>OY776111.1:98304871-101114130 GCA_963675035.1 Allygus modestus | reverse complement strand
CCTAAGTATAAGACAACACTTGAAAGGTTTATTTCAATAAAAACATTTATACTTACGTTTAAGTATATTGTAGATAATCAAGGCAGGAAGAAATCACTGGCGAAGAGCACACTAATGGGCTTCCACTCGGTAACACATTCACAGAACAACTGATGAGGGTCATTAGGCACAGCTCATTAAATAGCATTAGTCTTCGCGCGGGAAACCACAGGAAGACAAGCACTAGCCTCGGGGTGTAACGGGGAGGGTGACGTCTTGCGGATGAAGGTTTTGTGTTATCTTTTAATATACATTTTATTTTTTCTTCTTTTTTTATTCTTAATACTATCTAAGTTTTTGTAACACACCCTTCCCCGTATCTATTCCACTCATCCACCACTAACAGATACTGTTGTTCATACCGGATTCATTCACAGTACTCCTCCTCAAATGGAAGGTCCTCCGTGATGTACCTCCTGCCTTCCTCAACCACGAACATCTCGTACTCGTCACGCGGAAAGGTATTGATGTTTGAATACCGCTCCGCTCTCCACAGCAGGTCGCTCTCGTACTTCTCCAAGTCATCGTGGATTCTTAGAACGCACTCCACGGTGAACTTCTTATCAAGGTGCCGGACACGTCTCCTCCATTCGTACTGGCAGTCTAATGGTCTCCATGCAGGTTTAACACGCCTGATTTTCACAGTCTTTCCCTCCGCGCCAACGCTCAGCTCAACCCGCTCGGTATCGCTGCAGTCAGAGGACATGGTGCCACGACTCTCGACTGATAACTAAACTGAAGGCAAGAGATAAATCGGCGGGAGAAAGTGAAGACGCTCGGAGTAAACAACACGTAGCGGGAAAAAACCAGTGACAAACAAGGAAAGTAAACAACACGTAGCGGAAAAAACCAGTGACAAACAAGTAAAGTTAAAAAATAGATGACGTAAGCGGGGGGAGGGCACGTCAAGGTCACTCCTCCTGCTCCTCACGCTGCAAAAGTTAGCCAGAACCGGCCATACACCCCTACTAACAGCTAGTCAACACTATATTTTGCATTTGTCTGTAGCTCCGTGCGCCCGTCCTTCAGCGGCTGTTTTTCGAGCTGTAATGGCTCCCAAGCTACGAAAAGGTATTTTTTGGGGGTAATCGAGGTCGGGGAAGCTGCACGTGTCGTTTGTTTTTCTTGAAAAGCAACCTTATTTGAGTTACGGTAGCTTAAAGTTTTATGTTTTTAGGATATTTTAGCATATTAGCGGAGCCGGGAGTATTCAGCAGCTGTGGATTTCTATTTCTACATGCTTTGTTCCTGGAACAGCTGATTATTTCCTGCGATCGCGATAGCGGCCGTCAATATTAGTTTAATATAAAATTTAATAAATTTGTATATTTGTGTGTTGGGTTCGTATTTTCTTTATGAACTTACATGTGTTCCTACGTATACTGTTTTATTTTCCTCGGTATGTAAAGAGAGAAAAAATCAGTTGAGGCAGAGCATTGGAGCAAGGTTAAGAGGCTATGGCCCCTTCAAGCCACTAGTTTTATATATTTTATTATTTCTTCTGGTATCTTTACGCAATTTAAACGGGATGATGTGATAATTTTCAGATCACGAGTCAATTGACATATACATTCGAGTGATTTCTTGAAAAGTTTCAAGAAGGCCTATTTCAAGAACCTTGCTTTCTAGATAGCTTTGACAGTATTTGTGTGCATTGCCGAGCAAGACATGTTATATCTGTAAAATGTGTTAGACGTTTATGAAGGTTCCTTTGCCAATCGTGTACATTTTATTATTTATTGTGGATTTTTTTATAGAAATACCACAGTGACAACGTCGAGATAGGAAGTTTCGAGAGTATAAGAGGGACGTTAGACAACCTTATAACACCAACCCCAACCTTTGGACATCCCAATCACTCTTCGGGACGATCAAAGTTCGGAACCTTGCTAAGAGTTTAGAACTGAATTTTGAATCTATAGAATGGAAGATCTTAACAGGAGCAAAAGTTGGTGTTAAAGTACTTATTCCAAAGAATAAATTAAATGCATCAGAATCAAAACTTTCAGTTCCTCTTTAACGTCAGCAATTTCCACTAACTCTTGCATTTGCATTTACAATAAGCAAGGCTCAAGGACAATCGTTGTGTAAAGGAGCAATTTATTTAAGAAAACCAGCTTTTTCCCACGGAAAATTGTACGGTGCCCTACGTAGGGTCAGATATTTTCAGGTGAACGCACTAATTGAAACTTTCAAAGACCAGTGCGTAACAGAAAACCTGTGAGAAAAACTGTGAGATTTTCACGAAAAATGTTGTTTAGCCAGAGGTTTTAATCCACAACAAATAGTATTAGTATTATGACATCAACAAATCTTTCTTCCTTTAACCATGTAATTGCTATTTTAGAATAACATGGTATTATTTTTTATAATTACAATTTATTTTATCTTAAGCTATAATTTTTACTATATATTTTGATACTTATCCTGGAAGGATGACTGGTTTGCTAGTATATATTAGTCACCTAACCACTTTGTGGCAAGCAAGAACAGCGTTATTAAAATAGAATTTTCATAACTTATCAATAGAATCATCGGTATAGGTACCACTAAAACCTACCGATTTATTTGACGTCATAATACACTCTAGACAATCAGTAGTTACAATGCTGTTATATAATCATTATATGACTCGTGGTATTAATTATTATTGACGACAGATGGTTGCTAACAAGAGCCAGCCATTGTGTATTGTTGCCAGTGGTAGTCTAGCACTAGTTTAGTTATGTTAACATGCTTCTAGTATTTTTAATTTTATCGGTAATATTAGTGCTTGGATTGGGGTCGGATATCAAACCTTTAGTAAGTTTTATTCAGTGTTATTTCTTCAAGTATTAAGTACCGTATTACAATAGTACATCTGAACAACAGAAATTTTTCACTGATTCCGTTATTATGATTAAATAAAATACAATCCACCGAATGTGTGTCGGCATCATAAATATATTAGTGCTTTAGTGATAAACGGACGTCGATAAATAATACGATTGATTTCATATCACTATAACAAATGCTTATCCAACAAATCAAATCGAATATATTTGAATTTACTTCGAAATTAAGTTTAAATATCTTTGTTGAAATAAATTTAACTTTTGAATAAGTACAGTATTTAATATCGCCATTAGTAATGTAGTAATCATAACATTTATTGTATAGTTAAAGTATTTTCATCGTACTGTGATTACTCAAAATGCAATCTTAAGGTCGTATGACTATCTGGTTAAAATTAATTTGATACAGGATACACTCAATTTGAAAGCAATATTTCATATATTATTTTTGGGAATAATAAACCTTGATTTACTAGTGTTTTATGTTAACGCACTTGGATATTACCTTCGCAGGGTTACCATATGGAAAAGAATAGTTTTAGCTGTGAAACGGTTTCTTTAATCTCTATGTCTTTATCAATATGGATTTAGTTTAAACAATGCGCTGTCATTCAGAATTTAAAAAAATCAGCAACAAAAGTTTAAACAATGTTTAATGAGTTCTAGTATGATTATAAAAAATCACGTTGTTAATACATCGGCTGTTTACCAGTACTAGCTAGCACAAGTTCGTTAGCAATACAGTTAGAACTCCCTTATATTGTATTAATTATTTACTCATTACATCGATCAGGCTGTCATTCTGCGATACTGCGGAAAATGTCCGTTGGTCTTCACTAGGGGATAGGCGTTGAGCTTTAAAGGTGAACTAAAATTACAGAATAATTTATATTGATAACTGTGGACTAACAGGCAAATATGTGTAAAAATTCAAACTTTTGCAGTTGTGTCACACTTTCTTTGAAGCTGTTCTTTCGGACACGAATAATACAAATTTATTTTGCCCAGCACCAGAACCAGAATGTGTATTTTTTATCATACCGTGTCTAGTTGGCATATCACAGTTCTTAAATTTGTCAATTTAATTTCGAATACTTATTATTTCGGATAAAAGAGGCCTTGGTTAGAGAGTTTAGGCTAGTTTTAATGTGAGTTTACGCGCACATTTGCGTTTGAGGCGTTTACGTAACACTTGAAACGATCCCAATTATGTGTTCGATTCATGTTTTGGTAGAGGTACTATAATTTCCCAAATATGTTGGTTTTCTGCACAAAAATAAAAAGCTCAATGTAATACAAAACTTTAATGTTTATTACTTTTTGCTTAATCTAAAGTTGGCACTTAAAAATAATATATGACAAGAAGTTTGGAACGTAGCGCTACTGGTAGAGTTTGTGCTTTTGTAACATTTTCAGAATTTAAAGGGTATATATTAGAAAACTCAGTTCAGAATAAGCTTTATGGTGTCAAATGCAATCAAGTATTTAGCTATTCAGTCGCAGCTTCTATAACATAATAAAGACGTACTAAACCCCAATAAAAAAGCTATTAGAAGCCAGTGATTCAAAATGTAATTCAAAATATGAAAGTTTGCCTGTTCACCCCACAGTCCCCTAACCCCACTTTGCGTTTCGCTAGCTGCACATGTCAATACCGGTCGAAACAGGTTCGAAACAGACGACCGCACAATTCTGGTGAGGTTTATGCCAGCTACTAAGTTTGAGTTAGAGAAATCATTCGGGTCACCAAACTGGTCCTGAGAAGATTATTAGATCTGGCGAAAAACCTGCCTCCTTCAGCTAGGTGGTTGTTTGCAAAGATGGTTTGCGAGACCCAAATCGGTTGCCGCGGTCATGAATTACAAAAAAAATGGACAATGAGCTATTGGTATATTACTAAATTCTCTTAGCAATATATTTTTTCTTCGTATGTCAGGATGAGCCAAGGAAGAGGAGTTGCCGTGAGAACTCCACTGATAGACCTATGAACAAATACATTTGTAGCTGGGCATCGACCTTATGGCTTAAGCAGTGTTCAGCCAGACAGGATGAAAATAAACGGTAATGACTAAGTTAAACACGCAACTTTAGCCGATGATGCTACAGGATGCTGCGTTATATTGACGCAATTATTCCTACTTTGCCTGAACTCATTTTAAAGGGGTTTTGGTAATTAGAGATTGATTTGAAGTTCTTAAGTATTGAGGAGTGTCATTATTTTTAAGGCAAGTAACATCAAGAGGGTATCTTAATAAAGCAGAAGCAAGTAATTTCAGATTTCGAAGGGGTTGGATGTAGCTTCCATACCTTAAGATAATCTTTCAGAGATGTAGGATCATTTGGCGAGTACAATATTTCCATCCGAAATTAGTTGAATAAAGGCATAGAGTATTTAGTTTTAGTCTTTAGGTTTTAAAATAACTAAATTGCTTCAGAACTAATCGCAACAATGTTCAAATTGTATAGTTAAACTAAATATCCCAAGACGGAATATCCCGGCATATTATGCTCCTCACTGAGCGGTTTCTAGCAGTGACCACCCCCACAATTCTGAAGGCATGTGCCGAGTTTTTATCGAAGAATTCAACAAGACAATCATTAATTTACATCAAATATATAATCCTTGAAAGTCATTCACAGTAGTTTTCATATCCGACAGAGGGACGTTGTGAGAGGGTTCGGGTACGACATAGAGACCCACACCGTCCTCACGTCAGACGGCTACCAGTTGACGGTTCACCGACTGTTGCGGAGTAGCCATGGCCAGGACGACGCCCCCGCCCCTCCCTCCGACGCCCCCGCCCCTCCCTCCGACGCCGCCGCCCCTCCCTCCGACGCCGCCGCCCCTCCTGCCTCAGATGTCGACTACGGAGTGCCCGTGCTACTGGTAGAAGGGATTCTACAGTCTTCTGCCACAAATTTGGCCATTGACAACCATATCGGTAAAATGCATTTTACTTTCAACGAAATTTATATGAACGCGCATAGCGGCATGTGGCATATCTGAAAATCAAGCATATTATCGCTGATTGGTTCGGGTGTACCGACTTAAACATCGGTGGTTAAACGTTCCCCTTAAAAAATTATATAATTTCAAAATGTTCTTGGTGAATTTAAATGATTTCTATGCAAACATAATCAAAATTGACGTTATAAAATTCAAAATTCAATCGAATGCTGGGTTGATATAATAGAGCTAGAAACTCCTAACTTGCGCTATTCTTCTTCTTTTACTAAGCCCTTTAAAATGAGGCATCACTTAAGGGGTTATTATTTTCTGACTTGCCCCCCAAAACTCCTATTTTGGGGGAGGGAGTTGAAAATGTTGACTCATAAAAAGTTTCCTATTGGGTTTGTAATAGGAAGATAATCTCGTTAAATGCAGTTGTTAAATAAATAGTAGGGGGTGAGACAGAAACATTATATACAAATCGAATTACCTCAATGGAAAGATTCAAATTAGGGTTTCCAGTGATACAATAACTATCCTTGAAAGTGCTAATAATGTTCGGTTGTACTTTTATTTATGGAATTAAAGATAAAAATATTTAAGTAACAGAAAATTATGCTATTCAAATTAAAAATAATACAAGTATTTCAACTGTTAAGATTCAACGCAAAATTTGTCAACCAAATACTCTGAAGCTACTTAACAACTTGTTTATTACAAACACGTGTCTCACGAAATTGTATCGCTGGTAAAAGCCATGACCATAAATCATATCATTATTTTGTTAAAAGTAAAACGACCACTGCTATTATTGACTGTTAACCGTACGTACAACCTCTCGCATAAGTTAAAATATTTTGGTTTACTTACGTAATTATGACCTCTGACTATCAGGAACAAGTTAGAGTGATTTGAGGACACATTAATATATTGACTTACCATGCACTTTCCTTTACACCTTACACGTTTCATTTCTTAATTTATATTTTCTTTCTGACAAGTGAACACCAGTATATTTTAATTTCGGATCAAATAGATGTGTTACACACAAAGGCAGCTTTAGTGTATTAACCTGTACTTTGACCCTTCTCGCGTACTGGGCCTAGCAGTAGTCGTGCGGTGTTGTTGGCAATGATATTTACTCAGTTGCCGAACTGAACTCGTTCTTCGTCGTATGAGAAAACACGCATATCACAACGTGGGAAATTTATTTTACCCTCTTCTTACCCAAATCGCGACATAGATATTTTCAATTTATACCCAAACTCAGAACTGTTGTTTCTCACTGCGAAGACGAGCGTTTATTCCTCTTATCAGCCATCCATTACTCCGCCTCTGCAATGCTGTACACCTAGTACATATTTTTTTTAAACCTTTTTTACAATAACAGATTCACAGGGTGAGTTTTAAATGTCTCGCTTCTAATTTTGTTCTACAGCTATTAACATATTAACCCTGAACCATAGCCGATCATTGTTAGTAAGTACTTTATTTTGACTCTGATAAATATTTTCTGGCGCCATCTTGGATCCGCCGTAATGTATTACATTTTTTCAAATATAAAGTTGAAGTCGTGACCCATCATTTTGAATTATTTTCTTACGTTGAACACGATGCCACAATCCGTTTTTGAAAATCTTTATTTGTTTAAGATATTGGTCATTAAACAAATGAAGTAATATTAGGCCTAATATTCTCCAATCTTAAAACAAGCCATAATTCTCATAATTAATGGCTATCGATCATTGTTGAGTGGCATTTGCAATTTGCTTTATTTTTAATTAATTGCAAATTTTCGCCCGCTATCATGGATCCGTAACTTTAGGTAGAGTTATTTTGTTACGTATAAAGTGGGGTTGTGACCATAACTTAAAATTATTTTTAAATGCTAAAACCAATTCCGCAATCCGTTATTAAATATCAGTTTTCGTTCTAATGATATTGACATTAGTTCAAAATGTAATTTCAAAGTGTCAATACCATGAGAACGGAAGGTGTGGTCATGTGGTGGTAAGATTTAGCCAAATAAAAAAGAATTAAGCTATGCCATAATGTAAGTATCTGAATTTGTCAACGATAGTTCAATTAGATTAACTTTTATAGTGTAAAAGTTATATTTATAGAATAATTTAGACGTGTTTAATTTTGTTTGTTTACATAAAGTACTATTTGTTTATTGCATACGTGGAATAAACTACCCGTTCATAATATTAACGCATAATTTTGAGTTTAATATACAACCCAGTATTTTGCAGACGAATGTGCTTAAAACTTACACCAAATGTGCTTAACATAAAATCCAAAAAAATTACTACATTTATCATTAAAATAAAACAGTTAGTAACGGTTTATGTACATTTTGTAATCATCAATCCAAAAACATAAGAACAAATATTCCTCCTTTTCAAAAGGAGGGACTGGCTTTGGTGGCTTTTCAAAAGGAGGGCAGTGGGAAAAGCGTGGAAGGAATTAGAAAAAGATCTCCGGCGTTAATAGCAATGGAAAATACATTAACTTATATTAGGCAACGACGATTACCAACTTTGTAATGTGGGCATTATCAATTTTCAGAAACGTAAAAGAACAATTTAACCCGGCAATTAATACAATTTGAATAAACACGTGGCGACGTAGATATTTTGCTTCTTCCAATAATCGAATAAAATGATTAAGGCTGCGGTCCACCCCTTCCGCGCAGTGCTAGAAAAGGGTTTGCAGGATCCCTCTATACAACTGCTACAAAAACCCTTCAATTAAAGTAAGAGTATAATATTAAAGAGGAAAATATTATCTACAAATGCACCTTTTCACTTTTTAAACTTTTTTAATTGAGTTGCATTTACAAACCCTTTTAAATGTACAAAAATGAGCTTTTTCAACTGCAACATCTTAACATTATTTTGAAATTCAATAACGAACATTAGTAGGATTTATTTTGTAAAATCCCGTTCATAGTATGATGATTATATAATTATTATAGCCGCAAACAGGGATTCTGTGGACCTCCGGAACGCTAATTTTCTCTATATTAACAATGTATTTTCACGCGACGGCGAAGATTTTTCTGTAAGTTAGACCGGAGCCTTTAGTCGCACAGCTGCCATCGTGAGTATTTCCTATACCCACAATGTGAGATGGGGTAAAATTGGGACACTGTTTGTATACGGTGCTTGAGTGTAACCAATGCATCTTAAAATCAACCAGTATTTAGATATCGAGTTTTAAAAATTGTATATATATTACATAAACTTTTGATTTGACTTTTAACAAGCTATTACATTGCATATTTGTATTGCACGATTAGCATACTCGCTGGCAGACCAGGGATTCGACGTGTGGTTGTCCAACTACCGCGGCAACATGTTCTCCCGACGACACGAGACACTCTCGCCCGACCAACCCGCCTTCTGGAACTTCACGTAAGCTAATGTGGAGTTAACATCAATTACCGAACCACTCTGTGGTTGTTAGGTTGAGCTCGAAGACCATTCAGTTCTTTCTTGATAGTTCGTTTTTCCCGAATTGCTTGGTTTTAACTATTCGAAATAATTTATTATGCTAAACGTAATATTATTGTAATTCTTAAAGTTATTATTATTATTAACAGAAATGTAATCTGGAGTTTCAACTTAGTTTTCCTTATTAAGGCTTAGCCAATTGGTCATCATTTTTTCAACGTTGATCTTATGGGGATATTTTTTTTTCAGATGATTACGTACACTCATGTTTACAGTTTTTTTCGGATATATTATAGATACACACAATATCAAAATTGACATTGAGTGATTACAATTTAGTGCTGTGTGTAATATATATAATACACATTTTTCAAGATGTGATATGATCTTATGTGAATAACAAACCGACTACGATAATCGATTATGTGTTGGGCGCCACTCACCGCCAGAAGTTTATCTGTGTGGGATTCTACATGGACACTACGTACCATGTTATGTGTACCGCAGGTTGCACGAGATGGGCACAGAGGACCTGCCGGCAATAACCGACTACGTGTTGGGCGCCACACACCGCCAGAAGTTTATGTGTGTGGGCTTCTACATGGACACTACGTACCATGTTATGTGTACCGCAGGTTGCACGAGATGGGCATTGAGGACCTGCCGGCAGTAATCGACTACGTGTTGGGCGCCACACACCGCCAGAAGTTTATCTGTGTGGGCTTCTACATGGACACTACGTACCATGTTATGTGTACCGCAGGTTGCACGAGATGGGCACAGAGGACCTGCCGGCAGTAATCGACTACGTGTTGGGCGCCACACACCGCCAGAAGTTTATCTGTGTGGGCTTCTACATGGACACTACGTACCATGTTATGTGTACCGCAGGTTGCACGAGATGGGCATAGAGGACCTGCCGGCAGTAATCGACTATGTGTTGGGTGCCACACGCCGCCAGAAGTTTATCTGTGTGGGCTTCTACATGGACACTACGTACCATGTTATGTGTACCGCAGGTTGCACGAGATGGGCACGAAGGACCTGCCGGCAGTAATCGACTATGTGTTGGGCGCCACTCACCGCCAGAAGTTTATCTGTGTGGGATTCTACATGGACACTACGTACCATGTTATGTGTACCGCAGGTTGCACGAGATGGGCACAGAGGACCTGCCGGCAGTAATCGACTACGTGTTGGGCACCACACACCGCCAGAAGTTTATCTGTGTGGGCTTCTACATGGACACTACGTACCATGTTATGTGTACCGCAGGTTGCACGAGATGGGCACGAAGGACCTGCCGGCAGTAATCGACTATGTGTTGGGCGCCACTCACCGCCAGAAGTTTATCTGTGTGGGCTTCTACATGGACACTACGTACCATGTTATGTGTACCGCAGGTTGCACGAGATGGGCACAGAGGACCTGCCGGCAGTAATCGACTGCGTGTTGGGCGCCACACACCGCCATAAGTTTATCTGTGTGGGCTTCTACATGGACAATACGTATCATGTTATGTGTACCGCAGGTTGCTCGTAATGGGCACAGAGGACCTGCCGGCAGTAATCGACTATGTGTTGGGCGCCACACACCGCCATAAGTTTATCTGTGTGGGCTTCTACATGGACACTACGTACCATGTTATGTGTACCACAGGTTGCACGAGATGGGCACAGAGGACCTGCCGGCAGTAATCGACTATGTGTTGGGTGCCACACACCGCCATAAGTTTATCTGTGTGGGCTTCTACATGGACAATACGTATCATGTTATAGTAGTAGTAATGCCGCGCGCTTTGGCCGTAACATGGGGTCTTATGGAGAATAGAATAACATGGGGTCTTATGGAGAATAGAATAACATGGGCTCTTATGAGGAATGGAATTAGGGTGTAATTGCCTCCCTCTGTGGCTCTTTTGCTACCCTCTGTGGTTGATTTTCTGACCCTCTATGATTAATTATCTACAGTTTTTGGTAATTATTTAACCCACGTGTCCTTCTGTTGTTAATCATCTAGCCTTCTGTGGTAATAATTTGACCCTCGTGTCATTCTGTTGTTAATCATCTAGCCCCCTGTACATCTAACCTCCACATCCTTCACCCCCTTCTGCGTATCTAACTACAACTCCTGTTCTCTTAGCGTACTGTAGCTGGCGGGTGTAACGTGAAAATTTTAAGTAACCTGATTGGCTGGTATGTTGATTCGCGTCCTTCTGTTGTTAATCATCTAGCCTTCAGTGGTAATTATTTGACCCTTGTGTCCTTCCGTTGTTAATCATTTAACCTTCTGTGGTAATTATTTAACCCACGTGTCCTTCTGTTGTTAATCATCTAGCCTTCTGTGGTAATTATCTGACCCACGTGTCCTTCTGCTGTTAATCATCTAGCCTTCTGTACATCTAACCACAACATCCTCAACATAGTCTCTATCAGCAAACTCGTTGTAACTAGTTGTTACCTGTGGGCTCTGTGATTGAAAGAGACGTGGCCCCCACCACAATACCTGCTATCTTGCCGCGCGCTTTCTCTCTCTCTTTGCTCCCTGCTCCCGTTGCGATCGGACGTGTCTCTCCGTTCGTTGCGTTTTGCAAAGATTAAACTTGAGCGTTTGCTTCCCATAGCGGCTTCACTTTTCCTAACCTCACTTTTTGCTTTGTATTTTACATAACCTCACTTTTAATTTGTTTTATTCTGTGTAACATAACCTCACTTTTATTATAGTAATCTTGCGTGTCGTGTGATTTTAGCGTTATCTGACTTGCTAGTGTACAATAACATCAGTTTCTTGTTTGTTCTGGCTAAAGTAGTGTTGTGTTGACTAACATAACCTCACACCCAGTAACCTCAGTTTCTTGTGTCAAGAGTTGTGTCGTACTTGTATTTGTTGACTGACATAACCTTACATCTGTAACCTTTGAGAGTTACCATAACCTCACCTCCTTGTTCTTTTATACAGTAACTTCACCATTTTTGTTTTACTTGGTAGTGTTGTGTTTGTATGTGTTGACTAACATAACAGTAACCTTTGAGAGTCACAAAAGCCTTATTTTCTTGTAAGAGTAGTTTTGTGTGTTGTATTTAATTGTTTGATTTGGCTAGATTAGTGTTTGTATGTGCTGACTAACATGCCGGTAACAGTAATCCCACTTCCTTGTGTCAAGAGTTGTGTCGTACTTGTATGTGTTGACTGACAGTAATATCACTTTCTGTCCTTGTTCTTTATTAAGTAACTTCACCATTTTGTTTTACTTGGTAGTGACGTACTTGTATATGCTGACTAACATAACCTCAATCTCAACCATTTTCTTACCATAACCTAATATAACATAACCTCACTTTTAATTTGTATTTTACATAACCTCACATTGTATTATAGTAATCTTGCGTGTCCTGTGATTTTTAGCATTATCTGACTTGCTAAAGTAACCTACTTTTTCTAACCTCGCCCATTACACTAAAAACTTACTGTATTATATTAATTTTACATGCATGTTGTACTTCATTTTATTTTTGTGTTGTATGCGTGTTTATTGTCTTGGCTAGAGTAATGTTGTGTTTATATTTAATTGTTTGATTTGGTAGTTTACAGTAAAGAAAGTAACATAACCTCACTTCCTCGTGGCTAAAGTAGTGTTGTGTTGACTAACATAACCTCCAGTAACCTGATTTTTTGCCCTGGTTCTTTTGTACAGTAAATTCACCTCAACAACCTCACACTCTATTCTTGTTCTTTAATTTAGTTTTGGTTAGAGTAGTGTTTGATACCTTCATTAGAGTTAACTTTCGGTAACCTGTAGTTCTGGTTTGACTTTCGTAGTTTGTGTGTTAGTGTTTTTATGACATGCGTAGTAATGCAGAGGTACTGTGCTCTTTTGTAGATCCTCTGTACCTGTTCTTTTAGAGAACCTGATCGGTGACTTTAAAGTATCAGTTCCAAGTGTTACAGTTACATCATCTATATTGTTCATTTAATATCGATGAAGACTGCCACAAAGTAACAGTTCCAAAAGTAACCGTTCCAATAAAGTAACAGGTCTTACACTACCCATTCCCATTCCCACAGTTTTCAAGGTAACAGTTCCAAAAGTATCAGTTTCATTAGATCAAACAGTGAAAAAGTAACAGGTCCACTCTCTATATATATATCTCTTACAACAAGCTCTAGTTCTTCAGTCTGATTCCAGTCGTGACGCTGATCAGACGTGTTTTGTGCTGCTCTTGCGTAAGTGTTCTCTTGCACAGATTATTATTGATTCTGCGTAATTCAGTTGTATCCGTGTGAGTTTGACTCTGTTCGGGGTACTTGCTCTTTTAAGCGTTAGCACAGTTTAGCTTGTGTTCAGTATTTAATTCTCTGTTGAATGATGGACGTTTCTAAAAAGGACCCTCAAAACCCCGTAGATTTAATTAGTAAAGATGAAACCTATGTTAGACACTTTAGGCTTTACGGGACTAACACTGTTTTCAAATTCACTAAACCTCCCAAGGGTATCTCTGAGTTTGATTGGATTCGTAAAGGTTTTAATCAAATTGTAGAGACATCCAAAGCCAACGTTGCACCTACCGACTATCTCGGGTTTAAATTACAGTCTATAAATTTAAAGAGTGCTGAACCGGGATACGTATCTTTGAGACCGGTCTCTGAAGTTAGCGGTGATGTTCTCTGGGATATTTTCGGGGGCATAATTCAAAGTAACTCTGAATCAATTACTAGCAGTGACACGTTTAGAGTTGATGTTACGAGGATTAACGTCCCCGTAGGTAAAGGAAGGGCAAGACCCGACTTTTACAATACCTTTGATGAAGAATCTAAAGCTAGGAAGGGTATTATAGTAATTAATAATAAAGACAATTTATGTTTGGCTAGAGCGTTGGTAGTAGGCAAAGCACTTGCAAAAAATGATCCTCAGTACAAAGCTATTCGTCAGGACATGGGGAAAAGACAAACATTCAGAGCTAATAAACTCATAGCAAAAGCCCGTGTAGAAATGCCGGAGGAGGGTGCAGGAATCCCTGAGCTTGAAAAATTCCAGTCCCATCTTAAAAAATACAAAATCACAGTCTACAACTTTGACAGAAAAGGCCGGGATGTTTACTTTGAGGGAGGTAATGAGAACGCTAAGTTAAAAATTAACCTTCTCTTTCACAACGGTCATTACAATGTAATTAGAAACTTAACTGCCGCATTTGTTTGTAATTTCTTTTGTGAAGCCTGTCATATTCCCTATAGCAACAGACATGAGCATCGATGCTCTAACAGATGCACCTCATGCCATACCATCTCCCCGCCCTGTAAACTAGAACACGGTGGCATCACATGTCGTTTTTGCAACCGTTTCTTCAAAAATGAGCGGTGTTTAGTAGCCCATCAAGGGCAAATTTGTAAAACTGTAAAACTCTGCCGTGACTGTAAGAAAATGATTTATCCAAAAAAACGTAAGACAGCTCATGTATGCGGAGAGGTTTACTGTAAACCCTGTGAAGCGTTCAAAGACCCCGCGCATCAGTGTTTCATGAGGGTAGATAGGAGAACACCAAAGAACCGTGATTTTTTGTTTATTTTCTTTGACCTGGAGACTCGCCAAGACGAGTCTCTCCCCTCTGACCCCGAGCAAAAATTACATAAAGTAAACTTGTGCGTCTCTCAACAGTACTGCTTTAAATGTATTAATGGGGGTGAGTGTGAAACTTGCTCGGAACGGCAAAGAGTATTTGAAAAAGAACCGGTAAAACAGTTTATGGACTATGTAATGGAAATACGGAAAAAATTTAAAGATGTCTGTGTAATTGCCCACAATGGGCAAGGTTTTGATTTCCAATTCATTCTACAGTACATCATGGAAGAAACTAAATTTACCCCAAAAATAACTCCTCGGGGAACTAAAGCTATTTTGATTGAAGTAGCCAACGTAAGGTTTGTGGACTCACTTAGCTACTTTCCCATGGCCCTCTCTGCACTCCCTAAAGCTTTTGACCTACCTCCCGAGAGAAAGAAGGGCTATTTCCCGCATCTCTTCAACACTCTGGCAAACCAAGACTATGTAGGTCCTATGCCCGACAAGCAGTACTACTGCCCGGGATCAATGTTTGAAAAGTCCCACAAGGCCTTTGGAAGCTGGTACGACGAACGAGTCGCTGAAGATTACGTGTTTGATTTTAAAAAGGAAATCCTAGAGTATTGTATCTCTGACGTAGAAATCCTAGCCCAAGCGTGTATTAAATTTAGAGCTTTACTTCTTCAAGAATGTAACGTAGATCCTTTTCTCGAGAATATAACAATCGCCAGTGCATGTAACTTGGCCTTCCGCCGTAACTTGTTAAAAGAAAATACTATTGGACTTATACCAAAATCAGGGTACCGACTTGCAGACAATCAGTCAGCCGTTGCTTTACAGTGGTTAACGTGGGAGGAGGAGAAACGTGGAGTAAAGATTCAACATGCGGGCCGGGGTAAAGAAGTAAAAATTAAAGGAATGAAAGTAGATGGGTTTGACGGTGAGCGAATTTATGAGTTTCACGGGTGTTATTGGCACGGTTGCCCGAAATGTTATCAATACAGCAGGGAAGAACCTCTGCCGGAGGATCCTTCAGACAGTTTGCATCTCCGTTACGAGAGAACCAAGTCCAAAGTGGCAAAATTTAATGGCTATGAAGTTGTAGAGATGTGGGAGTGTGAGTTTAGAGCTTTGAAAAAGGACAAAAAACTAAATCACTTGAACAAACTGTCCATTCTAAACACACTTCCACTTAATCCTAGAGATTCCTTCTTTGGAGGTAGGACAGGTAATACTAAAACGTATTGTAAATGTGAAGAGGGAGAAACAATCCAATATGTAGATGTCTGTTCCCTTTATCCGTATGTAAATAAATATTGTAAGTATCCCCTTGGTCATCCTACGATTTACGTGGGTGACAGGGAGTGCAGAGAGAGAGGGCTCGGTGTAGATGGTTTGATGAAATGTAAGATTCTACCTCCTTACAACTTGTATCATCCCGTACTCCCCGCTAAAATGAATAATAAATTGATGTTTGTTTTGTGTAGAACCTGTGGGGAGACTTTAAACCAAGGGGAATGTTTTCATGATAGTGAGGAAAGGGCAATGGTAGGAACATGGACTATGGACGAGGTGAGGAAGGCTGTAGAGAAAGGCTATGTGATCTTAGACATGTATGAGTTGTGGGAGTATGAAGTCGCCACATACGAGAAAGGTGGACTTTTTACCGATTTTATTAATAAATTCTTGAAAGTAAAGCAGGAAGCTTCAGGGTATCCCGCATGGTGTAAAACAGAGGAGGATAAAGACAAGTATGTTTCTGATTTCTTTGAGCGTGAGGGTATTCAACTGGAGAAAGACAAAATTGCTAAAAATGGAGGACTCAGGTCAGTAGCTAAATTAATGTTAAATTCATTCTGGGGCAAGTTTGGTCAACGAGAAAACATGACAAAAACTTCAATCGTGAGAGACTCTAAAGAATTATTCAAATCGTTAACTCAACCAGGAACAAAAGTAAAGTTTGTTGAAGTAATTAACCAAGAGGTTTTATTAGTTAATTGGCAGAACGTTGATGATGCCAGTGAGGCTCTAAAAACTGTAAATGTTGTAATTGCAGCCTACACCACTGCTCATGCCAGACTTAAACTGTATGAACATCTAGATGCTCTTGGAGGGCAGGTCTTGTATTATGACACGGACTCGTGTATTTATTTATACCGAGGAGGATTGTACAGGGTCTCTACGGGAGATTACCTCGGGGAAATGACGGACGAACTAGCGAGTGAGTACGGGCCCGGCTCTTATATTGTAGAGTTTGTTTCTGGAGGGCCTAAAACGTACGCATACCTTGTTTGGTCAACCAAAAAGCAAAAGCTAGAATCTGTGTGTAAAATAAAAGGCCTCACCCTCAACTTAAAAACCTCCGAAACATTAAACTTTGAAGCTCTGAAAAAGATGGTCCTCAGTGAAGCTGCTGAAATACTAGAAATTGAAGAGAGTAGAATCAGGAGAACAAAGAGACGAGAAGTCGTTACAGTAAGTGAAATTAAAAAGTTTAAAATTACAGGACCCAAGAGAAAATTTAATGATGATCACGACACCTTGCCTTTCGGCTTTAAAAAACAAAGAGTTGCTTAAAAGAGCTGTCACTCACACGGGTACTGAGTGCATATACCTCTAAACATCAGCTCTATTACCTCATTCTGCTCTGAGACGTGGTACTGAACAGACGTGCCTGTGCTTTTACTGTTTGTCTTTCCTTGTAGAATGTCTGTTGAATATATTACACCCGCTATTCAAGAGGTGTTTTTAAAGTTTATATCTAAAAGAAAGTTAAATGAAAATTCTAAATTTCGCATTACATCCTCAGAGTATGAGTTCTTTCTTACTGGGCCAATAGACGTATTAGAATGGCCTTTGATGTTCTCGGAGTACATAGTAGATAAAATAACGGAGAAATCCTCATCAAACACCTACATCGGAGTATTAATAAAGCATGGCGATGTTTCGGGAAATATACCATTCTTTCCTATAGGGAATTTAACACCGTCAGTTTTTGATGATCACTTTGAACAAATATTTTGTAACGTTGAGAAACTATCTGGTGTTTTAGTCTTGAAGTAACACTTGTCTCAATTCCATGTTGCTACCTTCGATAAAGGGAGTACCTTTCCCTACGGAGCAGCGTTACTCTTGTATATACCACTTGTCACTAGTACAGTTACATCATTCTGCTCCAAGTCGTGGTACTGATCAGACGTTCTTTTGCGCTCCTATTGCCTGTACTATTGAGTAAATTGTGACATGGCTGCTAAATTCTATACATTCAATAACAAGCCGGTATTGGTTCTGTTTGATAGTTAAGGAAAGCCATGGTTTAAAGCTAAAGACGTAGCTACTGCTCTAAAGCATGTTAATGGCTGGAGTGCAGTTCGGAAACATGTAGATGACAGTGATAAATTAACTGTTAGTAGTTTTACTGACGCCCAAAAACAGGGCGTTGGACCGATTGAGAAAACAACGGTTTTTATAAACGAAGCCGGATTATGTTCTTTGATGTTAAGATCAAATACTCCTGAAGCAAGACTGTTGGTAAGAAGTCTGTTGCCGGAGAAGTTTTACCTTACTTACACAAATATGAAAGATGAAAGTTCACTTTAAATGTAATTTTTTCTTTAAAATCACAAGTCCCACTGTTTGTATGTGTGTGTGTGTGAATGAAGGTCCCTGGCGCGGGTGACGAAAAGCCCCGTAAACCTGAATGAAGGTCACTGGCGTGGGTGACGAAAAACCCCGTAAACCTTAATGTGTGATGAAGGGTTTAGTAGATTGAGGCGCCTGGCTAACACCCCGGCTACTCTTTCGAACAACCCGGTGTGAATGAAGGACTTTGTAAATTGAGTAGTCTAGACTACTCCTTGGAACAGTCCGTACGGTGGGACTTGTAAAAAATAAAAATAAAAAGAAATACAAAAAGTAAAAAAAGTACAAAATAAAAAACAAAAAATATATAAAAAGGAGGTAGCATTTTGTTATGGAGTGGCTACCACAGTGAGAGGCGATCGTTGGGGCCTCTCACCCCAGAGGTTTAGGGCTCCTGGCGATGCTCTGGGTAACCAAAAAGAACGCGCCGACGCTCCTACGGCCTAGCCTAACGGCTTACCGTGGTGTGGAAACGTGAGCGTTCAAAATTATTTCACCGGGGCTAGAAGTGGTTGGCCGGGAAATTTAAGAAGTTTTGGTCAAGTTAAATATAGTTCCTGACCAAGTACTTTCAGCGGAGGCAAGAGTAAATGACCGAGAAATTTAAAACACTACGGTCAAATTAATTGTAGCCCCCGGTAAAGTAACTTCATCGGACTTGGACATAATTGACCTGGAAACTTAAAAAGACACTACGGTAAAGTTAAATGTAATCCCTGGTAAAGTATTTTTTACCGGACTCTAAAGTAAATGGCCGAGAAATTTAAGAAGTTAGAGTCAAGTTAAATATAGTTCCCGACCAAGTACGTTCAGCGGACTTGGAAACTTTCAGCCGAGAAATTTAAAACACTACGGTCAAATTAATTGTAGCCCCCGTTAAAGTAACTTCACCGGACTTGGACATAATTGACCGAGAAATCACATGGTGAAAGTACCTCACGGACCCCGGCAAACAGTTTAGTGGGCCTGGAATCCTTTGGCCGAGGGATTTCAGAGTTTCAGTCAATTTATGACACTGCCCTCTTAGAACACCTTCAAGCGGAATTTGAAGTATTTGACGGAGAAATTACACCGTAAAATTACAACAGACCCACCGTTTTACAAAACTTGGACGCATATGACCAAGGAATTACATCGTCAAGGGTAAATGTTGCCCCTGGTTTCATGGGAATCATAAATAAATTACCGAGGAGAATATACCATATAATTTACCATACTAAAGATCGTATTTCATAGTTGGTCGTCTTCTGATATGTACCCATGGTGTGTAATTTATGGCCAACTCTCCGATATTGGTGTTAGTTACAATCCTTTTACTATTAAATTCAGTAAAATGATATATTCTTTTTTGTTGGTGTTTCGTAACAGCGTTTTTCAGTAACTGATTTAATAAATACAACTACAACAAAAAGACAACTCTAATCTCTGTATTTGTTTAACTTTACAAAATACCCTACTGTCACCTGTCTCTTTTTTTACACATTAGTTTAAATATTTAAACAGTGGACTCGATGTACCACAAGGTCTAACTCTTTGAATCCTTATCAAGTGGGACCCATTTTGGGTCCCACCTACTTCCGGTGGAGTGGGGGTATAGTTTTCTTGTCTGTCCATTTCTGCTAGTTTTTACAAGCCTCTTCTCTCTTTTCAGTTAATATTACCTTGAGACTTCTAAACAGTTCAATACATGTAAAGTTGCCCAAAGTAATCCTGCTATCATAAGTATAAAGTTCTAAATATTCCTTTAATTTACATACACTACCCCATGCACAACAACTAAAGCCCAGCTATTGGTCTATTTATCTAATAAACAAGGCAGATACATATCCCATTAGAACAGCTAAAAAGTCAACATATTTTAACAATAATTACCTTAATTGTAACAGTTAAAAAATAGCCATAGAGCCATTTTAGCAATGGGAGGTGTTTTGGTTCCTTTATTTTCAGTAACTTCTCGTTAAACAGTCAGTCAAATTATAATTTATTTTGTCTTGGTTTGTAACCAGTTTTCTTGTATGTTAAATATTTTTCAATCACAAGTATTTGACAACTGTAACTGAACTAAAGAGACTGCTCAAATCTTGGGTACGCTAACACAAAACACGCAATCCGTACCCATGTAAGAGAAAAACACCGCAAAACAACACTTGAAGTACAGGGGGGGCGAAACGCCCCCCCTAACCCATAATGAGAAACATACAATCTTTCTTAGCGAGCCCGGTCTTTATTCGCTAATTTTAACACAGAGCTAGTTTTCTTGTATGTGAGTGTTTGTATAAACTGTTCAACCATGTCAGTGCCATTATTTAAGAGTAGCTGAGATAATGTAGAGAAAACAATACCGGAAGTACGGGGGAGCGAAACTCTCCCCATATTGAATAAACCAAGCCTTTACTCACTTAATTTTACACAACAAATAGAAGCAAACACCCTGAAAAAACTAGTACAACAGAGCTTGAGATAAATGGTTCTGTCCAGTTTTTGTGATGTTTCTTCTTTACAGAGTTTAAATTGTAGCGAGGGTTAATAATAATTACCAAACTGCATTTCAATCGCCCCAGCAGATCTCAAGATATTACATTTCAAAGTATATCCCCTTCAACCGTCTTGATACTTGCCCGCAGTACAGAGTTTAAGTTTTTAATGTAGCGGAGGTTAACAAGTACATACATACCAAGTTTCATTGAAATCGGCTTAGCCGTTCTTAAGATATTCAATTGTAAATTACTGCCCCTTCATTTATTTTGATACTTGTCCGCAGTACAGAGTTTAAGTTTTTTAAATCGTAGCAGAGGTTAACAGGGACATACATACCAAATTTCATTAAAATCGGCCAAGCCGTTCTTAAGATATTGATTTTTAAAATTTTCACCCTCCATCATCCCCCAAACAACCCCTTTTCCACCCTCCAACAAAATTGAAAGTTAGAGGATGTTAACAAGTACCTACATACCAAGTTTCGTAAAAATCGGCTCAGCCGTTCTCGAGATATTAAAGTTTCTAGTTTTGGCGGCCATCTTGGATCCGCCATTTTGGTTAATATTTTAGTCATGTGAGCAGATGTCCCTCGCGCGCGCCTACACTACGTAGTAGGCGGATTCTGTTATCAGAATTGCTCTAGGACTTACCGTTTTCAAGATATTAGCGATTTTAGGAATATTTTTACTAAAAAGAGAAGAATAAGAAGAAAAATCGGTGATGGAAGGGTAAGGCGGAGGAAGGAAGGTGAGAGGGAGTCAACATAACATAGAAGAAGAAAACCAGAACACATAACAGGCAGAAGGAGGAGTGAGGGAGAGGAAGGAAGGTGAGAACAACAGAGATCACAAGTGATAACAAGTGGAGTAGGGGTGACGGTGAAATAGCTGGCCAATCTTTTTTTTTTGCACTCCTTTGTATTTTAAATGTCTGTGACTTTTTGGATGTCCATGACTTTCTTCATTAACTGTCCATGAGCGTGACATAATGGCTCCATTATTCATAAATCAATGACTTTATTTGATCACGCTCTTTGGTTTTTTAGTTTAACCGTCCGTGACGTAACGAGAATTTGGCGGGAAAATCTGGAGGGAGAAAAGTGAGGTTAGGGAATTTGGCGGGAAAATTTGGCGGGAAACATGGGCGCCGCCATCTTGGGGGCGGAGCCTAATGACGTCACAAGTCACGTGACCAAAATGCTGGCTTCTGATTGGCTTGCTATATCATTGCCACCCCTACTCCACTTGTTATCACTTGTGATCTCTGTTGTTCTCACCTTCCTTCCTCTCCCTCACTCCTCCTTCTGCCTGTTATGTGTTCTGGTTTTCTTCTTCTATGTTATGTTGACTCCCTCTCACCTTCCTTCCTCCGCCTTACCCTTCCATCACCGATTTTTCTTCTTATTCTTCTCTTTTTAGTAAAAATATTCCTAAAATCGCTAATATCTTGAAAACGGTAAGTCCTAGAGCAATTCTGATAACAGAATCCGCCTACTACGTAGTGTAGGCGCGCGCGAGGGACATCTGCCCACATGACTAAAATATTAACCAAAATGGCGGATCCAAGATGGCCGCCAAAACTAGAAACTTTAATATCTCGAGAACGGCTGAGCCGATTTTTACGAAACTTGGTATGTAGGTACTTGTTAACATCCTCTAACTTTCAATTTTGTTGGAGGGTGGAAAAGGGGTTGTTTGGGGGATGATGGAGGGTGAAAATTTTAAAAATCAATATCTTAAGAACGGCTTGGCCGATTTTAATGAAATTTGGTATGTATGTCCCTGTTAACCTCTGCTACGATTTAAAAAACTTAAACTCTGTACTGCGGACAAGTATCAAAATAAATGAAGGGGCAGTAATTTACAATTGAATATCTTAAGAACGGCTAAGCCGATTTCAATGAAACTTGGTATGTATGTACTTGTTAACCTCCGCTACATTAAAAACTTAAACTCTGTACTGCGGGCAAGTATCAAGACGGTTGAAGGGGATATACTTTGAAATGTAATATCTTGAGAGCTGCTGGGGCGATTGAAATGCAGTTTGGTAATTATTATTAACCCTCGCTACAATTTAAACTCTGTAAAGAAGAAACATCACAAAAACTGGACAGAACCATTTATCTCAAGCTCTGTTGTACTAGTTTTTTCAGGGTGTTTGCTTCTATTTGTTGTGTAAAATTAAGTGAGTAAAGGCTTGGTTTATTCAATATGGGGAGATTTTCGCTCCCCCGTACTTCCGGTATTGTTTTCTCTACATTATCTCAGCTACTCTTAAATAATGGCACTGACATGGTTGAACAGTTTATACAAACACTCACATACAAGAAAACTAGCTCTGTGTTAAAATTAGCGAATAAAGACCGGGCTCGCTAAGAAAGATTGTATGTTTCTCATTATGGGTTAGGGGGGGGCGTTTCGCCCCCCCTGTACTTCAAGTGTTGTTTTGCGGTGTTTTTCTCTTACATGGGTACGGATTGCGTGTTTTGTGTTAGCGTACCCAAGATTTGAGCAGTCTCTTTAGTTCAGTTACAGTTGTCAAATACTTGTGATTGAAAAATATTTAACATACAAGAAAACTGGTTACAAACCAAGACAAAATAAATTATAATTTGACTGACTGTTTAACGAGAAGTTACTGAAAATAAAGGAACCAAAACACCTCCCATTGCTAAAATGGCTCTATGGCTATTTTTTAACTGTTACAATTAAGGTAATTATTGTTAAAATATGTTGACTTTTTAGCTGTTCTAATGGGATATGTATCTGCCTTGTTTATTAGATAAATAGACCAATAGCTGGGCTTTAGTTGTTGTGCATGGGGTAGTGTATGTAAATTAAAGGAATATTTAGAACTTTATACTTATGATAGCAGGATTACTTTGGGCAACTTTACATGTATTGAACTGTTTAGAAGTCTCAAGGTAATATTAACTGAAAAGAGAGAAGAGGCTTGTAAAAACTAGCAGAAATGGACAGACAAGAAAACTATACCCCCACTCCACCGGAAGTAGGTGGGACCCAAAATGGGTCCCACTTGATAAGGATTCAAAGAGTTAGACCTTGTGGTACATCGAGTCCACTGTTTAAATATTTAAACTAATGTGTAAAAAAAGAGACAGGTGACAGTAGGGTATTTTGTAAAGTTAAACAAATACAGAGATTAGAGTTGTCTTTTTGTTGTAGTTGTATTTATTAAATCAGTTACTGAAAAACGCTGTTACGAAACACCAACAAAAAAGAATATATCATTTTACTGAATTTAATAGTAAAAGGATTGTAACTAACACCAATATCGGAGAGTTGGCCATAAATTACACACCATGGGTACATATCAGAAGACGACCAACTATGAAATACGATCTTTAGTATGGTAAATTATATGGTATATTCTCCTCGGTAATTTATTTATGATTCCCATGAAACCAGGGGCAACATTTACCCTTGACGATGTAATTCCTTGGTCATATGCGTCCAAGTTTTGTAAAACGGTGGGTCTGTTGTAATTTTACGGTGTAATTTCTCCGTCAAATACTTCAAATTCCGCTTGAAGGTGTTCTAAGAGGGCAGTGTCATAAATTGACTGAAACTCTGAAATCCCTCGGCCAAAGGATTCCAGGCCCACTAAACTGTTTGCCGGGGTCCGTGAGGTACTTTCACCATGTGATTTCTCGGTCAATTATGTCCAAGTCCGGTGAAGTTACTTTAACGGGGGCTACAATTAATTTGACCGTAGTGTTTTAAATTTCTCGGCTGAAAGTTTCCAAGTCCGCTGAACGTACTTGGTCGGGAACTATATTTAACTTGACTCTAACTTCTTAAATTTCTCGGCCATTTACTTTAGAGTCCGGTAAAAAATACTTTACCAGGGATTACATTTAACTTTACCGTAGTGTCTTTTTAAGTTTCCAGGTCAATTATGTCCAAGTCCGATGAAGTTACTTTAACGGGGGCTACAATTAATTTGACCGTAGTGTTTTAAATTCCTCGGCCGAAAGTTTCCAAGTCCGCTGAACGTACTTGGTCGGGAACTATATTTAACATGGCTGAAACTTCTTAAACTCCTCGGCCATTTACTTTAGAGTCCGGTAAAAAATACTTTACCAGGGATTACATTTAACTTGACCGTAACGTCTTAAATATCTCGGCCAAACGTCTCCCCGTCCGCTGAAAATACTTTACCGGGGGCTACAATTAATTTGACCGTAGTGTTTTAAATTTCTCGGTCATTTACTCTTGCCTCCGCTGAAAGTACTTGGTCAGGAACTATATTTAACTTGACCAAAACTTTTTAAATTTCCCGGCCAACCACTTCTAGCCCCGGTGAAATAATTTTGAACGCTCACGTTTCCACACCACGGTAAGCCGTTAGGCTAGGCCGTAGGAGCGTCGGCGCGTTCTTTTTGGTTACCCAGAGCATCGCCAGGAGCCCTAAACCTCTGGGGTGAGAGGCCCCAACGATCGCCTCTCACTGTGGTAGCCACTCCATAACAAAATGCTACCTCCTTTTTATATATTTTTTGTTTTTTATTTTGTACTTTTTTTACTTTTTGTATTTCTTTTTATTTTTATTTTTTACAAGTCCCACCGTACGGACTGTTCCAAGGAGTAGTCTAGACTACTCAATTTACAAAGTCCTTCATTCACACCGGGTTGTTCGAAAGAGTAGCCGGGGTGTTAGCCAGGCGCCTCAATCTACTAAACCCTTCATCACACATTAAGGTTTACGGGGTTTTTCGTCACCCACGCCAGTGACCTTCATTCAGGTTTACGGGGCTTTTCGTCACCCGCGCCAGGGACCTTCATTCACACACACACACATACAAACAGTGGGACTTGTGATTTTAAAGAAAAAATTACATTTAAAGTGAACTTTCATCTTTCATATTTGTGTAAGTAAGGTAAAACTTCTCCGGCAACAGACTTCTTACCAACAGTCTTGCTTCAGGAGTATTTGATCTTAACATCAAAGAACATAATCCGGCTTCGTTTATAAAAACCGTTGTTTTCTCAATCGGTCCAACGCCCTGTTTTTGGGCGTCAGTAAAACTACTAACAGTTAATTTATCACTGTCATCTACATGTTTACGAACTGCACTCCAGCCATTAACATGCTTTAGAGCAGTAGCTACGTCTTTAGCTTTAAACCATGGCTTTCCTTCACTATCAAACAGAACCAATACCGGCTTGTTATTGAATGTATAGAATTTAGCAGCCATGTCACAATTTACTCAATAGTACAGGCAATAGGAGCGCAAAAGAACGTCTGATCAGTACCACGACTTGGAGCAGAATGATGTAACTGTACTAGTGACAAGTGGTATATACAAGAGTAACGCTGCTCCGTAGGGAAAGGTACTCCCTTTATCGAAGGTAGCAACATGGAATTGAGACAAGTGTTACTTCAAGACGTAAAACACCAGATAGTTTCTCAACGTTACAAAATATTTGTTCAAAGTGATCATCAAAAACTGACGGTGTTAAATTCCCTATAGGAAAGAATGGTATATTTCCCGAAACATCGCCATGCTTTATTAATACTCCGATGTAGGTGTTTGATGAGGATTTCTCCGTTATTTTATCTACTATGTACTCCGAGAACATCAAAGGCCATTCTAATACGTCTATTGGCCCAGTAAGAAAGAACTCATCCTCTGAGGATGTAATGCGAAATTTAGAATTTTCATTTAACTTTCTTTTAGATATAAACTTTAAAAACACCTCTTGAATAGCGGGTGTAATATATTCAACAGACATTCTACAAGAAGAGACAAACAGTAACAGACACAGACACGTCCGTTCACTACCGCGTCTCAGAACAGAATGAGTTAATAGAGCTGATGTTTAGAGGTATATACGCTCAGTACCCGTGTGAGTGACAGCTCCATTAAGCAACTCTTTGTTTTTTAAAGCCGAAAGGCAGGGTGTCGTGATCATCATTAAATTTTCTCTTGGGTCCTGTAATTTTAAACTTTTTAATTTCACTTACTGTAACGACTTCTCGTCTCTTTGTTCTCCTGATTCTGTTTTCTTCAATTTCTAAAATTTCAGCAGCTTCACTGAGGACCATCTTTTTCAATTGTTCGAAATTTAATGTTTCGGAGGTTTTTAAGTTGAGGGTGAGGCCCTTGATTTTACATACAGTTTCTAGCTTTTGCTTTTTGGCTGACCAGACAAGGTACGCGTAAGTTTTTGGTCCCCCAGAAACAAACTCTATGATATAAGAGCCATGCCCGTACTCACTCGCTAGTTCGTCCGTCATTTCCCCGAGGTAATCTCCCGTAGAGACCCTGTACAATCCTTCCCTGTATAGATAAATACACGAGTCCGTGTCATAGTAAAGGACTTGACCTCCAAGGGCATCTAGATGTTCATACAGTTTAAGCCTGGCATGAGCAGTGGTGTAGGCAGCGATCACTACATTTACAGTTTTTAGAGCCTCGCCGGCATCATCAACATTCTGCCAATTAACTAATAAAACCTCTTGGTTAATTACTTCAACAAACTTTACTTCCTTTCCTGGTTGAGTTAACGAGTTGAATAATTCTTTAGAGTCTCTCACGATTGCAGTTTTTGTCATGTTTTCTCGTTGACCAAACTTGCCCCAGAATGAATTTAACATTAATTTAGCTACTGACCTGAGTCCTCCATTTTTAGCAATTTTGTCTTTCTCCAGTTGAATACCCTCACGCTCAAAGAAATCAGAAACATACTTGTCTTTGTCCTGTTCGGTATTACACCAGCTAGGATAGCCTGAGGCTTCCTGCTTTACTTTCAAGAATTTATTAATAAAATCGGTAAAAACCCCATCTTTCTCGTATGTGGCGACTTCATACTCCCACAACTCATACATGTCTAAGATCACATAGCCTTTCTCTACAGCCTTCCTCACCTCGTCCATAGTCCATGTTCCTACCATTGCCCTTTCCTCACTATCATGAAAACATTCCCCTTGGTTTAAAGTCTCCCCACAGGTTCTACACAAAACAAACATCAATTTATTATTCATTTTAGCGGGGAGTACGGGATGATACAAGTTGTAAGGAGGTAGAATCTTACATTTCATCAAACCATCTACACCGAGCCCTCTCTCTCTGCACTCCCTGTCACCCACGTAAATCGTAGGATGACCAACGGGATACTTACAATATTTATTTACATACGGATAAAGGGAACAGACATCGACGTATTGGATCGTTTCTCCCTCTTCACATTTACAATACGTTTTAGTATTACCTGTCCTACCTCCAAAGAAGGAATCTCTAGGATTAAGTGGAAGTGTGTTTAGAATGGACAGTTTGTTCAAGTGATTTAGTTTTTTGTCCTTTTTCAAAGCTCTAAACTCGCACTCCCACATCTCTACAACTTCATAGCCATTAAATTTTGCCATTTTGGACTTGGTTCTCTCATACCTCAAGTGAAGCGAGTCTGAAGGATCATCCGGCAGAGGTTCTTCCCTGCTGTATTGATAACATTTCGGGCAACCGTGCCAGTAACACCCGTGAAACTCATAAATTCGCTCACCGTCAAACCCATCTACTTTCATTCCTTTAATTTTTACTTCTTTACCCCGGCCCGCATGTTGAATCTTTACTCCACGTTTCTCCTCCTCCCACGTTAACCACTGTAAAGCAACGGCTGACTGATTGTCTGCAAGTCGGTACCCTGATTTTGGTATAAGTCCAATAGTATTTTCTTTTAACAAGTTACGGCGGAAGGCCAAGTTACATGCACTGGCGATTGTTATAGCCTCGAGAAAAGGATCTACGTTACATTCTTGAAGAAGTAAAGCTCTAAATTTAATACACGCTTGGGCTAGGATTTCTACGTCAGAGATACAATACTCCAATATTTCTTTTTGAAAGTCAAAGACGTAATCTTCAGCGACTCGTTCGTCGTACCAGCTTCCAAAGGCCTTGTGTGGTTTCTCAAACATTGATTCCGGGCAGTAGTACTGCTTGTCGGGCATAGGACCTACATAGTCTTGGTTTGCCAGAGTGTTGAAGAGATGCGGGAAATAGCCCTTCTTTCTCTCGGGAGGTAGGTCAAAAGCTTTAGGGAGTGCAGAGAGGGCCATGGGAAAGTAGCTAAGTGAGTCCACAAACCTTACGTTGGCTACTTCAATCAAAATAGCTTTAGTTCCCCGAGGAGTTATTTTTGGGGTAAATTTAGTTTCTTCCATGATGTACTGTAGAATGAATTGGAAATCAAAACCTTGCCCATTGTGGGCAATTACACAGACATCTTTAAATTGTTTCCGAATTTCCATTACATAGTCCATAAACTGTTTTACCGGTTCTTTTTCAAATACTCTTTGCCGTTCCGAGCAAGTTTCACACTCACCCCCATTAATACATTTAAAGCAGTACTGTTGAGAGACGCACAAGTTTACTTTATGTAATTTTTGCTCGGGGTCAGAGGGGAGAGACTCGTCTTGGCGAGTCTCCAGGTCAAAGAAAATAAACAAAAAATCACGGTTCTTTGGTGTTCTCCTATCTACCCTCATGAAACACTGATGCGCGGGGTCTTTGAACGCTTCACAGGGTTTACAGTAAACCTCTCCGCATACATGAGCTGTCTTACGTTTTTTTGGATAAATCATTTTCTTACAGTCACGGCAGAGTTTTACAGTTTTACAAATTTGCCCTTGATGGGCTACTAAACACCGCTCATTTTTGAAGAAACGGTTGCAAAAACGACATGTGATGCCACCGTGTTCTAGTTTACAGGGCGGGGAGATGGTATGGCATGAGGTGCATCTGTTAGAGCATCGATGCTCATGTCTGTTGCTATAGGGAATATGACAGGCTTCACAAAAGAAATTACAAACAAATGCGGCAGTTAAGTTTCTAATTACATTGTAATGACCGTTGTGAAAGAGAAGGTTAATTTTTAACTTAGCGTTCTCATTACCTCCCTCAAAGTAAACATCCCGGCCTTTTCTGTCAAAGTTGTAGACTGTGATTTTGTATTTTTTAAGATGGGACTGGAATTTTTCAAGCTCAGGGATTCCTGCACCCTCCTC
This sequence comes from Allygus modestus, assembly GCA_963675035.1. NCBI lineage: Eukaryota > Metazoa > Arthropoda > Insecta > Hemiptera > Cicadellidae > Allygus > Allygus modestus. Next base: position 101,084,148 of record OY776111.1, on the reverse strand, counting down.
CGGCATTTCTACACGGGCTTTTGCTATGAGTTTATTAGCTCTGAATGTTTGTCTTTTCCCCATGTCCTGACGAATAGCTTTGTACTGAGGATCATTTTTTGCAAGTGCTTTGCCTACTACCAACGCTCTAGCCAAACATAAATTGTCTTTATTATTAATTACTATAATACCCTTCCTAGCTTTAGATTCTTCATCAAAGGTATTGTAAAAGTCGGGTCTTGCCCTTCCTTTACCTACGGGGACGTTAATCCTCGTAACATCAACTCTAAACGTGTCACTGCTAGTAATTGATTCAGAGTTACTTTGAATTATGCCCCCGAAAATATCCCAGAGAACATCACCGCTAACTTCAGAGACCGGTCTCAAAGATACGTATCCCGGTTCAGCACTCTTTAAATTTATAGACTGTAATTTAAACCCGAGATAGTCGGTAGGTGCAACGTTGGCTTTGGATGTCTCTACAATTTGATTAAAACCTTTACGAATCCAATCAAACTCAGAGATACCCTTGGGAGGTTTAGTGAATTTGAAAACAGTGTTAGTCCCGTAAAGCCTAAAGTGTCTAACATAGGTTTCATCTTTACTAATTAAATCTACGGGGTTTTGAGGGTCCTTTTTAGAAACGTCCATCATTCAACAGAGAATTAAATACTGAACACAAGCTAAACTGTGCTAACGCTTAAAAGAGCAAGTACCCCGAACAGAGTCAAACTCACACGGATACAACTGAATTACGCAGAATCAATAATAATCTGTGCAAGAGAACACTTACGCAAGAGCAGCACAAAACACGTCTGATCAGCGTCACGACTGGAATCAGACTGAAGAACTAGAGCTTGTTGTAAGAGATATATATATAGAGAGTGGACCTGTTACTTTTTCACTGTTTGATCTAATGAAACTGATACTTTTGGAACTGTTACCTTGAAAACTGTGGGAATGGGAATGGGTAGTGTAAGACCTGTTACTTTATTGGAACGGTTACTTTTGGAACTGTTACTTTGTGGCAGTCTTCATCGATATTAAATGAACAATATAGATGATGTAACTGTAACACTTGGAACTGATACTTTAAAGTCACCGATCAGGTTCTCTAAAAGAACAGGTACAGAGGATCTACAAAAGAGCACAGTACCTCTGCATTACTACGCATGTCATAAAAACACTAACACACAAACTACGAAAGTCAAACCAGAACTACAGGTTACCGAAAGTTAACTCTAATGAAGGTATCAAACACTATTCTAACCAAAACTAAATTAAAGAACAAGAATAGAGTGTGAGGTTGTTGAGGTGAATTTACTGTACAAAAGAACCAGGGCAAAAAATCAGGTTACTGGAGGTTATGTTAGTCAACACAACACTACTTTAGCCACGAGGAAGTGAGGTTATGTTACTTTCTTTACTGTAAACTACCAAATCAAACAATTAAATATAAACACAACATTACTCTAGCCAAGACAATAAACACGCATACAACACAAAAATAAAATGAAGTACAACATGCATGTAAAATTAATATAATACAGTAAGGTTGGAGTGTAATGGGCGAGGTTAGAAAAAGTAGGTTACTTTAGCAAGTCAGATAATGCTAAAAATCACAGGACACGCAAGATTACTATAATACAATGTGAGGTTATGTAAAATACAAATTAAAAGTGAGGTTATGTTATATTAGGTTATGGTAAGAAAATGGTTGAGATTGAGGTTATGTTAGTCAGCATATACAAGTACGTCACTACCAAGTAAAACAAAATGGTGAAGTTACTTAATAAAGAACAAGGACAGAAAGTGATATTACTGTCAGTCAACACATACAAGTACGACACAACTCTTGACACAAGGAAGTGGGATTACTGTTACCGGCATGTTAGTCAGCACATACAAACACTAATCTAGCCAAATCAAACAATTAAATACAACACACAAAACTACTCTTACAAGAAAATAAGGCTTTTGTGACTCTCAAAGGTTACTGTTATGTTAGTCAACACATACAAACACAACACTACCAAGTAAAACAAAAATGGTGAAGTTACTGTATAAAAGAACAAGGAGGTGAGGTTATGGTAACTCTCAAAGGTTACAGATGTAAGGTTATGTCAGTCAACAAATACAAGTACGACACAACTCTTGACACAAGAAACTGAGGTTACTGGGTGTGAGGTTATGTTAGTCAACACAACACTACTTTAGCCAGAACAAACAAGAAACTGATGTTATTGTACACTAGCAAGTCAGATAACGCTAAAATCACACGACACGCAAGATTACTATAATAAAAGTGAGGTTATGTTACACAGAATAAAACAAATTAAAAGTGAGGTTATGTAAAATACAAAGCAAAAAGTGAGGTTAGGAAAAGTGAAGCCGCTATGGGAAGCAAACGCTCAAGTTTAATCTTTGCAAAACGCAACGAACGGAGAGACACGTCCGATCGCAACGGGAGCAGGGAGCAAAGAGAGAGAGAAAGCGCGCGGCAAGATAGCAGGTATTGTGGTGGGGGCCACGTCTCTTTCAATCACAGAGCCCACAGGTAACAACTAGTTACAACGAGTTTGCTGATAGAGACTATGTTGAGGATGTTGTGGTTAGATGTACAGAAGGCTAGATGATTAACAGCAGAAGGACACGTGGGTCAGATAATTACCACAGAAGGCTAGATGATTAACAACAGAAGGACACGTGGGTTAAATAATTACCACAGAAGGTTAAATGATTAACAACAGAAGGACGCGAATCAACATACCAGCCAATCAGGTTACTTAAAATTTTCACGTTACACCCGCCAGCTACAGTACGCTAAGAGAACAGGAGTTGTAGTTAGATACGCAGAAGGGGGTGAAGGATGTGGAGGTTAGATGTACAGGGGGCTAGATGATTAACAACAGAATGACACGAGGGTCAAATTATTATCACAGAAGGCTAGATGATTAACAACAGAAGGACACGTGGGTTAAATAATTACCAAAAACTGTAGATAATTAATCATAGAGGGTCAGAAAATCAACCACAGAGGGTAGCAAAAGAGCCACAGAGGGAGGCAATTACACCCTAATTCCATTCCTCATAAGAGCCCATGTTATTCTATTCTCCATAAGACCCCATGTTATTCTATTCTCCATAAGACCCCATGTTACGGCCAAAGCGCGCGGCATTACTACTTGTTATGTGTACCACAGGTTGCACGAGATGGGCACGAAGGACCTGCCGGCAGTAATCGACTATGTCTTGGGCGCCACACACCGCCATAAGTTTATCTGTGTGGGCTTCTACATGGACACTACGTACCATGTTATGTGTACCGCAGGTTGCACGAGATGGGCACAGAGGACCTGCCGGCAGTAATCGACTATGTGTTGGGTGCCACACACCGCCATAAGTTTATCTGTGTGGGCTTCTACATGGACAATACGTATCATGTTATGTGTACCACAGGTTGCACGAGATGGGCACGAAGGACCTGCCGGCAGTAATCGACTACGTGTTGGGCGCCACACACCGCCAGCAGATCATCTATCTGGGCTTCTCCATGGGTACCACAATATTCTGGATCCTGACCTCCTCTCTCCCGGCCTACCAGAACAAAGTGGCGGCCATGGTGGCTATCGGTCCCGTAGCGCGCCCCTCCAACATGATGGTCGTCAAAAATTCTGTACTCCGAGGCTTACTACTTACTTTATTTGTAAGTTTACTTTTAGTTCGCTTACTTCTGTTGTGGGCAAATTGATTCCCTTAGCCATACATTAATAGAACAACTACAAAAGTAATATCAACTACTGTGATTTTTTTCATCCAAACGCACCGTAATGAATAAAACTATTTAATCCTATTTATGTTTTTTTAGAAAAAAATGTGGACTGCAAACTCTTTTGAAGTGTTACCTTATGGTGCGAAATTTTCATCCACTATTACCTGGATCTGCTCTGAAATAATTGGATTCGTTTGTAAATTCTTCATCAAGAGTTTTAATTATATACGTCAACAAGGAATGAAAATTGTAAGTGCTGCTAAGTTTACTCTTCATTCATTTTATCGCAACTTGTTTTCTCGAAAGCACTAATAAGTATAGGATCAGTAATCTTGTACATGAGCACTACCCTCAGTGTCCCATAGGGTATTAGTTTTTTGTTTGTTAGACTTTGTACACTATATAGCTCATCTTGTATATTATTTGGTGGATAGTAGATTTTGTGTATTCATTGCTCGTAGCACTTATTTTTCTCAACTAAATAATACTACACGTATGTCTGGGAAATTGAAGGTCAGGATGAGTTACGAGGCGAATGATCGAAGCGAACTCACCCTTTCGTTAAAGAAAGGTTGAATGAGGCGAAGATTTTAAAATCCTTATATTTTTTATTGGACATTTGTATTTGAGCCATCACTTTGATACCCTTTATGCAAACTTCCTCCTAGCTGGTTTATAAAATTCTCCAACCGACAATAGGTTTATAATAGGCAAACATAGTGGGGTGTGATAGCCGAAAAAACTTCATTTCTGGCAACCCTTTGAATTCAGATACTATATGATTAGACGAGTCCAAAAAGCCCGGGACACAAATTTGTCAGGCACTCTAGCGGTGTTGATGACATAATCAATATGGCCGCCAAAGTTTTGGTACACGTTTATAAATTTTGTTTCTATATAGCTCGGGTTTTTATTTTGATATTACACTATATTGTTAGCAATTATTAATCAGGAGAAAACAATCTCTCCAAAGGTATATCTCACATAATCTTTTAGTTTCATAATATTAGAAATATTTGTAACTCTATTAAACTTTTGTGTTTTTATTTTTATTTTTTTAAATAATTTTGCTAAATAACTTGGAATCCGTAATATGTAGCTCAAAACGTATGGTATACCTTCTTTTTCTTCAGAAAATTTCCTTTAGAACGGTATATATAACTTCTAATTTATCACAAAAACTTATTGAACATTTGCCAAAACAAAGGAGCGTTGCACAGCGAAGTGTTATGGCAACTATTCAGTTATATGGGTTTCGAAAAGTAATTGCACGGATTGATAACTGTTTAGATAGCAAATGTAATTATTGTAATTTTGCATGTTTGTGTAAATACATTCTAGCCTTTTTAAGGGCTACGAAACTTCCGTTTTAATTTTAAAATCTGTTAGCCTTCATCAAAATTAATACAAGAATGAGAAATAAATGAAGGTACAGTATTATCTATTTATTAATCGGCTAAGGAAGTTTTTGTGGTACCGATTTCTCGGATATGCGACATCGTAGAATTATGAAACTTGGCACACTTATTTAGTACTATTAGGAGATGTGTCGAATGTAAATAGTTTTGTATTTGGGCGTGAAGGGGTATGCCCTTTTGGCTTTGAAAGTTTACATGTTATCCTTATGGGAACATGCGTTCTGCTTTTATTATTTGTTTATAATTTTCATTTCCATTAATAAACTGCTGTGTTATTCAAATAAATATGTAGGACAACAGCAAGAACAGATTATTCATAAATAAAACATTTTACTGGCTACTGGAATGGCAACACCCTTTTCTTATCGGTTTTAACTCTACATTAAACAAATTAAACCTGTTTGTGAGGGGAGGGAGGTTGATAGACGTGGTGAGGATGAGGTGGAGAGGTTTTGGGCATAAATAAAAAGGCTACTGAATACTGGAATGGTAACGCTCTTCTGCAATCCGTTTTAATTCCACATAAAACGGGAAGAGGACGTGGTGAGGATAGGTTTCAGGCACAAATAAAAAGGATACCGATTACTGGAATGGTAACACCCTTCTCTTATCCGTTTTAACGCTACATTAAACGAGTTAAATCTGTTTGTGAGGGGGTGAGGATGAGGGACGGGGAGAGAATGAGGTGGAGGAGTTTAAGGCATAAATAAATAGACTATTGATTACTGGAATGGTAACACCCTTCTCTTATCTGTTTTAACTCCACAACAGCAAGAACAGATAATTAATAAATACAACATTTTACTGACTACTGTAATGGCAACAACATTCCCTTATCGTTTTAACTCCATAACGGCAAGAACAGATAATTTAGGAATAATGTAAATAAAAAATATTACTGACTTCTGAAATGGTAACACTCTTCTCTTATCCGCTTTAACACTACAAACCTGTGTATGAGGGGGGGGGAGGATGAGTGATGGGGAGAGGATGAGGTGGAGAGGTTTAAGGCATAAATAAAAACGCTACTGACTACTGGAATGGTAACGCCCCTCTGTTATCTATTTTAACTCTAAATTTAAAATATTACCTGGTGGAAAGGTTGGGAGAGGGGTGGAAATGAGAGGGAGAGAGATGAACGCACTAGAACCCACCAGATATTAAAGCAAATTTTTCAATTATTTGGTCGATTTTCGACCATTGGGCGGTCTCCAGTTCCAATTTAATAACCAAATGTAATAATATCCAATACATTGTCAATGACACAAGTTTTAACTAGACGAGTGACATACCAATTTAATAATATCCTGTACATTATCAAATACCGGTACACAAGTGTTACCATAGACTTGTAACATAAGTAACACATGAACCGTTTGCCGCTTTAATTTTAAAATCAGTTACCACGTACCAGTTAATATTATGTACAAGAATGAGAAACAAAATAATATTCTGTATTATTCCAATTCAATATCCAAGTTCACTAATATCCTGTACAGTGTCAAATACACTAATGTAAACCATAATATCCATATAAAATAGTATCTTGCAGTCACATGCAATAATATCCAAATGAGTTGTGTAAATTCACTTGTGATTACCGATCAGTGACGGAGCACTGCCCTTCACATAGACAAAGCTTCGTACATCGTATTCCCGTTGTAACACATTTAAAAGACGTGTATCGCTTGTGGCAAGTACATGAGGTAAGTTGTACACAGTCTTGTCATACTTCTGGAATTTTTGTACATAGAGGACGGTATGATCCTCCTGGAGTTACTGTCCATCCCCACTCGGTTGGCAAAGGTGTTGTGTACTGTGAAATAAGGCTGTCGGTACAAATTCTTGCCTGGAGAGTAGTTTGTTTGATATGTTGTGTTAAAGCATCTGCTGTAGGAGACATGTTTTCGATTGCTCGATTCTTTCTTGTAAATAACACTCGTCTGCAGTCATTGATGATCTCAAGATCTAATGTTTGACCATAAAGTAGAATTACAAATTGCTGCAACATCTCATGACCTTCATCGTCAATATCAGAGATGCTTGTATAGGATATTATTAAATTTGGATATTGCTCCTATGGTAACACCTGTGTATTTGACAATGTATAGGAAGGATATTATTAAATTTGTATGTTACTCGTCTGGTTAACACTTGTGCTTTTGACAATGTATATTATTAAATTTTGATATTAAATTATAATGATACTGTACATTCTATTATTTCTTATTCTTGTACTTCATTTTGATGTAACTTATTTTAAAACGAAAACGGAAGTTTCATAGCCCTTAAAAACTAGAATTAATTTACAAATACATGCTGGAAAATTACAATAATTAGATTTGTTATTTAAACAGTTATAATCCGCGCAATACTTTTCGAAACCCATATAAACGGTATCGTTGCCATAACACGCTGTGCAACGCTCCTTTGTTTCGGCAAATTTTCAGTAAGTTGTTGTGATAAATTAGAAGTTATATATGGTATATTTGGCATTATATATGGTAACACTTGTGTATTTGACAATGTATAGAATATTACTATGTTCGAAAGGTACTAATGTTCGAAAGGTAATTTTCTGAAGAAAAATATGGTATACTATACGTTTTGAGCTACATGTAACGGATTTAAACTTATTTAGCAAAATTATTTTAAAAATAAAAATAAAAACACAAAATTTGAATAGAGTTACAAATATTTATAATATTGTGAAACTAACAAATTATGAAAAATATACCGTTGGAGGGATCGTTTTCTCCTGATTAATAATTGCTAACAATATAGGGTAATATCAAAATAAAAACACGAGCTATATAGATAAATGTAGAAGCGTGTACCAAACATATTGATTACGCCATCAACACCGCTAGAGAGCCAGAAAGATTTGTGTCCCGGGCTTTTTCTACTCGACTACTCATGTACTATCAAAATCTAAAGGGGCGCATGGTTGCCAGATGTGAAATATTTTGGTAAACTATTTAGCTATCCCACCACACTATCACTCTTCCTGTCATTTGGTTTCAGACGTTATGCGCTTAGAAACCTGTTCTGTAGTAGTAATTATTTTTTTCATCATACTACACAGAAACAGCCCGTTTTCTGAACATGATCAAAGGCAAGAAAGTCAATCTTTCCCGCGTACTACACAGTACATTTTCTGTGCTACAAAAACGATAAATTTTCAGTTTTTATAAAACAGCTTATTGCAACAATCTATATAATCAATAACCTACTTGCAAAATTTGTAAACAATAAGACGTTTTTGTTTTAAGATTTACCCCCACATATCTATATAAATAAAGCAGAGTATTTTCTGTGTGTGGATCGCCGTACGGCTAAACTACGAGGTGTTATGGCATTAAATTGTCAGGGTATGTTCCTTTAAGTTACAGCTGTCCCAGTTTCCTCTAAATCCTCTAGGGCTACTAGGGCTCTAGGGCTCGTGGGACATGCAAAATTCCAATTTTAATCAAATGAGACCATACGGTTACAGTTTTCTGCTATTTATTTAATGTTATTCAGATAAACAGTTGACATTAGTAATTTACTTTTTTAACTAAATTTTATACCCGGGTGAAACCGGTATAATCAGCTTGTTATACACTAAAATGCGCGTCTGTATGTGCAAACTGGCTTTAGAATTCGTTTAGGCTTCAGGGCTCTGCCCTACGGGACTTCCAAGTCCCCATGTTATTCATATGGAGGATGGTTTCATTTGGTTAATGTCACTTGTGTTTAAACTTAATTCAATTCAATTAAATAAACAGCAGTTATAAGGCTCACATTGTTTACTATTTAACTATTTACTATTTTCGCTTCTGAAAGCGGGATGCGCAAGCTGATTTTTGTACAATTTAAAAAAACCTAAAACCCCCTTCCCGTAGTCCGATCAATCTGGTTTTCGAACTTAAAGTCATAAATGTTACTCTACACATTTGTGCCAAATTTCATCAAAGTCGGGCGTTTCTTTCAAAAGTTATCGTGGTAACGGACACACACACACATACACACACACACACACACACACACACACACACACACACACACACACACACACACACACACACACACACATATATATACATATTTATAAATTTGATCGAATAGTGTTTTTGGCATCTGGGGACCTCAAAAAAAAGTTATCATGGTCTCGGGCTTAAGTCTTACCATGCCACCTACGGTAATAGCTTCTTCCCTATAGGGGAAATTCGCTAAAAACAATGTTATGTTATGTTTTAAATCGGAGGGCATTGTCGTGAAAACTCATATACCCGAAACATGTAACAGTATGTTTGTTATGTTTAATTAATCAAAATATTGAAAAGTTTTGATAATGCCTTGGGGCTTTGCCATTGGTCGCAATGTTTACCTAATAGAGATTGATGTTATTTGATCAGATAACTACATAACTTTATAAACCATAAACCGTAAACGTTCCTCTTATTCGCCACAAAATTCAACACTTCTAACTGTTTCTGCATACTAATTAAAGTGAAATGAAATTTACAAGACATTTCCATGTGTCACCGGAATCATGAAGCTAAAACTAATCTTATACTAATGCACTATTTTATTGCAGAGATAAAACCCACTTATCAAACTTTATTAAGTAAGTTCATTGTATTTCGTTTGCTGTTGCAGGATTCTACATTTAAGTTAATCCCATACTCTCCAGCCGGAATCTCAACTAAAGTATTGATTCACTTCATACAGATTGTTGAAACAGGTAGGTACATTTGTGATGGTTCAGTCATGTTAAGGAGAAATTGTATGTTTTTTTCAGAAAAATTGTCAGCAAGCATGAGATGTTATCTGATGCATACATATGAGAATTGAATTTTTTTTCAGAACAATTGTCAACAAGCATGATATGTTATCTGATGCATACATATGAGAAATTGTATTTTGTTTTTTCAGAAAAATTGTTAACAAGCATGAGATGTTATCTGAAGCATACATTTATATTTACTTACTTATACTTTCATCAATATTGTTTCAAGTGAATATCATTCAATAAAATGTTGATAAAATTGATAAAAATATCAAATATATATCTAAAACGAATTCATTCACTTTGTTTGTTAGCTGGTAAATAAAACAGAAAGAATCTTATGAAAATATAATGTATTGCTGAGTAGTCGCTTTCGTAGCCATTAATAATTCAGTTCACTCTGCATAAACACAATTGCCTCATTATGAATACCCTAAGTGCTAAAAAGTCAAATATTTAAATCAACATTATTTGTCTTTAAAAATAGGTACTAACGTTGTAGTATAAACATAAAAACGCAATACAGGGTGATTGAAAAGTAACTTGCACTCCCCCCTTAACTTTTTAACTATTTGAGATATTTGAAATCGGTTTGCGGAAACCTTCTTGGATATGAGGGGCTACAATAATTATGGTTAGTTTTAAAAATTTTACCCTTAGGGGTAGTGGGGGTAGGGGGTAGCTCAAAATTTTCAAATGGGAAGTATGGTCGACTTCCATATCATTTTATAGGTCTTGATGAAACAAAACAATTGACATAAAGAAAATAAAAATCGGACCACTGATAACGAAATGGCAACTAAAAATTACCTTTAATAACCCGCGATGTATGTAGTGTATGTAGTCACTGCGATTTGAAATAAATTAAAAATTTGCATAGTCACTTTAAATTGAAACAAGAACACATCTAAGCATGAAAAGATGTATATGATGTTGATTTTCATCGAGAAAATCGTCATTACAAAAAAATAAACTTTTTAAATAGTTTAAATAACAGGTTAGGCATTGAGTATTGTTATGTTATGTGGATGGGTGGATATTGTCAGTTGGGAGCTCAGTGAAATAAATGGTATAGCGTAATTATATGTTTGTTTAAGTAAACTATTACATTGGTGCAATAAGTGAAAACCGGCAACCTCGGCTCAACTGCCAAATCTAATTTTGGGAGATAAATAATTAAGATAGAAATAGATTTAACAAGTTACTATGATTAAGTTACACATTTTCAAGGCCACTAATTAGATAACAAATTCATTCAATCACATAAACTGTGGAGACTGTTCTATGAACTAATGTTTCATGTGGTTGATAGAGAATAGAGTTTGCACACTCAATGGTATATATACACACAATACACAATACAACATACAGTATATATAATATATATTCCGGACGATCTTCGAACATCGATAGATGTCCTCTTGTATACAGTATATTGGGCATAGTGTGAATTGTCACATTGGATGTTGCTACAGTAATTATAAATGTATTTAGTTTTATCGTGTGGTAACTGGGTAATCCAGTCGCAGGCTGTGAATTTGTTTAATTCACAGTACAGCCTCAAAAGGTAGAGGTTAGTATCATTATTTAATGTTGCACAGTTTGAAGCAGTTGAATTTTTTGGATTATAGTATTTGTAGTTACAGTTTTCATTAGTGTTAATATATTTGTCAAAGCTAGTTACAACAACAACAAAACTGTTATCAGCTTAGTTGCTAATCATCCGTCTTTGCTTCCGTAAATATAATTACTCATACGCATTTCGTTGCGTGGAGGGTGAAGTCACCTTACCATAAATATTAAGATTCAATTCAATATGTATATTAATAAATGAACGGATCATTACGAACATATCATAGTAGAGAGAACACCACAAATCGGGGTATAAAATCACACGTTTTCCCCTTAAGAATAACATGGGGTTGAGTTTTTGGACACTTGCCCGATCGCGGCCTAAACAATTTCCCTCTTTTGCCTATACTAAATACATTTTTCCAATCCCAATCCGTCCCCTATATATTTTTTAATTAATTGTCAAGATCAGGCTAAAAAACTAACTTTGGTGTTTATGGTCCGATTTGTTTAAAATTTGGATATGTTATACACACTACCTACATTTCCCAAATTCTATAACGGCCAAATAAAAGACTATTTTGTCTAACATCACTTCCGTTTTTCCCATAAGAATAAAATGGGGATCAGTTTTTGGACACTTGCCCGATCCCGGTCTATACAAATTTCCTTTTTGGCCTATACTAGTGTCCAACCCCTGCCTCTATTAAATAAATTTGTCCAATCCCAATCCGTCCCCTATATTATTTTTTAATCCAAAAAACTAACTTTGGTGTTTGTGGTACGATTTGTTTAAAATTTAGATATGTTATTGTTGTAGTCTAGTGTATATGTACACACCACCTACATTTCCCAAATTCACTATAACGGTCAAATTAAAAAAATGTGGAAAAATACTGCCAATTGCCAACTTTATTTTTACTGTCCGATTTGATTGATTTGTTGATATGTTATAGCTCTTATATAGGTTACAAAACCACACTACTATACTTTCCGCTATCCCCTATAATACAGTCAATATTTTGTTTGTTTATTTTGCTGTAAAAACGAACTTTCATGTTTATGGTCCGATTTGTCTGCTATTTGGTTATTTTCCTAAGCTAATGCATAAGTAAATTACACTAATAATTTACAAATTCAATATTACTGTCAATTTAAACAATATTTTGTAAATTACTGCCAATTACCAACTTCTTTATTTACTGTTCGATTTGATTTATTTTTAGATATGCCCCCAACCATTATATCTAAAATAACCATATATTATTTCCAATAACCCCTTAATGCATTCGATATTTTGTTTGCTTATTTTGCTGTAATCACGCATAAACCAACTTTTGTCTTTATGGATTTGTTTGCAATTTGGTTATGTTACTGTTCTAATGTGTTAGTAAATTCCGCCTACAATTTACAAATCAATATTACTGTCAATTTAAACAATATTTTGTAAATTACTGCCAAATTCCAAATTCTTTATTTACCAATCAATCTGATTTATTTTCGGATATGTTTTAGCCCCCCAACCACATAAAATTACCATATATTATTTACAAATTCGATACTCTCTATAATGTATATAAATATGTTGATTACAAAATTAACCTTGGTATTTTTGGTCCAATTTGTTTGTAACTTGGATATGTGACTGTCCTAGGCTATTTCATAAGACAATACAACCTATAATTTCCATATTTAATTAAAAAAATTTTGTAAATTACTGTAGTGCCAATTGCCAACTTCTTTATTTACTACATGATATTTGATTTACTTTATGATATTTTATAGCCTCCAACTCATATAAGTAAAATTACCATATATTATTTCCAAATTCGATCCTTTGTATAATTTATATATAACTAGCTGGACCGACAGACGTTGTCCTGCCCTAATGTCATTGAATTTGATTTATGTCAAATACTCGTTCATTTTCAATACGAGCTCGTTCGCTTCGCTCACTCGCCTATCGAAAAAAAGTTTACTATTCTCAGACCTAACGAATATACACACAAAATTTCATATGAATCGGTCAAGCCGTTTCGGAGGATTTTTGTTACAAACTGTGACACGAGAATTTTATATATTAGAGATATAAAAAAGAACTTTTGTGTTTATGGATTTGTTTGCAATTTGGTTATGTTACTTTCCTAAGCTAATGCATTAGTAAATTCCACCTATAATTTCTAAATTTAATTTTAAAAGTATTTTGTAAATTATTGTAGTGCCAATTGCCAACCTCTTTATCTACCATTCGATTTAACTTATTTCTGGATATGTTATTGCCCCCAACTATTGCATGTAAAATTATATTATTTCCAAATACGATACTTTGTATAATTTATATATCCACAAAATAATATTTTTGGTGTTTATGGTCCGAATTGGTTGAGAGTTGGATGTGTTATTGTTCTAAGCCAATGTATATGTACGCATCACCTATAATTCTTAAATTTAGTTTAAACAATCTTTTGTAAATTACTGCCAAATGTCAACTTCTTTATTTACCGATTTAATTGATTATGGATATCTTATAGCCCCCAACCATGTAAAATTACCATATATTTCGTCCAATACTTTTGTGTTAACGGATTTGTCTACAATTTGGTTACTGTCCTAAGCTAATGCATAAGTTAACACAATGCCCAAATTTAATTTAAACATAATTTTGTAAATTATAGTGCCAATTGCAGACTTCTTAATTTACCATTCAACTTATTTTCGGATATGTTGTAACCCCAACTATTATATATAAATTTACCATTTATCATTTTCAATACTTTGTATAATTTATATGCAACATATCCACAAAAACTTTGGTGTTTATGATCTGATTTTTTTGCAATTTATTTTTATGTTTATGTGTTGTTGAAAGGACGGATTCAGAGATCCAAAGATTAAAAGATCCTCACACGTCAACCGAAGCTTATTGTGTGTCCCTAGTACGTTGGTTGGGTAAACCAGAGCCCGTACCCTTTACGAGATCCAGGAGTTTTTTCCCAATACTAACGTCCCATTCATCACCTGTTTGATTGCAAACAAACAGAGCCCTTCTCCTTACCTCAAGTCTCTCGCAATCCAGTATGATGTGCTTGGCAGTCTCTTCAGACTGATTGTAAAACCTACACACCATTTCTAAGTCCAAGAGTGTGGTTCCCTGAAGTGGCCGTGTCCCGACCTCTGCCCAACCTCACCAACTAGTTCGAAAAGTAAGAGCTAGTGTCTGCTAGCAATGTAAGTTCCTGGACCATTTGTTGATCGTCATTTCAAGCACAGGGCTGTGAGCAACAGCTTTGGTGATGGTGCAATGGCCTGTTCTAGACAGGCCTTCCCTCCATTGGCCTGCGATTTTTTAATCGATAAGCTGATTTTCGTGTTTCTGCCGTGATGAAGAAATCCAAAGGCAGTAATCCAAAAGCAACTTCGAGAGTTGCTGACGGGCTGCTCCTGAAAGCTCCAGTGACTAGAAGTGAGTAGGGGGCAAAGACCGATTCAAAACCAGCAAAGGCGTGCGAGGAGGAATGAGGAATCACCCCCCCCCCCCGGGTGACGTCAGCCCCCCCCCGGTGACGTCAGCCCCCCCCCGTGACGTCAGCCCCCCCCCGGCCGCCAATGGCACTTTTCGTGATGACCTTGAACATGAGGAAAAAACTTTCGAAAATTAATAACTAGCCTATTTATCCACCGATTCCCACGGGACTTTTTTCAGAGTGTAGGCCTATCCCCAAGGAAGCGAATGACGTAAGAACCCCATAGATCCACCATTAAACAAGGCCGCTATTAATTTAAAACCGCGTTTTCCTTATGGGATCTCAGCTGTTTACCAACCGATTTTGACGAAACCTCACCACATGTGGGGCCGTGACCTAAGAAAACCATCGCGTAAAGAAAATTGAAAATCCACTGTTAAACGGGCCCGCTATTAATTTTCAAACGCGTTTTCCTCATGGGATCTCGGCTGCTTGCCGACCGAATTTGATGTGACTTCAAATTCAAATTCAAATTCAAAATATCCTTTATTCATTTATATACAATGTATACATAAATGGCGTCAACATTTACAACAATCTAAAACTAATTACAGATTGATACAAAACTTGTCATTTTACTTCTGTTGATTTAAAATCATTTTTCCAAAACTCACTAAAACTGTAAAAAGCTCCCTCAATTAGAAACAACTTTAGACTCTTCTTAAATGTCGTAGTATTTATTTGTTTCTTTATTGTCATTGGCAGCTGATTAAAAAATTGTATACCTATATAAGTTGGTTTTTTTCGGAATATTTCTTTAAAATGTCTTTCAACTTGAAAATCATATCTGTTTCTTGTTTTGTAATTATGATTGCTAACATTCTTAGGCAATATGCTTGATATATTATTTATATGTAGTACTGTTTTATAAATATAGAGGCTATACACTGTCATAATTCCTAATTCAGAGAAATGATTCCTACAATGTTCATCATGCCTAAGATTTAACATGGTTCTAATAGATTTTGTTTGAAGTTGTAAAATTCTATTTAAGTTACAAATTGATGCAGCCCCATATACTTCAATCCCATAAGAAATATGAGAATGAATTAATGCAAAGTAAGTTGTTTTTATTGTATGTTTATCACATAAAGTAGATAATCTTTTTAAAGCAAAAATATTAGAACTAATTTTAGCACAAATTTTATCTATATGGCCAGTCCAACTAAGATTATTATCCAAAACTAATCCAAGAAAAGTTGTACTTTCATTAAGACTAAGAGAAAGTTGCTGATTGTTCAATTTATTATAAGATTTTTTATTTCTACAAGAAAATTTCATAAGGGTTGTTTTATTATCATTGAGTAACAGATTTAGGCTATTAAGTTGATCATTGACTGTTTTAATTGCAATATCAGCATCATTAAAAATTGCATTATCATTGCTGTTTGAAATTGTTAAATTAATATCATCTGCAAATATACAAAATTTATTATTTAATGTTAATTTAGAAAGACAATTTGGTAGTTTACCTAAATAACAAAGAAACAGAAATGGGCCAAGCACAGACCCTTGTGGGACTGAATATTTTACCATTCGAGTTTTGGACCTAATTTTTAGAATTTTGTTCTCATCAATATGAGAAATTTCAACATATTGTTGTCGGTCAGTTAAGTATGATTGTATCAAGGCCAGGTCTTTGCCAGTTATTCCAAAACTAGATAGTTTTTGTAATAAAATAGGATGTGAAACACTTTCAAATGCCTTGGTCAGGTCTAAAAATGCAGTTACAGTGTGGTCACCTCTATCTAATTTATTTATGATGTTTTCAACAAAAGATACTATGGCAGTTATGGTGGATCTATTCTTTCTAAAACCATGTTGTTCACTATCTAGTAAATTATTATTTTCAAAGTAATCAGCCAACTGAACTAACATACATTTCTCAACAAATTTAGAAAATGAAGGTAGAATTGAAACAGGCCTATAATTTACTGGATCTTTATTTGTTCCTTTTTTATAAAGTGGAATAATTTTTGATACTTTTAACTGTGAAGGAAAAACACCAGAAATAAGACAAGAATTTATAACATGATTTAGAGGTCTAAGTATTGCCCATTTAGCATCTTTAATTATTTTAGTTGGAATTTCATCAAATCCTGAGGACCATTTACTTTGTATTGTATTTATTATTTTTATCAGTTGCTTTTCAGAAATAGTATTGAATCTAAACTTTTGTGTTTGCTTATTTTTGTCAGGTAATTGTGGTGTAATACTTTTGCTATGATTTATTTTTGGAATGATTAGGTTTTCAACTGTGTCCGCATAAAAATTATTTAAAATGTCAACAACTTTATATGGATTAAAGACACACTTTCCACTATGGTTCAAAACAATTGGAGCATTCAAGTGTTCATTATTCTTCTTACCAAGTTCAGTCCTAACCAATTGCCATGCAGTTTTTGGAACATTATCGGATTTGCTTATTTTCATATTAAAATATTTCTTTTTCTTTTGAACAATAAGGCTTTTATATTTTCTTTTTTGTTGCTTTAAGTTAATTTTTACCAAACGGTTACTACTTTTCCTTTTATATTTATAATCATCTATTAGTTTAATTCTCTCATTTTTTACCTCTGAATCAATCCAATTCCTACTATTGGGTTTAGAGCGAATATTTACTACAGGGAAATTTTCATCAAAATAAAACTTAATTACATTGTAAAAATATGAAAACTTATTTTCAATTGGTGTTTGATAAAGTTCAGCCCAGTTTTCATTCTCCAAATCATTTATAAACTTAGTTATTTGAGTTTTTTTGAAAATTCTTTTTGACTGCCACAATCTTTTGTTATTATTACTTTTTTTACTTTTGACAAAATCAACTACTTCAAAAAGTTGCCCATCATGATCGGAAAGAGCTGTTACCAAGCACATTACCTTTACATATTTCTTATCAATATTTGTTATAAAATTAT
Source organism: Allygus modestus (assembly GCA_963675035.1). Classification (NCBI taxonomy): domain Eukaryota; kingdom Metazoa; phylum Arthropoda; class Insecta; order Hemiptera; family Cicadellidae; genus Allygus; species Allygus modestus. Next base: position 101,066,194 of record OY776111.1, on the reverse strand, counting down.
CTATTGCTGTTTCACTTATGTCAGTAACTCGGGTAGGTATGTCCACAGTGTAATACATATTATGTATCCCTAGCAAATTAACAAAATCTTTTTTCTTTTTATCTTCAGCCAAAACATCAATATTAAAGTCACCTCCAATACATACATTACTAGTCATACCTGTTAAAAAACTTATTAATTTATCTAAATTATGTAAAAAACCGTCTACATTTTTTGACGGTGTCCTGTAAACCCCAGCAACAACAATCTTAACACCATTTAATTTAATTTCAACTGCACAAGTTTCAAACATTTTTTCAACATTTAAGTTAACCAACAAGTTATTTGTAATCTGTTTACACTGAATACCATTAGCTGCCATAATTAAAACACCCCCACCCCCAATCTCACTCCTAACATAATAATTAACAACTTTATAACCATTTAATTCAAAATTGTTAATTTCTGCTAATGTTAACTTATTTTCGGACAAAATAATAATATCTGGTTTCAGCTCCTCGACAGTAATTACTAAGGAATCAATCCTACTACTTAAACATTGAATATTCTGATGGAAAATGGATAAATTACTACCTTTACAGTTTACAGAGTTAGCAATTATAATATCTTTTTTTGAGTGTTTCTTTTTCTTAAAAAATACTTCCTATTATTTGTTTGACTATTAACAATACTTTTATTTTCCTCCAAGCCTTGAGTCTCAACAGCTTTTGTTTTTTGATGATTTACAGCAGCCTTACTACTAACAGGAGTTTCAAAACCTAGGAAAGGTGAGGTGATTAGAGATTCTTCATTTTTGTTATCTACAAGTCCATTCATCACTGGTCCAGGTGCACTAGTAGTGCACTTCGTTACACGTTGTATGCCGGCTTGACTAAAACCAGCACAGGCGTGAGAGGAGGAATGAGGAATCACCCCCCCCCCCCGCCTCAATATGGAAGCGGTCCACGGTGCGAGCCCGTCTGCTTCAACTTCCTCCTCCTCCTCTGCAACGCCACCCTTCAGAGACCCACGGCCCGAGTGCGACGCGTGCGGGCGGCGATTCTCCCGCGGGGACCTGCTCCGGCGTCACGTGCAGCTGGTGCACGCCAACGAGGTCCGCTGTCCCGATTGCGGCGCCCTTTTCCACAGGGCCGCTTTTCTCCAGCGGCACATGGAGAGCGCCCACCGCGGCATGAGGTTTGCGTGCGCCTACTGCGACCGAGGCTTCACCCGGCGCTACAACCGGGACCGGCACGAGGCCCACAACTGCCCCGTCGTGAGGAACCTCGTTGTGGACGAGATGCCGCGCCTGCCCGTCCTGTCACCCGAGCCCCGACCCAGCCGCAAGCCCCAGCCCGGACCCATCCGCGAGCCCCAGCCGCGAGCCCCAGCCCGGACCCAGCCGCGAGCCCCAGCCCGGACCAAGCACGGCACCCGACGGGATGGTGGGTGGTGGCGGACTACCCACGTTCCGCCCCATCCAACGGGCGTTCCGCGGTCGCCTCCTGACCTTCGGCCTGTCCCGGCCCATGGAGGACTTCTTGGCCGTGGAGGACGCGCTGGTGCTGCTGTTCGACAGCGTCCTGGAACTGCTGGCCGACGTCAGGACCCGACACCCGAACATCAAGGTGAACATGTTCCTAGAGTGCGAATTCGCCAACGTTCACGGAGCCACCTGTCTGCGGGCCTTCAAGACAAAGAACGTGCCTCTCACCGCCGCGTCCAACTTGGAGGACTTCCTATCGGCTTCCTTCCACAAGCTGGAGGAAGAGAAGGAGCAGTGCCTGCTAGTGGGCAGCGGGTGGAGCTATCTCCGAATACGCGACCTGGAGATCCGCGTCAACCTCTACACCCCGTTGGGAGAACGCGGAGCCCGGTTCGTCCAGCTTCCCAGGACCATCTGCGAGACGCGTGCCGTTATCAACGTACAAAACGTCGATGACATGTGCTTCGCGTATGCCGTCCTGGCCAAGTTCGTCATGCAACACCCGGAGAGGCCCGCATCGTACACACCGGACGTCATGGCACGCTACGACTGGGTCGGCCTACGCTTCCCCGTGGCCGTGAAGGACATTAAGGTCTTCGAGAGGAGGAACCCCATCAGCGTCAACGTGTACGGGATCGAGCGCGCTATGGTGGGGAGACGCCCCGACGGATCGCCAAAGTTCCAGGACCGCGTGTTCCCGCTGAAGATCTGCAAGCGGGAGTTGGAGGATCACCGGGACCTGCTGTACGTGACCACCGGCGGGGACAGTCACTACGCCTACATCGCAAACATGAGTAGGCTAGTGCGACACCAGCTGACGTCTTACGGCCACGCCATCCACGTGTGTAAGCGATGCTTCGCCTACTTTGACAACCGGCCCAACAAGCTGCAACTGTCCGGTGCCGAGCGTCTGGAGGAGCACATGCGATACTGCACCGCCAAGGCTCCCCTTCGCCTGGACTTGTCGAAGAAGCAGCAGATCCGCTTCGCCCACCCCGAGTACACTAGGCGGGAGAGGTTCTGCATCTACGCGGACTTTGAGTGTGCTCTGCAGCCCGTCGCTGTTGACCCAGCGGAAGCGCCGCCCGGCACGAGGCCCCTGCAACTGCACGTCCCGTACGCCTTCGCCTACCAGATCGTGGACTCGCTCGGCCTGGAGGAGTTTGAGCCCCGCGTCTACTTCGGGGCTGACGCGTCCAAGGTCTTCATGGAGAGGTTGAAGATGGACGTGCTGGCGCTGTGGGAGTTCCTATTCAGCATGAGAGCTCTGCACCCTTCTCTGACCCGGCAGGAGATGGACGAGTACCTGGCGGCGACTCACTGCTACCTCTGCGGGAAGGAGTTCACGGACCAGGACGTCAAGGTGCGGGACCACAATCACGCCCCGCCCTACGAGTTCCGAGGAGCCGCTCATCGCTCGTGCAACCTCAGGTACCGGGAGCAGCGACACATCAACTGCTACTTCCACAACCTGTCCAACTACGACGCCCACTTCGTAGTGCGCGAGCTAGCCATCGACCCCGGCGACGTGGACGTGTTGGCCCACACGGAGGAGCGGTACATCGCTTTTACCAAGCGATTCCACTTTGGTCAGCCCGGGGACAACCAACGACAGAGCAGTTTCGCGGTGCGCTTCCTGGACACCTACAGGTTCCTGTCCATGAGCCTGGCCAACCTGGCGGCGGGACTTCCCACGGACAGGATGCGCGAGACGAGGAAGCGCTTCCCCGACGACCGGCTGTTCGACCTGGTGCGTAGGAAGGGCGTGTTCCCCTACGACTTCGTTACGTCCTACGACACGTTGTACAGGACCAGGGAGTTGCCGCCCAAGGAGGCGTTCAGGAACTCCATGACCCTGGAGGACATCAAGGACGAGGAGTACGAGCACGCCCTCAACGTGTGGCGAGCCTTTGAGTGTCACAACCTCAAGGACTATGCCGACAAGTACCTGCGATGCGACATCGCCCTGCTCACCGATGTCTTTGAGCAGTTCCGCGACACCTCGCTGGCAGAGTACGGGCTGGACCCCGCCCACTACTACACCCTACCGTCCTACGCCTGGGACGTAATGCTCAAGACCTGCGGTGTGGAGCTGGACACGCTGCAGGACTTTGACATGTACCTGTTCGTGGAGCAGGGGATCCGGGGAGGCATCTCTCAGGCCATCACCCGCTACGCCAAGGCCAACCACGACAGGTGCCCGGACTACCGCCCGGACGAGCCCACGCGCTTCCTCCTGTACCTGGACGCAAACAACCTGTACGGCTGGGCCATGTCCCAGTGCCTGCCGACCGGAGACTTCGAGTGGCTCAGCCGTGAGGAAATACAGGCGTTGGACATTGCGGCGCTGGACGCAGAGGCTGATCGAGGCTACATCTTGGAGGTAGACCTCCACTACCCCGCGCGCCTACACGACCTGCACAAGGACCTTCCCTACTGCTGCGAGACGAAGCGCCCGCCGATAGGGAAGTTCCCCAAACTGTTGACGACCCTGGACGACAAGATGCACTACATCTGTCACTACAGGGTCTTGCAGCAGGCGCTGCAAAACGGGTTGGAGCTGGTCGCGGTGCATCGGGCGATCTCCTTTCGCCAGTCGCGGTGGTTGGAACCGTACATCCTGATGAACACGGAGCTGCGGAAGAGGGCCAGGACGAAGTTCGAACAAGACTTCTTCAAGCTCATGAACAACGCAGTCTTCGGCAAGACCATCGAGAATGTACGGAAGCGCCTCAACGTGAAGCTGGTGTGCACCCCGGAGAGGTTTTCCAAGTACGTCGCCAGATCCAACTTCCTGGACCGGACGTACTACACGGAGGACGTGGCCCTGGTGCATCTGTCCAAGGTCAACATCGTGTTGGACAAGCCCGTCTACGTAGGCATGACAGTCCTGGAGCTGAGCAAGTGGCTCATGTACGAGTTCCTGCGCAAGATGAAGGAGCGCTACGGTGACCGCCTCACCGTGGACTACATGGACACGGACTGCTTCGTCTTTGACATCGTGTCCCAGGACGTCTACGCAGAGATGAAGGAACACCTGGACGACTTCGACACCAGCGGCTATCCGAGGTCTCACCCCTGCTACAACCCCGTCAACGCTAAGGTCATCGGAAAGTTTAAGGACGAGTGTAACGGCCTGTCCTTATACGAGTACCTCGGCCTGCGGTCCAAGCTGTACTTTATGGACATCGAGGACGCGGCGACAGGCGGCAGCAAGGCTCTCAAGCGAGCCAAGGGGGTGGCGAAGGGCGTTGTCAAGAACGTCCTCACCCCCGACGACTACAGAGAGTGCCTGTTTGACGGGGTCCGGAAACACACCACCAACGTCCGGTTCCAGTCCCACTTGCACCGGGTCTACACCGTGGAAGTGGACAAGCTGAGCCTCAGCCCGACCAACGACAAGCGGTGCGTCCTCCCCGACGGCATCCACACTCTGCCGTGGGGACACAAGGACGTCCCGCCGCTACCGCCAGCCAGGAGAGGAGGAGATCGACCGCAGCGGATGGAGGTGGACGGTGAGGAGGAGGAGGGACAGCGCCAGGACGAAGACGAGGAAGAAGAGGAATTCCCCGTCTAGTTGTATATATTAGTTACAAGAGAAAAATTGTAAATAGTATTTGTAAGAAAATATAATAGCTTTATGTACAGCATGAACCCGAGTTGTTTATTTCCTCCCTTTGCTCACTCAAAAGTCACAAGCCGTTAGGCTCGGAAAGGCGTTATGGGCCGTTTGGCCCGAGCCGTGCAGCTTAAAAAGCCCCCGCCAACCGGGAGCGATTGGCGGCGCGTGTCGGGGACGGCCCTGAAGGAGTTGCCCAGGAAGGAGTTGCTAAGTGGTTTGCTGACGCTCAAGGTTGCACCCTCGAATTACTCAGCGGTTTGCTGATGTCCGAGGGGTCTCGTGACGCGCCCTCTTTGGCGACCTTCACTGCCGCTTGGCGGGGGCTCAGCCAGTGACACGCGCCGCTGGTATATAAACCTGAGGTCCAGCCCCGCTGCCTCAGTTTTGCTAATTTTTTAAATTTAGTAAGGAGAAAGGAGAAATGAAAACACAAGCTTTATCATTATGAGGCATGTATTGTACAGTAATAAGGTTACATACACATACTACAAAAACCTTACAAATTAGTTTTAAGCGAATATGGAGTGGAAGAGTCTGCGGACGAGAACGTCGTTGGCGGCGGGAGCGGCAGGGTCGAAGAGCTGCACGTAGTCGCTGAGTGACGTGCGGAGAACAGCCCGGCAGTACAGGTAAGTGAGGCAGTAGTAGCCGCAAACAGAAGTATCGTAGCCCTGGAGCCGATACCTGTTGTAGACATAGTGGCGGTGATGAGGATTGCGCCTCAGGAACATTTGAAAGTCGGCCTGGTATGGCGGCCTTCCGTAGCTGTCCAGGTACTCGAGTCTGTCCTCTTCCGAGCAGTAAAACGCCACCCAGTGTTCGCCTCCCTCGGTGTGTGCTACCGTGTTGGACACGATGGCGGTGAGAGGCTTGACCGGCACGCCCGGTAGTTGGTCAGAGGCGTAGACCGCAACGTTCCTCAGTCCGGGGATCTTCGCCAGGCATTCTCTGATCTGGACGGTATTCATCGTGGGCGGAAGCAGCACAGGCAGCTCGAGGTGGACGAGTCCAGTGTGTCGTTAGCCACGAGCCAGTCCCGCAATACTATGCAGTTATGAAGGGCGCAACGGTTGTGGGAGCTCTTATGGTGGCGACAGCGCAGGGTCCGGTAGGTGGGTGGACCGTTGAGCGACCCACAGCCCAGATCCTCCATGTCCTGAGCGGTGGTGGCGGCGGGCTCGGTTATGAGGTGGCGTTGTACAAAGTCCCTCTTCTGCGATCCTTTGACGTAGACCAGGGGACGGTGGATGAGGCAGGAGCGCAGCTTGTCCAGCAGGGCGACGTACGCGATGTCCCCCTGGTCCCACTCCAAGCCGTGGCAGTGGCGAGTGACCCAGATGCTCTCGCGCTGTTTCTCGGAAGTCAGGAGGTCCTTACTGAAGGGCGGGCGGGCGATGTGATGTAGGAGCAGCGTGCCGGTAGTCACGTCCACCACGCAAACCTCTTTCAGTAGAAAGTCATTATCACTGTCTTTAAAACACTGCATATCCATCACCACGCTTCCGTGATGACAGCGCGCTGGCGGCGGCTCGTTGTAGATCGGTGGCGGCACGTCCATCCCATACGGCTGACTGAACTCGACTGAGCGCTGGCGGGAGCGCGCCTAGCGGGTTAACCTTGGGTGCGCGCGCCGCCATCACCTAACGGTCCGCGCACGGTGACCTTGAGCGCGCGGCAACTCGTTTACCCGCCAAAACCTAACGGTCCGCGCGCGGTGACCTTGAGCGCGCGGCAACTCGTTTACCCGCCAAAGTCGACTGTGACGTTGCGATGACGGTCCACCTCCACGACGTTGTCCAACTCGGCGTACACTATGCAGTTGAACGCCTCCGCCAAGGCTTCGGAGAACCCAATCTCTATGCGCAGGTTACCGTTGCGCACCAGGTTCCAGTGGCTGGATTGAGAGGCCGCCATATCGGGTGTCAGATCAAACGCCATCAGGCAGTATCCGTAGGGGTATTCGTTGCGACTGACTTCGTTACCACAGTCTGAGAAATTGATGCCGGTGCCAGTGTACAGCGTGTGGTAGGCGAGCACGCACAACTCCTGACCGAACGTGTAATCCGGTTGAAGCGGCTTACATGGCACTTGCTCACCATCTATGTACAGCGCGAAGAAGTTCACGTGGCTGTGGGTGAAGTTGAACGGGTTCTTCTTGTAGTCCCCGTTGAACGCCTGATTGCTGACCAGGCCAACTATAACGCGTTTCGGCAGTTGTCCCAGAAACACACTGTCCAGAGTCTTGCTGCTGATACCGGAGGGTAGCGTGAAGGATTTGACTTCCACGCGCGTAATGGGATATTTGGCTGTACCCGACTCCAGCGTCCTGCTGTGAGCCAACAGCACGCTCGGGTTGATCTTACAGCGGCGCATGAACAGGTTGACTTCGGCGATGTCCACTTTGTAGTCTGTCACGGTTTTGGACATGATGGAGAATGAGTTCTTTGACCTGATCAGGCGAAAGCGCATCTCCACGCCGTTTAACATGAACTTCTCCTGGTTGCACAGGTCGACGTGCAGATGTCCGACCATGTCCGCGTACCGGCTGCCCTTGACAAACTCCCTCCGGTTCTTGAGCCCGGCATTATCCTCCTCAGTATTGTCCATGTACCCAGCATAGTCCTCGTAGAACAACTCCGCGGTGAGGTGCGATGTCTTGGCATCACCGCCATAGGACAACAGGTTCTCCAGGTAGGCGCGATAGGCGTACGTGTTGTTCTGAGGAGACACCAGTTTGTTGTTCAGGTACAGGTCCACTTGACTGAACAGCGAGTGCAGCCAGTTGTTAATCGGACCCACCTCTTTTATCGCTTGATCACCCGTTACAGCGCCTCCGTTAGCCGTTCTAATGGTAGCCTTCACATGCAGTAGCGTCTGTGACAGATCCGTGTACTCGTCCCCGTGACCCGGAACTATGAACTCCACGGGCGAGTCGTCTGTCAGGGAGGAGATGGGCTTGTACTGCACCCATTTACCGCTCTCTATACTGGTCTGCGTGGGCGGTAGCGAGAACAGGTCCAACTCGGTCTTGACACACTCGCACGACTTCTGATGTAGAAACGCCATTATCCAAAAATGTCCTTCACGGTACTCTCACTCTTCTTGCTTCTCCTCTTCTTAGCGACACGTTTTGCGGGCTTCCTCTTGGGCGCAGCGCTCTTCTTCCTCGCTCCGAGGAGTTTCGCCAGAGACTGAGGAGTAACCTGCTGTACACGCCTCCTCTTATAGGCGCCACCACCGCTCAGCACGCGATCCAGTTTTTCATCGGCCTTACGTTTCAGCGACCCGGTAAACTGTCTGAGCCGGGTGTTGGCCGCGACTCGGGGGTCGGCTGTGCCCGCTGCCACGTCGCCCAAGAAGCCCACACCGGACCTCAGCGCCTCCTTGCCCAGCGTCGATGCGCCGGATCTGATCAAAGGGACCACTGTACGCATCAGCCCGCCTAGGAAACTGCCGATGCCGTGTCCGCGTTGGAAAGCGGCTCCTCTGAATACGGAGGATACGCCATGGCCCGCCTGCTGGTGGCGGTAATACGCCAGATAGGCGTCGCTCGGATTCATTGCCGCTGCCTCTCTTTCCTGAAATGAAGCTTCATGCACGTAGTCCCGAAGTGGAATGGCAAGTGTCGCCCTTGGTTGTCCCTTAAATCGATTTCCACGCTCTCGAATGAGGTTTTAATCACCGGCACGTAGTGCGGGTCTATTATATACACTGTCGTGTTGGCACCGTACGTGTAATTCCTGATGTCGATGTTGAGGATCTTCAGTAGTGGCGCCACAGCGTCGCCCACCAGTTGGGGTTCCACCAGGTCGCAATACACGTACATGTGTGATGGCAGACCGGCGAAGAGGTTAGCCGGCCTCACGGACCTGTGACGCTTGACGATATCCGTATCCACCTCGTAGCCAAACTGTAGCGCCAAACTGGGGCTCAGTTTGAGGCTCTGAACGGCTGAAGACGTCGACATCAATTCCACCCTGGAGGACCTCTCGTCATACGAGAAGGTGCACAGGTTACTCTTCATTTGAGGGTGGTTGTTGATTGCGTGCACAAGTTCCTCGGTACTACTGTAATTGCCTGGCTCCACTTTGATTAACAACTTGTCCACCACGGCCAACCCGCCTTTCGAGTCCCTCATTCCCAGCACTAGTTTGATGTAGGTTCCCTCACCGACGGTCAGAAAAGAGAAGGGGTAGTGCGCCTCCGCCAGAGCGACCTCCCACTCGCCGTCTGACAGATCAACGGTCGAGGGTAGATGGGTCGTGTAGTTTGTCACCATGTTGTTGGGATAGTACTTCATTGAACTGTTACTGGGCAACGTCAGGTAAAACTGGTCGTGCCTCGTCATCGCAGCTGTTGCACTTCAGATGCAGGTACCCACGAGTTGAAGTCCTCTCCGTAACCGACCCACTTGACTAGGTAGCGCTTACTGGAGCCTCGCCCTTTAGTGTCCAGTATTTTATCTATTTGGTACAGGCGGTCCGGGGCGATCGTCACCTTTTGCATCTCGTGCTCGTAGAAGCGCCCTTCCAGCGGCGTCCCGTTCAGGTCGCGCAACACGTACAATGGCAGAGGATGCGACCCGTATACGTGGTCCACCACGAACAGCTCCTTACTCCAATTGGTCTCGTAACCTTTGGTGAACGTACCCTTCTCCTTGGCTATGCGCACCGTGTCGCCCGGCTCGAACTTGGGCTTGTGTCGCCGGATCGCCTTTCCATACATGTGACGCCACACCTTGTACACCGTTTGACCATCGCCGCTGTCCGCGTCCACGGGTCGTAGGCCACCACCCAGGCTCCTGTGCGGGCTGTGGTTGTAGGCGTCCACAAGCCTGTCCAACACGTCCACGTAGCGATACGTGTTTTTGTAGGTCAGGTAGCGCCACATGCGGGTCTTGAGCGTGCGGTTGACTCGCTCCACCACCGCCGCCTTCACGTCGGGGTTCTGCGTGGTGAAGTAGTTGACACCGTGACTCTTGAACACTCTCTTGGTCGCGGCCCCGGTGAACTCCGTCCCCTTGTCGGTCTGTAGGCAGCGAGGAGTCGCCTCAGCGAATATCCTCTCGAACGCTGCAGCCACCTCAGGCCCGCTTTTCCTCTTCAGTGGTACCGCGAACAGCCGCTTACTGAATACGTCTATCACAGTCAGCAGGTAGTTGACTCCGTCGTTGTACCGGCTCAGGCCGCGCATGTCGTTCAGGTCCGCCTGCCACAGCTCCCGGGGCCCGAACACGGCGTAGCGGTTGCGGGGAAACCGCTTGCGCGCAGGCTTGTGCAGCGTGTAGGTGTCCTGGGCGCGCAGCCAGTCGGCTACCCGACGTTTCGGTAGGCGCGCGGCTCTGGCCAGGGCGGCCACCCCGCCGAGGGAACCGGGCTGGCTCGGGTCGTAGTACAACTTCTCCATTACGGTGTGAACAGCTCCCAGTTGTCCAATGACGATTCCCGGTCGGGTTCCTCGGTTATTATCCTTCTCCTGGCCGCTGGGGGCCGCGGTCTCAAGCGGTCCAGTATCGGCGTCAACCTCGGTGAGAGGGGTGTCGACGAGGCTGTCGTCGTGTCTCCCCAGGGGCTCGATGCCGAGTCCAGTCCCACGCCTAAGTAACGCAACGCCGTGGGATTGCTCACGTATTCTTTGGGCACGTTCATGTCCTTCAAGGCGGCCATCACTTGATGCCAGCCGGTAGGCAATCGGTCCGCCCTTCGCGCTCTCACTATGCTGTGCGCGATGTCCACTATATTGGAATCGGGGATCTTCACCTTGTCCACGTACACCGCCCCACTGGCGTCCCAGGCGATGGGGCTGTCTTGCCGGGTCATGAATCGCAACAAGTTGCGCGCCACCGACCTGTAGATTTTTGAGAACGATTCCACAATGTCCTCCTCCGCCGAGGCGCTAGACTCGTGCTTCATCTGACTCGGACCTCCCGCCGCTTCCTCCTCCTCCCTCTGCTCACCCTCGATGATTGACAGACCTATGGGTTGACGTTTAGCCGCGGAAAAGTGCAGGAACCGCTGTAACACCTGCTGATATTGTTTCCATTTCTCCGTATCGTCCAGCCGCTTGTCGCTCAATATGCGATGCATCTCAGCGTCCAGGCTGGCTGGCTTATTGGCGCTACCTGCTCCTCCTCTTGGTCCTGGTCCCGGCCCTGGTCCCGGTCCTTCTCGCAATCTCTCGATGAGCTCCTGCGGTACAACCACCATTTTCCTAGCGTACTCCATGTCCGATTAGCTTCTGCGCTAGAACGGGCAAAACAGCGTTCAACAGTAGAGGTAGAAGGATCCCTCCGCCCCGTTGAACGAGGTAGTGTCGCTTCTTGGCCCAGCCCTCGCCGCGTTTCACCAGCCGTCTGAGCGCCTGTTTGTGTTTGCTCAATTTGCGTTTGAGACAGGGGGAAAGCGGTACGTTTCCGCGTAGCACGTTATACGCGCACTCGCACAATGACTTGATGCGACTCTTGTCGCACACTTTTAACAGGGCCTTGCGTTCTTTGGGCGTAGCGTGTATTAGGGCCCTCAGCAGCGCCGCGTCCTTCTTCACACGGTGTGACATGATGACTGACGCTGGCGCGCGCTCGGCCTATTTATCACTTCTTCTTGGGCAGGTACACGTAGTTCACCGGATCGTCTGGGAAAATGGTTGAACGTACGCGCATCTCTTCAGGCGTGGACTGTTTCAAGTCTATGAGCAGGTAGGCGTGCGGATCACGCGTGGCGTCCGCGTAAGCCTCCTCCACGAATTTGGGGTTTTCCGGGTATACTTGGCGAGCCAAGTGTTTGATCTGAGCGCGATCCCTGGGATTCTTGAAGCACACTATGTAGTGGGCGTTCAGCGATATGTCGCGCTGGCCCCTGCCCTGGTGAAACAGGTTTTGCGTGATGAAGAACACGCTCATGTTGCGGTGGTGCGAGCCCTTGGTGAACAGGTCCGCCACGCCGGAGCCAGCCTCGCGCATCATGTCATCGACGATGACCAGGGTGGGCTCGCTACCGTCATAGTCGTCCAGGTCTGGCAAGCCGGCTACGTAGCGCACGGCAGAGTCCGCACGGCTCTTGCCACCGCCACCACCGCTGCCATAGTGCCAAGTGATGCGGGCGAACCGCGTATCGCACATGCGGTCGGCGTGCTCTATGAAGCGAGCCACGAAGTGCGACTTGCCGCTGCCTGAGGGCCCGGCCACGATGGCGGTGAACGGGTGTTTCCACCTCAAGTCCATGGCGTCTACTGACTGCCGTGCACCGCCACCTCGGCTCTTGTAACTAAAGGTTCTGTTTCTTGCTTCTTTTATTTATTTTTATTTTTTTTAATATTGAAGGAAATAAGGGAATAGGAAATACCATTTATTTATACAAATTCCAGGAAAGGAAGTTTGCTGCCAGGAGGGCCGCTCCTCTTTACAAGGCTCGTCCTCGGCCCCACGCCAACGTTGTACTGGGAGATGGCGTTGTCGTCCAGGACCGTGAGGTACCGCCGGGGCATGTAAATCCGGATCGGGTCATCGCCGACGAGACCCTCCAAGGTGACCATCACTGCCTCGCCGTACGGTGTGTCCACCCGCTCGAATGAGCGGATCGGGTACACCGCGTTGTCCCGCAGATCTGCGATGCGAGTGTAACCCGCGGCCTTGCAGCTGTTGAGGGCTGTCCTGAGGTCCATCTTCTGGTCCGTGTTGAGCATGGCGCAGCGGCTGGATGCAGAATGACTGGCTCTCTCCACCGAGTCGCCTTTTATTGGCGGTGTCTACGTGCCGACTCGCGCGTATCAACAACATGATGGCATAGTTAATCGCTCGATTCCAGGAAGGGTGATGTAATGGAAAGCTTTACTGCGTAAACAAGTGGATTGTTCTAGAAGCATCTCGGTCATCAACTGCTTAGTGGAAGTTTCCACGCTCAATTCCAGGAAGGCTGACGTAATGGAAAGCTTTACTGCGTAAACAAGTGGATTGTTCTAGAAGCATCTCGGTTATTAACTGCTTAGTGGAATTTTCCACGCTCTCTCGTTTACTGAGTAGCGCGCTTGGAGTGTGCGCTCCTCTTGGTTTTCCCTGAGATGACGCAATCGGTCTTTCGCCAGGTGGGTAGAGGAGTAGCGGTCCTAGTGATCCCGTCGTATCTTGTCTCTCCCGTCTCGCTATTTGCCAACCATAGGTTTTGTAATCTGGATAGCAGGTCCTCTAGACATATGCAGATTTCATCGTTTCGCTCCTCGTCCAAATACAAGCCGCAACTGAACGTGGGGCGACCTCCTTTGAACACATTCATCTTCAACAGTACATTACCGCTGTTGGTAGGATTCTTCACAGTATACTGATATCCGCCAGCGGACCAGCACAGTGTCGGGGAATCGATAGGCACTTCCTTCCTCTTTACAGTCCACCCATCGAGCTTTTTCTTCTTTGACGCACATCCCTGCTGAACTGGCGGTTCGTTGGCGTTCTCATCGTTCATTGCGTTCAGCTCCTCTAGGAAGGAGCGGATCGTTTGGTCCACTTCGGCTGCGCTGACTCCGCTTCCGTTCATGATGACGTCTCGAACAACACTGAGGTCGCGCGCGCGGCTCTGCCTCGGTTTTATACCCAGGTTGCACGCTTCAGCGAACCTTCTAGAAGCTTCCAGAAACGTGAGAGGTGGTCCTTCGCTAACGGGGAGCACTCCAGTCAGGAGGCCTCATGCAACACACTTGTCGGAACCTTCTAGAACGGAGGAGTGTGAGAGTGATGAGGGGTCTGAAAGGCCGCTGATGAGTAAACAACCCCGGGCAGTCACGTAGGCCCTAGCACGCGCCTCGACACGTGACTCCACGGAGCCGCTCGCAGTTTGGCTTAGTCAAGCCGGCATACAACGTGTAACGAAGTCACATCAAATTCGGTCGGCAAGCAGCCGAGATCCCATGAGGAAAACGCGTTTGAAAATTAATAGCGAGCCCGTTTAACGGTGGATTTTCAATATTCTTTAAGCGATGGTTTAATTAGGCCGCTGCCCAACATGTGGTGAAGTTTCATCAAAACCGGTCGGCAAACAGCCGAGATCCTATATGGAAAACACGTTTAAAAATTAATAGCGGGCCCGTTTAACAGTGGATTTTCAATTTTCTTTAAGCGATGGTTTTCTTAGGTCACGGCCCAACATGTGGTGAGGTTTCGTCAAAATCGGTTGGTAAACAGCTGAGATCCCATAAGGAAAACGCGGTTTTAAATTAATAGCGGCCTTGTTTAATGGTGGATCTATGGGGTTCTTACGTCATTCGCTTCCTTGGGGATAGGCCTACACTCTGGAAAAAGTCCCGTGGGAATCGGTGGATAAATAGGCTGGTTATTAATTTTCGAAAGTTTTTTCCTCATGTTCAAGGTCATCACGAAAAGTGCCATTGGCGGCCGGGGGGGGGGGGCTGACGTCACGGGGGGGGGCCTGACGTCACGGGGGGGGGCTGACGTCACCGGGGGGGGCTGACGTCACGGGGGGGGGCTGACGTCACGGGGGGGGGGGGGCTGACGTCACCGGGGGGGGGGGGGTGATTCCTCATTCCTCCTCGCACGCCTTTGCTGGTTTTGAATCGGTCTTTGCCCCCTACTGAAGTGTGCCCAGCCTTTGTAAACTTGTGAGTTTGGCTATGGCTGTAGTCTGGTTCACCTTTGCCCACCAGACTAGTGATCCATAGTAATTGAGGCCTTGTTACTGCCTTATACAGCCACAGCGCTATGTGAGGCTTGATCCCCCACGTGGAGCCTGCAAATATCCTGGACGTCATGAGCGCCCATTTCGCCTTATGCAGTGTATTATTCAAATGATCATTCCAAGTCAGCTTAGAGTCAATTGTCAGCCTTAGGTATTTGACTGTACCTGATACTTCAAGCCGTGTTGGTCCAAGTCTCAGTCGTAAAAGAGACTCCAGATTATTTTTCCTTGTGAACGGAACACCTACTGTCTTTGAGGGGTTTATGCTTAGATTGACATTCATGACATCACCAACAATATTCGTGAACCTTCCCTGTACCATGAGACTATGTCATCTGCATAGCCCTGGACAAGGACGCCTCTGCTAGTGAGCTCACGAAGGAGACCGTCCACCACAAGGTTCCACAGTAGAAGCGTGGGTGCGATCACTATCGATTCACCTTGAAGATCGGCTCTAATCCGCCTGGAGCAGAGCACGGTCTCAATCCACCTACATATAGCAGGCTCAAAACCACGCCCACGCACCACCCGGACCATGGCCGTGTAAGTAAAATTGTCAACAGCACCTTCAGTGTCCATGAAGGTGCATAGAGCGATTTCCTTAGAAGCAAGGCTGTCCTCCACCCTGCTCACAAGTTGATGTAGGGCTGTTTTGCAGGACTTTTCAGGCTGATAGGCACGCTGGTTTCGATGAAGAAAAGTATATGATGGCACTCCCTTTCTTAAATGTCTTTCTACCAGTATTTCCAGTATTTTCAAGAGAAACGATGAGAGACTAATGAGACGACACGATTTTGCAGTTGAGTAGTCTGATCTTCCTCTCAACGGAATGAAGGTCATCGTACTGAGGCACCAGCCTTCAGGAATGTACCCATAAGCCAGACTTGCTCTGAAGAGTTCGCACAGGAAGACCAAGAGAGCTTCCGGTCCTTGCTGTAACATGCATGCTGTATGATACCGTCCCCCCCAGGAGATTTGAATGGGCTAAACTTGCTGATGGCCCATTTAACTTTGGAAAGTGTGACAATTCGTCTGGCTAAAGTCCAGCTTCCGCGATCAGCTCTTGGCCATGAGCCCGTTTCGCTGTTGCCGGACATGCCAGAACAATCACTCTCAAAAATGCAATCCGGAAAGTGAGTCTTAATGAGAAGTTTGAGACTTCTACCAATTCCAGTGGTATATTGTCCCCCTGGTGGCCTCAAGGATCCCAGGAGGCCAATTGGGCTTGAGGCTAAAACACGCTGCAGCCTTGCTGCTGCGCTGAGTCTGTTTACCTCCGGTGTAAACTGTCTCCAGGAGTTCTCTTTGGCTGTTTTGATTGCAAGGCTATATTCTGTTAATTGTGCTCCATTCCTTTCCTTCATAACTCCAGGTTATATACACCACAGTGAGATCTCTAGAACAGAATTCAGTAAGGGTTAGGCAATCCATACCTTTCTTCACAAGTATGCATGTTCTAACATTTTTGAGGGAGGTACAGTAAATCAACCTACCCTTGGTATCGCACAGGCCTGTCACCCTCCTTAGTGAAGCCTTGGTTCTTGAATCAGCGCCAGGTCAAATCCCTCTCTGAGGAAGGTTGATCTGGAAGACCCTGGGCATTGTCCTTGACTGTCGTTGAGACAACTGAGACTTGCCAGAGTCCTAGGTTGGCTCTAGAGTTGGCTGACCTAACAGTGTTCAAGCAGACCTCATCCAGGAAACAGACGAATCCGTAACCTTTTGGGTCTGGCTTAGCTGGCAGGACCTTCCATTCCTTCACCTTCAGGTTGGGGTTTTGCTTATCGAGCATTCCGAGGACCCTTTCTGGAGTTTTCTTCAGAAGATTCGGGTGAGCTGTAAAGAATACCCTCTTTGACCTCAAGATGTCTCTCCTTAGTCCAACAATACGTTTCTTCTCCCCAAGTGGTTTGAGTCTGGGGATGAGTGTCTCCAGCCAACGCTTAGTTGCTTCGTTGATGCAGGATTTTATTAAGGCACCTTTTTCCATGTAGGTGCCTGCAAACGATGGAGCGGAGCCATCCTCTAGGGGTTGGAGCTCATTATGCTCATTATGCTCATAGCTCATTATGGCGTCTTCGATAACTTCTCCTTGCTATTCTGAAAGCTTAGTCTCAGGATGGCCTTCCAAGACAATGGCCATTTTGATGACGGAAATGTCCCTGTAAGAGACTCCTTTGCTAGAAGTCCCTGGATTCAAGGTTTGGTCACAATACTGTAACCCTTAATGGCTAATATATCGGATGTTGTACTATTACTATGTCCCTATACTATTATTTTAACTTTATTAATTGAAAACAGACTTATTAGAAAAGTAACATGTTCTTTACAAGAACCGGCTATAGTAATGGATGTTATTTAGAACGTGATGCACTATGTGGTGTTTGTCTTGCCATGGCATTTGGTTTACACTACACTTCCAACACATTTCTTATTGTAATATTTCTTACTGTATGGATGTAATATCTGGCAATATATGTATTTTGTGCCATTAATATTTAAATTATGATACAGCTAGATCCAATAATACATATGACTATTAATTGGGCAATTGTCATTTATGTTCTACTTTACAGCACACATTTAACAAACAACAGGTCAATTGAGACGCCTATTCTAGTGCTTATACAACAGATCTGCGTTAAAGTTAAAGTTTTCTAGAATATGCGTATCCGTATTTAATAACGTAAAGGTGTGCGTTATAAGATGTAGGATTGGTCATTACTTTACAACACATTTAACACAACAATTACATATTCTGCCAACTCTGGTACTTATACAACATATTGTGTATATTATAGAATAGCATGGACGTACCTGAAGAAAAATATAATTAGAAGCTAGCACTATTTATAACAGTTTATATTATAATACATGCATAGATTATTATTTCACAGGATATATATAAGAATGAAGGGTTTAATTATTAGTACAAAACCCAATACTAAGTATACAAGGACTTAGAATAGTTTGAGGGTAAAATATTATAGAATTTGGACTTGATTTTAGGTACAAATGCGGGATGGCACCATTAGTTTATAATATCAAATGTTAATTATATAGAGGCTATAGTAGTAGACTTATTTAGTCGAATTTGGAATTATAGTAATAGAGGAACATTCCATTATTATATAAAACATTTGCACACATATGGGACAGCAAATTTAATAAACAATATACACAATTTTCTAATAATCTATCAAAACAATATATCCAAGATATTTTATTCGTACACGTTATAGATGTAGAATTAATATATATATACAAAAATGTTTGGACAGAATCAACAACATTAGGATTGAAAATAAGATACATGTCGCAGCAAATGATTGGAATGACGACTATCCTCCTATGCACTACAAAATTAGTTTGATAACAAATAAAATATGTGTTTTATATTAGCCAAGTTCTATAACATATACAACAACCAAGCAAATCAAACTATACAACTTCTAAGGTATTGTAAGAGGTCTAATAATTTAAATTGGGGAATCAAATAAACTTCTTAATAAATTGGTATTTTTACATATACTAATAGTAGGTCATAACCATTAAAAGATTTTCACAAATAAGATGACGGGCCATAACACCCGTTTGGCCTTGTAAATAAAGAAGTTACTAGAATATCACAAAGCAAGAGGTGTTTACATGTGGTCTTAGGCAAAGTTTGATGATGGTGATGTCTGTACGTGTCTTTGGGTGATATAACATATCTGACAATAAGCTGTTGACAGTTAAAAAATTGTATATAATACGTTTTAACTCTGCAAAGTATATAATTTGTTAACATATTATCATAAAAGTCAACATCTCCAACATATCCAGGATCTGGTAATGTGCACTATAATTCGTTGTAGTATTTATACATAAACTAGTATAGTACAACAACATGATATAGACCAATAAACACCACAGTTGGTATTTTGGGAATAATATGTGCTAATTATACAATAGTTGTGGGCTATAACATACATGACAATCAAAATAAAGAAGCTGGTCCTATAGTAATTTAAATTTAAGATAACGGAAATGGGAGATAATTATATGTGTTTTAGCCTTTTCAACAACATATGCAATAATCAGTTAAATCGTCCAAAGTTAGCAGTATTTTGCAAAAATACAGTAACATAGGATCGAAATGGGGATAAAACATGGGCTATAACATATTCGAAAATAAAATCGGACGGCACTATAGTGATTTACAAAATATTGTTTTAATTGCATTTTAGGGATTTTCGGTGGAATTTACTTATGCATGTGCTTAGGAAAGTAACATATCCTAAAAGCTTTTGACTCGGACCATAAACTCCAAAATTAGTATTTTGTGGATATGTTGTATACAAAGTTTTGGAATTTGATATATGATGTGGCAATTATACTATAACATATCCGAAAAGCAAATCGGATGGTAAATAAGCTGGCATTTGGCACTAAAGTAATTTACAATTTTTGTAAACTAAATATGGAAATTATATGGGATACACTAGCCTAAGACAGTAACCAAATTATAAACAAATCGGACCACCTACAGAGTATCGAATTTGGTCATTTTAAATGGTTGGGGACATATCCGAAAATCAAATCGGATATAAAGAAGGTGGCAATTGGCACATAATTCATAAATATTGTTTAAATTTGGAAATTATAGGTGGAATTTGCCAATGTATTAGGACAATTAATACAATTTACAAATTGTAGACAAATCGGAACATAAACACTGAAGTTAGTGGATATATTATATATTGTATTGTATTAGGGAAAATATATGTAATTTTACATGGTTGGGGGCATATCCAAAACTCAAATCAGACAGTAAATAAGTTGGCATTAGCATTTTAGAAATTTAAAAAAATATTGTTTAGATTTGGAAATTAAAGGTGGATTTTACTAATGCATTAACTTAGGACAGTAACCAAGTTACAAACAAATCGGATCATAAACACCAAAGTTAGTTTTGTGGATATATTGCATATAAATTATACAAAGTATTGAAAATGATAAATGGTAAATTTTATATATAATAGTTGGGGCTACAATATATCCGAAAATAAGTTGAATGGTAAATTAAGAAGTCTGCAATTGGCACTATAATTTACAAAATTATGTTTAAATTAAATTTGGGCATTGTGTTAACTTATGCATTAGCTTAGGACAGTAACCAAATTGTAGACAAATCCATAAACACAATAGTATTGGACATAATATATGGTAATTTTACATGGTTGGGGGCTATAAGATATCCATAATCAATTAAATCGTTAAATAAAGAAGTTGACATTTGGCAGTAATTTACAAAAGATTGTTTAAACTAAATTTGAGAAATTATAGGTGATGCGTACATATACATTGGCTTAGAACAATAACACATCCAACTCTCAACCAGTTCGGACCATAAACACCAAAAATATTATTTTGTGGATATATAAATTATACAAAGTAACGTATTTGTAAATAATATAATTTTACATGCAATAGTTGGGGGCAATAACATATCCAGAAATAAGTTAAATCGAATGGTAGATAAAGAGGTTGGCAATTGGCACTACAATTATTTTTAAAAATACTTTTAAAATTAAATTTGGAATTTATAGGTGAAATTTACTAATGCATTAGCTTAGGAAAGTAACATAACCAAATTGCAAACAAATCCATAAACACAAAAGTTCTTTTTTATATCTCTAATATATAAAATTCTCGTGTCACAGTTTGTAACAAAACTCCTCCGAAACGGCTTGACCGATTCATATGAAATGTTGTGTATTCATTAGGTCTGAGAATCCTAAACTTTTTTTATTGAAAATGACGAGTATTTGACATAAAACAAATTCAATGACATTAGGGCAGGACAAAGTCTGTCGGGCCAGCTAGTTATCGAATTTGGAAATAATGTATGGTAATTTTATGTATAATGGTTGGGGGGCAATAATATCTCCGAAAATAAATCAGATTGAATGGTAAATAAAGAATTTGGAATTTGGCAGTAATTTACAAAATATTGTTTAAATTGACAGTAATATTGAATTTGTAAATTATTGGTGGAATTTACTAACGCATTAGGACAGTAACATAACCAAATTGCAAACAAATCCATAAACACAAAAGTTGGTTTTTGCGTGATTACAGCAAAATAAACAAACAAAATATCGAATGCATTAAAGGGTTACAGGAAATAATATATAGTTATTTTAGATTTGGGGGCATATCTAAAAGTAAATCAAATCGAACAGTAAATAAAGAAGTTGGCAATTGGCAGTAATTTACAAAATATTGTTTAAATTGACAGTAATTTTAAATTTGTAAATGATTGGTGGAAGTTAATAACGCATTGGGACAGTAACATAACAAAATTGGAAACAAATCCATAAACACAAAAGCTGGTTTTTGCGAGATTACAGCAAAATAAACATACAAAATATCGAATGCATTAAAGGGTTATTGTAAATATATATATAAAAAAGTTGGCAATTGGCAGTATTTTTCCACTTTTTTTTATTTGACCGCTATAGTGAATTCGGACCAAAGTTAGTTATTTAGCCTGATTTTGACAATTAACTTTAAAAAATATAGGGGACGGATTGGGATTGCAAAAATTATTTAATATAGGCAAGGGTCAGACATTAGTATAGGCCAAAGAGGAAATTTGTATAGGCCGGGATCAGGCAAGTGTCCAAAAACTCATCCCCATGTTATTCTTATGGGAGAAAGTGTGATTTTATGCCCCGCTTTGTGGTTTTCTCTCTACTTATCTATATGCTTCAGTGTAATGAGACATGTATTGTTTTTTATTATAATTTTCTTTCAAAAAACGTAAATCAGCCAGAAAAAAGATGAAACCGCAGTAACTAAATTGTAATCATCGCGAAGACACTGGTTTTGTTTCTCTGGCCAGATTTAATTACGCGTCTGGGCATCACTTCAACCCTTGCCATCTTAGGAAAATTATCTTGTGAGCAAATCGTTTTTTTCTAATTTCCTTTAGGCATTAATTTCCTTATTAATCAGCTTCAAATGTTCAAATAGTATATTTGTTTACTTTAAAATGTAAAGTAATCAAAATCGAAGACTCAGCGTAATTTGCCTTGACCTGTTAAGTATTATGTGTCTGAAATTACATCTTAACGATAAATAAATGTCACTCATTTTGGGTAATTGTATAAATGTATTGACAGTGGTGACTTATCAGCTGTACATTAATTATGGGCTGTACCAAATAGTGACCCGGTTGCTGCTCTTAAAAAAGTTGGAGGTACTAGGTCTATGGTGTACATATGATACATAATTAAAATTTGGTCTCGCTTTTCTCTAACACATTTGATTTTTTGCATATAAAAGTTAACATTTATATACAAAATATATAATATGCAATTTTTTTCAATGTAGGGCAATTCCGACAGTTCGACCACGGTACCGAAGACAATCAAATTATATACAAATCCGATCATCCCCCTGAGTATGATCTGAAGAAAATAACTCTGCCAGTCTACTTCGTATACAGTGACAAGGACCAGGTGGCAACGCCGCATGTAAGCAAATACCTGCATACAATTGAACTATTGAGATAAATGCATGCAATAATTCGTAAAATTGGACTACGTAAAGAAAATTATCTAAATTGCTACATTGCTCACATTATATTCTACATTATATTTTCATTATTTACAATAAATAAATAAGCGGTATCAGGAAACTGACACATACTTTCTCCCTTTTAGCCAATCTTTAATAGCAAAAATATTTTGTATTTACTAAATATAGAATATGAAGTATAGATAAATGTACAGAAAATTGTCTAAAATAGTTGTTTTCAGAAATATCCACCCAAATCCCTTTTTGGGAGGCACTATAGAGTCCGTTGCTACACACAGTGGTTTTGAGAGGGGAAATGCCCCCTTGCCTCCCCAGGGTTAAATAGCAACATATTTCGAACATCCTCTGTTGGTCAATGCTAACTTGACCTGCATATCAAGTTTTAATGAAATTGATCAGTAAATAAGAGAGAAATAGTTATTTTCGTATTCCCCATAAGAATAACATTGGACAACGTACTGCGTTTACTGCTAAATGAAAATTTCAATTTTATCCGCAACTAGCAATCGTAGAATAGTAATTTAAAATGCTAATTTATTTAGTTTTTTGAGCTCTTTTTAATTGTGAATAGTAATATTTTTTAACATTTATGATTTTTTATGAAAAATCCAAAAAAAATTAATTTTGGATGTTTTAAGTCCTGTAATTTCTGAACCCGAATTTTTCCAGAAATGCGGGTGGTGTAATTTTGTTGGAAACCTAAAATTTTACAAACCACTAAAGATTAATCAAAACTGTTAGAGCCGTTTTTGAGAAATTTGGGTTTTACATGTTTTTTGGAGATTTTTGGGGGATAATTACCCTTAAAAATCAAAAATTCAAAAAATGAAAAAAAACGCCTGGAGATATTGAGGATTAGTACCTACATACCAAACTTCATAAAAATCTGTCCATAGGTTAGGGCTTTAGCTCTGTACACATCCACACACACACACACACACACACACACACACACACACACACACACACACACACACACACACACAGACATCACGTAAAAACCACTTTTTTGGGTTCAGGGAGCACCAAAACGAATATTTCCACTAACAACTCTAATTCGAAAATTTTTACGAAAACAATACTTTCTCCATATACTATGTATAGGGGGAGAAAGTAAAAATTGACTGTAAATTAGTAACTAATATTTGTTAACAGATTAATACATTTGTATAGTTAAATTTCTCGTTCTAGAAATACACTTCT
The DNA here is from genome assembly GCA_963675035.1 of Allygus modestus. Taxonomy (NCBI): domain Eukaryota; kingdom Metazoa; phylum Arthropoda; class Insecta; order Hemiptera; family Cicadellidae; genus Allygus; species Allygus modestus. The sequence continues at coordinate 101,042,637 of OY776111.1, read as the reverse complement.
ATATATTTTCACCCCGATTTAGTTCATAATTTATGTCAAAAAGGTTTTTAAGGGAAGTCTACAATTGACTGATGTCTTGCTCCTTACACGACGTGATTAGGATGAGTTTTGCAGGACGTAGAGTGGCTGGCCCAGCAACTGCCCCGTCGCCCGGAGAGGAGGATCGAGTCTGTCAACAACTTCCGTCATGTAGACTTCACCCTGAACCAAGACTTGGATAATTTGCTGACCCGGCCGCTGACGTCACTCGTCACTGAGTTGGCTGAGAAGCACAGAGCCTCTCTGGCCCGTGTGACTGAAGACTTCCCTGTCAACCACGAGGCACAGCAGTGATGATGGAGGAGTTTAACGCTGACCCAGTCAGGATAAAAGACAAATTGGTTCGCATCAGAAATTAGAAAACACAAAGCTCTACTTTTACAGTAATATAAACAGAATAAAATATTAATCCACTCAAACATAGTCTTGTATGTTATCAATTTTCCTCACTACCATTTAAAGTCTTTCAATTTATTGTTTTCCCGGGGTGGGTTCTTTGCCAAAGGCTAATCCAGGAACACTGCGTTATGTCACTATTTGTTTACGTTCGGCCGCAGCACTACTACGAGAATGTGCAGGACGATGGGGTGTGTAACTGTCAGGCCCAATTACACCCTGCAACTTGTTTCTCAAACTCGGTTATGTCCGGTTTCACCCACCAATCATCTTATAAGGAGCTTGTTGAAAGAGTGAAATTCAATGCTGGAAACAGTTTTATGGCAGTTGGCCTCAACGCCGACGAAAATTTTACAGCTAGACAATAACTTCGTTTGAGTATGTGAGATTATACTGTGGTTTAATTAACTTACTATGAAATAATTAATCGTAGTCAAATACATTTTAGTGACCTTTAATTTTTTACGCCGTGTCCTACACTTTTGGTCTAGCCTGACAATGAGCGAGCCGTTTTCTTTCCATTTGGCGAGCTCTTCATGGTTTCTTCCTCGCTGCTGCAACATTACATCAAGAGCCTATGACAAAATTAAAACCTAATTAATTTTACCACTCCACAGCAATAACTAATCGCCTGATTTCAGTGTTGTTTGTATTAAATTGAAGTTTTTAGACTGCATTTGTGTTATCAATTTTGATTGTTGAAATAAGTTTATCTACACGAAAACTATTTTTAATTTGTAGCTCTCATAAGAACATTTTTGTGTTGTTAAAATCAAAACATAATTCCTTTTATTTATCAAACTACTGGGCCGGTTTAAATAGATTTTATTTTTAATCAAAGGTCTCGGCTACATCTTGCATCCATTGAAATTGTGTCCTGAACATCTTAGTAATAATAAAACTACAATGAAACCTATATGCTACAATGAAACCACAATTAAACTACAATGAAACCTTTTCTGCATGAATTTCCGCATCCAACAGTTTAGTTATATTTTAGTTTAAAATTATGTGTAATTTTTAATAGTGAAAATATTCGAGAGTTGTAACAGAGTGACATGTAAAAGTCAGTAAGCGAAAACTTTTTTATTTTTAATGTAGATACAAACTTCCAGCAAGAATGTTGTAGCTAATTAGATGATTTTAAATTTTCGTTCAAAACAGTTTTTGATAGAACTTATAGTTTGTTCAATAATCCGATGTAAATAACCGCTATGTTCAGTTCTACGCGCGCCGCCGTCGCGGACGACGGCTCCACGCTGTTCTACCATATCCAGCAGTTAAGTGCTCCTCCTTTTACTTAGATCTTCACCTAGAAAATATTAATGATGCACATTTTACTCCATATTGTGTTAAGATTATTATTTTTTAACATAGCTTTAAATTTTGATAGAAAATTCAGTTATCGAGATGTAACTAGGCTCATAAGGAATCTGTAATTTGATTTGTAAAGTAAATTGGGCAAATAAGAGACTTATTTGTTGGAAAGAATACAACATTATATGATAAGATAAACATATCTAATTAGTGATTATATTTTACTCGTGAAGAAAAAAATTGTTTTAATCAATAATGAAATAAAATACTTTATTAAGAAATTATAACGTTGCCTTTTATATGAACAAAACCTACTTCTTTTTTAACTATCTGTTACTTAATCATTCCCCCCTCCAAATACGAAGGCTTCTTAGCCGAAAATGAATTGTTGTAGCTTTGTAGCTAAAAATGTAATTAAAATAGTGAATAAATATATGTTTTTATATCAAAACTCAAAACTAATCTTCTATACCAGCAATATTACCAATTCTATACAAATATGTTTGGCGTTATTATGGAACTTGAATACGAAGGATACTTGGTTGTTTATCAAACTTTCTACCGAAAATATAAATTAAATAATATAGAATAAATGTTTTTATGCAAAAAATCAAAACTAAGCCTCTCCAAAAGCCTTACAACAGTTGTTAAATAGTTTGGTTTCATGTACAAAATTGAAGAATGTATCGAGTAAAGCAAATATGGCAGCCATTGAGTCGAAAATGAAATTTTTCGATGTAAATCATGGTTAAGTACGTGGAGCTCGAGATTTGTATACTAATATTGAAAACTAAACGTGTTTTTACGTCATATTAGAGGTTAAATACATTTGAATTTAGTACTAAAAGATAAAGAATTTATTTAGTAATACGATTCCAAAAACCATTAAAAAAAATCCTTGTGCCGTAAACCTCATTTAACTGAGCACTTTAATAAGCCATAAGACTCTGTACTGAGCGCTGTGACGAGTCCTACACTTTGAGGTGTGACCTTGAGCCCGGCCGGACCGACCATGGTTTCTACCCTACTTTGTTGCAATGAGGAAAACATATTTAAACTTAAGAAAAGTGTTCATAACACAGCTGTAGACTAAGACCTTCAGTTGAATACAAAACCCATTGAAATATAGGCGAATGGAATCTTATTAATGGTTGGTGGCATTGTCGAAAGGGACCTTTAATACGATTTTATCACGGGCTGGTTTGAGAGCTAGAAAATAAAAGTCACCTAATGACTTGGATATAACATCGGCAAAAGAAAATATTGATGTCTCTAAGATTTTAAATTTAAAACTTAATGCAATCTCGCTGTTCAGTAGTAACCACTGGGGGATTGCCTGAAGCAAACCTTGCGTTGCTATTGTTTTTAAGAACATGATATTATATAGATTTATGTGTTTATGAAGTAGAATCAAACGGTATACCTGTGCACAAATACAGGAGATATGGTCTCGGAGAAGGCCCATCAAAGAATACAACTGTGCTTTTGACTGTATCGTCCCCCCCTCCACGCACCAAACATGCACATCGTCGGTGGCCAGACGCCACGTCGTTCTTATGGATGTAAGCAGATCTTGATTGTTTCCAAATCTCTACCTTCTCTATATTTTATGTATTGGGGAAAGTTGTGATTTTTAATGAAGAGAGTATGTAATAAATTTCAGTTGAAGACATCGACGATATACATAAACAAATTAAGAAAAACCTGTTCATACAATTTACGAACGACGAGATTCCTAATACTTCGGGTTGTATAGGTTAAAGCTGTAAGTGAGAATGGCTTTACCGATCGGCTTTAAATCAAGCACGTTTTCAGACACAATGGGAATTAAAAGTTCAAAAATTAAAACAAAATTCAGCAGTATTCATTTTAATCTTCAAAATGTCCATAAATGTAGCATTAGAAATATAACTATTATTGGCAATTGTTTATTCATTGATACTGAAATAAAATACAATACCCCGTCACAGCAAACCTGCATACTCAAGCAAATTTACAATGGAGATATAAATGTCTTAATACTACATAAAACTACTTACCAAGGTTCATAAAAATATATTCACAAATAAGCGATATATACAATTTTAATTTTTCTCCATAAGAATAACATTGGGGCTGAGTACGCAGGTTTGCTGCAACAAGGAACACAAAAAATGGGTTGTTATGCTAATATCAATATAACTCAACTAGGTGAAGTCGTATACCGGTTTTTAATCATTTATGTTCATAATTAAGGGAGACAGAGCACTTAATTATTCTCCATAAGAATAACATGGGGCTGAGTACGCAGGTTGGCTGCTACGGGAGTCTTTGGCAAAAGTTTTTTTGAGCAAATATCAATAGACCACAACGAGATGAAGCCGTGTACTATGTTTCGTCAGTATACTTTCATAAATAAGCGAGATATAAAATTTTTCTTTTCCTCCATAAGAATAACATTAGACAACGTACTGTGTTTAGCACTTTCAATATCTCGGTAACTAATTGACGTAGAGGAATGATCAAAATACCAAATTGTGCGTCTTTTTAAGCAATCAAAAAAACTAAAATTTGACTATTTCAAAAATTAAATGTAAAAAATTCAAAAAACCCATTTTTGGGGTACAAAACCCCCCCAAAATACCCTTTCGGATGGAGTGATTTGGCTGGTTTTCGAACGTAAAGTCATAAATGTAGCTTTACACGATTATACCAAGTTTCATCAAAATCGGATCATTTTTACGAGGGTTATCGTGCTCACGGACACACACACACACACACACACACACACACACACACACACACACACACACACACATATATATATATATATATATATATATATATATATATATATATATATATTAAAAATGAAAAAGTGATTAAGGCTACTAATATGTTAGTTTTAAGCATAATTTTATAAACAGAGTACCCTTTTTGGTTTTAACATAATGTTAAAACCAAAAAGGGTACTCTGTTTATAAAATTATACTTAAAACTAATATATATATATATAAACAGTTTCGAACGAATGGTGTTTTTGGGGTCTGGGGACCTCAAAACTAAAAGTTATCATGGTCCCGGGCCTAGGTCTTACCATGCCGTCTACGGTAACAGCTTCTTCCCTATAGGGGAAATTCGCTAAAATCAAATTTAATCAGTCGTTGACTTAAACAAATTACTGTAAGACAACGATTCACTGAAAACCAAATTACCAAATGGCAATTATATAAATGTTTAGTATTAAATGATCGTAAGAGTAGTAATAATAGGTAACTATTTTATGTTTTCAGGTTGTTAATACATTATGTAATTCTGACAATTCCACAACACACTGGCAGCATTATTGGGACCTCAACCGCGACACTCCAAAATTTAGGTAATATTTCATGCCAAAGTAAACACTATCAACTGTAGGATTAAGTTGTTAGTCATTCATCTCAATTAAGCGCTGCATGGTTCCACCTATGGCTGACAGTTGTCTATATCAGTAGTTTAGCCATTTTAACATGATTCTGGTGCTGTTACTTCTGTCAGTGCTATCAACAACGTGCGCTTTGGTTAAGAACATCAAACCTATAGTGAGTTTTATGTAGATATATTTTTACTAAACTGTAGAGTAAATTATAATAGGAGTGGTCACATTATTATTTGATTTTACTACTATTAAACTACTCGTATGTTAACAAACACATAATAGTAATATATTTTACTATCTATTATGGAATTAAATTAAAATCAAACAAAACCCGAGTAACAAATACAGTGAGTAAAATAAATAAGATATCAAGCCTTTTAAAATGATAGTATTCCTTAAATCAGATTACTGGTTATAAAGCTCGATATGTTGATCCATATTCCTTAGACCTTTACAAATCAGTTACTGTTTACATAATACAGTACTTGGTTACAGAACAATGTTATTAAAACAATGATTGGGTCTATCACTACACAATTTAAATCACAATAATTTATGATTTAAAGACCAAAATAGCCATTAAAATATAAATTTATTCACTTAATGAACCTCAGATTAATAATGATAATATTTAAACAAAATACATTTAATTACTTATTTGACTGCCTATTTGGGATCTATTGTAATACATACTATTTCTTTGGCATTCTGCATTCATGCTATGAATTAGATATTCTGGGTAAAGAATACAAAATTGTAGAAACATACAAAAAGAGACCTTAAAATTATCAGTTAAGTTCATCGCACTGTAATCCCCTAGAGAATGTAATAAATACCATACGGTAAATGCACTATGAAAAGACCTTAAATTAATAATCTCTCTTGATATACAGGGTGTCCCGTAACTCTTTGGACAGAAGTATACATCATTATTCCAGATCAAGACAAACACAGTTTATCAAATGAACGTGGGTCTCTCATGACTAGTTTTCCGTATGGCTGTCTGTATGTGTTTTCCTCTTTAAAGTTGATATTTAAAAAATACGAAAACGAATTCAATCAAACTTAAGTCAACTGTTCATGGTTGTAGGGTCTACCAATACAAAGGTTATTGTTTATCTATCTCTGACAATTTCAAATTGATTTTATTTTTAGTGGATTTCCCCTATAGGGAAGAAGCTATTACCGTAGGTCTCTTGGTAAGACCAAGACCATGATAACTTTTCGTTTTGAGGTCCCCAGATGCCAAAAACACCAGTCGTTCAATTTTTTATATATGTATATATATATATATACATTTATATATGTATATATATATATATAAGTACTTATATATATATGTATATGTATATATAAGTGTCCGTAAGCACGATAACTCTCGTAAAAAGGTCCGATCTTAATGAAATTTGGTACAAATATGTAAAGTACCATTTATTTGATCGAGTTCCAAAACCAGACAAATCGCACCATCCTAAGGGGGGTTTTGTACCCCAAAAATGTTTTTTGGGGGTTTTCACATGTAATTGTTATTTAGATCAAATTTTAATTTATACCATTGAATTCAGCTTAAAAAAATAAAAATTTGGTATTTTGATCATTGCTCTACGTAAATTGGTTACTGAGATATTGAAAGTGCTAAACACAGCACGTTTTCCAATGTTATTCTTATGGAGAAAAAGAAAAATTTTATATCTCGGTTATTTATAAACATAAACTGACGAAAATTGGTATATCGCTTCATCTGGTTGTGGTTTGTTGTTGTTTGTGCAAAAAATCAATTTTTCGCCTATGGTTCCCGTAGCAGCAAACCTAGGTACTCGGTCCCCATTTTATTCTTATGGAAAGTAATAAAAATGTTATATACCGCTTATTTATGAATGTATATGGATGAAACTTGGTATGTGACTTCACTTAGATTAGTTCTATTGATTTTTGCATAAAAACCCAATATTTTGTGTTCCTTCTTTCAGCAAACCTGCGTACTCATACCTAATTTTATTCTTATGGAGAATAATGAATATTTTCAATATCGCTTATTTATGAATATATTTCTTATGAATCCTGTAAGAGGCTTAATGTGTTAATAAGACATATATATTCTTTGGAAATTCGCTGAGTATGCAGGTTTGCTGTGACGGGGGGTATTTTAATCTTAAAACGCTCGAATTAAGCTTTTTTTAGCGAATTTCCCCTATAGGAAGAAGCTATTACCGTAGTCGGCATGGTAAGACCTAGGCCCGGGACTATGATAACTTTTCGTTTTGAGGTCCCCAGACCCCAAAAACACCATTCGTTTGAAACTGTATATATCTATATATATACATACATACATATATATATATATATATATATATATATATATATATATATGTGTGTGTGTGTGTGTGTGTGTGTGTCCGTGGGTGCGATAACTCTCGTAAAAAAGTCCAATTTTGATGAAATTTGGTACAAACGTGTAAAGCAGCATTTATGACTTTAAGTTCGAAAACCAGACAGATCGACCTATCCGAAGAGGTATTTTGGGGGGTTTTGTACCCCAAAAATGGGTTTTTTGATTTTTTACACATACTTTTTGAAAAAGTAAAATTTTATTTTTTTCCATTGGAATCATCTTAAAGAGACGCACAATTTGGTGTTTTAATCATTGCTCTACGACAATTGGTTACTGAGATATTGCAAGTGCTAAACACAGTACGTTGTCCAATGCTATTCTTATGGAGGATAAGAAAAATTGTATATCTCGCTTATTTATCAACTTATCCTGACGAAACTTGGTATATTACTTCATTTCATTGTGGTCTATTGATATTTGCACAAAAACCCATTTTTTGGCCGATAGTTCCCGTAGCAGCAAACCTGCATACTCAGCCCCATGTTATTCTTATGGAGAATAAGTAAGTGTTATCTCCTTTAATTATGAACATAAATTAATAGAACTTGGTATGTGGCTCTACCTAGTTGAGTTATATTGATATTTGTATAAAAACCCATTTCTAGTGTTCCTTATTTCAGCAAACCTGCATACTCAGCCGCCATGTTATTCTTATGGAGAATAATTAAAATGTCATAAATCGTTTATTTATGAATGTATATTGATGAAACTTGGTATGTGGCTTTATGTGGTATTAAGAAAATATTATATGCATTGGAAATTCGCTGAGTATGCAGGTTTGCTGCTACGGGGGTATTTATATAAAGCTTACAGGAATCGATTCTTTTAGGGAATTTTATGAAATATAACAATACTTAAGTAATTTAAAGAACCATCAAATAAATAACCAAGTTGTTACAATTTACAACATGTGGCCAGAAATAGCCCATCTTTGGTTTCACTACAATACAACAATGGAATAAATAACAAGAATTGTAACAGCTAAATTATTTATAACTTGATATATATCATTTAAATCTCTTTAGATTTATCATGAGATTCCCTAAATGTTGTTCTTGTAAATATATTTTTTAAATGGCTGGGTTTTAAGCTATTTAAAATTACTGCCATTTTGAAATTGTCATACTTATTGTGTTGAAAGACCCTACTATCACAACAAACAGTTATCTTAGGTTTGGTTGAATTCGGTTTCGCAGTAAAATAAAAAAAAACTTGTCTTTGAACCAGTTTTGAGTGTTTTTTTAAGGGGTCAAATTCTTGGAAATTTTGATATCTGTGTTTTTTTCATCGCCCTTTCACGGGCAGCCACGGAAATAAGTTCGCGAAACACAATTACATACGAACGATGGTTACAATATGTTTTAGTTTCTAATATTAAGTTTGAGAGAGCTTCTGGATTTATTTTGCCTAACATATGTCTACATACCTAACTGTATCTCACATTGATATTTGAAAACTAAAAGTGAAACCCATATTGCGCGGGGTGGGAAAATAATTAGGCAATTTAATATTCAGCTCACATGTACTTTCGTTATCAAACCACCCCTTATATCTCAGTGGACTGTCACTGTGATGAGTTTCTAAAAGAATTATAAAAGAACTGAAGATGTCTTTTGTAAGAATTAGGGGATGTCAGTTTTATTATATCAAGTTTATATATACATATTTTGTTTGAAAAGTCAAATGTTTACCGAAACATTGTTTTCATTCATGTAAACTTTATTTGCCAATAAAATTATTTGATTGGATTTGATTGAATGCATTGCACGCCCGACATCAACGTGTACTTATTCTACATTTATCCCTTTCGATACTGTGGTAGACATATATCTTTCTTGCCCTGTCAGAAAACAACGTCTCCCATTTTCTTTAAATGGTTCCACACACATATTCGCCCTCTGCTTAGAGGAGTTTGTTGAATTACTAAATACACTAATTCTATTAAATATTAGGCGAAGTTTCAGCTAGTCTCCGATTTTGGACAAAAGTGGACTCTTCGAATTAAAGTGATAATTATCAAATGCACATATTAACGATCGTATAAAAAAGGTTTACTTAGTTTATATCTTAATATATATCCGACAGAGGGACGTTGTGAGAGGGTTCGGGTACGACATAGAGATCCACACCGTTCTCACGTCAGACGGCTACCAGTTGACGGTTCACCGACTGTTGCGGAATAGCCATGGCCAGGACGACGCCCCCGCCCCTCCCTCCGACGCCCCCGCCCCTCCTGCCTCGGATGTCGACCACGGAGTGCCCGTGCTACTGGTAGAAGGAATTCTACAGTCTTCTGCCTCCAACCTAGCCAGAGGCAAAAGCATTGGTAACGTCTGCTAATCTAATGGAGTGATCGAGCACACTAACCTCCACTGAGTTTATGGTGCATCGTTTAGCACAAACTAAAACGTTTTAGGGACATAAACATGTATATATACTATTTTTTGGTTAACTTTAGACACCAGATACCTATAAAATGTGATATTAATACTGTTCCCCTAGTATAATGTAGTTAAATTCATCGGACTGTACAAACACTACAGATTTTCTTCATAGAATATTTAATCATGTGATTAAGTGCTACTATGTTTACGAACTAACATATGTTCTAAAAAGTAAAAAATCTGATAAGACAGAGGCTATGGCCCCTTAAAGCCACTAGTAAATATCTAAAAGACGAACCATCCTGTATTACTAATCCATTGCTTGTTTGTATTGCACGATTAGCATACTCGCTGGCAGACCAGGGATTCGACGTGTGGTTGTCCAACTACCGCGGCAACATGTACTCCCGACGACACGAGACCCTCTCGCCCGACCAACCCGCCTTCTTTAACTTTACGTAAGCTAATGTGGAGTTAACCTCAATAACTTAAATGCGCTATGTTAATCAGAAAGTTAGCCTAGAAAATGAAAAAAAATTCTTAGGATTAGAGGTGACCAAAAATAACTACCTGTAAATCTCAGTTTGAAGCACTTCTGGGTTAGTTTTTTTTAATGTTAAAAACTCATGATTGTAATGTCCCATTCATTTAAAGTTCCAGTCTCCGCCTCCTGCGCCACCCCGTGCTGCTACTTCTGGGACCTGTAAGGTTATCTGAGGGTTTAAGAAAATCGTATAATATTTAATAGTAATAAAAGGTTGAAATTAAATACATTTTTAATGTTTTTCTAATAAATATTCCTGGCTGTAGGCATTGACTATAAATACTGAAGTAGACTTCTCATTGTCATTATAAAATGTGTCCCTAGTTTTGTGTATGCCAGGATTGAAAGAGGTCGTAGTTTACACCAATCACCAACAGAGTATACTGCTGTCAACCATTACTTATCCTCTCAAGGAGGGGATAATACAACAGTTGGTGTGTCACGAAGCAAACATAGGTTAATTATTACTTGCTTTCTGGGGTGGAGATATTTTAAAAGTTATCGTAAATAACTAAAATAAAAAGTTGACAGCAGCACAATCTGTCGATGACCCAATCAAACTACTTCAATTTTAAATTCTAGCATACACTAAAAGTGGGACAGCTGGGCCATATGGATGGGATGTCTCCTTCAGTATTTATAGTCAATGCTGTAGGTATTCTAATTAACGTCTAAATGTACATTTGGTAAAATAATCTTCTTAATAATATCGTGTAAGACTATTTTAGTAATATCCGATTTATGTACGAACCTTAATCAAGTGATCTGAGCTCAACTCTCTCTATCTCCTGATGTTTTAATGCTTATATTATAATGTATCTAAATAATAATCAAGTATAGTTCACGCCCTAATATAAACTGAGTTAAAATTGTATACAACTTTATAAAAAAAATACCAAATTATTACTTTATTAATAATTTGGCTGTAATGAAACACCATTACTTGTTCTATTTAAACAATACAAATTTAGCAGGCTTAAAAATCACAATACTTTTGATTAAGCTTTTGCCAGAAACCATTCAATGAGCTTCAGAATAAAAGTCCGGCGTTAGAATATTTAATCATGTGATCAAGTGCTACTTTGTTTACGAACTAACATATGTTCTAAAAAGTCAAAGAAATCTGATAATGCAGAGGCTATGGCCCCTTAAAGCCACTAGTAAATATCTAAATTAGACCATATGTAATAAGACACCGTTGTTTAGACAGTTATCTAAAAAATTACATAGGAGTTGAGATACACAAAATAGCATTTAGATTACGTGTTACTGTAATGCCCATGTATAAAACGAGTATCGCAGGTTATAAGAGATGGGCACGAAGGACCTGCCAGCAATGATAAACTTCGTGTTAGACGCCTCACACCAACAGAAGCTTATCTATGTAGTCTTCTCCATGGACACTAACATGTTATGTATGTTCTAAGACGTGTACCGTAGGTTGCACGAGATGGGCACGGAGGACCTGCCAGCAATGATAAACTTCGTGTTAGACGCCTCACACCAACAAAAGCTCATCTATGTAGTCTTCTCCATGGACACTAACATGTTATGTATGTTCTAAGACGTGTACCGCAGGTTGCACGAGATGGGCACGAAGGACCTGCCAGCAATGATAAACTTCGTGTTAGACGCCACACACCAACAAAAGCTCATCTATGTAGTCTTCTCCATGGGCACTAACATGTTATGTGGGTTCTAAGACGTGTACCGCAGGTTGCAAGAGATGGGCACGAAGGACCTGCCAGCAATGATGAACTTCGTGTTAGACGCCTCACACCAACAAAAGCTCATCTATGTAGTCTTCTCCATGGACACTAACATGTTATGTATGTTCTAAGACGTGTACCGCAGGTTGCACGAGATGGGCACGAAGGACCTGCCAGCAATGATAAACTTCGTGTTAGACGCCACACACCGACAGAGGCTCATCTATGTAGTCCTCTCCATGGACACTAACATGGTATGTATGTTCTAAGACGTGTACCGCAGGTTACACGAGATGGGCACGAAGGACCTGCCAGCAATGATAAACTTCGTTTTAGACGCCACATACCGACAGAGGCTCATCTATGTAGTCGTCTCCATGGACACTAACATGGTATGTATGTTCTAAGACGTGTACCGCAGGTTACACGAGATGGGCACGAAGGACCTGCCAGCAATGATAAACTTCGTGTTAGACGCCACACACCGACAGAGGCTCATCTACTTGGGGTTCTCAATGGGCACCACCATGTTTTGGATCTTGGCTTCCTGTCTCCCCGAATACCAGACCAGAGTAACATCTATGGTAGCCGTCGGTCCAGTGGCTCGTCCCTCGAACATGGCGGTCATCAACAAACTCATACTCCGTAAAACTCTTTTGGGCATGTTTGTAAGTCACGCTCCAAGACATCTGCTAACCCTTATCGCTAAACCTAATGCAAAACCATCCCATTTTTTTATAAATCACCTGCTAAACCTATGGTGGTGGCATGTGTGGACATGTAAACAATATCGTGAGTAAAGGATTATGGCCTTACTAAATACCTCCTTCTTAATGGTATTTCAGCATACATTTTCGTAAAATTTACAGAAAAGCAGTTTTACAAAAAAATTGAGATTTGAGGAATTTTAATGTGTCATAGGACTTTTGTCTGAGTCTCCAAACATCAGTTTTCAAACCAGAAGTACGAACCGGATTATTCGTTGTGTTAACACATTCCTATCATCGCTGGGCTTCGTCTGTGACGGGTGTTAATTACATATAATGCCAGATTGGCTACACATTTGTTCGAATCACAAGAATTTTACAAAGAGCTTAGTTTATTTTACAATTGTCAATTTAAATCGACAGATATTTTTCGTACCAATATCTAAAGTTATCGTGGTAAAACTATAACTCTTTAATTCATTGGAAAACAATGACCACTTAAATATTTTTACTGTTCTAATGTATTCATTTATTTGGGTATAAAATATAACCCGAGTCCCTCTTTGGATAAAAAGAAACATAAAGAAAATCTTTTTAACCAAGAAAATTTACGAGCAGTAGTGTAAAGTGGTATAAAATATGAGATATAAACCAACGATGTGAATTGTTTTATAATTGTTTAAAATTGTAATTGATCTTTATATTATTGATACAATCTTTCTTGATACTACAATGCTCGTTTAAATGATTTTATTCATATCGAATGTAACTGCAATGTGACGTTAAGAAAATTGGATCAGAGAACAATGACATTTAATGCGAATTTACTAATTTTAAATTAAATAATATATTGTTTTTGGCACAGTTTGACATATGTATTGAATTTTAAAATAGTTTCCTTTAACATTTTTGCCTGACACTGTGTAAACATTTGTTAAAAGTTGCTTATTTTTCTTGAAATGAATGTATTTCCAAACGTTTTATAAATATTTTAAGACTTTTATGTTGGTAACTAAGCTACTTAATTATTTGAGTTTAGCTTAGATGGATATGCATTTTGTGCACCAGGTCCTATCGTACAAAATTATTAATTATTATTTTAACAGGTCCTATTATTTTAATTATTTGTTTCATACCCTTTGTGCAGTCAGCGATGTGGGCAGTAAACCACTGTGAAATTATGTCTTATGGAGAAACGACTGCCTCCGTCATCAGCTGGGTCTGCAATGAAAAGTTCAGACTCCTTTGTGAAAACTTCCTGGCCAATATGAATTATCTACGACATCAGGAGATGGAAATCGTATGAGCTCCGATCTCTCTATTTTTATAATTGATTCTGGCATCACAGTATTATGGTTTATCAAACAAGGATTACAACTTATTTTAGATTATTACTAATTAGGACTTTATTTTATTGGATAGATTGTCTATCTCGGTATATTGACAATTGATCACTGCCAAACAACCACTGCCCCAATGTCAAATACCCGTTTCCTATTATCCTATGTCCAGTGGCGAGTGTTATTGTCCAATACAAACTTAAAAATAGAAACTTAGAAATGGTTTTTCTTATGAAGTACATTTAAACTGTAGTGTTAATTTTAAAAGTATTTGTATTTTTGGGACCTTTTTTTATCGACAGTAATTGGTCTCTCAGAGCTGTCCATAACTTATTTTATCGATTTTTTCTGATTTTCATATGCCCCCGTTAGCCTGTCATAGAACCCCACTACCTCGCACCGCTTCAAAAATGCCTAATATTTTAAAATTGTTGTTAATTAATAACATTTACCACGTTTTTTATAAACGCCTAGTTCTAGTACATTAAGAACAGTGCAAAATGAAAAGACTAAACAGCACTATGAAAATTTAAATCCTGAAAGTATTTTCAACGTACATTTCAAATCACTTTGTATTTTTTTCTGCTGATGAATGGACATTTATATCAGATTCATATTTAAAATTACGTCACGTAATAAACCCCCCCCAACATATGTCACCATATTAAAAAAAAATGATTTTGTTGATAGAAATAATAAACGCCTCCATCCCCAAATCCAATCAGTAATATTGCAAAAGACTTTTCTGTATTCGTAAATAATATTGTTTATTTTTCCATTGTTCCTTGGAACTATATCTTATAACGTTGAATATTTTTATACCGTTATTATTATTTTGTGTTATTTAATATGTTTAAAAAATAATTCAATTCATAAGGATTGTTTTAGATTAACTGAAACTAATATTTTGTTATTTGCCTTACTTTTAAGATATTAATGCATTTTTCAGTAAATGTGTTTCCCGAGATATTGAATTTGTAGACTTATAACGGTGAACCTTTGTTTGGCAACGGAAAATTGATAAGAACAAATTGGCATGCCTTGAGCTGCGAAACCAAACTGTTTGGCAACGGAAAATTGATAGGAACAAATTGGCATGCCTTGAACTGCGAAACCAAACTGTTTGACAACGGAAAATTGATAGGAACAAATTGGCATGCCTTGAGCTGCGAAACCAAACTGTTTGGCAACGGAAAATTGATAGGAACAAATTGGCATGCCTTGAGCTGCGAAACCAAACCCAAACTGTCAGGATAAAAGTTTAAAGATACTCTAAAACTTACTAGAAAGTATACATGGCTTAGCAGTGACATAAATATAGAGTGACATTCACAAGGGAAAACAAGTGATGATAATTAATCTTAATTTTCGTGGTTCGGCTGGGACTCTAAAGCTTGTGGGTCATATGCTCCTCCGATTACGCTGACTTTCAAGTTATTGAAATACATAATTAAACATGTTTTGGTTTAGGCTATCATACTAACCAAACTAAAACTGAATTTGCATTTTGTTTTAGAACTCGGTCTTTGAACTCATTCCATACTCACCGGCCGGAATTTCAACTAAAGTGATACTTCACTTCATTCAGATTGCTGATAAAAGTGCGTAACACATTTATAAGTAGTTATGAACCTTTTTTATGTGACACTGCATTACAGAGGCAAAAGGGTTATCGATTATTTCTTGGGAAAGTGTAATTTGCAATGTAACATTAAAAATTGGTATCCCGATAGTGTAGATGATTAAAATGAATGAGCTAAGAGTTTTTAGAAAAGCCACTTATTGTTAAACTCTATGAACAAATTTAATAACAACATGTGTCCTACTTTCAAATTGGTCTTTGAAAATATTACTAATATCTTATTAGCCTGTATCCAATCCATAAACTCACCGAGTATTGTAAAGGTTGGGTTGTAAAGATGTATTAAATTATTTAAAAAAAAGTTCAGCAACACCTTGTAGTTATAATTTTGATCATCTGTTTATTTAAAAAGAAATGTAATTGGTTAACAATTAGTGACTTTTCAATTTACGAAAGGCCAACCAAACAAATTTCTAAGCATGTAAAAATGTATATAGACATATCGATGGTGCTTTGTTTCAAGCCACCTTCCTTTAGTAATTTAGAAATTGAATAATCAACAATAAGTCGTTTTTAAAATTAATCTATGAAAAATAAAGTCCAAAAAACTATTTTCTCGAATTGTTATCTCTAGATTCATAGTTAAGGATATAATTTTACAATCTGTGCAGAGCGGTTTCAACAGTTCGACTACGGCACCAAAGGAAACCAGAAGATGTACAAATCTCCACAACCCCCAGAGTATAATCTTAAGAAGATTAGTCTTCCCGTCTATTTTGTATACAGTGACAAGGACCAGGTAGCTACGCGCAAGGTAAGCGAGCAGTAGCATTCACCGATATAAAAACTAATTTGATTTCAATATACATCATATTTCTATATGGAAAGTAGTGGCATTGCGCTATGCAAATTAGTTTCTGTGTTATAAAAACCAAGAGTATTTGTCCACATACATTTATTGTATTTTATTAAAAACTCTTATGTATCTTATAACTGCTGTATGCTCAAAGAAAAGAGGAGCTGTTTTTATGTTCTGAAAAGAGGAGCGAGATTATAGCGTTATTATTGTTCAGGACGTAGAGTGGCTGGCTCAGCAACTGCCCCGTCTCCCGGAGAGGAGGATCAAGTCTGTCAACAAATTCCGTCATGCCGACTTCAGCTTTAACAAAGACTTGGATAATTTGCTGACGCGGCCGCTGACGTCACTCATCACTGAGCTGGCTGAGAAGCACAGAGCCTCTCTGACCCGTGTGACCGAAGACTTCCCTGACAACAAAGCGTGACAAACTTGGAGATGAAGGAGTTTAACTTCGGCTAAGTCCTAATGAATTTCTTCGTTGGCACAATAACAAATCTTATTGGCGAACTGACATGTTTGTTGTTTACCTTCATTAAGTATATTTACTTTTTTACCTGGATAAAATTATGCCCCAGTGTCTACTTTTTCCAACGGATTTTCAAATTGGTTCGCTAACAAATGTCATAGATTTTAAGTACTAAATACTGAAGTAGACTTCTCATTGCCATTGTAAAAGCGGTCCCTATTTTTGCCAGGATTAAAAAAGGACATAGTTACACAAATCACCAACAGAGTCAACTATTACGTATCCTCTCAGGAGGGGATAATACAACAGTTGGTGTGTCAGGAAGCAAACACAAGTTGATTATAACTTGCTTTCTGAGGTAGAGATTTGTTTACAAGTTAACGTAAATAACTAAACTAAATAGTTGACCGCAACACACTTTGTCGGTTACTTGATCGAACTACGTCCACTTCAAATTCTGGCCAACACTAAAAGAGCTGGGCCATATAGGTGAGACGTCTCCTTCAGTTATTGATAATGGTACTAAGGTGTTACGTTAGAATTAATAATTCACAGTTTGAAAATCATTTACAAATTTACTTGAAAGCAAATTCTGAATTCTATACTCTTACTTGAGTTTTTATCTTTTGGTTATTTATGATTGATTACATTTATTTAGAAAAATAATATTGTGCATCGACTCATTCTACAATAAAGATGTGTGCAAGTAGGAGTTTACTCAATTTTTATTGGACAATATTGATTGGCAACTACCATAAAAACCACTAATTGAGTAATAAACAGCTGTTTAAACATGAAATTCCATATTTAAACAAGTCTAAGTCAGGCACTCACAGTTGGGTTGTCGGTGCCGATGAGTGTGCCATCAGCCTCAGCCGGCCGGAGTAAACTGTCGAGGTCGAGGGTCAAGCAATACTCCGGAGTATGTTTCATTGGTGAGTACTACGCAGATATACTTTCTTGGATTTGTAATAACAAATTAAAATTACCACCCATGATCTTTCACTTAAACAAAAGATTTTATCTAATTGTTAAGGCGATCTTTTGTAATTTGTGGTAATTTATGTTAGAATTGTTGATATAACTATGCTTATAAAAGCGAATCTGTTGTAAATCATTTTAAAATATCCAGTTATTTTTGTTAATTTAAATTTAGCACCACGAGAAAGGAAGAAGATCTAGTATTATATTTTAGTAATAAGTATTTGTGAGCCAGTATGATTCAGCCTTAATAGCTACAACAGCATGTAGTTATAATATAACCATTTTCCAAGACAAATCGTTGAACATCTTGTACATTTATAAACCTCTAAATTAAAATTAAAAATATATCTTTACTATAATTAGACGATTAAAAACAACTGTAGATGTAAATTCTATATTGCTATTGCGTATTAAGTTATATAAATATAATTTATGTTTTTAATTAACAGATTCCAACATGATTGGAATCATTACGGTGGGGATCTCTGAAATTTCCTCTTTCTCGGCTGTTTGAACAGTTGAAGAATTACTCGACACGTCATATTAAAATGAGTGCAAGTAAAGTGGATTCCGAAGTTCCATCTCTCCTTCCTGGTTTTTTTTTTAAATTTATAACAACGGTTTAAAATGCTGATAGTTAAGGGATCGTCAAGGGAAATTTGACGTAATACTGTAAATAAATTAACTTAGATATTGCTTTTAAATATAATATTTATTTCATTTAGAACATCATAGAAAATGGGGGATTGTTTGAAATCTTCTAACGGGTTTATTAAAAACTCACTATCAACTCATACAACAACTACAACATCAACAACACATGATGTTCAGTTGTCATACACCTCGCTATGTGGAGATTGGAGAATATGCTAAACGAAAACTAATTCACTTACCACATGCGTAAGGTAGCGGAACAATGTAAACGCGCTCGCCTTGTACACATAGAGGTAGGCCACTTTGGTCCTATTGATTGAACACAACATGTCAGTAAGTGCTAAAAACTCTAATGAAAATAGTGTAACTTAATAGCGAAACAACGGTAAATGTATGTCTGCGCATGAACATAAAACTATCGCTAATGATCAGCTGTAATCTTGACAAGCGACTGCTAGTGGTTCAATATTTTTGAGAATTTCATTGTATCGTTTTTGATGCAATGTGATACAAGTGATGTAAGAGTGTTTTTATTAATAAAAAATCTCATTAACACATAATTAAGGCAACTCCAAGAACGATTAATCACGAATTTAACTTTTTTTTAGACTACTTTGAAAATGGTTTGCTCTCCAAGTACTCAAGTCAAATGGTACTTTTCCCAAGAAAAAATTCCGGAAGTGGTTTTCTCAATGGTTCAGTATGTTTTTTGGGGTGCTGAATTCGAACTTCATGTTTGCCACCTCTAGAAAGGACTGCTTCACTGAGAAAATCACAACAAAACTCAAATTTAGTGCACATTTTTAGTGTATGACTTGTATCTTGAAAACCATGCGTTTTATCGGAAAGACAGTTGAGTACGAAACTAAAGATTCCCTACAATACCACGTACTAATTGTATTGCTATGACAACAAATGTAGGAGATAGAGCGCGCTGAAAAAGGGCGACTTTTAGGCCAATCTGGTCAAAACGAGAGAAACGCCTTCTTACACACTCATTTTTAGCGGCACCGTTATAGTTTTACTAAGTCTTGCTAAAAACCCACTTTTTGAACGAACTAATTGCATATCCAGCTTACTACTGAAAAATCAAGACATCAGTTGAATTAATTAGATCTCTTAATCAAATTACGTTAGATTTAATGAAGCGTAATGTTCTGGTAACATATGAGTTTTAATCAAATATAATTTTAAGGTTAATTGTATTTTACGTAATATAATCTACAAATAGATCGTTCAGTCTTATATATATTTAAGGGCTGTATTAAAAGGTTATAGTTGAACTCCACACATGTAATTCCTGAATAACATTCTTAAATAATTATATAACTGTTAAAATTTAAATAATTTAATTTATATTTAATTTATTATAATATTTTCTGGTATGGCTGATAAGTGTATTGTCTTTATTGTAATGTTTTTTGTTGTTGTTTTTTTTTTTCAAAAGATGTTTCAACTGTCGGGATTATACAATATGCGATATAACGTTATAATTAAAGAAATGAGGTTGAAATATTTTAATGAGCAAGTAAATGGCATCTGCAGTATGGTAGGGTTATTGTATTTAAAAGTAACCCACTAAATTTAATAATACAATGAACACATTTATTTATTACTTGCCTATAGGAAGCAATTTATAAATGAGAAATGTGTTGCTTAATCCTATGTGAAGATATCCTACAAGAACCCTGAATCGCCTTAGTTTATCTAATGTATATCAGAATTTGCTTGAAAAACAATTGTTGTGTATGTGCAAAGGAGATGCTACCAGACCTTGATAAATGAAATAGTCTTCCGTAAAAAAAATTTGAATATTGTTTAAAATGTGAGTAAACTAGCTGTTAGACAAACTGTTCGATAACTCACGACAAATCGTAATGATGTCTTTGGACATGCTATAGTTCCGTATATCGTCAAGAGCTACTGATAGCCTTAGTGACTGCTGAAGCACAATATAATTTGCTATGGTGACAAAAGACAGAAACACAAGTTGCAGGCAAACCCGACAAAGAAAAGTTAAATGCAGCAATGCCAAGTATTGTCAGTTTTCTTGAAAATAGGGACGAGAAATGTCAATTTACCAGTGAAGAATTAATCAATGAGATTAAAGGCGATTTCCGTACTCATCCAAGGACAGTCAAGTCACACCTTAAGAATCTTTGAAACACTATATATTGTAACACCAAGTACATCTTATGTATCATGGTTTTTGGGAGGTAAAAATTTAGCCAGAAAAAGAAAAAAGTCCAACTGTCGAAACAGAAACTACCATTGTTGTTGAACAGGTCCAAAGTGTACAATGTGACCGAATTCGCCTAATCAAAAATTTGAATAGTCACATTAAAAAGCCTTCCTCATAAATTGCATCTTGTTCAAGACTTTCACATCAATTTTTCTGCTATATGAATTTTTGATAGTTTATAAGTAAAGTAATAATACTAGTATATGAAATGATAATAATAATCGTGTTTTATCGCAATTGGTGTAATCCCGATAGTAAAAAACATTTAAAAAATACATTTCAACAAATACAGTTTACAGTCATCCACCGTATGAGGAAATATTAGGGAGAGTTAAATGTAAACTAAATTATTTTAATTTTAACAGTTATATATAATTATTCAAGAATTTTTTTAGGAATGTATATTGGGAGTTCCACCATAACCTTCTAACCTAGCCTTTAACGCTGTATAAGGCTGAAAAATATATTATTACGTTAAATATTACATTTATATTACGTTAAGCAAATTTACCTTATAATTTTTGTTTCGATTCAACCTTATATTACAAGACCATTACAATTTGATTAAAAGATAGTGAAATTATTTAACTCATGTCTTAATTTTACAGTAGTAATCAGAATTTGTAAAATTACGTATTTTGTAATAACTCAGAACCCGACTGTTATCGAGCGACATGTTTTCCGTTAACTGTCTCTTTAAGATGAACCCCATTTGAAAATATAATTAAAGGTTGTTAAAAAAATGCCTCTGCCAAAAATATACACAAATTATGCAAACAAATTAAATATAATTATCTCTGACTACTGATGCTATATTAAGCCAGACGTAGACTGAGCATTACATTCTGTTCGTAAATCAAAAACAACCTTTGAATTATTATATTACCTTATTGTAATAAAATAATACACAAATAATATAATAATGTACAAACTTTTTAAATTTATATAGATATATGTTTACCTTAATTGAAAAGTGACATATATTGTTAACTTACCTAATATTATGAAACGTGTATTAATTTCAAACAATAAACCATTTTAATATGTTTAAAAAAAGATAAATCAAATGTTTATACTTTATTCCTGCAAAATAAACAATTTGGTGGCCGTACTGGGTAGAAATGAGTATAAAAAATGTCAGTAATAACCGCCGCTCTCCCTAGGCAGTATTCGTCTTCTCGCTATTTTATTAAATATCTCATATTTACATAATGGCAGTAATATGAGCGTCATCCATCTTTATTTCCTCACTGCTGAGTTATTCAATATTCCGCCAGCATTCATCGAACAGTGATGGATGCGGCCTGACATTGCCACATCGCGCCCTCCGTCTACTTCTTGTCTACCTCTACAACAATCTTATTTATGACAAACATTTTCCAGATTACAGATAGATCAATGTAAACTTAATATAAAAATGTGTCGATTGACAAATTTTGGCACAGGTGTTGTCATGTCCGTGACGAGATAACCTGCCCCAAATATCATATTTTACGTTAGTTTTTATGACTTTATACAGTTTATATAATTAATCGTGTGGTAATTTAGTAAAATATCTGAGAAATACCCGAGATTCTTATGGAATCATCCAGGCAGAGCTAGCTGACATCAATGGTAACTGATGTTTAATATGTAATACTTCGCGTCTACTATGTTAACTTCGCGTTAAATTTGTATTCATTTTCGATCTGAGTATCACTCTGCCCTTACAGCTTATCCGAATTTTGGTTATTTCTTTAATATCCATAAGATAAAGCTGAAATGGAGTTTTCCTTTGCATCGAAACAAATTAGCATTATTAAGAAAATGTAACCCTTCTTTTCAACTGTTGACCTGTTGAAAAGAACACTTTTATCGTTGGTCGAGTAAGTGTGCCTGTAGGAGTCTGGAGTGTCACTACTCGAACTATGTCATCAAATCCTGGACGTACCGCAGTGACACGGGCGAGTGGCCAGTTCATAACTGAGTCACGTCATTTAACTAACTTTTAAATATTAGGAGCGGAATGATCTCATAGTGTTTGATAGGATTTACCGTTATTATCAAGGCTTACCAAGTCAAATCATTTATCGTCTGCATACACAAAACACTCAGGACCTACACAACACCCTAGGACGTAAGTCCCCAAACATCAAAAGTTTAGATTCTTTTTCTTTCTGTCTATCTACGCCAGTGGCATTTTCTTAACGATTTAATAGGGAACGGTCCAAACCCTGGTATTGTTACTATCTAAGGTCAACCTGTTCTTATAAATCGCATTGCCGTAATTAAGCAGCCTCATGGTGAACATGGTAAGCAAGTTCAATTAGTTCAAAATGTTATTTTTTAAAACTTACAATTTTCTAAAATACAAAAACTCTTGAACATAGTCAGTATTTGTATCTACCACCCTAGCAACAATCAAATACAATTTATGATATTCCTGAAACAAATTATTCTGGTCTTAAAGTAGGTAGCTTATAAACACTAACTAGTTTTAAGACTACTTAAATGTGTAGTTATATCTGAAAGACACGCTAAGACTGTTATTACTTGACCGTAGGGACATAAAATGTCAGTAGTAGTACTCATATAAAAGAACATGGAGATTTAAAAAGAATACTTAAGAGTAAGTAGAGTTCCCCTTCAATTTATGTTTATTGCAAGTAACGGAGGACCATAGAAATTAAATAACAAAAGTAACTTACTTTAAAAAGCAATATTAAAAACACAACTTTCCTTGGAGATGAACATTATGATGGTTTTATTTTCGTACAATGTAATTAATAGTATAAAGTAGTAATAATTAAATATTGATAATAATGATCAGCTGGTAATTTTAAAAGACAGTGAATAAGAAAAATGTATATATTTAAACATTTCCGAACATACTGGCCCCCTTGAAGCGACCTAGCTCAACAGATCTCCGCTTCTGGCAGTGGGAGGGGGAACACTTTTATCGCTGGTCGAGTAAGTGCGCCTGTAGAAGTCTGAAATGTCGCTCCTCGAACTATGTCATCAAGTCCTGGACGTACCGCAGTGACAAGGACGAGTGGCCAGTTCAATGGGCTAAAGTTTTAATTCATCACAACTGAGCTGATTACAAAAATACATTACATTTGAGTTTAAGCAATTTTAAAACTATGTAAATAAACAAAAAAAATAAAGTGAAGTAATAAAATAAATGATAATCAAAACCCATGATCTATAACAATCTCCGCAGCTACTATATTTTCAATATAGGTTGTAGTCCGAGAGATAATACGGAGGGCCTCGTGATCTGGAACTCTGTCGCACACATTGAGGGGTTGAATGGCTACTGTCAGGGTTCTTTGAGTCATGGTCTAAATTTGAGTAGGCGAGTCTACGATTTGTGGTGTTCGATTCAGTTGATTTGGTATGGCAGTGATTTATTTAGCAATTACATTTTCATCAATATATACTGGACCAGTGGCATATTCTAGGGAGTCCTTCGATTAATCATAATTACTTTCAGGGGCTGGCGCTAGGTGTCTTGTTGATATAGTAGTTTTTCTGCCATCAGGGAGCCGAACATGTGCATAGTCATCATTTCCATATATTAAGGATTTGTCTTCTACCAGTGGGTCATATTTTGTCTGACGATTGTGGCGTTTCATCATAACTGGTCCTGGTTTCATGAACAAAGTGGGTGTAGAGATTCCATTACTGGATCGTCTCGGATGTCAAACAATCTCGGATGGGGAGTATAGTTCGTAGAAGTACACAATAGACATCTCACTGCATGCAAAGCTTCATCCATGACTATTTCCCACTTTGTTATATCCATACTTCTATTCTTGAGTGCCAACTCTCCGGTTTTCCACATAATTCCGTTATAACGTTCAACTTGACCATTGCCCTGAGGGTTATAAGGCGTCGTGCGACCAGTGACAATCCCATTGTTGAACAAGTACTCTTTTATCTCTTGAGACATAGACGATGTTCTTCGTTCAGAATGTATAAAAATAGGCATACCAAACACTGTAAATAGCTGCTTTAATTTTGATATGACAGTTTCTGACGAAAGATCTTGACAATGGCAGGCAAACGGGAATCTTGAATATTCATCAACGATTGTGATAATTTATCGATTCCTGGTGGATGTCGGCAAAGGCCCTTGAAGTCAATGTTTAGTCTTTCAAATGGAGAAGTTTATTTTATCAGTTTCCTTCATTTCTGCAGAACCTTGGTTTTACTTCAGCACATATTCTACATGAAGATGTTACTCTCCTAATCTATTCTAATATGTAGATACATTTTTTTCAATCCGATTATGGAGGTCAATTCGATAATATTCGAATGAAGAAATTGTTGGCCGAACATGGCATTGGGCAAATGTTTACTCAACCTTATTGTAGCAATCTAACCGGATTCATCGAAAAGGATAACCGAACTTAGTAGAAGCAGCAATATCATTTCCACATGCTTATGGAAACCTCCCTCAAGCTCTGTGGGCAGAGATGACTAACACTGCGGGATTCATTCTCAACGGAACAGGTAAGTCTGGAGATCCAGAGAAGTCACCATTTGAAATCTGGTTCAACAAGAAACCAACAATCAAGTATCTTCGAATTTTCGGAAGCAAATGCTTTCTATATTTATCAAAACAAAAGAGAAAGAAGATGGATAATAAAGCAAACAAAGGAATTTTAGTTGGCTACGATCGCTTCGGCTACATAGAATGGACTAGAGGATCTAAAGTGTTGAGATCTCGAGATATTCAATGAAATGCCACTGAACACTGATGCTACAACCATCTGCTTACCAACAAAATATTATATGAAAATGACAAGAAAGAATAAAATCTAAAAGTATCAGAAGATCCACACATGAAAATGAAATTAACGAACCAGAAGATGATTAAAACAATACTCATTGAAATTGAAGCCCAGAAACAGGGAGAGTATTCTTCGACCTGAGTGAATTTGTTTCACTTTTCATGACAGAAACATCAAATACACCGACAACATATGAAGAAGCTATTCAGTTAGAATATGCTCATCATTGGAAAGCAGCGATGGAATCTGAACTTATAAGGCACTTGAAGAAAACGAAACATGGGGACTTCAAGAATTACCCGTCAATAAGAAAGCATTGCCATGTAAATGGGTCTACAAAATTAAATAAAACCTAGATGGAACAGTCAAGAGATATAAGGCAAGACTTGTAGTGAAAGGCTTTTCTCTACGAAAAGGGATAGACTACAATGAAACATTCAGTCCAGTCGCAAGAATGAATACAATAAGAGTTATTTTAAGTGTCGCAGCAACTCAAAAGATGAATCTTGCTCAATTTGATGTTTCAACTGCATTTTTGTATGGAAAATTATAAGAAACCGAAGTACTATATATTCAGCAACCTACAGGGTTTGAAGATGATAGTAGTAAGGTGTGCAAGTTTAAGAAAAGTTTGTATGGTTTAAAACAAGACACTTCTTTGTACGAGAGGTTTCTCAAGAAGGACTTATAGTCATTCAACCAGTCTGAACACCAGCTGGCAGATATGTTAGCACCAACGAGAAGTAAATAATATAGAGCTCTCGTCTCGTGTTAAAAATCTTTTATTTAATTATTCATTGTCAGTTGCTTTCAATAAGATACAAGTTAGTTTTGATTTTGAATTTTGTGAATTTAGATTGACTTTGTTTTATTTTATTTTATTTACACATATATGTTACAGGTTTGTAATAAATATAAATAAGTGTTTTCTTTGTCAATGTATTGAAGTATAAATAATTTACCCCAGTTTCGTTTAAACTTTATCCAAATAGTTTATTTTAAAATCTATAATTCTAAAAACAAGTACGCATTGTTTCAATTTTTAGTTACAAATGAGAAAGTCAACGCATGCGCAAACCACTTGACGCAACGCTGGCCTCTTGGCCTCTTAGCCAACAGCTGGGCGGCAACTGAGGGGCACAAACACGGCTGTCTGATGGCTAAACATTTGCGTCTAAACCGTAGCATTCTGGGATTAAGTTCCGTATTGGCGATAGCCTCCTACATAACTCCTTCCGGGCTTGAAAACTCGATTTTACTTATGTGGACTCAGACTAGGTATTATTCATACAAGTTCATTTTCGGTTGATATTCTATAAGTTAAATATTGCTAACCACTTATATCATAATATTGTCGTCAAGTAACAAGTATTTTCTGAATACAAATTTGATTATTTGTTATAGTAATGTTTAAGAAATTTAACTTTGTATGTTATTTATATATAAAGATAATTTATTAAAACAAAATTAACATCTTTTTACACAACGTAAAGTGCCTAATTGACAAAGAATTCGAATTACAAAGATTTTTACTTAACGTTTGTTGTTATATAAATGGTTTTTAAAAGTCTGAACGGAGTGTTTGATAGCTGTTAATGCTATACTATTTAGTATTTTATAGTCAGATTGAATTTTCTCCAAAATCCCTGGTTAAACATTGGTACAGTCCCTTTTGCTCAGATTAAAATTCCGAATACTTCAAATTCTTTAATGTTATACTTTTCTTTATAATAAGGGACTGTGTTTTTATAAATCTTGATTTTTTTCCAAATTCACTTCACCTGGTTAACACTGATGAGTTTCGAATCTCACAGTGGGATCTATAATGTATCTTCGGCTCTTCTTTCTATCAATGACCCTCTTCATAATATAATCAATGCAACAAATTTCTTCAAGATCAAATATTTTTAACTTTTGAAGGTAAGGGTTCTTAGTTGTAACTAAGCTACGGCAAATATTTATGTTCTCTATCACTGCTTCCTATCTTGATTTTGATAGTCCTAATCCTTTGAATTTAGAACAACTATAAAAAACGAACTTGTTGTGTGGTTTGGCATTTCCAAGATACCTTTTAGAGTAGAACGTATAATTAAAGGTGCAGTCTGAAAGGTATATATTAAATTTGGTCAAATATAATTAGATAATACCCCCGTCGCAGCAAACCTGCATACTCAGCGAATTTACAATGGAGATATAAATGTCTTAATACTACATAAAGCCACTTACCAAGTTTCATAAAAATATATTCACAAATAAGCAATATATACAATTTTAATTATTCTCCATAAGAATAACATGGGGGCTGAGTACGCAGGTTGGCTGCTACGGGAGTCTTTGGCAAAAAATTGTTTTTTTTAGCAAATATCAATAGACCACAACGAGATGAAGCCGTATACCAAGTTTCGTCAGTATAATTTCATAAATAAGCGAGATATAAAATTTTTCTTTTCCTCCATAAGAATAACATTAGACAACGTACTGTGTTTAGCACTTTCAATATCTCGGTAACCAATTGACGTAGAGGAATGATGAAAATACCAAATTGTGTGTTTTTTTAAGCTGAATCCAATGGTAAAATCTAAAATTTGACTATTTCAAAAATTATATATAAAAAATTCAAAAAACCCATTTTTGGGGTACAAAACCCCCCATAATACCCCTTCGGATGGAGCGATCTGGCTGGTTTTCGAACTTAAAGTCATAAATGTTGCTTTACACATTTATACCAAGTTTCATCAAAATCGGATAATTTTTACGAGAGTTATCGTGCTCACGGACACACACACACACACATATATATATATATATATATATATATAAGTATAAAAACATGAAAATAACCATGAGTACCCTGTTAAAAACATTTTTTAATTATATTTTCACTAACATGTTTCGACTTAAAGTCATGATCACAGTGCTAATATTTATTTGGTTAACCTAACTCTGGTGTTATCAACAAATCATAAATATACAGGTTTTTGATAATAAACAGCTGATCTATTTTTCTTTTTGGTGCAATCGTTTTGAGTTTGTTCTTATATTTATAATTTTATTGAAGATTGGGTTGCTAGATTGAATTTGCATTGTATTTAATATATTATCTTTGTCATTCTTTTGGCTATGGTATATATGAAATTCTTCTTTTATGTTCATTTTTTGCCCCTTGTTAATAATCTCTAGAATTGACATGTTTTCATTGACATATAATCTTCAATAAAATTATAAATATAAGAACAAACTCAAAACGATTGCACCAAAAAGAAAAATAGATCAGCTGTTTATTATCAAAAACCTGTATATTTATGATTTGTTGATAACACCAGAGTTAGGTTAACCAAATAAATATTAGCACTGTGATCATGACTTTAAGTCGAAACATGTTAGTGAAAATATAATTAAAAAATGTTTTTAACAGGGTACTCATGGTTATTTTCATGTTTTTATACTTATCTTATAGTAGCCCTATTCTGTGAATTTGATTATCTAATATATATATATATATATATATATATATATATATACAGTTTCGAACGAATGGTGTTTTTGGGGTCTGGGGACCTCAAAACGAAAAGTTATCATGGTCCCGAGCCTAGGTCTTACCATGCCGACTACGGTAATAGCTTCTTCCCTATAGGGGAAATTCGCTAAAACAAACATTTTTGTTCTGTTTTTAAAAAGGGCAAGCAAGTTTTTTAATTTTTTCCGTTAGAGATCTATCCGTTTTTTCCGTTTTGTTCAGGGTAAAAAATTATTTCATTCGAAAAATTCACCCCCAAATATTTAATTTTGTCCTTTGGACCAATCGAATTAATTTATGTCAAATCTAACCAATACTTTTATTGTTGCAATATACCTTTTTAATGTTTATAATCTTAGTTTTGGATGGGTTTGTGTTTAATTCAATTTCATTAAATAAACTATTAATAGTATTATGTAGTAACTAGTGGCCTGAAGGGGCCATAGCCCCTAAACCTTGCTCCAAGTATGAACACACGTCAGTTCGTAAAGAAAGTAGACACTTAATCACATGTTTTAATGTAAACAAAGTAGACTTTTTAAACCCTCATGCTTTTCTTATGTGGGATGTTTTACGTTATTTCTCGTTTGCTGGTAACTTTATGGAGATACTGCTATTTTCCCTGAGTTCCTTGGGATCGAGACCTTTAATTTGAGCCGACTCCCATCATCTTGCGTTTTGCCAAACTCCCACAATTTTGACTTAAAAATTTCGTTTACAGAATTATATATAAAGATAATGCACTTTATTTATTTATACCAACTAAGGTCGTGTCATATGCAAATTCTAAAACACTAATTAACGGTAAGTCAATGCAGAATTTAAAACCAAGTTTGCTTCGCTGATTGAATGTTCCGACATTTTGTCTAGTATGTGATTAAGACACACAAATAAATAAAGTTGTATAAAGTATAAAGTTGGTGATCCTTGTAAAACACCCATTTTGATTGTTATAGGCTATGTTTTTCCTTTAGAATTGTCAATATGTGTCGCATTTTGGGTTTGTAGTTATAGTACTGAAACAATAATTTTTGATGGAATAGAAAAATATTTTTAAACTGAGGCTAAATGTTGATTACCCAAATTATCATATGCCTTTGTGATGTCCAAAAAGAGAATACTGCAATCGTTTCTGTTTTGTTTAGCTAAATGAAATATTTCATTTGGTAATTGTGTATTTATATGTGACCCAGGCATATTGGCAAAACCACCTTGAAACTTATTAAACGAAACATATTCTTTCAATTTTTTGTCAAGGATTTTTTCAAATATTCTTCTGAGTACAGAACATATAGTAATCGGTCTCCAGTTATTGGCCTCGTATTTACTGTATAAACAAATAATAAAATACCCCCGTCGCAGCAAACCTGCACACTCAGCGAATTTCCAATGGAGATATAAATTTCTTAATACTACTTAAAGCCACTTATCAAGTTTCATAAAAATATATTCACAAATAAGCGATATATACAATTTCAATTATTCTCGATAAGAATAACATTGGGGCTGAGTACGCAGGTTTGCTGCATCAACGAACATAACAAATGGGGTTTTATGCTAATATAACTCTACTAGGTGAAGTCGTATACCAGTTTTTATTCATTTATGTTCATAATTAAGGGAGACATAGCATTTAATTATTCTCCATAAGAATAACATGGGGGCTGAATACGCAGGTTCGCTACTACGGGAGCCTGTGGCAAAAAATTTGCTTTTTGAGCAAATATCAATAGACCACAACCAGATGAAGCCGTATACCAAGTTTCGTCATTATACGTTCGTAAATAAGCGAGATATAAAATTTGTCTTTTCCTTCAAAAGAATAACACTAGGCAACGTACTGTGTTTAGCACTTTCAATATCTCAGTAACTAATTGACGGAGAGGAATGACCAAAATACCAAATCGTGTGTTTTTTTAAGCTGAATCCAATGGTAAAAACTGAAATTTGACTATTTCAAAAATTATGTGCAAAAATTCAAAAAACTGATTTTAGGGTACAAAAACCCCCCCAAAATACCCCTTCGGATGGAGTGATCTGGATGGTTTTCGAACTTAAAGTCACAAATGTTGCTTTACATGTTTATACCAAATTTCATAAAAATCTGATCATTTTTACGATAGTTATCGTCCTCACGGACACACACACACACACACACACACACACACACACACACACACACACACACACACACACACACACACACACACACACACACACACACATACATACATACATACATATATATATATATATATATATATATCCAGTTTCGAACGAATGGTGATTTTGGGGTCTGGGGACCTCAAAACGAAAAGTTACCATGGTCCCGGGCCTAGGTCTTACCATGCCGACTACGGTAATAGCTTCTTCCCTATAGGGGAAATTCGCTAAAACTACTGAAAACTAAAGTATAAACATATGAAATACACCTTGATATGAGAAAAACAGTTAGAGAAGAATTAACAGTAAGCTACCAAGACAACCGCCACAAATAAATGAGGGATTGATCCCCAGCGGAAGCGATAATGCTCGAGCAGAAATTCCCCCCGACTCGTCGTGAAGTTCTCGTCTGCCTCTGAGTAAGCTACTTAACAATATGGTGATATGAATGATGATTGTCTATATTAGGTTATGTTATTTTTTAGCTTCACGATAAGTGGTTATAAATATGACTAACTCTATGGATCAATAAATGGTTATTGAAGAGCTCAACAAGAATCTTGTATTTATATTTTAGTAAAACATTATGAAATAACGTTATAATCTGGACGAGGGGAAAGCTAATTTGAAGAGAGTAAATCTTGTTAAGCCACTGAATTGCATCGACAAATTACCACCAGCTCTCGGCCGTCCGTTTAAACTTGATAAAATTACATGAATTAGCTAACAAGATTTGTTTATTTAAATATGCAGTCCAATACGAAGGCTCATCATCTGTGCAGTTCGATTAAGATTACAATTAAGAAACTAATATCGTTTTAAACCTTATATGAAAAAATTACTTTGAAAGATGTTTCAAGCAAAACAATGAGATTTAATAAAAGTTTAACCTGAAAACGTTAATGAAAAATAAATTTTGTTGTATTTTTGATACTTATAATTGGGATGGATTTGTCTTTATTATTAATTTATTTGGACTTTACCTATCGCTTCTAGTGTTTAAAACTACATCACGTTTCGCCATGTAAAAAAAATCCTTCCGTTATTAAGTGAACTCTACTTACATCTAAATTATGAACAATTATACCTAACTAACCTAAATTTGTTCCTTCATCTTTTTTTACAGAAAAAATAAATCCAATGGTATGGGAAAACTGACAAGCAACTGATGTGATTCCCATCAGGCGTCGTGAGCCGACCGGCAGTCGTCGTCGATGTGACGCTGCATTGAGGTAAAAACGGACGTGTGTGAAAGCTTGCAGTCACGAGTAGTTCCGCATCTCTTCTGTTTATTTTACACGGCCATGATCATTTTGAGTTTGGGCATGGTGAAGAACATAACATCACTTTATATGTTTTACTGTTCCTATAATATTTTGGCACTGTGGCGTTTCTATATCACTGTTGTAATGTTGTGAAAAGTGCACTGTTTATGCTGCTATGGCTACTTGGAGCCATAGAAGCGTTTTAGATGTTATAGAGGATTTTAGGAAATTCGTGTGTACATGACAAATCTGATCGAAAATCATCTAGAAACTACATAATTGACACTTGATGCGGCGAAATTTTAGCTCGCCATACCGTTACGTGTATGGAGGCATTCGCTTACAGTCCAAACTGTTCAATTCAGCTTTACGGCAGAAACCTAATGGCCCAGGGGGTTTGAGGGTAATGGACAATATCTAGGGAAAAGGCGCTCCCTCATATGTTTAAGACTTTTTTAATTCAATTTTCATAATACTGTATTGATAACTGAAAAGGTTTTTTATCCTGGGAGGATTTGGTTACAAGTTTATTATCTATACGTAGATTGTTTGAATTTCGGAGTTATTTTTCTAATTTTAATTTTGTGGTTTTGTTATGAAATGTTACAAATATATTTCGATTCTGAGAAAACTCTAGAGATGGTTTACAATTGAAGTTTGCATTTATATCCAGCTTATTTTGGCTGAAAAAATGTGTTTCCCAGTGTAGTTAACAGCTGTTACGTCATCAAATTGTATTTAAGCACTTATTATGCATGACAGGTACAAAGTGATAGGTTCAGGAATAACGAGTTGCGACACTGTAAAAACTGAGTATTGATTTATAAGTAACAGCAGTAATGAAACAGTTTTAAAAAAAGAAAAAAAAAAACAACTGCTTTAGCCAATAGTGAGTGTGCAAGGACTGTGATTGGTTAACATCTACTTATGGTAAAGCTGGTGAGGGGGATGTATTTCCCCTCGCCACTATTTCCAACTCTCTCCCGCAGTATCTATAAATAAGACAATGTCAACAAAGTCCAGCTATACCTTCTTTGCAACCAAAAACACAATAACAAACTAAACTGAAATCATAACAAAATATAATGCCCCATGAGGTGTTTCATTGGTGCAACACTTGCTACCCTGGTAGTTTTGCCAACAACTACGGTATATTTAATACTTTTCCTTAAAAACGACACCGATAGAAAGGAGATCAAGTCCAATTAACAAAATTTGGGTCGAACTCAAAACAAATTGACCACTTGACAACTGTTGCAGCAATATTATAGAGTAGGAGATTTTAAGTTTGTCCGAGTTAGTGGTTTTTGGTAAATGGGGTACCATAACTTATTGGTAAATTAGATGTCCTTACTATAAACATTGGCTTATGGAAATAGTATATTTCATTACTGGTGCCGAAAGTAGTCTTTTTCGGCACGCGATCGTATTTTCCGTGCAAGGCGATAGCGAATATGAAAAGTGAACAAATTAATATCGGGCTTATGGATTTTAAAATTTAAATAAACGGTATCAGGAAACTGACACATACTTTCTCCCTTTTAGCCCAACTTTAATGAATAAATTACTTTTTATTTACTAAATACAAAGCACGGTCGAATGTACAGAAAATCTTGTAAACAAGTTGTTTTCAAAAACATCCACCCAAATCCCTGTTTTGGAGGCACTACAGAATTCATTGCTACACACGTGGTGTTAAGAGGGGAAATGCCCCCTATTCCCCCCCAGGGTTATTAGGGGCAATATATTTCGAATTTCCTCTGTTGGTCAATGCTAACTTGACAAGCATATCAACTTTGAACGAAATTTATCAGTAAATAAGAGAGAAAGGACAACGTACTGTGCTTACCAAAAAATGAAAATTTAAATTTTCTCCGCAACCAGAAATCGTAGAATAGTAATTCAAAATGCTAATTTATTTAGTTTTTTGAGCTCCTTTTAATGGTGAATAGTAATTTTTTTATACTTATGTTTTTTTATGAAAACAAATTAATTTTTTATGTTATAAGTCCTGAAATTTCTGAACCTGAATGTTTACAGACATGCGGAAGGTGTCATTTTGTTAGAAAACTAAAGCTCTACAAACGACTAAAGTTTAATTAAAATCGTTAGAGCCGTTTTTGAGAAATTTTTATTTTTCATGTTTTTTGGCGGTTCTTGGAGGATAATTACCCTTAAAAATCAAAAATTCAAAAAATGAGAAAATTGCCTGGAGTTATCGTGGATTAGTTTACCTACATACCAGATTTCGTAAAAATCGGACCATTGGTTAGAGATCTAGCTCTGTACACATCCGTACAGACAGACACACAGGCAGACAGATAGACAGACATCACGTAAAATCACTTTTTCCGATTCAGGGAGCACGAAAACGAATATTTCCACTAGCAACTCAAATTCGAAAATTTTGACGAAAACAATACTTTCTCCATATACTATGTATAAGGGGGAGAAAGTAAAAAGAATCATAACAGTTGTTTGTAATCAATCAGGGAACTGCCAAAGTAATACTCGTGTAGTTTAAATCCTGGGACATACGCGAGAGTATTTTTACTCTCAGATAGTGTGCCACTCTCAGATAGTGTGCCACTCTCAGAAGCTACTCACGAGAAGTGTTTACACTGTGGATGGATTTTCTCCTATAGTTTCTGCCTAGTAGTTTCCTGTGAGTACTGCATGAGAGTAGATGACGGAAGCGTTTACACGTTGTACAGTGAGAGTGTGTTTGAGGGCTCCCAGCAACGTCTCAGCGATGGCGGATGGACAAAATTAAAATTGAAAAATAGTTGAATTTGATTTGAATTGCTTATGTTTTTACGGAGGATCTTTTGCGGAATTAAGTATGCCAAAGAAGGTGATACAATTATACAATATTACTTTTAGCGAATTTCCCCTATAGGGACGAAGCTATTACCGTAGTCGGCATGGTAAGACCTAGGCCCGGGACCATGATAACTTTTCGTTTTGAGGTCCCCAGACCCCAAAAACACCATTCGTTCGAAACTGTATATATATATATATATATATACAGGGTCTCCGAAAAAGAATGACGGGATTTCGAACGGCCGTTGCTTGGGGACTATTCAAGATAACTAAACGATTTAAACGCCAAATAGAAGAGAAAAGGACTAAGTTTTGTTTTCCGCGTAGCATGGGAGGGAGCGTTGACCTTGGCATGCGCTGAAAAATTGCGCGGTGGCAGGCTGCCACTGTGACAATCGCGAGTACGATGTTGACAGCGCAACAGAAGGCACAGTGTGTTCTGTGGTACGCAGAATTTAAATCGATTGTTAGTGTGCAGCGTCGGTTTTGAGTTACATATCGAGGTCAAAATTCGCCCAATGACAATGCAATTCGTCGTTGGTTTAACCAGTTTCGTGACACAGGGAGTGTTTTGAAAGGACATTCACCTGGCCGGCCAAAAACAGGCGATGAAAAAGTTGAAGAAATCCGACAATCTTGCATCAGAAGCCCGAAAAAATCGATAGTCCGACGAAGTCTTCAGTTAAACATACCAAAATCGACACTCCACGATGTTATTCGTAAAAGATTGAGACTTCGTGCCTACAAAATTCAGTTAAGACATCAGATTAAACCTGCCGATCGCCCTAAGCGAACAGACTTTGCCAGTTTAATGCTCAGTGAGATTGATGACAATCCCAATTTTATTAAAAGAGTGCTGTTCTCAGATGAAGCTACATTTCACACAAGCGGTGTTGTTAACCATTACAATTGTCGTATTTGGGGTTCGGAACAGCCTAACATTGTACAGGAACATGTGCGCGATTCACCAAAAGTGAACGTATGGTGTGGATTAATGTATGACCAAGTGATAGGGCCTTTCTTTTTCGCCGAAAAAACAATTAATGGCATAATTTATTTAGATATGCTAGAACAATTTTTGTTTCCTCAAATTGAAGAAATTGAAGAACAAGCCGGTGAACGGGTCATTTTGATGCAGGACGGCGCCCCGCCTCATTACCTTCGGGAAGTGCGCGACACACTTAACAACAAGTTTCCAAATGGTTGGATAGGCAGGGGTGCGCCTATTCCCTGGCCTCCCAGGAGTCCTGATTTGACCCCTTTGGACTTTTTTTGTGGGGTTACGTAAAGAACATTGTTTATTCTGAAAAAATTCGTGATTTGCTGCATCTGCGTGGGCGAATTTCGGAAGCGATCGCAACTGTGACACCAGAGATGCTTCACAACACTTGGCAAGAAATCGAATATCGTTTCGATGTATGCAGAGCAACAAATGGAGCTCACATCGAAACATATTAAGGTATGAAAAAAAACTTAGTTCTTTTCTCTTCTATTTGACGTTTAAATCGTTTAGTTATCTTGAATAGTTCCCAAGCAACGGCCGTTCGAAATCCCGTCATTCTTTTTCGGAAACCCTGTATATATATATATATATATATATATATATATATATATATATATATATATATATATATGTGTCCGTGAGCACGATAACTCTCGTAAAAATTATCCGATTTTGATGAAATTTGGTATAAACGTGTAAAGCAACATTTATGACTTTAAGTTCGAAAACCAGCCAGATCGCTTTATCCGAAGGGGTATTTTGGGGGGGTTTTGTACCCCAAAAATGGGTTTTTCGAATTTTTTACATATAATTTTGGAAATAGTCAAATTTTAGTTTTTACCATTGGATTCAGCTTAACAAAACACACAATTTGGTATTTTGATTATTTCTCTACGTCAATTGGTTACCGAGATATTGAAAGTGCTAAACACAGTACGTTGTCTAATGTTATTCTTATGGAGGATAAGAAAAATTTTATATCTCGCTTATTTATGAACGTATACTGACAAAACTTGGTATACGGGTTCATCTGGTTGTGGACCATTGATATTTGCTCAAAAAAACAATTTTTTGCCAAAGGCTCCCGTAGCAGCAAACCTGCGTACTCAGCCCCATGTTATTCTTATGGAGAATAAGTAACGTGTTATCTCCCTTAATTATGAAAATAAATTAATTAAATTTGGTATGTGGCTTTATCTAAATGAGTTATATTGATATTTGTATAAAACCCCATTTTTTGTTTTCCTTCCTTCAGCAAACCTGCATACTCAGCCGCCATGTTATTCTTATGGAGAATAATTAAAATGTCACAAATCGTTTATTTATGAATGTATATTGATGAAACTTGGTATGTGGCTTTATGTGGTATTAAGATACATATATATATATGCATTGGAAATTCGCTGAGTACGCAGGTTTGCTGCTACGGGGGTATATAATATATATATATATATATATATATATATATATATATATATATATATGTGTGTGTGTCCGTGAGCACGATAACTATCGTAAAAATTATCCGATTTTGACGAAATTTGGTATAAACATGTAAAGCAGCATTTATGGCTGTAAGTTCGAAAACCAGACAGATCGACCTATCCAAAAGGGTATTTTGGGGGGGTTTTGTACCCCAAAAATGGGTTTTTTGAATTTTTTACATATAATTTTTGAAAAAGTCAAATTTTAGTTTTGACCATTCGATTCAGCTTAAAAAAACACACAATTTGGTATTTCGATCATTCCTCTACGTCAATTGGTTACCGAGATATTGAAACTGCTAAACACAGTACGTTGTCTAATGTTATTCTTATGGAGGAAAAGAAATTTTTTTATCTCGTTTATTTATGAACGTATACTGACGAAACTTGGTATACAGCTTCATCTCGTTGAGGTCTATTGATATTTGCTCCAAAAAAATTGTTTTTGCATAATTCTCCCGTAGCAGCAAACCTGCGTACTCAGGCCCCATGTTATTCTTATGGATAATAATTAAATGCTCTGTCTCCCTTAATTATGACCATAAATTAATAAAAACTGGTATACGACTTCACCTAGTTGAGTTATATTGATATTAGCATAAAATCCAATTTTTTGTGTTCCTTGTTGCAGCAAACCTGAGTACTCAGCCCCAATGTTATTCTTATGGAGAATAATTAAAATTGTATATATCGCTTATTTGTGAATATATTTTTATGAAACTTGGTAAGTGGCTTTATGTAGAATTAAGACATTTATACCTCCATTGGAAATTCGCTGAGTATGCAGGTTTGCTGCGACGGGGGTATTTTTTATTTACATCCAAGAATCAGTTCTGCTTTGACTCACCATCTTCTTTAACACACTGTCTTCTTTCACTAATTGTTCTGTTTTTCTATACACTTCAAGTTAACTTTTTCTAAATAACAGTTTGTAAGTTGGTTGTAGTCGCGTGCTTGACGTTTACTGAAATTGCAATATTATTATTTTAAGGAATATAATATTTTATAAAATCATATATCTTAATTTATGCTTTAAATATGTATAAGATTATATTTTTAGCTTTAGATATAGTTTATAACAGGAGATTTTTATAGTATTCTTTAGTTCATATCCCGCATACCAAAACATACTACTAGAAAGTTTTTTGAGGACGTTTATTGGGCTTTATTTGCGAAAGTAAAACACCTGTACCTTAAGATTATACAGAGTAAAATTTATTTTCTAAGGTTCGAGCGCAATCGTTTCATTGGATGTTCGTGACGTACGTTGGATCATTTGTTACCCAAACAACTTATCATCTTGATCAGCACCGTCAGCTATCGCCCTCCTATCTGACTCATGACACGTTTACGAATGTCTTCTCTTTTAAAACTCCTAACTCCATGACAACATAGTTGCCAAAGGTCAATGGGTTTATAAATTGAGTGAAGCTTCTGATACGGTTTCGTTTAAACTGTAACCCTGCGTCATTTTTCCGCTAAGCTTTACAAAATCACCCTTTGATGGGGTCTTGTTAATTTCATCGAATTCACTTATTCCTATTTTATTCAACTATGGACAATCTTGGAAGTTTATTTTAACCTCATCGTGCATCCACTTATTTTCCTTTTCTTCTTTAGTTTTCCCGGTATACATCCTGGACAGGTGGTATGACTCACAGGGTGTCCCACGAGTGAATGGCTCAAATGCATTATCTGAAGAAACTCATCAAAAGAAGAAAAAATGTCATATAAACCTTTTTCTAAATTGCTTCGTTTTCTGTCCGACAGCCTGTATGTGATTTTTAATAAGTACGGCATATCTTAGGAACCACTTGAGGTACTGACCTGAAACGTAGCGGTGTTTTTTTTACATTTTGGGACACCAAAAGAAAGAAAAAGTTATCATGGCAACAGGTCTAGGTATTCTCATGCCGTCTTCAGTAATAACTTCTTCAGTAATAACTTCTTCAGTAATAACTTCTTCCTTAAAGAGAAAATTCGCTAAACCAATGAAAATTATAATTTAATATACGTGACTCTTAATTACTTGTCATCGTACTTTAGTGCGGTGGCGCCATCTTACAGCGACAAGATTGACCAACACAAAAGAAGTGTTCAATGGGCAAGATGCGCATGGGCGATTATCTTTATATATTATTTCTCAAGGTTTTTTCGTTACGCCATATTTTACTAACCTAATAATCGAGCTATTATTATGAAAATTACCTTCATCGCTAAATGAAACAAAATAAAACTAAAAATCTCCTGTTAGCACACATCC
Organism: Allygus modestus; assembly: GCA_963675035.1. NCBI lineage: Eukaryota > Metazoa > Arthropoda > Insecta > Hemiptera > Cicadellidae > Allygus > Allygus modestus. Next base: position 101,002,329 of record OY776111.1, on the reverse strand, counting down.
CGGTACATTTAATGAACCTCAAAGCCAATTTCATAATACAACTTGTAATATTTGTTTTAGATTCAGTACTTTGAGAACTTTGAAACCCTTAAAACCCTTTAACCCCCAACCCCTCAACTGATGATTTAATAAAATATTTTAAATCATTGACTATATGTAAAGAGTACAAGGTGTTTTTTACCTCAGTGGACAACATTTTTAGACTAACAACAGAGTTAATGAACACACTGCACGATTCAAACCAAACTTTTTTCAAGTGCTTAAAAAAACACAATTTTTTCCATTTATGAGGATTTCTTACTAGTGTAGACAAATTGACCTGCCGCTTACAGATCTGAATACAAAATTAAGGAATGTAATAAATAATCTTTATTATATCTGACTAGACAACACATAATGAAATATATGAGTTCAAATTGTTTAATATCTACAAAATATGCAATTTTTATTCCTGAATAAAATCTACATATTTTATTGTAAATTGTTGCCTAATGTTGATTCTTTCGTTGAACATAAAGATACTCTAAAAAGATTACGAAACTGTAAAAATTACCATCTTAGTAGAAACAACCAAACGTTTGTTGATTGTTAGAAAGTTGTTGCTAGGCAGCTAGAAGTAAAGTAAATATTAATGTATGTGTTATTTTATGGGAATGCACATGCAGCACGGTTGTTTTAGCTTTCACGTGAGTTAATTCTATCATAATATTACAATTGTATCTCTTCATATCGGTATTTAATTGTTTAACCACATTTTAACTAGGATTTTTTAATTTGATCACACAGTATTGTTTGATTTACTAAGCTTAATGTATATGACAATGCAACACATTTACAATATTTAGTTGCATTCACCAACTTTAACCAGTCCCGCTTATATTAGTGCGCTGTTTACCTCCGTTCACAGTTTACCAGCTGCAGTTCCCAGCTCACCGCGGAGTTCCCGTGGAATGTTCCCGCGATTTACGATGGAATGTTCATTCGCCTTTGAGTAGTTTATATCAGTCGGGTGTGTTCTGTGGCGATATGTTAATCCATCTCAAATAAATAAAATCTGATAAGTAGTCATCCGAGCCAATAAAATTCTTGGCATCCAGTTTCACCTGTTCCCTCCAGATGGAAGGATTTCGGGACCAAATAATGTGGCGCGGGGAATTCTGAGAAGACTTAAGAAATTTAGGGATTTAATTGTACGTTATCGTGAACATATAAGTTCGACATTTTTAAAACCACGCTGGACGAAAAACTTCGTTTTATCTTGTATCACTTTATAATCCAGTGGAGGGTACGGAAGTTTGGTTAACCGATAAAACCTCCCAAGTATGGAAACGCTATTTCGAGGAGAAGAACTGGAAACTTTAATATTAGACTATTAATTTTCACTAAGCACCGGTAATGTTGATTCTATTAATTTATCAATCTTATTTATTCAAATTTAAAATGTCATCGATAAACAAGTGAAGCCTGATTATTAATCATTGAAATGTTTATACTGCACAAGCAAACTCTGATGGAGGTTTGCATCATACAATATTTTTCATCACTCTGTGTTTGAAAATAGCCCATTACCATGCAGCTGAGACCTACGAAAATTATCAATTTCCTTGTAACAAAACAAAAAATGATCAGCTGACTTTGCCTGTCCTAAGCATTACTTTTCCTGACCCAAACAATACCTTTCCTGTCTCAAACGAAACTTTTCACGATACTATTGGAATATCAGCTGCTTTTCCATTGTGTATATTGCCAGGTAAAGTTCGTCATATCCCCACTAGTGAGGAAAAATTACATTCTAAATTGTGAGGAAAAATCAGCTGATTATAAATCAGCCTAACAATTCAATACAATATTGAAATAATGCCCATCTGCTTAAAACATTGTGTTGGTTTTTGTGTTTACTCTACTTCGTCTTTTGTTCGTATTTTTTCCTGTTGTATCAAATATTTTTTTGCTGTAGTATCGTGAAAAATAGTGTTCAAAACTTTTCAAATTTTTCCTGGTGCTCGTTCTCTTTAAATTGCTCGTCTCCGACTCGTGACTTGCACCAGGGAAAATCACACTTTTCCCACTAGTTGTGAAATATACTATTTCCTGTCCTAAAAATTAAAGTTCCCGTTTTGTTCAACAGGAGCACCAGTGTGATTTCGTTATTTGTTTTGATAATTCTATGTTCAAACAGCTGACTTCTACACTAAAATAAATTGTAAAACCTTGTTGTGTTTGATTTGTGCAAGGGTTTACGAAGATGGGTTTTACTAGTAGACTAATGGAGTTAAAACCCTCCCGTTTGCATAAAAATGTCTTGTAAAACCCAGGTTTGCTATTATACAACAATATATGTCACCTAGCCCAGTCAATGAAGGTAAAACACGAGCAAATGACAAGATATTAGTATCAGGCCGAAACACATACCAGTCGATAGAACCCACCTAGAAGACCAAAACCCCAAACATCCCCTAAATTTCCCCCGTTGTTTATCTCGTAGCCCCCCCCCCTTTAAACCCCTCTAGCCGCCCTTTCTGCAACCAATTACAAAAATGTTAATACCTCCATAACCATGTTATGTGGTGATATTGATTGTAGCTTTATATTTATTTTTTTGTTTGATTGCTTAAATGAACATCTACAACAAAGGTTATTTAAATAAATTAGCTCAGAAAAACGGTTCAATAGATATTTGTATTTTAATAATACATATTTTAAAATTCAAAATATTAAAAATACTATTTAACTTTATTCTTCTCCTAATAAAACACAAACACGCAAGTTTTCGAGAAAATACTTGAAACAAAAGTTGAAGTAAACTTTATCCCACATAAAACGATATATACATTGCTGTACTTTCAACAGTGGGGACATAACCTAAGAGGCTCAAACACGGCGCGTGCACTTTAGGCTGTGACGCCACAGCGGCTGCGGGATGTCAGCAATTGAGCCGCGCCACGTTCAAAGGCTGAGTATCACGGATAATAATCATGTAGCCTATATTAATATTGTAAAAGGACTCTGTATATTAAGATATTATCCAAACATTTATTATAAAGAACAGGGATTTTGACTGATAGCTGAATTTGGATTTTCCATGAGCAACCGTTGTATATTGTATAGTGTATGCATACCATAGGTCAGTGTAGTTGTAAGGTAAATAACGTTTTAAATTTAAGAAAGAAAACTTACAAAGGTTTATTTAACAAAAGTTTGAAATAAAGTGCGTGCAACACCGAAGTGCAATGCGCGCACCTTGGGGGCCACACATATTACGTAACGCACTTGAGGGGGGGGGACGAGGTATGGCGTAGCGTTATGAGGGAGGGGGGCGTTGGATCATCGTTACGTATGGATATTATATGGATAAAATATCACATATTTTTCAAATTGTTGAAATACAATATGGATCAAAGTTAATTTGGGGTAATCTTCGGAAGGATGAACCCTAAGAGCTGGCGCACTTCCGTATACAGGGTGTACATAAAGTCCCGCACGGGTTTAATATTTTCTGAACTATAACAGATAAATCAATAAGATTTGGTACATCAACACTACACCTAAAAATCTACTTTTTGAAGGAACTATCAGTCATATCAAGGGGAAGTCCCGCAAGGAGTCAGAAGGAAATCTTAAATAGGAGCATAGGTCAATATGCACATCACTTTAAAGGGCTTATCTAGCAGATTTTAATGCCGCAAACCGCACTAAAAAAGGTTGATCCAGTAAAAAATGGCAGCTGTTCAAAGGTTTTATTGAAAAAAAGATGTTTACTTATGCAATGTCACATAAACATGACTATACATTCATTTTCATTTAGTTTTATAACTTCTTAATAATCCTTCTATAATTTGTTCCTTAAATGTTAATTGTATAAAATAGGCTATACCTGAATACTTACTTTTCCTCAAAGGACCATTTAATATAATAGGCCCATATCACCACCCCTCAGATCTGCCACTATCTCAAATAATACAATTTATCAATTTTAATCACCTACTCAAACATAATTTATTAGATTTAGTCATTTAATCAAATACCTAGATATAACACTAATGTAAAAGGTTGTCTCAGATAAATAATTTTATATATAATAATTTTCAAAATTGATCTCTATTAAAATTTTATTCCAAAAACCAAAGTGCAGTGTACATCAGTGAAACGCTTCAAGAACATGTGGTCAGCATTGTTGAAGATCCATCACCAAGCCCAGAGACCTCTTCCTCCTTCTTCTGAATCCAACCATGGCGGTGAAAGCACCCCAGTAAGAGCATTGCTCATTATTTTCTCCCCTTCCCTATAAAAATCAGTATATTAGGTACCAAAAACCTAATTTTTAATAGGCCACTAGTGCTCAGTAGATTATCCATCCCTTTTTGCCACCTCAAGCTAAAATTTATTACTGAGTGAAGAATATAATAGTATCCAGTGGTAAGAACTTTCCATAAACTTTCGGCCCTACAACTAAGAATTTCAAAGAAGAGCTAAATTTATTGGACAATTTTTTTTAAAACAATTCATCAAGATCAAATTTTAATATCATTATACAAATCAATTTCAATAGAAGCAAGCTATTTATCATCGTAAGTCAAGAGTAATTCCCAAAGAACAATTTCTGTGTCTGGCCTAGATTACTAGACAATGAATCAAGTGGACTTTTTAACCTAAATTAACTTCATTCAGAGACCCATATTGGTAAAGTTTTATTCAGCACAAATCTTAAATAATTGGTATTCATTTTCATGTATTTTAATTTATCAAATGTTCGATAATCTTTGAGCCAGCTCGATCAACCACCCCTGAGATTTAAGAGAAGCTCATAACCGCCATTTTAATTGTATTAACTTTTTTAAATTTTAAATTTCCCATCTGCCTGTAATTCATTGTTAGCCCCAAAACTCGTATCATCTGTTTTATGTAACTTTGAAATAAATATTGTTTGTGAGATAAACACCTTAACGTCTAATAATTAATTATCCTTTAATAATAGAAATAGAAAGGGTGTATTACACTTACCAAATGTTTTCAGAGTAAATGCTCGAATTGTTCACCTCCGGTTATTTGACAGTTGGAAACACGCACATAAAAACTGTTAACATAATTTTGCAGGGCAACTTGAGGAATCGTCTTACATTATTGAAGTATTCTTTGTCTCAGTTCATTTAAATTTTGAGGCTTTGTTTTGTAGACGTTGTCCTTAAGGAAACCCCAAACAAAATAGTCTAATGGAGACAGATCTGGTGAACGCGCTGGCCATTCTACAGTCCCCCGCCTTCCGATCCACCGTTGCCGAAAAACAGTGCTTAAATAGGCTCTTACGTCGATGCCGTAGTGTGGGGGCGCTCCGTCCTGTTGAAACAAGATATTCTGAAAATGTTCTCCAAACATGTTTCGAAGTGCTGGTGTAATTTCATTTTCCAGCAAACATTGGTATGATATTGTATTTAAATTTCCTTCAATAAAGAAAGGACCAACCAACTGGGTACCTATTACACCAAGCCAGACATTCACCTTTAGTAAATATTGCGTGTGTGCCTCCCGCATCCAGTGAGGATTTTCGCTACTCCAGTAACGGCAATTGTGCCTGTTTACGCTTCCATTCAGCATAAATGAACACTCGTCTGAAACACAATATGGTTTACATCAATTTCGTTGCGATCTATTTTGGCCATCATAGTTTCGCAAAATTCTATACGTCGATCGAAATCATCTTCGTTGAGTTCGTGCACCAAATGAACTTTATAAGGCTTAAAATTAGACCCTTTCAGAATTTTTTTAACAGACGTAACAGAGGTGTCATGAGTTTGTGCTGCTGAGCGTAGGGACTCGTGCGGGTTCTCAATAAATTACTGCAAGACATCTAAAGAGTTGTCTTCGTTTGTCGCAGTAGCTGGCCTTCCTGACCTACGACGATCGGAGACACTTCCTGTTTCCATAAAGCGTTGAACAGTTCTCCCTACAGTTGTTCTAGAAATTGGCTGCCTCTCGGGAAAGTAGTCTTTAAATAAATGGCACGCTTCCTCGTGTGATCGTCTGTTGTTTCCCCAACCAACCATCATAAGAAGTGTTATACGTTCACGTTCGTCAAGCGACATAGTGTAGTTGAAGAACTACAAGCAATTCGACAAACTCTTTTGTACTAACGCGCACTGACAGAAAGGTTGGACAGCACTACTAAAACAAGAAAACTAGAATAGCCTACTATGAATAGACTGACTAATAGGAAAGTCCAAACGGTGACCCAAAGATAAGATCTTTCTAATTGTTACTGTTACCAGGTATTCCCCGTTATCAATAGATTAGGACTAAATTTGTAACCCTTGAGGATAACTAACGTAATAATTCACTTCTATATTGACAGGCATAATGTAGTATTTAGCTGCAGAATTCATTTAGTTGCAGTTTTGCTTTAATGGGGTTGTGGCTACTAATAAAATGTAACCAAGTAAAACCTTTGAACAGCCGCCAATTTTTACTGGATCAACCTTTTTGAGTGCGGTTTGCGGCATTAAACTCTGCTAGATAAGTCCTTTAAAGTGATGTGCATATTGACCTATGCTCCTATTTAAGATTTCCTTCTGACTCCTTGCGGGACGTCCCCATGATATGACAGAAAACTGATAGTTCCTTCAAAAAGGAGATTTTTAGGTGTAGTGTTGATGTACCAAATCTTGTTGATTTAACTGTTATCGTTCAAAAAATATTAAACCCGTGCGGGACTTTATTTGCACCCTGTATATTGATACTGTTATAAACCTTTCAAAATTAAAAAATAATCAAATTGATATCTAAAACAAGGTAAGTGCTTGTTGTATAAAAATTACTTCCGTCATACTATTTTAATAACAGTTAAACTAAAAATAAATACATAACGTGAATTGAGTAAGTTCTGTGTTGCTTTACAACTGTTTTGTGTTGTTTTAGAGTGTAAAATCATGACTTGATACAGTGTTGCGCAATGTTTAGTTTTTAAAGTTATTAATTCAATTTGTTGCGTTTTAGCTGAAAACGTTTGTTTTGGTGTTAATATTATTAGCAACAGTCTTGTTTTTTGCATACATTCTGCGTTGAATTAGGTTATTAAAAATGTTGTTAAAAGAAAGCCTTTTAAAGTGTAATGATTCATTGAAATCCATATTCCAAATTGCTAATAAAACGATGTTTAAAACAATTAAGCTGCTTTAAAGCCTACTACGATTGAGTTACTTAACGCATTGGAGGGAGGGTTATGGTCAAGCGTTATAGTGCGTTAGATGGAGGGGGGAGTCTTAAATGACGAAAAATGCGTTACATAATAAGTGTATGGTCCTTTGGTGTTCAATATTCATCAGCTACCGGTCCAGCGCCGGCTGCATCGTGATTTGCGATTTATAGTCTGTGGCGTTAGGTCAAAAATATTTCACTTCTGGCTACCGGTACCAAATTTGGCACGTTGTTTCTTCATGTAACTAGCTTATAAAGAAACACCCTCTCAGAGCTCCCTAACACCCTGTGATGACGTTGTAAATATATCGCACTAGAAACGTTACATGTGTTCTTTAATAACTTCTATACCTGTTGCTTTATTTCGTAAGCCCTAAAAGTCAAACATGAACTTTTGTAATTTTTCTTTCTAAAATTTAAAACTCAATTTTTAAAACTACACTGATTAATATTATACGAACACGATACAATATACAATGGTTGTTCCGGGAAAAATATTTTCATGTAAAATTCAGCTATAAACCAAAATCCATGTTTTACATAACAAATGTTTACAAAGGTACAAAGGTATATGCTACATAATTATTGTCCGTGATACTCGGGCGTGGGTGGTGATCGTGGCGCGGCCCAAAGTGCACGCGCCGTCTGTCTTTGAGCCTCTTAAGTTACTTCCCCATTGTTGAAAGTATAGCAATGTATATATCGTTTTATGTGGAATACAATTTACTACAATTTTTGTATTGAGTATTTTCTCGAAAACCTGCGAGTGAGTATTTTCTAGAAGAATAATGTTAAATAGTATTTGAAATATTTTACATTTTTCAAATATCTATTATTATTAAAATGCAAATATCTATTGAACCGTTGTCTGACCGTTCTTGGAGATATGAACGGTTTTGTAAATGCTTGCAGAAACGGGCGGCTAGGGGGGTTTAAAAGGGGGCTACGAGATAAACACCGGGGGAAATTCAAGGGAATTTCGGGGATTTGTTCCTCTAGGTGAGTGTTATCGAATGGTGTGTGTTTTGGCCTGTTACCAATTTCTTCACATTTGTTTGTGTTTTACCTTCATTGACGGACTAAGTGACCGAGTGTCTGGTGAAAATGTAGCTCTATTGATTTCTGAGTCAGGATGCTTGAAATATTCAGGTCAAACTTGTTAGAGTATTTGAAAAGAGGATTTTATGCTCTACAATTTGTATTAACAGTTTTTCTTATATATACAAACTATAAGGATACTTGGTGACAAATTCGAAGTTGCAGTATGTAAAAAAATGTTTTAAATTATTAACCAAATGTATATATATATTTTTGTATAATAGCTAGCCTGGTTTTTACAAGAGATTTGTATACAAACGGGAGGTTTTTTAAGTCAGTTAGTCTACTAGCAATACCCATTTCCGTAAACCCTTGCACAAATCCAACATGGCCGAGTTATTTTTCAAAATCGCGGAAAAGTCCCCATGGGATTTTCTGGGACTTTCTTCTGTGGGCTCAGGAGACCTTAATAAATGATTCCCAACAGGTTTCAACTTTTTTAATTTCCTTTCTCAAATGATAATTGCAATGGACTAATAATACAAATTGCATATACTGCATAAGGTTCTTATAATTTAGGTTCCCTTAAAAAAATCAACATAAAGTATTTCTGAGCTAACATAATCTACGATGTACAGTAACAGTGTATGTGAAGCATACAAAAAATACACAAAGTGCATTCTTTTTCCAGACTCAAATGGTGGTGATGGTGAGTTTCTTGTTTAAAAATTACTGTGTATATTTGCCATCATTGAATAAAGTTGCATATTGTTTTCTTGTAATATGTGATGTCAAATGATTGCATTATCTTCTCAAAATGTATATATTTATTAATCTAATAAATACATCAAAGTACACATCAGTAGACCTGAATAACCACGAACACTTTTTAACACAATTTATATTTTTTACTTTAAAACATATACATCATATGTATACCTTGGAATGAAGGAGACGAATTAAAATGCACTATAAAGTGGCATTTCGTTTTTTCCAGGACGGATAGGGCATTATGTAAACAAAACGGTGCACAAGAATAGAAGTAACTCAAACCAAACAGTATAATTTATAAACCAAATAAAATAAACAGTGGATGCCAGTGGGTAATACAAAGCGCCCGTTTACTCCAACCCTTAATATTGCTGCACCGTGGGTGTTAAACACATTGGTGACACACAGGGTGGGGATAATTGGGATAGAAGAATACCCCATCAGCTACAAACTACTTCAGAAAAAAGGTCAACATAGTGGATAATATAATGCGCCCGTTTACTCCGCCCCTTAATATTGCTGCGTGGTGGGTGTTAAACAACTTGGTGACACACAAGGTGGGGAAGGGATGAAAGGGACAGAAGAATTGGTAGACCCTGGTTAGAATTTAAATGTCTTAACAGCATAACAATTATTGCACCCTTTTTCCGGTAAGTTCATTTGGTGGCAAACCGCCAATCTCTAAGCTATTTAAAAACTCTGTTGGGAATAGGGGCATTTTCTTTCCTCTTCTGTGATCAAAGAATTGACACTGGTGGACTCAGTAGGATATATATATATATATATATATATATATATATATATATAAATAAAGATAATTTATTTATAAAATAAATTAACAATCTTCCTACCGATGTAGGTTGCACCATCAAAGAATACCAAACAAACAATTTTAACTGTTATTATAAAGATGGTTTCTTAAAATTATTGTAATGTACATCTTGGGGCTGTTCTTCACTGACTTCAAATCTAATAGTAGGATCAATTATATGACCTTTGTTTTTCTTTCTGTCCAACACAACAATGTCACTACGCCGAATCGAATCATTATCTGCAGAAGCTATAATTTCTTCGTACACCTCGTAGGACTTCGATCTGAATTCATCGGCGATCAGTGACCTGATTCTATTGTGTACGGATATTTCTCACGAGGCTCCTACGTGGGCACTGAAATAGGACATGCGAAAATGATTCTACAATGTATGTATCGGTTGTAGAACAATGTCTACACCGGTTGCCGTCCCTGGATCTACCCTGTATTCCTCTCACTGGAGCAACATTCCCGACCATTTTGATATAATCCTTGTAATCAGTGACACCCTTAAGATCATGCATCTTTTATTAATAGAAGCACATTGTTGGAACGCCTTTCTCTTTCTGTCTGAAAGAGCACCAATTTTCAAATTCTAAATTTTGCAGTTTTAACCGAATTAGTTTTGGGTTTATTTTTAAGTCTGGTTCAAATCTTTTAGGTTCAATTTTGTTAAGCAGTCATCAATTTCAACAACCAAATTTATAATATTCTAATATGGGTCATCTTCATTCTTGTATAAACGCTTCCCACGATGCTTTATGATATCCAATCCTTTCCACATTTTGGGGGATTGTATCAAACTGTTTGGTACGTCATTTGGAATTTCTAATACTTCTTTAACTGCTGAACGTATTATCAAGTCAACATCATGTAAAAAAGTTGACTTAATTTATTCAAAGGTTAGTCTGTTTTGTGTTTTGAGGATTTGTTTTCAAGTTTTCTTTCATAGTAGCCTATTGGTCATAAGCTTAATGAAACTCAAACCTACAGTATTTGTTTCATAATATTCTGTTAAGCTTGCTGGTTATTGTGAATAGGTGGTAAATTGTAGTCTGTTTTCTTTATCTTATAACAATAATTCATTTGTGACCTGGTGATTGTCTTTTTGCTTTCTACTTTCCTCGCGTCCTGTAATAGTTTTCCTCTGCTTTCTCCGCTTTATTTTTTGGGGGGGTTCTGGGGACTTGTGTTTGAAATTACCTTTCAGGGCATTTGGCATAGGTTTAATGACACTTACACCTACAGGAATTGTGTCTAAACATTAGAATGCTGATTACTTTGGAAAGGGCCTGAGATCATGATTTTTCCCCTGTATTTGTAAAAATGGGATTTAAATTCGAAACAATGTAATGACCAGCATCAAAATTTCCACTGAAATAAAATGTCTTATTGTGAGTCCTGTACCACATAGTCAAAGTTCCACTGCATTATATGTAGACTGGAAATATCTCTTCTGGGACTAAAATTCACAACGGAACACCATCTGTTCTAGAATTATCAATTTCCGCTAGAAACAGGTCACGCCGAAATCAAATGTATTTGATTTTTTTCTCTAGATGGAGCTACAGTATGAACTTTGAACAACAATTTTGAAAATAACTCACAAAAACAGTTCAATTTAATGCGGTCTACATTCTCAACATCCAGAGAAAGTAGATTTTCAAAATCAGTCCCTAGAGATTCTTATTGGAATTCTTTAGGCTGTATTACCAATAATAAATGGAGCATAGTTTTCCCACTGATTTGTAATACTATTAACCACTCCCCGTTCTAATCTCTCTGTGATATTCTTCACTCTCATACATGCAGTTCGATACTACTCGAAACAAACAATTTCCATCTCTTTAGATGTTAATAACCTCCCTCTTCATTTTTTATTATATTACGTTAATATTATATTCCGTTATTGTTGTAGGAACCAAAAAATTACACAATTTATACAAATCGTATACTAAAATATCATTCTAGGCGCTATGAGTCAGTGACGAGGTGACAGGTGGCCCGCCCAGCCACTGTATGTCTCTACGCGTGCGAGAGCGACAGGTCACTAATCCTTTACCGCCATTAGACCTTGGCGAAGGTATATACGATGTATATGAACAGCGGTTTAGACAGCAATCAAATTACCAATAACTATATACGTGAATAAACCGTAGCTCATTTATTAATATCCAGAACCAAATTTGTTAAACTTAAAATGTAATAACTATCGGGATAATAATAATGTAAAAAAATTACGCTAATATAATGCTGGAAGTTTACAAAGGCATGTAATGTTTATTGAATATTTGAGGAAACTTTGACAAATCAAAACTTGTCTGCGAACAACTTTAGAACTCTCTTATCTCTTTCCACTTGGCCAGAATAATTTCTCATTAGTCCTTGTCTTGAACGGATCTTTGCTTTTAATTTATCTTTGATGTACAAATTACTCTATTAAATTCTATATTTAAGATTACATGGAAAACCCCTTAGATACTTAAAAACATTCTTGCTTGTCATACGTTTTGCTTATTGAAGATAACTTCTTCTTTTTAAATTTCCAATTTAAATTAATCTTATGGAATTATATTTTGTTTAGTTAGTCAGCTAATTGAAAATAATTTTTTTAAATATCTGGCTGTATGCTAGCTAGACCTCTGAGCGGAGAACGGGTCATCAACTTTGTTGCAGATGTTGTCAAGTAAACAGTTACCATATAAACACATCTCTGTTACTTATTTATGTTTAAGATTCTTTTATTTAAACTCTTATTGCTGTTTTGATTGTTATTTAATTTAGTTGCATAAGAAGATTTACAAATTGAATTACAAACATGTATAAAAAGGTTTCGTTTATTAAAATAGAACGGGAGTAAAACGGTATTAAGATCGCGTTTTCTAAATATATATACTTTTTTAAATGTACACAGAATATGGTACAATCCTATCGATTTCGATCGGTGACACCAATCATAACTGGAACCTATGAGAGAAAGCGCAAATGTATTGATATGTGTTGTAAGACGTCTTAATGACATTCTGTTGATTGAGAGCAACTTTATGATGTTTACAGTCTCGTGTAGTACGGCTTGTAGTACGTGTACAAATGCTACGGCTTCTGTTACGTTCCTTTTATTCCGGTAGAATAAAGCTGATTTTACAATGTAAATAGTGTTCTTTAAATCTCCCTGCCCGAGTCAATCGTACAGTATGAGTTCGAAAGAACACAACCTTCCAATATGATTAAATTAATAAATAGTTTAAACTACAAACGTTAATCTAAGAACTATCGGGAGACATAAGCAATTAAATTAATTAAAGTTCAGAGAAGAAAGTAATTTCTCATCGACTAGATATACGGTATACTGTAACAAAACAACATATCCCAACCTAAGTTAAAATAAATAATCATAAACAACACAATTACCAAATGAAATACAAACCTGCAGTTACAACTAGGCGTAGCCAAGACTAGCTGAACCTTACCTTTGTTTATCCAAGGTTATATTATATTTAGTTTTAGATTATGGGAGCTAACCTTAAGATTTAAATGAAAATGTATTATTTAAAATAAACATTAGCCTACATAACGTTAAGTATTTCAAAGCAAGCAAGCTGTACTCCATCTAATTCAGTATGTCAGAGCCAATTTTAGCCAAATTGTATTTCAACCAAATGGTATTAGACTAAAAAGACAGTGGAGTGTAAAACATAATTTTTAGTAAGATAGGGAAGAAGTTAACAACCAAAATGGTATAGATTGGCCTACTTATTAAAGGCTTGCAATGAAATAAAAAGCTGAAATATATTTTAGCAAGTTTATACAGTAGAACAGATTCACAAACTGAGATCGCGGGAAGGTGTTTGCTTGAGTGAGCCCAGCCTGCCAATCAGAGGACAGTTGAGTGAAGGTAGATAGTTAACTGCAGCAAGATGATTAGATGAATAATATTGGAATTTATATAAATAGTATAACACCTTTGAATATTTTATAATATTTTGAAAGATATTATAATTTGGAAATTATATAATTTTACGGCTAGGAAAATAACATTTGTAATTATATTAAGAATACAAACTATGTAAGTGAATATTTTCTCTCATTACGTGATGATAAACGATATAAGAATTTATATTTATGTTTATTTTAATGTTAATTGGTATTTTAAAATGTAAATAAATTATCGTTTATCGATTTTAACCGGCACAGATGATTTGCATATAGTGCATCAAGTATAAAAAAGTGATCAGTGAAAAATAAATACCCCGTCGCAGCAAGCCTGCATACTCAGCGAATTTCAAATGGAGATATAAAAGACAATACTACATAAAGCCACTTACCAAGTTTCATAAAAATATATTCACAAATAAGCGATATATACAATTTTAATTATTCTCCATAAAAATAACATTGGGGCTGAGTACGCAGGTTTGCTGCTACGGGAGCCTTTGGCAAATAATTGTTTATCTGAACAAATATCAATAGACCACAACCAGATGAAGTCGTATACCAAATTTCGTCAGTATACGTTCTTAAATAAGCTAGATATAAAATTTGACTTTTCCTACATAAGAATAACATTAGACAACGTATTGTGTTTAGCACTTTCAATATCTCGGTAAGCAATTGACGTAGAGAAATTATAAAAATAAAAAATTGTGTTTTTTTAAGCTAAATCCAATGGTAAAAACAAAATTGCTGCATCGGGAGTATTTTCGCTTTCTATTTTCCCTGCGTCCTGATTGTGCAATCAGGACCTCTGGATCAGAGGTCCTGATCCAGAGGATCTCTGGAATTAGATACCTCTGGATTAGAGTTTAAAATATTTAGGCATTCAAAACCAATTGACTGATTTTAAAACGTATTGTTCATCAAGTTCTGTATTTATACGTATATATTTGTACAGCAATATTAAGCTACAATAAAATAACAATCCTGATGGGCCCTCCAGTGGGACCAAAGTGTAAATAACTACTTTTAAACCACGTGCTCTCACTGATTTGGGACCTTTATTGTCGCCAACATATTATATTTTATCAAAATCTTCAGCTAATATTATGAGGGCCTAGATGATACAGCCCTCAGTGGGACTGAGGGGTGAGTAACTACTTCATTTGCACTTTGTCTGACTGATTGACAGATTTAAGGCCTCATTGTTTGTCATGTTCTGGATTTGTATGTCATTGTCAAGCTGCAGTTATAATGGGGGGCTCATGAGGTATATTGTCAATTGAAACGTTTTTGTTTGTATTGTTAACTGTGAGCTCAATCCTCATATGCGATATAAGAGCGTGCTCCTAGTCTTTTAATACTTAATTTTAAATATTTTCAAACTGTCTTAAATTTAATTCGGAATTTTAACACAACTTTCTTCGATCCAGCAGGAGGAGGGGACCCTATCTTATTTCAACATCTGTTTTGATTTTTTGGCCACCCTAAAAGTTATTTGGAAAAGAAAAAAAAAACATAAAAGGACTTTGGAAAACTAGGTAAAAACAAAGCATGGAACATTGGTAAGAATTTTGTATTTTATTGATCTTTTGAAAGAAATAGAAAACAAATTTCTATCCAGAAGAATAAGTTACCAAGGAAATTAAATTTTAAAATCAAGAATATTAATTATAGTTAATCATAGAATGAAGAATATTGAACTGTGAACACTAACACATTGCAGCGTAGGCCAGAGTTTGGCAGCTGCCGTCCGGTGGGGATAAGAGTGAATTTCATTTGTTTCATTAAGCAAATTAACGCTATAACTTATTTTGAAATTTTGTAATAATGATTTTGGGAATAATATTTTTATGTGCCATCGCAAAGAACCACCCTGAGAAAATATTGTCATAACTACCAATTGAGAGCCAGTGCATTTATAGATTGATTAATTACTTGAATTGTAACCTTTCACTTTCGTTAAAATCTGTAATCTTTATTGTTGTTATTTGAAGTTAATTATTAATTTTTCTCATTGTATAAATTAACTTGTTTCTTTTTTTGAGTGATTAAAAAGAGATTAAAATAACTTAGGTATGTAATAATACCTAGCCTTGAGGTAAGATATATAAGCACATAACCTCATTAGTAATTATTAATTAGTCGTAATAAATCATACATACAGCAATAACCTCTATTTAACTTTTTTTTGTGAGGTCGAGCACATGTCAAGCAGCTAAGCTAGTTAGTCCATCGTCAGCTTGATGATGATTTTCGTTAGCGGTATTTGTGATTATTGTAAAGGTTAGCAAGACGTTGCATCGCTATAACACACATCATAAATTATTCAACAGTGACCCTAATAACTGCTGCCTGAACAGATTTTACCCAGATATTAATATTGTATTACGCAGACATATTACCATGGCTGAAATATATATTAATAGCACAATACACATCAATATCAGCCGGCCACCAGGCCGCCCCGTGAGGATAATTATCTGGGCCGCAATCACGGCCGCGACTGCCCAGATCCGAGATACAACATAATTAATTTCGCTCCTGAGCCTGAAATTGGCCCATAAGGACACCAGGGCAATAATTAAACAAGTCCCACCTTCAAAGTCCAGTTATTATATGTATACAGTAAAGTGGTGATTAATTTTACATATGACCATGCTTAGTATAAACATTTAATTAGGAAGTATAACTTTAATTAACGTGAATTCCAGAATTTAATTTGTTTGTTTAAGAAAATTAAGCTTCAACAACATAAACAACGAACTTCAGCTACAACAGCTAAACGGTCGCTATAGAAAAAATGGTCGTTGTTGTCTCTCTCTCTCTCCCCATATACAATAGTATTCACCTTACTTTTAATATAAAGTGTTGATGGATTAAACCTTAAGTTCCTGTAAAAATAGCCCAAAATTATGTTTAAGATAATATGGTCATCACCTCTTTATACTGGGTGTCTCACTTCGACTACAGCTAACTTTGCCGGGTTATTTGGCAGGTCAAAATAAACAAATAATGCAAAACAACATGACCCCTACTCAGTAAGATTTGATAAGTTGCATTGATGATAAAGATGTCTATATACAATCTTTATTCAATGGTTCTAGTCTCTGTTTTTCAAGAAATCGTTTGTTGATACTTTACCTTACGTAAGTGCTACTTTTACAGTTCCCTAGTTAATTTATTCACAGCTGTTATGATTCTTTTGTTTTGAATTGAAACTCCATGTTAAAAGTCCCAATTTTGAAAAGGGATTTTTGACAAAAAATTATATTTCCTGGGATTGAGATTTTTACTAATTGACTGTTTAGGTCTATAAGCCCCTAATTCCAAAGTTTAACAAAATCGTTCTGCTGGGTTCCGACATAGATTTTGCAAACAAACAAACAGACTGCCCAATTGTTCGCATTAGAGTACAGTATTAGAGGAAATGTTTTAAATAATTTAATTACTCAATATCTCACAGGTACTCCATTCTATTGCGTCTACAGGGATTAGCCAACGATTTCCTAACTCGGTAGCCTATACCTTTATTTCTCCATTCCCGGGCCCCAGGAAGGGGGACGGATCGCACAACCCGGACGAAGTATCTTCGTGTTACTAGCTACCCCAACTACCAAAGCATTTTCCCATGAGTGGTTGGTTGTCTCTGCTCTTAATCAGGACACCGGGATTCTCTTGCACCTGTGCATCACATAAGGGTGCCACCGGACGGATCCAATCACACAGCCGAACATTAGGGGTTTTCCCCATGCGGGAGGCAGATTTAGGAGGGCGGCCATCAGATTTAGAAGGGTCACTAAACGTTGAAAAGGTGGAAGGTGGGCGTTGATTTTGTTATCAAAAGCAAAAAACAAAAATTACTGCCAAAATGAGTTATCAGATTCCCTGTGCAAGGGTGAAACAGTGATCAGCAGGTTTCAGTAAAGTTTGTTAGAAAACTACACCCTTATCTCCAGAATGACGGTTCAAGTTTTAAGTGACCTACTATTATTGTTGCCAAATTGGGATAGTTTTATGCTGCGTCCGCAACTGGAGATGCGATCAGCTGATATACAAGTCAGAGCTGTTGTCCTCATCGACACTAACATTTTCGAGGAGGCACTTTTTTGCCCAAACGCTATACAACTTTCTCTGAAGGATAATCAACAAGAAATACAAATTTTAAAAGTTTGGACGTCGGTGGCTGCAAATGTTGACCAAAAAGCTGCTTTCAATTGTAAGTTTATTCTGCCATTATGTATAGGTTCTGTGAATAAATATTTTACATATCATATCAATGAGACGAAACACTTCGCAATTACGATTGGTTTTAAATAACTAGATAAATAAAACAACTCTAAATGAGTAGACGACCAATTTATTAATTTCTTAAACGATCTATCAATATCACATGCTATAACAGTATATGTGAGATGAAATAGTTGTATGGATTACCCACACGTAAAATATCATGTATTCACTTTGGGCACTTTGCTCTAGTTGTATTTTTTATCATAATCGCCATGCCCCTTGTCACTAGTATTACTTTTAGCGAATTTCCCCTATAGGGAAGAAGCTATTACCGTAGGTCTCATGGTAAGACTTAAGCCCGAGACCATGATAACTTTTCATTTTGAGGTTCCCAGATGCCAAAAACACCATTCGTTCAAATTTTTAAATATATATATGTGTGTGTGTCCGTAAGCACAATAACTCTCGCAAAAAAGGTCCGATCTTAATGAATTTGGTACAAATGTGTAAAGTACCA
Organism: Allygus modestus; assembly: GCA_963675035.1. Lineage (NCBI taxonomy): Eukaryota > Metazoa > Arthropoda > Insecta > Hemiptera > Cicadellidae > Allygus > Allygus modestus. The sequence continues at coordinate 100,983,838 of OY776111.1, read as the reverse complement.
TTTATTTGAACGAGTTCGAAAACCAGACGAATCGCACTATCCGAAGAGGGGTTTTTGGGGGGCTTTCTACCCCAAAAATGGGTAGAAGACAGTACGTCGTCTAATGTTATTCTTATGGAGAAAAAGAACAATTTTATATCTCGCTTATTTATAGACATAAACTGATGAAATTTTGTATATGGCTTCATCTGGTTGTGGTTTATTGTTGCTTGTAAAAAAATATTGTCTATGGTTCCCGTAGCAGCAAACCTAGGTACTCGATCCCCATCTTATTCTTATGGAAAATAATTAAAATCTTATATATTGCTTATTTATGCATGTATAATGATGAAACTTGTTATGTGACTTCACTTAGATGATATCTGTTGATATTTGCATAAAAACCCATTATTTTGTGTTCCTTATAGAACAATTTGTGGTCTGACGTGGACACTTTAAGTCAGACAGTAAATTAGCAATTATAAAATATGAAGCAGATGAACGCAAACCAGTTAACAGTATTAAGTTGTATAAACATTTTGGCAAACAATCACTTTATTAAAGGAAAGTTTTAGTCAAAGATAACAACAAATAACGTTATTTAGACTGAGTAATAATATTATTGAAACATTGACAACGTTATGGACGTTCCCATACCGTATTTAAGTGCCTAGATTAGATGGATGGATTTATAGCGCTATAATATTTCTTTCTAAAACAGGGTTTATTTTAATATAATAAGCTTTGAATTGGTTAATCTTTGAATTTTTTTTATCTTTGAATTGGTTCGTTGTGAATGTGTCACAGTTGCCTTTTATCACAATGTTACTGGTAGAAATTATTAAATACCCAACATCTTAAATGAGCTTGTTGGGATTACCTTAATAAGTTAGGTAAAAACATAATTAAATGATTCTGTGATTTTATGAAAATCCTTAACCTATAAATATTTGTTACTGAATAATTGTGTAATACAAGATACTGCATGATTATTTAAATGTAAATTAAAAAATAACCTTTAAAACTAATTTACATACTAATTAATAGCAACTAATATAGTTTTGAAAATCCTCGGATTAACTATTTATTTGAGATAACGAGGCAGAGACAAATTAAGAGCAAGTTTCCCGGATGATCCCGGCAAATGAGGAATTGATCCCGACCGGAAGTGGTAATCCCCGGGAGTGACAATCACCACCCTCAGTCGTCGTTAACTGGCCGCCGCTTTCTTCTGTGCGAGCTACACCAATGAGAAATCTGTAAATGTTAGTTGGTGCCCGTCGAAATTCGACGGGAGTATTCGATGGTTCCCTACGGGAAAATTCACCAGCAATGAAATATTTGTAGTTTTCTAAATTAGCATAATGCGACTTACGACTTCTCTCCTGTCAGTCAATGGAGACCCACAGATTGTAAACTCTGTAATATTTTTAATTTTTAAATTAAATGAGACCCAGAACTGGAGAAATAATTTGTATACTACAAATTTGGCCTTATTGTCTTTAAAATTCTCTTGCCATCAATTAATTGAATGGAACTATTTGTTTTTTAATCTACTGATTACTTAAATTCATGTTTACAAATAAATTCCTAGGATAGTTCACGATTATTCTCACAGATTGCAGCATTGACTCAACAAAAATATTCGACGTAATCACGCTATTGGATCGGTTTAGAGCGTTTACGGACATAATAAATCCAGACGGCAGGTCTGAAACTTTTTCAAATTGTTGGATTTTGTTTTCATGACGGATGACAGTACATATCCTGTTTACTCTATTGTTTGAAAAACAAACCTTTCTTTGACATTTGATGGGTTGAGAGAAGCGACCCCCGTAGAGCCACGGAGAAATAATAGGCCTACGAACATCAGTGCTATTGCTTACTCTCAGCTCAAGGGGCGAAACTAAAAATGAATAACATGGGACGTCACTACTTAATAGGTTATGTATACATTGTAGATGATGTCAATTAATACCATAATAATTGCAAATTATGATAAAAAATATTATTTTCTTCTTTGGGCCAGCCTGAATCGACTTCAGTAATTGCAATATATGTGATGCATCGTTGAAAGATACTAGCCACTAATGATTTTATTTGAATCCTTTTGCTACTTGTCTGTTCTAAGGTACACAATATCAGTGTTTGAATAATCAGCTGGTCAGAGAAACTTAAAATAAAATACAATAGTTTTTAAAAAGTTCTTCTTTTATATTCTAAATAAAATGATTTCAAAAATGTAAATAAATTGTGCAAATATAGAGAGATGGATCTTTCATTTTAAACAAACCGCGTGTTTGTTTAAAACTGAAACTGAACAAACGGTTCAGTGGAAACCTTAAATCAACTGATCAAGCAATAATTTGTTAAATCTTTTAAGGTTGCAGGTAGTTGTTGTTATCTTTTTAAGGTTCTTATTGTCATGCCCCAACAATATACTGTATTGTGCGCGTAACAACTGTGCAAGCAGTGGTAGTCAGCTTGCGAGACCTGAGTTGGAAAGCAACAAAAAAGTATTCACGTTGTTCATCATCAAGGTAAAATACAACAAGAATACCCCCGTCGCAGCAAACCTGCGTACTCAGCGAATTTCCAATGCATAATATATGTCTTAATACTAAATAAAGCCGCATACCAAGTTTCATAAAAATATATTCACATATAAGCGATTTTAATTATTCTCCATTAGAATAACATTGGTAATGAGTACGTAGGTTTGCTGAAACAAGGAAAATAAACAATTGTTTATTATGCAAATATAAATAGAATTTAACCAGGCGAAGCCACATACCAAGTTTCATCAATATTCAATCATAAATAAGCGCTATATAACATTTTAGTTATTCTCCATAAGAATAACATGGGGGCTGAGTACGCAGGTTTGCTGCTACGGGCATAATTAAAAAAAATATTTTTTTGTGCAAATATCAATATACTAGTACTACATGAAGCCACATACCATGTTTCATCAACATACATCCATAAATAATCGAGATATCAAATTTTATTTATTCTCCATAAGGATAACATTGGACAACGTACTGTGTTTAGCACTGAATATCTCTGCAAAGGTTGGGCGTAGAATCACAATTTAAACATCAAAATGATTGTTTTGTGAAGCTGAACAGATTGGTAAAAGCAAATGTGAAGTTTACATTAAAATGAACTGAGGAAAAACCGTTTTCCCATAAGATTAACATGGGAGATTTTATGAGTAGGTTTTTGGATTTTCTCCGCAACGACTCAACCTAGGTTAATAATTCAAAAAACTATATTATTTGTTTTTTTAAGCTCTATAACATGGTCAAAACCAAAATTAAGTTATTTAAAAATGTTAGGGTGAAAAATGCAAAAAACTGATTTTTGGAAAATTTAAAACCCCCATAAACCCCCCTTCCCATGATCCGATTTTTCTGGTTTTCGAACTTAAAGTCATAAATGTCATTTTACACATTTGAGCCAAATTCCATCAAAATCTGACCTTTTTTACTCAAGTTATCGTGTTAACGGACACATATATATATATATATATATATATATATATATATATATATATATACATATATATAAATTTGAACGAATAGCATTTTTGGCATCTGGGGACCCCAAAACAAAAAGTTATCATGGTCTCGGGCTTAAGTCTTACCATGAGACCTACGGTAATAGCTTCTTCCCTATAGGGGAAATTCGCTAAAAGTGGTTAAATTGCCTGACATTTTAGGTGTAACATTTATTACTAATTAAAAAGTACATAATAGAAAATAATTTACAATAGAATTGTAAGGAAGGTTATCACATTAATGATTCATTTTCAAAAGCAACAATCACAGTAATAAATAAACTAGCTGTTATTAGCCCGTCAAATATGACAGGCGTAAACAAACTAAAGAAGTATTGTTCACTAGTTATAGAATAAATTTAATGGCTTAACAATTTATATTTAAATAGCTAATTTAGAATTGCTAATTGTAACAAAATGGGAATCCGCCGTCCAAAATTTATAGGTGTGTTATATCCATATGTATAAATAGGTCATATATCAGCTGATTATATTTAAATTCATCATGTTTGTTTACTTTTACTTTTCTTATTGCATTTTTTCAAATATCTATAAAATGTAGTTTAAATTTATTAAAATTAGATTATTACATCAATCAAATGCGTGCAATTATTATTCAAATATAAAACAATTGGTGACGACTAAATACCACTTCAATCATTAAACCAAAAGTATGGATCCAGACCAGTTAAAATAAATTATACAGGTAATTTCGGAGAGCCAACAAAATCTTATGGAAGGAGTTTTACTAGGATGATAGAAAAACTACGAATTTCTCACTCAGAACCAACTGCAGTAAGTAACGTTCCACCTTTTGAAGAATTCAATCCCAAAACAGAAAAGTTCAAAAACTACCTAGAAAGATTTGAGAATCATCTTACTGTAAAGAATGTTAAATATGTAGGGAAAAAAGCTCAGTTATTAAATGTATCAATTGGATCAGTTCACTATAACGATCTGTCTGCCTTACTTGGACCAGATAATCCTATTAGGAACCTGAATTGTCAAACATTTTGTCAATCTTTCGGTGACATGCTATCACCACATAGGAATTCAGTAGTACCTCAGCATTATTTATTGTGTACATACCAGATCCACAATGGAATCATTCCAGAATATGTAGTTTCACTTCAAACAAATCTCACTCAATGTGAATTTAATGTACAATGTGAATGTTCAAAGTCAGTTTCAGTTGCAGACATTTTCTTGCGAGCACAGTTTATTATAGGCTTAAAGGGCGATTAGATTCGTGAGCAACTTCTTCAAATGGATGGTACGACATTCAAAGAGGTATTAATAAAGGCAACTACCCTCGAAGCTTCCCATATTGATGTACAAGCACTAAACAAGCGTCAGGTAACCAATACTTCACCCTGTGCATCAATGAAGTCTCGAAACACTCTAACAATATAGCATTAGTTATATAAATCGATCACAAGCTAACCAAGTTCAAGGTTCTAATCATGTACAACGTAGAACTAGATCCAAATGTAGGATTAATCATGCACAGTTGATAACCTATGCTTAAGATGTGGCCGCAATAATCATCATGCTTCTGATTGCCGAGCAGATAAATCATTACACTGCAAGGCTTGTTCTCGACAAGGTCATGTGTCCAAAGTGTGCATTACATCTTTACTTAGGGAGAAGTTTCCTAGAAACCATGATTCTATCATATCATCAGGGTCATCAGCGAATTATGTAAATACTGGTACATCTGAGGACTTTGGTTTTAATTATGTAAATCATGACTCACAAGTAGTTGACATCTATGACAACACTCAATCTATGAAAAGCATTGATTCTCAAAAATATATTGTTACCGTAAATATCAATAACAAACTAATGCAGTTTGAAGTAGATTCCGGAGCAGGGCATGCTCTCATCTCAGAGACCGATTTCAAAAATTTGAATTTAAATACAGTTATGACACCTACAGATATTTTATTTAGGGCTTACACAAATGAAATTTTCCGTCCTAAAGGGAGAGTACACGTTCAAGTAGCTTACAATGGTACTAAATCAGACGAAGAACTTTTCATAGTACCTGATGGTCATCCAGATGTACTCGGTAAAATATGGATAAGACACTTGGGAATAAATCTCCAGGAAATCGACATACTTTTCAAAAATAATATATTTTCCAGTTCATCAAATGCGGTTCACTCAATTGGTAATGTTTTTAACGAGTTTTCCAACAATTTTGAACAAAAAATCGGTTGTCTTCCAAATCATAAAGTTACCTTAAAATACGAACGAAATGTTCCATTTCCACTTCGGTCCCAAGTCGAAGAAGAACTCAATAATTTGGAAAATGCAGGAATAATTTCGAGAACATAAGTAAGCGACTGGGGTTCGCCTCTTGTGGTAATCCCAAAAGGTACGGTTCGCTTATGTGTAGATTACAAAACCGGTGTAAATGATCGACTCGTCTCAGCTAATTTTCCTATCAAACATATTCCAGACATTTTTCATAATTTACGAAACTCTAGTGTATTTAGTAAGTTAGATATCTATAAGGTTTACTTACACATACCAGTTGACGAAGAAAGCAGTAAGATTCAAACAATTACTACCTACTGAGGAACTTACCGGATGCATAGATTAAGTTTTGGTACCAAAACGGCACCAGCAGAATTTAATTGTATCTTAAGTCAAATATTACAAGGACTTTACAAAGTAGAAGTATATTACGATGGTATAATTGTGCATTGTACAACCAAAGAAGAGTGTTTTCAAAATCTCAAAAGCTGCCTTCAGCGTCTTCAAGAAAATGACATACATCTAAACAAGGACAAATGTGTATTATTTTGTGAAACGATTGAATACCTAGGACATGTTATCCAACATAACAAAGTATCCAAGTCTCCAGACAAGGTTCGAGCAGTCAACGAAATGCCCCGCCCAAGAAATGTAGATGAAGTTCGTAGATTTTTTGGCATGACAACGTACTACGAACGATTTATTCCAGACCTTTCTACTAAATCTGCAGCTCTTCGAGAACTTCTGCAGAAGAACCGAAAATTTCATTGGTCAGTAAGATGCGAAAAAGCTTTCCAGTGTCTCAAAGAATAAATTACTTCCGACAGAGTTTTGGTTCCATATAATCCACATCAACCAATCGTACTGACGTGTGACGCTAGTCCAACCGGCATTGCCGCTGTTATGAGTCATATGATTGATGACAAGGAACGGTCGATCGCATACGCTTCAAGATCACTGACACCTGCAGAGAAAAACTATAGCCAGTTAGATCGAGAAGCCCTAGCAATTGTCTTCTGGGTAAGACACTTCTACAATTTATTTGATTGGTAAATGTAGACTGACTATCCAGAGCACCAATTAACCAAGAATCCAACACGATGACTGTACTAATCAACAACGAAGTCAATTTGCTTCACTAATACATTGTTTGGTATATCATCAGATATTCTGACACCTAAATTTCTAGCTAGAGAAACAGAAGTGATGAAGAACTGAAGAAAATAAAACAGGATCTTCTTACTAACTCTGAAGAATCACAATACACACTTTCAGATGGACTTCTTTTCAAAGATAACCGTGCTGTCATACCAAAAAGTCTCCGAGCTCATATTCTTGAACAACTACATTTAACCCACATTGGAATTACCAAAATGAAACAACTGACAAGGAGATATGTATACTGGTATGGAATCGATAAAGCTATTGAAAACATGGTTCAGTCCTGCGAACGCTGCGCACTTAACAAAAATCAACCTTCAAAAGCTCCATCACACCCATGGTCAGAATCTTAAACCAACTGGGAACGTATCCATTTTGATTATGCAGGACCATTCAACAACAGTTATTTTCTTGTGTGTGTTGATGTAAAATCAAAATGGTTAGATGTCAAAACAATTTCGAATCCACCTACGACTTCAACCACTATTGCAATTCTCGACAACATATTTTCGTTTCACGGTTATCCCGAAGTTATGGTATCGGACAATGCTTCCATTCTCGTTAGTTCCGAATTTAATAACTATTGTAAGAAGAATGGTATTTTTTAAAAACTAATTGCCCCAGGTCATGCTGCAACGAATGGGTAGGCTAAAAGAATGGTACATACACTGAAAAAGCGATTGAAAGATCCAGGAAACATATTGACTAAGTACAAGACGTTCTACTCCAATACAGAGCCACACCACTCTCAAATGGACTTATCTCCTGCAGAACAGTATCTTAACCAGAAGATTCAAATTCGATTAGATGCACTCAAACTTTATCACTCATCAGAAAACGAAAAGTCAAACTCTTGTGTAAAAATATTTAATGTGGGGGAGAGAGTTCTATGGCGTGATTACTCAAACAATAAACCCACCTGGATATTTGGTGAAATAGTCCAGAAGTTGGGAGTTCTGCATTATATTTTTAAACTTGAATCCGGCAGAACAAGCAAACGACACATTGATCAGTTAAGATCAACTAAAGTCAAAAGGGTCCATTTCAAATCAGAGTCATATTCACCGGTGCAATCTGAAAATACAGCATGTCAAAAGCAAAGTATACCATTTAATATTCCCAACCTTCGACAACCTCCTACTGTTCCAGCATCATCTGACAGGACATTTTATCTGATGAACTAGATTCTTTACCATCAAGAGAACAAACTTCTGGTATTGAACACGAGCAAACTCTTAATAACGAACAAACTTTTGAAGATAGGCAAGAAATTATACCAGATGAACGAGAAACTCCTGAACCTCCACCTTTCCAATTGCGTCGATCGAAACGACAAAAGAAAGTACCAACTTACTTTCAGTCTTCTGTTTCGAAATAAGTGCTAATCAAATGGGGAAGACTGTTATAATACACATATGAATAAATAGGTCATATATCAGCTGATTATATTTCAATTCATCATGTTTGTTTACTTTTACTTTTCTTATTGTATTTGTTAAAATATCTACAAAATGTAGTTTCAATTTATTAAATTTAGTTTATTACTTTAATCAAATGCGTGCAATTATTATTAAAATATAAAACAAGGTGTCACTGTGATAAAGCCCCTACATAATGCATTTTAAAATATTCATTAGAACATGACTAAATTCAAAAAGTGTCTTTTTACAAAAGACATTTTACGCCTGCATGCAATAGCTCAAAAGGGTTCTTTGTTGTTGGTTTATTTTTGGATTGTGAATCAAACCCATTTTGGTAACACTTCTAGCCAAATTTTGTTTCTTTAAAACTGCAGTTAAATGTTATTAAATGTTTAAAAGTTTGTTCATCGGTTCAAATTTGTAAAACAAATAAACTTAACTTCTTTCCCTGCTTTTATAACTAAAAGATAAAACATACAGTGTACAAATTTACCAACATTTAGTTGTATTTAATCTGCTAACATACAAACTATCTAAAAAGAGACCAACAAAAATACATAACTTATCTATCTATCTATATTATTAATACGCTACATGCAAACTTTGTAAACAATAATGCTTTTTTGTTTTATAATTTACCCCCACATATTATACGCTAAAACGCGAGTCTAGATGTTCAGATGTGCAAACTGACTTTAGATTTTCGATTTAGGCCTCAGGCCTCTGCCCCATGGGACTTCCAAGTCCCCATGTTATCCATATGAATACGATTTTTAATTTGGTTTATGTCACGTGTTTTTTTAGTTCAATTCAATTAAATAAACAGCTGTTACACAGATTACATACAACTACAGACTGTAATTGTTTTGTTTACCATTTAACTATTTACTATATTCGCTTCTTAAAAAGGGATGCGCACAGGAAATTCTAGTCAGCTATAAATTGTATGGACAAATATTTCACATTGTATTCAATGTTAATAGGATAGGTAAAAAGTCCTTAGTTGTCTTATCTATTGCATTAAATTCCTACCAGAGTTTCATCCAGTTTCACCCAATTTCATCCAATACGGCACATGAAATCGTAATCCAACTAAGATTTTAGATAAACAAACTAAATCGAAATTTTAAACTTGAAATATGTAACTGAAATATAGTTTATTGGATTATATTAATCGTCTTAACCTTCACAAACCTTATATGTCAATTTTACCTTCGCATTTTTACCTCCTATTTTTATCTGTATTTGTGTCTCAGCTATGTTATTTTATATACTCATACACAAATCCCTATACTACTTTAGGGAGTATAATGGCTATCATCTGCCATTAAGAGCCAATAAAAGCTTTTGGTTCAGTTTTACTCAAAACTTTTAAAACTACCTAAAAAACTACTGGTAGGAATGCCACCCTGCTGTCATAATTTCTGAGACCCAGCATTTATCAAAAGAAAATCATCTACTTCTGGTTCCATTAACAGTGATAAAAAATCATCTATTTCTGGTTCCATTAACAGTGATAAAACCCAATTTCGTTGCAAGATTAAAAGTAAAAATAAACTGAAATATAAATAGTAAAAATAGAATACATTCTGAATTGAACTTTGCTGACAATTTTATACAGTATTATAAACTATATTTCCATTCAGCAAGGTATTATTGTTCCTTACTGCTTGTAAATTTCAATCAAAAAACCTAAATTTAGTAAAGAATAGTTGTCTGCTTTGTTTACAAAAACAATATTAACTTTACTCAGCTGTCGTATTGAATTTGGATGCAAATTTTGACAAAATTTTACAAACGCAAACAAAATTCTTTCAAATAAAATATGGCAAAAAATATTGTTTGCCATTAACAAACTTATGTAACTAAATAAGTGTAGGATATCGCATTTTTCATAATCCTGGGCCTAAGGGAAATATTTTGACACCAACCTGGCCTCACGTTCAGTAATTTGCTCGGAATAGGTGGTTACACGTTTCTTATACATGGAGGTGTTGAAAAAAGGCAAAAAAAGAGTTTTTTGTCAATTGAAAACTTATAACTGAGTAAATTTATGAAATCGTATTTTTCTATCATCCTTGGGCAAAGGGCAATCTATTGACACCATCCTGACCGCTCTACGTTCAGTAGTTTACTCGGAATAGGTGGTTACATGTCGCCACTATACGCTATTATTATATAAGATGTTCTGTTCTTGAACGACATGTTTTGTAGGTGAGTTGAACTGATCTTTCCTCATTGGGAAACACTCGCCTTAAAAAAGGCATCCATTGGTTGTCATCAGTAGAAACAAAACACACAAGACAGTTCACACGCACGAACGATAACAGCGCAGGTGTGTCCCAGCGTCACAGAGTCTCGACGTCTCGTGGGACCCCAAAATAACGTTTCGCTTGGACAAGGAATCGAAAGTTGTTTTCCCGCACGCAGATAGGACGACAAATCACGGTTGGTTAGAAACGTTTAAACACTATTTAAAGTGAGTGTTGCCCAGTAAAAAGAGAAAATCATGCAACATGTATACGTAAAGCACTATAACATTTCTTACTGTTTGAGCAACGTACGTATTCATGACATTCGATGAAAAAGTCCATTAAGTTGTACAACTAACAGACATCATAAAGAAATTTACAGTAAAATAATTTTATAATCATATTATAAATATATAAAAATACTAGCTTTAATATGTGCGAATGATGACTAAATGCTTATTGTTTCATCCTTGTTGAATGATTATGAATTTTGTTAATGTAATGTACAGATCGCCGGTTTTAATTACTGTGCATTTCATAGACTGAGTTACATTAATTAAATACCTTATTTATAACCTATTCATGGACCATTTGGAAGTTTATATAAGTACTGAAATCAAAGTCACTGCGACGTTTTGCTAAATTACTTGATAACATTGAAAAAGGCTAAGAAATTGGAAAATAAATACAGTTTGGCAATGGAAGAAAAACCTTTTACACTTTTATGAAATTACTTCACTAGAATAACTTTCATTGATTATCGTTTTACATTTCCATACTGCAGAATATGTGAAAACTTACAAGTTTTTCGATAGAAGCGAGTCCAGTAATCTTCCCAATTCAAACAAACTTCAAACTCGTATTTGTATTTGTTTCCTAAGTTTAGAGTTTGCTCTGAAAAGGATTATCTTTCCTAATTTTGAGCTGGGAACGAACTGCATTCACGTTTCTGTGTCAGCTTCATTCTGAATTTATTTAATTGATTTTTGTTATTTGAGCTAGAACGTACAGTAGTTAAATTGTTGACATAACAAATCTTTAGTTATAGTTATTGTTCGCGTGGCCAATAGTGACATTATTGTAACAAATGCTATAACAAGAAGAGTGTTGTTGAACTTCATATGCGTTGACATTTATGTAACAAGAATTGTTCGAAATACGTGAATAATAAAGTTGAACGTCAGCCGGCTTAAGGAATTTAACTGGGACTAATAACTTGAACTACAACATATGTAAAAACGTATTGCACGTCATAAGTAAGATAATATACAACTTTAACATACCAAAAATAACGATCAATAAACATATCAACACTCCGTATTATTATAACCTATACCAGAGTTCACTGTACCTTAGAGAATAATAATTATGCTTACTATCCTATAATAATCCTGCAATCAAAATACGACCATTGGTCTGTGCACGGACCATGAGTGCATTTCAATGATTAGTGTAATTATATAGAATTAAAATGAAATTCTGATGTGTATCACTGCTTTATCACATTTAAGAGAATTATGCAATCATGCATTTAGTAAATACACTGACATCGGAGTATTCTGTCATGGTGATTTTCTTAGTAAGTAATTTTAATATTTTGTTTGCATAATGCACATTTTATTTACGGTACCGTATCTTTAAGTCAAATATCGACAACAATCTCCAAGACAAGGATTGATGAGACATTATTCCGACCAAGTAGAACGAGATAAGAGAGTTGTTAAGTTGTTTGAAGACAAGTTTTGATTTGTCTAAGTTCCTCAAATTCTCAAAAGCATTATGAGCCTTTGTACAACTGTAAAATGGTAATATTTCAAAGATAATTGATAAGTTAATATACAAACTAATAATGGGTTGTATAATAACCAATGTTGGGTGTATACGTGACGCCTAAACATTTTGCGCCCTAAACATAGTATTCTCTACGTAAATGTTAGCCATTATTATACGTGCAACTGATATTCTCGCAATCATGCCAACGGACATTTATAAAACGATGATTATCATTTACCTGACATAATTGTACCCATTAAATCAATTTTCGAACATAATAATTATTCCAAATAGTCGATAACAATAAAAATGAGTGTAGCAATTGGAAGACCAAGACTTCGGTATTAATTTATGGATGCAATTCAATGACATAAGACATTTTTCTCTTTCGTACTAGTTATTGAATTTCCTTTGGAAAGTGAACTATTAGCATGACCCGCACGGTAAAACTTAAGCCCGGGACCACCATAGAAGTTCCTAACGCGACCCCCTGAACACGGTTTGGGGGGTCGTTCAAAATTGTATATATATGTGTATATATATATATATATATTATTTTTAAAAACATTATTAACAAGTACCCTTTTTTGAAAAGGGTGCTCAGTTGAATTTTTATTTTCTAATATGTATATATATATATGTGTGTGTGTGTGTGTTTGCACTCTAGCAGTCTCATTTTTTGTCCGATTAACTTCAAATTTGGTAGGGACGTTTCTTTCTGTAATCAGTTGGACAAGTTCGTTGGGCAAAACAATCGGAAAACTCCAAAACCCTTTTTTTGGGATTAATCTTTCAAATTTCGAGTTTTTGGGTCCAAAAAGGGCCAGAAGAGCCCCGTATGTAAAATTAATGCATGTAATAAGATGGGAATTAGTGAGGCAAAAGTTTTAAGCCCTCTCTCATCATTCTAGCATAAATAATTACCGAGTTATTAAAGACAATGTGTTTCGACCAAACACAGTAAGTTGTCTTATGGGTAGTTTACACTAGAAAAGCCTGCTACTCTTTTGTTAGAGTACTTTTATCATCCCCACCAACCTCACGCCTACTTTCAAGCCTGAATGGACCTTCTCCTAACATTATAATGCGCAAAATTGTATTCCCAGCTTTGCAGGTAAATGAAACCAGGAGCATCAGAACAGCCAAAAAATCAATGTTTTCAGATTTCAATAAAAATTGTAATACATGCATGTTTTTACATTGATTTTGAGTTTTAAAAGTTGTTATATGGAAATTTACTTCCCTCACGTCAGCGTGCTGCGTGCGAACTCGTTTATGTTTCATACAAATTACAATGCCTGAATTGTTATTGAAATTTAATTTATAGTAAGTCAGGTAAGCAGTACAATTAATAAACATCCTTAATATGGTATGTATCCAAATTAGTGTAGTGTTTACTGAAATTACTATCAAATTTAAAATTTTGACCTATTTATGTTACATAAATTATTACATTTTAAGACGAAATACAAACAAATATATTTAACTGTGTATTTCAACAGTCATGTAAATGGTGCTCTGGCTGTACAGTTGTGGATTCTGCACGAGAGATGGAGCAACAAAATGTATACTATATTTAGTAGTGGAAATATAGCGGTTTTGGGCAATTTTCGGCACTTTTCCCCTTGTTATTCTTATGAGGATCAGTTTTTGGACCGATCTCCAATCCCGCCCTATAGTAATTTCCTCTTTAGCCTATACTCATGTCCAACCCTTGCCCATGTTAAATAAATGTTTCCAAACCCAACCATGACCTATATATTTAAAAAATAATTTTCAAAATCAGGCTAGAAAACTAACTTTGGTGCTTATGCTCAGATTTGTTTAAAATTTAGATTTGTTATTGTTCTAGGCTAGTGTATATGTACACATCACCTACATCTCCCAAATTTAATATTACAATCAAATAAAAAAATGATTCGCTCGAAAATCACTTTCGGCAAGTTTTCTCCATAAAAATAACATGGGGATCAGTTTTTGCACCGACACCTGATCTTAGCTGTTTATAATATATGTATTGCTTGAACTACATGTTACATAGTCAAAAGTGCCATAATCAACAATAATCAATCACAACATGTCCTTATTATATCAAATGTATAGTAGTGTAAATCCACTATTTTTATGGACGTGGGTGAAGATCGACACTTTTTACCTCCTTTAACTTTTGTCAACCCTTTTATATTTTTAGTATGTACATCTCTATATGTGCATGTGTATTAATACCCATTCAAAAATGTGTATATATGTAAAAACTAATAATTGTTATATTGCCAGATTAAACAATGTTTTGTAAATTATTACTATACTGCCAATTGCCAACTTCTTTACTTACTGTCCGATTTGTTGAAATTTGGATATGTTATTGTCCTAAGCTAATGCATGAGTAAATTCCACCAATCATTTCCAAATTATACATTACTGTCAATTTAAACAATATTTTGTAAATTAATATAGTGTAAATTGCCAACTTCTTTATTTACCGTCCGATGTTATTTATTTTAGGATATGTTATAAGTGGGAGCAATGGCCGACTCTGTAGCAGTAAAGTTACCAACGAGGATCATCCTCCCCCCCTTGAGCTTTGACACTCCCCCCGATGACCCCCCGGCCCCCCCTGCACCCTCCCCGACATGCGTGATCCTCCCCATGACGTAGCCTGAGGCGACCCCCGAGGCTATTTTGTTTTTCAGTTTTCCTGGCTTCACATGGGGTCTCAAGTCCTGGAGGTCCTTAGGGAACCTCATACCGGATGAGTAGAGTCCCGATCCTCCATCATGAATTTTACCTGTTACGTAACACTTACGGTCCCACGTTGGGCGCCAATTTTGATTCATACTCCGCAGTGATTTGGGCGCCAGATTCCAAGCCACGATACAAGATCAGCAGAGTTACTAAGGAGGATCTTACATGACCTTGGCATTGACCTCCCCCCGATTGCGTCATCCTGTCTAAATATGTTAACGACCGGCCATCTATTCTGTGAGTTGTTTACCGCTTTCAACCGCTTCGGACGCTTCTCCCTATATATTCCGCCGTTCTTCGAGGGTGTCATGCGGAAAAATCCCCAGATATGTAACTTGTTTACCTACTAGGTCCATGAGTTATTTGTTCTTCGCTAATGATGTGTACAGCGAGTTTGAATCTAAAGTTAGCCATTGAAGCACGCAGCCCACTGTCACTAGCTCAGCTTTCTATACCATTGAAATAAGGAAATAGAAATACCTTCTGCATGAGGGATTGCACGATTACCAGTGACTGCGCAACGGTACGTCGCATCCTGCCTCGAGGGATATGTGTTTTAATGTTTGTTAGTACTTTTCAATCCCAAACCGAACCTCAGGATTCACCATACAGTTTACCAGTGTCGCTGGTGTAGATTAAACATAGTGAGTCTGATAGAATTGTGTATCCTGGAGGAAAATTGAAAGTGTATAGCTTTTTAGACAGTAATGAAAAATACACTTGTTAGCCAAAACAATATGTCATTCAGACCAGTTTACAGATAACTCTTGAATTATTTTTAAGGTTTTCGAAACCGGAAACTGCCTTGAACATTATTTTTTGAATAATTTCATCATTTTGTAATGATGGTGCATCAAAGTATTAACAATGCATTTGAACATCGAATAATACTGCCTGGTCGTACGCCTTATCAACAAGTGTCTTACGGGAAATAAGTAACATAAAGCTTAATAATTATCTAGTTTATTACGTACAACTGATAAAAAGTACACAAATCAAATAAATAACTAATTGATAAAATAATAGCAATAAAATAAGTAATTAAAGTAAAAAATACACTTAATGTAATAACATTTTAAAAAGTCAAACAAAATTACTAAATTAACATAGTAATATTAATACAAAATATTATAAGTTTGTTAATTGTGCTAAAAGGAAGGATTCATGTAGTTGTCTGTGTATTAGATACAATCAGCACTGTGATATATTTTACTAACAGCTCCTTAAATATTGGTATTGCAAAGGTAAGGCTACTTTTCCCTTGATGCAGTTATCAATAGAACATTTACTTGAGCCCAGGTTCTATATTCTTAAGCAAACGTTCCTTTACAATTAACTCTGTGCAACAACATTTTACCCGGGTTTCGACTACATTTAATGAAATCTTTAAAGGCCTCAATTACTACCAATTTTTTATCTTGTATCCACCCGGTTCTAGTTTTATGTGTAACGCGTTTTTGTTTTGTGGTTGTGTGATGATCCTCCTCATTGCTGTGCCAATCTTCATCATTATCATTGCGCCAATCTTTATCTTTATCATTATGGCCATCTTCATCATCATTGTTATGTAAATATTCACCAACATAACAATTTTGTTCATTCTGCATATCTTTATTAGCTGACTGTAATTCGGTAAAATCTACTCCTCTCAGCCTCATCAAGTGAGGTGCGATTTTTCCCCTCTGGATAACTTCAAGAGGGTACCATGTAAATCTTCACCAACATAACAATTTTGTTCATTCTGCATATCTTTATTAGCTGACTGTAATTCGGTAAAATCTACTCCTCTCAGCCTCATCAAGTGAGGTGCGATTTTTCCCCTCTGGATAACTTCAAGAGGGTACCTGTATTTCTTTTTATGGTTATCAAGGGTATGCCCCATAAATTCTGTCAGGTCTTCCTTATCTAAAGTCTTGGCAAACACATGAGACATAGTCGCGAATTGTGTCTCTAACCGGTCACCGTCATATGTGCAGGTTTTTTCAGTTGAAGGGAATTTAGAATTTTCCTAATTACATTTGCACCAATAAATAGATTTTCAGTTCCCGGTCTTGCAAACAATAATTTGTTACTTTGAGGAATTCCGAGTTTTATATCCGGAGTTTTATAAAACTACATTTTATACCCGGGTTAAACCGGTATAATCAGCTAATAACTAGTCATTGTATAGGCCTTTCGGGCCTGTTCGCAAAGTTACCCGAAAATCGGCAGAAGTAACTATACTGTACTTATTAAAATATAATACTGTAAATATATTTTCTGTTGAAATGTTTTGTTTTTAAGATCTTCCATTACTACTAAAATCAGGGAAAACACAATAAAACAAATGTTTGCTTAGATTAGCGAAATAATGGCCCACTAACTATTGATTTCCTTTTGACTCTCCATTTTTAGCGGTATTTCCGCTATTCTCGCAATCACAGCTATTTTAGATGGTGCTCAGTAATCCAGCATTTTCGGTAATCCGGCACTGCCAACGTCCCGAACGTGCCGGATTAGCAAGCGACTACTGTATATAGGTCTAAAAATAACTATTTCATGAACTTAAAATTGCTGCAATACTATTTAGGCCAGTACTGGCCTTGTATATTTTCCTGTAGCAAACCCAGGATTTTAGTGGCCCTGGATGCTTTCATATTTAGCCCATTACCGGTATCCATTATTAATAAACCTGAAACATTAAAACTCATTTATTGTTTCATGACAGAATTACATTTTTAATTAGCTTCAATTTAAGATAACATTTTGTAGTATTTTGTTTGTTGGTAGTACTCAAGCGTGTAGCTTAATAAATTCTAAAACAAGCGCCATAGAAACTTACCTTAATGATATGGAGGGGAGGGTACGGGGGTAGTAGATTTATGCTTTGTGCGGCCGTTGAAAATATTGCGGGCCACCCCTGTATGTACCGCTAGTTGTTTAGTTTAATAAAATGACACCTCTATCTTCCACGTCAAAAAATCCTTCAAGTGCCTTCGTAGGCGTTAGGCCCTGTGCGAACGCACCTGTCGTACTGTCCTAAGGATGCCACTGCTAACAGCTTATCAGGATTTTTTATTTACAGTTATCCGGATTGAGTCACCACCACTGTCCCTTAAGAACATAATTAAAATAGCTAGATTTTACAATGATTTTCAATACCCAAGACAGTGTTTGAAACTATTTTTAAAAACTCCTCAGTAGGCTTCATGTGGAGAAAGCTTTTTAACAAATTCCCAGACAACGTAATAAGTAACATATAGGCTTAGGAAATGAAAATAAGTTTAGAATTGAATTAAATCCGCCTAAAAAGTGGTTAGACAAATAGGCCAACCAACTGAAATTCAGAGTCCCATATCTTCATAATGTAAAGTCATAGTTCAGTTTTTCATAAAATCATGTTTCTTACTTTTACAAACTATACTGTCGATAAACTGAATAAAGTAGCCTACCACTGTGCGAGTTCTCTTGAGCACAACACACATTATTGTATGTCTTTGCATATGGTTACAGCACAAATAAAGCAATTCAACAATTTTGATCCTGTTACATAGCTGTGATAAGTTACTGTTCTTTGTACCTACCTCCTATGGACGAGAATCATGTATACAAATACTGTGACTGCTTTTGCAACAAAGATTTTTGATTTAATAAACTAGGCCTAGAATTTGTTTCAAACACAACAAATAAAAATAGGCTATCTAACATATCTACAGTTTAGGGCAGGGAACTCCTCCTACGACCCGCGGGCAACATCCTGCCCACATTAGCGACCCTGAAAACGTATGGAAAATCCCCAAAGTCATCCTAAAAACAATCGCAAGAATTGTTTACCGCGTTAATCACCTTTGGCTTCCCCAAGCTTCTAGAATTTTCTAGAACGTGTCGGCTGTGGTATATAAACCTGAGGCCAGCTGCGGGACCTCAGTCCGAAACGTCATCATGAGCAGCACCGAGGTGGACCGAACGCTCCACTGTCTGATGGAGGAGATTAATGCGATGGATGAGAACGCCATCCCGCCCGCCAAACCTAAGAGGAAAAAGCCCGTTGGATGGACGGTGAAGAAGGATATGCCTAGCGATTTTCCAGCATCCAGTTTGAGCGACACTGAAAGCTAATATACAGTAAAAAGACCCGCCAACTTTGGGAAAATGTTGTTGAAGATATCGGTGTTTCACGGTGGCCGCCCATCACACAGTTGCGGCCTGTACCTGGACGAAGAGAGAGACGATGAAATGTGCATGTGTCTAACGGACCTGCTGACAAGGTTGGAAAACATGTGGTTGAATATCGATACAGGAATGCCGAAAACTGACGGAGTTACCAGGAACATAACTCCAATGCCCGCTTGGCGCAAGCCCCCCGTTGGCGGGAAACGTAAGGCCGGATGCGAACGCATCATTCCAAAGCGCAAGAAGTAAACAACTTAACGACCTGGGATCACCTAATGACGTAAACAACTTGTTGACGCAGCGAGCCTATTTAAAACGACTTGGTGGCAAGGTACAACCATTCTACATCTGAACACACGATGACCAGCATGGACCAAAAGGTAGACCTGAAGTCAGCCCTCAACAACTGCATGGCTGGGGGTTACACTCGGATCACCGAACTACGTGACAACGTAGTCTACCCCATCCGATCGTTTGAGCAAGTGGACACGCCCTACGGTGAATCAATAATACTTCGGAGGGCCTGGCTGGTGACGACCCGCCGAGGGGCTACGTGCCCTGGAGATACCTGGCCGTCCTGGGGGATTAGGTTATTGCCCAATACAACGTGGGTGTGGGGTCGGATGCATCTGGTGAAGAAGAGCGGTCCTCCTGGCGCAAAGGCGCTCATCTAGAATTTGTTTGAATAAAAAGAAAACCCTTATATGTACCTTTATCCCTACAAAATAAAATAAAGAACACATATAAAAAAATAAATAAAAAACTCAATTTAGTTATAGGAGCCGGGGTGGTTCACGGTGGTGCGTAGCCATCACGGACTTGAGGTGGAAACACCCGTTCACCGCCATTATGGCTGGGCCTTCGGGCAGTGGCAGGTCGCACTTTGTGGCTCATTTCATCAAACACGCAGACCGCATGTGCTATACGCGATTCGCCCGTATCACCTGGCACTACGGTAGTGGTGGTGGTGGTGGCAGGAGCGAAGGGGACCCTGCCGTGCGCTACGAAGCTGGCCCACCCGACCTCGATTACTACGATGGTAGTGAGCCTACCCTAGTTATCGTTGATGATATGATGCGTGAGGCTGACTCCCGCATTTACCTGTACCAAGGGCTTGCATCATCGCAACATGAGCGTGTTCTTCATCACGCAAAACCTGTTTCATCAGGGCAGGGGCCAGCGCGACATCTTGCTGAACGCCCACTACATCGTGTGTTTTAAGAATCCCAGGGACCGCGCTCAGATCAAACACTTGGCCCGCCAAGTATACCCAGAAAACACTCACTTCATGGCGGAGACCTACTTAGATGCTACGCGCAATCCTCACGCCCATCTGCTGATATACCTGAAACAGTCCACGTCCGACGAGATGCGCATACGTTCAGCCATTTCCCCCAATGACCCGGTCAACTACGTGTATCAGCCCAAGAAACGATAAAAAGGCTGAGCGTGCGCTAACATCAGTCATCATGTCGCAACGCGTGAAGAAAGACCCAGCACTGCTGACAGCCCTGGTTCACGCTACACCCAAAGAACGCAAAGCCCTCTTAAAAGCATGTGAGAACAATCACATCAGATCAGTGTGCAAGTGTGCACACAACGTATACGTGGGAACGTACCGCTAACAGCCTGCTGCAAACGAAAGTTGAGAAAACACAAAGAGGCGCTCAGGCGGCTGGTGAAACGCGGTGAGGGTTGGGCCAAGAAGTGACGCTACCTTGTACAACGAGGTGGTGGTTTCCTTCTACCCTTGCTGTTGAGCGCCGTTCTGCCTGCGTTAGTGCAGAAAGTAATTGGAAATGGAGCACGCTAAGAAAATAGTGGTCGGACCGCGGGAGCTCAACGAGCGGATGCGAGAATGGACAGGTGGTACTGGTGGCGGCAGCGTCAATAAGCCATCAAGTCTGGACGCTGAGATGCACCGCACATTGATGGACAAGCGGCTGGATGATACAGAGAAATGGAAACAATATCAACAGGTGTTACAGCGGTTCCTGCAATTATTCGCAGCCAAACGGCAACCGGAAGACTTGTCCATCATCGAAGAAGAAGAAAGAAGAAGCGGGTGAGGGACTGGGTCGCGCACAACGCGAGTCTGCTGCCCTGGTGGAGGAGGTTGTGGAAACGTTCCTAAAGATCTACAAGATGGAGGCGCGAAGCTTGTTGCGGTTCATAAAGGTACGGCTACACATAGCGGGATGGGATAGGGACGGGACATTTGCTGATGGATGCTTCCTGTGTAATCAAATGGAAGTGGTTACACAAAGCGGGATGGGATAGGGACGGGAAATTTGCAGTGGAGGATGGATGGTCGGAAGAGCATCAATTCGCCGTTGTCCTGTACGTATCCCTGTATGTGTAGCCACCCCCTGATGGGACATGGGATATCGCGCAAGGCAGATCGGGAGTTATCTAAAACCAAAATATAGACAACGAATAACAGCAGGGCTTTTTTATCCATCTAATAGCAAACCCGTCACAGCTTCGCCCGCGTAAACTATGATTTAAACTAAGCCCTAAGATAAAATCTGTATCAAAAATTGAAAAAGTTGTACTTTGAAGTTAGGCGGGCGGAGCCCTAAATCAATATCGCTAATAGATCACTGGAAAACATAAACCTATTCCCGTTCCAAAATAGAGAGGTATTTTGTAAACATAGGTTGACAGATATAATATAGATAAATAGGAAATATGTCCACTCTATATGCTTCTTATCTTTATTACCAAGCTTCAAGTAACCGTGAGTCTCTGTACCTTTGCTTGGATTTACCATACTGTAAATAACAAATTAACTAACCTCCCTTTTTTCATTTATTGGATGAGTCCAAAATCTTCTTTTTCTCTTGTTTTCTTCATCAAACAAGCACATTAATAAAAACTCTTCGTCAGAATCAGACGAAGAACAGGTTGAAGACTGCTCTTCCATGATGACAATGACAATAAATGGCGGGGTGGCTAGTGCCGGGAACGTCGGTGAAGTGGAAGCTGCGCGCGCATCGTTCCGCATGTCCGTGGCAGTGTCCTTTCCCGCTATGTGTAGCCACCCCACGGGATATACTCAAATGTCCCGTCCCTATCCCATCCCTGTCCCATCCCGCTATGTGTAGCTGTACCTTTAAACCGTCGAGGTAGCTCCGTCATCTGAGGCGCCGATGGGGCTGTGTATGTGAACAACGAGAAGGTCCCCGATTCCAATATAGTGGATATTGTACACGGCATAGTGAGAGCGCGTTGAGTTGATCTATTACCTACCGGTTGGCATCAAGTGATGACTGCGTTGAAGAACATGAACGTACACAAAGAATATGTGAGCAATCCCGCAGCGTTGCGTTTCCTAGGCGTGGGGCTGGACGCTACATCAAGCGCCTGGGGAGACACGACAGACACGTCGACACCCATGTCACCGATGTTGACACCGATGCGAGAGCGGCTGAGGCCGCGACCCCCCGGCCAGGCGAAAGATAATAACTGAAGAACCTGACAAAGAATGGTCATTGGACAATTGGGAGCCGTACAAACCGTAATGGAGAAGTTGTATTACGATCCGAGTCATCCAGGTTAATTGGCGGGGTAGCTTCTCTAGCGCGAGCCGCACGCCTACCAAAACGCCGAGTGGTGGAATGGTTGCGCGCTCAAGACACTTACAGTCTGCACAAGCCGGCTCGTAAGCGGTTTCCCCGCAACCGCTACGCTGGGTTTGGGCTCCAAGAGCTATGGCAGGCGGACCTGAACGACATGCGCGGTCTTAGCCAGTAAAACGATGGAGTCAACTATCTGCTGGCTGTGATCGATGTGTTCAGCAAGCGGCTCTTTGCGGTACCGTTGAAGAGGAAAAGCGGAGAAGAGGTGGCGTTGGCGTTTGAGAGGATATTCGCTGAGGCGTCGCCTCGCTGTCTACAGACTGACAAGGGAACAGAGTTCACCGGTGCCGTGACGAAGCGAGTGTTCAAGAGGCACAGCGTCACGTACGTCACCACGCAGAACCCCGACGTGAAAGCGGCCTTGGTGGAACGAGTCAACCGCACGCTCTAGACCAGCAAGTGACACTACCTGACTTACAAAAACAGCGATGTGTTGGACAGACTTGTGGACGCCTACAACCACAGTCCACACAAGAATTTGGGTGGTGGCTAGCGACCCGTGGATGTGGACAGTGGTGGGGATAGGTGTGGCGCCACATGTATGGAAACACAATGCAACGCCGCAAGCCCAGGACCAGACACCTGTCCTGGGAGTACATTTATGAACTCCCTATTATTATGGTGGGATTTATGTAGGCTCCCACCATAAGAAAAGCATGGGGATTTAAACACGCCTTCTTTGTTTACATTAAAACATGTGTCTACTGTGTTTTCTATCTGACATGTGTTCCTAGAAATGAGTATGTGTGTCCGTAATATTATGTTATGTTATTTTTTATTGTATGTTTTTATATGTATCGCATCTCCTGCCCTTATACATGTTGCGAGATTTCAACGGAACGCTGTTGGAAGGTTTTAAATTTTGGATTATTGTTTGAGCAATTTGTATTTCATGTTATAAGTATTTCACAGAAGTAATTTCGCTTATGTCAATTTAATGGAAACCGGTGCGGCAGGTGGCGTCTCATTAACATTTTTATTCAATTCCACTTTATTTGTGATCGGTGTTACAACTTATAGGACATCTAACATTTTTGAAGAGTTATCATGTTTGTTAAAAGGTTAAAAAATATGAACATATAATGACCCATTGAAAAGTTTAACTTTTACTTAGGTTGTTGAATAAAAAAATATAAAAAATACAGAGCGGTTTGCAGGGCTCTCAATATGAAAATATAACGACCAGAGCGGTTTCGTGGTCTCTAAATATATGAAAAATAATAAAACAATGCTACACATTTAATACTCAAAGTAAACCCGTGTAATTCTTCCCTATTATTATTTATTCTTAAACAATTTACCTAAAAGAGCGAATTTACCAAAGAAGGATACTGATCTAGAATAGTATAAATTAGAGCCGAAATTTAAATGCGCAAATAAAATTGCCCCTGTGTATCCAAAATATGATGAACATTCATAGTGCACACTAATAACCGATAGTTTCACTTACATATCTGAATTAAACTACTCGCTGCTAATCAATTGCCAGATTATTTATAGTAGGCTGTTCTTATATTTAAGTGGTTAAATAATAACAGCCTGATACTATAATTGTCTGCTAATGACATAAAAACATTCCCTTGATTAAATTTAGAGCGTATGTTTTATTTATGTGAGTACAAAAGGTAAAAATTAGTATCGTAGTATCTTAGGATATATGTATAATAATTCGTTTTCGCTTAAAATATTGCGGAATTAATATCGTTGATTTATACATCATTGATAGTTTACCCTGACCGGTAAACCTATTAATAACGCAACCAACATATATCAATACCCGCCAGTAGGCTGCCCCAAGAGTGTAATTATTAGGACGCAATCATGGGCCGCAACTGTCCGGCTAACTCAATGAAATATAATTAATTTCGTTTATGAGCTTAAAGTTGGTCCACAAGGACACACGTGTCGTTTATTAAACAAGGCCCACCTTTACGGTTTCACAAGTAAACATTTATGAACTCAAGTGTTGGCACAATTCTGGTTTATTACTGTAGCACAAAAATAATATTTATACAAAACTATATGTTATTTTATATGTTAATTTTTGCCTTTACAAAATCTACTCGCAAGTCGATTAATCAGACTTAGAAGTACTGACTGCATGATGTGACTAAGCAATTATTAACCAAATGTGTGTGAATATATTTTACCATCGTCAATGATAGCAGACTTCAATGGCAATCCCCTATGTAGCTTTATCGAACTAAATTATTCTGTAAACAGAATAATAGAGCGTATGTGCGCATTTACATTTTGCAAGAATTAGTAGGGCAAATTAACAAGTTCTGAGTATTTTTGTTCTAACAAAAATGTAATGTAGAATGTCGGTTTAAAGTCGATTATTGTTACTTCGATAACAATTCCCTTGAAGATTGTGCAGCTGTCGTCTGGACCAGCGGTTAAATTTGATTCCTCAGCTTTATAGATATTTTACAGTCGCTTTACAATGCTGCTACACATTACCTATGTTATTTTATCTAAAGAACCAATGAGCAAATTAAACGTTAAACAAGCACCTTTCTGCAATGCAATCTAAAACAGTATCGAATGGGTGTTTTTAGCGAATTTCCCCTGTAGGGGAGAAGCTATTACCGTAGGTGGGCATGGTAAGAGTTAATTCCGAGACCATGTTATCTTTTTGTTTTGAGGTCCCCAGATGCCAAAGACAATATTCGTTAAAATTTATATTTATATATATATATATATATATATATATATATATATATATATATATATGTTCCAAGACAACCTTAAAACTGGTCTATATCAGTTTTGAGGCTGATATTGGGTACAGCAAATGAAGTTGTCATTACATATGGCTGTCCATTATGACAAACTTCCCTTTCACCTTTGGTCCCTCCATTTGCAATGGCTGGGGACGGAAACTCTGGGTTTGGTCGCCAACCTGAGAATGTATAGTCCCTGGTTGTTGTGCATGGATACCCTGTCAGTTGAGTTGACCAGTTGGAGGGCAGAGGGGGTCCGCCTGTTGGAGCCTGATCACAGCTGTCACAGGACCACGAGAGTTGGCCCTCTGAAAGGTCAGTTAGGGTGCCTGTCCCATTCCACCCTTTCCTGCTATATTCTATCCCTCCAGTAACCTGCGAAAAATTCCCGCTTGTGGAAGACGTGCCTAGCAGCTATGCTGGGGTTTCCTAATCCGGCAGCAATAATATATACGTATATATATATATATATATATATATATATATATATATAATTCTGTAAGCGAAATTTTTAAGTCAAAATTGTGGGAGTTTGTCAAATCGTAGGGTGATGGGAGACGGCTCGGGAAAAATAGCAGTATTTCCAAAAAGCTACCAGCAAACGAGAAATAACTTAAAACACCCACCATAAGAAAAGCATGGGGATTTAAACACGCCTTCTTTGTTTACATTAAAACATGTGTCTACTGTGTTTTCTATCTGACATGTGTTCCTAGAAATGAGTTCGGGCAGAGTATTGGAAAAAAGGTTAGGGGCTTTGTCACTTTCAAGCCACTGGTATATATATATATATGTGTGTGTGTGTGTGTGTGTGTGTGTGTGTGTGTCCGTTAAAATGATAACTTGAGTAAAAAACGTCTGATTTCGATAAAATTTGGCTCAAATGTGACATTCATGACTTTAGGTTCAAAATCCAGAGAATTCGGACCATGGGAAGGGGGTTTTATGAAGTTTACAATTTTCAAAAATCTTTTTTTGCATGTTTCACCCTAAAATTTTTAAAACACTTAATTTTGGTTTTGACCAATTCTATAGAGCTTAAAAAATTATATAGTATTTTGAAACATGAACCTAAGTGGTTGCGGAGAAAATTAAAAGAACGTTCTCATAAAATCTCCCATGTTAATCTTATGGGAAAAAGGTTTTTAGCTTTTTCTCAGTTCATTTTAATGTAAACCTCACATTTGCTTTTACCAATCAGTTCAGCTCTACAAAACAATCATTTTGGTGTTTGAATTGTGATTCTACGTCCAACCGTTGCAGATATATTCAAAGTGCTAAACACAGTACGATGTCCAATGTTATCCTTATGGAGAACAATTAAAATTTGATATCTCTATTATTTATGAATGTATGTTTATGAACCTTGGCATGTGGCTTCACCTAGTACCGCTATATTTATATTTGCACAAAAAATAATGTTTTGCCGATTTTCCCCGTAGCAGCAAACAAGCATACTCAGCCCCCATGTTATTCTTATGGGGAGTAAGTAATATGTAATGTCTCAATTAATTATGAACATAAATTAATAAAACTTGGTATGCAGCTTTGACTGGTTAAGTTATATTGATAATTGCATAAAAACACATGTTCTTTTCCTTGTTGTAGCAAACCTGCGTACTCAGTTTTCAACGTTATTCTTATGGTGAATAAATAAAATGCGTTATATCACTTATTTATTCGTGTATTTTTATACAAATTGGTGAGTGGCTTTATGTGGTAGTGAGAAACATACACATGAATTGGAAATTCGCTGAGTACGCAGGGTTGCTGCTGCGGTTTTTTATTTAGCATTTATTCTTTCAAAGAATAAATTGTACTTGTTAGCCTTTGACTGAAATAATACAAATATTCTATTTAAAGGCATACTACGGAATTTACGGTGTACTCAATAATTTACAAAAGAATGTTGGTTAGAGTTTTAGAAAAATGAGCCATAACAAATTATAATAATAAAAGAAGTTTTAGGAGATCCTCTCCATTATATCGAGAGTAGGGGGCATTGGTTCCTTCAGAACCAGCATAGGCGCGGTGAGGACGCGAGGACGCGAGGACGTCCCCCCCCCCATGACGTCACCCCCCCATGACGTCATCCCCCCCATGACGTCATCCCCCCATGACGTCATCCCCCCCCATGACGTCATCCCCCCCCCATGACGTCATCCCCTCCCCCCCCGACCTTCCCCATAGCCAAGCTCGGACCCCCCCCATGACGTCGTCATCCCCCCCCATGACGTCATCCCCCCCCATGACGTCATCCCCCCCCCCGGTCGTCTGCGGCACTTTTCGTGATGAGGAAAAAACTTTTGAAAATTAATAACTAGCCTATTTACTTACCGATTCCCACGGGACTTTTTCCAGAGTGTAGGCCTATCCCAGAGGAAGCAAATGACGAAAGAACCCCATAGATCCGTCATCAAACAAGGCCGCTATTAATTTATAACCGCGTTTTCCTTATGGGATCTCAGCTGTTTACCGACCGATTTTGATGAAACTTCACCACATGCCGGGTGCCCTCCTAAGTAAACCATCCCTTAAAGAAAATTGAAAATCCGCCTATAAACGGGCCCGCTATTAATTTTTAAACGTGTTTTCCTTATGGGATCTCGGCTGTTTACCGACCGATTTTGACGAAATTTCACCACATGCCGGGCGGCGGTCTAAGTAAACCATCCCTTAAAGAAAATTGAGAATCCACCCTTAAACGGGCCCACTATTAATTTTTAAACGCGTTTTCCTCATGGGATCTCGGCTGTTTACCGACCGATTTTGATGAAACTTCGCCACATGTCGAGCGGCGGTCTAAGTAAACCATCCCTTAAAGAAAATTGAGAATCCACCGTTAACCGGGCCCACTATTAATATTTAAACGCGTTTTCCTCATGGGATCTTGGCTGTTTACTCATCAGTGGTCTTCTAGACCCCTCACGATGGTTCAAAACCAGCAAAGGCGCGGTGAGGATACAACTAATGCTAATACACAAGCTATTTCTGCGTTGTAAACAAGTGGAATGTTCCAGAAGCTTTCACCTCTCAGTGGAAAGCCCTCTTCAAATCAGTCAACGACGTAAACAAGCTATTATTGTATTGACCAACTGGTAGAAACCTAACATAGGCTTCTTCCACGCGAGAGGATATACCTGCTCCCGACATCAACTGGCGAGAGGATATACCTGCCTCGCGACATCACCTGGCGTGAGGATCCCCCCCCCGGACCGAAATCAGCATGTAAGTGAGGAGCCCCCGATGACGTCATTACCTGGAATCAGCATGTAGGTGAGGAGCAAGTGAGGAGCCCCCGGCTGGCAGCACGCAAGTGAGGAGCCCCTGGTGACGTAATCACCCGGAATCAGCATGTAGGTGAGGAGCAAGTGAGGAGCCCCCAGCTGGCAGCACGCAAGTGAGGAGCCCCCAGCTGGCAGCACGCAAGTGAGGAGCCCCGACTGACAGCACGCAAGTGAGGAGCCCCTGGTGACGTCATTACCCGGAACCAGCATGTAGGTGAGGAGCAAGTGAGTAGCCCCCAGCTGGCAGCACGCAAGTGAGGAGCCCCGACCCCGGTGACGTCATCACCAGGAATCAGCATGTAGGTGAGGAGCAAGTGAGGAGCCCCCAGCTGGCAGCACGCAAGTGAGGAGCCCCCAGCTGGCAGCACGCAAGTGAGGAGCCCCGACCCCGGTGACGTCATCACCAGGAACCAGCATGTAGGTGAGGAGCAAGTGAGGAGCCCCCAGCTGGCAGCACGCAAGTGAGGAGCCCCGACTGACAGCATGCAAGTGAGGAGCCCCCAGCTGGCAGCACGCAAGTGAGGAGCCCCGACTGACAGCACGCAAGTGAGGAGCCCCTGGTGACGTCATTACCCGGAACCAGCATGTAGGTGAGGAGCAAGTGAGTAGCCCCCAGCTGGCAGCACGCAAGTGAGGAGCCCCGACCCCGGTGACGTCATCACCAGGAATCAGCATGTAGGTGAGGAGCAAGTGAGGAGCCCCCAGCTGGCAGCACGCAAGTGAGGAGCCCCCAGCTGGCAGCACGCAAGTGAGGAGCCCCGACTGACAGCGCGCAAGTGAGGAGCCCCCCCCCCCCGACATCAGCATGCAAGTGAGGCTCCGCGGTGTCACGTGTCGAGGCGCGTGCTAGGACCTACGTGACTGTCCCAGCCTGTTTACTCATCAGCGGTTCCGGGAACTGTTTACCGCTTACATTACACTACCAAGCTCCTCTGGAGGGCGATGCGGTGGAAAGTTCCACGGCCGAGGCCTCCTCCCGACCGGAGTGCTATTTATGAGCGCGTCCTCAAGGGTTTAGTCAGTTTGTCTTTGGAGCTCTTACTGTGCGGGCGAAGTATTGCCGTCTCTGTGATACACCTTGAGTTCCGAAGCGACAACAGCTACGAAGAGATCATGGACAACATCGAGTGGGATTGTGCCATCACAGACGTCGAGTTGGAAGATGTATGTGTTGCAGCGGAAACGTCAATGAATAGCAATGATAAGAAGAGGCCATTTGACGATGAAGATGATTACTTTGAAGGTGATGAATTCTACAACCAAAAGGACGACGATGATTGCACCTTGAAGCATTTCCATAAAAAGAGGCTATGGCGCAATGACAAAAAGTTCAAGCACGTTCATGAACCAAAGGTGTATTCAACCATCCAAGATCTTGACGACGCTCTGTACTCCAAACAACGGGGAATCAACAGCATGTGGAACCATTGTCCGCTGGACGACTTGGAATGGGAATATTGGCAGCGGGACATGGACTACAAGATGAATTTCTACCCTATTGAAGAGGAGCACATCTACGCCATTGAACATGAGCAGAAGTACATGATGCTTGTTGAAATGTGGTGGAATCAACGAACGGATGAACTCCACCCAGATGAAATAACAAAGTTTTTCAACATTAAAAAATAAATATTTCCCAACACCTTAGCCTCCACCTGATTACACCATCATAATCGGCCTTTTTCAAGGCCACAAAAGCTTTTCATGTTAGGGATTAGAAGAAAATCTTTCTAATAAGAGGAGATTTCCCTTCTCTCCCTTCCCTCGATCCCTGTACCTTAAAGAAATAAAAATAGAAAATTAAATCAACCGAACACCAGTTGTCAAACACCCACGGGCTCATTCTTGTTCGGGAGTTTGAAGTGTGTGTTTGTGTAATAGTGTTGCTGTGTGACGTTCTGTCAGAGTGTTCACCCGACGTTTTGATCTAACCTATAAAATGAACCAGTTAACCGCCTATGTGTTTAATGATCAGCCTTTGTCTGTACTGTTTGACAGCAGCGATAATCCATGGTTCAAAGCTAAGGATGTAGCTACAATATTGGGCTACGCTAACCCTAAAGAAGCAATCAGAGTACATGTTAGAGAAAAATATCGCAAAACAATTACTGGAGTATGGGGGAGCGAAAATCTCCCCCTAACCTATAATGAGAAACATTCAATCTTTCTTAAAGAGCCGGGATTATATTCGTTACTTATGAAATCTAAAATGCACATTGCTGAGAAGTTTCAAGATTGGATCTTTGAAGAAGTTTTGCCATCCATTAGAAAAAAAAAATGGTCAGTACAGACTTATAAACGAGAACCAAAGGCTGCTACAATCACTTACGAAGTCGCTAACAAATAACCGAAAGCTAGATCAAACAAACTCCGAGTTTAAAACTACAAATGATATATTGTGTATGGAAAACCAATCCATGAATCAAACGCTGATCGAACAGACACCTAAAGTGGCAGTGTTGCCTGAAGATGTAAATCTGAAGCATATATTTTGTGTAATGATTAGGGAAACCCTTCTAGAGCAGTACGGAGTTTGTGAATACAAGTGCATTCGAACACAGAGGAGGAATTTCAAACAAGCCTTGAAAAAAGCAAAGGAAGAAGGATTTACAATGTGCTACTGTAGAGAAAATGTCCCCAACGGCATAAACATAGTGAATAAGGCTAAAGAAGTAATGAATAGTTACGGCATGCACATTGACTGCAGATACAACAACATCCTAACCTCGCACAATTTCATGAATATAGTTGAACATATCATTGACAATGTATAGGTCTGCGCTTGTGGACACGTTCCAGAACCTTCAACGCTTGTCAGGTAGTAACAGTCGATACGTGCTCCAAAGATGACCAGTGCGGATGATGCAAGAAAAGTAATCACCATATCAATGAACAAAATACGTTATAAACGTAACAACATCCGAGAAAGGCTCGCAATCAAGTTAGTTTTGGATAGAGCGAGAGATGTGTTTGAGAGAAAATATCATACGAAACAGCATACTTATGAAGAAAACAAAAATATTGAATATCATGTAAAAGAATATAACTATGAAGAAAACAAAAATATTGAATATCATGTAAAAGAATATAACTATGAAGAAAACAAAACAGACTGTTAAATTTAACGAGGAGCTAAATACACAGTACACTTACGAGCCCTGTGAGGATGTACAACAATTATCGTGGACTCAAATCGCAATAGATGAAATAAGATTCCGCAGACCGTTGGAACTGATGTTGGGTGAAAAAATCAAACATCTAACCTATTGCAACAAGATGTGTCACAGCGAGTGCATACAGTTTACTTCAAGGGTGAGCAGACGCACCACCAGTCCGTAGTACGGTTGAAGTCACACGGTAAGGACGTGAACATGGACGCTTACGCTTCTGCGGACGACTATATCAAATCGTTTATTCAGGAGATTGAGGTTATGAACAATAATGCTAGTGATCAGACATTGGCATCACCTCAGACGTCATCTGTAAAACCGATCACTGCCTGCAAGAGAGAAAGGAGGCTGAGGACGAAGACAACGGATCCAAGGCGATCAAGCGAGCCAAGGGAGTCGCCAAGGGGGTTGTTAAAAACGTCCTAACCCCTGACGACTACAGGGAATGTCTGTTTGACGGGGTGTTGAAAACCACCGTCAACACCCGTTTCCAGTCGTACCTGCACCGTGTCTTCACCGTACAAGTAGAAAAGCTATCCTTGAGCCCGGCCGATGATAAACGCTACATCTTGGCTGATGGTATCCACACCTTACCTTGGGGGCATAAGGACATCCCACCACTGCCCGCAGCAAGAAGTCGAGACAATCTCGAGGAGCAGCAAGGCGGACCTATGGAGGTGGATGAGGAGGAGGACATGGACGAAGAGTTCCCGGTGTAAACAGAACTAGGCTAATTTTTTTAAATATAATTAAGTATATTTTGTAAATAGTATTCGTAAGCAAATATAGTCAAACAGTTTAGTTTACAGCATACATCTGTGTTGTTACTACCCCTTGCATTTCCCTGACATTTACTTTCAAAAGACTCTTCTAATGCAAACTGAATTTTGTAAAACTATCATGTTTTCAAAACAAAACTTTCAAAATTGTTAAAAATTCGATATTCTTTCTTAAATACTAAAGAGAAAGACAAGTGAAAACAACAGTTAACGAGAAACAACAACATTTATTGAAACACAATAAGAATATACACACAAACATATTACAATCAAGAACTCAAAAGGTATTTACACAAAAATAGACTTAAGCGAAGATGGAGTAGAAGAGCCTACGGACCAGTGCTTCGTTATGGTGGGAGCGACCGGGTCGAAGAGCTGCACGTAGTCGCTGAGTGGTATATCGAGGACCGTCCGACAGTACAGGTAGGTGAGGCAGTAGTGGTCATAAACAGAAGTACCGTAGCCCTGGAGTCGATACCTGTTGTAGAGACTACCACCAGGCGCTTCTCAATCTGGGTGGTGTTCATCGCGGGCGGAAGCAGTCCCCGCCGAATGTGTGATACCCTCATTACTACCAGTTGCACGCTTTATCACCACCGGCTTCACTGTATATGTCAAACCAGTGACTCTGGGGACTCCTGAATAACGGTCCACCCAAAGGTTTTCCAATCGCGTTATAATGTTCATAATCATAATATAGATTTCATAGTCTTTATTTTCATCCAAATATAAGTTGCAACCATGTGTATACTGACCTCTATGATGTAACTGGATGTTCAAGAACACATTACCCTGATTGGCGGGATTTTGTACTGTATGTTGATAACCGGAATCTACCCAACTGACAGTCGGTGGTGAATCGTTCGAATCTTTTTCCACAAGCTCCAAGTCTCCAGGTAGTTCCGGGTGATTGACACTTCTACTGTTGTCGTTTATGCAACTGCTATCGGCACATATGCTGACGTTCTGGGAACCTCCCCCTTCGGTTATTTGGTTGGATGATGGTGATGCAAAGTCTTCAGATATCTCCGGAGCATTGCCACTTTCAATGTCGTTTATACAACTGCTATCAATACATGTGTTGACTTTCTGCGGACCTCTTCCTGCTGAGGTTTGTATGAACGATCTCGGTTGTGAGGAACGATTGTTTCTTCGCTTCCTTCTAACACAGAGGTGGTGCTGACGATGATGAAGACGAAGTCCATCTCGCGACGTGAACGACTCCTCACAGTATGGACATTTCCAGGTCGCCAGCTTCGATGGTGTGGCGACTGACCGTTTCAGTGATGGTGCTGGCGGTGGTTGTTCAGGACTTCGTGGAGAAAAGTACATGGTGCTGTAGCCTTCCATCGCTTCCAACTCCTTCAACAACGTCTGGACTGATTCATCCACTTCAATTGCACTAGCCATGTTTGTGTTTACTTTGCAACATCACTAGACAAACTGAATGAAGGAAGCGATGACAATCACTTAAGTAACATAGCTACGTACCGTACAGTAGAAGGCGGTGAACAATTCTCGAAATCGCGGCAATTATCGCTAATGAGTAAACAGCCTGAGGTGGTTCACACTACAACTTATAAGACTACATATACTTACGTTTAACAGATCTCGGAGTATGGTGCGGTAAGGACTAGCACAGCACTGAAGTAGAACGTCTACGCACACTGAGCTTCAAACACAAACTGAATGAAGGAAGCGATGACAATCACTTAAGTAACATAGCTACGTACCGTACAGTAGAAGGCGGTGGACAATTCTCGAAATCGCGGCAATTATCGCTAATGAGTAAACAGCCTGGGGCAGTCACGTAGGCACGGGGTGATGACGTAACCGCGGTCCACGACTTCACTACTTAAGGTAGGCCAATGCGTGCGTTAGGTTTACAGACGCAGGTTTAGGTTAGGTTTACAGACGCAGGTTTAAGTTAGGTTTGAGGATGCATGAACGTCGCGACGCAGGTTTAAGTTAGGTTTGGGGATGCATGAACGTCGCGCATCTTGAACATCCAGTTACATCATAGAGGTCAGTATACACATGGTTCCAACTTATATTTGGATGAAAATAAAGACTATGAAATCTATATTATGATTATGAACATTATAACGCGATTGGAAAACCTTTGGGTGGACCGTTATTCAGGAGTCCCCAGAGTCACTGGTTTGACATATACAGTGAAGCCGGTGGTGATAAAGCGTGCAACTGGTAGTAATGAGGGTATCACACAATCGGCGGGGACTGCTTCCGCCCGCGATGAACACCACCCAGATTGAGAAGCGCCTGGTGGTAGTCTCTACAACAGGTATCGACTCCAGGGCTACGGTACTTCTGTTTATGACCACTACTGCCTCACCTACCTGTACTGTCGGACGGTCCTCGATATACCACTCAGCGACTACGTGCAGCTCTTCGACCCGGTCGCTCCCACCATAACGAAGCACTGGTCCGTAGGCTCTTCTACTCCATCTTCGCTTAAGTCTATTTTTGTGTAAATACCTTTTGAGTTCTTGATTGTAATATGTTTGTGTGTATATTCTTATTGTGTTTCAATAAATGTTGTTGTTTCTCGTTAACTGTTGTTTTCACTTGTCTTTCTCTTTAGTATTTAAGAAAGAATATCGAATTTTTAACAATTTTGAAAGTTTTGTTTTGAAAACATGATAGTTTTACAAAATTCAGTTTGCATTAGAAGAGTCTTTTGAAAGTAAATGTCAGGGAAATGCAAGGGGTAGTAACAACACAGATGTATGCTGTAAACTAAACTGTTTGACTATATTTGCTTACGAATACTATTTACAAAATATACTTAATTATATTTAAAAAAATTAGCCTAGTTCTGTTTACACCGGGAACTCTTCGTCCATGTCCTCCTCCTCATCCACCTCCATAGGTCCGCCTTGCTGCTCCTCGAGATTGTCTCGACTTCTTGCTGCGGGCAGTGGTGGGATGTCCTTATGCCCCCAAGGTAAGGTGTGGATACCATCAGCCAAGATGTAGCGTTTATCATCGGCCGGGCTCAAGGATAGCTTTTCTACTTGTACGGTGAAGACACGGTGCAGGTACGACTGGAAACGGGTGTTGACGGTGGTTTTCAACACCCCGTCAAACAGACATTCCCTGTAGTCGTCAGGGGTTAGGACGTTTTTAACAACCCCCTTGGCGACTCCCTTGGCTCGCTTGATCGCCTTGGATCCGTTGTCTTCGTCCTCAGCCTCCTTTCTCTCTTGCAGGCAGTGATCGGTTTTACAGATGACGTCTGAGGTGATGCCAATGTCTGATCACTAGCATTATTGTTCATAACCTCAATCTCCTGAATAAACGATTTGATATAGTCGTCCGCAGAAGCGTAAGCGTCCATGTTCACGTCCTTACCGTGTGACTTCAACCGTACTACGGACTGGTGGTGCGTCTGCTCACCCTTGAAGTAAACTGTATGCACTCGCTGTGACACATCTTGTTGCAATAGGTTAGATGTTTGATTTTTTCACCCAACATCAGTTCCAACGGTCTGCGGAATCTTATTTCATCTATTGCGATTTGAGTCCACGATAATTGTTGTACATCCTCACAGGGCTCGTAAGTGTACTGTGTATTTAGCTCCTCGTTAAATTTAACAGTCTGTTTTGTTTTCTTCATAGTTATATTCTTTTACATGATATTCAATATTTTTGTTTTCTTCATAGTTATATTCTTTTACATGATATTCAATATTTTTGTTTTCTTCATAAGTATGCTGTTTCGTATGATATTTTCTCTCAAACACATCTCTCGCTCTATCCAAAACTAACTTGATTGCGAGCCTTTCTCGGATGTTGTTACGTTTATAACGTATTTTGTTCATTGATATGGTGATTACTTTTCTTGCATCATCCGCACTGGTCATCTTTGGAGCACGTATCGACTGTTACTACCTGACAAGCGTTGAAGGTTCTGGAACGTGTCCACAAGCGCAGACCTATACATTGTCAATGATATGTTCAACTATATTCATGAAATTGTGCGAGGTTAGGATGTTGTTGTATCTGCAGTCAATGTGCATGCCGTAACTATTCATTACTTCTTTAGCCTTATTCACTATGTTTATGCCGTTGGGGACATTTTCTCTACAGTAGCACATTGTAAATCCTTCTTCCTTTGCTTTTTTCAAGGCTTGTTTGAAATTCCTCCTCTGTGTTCGAATGCACTTGTATTCACAAACTC
The DNA here is from genome assembly GCA_963675035.1 of Allygus modestus. NCBI lineage: Eukaryota > Metazoa > Arthropoda > Insecta > Hemiptera > Cicadellidae > Allygus > Allygus modestus. Next base: position 100,946,728 of record OY776111.1, on the reverse strand, counting down.
CGTACTGCTCTAGAAGGGTTTCCCTAATCATTACACAAAATATATGCTTCAGATTTACATCTTCAGGCAACACTGCCACTTTAGGTGTCTGTTCGATCAGCGTTTGATTCATGGATTGGTTTTCCATACACAATATATCATTTGTAGTTTTAAACTCGGAGTTTGTTTGATCTAGCTTTCGGTTATTTGTTAGCGACTTCGTAAGTGATTGTAGCAGCCTTTGGTTCTCGTTTATAAGTCTGTACTGACCATTTTTTTTTTTCTAATGGATGGCAAAACTTCTTCAAAGATCCAATCTTGAAACTTCTCAGCAATGTGCATTTTAGATTTCATAAGTAACGAATATAATCCCGGCTCTTTAAGAAAGATTGAATGTTTCTCATTATAGGTTAGGGGGAGATTTTCGCTCCCCCATACTCCAGTAATTGTTTTGCGATATTTTTCTCTAACATGTACTCTGATTGCTTCTTTAGGGTTAGCGTAGCCCAATATTGTAGCTACATCCTTAGCTTTGAACCATGGATTATCGCTGCTGTCAAACAGTACAGACAAAGGCTGATCATTAAACACATAGGCGGTTAACTGGTTCATTTTATAGGTTAGATCAAAACGTCGGGTGAACACTCTGACAGAACGTCACACAGCAACACTATTACACAAACACACACTTCAAACTCCCGAACAAGAATGAGCCCGTGGGTGTTTGACAACTGGTGTTCGGTTGATTTAATTTTCTATTTTTATTTCTTTAAGGTACAGGGATCGAGAGAAGGGAGAGAAGGGAAATCTCCTCTTATTAGAAAGATTTTCTTCTAATCCCTAACATGAAAAGCTTTTGTGGCCTTGAAAAAGGCCGATTATGATGGTGTAATCAGGTGGAGGCTAAGGTGTTGGGAAATATTTATTTTTTAATGTTGAAAAACTTTGTTATTTCATCTGGGTGGAGTTCATCCGTTCGTTGATTCCACCACATTTCAACAAGCATCATGTACTTCTGCTCATGTTCAATGGCGTAGATGTGCTCCTCTTCAATAGGGTAGAAATTCATCTTGTAGTCCATGTCCCGCTGCCAATATTCCCATTCCAAGTCGTCCAGCGGACAATGGTTCCACATGCTGTTGATTCCCCGTTGTTTGGAGTACAGAGCGTCGTCAAGATCTTGGATGGTTGAATACACCTTTGGTTCATGAACGTGCTTGAACTTTTTGTCATTGCGCCATAGCCTCTTTTTATGGAAATGCTTCAAGGTGCAATCATCGTCGTCCTTTTGGTTGTAGAATTCATCACCTTCAAAGTAATCATCTTCATCGTCAAATGGCCTCTTCTTATCATTGCTATTCATTGACGTTTCCGCTGCAACACATACATCTTCCAACTCGACGTCTGTGATGGCACAATCCCACTCGATGTTGTCCATGATCTCTTCGTAGCTGTTGTCGCTTCGGAACTCAAGGTGTATCACAGAGACGGCAATACTTCGCCCGCACAGTAAGAGCTCCAAAGACAAACTGACTAAACCCTTGAGGACGCGCTCATAAATAGCACTCCGGTCGGGAGGAGGCCTCGGCCGTGGAACTTTCCACCGCATCGCCCTCCAGAGGAGCTTGGTAGTGTAATGTAAGCGGTAAACAGTTCCCGGAACCGCTGATGAGTAAACAGGCTGGGACAGTCACGTAGGTCCTAGCACGCGCCTCGACACGTGACACCGCGGAGCCTCACTTGCATGCTGATGTCGGGGGGGGGGGGGCTCCTCACTTGCGCGCTGTCAGTCGGGGCTCCTCACTTGCGTGCTGCCAGCTGGGGGCTCCTCACTTGCGTGCTGCCAGCTGGGGGCTCCTCACTTGCTCCTCACCTACATGCTGATTCCTGGTGATGACGTCACCGGGGTCGGGGCTCCTCACTTGCGTGCTGCCAGCTGGGGGCTACTCACTTGCTCCTCACCTACATGCTGGTTCCGGGTAATGACGTCACCAGGGGCTCCTCACTTGCGTGCTGTCAGTCGGGGCTCCTCACTTGCGTGCTGCCAGCTGGGGGCTCCTCACTTGCGTGCTGCCAGCTGGGGGCTCCTCACTTGCTCCTCACCTACATGCTGATTCCGGGTGATTACGTCACCAGGGGCTCCTCACTTGCGTGCTGCCAGCCGGGGGCTCCTCACTTGCTCCTCACCTACATGCTGATTCCAGGTAATGACGTCATCGGGGGCTCCTCACTTACATGCTGATTTCGGTCCGGGGGGGGGGGATCCTCACGCCAGGTGATGTCGCGAGGCAGGTATATCCTCTCGCCAGTTGATGTCGGGAGCAGGTATATCCTCTCGCGTGGAAGAAGCCTATGTTAGGTTTCTACCAGTTGGTCAATACAATAATAGCTTGTTTACGTCGTTGACTGATTTGAAGAGGGCTTTCCACTGAGAGGTGAAAGCTTCTGGAACATTCCACTTGTTTACAACGCAGAAATAGCTTGTGTATTAGCATTAGTTGGCATTAGCGCCTTTGCTGGTTTTGAACCATCGTGAGGGGTCTAGAAGACCACTGATGAGTAAACAGCCAAGATCCCATGAGGAAAACGCGTTTAAATATTAATAGTGGGCCCGGTTAACGGTGGATTCTCAATTTTCTTTAAGGGATGGTTTACTTAGACCGCCGCTCGACATGTGGCGAAGTTTCATCAAAATCGGTCGGTAAACAGCCGAGATCCCATGAGGAAAACGCGTTTAAAAATTAATAGTGGGCCCGTTTAAGGGTGGATTCTCAATTTTCTTTAAGGGATGGTTTACTTAGACCGCCGCCCGGCATGTGGTGAAATTTCGTCAAAATCGGTCGGTAAACAGCCGAGATCCCATAAGGAAAACACGTTTAAAAATTAATAGCGGGCCCGTTTATAGGCGGATTTTCAATTTTCTTTAAGGGATGGTTTACTTAGGAGGGCACCCGGCATGTGGTGAAGTTTCATCAAAATCGGTCGGTAAACAGCTGAGATCCCATAAGGAAAACGCGGTTATAAATTAATAGCGGCCTTGTTTGATGACGGATCTATGGGGTTCTTTCGTCATTTGCTTCCTCTGGGATAGGCCTACACTCTGGAAAAAGTCCCGTGGGAATCGGTAAGTAAATAGGCTAGTTATTAATTTTCAAAAGTTTTTTCCTCATCACGAAAAGTGCCGCAGACGACCGGGGGGGGATGACGTCATGGGGGGGGATGACGTCATGGGGGGGTCCGAGCTTGGCTATGGGGAAGGTCGGGGGGAGGGGATGACGTCATGGGGGGGGATGACGTCATGGGGGGATGACGTCATGGGGGGGATGACGTCATGGGGGGGGTGACGTCATGGGGGGGGACGTCCTCGCGTCCTCGCGTCCTCACCGCGCCTATGCTGGTTCTGAAGGAACCAATGCCCCCTACTACAATCGTTCCTCACAACCGAGATCGTTCATACAAACCTCAGCAGGAAGAGGTCCGCAGAAAGTCAACACATGTATTGATAGCAGTTGTATAAACGACATTGAAAGTGGCAATGCTCCGGAGATATCTGAAGACTTTGCATCACCATCATCCAACCAAATAACCGAAGGGGGAGGTTCCCAGAACGTCAGCATATGTGCCGATAGCAGTTGCATAAACGACAACAGTAGAAGTGTCAATCACCCGGAACTACCTGGAGACTTGGAGCTTGTGGAAAAAGATTCGAACGATTCACCACCGACTGTCAGTTGGGTAGATTCCGGTTATCAACATACAGTACAAAATCCCGCCAATCAGGGTAATGTGTTCTTGAACATCCAGTTACATCATAGAGGTCAGTATACACATGGTTGCAACTTATATTTGGATGAAAATAAAGACTATGAAATCTATATTATGATTATGAACATTATAACGCGATTGGAAAACCTTTGGGTGGACCGTTATTCAGGAGTCCCCAGAGTCACTGGTTTGACATATACAGTGAAGCCGGTGGTGATAAAGCGTGCAACTGGTAGTAATGAGGGTATCACACAATCGGCGGGGACTGCTTCCGCCCGCGATGAACACCACCCAGATTGAGAAGCGCCTGGTGGTAGTCTCTACAACAGGTATCGACTCCAGGGCTACGGTACTTCTGTTTATGACCACTACTGCCTCACCTACCTGTACTGTCGGACGGTCCTCGATATACCACTCAGCGACTACGTGCAGCTCTTCGACCCGGTCGCTCCCACCATAACGAAGCACTGGTCCGTAGGCTCTTCTACTCCATCTTCGCTTAAGTCTATTTTTGTGTAAATACCTTTTGAGTTCTTGATTGTAATATGTTTGTGTGTATATTCTTATTGTGTTTCAATAAATGTTGTTGTTTCTCGTTAACTGTTGTTTTCACTTGTCTTTCTCTTTAGTATTTAAGAAAGAATATCGAATTTTTAACAATTTTGAAAGTTTTGTTTTGAAAACATGATAGTTTTACAAAATTCAGTTTGCATTAGAAGAGTCTTTTGAAAGTAAATGTCAGGGAAATGCAAGGGGTAGTAACAACACAGATGTATGCTGTAAACTAAACTGTTTGACTATATTTGCTTACGAATACTATTTACAAAATATACTTAATTATATTTAAAAAAATTAGCCTAGTTCTGTTTACACCGGGAACTCTTCGTCCATGTCCTCCTCCTCATCCACCTCCATAGGTCCGCCTTGCTGCTCCTCGAGATTGTCTCGACTTCTTGCTGCGGGCAGTGGTGGGATGTCCTTATGCCCCCAAGGTAAGGTGTGGATACCATCAGCCAAGATGTAGCGTTTATCATCGGCCGGGCTCAAGGATAGCTTTTCTACTTGTACGGTGAAGACACGGTGCAGGTACGACTGGAAACGGGTGTTGACGGTGGTTTTCAACACCCCGTCAAACAGACATTCCCTGTAGTCGTCAGGGGTTAGGACGTTTTTAACAACCCCCTTGGCGACTCCCTTGGCTCGCTTGATCGCCTTGGATCCGTTGTCTTCGTCCTCAGCCTCCTTTCTCTCTTGCAGGCAGTGATCGGTTTTACAGATGACGTCTGAGGTGATGCCAATGTCTGATCACTAGCATTATTGTTCATAACCTCAATCTCCTGAATAAACGATTTGATATAGTCGTCCGCAGAAGCGTAAGCGTCCATGTTCACGTCCTTACCGTGTGACTTCAACCGTACTACGGACTGGTGGTGCGTCTGCTCACCCTTGAAGTAAACTGTATGCACTCGCTGTGACACATCTTGTTGCAATAGGTTAGATGTTTGATTTTTTCACCCAACATCAGTTCCAACGGTCTGCGGAATCTTATTTCATCTATTGCGATTTGAGTCCACGATAATTGTTGTACATCCTCACAGGGCTCGTAAGTGTACTGTGTATTTAGCTCCTCGTTAAATTTAACAGTCTGTTTTGTTTTCTTCATAGTTATATTCTTTTACATGATATTCAATATTTTTGTTTTCTTCATAGTTATATTCTTTTACATGATATTCAATATTTTTGTTTTCTTCATAAGTATGCTGTTTCGTATGATATTTTCTCTCAAACACATCTCTCGCTCTATCCAAAACTAACTTGATTGCGAGCCTTTCTCGGATGTTGTTACGTTTATAACGTATTTTGTTCATTGATATGGTGATTACTTTTCTTGCATCATCCGCACTGGTCATCTTTGGAGCACGTATCGACTGTTACTACCTGACAAGCGTTGAAGGTTCTGGAACGTGTCCACAAGCGCAGACCTATACATTGTCAATGATATGTTCAACTATATTCATGAAATTGTGCGAGGTTAGGATGTTGTTGTATCTGCAGTCAATGTGCATGCCGTAACTATTCATTACTTCTTTAGCCTTATTCACTATGTTTATGCCGTTGGGGACATTTTCTCTACAGTAGCACATTGTAAATCCTTCTTCCTTTGCTTTTTTCAAGGCTTGTTTGAAATTCCTCCTCTGTGTTCGAATGCACTTGTATTCACAAACTCCGTACTGCTCTAGAAGGGTTTCCCTAATCATTACACAAAATATATGCTTCAGATTTACATCTTCAGGCAACACTGCCACTTTAGGTGTCTGTTCGATCAGCGTTTGATTCATGGATTGGTTTTCCATACACAATATATCATTTGTAGTTTTAAACTCGGAGTTTGTTTGATCTAGCTTTCGGTTATTTGTTAGCGACTTCGTAAGTGATTGTAGCAGCCTTTGGTTCTCGTTTATAAGTCTGTACTGACCATTTTTTTTTTCTAATGGATGGCAAAACTTCTTCAAAGATCCAATCTTGAAACTTCTCAGCAATGTGCATTTTAGATTTCATAAGTAACGAATATAATCCCGGCTCTTTAAGAAAGATTGAATGTTTCTCATTATAGGTTAGGGGGAGATTTTCGCTCCCCCATACTCCAGTAATTGTTTTGCGATATTTTTCTCTAACATGTACTCTGATTGCTTCTTTAGGGTTAGCGTAGCCCAATATTGTAGCTACATCCTTAGCTTTGAACCATGGATTATCGCTGCTGTCAAACAGTACAGACAAAGGCTGATCATTAAACACATAGGCGGTTAACTGGTTCATTTTATAGGTTAGATCAAAACGTCGGGTGAACACTCTGACAGAACGTCACACAGCAACACTATTACACAAACACACACTTCAAACTCCCGAACAAGAATGAGCCCGTGGGTGTTTGACAACTGGTGTTCGGTTGATTTAATTTTCTATTTTTATTTCTTTAAGGTACAGGGATCGAGAGAAGGGAGAGAAGGGAAATCTCCTCTTATTAGAAAGATTTTCTTCTAATCCCTAACATGAAAAGCTTTTGTGGCCTTGAAAAAGGCCGATTATGATGGTGTAATCAGGTGGAGGCTAAGGTGTTGGGAAATATTTATTTTTTAATGTTGAAAAACTTTGTTATTTCATCTGGGTGGAGTTCATCCGTTCGTTGATTCCACCACATTTCAACAAGCATCATGTACTTCTGCTCATGTTCAATGGCGTAGATGTGCTCCTCTTCAATAGGGTAGAAATTCATCTTGTAGTCCATGTCCCGCTGCCAATATTCCCATTCCAAGTCGTCCAGCGGACAATGGTTCCACATGCTGTTGATTCCCCGTTGTTTGGAGTACAGAGCGTCGTCAAGATCTTGGATGGTTGAATACACCTTTGGTTCATGAACGTGCTTGAACTTTTTGTCATTGCGCCATAGCCTCTTTTTATGGAAATGCTTCAAGGTGCAATCATCGTCGTCCTTTTGGTTGTAGAATTCATCACCTTCAAAGTAATCATCTTCATCGTCAAATGGCCTCTTCTTATCATTGCTATTCATTGACGTTTCCGCTGCAACACATACATCTTCCAACTCGACGTCTGTGATGGCACAATCCCACTCGATGTTGTCCATGATCTCTTCGTAGCTGTTGTCGCTTCGGAACTCAAGGTGTATCACAGAGACGGCAATACTTCGCCCGCACAGTAAGAGCTCCAAAGACAAACTGACTAAACCCTTGAGGACGCGCTCATAAATAGCACTCCGGTCGGGAGGAGGCCTCGGCCGTGGAACTTTCCACCGCATCGCCCTCCAGAGGAGCTTGGTAGTGTAATGTAAGCGGTAAACAGTTCCCGGAACCGCTGATGAGTAAACAGGCTGGGACAGTCACGTAGGTCCTAGCACGCGCCTCGACACGTGACACCGCGGAGCCTCACTTGCATGCTGATGTCGGGGGGGGGGGGGCTCCTCACTTGCGCGCTGTCAGTCGGGGCTCCTCACTTGCGTGCTGCCAGCTGGGGGCTCCTCACTTGCGTGCTGCCAGCTGGGGGCTCCTCACTTGCTCCTCACCTACATGCTGATTCCTGGTGATGACGTCACCGGGGTCGGGGCTCCTCACTTGCGTGCTGCCAGCTGGGGGCTACTCACTTGCTCCTCACCTACATGCTGGTTCCGGGTAATGACGTCACCAGGGGCTCCTCACTTGCGTGCTGTCAGTCGGGGCTCCTCACTTGCGTGCTGCCAGCTGGGGGCTCCTCACTTGCGTGCTGCCAGCTGGGGGCTCCTCACTTGCTCCTCACCTACATGCTGATTCCGGGTGATTACGTCACCAGGGGCTCCTCACTTGCGTGCTGCCAGCCGGGGGCTCCTCACTTGCTCCTCACCTACATGCTGATTCCAGGTAATGACGTCATCGGGGGCTCCTCACTTACATGCTGATTTCGGTCCGGGGGGGGGGGATCCTCACGCCAGGTGATGTCGCGAGGCAGGTATATCCTCTCGCCAGTTGATGTCGGGAGCAGGTATATCCTCTCGCGTGGAAGAAGCCTATGTTAGGTTTCTACCAGTTGGTCAATACAATAATAGCTTGTTTACGTCGTTGACTGATTTGAAGAGGGCTTTCCACTGAGAGGTGAAAGCTTCTGGAACATTCCACTTGTTTACAACGCAGAAATAGCTTGTGTATTAGCATTAGTTGGCATTAGCGCCTTTGCTGGTTTTGAACCATCGTGAGGGGTCTAGAAGACCACTGATGAGTAAACAGCCAAGATCCCATGAGGAAAACGCGTTTAAATATTAATAGTGGGCCCGGTTAACGGTGGATTCTCAATTTTCTTTAAGGGATGGTTTACTTAGACCGCCGCTCGACATGTGGCGAAGTTTCATCAAAATCGGTCGGTAAACAGCCGAGATCCCATGAGGAAAACGCGTTTAAAAATTAATAGTGGGCCCGTTTAAGGGTGGATTCTCAATTTTCTTTAAGGGATGGTTTACTTAGACCGCCGCCCGGCATGTGGTGAAATTTCGTCAAAATCGGTCGGTAAACAGCCGAGATCCCATAAGGAAAACACGTTTAAAAATTAATAGCGGGCCCGTTTATAGGCGGATTTTCAATTTTCTTTAAGGGATGGTTTACTTAGGAGGGCACCCGGCATGTGGTGAAGTTTCATCAAAATCGGTCGGTAAACAGCTGAGATCCCATAAGGAAAACGCGGTTATAAATTAATAGCGGCCTTGTTTGATGACGGATCTATGGGGTTCTTTCGTCATTTGCTTCCTCTGGGATAGGCCTACACTCTGGAAAAAGTCCCGTGGGAATCGGTAAGTAAATAGGCTAGTTATTAATTTTCAAAAGTTTTTTCCTCATCACGAAAAGTGCCGCAGACGACCGGGGGGGGATGACGTCATGGGGGGGGATGACGTCATGGGGGGGTCCGAGCTTGGCTATGGGGAAGGTCGGGGGGAGGGGATGACGTCATGGGGGGGATGACGTCATGGGGGGATGACGTCATGGGGGGGATGACGTCATGGGGGGGGTGACGTCATGGGGGGGGACGTCCTCGCGTCCTCGCGTCCTCACCGCGCCTATGCTGGTTCTGAAGGAACCAATGCCCCCTACTATCGAGGAATATTGTATTGATTCCGATGAATCTGACTTGGGAAGGGTACGGATTCTCCACACTCATTTGTCATTTGATGATCGAAGGCTAACTCGCTTCCATGATGACACGTTGTACTGATCTTAGTACTGAGTTTATAAGATTAACATTGAACTGTGGAGGGTGTTTTGTAACCCTAAGGTAATGTTTTACGGACTTCCTTAAAATCTTACATGCAAAATATTTACCTTTTATGAATAGTTCAACTGGGCCTATAGTTGTATAGATTACACACTTTTGCCTTGTTACACTATTCGATATTTATATAAATATAATATTTTATATAGTGTAACACAAAATCGACACCTTTAATCTATTTAAAATTAAAAAATTCGGAGGATTATTTATACTCAAAACCAATTCAAAAATAGTTTTGAAAATATTTTTTATACAAATAAAGTGTACTTAAGAGCCCCTTAAAATTCATAGGGGTTTTTATAATTAACGACTTAATGTCTCTTTCATAAAGCACAACACATAATGTTTTAGTATATGCCTTATACATGTTTTATACCTGCTGTCATCTCGCACATTAGTAGTGGAGAAACACCGGTTTTGCATCACTTCCGGCGCTTTTTTCCCATGTTATTCTTATGGGATCAGTTTTTGCACCGACGCCCGATCCTACCCTACACAAATTTTCTTTTTGGCCCCTGCCTTATTTTCCCCCATTTAAAATTTGCATTAATTTTAATACATCCTTTGCAGAAATCCACGAGTTCAAAAATAACTCCACACTAAATAAACAACACATATAAACAACTTAGAAGTTATTGTATAGTAGAGGAGAATTACCGGTTTAACCCCAGAATCGGCGCCTTTTCCCCATGTTATTCTTATGGGGAGCCGTTTTTGAGCCGACGCCAGCTCCCGCCTATAGAGCTCCCGCCCGCAGGCCTATATTAAATATACCCCTTAAATATATTGTCCCCATCCCTCCTCTATATTTTTAAAAATTAATTTTCAAATTCTAAAAAAATATCTTTGGTGTTTACTGTCCGACTTGTCTGCAATTTGGATATGTTATTGTCCTAGTGTTTTAATAAATTTCACATTTCCCAAATTCAACATTTCCAAATGTGTATTAATACCTAAAATGTGTATGAAAAAAATAATATTGCACCACCAAATTGGAAATTTTTTTAATTTTTGCAGTAATTAAACCGCAAAAATGTCTTATTTTAGTGTTAAAAAATATGTTTTTATTATTTAAAAAAGATATAATTTTAAAATTTTCAACCAAGGATATATATAGAAGCCCCAAAACCTCCACCCTCATTCCAACAAAAAATGTTGACCTGTGCACAGTGCTCCACGTCTTACTCCAACAGAAGCAATTTATTACGCCATTATCGACTTGTTCACAAAGTTATTCCTAAAATTTGTAAAATATGTCATCAAATATTTGACAATAGCAATTTTAAAATGCATATGCTAGAGAACCACAATACTTGTAATGTGTGTAAGAGAGTCATCACCCGGAACAAACCCCGCCACCACCTACGATGTGACAAGCGACCCTATAATGTGTTTAAGTTTTACGGCGAGTCCGCGGATATATTAGACACTCTCCAATCTTGTCCTCTACCCATCAAATGGATTCTTATTAGGAGAGTAAAATTCATCAAACACTCAGTGGACAATAATGGTGATTTAATCATTGACAAAGAATGTATTGCTGATTTTCGAAGTTTAACTAATTTATCAATTGAGAAAGCACAGCTAAAGACTCAAATTGAAAATTCACTTTTAAAAATCGATACCTCCATGCATAAGTATCAAGCTCAAGGCAGTGGATGGATATATGACCGCACCAAATACTGGCAGTTGCATGTTTACAAATATAAACCCCTAACTCCCAAATCATACATCCCCACGCCAGAAAATATAAAATCAAAACATGCTGTTTTAAATATTAAAAATAGTGATAATAAATGTTTCACCTGGAGTGTTTTAGCAAGCCTGAATCCAAGGAATCGTAAAGAAAATGCAAATCGAGTAGTTCACTACGAACTCTATGAGGACCAGTTAAATATGACAAATATAAAATATCCAGTAAAAATATCTGACATTGATAAATTTGAAAAACAAAACAACATAAGTGTTAATGTATATGGAATTGAAGGAAAAACAATATATCCACTGAGAACAACTAAACTAAACGACAATACTCACGTCAACCTGCTGCTTCTAAAACATGGTCAGAAATCACATTACTGTTTAATTCGTGATTTTGATAAGTTAATGTTTAATTCTACAAAAGATGACCATAAGAAATATTTTTGCAAGTTCTGTTTGCAACATTTTGGCACCAAAGATATATTGGAACGTCACACAACACACTGTAAACCCTTTGATGCTCAAAGAGTACAAATGTCTGAAAAAGATACACTACAATTTACGAATTACAAATATCAACTTAAAGCTCCCTTTGTGATTTATGCAGATTTCGAATGTTTTATAAACAGCGGCAAACACACTCCTTCTGGATTTGCTTATGTTGTGGTGAGAGACTCTAAAATTATTTACGAAGAGTTGTACAGCGGTGAAAATGTGATGGATGTATTTTTCGAAAAGTTATTTAAAACCTATGACTTTATTAAAAGTCAGATGGAAGTATATGTTCCCCTTGTAATGACTGCAGAGCAAGAGGCATCCTTCCAAAACTCTAAATACTGTCACATATGCCAACAACTGTTACTGGGTGATAAAGTGCGCGACCATTGCCATCTAACAGGCAAATTCCGAGGACCCTCCCACAACGCTTGCAATTTAAACTATAAAGTAACCAAGAAAATTCCAATATTCTTCCACAACCTTAAAAACTATGATGGTCATTTAATTATGCAACACTTGGGAAAACTCAATCGCAAATTGAATTGCATAGCCAAGGACATGGAAAAATATATATCATTCTCTGTTGATGATTTGGTATTTTTGGATTCCTACAACTTTCTGTCTCTTCCCTTAAGCAAATTAGCTTCCAATTTAAATACATTTAGATTTATAGACAATCCACTACTACAACGCAAGGGCGAATTTCCATACGAATACATGACAGGACCAGAAAAGTTTTTAGAGACCCTACCACCCATAGAGGCATTTTACAGCAGCCTAACTAAAGAATGTATATCTCCTGCACAATATGAACATGCTAAAAACGTATGGAATCATTTTAATATAAAGAATTTAAAAGAATATCACGATTTATACCTTAAAACAGATGTGTTGTTATTAGCTGATGTGTTTGAGACATTTAGGGACTTGAGTTTAAAGGATTATAAACTCGACCCTGTCCACATGTACTCATTGCCTGGACTATCATGGGAGGCGTGTCTTAGAATGACCGGCATAAAATTACAGTTATTTAGTGACATTGACATGCATTTGTTTATAGAACATGCCATTAGAGGTGGTGTAAGCATGATTTCCACACGCTATGCTAAAGCCAACAATAAGTACATGGGCGAACATTATGACCCAAATCAAGAAAGCACCTATCTTGTATACTTAGACTGCAACTCGCTATACTCTACAGCAATGTGCGAGTCGTTGCCCGTTGATGGCTTTAGATGGACAAATGAGAAAGATTATAAAGCCAATAAAAATGAAAACTTTGGATTTATTTTGGAAGTTGATTTAAAATACGATAAAAGTTTACACGACTTGCATAATGACTACCCGCTCGCACCAGAAAAAATGAATGGAAAATTAATACCAAATTTAAATGACAAAACCAAATATATTCTACATTATAAGGCACTAAAAAAATACGAAGAACTGGGTTTGGTAGTTACAAAATACCACAGAATCTTAAAATTCAGACAATCAAATTGGCTTGCACCCTATATTAATTTTAATATTGAAAAGCGACAAAAAGCTGAACATGATTTTGAAAAAGACTTTTACAAACTGTTAAATAACAGTCTCTTTGGTCGAACAATTATGAACCAACGCAAGTTTCGTGATATACATCTTGTAGACGAGTCTAAGTTAACAAAGTATGTTACAAAGCCAAGATTTGACTGCAGCAAAATGTTCGATAACAACTTGCATGCTGTGCATTTAAATAAATTAATTGTAAAGTTTGATAAACCAATATATTTAGGAATGACCATTTTGGATATCAGCAAAGTAATCATGTATGATTTCCACTATAATTATATGTCAAAATTTAAGAATAAAAAGTTCTTAATGACAGACACGGACAGCCTTCTTTATTCTATAGTAACAGAGGACTTTTACAAGGAAATACAAAGCGACTTGGACCGTTTTGACACCTCTGCATACAGTAAAGACCATTTCTTATACTCTGATAAAAACAAAAAAGTTACGGGCAAGTTTAAAGATGAATTAAATGGTCAAATTATGTATGAATATTGTGGTTTAAGGCCAAAATTATACTCTTTCATTCCTCTACAGTGGTTATACGAAAAAGAAAAGCAGCTAGAGGTTAAGAAGGCAAAAGGAGCTGACGGCGCTACAGTTAAACATCTCTTAAGACACCAACACTACTTACACTGTTTTGCAACTGGAGAAGATTACTACGAGAATGTTACAAGAATTAAATCCACAAACCACCATCTGCAATCATTAACAATGAACAAAAAGGTACTCTCTTTTGATGACGACAAGAGGTTTATTGTGGATGGCATCAACACCCTTGCCCTTGGTCACTATAAAATTGGTCAAACATAAATCTGTATTTGCCACTATTCTTTGGCCTTTCCTTGTCTATTACAATAAAGCCATATTTAGACCTATCCCAGCATTGATGGCAGAGATTTCTAAATTGGTTAAATGAAAAATCATTTCCCACATGATTGTTATACACATGTTTTAAATTTAAATCGTCTTGTTTAAATAATATTAGAAAATTAACATTGTCACGTAAATGTTTGTGTACTTTACTGTAAGATTGACACAAGTAAAAACTGTTAACATTTTTGTGTCTGCCCATTGAGAAAAATTGTGTGATATTTGGACTATTTATGTCATCAAATACAACTATTGAGTGTGATTCTACATCATTTGGTGTGATTTCACAGTTTGAATATGTGTGTAATTTAACTTCATCACACAGACGGAATATTTCAATTATTTTTTTATATTTTTCTTGTTCTAAAGATTTGGATATTATATATAAATTTGTAAACTTTAATCCTTGTTTTTTTACAATTAAGTTATAAATTACAACAGTCTTCCCCGAACCACTGGGCCCTATTATAAGACAGCGAATATTATTAGGAAATAGACCCAACTTCTTTGGTGTATTTTCTTTATGTGCAATTTTAAATTTGTTCTTTTGTTGAATAAATGACATTTTTTATATAATGGTGTATTTTCTTTATGTGTTGATTCTTTGTTGAATAATTTTTTTATATAATAAAAATGGCAAAGAGAAAGTGTAAGAAGGGTAAGGGATTATTCTTAAAGCCATATAGAGGCCGTGGCTTGTTAAATACCCTTATAAACAACCTTCCTTTCCCCCTCCACATCCCGTCGTATTCATATTGTGGTCCAGGAACTAATATACGTGAAAATTTAGCCAAAAATGTACCTCCAAAAAATAAGCTAGACTCTTATTGTAAAGAGCACGACATATTCTACATGAATAATCCTGATACAGCCGCCCGGAACAAGGCAGATATGAGATTAGCGGACCAGGCTTGGACTAGGGTTTCGGCAAAGGACGCCAATCTGGCCGAAAAAGCAGCAGCTTATGCAGTGACAAATTTGATGAAGGCCAAGGCAAAAATGGGAATGGGATTAAAATTTAATAAAAAAGATGGACAACTTTCAGCTGTTAGAGGCCGCAAGAGACGTGCCTCACTTTCGAGGAGTGTACCTAAAAAACGAGCTAAGAAAACTGACACCAAAAGTAAGAGAATGTGGAATTATTAATTTAGACAGTGACGGGGGCACACATTGGACAGCATATCGTAAAAATAAAGATATTGTAATATATTTTGACCCTTTCGGAATACAGCCTCCAAAAGAGGTAATTGAATATTTTGTACCATCTAAAATCTACTATACAACTGATCAAATACAAGATTTAAACAGTTCCATTTGTGGAATTTTATGTTTATCATTTCTGAAAAATTTTAGTTTATAAAAATGGATTCATTTACTATAACATTCACAGGTACAGAGCCAGAGTTGAAGTCGGTGTTCTTTCCTCCTATAGAATTAAATGGTGATTATGTAATTGGGCTGGTAGATTTTCAAAGTTATAATTCTATATTTAATGTTAAAAAACCTCTAAATACTTTGACATATTACAAAATGCACAAAATTACAACCCCAAAAGGGGAGGTTACAATTGACGAATTAAACCGGGCATTAGATGGTAAAGTTGAAGTTATTATACAAAATAAAGTAGCATTAATTAATACAAAAGTCAAACTTATATTTTACAAAGGCCTAGTTCCAAAATTAAATAAACTTAAAGACACAAAATTAACTATAGACGAGGGTGAGGATGTGTATTATTACGATCACAAAGCTCCAAATGTAATTGAAATTGCTGAAGGTACATACGAGGTGTTTGAGCTTGCGAAGGAAATTCAAAAGCAACTCCCAGATTTTGTACTTATAGCCGATAATAAAACTATGAAAGCCACATTACATTCTGGCCATGTGTTTGATTTTACAAAACCGTGTTTAGGGTCTGAATTATTGGGATTTAAAGGATTTTCTACTCCAGATATTGCGTTTAAATCCGTAAATAAAATCAACATAAATAATGTAAATGTGATTAGAGTAAAATGTAATATTGCGAATGGGTCTTATTTAAATGGTGACAAATCACACACCATACACAGTTTTTACCCAGAAGCTCCTCCGGGCTACAAGATTATTGAGGTCCCCAGAAATATTATATACTTCCCTGTAAATAAGAGAAGTTTAGATGTTGTTAGCATTACATTTGCAGATCAACACGACAAGCCAATTGACTTTAATAAAGAAGAAACTACAATTACTTGTCATATAAAAAAGATATGAGAATTTACAAGAACGGGCTGAGTGTGCAAAATGCCAGGTTTCTGCGATCAATTGGGTTGAAGTTAAAATTTTCTATTAATAAAAATGGAAGATTTTCTAGACGTTGCAGGAAAATTCCAATACGATGATAGCCTGGTTAAAATTACAAATCACTCCTATGTTCCACACAACACTTTAGCAATAAATAATTCCGATGAAATTCGAATATGCATAAATAATCAAGATTTACTAACACTCCCATGTAGGAGTTATTTGTATATTAAAGGAGAAATAGAGAATCATGATAAAGGACATTTTATAAATAATGCATTTGCATTCTTATTTGACGAAATTAGATACGAAGTTGCTGGTAAAGAAATAGATATTGTAAGAAATCCGGGAATTTCCAGTCTTATGAAAATATTGTGCTCTTACAATAAAACAACTAAATTGTCAAATGTAGCATTTGATTCTGATGAAAATTTAAAGGAGTTCCATAAAAGCGGCAAGTTTAGTACTTGTGTCCCGTTAGAGCTGTTAATGGGTGTGTTTGAGGATTTTAATAAGGTTTTAGTAAATGTTAAACAAGAATTGGTGTTGAAAAGATCCAAAAACGACTTAAATTGTATATTAACAACATCTAATGCTCCAACTGGTGTCGATCCTATTCCTAAAATTACACTTAAATCGATTCAGTGGGTGATGCCGCACGTGGTGCCATCTGATGGGGAGAAGCTTCAATTACAAAAGATGTTATTGCAAAATAAAAATTTGCAAATTGCATTTAGAAGTTTGGAGCTACACGAACTCCCATCATACCCCGAAACCAAGAGACACACATGGTCAGTTAAGACGTCATCGAGTTTGGAGAAGCCCAGGTATGTTATATTTGGTTTCCAAACAGGTAGGGACAACAGTGCACGAAAAAGAACTGATGAATTTGATCACTGTAAATTGAAAAATCTCAAAGTGTTTTTAAACTCTGAATATTATCCTTATAGTGATTTAAATCTCGACTTTGAAAATGGAGATGCCTCTAAAGCTTATGAGATGTTTGTGAGGTTTAGGGAGGGTTACTACAACACCGTCCCCGATCCTATGTTTAACAGAGCTGACTTTATAAATAAATATCCTCTAATTGTAATAGATTGTTCTAGGCAGAATGAATCAATCAAAGAGGGGGTTGTAGATATTAAATTAGAAATTGAAACTGCAGAAAACGTCCCTTCAAACACATCTGCATATTGCCTAATAATACACGATAAGGTGTTTGAGTATAATCCTTTGACAAATGAGATAAATAAAATGTAAATAAAATGAAAACAAATATTCAACAAGAATTGGTAGAGTCTGCAAAACAAATAAGAGAAAAATATAGGGCGTTAAAACGTGGTAAATTTCTAGAGGCTGAAGAGAGGTTCCAAACATTCCAACCGTTAATAGAGCCTTTGCAAGAATTAAAAAATTTAGCCACAAAAACAGAGAGGCCAGTTCTCCCAATGATTTTAGAAAAGACCCCGTCTAGAATACCAAGAATAACACAAATAACACCGCACAAATTAGATTTTGGTCTTTTAGCATCAGACTATTTAGGAAATTACCTTAGTAGAAGTAGTATGACAGACACCACATATGGTATTAGGCGAGAAGGAAATAAATTTTTTATTGGGAATCAGGAAGTTCAAATTGCCAATGATGATGTTACAGTTGGAGAAAAAATTTATAAAGGGACAAAGGGATTGTGGGAATTGTTAACTTTAAAAGAACCCGTAAACTATAGTCAGGCTGATTTGCAAAATTATAAAGAGATTTTGGAAGCTACAAATGCACATTTAAAGGGTTATAAAACAGGTGCGGCGATGTCAAGTAATAAACACACTAAATATCTTAATATAATTAAACCCCTGTTTAAGACTGTTGGTGAAGGTTTAAGGCAGGTAACTGGTAATAAAATAGATTATGTTTATTGGGACGATCCTAATGAGCTTGTAGATAGGTTAAGACTGCTTTGGTTAAGCCGATTGGCGGGAAATTCTGGAGTGGATAATGAGATAGATTCTATCATAGAAGAATTGAGGGAAAGTGGAATTGTTTATTAAATAAAAATATGATAGATAAATTTTATCGCGTATATAACCCGTATAGTAAACCAGAAGCTAGAAGTTTTAAAGAAACTACTTTAAATCTAAAAGATGATTGTTGGAATGCTTTAAATTATAAAATTAGTAATGTTAAAGGTGGGGAGTTTACTGATGATGTATCGACTTTGGGGCAGACGTTAACCAGGAAAGGTGATGCTTTTGTACAAGGTAATACTAAATATAAGTTTTTAGAATCCAAGAATAATAATTGGAACGCTAATAAACGCAAAATTACTAATGTTAAACGAGGTGAAAGCTCAACCGATGTGCCCACATTAGAGCAAACTTTAATAAGAAAAGATGGTGTCTTTGTACAAGACAAAAATAATTATGAATTTTTGGAATCGGAGGGAAATGTTTGGAATGCCAAAAAGCGAAAAATAAGTAATTTGTTGGCTGGTAAAGAAAGCGATGATGTTGTAAACGTCTCTCAAGTACCAAAAATGGATCTAAACTTTTGGGATTTTAATAATAAAAGGCTAGTTCGTGTTAAACCCGCTGTTGATGAGAACGATTGTGTTACAAAACATCAGACTGTGACTTTAGACGGTCTTAAATTTGATGGTAAAAATAAGCAATTAACAAACATTTTACCTGGGACATTGCCAAATGATGTGGCTGTTGTTAAGCAAATATTAACAAAGGGTGAGAAAAGCATAATAAAACAGGGGGATAAATATTATAATGTGTTAACATTAGATGGCGATATGTGGGATGCAGAGGACAAATTAATAAAGAATATACCTGAAGGCAAAGATAGGAGTGATGTTTGTTTAATGTCGCAGGTTTTGAGGTATGACGATAATATTAAAACTTTTAGACAAGACAATATTAAATTTGATATTTGTTTAAAATCACACGCATTAAGGTTTAACAATAAAACTAATAAATTTATGCAAGACAATAATGAAATTGATTTGATGATGTACAATCCTAAATTGTTGGTTGCAGACCCTACATCTTTAAGCGGATTTAAGACTTTAGATGGAGGGGCATATTTGCCAAAAAACTATGTATATCAAAGAATGAGTGATGGTATGTTGGTTGGTAGCAATGGAGGTGTTTTTGAAACGACAGAGACTGGCAGATATGTTAACATTAAAAATAAAGAATAAAAAATGGAAAAAATTGCTTACGAATTGCATAAGCCCGCGAGAAAGAACTTTGTTAGAAGGTCTTTTAAGGTGTTGGGTATAAACGAAACTGTTCAAATCGATTTAATAGATATGCGGAATTATGCTAGAGAGAATTCTGGAAATAAATATATTTTAACTTTAATAGACACATTTTCTAAAAAAGCTTATGCTGCTCCACTAAAGAATAAAACTGGATTAGTAGTCACAGAAGCTATAAAAACTATTCTCCCAAAGGGAGTTAAAAATATTCAATCTGATAACGGAAAAGAATTTTTTAATGAACATTTTACCAAACTAATGAAAATTCTAAATATTAATCACTACCACACTTACTCTACAACTAAGGCGGCTATTGTGGAAAGGTTCCAGAGAACTTTAAAGAATTGGTTGTATAGAGAGTTTAGTGCACAAGGGAGTTACAAGTGGTTGGATTTACTTCCAAAGTTAATAAGGATATATAATAATAAAGTACATAGATCCATAGGCATGAAACCTAACCATGTAAGTGCTAAGAACTCTAAAGACGTACACGAAAGGTTAGCATCTAAAGTACAAGTTAAAAAGCCAAAATATAAGGTGGGGGATAGTGTAAGGATATCTAAATATAAACATGTATTTAGTAAAGGATATACCCCTAACTGGACGGGAGAGCTTTTTACAATAGCAGAAGTTAAGAAAACAAAGCCTGTGACTTATATTTTGAAAGATGAAAATGGCAATATAATCAAAGGAGGATTTTATACAGAAGAATTGTTAAAGACTAAATATAAAGACATGTATTTGGTAGAGAAGGTAATTAGGAGGAAGGGTGATTTATTATATGTCAAATGGCTCGGGTTCCCAAGTAGCCAGAACTCGTGGATTTCTGCAAAGGATGTATTAAAATGAATTTTAGGGTCAAAATATGGCAAGAGTCAAAACGGAAATTAGGGTGCAAAAGTCAGTAAATAGTTGGCAATTCAACCGTAATAGTTAATTTGGGAAATGTGAAATTTATTAAAACACTAGGACAATAACATATCCAAATTGCAGACAAGTCGGACAGTAAACACCAAAGATAGTTTTTTAGAATTTGAAAATTAATTTTTAAAAATATAGAGGAGGGATGGGGACAATATATTTAAGGGGTATATTTAATATAGGCCTGCGGGCGGGAGCTCTATAGGCGGGAGCTGGCGTCGGCTCAAAAACGGCTCCCCATAAGAATAACATGGGGAAAAGGCGCCGATTCTGGGGTTAAACCGGTAATTCTCCTCTACTATACAATAACTTCTAAGTTGTTTATATGTGTTGTTTATTTAGTGTGGAGTTATTTTTGAACTCGTGGATTTCTGCAAAGGATGTATTAAAATTAATGCAAATTTTAAATGGGGGAAAATAAGGCAGGGGCCAAAAAGAAAATTTGTGTAGGGTAGGATCGGGCGTCGGTGCAAAAACTGATCCCATAAGAATAACATGGGAAAAAAGCGCCGGAAGTGATGCAAAACCGGTGTTTCTCCACTACTCACATTTTGCAAACGTTTTTGCGAAAAAGTCATCTAATGCCAAACGTGAGTCATAGGGCAAACCACATTAAATATATCTTACCCTAATGATATCCTAAAATCACCATAGGAGGTTTATGAATCACCCAAATAAGATTGGAATTTAGATCGTTTCCTATCTAGTCTTTACATGCCTTGTGTAAGGTTACAAAATCCTGGTGATGTTTCAGTAAAGTTGTCTGTCACAACATCAGCATTCCGTCACGCGTCGTCATCGGGTAGAGTTGTCAGTGAGATACTGTTATCACTGTCGCCAAACTGGGTAGTGTTCGGCCGCGTCAGCGAGTTCTCCGGTGTCAGTCCCCGCTGCATCGTTATTGATATATAACAACTCATACCAGAACTGATGAACTCGCTCCAAACTTTCCCATGATAGACTAGTCTGTGAGACACTTGTCATCACTTGTTTTCATTAGTTGGTGCATTCATAATTGAAAAAAAGAGAGCCATTGATTTTAATTTCAGTTTTTTTCTTCAAATAATTAGATGTATTACTTTATATTAGGGGAAACGAAATTTCATCCGTAAATAATATCAAACGTTACGTTGTGTATCGTAACAGGGGATCAATAGTTATTGCGTTGTACAAATCGTTGCTCAAGAAAAAAATTTCCTCGTTATCGTTTTACGATAATCGTAGTTTAACAATTTAATCGCTTGGCACAAACTTTGAACATTCTTGATCTTCCTTACGCTATTCACCTAACGTTCAAATTATTGTTAAAGTAAGGCAATATTAATAATACGATACATCAATATGATTGCGCTACCTAGGTATCAGTCGCCAAACATATTAATCACATTACATTTATATTGCATAATTTTGCTTTACTTATGGTATTACCTTTCAGTTATCTCACACTGTTGCGGAAATCGAATCGAAAATAAACATCACCCCTGTTATTTTCCTCACCACCTGTGTAAAATAATCATGATTCAAAAATATAATGTGAACGCCCTGTGGCACGGCTAACATACCGATGTCCATGGAAACAGAACACCCTAGTGGACATAGTTTACGAGTCACAAACTGTTTACAGAAGCTCCTTAGTTACAACATATTGAATCCTTGTTGTGATATTTTGGCTATTATATAGGAAATCTGTTCGAATGATATATATATGTTTTCTTTATTCGTTTGGTTTGATTTAATCCTAACACCAGGGTTAATGGAGTTAATGTAATAAAAGATGGTGTGGACAATTTTCAATGACATAAAACAGAATAAACAGTCAAACTCATCAATGGCCTCATCTGGTCGTTCTGGCCATTTATACAACCGAAATGATTGAGAAAATGATTCCAAAGATTGTGATTTGAATTAACACGACCCGTAGCAGGTCAGAGATTTTTTTATTCATGTTATTTTCTTCCTGGATTGATACATGACTTAGAATATAACGTTACATATATTGTCGTCGTCAATCTATTAGTTTTACTAGATTGCTAGTTTCGGGACTATTATTGTCCCATTATCAACTCTTCAAATCAAAATAAACTAGAATGCCGTCATCGTCTTGAAGTTTAAAATATTTTTATTCTAACTTGCACATTGTTTTGGGATAATTTTGAAGTCAAGACAAGTTTTGTTGAATTTGATGTTCTGAAATGTGTCAATAATTTCAGTTTGATATTCTTAAATTTGTAGCCAAATGCATGACTGGCATTTAATTTCTTCATGCTATTTAATTTCTAAAAAAATTCCTACAAGTTTACGAATATCAAACTGAAATTATTGACAAATGTCAGTACATCAAATTCAACAAAACTTGACTTGACCTCAACATTATCCCAAACTATGTGCACGTTAAAATTAAAGCCTTTTAAACTTCAAGACGACGACAGTTTTCTAGTTTCTTTTGATATGAAGATTTGATAATGGGGGACAGTTCTAATTCCACAACTAGTAATCTAGTAAAACCAGTGGATTTACGACGACAATGTAATATTTTATTCTGGTTTGGTTTAAAGGGGGTTTTCTATGTCTTGTGATGTGGGTAGGTGAGGCTAATACTGCACCTCCCTTCCAAGTGGTAAGAAAAGCTTCAAGTCTCGCTTATCTTAATCACATCGCCACTTTTTTATACATATTTCTCTTGTGTATATAAAACTGTTACGTAACCAAACAGTTGGTAAACACATCTTAATATTAAATATTCTTTGTTTTAGTATCCGTAAGGACGAAGTTATTAGTTATTTGATTAATTTGAAACAAGATTCATGTCGAAATAAATTGTTTTATGAAGGCTAATAACTCGACATAAAGGGTATAACTCCAGATCTCTGTTGATTATTGTTTGTCGTAACAAGTTGATTGCAGTATTGTTTCACATTTGCTTGTAATTGCTACCAGACTCTGGCTCCAGTTTAATGGTTATTGCACTCTAATTCCGCCCTATTACGCCGACTTGTAAGTGAGCTTTTAATCAATTATAATTTCCTTTGTTTTTCTTGTCGTTTAACGTTATGTTCATTTAATGCTGTTGTGATTTCCTTAGAAACTAAACTTATGATTGAATTGTTAAAAAAGAGGTTACCAAATTCATCATTGATATTGAGTGTATACGTACCCATAAGACACTACCAATGGCTTTATTCTTTTAATACTTTACATCAATTATAAAACACTCCTCCTTTTTGGAAAAAGGCTTGAAAACATTTTGATTCAGATTATTTAATTTAAAAGTAAATTAAAATGTATTTCAAAGAGCACACAAAACATTGTAAAATACGCCTCGCAATGACTCCGTGAGTGAGGAAGACGCCTTGATGTTATTGCTCAATGCTTCTACGTGACAGTCTCGCCCGACTGTGAACTCTGTACATCCTAATATATCGTTACGTATACAAAGAAAAGATAAATTATAGTGACTATAAGTTAAGGCAAATGGTGCTTAAAAACTAAAATAAAAAATGAATAACATACACTGTAGCATCAAACAGTTGACAACAAAATGTTTGTAATTACTGAACCTTTACTTGTAGTAGGATTGAACCAAAGCCTCTGCCGCTTTGGCATCTAGGTCCAACAGCCACCGCCCCAACATCCTTCCTCCTCTAGAATAATTTATCTGCTTCAATTGGTTAGTGAGACATTTGAAATGCTAAACACAGTACGTGGTCTAATGTTATCCATTTAGAGAATAAGTACAACTTTATTACCTATTTATTTTTATGGACGTATGCTAACAATACCCCCGTCGCAGCAAACCTGCGTACTCAGCGAATTTCCAATGAATATATATATGTGACTCACTACCACATAGAGCTACTTACCAAGTTTCACAAAAATACATCCATAAATAAGTGATATATAGCAGTTTATTTATTCTCCATAAGAATAACATTAGGGTTGAGGACGCAGGTTTGCTGCAACGAGGAAGATAAGTATTTTTTTGCAATTATCAATATAACTGAACCAGGTGAAGCTATATAACAAGTTTTATTAATTTAGGTTCATAATTAAGGGAAATATACAACTTTACTTATTCTCCATATGAATAACATGGGGGCCGAGTATGCAGGTTTGCTGCTACGGGGACTATCAACAAAAAACTTGTTTTTTGTGCTAATATCAATATACCACAACTAGGTGAAGCCACATACCAAGTTTCATCAATATACATTCAAAAATAATCGAGATATAGAAATTTATTTATTCTCCATAAGGATAACACTGGACAACGTACTGTGTTTAGCACTTTGAATATCTCTGCAACAGTTGGACGTAGAACAAAAATTAAAACACCAAAATGTTTGTTTTGTTGAGCTAAACATTTTAATAAACAGAAATGTGAAGTTTTTAGTAAAACTATCTGGGAAAAATCTCAAAACCTTTTTCCCATAAGATTAACATGGGACACGTTTTTGTGGATTTTCTCCGCAACCACTTAACCTAGGTTAACGATTCAAAATACTAAATTATTTGTTTTTTAAGCTCTATAAAATGGCTATAACCAAAATTGAGTGTTTTTAACATTTTGGGGTCAAATTTGCAAAAAAAACGATTTTTGGAAAATTGTAAACCCCCATAAAATCCCCTTCCCATACTGCGATCGATCTGGTTTTCGAACTTAAAGTCATAAATGCTACTCTCCACATTTGTGCCAAATTTCATCAAAATCGGGTGTTTCTTTCAAAAGTTATCGCGGTAACGGACACACACACACACACACACACACACACACACACACACACACACACACATATATATTTATTTATATTTATATATATATATATACATATTGAATATTTCTGATTGATTAGGGCTGCTGATAATAATAATAATATTAACATTTTAAAAAACAAACACCCTTTTTTAAGATCTTTATTATTTTCTTATTTTTTGACTGACATGTTTCGGCAATGATGCCATTTTCAAAGTCAATATAACCTCACAAAATGTTGTATAAGTAAAAAAACATCTGTATAAAATAAATTAATCTAATCATATGGTCCTAAATCAAAATTAATTTGTTTTATATAAATGTATATATACTAAATTAAATATATCTATTTCTTTTGTCCTCTTATTTGTTTGATTTTATCATATAAGGAATGCTGCTGTTTTATTTGCATACTATTTAGCATGTTTGGTGCATCTTTTTTGTAGTTAAAATAGATATGCATTTCTTCTTTAACGTTTAGTTTTTCCGATCTCCTTTCATATTCAAGAATGTTTAAATTTCCTTCTAAATTTTTGTAGTTATGACCTGAATTTAGTAGATGATCAGCAAAATTAGATTTCATTGTTGTTGCATTCTTTGATCTCAGTGCTTGAATATGTTCTTTGAAACGAATTTTAAAATTTCTCTTAGTTTGCCCGATGTAGTAGCTGCTGCAATCACTGCAATTTATTTTGTACACTCCAGGTTGGTTGTAGTCTTGAGTTTGAATTTGTGGACGATTTGAAATTTTATTGTTTATCATTTTAAATATATTGTTTTTAGTTTTATAGCTAATTTTGAAGTTTGAGTTTTTAAATGTTTTTCTAATGGCTTTGTCCATATATGCATTGTAGGGCACGCATATAAATTTAGAATTCTCGTTTGATGTTGTATCTTTTCTGATCGTTCGTTTCTCAATTTTTCTTTTGATCAATTTATTTATCATATTAGGGTTATATCCATTAGTTTTAGCTAAATACAAAATTTCAGAAAAGAAAAAGAAGTAATAATGTATTTAGCTAAAACTAATGGATATAACCCTAATATGATAAATAAATTGATCAAAAGAAAAATTGAGAAACGAACGATCAGAAAAGATACAACATCAAACGAGAATTCTAAATTTATATGCGTGCCCTACAATGCATATATGAACAAAGCCATTAGAAAAACATTTAAAAACTCAAACTTCAAAATTAGCTATAAAACTAAAAACAATATATTTAAAATGATAAACAATAAAATTTCAAATCGTCCACAAATTCAAACTCAAGACTAAAACCAACCTGGAGTGTACAAAATAAATTGCAGTGATTGCAGCAGCTACTACATCGGGCAAACTAAGAGAAATTTTAAAATTCGTTTCAAAGAACATATTCAAGCACTGAGATCAAAGAATGCAACAACAATGAAATCTAATTTTGCTGATCATCTACTAAATTCAGGTCATAACTACAAAAATTTAGAAGAAAATTTAAACATTCTTGAATATGAAAGGAGATCGGAAAAACTAAACGTTAAAGAAGAAATGCATATCTATTTTAACTACAAAAAAGATGCACCAAACATGCTAAATAGTATGCAAATAAAACAGCAGCATTCCTTATATGATAAAATCAAACAAATAAGAGGACAAAAGAAATAGATATATTTAATTTAGTATATATACATTTATATAAAACAAATTAATTTTGATTTAGGACCATATGATTAGATTAATTTATTTTATACAGATGTTTTTTTACTCATACAACATTTTGTGAGGTTATATTGACTTTGAAAATGGCATCATTGCCGAAACATGACAGTCAAAAAATAATAAAATAATAAAGATCTTAAAAAAGGGTGTTTGTTTTTTAAAATGTTAATATTATTATTATATATACATATATATAAATTTAAACGAATAGTGTTTTTGGCATCTGGGGACCTCAAAACGAAAAGTTATCATGGTCTCGGGCTTAAGTCTTACCATGCCACCTACGGTAATAGCTTCTTCCCTATAGGGGAAATTCGCTAAAACTTGGTATATGGTTTCATTTTCTAGAAATAAATTGATTTTTTCATAAAAATCCGTTTTGTTGTGATCTCTGTTGCAGCAAAACTATCCACTCAAACTTAAGTTTACTCTTATTTAGGGTAGATTTAGGGTTTTACCTTGTATAATTTCATGAGACTTAATTAGTGGCTTAATGTGGTAGAGATGTGCACCTAGATGCAATGGGAATTTGCTGAGTAAGCAGGTTTGCTCCGAATGGAGTTTTTGACTTATTATGTGGAAGTAATAAGTCACTTGACACAATGCACTTGACATAATTTCTACATTGTACATTAAGCGTGTGTTTCTCTCGATTGTATACGATGGAACAACGTGTGACCTCTCCTGGTTTGTTTGACATGCTTTTAGTCATGTAGCACCAGACCGCCACAGAGCTTAGTGGTGTTCTACAAAAGAGGCGTATCCCATGCCTATGCAATGCCCATGTAATGTCCAAGGTTGTAAAGTGTGACATAAAATATCTTGGTTAGAGTTTGTACAGTTTTATTGTCATCCATACCAAAAATTTAAAAACTGAAAATAAAATGGAAATGACATATGCTACAGCTTAATTAAAACAGTTTACTTACTAGATTAATTAATATCCATCTAATTGCATTTTTTTTCTTCGTTTTAATTACGACGGTGCTTATCTCAGAGCATCGCAAACCATGTCCAAAGTATAATGGAATTTCATAAGTATGATTATTTATTTTACTTTCATAAACAAACAACGACTGTTATATATTAATCACACTGTGGGCTGGTTTTTTAGACTTTAAAACAATTATAATGTTTATTTTTCAATTTGTGAAAGATCCTGTATCATTAAAATTGTAACCCCTACTAACATAGACGAGAGCGCGCGCGCAAACTCAGGCATTATAAAGAAAGAAAGAAATACAAATGTATGAACTAAAATTGTTTAATGATAGCAAATACCAGAAATTGCTAATTATAAAATTGTAGACCTACTTACACCTAAACTAAAATTGCCAATGTGGTAGGTATTATACTGTCACCTAATTTACTTTTGCCACAAAAAGGTTACGCAAATTTGTAAGGTCATTAGAAAATAATTGCAAATAGAGTAAAATTAAATTATGATAAACCATCCGATGAATGTCCGATACTTAACTTTTCTGGGCAACAGCTGACAATCAAATAAAACAGTAATTTTGTGTAAAAAAACTAATGCGGGAGTGTTATTAGGTATATTTACCTTTTTAAATTTGCTTAAATAAATTTATGCAATTACAAACATGAAGATTTGTTTTTATTTGCTCGACACTTGGAAACAAATTACTGATTGCGTCAAATATGCATGTGTGAGTTGATTGATTACCTTTTTTCAGTGAAAAACAGGTTTCTTTATATTTACAAGGTTTTTAATGTGACTTTCCTCAATTATTATGATCAACGTTGAAACCCTCAATTATTTGTTTAAATCCTCCAGTAATCGCACACAGTTACGGATAGCAAACTTAGTGTAGTGTATAGTTTACAATATTTACTTTTTAAAGTTTTCAGTTTATTTTAATTAGCTCTTTTTTTAAAAACGAAAGAAGTCACAATTTATTTAATTTTATTAATCATTACTTTTAACTTTTAACATTACATGAGTAGTTACTATAGCAACATGCATTTATTATAAAATCCCGTACTATAAAAACTACACCATGACACGCGCTATAATTAGTCCCTCAGTATTGTTATAACAAGTATTTGAGGATATAATGCCCAATTAGATGTTTGTGTTTATACTCTACAACCAATTGATACAGTAATATATATAACGTATGGTCTAATAGTAAATTTTTCTTCCGCTATTGTATTTTCGACAAATTACGTTAATCTATGACCATTACTATAGCCTAACTTATAATAGGGCCTAGAAGTTTTTATATGTTGTTGCTAATATTTCATTACATGGCAAAATTTGAATTTGAGTCGGCACAGCATTACAGTTTGAACACTCAATTAAATAATGAATATTTAAAGTCTTTCCGTACTGATCCATAATAAAAAAGATTTAAATATTCATTATTTAATTGAGTGTTCAAACTGTAATGCTGTGCCGACTCAAATTCAAATTTTGCCATGTAATGAAATATTAGCAACAACATATAAAAACTTCTAGGCCCTATTATAAGTTAGGCTATAGTAATGGTCATAGATTAACGTAATTTGTCGAAAATACAATAGCGGAAGAAAAATTTACTATTAGACCATACGTTATATATATTACTGTATCAATTGGTTGTAGAGTATAAACACAAACATCTAATTGGGCATTATATCCTCAAATACTTGTTATAACAATACTGAGGGACTAATTATAGCGCGTGTCATGGTGTAGTTTTTATAGTACGGGATTTTCTAATAAATGCATGTTGCTATAGTAACTACTCATGTAATGTTAAAAGTTAAAAGTAATGATTGAAAATAATGTAGTTTTACTGAAATCGACTAAAACACTTCGTGGTCTGGGTGCCGATGAGGGGAGGAGTTTGAGTACTCAACATGTTTTCCCTTGCTTTTAACTTAAGGTACCGACCAGTAAACGCATACGCGAACCACTTGACGCAACCCTGGCCTCTTAGTCAACAGCGGGGGCAACTGAGGGGTACAAACACGACTGTCTGATGGAAACTAAACATTTGCGGCTGAGCCACACACTGTCAGATATAGGTGGAATCCATCAACACTCGACCTGTTAGAAGTATCCTACCAACACTATCTCATCAATTGTTCATTCTTTATTGGTTGAAAAACGTCCTAAAACATTTCCCAGGCCCCCAGTTTTCTAAAAACAGGCATAAAACAAATTAGGTAACGAGTCATTTTATGAGAAAATTCCTACACGTGATTATTATATACGTTTTTTTAATGGATAATAACATAATTATTTATTTAATTAGGCGAGAAAGTAAATATAGGATTAAATTTGTAATTATTATTGTTTAAGGCGTACAATTAAATACAGATTTATGAAGAAAACCCGATGGAAAGGCATTAAAAAAGAGACGAATTCATTTTAGATTACAAGTTGAGAAGTGTTGAGAAGAAGTTTGTGGGTGATCCCGACAAATGAGGGATTGATTCCAGCCAGGAGTGTCAATCTTCTGCTGCACCAATTCCAGTCTCGCTCGTCGCGTCGTCAGGACGAATAGTTCTCGCCAATCATATTTGGCCTCTTCGACATAGTTTAGGAAACTCACTTAATTATAAATAATTAAAATAATCTACAATACACAATGTTTATCCAGTGTC
This sequence comes from Allygus modestus, assembly GCA_963675035.1. NCBI lineage: Eukaryota > Metazoa > Arthropoda > Insecta > Hemiptera > Cicadellidae > Allygus > Allygus modestus. The sequence goes on along the minus strand of OY776111.1, from coordinate 100,916,032 downwards.
GATTGACCCACTATCCTGTTTATCAACACATATCTTACAATTAAACCATTGTTATTTAAAGATAACTTCACCAATTTTAACCCTGTTTTATATGTTTTAAAGTAGTCCTTCAGAACGTAAGGTTCAACTTTTATCAGCAAACCTCAACTAGACTAACTATCTAAACTAAACTTAACTAAACAACTATCTAAAAGACTATCTAAACTATCTTTTAGATAGTTGTTTAGTTGAAACAATATAGATATACAATATCGGTATAGCAAGATTTCGAGTCAATAATTTTGTAAACTTAAAATTACAGGGCTCGGTTTTGTTTTGTTTGCTCACCCATTGCAGTACCAGACTCATTATAGTACGAATACTGCATACTGATCCAAGCGGTATCTTGACTGGTTAGGATTTCTTGATGACATAGATGCTTACATGGTTATAAAAGAAGAGGGAAATTGTTATTCGTATTCATGGCTTCTAATTATGTGACAGAAATAACTTAAGTACAGTTAACTTTACTACTGTTATTGCGAGGCTAGTCATTAGAGCCTTGAAATACAAATATTTTCTCACAAAACATCCACGTTCAGATATCATTTATATAAATGCGAATTATAAAACGTTCAATTATCTTACTACATACGTACATACTAATATAATCATAAGTAATCGTTTTTCCAGTCTAGAATAAATGTAACTGCACTGATAAGCTTAAATTAACTCAGATTTTTTATGAAGACGTATACAAATTATTTTATTTTGCAACGCTCGCTTTATTACTAATTTATGATTTTATTCACTCTGCAGTGGAAAAAGATAAATTATCTCTTATTCTTAATTTACCTAATTTAGTTGGTACGTTTATTATGCTATTATGTATTTTCATACTGTAGTATTGAGTTTACACGGAAAAGTCTGTCGATATAAACGGAAGCAGTAATTGATACTGTAATTTGTATTTTGAAATCTTTCTCTTCCAACAGACTTTAAAGATTTTTGTAAGTAACCGATTTGGATATTGATTTAGTAAAAAGCATTGATATGTTTAATAACTATCATATTAATAGTTTAATATTTAAATTATAGCGAAGTTGTTCGTGTTTTAAGGTTGGCAGTTCTTCAATTTATTCTTACTTTGTCTAAACTTATTTTTAGTACTTTTGCATTTGCACAGAAAGAACTTAAAAGGTAAATACTGTAACTAAGATGATTAGTTTAATTACTTAATAATATAATACAGTTCGATTATTATTTCAACTAGTTGGTATCCATCGAAATTCGCAGATACAATATTAAGATTGAGGACTCGATAGTTCCTACGGGAAAAGTCGCCAACAATGAAATATCTGTAGTTTTTCTAAATTACCACAATGTCCTCTGCAAGTCTGTAATTGTTTGAATTTTTAAATTGAATAAGAAACAGAACGGAAGAAAACATTTACATAACCAAAAAAAGGTGTCTATGACAATGTTTAAAATTTCCTTAAAAAAAAAACTGTGCTTGGCACCTACCTGGGAAAGGCGAGAAACTACTGCAATTTCTCGTAAATAAAAGTAGACATTATTAACCAAAACAACAAAAACAATTTTTTTAAATTAAATAAGTGATTTTTGCTTTCTGTTAAAAAAAAGTAGACTGTAACACTAACGGTACTAAGCCAAATAGAGGTGAAAAGTCATTCCAGAGCATAACCTAACCAGATGCTAAGCACTCTGACCCGAACAATTGAATGCAGGTATTTTATTTAATCAGGTGATTAATTCAATGTGTATCACGAGTGTTTGTTATTTAGGAGTAACTTTCTAGTAAAATCCTAGGGTAGTTCACAATTATCCTCACAGATTGCAGCATTGACGAATGACAAATAATCGACGTAATTACGCTTATTGGATCGTTTTAGAGAGTTTACGGACATATTAAATCCAGTTGGCTGGTCTAAAACTTTCACGACCAGCCGAAGAGTAATGTTCGCAGCAAAGATGTTTTGTGAGGTCGTTCAGCTGATCCATAATATCAACAACATACTATAAGTGTCGCCAACCGTGCAAGGGATAAAAATGGTACAGCTATTTTTAAATTGCCACTAGACATGCAAAAAGAAAAGGTAAACACTTAATCCATTAAATTAATTAAAACAAAAAGTAACAGAATAGTAGGCATTTGAAAAACGTTCGGGATTCCTTAAATACAAATCACATCAACACTCAAATGTAAATATCTTAAAATATCAATGACAGCTTGTGAGAAAATAAAACACGTTTCTGTTCATTTATTTTTTTAAATATTTACTGACCAGATACCAAAATTAAGGTAAAATATACAATTATAGGGGTTATTCCCTTTCATTCGACACCACTTGCGTGTAAATCACTATATCGAGTTTCGTCCGGATACGTTCATAAGTAAGTGAGATATATAATTTGTCTTATTCTTCATAAGTATAATATTGGACAACGTTTTGTGTTTAGCACTTTGAATATCTCTGTAACCAATTGACGTAGAAGAATGATCAAACATCAAATTGTTCGTTTTTCAAGCCGAATCCAATGGTGAAAAGTAATATTATATTTCTTAAAATATTATAAGTTAACCGCTCAAAAAAAACATTTTTAGTGTACAAAACCTCCCTGAAATACCCCTTCGGATAAAGTTATCCCAACTTAACGTCATAAATGTTGCTTTCCACGTTTGTACCAAATTTCATCAAAATCGGACCATTTTTACAAAAGTTATCGTGCCTACGGACACACACACACACACACACACAGACACACACATATATTTATTACTTTATAAAATTTTAAAACAGTACCCTAGTTTAAATTATTTGATTTCAAGACCGACATGATTCGGATCTTAAGGCCACAGTCCTTAAGTAATAATTATATTAGTAGCCTTTTTAACTGAAAATTGTATATATAATTTACTACTAATATAATTATTACTTAAGGACTATGGCCTTAAGGTCAGAAACATGTAAAATAACGTGTGTCCAATAACATGTGTCTTGAAATAAAATAATTTAAACCAGGGTACTGTTTTTAAAATTTGTAAATTAATAAATATAAATATATGTGTGTGTGTCCGTAGGTACGATAACTTTTGTAAAAATGGTCCGATTTATATATAAATATACAGTATTGAACGAATGGTGTTTTTGGCATCTCAGGACCTCAAAACGAAAAGTCATCTTGGTCCCGGGCCTAGGTTTTACCATGCCGACTACGGTAATAGCTTCTTCCCTATAAGGTAAATTCGCTAAAAAACATAAAAATAATAATTTGTTGGGTGATTCCCATTTATTTGTCAACGTACTGTTGACAACATCTTACAGTAAAAAGTTGAACTCAAAACAGGTGTTTCAACGCGCAACCTGCGCGTGGGCAATTCTACAAATTAATGTGATTGACTTGATATACATCATAATCGAATAAACCACGCTTCCAACACTAAAGTCATATGCACAGTTACATTTTACAAGTGCAGTGTTTAGTGTTGTATGTAGTTTATTAGATCTTGTTTTATTGTAAACAACGTAATTAAATTTTAACGCGTCATACAAACAAAGAAGATTACAATATTATATTTACAGTATAAACTGTGATAGTCTTGTGTAATATTTTAAGTAACACTTTATTACATAAAATGTATGTGCATTTCGCTTGCTCTTGCGTATGTTAACAGTAGATGGATTTGGAGTAAATAAAAATAAGTTATCCAGCTGTTACCTTGTTTATTTTGGTATTACGGAAATCACCTCTCAGACACTGACGAGACAGATCGGGAGATAGAGTGATGGTAATATGTCTGGGTAGACCTCGTAATTGCTTGCTTGATGACCCTAGTTTCATAAAGGAGCTATGCATTTATTTTTTAAGTTATGAGTGAGACCAATGAAATAAACTTTTAGATAAACTTATTTAATGACTTGGTAGTTTAATTTACTAGTTATCAAACTAAAAACCTGATTCAATTGGAAATGTACACATCTTTTACAAAGGTTGGTTAATTGTTTATCTTTGATCTGGATCGCGAGGTAAACATTTAAAATTAAACTGATTGACGATAGACTTCTCGTACTTTACTCCTCTTGTATGGTTGTGTAAAAAGGAAAAATCCTTATTACTATCTTTACTCAAGGGGGAGGTGGTGGGGCTTGCAGCAGATTTATAAACAAATAGTAATTATCTAGGACAAACCATAAAGGTTGTAGTTTTATTTGCTGGAATAATAATTACATCAAAATATTTTGTTTAATTTAAATTTATACAAATTTTAAAATACCTTAGTGTAAATATAAAAATGTAACGAACTTACAGTAAGTAAGGTTTTGTGAAGCTCTAAAACACATAGTTAACTATGTGTCACGGTGTCCCCTTCCCCATTGTCAAGCCATCATCATTCCATATTTGTTTATGGAAGAATCTGAGCTCACAATCGACATTAAACAATCTCAAAGAAAAATAAGTACATTTAATAGTTTACTAGCGCATGGCCATGGTTACTTTGTTGTACTTCCTGTACAGAATTGCGTTATTAATTTTATCTTATGATAGAAACTCCATCTTATTAGAAAATTGGTCTATCTTGTCTTTGAAAACCTGATTTGTTTGTAGAATTGTTAATCTGTCTATATCTATCCTTTCCATCGTGGCTATGGTTTGATTCCCTTCCCTTCACAGTATTATTAAAATTGTATTAAAGTTGAAAATAAACCAGAAAATATCAAAAATACCAAAAAAACCCAGACCCACAAATATGACAATCATCAACGACGTACTTAAATGGGGAGAAAAGCTGAGGAGGAACGTTAGTTTTGCGGTAAATGCTAAATATTAAATAATATAATGAATCTGTATGTATATGAATCACAGTTTCCAGTTACAATAACAATGGGGGGTGTAACCTCTGGCATTCTAGGTTCCAGGACCAAGTGGAACGCTAAGTCATCAATATCGGCCTGGTTCAGAAATCTTTGATCAAGGTCAGTGCTGACTAACTCTGGAGATTTCGGTAACCTATTAACTGGGTCAGGGAGTAGAGAGGGGGGAAAGCTTGGAGGAAGGAAGACCAGACGTCAATCGAGATTGGTGCTTCGTGGAAGGAGCCGATTCGTCTCCAGCAACCTTACTTAAATATTCTTCTAGGGACTCCACTCTCCCCTCAACCACAATGAAATTTAAAATCCCATAATTCAAAATTGTATTTTTAAATTCTTTCTTGAAATTGAGCTAAGTTTCCAACATGTTTTAACTAATTTAATCTTTGTTGCCAAATTTAGTTGCGGTTGTGATGTGTTGCTGGTTGGTCGTAATTTTATGTAACTTTGTAATTATTGAATAAATATCATGTTTTAACTGTTCTACCATCGTTTCCTTAGTGATGGTGGTGGCACCGGGTGATGGTGATGACAACCTTAACGATCCTTACGCCCCGCGTTAGAGGAGTGCAAGTCGTATAACCCCCCGCGAGTCCAAAGACAAACAAAAGTGTAAAATGGAATTTAAACACATTTTAGATATTGGAATTTAATCTGCTGTGTGAATTTATTTAACTATACAAATTAAATCAGGCGACCAAGGAGAGGTCTCTTGTACAGCTAGTATTTTAAATCAATTAAATTTAAGTATTTAGAATTTCAGCTTGATATGCCACAACATTTTATTTTGTTTTTTTGTGTGCGGTTATCTTTGTTAAAATATACTATATATTTTGCCCATTTTGGAAGGTGAAGGCTATCTATACTTTGTTGAATGAGGAGTTTAAAGTTATGATAATCCAAGTTTCTAACTAAAAAAGGCTTAATGTATAAAAAAACAACTCAGGAACTAGCAACAATTTGTATTCTTACTAACACAATATAATATATACTATTTATTTTAAAGTAAACTTAGTAGAAAACTAAGATTCAAACAAAGATAAAATGGAGGTAATTTGGGAGGTGGAACACTAGCCAGTCATACGAATTACCACCAAACTGTCAGCCGTTGATTAAAGTTGACAAATTCACTGAGGTTAGTTGACAAGATCTGATTGCAGCCTGATGTTGTCTTTCCGGAAACATGTTTTGGTTAGAAACATGTTACAGTAATAAAGTAGTATTCGCGAACATGATTCACCTACTGTGTTATATGTGCACCACTATAAAATCACTGTTAATTGTTATCAAGTATACATGTATTAATCTTACAGACATATGATGTTTGTTTTATAACTGGTCGAGTTTAATAAGTTTTGTAAAATTGTTAAAACAGTCGTTGATTGTCACTTGACGTTTTTGATGATTATTGGTGAGTTAATAGCAACATTTATTTAACTGATTTTTGTATGATCGTTTTGGTTAAGGAATGTCGTGTTTTCAAATTCATGGACTTTGTGGTTATAAAACTAATCCCTTAAAGTAAAAATTAATATTGTTGATGGTATTTCTTCAAAATAGCGTCGATGAATACAGTCACTAATTCAATTATATGAGCAGTTTTTAAAGAAATTCAGATTTTCAAGTGACTCTTCCAAGTTAGTACTTTCATTAATAAAGTAAAAGTAATTTTGTTATTATTACTTTGGACATCAAACAACGGAAATATAATCCAGTATAAAACTTAAAAGTACGAGTCTGTAAAGTAAGACGTCTAAAAGCGAAGTTTAAGGAGAACTGGAATACATTTAGATCAAAACTCGCCCCTAAGAGATGACTCGAAAGTTTTGGGTTCTGAGATAGAATATCGCTGGTCAATCCATTTTCTAAATTATATAATTCCTAATGCTATGTACTTCAAAATGTTTAATTTATAATGACTCATCAATTTGAACAGACCACTATGACTACTATGCCTGCGTTTTATACCTAGAACTTTAATCACTAAGTATTGGTTTGTGTTATTTATTAAAAGAAAACCATGACTGTCCTTAATTGCAATTTCAGTTATATTTAAATTGATCTGTTTTAGCCGCTTAAAAAATTCAAAAAATGTTCGAATATGAGTATGAGTGAATTACGAAACAATATTAGATAATTTAATCAAAAGAATACATTTTATCATCAAAAGAATACATTTTATGAGTCATGTAGATTTGGCTAAAGCTTAACACTATCATATTTTCTCATGTATATGGAATACAAATATTATTCTAACGTATCTGAGTTATATGACCATAAAGTGGAAAAATACCAGTTACCTTATTCATGTCTTTAAATAAACTTTATTCCCAGTAGATTCTGTGTCAACTATTTGACGCATTTAAATGATTTTTTTAAGTAATGACAGTTTTAATTAGGAGAGAATGTCGAAGCCCAAATTTAAACTTTTAGTTTTAGTATTTTATAAATTGTATTTATCTTTATTAGTAGCAGCCTACAGTAACATTTTATTTTTATTTTAAAGAAGTATTATCAACCCATATGGCGTAAAAAACTGCAAAATCTCGACACATATAATTTGTTGTATTTGGGTAGGTATGTTAACGATGACAAATAGTCACCATTTTGAAATGTGTCCAATGTGTCAAAAATCTTTGAAAAAATTGTATGTAGTAAACTGGCAAATTTTCTGAAATATAACAATTTTAGCGGATTTCCCTATCGGGAAGAAGCTATTGCCGTAGGTGGCATGGTAACACGTAAACACGAGACCATGATAACTTTTTGTTTTGAGGTCCCCAGAAGCCTTTTCTGCATTTAATAACTGTCTACTGGCAAAAGTTATTACTTGTTCATTTCCATTATCATCAAGCTGATACAAAATTGCTGATACTGCAATGTCAGACGCATCTGCATTTACATAAAATGCCTTACTAAAATCAGGGTGTTTTAACATTACACCCTTGATAAATTCGGATTTTACTGTATTGAAAGTAACTTGTGTTATCTGTCCATTTGCATTTTGATTTGTTACTCAACAAATGACTGAAATCAGCTGTTGTATTAGCATAATTTTCTTTAAATTTCCGGTAAAAATGACAAAGTCTAAAGATTGACTGTGATTGCTTCAAGTTCATAGGCTCTTTAAAATTTACTATTTTCTGTATTTTATCTGGGTTTGGGGATATGCCTTCTCTCCTTATAACATACCCTAAGAAATTCACTTCCTGTTTTAGAAACTACGTCTTGCTTAATTTTACTGTAACACCCCATTATCTTGGCCTAGTTAGTACTTTATGAACATGTTGTACATGTTCTTCAAAACTATTAGAAGTTATTAATATGTCATCAGCATATATTGTTACAAAATCATCAAACTCAGGACCTAACATTCTGTCAACCGCTTTTATAAAATGTGCAGTAGTTACACATAAACTAAATGGTAACCTGCAAAACTGCCAATTCTTTCCGCTGAAGGTGAAGGCTACATATTTGCGCGAATCTTTATGTAATGGTAACTGCAAAAACCCACTGGTTAAATATAGAGACGTTAAACATTTTACTCCAGTAAATTTTTGTAATATACCATCTACCCTTTCTGTTCTTTGAAAGTCATTGACCAAGTTTTCATTCAAGCAACGCGCATCAATACACAACCTAACACTTAAATTTTTTTTTATAACACAAACTAATGGGTTAGAATATGGACTATTTGATTCTTCAACAATTCTTAATTCCTTCATTCTCTGTAATTCAGTTTCAAATGCTTTACACTTACTGTATGAAAAAGCGTACGGTTTCCCTAAAAATACTTTATTATCTTTCATGTTTAATACTATTTCAGTATCTTTCATACATCCCAGTTTGTCTGAAAACACTTCAGCATTCTTAATTAATACTTCCTGAAATTTATCTACCATAAAATCTGAGTCACTATTATTTTGCTCCCTTATCAACAAACAAGCTTCACTTAACTGTTCAATAACATTTTCACATTCATTAGTCTTACTTAAATTTACTGCTATAATATCTTGTTTTCAGACTTTGACTGTATTAATTTAGAGACTTTAATATTTTGTATTTGAATCGCCTCTACAACATGGCCTAACGCATTATCAAAATCATTATAATTTATAGCCATATTAATGGATCTATTTTGTATCACTTTAATCTTCTTTAACCAGTTATCTCTTTCATCAGTGTGTTTAGTACCCTTAAAAAAAGGTGTTGTTACTTTCGGGTTACTATACATCAACTATAGCTGGGTGTTTTATGGACACATTTTTGACTTTTCTCCACAACCTCTAAACCTAGCTTAATGATTCGAGATACCAAATTGTTTGTTTTATTTAGCTCTATAAAATGGCTATAACCAAAATCTAGTGTTTTTAAAAGTTTAGGGCAAAACGTTCAAAAAACTGATTTTTGTAAAATTTTAAACCCCCATAAAACCCCCTTCCCTTAGACCGATCGATCTGGTTTTCGAACTTAAAGCCATAAATGTTACTCTCCACATTTGTGCCAAATTTCATAAAAATTGGGCGCTTCTTTCAAAAGTTATCGCGGTAACGGACACACACACATATATATATATATATATATATAAATTTGAACTAATAGTATTTTCGACATCTGGGGACCTCAAAACAAAAAGTTATCATGGTCTCGGTCATAAATGTCATAAATGTTACTCTCCACATGTGTGCCAAATTTCATCAACATCGGGCGCTTCTTACAAAAGTTACCGCGGTAATGGACACACACACATATATAACTTTGAACTAATAGTGTTTTTGGCATCTGGGGACCGCAAAACAAAAAGTTATCATGGTCCCGGGCTGAAGTCTTACAATGCCACCTACGGTAATAGCTTCTTTCCTATAGGGGAAATTCGCTGAAATCTACTCGCGGATGTCATAAAAAATTTGGGGGGTTGCTGGCGTCAAAAAGTTAGTTTTAGGAGTTTTTGACAACCAGAGGATATACAAAAGATCGAGTCGGAGCAAATACTACTTTAACACAGTCAAGTCAGGAGTTGCTCCGCCAAGGAAGTTTGATATGGGTAGGACAATGTAAGTAGTGAAGTAAGCTTACGTGGGACAATCAGTTAAAAAGTGAAGCAGCAAGCTGTGATGCACATTGTTAGCAAAATATGTACAACTGGCAATTTACACAAAATCGAGCAATTACATCTAAGGTAAAATCAGAATGCACAACAATACTTAGAAGTCAAAGTAAGCAAATGTCCTGGATAAATTTGCGTTTCCTTCCTTTCTTAATTTAAGGTATTAGCTGGACCCTAGAATTTTTAATAATACGGCAAGACAGGAAGTTTGGAGACAGTAAGGATTTAGGTTTTCACTGTCTCACAAAGGTCACATTATATACGATTGACGGGAAAAGGATCCAGCTAAGGGGTATTCAGTTAGAATGTAACCAAATAAACTATTCTGCTACCCTATATACCATGCACTACTTATTTCGCAACACACTGTAGGTATTTCATTCGATTAAAACGTAGTATAAAATAATACCAATTTATTTTATTGGTGCAAGGATTGAATTTACTAGGTATGGGCCGACAGCATCAAGTCTGTGCGCCCCGAGAAAAATGTGGAGAGCAGTAGATATCGGGGAAGTTAACTGCTACACATAAGGAAAACAAACTGTAGGTGTATGATATTCTAACACCAGGATAAGTTAATTAGGCATGGGAAGACAGAAAGGAAACTGTGCGCCCTAGGAAAATATGTAAAGCAGTAGGTATCGGGTTTTTTAACTGCTTCACATAAGGGGATCAAAATATAGGTACAAGGGTTTTAACGAATGGATGCAACGGCTATGGGCAGATATAAATAAATCTATGAGCCCCAGGAACAATGTGTAAAGCAGGAAATGTGTATCGGGTTATTTGACTGCTTTACCCAAGGAAAACAAACTACAGGTACTGGAAAACTGACGCCAGAATGGTGAAGGAATAAAATGCGCTCAAGATAACGGACGGCTGTTAAATTAATCCTTTTAGAAATAAATCAAATTGTACATCAGCTTATCACTAATAAAACCATCGACTTTATGATAACATAAGTACCTTTTTTTAGGTTTTAAGTAATTAACTAAATTCGTTCGTAATTACTTTGAATCATCAGTAACTATTTTTTAATATGCCCTTCAAAACAGAATAAACTTAAATTCGTTTCAAATGATTGTCTTGAAAATAATGTTCTAAATGTGATGTATTAATCTAAAATAAGTAGTTCATACCTCGTGGAGGAATAAACGTTGGATAGTACACCACTTAATGGTTTATTATTAGCAACCCAACACATCGATGTCGGCGAACTAAGAACTGAGAGCGAGCCTACCTGGCGGGTCAGGTTTTAAACATGTAGTCCCGCGTCAGCGCCCTCAGTCAGACGCGGCGTCCAGCGCCGGCCATTCCCATAGCTCGGATTTGCGCACGGGTAACCCTTTCGCCCGGCGACGCGAGCGCGGGGAATTCAAACCTGCTTAACTTACAACAGTAGGTATATTTGCCTGAGGTAACTTTGGCCAAATCCGAGACTTGTTTCGGTGAATGTTAATGAGGTTGCAGTTGCAGCTGGGGCTGAATGTCAATGAGGCAATTCGGGAACAGGAAAACTCTCCGAATATAAATGATTACGGAAACGCATAATGCAACTGCAAAAGGTGACTGTATATTGGCAAGTAAAGAAGGACTTTGCCTCGAAATGCTGGCAAGTGAGTATAAAAGATTTGAATTGAAGGAAATGCAGCACAGTCTTGCAATGGCTCGAGTAGTAGTTTCCTTTGAAATCGGCACATCAAGTGAACGTGTGGCATTATTTGCCTTTTTGAGGCAGCAGTACCATTTGTCGGGAGCGTTCTTTGAAGTGTTGGAGCCACCAACGAACTTCACTCCAGGTAAGAGTATAGGATTAAGTATACAAGAGTTTCGATCAATATGTTTATTTATGTGAACAATTTACAGTTGTTTGAAAATTTCCACAACCGGTGATCTGTTAACGACTCCTGTACACTTTAGGCGGTAGTCGCCTGTCGACAGTTTGTCCACTTCTGTCTGGCAAAGAGATCTCGCAAACCGTTTAGGTAGGAAAGCTATAACTTTCTTATTGTCGACAACCAAGTCGACAATAACTGAAACGCCGTAGACTTGATGTGTGTGGAAACGCATGCCGACAATGGGGTATCCCGCTGGATCAGTTAGGTCTGTCAGATTGACTCGTTCCGGCCCCTCTACCTGCTTCAGCTTGTTAAGTTTCTCCATAAAGTCAGCCATGCTGAAAACCAACAGTTATTAAAATAAAAATTAATTAGTGATTATCAACTAACTCTTTCGAAAAAATATTACAACTGACAATTGGTGGCAACTGTGGGAGGAAAAAACTAGTGTTCAACTTACCTAAGAAATTATATTTTGTATGTTAACTAATTCTTTAGAGTTTAACTTAATTTATCACAAATATTAAGAAAATGAATTCTTCTGTAAGCCAGATCACTTGTTCGAAACAAATGGAACTAGTGTTGTTTATTGATTTCCTACCACCCAACGTTGATAGATTAACATAACCTGTATGAAAATTAAAAAATAAACTTAATGCTGTCTAAATTTACCAATTAATTTATAACTAGCTTATTCTCTAAGCTTCAATTGGTTTAAATATAAATGGATTATATTAAATTATTTAGTTCAAATCGATTAAATAAATGTAGCGATTTAAACTGAGGACAGCTTTGTAAAAAAAACAACTATGAAAGTGTATATTTCAGCGATTACACAGTTGTTTAACCTAATATTTTTTTTCCAGCCATTTTACTATTATACATTTTCAAATGCCGGTACTGACTAAATGAATAAATTTATAGCCTATACTATAGTGATAACATGTTTAACAATTTATAAAACGACGGTTCATTGAGAAATGTTAGCGTCTCTAAAGTTCCTAGACTGGTCAACTGAACGAATCACTAAGCATGTGAATACCTTTCGATCAATATGAGAAAAAAGTGTTAACTGTATGCTCATGGAATAATCCATTTGCACCTTTTTGCCTAAAACAAGGTTAAAAAGGAAACGAAACCAATATACTGTTTATATTTTATGATCAACTGATGGGGCAGTTTTTTCCAATTGCAAAACAACAGTGGGATAATATTACAGCCAGCTTAGGTTATTTTTAACTACCAGAGTCAAATAAAATAGCTTCTGCACATAAATCACAGTAGAGGAGAACTGCCGGGGAGGGGCCACTTTCGTCGCTTTTTTCCCATGTTATTCTTATGGGGATCAGTTTTTGAACACTTGCCCGATCCTACCCTACACAAATTTCCTTTTTGGCCTGTACTAATGTCCAACCCTTGCCTATATTAAATATATTTTCCCAATCCCCATCCCTCCTCTATATTTTTTAAAATTAATTTTCAAATTCAGGCTAAAAAAAACTATCTTTAGTGTTTATGGTCCGATTTGTCTTCAATTTGGATATGTTACTGTCCTAGGCAAGTGTTTTAATAAATTTCACTTACATTTCACAAATTCACTATTACGGTCAAATAAAAAAATATTTTTGAAAAATACTGCCAATTGCCAACTTCTTTATTTACTGCCCGATTTATTTCAAATTTGGATATGTGATTGTCCTAGGCAAGTGTTTTAATAAATTCCACTTACATATCCCAAATTCACTATTACGGTCAAATTAAAAAATATTTTTGAAAAATACTGCCAATTGCCAACTTCTTTATTTACTGTCCGATTTGTTTAAAATTTGGATATGTGATTGTCCTAGGCAAGTGTTTTAATAAATTCCACTTACATTTCCCAAATTCACTATTACGGTCAAATTAAAAAATATTTTTGAAAAATACTGCCAATTGCCAACTTCTTTATTTACTGTCTGATTTGTTTAAAATTTGGATATGTTATTGTCCTAGGCAAGTGTTTTAATAAATTCCACTTACATTTCCCAAATGAACTATTACGGTCGAATTAAAAAAAAATACTGCCAACTATTTACTAATTTTTGCACCCGCCCTAATTTCCGTTCTGACCAGTACCCTTGCCATATTTTTCCCCTATATTTTTAAAATTTGCTCTAAATTCATTTTAATACATCCTTTGCAGAAATCCACGAGTTCTGGCTACTTGGGAACCCGAGCCATTTGACATATAATAAATCACCCTTCCTCCTAATTACCTTCTCTACCAAATACATGCCTTTATATTTAGTCTTTAACAATTCTTCTGTATAAAATCCTCCTTTGATTATATTGCCATTTTCATCTTTCAAAATATAAGTCACAGGCTTTGTTTTCTTAACTTCTGCTATTGTAAAAAGCTCTCCCGTCCAGTTAGGGGTATATCCTTTACTAAATACATGTTTATATTTAGATATCCTTACACTATCCCCCACCTTATATCTTGGCTTTTTAACTCGTACTTTAGATGCTAACCTTTCATGTACATCTTTAGAGTTCTTAGCACTTACTTGGTTAGGCTTCATCCCTATGGATCTATGTACTTTATTATTATATATCCTTATTAACTTTGGAAGTAAATCCAACCACTTGTAACTCCCTTGTGCACTAAACTCTCTATACAACCAATTCTTTAAAGTTCTCTGGAACCTTTCCACAATAGCCGCCTTAGTTGTAGAGTAAGTGTGGTAGTGATTAATATTTAGAATTTTCATTAGTTTGGTAAAATGGTCATTAAAAAATTCTTTTCCGTTATCAGATTGAATATTTTTAACTCCCTTTGGGAGAATAGTTTTTATAGCTTCTGTGACTACTAATCCAGTTTTATTCTTTAGTGGAGCAGCATAAGCTTTTTTAGAAAATGTGTCTATTAAAGTTAAAATATATTTATTCCCACAATTCTCTCTAGCATAATTCCGCATATCTATTAAATCTATTTGAACAGTTTCGTTTATACCCAACACCTTAAAAGACCTTCTAACAAAGTTCTTTCTCGCGGGCTTATGCAATTCGTAAGCAATTTTTTCCATTTTTTATTCTTTATTTTTAATGTTAACGTATCTGCCAGTCTCTGTCGTTTCAAAAACACCTCCATTGCTACCAATTAACATACCATCACTCATTCTTTGATATACATAGTTTTTTGGCATATATGCCTCTCCATCTAAAGTCTTAAATCCGCTTAAAGATTTAGGGTCTGTAACCAACAATTTAGGATTGTACATCATCAAATCGATTTGATTATTGTCTTGCATAAATTTATTAGTTTTATTGTTAAACCTTAATGCATGTGATTTTAAACAAATATCAAATTTAATATTGTCTTGTCTAAAAGTTTTAATATTATCGTCATACCTCAAAACCTGTGACATTAAACAAATATCACTCCTATCTTTGCCTTCAGGTACATTCTTTATTAATTTGTCCTCTGCATCCCACATATCGCTGTCTAATGTTAATACATTATAATTTTTATCCCCCTGTTTTATTATGCTTTTCTCACCTTTTGTTAATATTTGATTAACAACCGCCACATCATTTGGCAATGTTCCAGGTAAAATGTTTGTTAATTGCTTATTTTTACCATCAAATTTAAGACCGTCTAAAGTCACAGTCTGATGTTTTGTAACACAATCGTTCTCATCAACAGCGGGTTTAACACGAACTAGCCTTTTATTATTAAAATCCCAAAAGTTTAGATCCATTTTTGGTACTTGAGAGACGTTTACAACATCATCGCTTTCTTTACCAGCCAACAAATTACTAATCTTTCGCTTTTTGGCATTCCAAATACCATTCTCCGATTCCAAAAATTCATAATTATTTTTGTCTTGTACAAAGACACCATCTTTTCTTATTAAAGTTTGCTCTCATGTGGGTACATCGGTTGAGCTTTCAGCTCGTTTAACAGTAGTAATTTTGCGTTTATTAGCGTTCCAATTATTACTCTTGGATTCTAAAAACTCATATTTAGTATTACCTTGTACAAAAGCATCACCTTTTCTGGTTAACGTCTGCCCCAAAGTCGATACATCATCAGTAAACTCCCCACCTTTAACACTACTAATTTTATAATTTAAAGCATTCCAACCATCATCTTTTAGATTTAAAGTAGTTTCTTTAAAACTTCTAGCTTCTGGTTTACTATACGGGTTATATACGCGATAAAATTTATCTATCATCTTTTTATTTAATAAACAATTCCACTTTCCCTCAATTCTTCTATGATAGAATCTATCTCATTATCCACTCCAGAATTTCCCGCCAATCGGCTTAACCAAAGCAGTCTTAACCTATCTACAAGCTCATTAGGATCGTCCCAATAAACATAGTCTATTTTATTACCAGTTACCTGCCTTAAACCTTCACTAACAGTCTTAAACAGGGGTTTAATTATATTAAGATATTTAGTGTGTTTATTACTTGACATCGCCGCACCCGTTTTATAACCCTTTAAATGTGCATTTGTAGCTTCCAAAATCTCTTTATAATTTTGCAAATCAACCTGACTATAGTTTACGGGTTCTTTTAAAGTTAACAATTCCCACAATCCCTTTGTCCCTTTATACATTTTTTCTCCAACTGTAACATCATCATTGGCAATTTGAACTTCCTGATTCCCAATAAAAAATTTATTTCCTTCTCGCCTAATACCATATGTGGTGTCTGTCATACTACTTCTACTAAGGTAATTTCCTAAATAGTCTGATGCTAAAAGACCAAAATCTAATTTGTGTGGTGTTATCTGTGTTATTCTTGGTATTCTAGACGGGGTCTTTTCTAAAATCATTGGGAGAACTGGCCTCTCTGTTTTTGTGGCTAAATTTTTTAATTCTTGCAAAGGCTCTATTAACGGTTGGAATGTTTGGAACCTCTCTTCAGCCTCTAGAAATTTACCACGTTTTAACGCCCTATATTTTTCTCTTATTTGTTTTGCAGACTCTACCAATTCTTGTTGAATATTTGTTTTCATTTTATTTACATTTTATTTATCTCATTTGTCAAAGGATTATACTCAAACACCTTATCGTGTATTATTAGGCAATATGCAGATGTGTTTGAAGGGACATTTTCTGCAGTTTCAATTTCTAATTTAATATCTACAACCCCCTCTTTGACCGATTCATTCTGCCTAGAACAATCTATTACAATTAGGGGATATTTCTTTATAAAGTCAGCTCTGTTAAACATAGGATCGGGGACGGTGTTGTAGTAACTCTCCCTAAACCTCACAAACATCTCATAAGCTTTAGAGGCATCTCCATTTTCAAAGTCGAGATTTAAATCACTATAAGGATAATATTCAGAGTTTAAAAACACTTTGAGATTTTTCAATTTACAGTGATCAAATTCATCAGTTCTTTTTCGTGCACTGTTGTCCCTACCAGTTTGGAAACCAAATATAATATACATGGGCTTCTCCAAACTCGAAGACGTCTTAACTGACCATGTATGTCTCTTGGTTTCGGGGTATGATGGGAGTTCGTGCAGCTCCAAACTTCTAAATGCAATTTGCAAATTTTTATTTTGCAATAACATCTTTTGTAATTGAAGCTTCTCCCCATCAGATGGCACCACATGCGGCATCACCCACTGAATCGATTTAAGTGTAATTTTAGGAGTAGGATCGACCCCAGTTGGAGCATTAGATGTTGTTAATATACAATTTAAGTCGTTTTTGGATCTTTTCAACACCAATTCTTGTTTAACATTTACTAAAACCTTATTAAAATCCTCAAACACACCCATTAACAGCTCTAACGGGACACAAGTACTAAACTTGCCGCTTTTATGGAACTCCTTTAAATTTTCATCAGAATCAAATGCTACATTTGACAATTTTGTTGTTTTATTGTAAGAGCACAATATTTTCATAAGACTGGAAATTCCCGGATTTCTTACAATATCTATTTCTTTACCAGCAACTTCATATCTAATTTCGTCAAATAAGAATGCAAATGCATTATTTATAAAATGTCCTTTATCATGATTCTCTATTTCTCCTTTAATATACAGATAACTCCTACATGGGAGTGTTAGTAAATCTTGATTATTTATGCATATTCGAATTTCATCGGAATTATTTATTGCTAAAGTGTTGTGTGGAACATAGGAGTGATTTGCAATTTTAACCACGCTATCGTCGTATTGGAATTTTCCTGTAACGTCTAGAAAATCTTCCATTTTTATTAATAGAAAATTTTAACTTCAACCCAATTGATCGCAGAAACCTGGCATTTTGCACACTCAGTCCATTCTTGTAAATTCTCATATCTTTTTTATATGACAAGTAATTGTAGTTTCTTCTTTATTAAAGTCAATTGGCTTGTCGTGTTGATCTGCAAATGTAATGCTAACAACATCTAAACTTCTCTTATTTACAGGGAAGTATATAATATTTCTGGGGACCTCAATAATTTTGTAGCCGGGAGGAGCTTCTGGGTAAAAACTGTGTATGGTGTGTGATTTGTCACCATTTAAATAAGACCCATTCGCAATATTACATTTTACTCTAATCACATTTACATTATTTATGTTGATTTTATTTACGGATTTAAACGCAATATCTGGAGTAGAAAATCCTTTAAATCCCAATAATTCAGACCCTAAACACGGTTTTGTAAAATCAAACACATGGCCAGAATGTAATGTGGCTTTCATAGTTTTATTATCGGCTATAAGTACAAAATCTGGGAGTTGTTTTTGAATTTCCTTCGCAAGCTCAAACACTTCGTATGTACCTTCAGCAATTTCAATTACATTTGGAGCTTTGTGATCGTAATAATAAACATCCTCACCCTCGTCTATAGTTAATTTTGTGTCTTTAAGTTTATTTAATTTTGGAACTAGCCCTTTGTAAAATATAAGTTTGACTTTTGTATTAATTAATGCTACTTTATTTTGTATAATAACTTCAATTTTACCATCTAATGCTCGGTTTAATTCGTCAATTGTGACCTCCCCTTTTGGGGTTGTAATTTTGTGCATTTTGTAATATGTCAAAGTATTTAGAGGTTTTTTAACATTAAATATAGAATTATAACTTTGAAAATCTACCAGTCCAATTACATAATCACCATTTAATTCTATAGGAGGAAAGAACACCGACTTCAACTCTGGCTCTGTACCCGTAAATGTTATAGTAAATGAATCCATTTTTATAAACTAAAATTTTTCAGAAATGATAAACATAAAATTCCACAAATGGAACTGTTTAAATCTTGTATTTGATCAGTTGTATAGTAAATTTTAGATGGTACAAAATAGTCAATTACCTCTTTTGGAGGCTGTATTCCGAATGGGTCAAAATATATTACAATATCTTTATTTTTACGATATGCTGTCCAATGTGTGCCCCTGTCACTGTCTAAATTAATAATTCCACATTCTTTTACTTTTGGTCTCTGTTTTCTTAGCTCGTTTTTTAGGTACACTCCTCGAAAGTGAGGCACGTCTCTTGCGGCCTCTAACAGCTGAAAGTTGTCCATATTTTTTATTAAATTTTAATCCCATTCCCATTTTTGCCTTAGCCTTCATCAAATTTGTCACTGCATAAGCTGCTGCTTTTTCGGCTAGATTAGCGTCCTTTGCCGAAACCCTAGTCCAAGCCTGGTCCGCTAATCTCATATCTGCCTTGTTTCGGGCGGCTGTATCAGGATTATTCATGTAGAATATGTCGTGCTCTTTACAATAAGAGTCTAGCTTATTTTTTGGAGGTACATTTCTGGCTAAATTTTCACGTATCTTAGTTCCAGGACCACAATATGAATATGACGGGATGTGGAGGGGGAAAGGAAGGTTGTTTATAAGGGTATTTAACAAGCCACGGCCTCTATATGGCTTTAAGAATAATCCCTTACCTTGGACCTTTTTACACTTTCTCTTTGCCATTTTTATTATATAAAAAATGTCATTTATTCAACAAAAGAACAAATTTAAAATAGCACATAAAGAAAATACACCAAAGAAGTTGGGTCTATTTCCTAATAATATTCGCTGTCTTATAATAGGGCCTAGCGGTTCGGGGAAGACCGTTGTAATTTATAACTTAATTGTAAAAAAGCAAGGATTAAAGTTTACAAATTTATATATAATATCCAAATCTTTAGAACAAGAAAAATATAAAAAAATAATTGAAATATTCCGTCTGTGTGATGAAGTTAAATTACACACATATTCAAACTGTGAAATCACACCAAATGATGTAGAATCACACTCAATAGTTGTATTTGACGACATAAATAGTCCAAATATCACACAATTTTTCTCAATGGGCAGACACAAAAATATTAACAGTTTTTACTTGTGTCAATCTTACAGTAAAGTAAACAAACATTTACGTGACAATGTTAATTTTCTAATATTATTTAAACAAGACGATTTAAATTTAAAACATGTGTATAACAATCATGTGGGGAATGATTTTTCATTTAACCAATTTAGAAATCTCTGCCATCAATGCTGGGACAGGTCTAAATATGGCTTTTTTGTAATAGACAAGGAAAGGCCAATGAATAATGGGAAATATAGATTTATGTTTGACCAATTTTATAATGACCAAGGGCAAGAGTGTTAATGCCATCCAGAATAAACCTCTTGTCGCAATCAAAAGAGAGTACCTTTTTGTTCATTGTTAATGTTTGAAGATGGTGGTTTGTGGATTTAATTCTTGTAACATTCTCATGGTAATATTCCCCGGTTGCAAGACAGTTTAAATAATGTTGGTGTCTTAAGAGATGTTTAACTGTAGCATTGTCAGCCCCCTTTGCTTTTTTAACCTCTAGCTCATTTTGCTTTTCTTTTTCGTATAACCATTGTAAAGGAATGAAAGAGTATAATTTTGGCCTTAAACCACAATATTCATACATAATTTGACCATTTAATTCGTCTTTAAACTTGCCCGTAACTTTTTTATTTTTATCAGAGTATAAGAAATGGGCTTTACTATATGCAGAGGTGTCAAAACAGTCCAAGTCACATTGTATATCCTTGTAAAAGTCCTCTGTTACTATAGAATAAACAAGACTGTCTGTGTCTGTCATTAGGAACTTTTTATTCTTAAATTTTGACATATAATTATAGTGGAAATCATACATTATTTCTTTACTAATATCCAAAATGGTCATTCCTAAATATATTGGTTTATCAAACTTTGGCAGATACGTTAACATTAAAAATAAAGAATAAAAAATGGAAAAAATTGCTTACGAATTGCATAAGCCCGCGAGAAAGAACTTTGTTAGAAGGTCTTTTAAGGTGTTGGGTATAAACGAAACTGTTCAAATAGATTTAATAGATATGCGGAATTATGCTAGAGAGAATTGTGGGAATAAATATATTTTAACTTTAATAGACACATTTTATAAAAAAGCTTATGCTGCTCCACTAAAGAATAAAACTGGATTAGTAGTCACAGAAGCTATAAAAACTATTCTCCCAAAGGGAGTTAAAAATATTCAATCTGATAACGGAAAAGAATTTTTTAATGAACATTTTACCAAACTAATGAAAATTCTAAATATTAATCACTACCACACTTACTCTACAACTAAGGTGGCTATTGTGGAAAGGTTCCAGAGAACTTTAAAGAATTGGTTGTATAGAGAGTTTAGTGCACAAGGGAGTTACAAGTGGTTGGATTTACTTCCAAAGTTAATAAGGATATATAATAATAAAGTACATAGATCCATAGGGATGAAGCCTAACCAAGTAAGTGCTAAGAACTCTAAAGATGTACATGAAAGGTTAGCATCTAAAGTACAAGTTAAAAAGCCAAGATATAAGGTGGGGGATAGTGTAAGGATATCTAAATA
The DNA here is from genome assembly GCA_963675035.1 of Allygus modestus. Lineage (NCBI taxonomy): Eukaryota > Metazoa > Arthropoda > Insecta > Hemiptera > Cicadellidae > Allygus > Allygus modestus. Next base: position 100,894,368 of record OY776111.1, on the reverse strand, counting down.
TAAACATGTATTTAGTAAAGGATATACCCCTAACTGGACGGGAGAGCTTTTTACAATAGCAGAAGTTAAGAAAACAAAGCCTGTGACTTATATTTTGAAAGATGAAAATGGCAATATAATCAAAGGAAGATTTTATACAGAAGAATTGTTAAAGACTAAATATAAAGACATGTATTTGGTAGAGAAGGTAATTAGGAGGAAGGGTGATTTATTATATGTCAAATGGCTCGGGTTCCCAAGTAGCCAGAACTCGTGGATTTCTGCAAAGGATGTATTAAAATGAATTTAGAGCAAATTTTAAAAATATAGGGGAAAAATATGGCAAGGGTACTGGTCAAAACGGAAATTAGGGCGGGTGCAAAAATTAGTAAATAGTTCGCAGTATTTTTTTTGATTCGACCGTAATAGTTAATTTGGGAAATGTAAGTGGAATTTATTAAAACACTTGCCTAGGACAATAACATATCCAAATTTTAAACAAATCAGACAGTAAATAAAGAAGTTGGCAATTGGCAGTATTTTTCAAAAATATTTTTTAATTTGACCGTAATAGTGAATTTGGGAAATGTAAGTGGAATTTATTAAAACACTTGCCTAGGACAATAACATATCCAAATTTTAAACAAATCGGACAGTAAATAAAGAAGTTGGCAATTGGCAGTATTTTTCAAAAATATTTTTTAATTTGACCGTAATAGTGAATTTGGGATATGTATGTGGAATTTATTAAAACACTTGCCTAGTACAATAACATATCCAAATTTGAAATAAATCGGGCAGTAAATAAAGAAGTTGGCAGTTGGCAGTATTTTTCAAAATACTTTTTAATTTGACCGTAATAGTGAATTTGGGAAATGTAAGTGGAATTTATTAAAACACTTGCCTAGGACAATCACATATCCAAATTTGAAATAAATCGGGCAGTAAATAAAGAAGTTGGCAATTGGCAGTATTTTTCAAAAATAATTTTTTATTTGACCGTAATAGTGAATTTGTGAAATGTAAGTGGAATTTATTAAAACACTTGCCTAGGACAATAACATATCCAAATTTTAAACAAATCGGACAGTAAATAAAGAAGTTGGCAATTGGCAGTATTTTTCAAAAATATTTTTTAATTTGACCGTAATAGTGAATTTGGGATATGTATGTGGAATTTATTAAAACACTTGCCTAGTACAATAACATATCCAAATTTGAAATAAATCGGGCAGTAAATAAAGAAGTTGGCAGTTGGCAGTATTTTTCAAAATATTTTTTAATTTGACCGTAATAGTGAATTTGGGAAATGTAAGTGGAATTTATTAAAACACTTGCCTAGGACAATCACATATCCAAATTTGAAATAAATCGGGCAGTAAATAAAGAAGTTGGCAATTGGCAGTATTTTTCAAAAATATTTTTTTATTTGACCGTAATAGTGAATTTGTGAAATGTAAGTGGAATTTATTAAAACACTTGCCTAGGACAGTAACATATCCAAATTGAAGACAAATCGGACCATAAACACTAAAGATAGTTTTTTTAGCCTGAATTTGAAAATTAATTTTAAAAAATATAGAGGAGGGATGGGGATTGGGAAAATATATTTAATATAGGCAAGGGTTGGACATTAGTACAGGCCAAAAAGGAAATTTGTGTAGGGTAGGATCGGGCAAGTGTTCAAAAACTGATCCCCATAAGAATAACATGGGAAAAAAGCGCCGAAAGTGGCCCCTCCCCGGCAGTTCTCCTCTACTAATCACAGTCAGCTTTGCGAATCAACGCTGTAATAATAAACATTCTAATGGTATTTTATTGTGTTTCAGCCGGACTGCTGAGGGCGCAAGACTACTCAACGTTTGCGGCCGAACCAAAGTACGGCCCGCCGCCTGCGCTCCCGTACAACCCGCGCGGCCCGCAAGTGTCTGACCATCATCAAGAAACACAACAACTACAACACCAACTACAGCATCATCAAGAAACACAACAACTACAACACCAACTACAGCATCATCAACAACAACAACATCATCAACAACAACTGCAACATCAACAACAACAACTACAACATCAACAACAACAACTACAACATCAACAAAACATTATCACAATCTCTGACGATGAGGACGATTCGTCGTCCGGATACTCCTCACCTACTGATTTAGAGTTAATTTTACAATATATCAATAATACCTAAAAAACCGTGTATTTATTTACATCCTACAACCGACAAAGTTTACAAATTATTTAGGTTGAAAATAAGTTACAATAAAGAAAGCTATAAAAAAACAATAATGTTTTGGTTTGTCATAAACTTTCAAACCACTACTGCACATTGTATGAAAAATCAAAATGTGGGCAAAAGTGTACATAAAAAAGTAGTAGTAAAATGTAAGTTCAAGAAAAATGCGCACAAATGTATCCAAACAGTAGTGGGAAAATGTGGGTTCTGTAACCAAAGTAATTTGCCGATATAAGTAAGTAGTGGAATATTAAAAAAAGTAAAAGTAATAGAAAATGGGGGAAAAAAGAATAATCGTATGCATAAGTGGGGCAAGAAAAAAGTTACTTACTCGGATGCGTTGACTGCTGACAATTGTTCAAGAGAGACTGATTCCAACTCCAATCTGTGATGGGGTTATATAAGCTTGACCTTGAGCCAAGGGCGAAAGGAAGTGTGCCTTCCCGTTTGGCTCTGGAGGGGCAAGGTACTTCCCGCCTGGCTAGGGTACTCGTGTGCCTTGCTGACAAGGTACTTCCCTGTCCAGGGTACTTCCTTGTTTGGCAAGCGGTGGAGGTCGACGGTACTTCCCTGGCGGCCAGCTGGTATAAAACTTCCCCAGTTCCCCTCTGGTCGGCACTCGACTTCATCGTCTCTGGCTAGCAACAGCAGCCATGGACTTGCTAGAGTGTTTTATCTGTCACGAAGCATTGTTTCGCACAGAGCAGGCTTTAGCCATACACCAGCAAATGTGTCTGGCTGTAAAGTCGTTTTTCACTGGAGGAGGAGGGCTACAGTCCACACCATCTACCAGCGGCATTGCGCAACCGTCATCCAAAAAGCGTCAGCGTTTGTCTTCTCCAACATCGTCGGAGGAGAAACGTCAGCGTGAGAAAAGTCCAGACCGACCTACACTTCAATGGCAGCTGAAAAGGGGCTTGCTCAGCGCTCGGGACTACACGATCGACAACCCACAGCAACACTACGCGGACCTGCAGCAGTTTCTCGAGACTGCCACGCCAGTGGTTGAAGGTATTCTCAAGAACGAACTAAAAACCACTAATAGCCTTAAGTATTATTTAGTTTTAGAAGCGGTGTTCAACCATCCGGATGGGATTAGTGAGCAATTTAATTTTAAAGTCCCCATAAAAACCATTTACATTTACACTGATGACTTAGTAACTATCCTTCAGGAGGATTTTGCGAAGATACTCCACGAAGCCGGTGAATTCGAGGGGAAAAACAGTGGATGGAGCCTAGACCACCCATCGACGCTTACGGTTAAAATCAGCAGGTTTAACTATAAGAAAACCTGTAAAGCGTTCTCTTCAGAACTGCCCAAAAGATTGAAAAACAGGAAAGCTACTATCAACGTTCGAAACTCTGATGATAGGTGTTTTTACTACGCGATGATGGTAAAACACCTACCAAACGTCAACACTGACAGCGTACTAAACGAGCAACCATTTCAAGATGTTGAAAACGTATACAACTTTGACGGGCTGACTTATCCGTTGCCAGTGACGAGTATTACCAAATTTGAGCGACTCAACCCGGACACATCGGTAAACGTGTTTGAGACTGGACCGAACTGCGAAATTAGCCCCCTTTGCATCGTATCGGAAAAGCCTGACCATACTGACTTGCTTTTATACAGAGACGCTGGCGGAAACTCGCATTATATTTACATTGTCGACTTTCCAAAACTAATCCGTCCACAGGTGACCAAAGGGACAAACAACATCACTATTTGTAAAAGATGTTCAAAATTTAAAGAAAGCCGAAAATGTGTACCTGATCCGCAGCAATGGCTAAATGAACACATGCGGCTATGCACAAAATACACACCGGCCGTGATACAGTTGCCCAAAGAAGGCGATAACCTACTGAAATTTGAGGAATACGAGACACAAATCCCAGTGCCTATTATCGTGTGCGCTGACTTTGAAGCTACATTACTGCCGATAGTTGGATCCGACCGGTCCTACCAAACCCACGAGCCAAACAGCTTTTGCACGCTTGTGAAATCAACACTCTCGGACGACATACTAGGCGAAGTGGGAATAAGTACACAACCGCACGTGCATATTTCACCTAATGTCAGACGCGACTTTTTACTTCACATGCGCGATTTGGCTGAAAAGGTGGAGGTGTTGTACACGAGCCAAAAACCGCTAAGTCCGATGACTGAGGCTGAAAAAAACCGGCATACCGAAGCGATGTCTTGTGACCTATGCAATAGGTTGTTTAACGATGGAAACTGTGTAAAAACACTTGATCATTGCCACATCACTGGAAAATACAGACACAGCTTATGTAGCCGTTGTAACCTCAGGTGTGATCAGCCTAATTTTATTCCAGTATATATACACAACCTCAGTTCCTACGACCAGTTTTTTATTATAAAAAACCTAAACGCCATTCCGGGAAACGAAGTCAAAGTAATTCCGTCAACAGACGAAAAATACATCAGCATATCGGTGCGTGTTGGTAGAATGTTGTAAGATTATTTTATTTCTTTTACTCTTAAGTTTGAATCATAACTCGCTTAGCTTAGTGAGATGGAAACCAGGAAATTGATTGAAATGACACCAGCGTCTGTAATAACATATACCTTTTAATATACATAAATCAGATGAACTACTTCCTCCTTATTATATAGTAATTAATATTCGTGACAACCCTTTAAATAGAGGCCTCTGTGCCCTAACTCCTATTTATAAAATACAACTGAAATGACAAACACAATATAAATCAATACTCTCTTAAGCTAACAAATCATTAATAAAGATCACTCTGTTCTGGCATGGCCAAAGTTCTTTAAGGCAACTTATACGTCACAGTCCACACCTTCCATATGAATACACACCCTTAACTCGATATTTAACATTTAATTTACATTGTTGGGCATGTAGCCGTTAATCTACCATTAAAGGTTTACTCAATTCACTTTATTAATAGTTTAGTCCTTCATATTTCATCCATCAATTACACATCAAAATAATTACCCTTAAACCTTTCCAAATTAAACATTGTCACATTATATTACATTAAAATGTTAAGCCATGTGGGCCTTTATATTCCAATAATCAATTCATTCATGTAACAGTTATTCATTAACACTTATTAAATTAATTGAACGATGGTTAATGACATCGAGCTACTGTTATCTTTATGTACAACTATTTTACACCTCAACTTGGCCTATAGGCCATTCCGGTTATGCCTACCGTCTTTAATTTATTTTAACAATTTACCCTGTCATTTATTCTGAGGCTTCTTAATTATATATATATATATATATATATATATATATATAATTTCCCCTTTCTGTTTGGATTATTTATTGCTTGTCTTAGTAATCTTTAACTTTTAATATCTTCATCATTGCTTAGTCATTATTATTATCAAATCAATTCCCTTAACCTTCGACTGTTCTCTCAAATTTTTCCCTTTTAACTAGAGGTGCAATTTAGTGAAGATCACATACCACGCAGTCCGGAATTTTGGCTGTCAGGCGGTCTCCCTGCGTTGTCGGTCCTTGGCCTCTCCGTGGTCCCGTCCAGTGGTCAAGGTGTCCAGGAGTGGTTCAGCGTCCAGAAGTGGTCCTGGGTCCCTTTGTCGGTGGTTGTCTTGAAGAATTCTCCCAAGGCTCCTCCGGTCGCAGACACGGTCCGTCCTCTTCTCCCTCTGGGTTGTGGTCGCTGTAGTGCTTCTGTTGGCCCTGCGTTGGTGGACTTGGTTGGAAGGTCGACAACACCCGGTATTTTACTATAACCTAAGTGTTGCGGGACTTACTCGATCCAGCCCCCCTTACTTCCCAACACTTCACTTCTTGCCTCTCTTCTTCTGACTGTCCATCCTCTCTCCTCGATATGTTTCCCCCGATATCGTTTTCCCCCAAATTCGGTCGACCACGCCCACGTCAACCAATCACGTCAATTCTGGACCCCTACACCCGCCGTGATTCGTGTCCGTAGCTGGTCAGCATTTCGCCGCCATCATTGGAATTTTTGGTGAGTTACTTTGATTTTGTCGCTTGAACCCTAGGTCATTTACCTGTGTAATTTGACCGTTTATTTCCTGTTTTGTTACTCTGTCATTTCCTGTTGTTCCCAATTCCAAGTCTTTGACCTCAGCTTTACTTCGTAGTTAATTGTACTCATATTTTTATGATTTTATTTTAGGGATTTTATTAACCAATAATGTTCATAATGTTTACAATGTGGTTGCGGTTCCTCGACTCATTCCGACTGATGTCATTCAGTCTAGCAACCTTGGCTAGTATACTAGACGAAGACGAATTTGTCGAAAGCTCAAAGCTTGTCCCAGCAGATCAATTGGAATTGATACGTCGTAAAGGAATCTATCCATACGACTACGTCAAGTCAACCGACGTGTTCAAAGATACATGTTTACCACCACGAGAAGCGTTCCACAACCAGCTGAACGATGAACTCTGCTCAGAAGAAGACTATGAGTTTGCACAAAAGGTCTGGACTGAACTCAATATGACAACGTTTGAAGATTACCACCGATTTTATCTCATGCTGGACGTGTGTCTGCTAACCGATATACTCACATCTTTTCGTAAAACATGCCTCGATGCATATAAAATTGACTGCTGCCACCAATACACCGCACCGGGACTGGCCTACAAATCAATGTTACGAATGACTCAAGTCACCATGGAACTTATCACGGACGCAGATCAAATGCTTTTCGTTGAGTCAGCGATCCGTGGAGGTCTTGTACAGTGTTGTCTACGCTACAGCAAAGCGAATAATCCTCATCTTAGTGAACCTTCTGACTTTGACGGTGACGAGCCTACGAGCTATCTGTTCTTAATCGACTGTAACAATCTGTACGGAGAGTCGATGCGATACCACCTCCCGACGGGGAACTTTCGCTTTGAGAGCTCGCCGGAAAACATCGACTGGTCCAACCTGCCCCAAGACTCGCCGCAAGGCTACATCATCGAGGCGGACGTTGAAATTCCGCACGATATCCATGACAAACTGCAGGACCTGCCGCCACTGACCGAAATGGAGATTCCACCATGCGATGGTAAGACGAAAAAGCTTTTGGCAACGTTAACAAATAAGAGGAAATACGTTGCGCACTATACAGTGTTCCAGTTGGCAGCTCGTCTAGGAATGAAAATCACAAAAGTACATCGCGCACTTACGTTCTCCCAATCAGCCTTTATGAAGAAATTTGTCGATTTCAACACAGAGCTAAGAGCCCAATCACAAAACGAGTTTTATCGCTACGTATACAAGCTAATGAACAACGCGAGCTACGGGCGACTGTTAATGAACAAACGTAACCAGCGAGACGTCCGCATAGTAACAAGTGAGCACGCACTCCAGAAGCTCATCCTGCAGCCGCGGTTTGCAGAATACGTAATAGTTTCGCAAAATGTAGTAGCGGTACACATGCGAAAGAAAGCCGTCAAACTGAACGCTCCCATATACGCGGGGATGTGTGTCTTGGACATATCAAAAGTCCACATGTTTTCATTTTTCTACGACGTGCTCTGCAAACATTTCAACACCTCTGAGTCGAGTCTAAGACTTTGCTACACTGACACCGACAGTTACCTGGTTCATATCGAAACGGAAAAAGACATCTTCGATATACTAAGGTTGCCGACAGTTGCAAAACACTTAGATCAATCTGTCTATCCACACGGTCACCCGCTGAAAAACAATCAGAACAAGTCCAAAATCGGTTGTTTTAAAGACGAGGCCCGTGATGGAAAACAAATCCAAGAATACGTAGGTCTGCGTGCAAAAATGTACGCTTACCGATACAGCTCTAAGGAGGACGACGCCGAAGTCACTTCGCTTAGCTCGAAAGGGCTTAAGAAATCATATGTTAAGAAACATTTGAGGTTTGATATGTACAAAACAACACTGCTTACTGGAGTCGAGCCGGAAAAGGCCGAATTTAACCTGATCCGTAGTAAAATGTTCCGGTTGACGTCTGCAACAGTGGTCAAAAAGTCACTGTCACGCGATGATGACAAGAGACAAATACTAGAATGTGGTATAGATACCTTGCCGTATGGACACTACCGATTACTGCGCGATGCTGAGGAGGACGGCGGTGACAACGAATGCGAATGAACACACTCTACGATTTGGCACTGACTGCACTCTGTAATTACTTGACAGACACGACGGACAACATTGAGCAGGTGCAAGATATTCAGCTAATCCTAGAACTACCTCTGTCCGTACAACGTGATGCTTACAAAAAACTAAAACTCCTCTGGATGAATAAACGGCCCCTACCGCACAGTCGAAGGACGTACGAGTACCGGTATTTGGATTTAAACAGTCTAGACAAAGAAGAGTTTATTATGGTCACCAATCACTCCAGTCGATTGTACCCAGAGTTTTGGCCATCGATAACCGACAGAGCACACGTATTTTTTAACTATTACGAATTTCATATTGGTAGTCAAGAACCTTTCCTCTTATGTCGCTCCTGTTTTCTTGAGTCGTGCAAACCGGCAAACGATTGTGACGACAATTATCACGAATTTTGGAAATCGATGAATTGGAAGTTTTATAACAATGTCCACCATTTTGTCACTACGCCTACGGCGTTTATCCGCACTGTACTGAAAGCGAAAAACAGTTGGTGTGATCGATGCGTATTGTCACCCTTGTTTCAGCTGTACAACTGGCAAAAATGTGCTGACTTAACATATACCCACGAATACGATGACGATAGTGACGATTCTGACATATCATATTTAACAACCTTTGATCGTAACGAACTCACTAATCCCTTCGAATGGTAAAGTCTAGTCCCAATTTGTATAAACTTATGGGTTTTAACCTTTTTTAGCCATGTTTTATTATATTAAAAATACAATTTGAGCAATGGTGCATATATTCTTATCAATTTTTTTTCAAAATCTTTATTTTTGTAATATTCTTGTATTAACGCATTGAACAACTGTATAAATATTAAGATCAACTTTAGCATTTAACCAATTCTTTGTATGTCTGGTCCCTTTCACAATTTAAACTTATGGTTTTAACCTCTTTTAGCCATGTTTTATTATATTAAAAATACAATTTGAGCAATGGTGCATATATTCTTATCAATTTATTACAATCTATTAAATATATTTTGCCATATTTCTTGTATTAACGCATTGAACAACTGTATAAATATTAAGATCAACTTTAGCATTTAACCAATTTTTTTGTATGTCTGAACACACCTTTTGTATAAAATAAACTGTGTAAATAAACTTTGTATTTCTCACAATCAATCTTTTTTTTACATCCTGGGTAAATAAAAATACAGTGATGAAGAATAAACATGTATTTGAACAAAAATTACCATTTGACAATATCGTACTTTAAATCTTGAAAAACAGCTTTGCAAACAGTGGAAGGACAAAATCTTCTTACTTCAGAGTCAATCCAAGGTAATAACGCTGCTTGCAGTGGTGTCGTCTGGAATTCCCAGTCCGCAGGTAGACGTTTTTCGTTGAAGTTGGCAAGAAACAATGGTAGGTCCCTGGTGATGTGACGTTCCATTTCCAGAGGTATTTTCAAAGTATCGCTGTTGTTTGTAGCCGCCGCCAACAGCACTGATGTCCTGTAATGTTTCGTGAAGTAACGAGAGTAGCGTGAAATGAGTTGTTGCACTACTGGTGAACACTCGAGACAGACTCGATAGTAGTTCTCCATACAGTCAAACACTCGTTTGAAAGCGTTCTAACCGGTCACGTGAAGCACCAACGAAGTAGTTTGACACAATACGTCCAAAACCTTTCTGGGTGACACTTGGTAGTTACAAACTAAAACAGTTCTACTAGACCCGGGTTTGATGAGGATAGTGTCAAAGTAAAACGGTTGAAATGATTCGTTTGCGTTGAAGTATTTGTCCAATACGGCGACCACAGAAACACATTGGACGTTCAATAAATCTTCAATCGTAAGGTGTATGCTCGTTTGACTGCTAACTAAATATATGGATGCGTTAAACTCAGGCGATGACTCGAGTCCTAACACTGCGTCTGCTTGGTTGCACAGTTTGTACATTTGTCGCATCAGCAATTTCGGTTCTACTCGACGCTGCTTTGTAGGCAAGACGGCGGCGGTGCTCTGCTCAAGATAATGCTGCTGTTGTCGTTGCTGCGATGTTTGGTAGGTTTCGGCAGATGGTTGATAGGTTATGTATCCGTAGTACTGCTGCTGAGGCATATAAGTGTGGGACGTCTCCACCGACGGATTTTCTAAATTGGCGAGGATAGCTTCTAAATCCATCGCAGCCTCCGTGCTAGACGGAGAAACAATGTCGGTTGTGCGGCATCTTTTTTCTACAGCCGCCACTGATTTGGAACGTTTTCTTTTCAACTTGTTAATATCCTTGCGTGGAGCGGCGGGCGCTGCTACTTTGCCAGTTTCCATCGTGACACTGAACCGCGGCGACGGTGGTGGGGGGGCAGACATCCGCGCAGACAACCTTGAACGCCGCGGCAGACAGGTTATGCAGCGAGATGTGTCTGACCCTGTGGATCCCATACTAATTCTCTGCCTTGGAAGTCGACCACCTTTCTAAAATTCGCAACCCATCTCAGCGAAGTCGTGGGAACGTATTCCGTGTCAGAACCGTAAAGCTTTAATACGTCATCGTTACGTTTATCCTTTCCCCCTGTTAACACTGGATTTTCTACACTGGTTTCAACTATATTGAAATCTCGAGAACCGCATTTGAATTTGCCAACGGTCTCGTCGTACTGGCAAGTCTGTGAGTCACATTGTTCCGCTCTCGTTTCCAAGAGTTTTACGCGATTTTCCAACTCGTTAAAAGTCTCAGTTGATGTGTAGTATTTTTTTCAAAATAACCCTTGTTTACGCTGTCGTGGGACTCTTCGGGTTCGCCCACGCATCTTAGTCTTTTGTAGCGCGCGTTAAAATGAGCTCCACCAAAGCTAGAGGTTGACGACGATGGGGCAAAAGAACACGTCCAAACTTGTCAATAGGATGACGTCTCATCACGACTACCGATGCACACTGACTGATATCCTTCCAGTCTATCTATTTTATCCACGAATTATGTTTGCTCGACATTCCCAACCACTTTACGTAGACCCGTTTTCCACTTCTTTTTAACACCTTTTCAACTAAATAAGTGTCTGGAAAAGCGGTTTTCTGCATTTCCTGTTCGTAAAACGCCCCGCTAATCGGGTTTCCCTCCATGTTGCGTAACATGTATACGGGTGGTCGAGTGTTACGTACCTTGTCCACTGAAAAAAGTTCTGTTGTCCAATTAGACAAATAACCTTTGGAGAAAATTGAAGTCTTATACTTGGAAATTCTTACAATGTCGTTAACTTTGAACCGAGGTTTGTTTACTACTTTCTTCTTCTGAACAGAAGCTGTGTTCAGTTTTCGCACCAACAGCTTTTCGTTAAAACGCGTTACCTCACTAGGTTTCATGCCGATAGATCTATGAACGCGATCGTTATATTTTGACAACAGTTTCGCTAAAAGCCCGTTTGTTGCCCACCTGTACGTGCCTTGGACTCCGAACTCTTTGTACATCCAGGTTTTCAGAGTGCGATTAAAACGTTCAACTACCGAAGCTTTTACCGGGCTAAAAGAGCTGTAATGGTTTATTCCGTAGCGATTCATCATGGCAGTAAATGTTTTATTGAAAAACTCTTTTCCATCGTCTGATTGAATATTTTTTGGCTTCCGCGGTGTATTTAGTATATCTTCCATAGCGGTCGTGACCGTCTTGGCGGTTTTGTCACGCAACGGTGCGGCAAAGACAAACTTTGATAACACATCAATCACAGTGAGTATATACTTAAACCCGGCGTTCTGTCTTGCGTGTTTTTTCATTTCAACGAGATCGATTTGTCATATATCATCCAAGCCTTTAACAAAAACATGTCGTCGTGGATATTGTTTTCTCGCTTGCTTATGCAGTTCTTCGACAATTTTGTTTTTAACATCATCGGACATCTTGCCGGTATCGTAATCGCCTCGAGAATGGACGATGCTGACTACAATATGATTTTATACAAACGTAACAGGTTCACTATTTCGTTAAACTCTCTGGAATGGCCGGTGTGACCAGCGTTCTTGGACATGTGCAACAGTCTAAGGCGATTGACCAAAGCGTTGGCGTTAGTGTTATTCAATCCACTGCCTCCAATGTCAGGCGGTGCTGCTGCTATTTTGTGTTTCGGCGGAAACATACTCTGTATGACAGAAATGTATTTCCTCCCTTTATTGGCGTTTATTCCTCGTTCCGCAGAGTACATTTGTTTGTGAGCATTGGTCATTACTAGTATTTCTCTATAAGCTTTTACATCGGAGGTTTTTATTACGTCCCTTTTTGGCACTTGCATAAAGAGTAGTTCCATAAGTCCAGGAGTGATTTAAAATCTCTTGTCTTTTACTATAACCTCTGTTGTGGTAAATGAAATAGCGCTGTCTCCTATCAACGTGCCACCTTTCCCGTCAGGTCTAACACCGTAAGTCGTATCAAGTTTGTCACGATATAGGGGAGACTGAAGCTTTTTAAAATATTTTTGTACTAAACTCTCTTCTGTTTGAGTCGAAGTATCCGCTGTTCTGTTTAACTCGTCACTACTTTCACCTTCATCCTTGCTATGTATATTTGTTCCTATCGATTTCATCTCCTTTTTAACTGTTTCCTGTTTAATTTCAGACATGGGCAGTGGCATGGATTGTTTAATACTCTCAACAACGGTTTTCTGCAGTGGGGCAACCAACGGTTTGGTCGAAGCCTCTAGATACTTTTCGACGTCTTCTACATTCTGTTGTAAAGTTCGGTACTTCTCGTGAACGCTTTTTGTCAATTTAATAATTTCCCTTTCACAGCTTCCTCCCGACTGTAGGCTCGAGCTTTCTTTACTTTATTTTTTCGGTTCGTTTTTAGTTTCACTTTGCGTCTGTCCATAGCAAACGAACGTCTAATACTAGGGGGGATTTCGTATGGATGTCTCATTTATATTGGCCTTTTTGCACCTCGTTTTTTCTTCACAGCGCCTCCTCCCAATTTGTTTTTGGTTTTCATTAATGTGGTGACGGTCCAGGCCGCTGCTTTCTCCCCTGCTGACGTGTTTGACGCTTTGAATATTTTCCAAGCTCTTTCTGCGAGTTCTTTGTCTGCCTGCCGTCTTCTATCAGAGTCTTTGAATTTCGAGTAAGCTACATCGTAAAGCTTACACGCTTCGTCTAACGGATTGATACCCTTATCACCTCGCGCTAACCTCTTATTTAGCCTAGTTCCTGGTCCACAAAAATTGTACCCTGGTATGTGAAGTTCTACAGGTAACAAATCAATCGCTTTGTTAATCACAGAACTCCCGCCGCCGCCTTTTGTTTTTCGCCTGTTTGTTGTCACATTTTGTCATTTTGATCCGTTCACGGGACTCACCGTTGAATAGTTCATACCGTGGATTCTTTATTTATATCTGTCACAAAGGTGTCTAGACCGCATCTGTAGCGTCCTTTGTTCAACTCGTCGTCTTTACTGATCACCACAAAGGAATGGCGGTCTCTGTTCCAGCACTGGCCACAAAGGTCTTTAAACTGCTTAAAAGACATATCGCTAGCGCTAACTTGATCGTCGGAGATATGTTTCAGGTTCAACTCGTCTTGTTTGAATAATATTATAAGGTTTGCATTGTCCCGCAGCAGGTGTTTCGGTATGCGTGTGTACGATTGTGCGAGATAGAAACAATCGATCGATTTGTGTCTACCCATGGAGAAGTACGCACGCATATGGTCTTGTCGGTCGCAAGCTACGTCGTCAAACACAATTATCGAATTAGATTTCGCTTCGGAAGGACTTTGAACTTCCTCGTTGTTTTCAAACGTATAGTAGCCTATTTCCGGAACTTTACTGATTATTTGCGATAGTAGTAGATATTTGGGCTGATGCAATGATTTACTAAAGACGTATAAATTCGAGAATCGCAACCCTTGAGGTTCTGTAAGTAGGCTAAACATGAGACATGTTTTACCGCAGTTTGAAGGTCCGCAAATGATGCATCTGATTGAGCTTGGAAATAGAGGACCGTGTTTCTTTGCAAAACTGTTCACCGCTTGTTCAGTCAGTTTTCCCAGATCGGTATTAATGACAAACGCGTCACGTTGTTTTTCAAACTTCATCCCGCACACGTTAGTCGACAACTGCCTCATATAAAGCTTCGCGCATTTATATGTTGGAGCTCAGTCCAGGGTCAGGCTTTCGTTGAGATACACGCGATGTTGAAAGATGATGGAAAAGGACGCGCCAGGGCTGCGAAAAAAGCCGGGAGGCGAGGTATGGCATCAGGAATAAATATTGGTGGAAAACGATTTCAACATATTACGTTTGGTGATGTGATCAAACACGCGAGAGAGGCAGTTAGGGGGCAGGGAATCAGGTCTTCAAAAAGTTTGGAAACGAACAGGCGTCGTATGAGGAGTGCGACCATGGCGGTGCTGAAGGCGGTTCGAAAGTTTAAAAAAGGCAAGTTGGTGAGGCCTGGTCGCCGTGGTGATGAACGAGTCTTACCTTTACCAAAGTCTGGAGGGTTGTTACCACTACTACCGATATTCGCGGGGCTAAGCGCTTTGGGCAGTCTCGCAGGTGGTGCCGCCGGAGTGGCAAAGGCGATAAACGAAACCAGAGATGCCAAGAAGAAGTTGGCCGAGTTGCAAAGACACAATGAGACTATGGAGGCTATTGCGTTGCGCAAGGGTAAAGGTTTGTTTTTGCGACCGCACAAGAAAGGGTTGGGTCTGTACATGATGCCGTATACGCAGTATGCAAAAAACTGCTAAGCATTCTGCCCAAAAGGGCATTGTACGATGTGGATCTTAAAACTTTAGCACGTGAGCTTCGGATACCAAATTTTAGGGGGGTTTTTTTGCGTGACAATTTGCCTCAGCGACCGTGGCGACAAGAGTCGGCCATTGTTAACTTGGACAATTCCAGTGGACAAGGTACGCATTGGGTGTGTTTTAGAAAAAGCGGCAATCTTGTGGACTATTTCGACAGCTACGGTGATTTAAGACCTCCGTGTGAAATTCAACACTATCTCAAGGGGAATTTTATTTCCCACAACAGGACCGCTTATCAGTTTGTCAATTCTAATAGTGAAACTTGTGGACAACTTTGTTTAGCATTTTTGTCCATGGTTAAATAAAAGGTACAAATATAAGTGTTGCGTTTCATTTCTTTGTCAGTCATGTCTTTGACATTTACCTTTACGGGCACAGAGTCTACTCTGTCAGCTGACTTTTTCCCAGCTCTGGAACTGGACAGTGATTCGACTTGGGAAATAGGTCTGTTGAACTTCGAGTCGTTCAACTCTATTCCAAACGTGGATGTTGGCAATAACGTGTTCCACTTTAACAACGGTATGAGGGTAGTCATACCTACCGGTTCCTATGAGGTTTCGGATATTGCAGACTATTTACAGAAGATGCTTTGGAAGGCGGACAGGAAGCTGCATATCGAGTTGACTCCGAACAACAACACTTTGCACACCAATATCAAATGCAACTTTCCGGTTGACCTGACACCCGATGATTCCGTCGGTCGCCTATTGGGATTTAAACCGACCAAGCTGGAATCGGGCCAGGAACTAGGTACTACGGGGGTCACTGACATATTCAGGGTGAATTCAATTCTTTTGAACTGCAGCATCGCTACAGGGTCGTATATAAACGGACGACCTGATCACATTATTTATCAGTTTTATCCTAGCGTCAGTCCAGGGTTCAAGATAATCGAAGAGCCTTCACCTGTGGTTTATCTTCCTATTACCAAGAACACTATAGACAATATCACGCTACAGATCGTAGATCAAGACGGACGCTTGGTGAATTTTCGAGGAGAACGAATAACTGTACGGCTACATTTGAGGAAACGACCTTGATGGGTTTCGTATACAGTCCAAAGAGAGTGACCCGCTTGGTGCCTACGTGTTCCTATTTAATTACAAACACCAAGACGAGTGCCGTCAGTAGGCGTCAGTCTGTCAGGCTATTAACAACGAAAAACAAGAGGTTTTTAAGCTCTCTCGGCTTTACTGTGCTCAAATAATGAACGTTCAGGAGATCTTGTTAAGTGCTCCCTTCGACTCTAGCATAAGTCACGTTGCGTGGCACTCTCATCTTCCTTATGCCAGCATGACGCTTAACAACAGTGATGAGATACGTATTCCTATACAGCAACAAGATATTTGCGTAGTTTCTTCTATGAGCTATCTGTATGTTGAGGGTAAACTTTTGAAAGAAAACGGAAATACTGTCCCCAGCAGGACTAAATTTGTAAACAACGCTTTCGCTCATCTGTTCGATGAGATTCGATATGAAATTAACGGTATCGAAGTGGATCGTGTGCGAAATCCTGGGATCGCTACCACACTAAAGGGATACGCATCTTTTGATGGTGACACGCTCAAGTACATGAACAACTCCGGGTGGGTGAGTTCCTCTCAAAAATTGAACTCGTCACTTGACGAGGATGCTAATGATAGCAATGGGAATTTCTGTCTGTGTGTGCGGTTGGCTAGTCTTCTCGGCTTTGCAGAAGACTACACAAAGATGGTTGTTAACGCACGCCACGAGTTGGTTCTCATTAGGTCGGCCAGTGATAAGAACGCTGTTCATTGGACACCCGGTCCTGACGTAGGGGGAGTTCCTGACACAAACGTTGAGAATGTTACAGTAAAGCTACAAAAGCTTTGTTAGCGAATACCATACGTTACTTTGAGCGATGAGCAAAGGCTTACTTTGCTGAAACAACTCAGTCGGGGGACGAGTATCCCGGTGGAGTACAGAAGTTGGGAGTTATACGAATTTCCCTCACTTCCTAAAGCGGGGAAACAGTCGTGGACCGTGAAGACCGCGTCTCAACTCGAGAAGCCGCGTTACGTCGTGGTCGCGTTTCAAACCGACAAGAAGAACAATATGAAAGCAAATGCTTCTCACTTTGACCACTGCAAGTTGTCCAACATGAAATTACATCTCAATTCGATTAGTTACCCTTACGACGATCTCAAGCTGGATTTCGTTAATAACCGTTTCGCATTGCTCTACGACATGTACTCGAGGTTTCAGGAGTCGTATTACAATACACCGTCACAACCTTTGTTGACGAGGGATTTGTTTAAAAACTATGCTCCGATGGTCGTTATCGACTGCTCTAAACAAAATGAATCAATCAAATCAGCACCTGTAGACATACGTTTAGAGTTTGAAGCAGCGGAAGACTTTCCCGACCATACCGCTGCATACTGTCTCATTATTCATGACAGAGCGTTTACTTACAACCCCACCACGAACATGGTCAGAGTCAACAACTAAGCTCCGCCCACCGGATCACTACTTAAGACAGCTGGAGTCGCCTTCGCGCTCGTCATTCATTCTTCAGGCTTCGCCACCACCGCTCCGCTATGATCAAGAAAGCAGTAATTGATTTTAACGCTTTTGTAAGCAAGAAGACTAACGATGTCATTATTAAGGAGTTGACTGTGGTGGATGTAGTGACAGGGTCTACTCAACACTGGATATTCAAACCACCAAAGGACACGACTAACTATTGGTCAGGCAGTTGCGCAATCGATCGCCACAACGAGTGGCTGAGCAAACATTATCACGGACTGGACTTTTGGTACGGATTTAGTAATTATGAAGACTTGATGTCTGGATTAAACCATGTTTGTTCCGATATGTCAGTGCTTTACGCGCCGAATCTCGAGAAGGCTAGAGTTTTGGAAAAGCTATTTGACGCGAGGCGACTGGTCTTTAGCCTGGAGGCACTCGGATGTCCTCCGCTTGAGAAGGCATCACTTTTTCCTTCGTTTGCGTTCCTAAGAGATGATGGTGAGGAAGACGGAGGAGTGGATGAGGTGGATTGTGCGGAAGCACCGAAGCAGTGTCTCTACCATCGCGTGTACTCACCAGGGTTCGTTTGTACTTTGGACAGTGCATAACGTCTTGCGAAGTGGTGTGACGACAACATAGATCTACTAGACCTACACAAAGCTTCGGTTAGGGCCAAGACCTTCGTCGCCTGGAAACAGTCTTCGCCTTCTGCCAAGGAACTTGCAGATGCTGGATTCGTACGCGTGCATTCTACTCGCGACGCTACCAGGTGTGTTTACTGCGGTGTGGTGTTGTGCAGGTGGGAAGATCACGACGACCCTGTCGCAGATCACGACTACAATTCACCTTTCTGTAAGTTTGTTCGTTTCAACTTGCAACAGAAGAGGGATCAACTGATCAAGGAGAAAAGCGACAAGTGTAGACCCACTTGTTGCCAGAAGAACAACGGAGACATCTCCGATTTTAGTGAAGACGACTTTCACCTACGGTACGGAAATACTCCTGATATTACTGAATCTGATTTGATCAAGTGTTGTCACACCTAAGTATGTTGCAGTTCTACAAGAATATTAGGAAGGTCACCTTTTGTGATCCAGTCGTCACCACGTCTTTCGAGTTGCCGGCTGATGAAAACAGGACGTCGAACTACGTGGCGGATCGTGAACAGTTCAAAATGGTAATATGGAAGTTCGACACGATCCTGACTGATTGTCTACTTAAAAAAATTCATCACATGTCAACTTGCAGTTTACTTAATCACGCTAATTGTAACCTGTTCGCTAAAAAATAAATGCTTTTCTTTCTATACACCTTTTTTCTTTTTTTTACCCCCCTCAGCTACCGATTGGAGCTTTAAAGGACAAACTACCTGCAGCAACCGCCGGACGGTCAACTCCAGCCGACCATATTTCAACAAACTCAGATTTGGCCAAAGTCGTCATTACTCAACAAACTCGGATTTGACCAAAGTTACCACGCCATTTCAACAAACTCGGATTTGGCCAAAGTTACCTCAGGCAAATATACCTACTTACAACCACTTTTTAACAAATGAAATAACTTATTATTTTAGTTGGTGATTCTTTGAGCAAAAATTATACATCGAAACGGGTGTTAATTATAATATTTATTCATCAAAATAAAGCATGTTACACTCCCCACCTAATTCGGTGTACAAAAAAAGGAGGGAAAAAATCCGAAACTTTGTTCTTAAATAATATGACTATATTGTAACAAAATGAAATACTTCTTTAAAATAAAATATCACAGCTCTTCTTTAAATTCAAGATTAAATCTACTATTTACATTGCTTTAAAAAAAATAAAGCGACCTATTTTAATAAACAAAAAAAATTTGGTTTAACAAAATACAAAACTTTTAAATTATCGCAAACTTCTAAAGCGGTTACAAAAATTAACATTTGGGTTATAAAAATTAAACTAAAAAAGAATTGTCCCTCTGGGACACAATGTGGGTTTTGTTTTCCTCAGTCTCTTCCTCAAAACTTGAGGTCAGGTCGGACCAGACGTTTGGGGACCGGAAACCATCCCACTCCCCTAAAATATATCTTCATTTTCTTTTGCCGCCTCCTCCTTTGGCGCTGTTGGTATACTGGTTCATTCGGTTCTTGAGGAGGTTATTTGACGGGTTCGTGGTCTGGCGAAGGAACTTTTTCGGGCTCGTTCATAGTTTCCCCAGGCGGCTCACTAACGGGTAACGCCGCTAATGCGTCTGCAATGATAGCGTCCAGGTTTTCCTGGGCTCCTGCGATATATAAGCACGGAGAAAAAGGTGACTCGTATCCGGAATCAGTCGTTATAGGGTTAAGATATACATAAATGGCCTCTAACAATACTTGAGAATCTGGTAATTCAAAATCTAGTTGTACCGGTTGTTCCAAGTCTGCGGTTAAAGACATTGCCGACAAGCCCCATGTCTCCAGGCTATTTTGTGAGGGTGATCTTTATTATAGCTCGGAGTTGTCCATTTCGTCAGAATTATCGGGGATTACCAAAATGTCCTCTTCGGTAAGATCTATAGTTGGGATAATCTCAGCCAGCTGTCCATTCATGGGGTTGATGATGTCCTCTAATACTGTCGCCCTCATATGTGCCTCATATGTGGTCGGGTGAGAATTCTTCATCAATTCCCTTTATGGGGGCCTCTCGGGACAACCTTTCTACAAACCAGGCCACGTATACACCACAGTCGGTGGTATTGTTCTGCTTCGGTGTCGATAAGGACGTGTCAAAGAGGTCCCAATTAAATTTTTCAAAAGCGAGGGCCAGAGCTCTAGCGACCTCTCTCAAGATGTGGTAGACTTGCGTTACCCGCACCTTATGTAGGAGATGCAGGGAGTCGTAAGCTTCTATCTTGCCCAATTTCGGCCTTACCACAATAAGTGCCCAGTGTCCAACGGTTCCCTGAATATGAAGCGGGAAGAAAACGATACCCGCAAGGAAGGGGTTGATTTTCTTCCACTCTTTAGCTATTCTCTCGTGGTGTTGATCATCGAAGTCTTGGATACGTGTCCAACGCATGACTTGGACCATTTTGTTTGGAAAGTGGACACTTCTCCACTCTAGTTGGCGCAGGTACGCCTCCAAGACTGTACCATTTATGTTTCGCTTGGGTTGGAGGCATAGCAGCATTTCGGTATCAACCAAAATTTTTGGTCGCATCTTTCACCTGTAAGCGGAAATAAGCAAGAGCACTCATACTAGTTTCGAGCCAGGTATGTGTTAGTAACAGCGGGAAATAAAACTACGCCAGAAAGGGAAATATGGCGTGTCCTCATAAGGTTAGCGGTAGGTGGAGGCAGTTTAGTCCAGAAATAAGTTTCCTAAGGATAGTATGATTTGAGATCTCTTCCACGGACTCGCGCTATACCTTTGCCTTTTTCATCGGAAAATCTAAAAATATTCACACCAATCTTATCGGATATGGTGTATGGGCCCTCAAATTTTGGCGCCAGCTAGATGATAATATATGTGTTCGTTTTAACCCCCTATCCCCGACCCTAAATGTACTATCCCATCTTTGGAGGTTGTATTATCTTGACTGACGTTGATATGCAGCTTTAAGATTTTTCTCACAAGTCTGCTTTATTTGTATGAATTTTTTAAATCTTTCTCAGTGGTTATCTTCTGTTCCAGTTTGATATTTTTTCTCGCTAATTGCTCCGTACAAAGTCTTTGGTACTTTAAGTTCTCTGCAGAAATTTAACATCGCAGGTGTAAACTTGGTCGAATCATGAACTGAGATGTTCATCACAAATTTGAACTCATCAAGGTGCTCATCCCAGGTTCGCTGGTCGTTTCGAACGTATTGAGACATCATCGTTTTTATTACTCGGTTGCCCCTCTCCGTAGGATTTGATTGAGGACTATAAGGAGCGGTGAACTGTTGTTCATTATTCCAATCGTTTGTCAAAGTGTTAAAAATATTTGACGTATACTGACTGCCGTTGTCAGTTAAGAGCACTTCGGGTGCTCCAAAGCATAGAAGAATTAATTAAATAAATTTCTGAGGGACTTGATAAGCCGTTACGTTTTTAATGGCTGCTATTTCTATCCATTTAGTATACATATCTTGGAAATCAACCAAGAACCGATTTCCTCGTTTTTATAAAGGTAGTTGGCCTACAATATCACTAGTGACAACGTACCATGGTCCCTGAGGTCGACGAAAATGCATTTTACCAACCGCCTTTTGCTGCTCGACTTTATGTTATTGGCAAACATCACATTTTCACGTAGTGTTTTACATCTTTAAGCCACCAGGGCCAAAAATGTCGATCAGCTATTCGCTTTATGGTTTTATTTACACCTTAGTGTCCCGCAGTAGGGTTGTCGTGTGTTTCGGCAAAGATTTTATCTCAAAACGAGCTTGGAACACATAGCTTCCACTCTAAATTTGTGTCCTCGAGGCCTGATTTTTCTATTAAATTTCCGATACAGTTTACCTTCTCGTATAGAATAGTTTTTGTACATTGACGGATTTGTTTCGACTTTTGTCCACATTTTGTCATACCAGTCCGGATTATAAGGGATTTCAACTTCAGTCGGAACTTGTATATACTTTTCTGTGGTGTTACATTCGAACCTATCTTGTGAAGCGTTGTCAGTGTCTTTACAGGGATTTCGGGAAAGTGCAGCTGTTACATGGTTTAGAGTTCTTTTTCGATATTGAATATCAAAATCGTGTTGTTGCAGTTCAAGCATCCAACGCGCTAAGCGACCTGAAGGTTTTTAGAGAGACATAAGCCAACGAAGGGCCTGATGATCCGTTTAGCAGTAAATTTTCTTCCCTCTAAATATGGTCTAAATTTCCGTATGGCCCAAACTAATGCAAAACACTCCTTTTCTGTGACAGAAAATTTATTCTCGCTGTCTGATAACAAGCGGCTTGTGAATGCCACTACTATTTCCTTCTTTCCTACCGTTGAAACAAAAACGAACCTAAAAAAATTCAGAGGCGTCCACCTGAAGTATAAACGGCTGCGTAAAATCGGGCCAGTTTAAGACAGGTGCTGAAGAAAGTGCATTTTTTAAATCCTGAAATGCTTTACTCTGAGCTTCTGTCCATTCCCACCTCTGATTTTTCTTTAGAAGCCAGGGACAGTCAATGAAGCCGTCAGTAAGGCAAAGTTTGGAATAAATTGCCTATACCAGGAGGCTAACCCTAGAAAACTTCTCACTTGCTTTACAGTCTTTGGATCGGGAAACTCTTGAATTGATTTAACTTTCTCTGAATCGGTTTGTATGCCCTTTTTATTAACGATATAACCTAAGTATTTGAGTTTTTACTTACAAAAGTGGCATTTATCGGAATTTATTTTCAGCCCAGCTTCACGAAGCTTAGTGAAAACATTTTTCAATAACTTTAAATGGTCTTCAAAACTACGGGATACTAGAAAAATGTCATCAAGATATGCAAACGCGTGGGGTTCGTATTTGGGACCAAATATTGTATCCAGTAGTCGTTGAAAGATAACATGCGAATAATGCAACCCAAACGGCATGGCTTTGAATCGGTATAGCTCACGTCCAAGGACAGTAAACGCCGTTATGGGGCGACTATCTTCCGCAAGAGGGACTTGCCAATATCTATCTTTTAAGTCAATTGTGCTTATGTACCTAGCATCTCTCAATTTTTATAAAATATGATTGATTCTCGGGATAGAATAATCATCTTTAATACTCAGGGAGTTTGGTTTTCTTAGGTCCAGGCAAGCTCTGTAACGTCCTGAAGGGTTTTTAACCAAGACTAAAGGTGAATTCCAAGGTGACGAAGAGGCTTCAATGACATCTTCTGTAAGCATTCTGTCAATTTCTTCATCCAAAACATTTTGCATGTTGAGATTTAACGGACAATAGCATTGTTTGACGGGTATCGTGACTGGTTTCAATCTTATTTTATGCTCGATAAGTGTAGTGCGTCCACCAACTCCTTGAAATTGTGACAACTCTTCGTCTAAAAATTCACTTAACTTCCTCCTCTGTTAATTGCGATATGGCACTCGTGCCAATGTCGTTTTCCGAGCGACAAGGACAATTTACAGTTCGCATCCCTTCCTTCTTACAGTTATAGCAGCGGATTATTCTCGGTTCTTTACACTCATGAAATCGATAACCTTTTTTCGCGCAATTCAAACAAATTGGGATTTTGTACTCTTTGTTTTCAGTACCTTTCGTGGGAACAGAAAGTATTTTGCTCTCGTGAACGTGAATTCTGAAAATGGGGCTGTTGATTGTACTTCCAAGCACTTTGATGGAAATTACTCTGTTACCGCTGATACGAGTTATCAAATCTACGAGCCACTTCCTGTTTCGTAGGTGACACTTGTAGCGAATCAACCTGGTAGTTTCGAGGACCTCGATTCTTAGAGAAATATGTGGTTTCAGGGAGCCATGATTGAGCCGGAATTGGGGGCGGGCGAAAATTGTTCTTTTCACGTACATAACACTAATAGCCTTTAGCCTGCCGAATCACTTGTCGTTTGAAAGCTACTTCTTCTTACCATTAACTTATAGTCCGGGCGCATGTTAGTGTAGACTTTATTCATCATATCATTTAATCTATAGCTGCTGGCTGTACCGTGCAACAGCCGCCCTGTTGATCTCAGGGTGCTACTGGCTGTACCGTTCAACAGTCGCCTTCTTGACCTCAGGGTGCTACTGGCTGTACCTCCGAGAATCCTCTCCGTGCTTTTCTCGATAGGTCTTATTATACCTCTTTTTCACCTCTTTCACTTGGTCCTCACGAGTTGTACTGAGTATTTTGGGGCGTCCGCGCTTAATATTTTTGGCTCTTTTTCGATTTTCGAAGGGGCCAGACTGAGGGAATTGCTTAGATGGGGACAGGAGTATTACAGGTCGCAAAACATGTAATATAGGGTCAAAGGCAGAAGAATGATCAGGGGAAGGGTTTTTTTGTTCAAACGACCGAGCAAATTAATACTTGTAATAGTATACTGGTTTTCAGTTCCATCTAAAGCCGCGTTTGACAATAGCAGAGAAGCAAGTGACAAGTAGCTCTCGCATAAAAACAGCCTAGCTGAATTATTGCCACTAATGTGATCTCGTCTGCGATTATCGTCTACCGCGTGGGAATCAAAAAGGTACAGTCGCCCTTGACAACGCCAAAATGCGACTGTAACCAGTTGGCCAGTAAACAGGAAGCCTCCATTTTCAGAATCTTCAACCATTAAGGACTCCAAAACGCTTGGCAACAAATTGACTGAATCTCTAAGACGATTACTAGTCGAAGGATACAACCCATTGCAAACATAAGATATTTCATCAATGGTTACAATATGGCCCATAATGTACCACTCTAGCAAGATCCTCCGGAAATAGGTATCTGTCATTTACCTGATTTTCTTGGCGAGATTTCACATGCAAACTATCGCCGGTCATAAAAAACTCGTCAATGGCGGCAGTAGAAAATTCACCCCGGAGGAACTTCCAAGCCAGGGCAGAAGCCGCATTCGCCATACATTGTACATTATTGCTAATTGCAGGAAATCGAGAATCGCCCTGGTGGAATGAACCTCGGTCTACGCAAGGAAAGGTCATTTTCACAAATTATTAAATGAACAGAACATCCACAAACTGGATTAATCTAACTTTCAATGAACCTAAAGTGTAGTTAAAACAAGTAATATTGCTGAAAGCGAGAATACTCATCAATACTTGGAATATAATTAGAAAACAATGAAGTGTACATTTATTTGAACTTGAACCTGATAAAAACGAAATTACAGCAAAAGTTAGTGTTAAAAAGTAAACATTAGTGAGATAAAACATTATTTAATATTAATAATTACATGTATTTCTGATAGAAAGACAGTCTCCATCCTTGGTCGGTAACAAGCTAAAAGCCATTAGTTGACAGTTGCTATATTGGAAGTCAATAAAACCGTTTGTTCATATGTAGATAAATTGGTTTTTCTAAGTTTTTAAGTATTTATATTATTGGAAATGCTAATCAACTGCTGCTCAATACAGAGAGGTATGATGACATGATGTTTGCAAAATATTAGGTCAATCAAGAGACAAATAGTAACGTTTTATACATTTGGAAGTCGATAAAGCAGTTTTTGTCAAATGTAGAACTAATGAATCAATTAGGATTTTTAATTGTTTTGAGGTGTTTAAATATTAAAACAGGTTAAATTAACCACTGTTTCGTGATGGTTAATGTGTAAACATATAATTTGCCAAATATCAAGCCTCTAAATACTAAGTGCAAGTAATAGGAAATTAAAAACCACCAAAATAATCGTTGAAATATCCTGAAATTTCAAAAATCTAGCGCTATCTAAAAATGAAGGGAGCAAGATACGACAAAAAGTCACAGGACCCAAGTTGTAGATCTTGCAAAATCCGTGGCACGTGGTCGTGTCCGTTTTTCGATAGGATCAACCGTTTGGCTGCTAGAGCTCAATAACTGGAATTCAAAAACAAGCCTTTTTTTGGGGACTTAACCAATAATATTGTCAGTTTTGGCAATTTTTCTGGGGGTTACAAGCTATAAGCTACCGGCATGCAAAATTTCATGTTTCTAGCTCGTCTGGAAGTAGTTTAGAATTCGTATACCTCAGTGAGTGAGTGAGTGAGTGAGAGTGAGTGAGTGAGTGAGAGTGAGTGAGTGAGTGAGAGTGAGTGAGTGAGTTACACATGCGGCTGTATATATTTTAGACTTACACGGGGATCACTTTCACACGGGGAAGGAGTTCTTGTCTCTGTACTAGTAGTTGGTAGTGTAAGTGTATCCGTGACCAAAGAAAGATTCAGTGTCGTAGTGTCTGGTGGAGTTTGAGTCGTTCCTAAAGGGGAAGTCACTGGGACGGTTTTTTTAGTACTCGATGTAGCTGTAGTTTTCTGAGTCAAGGGAGGAGCAGTTTTAGTTACTGATTGTGCAGTAGAGGCGGGTTACGACTTTGAGGCAGTAGTAACTAAGCCAGCAGGGTCTTTTGGATCGAGAAAATTCATGAAAAGGAGTATCTTAAAGGGTCGAAGAAACAATTCAACATTGTACAGCATCTTTCCTGTTTTTTTACAACGTAAACTATTTTTAGAACATAAAACAGTCCCTGTTCGGGCGCCAAAATGGTAAGGTATTGTTCATGGTGAGCATAAATCTTCCACTCAAGTGGTCGGTGTGGACAACAAAGTCGAACGAAAGGATGCAACGGCTGTGGACAGATATAAATAAATCTATGAGCCCCGGGAACAATGTGTAAAGCAGCAGGTATCGGGTTATTTGACTGCTTCGCCGAAGGAAAACAAACTACAGGTACTGGAAAACTGACGCCAGAATGGTGAAGGAATAAAATGCCCTCAAGATAACGGACTACTGTTAAATTAATCCGTTTAGAAATCAATCAAAAGGTACAACAGCTTATCACTAATAAAACCATCGACTGTATGATAAAATAAGTACCTATTCTTTAGGTTTTAAATAATTAACTAATTTCGTTCGTAATTACTTTGAATCATCAGTAACTATTTATTTAATATGCCCTTCAAAACAGAATAAACTTAAATTAGTCTCAAGTGATTGTCTAGAAAATAATGCTCAAAATGTAATGTATTAATCGTAAAATACACTCCGTGCAATTTGGCCAAACTCGCCCTCCGATTGGTTTGGCGTTTCTGGATTTTTCCAGATGCGTCGTTGCTGTTCCGAAGTTATACGCAGTTGTTTTAGCGAATTTCCCCTATAGGGAAGAAGCTATTACCGTAGTCGGCATGGTAAGACCTAGGCCCGGTACCATGATAACTTTTCGTTTTGAGGTGCCCAGGCCCCAAACTAATATATATATATATATTATATATATATATATATATATATTATATATATATATATATATATATATGTATGTGTGTGTGTGTGTGTGTGTGTGTGTGTGTCAGTGAGCATGATGACTCTCGTAAAAATGATCCGATTTTGTTGAAATTTTGTATAAACGTGTAAAGCAACATTTATGACTTAAGTTCGAAAACCAGCCAGATCACTTTATCCGAAGGGGTATTTTGGGGGGGGTTTAGTACCTCATTACTCTTCGTCAATTGGTTACCGAGACATTTAAAGTGCTAATCACAGTACGTTGTCTAATTTTATTCTTATGGAGGTAAAGAAAAATGTTATATATTGCTTATTTATGAACGTATACTGACAAAACTTGGTATATGGCTTCATCTGGTTGTGGTCTATTGATATTTGCTCAAAAAAAATTGTTTGCCAAAGGCTCCCGTAGCAGCAAACCTGCGTACTCGGCCCCATGTTATTTTTATGGATAATATTTACATGCTATGTCTCCCTTAATTATGAACATAGATGAATAAACACTGGTATATTACTCGCCTAGTTAAGTTATACTGATATTCGCATACAAACCCATTTTTTTTGTTCGTTGAAGCAGCAAACCTGCGTACTCAGCCCCAATGTTATTCTTAATGAGAATAATTATAATTGTATATAATATATCACTTATTTGTGAATATATTGTTATGAAACTTGGTTAGTGGCTTTATTTAGTATTAAGACATTTATATCTCCATTGGAAATTCGCTGAGTATGCAGGTTTGCTGCAACGGGGGTATTTTAAAATACTGCGTAGCTTGATTTTCTCGTGGGAACCCCGGTATTTGGCAATTCCCACCGAACCGTGCGATCGCGCCATACTTGTTTACAACTCATTTAGTCCAAAATACAGGGTGATTACAAATGAAATAGACAACTTCAATAGCCTCTACAAAATTAAACTGGTGTATTTCAACATAGTAAGTGATGTAGGTTTGTAGGGAATTTCTTAAAGTTTATGTTGGTACAACTGTTGCTGGCTATTGTTGGCTGCTCCCTGTTACAACAACCAGTTTAGCAATATGGCCGCTACTCAAGTGGAGAAAGCTTATTGTGTTCTTGAATTAGCCAAAACAAACTCTGTTACTGTTGTGCAGCGTCATTTCAGAACAAAATACGGTAAACCACCACCAACAAGGCAATCAATTTATGACTGGTATAAACGTTTTGAAAGCAGTGGATGTGTGTGTAAGAAGAAGAGTACTGGAAGACCTTCTGTTACAGAAGAAAAAAATGATAGTGTTCGTGATGTTTTTGTACGAAGTCCAGGAAAATCAACTAGATAAGCAAGTTTAGAATTGCAAATTCCTCAACCTACTGTGTGGAAAATTCTGCGGAAACGTTTGAAAATGACACCTTATAAATTACAGTTAGTACAAAATTTAAATGACAATGATAAAGTTGTACGTAAAAATCTTTGTTAGGAGATGCAACATTGTCTTGAAAATAACGACACATTGTTAAATCGCCTAATTTTCAGTGATGAATGCACTTTTCACATTAGTGGAAAAGTTAATAGACATAATGTTCGAATATGGGGAACAGAAAACCCAAGAGAGACTGTACAGCATATACGCGATTCTCCTAAAGTGAACGTGTTTTGCGCTTTATCTTGTGAAAAGGTTTACGGGCCGTTCTTCTTCCAAGAACCATCAGTAACCGGAATAATTTATCTGGACATGTTAACCGAATGGTTAATGCCTCAACTCCATGAAGATAGTTGTAACTTCATTTTTTTTAAAGATGGAGCTCCGCCTCACTGGCACTCAGACCTCAGAGGGTATCTGGATGGACATCTTCCTAGACGATGGATCGGCCGTGCAAGTGAGGAAAACGTTGTGTTTCAGCCGTGGCCACCTCGTAGTCCGGACCTAACGCCCTGCGACTATTTCTTGTGGGGCTATGTAAAAGACAGAGTTTTCGCACCACCGCTTCCTGTTGATATCGATGATCTTAACCAACGAATCACAAATGCTCTTGCTACAGTTGACCGTGAGATGCTTAGTCGTGTGTGGTCAGAATTCGACTACTGTGTTGATATCTGTCGTGTTGCAAATGGTGCACACATTGAACATCTGTAAATGTTTTCAATAAAAAGTTAAAGAATTCTTCTATATAATCATGTAAGTAATGATTACATGATAAATAAACTTTTAAATAATTAATTTTCTACAAGCTATCCAAACTGTCTATTTCATTTGTAATCACCCTGTAGTGTAATAAATCAATTATTTACCTTTAGCCTTTGAATTATTTTATATATTAGTTTATTATTTATAACATGTCATATTAATATATTATTTATGGTTTTAATTCGTTGAACCGACTACAGTCGCTGATCCGTGCATCCGTGTTTTATGTTAACTAAGTGTTTGGTGTGGATTTTTAACTTTAACAAAGCAATGCAAGCGGATTATTCCTGTCCTGGTATTTGAAAATGGCGTAAAGCCGAAACATATGTATTTATAGATATGTCTAATTGCAGTTCCAGGTCTAAAGATATGAATTTTCATAAGACAATTATTTAAATAAACCAATCTTATTGGAAAATTCTCCAAATTTTGGCAATAAAAAAGAAAACTGCAACAATTACAATAATAGCCCGAACAAATTGAACTAAGATCTATATAGTGTTAATAATAATAATATTAATCAGCTAGTACAGTATAAATAACCTAAGTCTAAACTTCACTCTTACTTCTAAATTCATTTATAGGTAGACTGAAATTCAAGGTCTGAAGACATAATTTGTTGTGTTAAAACAAACATATTGTTTTACTAACATATTTGGAATCACAGTTGGCTCTTAACAACCAACTAATCAATATTTGTTTAGTGCTTAAGTAGTTTTTTTTTGTAAAAAGCCTTTAGAAATGACCCAGTCACATCCCTAAGTTGCACTAATAATAAATGCAGGCCTACTTGATTATGCCCTAACACTTAAAAATGGCAAACAAATATTTAGGTTTTCCCCTAACAACTTTTGGTTATACCATTCAAGACATTAGGTTAGTTTACTTTTTGAAACTGGCTTGAAATAGTTGTGGTAATGAGAGCCATATTGTATACGAAGGGCCAGTTTTTGCTCAGTGATGTCGTTAGATATTACATTACATTTTTGACTTTCATCTATTTTAGGACTTTTCGCCGAGGACCCTGCATTGGAAATAATTTTCCGATATTTTTGCACGTAGCAGACTTGTAATTAACGGACAGTGCCGGTTGGTGCCTCGCGTAATAGCTTTTTAAATTTTTAAATATACCATACTGTAATCTTTCTAAACAAGCTGAAGAAAAAACGGCCATTGGTTGGTTGGTATAATCAGAAACACAATGTATTTTATCATCACTGATTGGAGCCGCACGATCACGTGACCTATCCACGCGATGCGTAGTGTAACTATGAATATCCCGATTCTCTGTAAATATCATATCGTATGAGGCTTGTGTAGTGTAATGTATCACTAACATTGCATATTAGCGAATTTACCCTATAGGGAAGAAGCTATTACCGTAGGTCTCATGGTATGACTTAAACCCGAGACTATGATAACTTTTCGTTTTGAGGTCCCCAGATGCCAAAAACGCCATTCGTTCGAATTTGTATATATGTATATATATATATATATATATATATATATATATATATATATATATGTGTGTGTGTGTGTGTGTGTGTGTGTGTGTGTGTGTCCGTAAGCCCGACACCTCTCGTAAAAAAGGTCCGATCTTAATGAAATTCGGTACAAATATGTAAAGTACCATTTATTTGAACAAGTTCGAAAACCAGACAAATCACACCATCCAAAGGGGGGGTTTTGTACCCCAAAAATGGTTTTTTTGGGGTTTCACATGTAATTGTCATTTAAATCAAATTTTAATATATACCATTGAATTCAGCTTAAAAAACAAACAATTTGGTATTTTGATCATTTCTCTACGTCAATTGGTTACTGCGATATTGAAAGTGCTAAACACAGTACGTTGTCTAATATTATTCTTACGGAGATAAAGACAAATTTTATATCTTGGTTATTTATGAACATAAACTGACGAAACTTGGTATATCGCTTCATCTGGTTGTGGTTTGTTGTTTTTTGTACAAAAAATCAGTATTTCGCGTATGGTTCCCGTTGTAGCAAACCTAGGTACTCGGTCCCCATTTTATTCTTATGGAGAGAAATACAAATGTTATATATCGCTTATATATGAATGTATATAGATGAAACTTGTATGTGACTTCACTTAGGTGAGTTCTATTGATATTTGCATGAAACCCCATTATTTTGTGTTCCTTGTTGCAGCAAACCTGCGAACCATCCCTAATGTTATTCTTATGGAGAACAATGAATATTTTAACTATCTCTTATTCATGAATATATTTCTTATAAATCCTGGTAAGAGGCTTAATGTGCTATTAAGACATATATGTTCATTGTAAATTCGCTGAGCATGCAGGTTTGCTGTGACGGGGGTATTTATTTTTTACTTATTGTGTCGTTCACATATTACAGGGTTCCCTAATATAATGTGTCTCGATTCCAAAACGAGCTCTCCAAAAAAAGGATGAGTAAGATTCTTTTTAAGAACATTCTTTTTAATAGATTCATTCTATTGTAAGATATTTTTATGTGCCGATGCAATTTGAAATATCAAAATTGACTATATATATCACTTCCCAAATACACCACAGAATATTGTATCGCACTTTGTCTCATCGCAAGATTGCGAAACGTTACGATAGGTATCGGACTTCGTTCACTTCCAGCCAGCACGAGCTCAATCATTGTACGAGTAATTGTCTACATTCGCAGATCGTATTTCTGCCTGTAAATTTATTCTACGCAACTTTGGGGTTACAATATCATCTTTACATAAATTTATATAATTCTCAATGGTTTTGGTTTTGCAGAATGGAGAATTTTTCAGCAGCAATATCTTTATTGAAATATTGTTAATTTGTCTGCAGCCGTAATTTGATGTGACTGATCTTTCTGTCCTCGCTTTCTTTCTACGACAATGTCACATTGTCGCCCGTTGTTCTGCCATGGGGTCTCTATGTAGTAGTGAGACACATATATACACATTGGAAATTCTCTGAGTACGCAGGTTTGCTGCGACGGGTGTATTCTTAATTTGCAGGCAGTTTGGTTTTAGAAAAATGCAAACACTAATTCAGCATTTTCAAGTTTTATTAATGAAGCTTTATGTGCCTTGGATGGATCGCAAAGCACAGCGGGAGTGTTCTGTGATTTGTCCAAATCATTTGATTGTGTTAATCATGAATCGTTAATTGCAAAGCTAAATATAATTGGCATTACAGGAAAAAAAACTTAATTGGTTTAAATCCTACTAGCAAACCATATGTTTGTATCTTTAATCCCAGCTGTTCTGCTTCTTTTTGTTTTGATTTGCTGTTCATTGTTATTTCAATGGGCCAAACCCGTACTTTGAGGGCTTCCCAAGGGTTTCTGGTTCCACGCACTGACTTGAGACCCCCAAACGGCACATCTAGACGTTAAGGGCTTTCAAACGACACGTAAATCATCAAAATCGACCCAATAGTTTGGCCATACTCAGCACAAAAATCGCCTTATTCTTTTAATATAATGATGATGATTTATCAGGCAGAAAACAGAGATCCTATATCTTTAATCGAAGCACAAAAGATCTATGCAGAATGGTGGGATGTAAAAATTGGCATAACCCCAGGGATCAATTTTGGGGCCCTTATTGTTCTTGATTTATGTACATGACCTTCCGTCAAAAATAGATTCTCAACTTTTCCTGCTTGCGGATGACACCACTGCACTTTTAAAGCAAAATCACAACTAGAATTGCAAGAGGTGGTTGAAAAAACTCTTAAAGAACTTCAGGTTTGGTTTCCAACAAATGGCCTCATTCTTAACAATTAAAAAACAAATGCAATTTTCTTCAAATTATCATCTGAAACTGACAAATAACAGCAAACGGTTTTAGGCTTATCAATAGACAACAAATTAAGTTGGAATTCCCATACTGAATTTGTTTCAAAGAAATTACGATATTTTACATATGCCTTTTCTGTTCTATCTCAATACATTTCAGATGGCATTTGAAAAACAGTATATTTTTCATACATTGAATCTGTTCTTAGGTATGGTATTGTTGCTTGGGGAAATTCAGTCAGTAGTAAGAAGGTTTTTTTGATCCAGAAAAATGTATCGAATAATTCCTCGCTCTAGCTATAGAGCTTCTTGCAAACCTCTTTTCAAAAAAATTGCACATTTTAACTTTTCCTTGCTTGTACATCTTAGAAATATTAAATTATGTTCAATCAAACCAAGATTTTTCAATCTCTCGATTTTTATCCAAACATGCCTACAGTACTCGAAATAAACATCTTTACTATCCAAGTCAAAGAACAAGCGCATTTGAAAAGAGCCCTCTATATACTGGCTTGAAGTTGTACAACCACTTATAAGAAAATTTAAATAAATCCTCCTACTGAAGACTTATTATTCAGTTTCAGAATATTTAAGTGACACAAACTTGGGTAGATTAAGTGCTTCCAACATTTCGTTGATGTTTTCTTTTTCTTTTTCAATTATGCAATTGTGTAAATTGTGAAGAAATATATATATGGTTTTAGATTTAATGACTTACCATAATTTAATTGTATCTACATTAACGAGACACCTGTTACTGCATGTAGCAATTTATGTAACGTTTATTGTGTCAATAAAGAATTTGATTTGATTTGATCTGAAACGGTTAAAGATAGAAAATCCAAATTTAATACCAACTAAGCCCTAAACTATTAAAATACACAAGCCAAGTTTCAAGTCAGTACCTCAAGTGGTTCCTAAGATATGCATTGATTAAAAATCCCATTCAAACACATAGACGGAACACGAAGCAATTTAGAAAAAAGTTTAAACGAAGATTCCTGCTTATTTTGATGAGGTCTACCAAATCCTGCATTTGTGCCATACTATCGCGGGACACCCCTGTATAGTACCTCCATGAGTTGAAAAAATCAGCATTGATCGTCATGCAAAAGAGGGAACCGGGAAAATGGGTTTCATTTACCTTAAGAACATTTCCATTTAATTGGCTGAAACGTTTACATAGGCACTTTTTTGGGTGGCCATCGAGTCAATTTTTTTATCGACCCCACCGGCAACTTCAACAGGTAAAATAATTTTACATGACAGGGAAGTGCATTATAAAATATAAATTTGTGTAAATGAAAGAATTAAAAATCATTAAAGTTGACAGGTAAAATATAAATATAACATAGTCAAAAGTTTCAGCGAACAAATTTTCACAAAGAAATCGTAAAATATTATTATAAGACATCGTGCCAATCAACGACTCAAAGAACTATGTGAGTAGGGTCAATCCGTTAGTCTCGTTTGAATCAGGACGTTGGCCTCCGTTTCTCTTTAGTAATAGCAATTCGAATAAACAATCCCAAATTTAAAGGGCCTGCGAGAATAATGGACAAAGTTTGCGGTAACCTAGATCTAGTTCACCGTTGATAACTACTATCGCAATAATTAGGTTACAACAGAAGATGATAAATAGTTCACACTATCATGAAACCCTCTTGGTAGCAATTTAAAAGCTTCAAAACCGCACATGTCATTTTTAGTGAACTAATACCACGTAAATTACAAATATAAACAACAAGTTGTAGTTCAAATAATGTATATACCTTGCGACATTTGTTAAATACAATGCTCGCCTGTACAATTATTTGTCAAACTAGTTGTCACTGATAGAATGAATGTTTAAAACTGGACTTATATCACCCTGCTTTTGAAAACCAGACCCCGAGAGTATTATTAAAAATTAATAATATGTTGTTTTATTTATAAAACTCTTGAGTAGTATTCCGAGTCGTGATTAAACACGTTGAGTATTACTAATCGTTTATTTAACGCTAAATATTATTATTTTCTGGCCATGAGTAACATGAAAAACAAACATTTGATTCAAACGATGTCGTGAATTTACCCTGTTACCTTTAGGAATTAAATTTGCGCTTTTCCAATATCTTCCAAGTGAAATACTGCGTGAAGATAGCGCAAAAATATAATTCATTTAGAAATGTTAAAAGTAATTTACCATTTTCTTTCTTTTGTGCTGATTCAAATTATATGTTTCCCATTTTATTGGTAACGTATTACAAACTGTTACAGGAGCTTTTTAGTTTGAATTTGTGAAGTCTAATAGTGTTTAATAAATAATGACTTGGAATGGACTATTTTTTTAAAATTATTTAGTTTAAATCATTTATTATTTATGTCCTCATGAATGTTAAATATACCCCCGTCGCAGCAAACCTGCGGACTCAGCGAATTTCCAATGCATAATATTTGTCTGAATTCCATATAAAGCCGCAAACCAAGTTTCATAAAAATATATTCACATATAAGCAATTTTAATTATTCTCCATAAGAATAAAATTGGTAATGAGTATGCAGGTTTGCTGAAACAAGGAACAGAAACAATTGGTTTTTATGCAAATATAAATAGAATTTAACTAGGCGAAGCCACATACTAAGTTTCATCGATATTCAATCATAAACAAGCGATATATGACATTCTAGTTATTCTCCATAAGAATAACATGGGGGCTGAGAAAGCAGGTTTGCTGCAAAAAGGAACAGAAAAGTGGGTTTTTATATAATTATCAATATAACTCAACCAAGTGAAGCTACATACCAAGTTTTATTAATTTATGTTCATAATTAAGGGAGTCAGTACATTTTACTTATTCTCCATAAGAATAACATGGGGGCTTAGTACGCAGGTTTGCTGCTACGGGAATAATCAACAAAAAATCAATTTTTTGTGCAAATATCAATATACCAGTACTACTTGAAGCCACATACCAAGTTTCATCAACATACATTCATAAATAATCGAGATATCAAATTTTATTTATTCTCCATAAGGATAACATTGGACAACGTACTGTGTTTAGCACTTAGAATATCTCTGCAACGGTTGGGCGTAGAATCACAATTTAAACACCAAAATGATTGTTTTGTGGAACTGAACAGATTAGTAAAAGTAAATGTGAAGTTTACTTTAAAATAAACTGAGGAAAAGCCAAAAACCTTTTTCCCATAAGATTAACATGGGAGATTTTATGAGCAGGTTTTTTTTTTATTTTCTCCACAACCACTTAACCTAGGTTAATAATTCAAAATACTAAATTATTTGTTTTTTTAAGCTCTATAACATCGTCAAAACCAAAATTAAGTTTTTTAAAAATTTTAGGGTGAAAAATGCAAAAAACTGATTTTTGGAAAATTTAAAACCCCCATAAACCCCCTTCCCATGGTCCGATTTTTCTGGTTTTCGAACTTAAAGTCATGAATGTCATTTTACACATTTGAGCCAAATTTCATCAAAATCGGACATTTTTTACTCAAGTTATCGTGTTAACGGACACATATATATATATATACATATATATAAATTTTAACGAATAGTGTTTTTGGCATCTGGGGACCTCAAAACAAAAAGTTATCATGGTCTCGGGCTTAAGTCTTACCATGAGACCTACGGTAATAGCTTCTTCCCTATAGGGGAAATTCGCTAAAAAACAAGAACAATGAGGTAAAATTTTATCATTGTGTGATCTAACTGATTTAAAATGTATTCGTTGTTTTAAATCACTTGGTAATATCGGTAATAATCTGTGGAATGAGCTATTACAGTAATTCACACGTGGGTAAAATTATCTAGATTAGATTTTTCCTCCGCATTAGGTTACT
The DNA here is from genome assembly GCA_963675035.1 of Allygus modestus. Taxonomy (NCBI): domain Eukaryota; kingdom Metazoa; phylum Arthropoda; class Insecta; order Hemiptera; family Cicadellidae; genus Allygus; species Allygus modestus. Next base: position 100,857,124 of record OY776111.1, on the reverse strand, counting down.
TGACCATTATAACAGATTCTAATAGTGTTTAAAACCTACGAAAATCATTTTGAGAGAGAGAATTAAGGGAATACGAGATCAAAAATAATTAACAATATTTTTCTTTGCCTGAAGGAAATACGTTCATTATCGTAGGATCCAACGTAAAATAAAGCGAGGAATTGTTCTATAAATTATTCAAAAAGTAGTGATTAACATTTGATTAAGTTATATTTCGTTGTGCGAAACGGAATTTCCATTCTTAAGGAGTATCTCCCCAGCCACAATTTGCGATCCATCGTGTAAATATCTGTTTACAGTGAAGGAAAGGAGCGTTGCAGATGGTCATGGGATTATTTCTCATGGTAATAATAGTTAGGTTAACAACTCATTATAAATGAAACTTAAAGAAGATAGTCAAAGCTACTCTTGCCGTTTTACAAATCACGTAAAATTCTATCATTTGTTACGTTGCTCGAAAAATCTAATTATTTTATATTAAACAACCCCGTAAATTATAACTTCCTCTAAAATATAAAAGTATTAAAACGTAGAGAGTTAGTGGTTTCCTCCTCAACATGAGACCTTAACTCTGACTTTAGAGCCTAAGCAACAATTGTGGAGCGTAATCCTGTAATCCCTTTCACTACGCGAGCCTAACTATTCCTCTGCTTTCGTTTCGGATTGAAAGAGATACTTACTTATAATGAATTATAACACTCATTTATATTTTGGAGGTAACGGGTTATTGAAAACGATTGATTAAAATATCGTATATTGAGAAGACCGAGAGTTGAACAGCCTGTTATAGAGAGAAGACCGAGAGTTGAACAGCCTGTTATAGAGAGAAGACCGAGAGTTGAACAGCCTGTTATAGAGAGAAGACCGAGAGTTGAACAGCCTGTTATAGAGAGAAGACCGAGAGTTGAACAGCCTGTTATAGAGAGAAGACCGAGAGTTGAACAGCCTGTTATAGAGAGAAGACCGAGAGTTGAACAGCCTGTTATAGAGAGAAGACCGAGAGTTGAACAGCCTTTTATAGAGAGAAGACCGAGAGTTGAACAGCCTGTTATAGAGAGAAGACCGAGAGTTGAACAGCCTGTTATAGAGAATTTATTTAGCAGCCCCAAACGACCTGACCGTCCCCAGTTCAAAACATGAATAAAACCTGCATTTATATTTGAAGCAATACATTATTGATTTAAAATAACTTTATTCGTCAAATATAAATAAACGTTTGTATAATTTGAATATTTGTAACTTGCTTATAAAAAAACAAACAAAAAATCCGTTAATTTGTTTGTGGCATGCGTGTTGTCGTAGTAATTTAGGCTTTAGGTTTACCTGTAATTCTTGTGGCCATTATCTATAGGGGAAAAGAATGTGGAAATTTACCATAGATATAGGGTCACGCTATGCGAATCTAAACAAGCTACCGAAGGATTAAAAACCTAAAATTGTATATATATTACGAGAAAAGTATATTTTATAATTATGTTAGGGCTGCTAACATTATTTATTGAAAGACTCTGACGACAGTCGTACCGTAGGTCATTATTTTAAATAAAAAGGTTTAACGGGTAAGAAAACCATATTCGATGTCAGGTTTAAATTAATAAATTCTACAAACAATTCTAATATATTCATTATCCTCACCTTTGGGTTAGCCACAAACTGTTACTGGTTAGTGTTTAGTATTTAGGGCAATAATAAATATCGTATATGTCCTTTGCTCCTTTGACTTTGAAGTTTACCGGGAGGTTTACATCGAAAGCGTCTTATATTACAGCTGTACACGCTTGTAGGGAGATTCAAAGGCTTTTATTGTTTATTGAATATTTCAGGGGTCTTCACAAGAATCAAAACTTGTCAGCGAACAACTTCAGAAATCTCTTATCTCTTTCCACTTGGCCGAAATAACTCCTAGATGGTCTTTGTCTTAAACTAAATTTTGTTTTGTTTTTCTTTGTTAATGTACGTTAAAAATACTCAGATAAATATAGAAATGTAATTATTGTTTGTAGCATTGAAGCCAATTTTAGATTTAGTTTGAAAATTATTGTAATTGTTAAAGACATTCGCATTCTTATCAAAAGAAACTTTTAACATATATAGGACAATAATCCTATTGACCTTTCAGGTAGTCAGATTTATCATGTTAAATAACGAACTCTCAACATGATTATTTAAGGAGCAGGGTAATAAGCCTATTCCCTCGAGAATGTGGCATGATTTTGAGATTTGGTAGTACTCATAAAAAGAAACAAAAATCTTCGTACAAACGTTTTTCTAATAGTTTTTTGTCTGTCTGTTCTTCTATACATGTTTCTATAATATGAAAATATAATAAGAAAAAAAGAAACTACGAGTTTTATATCACTTAAGTAATCAACATTTTTGTAAAATTTTCTTAATAATAAGGTAAAAACTATTTTGTGTTTTTACCTACATAATTTGAAAATGCCAGCTGTTTTTGGTTTTGTTTTCAAGTACCAAAATGAGCCCTTTGACTATAATATTTGTAGATCCAAAATTGTTGATATTAATGTTTAAATCGAATCGCACCTTTTTTTAAACAAAACCAGAAGTAAAATTAGCTAGTACGGTAATGACGTTTGTGTGTTCGGGCTCACCAAGTCATGGCTCCCCCCCTCCTCTGAGCCGACGCGCATAGCATTGTACAATGCCCCACTGTGACCATACCGTCGCGACGCCGGCAAGGCGGCTAGTGGCGTGGCTCGCCATGTCAACAATGAACGGTTATAACACCCAAGTAAATGCAACCACTAACGCGAAGACACTAATAATAGTAATCACACCGGTAACACTTGTATTATGTTACTTAAGCTTGATTATAAACTATTGCTAATTTACAATTTTAAAATATATTCCTTACTGCAAAGGAAACTTACTATTATTTTAAGCATTTGCACCTCTAATACAGTTTTATTTATATAATTAAATCTAATATAGATTTAATAAAGATCTTAATGGTTTTGTTATAAGAACGATATGTCCTATGACATAGAACTAACCAAAATAAAAGTAGATATTTTTCCTACGGAGTCCCCTGGATCAGACTATTTATTTAATATTTTGGGATGAAATTTTTGTTAAAACTTATTTCATCAGCAGTAACATGACTTAATCTACCATTTCTGAGTTCGCTCATCCCATAACGCGAATATTTGAGCGTACTCCTAGTTAATGTACAACATGCCATTTTCCTTGGTAATGGTTAATTGTGCATTGTGCAAGTTAGTTCTTAACATATAAAACGTTATGTGATCCTTTTTAACTGCTATCCGATATTAACTAATCAAGAATATAGGATTATTTTTGGGAGGCTTCCAGAACGTAATACTTTCGAAAATGTTCATCAAATATTGTAGGAAACTGATCAGTTTTCATTGTCAAAGAAGAACGTCCTTTACAAAGTAACATTCTCTTGGAAGAACAGGTTTTTTAAGAAAATTAGGTAAATTTAAAATAAACGTGGAGTCAATCGTATGCCAATTTACCGGACTGTCCATTGCCAACAGTTAATACCTTACCACTTGACAAAGTCGAACATTTAAAGCCCGAAGATTTTCTCCGCCTACAAGAATTGTGTGAATGGTTCATAGCCCGCCGAACTACAAATCCACTTTTTTAAAGTTTTTTTATGCAGATAAAGCGAAATATTCATAGGACGGTGCCATTAATTTACATTAAATGCCCATTTGGGCATTCATATGAAAACTGGGAGCATTTTATGCTTTCTTGACAGCGTTTTAATAGAAGACCACTTGCCCATGTTACTAAAAGAGGTTTACCTCGTCACTCGTAACACCATGTGGTTTTTGCACTACGGTGCTCTTGCCTACTTCAGACACTATGTGTGTTATATATTATATATTCTGATTTTTACCTATAGGTGACCAGTGAAAAAAACTTGAGGTCTTTGTACAAGTATATTGAGAGTGCGTGGTGATACACTCTGATCTTATGTCTCGGGGAAATACTTTTCGAAAAATGAATATTTTTGTATATTATACTGTTTCTTTATGAAAATAAATATCAATAAAATGTATATTCACGGTATAATGTACCGTGGATACCGTTAATTAGTAATTAATTACTTACTTAATTAGTACCGTTAATTAGTTCAGCCTCCAAGTTACATGACTTAAGATAACAAATAAAATAAACTTAAGTGAAAACCATAGATCCATTTATAAACATGGCCAATATTTGAATCAAACGTACTTCAGAACAATGGATAAGGAGGGGAGGACCTGTTTACTGGATGGCAAGGTCTCAATAACTTCATTATCCAAATAATTTTTGTGGAGAAACTTTTGAAATATTTCGTTTATGAGATACAAATCCCGAATGTACAAGTTCTCCGAGACAGAATATAACAGGTTCGAGAGAGCATTCAGGATACGGCAGGAATATTTGTGCGATTGATATTTGGACAAGCGTTGTCAAGTCCACGGTCGCCTTTTGAACAACTGCTCCAGCTTCTCCAATTTTACACAGGACTGAATTAAAAAGTAATTATCAGGTCTTTAGGTCTCTAGGTCTTAATAATTTTATTCAATTCCGATAAACTGTCATATTTGTTAAAATTCTACATACTTTTTTATTTTTATAATCTTTTACATGGGTAATATTTCTATATTATTCTTACTTTAAAGCTTTAGTACATTCGGTTTTGTCGAACAAACGAAAGGTAAGTGTATTGATATCGAAGAAGTTTTGTATTTAATGGAGTTGCAACTGTCATAACAATCAAAAGTAATTTAATGAATTTCTTATTGCCTAAATCATAATTTTATCAAAGGAAGGCCCTCGCCTTGAGGCGGAGTAACAGATTAGCTGATTAGCTGGGTGGAGAATAAAAGCCAAAATTAGATTAATGAAGCAGGCCTTAGGGATTAATATATTATTCAAAAGAACTTTTTTACTACACATTTTTCCTCATGTAACAATTTATTTCAGGTACTTATTTTTGTTGTGTGTTTATTTACATAATTTTGGACTTTCCCAAGCGATGTCAAAGCGATCCTGAAATAAATATAATGAACTGATTGTGTTTGAGTATAATTATGAAAGTTAACTTTACTATTATTAAATTCGCCTACAATGTATTAATTTTAAATATTCCAAAACATAATTACACCACTATATTTGTGTTGCTAGTTAAAATGTTTATTACATATGTGTAACAAAAACATTGAAAAGTAGGTGGAATGTTTAACAGGTTTAATTAACTATTTAAGAAATAAGGCACTTCAAACATTAGCTACTGAATTGCAAAAATTAATAATTAAAATCCATCTTTCTAAGAATTAAAAACAAATAAAACAGTAAACACCAAACTGTTTAAAAAATTAATCTAATAAATCGCAGTCTTCGTAATCGTGAACACTAAACACACGGTTGAGATTATTAACCTTTTTTGTAAGGAAGTTTAAATTTAAGGGCCATTGTCCTTGTTTTTATAAATTTGTATGACAATAATATTAGTTTTGATACAATATGACAATGAAATGCAAGTATTAATATATGCCGTTTGGAGATGGCTAAATTAAATCCCATCGGTAAATTAGATTGAGAATTAGAACAGCAATCCCGATCCCGCCCATGTTAAAATGACAATTTTTAGGTACACATAACTCTTACAAATATTAACCCATCAACTTGAAATCTTTTTACAACGTTTTATATATTATTCCTAACAGTAATAGGAAGTAACATTTTTTGGAGCAAAAATAACTTTGTTGTATATTTTTTAAAATTGTATAAAATACTAGAAGCCCGTGCAATAACAAGGACAACCGTACGCTTCTCTACAGCTGACTGGACACCCTTGCGGTGCGTTGTCAGTTGTGGTTCAACTGTCTCACTCCCTCTCTACAGCTGACTGGACACCCTTGCGGTGCGTTGTCAGTTGTGGTTCAACTGTCTCACTCCCTCTCTACAGCTGACTGGACACCCTTGCGGTGCGTTGTCAGTTGTGGTTCAACTGTCTCACTCCCTCTCTACAGCTGACTGGACACCCTTGCGGTGCGTTGTCAGTTGTGGTTCAACTGTCTCACTCCGGTGGATCCAAGGGGGGGCGGTAGGGGCGGTCGCCCCCCCAAACCTAACAATTATTTTTTATATTTTATTAATTTTCGGTTGCGAAAGTCAAATTTTGCCGCTTCCGTCTACATTGTTACATTCAACTTAAAACTAAACGTTCAATAAATGGAATACAAGATATATCATATATTAGACAGATGAAATTCTAAACTTCATTTTAATATATAACACATTACTTAGATCATTGTATTTTCTAAAACCTAAAAGCGTCTTAGAAAAACATTTATATTCCCGAGTACTCTTATTGCGAAGTTGTTGCAGTTTTGACAGTCGTTGACAGGCCAAAGATTCAGTGATTTCAACATGGTCTTGGAGGTAAATTTTAGCCGCAAACAGAAAAGGTTGGTACCATTATATTCGTTGGTTATTTTTTACTGGATTTCACCGATCGACCTCCGCGCCGTTTGCATCGGCTGTAATTTGTTGTTTTGTATGTTTAGAAAGTTATGATTGTTTTTTCTTGAGTACAAGTTTATTGATAAGTAGAGGAGAACTAGGAAAGAGACCCCGTAATCGGCGCTTTTTTCCCATGTTATTCTTATGGGGAGCCGTTTTTGCACCGACACCAGCTCCCGCCTTACACAAGTTTCCTTGTTAGCCTGTACTAATGTCCAACCCCTGCCTATATTAAATATATTTTCCCAATCCCCATCCCTCCTCTATATTTTTAAAAATTAATTTTCAAATTCAGGCTAAAAAACTATCTTTAGTGTTTATGGTCCGATTTGTCTGCAATTTGGATATGTTATTGTCCTAGGCAAGTGTTTTAATAAATTCCACTTACATTTCCCAAATTCACTATAACGGTCAATTAAAAAATATTTTTTGAAAAATACTATAGTGCCAATTGCCACCTTCTTTATTAACTGTCCGATTTGTCTTCAATTTGAATATGTTATTGTCCTAGGCAAGTGGTTTAATAAATTCCACTTACATATCCCAAATTCACTATTACGGTCAAATTAAAAAATATTTTTGAAAAATACTGCCAATGGCCAACTTCTTTATTTACTGTCCGATTTCTTTAAAATTTGGATATGTGATTGTCCTAGGCAAGTGTTTTAATAAATTCCACTTACATTTCCCAAATTCACTATTACGGTCAAATTAAAAAATATTTTTGAAAAATACTGCCAATTGCCAACTTCTTTATTTACTGTCCGATTTGTTTAAAATTTAGATATGTTATTGTTATAGGCAAGTGTTTTAATAAATTAGCCTTACATTTCCCAAATTCACTATTACAGTCAAATTAAAAAATATTTTTGAAAAATACTGCCAATTGCCAACTTCTTTATTTACTGTCCGATTTGTTTAAAATTTGGATATGTTATTGTAGGCTAATGTATATGCACCATCCACATTTTACAAATATTGCGGTTAAATTTTAAAAAATTTGGAAAAATACTGCCAATTGGCAACTTCTTTATTTATGGTCTGATTTGTTTAAATTTTATATATGTCATTATTCTAGGCTAGTGTATATGTACCATCCACATTTGACAAATTAACTATAATGGTCAAATTAAAAAAATATTTTGAAAAATATACTAACAATTTCAAACTTCTTTATTTACTGTCTGTTTATTTTCGGATATGTTATAGCTCTTATATAGGTAACAAGACCACACTACCACTACCCCCTATAATACAGTATTTTGTCTTTTTTGTTTGTTTATTTTGCTGTAATCCCAAAACTGACTTTGCTGTTTATTGTCCGATTTGCCTACACTTTGGATATTGTCCTAAGCATTTATTGTCTGATTTATTTTTGGATATGTTATAGCCCCCAACTATTATATCTAAAATTACAATATTATTTCCACCTATAATACAGTTGATGTGTTGTTTGTTTTGCCGCAACCTAAAAACTAACATTGGTATTTGTGTTTTTACAAAACTATATTTTGTAAATTACTACCAATAACTCCTTTATTTACTTTTCGACTTGTTATATCCCCTTATATCTAAATTTACCGTATATTTTTCCCCTTTTAGTGCTGTTTTGTCGTAACCAAACTTTGGATATGACTGCAATATATTACTGGCCATTGCATAAGTAAATACCCCATTTCCAAATTCACTATTACGGTTGGATTAAAAAAAATAAATACAAGCTTATTATATACATCCAGCTGATAAGTAATATATATCTACAAAATATTTATGGTCAGAACTGCCTAAATTTTGGATATGTTTTAAGCCAATGCGATAGCAAAAAATGAATTTTTAAAACCCAAAACAACTAAACACAAAACACTAATCTTTCTTTGTGCTTGTTTGGAGTAGTCTTTATTTTATCCAACTTAATTTTAATTTTGCAGTTAAAATCAAACTTCCCACATTCTAGCTCCCTTTCCAGCCAGTGGTTGGAGACATAAAGGTTACGAATATTTTCAAACTGTACAATATATCTTTTTCTACCCCTATGTTGGACTTGTTTAATAGCGCTTATTAATAATTCCGCACCATATTCCAAATCCTCCAGTCTACTACATTCTTTAAATTTAACATTGCCTTTAATATCTTGCATCTCTATGTCTTCTTGTCCAACATCATCCCACTCATTGTTACGGAAACTTAGGTTTTCTATTTTTGGAAAGGAATTGCCATAAAATGTTGCGGTTCCGTTAGTGTTAAAGCTTGCAAGTGGCTCGTTGGTAGGTAGATAAATAATGTCCAAATCACCACTGTATGGCAACACGCTATAACCTTGCCTATTCTTATTTATCTCTATAAATACAGTTTTACAGACACCTTTAACATAGTATACACCCCTCCGTCCATCCTTTTCTGCCAACACTCCCACAAACTTGTTGTTTACTACAAACGCATACACTATATAATGTCCATAATGCTCTAGATCCTCCCAACGTCGCAGGAAGTAATCTTTTAATTTATCCTCTCTTTCCCTTCTTTCTTGTTCTTTAGCCAACTGTGCTTTGTATTCCTCTGCAACAGTATTTTCCACATATTCCAATTTACGCTTATTACTGTCAATGTCTTCTAATTCCAATTTCCTCTTTTTGGAACAACTCTCTAAGAAAGGCTTAGAAAGTGGCTCTATTTCTTTAATAGTGTATGGGTACAGTTTATTGGTCCGGCTTCTTAAAACGTAGGGAGTAAGGTTAGGACTTTCCACTAAGCCTAATTCTTCTAAATTGATGTGTTTAGGTATAGTGGAGAAAGGTGTATTTGATTTTGTAAAACATGTGCCCCCAGATTTGATGTAACACTTATGCTTTACACTTATGGCATCAGGAAACTCCTCTATTACCTCTACATAGTTAGTTGGTAAACAGTTAAAGCTAAATGCAGATATAGCATACTTTATTAACTTTTCCCTTTGTGTACTATCTTTTGGCAGTTTTAGTTGTACTCCAGTTATCTTCTTCGTATTACTATTACCCCAATATGCGTATTGTAATAAATCGTTAAACACTAAACAACAACTGTTTTGTAATTGATTGGCAACTTTCACCCACATCTTATGCAGAGGTACAGCATAGAATGGAGCAATTTGAAAGTACCGTTTGTTGTCTTCTATTAGACTTAAACAATCTCTTAAAGGTTCAAACCCTTTACCAAAACCTCTACAATAGTTATAGATTGTTGCCTCTAACCTTGTTATTCCATTCTCTCTAGCTAGTTTAGACGAGAACGTTTCTTTTAGTCTCGCATCTGGACAGTTTACAAAGTTTATTATATGGTTTCCTATACTTTTAATTACTCCAGGGCTTGTAATCTGGCATATAAATTGATTATATATTTTTACCCTGCTATTTACATTAAACCATGTTAAACAGTCTTTACTAACATTATCTACAATAACATTATATCCATTCTTGTACGCCCCTTGGTAGCAAAAGTTAAAGTTTTCTGTAAGATATTGGCACATTTCCTCTTTATTAAATATTCCAGCCAAATCTAGTGTTATATCGAAATCCATAAGATAGTACATTTCTTTTTCCAGATCTTGCAGTATCTTTGGAAGATCTTCCAACAAATCCTTAATTTTAACATTTGCAAGCTCTATTTTATAGGGAATTGCTATAGGATCATCATACTTTTGTTTAATTTGGTCAATATCTTTCTTTATTATTTGTAACACACCCTCGCTTTGGACCCCAGAGGACCTCTCCAAGGAGAATGGTAGTTTGGCCACAACACCATGTCGAGCTAAAGAGAACTTTTTAAATGTTCCTCGTAAGTAGCTATTAAACGAGCCACATATTTCCTTCTTAACTTTAAATTTATTCCGAACGTCCCCATCACAATCCGTAACATTGGTTATCTTAACTAACATTAAGTTATCACAAAACGCATCCGTTATAGATGTTAAGTTATTTAATTTTGGTTTGCCCTCGCAATAGTTTATATTACCTATGTCTGTAAGAAGGTTATTATTACGTAGATTTTCTAATAAAAACCATATACCGAATCTTTCGTTAGTAGGTTTAATACAATTTCCCAATAAATGGCTAACAGAGTACATTTCTTTTATACAAAAAAAGTAGCGGAAACATGTAAACAGGACAGATTACACTATAGGTATATATGTGTTGTAAATATATGGATATTGTATATAAACATAGGCGAGCGGTAAGTGTAACATGTACGTGGACACCTAGACCCATGTGCAAATACAGATACGCACATTCTACAAGACCTGTACATAGATCTGTTGTATAAGCAGCAGAATAGACGTCTCACCCATTGTGTTGTTGTAAAGTAAAACATAAATGTAAATTGTGCTGGATACAACCGGCCAAATATTAGACAGGAAATGTGTTGGAAGTGTATTGCCAAATAGTAAGACAAATCACATAGTGCAGCATGTACGCAATCCATTACTATTTAGACAAAGGTCAGTATTGGTACAACATCCGATATATTAGCTAAACCCAGTCCAAACATTGTGTCCTCAAAATGTTATGATTGTGTTAAATTTGTTTATATTACATATATTTCTTACATAAGTTACAAACTGTTTTTGTGTCAGTTAACAGAACCTGTAAAGTTGTGTTAAATGGCTGTAAACCAGTATCTGTGCCTGTGTCCAAATGTGTTGGAGTGTGTTATTTATTGTGTCTCTGCATTCGTGTTGTTTTATAAACTTTAAATATTACTATGTCCTTATACTCTTACTATTTCTGTTACTATAATATTAATTTTTTACTGTTTGTTTTCCAAGTTTGATTGTGGGTTTCGCTAATATATCGGATGTTGTACCAATACTGACCTTTGTCTAAATAGTAATGGATTGCGTACATGCTGCACTATGTGATTTGTCTTACTATTTGGCAATACACTTCCAACACATTTCCTGTCTAATATTTGGCCGGTTGTATCCAGCACAATTTACATTTATGTTTTACTTTACAACAACACAATGGGTGAGACGTCTATTCTGCTGCTTATACAACAGATCTATGTACAGGTCTTGTAGAATGTGCGTATCTGTATTTGCACATGGGTCTAGGTGTCCACGTACATGTTACACTTACCGCTCGCCTATGTTTATATACAATATCCATATATTTACAACACATATATACCTATAGTGTAATCTGTCCTGTTTACATGTTTCCGCTACTTTTTTGTATAAAAGAAATGTACTCTGTTAGCCATTTATTGGGAAATTGTATTAAACCTACTAACGAAAGATTCGGTATATGGTTTTTATTAGAAAATCTACGTAATAATAACCTTCTTACAGACATAGGTAATATAAACTATTGCGAGGGCGAACCAAAATTAAATAACTTAACATCTATAACGGATGCGTTTTGTGATAACTTAATGTTAGTTAAGATAACCAATGTTACGGATTGTGATGGGGACGTTCGGAATAAATTTAAAGTTAAGAAGGAAATATGTGGCTCGTTTAATAGCTACTTACGAGGAATATTTAAAAAGTTCTCTTTAGCTCGACATGGTGTTGTGGCCAAACTACCATTCTCCTTGGAGAGGTCCTCTGGGGTCCAAAGCGAGGGTGTGTTTTAAATAATAAAGAAAGATATTGACCAAATTAAACAAAAGTATGATGATCCTATAGCAATTCCCTATAAAATAGAGCTTGCAAATGTTAAAATTAAGGATTTGTTGGAAGATCTTCCAAAGATACTGCAAGATCTGGAAAAAGAAATGTACTATCTTATGGATTTCGATATAACACTAGATTTGGCTGGAATATTTAATAAAGAGGAAATGTGCCAATATCTTACAGAAAACTTTAACTTTTGCTACCAAGGGGCGTACAAGAATGGATATAATGTTATTGTAGATAATGTTAGTAAAGACTGTTTAACATGGTTTAATGTAAATAGCAGGGTAAAAATATATAATCAATTTATATGCCAGATTACAAGCCCTGGAGTAATTAAAAGTATAGGAAACCATATAATAAACTTTGTAAACTGTCCAGATGCGAGACTAAAAGAAACGTTCTCGTCTAAACTAGCTAGAGAGAATGGAATAACAAGGTTAGAGGCAACAATCTATAACTATTGTAGAGGTTTTGGTAAAGGGTTTGAACCTTTAAGAGATTGTTTAAGTCTAATAGAAGACAACAAACGGTACTTTCAAATTGCTCCATTCTATGCTGTACCTCTGCATAAGATGTGGGTGAAAGTTGCCAATCAATTACAAAACAGTTGTTGTTTAGTGTTTAATGATTTATTACAATACGCATATTGGGGTAATAGTAATACGAAGAAGATAACTGGAGTACAACTAAAACTGCCAAAAGATAGTACACAAAGGGAAAAGTTAATAAAGTATGCTCTATCTGCATTTAGCTTTAACTGTTTACCAACTAACTATGTAGAGGTAATAGAGGAGTTTCCTGATGCCATAAGTGTAAAGCATAAGTGTTACATCAAATCTGGGGGCACATGTTTTACAAAATCAAATACACCTTTCTCCACTATACCTAAACACATCAATTTAGAAGAATTAGGCTTAGTGGAAAGTCCTAACCTTACTCCCTACGTTTTAAGAAGCCGGACCAATAAACTGTACCCATACACTATTAAAGAAATAGAGCCACTTTCTAAGCCTTTCTTAGAGAGTTGTTCCAAAAAGAGGAAATTGGAATTAGAAGAAATTGACAGTAATAAGCGTAAATTGGAATATGTGGAAAATACTGTTGCAGAGGAATACAAAGCACAGTTGGCTAAAGAACAAGAAAGAAGGGAAAGAGAGGATAAATTAAAAGATTACTTCCTGCGACGTTGGGAGGATCTAGAGCATTATGGACATTATATAGTGTATGCGTTTGTAGTAAACAACAAGTTTGTGGGAGTGTTGGCAGAAAAGGATGGACGGAGGGGTGTATACTATGTTAAAGGTGTCTTTAAAACTGTATTTATAGAGATAAATAAGAATAGGCAAGGGTATAGCGTGTTGCCATACAGTGGTGATTTGGACATTATTTATCTACCTACCAACGAGCCACTTGCAAGCTTTAACACTAACGGAACCGCAACATTTTATGGCAATTCCTTTCCAAAAATAGAAAACCTAAGTTTCCGTAATGTGGGATGATGTTGGACAAGAAGACATAGAGATGCAAGATATTAAAGGCAATGTTAAATTTAAAGAATGTAGTAGACTGGAGGATTTGGAATATGGTGCGGAATTATTAATAAGCGCTATTAAACAAGTCCAACATAGGGGTAGAAAAAGATATATTGTACAGTTTGAAAATATTCGTAACCTTTATGTCTCCAACCACTGGCTGGAAAGGGAGCTAGAATGTGGGAAGTTTGATTTTAACTGCAAAATTAAAATTAAGTTGGATAAAATAAAGACTACTCCAAACAAGCACAAAGAAAGATTAGTGTTTTGTGTTTAGTTGTTTTGGGTTTTAAAAATTCATTTTTTGCTATCGCATTGGCTTAAAACATATCCAAAATTTAGGCAGTTCTGACCATAAATATTTTGTAGATATATATTACTTATCAGCTGGATGTATATAATAAGCTTGTATTTATTTTTTTTAATCCAACCGTAATAGTGAATTTGGAAATGGGGTATTTACTTATGCAATGGCCAGTAATATATTGCAGTCATATCCAAAGTTTGGTTACGACAAAACAGCACTAAAAGGGAAAAAATATACGGTAAATTTAGATATAAGGGGATATAACAAGTCGAAAAGTAAATAAAGGAGTTATTGGTAGTAATTTACAAAATATAGTTTTGTAAAAACACAAATACCAATGTTAGTTTTTAGGTTGCGGCAAAACAAACAACACATCAACTGTATTATAGGTGGAAATAATATTGTAATTTTAGATATAATAGTTGGGGGCTATAACATATCCAAAAATAAATCAGACAATAAATGCTTAGGACAATATCCAAAGTGTAGGCAAATCGGACAATAAACAGCAAAGTCAGTTTTGGGATTACAGCAAAATAAACAAACAAAAAAGACAAAATACTGTATTATAGGGGGTAGTGGAACGTGTGGTAGTGTGGTCTTGTTACCTATATAAGAGCTATAACATATCCGAAAATAAATCAGACAATAAATAAAGAAGTTTGAAATTGTTAGTATATTTTTCAAAATATTTTTTAAATTTGACCATTATAGTTAATTTGTCAAATGTGGATGGTACATATACACTAGCCTAGAATAATGACATATATAAAATTTAAACAAATCAGACCATAAATAAAGAAGTTGCCAATTGGCAGTATTTTTCCAAATTTTTTAAAATTTAACCGCAATATTTGTAAAATGTGGATGGTGCATATACATTAGCCTACAATAACATATCCAAATTTTAAACAAATCGGACAGTAAATAAAGAAGTTGGCAATTGGCAGTATTTTTCAAAAATATTTTTTAATTTGACTGTAATAGTGAATTTGGGAAATGTAAGGCTAATTTATTAAAACACTTGCCTATAACAATAACATATCTAAATTTTAAACAAATCGGACAGTAAATAAAGAAGTTGGCAATTGGCAGTATTTTTCAAAAATATTTTTTAATTTGACCGTAATAGTGAATTTGGGATATGTAAGTGGAATTTATTAAAACACTTGCCTAGGTCAATAACATATCCAAATTTTAAATAAATCGGACAGTAAATAAAGAAGTTGGCAATTGGCAGTATTTTTTCAAAAATATTTTTTAATTTGCCCGTAATAGTGAATTTGGGATATGTAAGTGGAATTTATTAAACCACTTGCCTAGGACAATAACATATCCAAATTGAAGACAAATCGGACAGTTAATAAAGAAGGTGGCAATTGGCACTATAGTATTTTTCAAAAAATATTTTTTAATTTGACCGTTATAGTGAATTTGGGAAATGTAAGTGGAATTTATTAAAACACTTGCCTAGGACAATAACATATCCAAATTGCAGACAAATCGGACCATAAACACTAAAGATAGTTTTTTAGCCTGAATTTGAAAATTAATTTTTAAAAATATAGAGGAGGGATGGGGATTGGGAAAATATATTTAATATAGGCAGGGGTTGGACATTAGTACAGGCTAACAAGGAAACTTGTGTAAGGCGGGAGCTGGTGTCGGTGCAAAAACGGCTCCCCATAAGAATAACATGGGAAAAAAGCGCCGATTACGGGGTCTCTTTCCTAGTTTTCCTCTACTTTGATATATTATTTTAACTTTAGTTTCATTCGTTGAATAATTTTATACAGTTAGGTTTTGGTTTTATTTTGATGTAAACTTAATCCGTTGTAAGGTAATAAATATCCAGTGGCTTGGTTAGGAGCAAAAATTGCCTCGAGTTATACGCAATGAAATAAGAGGAAACAAAGATTAAATTGCGTGCAAACTGAAGCTCATACGCCAATTATTTCATTTTGTAAATGTGGTAAATTTTCATTTTTCAAGTCGTTGACCTTGGCCGTCAGCCTCATTCCTCAATCCTCATTGTATCTTCGCGTTGCCACAGATCAGTAATGCAGATTTCAAATAAGTTTTGTAAATAGTAGTTTTTCGCATGTGTAATAACTGAAATGAATAGTTTATTTAATTTAGGCATCTTACTTGTTCTTAAACGCCTACATATGACGTAGATTTAAGTTTTATTGCCTTAATATTTGTTATTCATATTTACAGTCCGGCGAAGCAGAAATAAAGTAATTTGTTGTTTAGTATGCTTAGAAAGTTATGATTGTTTTTTTTTTCTTGAGTACAAGTTTATTGATATATTATTTTAACTTTAGTTTCATTCGTTGAATAATTTTATACAGTTTTGAAATAAATAACGGGGGGTGCCAGTGACCCCCCTTGTGGGGGGGAGGGGTAACTTTCGGTGACTGCTCCCCCAAACATGACCTCTGGATCCGCCCCTGGGTGGAAGTTGTTTCTAAATGGAACATACAAGGAGATCAAGTTCATAACTATTCCCTCATCCCTAGAAAACCCATGAACATTAATATAACCTCATTTAATTAATTGTGGAAACTAATATTACTCTGGCCTATATCTTTCATTAAATGTCCGTTTGTATAAAAATACTGCTTCAATAATAGACTTATTCAGTGAAACGAAACAAAATGTAACCATTCAGTCGAGTATTACTTTCAAAAAGGACCACCACATATATATTCGTGGTCGCACCATTTTATATATATATATATATATATATATATATATATATTGAATTATGCATATTTTTATGATTCCATTCAAGTTTAGTTAGATTTTTATTCGATAAAATACATCCAGGGAAGCTGTTAACACGGCAGCTACCTACTGACCTAAATATTACTCATAGTACATTACTCCATAGTAAGTGAAAGGCTAAACGTAGTTACTAACAATTTGAGCATATCTTCCATAGTAAATTTCCGATTTAATCCTCCGTTTTATAATATAAGTTCTTAAATACAAACAAAAAAATATTTATGTTATTTTCGCTAAAATATAGCTCAAATAGTGGATTTCATAGGGCTGTGGTAAAGAATAAAAATCTCGGCCATAAGGTATGTGAAATATTCACCTTCATATTATTACTTAGTACAGTTATGTTCTAATCCCGTAGTTGTATGCTAGTGGTAAAATGCTAGAGAACAAACTACCATGTGAGACAGGGGGTTTTAATTAAAAGAAACAATGGAAGCAGTATATACACAATGCTAAAGTCGTACCAGTAGTACTTCATAATAGTTAAAAACGATATTTGGGGGTATCCTATACATTTTACAAATGACTAATTATATAATAGACCCCTTCTTGTCAATTTACATTGAAAAATATATCCAAAAAGAATATTAAGTTTAAGTTACCAGGAGAAGTAAAGAGTAGAAAGCCATGAAAGACGACAAATGTGGTTTCATAAATGCAAACTTACACACTGCCACAGAGGATATTAGTTCCTGAAACTTGGAGGTTAGGGAACCGTAAAATATAATATTTATCACCGCTGGGCACAACGTTGGTGAACCGAAATATGTGGGTGCTACACTTTTAAGTTTTATTGTTACAGTTATACTCTAACTCTTTCTTGTATTCCCATTGCGTCTTTACACGGCTTAATGGTCAATACAATTTGTTGCTTATTATAGATGTTACGTCCCAAGTTATAAAACATTTGACATTTGATTTATGGCTCCAAATTTTATAAAAAGAGTAATCTAGACAGTCACATTGTTTACCTTTCGCTATGATTTTTATATATTCGTATTCATATGCTTTTATTTTTCTTTCCTTAAAGATATATTCATGTCTAGTACCTGTAAATCAGTCTCCATAAACGTGCAATCAATCTTCATCTTTCTTCATACCATATTCGCTCTTCAAAACTAGTGTTGGGGCCTGCCACATTTATATCACAAGATCAAACACCTCTGCTAGTTTTATTGTCCGGCCCGGGTTTCCTACCACTATGATCACTCTATGCGTTGCATCGGGTTGTTCCCGTACTGGAAAACGTCACTGTTCGCCACCGACTCCTCTCTCTGGGTTACTTGTTTAGGAGCCCTGTCGCTTTTGTAATATATTTCCTCTCGTCCATTTATGAATATCGACATGTGCGCGTCGTCGTCGCCTCTGAAAAATATTGCTTCACCTGTTAAGATTATGGGGCCAATAATGAATTGTTTTCGAATAGTTCGCCGCGTTAAACATATTTTAAGTTGCATATCCGTTGATTTGACTAAATACACTTTCTTGGTAAGATTGTTTTATTTTAAATTAGGTTTACTCATTGAATTTAAAGGTTTATTATTCTGTCATAATATAATCGGGCTGGTAATGCACACTCAGAACCAACACATTCTGAAAACTACCTGGATTTGACCACATTCTGGATACTAGCTGATGTCCCGCTCTCTGCTCGGGAATCTAGCATACTTAGAACAGCATGTATCTAGCATATATTTTGAAAAGTTCACATTATGATCAGCTGACTACCTAAATAAAATAAAACTCCATAAGATTGACATTGGAACTTGGGAGGCCTGTCGGCTGAAGCCCAGTCCCAGTAGGTAGATGTTTTTCAAACCCAAAATGCACATCTAGAGGGTACTAGCTTTCGAGTGATACAACATTTGTTTATAAAATAATAGTTTTATAGATCGAAAAACACCGAAAAAATCAAGAAACTTTTTAATAATATAGGTTATAAAGGTCATTTTATCAATTTTACATTTTGTTTTAACTAATTAACAAGGTCTGAACTTTTATTACATATCAAGGCATATTGTGTCTGAAATTTGTTTAATAGTGTCTTCAGTATGGATTTTTTTTACGGAAATGGCAATAAAAACTTACTACTTTTGATCAAAACGTACAATTAACAAGATTATACTAACAATTTACACATAAAATATTTTGCAATCAGACTATTTATGAATGCTATTAAGTGATTAAATAAAAAAATAACAGAAAATAAATTAAGACAAAGAATAGTGTATTTCTTTAGTTAACAATAATCCTATTTTATTGACATTAGAAGTACTGTATATTGTTTCGAAAATTGGTGTCAGGAATTTACAACTCTCACTAGTCTGTTTACTATAATTAACGATACTGATTTAAAACAATTAATTAACTTCTATGTCAAATTTTATGAGTTTCTAATAAATATATTTTGTGTGAACATTACTTCGTCTCATGTCATAGACACCGTTTAAAGTGCATTAATACAATTTAGGTTAGCTCTACGTCAAACTCAAAGAATTACAAAATACAAAGGAAGTACAAAATACAAGAAGTATGATAAAAAAGTCAAAAGTACGATAAATTATTCGACCATGTTTAAGTGGGATACACAAATTGATAAATACTTGTCAGGGTAGTATTCAACCTTACTATTTGAATACCATTGCGAGTTCATTATTTGAATGCTATCGTTAACCGGCACAAGAACTATTACAACAGTATAACACCTCCTATCGGATCAGTAGAGTCCTATCGGATTCACTATTTGATAAAAAAAAAAAAAAAAAAATAGTTGTACTGTATTAGAATTATTGTATATTTTATTAGGTTCAGTTTCAACGGATGTAAGAATCTTGAAACGGACTTTGCACGAAAAATTTAGAGAATCGAGTGATTGACGAAACTTAAATAAACGATTCGAAAATTTAAAACAGTTTCTTGTAAAGAAAACTAAGCATCCGACAAAACTTATCCCTGATCTATATGAGAAATTTTATTTTTTTGAACCAGACTTCAAAAAACGGTGGCAAGAGTCTTGCACAGTTGAAGAAAGGTTCTTGGAGAAAAAAAACTGGTTAGGTTTTTATAAAGTATCCATACTTCAGTAATGCTCCGCTTCTGATAAAAAAACCTGGTCGGCCCATTAAATCCTTTGAAGAATCTTCTGAAAGATCAAAAGCTAAAAACTCAAGAATTAAGAGCACAGCATTCTCCTGCTGAACTTTCGTTCGCTGCTCAAAACAGTAAGATATATAGGTCAAACCGAAGCAGCTAAAATAATAAAATACGTAACTGAATCATTGCCCAACGTGCGGCCAAGTATCAAGAAGCTTACAGAAGTGTTTCATCTGGTGAACACGAAATAAAGCCACTTTCAGGCGATGAAGCTTTGGCAATGTGCGTTGAGCTTACGAGATACCATTACAATATCATCTGAGAAAACTGTAGACAACAAGTTTCCCTCATACAAGAAAGTTCAAAAAGCAAAAGAGAATTGGTATCCATCGGAATAGTTACTGAAATACCTACTGAAATTTAACTGTAAGCTTTACGTGACCACACAGCAACTCAAATCATGACTATGCAGCAGGAGGTTTTGTGTAAAAATTTGGGGTCTAATGACCCTTATTTGTAAATGGGGCTTTGCTGGATCAGGTCAAGCTGAATGCAAACAAAGATTTACCAATGACCCAGGTGCTTCTGATAAAAACGTTTGTATCTAATCTCTCCACCCAGTAAGGTTTATATCAAAGAATGAGGAGTCATTTGTTCTTCGGCAAAACAGAAAACCCTCTTTTACTCATTTTTGTAGGCCCATCCGTTTTCAGTACAAGCACGAGACAGTCGATGTATCTAAAGCAGAGAAAGAGTATGTAGATGAGCCTAGATGAGTAAATAGAAAATTGGACGGCTATTTCGATGAAAGTAATAGAGTATATTCAAGTTTGCTATAAATTGCTTTTCGTTATGGTTAATTATAAAGTTTGCAACTACATCACTGACAACACATCGACACAAAAATGCTTAATTTGTGGCTTAACTGCAAAAGACTTTATCAAAATTGAAAAGGTTTCAGCTGCTACACCAATTGTCCCATCCACATTAGACTTTGTCCTGTCAGTACTACATGCCCGTACCCGATTTTTATAGTGCTTGTTGCACTTAAGCTACAGACTTGGAATCAAAACTTGGCAATTCTGTGGCGTTGAAAATAAATATATATAGTGGCATTGGCAAAGAAACAGACACATGAAATATTTAAGACGGTCTAAAGACTTTTGGTGGACATACCGAAACAAGGGTTTGGATCAACAAATGACGGATACACGTAACAACTTTTTTTGAAGATCCAGAAGTAACAAGTTCTATTACTGGAATTGACTTGTGTTGAAATCATCAGAAGATTTAATGTAGAGTCACAGGTCATTCCGAGTCCCTACACTATAGATATAGGAAAGTTCCGTGTGTGCATCTTGGAGACGGCTAATTTATTTATCAAAAAGTATGGTTGGTAGGTCATAGGTGACATATATAATGCCACCAACTGTGCACAGGATGAACCGGCCATAATTGAGTATTCTTTGCTTCCGATAGGTTAACTCAGTGAAGAGACTTAGGATGCAAGGAATAAGGAGTTCAAGACAGGGACTCCTTTTCCCGCAAGATGTCTCGCAGAAAAACGAATGAAGACATAGGCTACTTCACCCACTTCTATTTTCGGTAAGACATTCTGATACAGCACACCTGCTAAAGGTCTCACCATTGGGCTTATAGAGGAGTTTCTATAAAATTTACTGTATTTCTGAATCCTTTTAACAACATTTATTGTGTTTCTTAAACTGTTTAAAAAACCCTGACCATTCCCTGAGTTCCCCTGAACTTTCCAGGAATACAAAATTAAGCAAATTCTATGCCTTTTCAACAAATTATAGATTTAGTAGAGATCATATTCTTCATTTCAACTACCAAAAGGACAGGGTAATATTTTTGAAAGAAATCAAGTTCATTGGCCCTGACTGAACTGTGTAATGTGTGGTGGTACAGTCAAACCCCCAGACATGGCGGAGAGCTGGAGAGCTGCACACATCACTGCACCTCTTTCACAACATCTTTGCGGATTAACCCACCCACATTTAACTGCCACATAAACAATTGCTTACCTATAAATCCAATTATTAACTCACAGGGTAGGTTTTTTTATAATGAATGAAAATTTGAAAACTAAATATATTAGAAATATCCAAAACAAACAATACATGTACTTAAATAATAACTATTATAATATAAAACTAAATAAGAAATAAAATATTCAAAGTATAAATTAATCTTGGCTGTATGTGATAAAAACAAAATCCGAAAGCAAATTTGGTGATATCTTGGGCTATGAATGGTAATATATTAATGCACAAATGACACAGTAAAAGCGGTCCCACACTTCTCACGAACAGGCCCGAACATTCGGCTGAACATTCTCCAGAACATTCAACCGAACGTTCACTGAACGTTCGCCCTGTTTGAAGCTCCCACACTTCTCGCGAACACCAACCGAACATTCGGGCGAATGTTCGGGCGAACATTCCCTCGAAAATATTAAATAGATTTTATCAGCTGTTGGCGCATTGTCCGTCGTGTCTGGTCGTGTTTAACGAGCATTGTCGTGACAAAATGGACGACTCTACAGATAATGTTGCTGTTTTATCTACAGTCGTGATGTAATTAAATTATAAAAGGTGCAAAATTTAGTCGTGTAGAAGAAAACAACAAAATATGAGAAGCATATTTTTTACGAAGTAAAATAATTAAATCTAAGTATATCATTTTGCACAGCTGATTAAAATTCGCACCGCAACTAGATCTGCTTGAGTACTTACCTGATTAATTAAACCTATTGCCCATAAGAGTAACATTGTAACTTTAAGGGCGACTGGGGCGGAGCCCTAAAGGGATTTCCAAGATGTGACGTTAAAACGGAACAGACAAGTCGACGGACAGTCACCACCTTTATTTTATACATGTATAGGATAGGATGATTAATAATTACAAAAACTGTTAACAAACATAGGAAATTGTTTTATTATTTGGCATAAACATTTAAATATTAAATTACCTTACAATAAGGAATATACTGAACAATAATATTAGTAAAGAGATAACTCGAAAACTATTATTTTCGGGTAAAATTTCACCGTGGGAATGACAGATTGGTTGTGTGCACCTGCACCACGCCGCCGATGCGATACGTTTGTAATTCTTGGAAGCTTCTTATCTCTTGTTAAATAATTGAGGTAAATTAAATTGATTCCGATGACTTTTATTCAACTGAGATGACACATTTATATTAATTTGGTAAAACAGATACGTTTGGGTGTTGTGACTAAACATAACAAAAGTGACCGCAAAAAACGTTTTTTCCCCCCGAGTAGTTTATTGTCCCCCCTTCACCATTGTAACCGGCATTGATTATGGAGTGGGGAAAGAAATCAACTGCTACTTAAATAAAGAATATGTAGACACAATAATTAAGGGTTCCGTATTGCAGGATTTATTTATATCTCTTCTATAAATAATTGTAAATAACTCTAATAATAATAAATAATTCATTTAATTTGTCCAATAATGAGGTCAGCGTCAATCTGCTGCCACGAAAACGCAAGTGCTTTTATGAACTGAATGATTCGAAACAACACACTGCCATGACGCACGGACGCAATTGTGCAACTCAGTTGAAAAAAGGACGCAAGCCCTGAATCCAGCAGAAACCGTCGACAGTATACTAATAAATTTCAACCCCCTACGCCACATACATAAAAAACAGTAAAATAACTTATTTATGGTTATAATTATTTAACTAGCATACGCATGGTATGTAAGTACAACTAGCAATTGACATTTAACTATAGATTAATCATAATCAATGACCACTTAAGTGGTATTATATACTTACTTGAAAGCGGAACAAATAAATACGGTACGCATACAAATAAATACGCATATTTTATAGTATTATCTCAATAGAACAAGATCTTTGACTATCACTGATGCAATGATGCATGTTCGCGAACAGTGTGGGAGCCTCCCGAATATTCGTCGGAATGTTAGGCTGAACATTCACCCGAATGTTCACTCAACGTTCACTGAACATTCGGTCCCGTATTCAAAGTTCGCGCAGCTTCCACACTTCTCGCGAATACTCCGAACATTCGGAGTTCGGCCGAATGTTTGGGCGTGTTCGCGAGAAGAGTGGGACCGCCTTAACGCTAACAACTCTGTTGAGATCATATTTTGATTTTCTTCTAATGAAATCGTCTTTATTAATTTAATAGTGTTTTGTTTATTGAACCCTATTTAGAGTTGACGTTCAACTTATTACCGCTTGTTTCAATCACTGCATTATTGCAATGTCAGAGGCAGAATGAATAACAGGTTTTGGACTGTTACCTAACAAATTGTTTAACTGCCAATGCTGGTGGTGTCATAATATATAGTGTAGACAAACAACTTTATATTATGTTCTACTTTATATTCTATGTTGAGTAGGTGACGCTCTCTCTCTTGAATAAATGGCTGACATGAAATGTTGAATTTTAATGAGTCTCTAGACATGGCGCAGTTTTAATTATTCTTTAAGTTTTAAAGTGTTAAAGTATTTCTTAAAGTTGAAACAAGTGATTCAAATTATTAAAATCACTAAATCGATGGCTGGAGATGGCGAGAAAAAGGAACAAGTCAAAACTAAAAGTGACTCCACATGGCTTCGGGATCAGGTACTACTACGACTATTCATTCCAGTCCGAGTCCAAACATTAAAGTGCCTTCAGAACTCAACTGGTCGGGGAATATGGCTGAGAATTGGATTTTCTTCAAACAGATGTTTAAAATTTAATTGGTAGCGAGTAAAAGCAAATCTAAGCCCCCCGAGTATGAAGTAGCTCTGTTATTGAGTATCATTGGTGACCGTGCACTAAAGATCTATAATAACTTTGCTTATACAGAGGACCAAGATAAAATAATGTTGGCAATGTTCTTTTAAAGTTTGAGGAGTACTTTGTTCCTGATAAAAATGTGACATATGAACGTCATATTTTCTTCTTGAGATAACAAAAGCCTGAGGAGTCCTTAGATGCCTATGTTACTGATCTGCGAGACTTGTCGTCTACGTGCGATTTTGGCACAGTAACTGACTCTTTAATTAAAGATAGGCTTGTTCTGGGTATTAAAGACAGGACCATTAATGATTGTCTTCTTAGAACCTAGGACTTGACCTTGGGCCAAGAAATTGAGGTATGCCGTTCTGCGGAGTGAACAAAATCTCAACTAGAAGATATTTGTTCAAACACAGAAGTTAAGGAGGCCTATGTCAGTAAGACAGGCCTAAGTAAAAGTCATCAAAACAAACATCATGGACAGGCTGGTC
This sequence comes from Allygus modestus, assembly GCA_963675035.1. Classification (NCBI taxonomy): domain Eukaryota; kingdom Metazoa; phylum Arthropoda; class Insecta; order Hemiptera; family Cicadellidae; genus Allygus; species Allygus modestus. The sequence continues at coordinate 100,831,943 of OY776111.1, read as the reverse complement.
ATAGGCCTAATGGTTCTGCTAATAACCGAGAGAACGGTTGTGGTTTTTCTAAACACTCAGTAAAAGGTCGTGCACAAAGACCTAGTTCTTCTAAAAACTTTACAGCGGCTAGCAATAAATCCAATCCTTGCTCAAAGTGCAATACTTTTCATGAGTATTACAAATGTACGGCTTTTGGTAAACGTTGTCTCAACTGCAACAAATTTAACCATTTTGCCAAAATGTCTAAGTTACGTAAAACTGTGAATACTGTCGAGGAAGATTATGTAACTTGTGATTCATTGTTTATTGGTAGTGTGCATACAAACTTAGTGTCTACAAAGTATAAAGGCTCAGGAAAATACAAGCAGTGGCACATGGACCTCTTAATTGGAAATAAAGTGGTTAACTTCAAGTTAGATTCAGGTGCGGAAGTGAACATTGTTTCTAAAAATATATTCGACACTCTAGGCGAGGGCAATAAGTTGCTGCAGACTGACACTACATTAACATCCTACACAGGTCAAAACTTGAAAGTGAAAATGCTCATTGAATGTTAAACATAACAATTGTATCCATGTTCTTGAATTCTTGTATTATCCTCATCTAGGTATCACAAAAACACAACTTAGGGCTAAAAATGTTATTTACCGACCGAATTTGAACAGTCAAATTGTAGAAATGGTAGGCAAATGTGAGTCTTGTTTGTTATATGGAAAAAACTATGCCAAATAACTTTTGTTACCTCACCCAATTCCTGACTTTCCATGGCAAAAGATAGGAATTGATTTGTACCAATATAAAAGTAAGTTTTTCTTGTTGACTGTAGATTACTACAGCCAACAAGAAAAATAATTGAAGAAGAATTTAAGAACAAATAATTTTGTCTAAACTTCCTGAAGTAATGTTAGTAAATAATATATAAAGTGCTACTATAATAACTTGCTTTAAATCCATATTTAGTAGGCATGGCATACCAGAAACGATTGTAACTGCTCATGATTCATGTTTTATAGGGACATTTTTTAGGCAATTTTCACTTTATTGGGGATTCAACCACACCTTGACTAGTCCTCATTTTTCCCAGTCCAATGGCATGGAAGAAAGAACCATACAAAGTATGAAAAATGTTGTAAAAAATGTGAATGTGACCAAAATGATCTGTTTTTAGCACTGCTAGAGTTTAGGAACACTACTTTGTCAAACACTTTGCCTTCTCCCTTTGAAATACTATTTAGTAGAAAGGTAAGAGGTTTACTACCTCACAACAATAGGGAAATGAAACCAAAAGTTGATTAAGGAAACATTAATAAAGAGACAAGAAACCCAAAAGAAATATTATGATGTAGGTTCAAAACCATTGTCTAACTTTAATGCTAATGAAAATATCTTGATGAAGTTAAATAATAATAAGTGGGTTAAAGGCAACATTGTAAGTCAGAGACCTAGATCCTACGTTGTAAAATGTTTTTCAAATGACAAGAGTTAAGTTATAAATAGAAGGCATATTCGCCCATTTCCAATGTGTACACCTCACAGCGATGACCATGTTAGTAAAGTAGGCTTACATCCCGTATCTTCACAAAAACAGCCTACCCATACAAAAACTCCTATTCAATCCCCTCAGTTGAGATGTTCATTGTCACCTACAGGTAACACTGTGAGCAAGCCTAGTACGCGTCAAACACCGTCCTACTCAAAGTTTGTTGCCTAATCCTCGTACATCCCCACCTAGATATGAACCTGGCACGAACCAATCTCCTATCGACACGACCACTCCTAAACGAACCATCACAACACGATTTGGTAAATAAGTTAAGCCTCCCAACGAACTAGATTTGTAATTTTGTGAGAGGAAGATGTGTTTAGGATAAGGCAACTGTAGTGGGCTAAATGAAATGATCAAGTAGGCTATAATAATTTATCTACAGTTGAAGTAAGTTTGATTTCATTTATTTTTATATTTTTTGTTGTGTTTACTCTATAAAATAAGAAACAGAAAACGTATTTTATTGTTATGGTAAACAAATTATAAAAAAATAAAAATAATGTTTAAATGTTTAAGAAAAATGTTTAGTTAAATTAAATTAGTGTAAATTAACAAGTGCATTTTTAGTTTATAAATTAAAAGTTGTATTCTATTTGATTTTGTACTTTAATATAAGGCCTACTCAAGCTTAAATATGAAATTTTCTTAAAAGAAGGGAAATTTCATAATATATAGTGTAGACAAACAACTTTATATTATGTTCTACTTTATATTCTATGATGAGTAGGGGACGCTCTCTCTCTTGAATAAATGGTTGACATGAAATGTTGAATTTTAATGAACCAGTCTCTAGGTGGTTCAATAGCGTTGAAGCGTACAAAACACGAAATCTTAGCGAGAGGTGGCAGCAACTGTAAGCGTGTAAACGCATCCTTATTTAACTTTGGTTGAACAGTCAAAGATAACCGCAAGACGTCCGAAACTGTTTCAATAGCCCTATCAACTCAAGCTATATATTTAAACAAGGTTTTTAACATTATGAATAAACTTCTACACTACTTTATTTTCAGCTTTTGAGACTAACATTATATTTGGAAAACATAAAAATAGAAATATGTGTTACTTGTGTTAGTTGTGTCTCTACATATATAATACATTGCAGCAGAAATTCATTCTAAATATTAGTATTTAAGAAAATATCAAAAAAGTAACGGTGTTAAAATTTATATACATAATTTTTTTCGTAGTGAAATTAAAGGTGTAATCGTCATTCAATTATTGTTAGTGAATTTCCTATGGAAAGTGAACTATTAGCATGACCAGCACGATGAAACTTGGAAACATAGAAGTTCCTAACGTGACCCCCTGAACACGTTTTGGGGGTAGTTCAAAATTGTATATATATATATGTGTGTTTGCACTCTAACGGTCGCATTTTGTTGTCCGATTTATTTCAAATTTGGTAGGGACGTTCCTTACTATAATCAGTTGGACAAGTTTGTTGGGCAAAACAATCGGAAAACTCTAAACCCCTTTTTTGGGGATTAATCTTTCAAATTTCGAGTTTTTGGACCAAAAAAGGGTCAGAGAAGCCCCGGATATAATGTTAATGTATACAAAAAGATGGGAATTTGTAAGGAGAAACTTTTAAGACCTCTCTCGTCATTCTTGCATAAATATTTACCGAGTTATTAACAAAAATGTGAATCGACCACAGTACGTTGTCTTATGAGGGGTTTACATTAGAAAAGCCCGTTATTAATTTGTTGGTGTACTTTTATCATCCCCAGAAACCTCACGTCTACTTTCAAGCCTGACTGGACCTTCTCTTAACCTTATAATGCTCAAAATTGTATTCCCAGCATTGCAGGTAAATGAAACCAGGAGTATCAGAACAGCCAAAATATCAATGATTTCAGATTTCAATAAAAATTGGATTAAATGTATGTTTTTACACTGATTTTTAGATTTTTAAAGTTTCTTACGTGGAAATTCACTTCCCTCACGTCAGCTGCTGCGTGCGAGCTCGTTTATACGTATATTGACGTAAGAGTAGATTTAATTATCGTTTAAATTCTATTTTGTTGAAATTATTTAAAGTGGGTTTTCAAGCGAAAATTGAAGTTTATTATTGTAGATTTTGGTGCGAAATAAATTGAATAATCCTTCAATCTCCGTCTTCTTGTGCTTCTTCAATTAGCGGCTTTTAACAATTAAAGGGATTGTCCTTTCATTAACAACGGATTTAGTTAATACGCCTTATTTTAGCTTCAAATTAAACTCTGTTAAGTGTATTCTGAATTCCTTCACTAGAAATTCCTTAAAATGTATCTAAAGCGCACAGTCAAATATAACTTTTACAAATTTAGTATTCTGATGAAATGTTACAAAGACCTCCCACGTTATTATTTTGTTTTATATAATATGAAATGCCATGTATGCATGTACTTAATATTGCGATCTTTATTGACTCAGTGACATAAATGAGAAATAAATGTATCCTATTCTGTTATTTTACTGGTGTTTTAATGCTTTGTTGACAAACACTTTTTGTACCATTTTACTACATATTAATATATCAAAATAATACTTAAGATACTATAAAATACCGACAAAGTGTTAAACAAAATAAAGTTTCTTTTAAATGCTTAACTGAACATCCTAACCCCTATTTTACCAGTTACGAAAAGCATAACCATGCCTAAATTTCAAAATAAAAATAATAAATGCAAGTTAAAATAAAATTGGCCATTACCGTTTACCTTGGTATTAAATGCTGCTGAATTGAAATTGGGTTCCTCAGCATTTGACCTTCACTATTACGATTTATATTCTATAGTAGATTCTGCTAAGCTAGTTATGTGATTATTATTTTGTGTAATGTTATTACAAGTGGCCTTACATTATTAAACCACTTTTTTTCATTTAAAATTTATTAACATATGGTATGCGTATACTTGCACTGTGATTAACGCCAATACATGTCCTTGGAGTGAACCTTACCTAACATATTATCTACCGTGTTCAAAGGTTTTCTTGACCTTTTCTCTAACTCGCACTACCCTTAAAACTCTCTTGGAACTCGGAATTAGTATGAAATTGCATATGCTAGTACCTGAGATGACAATCTTGATCGAGTCTTGAGACATGAATGTGAATGAATTAAAACTTAAATTGTTCAAATAAACCTTTCTTTTGATTTATTGCTTATGTTTAATTATCTTACCTTTAATTTTTTTTAATTGGGCTTTTTATATTCTGTTACTTTATTGTGTGTTGTAATATATATGAAAACAAAACAAAAATCATTTCCCTTCTTAGTTGAAATTGAAAAAAATAATTCTAACATTTCTATCATTGGCCTGATGTGACTGGTCTAAATCGATAGCCTTGTGCCATCTGTTATATACGTTTACCGTATGTTATGTGAATAAGTGTATATAAGTGTAAATATATTTTTAAGTGTTCATCATCATCATTGTTGCGGATTAGGAAACCCCAGCATAGCTGCTAGTCACATCTTCCACAAGCGGGAATATTGCGCAGGTTACCGGAAATATAGGATATAGCAGGAAATGAAAGGGTGGGATGGGACGGTATCCAAATCGACCCTTCAGAGGGCGAACTCCCGTGCCCCTGTGACAGCTGGGGTGAGGCTCTCAAACAGGGGACTCGCATTCTGCTCTCCAACTGGTCAACTCAACTGACAGAGTATCCATGTGCAACAGCCAGGGACCATCCATTCTCAGATTGGCAAGTTGGGGACCAAACCCGGAGATTCTGTCCCTAGCCGCTGCAAATGGTGAAAGGGAAGGGAAAGGGATTGGTGAAAGGGAATGGTGAAAGGTGAAAGGGAGGTTTGTCATAATGGACAGCCAAAAGACTTACCATATGTAATGACAACTTCATTTGCTGTACCCAATGTCAGCCTCAAAACTGGTATAGACCAGTTTTAAGGTAGTCCTGGGACTTTTTAAGTGTTGGAAGACGTCTTTTATTACATCTCGTAAAAAATAAGGTAAATGGTGTAAACTTTACACTTAAGTGCATTGTAGGTTTTTTTTAAAAAAAAGGCTGGATTGCCAAGTGAAACTACAAGAACAAAATTCGAAACAAAAATTGGTGCTAGTGAATTTTAAATTTGTTACGTACGATACCAAACCTTGTTATGGTTTAATGTATTAGTACATTATGTGCTTGTGTACATTATGTACCACAGTATTATGGTTTAATAATTTACTATTTTACTTTGCCCGCAAAGCTTTAGAAAATATTTATATAATTTACTTAATTTATGTGTGTGGAGGAAATTTGGTAGGGGTTTGGTGTTGTCTTTAATAAAGCATACATAACATGTAACAACACAGTAAAAGCATTCATTTCGTCCTTTTACTACTAAATAATTCAAAAAACCTATTCCAATGAAGATTTACTGACTTGGCTTTGTAAATAAATATTGTTTGTGGTACAGTATATTCAAACTAATCATCATTAACATTACACACGACCTTGTTCAAAAGACCATCATACATTTTTATTACTAATGCAGTGGTATTAAAATAATTTAAAAATATTGTTTACGTGTTGGACTGATTTTCGACAAGAACAATTTTCAGAGACTAAAAGTTGGATGCTAATTTAAGTACACTGCCCAGTAATAAGTAACATATGACTTTTTTACACATTTCGATAACACTTAGAAAGTGGCTGAACATTTTTTTAGAGATTGGCGGGTTCTTTTCCCTATACTTTGCCCGTCCAGGGCTACGAGCCTGTGCTTGGTAATCCGACAGTTCTGATAAATTCTGATAACATTTACAAATCTGGGATACAACTCAACGATAGGGCCGATACCATGATTCACCAATTTTTGTGTGTGTTATTTGTATAATAACCAGTAAATTTAGGTTTTTGTATGTATATTTTTTTTGCTATAATTTGGATTATCAAAGTTGAAAAAAGTATAGATCGAGAGTAGAGTTGTCTCGTTTTACCTTTAAATGTCATATCATTCAACAGTTAAACGTTGTTAAATTTAGTTTTCAGCATTCTTTTTATACATCTATATCTATAAACGTTACTCAAGAAGGTCGTCTTTAGAATGAGCTAAAATATACAAAATAGAGTGTAGTGTAAAATGAATAATATCCGACTCTGTTTGCAATGATGTAGTGGTGTGCACAAAGAAGATAAGCTTTGACACATTATTTGATTATTCTAACCTTCAACGAAGCTTAGGTGTGAAATGTATGTTCATAAATAATAACTTACATAAATAACACGATTCTCTCGCCAAATTTGTGACTTACACATTAATATTCCGATTAAGTAGTACTGCAAGGTATTTTCTTCTTATTTCAAAAAGCGTTTCTAAGTAAAATTGGATTCTTTTACGTTATCAAAATACTATTATACAGTATATTATAGATCCAAGAAAGCAATTTAAATCAAACAGTTTGTTCAATATATATGTATATTTATACATTGACATTTAAGAAATGTCCTTAAGTGATTAGCTAGTTCCTTAAAAATGTTTCACAGATGTTGGTTTTTTGTAATTTCTCTATATTTCTGTGCATGAAAGTTAAATATTTACTAACTTGCAAATTAGCTGTTTATTTATTTTTCCTAAAACAATCATATAAAAATATAACTACAGGGTATACCGCGTCTAATAAACTGATTCAATGGCTCAAGCAGCTTTATTAAAAGTGAATGCAATGATTTGTTATAGTTTCAGGAATGCAGCGGCCGTTTTTCGCTGGAATATTGTTTTGCACCTGGACAAACTTGGAATTTTCAGGTCACTTGTTATATACCATTGAGGAATGTATGGACTGTCTAGACGACTGGATGCAACTCAGGTGAAAAAAAAATCTTACTCATTATATATAAACAAAATTTAATAGACTGATAAAAAACCGCACATGTAAATTAATTTCACATATCAACGGCATAATACCAATTCTGCAATTACAGTAAAAGTATTCTATTCTTGACCATGTCCAAGACCGGATATGTTCCAGTTTATTTAATAAGGTGAGTAGATTGCCCAAAAGAAAAGTTTCAGTGATACAGTAAAAGTCTCGACAGATTTTAACTTTTGTCAGGACAAATGTAACTTGTTCAACAAAGTAATAAGATACAATATAAAAAACAGTAGCAGTAGAGTGGTTATAAAAAACTTGATGATGTGGAAGTTGCTATTAAAATAGCACTGTACATCCCTCGAGAGTATACTGTATATCAGTGGTGAGTATATTGTATATCACCAGTGTACGCTTGGAAAATAAAACATACAAAAGCACATAGATCAGTTACTTGAAACGTAATTAAAATCTTCTAATAGATGCAGAAAAAGTACAAAATTACGGAACGTGGCAAAATACTTTAGTGTAACCCAAAATTAATTCCCTTATCCCAGTAGCAGCTATTTCATACTCTATAGTCGTAATTATACTTTTTACTGGTCTGTAATTTCAAGATACCCTCAGGCAGCTCAGCACTCAGCAGCTGAATCATCACTCAGGTTCGACACACAGACGCACGACGGATTGCAATTTGAGCCGACGAACCTCGTAATTGCGTTTCTTGATGACCCTAATCCCATAACGGTCCTCATTTTAAAAGGCTTTCCATTACTAAGAAAACCATGTTTAATACATTGTTTCAGCTGTCAAATTGTTCTTGCGATACTATTGTGGCCATATCATGCTTACCAATCCATATCGGAATATTGTGTTTTGCATTACATTGTGGTTTTACCAAAAAAATATGACAGGGACAGGGACACCTTCACCTTCTAATCGCAGTTTAGCTCTGTGAGATCCCCGTGACGAGGATGACTAGTTATTTATTATTTGCAACCATAAAACTTGTTTTTATTTAAACTATACGCTTTGTTATATTGTTTACGCAATTCAAACACATTTTTTTCGAAAATTTTTAGTATTTAAGTATCTGTTCGAGTCATACTTTTGAAAAAAGTAGAACATATCTTATAAAAATTGATTGTAATGCGAACGAATAAAATCCTCCACAGACAAACTTAAAAACGATTTTTCTTAGCTCTTAGCCCAAAGATGACGTGAAAAATACTATATAAATACAATATTTCTTTCATTAATTTGGGAATCGCAAAGAAATACACAATGTTAGCGAATTGGCTGTAATTTCGACCGTCATTCTATACAGTACTAAGCGTTCCCTTCTCGCATTCGAATTCAAATCCGCAGCTGGGTTGGGGTTGATTTTTGTAAACAAAGCAAACAATAAAACGATACATTAATATTGGCTTTCTATTGGACTTAAGCTGACATTAAGCAAATAAGCAGTATTTTTAAATGGTAACAAATTTACTTCCCTGTGGCCCTACTCTAATTAGCATAACATTTTTTTTTTTACTTCCTATTAAATTATTTGTACACCCTGCCTTTAGATGGTTTTAATGTTTGTAGACAATACTATCAGATGTTGGTAAATACGTAGACAGTGTTTATCTAATGATTATCAAATATATATGGTTATATTTGTATGTAATGTTAACAATATCAAGATTTAATACAAATCCAATAATCCAAATCAAAGTAATGTTACTTTTAGGTTAGCATTATACAAGTTAAGGAAAAATATCAGGATTTCTACTACTAAATTAAATTACTTTTCTTTAAACATTAAAATATAATTTTACATATATTTTGTAAAAATAAAATAGACATTTTAAACAATTTTCAAGCTATTTATATTTTAATACTTGATTTATTAATTATGATTTCTATTTTTGTAGTATAAGCGCGTTATTTTTTACATACTAACACATAGTACATCATAGAATTAAAAGTCTTAAACATAGAAACGGATTTATGTACTGCAGAGCTTTTGTAAACGTCTCTTTGTCAGCATACAGAGCAAAGGTACAACAACACTATAAAACACAAACAAGACCGTCAGATGGAAACCAAACACTGAGTTAAAACATAGATACGGAAAGGCGTGGACCATGTACCAGCAGCAAAACATGAAACATTGTTACAACCTTTCTACACAAACGTAACTGATGGAAACCAAATACAAAGTTTGGATTCCACGGACTCTATATGATGGAGAGTTTATCTATTTAACTGGAATACAAACAATCTAAACTAATAACACTCTGCAACACAAATATGAGTAATGTAAGCCGACATTTACTTTTACAACCCTGCAGGCAAATGATAAGGTACATGTGAAAGATCTTACAGGCTCTATAATAACTAAATAACTATAACATTAGGGCGTACAATTAGGTCTACTGTGCGGCAAAAGTACGACTGATCAAAACTCTTGTACCAAGACTTTTTATCTATGTTTTTGTGTTTACAGCAAACGCCAATTTTTATAAATACCACGTTTTTGTCTGATGCAATTATAAGTTGGAATACATGAAGTCATTATAATAACCCAACAATAACATCCACCTGAGTTACTTCTGAATAAGAAAATGACTTACATATTTTATATTGATAGACTAAGAATAAATATAAGTACAATGATTATGCTCAATAAAAATAGCAATGACGTACTATAGAACACACACCTTCTGTTGTTGTTTGTGATACAATGACAGAAAGAAAACCCCAATTCAGTTAAAAAAATGGAATGAAATGATCGATTGCATGAATGAGTGATGGATGCAGTGACAACATTAACTAACTTACCGAAATAGGAACTTCTAACAAAATAAACAACCAAGTTACTACGCCTTCATCTTCTAACTAACTTATATAATTATTTCCTAACAAATATGGCTGATTAAAGCAACAAATTTTGACATAATTTAACTCTTCTCGGAATAAATATATAAAATAGCGTGTTTGGAGACCTATCGTGGAATGACTTGGAAAGAAAACTATGTTGGTAAAAAATTAGTCTGCTAGTCAAACTATAAGATTGGCTCGTATATATATCTCTCTTAAAAGCACTAAACTTTAACAAATGCTTGTTAAATTGTGGAGAACTGTTAACATGTCTTGTGGCTTGTTCTTTTGCAACATATCTTCGGAACCTAAGAATGGTTACCCATGCTTTGAGAAAATATAACCACGTTCAATCTTTGGTTGCATGAACGTTATATCGTTTTAGTGATAGCTCTCGCCAGCAAGATACCACTGGGGTTTTAACTCACCTAACTGACACGTAGACGAATTACATATGGTATAGCACAATTTCTCATTTTACGAGTTGACAATAAACAGTGCGGCAAAGTGATTACACTCAAGATCTACGACTTGCCATTTGATATCAAATAAATATTCAGTACACGTTGAGAATCTCTTCATCATTCGATGTGGTCCATCATTGAACTGGTTTATTAATTGCACGATGTTTTTACAATGATTACTACCTTTTACTATATCAGGTGAAATAATTTGGCTAATCTTGAATTGGTTTTACTTACCTACAGTCTATTGAAATGCGCAAAATATTGTTCTTTTTTGTTGTACAAAATGTAGAAATTCATTGATTGAATAGCAAGTGTTGAAACATTAATATCTCTTAATGTATAACTATAACTTTGCCTACACACACAAATTATTCTACTATCAACTTTGTTAATGATAGGTAAGCGCTCTTTTTGCAACAAATTTACTACTCACTGGCATATAAAAGTTATGAAAGTTGTCAAGCTTTCTACAGAGGCTATGTTACTCTTGGCGAGTCGCATAAAAGACCACCAAACAATTCAGATTTAAAAACATGTTTAAGTTTCTACAAATCTTATTCTCTCTTATTAATATTATGTTACACTCGTAGGTCTGAGGCTTTTTATAGAAAATTCGTATTGCTGATTGCTGGATTAGATTAAACATTTCCGCGTTGTCAAATTGACCTATGAAGACTTTAGTTAGCTTCATCAAACCATCGATTTTCATCGGGCTCTGACACACAATTCAACAAAGTTCCAATGTTTATCCAATAAACATTTGTTATTACTAAAACAGTAAATTGACCCATTTTTAAAATCATCTGCTTTGTGAGTGTGACATTCTAGGGTGAGGAGCGCGACACCAGCACCAGTTGAAAAGTTGTATCAGTTTACGAAATATTTTGAAATAATGGAATTATTTCATTACTAGTGGCTTGAAGGGGCCATAGCCCCTAACCTTGCTCCAAGTAGGAACACATGTCAATTTGTAAACAAATCAGACACTTAATCACATGTTTTAATGTGAACAAAGCAGACGTTTTCAATTCCTATGCTTTTCTTATGGGGGATGTTTTACGTTATTTCTTGTTTGCTGGTAATTTTTTTAAAATACTGCTATTTTCCCGAGTCCCTAGGATTAAGAACTTTAATTTGAGCCGTCTCCCATCATCCTCCGGTTTGCCAAACTCCCACAATTTTGACTTAATAATTTCGCTTACAGAATTATATATAGATGAGAAGAAATTTAACCGATTCAAAAGTTTTAGCAATATACAGTATATTCCGTGGAAGTGGGACTAAAACACTTCAAATGTAAACGAAACAGTAATCCGCTAAACTTGGACAACTATGAAAGTTTCGTTTCTATTTTAAGATTCTTGGAGCTTACTTTCTTTTTACTTCATTGCATCAATGAAATTTTATTATGTAGAATTCTTTAGTTAAAGTTGTCCACCATACTTAGTCCTAGAACTTTAAACTTAAGGAATCATTACATATTTGTACATCCAGCGGTTGATAGTTTATTATCTAGGCAGTACTACTTTGCATGAGGAATGTTGGATATGATTGTTGTTTGGCAATGTTTATAATAAACTAGCTGCTTCTCGCGGGCTTGATCGCTTATCTGAATCATAGGATTATTAAAACGCTATGTTTACTCTTTACCAAAATCAGAAATCTAAATGGAAATTTCGGCATCAATATTTATATCTAACCAAAGTCGCCTTTTCTTAAAAACGAGAATCATGAAAATCCGTTTAGTGATTTAATCGGAATCTTTGGATAAAAACCCAGTTACTTTTAATATAAAGATTAATTTGTACATGTTGCATGCATTTAGTGAATTTTCATTTAGTTTGCTGTTTGCTTTTGATTACGTATTTTGAGATTTGTTTCCTGATTTATCACTCTTCACACCACTTAGGTACAACCATAAATTTTTAATTTTGCCAATTTTTTTCTGAATTGTTAACTAGATAATAACGGCGGCAATATTAAGTTATGACTTTTAAGAGATTAGGATCACTTCAGTGAATATGTTTTGACACATGGACTTGCATAGGCAATGTTCAAATAAGTAATTTTGCAGAAGTCAGCGCTCCGCATCATTACCAGGAGTGGGTACCGGGAACACTGTAAGCATATTTGTCTCTAGGAGGGCTAACAGTCATCAGTACTGAAGGGCAGTGTTCATTCGTTGAGCACCAAGGGGTAAATTCACAACTACGTCACCCCAAACCGGCAACAGCAAGTCTTGAGAACCTGAAGATCAAGGATATGATTAAACGACTGTTGGTCAGGTTTACCTTGCTGTTACATCGGTGATTGATGTTTCCAATTTTAAAATTTACTTCAAAGAGTTACTGTATTTATTTTAGATAATTCGTGAGTTATAATAATTATAGCTTTATATACATGTATGCGTTAGTTTTTCCGGATAGTTAGATTAATTAACTCAAACTTTTGCAAAATGGCAACGCTTATTCAACCCGAATACTTGGATAAGAAAGTAGGGTAGGTGGGGGGGGGGCGTACAAGGGGGTTAAGATTTGCCATTTGCTTGTAACGTGCACCTTATACACGAACATAAAAAGTCAACTTTCGTATGAAAAACCTCCCATTTAAATAGTATTAATCTTTACGTAGCCAGTACTTTTATAAGGTAGCATTAAATGAGTCTTGATGCCTCAATGTTAACAGTTGGTTCATGGCGACGATTTACAAAATATTGACTTGTAAGTTGAACAAAATGCGGCTAATTTGAGAAGAGGAAAGCTGGCTAAGCCTCTAAATTACCACCAAACCCTCGACCGTCCGATTAAACTTAACAAAATCACTGAGATTAGCTGACAAGATCTGATTGTCGTCAGACGTCTTTTTACTTCAAAAAGACGAGTCGGGAAAAAATTGTTTTACTGAGTCATGACTAGACATAGTGTATGATAACGCGCAAGGGTATAAACTAATGTTCCTATTAATTTATATTTAACTATACGATTAGTTCCCGTACTAATCTCGTGCCACAGTAATAATATGGAATTTGAGATTGTATTTATATCATTTTATTACTAACATTTTTCTTCGAAATATTATGTTGCATAAATATCTCCCATACATCAGCAGCAAATAATCTTTTCTGACTTTTTTCCTACGTATAATATTTTAATCCTATACGTTTTAGAGAATGCTAGTTACTCCCTCTATCTAGAAATATATCAATGACTGGATAGTAAAATTACCCGTTTATAAATAAATAATACTCTTTACTAGAATAGTATATTCCATCACTCGTACCGAAAGTGGTATTTTCAATTACGCCATCGTGTTGCTCGGCTATCGCCTTGCATGGAATTGTGATCAAATACCAGAATAACTCTTTAGGTACGAGTTATGAATGAAACTTTTGATCACATTGTAAATAATAATAATAATACAAATGAAACATACTCTTCAGATGTGTGTAACATTCCTGCTTTTGACAGGTTTGCTGAGTAATATCTCACCAAATAATGACAACAATATGAACAGCTGAATTCGAATGCATAACTACTTGTTCAATTGTCCCTCTTTTGTTTATCGTTACCCCCATTTAAGCTCATTATCTAGATAAAAAATTGGAAAATGTTGTATCAGATGACCATTTTTAAAAGTTAAAAGTATAATTTTCCACTAACAAATTGAATAAATGTAGGAAAATGTGGTGGTTCAAAGTTACACCATCGACCTGGCTAACTTTGAACCACCCCGAATTCTATGATAAAAATATATTATTATTTAATAAAGTAATCAGAGTACAACTTTTTTTACCATCTTTATTTATCTACAGAAATACTATGCTACATTTTGACTTGTTATACATTTATATCATTACTGGTATTTGTGATTGTAGTGAAACAAACCTAACGTATTAAATCTAACATAAGTTGTTGCTAACTAAACTGCCTATTTTTCCTTAAAATAATATAAAAATATAGAATTCTTGGATTATTTACAATACTTTATAATGTTTTCTTTATTATAACATTGTGAATTAGAGGTCATAAATGAGTATAGTGTCTTTGTAACCGGATATAAATAGTTGGCATCCACTGCAACTTCAATGTCAATTTCTCCAAGGTCCTTCTCCATCTCTTCAAGGCGCTTCTCACATTCTCCTTCTTGATCTACATTTTTAACCACCAACTCTCTTTCATTTGCTGTACTATCGACAGTTGCTGTTTTACCAAATCTAAACATTTCTAGTTTAGATTTGGTAACAGATGACAGTGTTCTTACACGTCCTCCCGGTGCTCTTCTAAGGCCACCTTGGGTTCGCACTCTCCCACCACATTTAACTCTCGCACGTTCTTTTTTAATCCTTTCTTCTTCCTCTTTATTGCTAAGGAATGTTTCAACTTCTTCGACTGACACACTTTTGCCAGGTACAACAGGAACGCAAAACTTCCTTGGTCTATTAACATTCTGTAGTTCATTTGTTCTGATAGTTTCAAGATAGTTTTTGAACTCCGAACCAATGGATTCATTTATTTCTTGGATTGATTTTGCGTACGAAGGTAGCTTTTTAAGTACCTTTTCCCGATCAGAAGGTTGAATTCCAGTTGATTTAAAACCTTTACTTAAATTAAGTGTAGCCAATGATTCTCCTGCTTCAAGGGTGGCTTTCAAAAGCTGACTAAATAATCCTTTGGGGAGATTTACACACTTCTTTCCTTGGATAGTCGCCCTCCATTTACTTAATACCTTACGCCAATTGCTTTTCAAACTTGAAAAGTAACCTACGTCCAATGGCTGAAGGATGTGTGTGGAATTAGGTGGAAGAAATATGAAGTTTACGTCATTCTGCTCAGCAAGTTTCAAACATTTTATGGAAATATGGGCAGACATGTTGTCACCAATCAAAAGCTTCCTCCCAAGATTTCTTTTAACCGCCGGAAGGAAATGATTTTCAAACCAATCTTCAAAAACTTGGGTTTCAATCCATCCAGATTTCGAAACATTCAACCTTGACCCAAGAGGTGCGCCTGAAACCCAATTCGTCCATTTTTGAGCTCCTTTCATTATGATATAAGGGGGCAGTAATTCGCCATCCGCATTTCCACAAAACATTACAGTATAACATGACTTAGTTGCATTTTTGATTCTTTCAGGATTCCGGCTGAGTCTGCGGAACAGGAGCTTTTTCTTTCCTGGATCATCATGGAATCCTGTTTCGTCGTAGTTATAAATATTACTAGATGGAACATCTTTTGTTTCTAGCTCTAGGTGGTCAAAGAAATTTCTAATAGTGTCTTCATTCACTCTGGCCCTTTTCAGAGCAATAGTTTTTTTCAAAAGTATGCTTTATCATTTCCTTGTGCCTTTTATAAAATAGCTGACTCCAATCCCACCCCGGAAAATTGTTTTGAAAACGATCAACTTTTTTACACTGGCTGTCGAGATAAGATTTTACTACGCATCTTAAATCATACAGGGACACTGGCATACCCATATCACCAAGTACTAAGATGTGATTAACAAGAGAATGTTCTTCTTCTTCTGATAACACTGTTGGCCTACCTATGTTTTTAGAATGTTTACCAAACCTTTTATTTCTTAATGTATTACGTGGAATTCCGAAGGTCTTTGAAGCAGTTCTTTCACTGATAACCCCATTGGTAATATCTTGCAAAACCCGATTCAGCTCCTCTTCTGAGTATCGTGTATTGTACCAAATCTCCTTACCCCAGGTTTAATTTTACCTCCTTTGACTCTCCCCATAGTTAGTAGATTCTGAAAACAAACAAAATTAATTAATAATTACCTATAGGCCGGGCCCGTTTATATATATATATATACTAAATATACGGATAAATGTACAGTATTAGGGCCAGTTATAAAATATAATTATTACCATTTACTTTAGTTGGGCTAATTACAATGTTACGTTCACTTTGTCCCGGTTCAAAGTTAGCCTGAAAACGCTCTTTAAATGGTAACTTTAAAAAAAATCTGTATAAGGTGATTATTCTTAAAGGTAAATACAATTCTATGAGATATAATCACTGTAACAATCAACAATTATGTACTAAACATGAAAATGTTCTGTCTTACCTGGTAAATTTCCAGTAAAAATAACTTTAATTAGGAGCTCTTCCAGCATGCTCTTGAAAATCAACTTGAATAACAGACAATAAAACAACAATGCATGGCCACATCACAACTGATCCTATTAGAATAAGAAGAAGGAAGGAAAACATACTTAAACAAAACATCTGTTTTTAAATCAAAGTGTACTAATCAGCTAAAAATACAGACAAAATCAAAAATTCCAAGGTGGTTCAAAGTTAGACTACATGGTTCAAAGTTACACTGATTGACTGTACTATTGATAGAAGCAACAGGCTACTAAACTACTGGTGTTAGAATGCATAACTAATCTAACAGTCAGGCAAAATCTCCAGCTGTTTTCTCGGAACTAGAGGGAGAAAAATATCACTTGCGGTATTCAAAGCTAATACCGAAGATAGCTACTTTCCGTACAGCGTGATGAAATATGATATGCATTACTAGTGCCGAAAGTGGTCGTTCCCGGTACGTTCCCGGTACGCAATCATGTTTTCGAGTTATGAACGATAATTTTCATCACACTGTTAGAAATCATAATAATAATGACCAGCTCGCACGCAGCACGCTTACGTGAGGGAAGTGAATTTATACACAAGAAACTTAAAAACCAAAAATCGGCGTAAAAATATACATTTAATCCAATTTTTATTGAAATCTGAAAACATTGATTTTTTGGCTGTTCTGATACTCCTGGTTTCATTTACCTGCAATGCTGGGAATCAATTTTGAGCATTATAAAGTCAAAAGAAGGTCCAGTCAGGCTTGAAAGTAGGCGTGAGCTTGCTGGGGATGATAAAAGTAACCAACAAATGAATAGCAGGCTTTTCTAATGTACAACCCCCATAAGACGACGAACTGTGTTTGGTCGACACACATTTTCTTTAATAACTCGGGAAATATTTATGCTAGAATGACGAGAGAGGTTTTAGAAATTTCGCCTTACTAATTCCCATATTTTGACATACATTAACCTTACATCCGGGGCTTTTTCTGTCCCTTTTTGGGTCCAAAAACTCAAAATTTGAAAGATTAATTCCCAAAAAAGGGGTTTAGAGAAAAATTCGGAAAACCGAAAGTTTTGCCCCATGAACTTGTCCAACTGATTATAGAAAGGAACGTCCCTACTAAATTTGAAGTAAATCGGACAAAAAATGCGACCGCTAGAGTGCAAACACATATTCAAATTTAGTAGGGACATTCCTTTCTATAATCAGTTGGACAAGTTCATGGGGTAAAACTTTCGGTTTTCCGAATTTTTCTCTAAACCCCTTTTTTGGGCATATATATCTTATGGTGATCCATAGAAGTTCCTAACGTGACCCCCTGAAGACGTTTTGGGGGTCGTTCAACTTTCATTATGTTGATCCCAGGCTTAAGTTTCACTGTGCGGGTTATGCTAATAGTTCACTTTCCATTGGAAATTCACTAATAATAATAACAATGATACATCTTTTTCCGAAAGGTTTTTCAGTTTTGCTGGATAATATTTCTCACAGCATAATAACAATAACAGTGTTAAATCTGTCTTTAAGTTAATCTAAGAGGATTACTAAGAACAGCTGATTTAGAACGAATCATTACTATTTGTGAAAACCAATGAGGTTTATTAGTAATACTGGAGGCAACTCTGTTTAACACTTTTTGTTGAAAAAGCGAACCGGTGATTTTGTCAGGTTGGTACACTGGTGAGGCAAATTTCCCGTTCTTTGAACTATCCTAATTGGCTGTTTTATTCCTATAAGTGAATCTACTCATGCAAATCAGTGGAATAAAAGTAGTAAGAGTTGGAATAAATCAAATTTTCCTTTGATTTATGTACCTACTTTTGACGTGAAATATGACAAACCAGTTGACGTACCCGTTCTTCGCACGGATTAAAAAGGTTGAAATCTTGAAACAGCTGTTCTTGCTTTTGATCTTTAAGTTGTCAAATGGAAGTATCCACGGCTGTTCGCATTACAGTTTATGAATGTTTACTTTCTTCTGAAATGTAAACATTGAAACTTCTTCTGAAATGTAAACATTGAAACTTAGAACGTTCACGGGGCGTAGCCCGAGGGGATTTTAAGGAAGTGAATAGGCCTATGTGTTGCACGAGTTCAAGTTCTACCTTTGTGCAAAGTTTCAGCCCAGTCGCTTTAGTAGTTTTTGCGTTGACCCGGAACAGCAGACAGACAGAAAACGCCTTTTCTTTGTAATATTATAGATCATGAGCAAATAAACAATTACAAGTTTATAAATTTTCAAATAAAGAATTTGTATTTGTTTTATTTCTCTTTGTTAACTCGTTCGATTTCAGCGAGTAGTTCTTTGCCTCACCAAAACTTGGCAAAGAACGGCTCGCAATTTTGTTCACAATGATGTCTCAGTATTACCAATAGAAATACTTGGGGAAAACGTCCAAAAAGGAGCTACTAGTGCTACTGGTGTCAGAATGCATATCTATTAACAGAGTGGCAAAGATCACCTGCGTTTTTCCGGCACTAGGCTGGGAAAGATCAGTTTTGGTATTCACAGCTGTTGCCGAAAATATATATTTTCGGTAAACGAGGTAATATAGAGGTCTCGCCTAAGGTAAAAAACTGCAGCATGCATGCTGACCGCCATTTTGACCCTCTGTCAACTCTGCTCCTATAGCAACAACCAATCAGACCATCTCTTAACAAGTTATGTTAAGTCTTTATTAGTCCTTGGACAGATGTTATGTTTACAAAAATATTCTCCAGTAAGGCTTCGCTTTTTTAACACGAGACGACCTCTATACATTTACCTCTTTGCTTTTGGTACAGTGTGTTGAAAACAAATTTAAAGGACTTTTCAAAGGTTCATAAAAACCCCTATTTTGAAATAAATACGATGATAAGATACTCAATAGTAGGACATGCACAAAAAAACATTTGCGAATTTAAAAATGTTTTCAATAGTATTTCATTAAAACGTAGGGGAGGGCTTATTATACAGTAACATCCGATTGACCATAATGTCATAATTGCCATAATGAAATGGTGCCTTATTATGTCACTGGAATAAAACACCTTGAAATATCAGGTGGTTAGTGAACTAAAAATGTAACTTTGTTATACCGTAAATAGTGCAGTTATAGATTAAATTAAAAGTAGTGAAATATTTATCCGAAAAAGTTTTTTTTTCTTTCGGAAAAACGTTTTGGCTTTGTAATAAAATTAAATTTAGAGAATCTTAATAAAGAATAGAAACAAAATTCAGCTGAGATCTAGAGAATGTAACGGTCTTTAACAGTAGAAATAACAACAATCAAAATCAAGTATGTTAAAATAGGACTGGATTATTTTTCAGCTAGATTCGGAGATGACTTCTTTACGGATTTTAATGAAATTCCTTATTCTGAAGTAATTTTCCGTCAAAGGGAATTACGTACGAACTTACTGTATAAGACCAAATTTATTTATAAATGGTAATATTTGTATTGCGTGAATAGGATCTAATCTCAACTGTTATGTATAGTTATAGATAAAAAAATCTGTTATATTTTGTATTTTTATCGATAGATTATTTTTCTTCTTTTGTATGAGTATCGATTCTTTAAAATTACGTAAACAGCTTAATTTAAGCAAACCTAGTTATCCCAATTAGAACGATTATGACTATTCCAACTAATTGAGTCCATTACAAGTATAAGTTATCCACTTTAAATGCTAACGGGGCAGTTATTCGCAAACTTCGGCAACTTTAAAACCAGTTTCTATTAACTCTCAAACAACTTTGCATTTGTAATATAGCCGTACTAGTTCCGCATAATCCAATCCATTACTTATAGTTCTACTTTAACTCCTTTTACTTGCGATTAATAGTTGTTTAAAGGTTAAGTTTATGATGTATAATTAATTGCGAAATCATTGTTTTCAAGTTTGTTTTGGAAAACAATAATTTTATTGAAAGAACGTGAGTTAAAAACTATGAGAGAATAAGTTAAACTGGCGTCTCCTTCCACACGCAGCAGTGAACTAATAAACTGTAGTTATGGCCTGACTGTTATAAGACGTAGTAATTAAAGTAGCCAAAATATCATTTATCTCTATGATAAGAAAATAAATACCCCCGTAGCAGCAAACCTGCGTACTCAGCGAATTTCCAATGCATATATATGTATCTTAATACCACATAAAGCCACATACTAAGTTTCATCAATATACATTCATAAACAAACGATATATGACATTTTAATTATTCTCCATAAGAATAACATGGCGGCTGAGTATGCAGGTTTGCTGAAGCAAGGAACACAAAAAATGGGGTTCTATACAAATATCAATATAACTCATTTAGGTAAAGCCACATACCAAATTTCATTAATTTATTTTCATAATTAAGGGAGATAACATGTTAGTTATTCTCCATAAGAATAACATGGGGCTGAGTACGCAGGTTTGCTGCTACGGGAGCCTTTGGAAAAAATTGTTTTTTTGAGCAAATATCAATGGTCCACAACCAGATGAAGCCGTATACCAAGTTTTGTCAGTATACGTTCATAAATAAGCGAGATATAAAATTTGTCTTTTCCTCCATAAGAATAACATTAGACAACGTACTGTGTTTAGCACTTTCAATATCTCGGTAACCAATTGACGTAGAGAAATGATCAAAATACCATATTGTGTGTTTTTTTAAGCTGAAACCAATGAAAAAAACTAAAATTTGACTATTTTCAAAATTATATGTAAAAAATTCGAAAAACCCATTTTTGGGGTACAAAACCCCCCCAAAATACCCCTTTGGATGGAGCGATCTGGCTGGTTTTCGAACTTAAAGTCATAAATGTTACTTTACACGTTTATACCAAATTTTATGAAAATCGGATAATTTTTACGAGAGTTATCGTGCTCACGGACACACACATATATATATATATATATATATATACAGTTTCGAACGAATGGTGTTTTTGGGGTCTGGGGACCTCAAAACGAAAAGTTATCATGGTCCCGGGCCTAGGTCTTACCATGCCGACTACGGTAATAGCTTCTTCCCTATAGGGGAAATTCGCTAAAATTAAACAGTTTTAGCACAGTTAAACCATACTAGTAAGTCTTGAAAATAATTAGATCTAATTAATAACTACATACATTTTTCACTTTTTAAATTATATAGAGGATGTATTATAACTACATCACTAGAATAGGGTTTTGATAACACCATAAAGTAAACATTGGCACTGGGAATAGTGATATAATAATCCCATTATCAAGAATACACAAACCACACTTTATAAACTCACATTTCGTTCATGCTAGCCTTAAAACATACATAAAAGTGTTGTTATTTGAGTTAATATTTTCTTAGTATATTCTATTATGCTAAAATAGAGTGGTCAAGTTCCATAAATCTTCAAATATAAAACAATTAATATTATATTATAATTTAATACAATTAAAATAAATCCTCAAATCTTACCCTCAAAGAACTTAATGATCAAAGTAAATTTTAATCACGACCACAATGTAATCTACAGTTCAATAATCTACAGTGTCATTACTATTAGTAATGAAATTTATTGAATTTTTGTTCGGTAAAGCCATTTTGAAATTTGTTATTATAATTTTCAGCCAGGGTTTAGCATAAATGTTTTAGACTTTCCTATTTTAAGAAGGTTCAGCCAAAAGTATTTGAGATTCTTAAAATTATTATTCTTTCACAGAAGTAGTAAGAAATAGAAATAACGTAAGAGTTTTCTGGATCCACCCTACCTCGCAAGAAAATAGAAAGGGCATTAGAACTTTTCAAATAAACTTTTTTATTCATTGTTGACTCAAACTTAGTACTAAAAGTTCATCTCTTTAGAAATTGACGATAGAAACAGTAACTTTGCAGTAACGATGGCGCCAATATTTGTTCTCGTCTGTGGACATTGTACAGTACTTAAGGTTAGTTATAATATAATTCAGTTTTAATTAGTTTAAAAGATTTACAGTGCAAAATGTATTTAATAACTGGAAGTGAATTGGGACAGCAAAATTTACAGGTTCGGTTTTGCAAGAGCAATAATTACGTTACGACCACATGTGAAAATTAATGATTTTTCGTACATTGGTTTGACAGGAATACATAAAACTGAAATCAGTAATACTAAATACATATGAAATAAAACATTGTGTGAAAAATTGTTGGTTTAATACAATTTTAATCAACTTACATTATCTACGAGAGTGTCTAGTTAAGGTGTCAACCCAACAATACTAAATAGCTAATTAACGATCACTTTTAAACATGTAATGTCTTGTGACAAAGACTTGTTATTATTTTTGTTACTAAACAAAACAAATCGGTACAATGGGTGACACATAGTATCAAGGGTACCTTTCAAGAAAATAACCTACTGCTTCTAGTGCATACTTGCGGGATTTTTAGACATTTACATTATGACCACATGACACTACGATCAGAACGATGTGAAGGTCGCATCTACGTTGGACATTTATTCTTATGAAACTTCCCACTCTGAAAAAAGCTCCTGGATGTCTTTCCATCGATGCTGTTGCCAAATCCAAGTTTAGGCTTTTCCATGATCAAACCTATTCTCACTCTGAATTTAGTTTGGATTCGTTTTTTTCGAGAACGTTAAATTTGTTCAGACCTTTACCTTGCCATTTTTTAATTGGCAGTTTATACGCCAAACGGAGTAAGCATTATAGCTATAACATCTATGTAGAATAGATATGCCAAAATTCAAATTCTCACTTTAAATTGGATATATTAGAGTTTTAACTAGTGATTTGAAGTCTTCACTTGTAGCACCACTGATATAACATATGTGATCTGAGGAAGTCTCAGTTACTCAGACTCAGTAGTATTGCAGATTGTTCCATCCAATATTGAAAACAGTAAATGGTGCTTCACAGTAAGTCGGTACTCGTCTAAACTTGCGGTCAAGTTTTTAACCTTTAGATTTGTCAATTCTTAACCTCCCTTTCCTTTCCTTTAAACGATACTGCTGTGCTCTCTTTGAAACATTCCAGTTTTTGTCTGCAATACCGGATGGAACCGGGCCTGGAATTTTGCCAAATGACAACCCCATCATCAGTTTCAACACGTTCAGGAACGAAGCAAGTTAGAAAACTGAAACATCATCAGCCTCGGGGTCACAAAAAGCTTGCTAATAAGAGGTGTTACCACTGCTTCCGTCAAAGCCCCTTGAAGACACATACTTTTAACTGTACTGCTGTCAAGAGAAAGAATTGCCTACTCTTGCACCGCGACCAGTGCTTGGTTGTGAAACCCAGCATGTCCTGTAGTTCTACAGAAACTGAAGTATCGCTGGCTGACAGTTATTTTGTCAGGATTTGGGTAACACTGTTTCTTACTTTTGGTCCCGTTTTATAGAATGGGTTCACTTGTGGTGCCTTTGACTTTATAATGTCATACTGATAATGCGATAGACTTGCTTCTAAAATCATTGCTACACAAACCTTCTTCATTACACACATTGCTTCTTCACCTGTGACACAAACCGTTTCTACTGACTTTTTGTAGGCACTTACCTAGCTTGGAGCCAGTGCTGGATCTGCCGTGTTTCCAGTAAAGATATTAGAATATATGTCCGTTAAGACCGTTTGTGTTGCGAAGACAAGCTGGGGAAAAAGTGTTGTTTTACTGAGTTCCAGTGTTTTTTGCCTTTTCATTATCTTCGTACATTTTTTGGACGCTATTTCTGACCGTCTGTGACGGTTATGTTGATTGTGAGAACAAGGAAGTGCGATTTGATTACTCAGCCAAACCCCCTTCAGATTCAAAACCTCTCTTCTATTCGGTGTGCTGCTTCCTCTTTAGATTTGAATTCAGATTTAAATCTTTTAATTTGTTTAGCTTCCTGATTTTCACATTCCTCCGAGCAATTTAATTATAATCAGTCTCTAATTTTAGGAACTCCAACTTTTCTTCAAATTTTGGCAAGCTCGAGCTTTTCATGATTCCCAAATATTCCATTCTAGTCAGAAACAATTGTCAAAGGGAATTTCCATTTGAAATTACAAAACCTAGATAGAAAGTAAACATTTTGTGCTTATCTTTTTAACTATGACCCCGCCAACAATTTCAATCATTACTTGGTTGTTCAAATTGAACATTTATTACCATTTTAACACTTTCAGTCCTAACACATATTTTTTCTAATTAGGGTTCTAACTATCTTTCCACTAGGAAAAAAATAAGAAATATTTCTTAGAGGTATATTCACTATTTTGTCCCCATTTTCGAAAACGAACCTTTTTATAGTGAATACAATTTAGTTTTGAAATTTATAACAAAGTAATTAAACCATAATGACAACAAACTACGTTTTATGGAGTCACTTTGTTGGGTTAACACTAAAGTATAGTACGATATAGACTTTTTCGTAGGATAAAAGTAATTTTAAAGAGAAAGACTAGTGCCTCAGACTAGTATGCCTCAGACCACACTTAAAAATAATTTAGCAAATGCTAGAATAAAAACAAGATTGCAGTTTTTATTCACACAAAATTCAAGCATATGCTAGGTGTCAGGAAATTCCTAGTATTATTTAGCGCTATAATCAATGCTTGCTCTTATTTAGCTCTTTTGCTAATCCTCTTTATTCATCTAGGATTTGCTCTATAAAATCCTAGTTTTAGCAAGTGTTACGTTTTATTCACACCACCCCAAAATAGACAAAACAACATCAATAACAATAATAAATAAAAACAGTTGTCATACTAAATATTTTGTTTATACCCATGGAGAAAAGTTTTGTCGCGAATATTTCCAACTCTTTCACTTTTACTAATAATAACGCTTTTGGCAGTTCCATTCTTACTTATGTTTTTTATTTTTACCTAAACGTTGCGATGAGACTTTATACATCTTCATCGGTAGGAAGGTTATATAAACAAAATAAAAATTAAAAACAAACAGTGAATCATATGATAGCTTACTATTACATGTTATTATTAGTAATTATAACAATGGCTTACTTAAGTTTAAGAATTGAAATAACAAACCGATATGGCGCGGAAGTTTTCTTTCACTTTTATTATGTTTCTTAGTGCATACTCATAATCAACATTTCAAACGTTTTTGTATTTTTATGCTAGTGTTGTAACATTTAAATATGACCAGACTTGATCTAAGCCGAATCATTTTTGTACTACGGAATATTAAGTACTTAGGCCCTGGAACAAAAACCAAAACATTATTTTAGAGGGTTTAGGAAAACCTTAAAGTTGTGCTACTTTACTAAATAATTATCTCAACACTTTTAACACAAATAGTCATCCAGCAAGACGCAACCATGGTTTGTGTAGTAAATGTATGTTTTAAGTTTGTGTTGAGTGTTTTAAGTGACGCGTACGTTAGTTAAATGTATCTTCACTATCAACAAAATCCCCTGGATGAATACTTCAAATAAACTTGGTCTTTCCTTGTTTCCTAACTGATGATGGATCTTCGGATCCTAGATAGATTTTAGAATCAAAAATATAAAAGTAGGATTGCTAAGGTAAGGTAGTCACTTACCAAACAAGTCGGTCACTACCTTGTAACTTACTACAAAGTAAGTTCACTTACTAGTAGTCTTGTTCACTTACTTGTTCACTTGTAACTTGTTCACTTACTAGTAGTCTTGTTCACTTACTTGTTCACTTGTAACTTGTTCACTTACTAGTAGTCTTGTTCACTTACTTGTTCACTTGTAACTTGTTCACTTACTAGTAGTCTTGTTCACTTACTAGTAGTCTTGTTCACTTACTTGTTCACTTGTAACTTGTTCACTTACTACTCTTTGGTCACTTACCAAACAGTCACTCACCATACTCACATTTACCAAATAATAACCTGGTTTTCAAAAAATAATCTCCTGGATAAGATGTAAACTTAATAGTAATTAAATTCCTGGAACGAGCGTCTTTGTAAGGAACCCCAACTGGCAACAATAGGATCTTGTTAACCAATCCGGGTGATTTGGCTAAGTTTAATCGAACGGCCGAGAGTTTGGTGGTAATTTGTCGGATGCAGTTTAACGGTCTAAATAGCATTCCTTCAAAAATTAGCTTCAATATTCTAATTAAAACTAGGTTTAGTCAAAAACCTTATCTTCAAGATTTTACAATTATTTGTGATGATAGTTTCCTACTTAAACTCAATGTCAATAGATCTGAATTTCATGCTTTTATAGTAGTTTGATTTTTATATTTAAAAAACTCACTAATGTCTGTATATGAGGTATAATCAAAGATTGTGCCAAGTTCCGAAAAATGTATGCAAATTTACATAAAATACATTGCTTGTTTTATTTTACTTTCACTACAGTCAGTCATCCAAAGTTTTCAGGGTCCTTCATTTCGTATCCCATTGAACAATTGCGCAAGTAAGTTAACAGTATTTTTACTTTCTTAACACTAATGCATGAGAGTGTAGCTCTGAATGTGTTATTACCGGAGAGTCAATACCCAGAAATATATGCAGCGAATGTTAATGTGTAGAAAGTTAATGCACGACGCGCAATTTTAAAAGGTAGACCTGTTCCAAAATTTTTAAGGGTAAAAACTATGATTTTTTCCATACATAAATAACATAAAGAGCTGCTCTTCTCATCTAAGTGTCAGCATGTGTTAGGAGCAACGAAAACTGTGTAAATAAAGTAATAATTTTGTCTTGTCCGTGACTTGAAATTATTAAATCTTTAATTATTTTGACTTTCGCCAAATAGAAAATTCCATTTTACCTAAATTGGTGTCCGGCTATTTAATTTTAACTTTTCTGCAACCGTTATAATGCTCACGGAACAGATTTTTTAATCTTGTCACAGGAATGGCTTTACTGAATTGGTTGAAAGTATACTTCGTTGTTTTGAAGCTGTGGAAAGGTCATTAGTTATACTGAATTTTCGTCTGGCATGACGGCTAAATGTATAGTTAGTAACGGTTTCACCGTTCATCTTATGGGAAAACTTATATAATGTTCAAAAACAGAAAGCATCACAGTTTAATTATACTAACACGCATTTAGTAAACTGCGGTTGTTACCACGCACATCCGATCTTCCATCCTATCACAAGTTCTTAACCATAGTGTCACTTTAGGCATGGAATACATGCACTCTTGTAGGATGATTACTGCACATTAAGGTGCACATAGTGTCATTTCACTGTTTTAATAACTTTGTGTTTATCAATCAAATATTTTTGAAAGTTGTTGTTTAATATGGTATACAAACTGAGTGTCACAATTGTGTGTCTTAATACAACCAGACAGCCTAACATTAGTATATTTGTTATGAAACGGCTTACAAATTCTTTACATTATTAGTTGTGCTTAGTTATGGCAGGTCTGAGAGGTAGAAAACACCTTAATTCCTTCACAATCAGATGGCGTGTAACCTGGAGCATATTATCACGATTAGGCAGGACCAGGATAAATAATAAGTCCGTTGACGGAAGGCACATCGTGTAATAGGTAAATCGATCACGAGAAACCAAGTGTAATACTGTAATATATAGTGCAATACTGTCTAATACTGTAACTTCAGGTGAGCGTCTGACCACAGAAAGTTATTATTCAGTATAACGATAAGGCTACATTACATCATCTTAGGTGTAAAGCCCCTATTATTAAAGGCGATTTTCAAAGAAGACGATTCTGCGAAAGGCTGCTCCGCTGTCCACTGAGTACGGCCGCAGCTGCAAATCACGTTGAGAAATACCACGTGACTTGATACTCAATCGATAAATCAGCTTTTATTCTCTTAGTGGCGAAGTGTTAAAAAAATTAACAAGAATTAAGAGTGGTACAGAAAACTCAATAGCTTTAACCTCACCTGGTTAAAAATTGTCTTTAAAAATAACTTAATCCTTATATTTAAAACGCACACATTTATTCTGTTGACAGTTCGTTTGAGACTCCCACTGGGCCGAATTACAGGTGGTTTGTACTAAATGGTAGATGATTGTTCCTATATTTGCAGGCTTACTATGACGATGTTTCTTCTTTTTAAATTATAAAACATAAATTTAAAAAATATATTCTTTGTTATCGCCTTAATCAGCAAATTTATCACAAAGCTGTCAGTTGACACAACAATTTATTTGTCTAAAAAAAAATTAAAGGACAGGGATTCCTAAAAATGTGTTTTTTTACCTTAATGGCCAATATCTAATAATAAGTATTATTATGTAGTATGGTTTTAGTCCAGAAGAAAGAGTTATGTATAAGCAAGTACGTTATAGTTTAATGTGTTTTTAAGTATGTTTTGAGTTGTTACGTTATTTCCATCTCTTGCAAGGCCAAGCACGTGAAAATGTATATAATAATTTTCAGTAATGACACGAGAATCAATATAAACTGCCTAATAAAAAGAATCGGTCATATAAATATCATTACGACAACTAAACACATTATGATTAACTGCTTAAGTTTATCACATTAACTTTATACTGCCTCATATCGTTCACAAGTAATTTAAAAAAACGCAGAAGGTAGGTTACTCATTTCAGGGGAGAACGATTATACATACTCCCACATTTCGCGGTATTAACAGGAAATCCTCTGTAAAAAGAACCGTTATGAGATTAGGGTAATCATGGAAAGCAATTACGAGGCGCGCCGAGTCAAATTGCAATCCGTCGTGCTGCTAGAGCTGCTAGATGTCAAATCTGACCAAACATTTATCTGCCACCTGGTTTTATGGTATCCATTTCTTCACTGACTTCCGCAATATCTATATGTATGATAATTGAGTAAAATTCTATTTATTCTAGGTGGTGCACAGTTTGAAGTTACATCAAGTGTAAAGGATGTCTTATCAAAACTATTTTTCATATTCTCACTGACATCGTTAAGGGCGATCAGAACTTTATTTGATTTTTAAGAGCACTTTACACAAATAGGGAGACTCAATAAGTTCGACGCTTTTGTTGACCGCTATTGTTGCGTGGTGCCTGAACAGTCTTTTGTACGGCAATGCTGTTAGAGCATTCTTGTGTCGGCCAGGAACTTCCCGCAAAGTGATGCTTTTATTATTCGCTGGAAAATATAGCCTTGTTCTAAACTTGTTGTGTAGAACTAGTTCTTATAATTTACTTATTTATAATATTTAAAT
Organism: Allygus modestus; assembly: GCA_963675035.1. Taxonomy (NCBI): domain Eukaryota; kingdom Metazoa; phylum Arthropoda; class Insecta; order Hemiptera; family Cicadellidae; genus Allygus; species Allygus modestus. The sequence continues at coordinate 100,802,100 of OY776111.1, read as the reverse complement.
AATTGTATAACATGCCGAAATTTCAAAAGTTTTTAAGCGCCGGCTTTTAATATTATCATGGTGACGTGAGACATTTACTGAGCCGGATGAGCTAATATTTGATATATCGTTATATTTGGGTATTATAATATTAGATAGTAAGTAATATATTAAAATTGAACATGAGCTTTCACCTACTTTGAAAACATGCATGAGCTCTGTAAAAAGTGGCTTACACAGTTCCCAATGCTGTAAAAATTAACTGTAATGATTGAACAGGCACTGGGTTGAAAGATAAGATACTGGAATTAAAAACATATCTACTAATCATTTTACGAAAAAAGGGAAACATGTTACATTAACAAAAATCTGTCCAGTAAAATAGTGTTATCGAAGGGACACCGTGACGAGTTTAAACTAGTTTAGACTATATCACTATTATTTATTTGACGCGTTATTTATAATATTATTATTTAAAGTAAATATATATTTAAACTATTTTATAATATGATATATATTCGCAGCCATCTTGTAAACTTCATACGCTATTTTATTCCAAGATCTGTTAAGTAAACAAAATTGGAAAAAAAGAAACAGGCTAGTGGTTTTACTTATCTTAAATGAAATGAATTGCACCCCAATTTATATTCAATGATTTAGTGGTGTGCGCAAAGAAGATAAGTCTTGACACGTTATTTTCTCATTCTTATATTCAACAAAATTCAGTTATGAAATATACTATCATATATCATAACTTATATGAATGTAGTTTTTTTCTCACTGAAAGGTATGGCTTAAACGTTAGTATACCGATTTGTTAAAACTCAGGTAAAGAAGCTTTCACTTTATTAATTGCTGCTTGACAAAACTGTAACTATTTCGAACCTATAATTATAATGAACATGTAAAAAGCAATCATTCATATTTTCTAAGCTAGTAAAACACACGACTACTATACCCGCTAGAGGACTTGTCAAGGGAGGTTTAAATTTTGGTTGTGGTTCAGTAAAGATCATTATTCTGTTGTTTGTGTTGTTGTTTTTAGTGCTGATCACAATTTATAGAGTGATCCTGTATTTAAACCTCCTGTACACAGTTATCACTTTTGATTACTATACAATGTTACTGTGTTATGTTTACTAAGACGCCGTTGCAACTAAAGCATATTTTAAGACTAATATGAATGAATTATGAGTGTAGACTGACTGAGATGTCATGTGTAGCATTTTTTGACCGGCTGGTTCTTTTGTCAGTATCATGATTTATTAGCCCAATTACCAAAGGCTTTTAGGTAGACACGTTGTTACCTAAGGTATGCGACTAAGACATCTGTGTACTATCAGCACTAGGCGTGCGATGCTACCGGGTTAAACATAGTTGGACTCTACACTAGTTAAGTTTTAAAGGGTGCAGTTTGAAGCTAATTATCATTATTTAAATATATTGTATTATAAATTATACTTTTCCACACTGGATTTAATGACTATCAGAGTTTGATGGTAGTTTTAAAGAGCTCTACACACAATAGAGACTCAACACGTACAACACTTTCGTTGTCCGCTATTGTTCCGTGGCGCCTGAACAGTCGTTCGTTCGGAAATGCTCTTAGAGCATTCTTGTGTCGATCGGTAGCTTCAAAAAGTGGCACTTTATTTTTACAGTCAAATAGCTTTTTATTCTACTGAAGATAAACAATGACTACTATTCCACTACCACACAATTTCAGGAGAGAAACAAGGACCCCGAAATAATGTTATATTAAGTTGTACTGTTTCATAGTGATAGTTAAAATAACAATTACAAATCGTAATTTTAAACTTGACTGTATTAAGGCTTTTAAAGTAATAAACTATACGACGTATTGCTGGCATTTTAAAGTTACTATATTGGTCTATTTAGTTAAATTATCTATTATGATATATTATTATTGGTCTATAATTATTAAATTATTTATTAAATTGGTCTAGAATAGTTATTACTGCCAAAATAACACGTTAAAAAACACATTCAGTATTAAAGTATACTTGGTGGACATCGACTTCTGAAACTAAATATTTATACTGAAATAAAATAAACACTTAAACAAATGAATTCACTATGAATGAAACACTATATGAATGAATTCACTATGAATGAAACACTATATGAATGAATCAGATGAATTCCAGCATATTTAGTTACCCTCGTCTATTTTATGACATTTTCTTAAAGCAGTGAAAAGCAGTGGAGGACTTAAACATGTTTGCCTGTTTAAACAATTTTATTTTCTTACTAGCAAGGTGATCGAATCAATGAACGGATTTGACCGTATTACCGAGTGTTTCAACGAAATTGGACAAATCAATAGCTTTATAAAAGCATGTTTTTTTTACTTAATTAAGTACCTTATTTATATTCTGAAAACTACGATGATAAAATCCATGCTTCACTTAATTAGCCTAAGAAGAAGCTTAAATAGTTATAGATTTTCCATAAAATTAACATTGGAGACTTAATAGTATAATTTGGAGCTTTAAATTTTAAGAAAGACCGTGTTATGATAACCTTTCATTTTTTATATTTTTTACGAGATTTTAAGTTACTTAAAATTTTTATTTATGTTTTGAAACAATCATTAGCCGGCACGATAAGCTTTAAAATAAGGGGTAAATCATGAAATTTGATAAAGGAATAAGGAAGATCTCGCGGAGTGACAGAAAAAAAGGCTAGAGAAATAATATATAAGGTTATTTCATTACCAATATTTTGAATTAGATCGAATGAGCGATTAGTAAATTCTGCTTGGAATGCAGATTTTGTACCAGAGTGAAGTAACTCTCGCTTTCCTAATTACTTTTGGACTTTCTACGTTTAAATGTGTAAACAGCTAGACGATTACTTCTCAAAACTCTAGCGTTTTTGTGTTTTATTCTACTGTAATCATCGCTCAGTAAAGTGTAAACGAAATGGAATGGACTTACATTAAAATCATTCCAAAGGTTTTGCAGTACCAGCTAAATATTACGAGAGAAAGTCGCATCGCCAGCAGAAGAAGACGCCAATCTCAGGAACGCTCACCAGCGTAACGGTTAACATTTAAATTTCTTTACAAGAGATCTTGAATTGGACTTAAACGGCAATCCTCTAACAACGTTAAAATTTACAAAATAATATTCCGAATTTTAACTTACGTAAAATATTGTTAGTAATGACGTAGGTGCATTTAAATCCCCACAATTTAGAGTAGACCAAGCATTATGTGAATTTTGCTACTTTCGTCTTAACTCATCGATGCCTTGAGGCACGAGAAACGACCCTGATGATTAGCTGGATGGAGGATAAAAGCCAAGAAACATTAGTGGAGCTGGCCTGAGGGATTAATATCTCATTTACGAGGATTCACAACACTCCATTTCCGTCATTCCAAATTGTATTAAAGATAATTAGTTTTTCGAATATATTTTTTCTGGTGGGAATGTATTCTCTTCTTTAAGAAATGTGCCCAATCAGTTGATAACATTTGCGAAAAGAATATAATTACGTATGCATGACATCATTTATTACCTCCACTTTATTATTTTCAGTAATGTGGGACCAAGTAACATTAAATTATATTAAAGCCTTTCTCTTTGTTTCAATAAATACTGTATGCACATTTCGCTGACCCTACATGCTATACATTTATATTGATTTGTTGATATAAATAATTATATCGCAAATAAAATTTAAAAAACTTGCGAATTCTAAATAAATAACTTGAATATTTTCCATTACAAAACCACTTGTTTACGTTAATTCATACTCCATAAAATACTGTGTTGTTAAACACAATAATGTATTTTTTTGTACACAATAATGTAATGTATTTTTTCGATCTCTTCTTGTGGGAAAAGTGTCCCACTTCGTCGATACAATTATAAATTTATTTATTACTCAATTTTCTGTATCACTGTTGTTCAATGCTTCTGTGAAAATGTCGGGAGACACCTTCCTCTAACAACTCTAACAATAGAACGAGTTTAATTCAACTTTTGATTTAATAAATGTGCAAATAAAATCCTTCATAAATATTAATTACTAGTTTTCTTTAATTCAACATGTGTTTTAATTTGTTTAACGTCTCTTCCATGCTATATATATTAAATTTGTAACCTACCAACAAATGATATTATATTTGACAACGTATCAGTTAAGACTACCAATTAAGGTAGCTATTTAATGCGGTTTGCCTCCGACTATCGTGTCCTCTGGATGAATATATACAGCTTGCAAAGTGTGAAAGATTTGTTTTTAATTTTGCTTAGGTTTCTCGTTAATTTAATCAATGTTCCAAAATAGTAATTGCATCGATCTGAGTGAGTACCCACTTTACGACGGAGATATTTCATTATAGGCAGAAACCGTAGATAATCCCTACAAACCGAAGTGTAGATCTAGGACTAGCATGTGAGCGTAACATAAACAAGCAATGTTAATATATAAATATCCCCGTTGCAGCAAACCTGCATACTCAGCGAATTTCAAATGATTCCTCAATACTTCTTAAAGCAAATGACCAAGTTTCATCAAAGCATATTCCTAAAAAACCGAGATATGACATATTATTTAATCTCCAAAAGAAAAACAATAGGTCTGAGTATGCAGGTTTTCTGCATCAATGACCATATAAATCTGTTTTTTATGCAAAAACCAATGGATCACCACTAAATGAAGCAACATGCCAAGTTTTACCAATTTATGTTCATAAACAAGCAAGATATCACGTGTTCCGTATTCTCCATAAGAATAACATTATAGTAGCTGAGTACGCAGGTTTGCTGCCATGGGGACGACAACAAATTGGTTTTTATGCAAATATCAGTAAACCCCAACCATTTGGAGCCACATACTAAGTTTCATTGATATATGTTCATTAATAAGTGAGATATAAAATTGTACTATTCTCCATAAGATTAACCCGTTGGCGTAGACATACGAGCTGGTCTCGTTCCTTACTTGTAATTTGTTAAACCTATGAATTGGAATAAAAATTAGTGTTTTTAAATGGATTAATGGTTTATTTTAATTAAAATTCTTTTTTATTCACTTTTTAGAGTCGCATTGGCACACACAGACATAAGAAAAAAGTAGCAACATCAGTATTGACCATGTGCAACTCACAAATAATTAACCGATCCCTTCAACTTCCAAACAAGCCTGCCACCATTTGTTTTACTTGGGCCCCCCACCAACGTTACCATAGACCGGTTAACTAATTGTGAGTTGCACGACTGGTAAGTTTTGGTCTTTAAAAATTTGGTCTAAAGTTTGGCTTTAAAAATTATTGTATATAAAAAGTTCAAAAAACCCATTTTTGGGGTACAAAACCCCCCTTATAATGGTGCGATCTATCTGGTTTTCGAACTCATGAAAATAGATGCTGTCTTACACGTTTATACCGAATTTCATCAAGATCAGACTTCTTTTACGAAAGTTATCGTGCCTACGGATATATATATATATATATATATATATATATATATATGAATTTGAACGAATGGTGTTTTTGGCATCTGGGGACCTCAAAACGAAAAGTTATCATGGTCCCGGGCCTAGGTCTTACCATGCCGACTACGGTAATAGCTTCTTCCCTGTAGGGGAAATTCACTAAAATAACACCTTTCTGTGTTAATTTGAATAGCAACACAAAAACCTTGATCGATAGTTTAAATCGTAAAAACTATTTTAGTTTTATAACTAAAATTGCGAGAAATATTTAACAGAAAATTCCTGTTGTAAGAGTTTAATTTGAAGCCATAAATAAGACGCCTCAAGGATATTAGCCAAATCCCTTGTTAATGAAAGAACAATCCCTTTAGTTGTTAATAACCCCTAATTGAAAAATAACATCAGTAAATGGAGATTGGAGGATTATTTAATTTATAATCGAATCAAAATGTTCAGTAATATATTTATTCTCACAGTAAATAAATTCTCCTTCAAAAGTAGGTTTTAAGCTCGCCAGCCAGTTATTGGGTTTCCTCGTTCAAAGAGATATATACAGTGCTTAGAAACTACTTAAAAGCTAAAAATACTCGCAATTGCTAAAAATAAATCCACTTGAACGCAAATTTTATCCTTGGTAAAATCACTAATGTTTTCAACTTCCTACTTATATAGTATTACTAATAATATATTTGGCCTATAAAACCTTTACTGTAATATTCGAACAAAAGATTATTGGTTTTAAATAGCGTAGTGTTGTTGCTAAGTCTATGAACGCGGTGATGTAAGTGAGAAATGCAATAACATTCTAAGAAAATATTTTGAGGTTACGCTTCCATCGAAGAGAAAATCTAAGAAATAACACAAGTAAAGGTAGATAACTTCGGTGAAAACATAGTAAATATATATAATTTCCACAGTCTATTTCCCACACAAAACATTTTCGAAGACTTATCGAGACCAGATTGAATTATATAGTCTAATCAAAAGGGCTAGTTACTTAGTTAGTTTAACATGAAAAACTATGGCATAGCCTGCAATACTGAATTTGTAGTATTACAGGAGGTGGCATGAAATCAAAATTGAGTTGGAAATACGATAACGAATTTATTACTGCAGATCCTCAAAACACTTATTACTTTTATAAACTGGATGTATTGAAATTGTATTTTAGAGCAAACTGTATACGGCAACGTGGGTAGGGGTCAGCCCGAGCCCAGATACTAAAAATATACCTAGAACCTTCTCATAAAACAAATAATCAAGATTTTTTTATACTAATATTATCTATATTTAAATAACAAATCTTTACGTTGAGTATTTTACATTTTGTACGGGTCAGTATACGGCCTATTCGACCTAATGTTGTTTCGACTGTTTAGTTTTTCGCTAATTTGTGTTTCAATCGTCTAGTTAGAACACTTTCCAGCATTTTCGGAGCTAAAGTTAATACGAAAGTTCAGGCTTGGTTTGAGAAAGTATCTGATAAAAAATTAATATTACATTGTTTCTGACTTTCTTTTAAGAAAATTGATCATGCTCATTGGTATATCTGAAACTAAGAAGGTTTTGTTTTTGGCGAAAAGTCTTAAATTTAAAGATATTCTTTTGAAGACATTAAATTATACCGTTGTGTGATATTTACATGCATATACAATTGTTTTACGCATAAAACATTCTGATTCTGTCATGTAAGTACGGTTTTTTTAATAAATATCACGTAATTACGTATACTTAGGGTACATGTTTACCGGAGCCGGTATACAAGCATACTCGCATTAAGGCATACAAGACGGTTTATATCAGCCAGGAAGTGAGGAACTAGGATGGTAGCCGGGATAGAAGCAGTGAGCAAGCCTCAGATCTAGGATCAGATCCAGGACCGATTCTTGATGTAAACAAAACTTAAATACTATTTTCCTATTTACATTGAAGTATTTACTGAATAATGGATTTTCAAAAATACCTCCAGCCTACATTAATTAATTGTAAAGACAGTTTTACCTGATCATTGTATTTTATTCGAGAACCGTTCAACTTATATATAGCAATATTATGTTTTATGTAAATTGGGAAATGACTTGGGATGGAAGTAAAGTTTATGTAGAAATAGTATAAATGTTATTAATCGTACAGCTGTAAATGTTAGGTTATTTTACTTTATTTTTAAAACATTGCTTATTTTATGGTTAGAACCTAAGTTACCTTTTAAAACGTGAAATTATTTAGAGTTAAACATGTTTTCTATGTGAAAGCTCTACGTATAGGTTATTAGTCCTATACATTTGACATTTTCTCATTGCTATGTTATACATTTATTTCATGGTGAGTACCCATAAACCAAGGGTAAACAGGTAAAAGCCATCCAACGTATTATACCAGAAACCAAAACGTACTATTCATGTTAAAAAAAAAAAAAAACTTATTGTTGTCAGTTGTTAAAATCTTTTCAGTGAAAATAGTTCGTCTTCAACACAAGATTCGGTCCTTTTTTATGTTGACAATTCAAAATAAGTAAAACATGTTACAAAATGGAAAGCTTACAATAAATTAACAACTTTTGAAATTTACGCTAAATAGTTCAGACAAATTTTTAGATGCAATGAGTTTTATGATTATATATTTGATTTGAAAGGAATATAGTCCGGTAATTAAAGAGAAATATATAGTGGAGGTTCAACAAATTTGTTTCAACAGGTTTCTCAACGGATTTCATTACTTTAATACCTCCACACAATACAAAAAAAAAAAAACGAAATCTGACTGGGGGAAGTACCTGATATTAGGGTATTTAAATCAAAATAATAAGTGTTCACAGAAACAATCAGAGTTACTTTGAAGGCTGGCGTACATGTTCCCATCTGGCCCATGACATGGATTGTACCAAAACCATCAAGAGTTTTACTGGCATGGTCTACATTATCAGCCTGGTATTGCACAAATGTGTTTGCAATATCTTCAGTTAAGTCAACACCCTGAGAAGAAGCTGCATTTTACCTATACTTAGTAGCTTCTGTGTATGACGGAGCAGAAGCCGAGTTTGCTTACCATGTCAACCAGATCACGATGACCATATATTTGTGTTCTAGAGTAACACTGAGCCCAACTTGAAGAGGTGGCAGAAACGAACGTGGGCATTTTGATTGCATTATTGCCTGGCCAAAGGAGGCATTATGAAGATTAGAGTTTCGACTCTTAATAATAGTTTGCAGGAGGATGCGAAGCGAAGATGGAAGATATTCAGGACTTCTGTGTATAGATGACATCTGATCATTGTCTGGCTCTTCCATGCCATGTTTGTCCATATTTTTTATCTCTGAACGATTGTATTGTCCCACAGTTTTGATCAAGCAATCCATGTTGGTTATATCTGCATTAGCAGCATTAACGTGTGCCTCGTGTATTATATTGCTCACATTCGCTGTAAGAGTGACAATGTTAGGCTGTTGCCTAACTGTAGCTATGGACACTTTATTCCCATAATGGTTCACCAGCTCACGTTTCAGCTGAGCTGTAGTTTACAGTTCATCATCACTTAGTCCACTCCTCAACTTCATAACTGAATGAAAATCATTGAATGTTATAGTCTCATCATCATTCTCCTCTAGGTATGAAATGGCTGCTTCAAATGCTGCAAACTTGGACATATTCTTTGGTCGATCGAGTTTCTGTTTCTTCAGTTGAGCTGGTTTGCTGTATGCCGCTGGAATGTATGCCTGACCGAAAATATGTAGCTCAATCTCGGTGATATTGTGACCAATCCTCCCAGCCTCCTCAGCTGGGAGGTCATGTATAGGCAGAAGACGTGCCTGTATTGTCTTTGCCCAGTCATATTTCCTCTTCTCACATTGCGCTTTAATGTTCTTCTGGAAATCAAGTGTCATCACGTGGCTCCATTGAAGTATATTTCTTTCAGGATATTTATGTCCACCATCTTGATCAACAGACACACCACATACAAAACAGCCAGTTTTAAAACTGAATGGAGTTCTCTGTGACCATAGGGTTTTCTCAGTTGTGTCGCTAGAATCACCACGTCGTTTCTGTTGACCCTTCATTGCTTCAGGGTTGATATTTTTCTTTCTGCTCTCCTTGAGTACAAAAAGGCAACAGTTTTCAGTGTATATGATGTCTGGCACATCTAGGTTGCGCAGTCTATTTGCATTATTAATGCCAATACAACCCTTTTCAGGTAATTTTGAATAATCGTTAGCGTTCTCCAGGTCAATAACCTCCAAGCTCAGCACACAAGTAGCCATTTCTACGTCAATCTGGGAAGTAAAACGAACGGGTTAAAACACTGGGAGGTAATATGGGATAGTAGTCCATCTTGCCCCTCAGAAAAGTCCCCGTCTTACTCCACCGACGCGTTTATAGGTTATCACGGTTTGTTATGAGTTTTAATAGGGCGTAGATTATGTATGCAAACTAAGCACTAAAACCTATACTTTTAGATTTATTTATAATTAACTATAAGTTAGACATACCTTTAATCAGCTACATAGTGCACTAACAAAGAAACCTTCAATGACAATTAGAAGCACTTACGCTAATAACATCGGCACAACTAAGTCACTCAAGATAGCTGCCTTATACACTGGGTTCTTCTCCACCAGTAGCAACTTGTTCTAGCGTTTGCCATTCGATAGCAGCACTAACTGAGTGAGCAGCTCAGTTACCCCATGATGTCAAATAACATTTAATCTTTTTGATTTGTTGTCTCAATGGAGCGTATTTTTGGGCCATTTTGTCAATTAAAATTAAGTATAATAAATAATATTTTAAGTTACGTTTTTGGTTTTGCCACCCTTGTAAACATTGAATTCGATATACTACACCCTATATCTAAAGGTAAATTTTTTAAAGTTTCTCCTCCATGAAACATATTTTGGTGGCCATTTTGCGGCGTCAAATGAGGTCAAATCACATTTTAAGTTGCATATTTAGTTTTCCCACCCTTGAAAACATTAAAATCGACATACTTCACCATCTAGCAATACAGTTTTTAACTGATTTTTTCTGAGAGCACTTATTATTTTGATTTAAATACCCTAATATCAGGTACTTCCCCCAGCCAGATTTCGGTAGACTTTTTTTGTGTTTTGTGGAGGTATAAAAGTAATGAAATCCGTTGATAAACTTTTGATACAATTTTGTTGAACTTCCACTACTAATATATGTTTCTAATGTTAACTAATATTTCAAACCAACTCACTGGACTAATATTTCAAATCAGCTGACTAAAATAACAACAGGCGAGTATATCGGCTGCTATCCCCGCTTGTATACCGGCCTAGATCTAGGGTCAGATCCAGGATCAAAGCAACCATCCCGGGTTCAATCCCGGCTCCGGTATACACATACCCTTAGTTCAAATTCCCGGGTGGATTTTCCTTACTAATAAATCCTTATACAATTTTCCAAATGGTTGCATTTTACATATTTTTATATCTGCCATATACCTCAAATTTACAGGTATTAAGCATTTTATTTTAAAGCCATGAATGCCCTTTTTTAAATATTGAGCTGGGGGTTGAAACACGATACCCAAAAACAACTTGCTGTACATATTCCATATGTGTGAGCTAAGCATTCGTAAAATTGAAGATACTGTCTAAAGGAGTTCCTACAGTTTATATTTAAAAATATAAAATACATACATATACGATCGTGCGGAAAACGTAGCTAGATACTTCTGTATGTTTAGGTGCTATTTCTTCCGGTTTATACTTGCCTGACAAAGTGGCACAGTTTGGTACTTTTATTACTAGACGTTATAAAAGAAAACGTTCTGGTTCAATATATTCACCCTCTAGAGATAAATACAGGATTATATTTCACGGCTCCCTAACCGCAAAGTTAAGAGCTAATATTCCCCAAAGCATAATGTAGCTTCACTATCACACAAGTTATCCATATTTCTCCCATTTATCTTAACCTTCGATCTTCTGTTTCTTATCAGGTCTTACTAATGTTAAAGTGAATAATGTCACATTAGGATTTAATTTTCAAAGGTAATGAACAATTAAATTCTTACTGCAATAAAATTTATCAAGTTTGACTCTTAGCGAATTTCCCCTATGGGGAAGAAGCTATTACCGTAGGTGGCATGTCAAGAGTTAAGACCGAGACCAGGACAAATTTTTGTTTTGAGGTCCCCAGATGCCAAAAACACTATTCGTTCAAATTTATATATATGTATAAGTATCTGGTGGTTATATATATATATATATATATATATATATATATTAGTTTTATATATATATATATATATATATATAACTAGCAGTTACCCGGTGCGCGTTGCTGCGCCCAAATTAAGTTAAAATAAAAAAGTTAATATAAATTCAAGTAACACAATTCAAAAGATAATAAACCAGCCAGTGTTTACATTTCTTTGTTTACATTGTGTTGTTTACATTTAAACAAATGACAGTTTAAAGAAACTTTGAATTTTTTTAATTACAGCTGTTAATTTTGTAAACACTAAATTTTTAAAACCTGACACTGCACACTTGTATGCCCTCTGGGTCGGAGCCCTTTGGACAGATTTGCACCAAACTTCACAGAAACCATCCTTGAATCCTTCCAATAACCCCCAATAACATTTTGAATGTTATAAAATAAGGACAGTTAAAAGTAAGGATTTAAATTATTTCACGCACTTACGTACTGCCTGGCGGCGTAAAAAATTGCATACGATATAGCCTTAATATTGCCTGAAAGTTTCATTACAATCTGTCGAGCAGTTTCGGAGTCCATAGGTTACATACATATATACATACATACTTCCTCTTTTATAGATATAGATATATTTTAGTTATATATATAATTGGTGGTTTTATCCTTTACGACTATTAATTCTATTTCATTATATATTATGTATTCTATTCTATTTTCATTACTCACACCCTCTTAATAATATACATGGTTGCATATACCTGTACACACAATACATCTGCATGCCAGGGCATGCAGTCAATACAACAGCAGTCATAGGAACATTTTTATTTATTAAAAACCCATAAGAAATGTCTAAATTGTTGTGGATTTTTTGGTCTTTTGGTCATAATAGCTGGGAAAAGCCCCACTTGAATTAGGTTATATTTGTTACAGATTACTTTGATTCGCCTCAAACATAATATTTTATGTTATTACAATGGTTTTAGCGAATTTCCCCTATAGGGAAGAAGCTATTACCGTAGGTGGCATGGTAAGACTTAAGCCCGAGACCATGATAACTTTTCGTTTTGAGGTCCCCAGATGCTAAAAACACTATTCGTTCAAATTTATATATATGTATATATATATATATATATATATATATATATATATATATATATATATATATATATGTGTGTGTGTGTGTGTGTCCGTTATCGCGATAACTTTTGAAAGAAACACCCGATTTTGATGAAATTTGGCACAAATGTGGAGAGTAGCATTTATGACTTTAAGTTCGAAAACCAGATCGATCGCACTATGGGAAGGGGGTTTTATGGGGGTTTACAATTTTCCAAAAAACTGGTTTTTGCAAATTTGACCCCAAAATGTTAAAAACACTCAATTTTTGTTCTAGTCATTTTATAGAGCTTAAAAAACAAATAATTTACTATTTTGAATCATTAACCTAGGTTAAGTGGTTGCGGAGAAAATCCAAAAAAAGTGTCCCATGTTAATCTTATGGGAAAAAGGTTTTTAGATTTTTCTCAGATAGTTTTACTAAAAACTTCATATTTCTGTTTATTAATGTGTTTAGCTCAACAACAAAAAATTTTGGTGTTTTAATCGTTGTTCTACGTCCAACCGTTGCAGAGATATTCAAAGTGCTAAACACAGTACGTTGACCAATGTTATCCTTATGGAGAATAAATAAAATCCTATGTCTCGATTATTTATGAATGTATATTGATGAAACTTGGTATGTGGCTTCAAATAGTTGTGGTATATTGATATTAGCACAAAAAACAAGTTTTTTGTTGATAGTCCCCGTAGCAGCAAACCTGCATACTCGGTCCCCATGTTATTGATATGGAGAATAAGTAAAGTTGTATATCTCCCTTAATTATGAACCTACATTAAGAGAACTTGGTATATAGCTTCACCTGGTTCAGTTGTATTGATGATTGCAAAAAAACACATTACTTATCTTCCTCGTTGCAGCAAACCTGCGTCCTCAACCCTAATGTTATTCTTATGGAGAATAAATAAAATGCTATATATCACTTATTTATGAATGTATTTTTGTGAAACTTGGTAAATAGCTCTATCTAGTAGTGAGTCATATATATATGCATTGGAAATTCGCTGAGTACGCAGGTTTGCTGCGATGGGGGTATTTCCCTTTAACAACACAAATGTTATAAAATAAGGATAGTTAAAAGTAAGGATTTAAATTATTTCACGCACTTACGTACTGCCTGGTGGCGTAAAAAATTGCATACGATATAGCCTTAAACTATACCTGGAATATCATTTCTTATCCGATTTCTGAATACTATGACCTATACGTAGTATGCAGCATGCATATGACCAATTTGTATTATTTAACCCTCTATAAAAAAGCTAAGCCTTAAAATTTGTGTACTTTTAATATATTTACCTTAATAAATAGATCCTTGAAGAACTCTGTATTTTATTTATTCAAGTTGTATGACGATTTTTAAAATGTTTACTGGTTATTTCTTTGTTTTATTCCCACATTTTCTGCATGATTTTCAGGATTGGTTTTGACCGAATTTAGAGAATTTTCAAGGTTTCAAGTTCTGAAATCGTGTTCTACTTCAATATTGTTCTGAGAGGCCTAATATTTGCACATAATATTATTTATTATACTATTTGCAGATTTCATTATATGAACTACAAATTAAAGGTTTTTGCATGGTCTTTTAATTACGTTACGTGAACTTCAAATTATCGATGGTTACCACATTTCCTAGGTTTTTAGTTGATTGAGATGAACCCTTAAAAATGAAAAAATATATTTTATACATTTTGTTTGACAGAGGAAGAGATTTTTGTGCAACTAGATTTTTCAAATTTCGGCATATTTTCGAGATTTTGTTGTGGTATTTTATTTTTTATCATGTTAATATAATTGATGAAGGCCTAATATTGGGCACACAGTATGTCTATAAAATATGTCTTAGTAAATAACAGCAGTAATTTTACCAGTCTTGATTACTTATACCAGTCGGAAAATCAAAAACTCTAAATATCTTTAGATTTTACCGTTTTTTTTCATATAAGTAGTAATGCTATGATAGTTCTATGCCAATCGAGATTAATTGACATGCACGTGACACCATTTATACTTGAGCTAGGAACTTGATATTAATTAGCATGGTGGTGTTTTTCACCTATTAACCCCTCAGAAAATGTCCAAATCCTACTTTTGTCAGTTTAAACCTAAATAAAAATTAATAATGGCAAATACAAAAATGTATTGTCGTTTTATTAGAGTTCTAGCGGCCAAACGGATGTTCCTATCGAAAAACGGAGACTACCACGTGCCTTGAACTTTAGAAGAACTAAAACTTCGGTTCAATGACCTTTTGCCAAATCTGGCCCCTTCACCCTGACTTTATTTTTCAAATTTTTAACTATTTTAACTAGTTAATGGTAGTTTCATACTTAAAACATGTCAACCATCTAAATAGCCTATATCTATATTAAAAAATCTGATTACAATTTTAATTTTGTTCAATCACTATAGTTTATAAACAAACTGCTTAGGTAGTTAATGGTGCTAATATGTTCAGCGCACAGTAACTCATCCCCATAGTCTTATTTGTAGCAGTAGCCATGATAACATTATTGATAGATAAAACCTAAATACCGATTCATTTCAGTTTGGAATTTTCGTCATGTTTGGATTGTGTTGTACCTATATTATTACCATATACCCTGGATCTAATGACACTCAACTGCTATGACTTTTTGCCGTTTAATTTTTTGGGGTGGGTACACCAAGTGGGGGTCTGGGGGCGGAGCCCCCAGCGAGCGAAGCGAATAAGTATGTATAGCATACACATGTATGTATATTTATAAGTGTGTGTCCGTTAACATGATAAATTGAGTAAAAAAGTCTGATTTCGATGAAATTTGGCTCAAATGTGTTAAGTGACATACATGACTTTAAGTTCGAAAACCAGACAAATCGGGCTATGGGAAGGGGGGTTTATGGGAGTTTACAATTTTCCAAATATCAGTTTCAGGGAATTTCCCCTATAGGGAAGAAGCTATTACCGTAGTCGGTAAGACCTAAGCCCGGGACCATGATTATTTTTCGTTTTGATGTCCCCAGATGCCAAAAACACCATTCGTTCAAAACTGTGTATATATTAAAAATTAATAAAATAAAATAAAAACTGAGTACTTTCGTTCATGAGTTTTATATTTAAACCAACATGTTTTGGCATCTAAGGCCATTTTCAAGATTTAATATAATAGTAGCCCTTACCAGTGATTCGAATAAAAAATTCATATATATGTGTGTGTGTGTGTGTGTGTGTGTGTGTGTGTGTGTGTGTGTGTGTGTGTGTGTGTGTGTGTGTGTGTGTGTGTGTATATATGTGTGTGTGTGTGTGTGTGTGTGTGTGTGTGTGTGTGTGTGTGTGTGTGTATATGTGTGTGTGTGTGTGTGTGTGTGTGTGTGTGTGTGTGTGTCCGTGAGCACGATAACTCTCGTAAAAATAATCCGATTCTGACGGAATTTGGTATAAACGTGTAAAGCAGCATTTATGACTTTAAGTTTGAAAACCAGACAGATCGAACTATCCGAAGGGGTATTTCGGGGGGGTTTTGTACCCCAAAAATGGTTTATTTTACTTTTTACACATAATTTTTGAAAAAGTCAAATTTTAGTTTTTCCATTTGAATCAGCTTTAAAAGACGCACAATTTGGTATTTTGATCATTGTTCTATGTCAAATAGTTACAGAGATATTGAAAGTGCTAAACGCAGTACGTTGTCCAGCGTTATTCTTATGAAGAATAAAAAATTGTATATCTCGCTTATTTATAAACTTCATCCTGATGAAACTTGGTATACTCCTTCATATCTTTGTGGTCTATTTATATTTGTACTGAATAACATTTGTTGGCCTATAGTTCCCATAGCAGCAAACCTGCGTACTCAGCCCCATGTTATTCTTATGGAGAATAAGCAACGTGTTATCTGCCTTAATTATGAACATATATTAATAAAATTTGGAATGTGGCTTTACCAACTTGAATTATATTGATATTTGTATGAAACCCTATTTTTTGTGTTCCTTGCTTCAGCAAACCTGCATACTCAGCCGCCATGTTATTCTTATGGAGAATAATTAAAATATCATAAATTGTTTATTTATGAATGTATATTGATGAAACTTGGTATGTGGTTTTATGTGGTATTAAGATATATTTAATGTTTTGGAAATTCGCTGAGTACGCAGATTTGCTGCTACGGGGGTATTTTGCATTTTTCACCCTAAAATTTTTAAAACACTTAATTTTGGTTTCGAACATTTTATAGAGCTTACAAAAAACAAATAATATTGTATTTTGAATCATTAACCCAAGTTAAGTGGTTGCGGGGAAAATCCAATAAACGTGTTCATAAGATCTCCTATGTTAATCTTATGGGAAAACGGTTTTAGCGAATTTCCCCTATAGGGAAGAAGCTATTACCGTAGTCGGCATGGTAAGACCTAGGCCCGACCATGATAACTTTTCTTTTTGAGGTCCCCAGACCCCAAAAACACCATTCGTTCGAAACTGTATATATATATATATATATATATATATATATATATATATATATATATATATATGTGTGTGTGTGTGTGTGTGTGTGGAAATATTTACATAATAAAATTAAGAATAATATTAGCTGGGAAAATAAAGATAGTGTATCAAATACCCATGAATTAATAGATCAAATTAAAAATTAAACATTTCCAATGATTCAATTGTTCTATCGTTTGATGTAAGTGACATGTATTCTAACATCCCTATAGAAGAAACTGTAGCAATACTCAAACGACAATTAACAAACCGAGGTGAACTTACAACTACTAAAATTAATGACGTTATTAAACTGACAAAAGTAACATTAAATAAAAATTATTTCAAATACAATAATTCCTTCTATATACAAGAAGAGGGTTTACCAATGGGATCCCCTCTTTCTGGTCTATTAGCAGAAATATATATGAATGACTTAAAAACTACAAAGATAACTAATGAAACCAACCCTTTTAAATCACAAATAAAATATTGGCATCGTTATGTTGATGACGTTCTTTGCCTTTTTGAAGGTACTAGAGAAGAGGCAGACAACTTTCACACATATCTAAACTCACTCTCTGACAAAATTCAATTTTCAAAAGAAGTACAAAATAATAAAATTAATTTCCTAGATATAACTAAGAAAATATCAAACTATTTCTAAAGAAAATAACAAACATTCATTTGAAATCTATTTGAAAAGCAACTTCAACAGAAACGATAATACCTTCAGATTCAAACTACCCATGACAAAATAAATTGGCAGTTTTTCATTCGATGACTTATCGATTAATCAACGTTCCCGTGTCGAATAAAAATGTCATCAAAGAGAAAAACCTTATAAAACACTTGGCAGTAAAGAATGGATATAAACCGACTATAATTGAAAGAATGATAAAACAGAAGAACAGAAAGAAAAATGAAAGGAGAGAAACATCAACAAAAGAAAACCAAAGAGAATATATATATATATATATATATATATATATATATATATATATATATATATGTGTGTGTGTGTTCCTTATAATACGCTCATAAATAAAGCTACAAGAAGAACATTCTTTAATTCAAATATCAAGACCAGATATGGAACAAAAAATAATGCCTATAGAATCATGAACAACAGAGTACTATATGAAAGAAACGACCAAGCAAGAGATTTAAACAAAGCGGGTGACTATTAGATTAAATGCAGTGATTGTGAAAGCTACTACATCGGGCAAACCAGTCGAAGTTTTAATAAGAGATTTAAAGAACACGTCCAAGCCCTAAAATCCGGAAACAGGACGACAATGAAATCAAACTTCGCTGAACAGTTAATTGAAACAAGACACAGATATAAAAGTATCAATAATGATAACTTAACAATATTAGAATATGATAAAGAAAGAGATAAATTATATGTAAAAGAAGACTTTCACATATATATATATATATATATATATATATATATATATATATATATATGTATATGTATATATGAATTTCGACAATAATCCGAATAATTTGCTGAATACTATAAGCATACGTCAAAGAAATACAATTTACGAAACAATTTTTCAAATAAAAAAAGGACCACTGAAATTATTAAATATAATATACCTGAAGACAGTTCAAGAATATCTCCCATATACTAAGTTTATTTTTAACATATGATTCTTAATTTGTTTACCATTTAATTAATTTGCATTATGTGAGGTTACAAAAATAATGTAGACATGACAATGACCCAAAGGTTTGAAACTAGTCGTCTAATTAAACATATGATAAAACCAAATACCCCCGTCACAGCAAACCTGCGTACTCAGCGAATTTCCAATGCATAATATTTGTCTTAATACCACACAAAGCCGCATACCAAGTTTCATAAAAATATATTCACATATAAGCGATTTTAATTATTCTCCATAAGAATAACATTGGTAATGAGTACGTAGGTTTGGTGAAACACGAACTATTGGTTTTTATGCAAATATAAATATAATTTAACTAGGCGAAGCCACATACCAAGTTTCATCAATATTCAATCATAAATAAGCACTATATAACATTTTAGTTATTCTCTATAAGAATAACATGGGGGCTGAGTAAGCAGGTTTGCTGCAACAAGGGAAAAATGGGGTTTTATGCAATTATTAATATAACTCAACCAAGTGAAGCTACATACCAAGTTTTATTAATTTACGTTCATAATTAAGGGAGTCATTACATTTTACTTATTCTCCATAAGAATAACATGGGGGCTGAGTACGCAGGTTTGCTGATACGGGAATAATCAACAAAAAATCAATTTGTTGTGCAAATATCAATATACCAATCCTACGTGAAGCCACATACCAAGTTTCATCAACATACATTCATAAATAATCGAGATATCAAATTTGATTTATTCTCCATAAGGATAACATTGCACAACGTACTGTGTTTAGCACTTTGAATATCTC
This sequence comes from Allygus modestus, assembly GCA_963675035.1. NCBI lineage: Eukaryota > Metazoa > Arthropoda > Insecta > Hemiptera > Cicadellidae > Allygus > Allygus modestus. The sequence continues at coordinate 100,782,437 of OY776111.1, read as the reverse complement.
AACAACGGTTGGGCGTAGAATCACAATTTAAAAACCAAAATGATTGTTTTGTGGAACTGAATAGATTGGTAAAAGCAAATGTGAAGTTTACATTAAAATAAGATTCAAGATTCAAGATGTTTATTTTCCATGAGATACATTTGTTTGTACATTGGAAATTGTCAGATATAGTTTATATGTTAGAAACATTTGTCAATATAGTTTTAAATAGTTACAGATAAATTGCAATTAACTACAAGTTAGTCATGGAAGTGGATTTTATGGGCGGACTTGGGAGAGAAAAAACAAAAACAAAGAAACAATGGAAATGTGAGAAAGGCACAGATTAGTTGGGTCTGTTTTAAAGAATCTTAATTTCAAAGGTGGTTAGTTCAAGAAACTCAGTTAGAGAATAGAACGGGTTTAAAGTTAACCACTTATAAATAACATTTTTAAATTTAACATAATTCATTGTGAGCAAATTTCCAGGCAGTTTATTAAGACATTTCATCCCAAGCGTTCTATGGCTTGATTTAGTTCTTTCCAGTCTAACATATGGAATGTCTAGCTTATTTTTGAACCGTGTATTTCTGCTGTGTACATCAGCTCTAAGTGCATATGATTGGTAATTCTTAAAACTAAATAACAAAATATTATAGATATATAAATTAATAACAGTCAAAATTTCATAGTTAATAAAAATGGGTTTACAGTGTTCTTGTTGGTTTACATTTGCAATTATTCTTAATACTTTCTTTTGAATGACTAGAACTCTTTTTACATGTGCACTGTTACCCCAGAAAATTATTCCATAACTCAGTGCCGATTGGAAAAGCGCAAAGTACGCAGATTTCAGGTAGCCAATGGGTATGAGGTCTCTTAGTCTCCGGAACAGGTAAGTCAGCCTACTTAGTTTTTTACATAGATGGTCAATGTGCTGCGACCATGATAAATTTTGGTCAATAGTTACCCCTAAGAATTTGACCTCTTGGCATGGATTCAAGTCAACCATCTTCGGTACCTTTCTAAGTCCCAAGATCATAGTTTGGGTTTTGTCTTGGTTGAGCAGGAGGCTATTGGCAGAGAACCAATCTGAGGCAACTGAAATTGCTTCCGACGCCATCTGCTCTAGTTGCTGAAAATTATTGTGACAGGAAAGGAGGGTGGTGTCGTCAGCATAAAGATAGGAGTGACTATTTAGACAAAGGGGCAGGTCATTTATGACAATCAAAAAAAGAAGTGGACCAAGGACTGAGCCTTGTGGGACACCACAGTTGCTTATGGCAACTGAAGAAAATTCACCGCCCGCACAGACTACCTGCCTCCGGTTTTCAAGATAAGTTTTAAAAAAACTTAAGGCTGAGTCTTTACTTCCATAAAACTCCAACTTGTGTAGCAGTATGTCATGGTCGACACAATCAAACGCCTTACTTAAATCGATGAAGGTTGCCCAGGCGAAATCTTTATTCTCAAAGGCATTGAGCGTGTCATTGACCAGGGCACCAATTGCCTCCACAGTGGACTGTCCACTTCTGAAGCCAAATTGATTATTATTCAAAAGTGAGTTAACCTCAAAGAAATTATTAATTTGATTGTGAACAATATGTTCTAGCACCTTGGACAGGGTAGGTACTAGACTGATTGGCCGATAGTTGCCTGGACTAGATTTATCCCCCTTTTTGAATTTTGGGCAAATTTTTGAAATTTTGAGACATTCCGGGAAAGTCCTTTCCCAGAGGCAAGTGTTAATGCAATAGGTAAGGGGAGTTACAATCAATTGACCTATCTCTTTAATGAGCCAGTTTGACATTTCATAGAAATCCTTAGCTTTTGAGTTTTTCATTTTGTTTATTACATTGACAACATCCATACTTTTAACAAGTGAGAAATTGAAAGATAGCTGCTTGTTTGGGACATTATGCATAAATTGATCAAAAGAAACATTTGGTTTATTTATACTATTTCTAATTACGTTGACAGAATCTATAAAGTAGTTATTTAAAACATTTGGGTCCATATGTAATCTATCGTTAGGCCTGTTTGACTGACAGTTTCCTTTTATAATCGACCATGCCGACTTACATTTGTTGCTTGAGTTTTCAATAAGAGCAGCATTGTAATTAGTTTTTGCCTCATTAACTGCCTTTTTATATACTTTTTTGGCATCCTTATATGCTATGAGAGAGTGGTTGTCCTTAACTAGCTTAAATCTATCATACAAAGTTTTAACCTGATCCTTGAGCCTCCAGAGATCTGATGTGTACCAACCATTTTTGCTTTTACCTTTCGGCCTTGTCTTTGACTTAGACTTAGTGATAGGGAAACACTCCTCAAACGCATGCAAGATATTGTCTAAGAAAATTGAAAAAATGTTACCTGAGTTTTGAATTGGTGGCCAATACTGGAGTCCCAATTGTTCTTCCCAGTTAATTTTGCTAATTTAAAGGATTCAACTTTTTGTTTGGAAAAATATCTTTTGGTGGTACAGATATTAGACTCTCCAGGCTCGAGAGTACAATCCAATATAAAACGGAAAATTATACCAGAGTGGTCCGAGAAATAGAAAGGTTCTGTAAAACAGAAAATATCCTCCTTGTGAAGGTTAGAGAAAACATTGTCCAGGACCGCATCACCCCGAGTCGGACCATTGTTGTGGTGATAGAGGTTATGTTGCCTAAGGAGGTCAAGAAACTCTGTTGCTGATCGTCTGTTCGAGGTAACATCGAACTGTGCATTGAAATCACCTCCCATGACTACTTTGAAGTTGGACCATTTGCAAAGATGAAGAAGTACTAGTTCAATCTTAGGAAACCAAACCTTAGGAAAAGCCAACAACTTTTTTCCCATAAGATTAACATGGATGTTTTTATGAGTAGGTTTTTTGGATTTTCTCTGCAACCACTTAACCTAGGTTAATAATTCAAGATAATATATTATTTGTTTTTTTAAGCTATACAACATGCTCAAAACCAAAATTAAGCTTTTAAAACATTTTAGGGTGAAAAATGCAGAAAACTGATTTTTGAAAAATTTAAAACCCCATAAATCCCCTTTCCCATGGTCCGATTTTTATGGTTTTCGAACTTAAGTCAGGAATGTCATTTTAAACATTTGAGCCAAGTTTCATCGAAATCGGACGGTTTTTACTCAAGTTATCGCATTCACGGACACACACACACACACACCCCCACACACACACACATATGTATATATATATATGTATAAAATTAATTATTTAAAAACTAAGATGAATCACACAATTTATACAAATGTGGAAATGAGGTTATAGTTTTCCCGTAAATTATCTAGTACTCGGCTAACCTGCATTACAACTAACTATGGTTTTACTTTTAAGTGCCTAAAACTAAATAAAATTAATACATAAACATCAACAAATTAGAAAACTTACAATCTCTAAAGCTAAAATAATGCCTAAACTAAAGACAACTATCCTAAATTTACAATCATCAAGTTCGGACACATAAAACTTACATCCCTACAGCATGTGCTCAAAGTGTCCACCATTCATGTCTATACATCTATCAAGCCGATTTCTCATAGAAACCCTCACCCGTTCAAACACCCCTGGTAGTTGCCTGATCACATTACACCCATTTACTATTCTTTCCCTTAATTCTTCAACATTTTCAACAGGGGTTTGGTATACAAATGATTTCAGATAACCCCAAACAAAAATTCGAGTGGGTTAAGGTCTGCAGGCCATGCAACAGGACCCCCGCGAGCAATCCATTTATCTCTAAAAGTTACATTTAAATGACGCCTTAAGTAAAATGTGATGGTGCACCATCCTGCATAAACCACATGGTAGCTCTCTCATGGAGTGTCATACCTTCAAGTAGTTCGGGCAACATGTTTCTCAGAAAGTCCAAATACGATGCTCCGTTCAGTCTATTTGGCAAAAACACAGGTCCTAACAAAACATCCCCAATAATCCCTAACCAAACATTGACAGAAAACCGTACTTGATGTTTTCTTTGAGAAATTTCATGAGGATTCACATAATCCCATAGGTGATTATTGTGGTAATTAAAAATTCCTTCTCTTGAAAAACCAGCCTCATCCGTGAATAAAATCTTAGAAAGAAAAAGAGGGATCAGTGCTATTTTTATTAAAAACCAGTGGCAAAGTTCGATCCTTGGTCTGAAGTCCCTTGGAGAAAGCCCTTGAACCCTTTGAATATGGTAAGGATACAAAAGTTGGCTCTTTAAAATGCGCCAGACTGAGGTTTTTGGCACTCCCTCTTCACGTGACAACCTTCTTACGCTAGTGCTGGGGTCTGCTTCAACTGCATCTAGTATTCTTTGTTCAGTTTGCACCGTTGTTACTGTAGCTGAAGCCCTGACTTCTCTGAATTTCTTAAATTACCTCGCTCCCTTAGTGTCCTGTGTACTCTTACAAATGTTCTACTGTTTGGAAGTCTTCGGTTAGGGAATCTCTGCGCATAAACTCTTTGTGCCTGCAACGAGTTTCCATCAGCCAATCCATAAACGAAATGAATATCAGTCAACTCTTCAAATGAGAAATTAGGCATTTTCAGAAATTAACATAAAAATGTTTATAAAGTACAGTTTATCACTATCACAATCAAACTTGATCAAAAAACGAGTTCAATCACTGACTTTGTTTCGAAAGTAACAGAAAGTGTCAACAAAATAGTAAAATATAATGTTACCAACAATGGAGCCATGTGTGCAGGTTAATCAGCTGATTGTCGCAGACAATGAGGAGAAGCTGTCAGGGTGCGCCTGGCCTGTACAACTAAAAATCGTTATTTCTCAGCTATTTGTTACCCGATCCTTCTGAACTTGGGGTCGTTTGATAGAAAAATAAAGATACTAAAAAAAAGTATTCTTGTCTTTTTTTCCATAAAATCAGCTGTTTTTTAGTAATTTTAGTTTGAAAAATTAAAATGGCCGCCATTTTGAAATGGAAAATTTTGTTTAGCAAAATCTTTTTGCAATTATTTTATTTCTACCTTAAACACAAACCAAGTTTCATAAAGTAATATTTAATGGTTTTTGAGATATAAATTGTTATTGAAAATACAAAATGGCGGATATATCGATAACAAGGCGTTTTTAGAAAAAAATTATTCTTGATTTTATTTTTATTTTGACCCATATAACCTATTCCCAAAGTTTTTGTACTTACTTACGGGACACCCTGTACAGATATATACATATATATCAATACATATATATATGTATATATATATATATATATCAATTTGAACAAACAGTGTTTTTGTCATCTGGGGACCTCAAAACAAAAAATTGTCATGGTCTCGGGCTTAAGTCTTACCATGAGACCTACGGTAATAGCTTCTTCCCTATAGGGGAAATTCGCTAAAAGAGTACTCTGTTAATAAAATTATGCTTAAAGCTAATATATATATATATATATATATATATATATATATACTGTATGTGTGTGTGTGTGTGTGTGTGTGTGTGTGTGTGTGTGTGTGTGTGTGTGTGTGTGTGTGTGTGTGTGTGTGTGTGTGTGTGTGTGTGTGTGTCCGTGAGCACGATGAGCACGATAACTCTCGTGAAAATGATCCGATTTTGATGAAACTTTGTACAAACGTGTAAAGCAACATTTATGACTTTAAGTTCGAAAACCAGCCAGATCGCTGTATCCGAAGGGGTATTTTGGGGGGTTTTGTACCACAAAAATGTTTTTTTTTTTATTTTTTATATATAATTTTTGAAAAAGTAAAATTTTAGTTTTCACCATTGGATTCAGCTTAAAAAACACACACAATTTGGTAGTTTTATCATTCCTCTACGTCTGTTCCCGAGATATTGAAAGTGCTAAACACAGTACGTTGTCTAATGTTATTCTTATGGAGGAAAATAAAATGTTTATATCTCGCTTATTTATGAACGTATACTGACGAAACTTGGTATATAGCTTCATTTCGTTGTGTTCTATTGATATTTGCTAAACAAATTTGTTGCCAAAGTCTCCCGTAGCAGCAAATCTGCGTACTCAGCCCCCATGTAATTCTTATGGAGAATAATTAAATGCTCTGTCTCCCTTAATTATGAATACTGTATAAATGAATAACAACTGGTATACGACTTCACCTAGTTGAGTTATATTGATATTAGCATAAAAACCCATTTTGTGTGTCCCTTGTTGTAGCAAACCTGCGTACTCAGATTTCAATGTTATTCTTATGGAGAATAAATAAAATGCTATATATCACTTATTTATTCGTGTATTTTTATGAAAATTGGTGAGTGGCTTTATGTGGTAGTGAGAAACATATAAACACATTTTAAGTGCGTTGAGTACACAGGTTTGCTGCTACGGGGGTATTTTAATATGCGCTGTACACTTTCAATCGCTAAATTTGACCAGCCATTTAAACATAAAAACAGGCGTAATTCATCATCGTGTACGAAGTGCTATCACATTTTAGTAATTTTGTAAAAGGAAGAATGCAATATGATTAATAAATCATAAATTTTGATTAATGATGTTGTTTGTTTGCGTGATGTAAATACAACTACTTTCTTAGTTTTTTTTATTATTAGCTGAAATGATACAACTCTAAATGGATGAAGCTCCCTCCATGTATGAAATGATAAATAGATTTTGTAAGGGTAAGAGGATTGGATGATGCTCTCCTCCTGATGGTTTTACCTCCTGATGTCACCGTTATTTTACCCTATCACACAACACATCTTCAACTTGATTGTGTAACAGTTTGCTCATACTTGTGATTGGTTTATTTTTAATTAAAGCCGATTCAGTACCAACTATATTTACATAAATAAGCAAATTTCGTTTTGAATATTCAACCAACTAATTAACTTGAAAGTCAGTATTAACGAAATAACAATTGCAGAAAGAGATGTATACAAAGTGTTGTACTAACCAAGGAGGTGTTTCGTTCAACCGAGCCCAGGCGACCCGCCAGGTAACTAAGTAAAACTGTAAATTTCCTGGAGTACGTCAACCCCCCTTCGAGTCTTTGTGTTTTGTTCTTTGTAATTACCAGACAAAAGACGTCGTAACCTCCGAGCCTTAACTGCAAGCCTGGTTAAACTTAAATATTATTATTATTTTGAAGTTGCAATGTTACGTCTAAACTTAAATAAACTATAAATATATTTTATAAAATTGAATTTGCACGTACAACATTGTTTAAATATCCTTTTTTGCCAATGTTCATCCCTAACATTACATATGACATCCAGATTTGAGGTATAGCAAATTCAAACGTACGTCATTTCTTTAAACTGCAAAAAGCTGCACTTCGTATTATATTTAATATAACACCAACATATTCTAGGCTAGGCAGGGTAAACGTTTTTACCCAAACATTTGCTTTGTAGTTCCTACAATTTAAGTTCAGTTGTCCGTAACAACAGCCACATTTTTCTCACCTGAAGACGGCATCAGATTCCAGATCCTGAAACGTCGTGAAACTTGTTTGTACTAATCAGTGATGAAAAAGGCCGCGATAATCTCCCCATACTCGTCTGTTATTAGGGGGCATTTTTATTATACTATTGCGCTTAAGTCATTTTGATTTTCAATGACATGGTTTTTTTTTAAATAGTTTTGGCTGAGTACTTTATACTGAGGAACAATTGTCCTCATAAGATCGTTAGTACTAGAGTACTACCACAATCTTTAAATTGTTCAATTCTTTTAAATTCATCGGCTATTTCCTGTTGTGATTCATCTCTTAGCAGTTCCGGTTGTGCTGGTCATGCACATCTTGGCCTTAGGTCGCCTGGCTCTTGTGGGTGTTCTGACAGTAGCTCATATTTCTGCTTCACTCCTATTTTCATTCTCTAGTAACAGGGGTTTTAAAAACATTAGGGTGGCATTTAAGGTTTGAGATTCTGCAAGACGTGTTTTTATCAGACTTTTTATCAAAATGTTTCATGGATTATTTTTTGGTGAAACGTGAAAAAATCATAGTTACGTCTCATAACAGAGAAAATGCATAAATGACCAATTTCTAATTTAGAACAAGTATTGCACCCTTACTAAACAATTATAACTTATTGTAAAAAGAACAAAATAACTACCCCAATTCTTTGATGTAAAATCGGAAATAAAAGAAAACTGAACAATTGATTGACTCGTGCCAATCTGCGATGCATTGTTACTGCGGTAAAAAGCACAATGATGGGAAGGTTTATTACTACGGGGTATCCCAATCTGGATTTTGGATTTTTGCGGTAGATTACAGGATGTTCACTCACAGTTAGAGGAACAACGGAAGTGACCGGAACTGTGGGCCGGTCTCGATCGATCTCGAACTATCAATGTTTCGAGAACATAGATGTTCAATGTCGAACACTAGCATTGACCTTCCGGGATACATGAAAACAAAGTGTGACATGTTCAACAGATTTAAAAACTTGGAGCGAAAAAGGCATACAATATATGTTCAATAAGGTAAAGGTTTGTGAGCTGTCACTGAAAAGATAATGAGTAAAAATTGTAGATGTGCATTTTTTTATAAATACCTAACATTTATTAGAATTAAAAATGTACCAATTTAATTATTTACCAATAAATAATATCACTTACTTGTAAATTTGTGTAGGCAACAAAACTACTCATTACATTTGAAAACATGGTTAAAAAATTCGCTAATCTAATATAATCAATATAAAGTAATAGGCCTTTATTCGAAGTGGTTTATCCCGTAAGAAAAAAATTATCGATGCAATTAGTAATATAACAAAGCAAAAATAATGTTTATATTTCAATTTTCAAACCAGATTAATAACAGCAGGTTAGTTTTATAGAATTTAGAAGTGAAATGTCAAATCATTAAATGTAAAGTGTGTTGGAAATGTATTATTATAAAATCTGTTGTTTAAGTAAATGTTGTTATTTAACGGTGACTAAACATGAAAAATTATACAATAAAATACTTTTGTAGCTTTTGAAAATAATTTTCAATAGGGATATCCAATTAAGAACACTTAATTCAGGTATTTAGCTTTTGGATAACCTATAACCGAATTTTAAAACGCAGTAACAAACTCTGTTTGTTGAAAGATCATTAACAGACAATGAGTTCCCTTATTTAGAAAAATAAACAGGTATGCAATTTACGTTGGAGCATATTTACAGCTTCGGAAACGATCTCTGGCGTTTAGCCAGATAAACAAGTGAAGCTGTAAATTTGTCTCTATACCCCAAATGGTTGACTTACTAAATATTTCGAATACAGTATTCTATTTAATTATTACTGAATGCTAAAAGATGTATAATTTGTGTTATACGTGAGTAATGCAATATATATACCGCATTAAAATCATAAATTTAAAAATTATAATTGGTGGGGTATTGAAAGAATATACAGTTAGTAAGTAGTTGTTACTCATGCATAGTTTACATGAGTAATAAATATAAATACGTATTGTTATGATTTCATTTGTCTCAAGATAGATACAACATGTAATTGGAATATTCCTGTTGAACAATTTATAGACAAAATATCATCAATTACCTAACAGTAAATGTTCAGAGGCTGTTCTTAATAAATTGTATAATTTATCTCATTAATACCTTACCATAATTATTCTGGCATAGCCTTGCAAAAACTTGAAATAAACTTTTACGTTTGTGCTAACAGTACAAGCAAGTAGAATTAGTAGTAAACGGTGATTGAAGAGAAAAGGTGCTATATCCTTGTAAGAAAACATACCCTTTTAAGAAATAGTTTCCAAAAATATGATACTAAATGACTTTTGTATTTTGTGAAAAAACTTAGCCTAACTGAATTAGTGTTTTACAGTATTACAGCCAAAATGAGGTAGATCAAAACATTGTTGAATTGTTACACGCACTTGTAAGTAAGTGAATAATATCCTGTAAATACAAGTTTAAACATGTAATTTGATGGAAGTGTTCCCATACAATTTTTAATTTGAGTAGCATGTAATTTTCCGTTTATTCAATACATTCATTATAATTCATCTTCGGAAATGTCCCTGTAATTATATAGCATTGTAAAATTGTTATTTTACGCAATGGTTCCCAGCTATTCGTAAAGGTACGGTTCCATTCTGACAATTCCCGAGCTCATGTGATGACACGCGTTGTGACGTAGATTTCACAGGGGAGTTTTTAGCTCCGTTTCCATTAGGTCAAACGTAACGCATCACTTGTAACCGGATGTGCAACTGGGCGTGTCGGACCGTTTCCAATACCTCGCTGCAACATGTGTCCTGATGTTTATTCTGGTGACCACACGGCCACAAGGGATGTATGTGTAGTGTGTTCTGTCTGTGGTGTAATGGACTATGGCTGCTGCTGCTTCTGTAATCATGGCAGGTGCTCTCACTTACCTCTCACTTACCTCTCACTTGCCTCTCACTTACCTCTCACTTTCGTCCGTCGTTCATTACAGGAAGCCAAGTAATATCACTTGTATTGTACCCGCTATTTTTATTTTTAAAGATTTTTAGTTGTTTCCTTTAGTATTGCGACTGAAGTGTACAGATTTTTTTTATATCCTCGCGCTCATTATGTTCATCCGCAATCCTCGGTCGAGCATCCAACCTACAATCCAAATTTTGTTGGTTTTGTGGAGGTGACATTCCACAAAACAGTCTCCCGTTCTCCTGTGCATGTGCTATAAGTACATTTATTTCTTCTTTCTTCCATTTCATTTGTTCAGCTTCCATCTGTTGTACGCAATACGCAAACCTCTTCCAGTTGAAGGTTTACTCACAAAATATTCACGCAAATAACTCAAAACAAATCAAATGTCTACTAAGGATAGATTACAGATCTCGTGGTCGGGGTAGCTTCCGTCCGGCCAGATGGTTTTCGGCTATATTTGGACAATGTTGCACCGGGGTCAGGTTGCAGGCCGTTTCCATTAACCTGGGACTCATGTGACGGTAACATTCCTGGGGAAAACTGTCCCGGACAGTTTGAGTCGTCACTTGCGACGAAACCTGTTCCCAGAGGTGTTTCCATTCTAACAACTCGTGGTAACACGTTACCGTGTCTTGCGAAGAGTCATGTTGCCACGCAAATCTATCTGAATGGAAACAAGGCTTAGTTAAAAAATACTGTATGGTTTAAAGAGTGTATAAGAAAAAAATAAATGCCATTATCAGTGAGTGAACATAGCTTTCGTGTCCATGAATAAGCGTAGAGAGACAATGGGATGGTTCCTGTTCTAATTTTTTTATAGAATTATAGATGATAGCACATCATAAAACTCACATACACACATAAAAACATACTGACACACATTAGAAATATAAAGTGAGACTATGTTTTTGTTTTCAGTATTAAAAATTAATAATTACAAAATTACTATAAATATTACATAATTCATGTTTTTTATATATATATATATATATAATATATACATGAATATAACAAACAACAACATTGTAACTCGCTAGTTTGTACCAAGGACACTGGCGGTTGATGTGTCCTGTTTTCCCGGCAACGATTTAGACTTTTTAACAAATTTATCTTTGGGATAAAATTTCAAGTTTTGCAGGAACCACAAACCTTTCGGACATCAATCCTATTGTAATCTGCAAAATACATTTGAAATAGTTGAACTAGAAACGGTTGTGTTATTATAAACGATTGGACCATGTTACTTGAATTCGAGCAAACGCATTTTCTCATGTTACGGCATTTATAAGAATAATTACCTATGTTTTTTTCAAGTAAATATTTTGACTTTTAACGTGCTCTGATACCCTATTTAAATAGCGTGTACAACTCCAATAGCAATTTGATTTGCATGATGCTTTTAACATGTGTTTTTACTCTTAATCCTAATGGATAATCAGTAGCTGTCTAATATACAATTGAACTGATTAAAATTGTTCAATAAGCTTTGAAAATGTTTTGTGTAGAGCCCAGAGTACGGATATAAACTGCGGTATAAGGTGTATCTGCAAGGCTTTGCCTCGATCTGTTGTAATTGTCAAATAAAAACCATAATAAGTTCAGCAGTTACGTAGATCTTAGCAAATATACTATTAAATACACAAATATCCGCATTTCTGTCCCTAAATTCTAAATCTTTAAACCAGATCAACCAAAAAAGGCTTTCTGTAGCCAATGTGTTACTTCATCACTTAAATAGTTTGTTAAGCTGCAACCAAGCCTTGCCGGTTCAGTTAAAGCCAAGCAAAGAGAATAAGTCCCTAGCACGACAAAGAAGATAGCGACGTTTCCTCAAACAATGCGCTAATTTAGGGCTTCCATTACAACCAAAGTTTTCAAATTACCTGTCGCCTCCTTTATCCTGGAGAAATTTACACGGACGCGGCCTGTCGTCGCTGGAGATGGATGGCCCAGTGTGTGCGAGACAGGAATGTTAAGACGCTTAACAATCCTACAAATCGTTCTTTCTTAATAAAATTTAAAAATGTAAAATGTAGAAATCGAATTTTACAATTATATACAATTACAAACTTGTTTAAAGCGTAATATATGCCATGAGCGATGTTGATCAAATTTAATTTGCTGCAATATTCATATTGTTTATTTTTTAAAGAAGCTAAAATGCTTATAATGTACATGTTGCTCAAGTACGTGCAACGTGGCACAACAACGTGGGAGATAAGATGTTGAAATACACAAATAATAATGAGCTACTTACGTGTTATTCTTAAGTATAACAAATAATTTTACCAGAATTATATTTAAAAAACAATAGGTAGAAGATGGCTTCCTTTGGTAATGAAATACCACGGTCAATTATAATTATTTAGCTATTTGCATAAGACCACTCAACAAATCAAATTTATAATTTGTATTCCTTTTTCACAATTTCCATGTTACAACAATCTGAAAAGGTATCAGCTGTGGTCCAATTACGTTTTGTATTGGAGTAAAATGCATGGTATTTTTAGATCAAATACACTGATATTTTTCTGTAAACTCCGGTTGCTATAACAGGGGTAGATACGTTATGATAAGTGTATTGAGTGAATAATAACGCTAATGAAATTTACAAATTTTAATGTTTTAATTTAGTCGTTTCTTATAAATGGAATCATTTTATTCCGAAATTAAAATTCAGGGATAAACAACTGTTTTCCTGAAAACTCCGCCAAAGCCACCGAACCAACCAAGCCGGTGTCACAAACAAATGTGGCTCAGTTGACTTCCGCTCCCGCAATCCGGCTGATGACTCAATCTGTCCGACACTTCCAGCAAAGTATCCGCATTTATCTGGCGAACCGCCTCCATGTGTGGCTCTGATGTTGCTGTGTGCTTTGGTTTGAAATTTCATTACGTTTTAGAACACACAATGAATTCTGGTACTCAATTGATGAGTTGTCAAAGGAAAATACAACTGGCTTCATTAACAGAGTATGAGTACGAAGTTTACACGTTCGTAGGCCTAAGGTACTGATAACTGACCAGTATGTTCCAATAACTTAACAGTAGTGTGTATCATCCTCCAGGAGGGAATAATAGCATAACTTGTTAATGAAACTTATTGAGTTAAAAGCTGCAAAGCCAGAGGAAGGCTCGTGCTTTCACGACTAATCCCTCGGGATCGCGTTAGGGACTTAATTCATACAAATATGCACTGATGTCCCGTTTTATTGCGCTTTGGCACCTGGACCTCGCAATTTTGTTAATGATGTGACATTTGTTTGTGTGTGTAACATTGTAAAGAGTTCGGAGTTGAGAATATCTCTAGCATTACAATACCAAGCTTGCCTTGATTTATTTTGCTCATTCATACCGTCTCGGTTACTAGAGAATTGTTTTAATTTTACATTTTGAGCATTAAAAAATATGTATAATAATTTGGAAAATAAATGTACTGTCCCCTTATGGAGTGTGTTAGGCGAGATGTTCAGTGCTCTGGAACATACTGTACATTTATTAAGTTGAAATATTATACAACGCGAGACACCTAAGTTGTCCTAAAGAGATTATAGACGAACGGCTTGACGTAGGAGGACGAAACAAAACCTTTCCCCACTAATTATATCTCAAGGAATAACGTGGAATATTCTACTCTTTTTACTTACAGGGAGTCCCAAAAAAAGAGGGCCATGGATTTGAATCTCGAGAATCTTTAATGTATTTTTTGTTTGTTTGAAAGTTACTATACTACCTAACGTTTGATTTAAAAGAAATTAATTATAGTGCCAACCTAAAGCACAATAAACGATTTATTATATAATATATGTGAAAAAACTATTTACTTTTTGTGACTCGAAAATAAAAAATAAAAAATTAGCACATCCAGCAGACTAATGAACAGGTAACAATGGAAACAGCTGATAAATCGAAACAGCTGGTGTGAGACCAATGCCTACTTTACTAACATTTACAGCAAAACTAAAATGCATTTTAATTGGGAAATGTTGTTGTTTGCTGATTTAAAAAAAAGAGAGATACGGTGTGGGTGTAAATTAGAAAGTTGTTAGGAAGCGGAAGACCTTTCAAATGATATGCTACTTGACATCTTGACATACGTTGCTATTTTAACTAAGTTATGAGCACATACACATTTAAAAAATCTAAATATGTTTACTTTACATCATTTTTGTAACACTACACCAGCTCTGCAAGACTCGTTGACGATAAAATTATACACACTATTAGAATTTAATAGCTTTCTAATTTTAATACCAGTAGTGGTGAATTACCGGTTTAACATCACTTCCGGCGCTTTTTCCCCATGTTATTCTTATGGGGAGCCGTTTTTGCGCCAACGCCAGCTCCCGCCCTACACAAGTTTCCTTGTTAGCCTATACTATTGTCCAACCCTTGCCTATATTAAATATATTGTCCCCATCCCCATCCCTCCTCTATATTTTTAAAAATTAATTTTCAAATTCAGGCTAAAAAACTATCTTTGGTGTTTACTGTCCGATTTGTCTGCAATTTGGATATGTTATTGTCCTAGGCAAGTGTTTTAATAAATTTCACTTACATTTCCCAAATTCACTATTGCGGTCAAAAATATTTTTGAAAAATACTGCCAATTGCCAACTTCTTTATTTACTGTCCGATTTGTCTTCAATTTGGATATGTTATTTTCCTAGGCAAGTGTTTTAATAAATTCCACGTACATATCCCAAATTCACTATTACGGTCAAATTAAAAAATATTTTTTGAAAAATACTGCCAACTGCCACCTTCTTTATTAACTGTCTGATTTGTCTGCAATTTGGATATGTTATTGTCCTAGGAAAGTGTTTTAATAAATTTCACTTACATTTCCCAAATTCACTATAACGGTCAAATTAAAAAATATTTTTTGAAAAATACTGCCAATTGCCACCTTCTTTATTAACTGTCTGATTTGTCTTCAATTTGGATATGTTATTGTCCTAGGCAAGTTGTTTAATAAATTCCACTTACATATCCCAAATTCACTATTACGGTCAAATTAAAAATTATTTTTGAAAAATACTGCCAATTGCCAACTTCTTTATTAAATGTCCGATTTGTCTGCAATTTGGATGTGTTATTGTCCTAGGCAAGTGTTTTAATAAATTTCACTTACATATCCCAAATTCACTATTACGGTCAAATTAAAAAATATTTTTGAAAAATACTGCCAATTGCCAACTTCTTTATTTACTGTCTGATTTATTTAAAATTTGGATATGCTATTGACCTAGGCAAGTGTTTTAATAAATTTCACTTACATATCCCAAATTCACTATTACGGTCAAATTAAAAAATATTTTTGAAAAATACTGCCAATTGCCAACTTCTTTATTTACTGTCTGATTTATTTAAAATTTGGATATGCTATTGACCTAGGCAAGTGTTTTAATAAATTCCACTTACATATCCCAAATTCACTATTACGGTCAAATTAAAAAATATTTTTGAAAAATACTGCCAATTGCCAACTTCTTTATTTACTGTCCCATTTGTTTAAAACTTGGATATGTTATTGTCGTAGGCAATTGTTTTAATAAATTACACTTACATTTCCCAAATTCACTATTACAGCCAAATTAAAAATTATTTTTGAAAAATACTGCCAATTGCCAACTTCTTTATTTACTGTCCGATTTGTTTAAAATTTGGATATGTTATTGTTGTAGGCTAGTGTATATGCACCATCCACATTTTACAAATATTGCGGTTAAATGTTAAAAAATTTTGGAAAAATACCGCCAATCGGCAACTTCTTTATGGTCTGATTTGTTTAAAATTTATGTCATTATTCTAGGCTAGTGTATATGTACCATCCACATTTGACAAATTAACTATAATGGTCAAATTTAAAAAATATACTAACAATTTCAAACTTCTTTATTTATGGATATGTTATAGCTCTTATATAGGTAACAAGACCACACTACCACACGCTCCACTACCCCCATACAATACAGTATTTTGCTGTAATCCCAAAACTGACTGTTTATTGTCCGATTTGCCTACACTTTGGATATTGTCCTAAGCATTTATTGTCTGATTTATTTTTTGGATATGTTATAGCCCCCAACTATTATATCTAAAATTACAATATTATTTCCACCTATAATACTGTTGTTTGTTTTGCTGCAACCTAAAAACTAACATTGGTATTTGTGTTTTTACAAAACTATATTTTGTAAATTACTACCAACAACTCCTTTATTTACATTTCGACTTGTTATATCACCCTATATCTAAATTTACCATATATTTTTTTCCCTTTTAGCGCTGTTTTGTCGTAACCAAACTTTGAATATGACTGCAATATATTACTGGCCATTGCATAAGTAAATACCCCATTTCCAAATTCAATATTACGGTTCGATTAAAAAAATAAATGCAAGCTTATTATATTTGCCACAAGCTTATTATATACATCCAGCCGTTATATTTGCCACATTTCCAATATTGTTGTGACCCTCTCAACTACCTCTCATTGTAATATAATAAGTAATCCACAAAATATTTATGGAACTGCCTAAACTTTGGATATGTTTTAAGCCAATGCAAAAATAAATTTTTAAAACCCAAAACAACTAATCTTTCTTTGTGCTTGTTTGGAGTAGTCTTTATTTTATCCAACTTAATTTTGCAGTTAAAATCAAACTTCCCACATTCTAGCTCCCTTTCCAGCCAGTGACATAAAGGTTACGAATATTTTCAAACAATATATCTTTTTCTACCCCTATGTTGGACTTGTTTAATAGCGCACCACATTCCAAATCCTCCAGTCTACTACATTCTTTAAATTTAACATTGCCTTTAATATCTTGCATCTCTATGTCTTCTTGTCCATTGTTACGGAAACTTAGGTTTTCTATTTTTGGAATTGCCATAAAATGTTGCGGTTCCGTTAAAGCTTGCAAGTGGCTCGTTGGTAGGTAGATAAATAATGTCCAAATCGCATGGCAACACGCCTTGCCTATTCTTATTTATCTCTATAAATACAGTTTTACAGACACCCTTAACATAGTATACACCCGTCCATCCTTTTCTGCCAACACTCCCACAAACTTGTTGTTTACTACAAACGCATACACATAATGCTCTAGATCCTCGTCGCAGGAAGTAATCTTTTAATTTATCCTCTCTTTCCCTTCTTTCTTTAGCCAACTGTGCATTCCTCCGCAACAGTATTTTCCACATATTCCAATGTCTTCTAATTCCAATTTCCTCTTTTTGGAACAACTCTCTGCTTGGAAAGTGGCTCTATTTCTTTAATAGTGTATGGGTACAGTTTATTGGTCCGGCTTCTTAAAACGTAGGGAGTAAGGTTAGGACTTTCCACTAAGCCCAATTCTTCTAAATTGATGGAGAAAGGTGTATTTGATGTGCCCCCAGATTTGATGTAACACTTATGCTTTACACTTATGGCATCCTCCTCTATTACCTCTACATAGTTGGTAAACAGTTAAAGCTAAATGCAGATAGAGCATACTTTATTAACTTTTCCCTTTGATCTTTTGGCAGTTGTACTCCAGCTATCTTCCCCCAATATGCATCGTTAAACACTAAACAACAACTGTTTTGTAATTGGCAACTTTCACCCACATGCAGAGGTACAGAATGGAGCATTTTGAAAGTACCGTTTGTTGTCTTCTATTAGACTTAAACAATCTCTTAAAGGTTCAAACCCCTTACCAAAACCTCTACAATAGATTGTTGCCTCTAACCTTGCCATTCTCTCTAGCTAGTTGAGAACGTTTCTTTTAGGTTTACAAAGTTTATTATATGGTTTCCTATACTTTTAATTACTCCAGGGCTTGTAATCTGGCATATAAATGTATTATATATTTTTACCCTGCTATTTACACCATGTTAACATTATCTACAATAACATTATGGGGGTCCATTCGCCCCCCCCCCTGGTAGCAAAAGTTTTCTGTAAGATATTGGCACATTTCCTCTTTATTAAATATTCCAACCAAATCTAGTGTTATATCGAAATCCATAAGATAGTACATTTCTTTTTCCAGATCTTGCAGTATCTTTGGAAGATCTTCCAACAAATCCTTAATTTTAACATTTGCAAGCTCTATTTTATAGGGAATTGCTATAGGATCATCATACTTTTGTTTAATTTGGTCAAAACACAATTTGGTAACACACCCTCGCTTTGGGAGAATGGTAGTTTGGCCACAACACCATGTCGAGCTAAAGAGAACTTTTTAAATATTCCTCGTAAGTAGCTATTAAACGAGCCACATATTTCCTTCTTAACTTTAAATTTATTCCGAACGTCCCCATCACAATCCGTAACATTGGTTATCTTAACTAACATTATGTTATCACAAAACGCATCCGTTATAGATGTTATTTAATTTTGGTTCGCCCTCGCAATAGTTTATATTACCTATGTCTGTAAGAAGGTTATTATTACGCAGATTTTCTAATAAAAACCACATACCAAATCTTTTGTTAGTAGGTTTAATACAATTCCCCAATAAATGGCTAACAGAGCACATTTCTTTTATACAAAAGTAGCGGAAACATGTAAACAGGACAGATTACACTATAGGCATATAGAGGTTGTAAATATATATTGTATATAAACATAGGCGAGCGGTAAGTGTAACATGTAAGTGGACACCCACATGCAAATATGGAATACCCACAAATTCGACTAAATAAGTTTATAGTCTCAATATAATTAACATATTAACATTAGTACCCAAATTGTCGAAATTCTATAATTCTATTCTTAGTCCTTGTATTAGGTTTTGTACTATTAAACCCAACACCCCATGCAGTAGAGTAATATATGTATTTAATACAGATACGCACATTCTACAAGACCCATACATCTGTTGTATAAGCAGCAGAATAGACATCTCATTGTGTTGTTGTAAAGTAAAACATAAATGTAAATTGTGCTGGATACAACCGGCCAGATATTAGACAGGAAATGTGTTGGAAGTGTATTGCCAAAGACAAACACCACATAGTGCAGCATGTAATCAATCCATTACTATTTAGACAGCATTGGTACAACATCCGATATATTAGCCAAACCCACAATCAAACTTGGAAAACAAACAGTAAAAGATAAATATTATAGTAACAGAAATAGTAAGAGTATAAGGACATAGTAATATTTTAAGTTTATAAAACAACACAAATGCAGAGACACAATAACACACTCCAACACATTTGGACACAGGCACAGATACTGGTTTACATCCATTTAACACAACTTTACACGTTCTGTCAACTGACACAAAAATAGTTTGTAAATTGTGTAATAAATACATGTAATATAAACAAATTTAACACAATCATAACATTGTCCACATTAACATTGGAAGTTAAAGGGGGGTGTATCGATACACCCCCCTTTAACTTCCAATGTTAATGTGGACAATGTTATGATTGTGTTAAATTTGTTTATATTACATGTATTTATTACACAATTTACAAACTATTTTTGTGTCAGTTGACAGAACGTGTAAAGTTGTGTTAAATGGATGTAAACCAGTATCTGTGCCTGTGTCCAAATGTGTTGGAGTGTGTTATTGTGTCTCTGCATTTGTGTTGTTTTATAAACTTAAAATATTACTATGTCCTTATACTCTTACTATTTCTGTTACTATAATATTTATCTTTTACTGTTTGTTTTCCAAGTTTGATTGTGGGTTTGGCTAATATATCGGATGTTGTACCAATGCTGTCTAAATAGTAATGGATTGATTACATGCTGCACTATGTGGTGTTTGTCTTCGGCAATACACTTCCAACACATTTCCTGTCTAATATCTGGCCGGTTGTATCCAGCACAATTTACATTTATGTTTTACTTTACAACAACACAATGAGATGTCTATTCTGCTGCTTATACAACAGATGTATGGGTCTTGTAGAATGTGCGTATCTGTATTAAATACATATATTACTCTACTGCATGGGGTGTTGGGTTTAATAGTACAAAACCTAATACAAGGACTAAGAATAGAATTATAGAATTTCGACAATTTGGGTACTAATGTTAATATGTTAATTATATTGAGACTATAAACTTATTTAGTCGAATTTGTGGGTATTCCATATTTGCATGTGGGTGTCCACTTACATGTTACACTTACCGCTCGCCTATGTTTATATACAATATATATTTACAACCTCTATATGCCTATAGTGTAATCTGTCCTGTTTACATGTTTCCGCTACTTTTGTATAAAAGAAATGTGCTCTGTTAGCCATTTATTGGGGAATTGTATTAAACCTACTAACAAAAGATTTGGTATGTGGTTTTTATTAGAAAATCTGCGTAATAATAACCTTCTTACAGACATAGGTAATATAAACTATTGCGAGGGCGAACCAAAATTAAATAACATCTATAACGGATGCGTTTTGTGATAACATAATGTTAGTTAAGATAACCAATGTTACGGATTGTGATGGGGACGTTCGGAATAAATTTAAAGTTAAGAAGGAAATATGTGGCTCGTTTAATAGCTACTTACGAGGAATATTTAAAAAGTTCTCTTTAGCTCGACATGGTGTTGTGGCCAAACTACCATTCTCCCAAAGCGAGGGTGTGTTACCAAATTGTGTTTTGACCAAATTAAACAAAAGTATGATGATCCTATAGCAATTCCCTATAAAATAGAGCTTGCAAATGTTAAAATTAAGGATTTGTTGGAAGATCTTCCAAAGATACTGCAAGATCTGGAAAAAGAAATGTACTATCTTATGGATTTCGATATAACACTAGATTTGGTTGGAATATTTAATAAAGAGGAAATGTGCCAATATCTTACAGAAAACTTTTGCTACCAGGGGGGGGGGGGCGAATGGACCCCCATAATGTTATTGTAGATAATGTTAACATGGTGTAAATAGCAGGGTAAAAATATATAATAAATTTATATGCCAGATTACAAGCCCTGGAGTAATTAAAAGTATAGGAAACCATATAATAAACTTTGTAAACCTAAAAGAAACGTTCTCAACTAGCTAGAGAGAATGGCAAGGTTAGAGGCAACAATCTATTGTAGAGGTTTTGGTAAGGGGTTTGAACCTTTAAGAGATTGTTTAAGTCTAATAGAAGACAACAAACGGTACTTTCAAAATGCTCCATTCTGTACCTCTGCATGTGGGTGAAAGTTGCCAATTACAAAACAGTTGTTGTTTAGTGTTTAACGATGCATATTGGGGGAAGATAGCTGGAGTACAACTGCCAAAAGATCAAAGGGAAAAGTTAATAAAGTATGCTCTATCTGCATTTAGCTTTAACTGTTTACCAACTATGTAGAGGTAATAGAGGAGGATGCCATAAGTGTAAAGCATAAGTGTTACATCAAATCTGGGGGCACATCAAATACACCTTTCTCCATCAATTTAGAAGAATTGGGCTTAGTGGAAAGTCCTAACCTTACTCCCTACGTTTTAAGAAGCCGGACCAATAAACTGTACCCATACACTATTAAAGAAATAGAGCCACTTTCCAAGCAGAGAGTTGTTCCAAAAAGAGGAAATTGGAATTAGAAGACATTGGAATATGTGGAAAATACTGTTGCGGAGGAATGCACAGTTGGCTAAAGAAAGAAGGGAAAGAGAGGATAAATTAAAAGATTACTTCCTGCGACGAGGATCTAGAGCATTATGTGTATGCGTTTGTAGTAAACAACAAGTTTGTGGGAGTGTTGGCAGAAAAGGATGGACGGGTGTATACTATGTTAAGGGTGTCTGTAAAACTGTATTTATAGAGATAAATAAGAATAGGCAAGGCGTGTTGCCATGCGATTTGGACATTATTTATCTACCTACCAACGAGCCACTTGCAAGCTTTAACGGAACCGCAACATTTTATGGCAATTCCAAAAATAGAAAACCTAAGTTTCCGTAACAATGGACAAGAAGACATAGAGATGCAAGATATTAAAGGCAATGTTAAATTTAAAGAATGTAGTAGACTGGAGGATTTGGAATGTGGTGCGCTATTAAACAAGTCCAACATAGGGGTAGAAAAAGATATATTGTTTGAAAATATTCGTAACCTTTATGTCACTGGCTGGAAAGGGAGCTAGAATGTGGGAAGTTTGATTTTAACTGCAAAATTAAGTTGGATAAAATAAAGACTACTCCAAACAAGCACAAAGAAAGATTAGTTGTTTTGGGTTTTAAAAATTTATTTTTGCATTGGCTTAAAACATATCCAAAGTTTAGGCAGTTCCATAAATATTTTGTGGATTACTTATTATATTACAATGAGAGGTAGTTGAGAGGGTCACAACAATATTGGAAATGTGGCAAATATAACGGCTGGATGTATATAATAAGCTTGTGGCAAATATAATAAGCTTGCATTTATTTTTTTAATCGAACCGTAATATTGAATTTGGAAATGGGGTATTTACTTATGCAATGGCCAGTAATATATTGCAGTCATATTCAAAGTTTGGTTACGACAAAACAGCGCTAAAAGGGAAAAAAATATATGGTAAATTTAGATATAGGGTGATATAACAAGTCGAAATGTAAATAAAGGAGTTGTTGGTAGTAATTTACAAAATATAGTTTTGTAAAAACACAAATACCAATGTTAGTTTTTAGGTTGCAGCAAAACAAACAACAGTATTATAGGTGGAAATAATATTGTAATTTTAGATATAATAGTTGGGGGCTATAACATATCCAAAAAATAAATCAGACAATAAATGCTTAGGACAATATCCAAAGTGTAGGCAAATCGGACAATAAACAGTCAGTTTTGGGATTACAGCAAAATACTGTATTGTATGGGGGTAGTGGAGCGTGTGGTAGTGTGGTCTTGTTACCTATATAAGAGCTATAACATATCCATAAATAAAGAAGTTTGAAATTGTTAGTATATTTTTTAAATTTGACCATTATAGTTAATTTGTCAAATGTGGATGGTACATATACACTAGCCTAGAATAATGACATAAATTTTAAACAAATCAGACCATAAAGAAGTTGCCGATTGGCGGTATTTTTCCAAAATTTTTTAACATTTAACCGCAATATTTGTAAAATGTGGATGGTGCATATACACTAGCCTACAACAATAACATATCCAAATTTTAAACAAATCGGACAGTAAATAAAGAAGTTGGCAATTGGCAGTATTTTTCAAAAATAATTTTTAATTTGGCTGTAATAGTGAATTTGGGAAATGTAAGTGTAATTTATTAAAACAATTGCCTACGACAATAACATATCCAAGTTTTAAACAAATGGGACAGTAAATAAAGAAGTTGGCAATTGGCAGTATTTTTCAAAAATATTTTTTAATTTGACCGTAATAGTGAATTTGGGATATGTAAGTGAAATTTATTAAAACACTTGCCTAGGACAATAACACATCCAAATTGCAGACAAATCGGACATTTAATAAAGAAGTTGGCAATTGGCAGTATTTTTCAAAAATAATTTTTAATTTGACCGTAATAGTGAATTTGGGATATGTAAGTGGAATTTATTAAACAACTTGCCTAGGACAATAACATATCCAAATTGAAGACAAATCAGACAGTTAATAAAGAAGGTGGCAATTGGCAGTATTTTTCAAAAAATATTTTTTAATTTGACCGTTATAGTGAATTTGGGAAATGTAAGTGAAATTTATTAAAACACTTTCCTAGGACAATAACATATCCAAATTGCAGACAAATCAGACAGTTAATAAAGAAGGTGGCAGTTGGCAGTATTTTTCAAAAAATATTTTTTAATTTGACCGTAATAGTGAATTTGGGATATGTACGTGGAATTTATTAAAACACTTGCCTAGGAAAATAACATATCCAAATTGAAGACAAATCGGACAGTAAATAAAGAAGTTGGCAATTGGCAGTATTTTTCAAAAATATTTTTGACCGCAATAGTGAATTTGGGAAATGTAAGTGAAATTTATTAAAACACTTGCCTAGGACAATAACATATCCAAATTGCAGACAAATCGGACAGTAAACACCAAAGATAGTTTTTTAGCCTGAATTTGAAAATTAATTTTTAAAAATATAGAGGAGGGATGGGGATGGGGACAATATATTTAATATAGGCAAGGGTTGGACAATAGTATAGGCTAACAAGGAAACTTGTGTAGGGCGGGAGCTGGCGTTGGCGCAAAAACGGCTCCCCATAAGAATAACATGGGGAAAAAGCGCCGGAAGTGATGTTAAACCGGTAATTCACCACTACTACACAATAACTTCTAAGTTGTTTACATGTGTTGTTTATTTAGTGTGGAGTTATTTTTGAACTTGTGGATTTCTGCAAAGGATGTATTAAAATTAATGCAAATTTTAAATGGGGGAAAATAAGGCAGGGGCCAAAAAGAAAATTTGTGTAGGGTAGGATCGGGCGTCGGTCCAAAAACTGATCCCCATAAGAATAACATGGGAAAAAAGCGCCGGAAGTGATGCCTCTTTCCTGTTTATCCACTACTAATACCAAATTAAATTCTTAGTTATAACCGCTCATACCAATCCTTTTTTGAATCACACTATTATTCCGTTCTCCCTCTTATATTTTAACTGTAATTTGTATTTTAACCCTCGCAAAAGCTTGACAATAAACGAACAATACGTGCTTCATCCTCTAATATGTCCTAGACATCGTTTTATTTTGTATTGTATAGCAAACGTTTAAAATACCAATCGAAGCCGTTTTAGTTACATCATTCAAAATTTCACTTGCGTTAATTCACAAACATTTAAAACTACTAGGAGTACGCTCATTCTTCCCGTAAGAGGATGAACGAAGATTGAATTTTAAAGATATATTTGAATAGCCATTTTTCATGTAAAGCTTTGTTAACTTACGCCTTTTTTTGCCAAAAACTTTTACAATAGGTCAACATATATCCAGACCAGACCATAATATGCAACCTTATGTAAGAAGTTTGTTTACATCAGGCGATTACTTAAAACATGTGTATTTATTAACCAAGAGAGTGTTAATTTGGTTCGCCAAAGAATAATGCAGCACGTAATAAAAATACTTTACTTGCGGGGGTTTATATATTCAAGAATGTACTGTACACGTAATTACTGTGCGATGATAGGTTGAGAAAATCTGCTACATGAGCTAAGAAGGCTTGCTATGAGTATTTGAATAGGAACATTTTATGAGTTGAGGTTTTACTATTAACTTTAGGGCTCTTTAAACAGCCTCTAACCAATTGACCGAGTGATTGTTTGAGATTTCTTAAAACACCTGCATGATCATCTAAATCATTACCTACTCACTTTAATGCACCTTTCTACAACATGTTTTTTTCTTTTATGTGCATAATGTGTTCAGGATTTTCTCTACAAATAACTATAAATTACTTTCCCATTTAAACCTTTTGAGTTTTTTCGCTCCTTTTTCCGTTTGTGTATTTTTTCCTGTGTGTGTGTGCTAGTAGGTGTGTATTTGTATTTAGATATTGATTTTAACCCTGACAAAATTTAGTTTTGAATTTTACGATTCCAGTGCATGTTAACGTTATTGCTGGTTTTATGCACTCTGGTAATATTTCCTATAGTTCTACATTGAACCAAAAGCGAGGACAGCTTCGACAGGACATCATAAAACGAGCATCGTTGGGACGTTATTGGTTTAAAAAATTCGGGATAGCTTTTACCAGTTATGTTGTTAAATTGTATTCAAGTGATTCCTGTTTTCTATAGGTCGTTTTCAGGAAGTTAAAGCCATCATTGCTCTTCGCTTTACTTAGAACAATAAAATAACACTGCATCACATTTTACCATTAGCTCTCACGATGATAAAAACCATAATTAATTGATGATAGCAATTTTTTTGCGATCTTCTTGCAAAGGAAATAAACTATTACCTTACTCGGGGACCAATAGCTAACACCCAGACCGTGGACAGTAATAACTTTTAGTTTTAAGGTCCCCAGATGCCAACGCCATTTTTTAAAATTGTTATATATATTTTAACGTGAATCGTGTGATGGGATCAGCTTACAAACACCATTATGGCAAAAGTATGGACGTTCTTAAAGACTCAGTGAGGTTATAAATGAATACTCAAGTCAGTCAGCATTGGGAGAGAAATCCTAAGAATATTATATTATTATTAAACTACTTTTATACATATGAAAAATATAGTGATTATTTTATTTTAAAATAACTAACATAGTATTATCTCCCTATAACTGTTTTAAGCAGATAAACTGGCAACACAAATCACAGCTGTTAAGGTAAATAAAAACCCTGCTGCTGAAACCTAGCGGGACAAATATTAGGTCTAACGATTTCAAGGATAAGGAGAACATTACTTTTATTTATAGTTAAAAATGGAGAGTGTTTTCAGTGCAAAATTGAGTGCAACTTTTGAAAGAATTACCGCTTACCAAAATGTATTTTTAGATTTTACCATCAAAAACATGCGTTATTTTAACTTGTCTAGCCTTTACTCATAAACTCAAGTTGTAACATCATGCTGCAGAGCACCGTGGGTTCTTTAGTATGTATTATTAACTGGCTGATTATACCGGTTTCACCCGGGTATACAATTTAGTTAAAAAACAGCTGTTTATTTGAAACATTAAATAAATAGCAGAAAACTGTAATCGTATGGTCTCATTAGATTAACATTGGAATTTTGGATGTCACACGGGGAGTAGCCGTAGAGGATTTAGAGGAATCTGAGAGTCAGGTACAACAGCTGTAACCTAAAGGAACCTACCCTGAAAATGTCATGCCTTAACTCCTTGTAGTTTAGCCGTACGGCGATCCACACACATACTAGAACTCTGCTTTATTTATATAGATTTCCCGCTCCAAAATCAAGGGGTTAAACATACAGAAATATACTTTTTTAACTCATTGAAAACACCTATTCAATTTAATCTGTATACAACGTAATTAGTCTTACAATGTTGACAGTTGGGTTTACGGAGTTTTGGACATCTTGATTGTTTATGAAAATCAACAGAAAATGCAAACAAATGAAAACTATTACCGGACTGTTTTACTGATCGGTAGATTACAAAACTATGTCTCATGTCAAGGTGACAGTGGGGCTTATTTGGTGCATTACATGTAATAAAGCTAGTTTGCTCGTATGATCGTTTAGAAAGTCTGCCATCGAGTTATTTGTTCACAATAAAAAGAAACTACTCTAAGTCTACAACTCTCTTGATTATCAATCACAATCAGCCGTGTTACGGAGTTATACTGTCCTATTAAAACGATTCCAAAACTTATTGTATTAATTTATCATCACTATTCCAAACACTTAGCTTTAACACGAAGTTTTCCGGTAAACAATAAACTAATATTAAATCCAAATAGATAAAAGGATTGTTTAAAACACAAAAAAACACCATTAATTTACATAAAACTCAATTTTTTAACTATTTCAAAATAAATAAACTAATGGAACAAAACATTACCTACTCCGTCGTTAAAAACATTGTTTACATTTGTGTGATTTAATAAACAAAGATAAGTCCCAGCTGAAATTTTAAAGACACCATAGTCAATAGCTTACTACGAAAACCAATTCAACTACTAAATAAACAACACTAAAATTAGTTTAAATAATTATTAATAATCCAAAATAAAATACAAATGCTGTGTTAAAACATCCCTTAGGTATCCAAAATGCCTCCTTCAAAATGTAATTACGAAATGTTTTGTAGTTATTTAGTATTTCGATAACACACACACACACACACACACACACACACACACACACACACACACACACACACACACACACACACACACACACACACACACACACACACACACACACACGGCCACTGTACTTTATTCATATATTATACACTTAAGTGATTTTCATCATGTATAAAATGTTAGTATTTACAATCTAAGTCTGTTTGGTTATTTAAAAAAAACAATTTAAAGTTGATCTCGTATAAATATGTGTATTCAGTTACGAAATAATAACTTAACCTTTTACATACATTTTAATTTATGGGTAGTAAATGAGTAATTTCTAACTAGCTACGATGAATTATAACATTAATGGCATAATTAATATACTTTGTTAGGCAGCGGTATTTGTATCGCATTTTCTCTCAGGCAATCTAGTTTAATAAAGCCTGAAATTGAAACGAAGTCCATCAGTTGTTAAATGAGATTTTCACGTAATAGCGTTTTGGTGATTTAAAATTGGGAAATAATTAATATGTGTGTTATAAAAATACGTTTTAATACTACCACGACTATCTCGTTTTACTTGGGAAATTAAAAAATATAAGTACCAATAAGTTATTGTGACTATAGCATTTTATCTTTGTAAATGTAACTGTGTCTTAGTTTTATGAGGTTCTAAGATTAGGTGCCCAATATTACTCGAATCGGGACTAGTTCAAATGGTAAGTAGGTAAGTGTTATATGAAAGAAGTTAATATTTTCAATGCACATGTTTTGAATGGTTACATCTGTAATAAAGAATGTTTTACTCTTAACTGAATACTTACCTATATTTAACGACAGTAAATTAATACCCAGCAGTCATGGATTAATTTTATTGTGCTAAAAAGCAAACTTTGAACTAGACGAAAGAAGAGAGTTGTTACGCTTATAAATAGTTTTTAATTTTGTTTTTATTTTGGGAGCGTTGACTCTTCAATAAGGTTTAGTCAGCACACATACCTCCTTCTATGATGTAAGGATCAAGTTCAATAACTGGCTACTTCACGTACGCTTTTTCAGTGAAGTTTCCCTTTAAAATCCCCAAAAAAGTATATTGGTAAATCTAAGTTCGATTTTAAATCTGATTAAACCTATTGATTAGTTTCAAGACGTACATCAGTTAACAGTTTGGACCACTCTTATGCTACCATTATTAAAAATAAGTTCATTAGGAAATGTAAAATGTTGTGGCAAAAATAAATTTGTTTAAAGCTGGTGGATTGCCTGTCGTACTAAATCCATAAAACATAACATATTTATGTATTTAGCATTAATATAAATAAATATTAAATATATTAATATATATAGGATAAAGGAAAAAAGTTCTTATATTTAACAAAAATGCTTTTTGTACGAATGTTTGTTGTGGGTGATTGTCGTCTAGCTCATGAATCATTAACGCTTTGGTTAGTTTTATTTGGATTAGACGATTATCCCTTTCTACTATTCAAAGATTATGATCGATCGGCCAACTCATTTACGCCCTTTTTTGCTAATGGAGTCCCTTTGAAATAAACAACCATAAGTCTGATTTATGCATCGGATTTCTAGCAAACTGTAATGTAAGATAATATTTTGAACCACTCTTCTGGCAACCTTACCACTAACATTAAACTTGCATATTGACCATTTAAGAATTAAAATTCACTTCTAAATCGTTAATTTTTCGCTTAAAATCTTTTAACTTTATAAACAAAAATAATCCCTACAATCGAAAATTTGTTTGTCGTCTAGTTCATGAACGCTTGAGTCTATTTCAGTTAGATTTAGCACATCAAAGCCATAGCATATATAAATTCGAGGCATTGGGTACACGTAATAATACACTTTAAGATCTGTTGGACTAGGCAAACGATTGTCTTTGTGACTAAGAAATGTTTTTCTGTATAACTCCGATGTTTTCTGGTGGGGTTTTCTCATACATAAACCATTTTGAAAGAAGCTAAATCAGTATCACCGGTGAAAACGAGTTCGCAACGCACCACCAAGATGTGAAGAATAGAATTTTTTCCATTTTAAGACTTTAACAATCCATGCGATGATTTGAAATTAGTATAAGAGTGACTTACTGAGAATATTGGTTAAGGTGAAGCTTTAATTATAGCTTATTCGTAAAGTATACGGTGGTTAAAGCTTTGTTCGCAGACAAACTTACCATTAATCAAAATATAATTTATGATTTTAACACTTATATAAACAAATATATAATTTTATGTTTTACTAAAACAAAATGGCAGCTAACAAACTGAAATAAACTACATTCGTTCTTAAAGTTCAATAAACGGTAATGAAGGTAAGGGTTTCGCTACGGCAACAAAAAGCCACCCAAATGGTTTTATAGGAGTAGAGAACTAGGGGTTTAACATACTATTCGGCGCTTTTTTCCCATGTTATTCTTATGGGGAGCCGTTTTTGCACCGACACCAGCTCCCGCCTTACACAAGTTTCCTTGTTAGCCTATACTAATGTCCAAGCCTTGCCTATATTAAATATATTTTCCCAATCCCCATCCCTCCTCTATATTTTTAAAAATTAATTTTCAAATTCAGGCTAAAAAACTATCTTTAGTGTTTATGGTCCGATTTGTCTGCAATTTGGATATGTTATTGTCCTAGGCAAATGTTTTAATAAATTCCACTTACATTTCCCAAATTCACTATAACGGTCAAATTAAAAAATATTTGTTGAAAAATACTATAGTGCCAATTGCCACCTTCTTTATTAACTGTCCGATTTGTCTTCAATTTGGATATGTTATTGTCCTAGGCCAGTGGTTTAATAAATTCCACGTACATATCCCAAATTCACTATTACGGTCAAATTAAAAAATATTTTTGAAAAATACTGCCAATTGCCAACTTCTTTATTTACTGTCCGATTTATTTCAAATATGGATATGTTATTGACCTAGGCAAGTGTTTTAATAAATTCCACTTACATATCCCAAATTCACTATTACGGTCAAATTAAAAAATATTTTTGAAAAATACTGCCAATTGCCAACTTCTTTATTTACTGTCCGATTTCTTTAAAATTTGGATATGTGATTGCCCTAGGCAAGTGTTTTAATAAATTCCACTTACATTTCCCAAATTCACTATTACGGTCAAATTAAAAAATATTTTTGAAAAATACTGCCAATTGCCAACTTCTTTATTTACTGTCCGATTTGTTTAAAATTTAGATATGTTATTGTTATAGGCAAGTGTTTTAATAAATTAGCCTTACATTTCCCAAATTCACTATTACAGTCAAATTAAAAAATATTTTTGAAAAATACTGCCAATTGCTAACTTCTTTATTTACTGTCCGATTTGTTTAAAATTTGGATATGTTATTGTTGTAGGCTAATGTATATGCACCATCCACATTTTACAAATATTGCGGTTAAATTTTAAAAAATTTGGAAAAATACTGCCAATTGGCAACTTCTTTATTTATGGTCTGATTTGTTTAAAATTTATATATGTCATTATTCTAGGCTAGTGTATATGTACCATCCACATTTGACAAATTAACTATAATGGTCAAATTTAAAAAATATTTTGAAAAATATACTAACAATTTCAAACTTCTTTATTTACTGTCTGATTTATTTTCGGATATGTTATAGCTCTTATATGGGTAACAAGACCACACTACCACACGTTCCACTACCCCCTATAATACAGTATTTTGTCTTTTTTGTTTGTTTATTTTGCTGTAATCCCAAAACTGACTTTGCTGTTTATTGTCCGATTTGCCTACACTTTGGATATTGTCCTAAGCATTTATTGTCTGATTTATTTTTGGATATGTTATAGCCCCCAACTATTATATCTAAAATTACAATATTATTTCCACCTATAATACAGTTGATGTGTTGTTTGTTTTGCCGCAACCTAAAAACTAACATTGGTATTTGTGTTTTTACAAAACTATATTTTGTAAATTACTACCAATAACTCCTTTATTTACTTTTCGACTTGTTATATCCCCTTATATCTAAATTTACCGTATATTTTTTCCCTTTTAGTGCTGTTTTGTCGTAACCAAACTTTGGATATGACTGCAATATATTACTGGCCATTGCATAAGTAAATACCCCATTTCCAAATTCACTATTACGGTTGGATTAAAAAAAATAAATACAAGCTTATTATATACATCCAGCTGATAAGTAATATATATCTACAAAATATTTATGGTCAGAACTGCCTAAATTTTGGATATGTTTTAAGCCAATGCGATAGCAAAATATAAATTTTTAAAACCCAAAACAACTAAACACAAAACACTAATCTTTCTTTGTGCTTGTTTGGAGTAGTCTTTATTTTATCCAACTTAATTTTAATTTTGCAGTTAAAATCAAACTTCCCACATTCTAGCTCCCTTTCCAGCCAGTGGTTGGAGACATAAATGTTACGAATATTTCAAACTGTACAATATATCTTTTTCTACCCCTATGTTGGACTTGTTTAATAGCGCTTATTAATAATTCCGCACCATATTCCAAATCGTCCAGTCTACTACATTCTTTAAATTTAACATTGCCTTTAATATCTTGCATCTCTATGTCTTCTTGTCCAACATCATCCCACTCATTGTTACGGAAACTTAGGTTTTCTATTTTTGGAAAGGAATTGCCATAAAATGTTGCGGTTCCGTTAGTGTTAAAGCTTGCAAGTGGCTCGTTGGTAGGTAGATAAATAATGTCCAAATCACCACTGTATGGCAACACGCTATAACCTTGCCTATTCTTATTTATCTCTATAAATAGAGTTTTACAGACACCTTTAACATAGTATACACCCCTCCGTCCATCCTTTTCTGCCAACACTCCCACAAACTTGTTGTTTACTACAAACGCATACACTATATAATGTCCATAATGCTCTAGATCCTCCCAACGTCGCAGGAAGTAATCTTTTAATTTATCCTCTCTTTCCCTTCTTTCTTGTTCTTTAGCCAACTGTGCTTTGTATTCCTCTGCAACAGTATTTTCCACATATTCCAATTTACGCTTATTACTGTCAATGTCTTCTAATTCCAATTTCCTCTTTTTGGAACAACTCTCTAAGAAAGGCTTGGAAAGTGGCTCTATTTCTTTAATAGTGTATGGGTACAGTTTATTGGTCCGGCTTCTTAAAACGTAGGGAGTAAGGTTAGGACTTTCCACTAAGCCTAATTCTTCTAAATTGATGTGTTTCGTATTACTATTACCCCAATATGTGTATTGTAATAAATCATTAAACACTAAACAACAACTGTTTTGTAATTGATTGGCAACTTTCACCCACATCTTATGCAGAGGTACAGCATAGAATGGAGCATTTTGAAAGTACCGTTTGTTGTCTTCTATTAGACTTAAACAATCTCTTAAAGGTTCAAACCCTTTACCAAAACCTCTACAATAGTTATAGATTGTTGCCTCTAACCTTGTTATTCCATTCTCTCTAGCTAGTTTAGACGAGAACGTTTCTTTTAGTCTCGCATCTGGACAGTTTACAAAGTTTATTATATGGTTTCCTATACTTTTAATTACTCCAGGGCTTGTAATCTGGCATATAAATTTATTATATATTTTTACCCTGCTATTTACATTAAACCATGTTAAACAGTCTTTACTAACATTATCTACAATAACATTATATCCATTCTTGTACGCCCCTTGGTAGCAAAAGTTAAAGTTTTCTGTAAGATATTGGCACATTTCCTCTTTATTAAATATTCCAGCCAAATCTAGTGTTATATCGAAATCCATAAGATAGTACATTTCTTTTTCCAGATCTTGCAGTATCTTTGGAAGATCTTCCAACAAATCCTTAATTTTAACATTTGCAAGCTCTATTTTATAGGGAATTGCTATAGGATCATCATACTTTTGTTTAATTTGGTCAATATCTTTCTTTATTATTTGTAACACACCCTCGCTTTGGACCCCAGAGGACCTCTCCAAGGAGAATGGTAGTTTGGCCACAACACCATGTCGAGCTAAAGAGAACTTTTTAAATATTCCTCGTAAGTAGCTATTAAACGAGCCACATATTTCCTTCTTAACTTTAAATTTATTCCGAACGTC
This sequence comes from Allygus modestus, assembly GCA_963675035.1. Lineage (NCBI taxonomy): Eukaryota > Metazoa > Arthropoda > Insecta > Hemiptera > Cicadellidae > Allygus > Allygus modestus. The sequence goes on along the minus strand of OY776111.1, from coordinate 100,748,303 downwards.
CCCATCACAATCCGTAACATTGGTTATCTTAACTAACATTATGTTATCACAAAACGCATCCGTTATAGATGTTAAGTTATTTAATTTTGGTTCGCCCTCGCAATAGTTTATATTACCTATGTCTGTAAGAAGGTTATTGTTATGGAGATTTTCTAATAAAAACCATATACCGAATCTTTCGTTAGTAGGTTTAATACAATTTCCCAATAAATAGCTAACAGAGTACATTTCTTTTATACAAAAAAAGGTAGCGGAAACATGTAAACAGGACAGATATAATTACACTATAGGCATATAGAGGTTGTAAATATATGGATATTGTATATAAACATAGGCGAGCGGTAAGTGTAACATGTAAGTGGACACCCATATGCAAATATGGAATACCCACTATTAATATAATTCCAAATTCGACTAAATAAGTTTATAGTCTCAATATAATTAACATATTAACTAACGGTGCCATCCCGCATTAGTACCCAAATTGTCGAAATTCTATAATTCTATTCTTAGTCCTTGTATAGTATTAGGTTTTGTACTATTAAACCCTACATTCTTATCCTGTGCAGTAGAGTAATACATGCATGTTATTTAATACAGATACGCACATTCTACAAGACCTATACATAGATCTGTTGTATAAGCAGCAGAATAGACGTCTCATTGTGTTGTTGTAAAGTAAAACATAAATGTAAATTGTGCTGGATACAACCGGCCAGATATTAGACAGAAAATGTGTTGGAAGTGTATTGCCAAATAGTAAGACAAACACCACATAGTGCAGCATGTAATCAATCCATTACTATTTAGACAAAGGTCAGTATTGGTACAACATCCGATATATTAGCCAGTTTTTAGTCAGTATTAGTAGTTTTTATTAGAAAATCTCCATAACAATAACCTTCTTACAGACATAGGTAATATAAACTATTGCGAGGGCGAACCAAAATTAAATAACTTAACATCTATAACGGATGCGTTTTGTGATAACATAATGTTAGTTAAGATAACCAATGTTACGGATTGTGATGGGGACGTTCGGAATAAATTTAAAGTTAAGAAGGAAATATGTGGCTCGTTTAATAGCTACTTACGAGGAATATTTAAAAAGTTCTCTTTAGCTCGACATGGTGTTGTGGCCAAACTACCATTCTCCTTGGAGAGGTCCTCTGGGGTCCAAAGCGAGGGTGTGTTACAAATAATAAAGAAAGATATTGACCAAATTAAACAAAAGTATGATGATCCTATAGCAATTCCCTATAAAATAGAGCTTGCAAATGTTAAAATTAAGGATTTGTTGGAAGATCTTCCAAAGATACTGCAAGATCTGGAAAAAGAAATGTACTATCTTATGGATTTCGATATAACACTAGATTTGGCTGGAATATTTAATAAAGAGGAAATGTGCCAATATCTTACAGAAAACTTTAACTTTTGCTACCAAGGGGCGTACAAGAATGGATATAATGTTATTGTAGATAATGTTAGTAAAGACTGTTTAACATGGTTTAATGTAAATAGCAGGGTAAAAATATATAATAAATTTATATGCCAGATTACAAGCCCTGGAGTAATTAAAAGTATAGGAAACCATATAATAAACTTTGTAAACTGTCCAGATGCGACACTAAAAGAAACGTCCTCGTCTGAACTAGCTAGAGAGAATGGAATAACAAGGTTAGAGGCAACAATCTATAACTATTGTAGAGGTTTTGGTAAAGGGTTTGAACCTTTAAGAGATTGTTTAAGTCTAATAGAAGACAACAAACGGTACTTTCAAAATGCTCCATTCTATGCTGTACCTCTGCATAAGATGTGGGTGAAAGTTGCCAATCAATTACAAAACAGTTGTTGTTTAGTGTTTAATGATTTATTACAATACGCATATTTGGGTAATAGTAATACGAAGAAGATAACTGGAGTACAACTAAAACTGCCAAAAGATAGTACACAAAGGGAAAAGTTAATAAAGTATGCTCTATCTGCATTTAGCTTTAACTGTTTACCAACTAACTATGTAGAGGTAATAGAGGAGTTTCCTGATGCCATAAGTGTAAAGCATAAGTGTTACATCAAATCTGGGGGCACATGTTTTACAAAATCAAATACACCTTTCTCCACTATACCTAAACACATAAATTTAGAAGAATTAGGCTTAGTGGAAAGTCCTAACCTTACTCCCTACGTTTTAAGAAGCCGGACCAATAAACTGTACCCATACACTATTAAAGAAATAGAGCCACTTTCCAAGCCTTTCTTAGAGAGTTGTTCCAAAAAGAGGAAATTGGAATTAGAAGACATTGACAGTAATAAGCGTAAATTGGAATATGTGGAAAATACTGTTGCAGAGGAATACAAAGCACAGTTGGCTAAAGAACAAGAAAGAAGGGAAAGAGAGGATAAATTAAAAGATTACTTCCTGCGACGTTGGGAGGATCTAGAGCATTATGGACATTATATAGTGTATGCGTTTGTAGTAAACAACAAGTTTGTGGGAGTGTTGGCAGAAAAGGATGGACGGAGGGGTGTATACTATGTTAAAGGTGTCTGTAAAACTCTATTTATAGAGATAAATAAGAATAGGCAAGGTTATAGCGTGTTGCCATACAGTGGTGATTTGGACATTATTTATCTACCTACCAACGAGCCACTTGCAAGCTTTAACACTAACGGAACCGCAACATTTTATGGCAATTCCTTTCCAAAAATAGAAAACCTAAGTTTCCGTAACAATGAGTGGGATGATGTTGGACAAGAAGACATAGAGATGCAAGATATTAAAGGCAATGTTAAATTTAAAGAATGTAGTAGACTGGACGATTTGGAATATGGTGCGGAATTATTAATAAGCGCTATTAAACAAGTCCAACATAGGGGTAGAAAAAGATATATTGTACAGTTTGAAAATATTCGTAACCTTTATGTCTCCAACCACTGGCTGGAAAGGGAGCTAGAATGTGGGAAGTTTGATTTTAACTGCAAAATTAAAATTAAGTTGGATAAAATAAAGACTACTCCAAACAAGCACAAAGAAAGATTAGTGTTTTGTGTTTAGTTGTTTTGGGTTTTAAAAATTTATATTTTGCTATCGCATTGGCTTAAAACATATCCAAAATTTAGGCAGTTCTGACCATAAATATTTTGTAGATATATATTACTTATCAGCTGGATGTATATAATAAGCTTGTATTTATTTTTTTTAATCCAACCGTAATAGTGAATTTGGAAATGGGGTATTTACTTATGCAATGGCCAGTAATATATTGCAGTCATATCCAAAGTTTGGTTACGACAAAACAGCACTAAAAGGGAAAAAATATACGGTAAATTTAGATATAAGGGGATATAACAAGTCGAAAAGTAAATAAAGGAGTTATTGGTAGTAATTTACAAAATATAGTTTTGTAAAAACACAAATACCAATGTTAGTTTTTAGGTTGCGGCAAAACAAACAACACATCAACTGTATTATAGGTGGAAATAATATTGTAATTTTAGATATAATAGTTGGGGGCTATAACATATCCAAAAATAAATCAGACAATAAATGCTTAGGACAATATCCAAAGTGTAGGCAAATCGGACAATAAACAGCAAAGTCAGTTTTGGGATTACAGCAAAATAAACAAACAAAAAAGACAAAATACTGTATTATAGGGGGTAGTGGAACGTGTGGTAGTGTGGTCTTGTTACCTATATAAGAGCTATAACATATCCGAAAATAAATCAGACAGTAAATAAAGAAGTTTGAAATTGTTAGTATATTTTTCAAAATATTTTTTAAATTTGACCATTATAGTTAATTTGTCAAATGTGGATGGTACATATACACTAGCCTAGAATAATGACATATATAAATTTTAAACAAATCAGACCATAAATAAAGAAGTTGCCAATTGGCAGTATTTTTCCAAATTTTTTAAAATTTAACCGCAATATTTGTAAAATGTGGATGGTGCATATACATTAGCCTACAACAATAACATATCCAAATTTTAAACAAATCGGACAGTAAATAAAGAAGTTGGCAATTGGCAGTATTTTTCAAAAATATTTTTTAATTTGACTGTAATAGTGAATTTGGGAAATGTAAGGCTAATTTATTAAAACACTTGACTATAACAATAACATATCTAAATTTTAAACAAATCGGACGGTAAATAAAGAAGTTGGCAATTGGCAGTATTTTTCAAAAATATTTTTTAATTTGACCGTAATAGTGAATTTGGGAAATGTAAGTGGAATTTATTAAAACACTTGCCTAGGACAATCACATATCCAAATTTTAAAGAAATCGGACAGTAAATAAAGAAGTTGGCAATTGGCAGTATTTTTCAAAAATATTTTTTAATTTGACCGTAATAGTGAATTTGGGATATGTAAGTGGAATTTATTAAAACACTTGCCTAGGTCAATAACATATCCAAATTTGAAATAAATCGGGCAGTAAATAAAGAAGTTGGCAATTGGCAGTATTTTTCAAAAATATTTTTTAATTTGACCGTAATAGTGAATTTGGGATATGTAAGTGGAATTTATTAAACCACTTGCCTAGGACAATAACATATCCAAATTGAAGACAAATCGGACAGTTAATAAAGAAGGTGGCAATTGGCACTATAGTATTTTTCAAAAAATATTTTTTAATTTGACCGTTATAGTGAATTTGGGAAATGTAAGTGGAATTTATTAAAACATTTGCCTAGGACAATAACATATCCAAATTGCAGACAAATCGGACCATAAACACTAAAGATAGTTTTTTAGCCTGAATTTGAAAATTAATTTTTAAAAATATAGAGGAGGGATGGGGATTGGGAAAATATATTTAATATAGGCAAGGGTTGGACATTAGTATAGGCTAACAAGGAAACTTGTGTAAGGCGGGAGCTGGTGTCGGTGCAAAAACGGCTCCCCATAAGAATAACATGGGAAAAAAGCGCCGAATAGTATGTTAAACCCCTAGTTCTCCTCTACTTATAGGATCTTGAGCCTGGAAGATAAGACACGGCCGCAGAGTTGTTTACCCATCACTTCCATCAGCTTTCAATTGCAGAGTAGTAATTTGTGAAATTTGTGTAGTGTAGTAAAATAAACCGCTATGATATATACGCGACGTCTTTCACGTTATATACAATTTTATGTTTACAAGTAACTTCTCGTCGTGGTCCTTAAAAAATATTTGAATAATCAAATATTCAGATCAAATAATCAAATCTGGGGAAAACGCTAAAATACTATATACGATTACATATAATTTATATGTAATCGATTATTTATATGTTTTCGATTATTTGGCATAACAAAATGTGGCTTTGAAGATATACTCATATGGAAGCTGGCAACTGTGGTTTGGCCTCAGCTTCCAGGTTCTAAATCAGTCTTTGAGAATCGCAAGGTCATTTGTGAGAGTCACTTCAGAATTTTCTCTTGAGCGACCAAGGCAGTATGTAACGTGTACAAATTAACTTGACTCAGTTAACGGAATATCGGCTGTATCCTATATATTAAAACACAGAATTACAGATTTTCCAGAAGAACGTGTGAGACTTCCACTGGACCGATTTACACGCGGGTGGTGTCAAATGTAAGGGAATAACCCCTATATTTGCAAATTTTACATTAAATTTTGGTATCCGGTCAATAACTATTTAAAAAATATGATTAATATTTTTCCTATAGCAATTTAACATAGGGTAAAATTTCAACTTTGCATCTCTTTGATCAGTTCATTTGAGGTTTCCACTTAACCGTTTACACGCGGTTTGTTATAAATGAAATATCAATCTCTCTAAATTTGTGCAATAAACTTATATTTTTGAAAGAATTTAATTTAGAATGTTAAGTAAGAACTTTATAAAACCTATTCTATCACATTTTAAGTTTTTCTAACCAGCTGATTATCAAATCACGTATATTGTGTAACTAAGAACAGACAAAATAGTTATATACAGCAAAATGAATCCGCTGGCTTGGAGAAAATCAGCAGTGGCCAGTATCGTTCAACGATGCATCGCATATATTGCAACCACTGACGTCGATTCAGGCTGGCCCACAGAAGAAGATAATATTTGTTATCATATGTTGTGATTATTACGTTATTAATAGACACAATCTACAAGTATAGAAAACCCTTTAAGTAGTGACATCCCTGACATTCATTTTTAGCTTCGCTCCTTGAGCTGAGAGTAAACAATACCGCTGCTGTTCGTATGCCTATTATTTCCCCATAGTTCCACGAGGAGCGCTTCATTCAACCCATTAAATGTCAAAGCAAAGTTTGTTTTGTAAACAATAGAGTAAACAAGATGTGTACTGTCATCCGTCAAGAAAACAAAATCCAACAATTAGCAAAAGTTTCAGATCAACTGACTAGATTAGAAAGTCCGTAATCGCTCTAAAATGACCCAATAAGCGTGATTACATCGAATATCCTATACTCTAATATGAGTAAGGTTTGCTTGCTTGCGTGCTTGCTTGCTTGCGACACGGATCTCAAAAACGGCTTCAACGATTTCCTTAAAATGTTCAAAATAACTAATTTCTGGGATAAAAATTAGTTCTAGACAGGCCTCATCCCTAGGAAAAATCAAATAATGTAAAAAAACTAAAATGAAAAGTTAAAAAAATTAACATTGGGCTTATGGAGTTTCAAATCAAAACAAAAGAATTGTAACAGCTGTTCATAATCAACCAGGGAACTGTCAAAGTAATACTCATGTTGTTTATGATTATTAACATGTGGTTTCCTGAGAGCAGAGATTAAAAAATTTGAGTTAAGATTACATATATAGAGTAGTAAAATAAATCAAAGGGACATTGAGCTATAAATATCAACTGGAGGGACCTTAAAAATGTAGAAAAGAGGCAAATGAATAATAAAAATCTGATTATCAGTAGAGGGGGGAGTGGTGAAATATTACTCCAAGTCATCTAAACAAACTGACTGGCCTTCCCCCGAGCAAAGCTCGGCCCCCAGGTACTTTAAGTCAATGATGCAAACTTTGAGGATAATCGTGAACTACCCTAGGAATTTATTTATAAACTTGTATTTAAGTAATCATCTGATTAAATAAAACTAGTGACTTACAGGGGCTTTAGCCCCTAACATATGGTTTTTGTGTAAGTGGATAATCACAGCTGATCATTAGTTTATTTTGCTTATTAATAAAATTTTGCACTGTATGTGATATTTCCGTAAGAAAATCATTGGATATTTGACGCTCAGTGGGGCGTAGCCCACGTAATTTTCGGCATTTCTGATATTTTCCCCACTGTCCTTGGCCCTCAAGCTTTAAAATGAATCGTCATAAACTAACTTAACTTCTTCCTAGCTCGAGATATTTCGTGAGGACCAATTCACTTACGGAATTATATCTGATTAAATAAAATAGCTTCATTCAATTAATTGATGGCAAGAGAATTTGAAACACTGTTAGACGCATTTTTTAGGTAATTCACATGATTTATTTTGTTCTTATCTTATTTAATTAAAAATCTTAAAATATTACAGAGTTGCGGAGAGAAGTCGTAAGTTATATTGTGCTAATTTAGCAAATTAACTAATTTCACTGTTGGTTAATTATTCCGTAGGGAACCATCGAATACTCAACCTTAATATTGCATTCGTCGAATTTTGAAGGGCACCAACTTTTATATATTTAAAGGAGAAGCCTCATCCCCTATTGATCTCCGGGGGAGGCCATCGTTTAGATGTATGACCAAATTTTCTTCCGTCCTAAATATACATTATTAGCCTATCACTAAGTCTAATCGACTGGACTGAATGTCAAAAGACTTTTTACTTATTTCTACCATTATTCGATCTAACAATTAGTACATTTGTACCATATTTCAATACAAATTCACGTAACATGAGAATGCACTCTACAGGTGACTAATACCCAGTTAACGAACAAAAAAACGCGCCTATATGGTGTGATATCCTACAGCTCAGCACTATTGAGATGAGGAGGTGCGGGTTGAAGTCCCGGTAGAGCTCGCATTACACTCGCATACCAGAAAAGGAAGATCATGATTGCATTAAGTGTACAATTTCACAATTTTGTTTAAATAAATCCTAGCCATGTAATTAGCATTATTGTCTATATTTTAACAGTATGCAAAATGTACAAAGAAACACTAATTCCACCTAAAAGTATAGAAGGAAACCCTCTTTTCTAATTCATTGCCCGAGTTAAAGAGAAATGCCCGCACAGTTGGCTGTGGAATCCCACAGATGAGGGTTGTATTAGATTTTCAATGTTATGGTTTACCAACCTAACCAACTAGTGAATTAATTCCGTCACCATTGATTGCTCGTGTAGTGAAGGCCTCTATATTCAGAGAGAGTAATTCTTTAAGAGTCGTAAGTGTTGCAAAATTGAAATGTATTTTTTCAACGTTGGAGAAACTTTAATGAGGACAAAACCTACGAATATACTTCCCTTTTCATTTAATATTTACGAGAAACGCTTGTATTTATTTTGAACTCCAACATAAATTGTATCAATGCTTGCAATGACCAATATTTCATTTGGTTGTATTCTAAAGTGTACACAAACACCAAAAATTCTGTATATCAGGATATTTATTAAGATCGTAATCAATTAAAATTCCTTGCTCTTTAGTCAAGCAGCTACACTAGCAGTTAAAGAATGTACAGCTATTTTCGATCGATGCTGTTGGAGCCATTGACCTGATCATTCGTTTTACTGAGTGATAGCGAATTTTCAGTGACTAGTAAGACTTAAAAATGACTAAGGGCTGGAGCTTTATGTCGGCCAAAATGTCCAACGACCACGCCATTCAAGCTTTCAAATTAAAAATTGAAATATTGTATGTGAATTACAAAGATTTGCTGTTTTGATATTCCTGATTCAAATTTGATTATTTTATTGTTGTTCCCCTTACCAGGACGTGTGTAGTTGTGTAGGAACACAGTCAAAAAGTGTAGTTTTTAACTGAGAGTGTAGCTTGTAAATTTCTGTGCTTAATACGAAATATATCTCTCCAAAAGGTTGAATTCTGTTCAGTGAATTAATTCGAAATATGGGTAATAAAACTAAATACCCAAAATCATAGCAGTCTAAAACGTTTCCTAAATCTAGGATTACGTTCCACCCCCTAGTAACAAATGTGGCTCAGTTAACTTCCGCTCCTACAGTCCAATGATGATTCGATCTGTCCGATACCTCCAGAAAAAGTACCCACATTTGTCTCACGGACGCTTCCATTCGTGGACCTGACGTTACTTAGCTCTTACGACTGAAACGTATAAGTGTGTTTGGAGGTTTTCACTGAAGGACTTTTCTAAGAAAGTTTTGTAGTCAATTATTTATTTTAGCTGCTTCATTTAGGAGTCATGGAAAAGTGGAAAGCTTCAGTAAAAAGCTTTTCAGGTGTATAAAAAGTTGATAATGTGTAAGTTAATTATGTTAGTTTATTGAGCCCCCATAAGCAGCAGCTAGTAGTTAGCAGTAACAGTGGAGCACTTGCATACGCTAATAAAAATAAATAGCTTTGACAGTTCGAAGCTGCTTATCCTAGAACTAAGATATTTAGGAATGCCACCTTGTATATTCGTAATAAGTTAAAATGAGTAAAAAAATTAGGCCTTGAAAAAATAAATATTTATGAAATTCTAACCAATTGAATTTGAGGCCTTATTTAATATACTAAATACTTTTTCCAACCAGTAATATACGGTATGTTTGACCAGTATCTTAATTAAATTTGTCTGACGTTTTGCAAGTGTCATAGTCGAGTTTGGGTTTCGGTGAAGGATCTTACCCACTAAAATAAAAACTTTTTTTACGAATTATTTCTCGACACAAAATAAAGTATTTTCCTGAACCATAAATAACAAATTGTTCAGATATAACGTGTTGCACATTTTACTCGTCCAAAAGAAGTGTTCACTTTGCAGTATTTTCGAGAAGGATCTTTTGCGTGTCATATAAGAATAAGGTAACGGTACGGCTATGTCATCGTGGACTCGTAAAATGATACAGTTGCTTAGTTTAAGATCTTCAACCAAACACTCATTCAATATTTGTTTTGTTTATGAAAAAACATATGTCAAATTGATTAGCCTGTTAGCAGCTTGAAGGTATAATTAACATCCATAACACAATCAGTCTTCAATCCAAACACTAATGTTTATTTTTAGAATTGTTTATGTCGGGATGAAGCCATAGTATTGCTAGCCTACAGAAATCACTGGATTAATTGTTACAAAAAACAATTGTATTAGTTCTGATTTTCTATACCAAGAAACATACTGTTTTTAAGATAATCTTGTATATAGATATTAAAGAATATTTACTAAAAGCAGCCAAGCATGAATTGTTACTATACAAGAAGGCAGTGATGAAATGATAACACCCCCTGGAGTGTTCTTACGGAAACGTTAGTGTCGACATTATCCGCCAACAGCGCTGTAGTGTTCCCTCGTCGGCTCTTCAGCACCGATTATTCTTATGTGCAATAACGTCATACGTAAACTTTATTGTGAACACTCTAACTAATAATGATCACTACAGTTACAGTAAAGTAACGTAACAACATGTAAAGTTGTAACGTACGTATAGCATGTTTAAAGTTACTTAAATATTTATCACTAATAACTCACATTTCTACATATGAAAAACACTTGATTTATACCCAATAAATTAATAATTACAATCTGTGCGTGTAATAATAATAATTACAGCAGTGTGTGCCGCCTTCATATCAACTGTTCATAATCCTTAAAATGATTTCTTAATACAGTCAGTATTTGCTACAAGCATAAACCCCATTCCCTATAATTGAAATCGTAAAAACGTGATTAACAATTTAAAGTTCCAATCAAGTTGTTTTAGTATGATTATGAAAACTATACATATTGTTAAATAAGTTTTCTTTCTGATCCAATATAGGCTACCAATAAGTGTATTTTCTGGAAAAATTAATTACTTGTTTAAAGAACGGGCAAATCCGTTCCTGAAGTTTATTACAACATTGTAAAGTCAAATTGTTTCAGCTTGTTTTACAAGTCACTAAGATGTAAAACTCTTCTTTATTAAAGTTCGACGAGGAGGTGTTTTAAATGTAAAGGTTATTCCTTAGGACGTCGCTAGTCTTTCAAACAAATTTTATAATTAATATTTTCCGTTTATAATGCACTTTTCTCAGTAATGCCAAACTACTTGATGTTGTAAAATGAAAGTTGGTAAACCAGATAATAATCATCGCAGTAAATAAATGTTCTAACTAAGGAAATTCAATAGTAACAAATGTCTAACTGTTTTACTGTTTTAATAATATACTGCTGTATAGCTTACCAATACAAAGTTATTTAGCTATAACCTCAAACCCAACTTATTTAGTTATTTTGTCTCATATATTTTAAATAATAGGATCAGTTAAGAAATATCTAAAGTATAAAATTATACTTTTCATAGTATTAATTGAGTCGATTAGAAATTTGAATTATCACTCGGAATTCCTTGTTCAAGGTTTATAGCCATTTGAAACGGCTATATCACATATACTTGCAATGATTCTCTCAATAATTATATTCGTCGATAGTTTGTTTAATGTATGTAGTGCTTAAAAGGCGAATTTGTATTGATAAACTACATTGAGCTAGTACTAAAACCTTGAGAATAAAATATTTGAACATTGGTTCAAATAATACGTATAATCCTTTGTATATTTAATAAGAAATATTATTGATGTTCGGGATTGTTCAACGAAAGTGCCCCATGGTGAGTATTTAGCGTGCTAACTAACATATCCAGTTGTAATTTATAAGCTTAATAACTAGGCTGTCTAAAACCATCTTACAATATGACAATTCATAATTAAGTCTAGCTGTAGTTAAGATTGTGGGTAAATTATAGATGCATTTTCCCCCTTCAAGGGAGTATTTTAAATATTTTACACCGTACGTTTGACGCGGGTTTTAAGCAAATGACACCAAAGGTACTTGCCGTTGGAAAATTCATAACGTAAACGAAAGTGATAAGATTAGCATAACTATTACAGAAATTATCTTATTAAAATCACTATAGATCTGTAATTCATTAGTTATCAGGTTCAGGTTGGGGCAGTGATCAGTCACTGAGTCAACACATATCTGTCACTGTCAGCAGCCGTCAGCTCTGTCAATACACTGTTGACGCCGCACTGCATCAGTATACATAACAGCGGTTAAGGAGCTAAGAACAATAGTACATCAACTACGCGAGGCGTTTGTTAACAAATACAGTCTAATGAGCACCGTTGCGTTTTCAACAATGTAGTTTCTGCAATACTTCCCAAGCAAATATTTACTGTGGTTAAAGCCTTAGTTCTGTGGCTGGCTGGGATAATTATATAACGAGATTGTTTGGAGTAAATACACAGGTCACTTTCTACCGGCGTTCTACTCTGTCACAAATTCTTTGTACCAATCCAACTTATGTAACTTAGGGATGGTAAGAATCTTCTTAGAAAGGAGTGTACCGTACTAAACAGATTTCGCGGTACCAATATGGGAAGGTGTAATGTTTGAAAAACGAAGTAGGGAAAGGTCTTCGATGAATAGTCTTCTGATTGAGGGACCAATTACCGTACTATGAACCACATTAAATAATTTTCCTCAGCGTGTTTTGTAGAAGGAGCTGGCGAATGTCCACAGTTTTAGTGATGGGTCTTAATTGGATAAGGGGAACTTAGCTGTATTAATGATATATCTCCTCTGTTATTTTATCAACCACTAATAAAATAAATATCTTTAACATTACCAGTATGCATTACCGATTAAGTAATAGAAATAGGTTGATTATAGTTGCTACCATCAAGTCACACGTTGCATATATACCGTATCATGCAATAAAAGGAATAGCTGTTAACCCAAACAATTTAAGGCTTACGCCACATAATAACAAAACCAGAAGTGGTTGAGAAATCTACTTTAATGGACTCTTTTATTTAGTTACTGTCATTTGCGTATGCCTAGTACTGTACTTGGATTATTACAGTTACTTCAATTCTTTGCCCTAAGACTTTACTTCATTTCTTTAACGTTGTGGATTTTACTAAACATGTTTGAAGAAAACAAGTTGTTGGGAGTATAAGCATTATTAATTGAAGGAAGTATTGGATTCCTTAGAATGAACTCAATGTTAGATAGCATGAGTAACATTAGACCGATTCTAAAACGGATTACTATTTGTGTTGATTAAGTGAAAACCCGCCTTAACTTTCCTGTCCGTACGTTCAGATGGATAAAGCACTGTTTTCCATGTCACCGTACAAACATATGGGGTGTCGGTCATTTGCATTTTATCTGCAACTGTCTAACAAAACACAAATAATGTAAACAAATTGTCAAACACAATATCGATCGGGAGTTTTCTCCCGCTTGTCTAAAATTAATTAAAACAAGATTAAGGTGTCCGTATATGTATAGCTTATTCGGTAAAATACGCCATTATTTTAGATTATATTATCTTGTTAGTATGAGTTTTATTAATAAAAATGATTAAGTTATAAACTTGAGAATGACCAAACTCAATTAATCTGACACAAAATTATATTATGACTTGATTTGTGTTTTAATTGTTAAGTGAGATTGAATTTGACATAAACTTAAAATTATTGATTCTTCCAGTTTAAATACCTTTATACAAACGTTAATATACTTTCAAACCAGATTTATTAAGAGTCATTCCAACTATGCTGGGACCCAAAAATGTTTTAGAGTTTAGGATTAGTTTCTCGCTGATAGACTTGAGCGAGGTCCCTCAGGGCTCCACCCCCACCTTACAGATTTATAGCTTCATTTGTCCAACGACTTTCTCTCTCAAATCCTACTAGATAGACGTATGTAGAAAAACTGGGTTCTAAAAAACAAGTAGGTTTGTTATTTTGCTTCAAATATGTGGCCAGTTCTTTGCTTCAAATCAATCTTTTATGTTAAATAAGTAACACTAATTAGATCTGAAAAGATCATATTTTGATTTTTAACACTTTAAGACTATTTAGATAAATCGTTAAATATTCCGATAATCTTAAAAGCCAAATGCCTAATTTTCCAACACAGTTTTCTTTACGTTGATCAGTTTGATATACTATTTAAAAACACTATAAACCGACTTGTGAGATGTTTAAAGTTTACTTAGGTAGGAGGTGTTGTACATATACGGTAGTTAAGGGCCACATTAAAGAGAGTATTTATTAAGTCCCGAAATGATTACAATTTCTTTAACTGTAAAAGGGGAAAATGATGATTTATACACGAATACTGTAACATTGCATTTGAAGCAACTCAGATACCCTACAAAGTATTTTTTTTTTTTTAGTTACAGTATTGGTGTGGTAAGTGTATTTGTTTTGTAGCAGTTTTTTTATTTTTATTTGTCACTAGCAGAAAAATAAATATTGGATAGTAATATGGATTGATTAAGACACTATACATAACTTTTAAGGATTTCCACAGCATTATACTTTGCTGCAAACTCAATCTTGAGAGGACGATTAAGCTGAAAAATATGGGATTCTAATTCTTTATTGAAAGAAATTTAGTGAAAACTTTAACCGGATACCATTTTCAAATAAGGAGTTCATTTGTAGTTGAGTTATTATATACAAATACAGGAGGCTCTTTAACTGATGTAAAACTCCACCTATATAAACCATGTCAGAGTCCGTGGCATGTAGGGAAGGTAGTAACAGAGAGGTGGTGAAAACCCCTATCCCGATTCTCCTCCGTCAGTTGCATACTGTCCGTGGCACGTAGGGAAGGTAGTAACAGAGAGGTGGTGAAAACCCCTATCCCGATTCTCCTCCGTCGGTTGCATACTGTCCGTGGCATGTAGGGAAGGTAGTAACAGAGAGGTGGTGAAAACCCCTATCCCGATTCTCCTCCGTCGGTTGCATACTGTCCGTGGCATGTAGGGAAGGTAGTAACAGAGAGGTGGTGAAAACCCCTATCCCAATTCTCCTCCGTCGCGTCGGTTGCATACTGCCGGCTGAAAAATACAAATGAACAATGATTTTTATGTTATTTAAGAGATGTTTATTTACTATGTTACACCGTCTGCTCGATATATTTCGTATTGTGTTTATTTTTAATTTGGTTTTCTTATTCGAAGTGTCGTTGTATTTGGTTTTAAAATCAACATGTTTTATGAATCTTAATAACTTTGGTTTAGTTTACCATTTTCTATAAATTAAAGTTTGAAATTGTTAAATATCCCAATTTTGGAATTTTTTATATGTTAAAACGTATGTTAAGGTCTGTGTAGTTGTTTTGGGATAAGTTTCTAATTTATATCTCAAAGCAATATATAAAGGTTGGAAAGAAATGTATACACACAGACGGAAAACTAGGCACCGGAGACACACGTTCGGATGTCCATTTCCTTCTCAAGCCAAGGAACAGTTTTCACTTAGTCGTTCTAGAACGTCCTGGGTCACGATGTGAATACGACTCATTACAAATAATGAACAGCAGCGATGAGTTTCATTTTTACACATTTATATTGGCTTGTGCAGCATTGCTAGTAATTAATGTTTTTAAACTACACATTAGCAATTAATATCTGAAACATCTAAAATGAAGTACATTTTAATTTCAAGGCACTGTTTGGCGTGTGCCACTGTTTAATTTGAGCGTTAATAGTCCTATTTAGGTATATTACTTTAAATTAAGGTGAACTTAAACTAAACATATATTAATTCTTCTGTATGTATTAGCTTTGACGAGTGGTCAAACGTTGTGAAGAAAATTAATTATTGACATTTTTGGTTGTACTAAATGTAGTAATAGTTTGAAAATTAATCTATTTTAATTATTTATAAAATTAATAACTTCACCAAGGTTGTTCCGCAAATAAAACTTTAAACGCTGTGATATGAAACTAGTGGTTAACAAAATAAACATTAATTCGAGATTACCATTTGTAGGAAAACGATTCACTTGATGCGCTTTAATCACGTAAACTTCCTTTTATGAAATATTTAAAAAATCAATATGTAAATTATTAATTTTTTTAACCAGTAGAATTGAACAAATAAGGCAAGAAACATATTCAAGTGGTGGTTAAGGCACGAAACTTTGCTGTTACTTTGACTACTTGTTAAGTTAATTAGTAAAGAAAATACTAATCATACTGATGAAACTGAGAGCTTAGTACTGAAAGATAGGGTTCAGAGAAGATTTATAATTTCACATAGAATGAAACTTATTTTTCTGATTTCTTTAAATAACCCCCACAAAGAGCAGCTATGAAGTGTGGTTTAGCAGCAGTAGTGTGTAGTGAACCATGCATGTAGGTGTGAATGTGCCAGTGTTGTTATCTCGACCTGTCAAAGCAAGACAGACGACACTCGATCGCAGGTGTCGAGCGGCGCAGACGAATACATAACACTGATTACCCCCACAAAGAGCAGCTATTTAAGTAGTGTGTGGTGAACCATGCATGTAGGTGTGAATGTGCCAGTGTTGTTATCTCGACCTGTCAAAGCCAGACAGACGACACTCGATCGCAGGTGTCGAGTGGCGCAGACGAATACATAACACTGATTACCCCCACAAAGAGCAGCTATTTAAGTAGTGTGTGGTGAACCATGCATGTAGGTGTGAATGTGCCAGTGTTGTTATCTCGACCTGTCAAAGCCAGACAGACGACACTCGATCGGAGGTGTCGAGCAGCGCAGACGAATACATAACACTGATTACCCCCACAAAGAGAAGCTATTTAAGTAGTGTGTGGTGAACCATGCATGTAGGTGTGAATGTGCCAGTGTTGTTATCTCGACCTGTCAAAGCCAGACAGACGACACTCGATCGCAGGTGTCGAGCGGCGCAGACGAATACATAACACTGATTACCCCCACAAAGAGCAGCTATTTAAGTAGTGTGTGGTGAACCATGCATGTAGGTGTGAATGTGCCAGTGTTGTTATCTCGACCTGTCAAAGCCAGACAGACGACACTCGATCGGAGGTGTCGAGTGGCGCAGACGAATACATAACACTGATTACCCCCACAAAGAGCAGCTATTTAAGTAGTGTGTGGTGAACCATGCATGTAGGTGTGAATGTGCCAGTGTTGTTATCTCGACCTGTCAAAGCCAGACAGACGACACTCGATCGCAGGTGT
Organism: Allygus modestus; assembly: GCA_963675035.1. NCBI lineage: Eukaryota > Metazoa > Arthropoda > Insecta > Hemiptera > Cicadellidae > Allygus > Allygus modestus. Next base: position 100,731,167 of record OY776111.1, on the reverse strand, counting down.
CGAGCGGCGCAGACGAATACATAACACTGATTACCCCCACAAAGAGCAGCTATTTAAGTAGTGTGTCGTGAACCATGCATGTAGGTGTGAATGTGCCAGTGTTGTTATCTCGACCTGTCAAAGCCAGACAGACGACACTCGATCGGAGGTGTCGAGCGGCGCAGACGAATACATAACACTGATTACCCCCACAAAGAGCAGCTATTTAAGTAGTGTGTGGTGAACCATGCATGTAGGTGTGAATGTGCCAGTGTTGTTATCTCGACCTGTCAAAGCCAGACAGACGACACTCGATCGCAGGTGTCGAGTGGCGCAGACGAATACATAACACTGATTACCCCCACAAAGAGCAGCTATTTAAGTAGTGTGTCGTGAACCATGCATGTAGGTGTGAATGTGCCAGTGTTGTTATCTCGACCTGTCAAAGCCAGACAGACGACACTCGATCGCAGGTGTCGAGCGGCGCAGACGAATACATAACACTGATTACCCCCACAAAGAGCAGCTATTTAAGTAGTGTGTCGTGAACCATGCATGTAGGTGTGAATGTGCCAGTGTTGTTATCTCGACCTGTCAAAGCCAGACAGACGACACTCGATCGCAGGTGTCGAGCGGCGCAGACGAATACATAACACTGATTACCCCCACAAAGAGCAGCAATTTAAGTAGTGTGTCGTGAACCATGCATGTAGGTGTGAATGTGCCAGTGTTGTTATCTCGACCTGTCAAAGCCAGACAGACGACACTCGATCGCAGGTGTCGAGCGGCGCAGACGAATACATAACACTGATTACCCCCACAAAGAGCAGCTATTTAAGTAGTGTGTCGTGAACCATGCATGTAGGTGTGAATGTGCCAGTGTTGTTATCTCGACCTGTCAAAGCCAGACAGACGACACTCGATCGCAGGTGTCGAGCGGCGCAGACGAATACATAACACTGATTACCCCCACAAAGAGCAGCTATTTAAGTAGTGTGTCGTGAACCATGCATGTAGGTGTGAATGTGCCAGTGTTGTTATCTCGACCTGTCAAAGCCAGACAGACGACACTCGATCGTAGGTGTCGAGCGGCGCAGACGAATACATAACACTGATTACCCCCACAAAGAGCAGCTATTTAAGTAGTGTGTCGTGAACCATGCATGTAGGTGTGAATGTGCCAGTGTTGTTATCTCGACCTGTCAAAGCCAGACAGACGACACTCGATCGGAGGTGTCGAGCGGCGCAGACGAATACATAACACTGATTACCCCCACAAAGAGCAGCTATTTAAATAGTGTGTGCTGAACCATGCATGTAGGTGTGAATGTGCCAGTGTTGTTATCTCGACCTGTCAAAGCCAGACAGACGACACTCGATCGGAGGTGTCGAGCGGCGCAGACGAATACATAACACTGATTACCCCCACAAAGAGCAGCTATTTAAATAGTGTGTGGTGAACCATGCATGTAGGTGTGAATGTGCCAGTGTTGTTATCTCGACCTGTCAAAGCCAGACAGACGACACTCGATCGGAGGTGTCGAGCGGCGCAGACGAATACATAACACTGATTACCCCCACAAAGAGCAGCTATTTAAGTAGTGTGTAGTGAACCATGCATGTAGGTGTGAATGTGCCAGTGTTGTTATCTCGACCTGTCAAAGCCAGACAGACGACACTCGATCGGAGGTGTCGAGCGGCGCAGACGAATACATAACACTGATTACCCCCACAAAGAGCAGCTATTTAAGTAGTGTGTGGTGAACCATGCATGTAGGTGTGAATGTGCCAGTGTTGTTATCTCGACCTGTCAAAGCCAGACAGACGACACTCGATCGGAGGTGTCGAGCGGCGCAGACGAATACATAACAATGATTACCCCCACAAAGAGCAGCTATTTAAATTGTGTGTGGTGAACCATGCATGTAGGTGTGAATGTGCCAGTGTTGTTATCTCGACCTGTCAAATCCAGACAGACGACACTCGATCGGAGGTGTCGAGCGGCGCAGACGAATACATAACAATGATTACCCCCACAAAGAGCAGCTATTTAAGTAGAGTGTCGTGAACCATGCATGTAGGTGTGAATGTGCCAGTGTTGTTATCTCGACCTGTCAAAGCCAGACAGACGACACTCGATCGGAGGTGTCGAGCGGCGCAGACGAATACATAACACTGATTACCTCCACAAAGAGCAGCTATTTAAATAGTGTGTGGTGAACCATGCATGTAGGTGTGAATGTGCCAGTGTTGTTATCTCGACCTGTCAAAGCCAGATAGACGACACTCGATCGCAGGTGTCGAGCGGCGCAGACGAATACATAACACTGATTACCCCCACAAAGAGCAGCTATGAAGTGTGGTTTAGCAGCAGTAGTGTGTAGTGAACCATGCATGTAGGTGTGAATGTGCCAGTGTTGTTATCTCGACCTGTCAAATCCAGACAGACGACACTCGATCGCAGGTGTCGAGCGGCGCAGACGAATACATAACACTGATTACCCCCACAAAGAGCAGCTATTTAAGTAGTGTGTCGTGAACCATGCATGTAGGTGTGAATGTGCCAGTGTTGTTATCTCGACCTGTCAAAGCCAGATAGACGACACTCGATCGCAGGTGTCGAGCGGCGCAGACGAATACATAACACTGATTACCCCCACAAAGAGCAGCTATGAAGTGTGGTTTAGCAGCAGTAGTGTGTAGTGAACCATGCATGTAGGTGTGAATGTGCCAGTGTTGTTATCTCGACCTGTCAAAGCCAGACAGACGACACTCGATCGCAGGTGTCGAGTGGCGCAGACGAATACATAACAATGATTATACTCCGTTCAACTAAAGCTCCCTTATAACTCCACAGATTTGTACAATCTTCATATTAACAAAACCTACTCTATTAAAATATCATTTTACTTATTTTATGATTAAAAATGTAATACGCACAATTCATAATTTAGCGTATTTATGCAAGGATAATAGACTACTATTTACGAGTTTCCAGTTTACCAGGGGAAAGGTAAATAAATACTTTTCATTGGTATTACTGTAAAAGTGGGGAAGTAACTAAGAGGATACAAAACCCGTAAAAACAACTTAATAATTTATTGTCTTTCTAAAGGATTTGGCTTATTTGGTTTTGTTTAATAACCCTTAAATTTTAAGAGCAGTATGTTTCATCCAGAAAAACATAATTAAGTATAGTTATATTAATTGCCATTATTTTATAATATTTTTGACATAACAAACCTCCTTGCTATATACAAGCACTTTGGTTCCCAATCTCGCCGCATAATGTTTTAAGAAAGAAAAATGTCGTCAAAGACTTTCCACATAAATTTACTCATATTCTGACAGTTCATGCTGTCCTTAAAATAATGATACCCTTTTTAATAATGTAAACAATTATAGATACTTTAATGGAAGAACACTAAATCTAATTTAACTTCTAATAAATTCATAAATATTGTTTGCCCTCCTGGAACTATTGTAGATAGCAAGTTATACTATGGTAGCAGGGTAGCATAGTGTTAAGCGTGCTCGCTTCATGACTTGAAGATCTCCAGATATATCATGAGCAAAATAAAAAAAAACACTAAATTTTGTGTGAATGTTTGAAATTGGATCCAACTGCCATTGGTCATGAACTAAATCAGTTTATGATTCAGTCGGGCTGAGTCGACTGCAGCAACCATGGTGAAGTTTAATTTACCTTATTTTACAAAAGTTAGTCAGTAATAACATGACATTTTATAATAGGTTTTTATGGAAGCCAAATTCAAACGAAATTTAGTTTCAGAAACGATACGTATGTAGGATTTCTTATATATTTTGTTTATACATGTATTCGTATGTTTTAATTATTATGAGATTTATAGTTATATTTTTTATAGTTATTTCTATTTTTATAGTTTATTACATGCATGCTAAAATTCAATTCTTTTTGTCGATCTATCTTGAATCTTAAATTAATTTGTACAGATCAAAAGCATACTAACAGACCGGAGCCTAGCCAGTTTAGACGCACGTTTATGTCTTATTTGTTGTTTAACTTCACCTAATAATAAACGACTCTACTCAACGGGACCAAATAGTTCGGAAACACCCTATATATATGAGGTTCCTATGATTTTCTTGACTACAGATTTATCTTGCTTTTTTGATAAAACTGTAATAATGGAGGGTGTAAAATACATTTCAAAAACACAAGAAAACGGGACTGTTTTGTTCAAGATATGTCAAAGTTTAACTAATGACGCCATCTACAGGCAGGTGTGGAAGTTACAAAGACGTATCACTCTCACTGATTCCCTCAGTACGTCTCGATCCCTCCAACAATTCATCAAACGTGCCATTTTGTCTTTTCCATTTTACCTCTTGTAAATTTCTCTTCAGTTTTTAAAGTATTTAGGTATTTGATTAAAAAATCTGATATATAACGTCTTTATTCTGGAGCCTTTCAACTTTCAGTTTTTATTTTCTTTAAACTCAAGTCATGCAACACAGAGGTACAAAATATATATGTCCACTTTCAAAGGCTAGTACTAGCAATCTAAAATTAAAAAATGAATTAATACTAAAATAATCTTCTTGTAACTTGATTCATGTGGGATGCGGTTGTAAATCTGCGGACAAACAGTGGAAACTATATTCCTTCCCACCTGGATAGGACCTCAAGCTTAGCATCCTATTGATTACGGTGGAATTCTTAAGATAGTGTACCTTCAGCATGACTTTGTGAACTAAACATTTCCAATGGTGGATTTTTATCGATAGAATTTCCGTTGCTTTCGTTTTTGACTGACATGGTCGAACTTCTTGTGACTGATTGCAAGTATGAGAAAAAGCTTTGTGACGTTTGAATTAAGTGCGTGTTGTCTATGGATAATCTACCTCCTAGGACTGGGAGAGCGTGTAATACTCTCTAGAACATCACAGTAGTCCGCTTGAACTAACCACTTTAACCTAAACCAATACTTTAATTACTCATTGCTCTACCGTTACTCCTGGTCTACCTTACTAGTCTATAAATGACTGCATGACTTAAGAAGTTTGGCTGACGTCCACTTCGTCCGGCGGTTGGGGTCCCTCGAAAACAGTTCACTTCGTCCGGTGGACAGGTTGTATAAAAAAGGGTCATTATCAGATCTCCATCGGTGGTGCCAAAACCTTCCACTTCGTCCGCGTCGCCCCGTACCTCTCCCGGCCCAGCGTTATATTAAACCCATGCATTATATATTAAACTACTCACCTTAAAACATCTTTAAGTACTTATGAATTCCTCTTTATCGTAATGATCATATAGGCTTAGTTTAACCTTTATAACCAATACGGTATGAAACTATCTTTTTAGACGGCTTCTATATCCTTGTTGAGGAATCAAAGTTGTTTTATGGTTTATACGTCAAAATGTTTATAACAGTTAGTAGTTTTTTTTGCATCCATACAAACTGAACTGAAATTAAAAGATTGGTCGTAATTTTAGGCAGGTAAAACATTAATTAATTAAATTATACTGGTTTGTGTTTTGCGACCATTATATTAATCCATAAATAATAATATTTATTTAAAACTGTTTGTATCTCACCCATTGTAACTTACATAGCATTGTGTAGTACTGTACTTTGTTGGACAAACATGTTTAATATGGGACTTGCATATTTATCATTTTAAATTTAAGATACACATTTTAGTGACACATCAACTATTTTAATAATAATATTTCCCTATGTTGTTTTATAAGAAATTTTACAAAAGGTTAGTGAAGCTAAAAATAATTTGCCAACAAACTGCTTGGTTTTAAATGGGTGTGACCGTATCTACTTAAATGACCAGACATATTTCAAAATTATTAAGTTTGTTATGCCACTTATTAATCAATTTCCCATAATGCGTTACATAACAAACATCGAAGTAACAAACTTTAATTGCTAAAATAACTGGACTTGTATGCTAAACTGTTATATGAGTTTATACATTTGAATCTTGCAAAAGACGACGAAATTATTAAAAAAAATACTGTTATACATAGCATTTGTTTACTAGGTTTTCTTGGAGGGAGCTCGTCATTATGTAACAGTTCCTTCTTTGTGTTAAAAGTGAGCTATTCCTATCGTGGATGCGGTATGCAGATATCGCTATGGACAACGGTTTGCGTCGGGTTTTTGCGAAATTCCAGTTTTAAATTTAAGTGTTTGTGAATCAATTAATGATTTGCCTATTTTAAATCACAACCAATCTTTTAATTTCAATTCATCACCACGTGTGGTATGAAAACATCGACCTACTGTTATAATCGTTTTGACGTCTTTTAACTAAAATACATCTTGGTTTCCTTAACAAGGAAAAAGAAGCCGTATAAAAAGATAGTTTCAAACATAGGTTATAAATATTAAACTATAAGCATATATGAGTATTACGATACATAGGCATTCATAAATACTTAAAGATGTTTTCAGAGGAGTATTTTAATATAACATGCAACTAAGTTTCCGCAGCCCGCTGGTGCGGGAGAGGTACGGGACGAAGTGGAAGGATCTCGCACCACCGATTTAGATCAGATAATGACCCTTTTTTATACAACTTGTCCCCCGGACGAAGAGAACTGTTTTCGAGGGACCCTAACCGCCGGACGAAGTAGAATACAGGCAAGAAGGCTAGCTGTGTCAAATGTTACTCCAATAATTTCCACCACTTCATAAACAAGTTAATGGTTTGCCCCTTAAACCGTGCATTACTCATAATCGCATATTTTTCAGTAGGGTAAAAATAATGAATATTACTTGGGATTCAATGGACCACGTCTTCAGCCCAGAGTTGTTTTCAACCAGCGTTCATTTATTTATCAGCTAAAGCCGTTTTAGAATACTAGTAAAAACTGAGTGTCACCTGACAACGTTATTCCACTGATGTAATTGTCAGAGTGACGTTCACAAATTTTGTTTGCCTCCAGGACTGATTAAAATTGTCGACTTTTCATGATCTTTAGTCAAGTTACAATTACAGAATCAACCATATGGTCGTTATCATTATCAAATCGATTTGTCACAAATTATTGGTTATCTATACCTATAAAAGGCAAAGCCCGCACTCACTGACTGACTGACTGACTCATCACGAATTCTCCTACTTCTCATTTACCTAGAGAGTTGAAATTTTGCTCACTGAATCTTTAGGCATAAACTATGAAAAATAAATGGTTTTCATGCTGATCTGACTTTAGGGATCCGCCAGAGACCCCGACAAAGTTCCCATGTATTCTTGATGAACATTCATTTTTGTTTGAGCTGATTAAAATACAAACAGCTGATCTTGATTCGTATTATCTCCGCTGGCTAACTACAGAATGCAGCACACACAACTGTCTTAGTTGTTATTAATCATTTGCGGGGCGAAGCCTGCGGGTAACAGCTAGTTTAATACAAATGTTTGATTAATCCAATTAAATCCCTTATTTGAAACTTCTGATTACTGGACAAAAACAGGAATAAAATTGACAACAATTTCTAAAAAAGTTACCCTTTAATGTTTAAAATATTTTTGTAGCTTTAATGGCACTGTCATAATTTACATTATTATATTATTTAATATTTACATAATGATTTCATGCATGCCTACTGTTTTAGAATTAGTCAGTTTATTTAGTTATGTGTTAACATGTAATTATCTGGTTTGAAATTTACCATAACCGGGGAGAGAAACTTATGTGCTGCAATTTTTCATTATACGAATTCTGTAGTGTTGTAAAATAATATAAAAACGCTAGTGAAATTCAAATTAAACGACCAAACATTTACTTAGATTGACATTGACTAAAGATAAAATCTAGTTGAATAGCTGTAATCAAGCTAGTAATTGTGTTGGTTAATTTTTAAACAGCTTGAGATCCAACTTACAGGCCTCAATGAGCATAAGCCCTTCCTGTTTGGATCGTTTACAATTTATTGGAATCTCATCCGAGGATAAGTCCTAATTTAGCCAAGCTACAAGTTAAGTTTTATACATCTGTATTATTTAATGCATTTATTTTCATATATAGTAATTTGTAAGTATAATTTGTAGTAATTTGGAGAAAATCACAGTCTCTGATCTATATATTTCAGCTTTGATTACAAAATTGTGAATGTTTTATTATACCAAAGATAATCTTTTAATTCTTTATTTGGTGGTTTGATGAATTTATTGAAAGACAATTTATATACGTGGTTTGGTGATGAGCGTATTACGTATTTAGCATCAGCCCTTTGAAAAATATCGAGTCGTTCTTACGTTAGACGTAGTGTTTAAATCTTATATCCATTATATAATGTGCCGGGATTATACCGACCAGCTCCTGCGCCGTAAGCCAGGAGGTGGATGGTGGGATGAGCGTATTACGTATTTAGCATCAGCCCTTTGAAAAATTTCGAGTCGTTCTTACGTTAGGCGTAGTGTTTAAATCTTATATACATTATATAATGTGCCGGGATTATACCGACCAGCTCCTGCGCTGTAAGCCAGGAGGTGGATGGTGGGATGAGCGTATTACGTATTTAGCATCAGCCCTTTGAAACATATCGAGTCGTTCTTACGTTATACGTAGTGTTTAAATCTTATATCCATTATATAATGTGCCGGGATTATACCGACCAGCTCCTGCGCCGTAAGCCAGGAGGTGGATGGTTGGATGAACGTATTACGTATTTAGCATCAGCCCTTTGAAACATATCGAGTCGTTCTTACGTTATACGTAGTGTTTTAATCTTATATCCATTATATAATGTGGTGGGATCATACCGAACAGCTGCTGCGCCGTAAGCCAGGAGGTGGATGGTGCATGAACGTATAACGTCTTGAACATCAGCCCTTTGAAAAATATCGAGTCGTTCTTACGTAGTGTTTAAATCTTATATCCATTATGTAATGTGGCGGGATTATACCGACCAGCTTCTGTGCCGTAAGCCAGGTTCTTGATGGTGGCGTGAGCTTATAACGTCTTTAACATCAGCCCTTTGAAACATATTTAGTCGTTCTTACGTTATACGTAGTGTTTAAATCTTATATCCATTATGTAATGTGGCGGGATTATACCGACCAGCTGCTGTGCCGTAAGCCAGGAGGTGGATGGGGGAATGGTCGTATAACGTCGGTAACAACAGACTTTTGAAACATATTGAGTCGTTCTTACGTTAAACGTTGTGCTTTCTTATTGTATTTTAAAAACAACTTTAGAGGACGAAATCTTTCTAGAGCACAAGAATAATTTAAAACGAGTTCGCACGCAGCACGCTGACGTGAGGGAAGTGAATTTCCACTTAAAAACTTTTAAAACTCAAAATCTGTGTAAAAACATACATGTATTCCAATTTTTATTGATATCTGAAAACACTGATTTTCGGCTGTTCTGATGCTCCTGGATTCATTTAACTGCAAAGCTGGGAATACAATTTTGCGCATTATAACGTTAGGAGAAGGTCCAGGCAGGCTTGAAAGTATGCGTGAGTTGCTGGGGATGATAAAAGTACTCTAAACAAAGGAATAACAGGCTTTTCTAGTGTAAAACCCTCATAAGACAACGTACTGTGTTTAGTCGAAAGACATTTTTTTAATAACTCGTTATATATTTATGCTAGAATGACGAGAGAGGGCTTAAAACTTTCGCCTTACTAATTCCCATCTGTTTACATGCATTAATTTTGCATCCAGGGCCTTTCTGACCCTTTTTGGGCCCAAAAACTCAAAATTTGAAATATTAATCCCCAAAAAAGGGGTTTAAAGTTTTCCGATTGTTTAGCCCAACGAACTTGTCCAACTGATTACAGAAAGGAACGTCCCTACGAAATTTGAAGTAAATCGGACAAAAATGCGACCGCTAGACTGCAAACACACACACACACACACACATATATATATATACACGTATATATGTATATATATATATACAATTTTGAACGACCCCCCAAAACGTGTTCAGGGGGTCACGTTAGGAACTTCTATGGTTGTCCAGGGCTTAAGTTTCACCGTGCGGGTCATGCTAATAGTTCACTTTCCAAAGGAAATTCACTAATAACTAATTCATTGTAATTGAATTGTTATGATATATAAATGCATTTTATTTCCAATTATATGTTCGCATACCATCGAATATATTTAATTGTATTGTTGTTGCTTCATTAAACTATTAATTTAATTTAACCTAATAATTTAACTAAGCAACAATAATACAGTTAAATATTCATTGGTATGAGTAAATATAAATTGAAATAAAATACAAGGAAGTTCCCTATTGCTTTCGTCCACAGCAGTACCCCTTCTTGACATAAAAAGTTGAGTATCATATCTTCCTGATTATAGATATACTCCAAATGAATTTCAATTATAAAATAAAAATACAGAACACACCTTACGATCACATTTCTTACTCGGTTTCTCAAAAATAAAGCAAGAGGCTTGGCGTAACCAGGAGTCCCACGTATCAGTATCTAGTTATGACAGAAATATGAAACATTAGATATCACGAACAAATTTTACTTGGCTTGCAGGTGATTAAATAACGCTCAAAAGGATAAGAATTGTAATGAATTTCTTTATAACTTATTTCAATTTATATATTCTCATACCAATCGGATAATACATTATTATTTTGTTTAATTTAAACCTTAATTGAAGTACTAACGTATTGCATTAGTACTTCAATAACGAAGTACTAACGTTAGTAAGTTAGTAAGTACTAACGTATTACGTTAGTACTTCAATTAAAGTTTATCCATCAAATTCAATTTTAATGACTTTCTTTGTAATAATTACTCCAGTGATAATGTCGACCTCCAGCAATAGTTACTGAAATACAATAGGAAAACTCAACGTTTATTATAAGAACGATATGTTTGTAAGGGTAGTATCTACACGCTCATCCCACCTCTAGCTTACGGCGGTGATCGCCCCAGCTGGTCTCAACTCTGTATAACCCCCCTACTTTATATTATGGCTATAACCACACGCTCATCCCACCTCTAGCTTACGGTGGTGATCGCCCCAGCTGGTCTCAACTCTGTATAATCCCCCTACTTTATATTATGGCTATAACCACACGCTCATCCCACCTCTAGCTTACGGCGGTGATCGCCCCAGCTGGTCTCAACTCTGTATAATCTCCCTACTTTATATTATGGCTATCGATATGTTTGTAAGGGTAGTTTCTACACGCTCATCCCACCTGTAGCTTACGGCGGTGATCGCCCCAGCTGGTCTCAACTCTGTATAATCCCCCTACTTTATATTATGGCTATAACCACACGCTCATCCCACCTCTAGCTTACGGCGGTGATCGCCCCAGCTGGTCTCAACTCTGTATAATCCCCCTACTTTATATTATGGCTATCGATATGTTTGTAAGGTAGTTTCTACACGCTCATCCCACCTCTAGCTTACGGCGGTGATCGCCCCAGCTGGTCTCAACTCTGTATAATCCCCCTACTTTATATTATGGCTATAACTACACGCTCATCCCACCTCTAGCTTACGGCGGTGATCGCCCCAGCTGGTCTCAACTCTGTATAATCCCCCTACTTTATATTATGGCTATAACCACACGCTCATCCCACCTCTAGCTTACGGTGGTGATCGCCCCAGCTGGTCTCAACTCTGTATAATCCCCCTACTTTATATTATGGCTATCGATATGTTTGTAAGGTAGTTTCTACACGCTCATCCCACCTCTAGCTTACGGCGGTGATCGCCCCAGGTGGTCTCAACTCTGTATAATCCCCATACTTTATATTATGGCTATAACTACACGCTCATCCCACCTCTAGCTTACGGCGGTGATCGCCCCAGCTGGTCTCAACTCTGTATAATCCCCCTACTTTATATTATGGCTATAACCACACGCTCATCCCACCTCTAGCTTACGGCGGTGATCGCCCCAGCTGGTCTCAACTCTGTATAATCCCCCTACTTTATATTATGGCTATAACGACACGCTCATCCCACCTCTAGCTTACGGCGGTGATCGCTCCAGCTGGTCTCAACTCTGTATAATCCCCCTACTATATACTATGGCTATCGATATGTTTGTAAGGATAGTTTCTACACGCTCACGCCACCTCTAGCTTACGGCGGTGATCGCCCCAGCTGGTCTCAACTCTGTATAATCCCCCTACTTTATATTATGGCTATCGACATGTTTGTAAGGGTAGTTTCTACACGCTCATCCCACCTCTAGCTTACGGCGGTGATCGCCCCAGCTGGTCTCAACTCTGTATAACCCCCCTACTTTATATTATGGCTATTGATATGAGTAGTTATGTAAGTGTAAGGTTTCATGGTTCTTTGACATTTATGTTAAATATATTTGTGATTGAAATTTCGTCTCTTAGTGAACTGGTGGCTGGTATGGGTGTTTGAACTATTCAGTGAACTATTCAGTGAACGAGTCACTGTGGTTGGGGGGTTAGTTATTGAATGGGTGGGTGTAAAGGGTGTTATTAAGGTTTACATTGGCTAATGGTGGAATATGAATATGACAAGGTTATGGTAATGGTTACTTGGTGGTATATATTGAACAAATTCACTAGATATTGTGGAGGATAATGGAAAGTTCACATTATTCTAACGTGTATACACTCATTGTTCATTTATATTTGCCAATATAACATCTAGGTGATAATCTATATATTTTAATGTGTATAACTGGTTTTATATGGGCTGTGAACCCCTTATTGTATCCGTTTGTATCCGTTTGTATCCGTTTGTATCCGTTTGTATCCGTTTGTATCCGTTTGTATGATGTTTTTGGGGTCAACGTTTTTGAAACGGCCGATAGCAGTTGAATTTCTAACTTGTGGGCTACCTTGGATTCAACACCAAGCGAAACCCGCGGGTGACGGCAGGTGGCAGGTGGCGGGTTTGGTTTGTGTTGGGTTTCGCGAAACCTGCGGGTCACTTTGGCATTAAAACTTGTTTGAAAGTGGTTTTATAACAACCAGACGCTTCGTTTGGAGATCCTGGAGTCAAACATATTATTCGTTCAAGATTGTATATTTTTACAAAATAATATTGGGGGTTTATATATATATGTGTGTGTGTGTGTCTGTGAATGCAATAGTAAATACAGTACGTGTATTACAAGACTATATATTTTGAAAACGTGGACAATTAGTTATTAATTCTCAAATTTAAGTATTTATCTAATTTGCTTAGTTTTCTTAAGTTTGTAATACAGTATCATTATACATTTATACTATACCGGGGTTTAAATAAAATCGAATACAGTATACAGCAGCAAACCTGCGTACTCAGGGAATTTCCAATGCATATAAATGTATCTTAATACCAAATAAAGCCACATACCAAGTTTCATCAATATACATTCATAAACAAAATATGACATTTTAATTATTCTCCATTAGAATAACATGGCGACCGATTATGCGGGTTTGCTGAAGGAAGGGACACAAAAATTGGGGTTTTATACAAATATCAATATAACAACTAGGCAAAGCCACATACCAAATTTCATTGCTTTATTTTCATAATTAAGGGAGATAACACGTTACTTGTCCTCCATAAGAATAACATGGGGCTGAGTACGCAGGTTTGCTGCATACCAGTTTTTATTCATTTATGTTCATAATTAAGGGAGACATAGCATTTAATTATTCTCCATAAGAATGGGCTGAGTACGCAGGTTTGCTGCAACAAGGAATAGAAAAAATGGATTTCTATGCTAATATCAATAGAACTTAACTAGGTGATGTTGTATACCAGTTTTTATTCATTTATGTTCATAATTAAGGGAGACATAGCATTTAATTATTCTCCATAAGAATGGGCTGAGTACGCAGGTTTGCTGCAACAAGGAATAGAAAAAATGGATTTCTATGCTAATATCAATAGAAATTAACTAGGTAAAGTCGTATACCAGTTTTTATTCATTTATGTTCATAATTAAGGGAGACATAGCATTTAATTATTCTCCATAAGAATGGGCTGAGTACGCAGGTTTGCTGCAACAAGGAATAGAAAAAATGGATTTCTATGCTAATATCAATAGAAATTAACTAGGTAAAGTCGTATACCAGTTTTTATTCATTTATGTTCATAATTAAGGGAGACATAGCATTTAATTATTCTCCATAAGAATGGGCTGAGTACGCAGGTTTGCTGCAACAAGGAATAGAAAAAATGGATTTCTATGCTAATATCAATAGAAATTAACTAGGTAAAGTCGTATACCAGTTTTTATTCATTTATGTTCATAATTAAGGGAGACATAGCATTTAATTATTCTCCATAAGAATGGGCTGAGTACGCAGGTTTGCTGCTACGGGAGCCTTTGTCAAAAAAATTTTTTTTGAGGAAATATCAATGGTCCACAACCAGATTAAGCCGTATACCAAGTTTCGTCAGTATACGTTCATAAATAAGCGAGATATAAAAATTTTCTTTTCCTCCATAAGAATAACATTAGACAACGTACTGTGTTTAGCACTTTAAATATCTCGGTAACCAATTGACGTAGAGGAATGATCGAAATACCAAATTGTGTGTTTTTTTAAGCTGAATCGAATGGGGAAAACTAATACTTGACTACTTCAAAAATGATATGTCAAAAATTCAAAATACCCATTGTTGGGGTACAAAACCCCCCCAAAATACCCCTTTGGATAGAGCGATCTGGCTGGTTTTCGAACTTAAAGTCATAAATGTTGCTTTACACGTTTATACCAAATTTCATCAAAATCGGATCATTTTTACGAGAGTCATCGTGCTCACGGACACACATATATATATTATACACACAGTTTCGAACGACTGGTGTTTTTGGGGTCTGGGGACCTCAAAACGAAAAGTTATCATGGTCCCGGGTCTTACCATGCCGACTACGGTAATAGCTTCTTCCCCATAGGGGAAATTCGCTAGTAGTTTCATCAATACTTGGTAGCTACTACCAAGTTTCATCAATATACATTCATAAACAAAATATGACATTTTAATTATTCTCCATAAGAATAACACGGCGGCTGAGTATGCGGGGTTTGCTGAAATAAGGAATACAAAAAATGGGGTTTTATACCTAATATCAACATAACAACTAGGTAAAGCCACGTACCAAGTTCTATTAATTTATGTTCATAATTAAAGGAGATAACGCGTTAATTATTCTCCATAAGAATAACATGGGGCCGAGTACGCGGGTTTGCTGAAGCAAGGGACACGATAGAGCGATCTGGCTGGCTTTCGGACCTAGGGGCATAACTTTAAGACGAAAATTTTAAGCCCCCTCATTATTCTAGCGCCAATATTTACCGCGTTATTAAAGAAAATAAAAGTTGAGCAAACACAGTACGCCGGCCATCTACAAAATACATCGGGTATCTGTATTTCCCGTCCGCAACAAAAACACAGTTGTCCACCGCGATAGTAATGAAAATTAAAAATAACGAATAATTAAAATAGAAACGCTAATTAATAAATATGTTGTTACTTGCGTTAACTTTTACGGGAATCCAAATTCAATGAACAGCGGGCTGTGTAGGTGTATCGCAGAGACCATTAAAATATATTCATAAATAAGCGATATATGCAATTTTAATTATCCTCCATAAAAATAACATTGGGAATGAGTACATAGAATTGCTACAACAAGGAACATAACCAATTTGTTTCTATGCAAATATCAACATAACTCAACTAGGTGAAGCCACATACATAGTTTCTTCAATTACATTCATAAATAAGCCGACACATTGAAGTACAAAAATATTGTACATATTATTTTAGGCCAAATATATTTTAAACACGTTGTAGTAAATTCAATTCCCTACATAGAAATGTATAACACATGGGGAAAATATTTTATTGTACATGTGTTATGTAATAAAATACGAAAAATCGCAACTTTTGTCGAGTAAGACGAATAATTAGTGAATCGGAGATAACTCATGTAAGGTAATTATTTATAATAATATTGTACATATATTTTTGTAGGTTATGAACTAAGGAAAACAAATATGTAATATTGTGGGGAGTAAAAAAATTATTATTACCCGTTTACTATACAAATAACTAGAAAATTAGCATTTACGTAAAAACATTTCGAGAAACTGAAGTACAAAAATCTTGAACAGATTTTCTTAGGCCAAAAATATAATAAACATGTTGTAGTAAATTCAATTCCCTACACAGTAATGTATAACACATGGGAAAAACATTTTTATTTACCTGTCTTATGTATATAAACAAATATACACGCGATACTATGAATGATAGGCCTAACAATCGTCTAACATTATGCTAAAACACTCAAAAACATTAGACTCACTTTCACTTCACCAATTGACTAATTTATCCCTTTCCAGTAATATTTATGCATAAAGATTACTGTTATACACAACCACTACACTGTCACTATAAACTCCGAATTTAGAACAATTTCTGAAATAATCGCGGATAAAAATTCACTTACAAAGATGTAGGTTATACTTGAGGTTCATCTGACAACAGCAAGAATCGGCCAAACACCTGCCTAACTGATATTTACTTGCGTTGCTCAAAGTAGTAATAGTGACCAGTGATGCCATTTGTCAAAACAAAATTATTCTACGTTTCTTCTGCTACAATTTGACACAACTATTGACTAGTTATAAAACTTCCTATATATATATTTACAGCGTTTCATAATGGTCGCCGGGCGACCATTGGCCATTTGTCAGTTTTGGCAAAAACTCCTGTTTTATAAAAATCATATGCTCTTTGTTATCAATGTATCGTTCAAATAATTAATACGATAATGTACAGCCACTCTTCTGCTGTCCAGTGGTACCAACCGCAACTCCATAAGACGAAATTTACCCCAGTTCTGTTATTTTGTCCCAGGCCATGTTTGACGAGTTTCTACGAGTCAGTTGTAGGTATTGATTTGCACTAAAAAAACCATTCACTTTATATAGTCGTTACGTTCTTATACAACTGCTATATGGTTCATTTATATAATAAAATGAAAGTTCAGAATGTCATCTTTCAAGTGGTATATAACTTGTCCACTTTCGAGTTAATTATAAATTACTTTTTAGCATTGGAAAATTCTTGGACCTTAATAGTTGCCCGGCGACCATGGCCATTTTAAGGGTAAGATTGAAATGGTCGCCGGGCGACCATTGGCCACGGCTAGGGTTAATTTATATTCATAAATAAGTGAGACATAGCATTTTAATTGTTCTCCATAAGAAGACAGTGGGGGCTGAGTATGTGGGTTTGCTGATACGGGAGCCTTTGGCAAAAATCTTTTTTGAGCAAATATCAATAGACCAGATAAGGCCGTATACCAAGTTTCGTCAGTATACGTTCATAAAGAAGCGAGATATAATTTTGTTCTTATTCTCCATAAGAATAACATTGGACAACGTACTGTGTTTAGCACTTTCAATATCTCGGTAACCAATTGACGTAGAGGAATGATCAATACACCAAATTGTGTGTTTTAAGCTGAATGTAATGGTGAAAACTAAAATTTTACTATTTTAAAAATTATATGTAAAGGGTTCAAAAACCCCATTTTTGGGTACAAAACCCCCACCAAAATGGTATCAATATTTTAAAATTACTCGAGTCACTCTAACGCCAATTTTAAACCAGCAGGTGCGAGGCCAGCCGTGGTGGTGGAAGGAATCTATTATGTAATCCACTCTAACCATTCTCAGAAATGCGCCTAATGTGACCCAGTGTGACCGCCAAACGCCAAGCAAAATCGCCGTCGGGTGATTAGTTTTAGAGTACAGTATTATATAATCATATTTTGTCTGTCGTCGGCCGCTGTGAGTCGGCTGCCCGGCCCGTGTGAGTGGGGGGGGGGGCTTGTAAACCCGTTTCCAGTTTCCAGTGGGTTAAAAGGGGCCCCACAGTTTGGCCAGTTCTCACAGTTAGATAATACCACATCATCGGTGAAGATTGCGCCAAGAACATCAAATTGACCTCGCTGCGGTTAAATAGGGTGAGTTATTTTAATTTTGTTAAGGCCTTGTTACACATTTTCACAGAGTTAATACTCTGAGAGTTAACTTAATACATTCTTTAAGTCAAGGTAGTATAATAACAACCAGCAAATTGTGTTGAACCTATTAACATTTATTACAAAGGAGTTCTGTGTACTGTACCGTAATTACATTTGATACATTAATTTAATTATTATAAAATATAGAGTTTTAATTTAATTTTTGCCAATATTTTAAAGGTTCAAGAAAACTCGGTAAGCCAGCAACGTATGCAAGACTGAATGATTGTGATACGAATGATTGTATGAATGTAGACTAGAAATGTCAATATTTAGAAGTGTCGTGGCTAAAGAATCAGTCTTAGTAAGTAATAAGGCTGGAGGGTCCGTTACGTCATAGTATTAATTTTTTGTTATCCTCTAAAAAATGGGGCTGAACGTTGAACACTGTAAAATCGTTAAGTTGGTTTTTCATAGAATATATTAAGTGTTAGTTAAAAATAAATTAAACTGATCTATAATCACAACTATTTTACAGCTTTTAAATATGAAATACGATAGTATAAACTAATCATGACATATGATAATACTGTACTATTCAAAAGAGTCGTTCCAATTCAATTTGGCTTATATAAAATGTACTATTAAAAGTAATAATGCATTAAATCATTTTACATTGAACTTATTGTTAATAACATTACCAGTGCTTTTGAGATATATAACATTTTAATTATTCTCCATAAGAGTAACATAGGGACTGAGTACCTAGGTTTGCTGCTGCGGGAACCATAGGTGAAAATTTTTTTTGTGGAAACAACAATAAACCACAACCAGATTAAGCCATATACCAAATTTCGTCAGTTTATGTTCACAAATAAGCGAGATATACATTTTTTCTTTTTCTCCATAAGAATAACATTAGACAACGTACTGTGTTTAGCACTTTCAATATCTCGGTAACTAATTGACGTAGAGCAATGATCAAGATACCAAATTGTTTGTTTTTTTATGCTGAATTCAATGGTATAAATTAAAATTTGATTTAAATTAAAATTACATGTGAAAACCCCAAAAAACCCATTTTTGGGGTACAAAACCCCCCAAAAATCCCCCTCTGGATGGTGCTATTGGTCTGGTTTTCGAACTCGTTCAAATAAATGGTACTTTACACATTTGTACCAAATTTCATTAAGATTGGACCCTTTTTACGAGAGTTATCGTGCTTACGGACACATTTATATATATAAAAATTTGAACGAATAGTGTTTTTGGCATCTGGGGACCCCAAAACAAAAAGTTATCATGGTTTAGGGCTTAAGTCTTACCATGAGACCTACGGTAATAGCTTCTTTTATTTTTTTATAAATTGCAGGATATATAAGATCCGCTATAGATCCATATATCTCTAAATAATTCAATTATAATTTAATTAACTATTTTAAATTACTTGTCTTCTGGAGTAGTTCTCCCATTTGTATAATTCAAGTTACAAACCCAACACGTCAACCGTTGAGGAAGCTATTTACAATCGCCACTATGGAAAATTAAAAAAATCACATTGGGCTTTTGTAGATTAAAATAAAAGCAAAAGAGTCATAACAGCTGTTCAAAATCTTTCAGCGAACTCTTAAAGTTATACTCATATAGTTTAAGTACTACCTGGGACTGAGCTTTGCTAGGGAAAGGTCAATCTTGTTTATGACTTGGAGTAGTTTTTCACCATGTAACTAACGAGCATTTTTGAGGTCACAACAGTTGTTATTATAATGTACCTTTGAGTCATTCTGGATATGACCACTCTACATGTAATCTTCATTCAAAGGTTTTATTATCTGATTTTATGGAACCACATGGAACTCATGTTGTTTATGATTATTAACATGTGGTTTCCTGAGAGCAGAGATTAAAAGATTTGAGAGAAGATTACATATAGAGTAGTAAAATAAATCAAAGGGATATTGAGCTATAAATAACAACTGGAGTGACCGTAAAAACGTAGAACAGAGGCAAATGAGTTATACAATTCTGATTATCAGTGGGGGGAGGTGGTGAAATATGCTCCAAGTCATCTAAACAAACTGACTGGCCTTCCCCCGAGCAAAGCTTGGCCCCCGGGTATCATATACTCTAATATGAGTAAGGTTTGCTTGCTTGCGACACTGATCTCAAAAACGGCTCCAACGATTTCCCTCAAACGTTCAAAATAACTAATTTCTGGGATAAAAATAAGTTCTAGACAGGCCTCATTCCCGGGAAAAATCAAATAATGTAAAAAAACTAAAATGAAAAGTTAAAAAAATTAACATTGGGCTTAAGGAGTTTTAAATCAACACAAAAGAATTTTAACAGCTGTTCATAATCAACCAGGGAACTGTCAAAGTAATACTCATGTTTTTGTTGTAATCTTAAAGCCTAACCACTAATATATCCCTCGTAAAAAATGTATAGAGAAACTTTAGAACGTTATACACAATCGTGTATTTATTAGTTTTTATCTTCTTCAAGTTTTGAGTAATTTTCCATACTGGTACCCAAAGTTTGGAATATGATATATAGTAGAGGGGGAGCCTGGGGTTGATAAAGGTCCACAATTTTAAACAATTTAAATTAAAAATAGGGTTTGTCAAACACAGCTGGCCAGAAATGCTTTCGGTTGAACGGTTGCATTGTTTTAATATGTTCGGCTCCCAGAGCCAGAAGCGGGTCTGCAGTGAAAGTTATCTGCCCGTATACTAATTAAAGATAGGGTGACAGCCAATGCTATAGCCATGGAGAGGCGTGTTGAGGCTTATCAATCAGCCGTTTGTTATCACTCTTATCACGTCCAGCTTCGTCGGAAGTGCGGAACAGGTTCAAACATTCCCCCGCCCTTCGCGTGCCCTTCACATTGGGTTTGGCGAGGTGAACTCATCGTAATGGTTTTTGTAAAACCCCATAGCATTGTTTGTATATAGTGCCCATAAAATTCATATTTTTATTGTTACATTGTTATTGTCACCTTAGCTAAATACCCAAGTAATGAATAGGCAGAGGTTTGTACAGTGGGGCAATCACTGTCTAATTAACCGGCACTGAGAGTAGGGCGAATACTGGAATATAGTCCCGGCCGTTCATACATCCAGTCTCGTGGGAAACGCCGCTGTTTTGTGATTCGTCAGACCGAAATAATTAAATTCGCCAGTGCCAACCCGATTCGCTGCCGTGCTCGGCAGCCATTGTTGGGCAGGTGGAGTGAGAGGGGAGAGAGAGACAGCTAGGCGGGTGTCGGCACGGGTCCAGAAACAAAGGGGAGTTTTTTCTATACCCCCATCTTGTCGAAACGTCGCCGCCATGTCCGGTCCCCCATATTCTGGAATGGGCGCTTTTGTAACCAGTAACCATTGATGTGGGATGTGGGACTGCTGCTCTTAAGAGTGATTTAGTTCCTTCTGTCTTCAACGCCGTTCAAGAAATCCCGTGTTGAGAATCAATATTAAACGTGTTATTACTGTAGGCATATAGAAAAAGAGCGTAATGGAATATGGTGCACTAATTAAATTTGATTTATCTCAACCAACCTCATATTAAACCATTCCTAATTAAAAAGTCCACTTTTAGTAAGTACGGTACTTTAAACGTTTGGTGTATGTTTTATAAATTTAAATATAAAAAACCGGCACAGTGTTCGGTACATGTTGGGTAATGAGGGGTATTTTATTCCCATATAAATAACGTAAGGGGGCCATACACATGTTACGTAACACATTTTATCGTCATTTAAGACCCCCCCCCCATGTTATGCACCACAACGCTTGACCACACCCCCCACTATGAGTTACGCGCAAGATTTAAGCATGTATTGTTGATTTTGGTACGTTTTCTGAAAATTAAAGTGATCACGATTTGTCTAAACTCTGTGAATAAGGTCTTAAATAACCTTTGGAGTATTCCGTAAATGTTAATACTCTTCGCAAAAATGGCCGCCACTTTGAAACGGTTAGAGATAAGTCAGTCCTGTTTTCACCACGATGTTTGTCTGTTAAAGAGCTTTAAAATGGTATAACGTGACCCATGTTGACACTTGAAAATTCCGAGATTCGAACTAGCGACCCCCAGTTTTTGGTACACGCCGTATTTTAAACAAGTTAAAACTATTTTTACGTTATTCCTTGGGGTCTATTTAGTGGGAAATAATTTTATTTCATCCTTCTAGGTTAAGTGGTTCGTCTGTAATTGGTTTGAGACACCTTACGTAAGACCCCCCGTATTTAACGTACGTTAAAGCTAGATTCGGAAATGCTTAATCTACACAATAGCTATAATAATATCCTAAATTTAGCGAATAATAATTACTAACTCAATATACTAGAGACGTAAAATCAAGCAAATTTGCGGAAATAAACAAAAATACCCCCGTCGCAGCAAACCCGCGTACTCAGCGAATTTCCAATGCATAATATTTGTCTGAATTCCACATAAAGCCGCGTACCAAGTTTCATAAAAATATATTCACATATACGCGATTTTAATTATTCTCCATAAGAATAACATTGGTAATGAGTACGTAGGTTTGCTGAAGCAAGACATAAACAATTGTTTTTTATGCTAATATAATTTAACTAGGCGAAGCCACATACCAAGTTTAATCAATATTCAATCATAAATAAGCGCTATATAACATTTTAGTTATTCTCTATAAGAATAACATGGGGGCTGAGTACGCAGGTTTGCTGCTACAGGAATAACCAACAAAATATCAATTTTTTGTGCAAATATCAACATACCAGTACTATATGAAGCCACATACCAAGTTTCATCAATATACATTCATTAATAATCGAGATATTTTATTTATTCTCCATAAGGATAACATTGGACAACGTACTGTGTTTAGCACTTTGAATATCTCTGCAACGGTTGGGCGTAGAATCACAATTTAAACACCAAAATGATTGTTTTGTGGAGCTGAATTGGTTGGTAAAAGCAAATGTGAAGTTTACATTAGAATTAACATAGGAAATACCCTTTCCCCATAAGATTAACACGGGTGATTTTATGAGTAGATTCTTTTGGATTTTCTCCGCAACCACTGATTCAAAATATTAAATTATTTGTTTTTTTAAGCTCTATAACATGGTCAAAATCAAAATTAAGTTTTTAAAATATTGTAGGGTGAAAAACGCAAAAAAACTGATTTTTGGAAAGTTTAAAACCCCCATAAACCCCCCTTCCCATAGCCCGATTTTTCTGGTTTTCGAACTTAAAGTCATGAATGTCATTTTACACATTTGAGCCAAATTTCATCGAAATCGGACGTTTTTTACTCAAGTTATCGCATTCGCGGACACATATATATATATATAAATTTGAACGAATAGTGTTTTTGTCATCTGGGGACCTCAAAAAATTATCACGATCTCGGACTTAAGTCTTACCATGAGACCCACGGTAATAGCTTCTTCCCCATAGGGGAAATTCGCCAAAAACTGAGTTTTACTGCACAGCAATTTAAGAAATGAATTAAAATTTAGGCCACGTTATCCTTTGAGGCGGCCAGTTCTACGCAATGGAACTTACAAGTAATGAAATCCACTTTACACAAATATGGATCGAGGACATATTTTTAACTCCTCAATCATCAAAATAAGTTAAAAAATAATGGAAGAATTATGTTTATATAAAGTGCCTTAGCATATTACATATATAGATACCCCCGTCACAGCAAACCCGCGTACTCAGCGAATTTCCAATGCATAATATATGTCTTAATACCATATAAAGCCGCATACCAAGTTTCATAAAAATATATTCATATATAAGTGATATTTTAATTATTCTCCATAAGAATAGCATTGGTGATGAGTACGTAGGTTTGCTGAAATAAAGAAACAAACAATTGGTTTTGATGCTAATATAATTTAACTAGGCGAAGCCACATACCAAGTTTCATCAATATTCAATCATAGGTAGGCACTATACAGGGTGATCAACTCAAGGAGGCCACCATTGGGATCTCAGAAAGTATTAATTTTACAGCAAACTTTTAATTGGGAACTTTACCTTATTTTTTATGCTCATTAGAATTACGTAGTTAAAATTTTAAAATTTGGTCGCCATTTTCCAATATGGCGACCAACTTTGAAATTTCTTATGAAAACACCTATTTGTTATGACTGATATGGGTTTTAAATTCAATTTTAAGACCTTTTTATTCTTGTTGTTATTTTAATAAACGTGACCGTTTAGCCGCTAGAAGCGCTGAAAGTTTCAGAAACTCTTATTTCAACACTTATTAAATAGGCATGTTTTACTATTTGCAAACAATAAAATTTAACTCAGAGTGCAATATTATTGTACAATGGAATGTAAAAAGCTGTTGCAATTTCACAAATACTTTATTATGTACAAAAACATACTTAAATTACTGTTACAAGTAATTATCTATGATGACTTAAAGCGGGTGTTCAATGTGTCCTCCATCTTCATAAATGCATGCGTGAGCCCTTCTGTGCAAGTCATTTACGGCTCGTGATAATGTGTTATGGTGAATGTTATGAAAAATGTCCATCACTTTGTTGCGCATTTCTTCCACCGAAGCATACCTATCGGTGTACGGTTCATCCTTCAAGTGTCACCATAGGAAGAAATCTAGTGGGGTTAGAACCACAGAATCTAGTGGGGTTAGTTAGTGGGGTTATGAACTACATTGAAACAAAAGTAATATTTGTTCTATTCAAAATTACAACAGACGCTGGTTAACAGTAATAATACCAGCAACAAAACAATTACTAGGTTAGACGAGCTAAAAGCAACTGTGAAAATTTGCAACAATGAAACAGCTGATTATTGCCTAGCAACACAATCATGTGTTACTGTTGTTCAATTGTAGCGAGCTGTACTTGGACTTACCCAATACACAGAGGTTGCGTTAGTGATGTTTTTAAATAATTTAAGTACTTTTTTTGTATAAAATAAAGTATTTGTGAAATTTCAACAGCTTTTTACATTCCATTGTACAATAATATTGCACTCTGAGTTAAATTTTATTGTTTGCAAATAGTAAAACATGCCTATTTGATAAGTGTTGAAATAAGAGTTTCTGAAACTTACAGCGCTCTTAGCAGCTAAACGGTCAAGTTTATCAAAATAACAACAAGAATAAAAAGGTCTTAAAATTGAATTTAAAACCCACATGAGTCATAAAAAATAGGTGTTTTCATAAGAAATTTCAAAGTTAGCCGCCATATTGGAAAATGGCGACCAAATTTTAAAATGTTAACTACGTAATTCTAATGAGCATAAAAAATAAGGTAAAGTTCCCAATTAAAAGTTTGCTGTAAAATTAATACTTTCTGAGATCCCAATGGTGGCCTCCTTGAGTTGATCACCCTGTATAACATTTTATTTATTCTCTATAAGAATAACACGGGAGCTGAGTAGGCAGGTTTGCTGAAACAAGGAACACAAACAGTTGATCTTTATGCTAATATAATTTAACTAGGAGAAGCCACATACCAAGTTTCATCAATATTCAATCATAGGTAGGCACTATATAACATTTTGTTTATTCTCTATAAGAATAACGCGGGAGCTGAGTAGGCAGGTTTGCTGAAACAAGGAACACAAACGGTTGTTCTTTGTGCTAATATAATTTAACTAGGATAAGCCACATACCAAGTTTCATCAATATTCAATCATAGGTAGGCACTATATAACATTTTGTTTATTCTCTATAAGAATAACGCGGGAGCTGAGTAGGCAGGTTTGCTGAAACAAGGAACACAAACGGTTGATCTTTATGCTAATATAATTTAACTAGGAGAAGCCACATACCAAGTTTAATCAATATTCAATCATAGGTAGGCGCTATATAACATTTTAGTTATTCTCCATAAGAATAACATGGGGGCTGAGTACGCAGGTTTGCTGCTACGGGAATAATCAACAAAAAATCAGTTTGTTGTGCAAATATCAATATATCAGTACTACGTGAAGCCACATACCAAGTTTCATCAACATACATTTATAAATAATCGAGATATTTTATTTATTCTCCATAAGGATAACATTGGACAACGTGCTGTGTTTAGCACTTTGAATATCTCAGCAACGGTTGGACGCAGAATCACAATTTAAACACCAAAATGATTGTTTTGTGGAACTGAGTTGGTTGGTAAAAGCAAATGTGAAGTTTACATTAAAATAAACTAAGGAAATACCCCTTCCCCATAAGATTAACACGGGTGATTTTATGAGTAGATTTTTTTGGATTTTCTCCGCAACCACTTAACCTAGCTTAATAATTCAAAATACCATATTATTTTTTTTTTAAGCTCTATAACATGGTCATAATCAAAATTAAGTTTTTAAAATATTGTAGGGTGAAAAATGCAAAAAACGATTTTTGGAAAATTTAAAACCCCATAAACCCCCCCTCCCATAGCCCGATTTTTCTGGTTTTCGAACTTAAAGTCATGAATGTCATTTTACACATTTGAGCCAAATTTCATCGAAATCGGACGTTTTTTACTCAAGTTATGGCATTCACGGACACATACATATATATAAATTTGAACGAATAGTGTTTTTGTCATCTGGGGACCTAAAAAACGTTTTCATGGTCTCGGGCTCAAGTCTTACCATGAGACCTACGGTAATAGCTTCTTCCCTATGGGGGAAATTCGCTAAAACTAAACATATTTGATTTTAGTCCCCCCAGATCGTGAACACATCACACTGTGCGACGGTGCGAGCGGGGAGATTGGCCGCGCGGCGTGACCAGCTGGCCCGGTTGTGTGCATCTCATTACCGCCCTCTGGTGGCTGCCGCGCCTCTGGACTGAGATTGCTGTCACTTCCCCGTTTGGTCGGCGGCGAGTCGTAGTAGACTTATATTTAACGGACAATGCCGGGTTATGCCTCACGTTAAGGTTTTGAAATTTTTAGAATAATCTTTGTAAATAAACTGATCAAATAACCCGCTCACCAGATGAGGCCATTTGCTCATTGATGCTCCACAACAGTATTAACCAAACTACGGGTAATAGCGCTACACATTGCTAACGATCATTGGTTGGTAGTGGTAGAATCAGAAACACGATGTATTAGCGTTACTGATTGGAGCCGCGCGATCACCCGACCCGTCTGAGCGTTGCGCAGTGGCACTACGAACACGCCTAAGAAAAGATGCACCAATTGGTCCCAAAACAAGATATGCAGTATAAGACCCCATGAAACTAATAACACTGTTTGAATTAATTAAGAAACTGTCGTAATTAGATTTATTACTCATTATTACTTCGTTTATCACCAATCTTGTTATCATAGAAGCGGTATATTTTCCGTTTAAATCTAAACACATCTTTAAGCTTGACTGAAAATAATAACGTGAATAAAATGTGTAATACGTCTGGTTGTTTAAGCAAACTGAATCTGTATTGAATTATTTGTAACTCATTCGGATATTGACCATTTTAATATTGTGCTTTTGACAAGATTCTACATAGAGTAAATCGCACCCCTCACTCCGTCATAGCAATGACTACATATACAATAAGACGCGCAAGCGCCAAGCGGTAACTCTGCGACCCGCCGCTCACAGCGCTGCATGTATCAAAACGGTCCGGCTAGTCGCTAGGACACGGCAAAACTGAGTAATTCCGAGCGGTGAACGCGTTGTCGTTTACACGCTCATGTACATTCTAATAATAATAAAACTACAATGAAACATATATTCCTTTTCTGCATGAGTTTCCGCATCCAACAGTATAAATATATTTTAGTTTAAAATTATGTGTAATTTTTAATAATGAAAATATTAGAGAGTTGTAACAGGATGACATGAAAAATCAGTAAACGATAATTTTTATTATTTTTGAGGTAGAAAAAAAATTCCACCGAGAAAGTTGTAGCTAATTAGATGGTGTTAAATTTTCATTCAAAACAATTTTCGATATAATTTATAGTTTGTTCAATAATCCGATGTAAATAACCGCCATGTTCAGTTCTACGCGCACCGCCGTCCTGGACCACATCCAGCATAGTTAAGTGCTCCTCATTTGATTTATATCTTCACCTATAAACTTGAATACGAAGGATACTTAAATATAAATTAAATTAAATGGAATAAACGTTTTTATGTCAAAACTCAAAACCAAGCCTCTCCAAGCACCTGTGTAGACCTAACTTATGAACTCGGTGTCTTCATCAAAATTATTCCGAATAAGATGTACAATTGACTTAAGCCATAGAACAGGCTTTCCGCGACCTTTAATGGTTAAGGTACCGTATTTGAAATGACCACTTTACTCACACTATAAGCGAATGACGAGGCCGTTGACTGTAATTATTGACTGTTGACCGTACGGGGCCTAAGATAATAAACTTTAAAATATATTTCTGCACCTCAGGTTATATTCCACTCGGTTTCTGTTGTAAACTGGCCAAGTCCAAAATTTTTAATGCAAGTATAGTGTATTATTTATTTATATTTTAAAGAAATGTTTTTCCTGATTAAATTAATACCTCATAACAGCCATTCCAAGTGCCGCATGGGACATTTTAACCTTGTTTTCATCATTATATAGGGTTTAAAACTATTGGAGATTATCCTGGATTTGTAAACGTACAATAAGCTCGATACCATGCCTACTACTTGACACGAAAGGACCGTGCCGGGTCTAGATTTTTGTATTTTAGGAGATTTGAATGTTTATTTTAAATCAAAATTTAATTTAAAACAATATTCTTATTTTTTCCTTTATAATTCAAATCAACATTCTGAGGATAAATAATTTACGCAATATTTGAGCTAATAAATTTTAAATGATGTATCTATAATTAGTCATTATTTGTATTTAATTTAGGTACCTTTTGTTGTAACTAAAATAATTATGTTATATACATATACACTTCCACCCCGCCATCCTTATACTCTATAGGGATAGCCAGATTTGATAGCTTAGGCACAGAAGGTAAACATCAGAACTCATATTTATTGGAGGTTATCTGCCTGTTGACATACACCTGAATAATGCCCGTATCCATTTCATGCATACACGCTTACTGCCCACTGCCATGCCGCTGGTACGGCGAAATAGAGAGAGAGAGAGAGAGGGTACTCGTACAGTCCGCGCCAAGAGATCAGTAGTACAGTCAACGCCCGTCGCCACTAGCGCCAACTGGCGGCGGGTCGCTGAAGCAGTCTCTCCGACTTCTCAACAGGCGTTGAGTTATTTCCATATGGCTTGCCTGTCTTATTGTATATGTAGTCATTGGTCATAGCGCTCATGGGGATTGACCGTGACTCCAGAACGAAGAACCTTCAATATTTGCTTACCTCGTGTTTTTACGTTTTACAACATTTAAATAGGATTTTCTCAACACAATGTAAGTCATACTTTGGCTCGCACTTTCGTTGACGGGTATTTTTTAGAATGAAAACTATAGCCAGGCTAACATTGCCACTCCAAATTCAGAGGCATTTTAAGTTGCTTGAAAGAGGAAACTACTGGGGCATTTCACCATTTCTGCTATTATTAAATTGAATACAGATAAAGCAGTAGTAATGTTTGCTATAGGTACTAATCTATGATAACTTATCTCCAGTTGTTTATTTTTTATTTTCAAGGACAATTCCCCCGAAAACCGCAAAAAACACAAAGTAAACGTTTTTCAGAAACATATTTAATTAAAATTTGGTGGTTATAGTGATTCGGGTCAAATGTTTTGAATTATTGTTATTTCATTTGAAATATAAAAAATAAACAATAGGCAGTCATATAAAGTGAATATTATCTGTAATAATTATTGTGATGTCACGAGGAAAATCCAAAACCCCTTTCCCATAAGATTAACATGGACAACTTTATGGACGCGTTTTTTACTTTTCTCTACAACCACTAAAATGATTCAAAATACTAAAGTATTTGTTTTTTTAAGTTCTAATTATTTTATTGTATCAATATTAATTTAATATTTTTTATTTGTTTGGTTATTTTCCTAGGAATTACATTAAAGCAGTTCCAGCTGCAGCGACACGCCTCTAGTGTGTTTAACAACATGGAACCCCCCAAACAGCAACTTGGTAAGCGTGAATTATTATCTCGAGTGTTGTAATTTAATGCTATAACTTCACCCCGTATTTCATTGCTTTAAGCCAGTGACTCTTCTTACCTAACAAAAAGAGTGTATTAGTTGTTCCACTACACTTTTTTATAGGGAAAATGTTAATTCTGGGTAGATACCCACAAAAAAGCTATCACTTGGCCACCGCATTTTGGAAAACTAAATTTTTTAAATTGTATCACACGGTTCTCAATAATGTCAGTCACAGCCATATGTTTCTGAAGTTCTTGTAGACACCGTCACTTGTTTTAAACGCTTGTACTATATCAAATTGAATTTGGAATGAGATCAATTTTGAAAAATAAATAAAATAAAATAATTTGAAGCAGTTTACATGAATGAATATTACAAGCAATAAATTACAAGTATAATAAAGGTTTATTAACATTTTAAAACTACGATATTGTGTTTTAATGTCATTTAAGAATATTTATGTAATAAATACTTTTGTGATAAAATCAACAAACAATGAAGATAATAATAGTTAATACTAGCAATGGCCGATAGCAGTAAATACTATCCAAAACACATTTGGACATTTTTATCTCTTGCTCTTCCTCGGTTTGATGGAAAGGTTGGTTTTCAGCCCCCCCCCTCCCCAAGGAAGGCCGGGTTGTGCCAGAGGCTGGTGCACAATCAAAGAAGAAGAAGAAGAAGAGTAAACACAGATCTTCGTCTCGGTCACCCAAGAGGAAGGGGTCTAGTTCATCTACCGGCTCCCGGTCTCTCTCCCCAGTGGCCCGGCAGAGGGGGTGAGTAGTATTGTTTACTGTCCACCTAGCAATGCAGGGATTCCGTTGTAACGGGTGTTACACTTTGGACACTTTAATTGTAAATTACATACAAAAAGAATGATTGAATCTGAATTATTAAACTGGCTCTAATAAGAACCAATCAATCTACATTATATTTGATATTAACAATTTTTTGTTCCTTGTTGGTTAGCCTAAAATATAGAAAAAAGAAGCGTACTATAATAGTAGAGATAACATATTATTGTTAACTTTTTTAGGTGTTATTACCAAAATTAATAAACTCTCAATAGAGCTATGTATTTAAATTCTAGTTAAAATTAATATAAATATACCAAAAACTGAATGGTTGTGTTGATTGTAACACACGTTACATTAAATTATGTAACACCCGTTACACAAATTACTCCTTAAATTATAAAACTAAAATTCAAACAATAATACCAGAGCATTAGGGAAACCCACAATCTCACTTTTACAGTAAAACTATTTTTAGAAAGGGTTTGTTCATTTTGTAATACTAACTTTTGTTAAAAAAGTGTAACGGGTGTTACATCCCGAAAGGCAATTTACAAAAGAACAAAATAATACATTACCTTAAGGTAGTCTTCCGGGAATCTTCTGTAGCAACTTCAATAACTACATCAGCTGTTCGTTATTTAATGCAGTGCTGCCAAGTTTACAAATCCACCCCTGACCAAATTATTATTTATAAAATAACAAAACAGTGTTTTAAATTGTGTTGTTGCCTCTGTATTGTAAAAAAAAATATTATAAAGCCCCTGTTTTTTAATGAAAATCCTTATTTTATTTGTGGAGGGGGATGGTCATTAGTGTACATGCACAATCTACCCACTGAGCATAGAGACACGATGTTCTAACCCACTTGTACGAACCCAGTGATTTTTGAGGTATCCTGCTTGTGAAACATGATTATTTTCGCCCCCCGGTGTCAGATTATTTGAACTTTTTTCAGGCCGTCTCCTGGGCCAGGGCCCTCGACTCCTCGTTATCTGCCCCACGAAGTGATGTCGCCTCCAGTCGGGGTGCCGGAATGGCTCAACTCATCCGAGGAAACCGAACTCCTGAACCGTTCCATGGCGCTGATTGGCTCAAGCCAACTGACAAAGGAGTCAATTAGAGAGTTTTTTTCAAAATGCGATGAAGAAAATTGGGAAACAAGGATCCATGATTGTTGTCCTTACCTCACTACTAATTGCCCCCTAAAAGAGGCATTAAACAACGATGAGGTATTCTATGATCTCAGAAGATTCTTCACCGTATTATGGGTAAGAGAGAAAATGGTGCGAGGAAACGGGTGGACAATCGAACAATTGGATATAGCCAATCCTAAATTTAGGAACATGGCTAGAATAATGGAGACGGGCCGCATCTGTGTTGAGGTGTGCAGGCCGCTGTGCCGGAACCTGGTGGAGGCCATGGTGCTTTGTGCGCTGGATGACTTCCCCCAGGCCGAGGAGATGACCGAGGAGGAGATTATGGTCAGTTGCCGGGGGCTGGTCAACCTGAGCAACTGGTTGCACCTCATTTGGACTTCGATCCCGAAAAAGACATAAGACGTTTATAATAAATATAATAATTAAAACAGTTTTTTGCATTTTTCACCTACAATTTTTAAAAAACTTAATTTGGGGTTTGACGTGTTAAAGAGCTTAAAAAAAAAATAATATAGTATTTTGAATTATTAACCTAGGTTTAGTGGTTGCGGAGAAAATCCAAAAAACCTACTCATAAAATCTCCCATGTTAATCTTATGGGGAAAAGGTATTTCCTCAGTTTATTTTAATGTAAACTTCACATTTACTTTTAGAAATCTTTTTTCAGTTCCACAAAACAATCATTTTGGTGTTCAAATTGTGATTCTACGCCCAACCGTTGCTGAGATATTCAAAGTGCTAAACACAGTACGTTGTCCAAAATTATCCTTATGGAGAATAAATAAAATTTGATATCTCGATTATTTATGAATGTGTGTTGATGAAACTTGGTATGTGGCTTCACGTAGTACTGGTATATTGATATTTGCACATAAAATTGATTTTTTGTTGATGTAGCCATTTGTTCAATATTATTTTTGTACTGTACTCATAAACACATAACAAAATAGGCCTTGGTTATTCCTGTAGCCATTTGTTCAATATTATTTTTGTACTGTACTCATAAACACATAACAAAATAGGCCCACGTATTCTGATATCTGTTTTAGATTTCCTTCAAGTTAGGCATAGATTTGTAACGGTACTGTTACACTTGTTCACGGGGAAAGACTCAAGGTTACTCGGGTGCTGGGGGTCGGCTGATCACGGAACAGTCAGTGGGCGGCTCGCAAGCTCTGCTGGAGATCGCTGTGCGCTCGGGACTGTCACTCATCTTCGCTCGCGGAACATCCTACATCCTGCTGGTGGGGCTCTACATCTACAAACGCCGGAAGGAGCCTCTCTCAAAGGTACATAAACATCTGCTCTGACTCCTCATAAACTGCTATTAATTCCAAGAAACAAGCGTCATAATTTTAATGAATGCTTATATCTTGCATCTTGCATTGACATTTTAAATGGGAAAAGTATTCCTGGCTAAACAAATAAGTCCCTTGTTATAAGGAAGATTTTAATTTAATACTATTGTAATGTTTTACATCTTAATCAGGAAACATACTCAGAGCTGTTGTCCGTAAGTGAACAGCTTGCTCTACATTCCTTATTTCTTCATTCATTTGGAGTTATGTTTTGTGAACAATTGATCAGCTACATTGTAGGGGTTTTATATATGATAACACCTTAAAATTTTTTTTAGCTTTTTATCCCATTTGACTCCATATGCTTCAGGCCTTAAAATATAAGTGTATCCCTAAAGCCAAAAATCACTGCCTCTTGTAAATGCCTATGGTTACTAGACACTAAAACTATATCTCCTCATTTGAATGTCTAGAAAAATGTGATATGTCTGTTTTAAAATAAAACACATATTTTTTGGAACAGTAGTGCATTTACAATAGTTTCAGAGCTCTTTCGTGGGATCCATAGGAAAAAGCAATAGGCAGAGATCCTTGGCTAAAGGTATATTGCATATTTAAACTATAAATTGTCACTTTCGTTATCGTTATACTCCTTAAACCAAGAATGGGCTGGGGTAGTGTTCAGTTATAAGTTATATTCTATTAAGAATTTGAGTTAGCACTTAAGGAAAACAGTCCAAAACAAGATTTTTAAATAATTTGTTATTTGCAAATTTTAAAAATATATAACAAATAAATCTGTATTTAAAGCACTGATTTTGGAATCATATGGGAACCCCACTGTGCCAAATTTGAAAGTGGTATCGTGGTATCGTGGTAAAACTCCAAAATGTTTTTATGATTTATATATCTGTCAACATTCGGGAAAATCTCAATTTCTCTCATTGGTATTAAAAGTTCCAATTTTTATTTTGCAGATATGGTTTGGTCAAGTGATTGTAAATCTAAACATGTAAGCATGTGCTAGCCGTAAGTTCATCACTTCCTCCACAAATTTTTCTCCCACTCTATGAATTTTCTCAGTGTAACTAATAACGTTGAAGTTCTATTATTTTTTTGTATTTTCACTAAAAATAAAATGCTTTTGTCTTAACTTTAGTGTGAATTTTTCATAAAAGTGTTTGTTAATAAACTAATAAAAGGGGGGAAATAGATGTGGTAATATTTCAGTATCATATATCTTTAAGAAGTTTTTTTTTAGTAAAAGGTTTTTTTAGTAAACAATAAAAATTATCTAGTACATAATTGGAGCACAGCAAATGTTTCCGAAATCCGTGGGCATAGTTAATTTGGAATGTAATGAAATTGATAAATGTTGATGAAGAAGACAAGTGTAAGGCTATAAATATACTCTCTAAAGGGGGGTGTATCGATACACCCCCCTTTAACTTCCAATATCAGTCTAACTTCATCAATGAATCTGGTTTGTATTCTCTTATTTTATTTGCCTAGGATTATTAAAATTATCCCCTAAATTAGGTTTATTATCAAATGATTATGTACATGTTCAACATAACTGTAGAAATACAGTTTTCAACGTTTTATTCCTACCCATCTTACAAAAGCCATTGTTTGCGAAAACTTGTGTAGCAAATCGAGATGTTGTATCTTAGATCTGATCTGATCAGCGAGAAATGCACCTTAGAGGTAGGAATATTTGGCATCATTAATGTGGGAAGGGAGCATATTTCGTCCAATTATGTAGTGGCAATGTGTTGCAAGCCTGCGGGGATAGACCTAACCATGTCCTACAATTTTCAATGCAGAATGGTTCTAATGATGATCATATCTCCCGATTCACCAAACATGGTTTCAATTAGTGATATGAAGCATGCACTGTGTTGATAATCAGTTATCAATTTCATCAGTCGTTTACCACGTACCTATTACCTAAGATGGGAGGAAAGCGCTATGTCCATGTTACTCTTATCGGCAAGTTCAATAATGGTTTCATTGGAATGCATGATCTGTGCTGACCACAAATATATTAGTTGGGATAACTGCTGATAGAACAAGGCTTGAAACAAATTTAATTTTCTAGTATGCCTTTAATGTATCATATTATGCTCCTATTTTGTTGATAATCTATAAAATCTATTGACAGTAATATTCTTGTTATGACTGTCACAAGTCATTAAGATGCTGCAAGAAGGAAGTTGTAAAAGACCTCTAGGCTTTATAATGTTCATTTTGAAACATGTTTTAAAAATGTAAAATAAATTATATTTATAACGAGAATTCTTTGGTTTCAATTTAAAGATTATAACTTATCATGTTTGGTAGTGTAAAGTGTATAACATAAAGATTTGTTAACACTTTTACAATTTTTTTACAGTAATGGGGTAGATTTTAAGATTTTAAACATTTTAACATGAGTTAAATTTGTTACCCAAATTTCCCCGGGTTCATAAAAATTTTAACACGTACATATTGCAAATATATGTGACAGGCTGAACAACCCTTCAGGCGAGAATTACGGGAATTCTGCAATTACTTTCTGGAACAATTTTATTTATCACTCTCTTATAACGAATCAACAAAAATGCTATACAAAAATATAAATGAACAAAAGTTTGGTTTCGTTTGCTCTCTTATAGTTAAAAAGGTATCCAGATTATAAGAGAAGGATCACGATTTTGGATTTGCATCATACTGATCTGACTATGTTTTGCAGCCTACATATCCAGCCTACATATTGTTCTCCCCGGTACTGTTCCTTACTATCGAGACACCAGTCAGATATCTCATCAAGTATATGGTTACAGGTAAATGTGCATAATGTTTCATTTACTGTCAGATGTAGTTTACTGGAGAGAAAGTTATAAATGTTCAAAAACCCTTCAGGACATAGTGTAGTATAAAGGGGGGTTGAGTACGAAGTTTTGCTGCAACAAGGAACACAAATTATGGATTTTTATACAAATATTAATGTAACTCGACTAGATGAAGCTACATACCAAGTTATATTAATTTATGTTCACGATTAAGTGATGCATAACATTTTTCTTATCCTCCATAAGAATAACATGGGCTTTGAGTATGCAGGTTTGCTGCTACGGGAACCATGAGAAAAATATTGGTTTTTTTGGAAAATTATCAATAGACCACAACGAAATGAAGCCATATACCAAGTTTAAAAAATAATCGAGATATAGAGATTTATCTCTATAAGGATAACATTGGACAATGTACTGTGTTTAGCACTTTGAATATCTCTGCAACGGTTTGACATAGAATCACAATGATTGTTTTTTAGAGCTGAATTGATTGGTAAAAGCAAATGTGAAGTTTACATTAAAATGAAGAGAGGAAAATCCAAAACCCCCTTTCCCATAAGATTAACATGAGAGATTTTATGAGCAGGTGTTTTGGATTTTCTCGGCAACCACTTAACCTAGGTTAATAATTTAAAATACTAAATCATTTGTTTTTTTAAGCTCTATAAAATGTTCAAAACCAAGATTGGGTGTTTTGAAATGATTATCTTCCTCGTTGCAGCAAACCCCCGTCCTCAACCCCAATGTTATTCTTATAGAGAATAAATAAAATGCTATATATCATTTATGGATGTATTTTTGTGAAACTTGGTATGTGGCTTCACCCAGTTAAATTATATTTATATTTAAACCAATTGTTTGTGTTCCTTGTTTCAGCAAACCTATGTACTCATCACCAATGCTATTCTTATGGAGAATAATTAAAATATCGCTTATATATGAATATATTTTTATGAAACTTGGTATGCGGCTTTATGTGGTATTAAGTCATATATTATCTGATGTACTGATGTACTTATGTACCTGGTTCGATCCTGCCTTGAAAATATTGTTAAGCTTTGCCACCATTGTTGTAAGTAGTTTGCCACCTCACATAATTAGTCTATTGTATATTATTTTTCAAAAAAAATACAAACATCTCTGTGACACCTCACGTCCTGTTGTTGTAGGTCCGGCGTCCTCTGATGTCCTCAGAAGATGGACCCAGAAGATGTCCTCCTTCTGATCGGCCCACGGGGTAATGGGCGTGTGGGTGACCGTAAGTTATTTTATCAGCATGCTTGGATCGTGGGGATTGTTTGATTTTCTTAACGAAAACAGCCGAAGTCGCGGGCTGCCTTTGTGTCGGATGTCGGATGCCATCATGCCATAACACCCCGGCCATCACAGCTGGCTCCAGTGTTGCAACAGATGACAATACGCACTCTGCATCGACAATCACTCGGGGGAAACCCAATGTGCAACATGTTCCACAGATTCTATCGATGTTGCACAACGCACTGGGGGCTCTCCACTCTGAAGTGCGAGTACTCTCGCCCACGGGGTGAGGTAATGGAGCGGCCAGTGACCTTGGCACCGATCGGTCCGAACAGTTCGTACCGGCCGATATCAGCGATTGTTTGTTTTATCAATCCCGTGGGAGCGTAATGATTTGATTCGATTTGTCTCTGCTTTAATAATTATTATTTTAGAGTAAAGGGAGTAATTATGTTTTAAATTTTATTCTATAATTTCTTTAATTAATTATATACATTTGCAAGGTACTACTTGCAAATAGGGATTGACGAACCTAAGTTTCATCCGCAAACTATTTACTTAAGAAATTGTTTGATATGTTAAATACCCCCCGCGTACTCAGAGAATTTCTAATGCATATATATGTGACTCACTACGAAATAGAGCTATTTACCAAGTTTCACAAAAATACATCCATAAATAAGTGATATATAGCATGTTATTTATTCTCCATAAGAATAACATTGGGGTTGAGGACGGAAGTTTGCTGCAACGAGGAAGATAATCATTTTTTGCAATTATCAATATAACTGAACCAGGTAAATCTACATACCAAGTTCTCTTAACCCTAGCAGTGGCCTAATGTTGAAGTGGGAAATGGCCAAGCAGATTTGGCGATTTTGCAGACCTTTTTTTGAAAATTTGTATAAATTCAGCCGTACAAGTAAACCTAGCCAACCCCATATTCATTTTGACCAGAAAGAACAGGAAAATCTATATATACTAAAATAATAAAGATTCAGGAAAATAATTTTTCGATAAAGTGAAAAAATAAATAATTTTTTTTTATAAATTTCAAAAACAGCCTCAGTGAAATTTTTTCTACGGATTTTTTATGGAAAATTCATTATATACATTTTGTAGACAATCTAATTCCCTACATAGAAATATATAACATGTTGGGAAAAGAATTTTTTTTTCTAAGTATTAGGGGCATAATATAATAATAAACGGAAAACCGAAAAAAGCATAAACTGTACAGTGTTATACTGTGTTGTAAATAAGTCATATAATATATGTATATACTAATATATATACACATATTTGTAAAGCTAATGAAATAAGAAATCCAAAAAAGTCATATAGTTGATGGTAAAAAATTATTATCATTTATAAATACGTGTAAATAAAAGAATGTTTCGCTATTTTTACGTTTTTTGTAAACAAATATTTCACAATATTTCACAATATTTAGTATATAACTCTTTTACCAAATTGTTTACCCCTAAACTATTATAAACATGTTGTAGTACATTCAATTCCCTAAATATAAATGTATAATACCTAGGGTAAAGGTATTATTTGTATATGTGTTATGTAGCAACAAACAAACAGTCGCAGACTTGGCAAATTTGTGAAAAGTAGTATTTTTCAATGAGATCTTTGTAATTTGTATAAACATAAATAATGTCATATTATATCTATTTATTATTACTACAGGTATTTATAAACAATCAAATATATAAAAGAGGGGGATAACAATATAATCTCTGTAAAAGAGGGGGATTTTTCATTTTGATCAATAACAGGATTAGGCTCCTCTACAGCTTCGGGCTCGTCTACAGCCTCCTCATTCTCACTAAAAGGTTCTAAATCAAATGTTGGGAGAACTCAAGTCCATCTCCAATAAGTTCTGGATATAGTCATCATTATCTCGAGACAAAGGATACACAACACTTTATAACACAAATTTCTAACACTTCAGTAATATTTATGCATAAAGATTACTGTTATATACACACAAACACTTCACTAACACTAAAACTCTGAAATAATACCTAATTCATAAATGATTCGCAGATATAAATCATCTAATGCTTAGAAATGCATATACGAATACCGCAATGGCGAACAACTGATCAAAACATATGACGAATTGTTGAGTATCTGACAGGTGTTCTGCTAGGAACAGTGCCGCCAACGGCAAAACTAAATTACTCTACATTTCTTCCTCTTCAAAATAACATATTATTTGACTAGTAACTATATCATACAATGCATATAAACACGATTTTATAGTTCGACCAATTTGGTTGAATTGGTTGAATTGGCCATAACACAAAAAAACCAAAAACACCTGTTTTCAGAAAATCATATAACCTGTCCAATCAATATTTAATTCTAAAAATTAATACCAACATAAAGCGCAACTCTTCAGCTGTGCATTGGTACCAACCGCATCTTCCTGCGAGAAAAATTGCCCGATCTGCGTAATTTCAAAAATATCGTGTTTTGCCAATGTCAGAGCGTCGGCTGCAGCAATTGCGTGGTGCCAAAACTTCATTCAATTTCTAATCGTCGTAACATTGTTATGCAGCTGCTACACGGTTCATTTATGTAATAAAATGAAAGTTCAGAATGTGATCTTTTGAATGATATATATATTGATGACTTTTGAGTTTATTATTGTTGGTTTATTAACGTTACAAAAATTTTTGTAGAGTTCGACCAATTTGGTTGATGGCCAAAACAGACGACATAAAAGTTCGACCAATTTGGTTGATGGCCAAAACAGACGACATTCGACCAATTTGGTTGATGGCCAAAACAGACGACATAAAAGTTCGACCAATTTGGTTGAATGGCCACGGCTAGGGTTAATTTAGGTTCACAATTAAGGGAGATATACAACTTTACTTATTGTCCATATGAACAACACGGGGGCCGAGTATGCGGGTCTGCTGCTACGGGGACTATCAACAAAACCCCCTTACCCCTTGTTTTTATTTTGTTTTTTTTTATAATTACGCTTGTTATGACAGTTCTCTTACTATGGAATTTACAAACAATGAAAAACTTGACATGGTCGAAGTGTATTTTCTGTGTAACAGAAACTGTAGTGCAGCAAATATCGCACATCAAGAGGGGTATCCTGATAGGCGAGTACCGAATTGTAGGTATTTCAAACAACTTATTGTAAACTTGACAGCCAATGGTTCTTTTGCAAAGCCGCGTCAGAGAGTAAGCACAGTTGTTACTGATGAATTTCAAATTGGTGTTTTAACATACTTTGAGGCTTTTCCTAATGCTTCTATTAGAGAAGTTGCATCCATTTTGCAAACTTAAACCCCCTCAATTTTTAAAGTACTAAAAACAAACAAGTACCACGCTTATAAGTATGCGAAAGTTCAAGCTTTGATGCCGGGTGATGAAAATAGGAGGCTAAAGTTTTGTGGATGGTTAGCTAGGGGGGCTGTAAATACACCAGGGTTTTTATCGAACATTATATGGATTTATGAAACTAACTTTTCAAATATGGGAATGTGGAATAGGAATAACAGTTGGGCTAAAGTAAATCCGTTAGTAGTGAGAGAAGGACACGACCAAGTTCGATTCTCGATAAACTGTTGGTGTGTTGTGTTGAATAATGCAGCAATAGCACTACACTTTTATGGGGGGAATTGAAAAGACATATGTATTTACAGTTTTTAGAGAACATTTTGTTGAACTCAATTGAGGGTGTATCTTTAAATGTAAGAACCCGGTTGATATACCAACAAGACGGTGCCCCGGCGCATAACAGTGAAGTGGTAGTGCAGTTCTTGAACATTCACTTTCCCGGAAAGTGGCTTGGTACAAATGGCCCATTACCACGGCCAGCGAGGTCCCCAGACCCGACACCAATGGATTTCTTTGTTTGGGGTTATTTAAAAAACAATTTGTACAAATCCCGATACAACACTGTTGCAGATGGAGTTCACCACAACACAATCAATAAGGCCGTGAATGGTGTTTTAAAAAGGGCAACTGCTTGTATTTATACAGATGGTGGCCACTTTGAACACCCGTTGTAAATATATTTCTTGTATCAAAAATGAAATTGTTATAATTAAAAGAAATCTTTTATGTGTGTCCTGTAGATAATTTTAATTATTTTCTTATTATAAGCAACAAGTAAAATATGAATAAGCCACTAGCTCACTTGAAACTAATACACCTAGGCCCGCTTGAATTAAATTTTTATCTCTCTGAATCTCATAAACGGTTGAGTATATCAGAAATTACTCTAGAATAAAAAACTCTTAGATTCTCATTTGCTAACCGAAATCACCATAAAATACAGGGTGTGTCATAAGAAAACATGAGGTTGACCGCCATATTGAAAAGTGGCGGCCATTTACAAAAGTTTTATCTACTTATTTTTAAACCTCTTTAAAAACGGGGGAATGTTCCCCATTTAAAGTTTACTGTATGATGTACAGTTTACAAGATCCCAATGGTGGCACAGTTAAAAAACAAAAAAACA
Organism: Allygus modestus; assembly: GCA_963675035.1. Lineage (NCBI taxonomy): Eukaryota > Metazoa > Arthropoda > Insecta > Hemiptera > Cicadellidae > Allygus > Allygus modestus. The sequence goes on along the minus strand of OY776111.1, from coordinate 100,689,293 downwards.
AAAATGATTTACCTTTATCTCACGGTTGAGTATATCAGAAATTACTCAAGAATAAAAAAGTCTTAGATTCTCATTTGCTAACCGAAATCACCATAAAATACGGGGTATGCCATAAGAAAAAATGAAGTTGGGCGCCATATTGGAAAGTGGCGGCCATTCTCCTATTGGCTTACCCAGGCCCGAAAGCGTGTATAATTAGTATACAAACCAATAAATCAGTGTTTTGAAAGATCATAATTAATCAGATTAAAGTAGTTTTACGAATATGAATAAAAAAGCAATCAAGTCTTTCAGGTCGATGCATTAACAAAAGAGCTCTTCAATTATTTAATTAATCCAACGTGGGAAAACTGAGCAAGAGGGGGGGGGGACAATGTAAGCAATTGTCCAACTTAGCAACGTGGGCCCAGCATTATTAATCTCCTGAAAAACAATAGCTTCGTGTACAACTTTTATATATTAGTCTGTTCTATATTTTAACGTTCCAAAAATGTCTTAACAGAATAGAATATTTTTATTTTCTCATAATACATAACAAAAATACATAGTTGTAACTTTATTTTTAATTACACAGCTTGTAACACACAACTCAAATAAAGTTTTGATTTATTTAAAAATACAACAATGAATTCAAGTCTGGAACAGTTAATTAGCAGAAATTTAAAATACTTAACTCCTCAGAGTATAGTAGATGAATTGAATTATGTAAACAAAATTTACAACTTGTATTTATCCGAGGTTGATTATTATATAAATTCGATTGACAATACAATAAGAGAAGTGGATATGTTTTATAAACATATATACAATTTGTGTTTGCAAAACATTAACGGATTCACATTTTTATCAAACGTGGGTTATATATTTATATTCATTATTAGGTATTTGGAATATTTAAAACAATTATGGCACTTTTACGTGTTAAGATTTAAAATATTCTTTAATACCATTAACAAATATACTTCACAATTTATTTTAAAAGTAAATTTAGATAATTGAAAACAAAAATTTCAATACGATCAGATAGATCCAGATAGGTCCGAATAGGTCCAAATAGGTCCAAATAGGTCCAAATAGGTCCAATGACCTAAATGAGAGCCTTTATGACCTAAATTTACCTTTTTGAGAGCCTATTTAGAGCCCGTTGAGGTACCAAAAAATTTACCAAAAAATGTACCAAAAATAACCTAAAATTAACCTAAAATTTTCCAGTCGATCCAAATCCTTTTTCGTTTCTTTCGGTGAAATCAAGTGACAAAGCCTGTTTTAAAACTGGAAATTCCACCTTTTCACAAATCAATTGAACGAATCGTTGTCCCTCTCGTATTATGATGTGATTTGGTCCTGAATTTTTCAAAACGACAACAACATTGCCCCTAAAGTCTGGGTCTATCACCCCGCCTAGAACTTCTAGGCCGTACTTCGCCAAACTGGACCTCATTGCCAGTCTACCATACGTTGATGGTGGGAATTTAAATGCCAAATTTGTAGGAATAGTTATAATTGATTTCGGTGGTAGTTCGTAATTGGCTGGACTGTGTAAATCAAACCCTACACTATTTCGGCTACCTTTAAAGGGACTCCGAGCGGATTCACTAAGTTTTACGTAGAAAAGACACGCGTCTGACATGTTTTAAACACTAACAAAATGCTTGATTAGTCGCTTTATATAGAGGTGAAAAGTGATTTTTTAAAATTTAAACCCGCGTGTTTTTTTTTAAATTTTAATGAAACCTTTTAACTATCCCAATGTCCCGGTTAAATCATATCTATAAACAACTATTAAACAACTATAAAAAACTATTAAAAACTATCGGATGTGAGTCGCGTATTATTTCAAAAATCAAATAAGTTTTATAACAAGAATTGATAAAACTATTAATCCTAGAGCGATTCTGTAAAATAAACTCAATTTATCCGAGAAAGTATAAACACTAAACACAATTAAGAATATAAACACATATTTTAAAGACTGAATAAAAAAATTACCTAAAGTATTTGAAAATTGTTTAGTGACAACACTGACGACGTCATACCAATGTAACTGAACACAGACGTACTTAAATTTGTCTGTCGTACGTTTCATACAATTCTCACCACAAATATCCGGTAGACAAGGTTCGTCACAGAATACTTTATTAATTGAGGAATGTTTTTCAATATTAAAACCGCAATCGTTGACTTTACAGAGCAATTTGTATTTTCCAGAGGGTGTGATTTGATATCTATAACAACCGGAAAGATTTTTAGCCGCCTGGAATAAGTAATTTCCTGCTGAACCTAGTGTCAGGGTAATTAACGATAACTTTATTTTATGTTTATTTATTAATTTTATAAATGATTGTATTTTATTTTTTAAATCGCCATTGGTCTTTATTAATTCGTTCAGTTCATCAGCGTCCTTGGGTAAAACGTCCAGTTTCAAAGTCTCCAGTATGTCGGATTTATTTATATAATCTTGAACAACCATAACTTCAGCGATAATACTTTTAGATTTCGTCAGCTCATTTTGAAACAGTTTAATTTCAGAATCTGAAAGGTTTGTTTCAGTTATTAGTTTTCTTAAAGCACTATCAAAGCTTTTACCACTTTCAAGATCTAGAATAAAGTGTCTAACGCTATTTTCACTCAAACTTTCTTTAGATAAAATTTCATGAAAATTTGGACTTAATATTTTCAATTCTGGAGAAGAGGACCCCCTGAGAGATTTTACGAAGGCTCTAAGCATTGTTAATTTGTTTTTCTATTAAGTAAATAATAGTTAATCTTGATGTGATTGTATAAAATAAACAACTCCATTCCGGTCAGAATACAGAGTACAAGCACTCTGGCAGCAGAACATTCATACAAACCCACTATTATTAAGTGAATTATTAAGTGAATTATAAAGTATAATAAGAATAATATCGCTAACTGCATTTTTAATATTTTTTAATATGATAATATTAATTGTGGAAACAGTTTCAAAAATAACCAATCCATCTATAGCTTTAGATAACTATTTTGGTTCAAATCAATATGAATTAAAAACTTGGCTGAAAAAACTTGCATACTCGTACTTTATGTCAAAGGAGGATTTCCAAAAAAGCGGGATACAGAAAACAGATTCCACGGTGCATTTAGTTCTCGTAGGAGTCAACTCACTGTATCTTGAGAATATTAACGCAATTGTGTATCCCTTTGACAAATCTAGTATTGTAAAAAACGAACTTATAAAAGAGATTTTATCCAACCAATTGTCACTCCATGACTAACAGTGCCATGATATATAAACATATACAACAATTTAATAACGACTTTAACAAAGAGATTCCTAGAATTATTGAAAATATTAAGTACCAATATAGTTTTAATAATCTTAACTATAAACTTGATGAATCCATCGCGGTTTCAAATGTTTTAAATGATATAAATATAATAATCGGCAGTAAAAAAAAACTCGTCGAGGATAATACTGTTTACATAAACATAAATCCATTGTCTCTAAGTACCGGTGACTGTTCTTTTTATGAGACAATTGTAATAAATATGATTAATAAACATATTTGGGTTTTGTTTTATAAATACTATGAAAGGTTAATAATTGATTTATGTGTAAGTAATATTAAAAAGATTACCGTGCAAGATAATTATGTTTGCAAACAGTTTTACAAAAGAATTAAACATTTACCCGTAATGGGTGCACACAAACCCATTTTTTAAAGAACACAACGGATGTTGAATATTTTTATTCATATACCATTTTGCTGTGGGTTTGAAGTTTAAAGACGTGTTCAGCGGCACACACGAAACCGTTAAATCTATGAACAACACTTACCATATTATGGGCCTAGCTGTATCGTGTTTTCATAATAAAAATGAATAAAAATGTTGGATAAAATGTTAACAGAAGTTTTACAAAATTTAATTTACTCAACGGTTTTATGGTGCCAATTTCATAAAAACTTACAGCAAATATTCACTGCTATATTTTCAAATATGACAAAACTGAAAAAACATCTTACAGAAAAATTTACTGAGAACAAACATTTCACGTATGAAACAAGAGGTGGCTTGGAATATTTACTATGGATTGTTACTTTAATATTTAATAGTACAGAGTGTATGATTAAATATGAAAGTCGCCTTTTAAACTATATCTCAACATTAACAAACAACATTAATCAAATTCCTCAACATATTACTGGGGTTAGATTTGTTTGGAAACCAGAGAGGAGTAAACGTTTATTTGAGATATTGGATGTTTGTCATGACATAAAACAATTTATATTAAAATACTAATCTAAGATGTCATCAGCGTCTTCCTCCTGGTCAAGTGAAAAAGGGGTTGATATTTCTGAAACGTTGCTCAGCAAGTGTGATGATTGGATAATGCACCACAATTTCATCGTATCGCTCAGAACAGAATCGTCTTTGATGTATACGCCAGTAATAAGGATGTTTACAAGACCGGATAACTTGTTTGAGTATAGTAGGTAGATGTTCTCGTCGGGGTGGATTCTTGGAAAATGGTTAATTGTGAATTTTCGTTCATTCGATTCCTCATGATTGTACATAGTATATTTCCCCGTAGTCTCGTCACAGTAATATTTTATTTTGTTAAAGTCTTTGTGATCGTGTACAAAATTGTTATACAAACAGGGGACTAAGAGTGAATTTGGCTTATTAACACACAGTTGAGTAGAATAAACATCTTCAAACAGTTTCTTGGCCTGAGAGCACTTCAAATGTATGCTTTGATATTTAGAGCCATCCTGATTTCCCGCACAGGTGCTTATTCCTCCAAATCTGAGGACCAATCTACAATCTTCTGTGAAAAGGTGCTTTTTTAAAGTTTCATATAAGCTGGATTTAATTTTTTGAGTAAGCACGTCTCTTAAATTGTCATTCTGAATATCAGCATGGCCCCGAAAATTACATTTCACCACGCTGGAACTATCTGTCCCGTAATTCCTTTCGAAAAAAGACATATTTTCAACATAAATACCGTTTATAGTATTGCTGTTAAATCGCTGAAAACCGAATATCAATCCGTTTTTTACATTTGCCGATGGGCGGTTATTAAATTTGAATAAGCGCCCGGAAACGTCATTGGCCAACAATTCCTGGTATTCAAGACTGGTGGAAGACATTATTATGAAGTTAACGTAGGAATTGCTCACATATATATGCAAAACTATGTAAATATATAAAAAATGGAAAAGGTTGTTAAATACTGTCAAAGAACAGCAATATGTAATCAAATTATAAATTTAAAAAATGCAAATCATTTTTATTTTAAAAACGTGATAGTTACAAAAAAGCCATGGAATTATTTAGAATATGGTGGACCCCCTACAAAGAGTTTCTTGAAACATTATCCAAACGATTATACGTTTTCATTTGATGAAAATGGATGCAAAAATATCGCAGCGTTTTGTGTGGAGGGTGTTGTAAGATCCCATTGCCAGTTTCCCCATTTGGATGGTAATTTAATATGTAAATCAAATTTTAACGAAAAGGTTCAAGTGGACTTTTGTCAAGATAATTGTTTTAAAGCGAATGAGCCACTGGACGTGTATTTTGATAAGAACTTAAAATGTTGTAGGTTAATCAACTTACCTAAGAAAATATTTTGTTTAAAGCCCAGTGATGATAAATCCATCCCCCCCTTGCTTTGGGATCAGAATTTGAATAAATGTTTTATGTCGCCAGAGTACTGTCAATATTTTGGTTTATCATTTAACGCTCAAAATAACGAATGTTTTCTTCCCAGCGTGCAAAGTTTTTTCGAAAAATATATGTTTGGTAAAACTTTGATACGTTCATTATTACACCCAAGTTTGATATTCAATCATGAAATAACTGATCACGTCATATCTCCGTACTCTTGTAATAAAAAAAGTTCGGAATATAATATTTCCAACGTTGAAAGTAAACTTGTCGAATTTACAAAAGACTTTATAGTGGGTTCAACGCCAGAAATCTCCCCTTATGTTAGTAACCTGTCTATTCAATACCTTTACAAGTTTACGAATAACCTAAATCAGCACATATCTAAAAGTATAATTTTACTAGAAATAAACAATATAGTCACCGATTTGTTAATACTAAATACTTTGAAAGTTCTCACTGTATGTGCAAGAGTAGCTGGAAACTGGGAATTGTTTATAATATATTTTTTAGGTACGGTATTAGATATTGTGGATACGTTAAAGTTAAACAAAGCACTGACTTCCCTAGAGTTTAATACTTTGATGAATAAGTTTGATACAACTTTTAATGATAAAATCAAAGTACAGACTATCACTCCCGAAACAATTTTAAATTTGGAAGTAATGAAGTTAAAATTAAAAAAGAAAATTTCTAATGCATATGATTTGAAATATGGGGGCATAAAAAACCTTCTTGATATAATAAAATGTTATATGGAAGATTTATCAACCGAAAAAATCGACATTTCTTATAATAAGATATTTTCCCACATTAAAACTGCGGATCGAAGCCCAGAAATAATTAAATATATATTTATTACTTTGATAATAGTAATTCCATTAGTAAATATTTCACTAACTCTTGTCCTTATTATATTTCTTGTAATGTTTATATTTTTGTATATAAAGCTAAATCTTAATAACCGTACAGCCTGATGTAATTTGAAATCTCATTTACCGTGTTTTGGTTATCAAACATATTCTTGGCATCTTCAATCGAATTCTTATCGTATTCTCCATTGACTGTAATTAACGGCACTCGAAGAGTGGTAACACTTTTTTCATACAAATCTTCAAGAGACTGTAAATACGATTGGTCAACTGAATCAATCTCTTCGGGTCTCGCCCTTTCTTTTAACCTCTTGTAACAAATATCAGAAGTTGTTCTGATGTAAATGTAGAGGATTTTATTATAATAATCTATTATACTTGAATATTTAGTTTTAAAATCCTCAATTATAGCAGATTCTGCTGAATTAAACACGTTTTCCCTCAAGTACTTGCAAAATATTTCAAAAATGCTAAACGAAGATCGCTCCATGATAACAATTGAATTGTTTAAAGAATGTATTACCGCACTTTTTTCAATATCTGCAACACTTAACAGCGCGTTAATTTGAAATGTTAAAGCCCATCTTTTGGAGTCGTTGTAAAATAATTCCAACAAATTTAAACCCCCCACATTCCGCCACTTGTCTAGAGGTTCTGTAAATAGTTTAACATTATAGCCTCGTGTTGTTAATAAATCACAAAGACTTTCAGTAAAAGTAGACTTGCCGCTAGCAATATTACCATCAACGCATAAAATCATAAATAAAAATGCGTGAAACGGTCGAGTCTCTTATATTAAAAGCCGTTCTTGATAAACAAAATAAAAAGGCCAAGTCTTTGTTTAGTAAATTGTTAAAAGATGTATACAATAACCTCTACTTAATTGAACCGAAGAAGGTACCCCAAATTGATTTGTTTACAATAATAACCGATGCAATATTCTACATGTTGACAAATCAAAATAGCTACTTTACATGGACGTCCTACACTACAGAATTGCAAGAATGTTTAAATGATATAAAGTTTCCCAACAGGCTAAGGAGTATGGTCACCACTATAAGTGGTTATCATGACACATCGCCTATAATGACTAGACACTCGAACGAGAAACTGTTATTTAAAATTGTACAACAATTATTAAATCTGCTCCATCCGCAAAAAATGGAAATCGATTTCACACAAGACGATGACTGTCAAAATAAATTAGAAGCATTAAAATCTTTTACACATCTAAACGTTGATTCGAGCCTGGACGATTTTAAAGAATTTGCCACTAGGTTTAACGATAGCTTGGTAGTTTTAAACGAAATTGGATCATATTTTTCAACAAGCCGTCAAGATGATTTGAGGCAGCATTTGGAACAGATAAAATCTAAGATTGAATCGATATTTAATTTAGTGGGAATAACTTCGTTTAGTGAACTAACGTTGATAACAAAACGGGTTTATGAAACGTTAAGAATAAAACAACTAGGTGACCTAATACTTCTTGAACAGGATTTTCAAATCGTGGTAATATTCAAACAACTACTTTCCAGTAACAAAATTACCGAAGTTGGTAATCTGTCGGCAGAACAATATATTCAATTATATTCCCGAATATATTTTACATCACATTTAAAACTTCCCGGATCAATAGACGTATACAACGAATGGACTTGTTTTCAGTCGATTCAAAATTATATTGATTCTAAACAAAACAATACAGAATTAATACAGTTTAAAGTGGACACTCTAACCTTGATTGGAGCAGAGGATTTAGGAATCCTGACCCAACACTTAGCAGATTTTGGTTCATTAAATATTGTGCAGGCGTCACGGCAGCTTAAAACGTTATACAACAATTTTGGTGAATCAAGCATAACAGTTTTAAACAGTAAGCTATCAATATACAACGAACATTTCAACAACACTGTGATTAACGTGTTTGAAGAGGCGGAATCCCTAGTTAATATGTTTGGAGTAAATTCATTAAATCAAGTTTCCGGATTTTTAAAACGAATATATGACTTGACCGGCGTGACAAATTTTCAAGATTTTCAAAGTCAGATTGATACGTTAAGCCGCACTTATAGTGAATCGTTTGATGGAAAATTCTCACTAAATGATATAACGACACTAATTACCTCACTAAAAGAAGTTCAAGCAAATTTAGAATTTGTATATGGCGACACTTTCAATGAAAAAATAAAATTCCTCAATGAGCATTTAATGACCAAGCTAAATAGCTTATGTCCTAATATTTCTTTTGATAATTTGGTAAATTTTTTAATTGAAATCTCAAAAAACAGCGGGCAACTAAATGAAACATCGATGCAAAATATTTTGGACAAAATTAAAAATTACAGTACTCTTAAGTCGCAGGTTGAAACTCTTAAAGAAACCAATTCTTCAATAACACAAGAACTGAATGAGTGCGAAGAACGGGGGTTGAATTATTCGCGGGAAATTGAAACTCTTAAAAAAACTAACGAGTCGTTATTAGAAACAAACGACAAACTTAAAAATAAATTATATGACTTTGAAATTAGTGACACAGATCGCGCAACAGAGATTGAAAAATTAAAAACACAGTTTAATGAGTTACACAATGATCACAATAGTTTAGAAGAAAAATATAATAAATTATTAGTAGATTATAATGAGGCTGTAACTACTAAACGAGTAGGGATCACACTCCCGCGGGTTAAACGGGTCCGCGTAGAATCACCACCAACTAAATCACCACCAAAAAGGCAAAGGGGTGACGAATCAGATTAAGGTAATATCAGTGGATATCGGGTGATACCCACTCTGGGGTGAAAATAATCAAATTGTATTTAAATTAAAATTGTATATAATTGTAAACCTTAATTTTGGTGCGGTAAGATTTAAAACAGATCTCAAAGTTAACAATCGCGTGATCCCAAATCGGTAACCCGCAACTTGATAACTCAGTCAAACCAGAATGCCAGCGTGAAAGTATTATGAAAATTTTGTAGAATGGTCCCAGTACTCACCTTTTGAAAACCAACACAGTGAATACCCAACTTCACTCTCATAAATAAACCAATCCACTCTCTCTACACAGCCCGCATTTTACACCTATTAATTTGGAACACTTGTGGCATATAACGTGTCCACATTGTATATGAGTTAAGATGTTATACTCTAAACAAATTGGGCAATTTCCTTTAATATGATTTGCAAAAGTTATCTGTATTAATTCGTTCAAACGATAATTTTTAAAACAAATCAAACCAAATATTCGTTTTTTTAACATTTGTTTTTTATTTTAATTTGGTTTAGGATAAATAATAACAAGTAATGAGTTGTTTCAGATGCTATATTATCAAGACATACATTTTAAAAATGTGTAAATTACAAAAAATCAAACTTGAGAAACGCAAATTTAATAACTCCTTCTAGTATTGGCGAGTACGTTTACGCTTATGTTCCTCCATTGTCCAAGACGTGCTCAACTATATTTACAAAATTGTGAGAAGTTAGGATGTTGTTGTATGCAGAGTTAAAGTGCATACCACTACTCTTCATTACTTCTTTCGCTTTGTTAAGTACATTAATCCCATTAGGAACAGGAGACTTGATGAAACAGGGTACGAAACCTTCATTTTTGGCTTTATTGAGAGCTTGGTTAAATTTTCTTTTTTGTATGCGAATACATTTGTACTCGCAGACCCCGTAGAGTTCCAGAAGAGTTTCTTTAATAAGGACACATAAAACATGTTTTAGTCCATCGCCGCCCGACATCACAGCAACCCTCGGTGCCTGTTCAGTCAACAACTCATTCAGTGACCGGTTCTCTTTACACAATATGTAGTTTTTAGTTTTAAATTCTGAGTTAATTTGAGTGAGCTTTTGGTTGTCTTCCAGTGATTTTGTAATTTCAGCCAAGAGTTGAGAGTTTTGATTTTTTAACTGATTATTTTCATGTTTGATTTTATACACTCCATACTTTCTAATGGAAGGCAAGACTTCACTTGTAACCCATCTTTTGAATGCTTTAGCTTCTGGTTTCAATGAGCGCAAAATAAGAGAATACAAACCAGATTCATTGATGAAGTTAGACTGATATTGGAAGTTAAAGGGGGGTGTATCGATACACCCCCCTTTAGAGAGTATATTTATAGCCTTACACTTGTCTTCTTCATCAACATTTATCCGCAATGCCTGTTTTGAATCTTGATAGCCCAGGATTTTAACAACATCCTTTCCTTTGAACCAAGGATTATTTTCACTGTCAAACAGTACAGTAACAGATTTATCATTAAATATATAAGAGGTTAAGTTAGACATTTTATATCAAGTATCGTGCAATAGAACAGATCAGAGCAACGTAAGGTCTTACCTCAAAAATGACCGAGGTAGAGTGAAGTTAACGTTTAAGAATAAAGAGCGCTAAAAGTATCGTCAAAATAAATGTTATATTCTAATTCATCGTGGAGAATTTACCTACTTTTTTTATAACCATTTCTTTAGAGAATCCGCTATTTAGCATAGCCTTACCGCTCAAAAATTCAACTTCTATCCTGTCAAAGTCTGCATTTGATTTTAAGTTCAATTTTAATGGCTTTCCTTCGAACAGGTCTTCCCTCACAAAATAGATTTATAAAAATCCAACCAATATTTTGTTCCCAAACTTCCTCCCCCTCCATTTCAACGGGTACAGCAAACAAATTTTGTAATAGCACAGATCAGAGCTACGTAAGGACGTCAACAGCTCATTCAGTGACGGGTTCTCTTTACACAATATGTCGTTTTTAGTTTTAAATTCTGAGTTAATTTGAGCTAGCTTTTGGTTGTTTTCCAGAGACTTTGTAAGTGATTGTAACAACTGATTATTTTCTTGTTGGATTTTATACATTCCACACTTTCTAATGGAAGGCAGGACTTCTTCAAAAACCCAGTCTTGAAACTTCTCAGCTATGGGCAATTTGGATTTTAAAATTAATGAATATAGCCCCGGCTCATTGATGTATACCGCATGAAATTGAAAATTCAAGGGGAGGAACTTTTCGTTCCTCCCTTCTTCAGGCATTGTTTTACGATATTTTTCTCTGACGTGATCTCTGATTGCTTTTCTTGGGTTAGAGTAGCCCAAGATTTTAGCAATCTCTTTTGCTTTAAACCAAGGATTATTTTCTCTGTCAAACAGGACAGTAACAGATTGATCATTAAATATATAAGAGGTTAATTGAGACATTTTATATAAAGTATTGTGAAATAGTACCTAGTTCTTACCTCGGCAGGAGCAGTGGCAAAAGTGACCGAGGCAGAGTGAAGTTAACGTTTAAGAATAAAGAGCGCTAAAAGTATCGCCACAAAAACCCAGTATTTAAATGTTTTAGCAACTGGTAGTTTAGAGGAAAAAATCAACTCGTATAAACCCGGTTCTGATATAAAAACTACTTTAGAATCATGATAATTGAGTTGGGACCCATTTTGGGTCCCAACTACTTCCGGTTGAGTTGATTTGTATATTTCACTGATATGTGCTAGAAGAGCCTTTTTAGGGTTAGAGTAGCCCAGGATTTGAGCCACTTCTTTTCCGTCCTATTTGATAGCGAAAATAATCCTTGGTTCAAAAGAAAGAGTATCCCTCTAAGTTACATAAAGCTCTTTCAACGCATGTAAGTGAAAAATATAAGAAAACTCAACCGGAAGTAGGTCTACCCCAAAGTGGGGTAGACCCATCCTACAATGATTCGCACAATACTTAAAATGTCTCACTTAACTTCTTATATATTTAATAAACAGGCCGTTGCTGTCCTGTTTGACAGTAAAAATACTCCTTAGTTCAAAGCAAAAGAGATTGCTCAAATCCTGGGCTACTCTAACCCACGAAAAGCAACCAGAGATCATGTCAAAAACTCATTCAGTGACTGGTTCTCTTTACACATTGTGTCGTTTTTAGTTTTAAATTCTAAGTTAATTTGAGTGAGCTGTTGGTTAGTTTTCATAACGTTTGTAATTTCTCGCATGAGTTGAGAGTTTTCATTCTTTAACTGATACATTCCATATTTTCTAATGGAGGGTAAGACATCTTCAAAAACACAGTCTTGATACTTCTCAGCAATGGGCAATTTGGATTTTAAAATTAATGAATATAGCCCCGGCTCATTGATGTATACCGCATGAAATTGAAAATTCAAGGGGAGGGGGGCTTTTCGTTCCTCCCTTCTTCGGGCATTGTTTTACGATATTTTTCTCTGACGTCCTTACGTAGCTCTGATATGTGCTATTGCAATTTGTTTGCTGTACCTGTTGAAATGGGGGGGGGGAAGTTTGTGAACAAAATATTGGTTGGATCTTTATAAATCTATTTTGTGACGGAAGACCTGTTCGAAAAATAAAATTGGACTTAAAATCAAATGCAGACTTTGACTCTGCCTTGGTCACTTTTGCCACTCCTCCTGCCCGAAGAAGGGAGGAACTTTTCGTTCCTCCCTTTGAATTGTTGATGAAGAAGATACGTGTAAGGCTATAAATATACTCTCTGAAAGGGGGTCTATCCGCGCCTTGGACAATGGAGGAACACAAGCGTAAACGTACTCACCAATGCTAGAAGGAGTTATTAAATTTGCGTTTCTCAAGTTTGATTTTTTGTAATTTACACAGTGTGTCTGTGAGATGGAGTTTTAGGGTGTAGTGTTGGGGCGGGGGAGCCCGGGGTCCAGGGCCGGTTAGGTCTCGGATCCAAGTAAGTTTTATAGTCAATAGTCTTTTTCTAAATTAATATTTATACTTTCCAGGCTACTCGCCCTTGAATCTGGATAATTAGTTTTAATATATTAAAGTATTTTCATTGTCATCACATTGATATTTTACGATTTAAATGTGATAACTACTTACTTTGAAAAATATATTTTTACTAAACTCTAAAAACAACTTAGGATCAAGACTTTCTTAGGCGAGTTGAGTTGTTGAACTGACTTCGGCCTCTTCAGAGACTAAATAGACTATCTGCTATCTCTTTCCAAAAGATTTTAAAATTGTTTTTATTAAAAATACTAAAAAGTATATAATAAGTATAATCAGAGACAATATCAAAATTGGAAATTCAAGAAATGCAACAAAAACAACCTCCATTTTTAAATATTTATGTACCCGGTAGCTCCGGGTCCTCGATTGTGTAGTTTCGGTCCCTTGGATTTTATAATCTATTACTTATAAAGAAATTAATAAATTGCATTTACATTTGTAACTATGTTATTCAAAGGGATACCCGAGGGGAAGGTTGGGGGGGGGTTAGTCAAAATAGAATCATTTCCCCTTCCTTAAGCAAAGGCACTTGAGAGTTTGGTTTGGAAAATGAACAATAGTCAAAGAAACAATACCTCCGGTGTACATTTCCTAACAGTTTTTGTTCTAAACTCTAAGGCTTGGGCTGATTCTGTGAATCCACAAACATAGTATTGTACAAGAGAATTTATCCAACCAATTATCACTCCATAACTAACATTGCAATGATATATAAACATGTAAGGCAATTTAATAACGAGATTCCTAGAATTATTGAAAATATTAATTACCAATACAGTTTTTATAATCATTACTATAATCTTGATGCAAGATAATTAAGTTTGGGTGCACGCATTAAAGAACACAATAGACATTTAATATTTTTATTCATACCCTCTTTGCTCCAAGTAGGTTTGAATCTTATAAACATTTTCAAGAGCACACATGAAACCGTTAAATCTATGATAATAACAAAAATTATTTAGATACCTCGACTTTAATTTTTTAAGTGATGGGATGTCGTCCAAATTTTCAACTTTGGCGTTCTTAAAAAGTCTTTGAAGGAACACTTGTTTTTCTTGACCTTTTACGTAGACGGTGTTTTGTGATAACAGCGCGGCCAGTTCTCTCTTGACGTAGTTGAAGGACGTGGTTCCCTCCTGCCATGGAATTCCGTGGTAATAGTTTGCATTGAAGATCGCCTGTCTTCTGTAGTCCGGAGATAGTTTGTCAAAATCGTGCGGAGATTTCACAAACCAGTGTCTCAGAAACCAATTGCCGCTGGTTTTTGTAAGTGCAATTTCTTTAATAATAAAATTATTGTTATTGTCTTTGAATCCTTGAAAATCGATAATATAAGCGTGGTCAGCCATGTTGAGATGTCCTTAGATATCGGAATCAGCGGGGTAAATAGAGCTCTTTTCGGTTCCGAATCACAAACTCTGAACAAAACACTAGACCAAACACTAGTGCAGGAGTTTGGCAACTACTGGTATATTAGGGGAACCGTTCCTTTATAAAGCCTCGGAATTTGTATTATGCCCTTATTTCAAATGTTGTTTTACATGCCAAAGTTTTCACATTTCTTGTTAATTCACAAATACTGACTTTGGGTTAAGAAAATAAAATGCTACACCTTTTGAATGTTGGTTTTATTTACATTCTAAAGGGTAAAACTTCTCTATAAATATACAGGACGGGTTAAATTTCTTATGTTCTAAGAAAGGAATGTCACCCCCTTTCCAAAACCCAATTTCAATCCCACAATAAGCGCATCTAACATAATCATTAACACGTAAATAATAAAAACCAGCTTTGGATAAATCTTTGGGGCTTAAAAATGTAACTGGCCACTCCTTAAAACTATGAAGTCTTTCGGTCTCGTAATGAAATCTAGGAGTGTTTGTTTCTTTCGTAAAATTATAATTTAATCCCACAGACACTGGCGAATGGTACATTTTAATACCACAACACGGGCTAGCGCGATCCGAGTCTTTCTTCTTTCTGAGAGATGCACCATCTCCCCGGCCGCCGTATTCCACACCGAGCGTGGTGTTGTATTCTGTAGAGAGGGCTGTGAAGTTTTTACATTTACAAATGCAATAACCAAAATGGTGACATTTCCTACAAGCCCTCCCATCAACCTGGTCACCAGGAATTTTAAAACATCTCTGCTCGCAACAATACTCCATAGTTGATCATATGCTGTAAATCTCAACACTGACTTAAATTGCCTCTTCGGGAGTTAAATAGACCCCCTTCTTTTCAAAAGATTTAATTTTTTTTAATTGCTTTAATTATAAATACTAAAATACTAAGTTGTGAGGGAAAAAATCCCCCTAATTTGCCCCTATAAAGCGGATGCTTTAATACCCCGAAGACGAGAAACGTCTCAATAAAAAGTTTTGAATATGGGTAATCTAAAATGGTTTGCATTTCCTACAATTTAACCCATTTGTGGTTTTGTAAATCTCAAATCTGCAAAATCTGCTCATAATAAAATTGAACAACAAATGCCAGAATAATATAATAATCATTGAATTGAGTATTTAAACTTGAAAGGTTTTTTATTTAAATGAGTACTTAAACTTGAAAGGGTTTAAAAGTTAAATGTCAAGACCACAGTATCCGTGAAAACGCTTTGTAATTAAAATATTATTGAAATCACCTTCAATACAAATGACACAAGTAGAATAATTTATTTTATGGTTTCCAAAAATAGAAAACAAAAGAATTGGTTATTTGAATAACTTCTTGATTATTACAAATGTTTGGAAGATTTTAAAGAAAAAAACAACAATAAGAGTTAAATTATTTATTACGTGATATATATGATACATATGATACAATTGTATATGACTAAGTACTTGATGATACAAGATTCACAAATATTTTAAATACTTGAATAAACATGTCAACATTATAATATTTTCTTCTGATCAGACGAAGACGCTGGTATTTGCAGGTAGTTTTAGAGATTTTCTCTTCCATCTCTGATATGTTGTTGGGGTGCACCGTGGGTAGTATTATAAATTTCGGACGATTGGTGTATCTTAATCCTTCAATCACACAGCTGTGCGAATTTCGTCCTAAACACAAAATAGGAATCGGTGATTCAAAGTCGTTTGCACTTGCACGCATTATTATTTTAAAAATGTGCCCAATGACGGGATGAAAAGCTGTAATCAACTCTCGAGTCTTCTGTTTATCAAAACTGGCAATCATCGGGATGCGAATCCAAAGAATATTTTTTTTTTCAGATATTGTAGATAAGTTATGTATCATTTCTCTTCTTAACTCAGACTTGCTCGTTTTATGTCCGGTGCTAAGGTACAGATCTTTAGTTTTTCTTGACGGAGAATTGATCAGGCCCACGACAATCCCGCGAACCGCACACGGAGTTGTTTTCAATAATTCTGTGTCAAACACGTTTATAACTTGTTTGTAGAATCCTGGAGACTTGTCTGCGGTGATTTCTTGTACTTTCTTCAAATATTCACCAAATACCCCGTCCATTTTAAGATTTTTAGAACCGTCGGTGGTAGACTGATTGCTCGGGAGCGCTGGTCACTGTTTTATAGCAAGGAGCCAGTATTCGTAAATTACGTAAATTATTTTGATAATTTATAAGTTGATATAAGCACCAATTTGTATGTTTGCAAAATGGGTGCTTGCAATCATAAATAATCAGGCTGGAGTCCCAACTTTCGGACATTGACCCGCTTCCTTGTTCCGTCGTTTAACGTTATACGTATTGTCCTCCGTTTTATCCGCGGGTTTCTAACGAGTCCATGTGGTTCGTTTTCCCCTGAATATCCGGCGGAGTTCTGGTAGAGTCCGGTGCTTGTTGAGTTTTTGGAGGGTTGAATTAAACGCGGAGGTGGGGGGCAGAGTGGTGGACGGTCATATGCGACAGGTGTTGCTTCTGCGACAGGTGTTGCTTCTGCGACGGGTGTTGCATCTGCGACGGGTGTTGCTTCTATCCTCTCCTCCCCTTCTATAGAGCCCGTGGTCTTATTATCTTGATCCCCAATGGCGTCCGTCGCTCCCGCACTCTCGTACACTTCCGACTCGTCCCGCCCGGTGTTCACATCCATAGAGATTTCTCCTCTGTCCAACACGAATTCCACGCTGGGGTAGGTTGGTGATTCTTGGGGCGTATCAGCATAATCCTGTAGTACCATAAATTTTGGACGATTGGCGTATCTTAGTGCTTCAATCACAAAGCTGTGCGAATGTTTATCTAAACACAGAACCGGAATCTGTGATTCAAAATCCTTTTCGCTTGCACGCATTATTATTTTAAAAATATGCACAATGACGGGATGAAAAGCTGTAATCAACTGTTGAATCTTCTGTTTATCAAAACTGGCAATTATCGGGATGTGAATCCAAAGAATATTTCTTTTTTCAGATATTGTTGACAATTTCTGTATTATTTCTCTTCTTAAGTCAGACTTGCTCGTTTCATGTCCGGTGGGACAATCAGTCAGGCTTACGATAATCCCGCGAACCGTACTTGGAGTTGTTTTCAATAATTCTGAATCAAACGGGTTTTTAACATGTTTGTAGAATCCTGGAGACTTGTCTGCTGTGATTTCTTGCACCTTCTTCAAATATTCACTAAATATCCCGTCCATTTTAAGATTTTTAGAACTGTCGGTGGTAGACTGATTGCTCAGGAACGCTGGTCACTGTTTTATAGCAAGGAGCCAGTATTTGTAAATTACGTAAATTATAAATTGATAAATAAGGTAATTGTTCTTCGGTGTATCCTCAGCTTCTAGCAGACCACTTTCAACAATATATCGGGTGGTAAATTATATCATCTGGGTTGGAGGTCGTCCCTAATTCTCACGAAGGAGCCGTCAATTAGGAAGATTCTCTTCCTTTTTGCTCTGTAGCGTCTTTGGCGAGGCTGGTACTGTCGAGGCAGATGTTGGTGTTGTGGAGTTCTGGTAGAGTCCGGTGCTGGGGTGGAAAGCGGCTCCATTGGGTGGTCTTGATGAATTGCTTCTATCTTATTATCTTGATCCCCAGTGGCGTCCGTCGCTCCCGCACTCTCGTACACTTCCGACTCGTCCCGCCCGGTGTTCACATCCATGGAGACTTCTCCTCCGTCCAACACGAATTCCACGTTGGGGTAGGTTGGTGATTTTGGGGGGGTATCAGCATAATCAATTGGCAGAAACGCTCCAACCATATCCCCCATCATACCATGTATAGCTCTCTGCAACTCCTCTTCGGTGTAGGTTGGAGTATGCCCTTGAAATAGGTTTTCTCGGTTGGCCTCAAGGAATTCATCGAGGGGTTCTGCTCCCTCTTGTCGCAATACCCGGGAGATGAGTTTCCTCAGGTCCACGCTTGATGGTAATTTGACAGTTGAAGGGTTTATGCCCCTGGCAATACAACCAGCGTATAAGCATAAACAGAAACCACAGTCAACCGTATTGGTCTGAAGCTTAAGACCACTAGGATTCCCCTTTAAGGACCACTCTTCCCGGTTGATTTTTACACCCAACCGGCCCATTTCCCACTCGATATACTTTAGACATTCTTTTAATCTATCTGGGTACTCATTTCCCAGTGAGTCGTAGCTCCGCACGAGCCCATCTTTTAAAAAGGCGGCAATTAGGTACCAGTGGGATACACCAGGCTTCCCATCCTTCCGGATTGGTGCGGGGATGTGTACTGGGAACAGTAAGATGTCATAATCATAAATTTTTATTTTATTGGTCCACCTTTCCACCCGCAGGAAACCGCCCCGGTCAATTGCCGTGAAAAACACTGTCGGGAAAGCATATAATTTCAATCCGTCAGCGCGTTCTTCATTTTTTTTACATAAAATAGAAATAAAGTCTTCAATGATCCCTTCGCCACACAAACCCTCCGGGGTGATACGGTGTGGCCTCATTCTTCTTGTATCCACGATCCCGCCTATAATACTTCCTACTATATGATGTGTATATGTTTTATCTTTAAAAAATTGAAAATCACAAGGACGTGAAACTATGCAATAAATAGTCTGTGATGCCCCTAGATATCCCGGGTGGCAATATTCAAATCATATATATATATTCGCCAGAGCCCCGTTTGTTCAAAGCCCCATTACCGGCGCCAAGGTTGGGGTTGACTTGACTGGGAGAAGCTTTAAGTTCCGCATCCACAGTCCTTAATAGGGTCCCTAACTTACTAACTAAATATATTCTAAGTTTTTTTTTTGACCTTTGGAGGTGCCCCGTCTAAGTTGTCAGAAAAGTCAGTCGTTATGTCAGTATTTCACTAAAGTGGATAGTGTGTCCGCAGCTTACGAACTTAGAGCTTCAGAACCGTGTCCGTATTTCACGTACTTGATCGGTTCTGTATCCGTATTTCACGAACCAAGCTCTCACTACCGTGGCCATATTTTTAGTCAGTAGTATGTCAGTATTTTATGAAAATTCCCCCATCTACAACTTACCCAAGCTCTATGTAACCCACCTAACCCACCCAACAGACGCATAACTTAAAACTACCCACCCGAGTGGTAAAACATTCCCCCTATCTAACTTAAAAACTAAGTTGTCAGAAAAGTCAGTCTGTTATGTCAGTATTTCACTAAAGTGGATAGTGTGTCCGCAGCTTACGAACTTAGAGCTTCAGAACCGTGTCCGTATTTCACGTACTTGATCGGTTCTGTATCCGTATTTCACGAACCAAGCTCTCACTACTAAACTATTCTAAGCTACGGGTGAGGGAAATTGGGAAATTGGAAGGAGACCCTCTGCGTGGATTGTAACCGCCAGCGCAAAGAGCCATAAAGGAAAGGAGGTTTGGAGGGGTTTAGGATATGAAAAGTTTTGGTGCTGGAAGGGAATTGCTCTTCGTTAACACCGCAAGGCAACCGGAGCAATTCGATAGGACTTATAACTACGAAGAGAGGACTTACCCAACCTCTGTGTAACCTACCTAACATATGCATGCCTTAAAACTACCCACCCGCGTGGTAAAACATTCCCCCTATCTAACTTAAAAACTAAGTTGTCAGAAAAGTCAGTCGTTATGTCAGTATTTCACTAAAGTGGATAGTGTGTCCGCAGCTTACGAACTTAGAGCTTCAGAACCGTGTCCGTATTTCACGTACTTGATCGGTTCTGTATCCGTATTTCACGAACCAAGCTCTCACTACCGTGGCCATATTTTTAGTCAGTAGTATTCAGTATTTTATGAAAATTCCCCCATCTACAACTTACCCAAGCTCTATGTAACCCACCTAACATATGCATAACTTAAAACTACCCACCCGAGTGGTAAAACATTCCCCCTATCTAACTTAAAAACTAAGTTGTCAGAAAAGTCAGTCTGTTATGTCAGTATTTCACTAAAGTAGATAGTGTGTCCGCAGCTTACGAACTTAGAGCTTCAGAACCGTGTCCGTATTTCACGTACTTGATCGGTTCTGTATCCGTATTTCACGAACCAAGCTCTCACTACTAAACTATTCTAAGCTACGGGTGAGGGACAATTGGGAAATTGGAAGGAGACCCTCTGCGTGGATTGTAACCGCCAGCGCAAAGAGCCATAAAGGAAAGGAGGTTTGGAGGGGTTTAGGATATGAAAAGTTTTGGTGCTGGAAGGGAATTGCTCTTCGTTAACACCGCAAGGCAACCGGAGCAATTCGATAGGACTTATAACTACGAAGAGAGGACTTACCCAACCTCTGTGTAACCTACCTAACATATGCATGCCTTAAAACTACCTATACCACTCAGTAGATAGTGTGTCCGCAGCTTACGAACTTAGAGCTTCAGAACCGTGTCCGTATTTCACGTACTTGATCGGTTCTGTATCCGTATTTCACGAACCAAGCTCTCACTACCGTGGCCATATTTTTAGTCAGTAGTATGTCAGTATTTTATGAAAATTCCCCCATCTACAACTTACCCAAGCTCTATGTAACCCACCTAACATATGCATAACTTAAAACTACCCACCCGAGTGGTAAAACATTCCCCCTATCTAACTTAAAAACTAAGTTGTCAGAAAAGTCAGTCTGTTATGTCAGTATTTCACTAAAGTGGATAGTGTGTCCGCAGCTTACGAACTTAGAGCTTCAGAACCGTGTCCGTATTTCACGTACTTGATCGGTTCTGTATCCGTATTTCACGAACCAAGCTCTCACTACTAAACTATTCTAAGCTACGGGTGAGGGAAATTGGGAAATTGGAAGGAGACCCTCTGCGTGGATTGTAACCGCCAGCGCAAAGAGCCATAAAGGAAAGGAGGTTTGGAGGGGTTTAGGATATGAAAAGTTTTGGTGCTGGAAGGGAATTGCTCTTCGTTAACACCGCAAGGCAACCGGAGCAATTCGATAGGACTTATAACTACGAAGAGAGGACTTACCCAACCTCTGTGTAACCTACCTAACATATGCATGCCTTAAAACTACCCACCCGCGTGGTAAAACATTCCCCCTATCTAACTTAAAAACTAAGTTGTCAGAAAAGTCAGTCGTTATGTCAGTATTTCACTAAAGTGGATAGTGTGTCCGCAGCTTACGAACTTAGAGCTTCAGAACCGTGTCCGTATTTCACGTACTTGATCGGTTCTGTATCCGTATTTCACGAACCAAGCTCTCACTACCGTGGCCATATTTTTAGTCAGTAGTATTCAGTATTTTATGAAAATTCCCCCATCTACAACTTACCCAAGCTCTATGTAACCCACCTAACATATGCATAACTTAAAACTACCCACCCGAGTGGTAAAACATTCCCCCTATCTAACTTAAAAACTAAGTTGTCAGAAAAGTCAGTCTGTTATGTCAGTATTTCACTAAAGTAGATAGTGTGTCCGCAGCTTACGAACTTAGAGCTTCAGAACCGTGTCCGTATTTCACGTACTTGATCGGTTCTGTATCCGTATTTCACGAACCAAGCTCTCACTACTAAACTATTCTAAGCTACGGGTGAGGGACAATTGGGAAATTGGAAGGAGACCCTCTGCGTGGATTGTAACCGCCAGCGCAAAGAGCCATAAAGGAAAGGAGGTTTGGAGGGGTTTAGGATATGAAAAGTTTTGGTGCTGGAAGGGAATTGCTCTTCGTTAACACCGCAAGGCAACCGGAGCAATTCGATAGGACTTATAACTACGAAGAGAGGACTTACCCAACCTCTGTGTAACCTACCTAACATATGCATGCCTTAAAACTACCTATACCACTCAGTAGATAGTGTGTCCGCAGCTTACGAACTTAGAGCTTCAGAACCGTGTCCGTATTTCACGTACTTGATCGGTTCTGTATCCGTATTTCACGAACCAAGCTCTCACTACCGTGGCCATATTTTTAGTCAGTAGTATGTCAGTATTTTATGAAAATTCCCCCATCTACAACTTACCCAAGCTCTATGTAACCCACCTAACATATGCATAACTTAAAACTACCCACCCGAGTGGTAAAACATTCCCCCTATCTAACTTAAAAACTAAGTTGTCAGAAAAGTCAGTCGTTATGTCAGTATTTCACTAAAGTGGATAGTGTGTCCGCAGCTTACGAACTTAGAGCTTCAGAACCGTGTCCGTATTTCACGTACTTGATCGGTTCTGTATCCGTATTTCACGAACCAAGCTCTCACTACTAAACTATTCTAAGCTACGGGTGAGGGAAATTGGGAAATTGGAAGGAGACCCTCTGCGTGGATTGTAACCGCCAGCGCAAAGAGCCATAAAGGAAAGGAGGTTTGGGGGGGTTTTTGGGAATGAAAAGGTGCTGGAAGGGAATGATTCTTCGTTAACACCGCAAGGAATTCCCAGAATCATTCGACAGGACTTATAACTACGAAGAGAGGACTTACCCAACCTCTGTGTAACCTACCTAACATATGCATGCCTTAAACCTACCCACCCGCGTGGTAAAACATTCCCCCTATCTAACTTAAAAACTAAGTTGTCAGAAAAGTCAGTCTGTTATGTCAGTATTTCACTAAAGTAGATAGTGTGTCCGCAGCTTACGAACTTAGAGCTTCAGAACCGTGTCCGTATTTCACGTACTTGATCGGTTCTGTATCCGTATTTCACGAACCAAGCTCTCACTACTAAACTATTCTAAGCTACGGGTGAGGGACAATTGGGAAATTGGAAGGAGACCCTCTGCGTGGATTGTAACCGCCAGCGCAAAGAGCCATAAAGGAAAGGAGGTTTGGAGGGGTTTTTGGGAATGAAAAGGTGCTGGAAGGGAATGATTCTTCGTTAACACCGCAAGGAATTCCCAGAATCATTCGACAGGACTTATAACTACGAAGAGAGGACTTACCCAACCTCTGTGTAACCTACCTAACATATGCATGCCTTAAAACTACCTATACCACTCAATTATTATTCAAAAATAACCATATTTAGCTTCAAACTAAAAATGGGGAGATGTGGGGAATATCGCGTTTTTGATTTTTTTGGGTGGTTGGGCCCAACCGGGGTTATGAGGAGGGAAACACTTATCACTACGAAGAGCACTAACCCAACTAACAGTTACGCGTCGCTGTCGACGTATAAATACTACTCTTTTGGTTAGTCATAATTTTAAAATACCCATATTTAAAATACCAGTGATTTGCGAGATGTTGGTCACGAAGCACTAACCCAATACTAATACACTAATATTTGCACGACGTATCTTTCTTTTAAAATACCCCCTAATAACTTACAAACTAAAATAACAAGCGATTTTGGAAATTTCGAGCGCGTCTTAGGATCCTTTGCGGTAGTTTGGCCTAACCGACGTTATGAGGAGGGGAACACTTATTACTACTAAGAGAACAAACCTCTACATACTACTTAACCTACTTCGCCAGAGCCCCGTATGTGTAAAGCCTCGTACACCACGTCACGGTAGGGGTTGACTTGACCAGGAGAGGCTATGTTTTGCGCCGTTGCCTTGGTCCTTGTACAAGGTTCGCGGTCCTGGACTTAATGCCCAGGATCGGGCTGACATCCTATTTATAACCGGTATATTCTTTTTTAACCATACATTTAAAATTAAATTAAAGTTTGACAAATTCAAAATTACCTTTACAGAGCCATTTATCAAAGACTTCAAATACAGAAATAGCAAAAAGAATTTAACATTGTTACTTTTGGTGATTTCCCCTAAGGTATTGTAATATTTTATGTTGAAACACTGAACAAATTCTTATGTTTTTCTAAAGGAGACAAAATGAGTTTTATAACCAAGAAGAAGTCTAATGGACTCGTTTTTCAAAGGGTTTTCTGGTAAATTATATCACGCGAAAAAACCTCAATATTGCCAATGTTAATTAAAATATACTGATTGTCTTTAAACAACACTGCACAACATTCAAATAGACTAATGATTAACCTCTAGAGACCGGGTCTGTTTTAAGTCATGTAAATAAAAACACAATTTGAAATTTTTAAATATGATTTATTTTTCACAAGTTTTACAAATGAGTACAAATATGTGCAAATATGTGCGGCGAGTTCTATTTTATACCCAACAGTAGCCTGGCAAGTGAATTTTAATCCTACAAAGAGGACATGATTTATTTACTTTAAGCCATTTAAATATACACGTTGTACAAAATATGTGTTGACAATCATTAAGACTGATACAATCTTTTTTTTTAGTGTCAAGGCAAACCGGACAATCGGTTTCAGATTCTACTTTTGTAAATGGATTGGGCAGATTCCTCTTCACAAAATCAGAAATTTGTAAACCTCGCGACGTATATGTTTGAAAATCGATTAATTTGCAATATTTTATTATATCTTCATCTCTGAGTGTTTGATGTTTTGAGACAGACCACCAGCACAAAATATTTTTAAACGTATCCAGAAGAAAAGAATCAAGAGTTTGGTGTTTACTTATTAGTGAGCCAAACAGTAGTTTTAAAAGATCGATTTGATTACCCACTTTCGAGAAGTAAATGTAGCATAATACATTTTTACTTAATGATTGGTGTTTTATGAGATATGGCCACAGAACTGTTTTATAATACTCTTCTTCGTCTGTATTGTGAAATCTACACTGCGGATTGACCCCCTCCATCATCCACAACATAAAATCTTGAGTCAGCTTCTGTGATTTTATTATGACAATTGGATCAATCTTATGGTAAAACTGTCTAAGAATCCACTCCGGGACATTTTGGTGTTCCACAACTGCATTCCAGTCGAACTTGTGATTGAATGTGACCAACACTGCTTCAGAGAGATTTTGGTACTTAACCAAAAGCGAAAAGTTAATTTTTGAATGAAATCTTTCTATATCTTTAGTCGTCAGTCTTTGGTGGATGACAATTTCGTTAAAATTTAGAATCTCTTGAAACTTCAACATGAACCCATGCGTGAACTGTTCTCTCCGGTATAGTATTCTCCAAAGGTTGACTGGGAGTTGATGAATTTTTACCGTAATTTTTTCAAATTTGGTGAAGTGTAGGAATTGACTGCTGTTATCTAACGTCTCCTCTTCCAATGAAGTATACAAACTGTACAAGTCAGAAGGATCCGTAAGTTTGTCTATAAAGGCGGTAACACCATCAGCGCTTTTAATAGAATTTAAAATCTTCCACAAAATCTTTTTCCTAGTTAGGTGGGTTGACTTGATACCCATACTTTGGCAAATAGCTTTGAGTTCGTAAAATGTAATTCTCTCCACCATGGTTCTAGTTACCTATCACAAATCAACTCAAAAACAAACAACAACTTTACCGAACACGCAGGAGTTCATTACAGGAACTACTGGTATGTGTGGAGAACCGTTCCCTTATAAACCCTCAGAAAATAGAATTCGCAAAGTATTTGTGCATTTATTTCAAATGTTGACGGGGGTGGGGGAATTTGTTGAAACCGTTTTTTTGAATTTTATACGCGCGGGTGTGTGTAGAAATGAAGCGTATTCTGTTGGTGTTTGCGTGCGGCGGGGGACTGAGTCTGAGTGGAACGATCACATCACCAATAATCTAAAATTATTAAAATTAAAGCAATTAGAATTCAATTCATAAATGGAACTTTGAACAAAACAGTTTTAACTGTTGTAGTTAAATTTAACTTAGTTTTTGATTTAGCTAAATAACATTGTTGACTCGGATAGTACTCATGGAGACTTGTCGGTTAACACTAGTTAAAAATCACAAGTGCCGAGCCGAAAAATAAGATAAAATTTAAAAATCCCGATTCACAGAATTAACCCAAGTCTTGGTCTAAATGTTAGGAAACACTGACCCAAGAGGGTGTTGTCGTGCTAAAATCTCGCGGCGTTGTGGCGCGGGTGTGTGGTGGGTTCTAGGCACGTGGTAACCTTGAGAATGTTTCATTTGCAAATAATAATATTTCAAAAGATAATTTTAAAATTGAATTTTGAATTGCGTTGCCTTGATGAGACAGACACTAGAATCAGTTGTTAGTTAAATAGCGGCGAGTGCGAATGTTTATAGGTGTTAGTACTCCGCGATTCCCGTTAAATATTACAAGTCCCGAGAGTCAAAAATCCAAATAATTCAAAATATTTCAAAATAATTTAAAGTCCCCAGATTAAAAGTTTGAAAAAATCACAAGTGCCGAGCCGAAAAATAAGATAAAATTTAAAAATCCCGATTCACAGAATTAACCCAAGTCTTGGTCTAAATGTTAGGAAACACTGACCCAAGAGGGTGTTGTCGTGCTAAAATCTCGCGGCGTTGTGGCGCGGGTGTGTGGTGGGTTCTGGGCACGTGGTAACCTTGAGAATGTTTCATTTGCAAATAATAATATTTCAAAAGATAATTTTAAAATTGAATTTTGAATTGTGTCGCCTTGATGAGACAGACACTAGAATCAGTTGTTAGTTAAATAGCGGCGAGTGCGAATGTTTATAGGTGTTAGTCCCCAGATTAAATGTTTAGAGCCCAATAGTTGGTTTCTAAGTGTTGGGAAATCACTGTGTTGGTTTCTAAGTGTTGGGAAATCACTGTAAAATTTTACAAGTCCAGAGCCCTAAAATTAAATAAAATTAACTCCTTGTAGAATCGTACAAGTCCCGAATCTGCCTAAATCTTAATAATTTAAAACCCCAGAATCGGTATAAGTGATACAGGAACACTGACCCAAGAGGACGTTGTCGTGCTAAAATCTCGCGGCGTTGTGGCGCGGATGCGTGGTAGTTTCTAGGCACATGGTAACCCTGAGAATGTTTCATTTGCAAATAATAATATTTCAAAAGATAATTTTAAAATTGAATTTTGAATTGTGTCGCCTTGATAAGACAGACACTAGAATCAGTTGTTAGTTAAATCGCGGCGAGTGAACTTGTGCGAGTGTTTATAGGTGTTAGTCCCCAGGTTAAAAGTTTAGAGCCCAATAGTTGGTTTGTTGGGAAATCACTGTAAAATGTTACAAGTCCAGAGCCCTAAAATTAAACAAAATTAACTCATTGTAGAATCGTACAAGTCCCGAATCTGCCTAAATAATAATAATTTAAAACCCCAATTTCAAAATTGCATTTTGAATTGTGTCGCCTTGATAAGACAGACACTAGAATCAGTTGTTAGTTAAATAGTGGCGAGTGAACTTGTGCGAGTGTTTATAGGTGTTAGTCCCCAGGTTAAAAGTTTAGAGCCCAATAGTTGATTTCTAAGTGTTGGGAAATCACTGTAAAATTTTACAAGTCCAGAGCCCTAAAATTAAATAAAATTAACTCATTGTAGAATCGTACAAGTCCCGAATCTGCCTAAATAATAATAATTTTAAACCCCAATTTTAAAATTGCATTTTGAATTGTGTCGCCTTGATGAGACAGACACTAGAATCAGTTGTTAGTTAAATAGCGGCGAGTGCGAATGTTTATAGGTGTTAGTCCCCAGATTAAATGTTTAGAGCCCAATAGTTGGTTTCTAAGTGTTGGGAAATCGCTGTAAAATTTTACAAGTCCAGAGCCCTAAAATTAAATAAAATTAACTCATTGTAGAATCGTACAAGTCCCGAATCTGCCTAAATAATAATAATTTAAAACCCCAATTTTAAAATTGCATTTTGAATTGTGTCGCCTTGATAAGACAGACACTAGAATCAGTTGTTAGTTAAATAGCGGCGAGTGCGAATGTTTATAGGTGTTAGTCCCCAGGTTAAAAGTTTAGAGCCCAATAGTTGATTTCTAAGTGTTGGGAAATCACTGTAAAATTTTACAAGTCCAGAGCCCTAAAATTAAATAAAATTAACTCATTGTAGAATCGTACAAGTCCCGAATCTGCCTAAATAATAATAATTTTAAACCCCAATTTTAAAATTGCATTTTGAATTGTGTCGCCTTGATGAGACAGACACTAGAATCAGTTGTTAGTTAAATAGCGGCGAGTGCGAATGTTTATAGGTGTTAGTCCCCAGATTAAATGTTTAGAGCCCAATAGTTGGTTTCTAAGTGTTGGGAAATCGCTGTAAAATTTTACAAGTCCAGAGCCCTAAAATTAAATAAAATTAACTCATTGTAGAATCGTACAAGTCCCGAATCTGCCTAAATAATAATAATTTAAAACCCCAATTTTAAAATTGCATTTTGAATTGTGTCGCCTTGATAAGACAGACACTAGAATCAGTTGTTAGTTAAATAGCGGCGAGTGCGAATGTTTATAGGTGTTAGTCCCCAGATTAAATGTTTAGAGCCCAATAGTTGGTTTCTAAGTGTTGGGAAATCGCTGTAAAATTTTACAAGTCCAGAGCCCTAAAATTAAATAAAATTAACTCATTGTAGAATCGTACAAGTCCCGAATCTGCCTAAATCTTAATACTTTAAAACCCCAGAATCGGTATAAGTGATACAGGAACACTGACCCAAGAGGACGTTGTCGTGCTAAAATCTCGCGGCTTTTTAAAGTTTTTGAGTTAGCGAATTAACCCACAAGACGGTTTTACTTCTCCATTTTAATACTACTCCTCAACATGAATAATATGGGGACTTTTAAGACCCGTAGGACGGGGCCGTGATATTTTATCGGGCCGAAACCTTGCACCCGGCGTGCGATTTGGCAACCTTGGACAAGAACGCTCGGTTTGGCAACGCCCGCGCGCCCCGGATGCGAACATTCCACGTAGCCCACTTTCAAATTTTGGTAACAAATGACGCATGCGTGGAGGCCTCTCAAAAGGTGGAAACGGGAGTGGTCCGATTTCACCATATTTCTGTCTCACTCGCACACCTCTTTACTCTCTCACACTAAACTGCATCGGCCCGCCACGCCGACTGATTCAATCGTATTTTATACTGGATCTTGTTAAAAACCGTTATCATATGAACTGTATTAATTCAATTTTTGTAAACAAATATTTTGATTAAAATTATCTGTTGTTTAATTTAAATAAAAAATACTAAAAAATACTAAAAAATACTCTTTTCAGTTATTTAAAGTGATCATATTTTAGCGAAACTTTGGTATGTGAATTGACCCAATTCTGGCCTATTTATATGCTTTGCGAGCGAATGTTAAAACTTAAATCTGTTAAAATACATTCTGGAACATACTAATAAATTATATCAAAAATAATTAAAAATAATTATGATATATGAGTTGAGCTAGGCACATTTTAGTTGTATATTTGTGTTTATTATTCCTCATTTGATAATGTGTAAAATATAATACAACAAGTGGGACAATTTAACTTTAAATCTTACTATTAAACAGGAACAACTTTACAAGTTAAAATACAATCATAAAAAATACCCTTAAAAATGATTTGAGCTACAACGTAATAAAATATTTCGTATAAATATTCATAACACTTAAATTTCCACCGACAAGACCACATCACAAATAATTCTCAGAACACCATACGTAACAACACAAGCACATTATACTTTAGAGTTCATTTCAGCTGATCGCGGTTGAGGTATTTTTCAAATCGAGACATAGTTTGAAGACTCATCTTTTGATACCGACGAATAAGATTCCAATAATGGTTTTTTAATGAATTGCTTGTATATTTAACTCTGGTATTGTAAATTATAGAAATTAATCTCTCCGACATATCTTGTGTTTGGCAAATTAAAGGCCAATATGATATGTTTAAGTAAGATTCTATATCAATATATGAAATATAACACAGCTCTAATTCACTGGGCGTCGAAATCAAAAACAATAATAAGTCTTCGGATAAATTCTGCATACGTAGAAGTTGTTGTATGTTGATTGCAGTATACTTTTTAAAAATTATATCTTCTGGTATGAAATAGCCCCTTTTTACAATAATGTCCAAATCCAGATAATCTTGAAACCCGTACAGAATATCAGCTGTTAACCTAATGTTTTGAGAAAGAATTACCCAGTTAATTTTATGTCGGAATTCCATCAAAAATGGCGTTTTCAAATTATTTGAAAGAGAAATCATGTTCCAACTGTCGGTTGGGAAGTTTAATAGTTTGTTTCTCAATATTTCCAGCACAGATTCATTTCTTACTTTGATGTATAAATGTAGCACTTCTACGGTTGATAGATTCGATAAATTCCCGTACACATTATTGTTTTGCTCTAATAATGCAATTAATTTGTTCATCTTCTCCATATTTAGTTATATTTTAAAACTTACCAGGAAAAACTATTATTTTCACTAAATAAAAAGTATAAAATTACTAGCCACATCTAAACTGTAACAACAATACATACGTGCACGCGGACAACAAAAGGCCACCGCGGCTTCCTGTGTTTGTTTATATACCACTTCCTTGAGAATTTTAAAATTCTCGAGGTTACGAAGGCTAATGTAGTTCTGTTGTACAATTGCGTGTTGCGCAACTGGGTCACGGTGTGAGTACAATTGCGTGTTGCGCAACTGGGTCACGGTGTGAGTCGCCGGTCACTATTTACACAAGATCCCCGAGCGAGTTTCCGTGTTCTGCAACCGGATTTCCGGGCTGGTTTGTCCCCGAGAGAGTGTCTAGAATCGTTTCTTGGTTCGAAGTCAGTCAGTTCAACAACTCAACTCGCCCAAGAGAGTTCTTATGATCCTAAGTTGTTTTTAGAGTTTAGTAAAAATATATTTTTCAAAGTAAGTAGTTATCACATTTAAATCACATTTAAATCACATTTAAATCACATTTAAATCACATTTAAATATATCATACAACCGAAAGTGTAAACAAATGACTTTTAGACATCTTTAAAAATTTAAAAGTAAATAACTAATTTCACTTAAATATATCGTGAACTTGCAAACGCGTCATTTTGAAATGGAGAGCGTGTATACACCCCAGCAAAAGAAGATTGTTACACGCATTCTAAGATTTCTGATCATGCAATCCAAATTCACCCTATTGCAAGAAGATTATCATCACGAATTCCAACATTTAATAAACAGATTATTATTTAAATTTCCGCCCGACGAACAACAATCAATTATACACAAGGTTTCTCAAAAGCGACAATATCGCAAAAAAAACTCAAAACCACCTTCAGTAGATAATAACATACAGCAGTGTTCCGCCACGAATCAAGAGACGACAGAAGTGCGTAACGACTCAGATAGTTTGAACTTTGCAGAAGAAGGAAATTTAATTGGATTAATTCAAGTTAGACAAGCGGATGAAGAATCTATTGTTGGTGTCACAGATGACTGTATACTATTTCCGGAAAATCCTAACAGGATGGTGATCACGGCCCCAGAACTATCGTTAGAAGAACAAGAATATTTATCGACGTTATCGACGTTTTAAAACGGCTTGACAGAAAACAGGTTTTAAAATGTGTATAATTAAATAGTATATAAAAATATCTCTATAGTCCTCAGCAACCTGGCACCTACAACCTGGCCTTACTAGACCTTCTTCCAACCCTATAATAGTATAAGGCATAGTCTTTTGGGGTAATACCCATGAGTCATATACTAAACCATTATATTTGCAGCAGAAACATATTTTAAGATTGATTTTATACAAAACCAGATATGAATGATCAAAACCCCTTTTCATAAGTCAGAGAATTTTTTCGTTTAAATATATTTATGTTTATAAAGTTCTAAAACTAAAACTTTTCTAAAACTTTTCTACAATAAAAGTGGAAATATGCCCCAAAATGAGAATGAGTATAGAAAAAAATTAAGGAAAGCTAACCAGTTTTTTATTCCCAAGCCAACCAATACATTTTTTACAAAAACTTTCAATTTTATAGCTCCGAAACTGTTTAATAAACTTCCTGAAAATGTTAAGATTGCATTTAATATTAATTTTTTTTTATGTAGATTAAGGAAATGGTTATTTCAACTAGAGAATACTGATTGTTATTTCAAATTCAGCAATAGTTTTATTTTTGATATTATAGCTGAGGGTTCACACGGGGACTATGCATTGCATGCAATGAGCTTCGACGGCACCTGGGGAGACCAACCCCAGAGGCAAGTCTCTGGAGAGGTGCCATAAGCCGCCTGAAAGAGTAAACCTTAGAATATTATAATACGTGTATAATTTATATGATAGACTATATGAATCTACAAATACAGTTTTATTTATTTTCTGTAATTAGTTTTTATGCACTGAGCACACGCTGAATTTCAGTGTTCATGAGAGAAATAAGGCGCGTCAAATATTTAATTTTGTATTTTTCTTAACGTTTAATTTTAACGCTAAATTTACGTTTAATTTTTGTTTAATTTTTGTATACACATGGGTTGTCTGAGACAATTGTGTTTATTATATTTCGATCATTTCTGTTCGCCTACTTTACATTATTTTTAATTTAAGTGATGGAACCCTATAGCAGGCTTTGTCTTAAGAGGACCTATTGTTTTTTCATTATTTTATTTTTATTTTTATGCCAGCCCGACAAGTAAAATGTACATTATTATTTATTTAAGTTACAAACAAGCTGTGTAATTAAAAATAAAGTTAATACGGGTTGAGTTGTGTGTTTTTTGTGTGTTTTTTGTTATAATTTTGAATTTTTAAAATTATTATTCTGAAACCAATATTACCCCGATTGTAGAGTGCGCCCCGGGGAAATTTAAAGTAAATAATCTCAAACGAAGAACTAATATTTCTAATCACTCCCCCATTTATATATAGAATTCCTTGCAGCATTCTAATACTTCTAGAAGATGGTTGGCACCACCGTGCGGATTTTCTAGTGATCAACGTTGGAGGAACACATCGCAACTGGGGTAATCTCTATGATTGTAGTGCATGATCAGTGCATGATCAGTGCATGATCACTCGAGAGTTTATTATTTTTACATATTTTTTTGTTATAAATAAAATCATGAAAAAGTCTAAGAAATCTCAAACCGCTGTGTGCACTTGTATGAATATTAAGAGAAAAAAACGTCCCACTATTGGTTATTTTAAATATTCTACCGCAAAGGGACCAAAATCTTTTACCAAGCTTAGAAATAAATGCCCCAAAAGGTCTAGATCGCGGTCTAGAACTAGACGATCTAGGTCGCGAAGTCGTTCTCGGTCGAGAAGTAAATAAAATTATATAAAAAATGTCTGATTGTATTTTCATAAAGTACAGAGACGTATTGAAATTTGAAGATTTTCATTTAAACCACCCCGCTACTTATTTGCCCTTTGTTGTTTATAACTGGTTAGCTCTTGGAATACTGCCGAAAATCTACAGTCACGAGGAATGGGGTTTTGAAAATAGCAGAAAAGAGATTTTACAAAATAAAAATCACCTCTTGGATGTTTTGGTTGTAATTATCAATTGTGTTTTGGGAATCAAAATAAAACTTAATGATGAATTGTACAGAAAAAATGTGGAATACTTGAAAGGGGTTAAACATCTTTCAAAAGACGTTGTTCTTCCGTTTATTACAATTGAGAATTACATGTCTATTAAGGACTCCAAGTTATTTATTGATAGCATTTCAAAATTCTTTCCGGTGGGGTCCATTAAGAAATCAACAGACGCTATACCGTGTTCTAGGCTTTATGAAATAGTTAGTGGAATGGTCGCTTGGGGTAGTTCGTACTGGGTAGTAATACATTTCACAACATTGGTTATAGATAAAATGGAGGAATCTAAACTTAAAGAAGAATGTCAAGAAGCTTTATGCAGTTTAACGGGATTTTTTGATCTTTTATTACCATGTTCGATATGCAGATATCACTATTCAAGTTTGTTTAAGTTCAACGAAGAAGAAGATTTTGCCCGGCCGTTTCAGTTAACTCTTCCATTTGAATCAATGATGTACGCCAAGAATAACGAACTCTTTGAGTTTTATAGTATACTTCACGACAACTGTAAACCCATGGACAGGAGGGAAAGATTAGGTGTGGAATATCATAAAAAACAATATGAAAAATTTTACAATATTGTTTTTTATCCGCGACTGTCCAAGGAGGAGGGAATACATCAAAAATCACCAAGAGACTAAGTGTTTCTCAGTCTAGATTTTTCCTCTTCTAAATTACTTTGAATCTACATATTCCATTTTTGTATTAGTGGAAAACGCTCTGTGTTACAAAATTTAATCTAAATTTTATTTTTTTTTTCTTCTTTTCTCAAATATTAATGCAATTTTGTTATTTTTTTTACATTAATTGAATTAATAAATAAACATTAACTTTAAACTTTGCTTTAACGAAACCTGAATTTTCCCCTCTGATATGATAAAAAGATAGTCTATTTAGTCTCTGAAGCGGCCGAGGTAAGTTCAACAACTCAACTCGCCTAAGAAAATCTTGATCCTAAGTTGTTTTTAGAGTTTAGTGAAAATATATTTTTTAAAGTAAGTAGTTATCACATTTTTACTGGAGTGCAACATAAAGAGAATAATTTAGTGTGAAAGAAACCTATATGACGGAAGACCCGTTCGAAAAATAAAATTTGATGGAAAGCCATTAAAATTGGACTTAAAATCAAATGCAGACTTTGACAGGATAGGGGTTGAATTTTTGAGCAGTAGGGCTATGCTAAATAGTGGATTCTCTAGAGAAAGGATTATAAAAAAAGTAGCTAAATTCTCCACGATGAATTAGAATATAACATTTATTTTGACGATACTTTTAGCGCTCTTTATTCTTAAACGTTAACAGACAAAAACACCGCAAAACAAGACTGGAAGTACGAGGGAGGTGAAACGCCCCCCTAACCCATAATGAGAAACATACAATCTTTCTTAGCGAGCCAGGTCTTTATGTTTTTGTGGGTTAGTCAAATGACGAAATATTTTAACAAGATAGTGATAACTTGTACAACATTAAAGATTTTAAGTTTTGGAGTTGGTAAACTAAAACCTTAAAATAATAATAGTTGATAAACTCTGAAACAATGCCGCTTGTGTGTGAACGCTTATGATAACATCCATAGTCCTAAGCTACCCTCTTCCTCTTTTAATCCAAACTTCTCGTATTTTTTTTCAATCTCCTCCCCCGTCCAACTTGCAAGTCGATTGCAAACTCGATCCTCTCCTCTCCCTCCTCATCTGAAGAGTCATCATACTTTGGGTTTCTAAATTTAATGACCACGTAATCTACCTCTTCTTGTTTAAATTCTCCAAACTCTTTGAGGCTAGTATATGGACGATCTGTTTCATCACAATCATCCTCAATCCAAAATGATTCGCGCTCATGCCATTTGTCTTTGGTATAAATGTGGACGTCCAATTTGTTATACTTTGAAAAAAAATCTGCTTTTTGAATAATCTGCTTCTCTGAGAACCCGCTAAGGGACATGGCCTTAGTATCTATAAATTCGAATTCTATTCTGTCAAAATTTCCATTAGATTTTACTTCCAATTTCAAAAGTTCCCCGTTGAAATCTATTTTGCGAACGAGTCTCCCGTCCTTCATCAAATTTATAATGATCCAGCCAACTCCACTGTCCTCCGACGCGCCCGCGCCCCGAGCGCGTTGGTGGCGACATGCTTGGCAAATGCTTTCGCCTAGGTAACAGACATCATCATCATCACACGAATCGCTTTCGCTTAGGTACGAGACATCATCACACGGATCCACGTTGAAGACTATGTAGGAGTTTGAAACTACAGTATGTATGTAAATGGTAGGTATGTTTTGTTTCACACGGAGAAACTATTATATTCCCCTGCTTTCAACAAATTCTCCCACCCCCGTCAACATTTGAAATAAGGGCATAATACAAATTCCGAGGCTTTATAAAGGAACGGGTCCCCCAAATATACCAGTAGTTGCTGAACTCCTGCACTGGTGTTTGGTCTGATAGAGAACCGAAAAGAGCTCTATTTACCTCGCTGATTCCGATATCTAAGGACGTCTCAACATGGCTAAACATGCTTATATTATCGATTTTCAAGGATTTAAAGACAACAAAAACAATTTTATTATTAAAGAAATTGCACTTACAAAAACCAGCGGTAATTGGTTTCTGAGACACTGGTTTGTAAAATCGCCGTACGATTTTGACAAACTATCTCCGGACTACAGAAGACAGGCGATCTTCAACGCAAACTATTACCACGGAATTCCATGGCAGGAAGGAACTACGTCCTTCAATTACGTCAAGAGACAACTGGCGGAGCTGTTATCACAAAACAACACCGTCTACGTAAAGGGTCAAGAGAAACAAGTGTTCCTTCAAAGACTTTTTAAGAACGCCAAAGTTGAAAATTTGGACGACATGCCATCACTTAAAAAACTAAAATCTAAGTATCTAAATAATTATTGTTATTATCATAGATTTAATAGTTTCATGTGCGCTCTTGAAAATATTTATAAGATTCAAACCTACTTGGAACAAAGAGAGTATGAATAAAAATATTAAATGTCTATTGTGTTCTTTATTGCGGGTAAATGCCTAATTCTTTTGTAAATCTGTTTGCAAATATCTTGCATCAGGATTATAATAATGTTTATAAAAACTGTATTGGTACTTAATATTTTCAATAATTCTAGGAATCTCGTTGTTAAATTGCCTTATATGTTTATATATCATTGCAATGTTAGTCATGGAGTGGTAATTGGTTGGATAAATTCTCTTTTATAAGTTTTTTTTACAATACTATGTTTGTAGATTCACAGAATCAGCCCAAGTCTTATTTAGTACTTAAAATAATTTCGGCTAAAATATGATTTTTTTACTCTGAACTTAGAAAAATTTAGTGATTAAAATAATTTCGGCTAAAATAAAGTTTAGAACAAAAACGTAAGTGTTCAATCGAGGACCCGGAGCTACCGGGTACATAAATATTCAAAAATGGAGATTGTTTTTGTTGCATTTCTTGAATTTCCAATTTTTATATTGTCTCTGATTATACTTATTATATACCTTTTAGTATTTTTAATTAAAACAATTTTAAAAATCTTTTGGAAAGAGAGAGCGATGAAATTCCCCAAAAAATTCCCCAAAAATTTCCAAATCAAAGTCTACACGTAAAATCCTAGCGTGAAGATATTATATTTTGTGCTATTTTGTACCAGCACCTTGGGAGATGTTTACAAATAAAATACAAATCAAAACACTTACAATAAATGAAATTAAATTTGAGCTTGTCCTGAATGGGATATTCCCTTTATTTGAGTAGTATACTAAATCAAATGCGTATTTGGAAAATATTGTATGTTTAGTAACCCTTTTCAGTTGAAAATTGTATTCAAATGTTACGTTACTCGGATTTTGAAATTCGTGGTCTGCCACCTTATAACACATCGGAATCCAATATATAAGGTGAGGGTTTTGGAATAATAAATTTAATCCATATCTCTCACCCTCAACAACAGCACTGGGACCGTCAAAACGACGTGTCAACATTTTTATTATAAAAATGAGTGTGAGATTTTATGATTTGGTTTACGTCATAGATTGCGGATCTAATTCAAATGTTACATTTTTAAAAGATAAATTAGATGATAGGTCTCTGTTACAGAGAAGAGCCGACAGGGAGAGATTCAGAAGAAATAAGATAGACGCGTATAGTGAAAAACTGAATAAAGTCATAACACACAAATTACAAGATTTCTATGAGAGGGAAAACTGTTTGAATAAACTCTGGCAAATGTTTCGAATTTCTAGTTTGCCCGAGGACAAAAAGGATTTTTTGAGGATAGTGAAATTTTTTGAACTCTACGAATTAATAAAAAATATAAATCTGTATAAAAAAAAAGAAATTAATAAGGAATACTTTTTAAAGGCTTTAGATTTGTTGAAGAGTTTAGAATCTTAAAATAAAAAGTATGCAGCTCATTACGGGTATTGAATTATTACAAAGTGAAAAAATAACAAATAACCATTCTGTAATTGATAGGTTTAAATTGTTTCATAATAATATATTATTTGATGAAGTTGAAGACTTAAAATATTTACTTTATTGTTTAGAACTCAGAAAAGTATTTTATTGGTAAACCATTCATTCAACAAACTTTTTGTACATCATATATAGTAATACGCCTATGACAATACCTACTGCCGCTCCGAGACCCAATGACATAATATCGACCATGTTTTGTATTTTTTATAAATGAAAAAAACGTGTAAGATATACAATCGCCCGTGTTATTTTATTAATGTGTTATTATCCACTTTGTCCTGATTTTTTATTTCCACTCCCCCCGCCACCCGCCGGAGGAGTGCCTCCGCCACCCGCGGGAGGAGTGCCCCCGCCACCCGCGGGAGGAGTGCCTCCGCCACTCACTGGAGGAGTCCCTCCGCCACCCGCTGATCCACCTTTAGCTTGTTTGCTCTCACTTTTGTCCTTTGAATCATCACCCTTCTTTGATTTATATTTTTTGTAGAAGTAATACACGCCGGCGCCTAATAAAATTACCACAAAAATAATTGCGTATAATGCCATGTAGTTTATCATTGGTTATTTTTATTATAATAAAAATATGATTTTAAACAAAACATTCATATTTACATCGGTTGGATTTATTTTACTTTTCATAATGTATAATAGAAAAAAGTCTCCAACCACTCACGATTATGATAAAAATAATCTATCAGTTTTAGACGAGATTTTACATAGTGAACATAAATATGAACTTTCAGATTGTTTAAGAAAGAAATTTAACTGTAATACTGATAAAGAATGTTTAGACATTTGCAATAAGGGATTACCCTGGATCTGTTTGGAAAGTCAATGCACTGTTAATACCGATACTTTAAAACCAAATTGTATTTTTGGTAAATTAACGGCTATATACGATTCCAATAAAAAAGAGGTGAAATATCAATGTGTTTGTAGTTCACTTTATTATGGCAAAGATTGTTCAAAAACGATACATTTTTGCGACGATGTCAAAGAAAACAAATGTGTTTGTAATAGCAACAGTGTGTTATTTAAGTATTACGACGAGTTTGATGTGTGTATTCCTCTGATTCACCGTATACTGTTCTCAAGTCAAGATAATTTTAAACAAGTATGAAGTCTAAACGGTACGGGATAATACTTGTAGATAGAAATTTAAAAAATACACTAGTCCTAAGTAGAATTAACTACGCGCTTTATAACCGATTGAATAACAACATTATACCCTATGAAAATGCTAGCACCGACATGGCTCTTAGCATGTATTTTGGTTGTAATACGATTTACGAATTTCCAAAGGGTGTACGAGAGAAATCTGAAACGCCTTTTAACTGTGCCGTAAGAGAATTCTTTGAAGAAACTGGTATTTGTTTGAATGCAAATTCAGTCAATATTTTGTCAAACATTGACTACACTTATACCGCTAAAAACAATAAAACATACTCGTGCTTTTACTATGTAGTTGATATTCCAATTTCCAGATACTCAACGACAATTTTAAAAACACCAGATTTGCCACTTGTAAGTGACAATTTTAATATTGTAATATGTACTTGTTGGTACAAAATCAGAAATTACTTCCTGAACATAAATCTTTTTGAATTGGTTGCGAAATTGGACGAAGTCTTTGCATAAAATTGTATAAAATTGTATAAAATTGTATAAAATTGTATAAAAGGACACTCGCATGGCTAAACCAGACAGTTGCACGATGATTGCATCCAATATTACTGCCTGGAGTTTAATATCTCAAGAGCCGAGGTTCCCGGAAGGAGTGTTGACAGATAGTTTTGTTCAACGGTTTGATAGTTATATGGATTGGGAACAACTTTCCATACATTATTTTTTTACGGTGACCATGTTAAGAATGTATTTTCATCAAGTTAACTGGATCCATATTCTACAAAGACAACAGTTTTCTGAAGACTTTCTTGTGGAGATGACATCAAATTTTAATAACTGTTGGGAAGTAGTAAGCAAATATCAAAATCTATCTGAGAATTTCATCGACAGGTTTAAAGATAAGCTGGATTGGGAAGTGTTATTCGAACATCAACGGTTAACTGGCAAGTTCATAAGGGAACATAATAACTACTTGAGTTTTGTCCACTTTTATGACGACAACACCACCAGTGCTGACATATCGGGGGCGTCTTCAATTACAGCTTATATCTCTTTTTACTACTTTTATTTAATATGTCTGTTAGTGCACAATCCACTGTTTTATTTATTTGAAAAATATATAGAATATATTTGTTCGTAATATAACAGTTTTTTTATTTAACATGTTATTCCGGAACGATAACGACGCAATCATCGTAAAGTGTGATACTAATAGAGAGAACCTACCCACACGCCATTTAATTACGACTCTAAAAGTTGATAACATATACTACGGGTTTTACTTGAATGAAAAAGATATTGAGCAGTCCAAAGGTACGCTTTACATTGGCAAACATGTCGAATTTCCCGAGTCATGTGGACAACAGTTTAATTTATTACG
This sequence comes from Allygus modestus, assembly GCA_963675035.1. Classification (NCBI taxonomy): domain Eukaryota; kingdom Metazoa; phylum Arthropoda; class Insecta; order Hemiptera; family Cicadellidae; genus Allygus; species Allygus modestus. The sequence goes on along the minus strand of OY776111.1, from coordinate 100,648,352 downwards.
AAACATCCGCAAACTTCCTGCTCGGAAAGGAATGATTGCAAAGGTTGCAGGGGTTGCAGGTGGGATGAGGAATACTATGGTAAAAGAATATTTTAAAACCGAAGATGATATTTTTAAGACGTGTTGCGTTTTTCACACCGATAAAAACCCAAGCATGAGTGTAAATTTGAAAATTGGTGTTTTTTATTGTTTTAGCTGTAAATCGGGGGGCTCGATTACAAAACTTTTGAATCGAATTCGCAATTAATTCACAATTAATTCAAATTAATTTGCAATTAATTCGCAATTAATTGGCAATTAATTTTCAATTAAACTACAACATTCTCTTTTGGAATCCAGGAATTCCACCGTTCCGAGTCAAACCCAAGCCATTTCACGTAAAGGTGAGGTTTATTCCGAATTTTCTTCTGTTTGATTACTTTTTCGACAACATAAGTTAAGCCGTGCACGGCTAATTTTAACTCTTGTTCATAAAACGTTCCCTTGATGGGTTCCCTACTACCCTCTGTGTCTCTGAGTCTATAAGTCACGGGATTGTCCTCTAACACTACTTTTCGTACTTGAAATACCAGCGGTGTAAAATTAAAAGTAGATTTTTCAAAAACGTGCTTGGATTTCGATATATGAACATAATCACCAACTTTAAATTTAGGTTTCCCTCTCTTGGGGTGTTTTTTCGGAGCCAGCCGTCTGAGAATAATTTTTTCATGCGAAAATGACACCTCAGAGGGTTTGAATTTAGTTACACTGTGAATTGTGTTGTTGTATCTATCTAAGACATCTTGTAAAAAATCAATCCATTTGGGGGAGTTTCTCTTGTAAGTCTCCTTTACAAGCATTTTCCTAAATGTTCTATGAAACCTTTCAATAAATGATGCTTTGATTTCCGTATAGACAGAATACATGTTAATGTTATATTTTTTCATCAGGGCTTTAAACTTATCGTTGTAAAACTCCCCACCGTGATCTACTTGTAGGTTTCTAACCATCGGAAAAACTCGTAGTAATATTCTACTCATGGCGCTTGTTACTTCGTCACCCGTTTTTGTTTTTAATGGCTCTATATATGCAAATTTTGTAAAACAGTTAATTGCGGTCAGTATATAGATATAACCATCGTTGAATTCTTCGTATTTTTTTAAATCCATAATGTCCCCCTGAATTAGATCATTTATACCCTTCAACACGTAACGACGTCTAGGAAACCGCTTTCTCACATCAGCAAAATAAGTATCAATCAAGTCGTTTTTTACAGATGATTCCATTTTGTTTTATTATACATAATAAATCACATCAAAAAACCCGTAATCACATATCAACGGTTTACGTAGTAAAGGAGTGTCCATATCAAGGCAAATATCATTATCACAATATATTTTATCCATAGTTTCTAATAAACACATTAAACATAACTTTCTGTTTATTTTGATGTCTTTTAAAAAATTATAATTATAATACAAATTACACTTTTTACAAAAATAAATCATTTTTATTTAAGAATATATTTTAACAATTTTGACATCATGTTCTTTCGATGCGACATACTCCTCCCCATCGGGACATTCTATTAAATAATTTGAAACCACGTCTTTTAAATAAGAATCCTTGTTGTAACAATTTATTATAAAGGGGGCGTTTTGATGAGTGCTCCGATGGCTCAAAACACAAGGCGTAGTCTTGTCACCACCGTCCAAGTTTCGAGTACCGTTAGTGCATTCACATAGGCCCGTGATGAAATTATAACCGCTGGCCGGATTGTTGGGTGTGTTGTTTAAACAATAATCCTTTACGCAAAAAGATACCCCGCGATTCAGAGTTGCTTTAACAAGTTTATTCCCATACTCATCGTATAACCCAGTACAATCGACTTTGTACTGTGAAGGATCATTATAATCCACGTTTTTTGCAATACTGTTGGCTTTTGAATATGGATATTTGCCCACTATCTGGTCCCCGGACGTTGTAAAAACACCGGGATACTTCGGGAGACATTTCCAAGTTCCATCAAAATCATAAGTCCCGTAATCCTGTTTACAGCCAAAGTAGTAATGGGGAATGTAGCAGTAATAGTTTTCATCTGTTTTCAAAATTTTGGCATCTTTACTTTTGCAATAGTTTTTACAGTCACATTTAATCACACCTTGTGGACATTTTTTGGGTTGAAACCTACAATCTGTTTCAATAGATTTCATTGGTAAATTTGAAAGGTTAAAATGTTTTGTTCTTTTCAAAATAATTCTAAGGAATACAAAAAAACAAACAACAACAAATATTATGAAATTCATATTTTATTTATGTTTGTAATATTTTATAAAACGTGTCACAAAAAAAGGAATCAAACACTTCGGGGTTTAATACTCCAACGCAGAGAATCTTCCCCTCTCAAATATACAGTCAGCATAGTGCATGAAGTATAATGAAGTATAAAAAATCTTTGGGCCAAGTACATCTAAATTTTGTCGATGCTGTGAAAACGGGTTTTTCAGTTCCTTGGATTATTTTTCTCAGTGTTTCAACCGATTTGAGTCTCATCACACGGGAACGACAAAGTTTTGTATTTGATTTTCCAAATCCTCGATGTATCTGTTTCTTTCTATGTTGTATTGTTCAGCTAAGACAAGAGCGTTCTTGAACTGTTCGTGTTCCTTTTCCAACAGAGCCAATTGCTCGGAGCTCTGTTCATTTTCTAGCCTTAAATCTTGAATAATCTGTTCGCGCTCTGATAGTTTTTGATTGCAATACATGTTATCGGTTTTTAACTTTTGGTAATCTGACAATTCTTTTTCCAAATTGGTGACCTCAGCAGAAAGGCGTATGTTTTCGGATTTCAACTGAACACTTTCTTTTCTGACCTCCTCAAATAAAACTATTCGCCTTTGACAACTATTGAGGAAATTCTTTACATCTACGTTGAGCGGTTTTTGTTTATAAACACTATCTAGGAAATCCACGATATATGCAAGGTCTACACCCATTTCATTTTCCAAAACCAGAAATGGTTTTACATCTACATATAACCGGTTATAGGCGATAATTTTATTAGAGAGTTGATTCTTTATTGATTCCATATCCACAGTCAAAGATTTCAACTGTTTTAACATAATCCCAATATTTTCTAAAGAAAACAAACTGTTGAAATCACAATCTAAAAACGTTTTGTGTAATTCTTTAAATTCTTTACCAAATTTAATCAGGGTTGAGTTGTTGTTAAGATATAACAGGTTGCTGATAATTTCTTGTATGAGTTTATAATTTGTTTGATTTATATTTAGAGTCTTAACTAATTTATGTTGCTCTTCCAACATACCAAACAGCACATATTCATCGTCAACATTGAATAGATGAAATATTTTTTCAATCACCTGATTAATAGTCTGTATTTTTGTAACAGCAACCCGTGGTTCCAAAACTTTCAATTCGTCTAATATAATTGAAAATAATTCACACAAGTCTGTATATTTCAAATACATACATTTGATATCTGCCTCTGAGATATTTTCTGAAGATACCGTTTTCTTTAATCTGCTACGAACAAATTCATTTAAAATAGAGTAAATTTTACTGTATGTTAATGTTTGGAAGTCAACATCTGTTAGACCTAAAATATCTACAACCGTCTCGGCAAACAATATTTTACCGTCATCGATGATTAAATCGTCAGTCTGTAAGGCTTTACTGAATTTTAGAGGCGTTTCTGTTGTTGTGTGTTTATCAGACATTTTTTCAACAAACTTATAAGGAGCTTCTAAACTTTTCCATTTAAACTCCCTACCGCCGAAAGTATTTACAACATACTCGATTCCGGCCTTTAGTTTAGATAGTGTAAAAGAATTTGTTTTAGACAGTATATCTTCAAATATACTTATTACATTCGATGGTGAAAAATTATCTTGTGCGCCGATAACAGTTAATCTTTTATTAAGATCTTGTAATAACATAATTTTTTTGTCAATTTTACAGCTTATCAATATATCCAAAACATCACTTCCACCTTTTAAAAAGGTTTCAAGCTCCGCGTCATCGTTAAAAACTAACTGATAACAGTTTAAAAACTCAAACATATTTGCACTTAAAAAACGGAGCATGTCTTTATATTGAGCTCTATAGCTGTCAAAATGTTCGTCATACTGGGCCTTGTGTAGTTTTGTAGATTTCTTTGAAAGTAAACTAAATATCAACGAACTTATACAGTCTTCGCTCGATTTCAACACTAAAACATTTTCACCCTGCTGAGACTGAAGAGTTTGTAAAAGGGTTTTTAAAAAAGATGACAGGAGTTTTTTAGCTTTTGAATATTGATAAGATTTTATGTAAAGTAAAACGTCGGTTTCACTAATCTCCATTATTTTTATTTTAAATTTTATCTACAAACCGCTTCAAGACGCGGTTGTAAAACCTATTGTACATAACGCCATACGTACGATTTGTCATATACATTGAATTGTTAATCACAAGGTCAACTCCTTTTCTGTATGCTGGCAATAAATCCACATGCGCCCTTTGACGAATCTTTTCAATCTCAGTTCGGACGTTTTGATTAAACTGGTTAAATCCCATTTCTAACATAACAGCGTATACACCCAGTTCAATTCTATTTATCAAACTAAAATCTGAAAGTTGGAGGAGGTTTGAGAATTGATTAGTATCTATCGGGTCTACGAAAACAACTTTTCGTCTCGCGTTTTCACTTCCTTTAAATGTGACTTTGATACCATCATTTCCATAGTAATTTTCATTTCCTGGTACGTTTTTGTTTATTTCTCTCATAATGTGGTAAATTTGAATAGTTAATTTGTCAATTAAATCATAATTTTGTGTATATTCTAACAAAAATTCTTTAATAATGGTTTGAAAATCTTCCTCATTAACTATTCCATCCAAGCGAGCAATTATTAATCCAGACAATCTAAAAAATAACGTCTTTTGTAAAGACTCAAAGTGTTTGGACTTTAGCTGTGATAATAAGTCTATCTGTTCCTCCTGATCCATATAGTCTTCAATCTGGTCTTCTTCAGCCCATAGATTAATTATATCGCCGGTTGATTGTTCGCTTTCCATTCTTATGAATGCTCCACGTCAGGGAACTCCTTTTATTAGACCCGATTGCTATTTTATTTTCCAAAAGTAGAATTTCAGTTGCAAATAGCCCGAATTTGTAAATTTTATTATATGACAAAGGAGAGAGGTTATAAATATCGGTAACGCACTCTTTCAAAGTCATTTTATCTTATGAATGATCTCATAGCACTTATATACAACTTTTACCAACTAAGAAATTTGCCTGGATTTTTAACAAAATCGGATGCAGATTACAAATGCGTCTCTAAATCTGATATTGTTTTAAAAATTCAATCGTTTATTTTTAAATGTAACGCTTGTATTTTAAAGCATTATAATCATGAAGTTATAGATTATATTTTATCTTTGTTAAATAGGAATATTGACTATTGTATATGCGTTAATTTAAACCATTTGGAGTTCCATCACGTTGTGATTGATGTAGATTTTAAGAAACTTCAAAATATAGATAGGACAATTGTAAAGGAGTTTTGTGATGATTTTTCAAAAGCCGTTAAAAGTATTTTAAACAATTTAATAAATGACCAAGAGTTTGAATTGACTTTGATGGTAAAAAAAAATCTAAACTTCCTAGACAACAAAGATATTTTCGAGAGCGCAACAAACGGTGTCCATTTTGAAATTAAAGATTTAGTCTTATACAGAGGAGATAATATCTGGTTTATTGAGGTGTTAAAGAAGCTTTTAATCGGTAAATACCCACACTTTATTAAAAACAACGTAATCGACCAACCCATCAACTGGAATTTACCCCTATCGAAAAAACAAAATAAAGACATTTATCTACCAGTTGGGTCCTATAATTTAACCGAAAACATTGAATTTTGGGAGTCTGGAAGGGAGTTATTGATAAATAATGAATTTGATAATTCATTTGTAAAAAACTATTCGGTGATAAAAAATTATGATCCAGACAGCGTACAAGCTTATTTCCCTTTGGATTTACTCAAACAATTTCAAGGATGTTACTTTGGTAATTGCAATAATGTAAAAGTCTACAAACATTCACAACTTGCGCTATTGGGTGATGACTTGGAGGGTGTGATAACAATAAACAAAAACGTACTTCCATATGCTGATTTTGCCGTGTCGCGGTTTTACAAAAATAATTGCTTAATAGTACTAGGCGAATCCCAAATTGAAAAGTCGCTTTCTCCTTTCAGTCTGTCCTATTTAAGGGAGGAACTCTTGGTTTTTTATACAGACCTAACAACTGGCGACACCGGAGGTAAGTCTCGAGCTATATTTAATATATTCGTGTTCTTAATAGCACTATATGATAGAATTTGTGAATCCAACACATCCTTTGCAGAAGAAATACTGTGTGAAATTCAAAACACAGACCTTGTGAACTATTTCACTAACATTTCGAGTAAGATTGTGCAGTTAGTCAAGGAAACTGTAAAATTGTGTGAAGATTCTGAAAAGTCATTTCGTAAACTAAACCCGTTGCTATTTTTAAAATGCCTCTTTGTTCAATCGTATACAGAGTCAAATAAAGTGGAATTAATTTTTGACGACTCTACTGATGAAAGCGTCTTCATATCGTCAAACATTTTATCGCTTGTCAACAAAAAGTCTTTATCTATTTTAGAACTAGTAAAGTTGATGTATCCCATATATGCAACTCAGAAGGACGGTTCCATATTTTATTACGAAAAGAACTCTTGGTGTATGTCCTTAAACAGGTTAGAGCACGTGTTTTTACCTTTGAAAATATTACATAAATACGGTTGTGATGATATAGAATTGGAAACCGAAAGTGGTTTGAAAAAGAGGCGAAAAAAAAATAAACCCGAAGAAAGCCTTCCCAAGATTTACACTTATTTAATCCAGTTCTGGGGCAGAGTAATCACGATTGAGTTTCCAACAAATGTTGTATCTTTTAAGGACGGTTTCGTGTTAATCAGTAACGAGTATCTTGTTTTTTCACACACACCTCTATTTAGAGGATATCCGTGCAGACTCAGTTGGAAGGGGATGAGGGAAAAGATTCAACACATCAGCAACCGTTCTTGCACGTATCAAAAAGTTTTCGATACTCTTAATGAAAACATCGGTGCAAAGTGCGAAAGTTCACTTTGTCCCGACGGAGTTATTGATTACTTCCGCTACAATTATTCAAAAGAAAATGGTCCCGAGCTTTGTATCAATGATTTAGAGAAGTGCAACAGCGAGGGGGAATGTCCGGTGTATAATTGTTTGCGCTATTTTCTTACATTGTTTTCAAAAGATGTAGAGCTGGTATTTTTCATGCTGTGGACGCTGCGATTTGTCCTATTAGGATTGAGCATCAAGAGAGCATTCATATTCTATGGCCAAGGCCAGAACGGAAAAAGCTCTTTGAGTTGTGTTATGTACGCGTTATTTGGTAAAGCCATGAGTTTCATTGGCACTGATACGATTCGTGGAAAAATATCAACTCTCGCTCCCGATTTATATAACGCAAAAGACGCAAAGATAGTATACGCAGACGATTTACAAAAGATAAACCCCACAACTCTAAAACAGATTGTTTCCGGAGCCCACATGTACCTGAGGACTTTGTACAATTGCGGAACCGATATTCAAATGAAGTGGCTGTTTACGGGCAGTTGTAATTCCTTGAGGTTGAACGCGGATTTCGCCACGATGAAAAGAATTTTGATGATTCCGTTTTTAAACTTTTTTCCAGATAATTCTGACTACTACTGTAACCAAAATACTTTTAAAATTATAGCAAGCGATATTTTAGCAACAATATTTTGGTTGGAAAAATACTATTTAGAAACAAATATTTTCTACAACGATAAATATGATATAGTTTACCCCCCAAAATCGGTGAAGTGGTACTCTCACGAGTTGATCTGGAAAAATGATTTGACGAGTGGTATCTTAAATGCTTTTAATATAATAGAATCTCCAAATCTATTCATAAGGATAAATGATCTGATTGCGGAAATTAATGCAATAAGGGTTTCAAATAAATGTTCTAAATTTCAAATGAGTTTTTTCAATGAAGATATAGAAACTATATTAAATTTATTGAAACACCGGTATTCTGTAGGCACGTGCCTCAACAAATCTAAGAAGATATATGAACAGGTTATTGTAGGTATATCCATAGACCGCTTTAAGATGTTATATGAGGAAGCGTTCGATTTGATATAATTGGAATTAAACTATTTAAAATTATTTAAAATTATTTAATAAAAATGACTGAAGATCCGTCTGAGAGCGTTTATCCGGTTGAGTTTATCACGACAACTAAAAAGAGTAGTCAGTTAAACGACTCTATCCTTCTTACTACGGTTGAATATTTATTGGGGTTGAATTGGCCGATTTGTCCACGGCCACCTCCAGCCATTGACATCGGTACTTCAATAGAAAACTTTCTAACAAATATAATTAATAAAAATAAATTAAACATTCAAACTGAGGAATTAGATCCTAGGTGTAAATTACCGGAGCATTTAGAGCAACCATTAAAATCGGGTCTAGACTACAACGAATTTCTTAAAATATTACAAAGAGTATTAGATCAATCAAAAACGAAGCCGGATTAGGTTGTAGATGGCATATTGTCTTAGAATATTCAATGGGTAGACGGGAGTATATAATCTTCTAAAATTCTGATAAGCTATTTGATCAATGCCGTAGTATACAATACCATCATTATCATAATACAGTTCGGGCAAGACGTAACTGAGTTTGTGCGTGGAATAACCCATCATTTCCACTCCCGACTTTGACAGAATGGACCGACTATTGAAAGATTCTTTCAAATATTCAATTTTATTTAAACCCCTCAAACACTTAATCATCAAGTGAAGATGTTGCTTTTTAAAACGGTTACTATTTGAAGTCATGTATCGGTTGAACAAAGTGTTTTTTGTAATGTCATTAGTCTCCCAAATGTTACAAAAATCCTCCTCGTCATAGCTGTGTAGCAAAAACAGTTTTAAAATGTTGTAAAATTCATGATAAGAAACTGTCGGTTTTACGATACAATTAAGTTTCATCAAGACACTTCTTAGCTTTTCAAAAATATTTAGTGCTGTATGAGAATCATACAATAAATATTTTGCATAAAGCCAATTATAGAGGTTTTGCTTCTTTATTTTAAAAAACGTAAACATAGTCTCCAGTTGTTCGTGAGTCAGATTGGGCCTGATTTCCCCCATCGCCACGAAAGAGAATTCGGGATTTAATAAAAAGTAGCATTCCGAAATAGACATACAACTATTAAGGGCATAAAAACTCAAAGTGTCCCCGTCAAAATCCAAATTGTTTTTTTCTGTGATCGAGGTGGGTAGGCCTACTACTGGTGCATTCCACGTACTTTTAACTCTATGGAAAGTATATAACGCGTTTTACAATTGTTGCAAAAATTGCTAGATATGTTACACGTACACTGTAAAAAGTAACAGTTTGGACAAATTTTGCTTAGCCTTAACGCCAAAGACTTTGGGATTTTTTTATAATTGGAGAGTTTAATTTTTTTACATTTTGCATAAGATTCAAGACAATCTTTGGTCACACAGATTGGGGCCAATCCATACACATTTTCGTTTGATTGTCCGGATTTAGATAGGAAACAAGTGTTGATAGTACCATGTTTCATATCGAAATAATGGTTATTCTTCAAACAGCTTATTCTTAACCGTGGATTTTTAAGTGTTTATTTAAAACTGTTTAAAACTATTTAAAACTATTTAAAACTCTGTGATAAATACCAGTTGTTAACCGTGAACGGTATAAACATGGTGGATGTTACAGGATTAAAAAAATTCAAATGGAGGCTAATAGAAGAACCCTGCAATTGTTCCGGTAATGAAACTGTTTCAAATTTTGAATGGAATGTTCGCGAGTCTTTGACAAGAATTTTACGAGTAGAAAGTGAACAATTTGACTGTATTTTTAATAAATTTCCAAGTCTAAGTACAAAGTATTGACAAAATTAGACGTTACAACATATTCAAAAACCTTGCAGTTAGATATACTGACTACGTTGTATTCAAAAAAAATACCCATCGACTTTAAAATCGAAGATTGTGGATTTATTTGTATTACATCATCAAGTGAGAATTCCCCGGGTATGAACGGGCTGGAATCTGTTATTGGGACATTCATCTCCTCGGAAAAGGACTGTATGCCCCAAGATCATATAGAAGGGTTGTTGAGCAAATATGTAGATTTGAATTTAATTTCAACCGATTTACAAGATTTACAAGATTGCTGGTGGTACGTAATCATCAACCAATCTATATACAAACACTCCCCGAGAGATGTAAACATTGAACAGTGGACTAATTTTTTAAGACGTGTATTAAAATCAATATATCCGTGTATTGAGGTTTATCACATAAGTAGTAGACTGTATACAATATACTCCTTCCCGTTAACCCTGTATAAGATATTACCGGACGGCTGTGCTTATTCTGCCATGGAAGTTTCTCGGTCAGAAAAATTAATGACGGAAATAATCTCCGAGGAATGTAACTTGCACGGTCCAACGTCTCTGTTGATTTTCAATCTAAACAGTAATAACTTGGTAAGGAATACAATGATCACACATGCGATAAAACAGTGTGTCAGCGGTGTAACGGCTTGGCCCTTTTTAAACAATGAAAGATTGCTACTGAAAAAAAACAGATATCAACTAATTAAAGGTGTTCCTTTTTATTGTTTGAAGGCGAATATTTTAATACTCCCCCTGGAATACAACATAGAAGACTCGTGTGTCTTAAACGCAAATTCTGTATATAAAAAGAAACTATTCACAACTGACAATATAGTGACTGTAACTTTGCATTTACAACAGGTTTCATTAATTCAAGTTTTGGTAAATGAATTTCCCGTTCTAATCAAACCCTATTTAGTTCTTTTAAAATTTAAAAGCGATAAAGTTATTCATTTGGGTAAAAATCTATCCATTAATCCCGACCCGCTGAACAAAGAAGTCATGAATTTAATTTGGACCCCAAATCCAGATTTGATAAAAACTAAAAAGATATTTCTAAATAGGATTCATCTTAATTACGATGACAATACAAATTTGTACTGTGACGTTTCAATTTCCTACCAACAAGACGGGTGTTTGGGAACAAAACTCTTTATACTGAACGGCGCGCAAAAATCCGTTGTTGGGCACATACTCAAAGCGAAATCTATGCCAAAATTACACAATACTTTATCGCTGGATGACGTCGCAGAGTGCGATATTGATATAATTCAGCACCCGTTTTCACTTAAAAGGTTAGCATTTAATTTTCTTTTTACTCCCGAAATATCAGCGTTATACAATGAATGTTTTCGGGTTACACCTTATGACAAATTAAAAGTTTTGCAAAGTAAAAAGGACTACTTTGTAAGCGATCCCGCCACAAAAAGTTTTTACGTCAACGGTAAAGAAGGAAGCCCCGTTAAAGCAATTTTGTATGAGGGTTTTGTGGTTATAATGGGGAAACAGAACCCTTACGGATTAATACATAGTGCAGAAGCAGATTCGACACCCACGTCGGCTTTAACTGGACAACCGGAAGTAAGTTATCAAAAATATAGCAATAGAAATAATCACGCATTCGGGCTATCTGAGAGCGAACGAGAGGTTTTGATCGCACTTGGGCTGAACAGTTTCATCGAGGAAATGTACGATTTGAGTGATTCAACAAACATAACCCTAGAAAATAATAGGGGCGAAAGGGTAAACATTCCATATTCAACCTCGGCTGCAAGGGTTCTGGACATGTTGTCACTAGTCGGAGTTGATGTTAATTTTTCCGTTGACATTGAATCTAATTAATTTCAAAGTTTTCTTTGAACCACACGTACAAGGCATCTAAATATTCGTTGAACGTGTCATAAGTAACGCAATATTCGTTGACGTTTATTTCTCTGTTGTCATTTAAATCGTAAATCTTTTCAACAAGGTCATTGAAAATCAGTTCTATTCCGTCAGCGTATTTCAATGTCGGTGCCAGCATATTAGTATTGAAATTGTCATTCTCTATTACTGAAATTATTTCTTTTATCCAGTCCGGGCATATTATATTTGTATTTACAAATACAACAAGTATAATATTTACAATAATTTTTTTATCAATATCTTTATTCGATATGTAGTGTAAAAACTCATTAATCTCATCAACAAATAGTAAATTATCAATGTCCTCATCGCTGATAAACATTTTTATTTAATATTTTAAAATTCTCCATCCATAAATTTTACAATTACTGTGGCGATATACGAAAATATAAACCACAGGAGTAACAGTATTATGTTAGTAAACGGCGAACTGCTCTTCAGAGGAGTGCTAAAATCCATTCCGAGGAAGTTTGTGCTTGATTTCGCTGTCATTTTTTTCTCATTTTTTCTTAAATGGGTTTCACGTTTTTGCATAGATATATTTTTGGAGACCAAGTAATATATCCGTTACAGAGTCATCCTAGAGAAAACAACAAGTGCAGCAGAATTTATTTTGATTGTACGGGTTTGTTGTATCAAATATCCTACGCCATACCCACCGGGGTTATAGTCGAAAACACTGATACTTTGTTAAATTTAATGGTGGAGAATTTAGTATATTATATTAAAATTGTCAAAGAACTATCACTAAATCCCACATCCATTTATTTGTTTTTCGATGGAAAATCTCCAGATCAAAAATTAAGCCTACAAAAGAAACGAGATGAAAGAATTCAACGGGCATTAACTGCTGGAAAAAAACTCTTTGGTCTGAGTTTAATTACAGATCGTAATAGAAGAAGTTCCATAATTTCATATATTGCCAATAATATTGTATGTAAAATTGGTCAGGAATGTGAAAATATCCAATTGTTTTCTACGGACCAACCCGGTGAAGCGGATATTAAAATTGTAAAAGCGGTTTTGAACTCAATAAATTCGACTGAAGTTATTGAAGTTATAATAACCGCCGATACAGACATTTTCATCTCTCTTAATTCGCTGAGATATAAAAATATCCTTATAGTAATTAGATTACCCAACGTGGGTTTACAGTGCCTTACGTCTTCTTCATTGAATAATTGGTTAAATAGCAATTCATTATGCTACAAGAGGTTATTATTTTATTTCGTATTTTTTTGTGGGAACGATTACGAATGCCCCATAGTTTCTGGCACAAAAAATCAAATTTCTCAGATATACGACTTTGGAAAAAAACACAGTTTTAAAGTATCCATTGCAAACTTACTTAGACTCTGGTCAACGTTAAACATCAAACCATCAAAGTCGGTCGTCATTACGGGCTTATCACTCCGGGTTTTGTGTCGAATAACGCGCCTCAAAATGGAGTCTGTTACACAAACCATTAGATATTATAGTTTTGGATATGATTTACCAGATATCATGCTGCTGCCGATATATGATCAATGGAGATCTTTATTTAAAAATATAAACCCCAAAGATATTAGCAAGTATTTAAGACAAATGCATAATAGCGAGACAGGACAGTTGAGACATGATAGACGAATACAGCAATAAGTATTTTACAGTGTGAAAATTAGATTCTGAATAATCCAGCAAGCAGTAGCACGATATTGTAATACAACTTATGTATAAAAGGAATTTAACCAATAATTTGTAAATCAACTTTCTTTTTAAAATCGTTTTCAGATCAGGGGTTTTTGTAGATTGCGGTTTATAGCGCAACATATTTTTTATATAAATAAAGAAGGAGAGTAAGCCGGCTCCTCATTCGTAATGAACACTTTACACGGTTTAAAGTTTGACCAACACATTTATAAGTATAATGGCGTTCCCGTAAATATTACAGAGAACGACACCTCCTACATATTTAAAAACATTGAAACTGATGAAATGGTATTCTTTATTGATTATAGCCAGCTGTTGTATAGAGTCGACAAAGAGGATATTATAAGGATAGCTTTGATGTCCCAAGATAAACAAGTGGTACCAACTGTGCTTTTGATGCCAGAAAATCTGGACATGTTTGTCCACACAAATGTAAAGTCTAGTTTGACGTCGTTAAAACAGCTCTATGCTTGGGTAAAGCTTATAATTGGAAAAATAAATGGAACAGATGTGGAATTTAAACCCTTTAATCAATTACAAATAGAGCAGATTTTTAAAAACTTAAATGTAAATGATATATCAGAAGAAAATAGAAAATGTTTTACAGACTCTGTGAATTTATTTGATTTCAACAGTAACATTAAGAAAATATTTTGGTTTAACGAGGTCATAGAAAAATACGCGATAATCATTCCTACTCTTGAAACCCTGTATAAAATTCATCCTCGTGACGTGTTTATGTTAGCCAACAACTTAATGAGATATATCTGCGTTTGGGAAGCGGCTGATAAAAACATTGAATATGTCATAGCCAGTAATATAATATTTATTCAATTTCTACAAGATACAAATTCTTCTACAAACAACTATTCTGCTCTACTGCCCTTTATGTGTGCCTTGGCGGTCGCGTCTACTATGCCGACTTCAATACCCCAAGAAATATCCAGAGATCTAAATAATAAAGCGAAAACGTTGTTCAACGGGGCTAAATTTAATAGAGACGACAATTATGGATGGTACAGGTTTCAAATGAAAGTAAAAAATGCCCAGAACGTTTGTAGTCGCGAAGACTGTTTGGATATTTTACAATATCTGTTTTTTCAATTTAATATCTTCAAGGATCACGAGTTTGACGTAGTTTTAGCTTATATGAGAAAAGTATTCAACTTTTATAAAAAACCAGAACTTTATATTTACATTATAATATTTGGATTAAGCCTTTCGAGCTTACGCATTGCAAAACCAATTAAAAATATAACTGGGACAAAAAATTTGGCTAATTTTAATATAGAAAACATCGGTATTCGAAACGTTACCACCGAGTTGCGTCAGAATCTTTATAAAGAAATGAAAAATGACGTGGCAGTGATTTTTAATTTTGTTGATCCCTATAAAAAATATATGTTGAATTTACAAGAGAAAAACCCCTGTTTTAAAATAAACAACCTCACGGATGAGGTTTTGTTTTATTTTATGAAAACCGACCACTCCTTTTCTGAATTAGTAAACTATATATTAAAAACAATACTGCCACTGATTACTTCACAGCTAATTTAGATTCTCAAGGTAGCACTGCAAATCATTTACATGTTTTATAAATTCAGTATAAAGAAATTTAGTTTTTTTTAAATTAATTGGTAAATTCACAAGATCTACACAAACGTAATTGTGAATCATTGTTTTTAAATTAACATTTGTATGATTTTTAGAATGTAAACATAGACCAACACACTTTTGATTTTTCTTTGCACCCAGTGTCCAGTGTTTTTGTAATTTCCACAGAGTTCCAATTGTTGAAAAATAATATATAATAGAGCTTAGAAGGTAAACTCGGTCATTCGCTGCGCTTCTCTCTATTACTCGAGTACAGATTTGTTTCATTTTTGAGGGATTGTACAAGCCGGTGTTGGCAACGTTATTTTTTAGTTTTAAAGTTTTCATATGTTTTGAAACGCTGGGGTGTAATTTGTTTTTGAAAACCGTAAACAATTCTTCGGGAATAGGATGGGCGAGAGAAACTATATAATTATAAGATGGCAACAATATTTCTTCATTATTTCTATCTACCAATAGTAGGTTTTCTGAAAAACAAAATATACTTAAATGATATTTTAACAAATTTTTCAAACCATCTAAGAACCCGCAAATTATTTTAGGATTGTAAGTTTCAACTCTCATGTATTCAGATAGAGTCAGTAGACTATCCCCGTGTTTAAACTCATTAAAGTATAAACCGCTGTAAGAAAACATAGAAATGGTTAATTCTTTTGGGAACAGATGTTTTAGGTACTTTTCATACTTTTGACTCCAGGGTTTGCCGTCTTGGTCATTTAAAACGTAGATTTTATTTGTTATGTACAGTATCTTTTTCCCATCGTCCGTGATATATAACGTTGTGATATTGTTTTTACTCTTGTTGCTGTACAAGCTTACGAAATTACATTTTTCAATCCATTCGGGATTTATCTGATCAACTAAACACCTTATATAACAGGATTGAATGTTAGTATCTATCATTCCTTTTTTACATGGCGGAAAAAATAGTAATATTTAAGAAACAAACTTTACACATTCTAAACTACAAGTTGGAAATATTACCACCACTAATTCCTAATAAGTTTGTCTTGTTTCGATACAACAGGGTTGTAAATTTTCACGATTCAAACGTCATAGCGGATATTGACATGACAAAGAGTCATAGATGGAGTCCCGACGAGTTGTTTGAGCTCTTGATAGTGTCTATGAAAAGGTTAAATTTAGAATTTGTGATAGTGGATGATTTTAATGCGGTGAAAGACTTTGGGGGTTTTAAAAAAATAAAATCTTGTGTTGTTAGGAATTACATGAAGAAATGCCCAATGTGGGCTTTGAATCACGAAACAGTTTTAAAAATACCAAAGGAACTAGAACAAGACATTTTAAATACAAGATTCAAATCTAAAGAAGAATATATATCAAAGCTTGTGGAGGTATCTTATAACATTAGAGTATTTTTATTGGACAATGCACGGTGGGAGTGTTAAATTAACAGATAAGTTGTATTTAGTCGGTGTTGACTTATATGGAGAGGAAGTTTTTAATAAAATGATAAATGAGGAGATTAAAAGAGTAAGCGCCAAAATGTGTGGTTTTCCGACTGGAAGGACTAACATCACGATTAATATGATAAAAAAATACCAACAGGTTCCAACACAAGAGAAATTAGATTCTGTGCACATTTTAAAGACGGAAAAGGTAAATTTTTATAACGAACACGATCTGCGCGATATCAATTTGTACAAACAATTGAGCGATTTTATTGACCTTTTAAAGCCGAAAAATATCGTGGTTATCAAATTTGACGGAGAACCGAATCCAATATTTTGTCAGTATAGAAAAACTCAAACGCAACAACTCCCTTGGCTCCGGACGTGGTACGATGATTTCCCCGAATGTTGTATTGAATATTGCACTGACATTCATAGCTATCTACGTATAATGGGCCCCCTCTGTTCTATGATTAACATTTCAAACCTTTTAAATAGAATCGAATCTAATGAGATTAATTACACTTTAATACTCTTAGCACTGGCAATATTTCCTAAAAGTGACATTTCTCCCATAACTAGGAACGCGACCATAGAAAGAAAAGAAATCCTCAAATCGGTTATGTACGAAGATGTTCAAAGAAAGATTTTACGGATTGATAACGAGGAAGATAGGTTAGTTTATTCGCGTAGTCGAAATATGTTTAATTTACCTGCACTATCTGGGACAAATATTTTTACTTAGATTGCATTAGATTGCATTAGATTGCATTAGATTGTTTTTCCACCGCCCCTATTTAGCAACGCAGTGATTGTGGCGACTATTTTCTTTTCAAGCGCATTAAATTGAGAGTCTACTGCTGTTATTAATAGATGATAATGTTCAAAATATGTCTGCTTATCTAATAAAGTCTCAACGGTTCCGATTCTGAGCTTCTCGACAATTTTTTGAATTTGAACGTCAATTTTCTTGTCCAATAAATTGATTATGTCTTTAAATGTATAATCAGCGTTCCAGGGAATGTTTAAATATTTTTTAAATTCCTTGTTGAACTCGTGACTCTTAAATATAATATCGATTACCCAACACATTTCAGCTTCAGAATAGTTGTTTCTTATATGATCCGCAGCTATAGCAACAGATTTTGGAATCTTGTTTTCCTCTAATTTTTTTATGATAGTTTCTAAATTTTTGGGTATTTTATTTACAATACTTATCTGCTCGTGTACGGCACTTTTCATCTTCCTAGTAATTGCGTCGACGCTATGTTTGTGAACCAGGGTTTCTAAGATAATGTGTTCTATGTTACTAGGGTTGGTAGCTTTGTAGTGTTTTAAAAATATCGGACCATCAACCCTAGGAAATCCTAGTAATTCGCGAATGGGATTATCCATATGGAACTCCTGCGAATACTCCACTTCTACTAGACCATTTACCAATTGAATTTTAAACTTTTCTTGGTCTTTGGTTAAGGATTTCCTAATTTCACTTTCCAATTCCCCTATCCTATAAGCTGCGATTTTAATGTGAACAGGGTAATCTTGGTTTTGATCATCTTTGAAAATCAAAACACCGTCTCGCAGTAGATTACGCGCTCCTGGTTTTAAAGTTTTAATGACTCTTTCAAACGCAGCATGTAGTTGAGAAATATTATCTTTGACTTCTTGTAAAGGGGTCAAATCAAGAGTTTCAATTTTACTTTTAATGTCAGCTAGACTAAGATTTACTCGATTTAC
The DNA here is from genome assembly GCA_963675035.1 of Allygus modestus. Classification (NCBI taxonomy): domain Eukaryota; kingdom Metazoa; phylum Arthropoda; class Insecta; order Hemiptera; family Cicadellidae; genus Allygus; species Allygus modestus. The sequence goes on along the minus strand of OY776111.1, from coordinate 100,629,974 downwards.
AAGTTCTTTATTCGCTAATACGTCTGTTTTAACGGCTTGCAAATTAGTGTTTATTGTTGAAGAGGTTTTTACCACATCAGAAATTTTGTTTATTTGATTTAATGGTATTTTTTCAATAAGCTCCTTAACCTCCTTTAAACTTTTAACGACACTATCGACTCTACCTAGCGTTTTTGATAGTTCTTGCCAGTGAGAATTTATTTTACTTTCAATATCGTGAAGATTTGGACTGCATTTTAGAGATTCAATAAAGGGTTTTAAATCATCAACACTCGTTTTAATTTCGGCGCTGGTTTTTAAAATTCCAGGAAGGGGCTTTAGATTGTTTTCTATTTTGGAGACTTCATCGGAAATGTTTAATTTTTCTATTTTCGTTAGTATTTTTATAACTTCTTTAACATCTTCGCTAGTCTTTCCTAAAGACTTTTGAAATTCTGTAATCTGACCTTTCAAAACTACCATTTCAGATTCTGGCAATTTGAGGGTAGAAATAAGCGACTTTAACGATTCAATACTCGTTCCCAATTCTGTTATTTTATTTGAAACATCTTCATTATTCATGATTTTTAATCCTTCCAATTCTTTTTGCATATTCGTGATTAGTGTGGACAACTGTTGATTTTCCAACTGCGTAACTGAGTTGCTAATTGTTTCCAATAGCGTTTTTAATTTCAACAACTCGTTTAATGGTGTATCCAATTTATCGCAACGTTCTTTAATGTATTTAAGTATACCTAAAGAATTTTGAAAGTCCGTAATCTGACCCTTTAAAACTACCATTTCAGATTCTGGCAATTTGAGTGCAGAAATGAGAGACTTTAATGATTCAATGCTCTTTCCTAATTCTGTTATTTTATTTGAAACATCTTCATTATTTATGATTTTTAATCCTTGCAACTCTATTTGCATATTCGTGATTAGTGTGGACAACTGTTGATTTTCCAACCGTGTAATTGAGTTGCTAATTGTTTCCAAGTTTGATTTTAATTTCGAAAATTCATTTAATGGTGTATCCAGTTTATCGTAATGTTCTTTAAGGGTTTTAAGTAAACTCAACATTGTATTTATATTTTCGGTAGGCCCCCTCATATAACCCCTGAAATCTTCCAAATTGTCCACTTTAATAAGGGACAGTTTATCTAAAATTTGTTTTAAATCATCTTTGTCCTCTATTTGAGGTTTTTCGGCCCTTTCGGTTTTTTCGGGGCTTGCAGTTTTTGCGTAATACACCGAGTAAGTGGAAAGGCATATGATTAATATTAAAGCTAGATATACGTAAACCATCTATTTTATTTATAGTTTGAATAAAAATGAACTTGATTTTGGAATTGCTCGGGTATACAAATCATAATATTGTAAGATGTATTTACAACAAAAGTCCGTTAGAATTCTATGCTAATATCAAGGATGAGGACATACTAAACCAACAATTACAAATTTTAAAATGTGCTTGGCCGAAAATAACAATAAAAATATTTTTAGAAGACGTTTGCTCCTCAACTTTAGAAAAAAGAATTTGGTTAAATAGACGAGAATTGATATTGAAACATCGTCTTGTGTTGTTTATACAAAGTGTCGACGTTAGTGATATAAATAATATTCTAGAATACAGTATGATAAATAAATCGTTCAACAATATAAATGAGGCAGACGATTTTTTACAGTCTAAAATAACCTATCCAACAATTGCTATAGATTTTTTTCCTCTAATATTAAAGAAATGTGATCCGTACGCAGCCGGCTTGCAAAGCAACACACTGTACTACTTATCCAAAGCGCCTACATTTAAAACACCCTGATAAAATGTGCTAAAATGTGCAATTTATTCTGAAATAAAAATGTTGAAGATAATAAAATCCAAAAGAGTTGTTTTAGGAAAATTAAAATTCAATTCTCAGTGGGAACGTTCGATATACAAAAAGATTTATAAAATTCTTCCAAAATACTACCATCCAATAAAAATAAATCAAAGAATTGAGGGGTTTCGTTTTGAACTAGATATATACATTCCAAAACTAAAATTGGCTTTTGAATTGCAGGGTCCTTTCCATTTCCAATGTTTAAGAGTTATAAACCGCGATCTAGTTAAAGCTAGTATTTGTAAAAAAAATAACATAGATATTGTATATTTGTTTTATAACAAGAATTATAGTAATATTTTTTTACAAAAGATAATTTCGGCTAAACTGTATAAATACAAGCAAAATATGACCACCACTCATTATACTACGATGGGATACGACAGTGAACATTCCCTAGAACCGAGAGACCAGCAAACTACAATGCAGGAATTTGACAGCGATAGCGCCTCAGAACATTCCCTGGCATTGAGTGACTCTTGTGAAAAGCCACCCAAAAAAACTAAAAGAGTTTCAACTAAACAGAATCAAGAACAATTAAGAATACATCGAGAAGAATTACAGAACCATTATAAATTCATTGATTCTATCAAAACTGAAATTTATCAACCTATTAGTATTGCAATCAAAGCTTTCAGAGACCAATGCCCCAGTATAACCGTCCACGACTCATCTATAAAGCGACACATAATCAAAAATTACACAGATATACTTGACTGCAAGAAGGTGAACAATAGGTGGATGTGCAGCTGTGAAAAAGTAAACCAAATAAAATTCGACTTAACAAGATATAAAAAATATATGTAAATGGACAACAAAAGATGAAAAAAGAAACTGTGCGCAGACTTGTAGCATACATAAAATATTTTGCGTGAAAAGCCACAAAAAAACTAAAAGAGTTTCAACCAAACAGAATCAAGAATGCATCGAGAGGAATTACAGAAACGTTATAAATTCAGCAATCAAAGCTTTCAGAGACAAAACTCCCAGACTCCACGACTCATCAAACACAGATAACACTGCGGGTGGATGTGCAGTTGTGAAAGAGTAAAGGAAATTCGACTTAACAAGATATAAAAAATATATGTAAATGGACAACAAAGAAGTTCTTCTGTACAACGATTTGAAAAAAGAATATGAGTTTTGTGCGCAGACTTGTAAAATTATTCTTAGAGCAAATCAGTTAAACATAAACGGTTTTGTATTTTATAGATATATTGATTTTGAAAGTATATTTCTACTAAGAGAAAAAAATAAATCGTTAAAAACAATCAAGTTAATAAATTTGATACACCCCTCATCAAAAGAATACTCTGAACGCCCCTATGAATCCCTTTGGATAGACAGTAATAATCCGACTACATTAAATATCGTGACGTCTTTTGCAATAGTTTACATTTCAAACAAGGTGTACATACACACGCTTCCGGCGTGGCAATCCTTTTTACGAAAGCTCATCAGATTGTTCAGGGGTATCAGAGTTAATAATGTCCGGTTTTGATTCGATCTCTTTTTCTTTAGCGGTAATTTGGCGATTTCTTTTGAGAAATTTATTTTTCTTAGAATTGCATTTAACGCACAAAGCTTTCAAGTGATGTGTTTCACGTTTAACCACCATCGGATCTTTGTTTGCTGTGAAATTTGTACATTTTATACAATAAATAGGAGTATCAAAACCATTAATAGGATTTGTATTTTCCATCCTTTTTTATTTATATATAAAAAAAAACATGAATAGTAAGAATTTGTACAATCAGTGGCAGCGATTTTGTGCGGCTTCGAATGTACCAAAAGATGAGGTCAAACGACTATATGATTCTTATAAAAGTGAAATAAAGACAACAAACCCGACACTGTGGTTTAACTTTTTAAAGAAAACTCCATTACAAGAAAGAAACAATTCCGATATTACAGAGGAAGCAACAACTGATACATCTGAAAAAAACCCCCACGAACAGATGATTAAAGATGTCTACGTTACTCTTACCGAGATTAAATCGTTTTTAATCTTTTTAGTGTCAGAACCGAGCAGACATGTAAAATCTTTTATTGATTTGGAGGAAAAGACCGACGTTAATATTATAAAAAAGTGGACCGAGGGAATATCTGCCATAATGAATAAGCTTAAAAACTCTGAAGAGTATAATAATAACAATTACATAATAGACTTGAAACAGGTTTATTCTTTAATCAGCGAACACCTGTTTTTGATACCTAAAATAGAAAAGATGGGCCAAGTGTCGTTTCTCAATGTTACTTATGAAAGTGACCTTAAAATAAAATTGCTCTTTGAATCTAAAAGAAAAAAATACACAAACGAATTTATCATTCCCGTTATTATTAAAAATGCTGTAGTTTTTTTTTACAATTCTAAAGAGTTATTGAATTTAATAGACAATAGATACAGATCAGAGATTTTGTACAACAACGATTACATAACCACCTCTCAAAATAAATCTGTGGAGGTAGAATTTTTTGTAACCCATATGGTATATGCCGTTTTACACGCCATGTTGCATCTATACTGTAGCGTTACATTCAATAACTCTTATATGAATCATGAAGATCATAATTATTATAAAACCGTTGAGAACATCATTCCAAGACCACTATTTAAATACTTTTTGACGCCCAGTCTGTGATTATTCCAAATCTATTATGTTTGCTAAAATTTTATAAATTGATTCGATATTACAGACGGTTTTATGGTGTCTATAATGCCACAGAATTTCTTTTATTCTTGGTATAAAAGAATTATCTAGCGGTAATCTCAAGTATTTAGACAGTTTATTTTGCAATTCAAGAGTCTCAGTCAAAGTTGACTTTATATTGTATAACTTGTATTCAGAACAACAATATCTCTTGTAATGTTTTATCATAATAGAGAAGAACTTCCAAGGCTCACACAATTCTTCTTCATTCTCGTTTGGTATTACGTGTTCCATTATACTCTGGGGTGGTAGAGAAATGATATCTAACAAATACCAAATAATAATGAAATATTTTAAAAACAAACTTTCTATATCTCCAAATTTCTTAAATGCAAATTTTACATGCTTCAAAATATACTCCTTGTGATACTGAGTATTTTCAAGATTTTCATAAATATCATTATCACTAAGGCTTATATACTCATCATCGTCATAGTCAATTCCACTCGTGCTTATATCACCACAACTGTTGTAATTATTATCACCGGAGCTGTACATTTGGTAAGAATTTACACTTCCTGACATTACAAACAAAACAGCGAGCTTTTAACTGCAACCTCTTATTCCCCCTAATATATATCAAAACCTTTTTTATATTTTCCGATTTGGTATATTTTTTACACTTTAAACAGAATAACCTCATCTTTTATTATAAATGAAATTTATACAATTGGACTTGTTGGTGTTGGAACAAATCATTCCAAGTTATTTAAGTTTAAAAGACAAAGTAAACTATTTTAGAGCACTTTACTGGTCAACCCCCTTTCGTTTTTTTATTAAACATGTGAAAAAAACTGAAAAACAATTTAACAAGAAAAGACTGTTTCACGAACTATATTTTATCAAACACAACTTTAAAAATATGAGCAATGAATGTATGCGGTTTTTGACATATCGGCATTGGCTATATATCTCGGCGCGTATGCCGATGAAAAGAGATTTTATACTTGAGCATAGGGACAAACTGATCATACCGGCGTTAGTTAATAATAAAAACTGTTTTAGGGAAATCAACTTATGGTTAGTAGACAGGAGGAGTTCAGACACTTCGTTCAAAGTTTTTAATTGTTGGATGTGTGATAAAAAATTTACAACGTATAGAAGCAGGAGAATAAAAACACAATACTATGCACATTATTGTTACATTTATTATTTTCAATACTCTGATATTATTAACATTAAAGAGTTTTATATTATGTATATCTTATCCCACCGCCAAAGAAGACTTTTAAAACACTATGGAGTTTGAGTGCGAAATCCGGAGAAAGAGTCCTCTCGCGGTAGAGGTGATAAAAAAATCTCTAAAACCAATAGAGACTAATTTTATAATTTACTGGAACAATCTCAGAGCATACACGAACTGTAAAAATCCTCGCATAGAGAAAAAAACTCTCCTGAAAACTAAACCGATATTTTTAAATTGGACTACGTTGGAAATTTGCTACGAGTCGCAAGAAGAAATTATGCCAAGCTCGCTGTTATATGATATTATTAAAAACGGTCTTTTGGTAAAAAAAAACATCTATTTAAAAGAGGGGGGTTTTATTCTGTACACTTTAGAAAATCTCGAGGTAAATATATACAGTCTCCAAAACAAATGTGTAATAGAGCTTGAAAACCCGTTGAGTGCGGACGAGAACTCGAGGAATTTGTATTTACAAACCGCTCTTACTTACGGTTTGCATATAGATGAACAGTACCTTACTTGTTCCATTGAAAATGTATCCCAAAATCCATTTATTACACCCACTAATGAATACCCAAAGGTTGACGGGGAAAGGGGTTTAGTGAACTTTTATTCCAACTATGAAATCTTTACAAGCAATACTACAAGCTTTACTTTAAAACCTCCCCTTTACAAACAATGGGGACGGGAATATAGTTTTTACTTAAAAAACATAACATTCGTGGCGGAACTGGTGGGGAATGTTTTAATTTTTATAGACCTCGCTCACTCGAAACACTTTGGCGCTAGTGTGAGAATGGAGTTTATAGAACGCCTAGCAGAAAAGATTCGCAAAACTCATTCACCCAATAATAGTACAATTCTATTTCAAAGTTTTGATGCGGAATATATCAAATCTAATATAAAAACCGACGGAAGTATCTTTATACACGGTGAAAGACTTTACAAAACAAAATACCAGTCTACCGTCGACTTGAAATTTACATCGAGCGAAATGGCCGATAGAAACGGCATTTGTTACAAGATATGCACACCAAGCGATAATTTAACTACCAACACCATATACGAGTGTTTGCTCGACAAAGATCAACGGGTTGTGTGTATCGTGAAGCCGCGCCGTGATAAATTTTTTCCCAACACAAGGAAAGTGGTTTTATATACCCTTACGGTAGAACCCCCCCCAAAAAATGCAAATTCAGCGCATTAATATCGTTTTTAAATATTGAATCGTTTTTAATTTTAAAAGTGTTTAAAGATAAATCTCTATAAGATAAATCTTTTAGAATTTTCTTCTTTTTACAATCTATTGGAATATTGTAGTATGGGTGAACTCGATATTTTTTTAAATTTTTACAGAATTTATCTATTTTTATATTATTTTGGAGGATGTATTGTAAACGTCCCGTTTTTGAACAGAAACTTAAATCAAAATCATTCGTTATACCAACACCGGGTGATTTCAGAGGAATTAACCCGTCTGCATTAACACACTCGATGTTTTCCACACACGTGGGTATAAACTTATGGAGATGACCTTCGCAGATATGAATGTTGTGTTTTTTATCGGTGTAGGAGTTTTCTCCAAAAAAACCACGCCCCCAAAAACTAGGATTTTCATTTTGATCAACAACGAGTTTATTTACGGGTTTGCCGCATCTACACGAAAGAATTACATTGGAATACGCTACTGTTAACAGTCCCAAAAATTCACCGTTCGTATATTCTTGGTATTGTGAAAGACATTCCTCTTTGTCTCGGTCATTATAATTGTCATTTTGGTGAAGGTTGGGTATCGATTCTTTTTTCTTTGTAATTGAATTGTATACCACCGTGGGTAGAACATTACTGTGATCTAACATGAAAATGTCATTATACAGTAGAGGTATTTTACCGTTTTTATAATGTCGTGCATAATCAAGGGGAACACAATTCTGGACGTTCTCATCAAACACCGATACATCTAAATTTAGTGGACGATACAAGATTCCATCATCTAAAACATCTCTGATTTCCTCCAAAATTTTCGAGTAATTGGTGTTCTCAACCTTGGGACAGAATTTGAAATTCCAAAATGCGTCTACGCACTGCTTATACATGTCAGAGGAAGTCCACATGTCTGGTACGTTCACCGGGACGGCTTTATGTGAATCACAATTTCCCCCGAGTTTATTCGTCACATCCTCCTTTGGTTTCAATGGTTTCAATGGTTTCAATGGTTTCACACCATATGCCGAGATTATGTCTCTTACTCCATTGTGACCATTGCATTTGTATAACATATTTTTATTCCGACTATCTGCTACTATTTCACCATCCCGCCTGTCTTGACATGCGTTTGTTTTGGAACAACCATTTTTTGTATAGTAAAATCCATTCAAACACTTTCTACTGATTATTAATTTATTATCTAAATATATTTTAAATCCGTCAGCATTCCACCCCCTTACCTCCAAAAGTACTTTCTTTGGTTTAATTAATTTGAAACTGTCAATCGTCAACGTATTGTCAAAATCGTAAATTGATTTGAATTTAATTTCTTTTGTATTTACGTTATTGGATATTCCAAGTATTTCGTTCAACTTTTCATTGACAAAATATCTATAAACAGTTTCAATTGATATTTTAAACAGAATAAATATTGATAAGAAAATAAATAACAGAGAAATCAGTTTAAAACTTTCATTCATTTTTAATTTTAACAGTTAATATATTAGTCATCGATTCATAAAACCCCAAGGCTTTGTCATAGTCGTCACCAGAGGAGTCGATCTTAACCCCCCTAGAAAATAAATCTTTCAGCCAGTCTCCGTGACTTTGCTCTATGGCCAGCATAAAAGCTCCACTGTCACCGTTAATATCGCTTATGCGTTTTGCAAATCTGGGACCGAGTGCTGACAGTGGGTACAAATGCGATATCTTCCGGCCATTTCCAGACTTCTCTAATAGAATTATGTGATTTGTAGACCACGCCTTTCCTCTGAGCACTTTTGTACAGCCGATTGTGCCGTTAACTAAAGCAATGGGGGCATAACCGTTTTCAAAATCGCACTTGCATGTGGTGGGTGATATAGCGTGTTGGTCAATTTTTTCCAGAGGGTTTAAAATGTCCCAGGAACAGAGTTTTTTCAAGCAGGTTTTATATTTATCATCAAAATAATATCCATCTTCGCACCTTTCCGGGATGCTCAACCTCATATTTAACTTTCTCAAAACACATTTACGACTCGAAACATCATAAGAATAGTATTTGCCACAGTCACAGAAACCCTCAGTGTAAGGATCTTGGATATTGAAGTTCAATAACTTTCCCCCCGAGTTGAATATTTTTATACATTTAATATCGACAACCCTATCGCAATTTCCGTTATAGTGGTTGTTTGTTATGAAATCTGGATGTTTACAAGTGCAATCTTCCCCGTCCCACGATCCTGTGAATTTGTCACAAAACTTTTTGTAATCATACTTTGGAAATGAGATTTGAATTGAATCTGGCTTTAACATTACAATTGTAACAATAATAAATAATACAAATATTTCAAACATTTTTTATTATATATAGGTTTTTTATAGGTTCGCCTCAGTCCGGACTAATGTTCGAAGGGGGAGATCATTTTATTACAAAGTGGACGAGCACCGAGGGTGATTACGTTGGATTTGACTTCAATTGTAATTTTATATGTGGAAAATTAAATTTAAATAGTGATAATTGTTATTATTTGCAATTATTAATTCATAAAAAGAAGAAGGAAGATTTTGAAAAAAAAGCTCACGATTTCTTTGGTAAACATATATATAAAATCACATACAATGACAGTTTGGCGAATCTGAGAACTCAGTCTCAAATAACCGTGGAAGATGTGGTTTACATAGATAGTCTTAGGGGTTTGTCAGCGTTTGTTCACGTTAATAGTGTTCACATCCTACCAGGTCTTGAAAAGTTTTTAACCTTCAACAAGTCGCTCTTTCATATTTTCGATATCAACTTCACCCCCTCTTCTCTGCAGAGATACTTTGAATTTGAAAAACGTAAAAACAAAGATTTTCTTTACTATGGAGTTTTTAAAAATACATTACAAGAATTATATGGTTTCGAGACAGTCCCAAATCAAAGGGTGTGTTCGTTCGACATAGAGGTGGTGAAAGGTAGAGAGTATGATGTTATACCCAATGGGGCAGCTCCCGATGAAAAGATTGTTTCGGTTTCTTTCGTTATAGGTACCGTCAGCGGTAAGAGATTTGATAAAGAGTTGGAAATAATTTATTTATTACTGCCCAATCCGAACATAAAAATAGACTCTACAGACGATAAGAGAATTTATAAGTGTTTTGTAGAAGAAAAGAAACTTGTAGCAGCACTATGTGACTTTTTTAGAATTGAATTAAAAGCGTCGTTTTTAATCGGATACAATATATTGGAATTTGATTTTCCTGTTATTTTAAATAGAATGATAATTTTAGGATTGGCGAGAAACTATTATTCAGTAGAAGAAATAAACAAAATGTTAATAGGAATTAAAAGTCCCTTGGTATGTTGTGAGCGTTTTCAAATCATCGACGTAATGGCTTATCTCAAACGCATGCACTCCAACGAATACAATTCATTTTCATTAAAAAACATAGCCAAAGTAGAACTGGGCAAAAATAAATTAGACATGTCTTTCATGAAACTAAACCAATACTATGCAGAGAGTGGGCAAGATTTAGAATTTCTTCAACAAATGTGCGATTACGTTGCACGCGATTCTGAACTGACAGTAGAAATATATGCGAAAAAGGAAATAATTCACCACTTACTACCTTTGGTAAGGATATGTTTTTGTGATACGGTTGACTACATGAGCAAAGCGACGTCCAAGATTATAAGTAAGTTCACGTCGATAATGTACCCCGCACAGGGCATGTGTGTACCATTTAAACTTGTAGAGGATCGTACATTTTCCGGAGATATGTTTGAGTCCATAGTTAACAAACAGTATCGCGGTGCAACGGTATTGAAAGCTCAAAGAACCGTCTATGTTAACAGACCAATTTCGGTAGTCGATTTTACTTCTTTGTATCCCAGTATTATTAGGGAATTTAATATAAGTTCCAATTACGTCATCGATAATCTAAATCAGAATTCTCCCCTTGCTAAAGAATTCCTGAGACGAACTAATAAAATGGACAGATTTTATACAATCAAAAGACAGTTTTTAAAAGCTCCGCTGTCTGTTATAGTGGAATATTTAATTGAGCAGAGGAAAAAAACAAAAAATGTCTATCTAAACAAGGCATACAAACTCATAGCCAACTCCATTTATGGGTTATTGGCGTCAAAGGGACGGATGCGTGACCTCCCCTGTGCGGCACTTGTAACGTCATACGGAAGAAAGATTCACTCATTAATCAAATCCTATATAGAAAAACAACTAAAGATGACTGTTGTTTACGGAGATACAGATTCTCTTTTTATTTTACAAGAGAATTTTGATATCGATGTGGCTAACGTCTTGAATAAGTACATAAGAGAGGGTTTGGGTTTAGAGACTATCTCTTTAACCCTAGATTATGAAGCAAAAACGACAATGTTTTTAGCAGAGAAGAAAAACTACATAATGAAGCTTAAGAGTGGGTGTTTAAAAATAGTGGGGGTGGCTAGAAGAATAAATCCAAAGTTTAAAGATTTTGTTGAACTCTTCTTTCGCCAATTTTTAGAAATGATTGAAAACTATTATGATAAGAGAGAAGAATTCAACCCACGTTATAACACTTTTATTGAGACGTTTTTTAAATATGTTTTGGAGAATACCTCAATAAACGATTACGCGTTTGTTTGTAACTCGAGGGTTTTTTATGAATATACAAATTTGAATTCCTTTAACGCCACATGCAGTTATAGGCGAAACGTTCTCGGAGTTGATGAAAATTTTTCAACAAATGGTGAACTACTGCTGTCTTACGTTTTGCCAGTCTTTGATAAATTTTATAAAGACAAAAAAAGAAAAAAAAGAGATTCTGTAGAGTTCTATGAGAGGATAAATAAAGTTGGATTACCAATTGATAGAACGGAGGTGATAAAAAAAGTCTTTAATTTCATTTCCACAATAGAAAAATATATTTTAAATACAAATAATATTTTTACACGCTATTTAGATTCTATAAAGTGTACCGAAATAGATCGGTTTATTTTACCCTTCAAAGTCAATATTTGGATGCCAAAATATACAAAGAATATAATATTTTATTACGATGATTTATTTAAACGGCTATCAGAATACAGCATCCATTTTTGGGATTCCAGAGACGTAAAAAAGTCATATCAGACTATTATAGAAGTAAAAAACTGTGGCCGTTTAGGTCACATGAACGGGGACTATAGCGTCAGCGATTTAAATGAATTCCTAAAAACACATAAAAGCGTTCGAAAACTCAACATTTTACTCTTTCCAGTCGCAGATTTCGTGGTCAACAACGCGGACAGTTTAATTTGGTTTCTCGATTTGCTGTACAACAGGCCAACTAATTTCATCAGAAATACCAACTTTCATTACATACCAGATAAAAAATTGTTAATGGTCAACGAGTGTGGGGAAATTGAAATCAACGTCGCCTAACGCGGATGGGGCTTCCTCAAACACGCTCTTTACAACGTTTTCAGAAATAAAACATTTCGAGATGAACCTATTATTAACTCCTTTTATTTCAAACACCGAATCATACTTTCCACCACACTCTGTTAATGAATCTTTGTCATATATATACGGAATGCCATTGTAAATTACACCAGTTATACCCATAGGTATTTCTTTGAAATACATATATTTATTGTTGTATTTAAATATCTCAAAGGTTCTACTGGGGCGTTTGTAAATTACCATTATGATAACAAGTATAAAAATATAATAATATGAATATAAAAAATTCATTATTTTTATTATCAGTCTTATTTTTTATTGTATTTTCGATTATATTTCAGCCCTATAATATCGAAAGGTTATCATTCATTATTAAATATTTTTCAAGTATGATTATTTCAGATTCACGCCATAAACCAATTGTGGTCAAAGAGTTGGTTTCTAAATTTATAGGAAACATTTGATTGCATTGTATAGGTGTATATCTGGACCGGAGTTTGGATTTTTATACGGCACAATATTAATTTTAAAATCGTACTCATTTGTTGTTTCGTTTTTTGAAGCTAAATCATCAATCAATATAAATTGTATATTGTACATTTCACTTTCCCTTTTCAATAAATTCTTTATAAAAAAACAAGATTTATTTTCACCGTATAGTTTAAAAGAAACCTCGCAGTCTTCTCTGCTAAGAACCTTTTTAAAATAATGACTCCAATTTAGTCTTATAAGTATGTTATGAACATACGTAAAATCAGCAGCCGACCATAAAATTAGCATATTACTCTGTGTTTTATTTAATGCTTGTAGAATAGATTCTGAGTACGGCCTGACAAAAATATCCTTTCCTTGTACGTAAACCAAAGTTTCATCCAAGTCAAACACAAAACATTGCATAAAAATCATTTTTTTCTTTATAAAAAATGAACACTATTTTAAATAACCCTCCCACCTTTTTAAATGCAGAGGATTTCACTTTACAGCGAGATATACCCAACCCGGAAATGTTAGATATATTCGCTGATTTAAATTGGATGGATGATAGTAATAATAATAATAATAATAATAATAATAATAATAATAATAATAACAGCAGCAGCAATTCCCAACCACAGATAGTTCCATCACCAACACTCCCCCCGCCGCGGACACCGCCTCCCTCATCAATATCGTCCTCTGACTCGTTAAAGAAAGACATTATTAAATACTTGTACAACACGGGATCCTGCGCCTACTTACAGAGTTGTTTTGCAAAGCTAGAGGACATTGACGGTGTTAATGACAATATACTTTATAAAAAGTTTAAAATTGGACTCATAATTGATTCTGTTTTGGGTAAAAACAGTTCAGATAAAAACATGGCGAATTACGTGTTTACATTTTTTGAGGTATTACTGACCGAGGCAAAAAAGTTTACCCCTCCGGATATTCAAAAGTACATAGAAGTGTTTTCAACGTCCCTACAAAAGGATAAAATAACCATTTTAAATGATTCTGGATCGAACATCATCGCTAGAATATTAGGAGCCAAAGACGTCGACGAAATTCTCAGATCGGTTCAGGATAACGATTCGCCTTCATTGAAGGCGTTAAAATCGAGCCTGCAGAACATATCCCTTCTGGTCAGTCTTACACTAACGAAGAGGTTGTTTTCACCATATGTGGCATCGCTTTTTAAAAATGAGGAAGAACCACCAGCTAAGAAATTGAAAATGCAATAGTAAAATTAATTATCGGTTTTTTTTGGTAAATAAAAAAGAAAATGACAACCGGAATTTATACAACGCGAATAAAAAACTGTGTTGTTCCACACTACAAGAAAACTGGAGGAGATTCGGAGGAGTTGTTTAAAAATTTCATTATGAATACTGTTTTCGAGCGTGAAATATACATGTATAATAAGTATGGCAATAAAATCAGCTCGGCTATTTCCGGGGTGTGTATTAGCGACTTATTCACACAGTATGGTCTTACACAGCGGGATGATTATGTAAAGACTTTGTTCAGCACCATCTCGTGTTATCAAGGAAAAGATAGTGTTATTTCGTATTTAATTGCTACCAGACCGTATAGAATCACACCAATTTCAGAAAATAATTGCCCCGATAATATTGTATTTGATAAAAACACTCTTATAGTACCTAGAGGAGAGATATTATGGTCTCTATTGGGAATACCGGGCGATAAAATTGGCGTTAGTACTGACCCGAATAATTTTAAAATATTCATACAAGCGGTGGACGATGGAGAGAATATCTCAATGGTGGGTACTACTGGTGATGAGTTTAAAACGCATAGGGAACATTTAAAGATAACAAAAATTGAGCCCTACACAGCAACAGATGCATCAAAACCAGGACTATATTATGTTACGTTAAACCCCTACATTTATACAAGGATAAAAGCATATCGTTGTATAGATACAGAAGGTAGAAACTTGGATGAACAGTATTTCATGTTACACAAGATGAACCTTCTCTACTCGCAATCTATTGGCGCACTGTCTGTCATACCAGTAGAAGCTAAGCGGCTTTTGCAATATCCGCCCGGTACAAGAGAAAGTATTTGTTGTAAGGAAGATACTCTTAATATCGGAGTGCCAAAGACGTATTGTGGTGATATAAGCAAATGGGCTTATAAAGATGACGATAAGAAGGGTCAAGCCTTCAAGTACACGGGAGATCTTCCAAAAAACACTATCGCATTTCCAGAATCTCATAGTTCAGACGTTTGTAAAAATAACCGCGACGGGTTCCATAACTTCATTCAACAATACGAAAACTCTCACATAGTGAAGATTAGAGAAGAATATTCCGATATTAAACCAGATGCAACTATTCTGGACTGCTTCGACGATAGCCACAAGGCCTACTGGTATAAGTTTATCAGAAATACCTACCCAACAGAATTGAAGTTTAAAAACGAAGCCGTGTCATCGTTTACTCCAAACTGCAAACTTACGCCCATCGGTGTAGTTTCAATAAGGCGAATATGCGAAGGCGACCCCTTAATTTTCGAAGGTAATAGTTTGGAAATAGATCAAATTCACTCTCCTCATACGAAATCTCTGTGGGATTGTGCAATTGAACAATTGGAAATTCCTGAATATAAGAAATTGGCAGACGAAGAGAAATCTGGAGAAAGTAGGAGTACAACCGCCAGGGTTTCTGCCAACCCCTTGAGTTATTCGGGAAGCGCTTTTGTGACATCATTAGGAACTAACATCACAATTCTTCCGAGACATTAAATGGAGTTTAGATGCATCATGAGCTTAGAAAAAGCTATAGTTTTTAAAAAATATCCAGAACTTCTCATACAGTTCTTAGAGCTCAAGCATAGTAATAAAATCAATATTTTAAATATTTACTACAAGAGAAGTGATAAAAACTTGAAAATGAAATCTGTATTATTTTGTATAGAATATAATATTAATTAGAATAATTTTTTAAAATTAGAATTATAACAGAAATTATGAACAGTAATATAAGTAATGCGTTAATAATTCCGACTTTTACAGCTGAAATTGAAAAAATTATCGTGAAAACTACTCCAAGAAGTGTCACCGTCATCAGTGAAGGTTTGCCATTCATTTCATTTTTTTCGATTCTATGGGAAGGACTATTTTGAATGAATTCCTTTAATCTTGTTAAAAAAATACTTTGTATTTTAGATTTTGGTTTTTCATTTTCGACCTCAACAATTTCCATTAAATATTTTTTATATATAATTATTTCATTTAAAATGTTTATTGTTTATAGTTTTCACTTGTTATTTTTGTCAGAACAAGACGAGTGCAACAGTCAGACAGTGGGTTTTTCAATTTCAAATATATATCATATGTTTTATTATCTGACAAATTAAATAATTTTTGAAGGCTCCTATCGATTCTCAAACATCCCAGACATTCTATATTGTTATGGTGAAATACAACTACATATGTTCGTATTGTTTCCTCAGTCTTTTGGGATATAAATTCCTGAAGGCTATCGCAGTTCTTCATTCTTATGACTGCAACCAACCAAACACCTCCTTTAAATAGATTGAAACTTTACTATGTAGACAATCTTCCAATAGATATCGAATTAAAAAAAGTTGAAGATTTTCTAAACCCTTACGATTGCGATGTCATACAAAGTATTTTAGAAAAAAATGACTACAGTGAGACAGCATTAATTTATACTCAACCAGATTTAAGTGTAGAAAATGTATATATTAATAATGCATATGAGGTAACATATCCACACGCACTATTATTACTCAATAAGTTCCCAAAAGCGGGGTTGAATATGTTTATAACAAACAATTCACTCAAACCACTCGTACCCAGTATAATTGATACCCATTTCCAAATTCTTAATGTTGAGGATTTAAGAAAACTTCCAACTTCAAAAAAAAGAAAATTTGATGATTCTATAAGTTACATCGATGCAAAACAAATACTTGATAAATATATAACAGAAATTGAAGACCACGAACTATGGAGAAATAATTCTCAAACCAAATATTAAATATAAAAAGGATATAAAACAGTTTACAAGAGGGGATCATATTGAGTTTTGGAGTAAAAAGAAATGTAAAATTTTAAAATTTTTACAAAGGTATTTAATCCGCAATCAATCCCCATTTCCTCATTTTTCACGATGGACGTGCTATGTGAAGTATGTGGCGTTTTATATCCCGAACTTGACACGCACGAACACGTCACTTCATTTGAAAACCATTTCGTTCAAATTGAATCAGCTGCAAGGTGCAGACTCGTTACACTAAAGGCTGACAACCCCCTCGGGTTTTTTTGTGTTAAAACTTACATGGAGTGGTTGAGGGGGAATGTTATTTATTTATTAAAACACTACCAACAACTGCACGATAGCATAAAGTATAATATGTTGTTGGAGTGTAAGTTTTCAAAATCTAACGACGAATTGCAAACAAAAAGTTTTAAAACTCAAAATTTGACAGTTTTCAGTTTAACTGATTTAAATCAGCAGTACTCTTCCAGTATAAATAAATTATTATTAGAAAAATCCACTTTGGAGTTACGAGGTTCGGGTTGGGCTATATACACGATTGTCAAACTAGAGCTCCGTATCAACAGATACGAACCAGTCTGGGGTTCATCTACCAGATTCAAACTACCCCCCTTTCTTAGAGGAAAAAAATCTCTTGTAAATCCATTCCGCGGTAAGGGTAGTAGAAGAACGTGTTGCAACGATATCTGTTTCAAAATCGCCATAATGGGAAAAATTTTGGCTGATTCGGGAAAGAATTATCACAATATATTGAATTACTTCAAATACGTGCATTTGAACGATAAGTATAAATGGTCGTGCGTGTCTTTTCCCGTAAAACTAGACGAAATACAAACATTTGAAAACGTAAATAACATCTCCATAAACGTTTACTCTATAGAAGATAGAAATAGAAAAATCACTCCATTAAAAGTAACACCTCATAGAAAACCCGATCACAGAGATATACTGTTTTATAAAAACCACTATATGTGGATTAAAAACTTTGACGCATTTATCGGTAGACAACTGGTCAAAACAACTACTAGGTTATACGTTTGTCGGCAGTGTTTCAAACACTTTTATAAACAAGACCGACTCCTCATTCACGAACTCGACTGTAACAGTCACTCAATACCAACCGTCACCTTTCCAAAAGAAGGAAACAAGTTTTTGTTCTTTAAAAACTACAACAGACAGTTGAAAATACCGTTTGTCATATACTGCGACATAGAACAACAGCTAAACAAAGAAGATACTTGTGAACCAGATCCAAACACTTCTTTCGTTCACCGCATAGGCACATTCACTATAAAAAGTCTCACATACAATATCGTCAATGAAAACAGTAAAATAATTAGAACTAGAAATTTTTCAGACATTACAGCTTTTATGAACTCTTTAGAAAGAGAGTGTGAACTAATCGGTAGATTGTACAAGAGAAATATACCTCCAAAGGAATTTCCACATCCACCCATAGAAGGTTCTCCCTGTCACATCTGTGGTAAAGGTATGTTCAACGATTACGTTCTCGATCACAATCACTTAAACGGATCAATAAGAGGTTACGCCCACTCTACTTGTAATATAAACTACCGATTACCATACTTTGTCCCAATAATTATAAAAGATCTAGGAATAGAACTGTTAAACTACTTCACTAGCGTCAATGCCAATATAAAATTCATACCTTTCAAGGGTCAAATAGAAAAGTTCCTATGCATTTCAAAGAGAATTAAAAATACTACAATGAAGTTTTTAGACTCTTCTCAATTCTATCCAGAAATTGATAAATTAGAAACTATAAGATCAATCTGTATTGAAAACTATAAACTCGACATGTTCTACTATCTGACAATAGGAGCTTACAGTTTCGACGTCATGCTCAAGATTACAAACACTCGCATAGAACTTTTAAACGATGATAAAATGTATAATATGATAATGAAAGGTATAAGAGGTGGATTTACACGTGCAGTAAAGAAATACGCAAGTTCCAACCACCCCTCACTCCCCAATTACGATCCCACTAAACCCGACTCACTAATTTTTTTTTATGACATTATCGGTCTTTACTCCGCTGTAATGTTGAAATGTCCACTTCCTCTGGACGGTTTCAAGTGGGTATCTCCAGACTCGGTTCATTTAGAAAGTAAACCAGAAGGTACGGGTTACATCTTAGAAGTGGATTTAAAATATCCATTTAACTCAGATCACAGGGACTATCCACTATGTCCTCATCACGTAGAAGGTAAATTAATATCTTCTTTTCAAGACAGAAAACATTACGTAATACACTACGAGACATTAAAACAAGCTCTCTCAATGGGACTCATATTAGAAAAAGTCCACAGAGCTATTTCATTTAACGAATCATGTTGGTTAGAACCCTACATAAAAATGAACACAGACTTGAGAATGCACTATTCCCAAGACAAAGCCCTATCCAATTTCTTTAAACTCCAATCAAACCTGATATATGGTAAATCAATAGAAAGGGTAACCGATAACTTAAATAAACACTTCCTGTACAACAACACTAGAAAACTTATGAGATTAATAAAACAGCCCACCTTTGTAGACAGATTAATATTAAACGAAAATAACTACGTAGTCTTTATGTCAAAAAGAAAGGTTCGTTGTAATAAGCCAATATGTTTAGGTTTTTCAATACTAGATCTAAGTAAGAGATACATGTACGACATGTACTACAATAAATTAAAGAAAACCTTTCCCCCCTTCGATCTCATATACACAGACAACGATTCCTTCGCATTGCACGTATTCTCTAAAACCGATTCGTTTACAAAACAAGATTTCATTCACCCTTCACGTCTAGGTTTATTCAAAGATATATCTCCCAATAACCCCATACTAGACTTTGCTACAGTAAGATGTAAAACATACGGTTACAAAACTCTAAAAGATTCTCAATTAAAAAACTTACCCCAATCATTTAGTTTTGAAAATTACAAAAATATACTATCCAGTATAGATACATTAAAAATATACGCATACTATAACAGAGTAATAGATAAAAGAGTATGTAAAATTACACAAAATAAATCTATTATATCCTCATCACATTACCCCCCCTCCACACTTAGCCCACACTTCTCCGTTACAAGCCGTGTGATTAAAAATAAAGTTACAACTATGTATTTTCGTTATGTATTATGAGAAAATAAAAATATTCTATTCTGTTAAGACATTTTTGGAACAGACTAATATATAAAAGTTGTACACGAAGCTATTGTTTTTCAGGAGATTAATAATGCTGGGCCTACTTATCACTATTAAACGAATTCCACGACCATCTGCCACGTTTGAGACCCCTCACACCCACACCCCCCGCTCCCGTTGAGACCACGAAGCAAGGGGTCTCGAGAGCGCCGACCAACCAGTTAGTATTTATAACCCATTTTCACTACCTAGAAATATTTACAATTATATTGAAAACAGGACCTGGCAAGACTGGTGATTTTAAAAGTGGTTATAACCCATTTTCACTACCTAGAAATATTTACAATTATATTGAAAACAGGACCTGGCAAGACTGGTGATTTTAAAAGTGGTTTGTCAATGTTTCGTTACATTACTATTAATTTATTGGAATGTAAAGATTAATGTATCAAAGTATTTAAAACGTTTAATTAAACAGGGTTAATATTTTGTTGTACTTTTATTTCTAAAATCGAATCCAAGGTGTACCGATTTGGAGTCGCAAAAACCACACCGTTCACTACCCGACAGAGTTCCTCGACTTGGCAACAGTACCCAGCAGTACCAGAACTATCTGCCATAGTATATTTCGTTAACTTTAATTCTACTTTAAAAGTGTAAAATGTAATTTTAGTATTGTAAAATTATGTGGGTTGTTAATATTTTTAGTTAATCTGCCACTTATGTACAACCCGTACGAAGGGCGGGTACATCTGCTAGTTTATTAATAAACATTAATTCGTCCCCATGCATTACTGAACATTACTTACTCGTGTAGGATTGAAATAACCCAAGATAATTTACCATAAAAATAATTACCCGTGATTTTAATCAAACTGCTCCGATCTTTTAATTAATAACGGCCGAGTTACATTTACACCTCGGAAGCTAATTATCATATCCCCGAGTCGTCGTGGCATTATTATTTATATGGGGAACACAAAAACAGCGTAATTTTTAAATTGCTTTTAGATTTGTTGTCTCGTTTTTAATCGGTCAATCTGAATGTAATGAATAAAATGATTATATTAGAGCGTATTTGACAAGACCTCACGACTTGTATGACTATGAATGATATTAGCCACAGCTGTCTGTCACCCGTCTATGCTAATTGGTGTCGCATGCGGCAACGCGCATGAGCAGTGAAAGCGAGAGTGAACTGCGCGTTGTACCGCCGTAAGTGCCACTTTCACCCGATAGGACAGCTACCGTCACCGGGTTCCGTTACACTAATAGCGTATTGTGTCCCCTTTGTTTTTTGTGCAACTGTCGCATTTCTCCGATCCTGGGGCTGAGGATATCTTCAGCTTTTCCCTCTTTAATCTAGACACGCAAGAAATAAAACATGTGGCTCAACTTGAGAGTAATGAGTCATTTCTTTTTTAGATGTTTTATAGGTTTGCTAGTATATGTTAAATTTGTACACATCTTATTATCATATAATCATAAATTTATAATAAAACACAAATACATACAATACACGCACTTCCCCTCACAATCTGCTATATTTGGTAAGAGTAATATATTTTCTAATATATCAGTATTATTATAATAGTGCTTTTGTTTGTAATTCTCAAGTTATATATTACTCTTTATCCAGATGGTAGAAAAAAATCTGTCCTATTATCCGTGGCCACGGATAATATGCGGATTGGGAGGAAATCCACACAATATTTATTTATAAACAAACCCCATATCTAGGCGGGATTCGGCCCTAGAGGCGTTCCCCATAAAACAGCTGTTTAGAGTAGTGTAGAGAACAATTTTTATGAATATCCATTATTCCTATCAATCCCATCCCAGTTTTCTCACATCACTCATTTCAAACAAATGTGGATCGTTGGGCACCGCGGAATGGTTCGAGGTCGGCTATTAAAATTGTAATCATCAAAATAATATGTTGTAGAGTGTTTAATTACATAAGGCCTAATAATGTGTGTTAAAAATGGGGTTACTGTAATCTAGAGTATCACTTACTATTTATATAGTGATAATTTAGTGATAATTTTAATATTTTAGTAGGGTCAAATTTATAGTTTATCATGGGGAATTTTAATATTTTAGTAGAGTCAAATTTATAGTTTATCATGGGGAATTTTAATATTTTAGTTGAGTCAAATTTATAGTTTACATAGGAAATTATTTCTAAGTATCAAACAATAGATATAAGATAGATAGTCGCGAAAAAATTTTTCCGTTTAACCGGGGAATATAACGGTAATATATAATACGTGCAGATAAGTGTTTACACCAGACGAAACTGAAGGAACCCCGTGTCAAGGCGGCTCACCCACTAACATCTGCCGTGATAAACGCCCGGCCGCCACAAACCACAAACCTAAAATTCTTTAAACGTGCAAGAAAAATCACAGCAGACGCGTTTCTGGGATTCTACAAACTCGCTACACATACTTTTGATTCAGAACGATTGAAAAAACTCCAATTGGGACCCCACCGGCGTCTTCACCTGATCAGAAGAACATATTACAACATGGACGTGTTCAACCTACTTCAACGGAATCCGTGGTGGACAGAGGTGGGGCGTGACGGGAATGTGCGGGAGTACGGGAGCGACGGACGCCATTGGGGTCAGCGATCCAGAGAACGAGGCGCAATCACCCCGAGGCGCAACTACACATTCAACAGGAAATGATATTTTTATCAGCGATCCAGAGAATATGGCTGCAAGAAGAACGAGGCCACACCATTCAACAGGACACGATATCCCACAAAAGAAGTTAAAAGAAATTCGCATTAAAACACCATAGGCGATTACATCAGATATATTGCACTAAGTATAACAAAATATACTACCGATATATTCCCGCCAAACCATTTTAGCTTAGTTGTAGTTTAATTTAATTAAGTCAATGTAATTAAAATATTTTCAATATTGGTACTTTTTATGGGGAGAACGGGGTTGTTTAAAAATAAGTTTGGATGGTATATGGATAGTATATGGATAGTATATTTATTTTATATAGTATATTCCAAACACACATTATTTGTGCCGCATTAAACAAATTATAGAGAGGGTAGACGAATTTACACCGTGTCCACTCCGGAGTTGGACCGAATAGACAACAGTTTTTGTCCAAGCCGCAACCCCGCGCTCGTTAGGTTCATTTTTCAAATCCCAAAACCCCGAACCACAAACCCTCCCACTCCCGCATTTAGATATCGGTTGTAAAACAGATAATAAATAGTAAATAAATAGTAGCCTCTTATTGTTAATTTTTGAACTCTTGTTCCTATATTGAGCCCAAATCCAGATCTACATTGACAGTCAATGCCAAAATTAATTGGTAAACAAGCAGGCAAGTTTTGTTGTTTTACAAGATTTCTATCAAATTAAAACCACAATCGATTTATTATAAAACTCTTCATCACACTTTGCCACCAAATCAAACGATGCAGCAAAAGCAGTTGCCGTTCGTCACGTCGCGGTGTAATGGGAAGTGTAATGGAAAGTGACTGTTGTAAGGAGGTTAATGCAGGCGTTGTATCGTGTACACGTTGACGTTACCTTTCCGCTCTGAACCGAGAAAGCGGACTGCAAAAACGTTTTGCACCGACAACGTCAAGAAATAGGGATGTGCGGTTTTTTGAGGAGGGGGAGTATAAAAGGTTGCAACGTGGGTGCACACTAAGTTTATTCGACTTTTAACTCCGGCCTGCCCACTTCTCTCAACTTCGTAAGTAAAATGATTCAAGTAATATTTAAAAACAGTGTTACAAAATATCTTATTAAAAAAAACATATAAAAAGGGCTACAAACATATCAGTTTTATTAAACTCATTAAAAAACATAACAATGAACAATAACAACTTTGAAAAAAGATTTATGATTTTTACTCTCAAGATTCAATTCAAAAAGGGGCCACAACACTTTTATTTCAAGATTCTTCGGAATACCCAAGAACTTCTTCGGCGGGTTCTTGATGAAAATATCATGCTTGTAGAAACACTATTAAATAATAAAAATAAATTACAATCAACGACACAAATACAAATCAAAACGCGCTATTTTAATTGTTGTTATTGATTTCAGTGTCAACACGCTGCTTCGTCAAAACATGTTTGAACTTCTCCCCCCTGAATTAAAAATTTTCATTTTAATCAAGTTAAAATTCTCCAAAGTGAAGTGGGTAACACTGTCATGGTTTTGGACACAATTTGTCCAATTCCATAAATTAAAAATTTATAAAAACGTAACATGTATGAAGACTGTTGCGTACTTGAACGATAAAAATGTTCGTAATTTAAAGTTAATTGGGACTTTGTCTGGGCGGCGCTTAACATTGGGAATGTCACTTCAACTCTTGAATTACGTAAAATTTTGTAAAACAAAAAAATTTAACAAACCCAAGCAGTTTTTTATTTTCAATGAAGAGCTGGGTAATGAAATGAATAGAATAATCATTTTAATCAACAAAAAAAATAAAACCAAATTTTCCAAAAAACTTTCGTTGAAGAAAATTGGAAACGATACACAAATGTTTCAACACCCAAGATATATTAGACTGTGTAATTTATGCAAAGCCAGAATTTTAGATCAAATTAACCCCCAGTCTCCCGAAGAAAAAGTTTTTCACACGTTTCTTACAACCGATAATCACCCCATGCGCCGCCTAAAAGATCTAACTTTAGTCAAAAGCCACAAACTATCAACCAAATTTAAATTTTTTAGAGACAATCATTCGAACGTAACCCTCTTCATTCCAAAAACTCAAATCCAGTCATATAAACAATCTATGGCAACATTGGAACAATCTCCGGTTTAAATATGTAAAGTGGCCATAAAAACAATTTTACAAATAAGAAACCAAATTAAACCAAATTAAACCAAATTAAACCAAATTAACAGCGTTGAAAGACCCGCATAGTCATCCGCTGGCCGCGAGTGTGTGATTTGTGTTTATGGTGCGCCCACTCCATCAAACGCGATCTAGACTCTGTGCTCCGCCCCGGACTCAATCGACCCCAACCCACGGTAGGACCTCGTCTTCGCCGAACACACCTGGACCCCTCGGCGCTACTCAGCCCGACACCGCCGCCACCCCGGTTGGACAGCAAGCGGCCGCCAACCCCCGGGAACTTAAAGGCGACCCGGACTTTGACTGGGATCACATAGAACCCCCAACTGCAGTCCCCACAGACGTTCAAAGTTGTTCTCCTTCTGAAATGTATAAAACTATGCTTAACATATATTTTAGAATATTCCATTTATTTAATAGCTGGCTGATAAATAGAGTAACCAAGTCTTAAAGAACAATTATTTGTATAAACATATATTTACTGTCCAGAATAAAAGTTTACTAAAGATTGTTTGGATTATTTTAGTAGCCTCAAGTAATTTTTCTAATATCTCATAACTATCCCAACAAGTCAAAATGTCAAAGCACAATACAACTCTTTATATAATCTATTTACATTATCCATAACAAAGTGGCAATTACATTGTCACTTGTAAACCTGTTTCACAATAGATTGGGTTATTTGTCGGATTGAGTTCCCGGAGTCTAGCGCCATGTAAAGTCTAGCGCCATGTCAATTCTGGAGCAAAACCACGGGGCCCCACATCTGACGGAATGGCATCGGCGGCTGGCCCCACCAGGTGACAAGGGTGGTAATGACTAGCGGTCCGAGTAAATTGGAGAATGCGGGAATGTACGGGGTTGGCAGTAGGAAGCTGACTAACCTTTCCAACACGCCAGAACATAACAAATACGTTCTGTTGTACATCAGAGTTTTTGAGGTAAAAGAGGTAATTTCATTTTTTTTATTAGACCATTCATCAAGTATTTTAGAAAATCTTTACTTAGTCTATAATTGCTAAAGAGAAAATTGGTAAATTTGGGTATAGATTTTTGAAGCCATCCTACGACTTAGGAGACTGGAACTTGGAAGTAACAAATTAGATGGGGAACAAGCCAACAGAGCCCAGATTTGTTGCCAAAAATCAAATCGTAAAATAAGCTAATGATTAGCCGTAATTATTTCTAATATTTCTGTAATGTAATCATTTGTGTATTGAATTTGTTTCCAGCAAACATCAGTTTTCCAATAAAACTAATTATTTCTAATATTTCTGTAATGTAATCATTTGTGTATTGAATTAGTTTCCAGCAAACATCAGTTTTCCAATAAAACTAATTATTTCTAATATTTCTGTAATGTAATCATTTGTGTATTGAATTAGTTTCCAGCAAACATCAGTTTTCCAATAAAACTAAAAAAGTAGGTAAGAAATTTAGCCCCTACTAGCCACTAGTCTATATATTTAAAAGGAAACCCTCAGAATCAAATTTTAAGTTTGTATTGGAAAACAAATCCTATGGCAAATCTAAATGTTCGTTATGATTCTTAAATGTTCTAAAATTAAGAAAATATTTAAATATTTTTCTTAATTTTAGAAGGATTCTCCCCTTTGACCTTTAAAGCTTTAGGGGCTATTTGTTGCAGAAAATGGTTTGCACGGGTAATAGTTTAAAAATAATTTTATTTTGTAATCCTTCCCGTGCAACTTAGGATTTTGAGACTAATAGTAATATTTATCCGTGTAATATACTTTTACCACTAATAGCATCCTACTTATTTCAAGAAATAAGTACTTCCTATTATTTGTGAATTTATTTCAAGTGTTTTAAAATTACTTGTGTCGCTACGTGGCTAACCAGCCAAGCCACTTGGAGGGGGTGGAGATGCGGCTGAGGGGCCTCCTCACCAACAACGAGGTGGCAGTTCTACAGAAAAGGGTCATCCCCCTCTTTTAGTTTTTAAGTTTTTGATAATAAATAAAAAAATATAAAAAAAACACAAAAAAACAACAAAAAATACAACAAAAAACTATAGTTTTAGTCACTTCTCTAAGAATAAATTATTCTTAGAGGCATCGCGCTGGTTCTTGGAGCAACTGTATAAACATGTCATAGTGCCTAAAGATGTAAGCAATTGCTATCAGAGAATATCAGAGAATCCGGCTATCACTCATTGATAATCTATACAACACGTTCCATGATTTTATTTTGTTATTTTTGGTACAAGGTTTTTTATTTGAGTAATATAAAATTGAGTAACATACCCAATCAACTACAAATTAATACACCGTGCACTTCAGAAGCTATGCACACAACCAGCAGTTTTGGGAGTCCGCACATTTTAATCAAATTACCAATCCGCCTTCACTGTAATCATAACAGAATAGCTACCATTAATTTAATAAAATCAGTGAGTTTATTTTCTGAAATAAATTTCAAACTATTATTCCTCCTAGGGTGGTTTATTTAATAATCTATTTACTCATACACGTTTGTTTATTTTTTCATGGTCTACTTACGAACCCGTCCCGGGAACGGTGTGCATCGGCGTGCACCGGAAGCTCACACAACTCCACGGTCTGGAAGAACCACCAAGTCCACCGAGTCCCGATGTCAACCGCCTACAGACGATTCCGAGCCCCGACATCGAACCCCCCAGGGACCCAGGACCACGGACCAGACATTCCTCAAACGTTTTTTCTTGAACTATTTTTTCTTTTCATTTTTAAATTGAGAAATTTAAAATAATATTTGTTATTAATGTTAAACATGTAAATTTAAATTTCAAACTAAAGTAACTGTTTATAAGTTCTTATGGAAATGTAATCAAACTAATTACACAATTTCGCTTTCAATGTTTATCAAACCAGTGAAAAAAGAAAAACCCCATTAAAGTTAACTTGAATAAATAATAAAATTATTATCCACAAAACCGTCTTACCATTATTAACCCGACTATATTAAGCACACTTTCACTATGTATAGATAATTTATTAAAAATTAACATATTACTCATTGTAATTTGCTAAATAATAAAGAATACTTAAAAATATATTTATATTGAAAGGGTTACACTCTAATGATTAATATTGCAATATGGTTTTTAATAATTTTTAATAATTATAATTGAAAATCTGATAAGAGGTTATTAAATAAATAGTTATCCAAGTGTAATTTGCTCCAGAAATCTTGGACTAGTTGGGGTATGCTTACTCTAAACTTCAAATTTATATATCTTGTATTTTTCCAAATAATAGTTAATAGTTGTTCATATTTATTTTTTATGTGGGATTCTGGGGTTGTTTTTTATTTTGCTTGAATCTCACTGTTGGATATAAGTACTCGGTTGTGTTTCAATCGCTGACTGTAATCTCGCTCTCGGCCAGATACGAGTCCAAATGGTGACGAGATGGCAAACACTCTTTCGGCTGTAAAAAAACACAGCCCCTTCTTTTGTTTTAGGCAAGTCCAAAATTAAGATACGCTCACTCATTTTCACTAGCACAAACGTTACTCAGCAAATAGCAGGTAAAAACTACACAGAGAAATGTGATTGGTTAATCCAAGTTTATAAGTTAGTTCAACCAGTGTCAGAGGTTACTATATGGACAATTATTTGTATGAGTTCATTTAACTAAGCTCAGAGAGTTAAAAAATATATATATATTTTATAAGTTAAGTTAACCAATAAATTCATTGGTTAAAATAATTTGTTTAGAAGTAGTTGTTAAAACCCGAACCAAACGGCTTGACTGAAAATTGAGGATTTGGTTAATTTACTCCATATTCTAGTTTGTTACAACCCATTTCATTTTCATTCATTTAGTTGTTAGCCTCAATGCTTAACCCAGACAGTCCTAGAACCCCGGGCTTAACTTAGCTCTCGGAGGAATAGCCAAAGTTGCCTTGAAACAACTACTACAAAAAGTTAAACTAACTGTTGTTTTGTTTACGATAACCTTTCCTGGCCAACCACTTTCGTTAACTAATCGTGGTTTAACTAATATTGGTCATGACAACCAATATCCATTTTTCAAATTCCATTTTTCTCTGTGTACTATTAGCAAAGACTGCTGTGGCAATATTACTGTGTGGCTACTGTGTGGCTACTGTGTGGCTACTGTGTGACTACTGTGTCAGACGCCCACCGACGACAACAGGTGGTGATAACGACAAGTATTGTTGCCACGCGGAGCACTGACCCTCCCCGCCGTCACGCACGCGCCCTGACCCGGTTGAAGGTGTACACCGCTGGCCTATTCTACATCGTAGGCAGTAAATAAACTTGATTTAATCATCGTATAAACTATTATTCGGGTGGCCTTCGTCAGAATATACCCAAATATTAAATACCAATAAACTTAATTAAAGCTGATACATTTTTGTTTTTTCTTTTACAATCGAATAAATGAAACATATATTGAGCTAAACGTATCGTAACTATATACAAATTAAAAATGTAAAATTTGGTGCTCTAACAGTACTAGCACAATTCAAGGATTAACAGTTTCTAACTTAAAAACAACAAACCCCCGAGTGACCTTTCATGTCCCCCGTTTTAATAATTGAAAATATTAAACCGCGGTAAAATAAAACAATATTTATATTTTCGGATAGTTATATATAGAGCAAGTACAGTTACAGTACAAGTATAGTTATATATAGAGCAGCAAGGATTTTGAGACTCATATCTTCAAGTTTGTAGTTGTCTACAAAGCCACTTTTATTTTATCAGACAGCTTTTTCTCAACTTACAAATTAAGTCTGATAATATTAAACAATTATTGAAATAAGTCATTTCTCTGGCTCCCCTGTTGTTAGGCTCACTGGCTGTATAGTGTTGGGCGCGTAAGGATGAACCACCCATTTCGCATAGTTAGACACTTTATAATGACCTCCATCTTAGTTTATGGAATTGACACGTTTAAGTATATAGAATGTATAGTTAAATAAAACCGGTTATACATTACGGACTAGCACCGTAAATCTTAAATACTTATTATATCTTCTTAAACAGTTTATTTTCATTTTATCATAGTGATTTTGTCTTTAAAAATATGACCAAATATGACCAGATATGACCGGACCATAATATAGTTCCCCGTTGTAAATTTACCAGCTGTAACATATTGTTGTTACCTTTTTGAGCTGCTAATCTGTGATGTATTATTTATACGGTATGATAGGTAAAATGTTTGGATGTTTGAATGTTTGGATCATCTTTTGGTAATTAATAATATATTTATAAACTCTAGACAGACTCGTATAAATTCTTAATAGAGTTGCTTTACACGTTTATACCAAATTTAATCCAAAGTTTTTACGAGAAGTATCTTGCTCACGGAAACACATATACAGTATTTTTGGATCCTGCGAACCCGCGACACTACGCTCCAAGAACCAGCGCGATGCCTCTAAGAATAACTGATTCTTAGAGAAGTGACTAAAACTATAGTTTTTTGTTGTGTTTTTTGTTGTTTTTTGTTGTTTTTTGTTGTTTTTTTTTATATTTTTTTTATATTTTTATTTTCTTTATTATACAAAAAAACTTAAAAACTAAAACTTAAAAACTAGAAGAGGGGGATCACCCTCTTGTGGAGGAGGGCGACCTCTCCGTTGGTGAGGAGGCCCCTCAGCCGCACCTCGACCTCCTCTAACTGCCCCGGCTGGTTCGCCACGTAGCGACGTGGCAGGTAGTGGTGGCGGCCATCGGGGCAGAGCATCCCCCATCTAACAATTACCGGGCGGTTAACCGCCTCGCCTCTTATTATGTTGAGCAAGTTGGTGATGCTCGCTGCATCCCACACTGTATAGGATGTTACAGCGGCCATGGCTTCTTATTGTGGAATGAGCGTTAGCTTTGTCGAGGAGCATTAAATACCACTCGATGGGTGAAAGACCGGAGACACGCGTACATGCACACGCACTCAACCATGTACAGTAGTGAAAGAGGTCACAGGTGTCTACACACACTGAAACTCTAAGGTTCAAAGACATCGTCCTATACCAGTGTCTGTACATACTCTGTATAAACTCTTTTAAAAATACACAAACACGCATTGCACATATTCTCTAATAATAAAAACAAGATTCACCCCACATTTTGCTAATATGTAAAAACATACGTTTACAGAACTCTCAATCATTTACAAAAAATATACTATAGATACTGTAAAATTACACACAAAAAAATAATCTCTCATATCACATTAACCCCTCCTCCATCGTCACATACTATATATATAAAAACCATCATACCATCACATACTATATAAAACCATCACATACCATCACATAATATATAAAAACCATCACATACTCACAAACCCCTCCTAGTAACCTATCCTTATCCAAGTAAACTATATAATACCCTTACCATAACCTTGTCACACCCTTAACCAAGTAAACTTACAATACCCCTATCATATTCATATCCAAGTAACCCTTACACCATCATTTACACTAACTAACCCCCCACACACACTCACTAGTTCAATCACAGAATCGTTCACAATGAATCGTTCACTTACCATACACCCACTAGTTCACTAAAAGGACGAATTTTCACTTACAAATAAAAATTTAACTAACATGTCAAATAACCATGAAACACTACACTTACATAACTACTGATATGTTTGTAAGGGTAGTTTCTACACGCTCACCCCACCTCTAGCTTACGGTGGTGATCGCCCCAGCTGGTCCAACTCTGTATAATCCCCCTACTTTATATTATGGCTATAACTACACGCTCATCCCACCTCTAGCTTACGGCGGTGATCGCCCCAGCTGGTCTCAACTATGTATAATCCCCCTACTTTATATTATGGCTATCGATATGTTTGTAAGGGTAGTTTCTACACGCTCACCCCACCTCTAGCTTACGGCGATGATCGCCCCAGGTGGTCTCAACTCTGTATAATCCCCCTACTTTATATTATGGCTATAACTACACGCTCATCCCACCTCTAGCTTACGGCGGTGATCGCCCCAGCTGGTCTCAACTCTGTATAATCCCCCTACTTTATATTATGGGTATAACTACACGCTCATCCCACCTCTAGCTTACGGCGGTGATCGCCCCAGCTGGTCTCAACTCTGTATAATCCCCCTACTTTATATTATGGCTACAACTACACGCTCACCCCACCTCTAGCTTACGGCGGTGATCGCCCCAGCTGGTCTCAACTCTGTATAATCCCCATACTTTATATTATGGCTATAACTACACGCTCATCCCACCTCTAGCTTACGGCGGTGATTGCCCCAGCTGGTCTCAACTCTGTATAATCCCCCTACTTTATATTATGGCTATAACTACACGCTCATCCCACCTCTAGCTTACGGCGGTGATCGCCCCAGGTGGTCTCAACTCTGTATAATCCCCCTACTTTATATTATGGCTATAACTACACGCTCATCCCACCTCTAGCTTACGGCGGTGATCGCCCCAGGTGGTCTCAACTCTGTATAATCCCCCTACTTTATATTATGGCTATAACTACACGCTCATCCCACCTCTAGCTTACGGCGGTGATCGCCCCAGGTGGTCTCAACTCTGTATAATCCCCCTACTTTATATTATGGCTATAACTACAAGCTCATCCCACCTCTAGCTTACGGCGGTGATCGCCCCAGCTGGTCTCAACTCTGTATAATCCCCCTTCTTTATATTATGGCTATAACGACACGCTCATCCCACCTCTAGCTTACGGCGGTGATCGCCCCAGCTGGTCTCAACTCTGTATAATCCCCCTACTTTATATTATGGCTCTCGATATGTTTGTAAGGATAGTTTCTACACGCTCACGCCACCTCTAGCTTACGGCGGTGATCGCCCCAGCTGGTCTCAACTCTGTATAATCCCCATACTTTATATTATGGCTATCGACATGTTTGTAAGGGTAGTTTCTACACGCTCATCCCACCTCTAGCTTACGGCGGTGATCGCCCCAGCTGGTCTCAACTCTGTATAACCCCCCTACTTTATATTATGGCTATCGATATGTTTGTAAGGGTAGTTTCTACACGCTCACCCCACCTCTAGCTTACGGCGGTGATCGCCCCAGCTGGTCCAACTCTGTATAATTCCCCTACTTTATATTATGGCTATAACTACACGCTCATCCCACCTCTAGCTTACGGTGGTGATCACCCCAGCTGGTCTCAACTATGTATAATCCCCCTACTTTATATTATGGCTATCGATATGTTTGTAAGCGTAGTTTCTACACGCTCACCCCACCTCTAGCTTACGGCGATGATCGCCCCAGGTGGTCTTATCTCTGTATAATCCCCCTACTTTATATTATGGCTATAAATACACGCTCATCCCACCTCTAGCTTACGGCGGTGATCGCCCCAGCTGGTCTCAACTCTGTATAATCCCCCTACTTTATATTATGGCTATAACCACACGCTCATCCCACCTCTAGCTTACGGCGGTGATCGCCCCAGCTGGTCTCAACTCTGTATAATCCCCCTACTTTATATTATGGCTATCGATATGTTTGTAAGGTAGTTTCTACACGCTCATCCCACCTCTAGCTTACGGCGGTGATCGCCCCAGCTGGTCTCAACTCTGTATAATCCCCCTACTTTATATTATGGCTATAACTACACGCTCATCCCACCTCTAGCTTACGGCGTTGATCGCCCCAGCTGGTCTCAACTCTGTATAATCCCCCTACTTTATATTATGGCTATAACCACACGCTCATCCCACCTCTAGCTTACGGTGGTGATCGCCCCAGCTGGTCTCAACTCTGTATAATCCCCCTACTTTATATTATGGCTATCGATATGTTTGTAAGGTAGTTTCTACACGCTCATCCCACCTCTAGCTTACGGCGGTGATCGCCCCAGGTGGTCTCAACTCTGTATAATCCCCATACTTTATATTATGGCTATAACCATTGACTATAGATACTGAAGGAGACAAACCATCGCCATTATAGAATGTGTCCCTAGCAGTTTTCTAGCGCCCCTGTTGGCTTCCCGCGGTACCAACAGAGGAAGGCTCAATGCAGTGGCGCTGCTGGCGGGAACGATTGGAAGATGCCCGCCACGCGCTCGTTGCGGTGGCGCGCGTGCGTGAAACGGCTCTCACTCAAGGCCGCTCTGGGCTCTGGGCTTGGACTTGGCCCACCGACTGTAGGCCCGGTATGCTCGGCTTGAACTAGTATCGCTGCTGTTTACGTTTGGCAGGCCTTACCGCACCGCACAAAGGATTTGCCATGGATAACTAACGGAATAGGCAACATGAAAATTTTTTGTATGGATGTAAGAAAATTATAATTTTACTTGGGCTGTTATAAAAAAACAACTCAAGTTTAAAATACAATTATTATTATTATTATTAGTAGTAGTAGACCTATTATCTACATATTTTTAAAAAATCCGGCTTTTTGTTCACTCACTTCCTGAAGTTAATACTTAACCTATTTTTATGATTATTTTTTATTTAAAAGATAATTTCAAGTTCTTAGTCGCTGTGAAGCGATAATTTAGATTTAGGCCCCAGAGGGCTCTGCCCCACGAGACGTTCAAGTTCCCATGTTATTCATATGGAGTAGAGTTTTATTTGGTTTATGCCATATGTGTTTTTTCTTAATTCAATAAACAGCTGTTATAAGGATCGTATCCGCAAATTTTTGCGGGGGAGCAGCTCGTTATTATTAGTGAATTTCCTATGGAAAAGTGAACTATTAGCATGACCCGCACGGTGAGACTTAAGCCCGGGACCACCAGAAAAGTTCCTAACGTGACCCCCTGAACACGTTTTGAGGGGTCTCTAAAAACTTTATATTTGAGATAACTCTAGCGGTCGCAGTTTTTGACAGATTTACTTAAAATGTTGTGGTGACATTCCTTTTTATAATCAGTTGGACAAGTTCGTTGGGCAAAACAATCTGAAAACTCTAAGGGGATCTAAGTTTTCAAATTTCGAGTTTTCGGGCTAAAAAAAGGGTCAGAAAAGCCCCAAACGAACACATATTGCACATTAACTTATTGTAAGTAAAAAGCCAAGGATTTTAAACCCTCCCTCATCATTCTAGCACAAGTACTTACCGAGTTATTAAAGACAATTAATTGTCAAAATACAGTACGTTGTCTTATGGGAATTTAACACTGGGCTATCTTAATATCGTTTTATCACACCCCATACCCCTCTACCAACTTCTAATCCCGGTTATCCCGATAATACCTCCTTCTAACTTTATAATTTACAACATTGGCATCCTATTAGTGAATTTAAATATAACCAGGAGCATCAAAACAGCCAAAAAAAAAAAAATTTCAATTTAAAAAAAATGTAACCAGTATTGGTTTAAACCCGTTATTTAATCTTTTAAGGTTTTAATGCGGAAATTCACTTCCCTCTCGTCAGCGTGCTGCGTGCGATCTCGTATTATTAGTGAATTTCCTATGGAAAAGTGAACTATTAGCATGACTCGCACGGTGAAACTTAAGCCCGGAACCACCATAGAAGTTCCTAACGTTACCCCTGAACACGTTTTGGGGTGTAACTAATACACAGGGTGTCATAAAAATGCGTAGCGCACTATACAGAACCGGATTCTACATACAAAAACAAGTCGAAAATATACAGTAACATTTTTGCAATTTCGAATTAGTTATTCGTAATCCGCCATTTTGTATTTTTTTGAAAATAATTAATAATTCAAAAACCCTTCGAGATTTTTTTTGAAATTTGGTATAAACTTTAAGTTTCTGGTTTTTAACATTTTCCAAAAACAATTTTTATTTAACTTATCAAATTTCAAAATGGCGGCCATTAAAATATTTCAAAGTCAAATTCCATGAAAAATAGCAACTAAAACAAAATTGTATAAGACATAAAATTTAAAGCACTTTGAAATACAAATCTAATGACATTTTTACTGTAAAAATCGATTAATAAATAAAAACGTTATGGTTATTTTGTTATAATGAATTTCAAAATGGCGGCCATATACAAATTTCAAAGTCAAATTCCTGGAAAACTAGCAACTAAAACAACATTTTACAATACATAACATTTAAAGGACTTGGTCAAATGCACTAGGGAATTTGACTTTGAAAATGTTATGTGGCCGCCATTTTGAAATTTATTATAAAAAATTGCCACAACATTTTTGTTTATTAACCGATTTTTACAGTAAAAATGTCATTGGATTTGGTTTACAAAGTGCTTTAAATTGTATGTTTTGTAAAATTTTGTTTCAGTTGCTAGTTTTCATGGAATTTGACTTTGAAATATTTAAATGGCCGCCATTTTGAAATTTGATGTTTAATAAAAAATATTTTTGGAAAATGTTAAAAACCAGAAACTTAAAGTTTATACCAAGTTAAAAAAAAACTCGAAGAGTTTTTGAATTATTAATTATTATCAAAAAAATACAAAATGGCGGATTACGCCTAAACTTAGCCGAAATCGAACAAATTTTACTCTACATTTTTCCTATAACTTAATATGCCTTACTTTTACATTAGGGACTTTTCTGACCTTTTATGGGCAACAGTTACATCAAATGAAGGGAACATATCCAATTATAGTTAAATAATTCTCGGAACTCGATATTCATTCCAGAACAGTTAGAAACATTCAGAATAATTAATACAGTGTCTTAGAGAAACTTATGAAATACCAATGATGTGTTATATTGAGCCAGGGGAGCCTACCAGAGAATAATTGCGACCTTGTATTACCGCACAAGGGCGTACCGACGGCGAACTCGGCGCTCACATGACTGCTTGCATCTACTGTCTTCTGCCTAACTGGGCACATTCCCGACACAGGGGTTTTATACACCAATACTCTTCACCACAACATCCCAATTGATTCGACCAATAGCGACTTATTAAGAGTCTTCATCACCGGAAGTTGCTAGACGCCATCTTGGAGTTTTGTTCCATAAGGCCAATGTTAACTTTGTGCCTCCATTACACCTCACCTGATCGTCACAAACAATTCATTTTGGTGTAAAATTAAAGGTTTCGTCGTCCTCTAGGGAAATTCAATAGTAGAATTTGGATTTTGTGACAAATTAAGGAGAACGTGTACAGTGTTTCAGTTCAAAATTAAACTATTTATTATGAATCTATGATACCCAAATTAAGGGACTCGACATTGTATTTCCCTAGATGACGATGAAACCTTTAATTTTACACCAAAATGAATTGTTTGTGACGATCAGGTGAGGTGTAATGGAGGCACAAAGTTAACATTGGCCTTATGGAACAAAACTCCAAGATGGCGTCTAGCAACTTCCGGTGATGAAGACTCTTAAGCACGATCACCAAATATGGCAAGACTGAGGCCAACCCATGGTTTGGTGTTCCACAGTCACCCTATGATTTTGCACAACGATTTTGCTATGATTTGTGCTTTACGTCTTACTTTTGGAGAACATGAACATAGCGTACTAAAATGTAATTTAAATTTGAATTCAAACCAGTTAAGCTTAGCATTGGTATCACAGTCAACTAGGACAGGAAAAGAACTTATCAAATAGAATGAATTTTGAAACCTAGATTTGAGGTCCACAACACATGTTTGTGATTTAAATGTCATTACGAAATGTTGTAATTTTGTATTACAAAACGTTGTTCTGTAAAATTATATTAAGTATTACAATAAATATGTTTGTATCGGAAAGATTTTTTATTAATATAGTGCCTATTTCTCTAATAAGACCACGTCACTAAATATGTCATTGAAATGATTGCGAATTGTTAACGGGATAAATCCAGCATTTTTTTTTTGAATTTCATATTTAGTTTGTCATGAAAATACTATACTTGTACGGTACTCCAAATAAAAACATTTTTATGCGCGTAGAGTGCCGTCCCGTCCGAGGCGCTGATATCACCCACACAAATGACGGTCTATGCAGCTAATACCACGCTGGTCATATTTGACAAAATGATTGTAAACATCATACAAAAAATAGGTATAAGGAAACTTATTTTAACCCGATGTAAACAGGCGATCTTCAGATATCAAAATGACTTGATGAAGTGCGGCTTTGAATGCTATGAACATAGAATTTTTATCATTAAGAAATTGATCATAGCTAAACTCCAGTGTACGTTGCAGGAGCAATCAAAGGAAATGAGACAACCTGGACGAAAATACCGGGGGTTTTACCAAAAGATTAAGCTCTTGGAGGGCAAATAAATTTATTTCAAATCTGGTATGTTTTTTATATTTTTCACCTGTCATCATCAATACAATAATGCATTTGTGAATTGAATTTTAGCCTAAATTAGGCTAATTGAACAGTAGTTGTAATAGTATGTGAAACAACGATTATTTATTTCATATTTTTAGCATACCGTACATTTGAAAGATGATTTTGGTTCTAGTCCTCTTTGAAATAATAATACATTTGTTCATAAAATACTAAAGACTACAAACGCGTTAATACTTTCTTTAAATGATGTAAGGAGAAATTATTTTAACTACATTTTGAGTAGATATAAAGCAGTTTTTTGAACGGTATTATATAAAATCCTCCCACTAAATGTCAAGCGTTGCTAAACTACTGTTTTAAAGATCACACAATAATACTAGACTAGCAATCAGGAGGTGCAACCGTCGGCGTCGTCACCGAGTCGCGCCGCGCTGACCACCGCTCTCCGCTACAATAAACGAAGAAACGAAGCCAGGTTGGCGCGGGCGGCCGGGTCTGTGTCTGTATCCAGTGATGTGAGGGGGTGGGGTAAGATAGGTATGTAGCGGTGAGGGTCGCGGGGTGAAGGGGGCAGGGGGGCAGTGCGAGAGAGAGAGCGCGCGATAGTCGACTGCAGCAAACTCTGGCGGCAGGAAAAGGAACTACGTGTTACCGACCGACTTAGTATACCTTTGAGGCGGACAACCGCGCCGTATCGATGGAACGTCTACTTCAGTATCCATAGTCAATGCTATAACTACACGCTCATCCCACCTCTAGCTTACGGCGGTGATCGCCCCAGCTGGTCTCAACTCTGTATAATCCCCCTACTTTATATTATGGCTATAACTACACGCTCATCCCACCTCTAGCTTACGGCGGTGATCGCCCCAGCTGGTCTCAACTCTGTATAATCCCCCTACTTTATATTATGGCTATAACGACACGCTCATCCCACCTCTAGCTTACGGCGGTGATCGCCCCAGCTGGTCTCAACTCTGTATAATCCCCCTACTTT
Source organism: Allygus modestus (assembly GCA_963675035.1). Lineage (NCBI taxonomy): Eukaryota > Metazoa > Arthropoda > Insecta > Hemiptera > Cicadellidae > Allygus > Allygus modestus. The sequence continues at coordinate 100,590,858 of OY776111.1, read as the reverse complement.
ATAGTATGGCTCTCGATATGTTTGTAAGGATAGTTTCTACACGCTCATGCCACCTCTAGCTTACGGCGGTGATCGCCCCAGCTGGTCTCAACTCTGTATAATCCCCCTACTTTATATTATGGCTATCGACATGTTTGTAAGGGTAGTTTCTACACGCTCATCCCACCTCTAGCTTACGGCGGTGATCGCCCCAGCTGGTCTCAACTCTGTATAACCCCCCTACTTTATATTATGGCTATCGATATGTTTGTAAGGGTAGTTTCTACACGCTCACCCCACCTCTAGCTTACGGTGGTGATGGCCCTGAGCTGGTCCAACTCTGTATAATCCCCCTACTTTATATTATGGCTATAACTACACGCTCATCCCACCTCTAGCTTACGGCGGTGATCGCCCCAGCTGGTCTCAACTATGTATAATCCCCCTACTTTATATTATGGCTATCGATATGTTTGTAAGGGTAGTTTCTACACGCTCACCCCACCTCTAGCTTACGGCGATGATCGCCCCAGGTGGTCTCAACTCTGTATAATCCCCCTACTTTATATTATGGCTATAACTACACGCTCATCCCACCTCTAGCTTACGGCGGTGATCGCCCCAGCTGGTCTCAACTCTGTATAATCCCCCTACTTTATATTATGGCTATAACTACACGCTCATCCCACCTCTAGCTTACGGCGGTGATCGCCCCAGCTGGTCTCAACTCTGTATAATCCCCCTACTTTATATTATGGCTATAACTACACGCTCACCCCACCTCTAGCTTACGGCGGTGATCGCCCCAGCTGGTCACAACTCTGTATCATCCCCCTACTTTATATTATGGCTATAACTACACGCTCATCCCACCTCTAGCATACGGCGGTGATCGCCCCAGGTGGTCTCAACTCTGTATAATCCCCCTACTTTATATTATGGCTATAACTACACGCTCATTCCACCTCTAGCTTACGGCGGTGATCGCCCCAGGTGGTCTCAACTCTGTATAATCCCCCTACTTTATATTATGGCTATAACTACAAGCTCATCCCACCTCTAGCTTACGGCGGTGATCGCCCCAGGTGGTCTCAACTCTGTATAATCCCCCTACTTTATATTATGGCTATAACTACACGCTCATCCCACCTCTAGCTTACGGCGGTGATCGCCCCAGCTGGTCTCAACTCTGTATAATCCCCCTACTTTATATTATGGCTATAACGACACGCTCATCCCACCTCTAGCTTACGGCGGTGATCGCCCCAGCTGGTCTCAACTCTGTATAACCCCCCTACTTTATATTATGGCTATCGATATGTTTGTAAGGGTAGTTTCTACACGCTCACCCCACCTCTAGCTTACGGCGGTGATCGCCCCAGCTGGTCCAACTCTGTATAATTCCCCTACTTTATATTATGGCTATAACTACACGCTCATCCCACCTCTAGCTTACGGCGGTGATCACCCCAGCTGGTCTCAACTCTGTATAATCCCCCTACTTTATATTATGGCTATCGATATGTTTGTAAGGGTAGTTTCTACACGCTCACCCCACCTCTAGCTTACGGCGATGATCGCCCCAGGTGGTCTCAACTCTGTATAATCCCCCTACTTTATATTATGGCTATAAATACACGCTCATCCCACCTCTAGCTTACGGCGGTGATCGCCCCAGCTGGTCTCAACTCTGTATAATCCCCCTACTTTATATTATGGCTATAACCACACGCTCATCCCACCTCTAGCTTACGGCGGTGATCGCCCCAGCTGGTCTCAACTCTGTATAATCCCCCTACTTTATATTATGGCTATAACCACACGCTCATCCCACCTCTAGCTTACGGCAGTGATCGCCCCAGGTGGTCTCAACTCTGTATAATCCCCCTACTTTATATTATGGCTATAACTACACGCTCATCCCACCTCTAGCTTACGGCGGTGATCGCCCCAGGTGGTCTCAACTCTGTATAATCCCCCTACTTTATATTATGGCTATAACTACACGCTCATCCCACCTCTAGCTTACAGCGGTGATCGCCCCAGCTGGTCTCAACTCTGTATAATCCCCCTACTTTATATTATGGCTATCGATATGTTTGTAAGGGTAGTTTCTACACGCTCACCCCACCTCTAGCTTACGGCGATGATCGCCCCAGCTGGTCTCAACTCTGTATAATCCCCCTACTTTATATTATGGCTATAACTACACGCTCATCCCACCTCTAGCTTACGGCGGTGATCGCCCCAGCTGGTCTCAACTCTGTATAATCCCCCTACTTTATATTATGGCTATAACTACACGCTCATCCCACCTCTAGCTTACGGCGGTGATTGCCCCAGCTGGTCTCAACTCTGTATAATCCCCCTACTTTATATTATGGCTATAACTACACGCTCACCCCACCACTAGCTTACGGCGGTGATCGCCCCAGCTGGTCTCAACTCTGTATAATCCCCCTACTTTATATTATGGCTATAACCACACGCTCATCCCACCTCTAGCTTACGGCGGTGATCGCCCCAGCTGGTCTCAACTCTGTATAATTCCCCTACTTTATATTATGGCTATAACTACACGCTCATCCCACCTCTAGCTTACGGCGGTGATCGCCCCAGGTGGTCTCAACTCTGTATAATCCCCCTACTTTATATTATGGCTATAACTACACGCTCATCCCACCTCTTGCTTACGGCGGTGATCGCCCCAGGTGGTCTCAACTCTGTATAATCCCCATACTTTATATTATGTCTATAACTACACGCTCATCCCACCTCTAGCTTACGGAGGTGATCGCCCCAGCTGGTCTCAACTCTGTATAATCCCCCTACTTTATATTATGGCTATAACTACACGCTCATCCCACCTCTAGCTTACGGCGGTGATCGCCCCAGGTGGTCTCAACTCTGTATAATCCCCCTACTTTATATTATGGCTATAACTACACGCTCATCCCACCTCTAGCTTACGGCGGTGATCGCCCCAGGTGGTCTCAACTCTGTATAATCCCCCTACTTTATATTATGGCTATAACTACACGCTCATCCCACCTCTAGCTTACGGCGGTGATCGCCCCAGGTGGTCTCAACTCTGTATAATCCCCCTACTTTATATTATGGCTATAACTACACGCTCATCCCACCTCTAGCTTCTCTAGCTTACGGCGGTGATCGCCCCAGCTGGTCTCAACTCTGTATAACCCCCCTACTTTATATTATGGCTACAACGACACGCTCATCCCACCTCTAGCTTACGGCGGTGATCGCTCCAGCTGGTCTCAACTCTGTATAATCCCCCTACTTTATATTCTGGCTATAAGCTATTTTGACAACTATTACGGGAAGTTGAGATGTTTATAGTGTTTTATATTTTTGAGAACCGAGAAGCTTCTTGAAGCTCTATTGGAGTTGCAAGTACTTTGTAAATTTTCTCTGAATTACCTACGCAATTGTAAATTAATCTTTTGAAAAAGAAATGTCTGTTAAAATCATTAATTGATAAAAACGAATACAGTTGTAGCTAATTTACCTAATAATTCTTCGTAATCCGAATTTATTTGTTTTTTAGGGGATATCGATTCCTAAAACTCTCAAATCTACCCAATTGCTTCAATAAAACCTACAGACTATGGATTATAGGATTACAGTCTTCAAGTGCCGCGGATGTGAATTTCGAGTGCTGTGTTATTGTGTACAGAAAAGCTCAGAAATCATCAAGTCAATTATCACCTTGTTCATATATGTGTTTCAATATAATTAGTTTAGAGAAACATTTTACACTAAATGTTCAAAGGAGTAGTATGTGAACTCAGATTATTGATACTGAGCAGACTGTAGTACTATGCAATGATTACGTAATAAGAAGATTAAATTATAAGAAGTTAATTTCGTAAAAACTTATCACGGAAGGAAACGTGCATTAACATTTTTTTCGTCTGACTCATAGCTAACGGGTCATTGTCTTAAATTAGAAAATTATATTCTCAATTCTCATAGTATATTCTCAAAGTAATTCTTAAATTATATTCTCAAAGTGGAGTCTTGAAACATTTAACAATCGAATCACATAGATCGATTTCACACTTAAATATATATTTTTCAAAACATATGTATCATAAATTTGTTTTGTTCAAAGAGTAATATTGTTTTAAATATATTGTAGTTTTAAACGAGATCGCACGCAGCACGCTGAAATGAGGGAAGTGAATTTCCTCATTAAAACCTTAAAAATATAAAATAAAGGGTTTAAACCAACACTGGTTGCATTTTTGAAAATTGAAAAATTTTATTTTTAGCTGTTTTGATGCTCCTCATTATATTTAAATTCACTAATAGGATGCCAATGTTGTACATTATAAAGTTAGAAGAAGGTATTGTCGGGATAACAAGTTGGAATAGGGTTATTGGGGGTGATAAAACGATATTAAGATATGAAAAACAGCATTTCCAGTGTTAAATCCCCATAAGACAACATACTGTATTTTGAAAATTAACATTTTCTTTATTAACTCGCTGAGTACCTGTGCAAGAATGATGAGGGAGGGCTTAAAATCATTGGGTTTTTAATTACAGTAAGGCAATGTGCAATAAATGTACATTTGGGGCTTTTCTGACCCACTTTGGGCCCAAAAACTCAAAATTTGAAAACTTGAAATTCCCAAAAAGGGGGTTAGAGTTTTCCGATTGTTTTGCCCAACGAACTTATCCAACTGATTATAAAAAGGAATGTCTCTACAAAATTTGAAGCAAATCTGCCAACAATTGCGTCCGCTAGACTGCGAACACACACACACACACACATATATATATATATATATATATATAAAGTTTTTAGAGACCCCCAAAACGTGTTCAGGGGGTCACGTCAGGAACTTCTATGGTGGTCCCGGGCTTAAGTCTCACCGTGCGGGTCATGCTAATAGTTTAATTTTTCATAGGAAATTTACTAATAATAAAAGGTAAAATAATGCGTTTGAACAATATCCAGGGAACTCAGGGCCAAAAGATGGGTATAAATAAAGACAATCAAGCAGACATTTCATGTTTACAAATGTTACCCCTGGTCTCATTCGAATACCAAGTTTTTACTCCTGGGGAAGGCAGTTTTATAGCCATATTGGTTTTTCCCCTTAATATTTTATATAAATTTGCATTATGTTAAAAAAAACTGCTCTTAAAACTGTATAATGTTATCCGATTTTGATCAGATAAGGAATGTTTGTTCATTTTTATTGCCTTGTCATCAGTACAAGTAACAGAGATACAAGTCTGTTGTTGTGACTTAAAAGTGTAGAATTATGGAAATTGCTTTACAAAAGCAGTTATTTCTTGATCTGAACCCCATATTTTATATAATAAATAAAACAGACAACAAATGTAGTCCTTATAGTTTCGGTAGGTTTTGCTCGATTTTTTTTATAAGGGGTCACTTACCTTACCTAACGTATAGAGAGATGCCCAATATTAACTTTTAATCGTGTTTTAGCGAATTTCCCCTATAGGGAAGAAGCTATTACCGTAGGTGGCATGGTAAGACTTAAGCCCGAGACCATGATAACTTTTCGTTTTGAGGTCCCCAGATGCCAAAAACACTATTCGTTAAAATATATATATATATACATTTTATATATATATACATTTTATATATATATATATACATTTTATATATATATACATTTTTGTGTGTGTGTCCGTTACCGCGATAACTTTTGAAAGAAACACCCGATTTTGATGAAATTTGGCACACATGTGGAGAGTAGCATTTATGACTTTAAGTTCGAAAACCAGATCGATCGCTCTATGGGAAGGGGTTTTATGGGGGTTTACAATTTTCCAAAAATCTTTTTTTGCAAATTTGACCCCAAAATGTTAAGAACACTCAATTTTCATTATAGCCATTTTATAGAGCTTAAAAAACAAATAATTTAGTATTTTGATTCATTAACCTAGGTTAAGTGGTTGCGGAGAAAATCCAAAAAACGTTTCCCATGTTAATCTTATGGGAAAAAGGTTTTTAGATTTTTCTCAGATAGTTTTACTAAAAACTTTACATTTCTGTTTATTAATGTGTTTATCTCGACAAAACAAACATTTTGGTGTTTTAATCGTTGTTCTACGTCCAACCGTTGTAGAGATATTCGAATTGCTAAACACAGTACGTTGTCCAATGTTATCCTTATGGAGAATAAATAGAATTCTATATCTCGATTATTTATGAATGTATATTGATGAAACTTAGTATGTGGCTTCAACTAGTTGTGGTATATTGATATTAGCACAACAAACAAGTTTTTTGTTGATAGTCCCCGTAGCAGCAAACCTGCATACTCGGCCCCCATGTTATTCATATGGAGAATAAGTAAAGTTGTATATCTCCCTTAATTATGAACCTACATTAGGAGAACTTGGTATGTAGCTTCACCTGGTTCAGTTGTATTGATAATTGCAAAAAAAAAACACATTACTTATCTTCCTCGTTGCAGCAAACCTGCGTCCTCAACCCTAATGTTATTCTTATGGAGAATAAATAAAATGCTATATATCACTTATTTATGGATGTATTTTTGTGAAACTTGGTAAATAGCTCTATATAGTAGTGAGTCACATATATATGCATTGGAAATTCGCTGAGTACGCAGGTTTGCTGCGACGGGGGTATTTAGATTAAGTGACTCTGGAGAAAAGTGAAGCGAAACCTACGAATACTTAACGGTACTAAATTTATTGCCTGTCAATATTTTTTTGCTTGTTTTTTTTGCCTTGAACTTCGATTCAAGGAGACACGGGTTCAAATCCTGGTGTGGGTCCACAACAATTTGAGGGGTTAGGAGCGTTTTCCCTAAAAATGCCGTTGGCGTTGAAATACAAAAAAAAACAGTACCTATTAAATTGTGAGTTTGTCTTCGCCCCACAGCATGAAAGCAGTATTTTAGGCTCTACATAAGAATTAATACAACACTACTTTTATGGTAAAAATGTGTGTTAAAGCTTCATGACGCCTTTGATGTTTTTGCTTTACATGTTTATTCCGAAGTCAAGCAAAAACCTGATGACAAGTTTTTAAACGGAATAAAACGTTCAAAAGTAATATCTGACATTTTCCAATATGGCGGAAAAGTTCATTTGCTTGCATTCGGAGAAGAAAACTTGGTATTTGAACCAGAATATATCTGAGCAAATTTTCCAGCAAAACTATTTTACTCGCAATTATTAAATTTATAAAACCTAATATTACTGGCCTACAGACTGAGAAAAAAAACCAAGCATTACACGACAAATTTGCCTTTGAAAATCAGTCTCTTATGAATGAGATTGTTTAGCTCCTTAACATTCCTGTCTCGCACACACTGGGCCATCCATCTCCAGCGACGACAGGCCGCGTCCGTGTAAATTATCGTGGATAAAGGAGGCGACAGGTAATTTGAAAACTTTCGTTGTAATGGAGGCCCTAAATTAGCACTTTAAACACCGCTTTCTTCTTTCGGATTAAACAATGGGATGTCTTTATCTTTGCATGCCAAGTATTTAAAACTACCTTTTACAACTTTCAGCTTGGGTTGACATGTTGTTAATGATTCAAACCCTTCTTTTAATGGGTTTCATACTTCCTGTAGACGGTTGTTTGCTAACAAGCATTTTAATGACGAGTAGCGTTCCAGATGACTTAATGCGATTATCTGTCAAACTGCAAGGATCCCACCAAAGTAAGAAGTGGAGATTTTCACTATCTAGTAAGTAAGTACCCTATTTATCTTCAGTATTACACAATTATTAATTATTATCCAGGTAAAAGAAAAAGGTATAATATAAAATGGAGTGTATTACAGAAACAGTTGTTACAGGTAATTAAAAATTCAATTTGAGCGTGAGTTAGCAAAAGTGCCAGACAAAATTATTAAGTATTCAAACTCTGTTATATTAAATACCATACGCCAACCATTAAAAACATAAAAATAAGCTTCTTTGCTCACTTAATACGGTTCCTTACTGTAAGTAACTTTTCTCTTGTATCGCACCAAATAATTCAATACTGGAAAGTGCCAGTAATAGCATCTTGTAAATTTCTGGAAAAGCAATTTTGCGTTTTATTTTACCTATGGAAAGTCCTTTACTACCAGGCGGTAACTTTCCCTCACGAAAATACGAGTAAGCATGTTTAACAGTTTCCTTTATCTCCTCATTCATATTGTCAGTTGCATTGTCATTAAAAAAACTGGCTGATTCTATGATATTTTATATTGGTTGAATATTTAGTATATGCTCGAGTATTGAAGGCGAAGAGAAAATTACTCTTCGGAATTATTTACTCATTTAATAAAGCAAATAAAGTTTATTCTTTGGTTTAGGCAAAACTAGATCTTATTCAGTAAAGGTTTTAGGAGACTGTAAATCTGATATACGTTAGTTTGTAATAACTTTTGAGTTTAGTATACCCACATTCCAAGATAATAATTTAAATAAATGTATTTGTTAAAAAGTTTGAGGCGTGAGAGGAAATTTACGACTTTACTTAGTCACCTGGCAATGTTCCAGAGCTCGTTTGTGCTTTAAAACATGTGCTAACGAGAGTTAACCGAACCTAGTTGTCTGGTAGTGCGTTTGAATGAGTTAATTCATTGAAATTGACAATGTTTTTGTCTTTCAACAATAAAATAAGGTCAAATACAATGCTCATTTTAATATCAGCATCTTCACTTATCGCCTGTAATAGACTCACTATTCGATAATATATGTTATTGATTTCAATATATTTATATCCTCTTCAAACAGTTTTTCTCCTTTAAAGGCCTAATGTACTGTAATGTACATGCATGAGAATAACCATGCATGAGAATATTTTGAAACTATTTTGGGAACCTTAACCTTTTCGTTATGTAACACTCAGCTGAGCTGCCAACCAAAGTACACCACATACTACCATACTTATCTAAGAAATCACAATACTCCATAAAAAGCGGTAGTTTGCATTTAAAATGTTTAAGTACCGTATTGAGTACTGGCCAAATTTCAAAATACCGAGTTCATATCTTTAATACACACTAAATAATAGGGGAGGTCAGCTTTTTAGAGTTTCCTGTAACGTTTTGTATTGTGGGTTCTGAGATACCTGTAGTGGCCTAGTTAAAATGAACCCCTCTATAAACTGATAGTTGTATAACAACACCTAGTGAACAGTAATACACTATTAGGAGGTTGTAATAAATTAGTCTTGGTACAAGGATTAGGTAAAAGCATTTATAAATCAATATATAGATTCTTAGCTGAAACATAATATATGTTTTGTCAAAAGGAGTAATGTAAAAGATAAGATAAAAGCTGCTTTCTGAAATGACATTGCCTTAAACAGGACCCTTTCAAAGGCGTTCCAATGCTTTTTACGATAAAAATTCTTCCGAAGCTCACTTACAGAGAATCTGTTCTTTCCTGAATCATGACTCATTTTTATGATTAAATAAAGTTATACCGTTAAAAGTAACTAACAATTACTGATTGCACATTATGCCCATGCAGGTGGCATAGGAATTTAAGCCATTTAATTTTAAAATCCTTTCCCAATGCCAACAGTGATACTATTATTAAAATTGTAATACAGTTTCTTTCATGAGTATATTCGTAAACGCTAATTCGGTGATATTTAGGCTCTCATCGTCCGGCCGGGTAGTCTCATTGTTTACTATTGATTGCATTATGAATTAATCATATGCAAGGAAATACAGCCTTAATTATTTCCACTCATACAGTTTGTTCCTGATTATACTGTACTTAATAGTTTGAAACAATCCACCATTAATTAAATAGCTTACATTACCCAATAGTGAATCCCGCATATCAGTTTATACTTTTACACCATTTATAAACATATTCCGTTCATTATTAAAATGCTTATGACTTTTGTTGTTTCGTGAAAAATATAATTTTCTTGGGCCAAGCAATTATTTGATTAGAAATGCTTCAATATTTTTAATAAACTTAAACTGTGATGAAATTAAACCTTAGAAATTAAACTCTTTGAGAGGTTGCTGAAACCCAGGTTGAGGTCGGCCGTCGAAGCCGCTGGGGACTTGTCCCCCCGGCAGCACGGCTTTCGGAAGGGCCACTCAACCTTGAATGCCGTGGCTGAAGTCCTGGGTGCCGTCCAGCGGGCTGACACGGCCTGCCATCAGGCCAGGCCGATCGTGCTGCTGGTCACCCTGGACGTTAAAAACGCTTTTAACTCGGCCCGTTGGGTGGACATGCTCGAGGCGTTGCAGCGGGACTTCAGGGTACCCGACTATCTCTTGGTCGTGGTACAGGACTACCTGAAGGAGCGCAGGCTGCTATATAGCACAGAAGCAGGGGTCCGTTCCAAAGTGGTCACCGCCGGCGCGGCGCAAGGGTCGATCCTTGGCCCTGACCTTTGGAACGTGGCATATGACGGAGTGCTTCGCCTCGAGATGCCACCACAAGCCTATCTCGTGGGCTACGCAGATGATGTAGCCGCAGTCATCACGGCTCGGAATCCGGAGTTAGCCCAGCTTCGCCTCAACCAGGTGATGTTTCGGGTCAACAGATGGATGAGCGGTCATGGACTTGAGCTGGCGGTCGCCAAGACCGAGATCGTCATGCTCACGCGACGGAGGATCCAAACAGTAATCCCTATGACTGTTGGTGACGTGGAGGTCCAGACGAAGACTGCGGCGAAGTATCTGGGAGTGGTGCTTGACCGCCGCCTCACATGGTGGGAGCACATCCAGGCGGTTTGCAACAAGGCGACGAGGGTTGTTCTGTCGCTCAGCAGATTGATGGGGAATGTCGGAGGCCCGAGGTCCAGCAAGAGGCGACTTCTCATGTCCACCGTCAACGCCACTCTCCTGTACGGCGCAGAAGTGTGGGCGGGTGCCATGAGAGTCAAAAAACACAGCAAGAGAATTCTCTCCGTTCAGCGCAGGGCGGCTCTTAGGGTTGCCTGTGCGTATCGCACTGTGTCTGGACTGGCTGTAATGGTTGTGGCTGGAGTGTTTCCCCTTGATCTGCTCGCCGCTGAGAGGCAGAACATCTTTCGCCGTGCTCCTAATCTCGGAAGAGACCAAGCTGCTGTGGAAGCCAGACTCGAAACTCTGCGAGTTTGGCAAGAGCGTTGGAACGGTGGACTGGAAGGGCAATGGACGTTTCGTCTCATCAGAGACATAAGCCCGTGGTTGAGCCGTGCATTTGGGGATATTGACTTTTTCTTGTGTCAATTCCTGACGGGCCACGGGTACTTCAGGGAATACCTTTTCCGCATGGGGAAGGTGAGGTCACCTCAGTGTAGTTACTGCCCGGAGGAGGTGGATGATGCTCATCATACTTTCTTCCGGTGCAGTCGTTTCGCTGAAGACAGGAGGAGGCTCGTCTCTGCTGTCGGCGATCTGTCCCCGGACGTCGTGGTGGGGACGATGCTTCGAAATGAAGACTCCTGGAGAGCGGTTGCGCTCTTCGTGCAATCCGTTCTTCGGGGAAAGCGAGACGAGGGATGCTTAGGTGACCTCTAAGTTTCCCGAAACGGTGACGTGACCCGTCTGGGCGCAAGACACGCGGGCCAGTGCCGAAGTTGTCCGATAAGGGTTCCGGCCTGGTTTTTCCCCCGCGGCTCCGTAGGAGGTTTAGTGGGTATACCTCGTAAGAGGGAGTCCCACACTGTTCCTTTGGGTTCGCGCATAAAGCGTTCCTCCTACGTAAAAAAAAAAAACCTTAGAAATTAACAAAATCAGAATTGTTATTGTAAATTGTAATACCAAATGATACCCAGCCACAAGTTATGAAAAAGAAGGTGAGTAAAGGGAGTTGTTGTTGTTTCGTGAGGTTTCAGTGAGCGGGAAAGTCCCTGGCCCACTGTGGCTGTTTTAGGGCGCTTGGGCCCTCTTCAGCCGTCGGATAGGGTTGGTTGGGGAGGGGAGATTGACACACTGCAACAGGACTTTTTTTGCCTGCTACAGTGGCCAGGGGATGGTTTGGGGGTTGGAAATATGAACACATTGCAACAGGACTTTTTTGCCTGCTACAAATGGCTAGGGGTTGGTTTGGGGGTTGGAAAGATGAACACACTGCGACAGGACTTTTTTTGTTTTATAACGAGTGCCTGTCACAGTGGCCAGGAGTGGGAGCTAGGGGGGGTTTACATGGGGTTTAGTGGTGGGGGTAATGGTGCGGGCTGTTGGTCGAGGTTGGCAAAGTGGTGGATCATGAGGCTGGGGCGGTCTGTGCAGTAGGGTTGAAAGTAAGGTTGGAGGTTGTCGGAGGTGCGGGCTCTGTCGAGGTAGGTGGTGTTGAGGTGGTGGAGGAAGTCTCTGAGTTTGGGGATGGAGTGGGCGTCGTAAGCCGTGTGGTTACGGGCCCAGGGTGGGAGGTGGGAGACAAGGCGGAGGGCACGTCTCTCAGTGGCCTCGAAGCTTGAAAGGAAGCTGTTCGGGGCGTATAGAAGGAGCGGGTGGGCGTAGGTCAAAATAGGGCGGATGACTGAGGAGTACAGGCGGGCGAGAGTGGGTTTGGAGCAGCCACGGCTGCGATGGTTGAGGATACGGAGGGCATGGAGACGGGTGGTTGCTCTCTTTTTGGCTTTGCGGAGATGAGGGACGAAGGACAGTCTGGAGTCTAGGGTGACGCCTAGGTAGGTGCAGGATGTTTTGAGGAGGAGACGGACGTTATTCAGGAAGATGGGGTCTCTCTTGGTGTGGGAGAAGCGACGGGCGTGGAAATTGAAGAAACAAAGTTGGGTTTGGAAGCGTTGAGGAGGATGCGCCATTTGTTGCAGTGGGAGAGGTAATTCTGGAGGGTTTGGGAAGTTTTCCGGATAAGGGTATTGTGGTATTTTTCGGAGATCTAGAAGGCGGTGTCGTCATCAAATTGGGCAAGACCACAGGAGGTGTCGGTGGGATTGCGTGGAATCGGGGCAGGGAGGTCACAGACATAAATGATATAGAGGAGGGGACTGATTGCGGAGCCTTGGGGAACGCCGGCATGTAAGGTGAAAGGAGAGGAGAGGGAGCCACGGAATCGGACCTGGGCCGTTCGGCCGTCAAGGAAGTGGGATATCCACCTGATGATAGGAGCGGGGAGTTGGAGGTCCAGGAGCTTGACAAGGAGGCCGTTGTGCCAGACGGTGTCGAAAGCTTTCTGGACATCCATGAGGGCAAGGATTGAGGGACGGTGGAGGGCGTTGTTTGTTTGGAGGCATGTAACCGCAGCAGCTGGTCGTACATGTTGACTCCGGGACGGAAACCGGCTTGGGTGATGGGGAGGAGGCCGAGTGAGTTGAGGTGGAGGTGGATCCTGGAGGCGAGGACTTTCTCGAAAAGTTTCGATAGGGTGGAAGTGAGGCTGATGGGGCGGTAATTGTTAGGATTCCGCGGGTCTTTGTGGGGCTTGGCAAAGAGGATAACATGGGCGTGCTTCCAGGATCTCGGGGAGAAGCTCAAAAGGAGGACGGAGGTGTAGAAGGTGGCAAGCAGAGTTACAAGAAGAGGAGGAGCTTTTTTGAGGAGGAGGTTGGAAATGCCGTCAGGACCAGGGGCAGTGTTTTGGAGGTGCTTGAGCTTGAGTTTTATTTCCTGGGTGGTGATTGGGAGGAGGAGGTCATGCCGAGGGATGTCTTGCACGATGGAATCCAGTGGGTTAAAGGTGGCAGGTTGTTGGGTAACATGGGCGTTTACCTGGTTGAAGTGGGCCTCATCAAAGTCAGGATGGGACTACGTGCAGAAGGGGTAAGCGGGCGGTGGTCGGCTTGGTGGTTTTGGGTTTGGTGGCTGGGTGGGGGGCGGGGGCGTAGGCTGATTTGGGTCCAAAAGTGGTGGGGGGATGGTTGAGGTGAAGGGTGGTGGCATGGGCTGGGTTGGAGAAGACGAGTAGGGTGGACTGGTTTTTGTTGCTGAAGAAGTTGGTGGGTGGGGGGAGGTTGTGGAGGTGCATCAGGCGGACCAGGTGGAAGGGGTTGTTGGCTCCGGCGATGTGGTTGGTGATAAGGATTCGGTGGGTTGATGACGACGGGGAGGGTGGGGGGTTAGAGAGGCGACGGGCAGTGTGGGTGTTGTCGGCAGGAGTCGGGGACGGGGCAGATTCAGTGGTGGCAACGTGGCGTTGGTAGTCGGGAGGTGCTTGGGCAGCGGGGGCAGCAGGGGTGTGAGTGGGCGTCTGATGGGTCGGTGAGTGTGAGGGTGTGGGTGAGGGTGAGGGTGAGCGAGAGCCGGGGGAGGAGGTCCTGGAGTGTGCTGGGGTGGAGCGTGGCGATGGAGTTGGGGACCGGGAGAGGGGGGGAGAGTCCAGCAGTCGTGGGCTGAGAGAGCGTGGGGGGAGGTGGTAGGTTGGCAGGGGGTTTGGAGAGGGCAACGGTAATTTTGCGGTAGGGACTGGGGACGTGAGCGGGTTTGTCATAGGTTGGCGGAGAGTCGAAGGGTTTGGTTTTGGAGGATCGAGGGGGTTTGAGTCCGGTGGTGGGGGCGGGGATCACACGGAAGGTTGGGGTTGTGGAGGTTGGTGGTCGGGAAGGGTTGGTTCTGTAACGGGTGAGAGGGGGGGAGTTTAGGTCCGGGCTTGCCTTGGCCTGCTGGGACAAGCTTGGGCAAGCTTTCCTGTTTATAACGAATGCCCAGCGAGGTGTTGGCGGAGTAAGGAGCCTTATCCTTAGGCCTAGAATGGTCCCTAACCGCAGGAAACTTACGCGCACCACTGGAATTCTCGGCCATCACAGATGCTGGGCGACGGCTGTTGGGCGAGCAGGAGGGCAGCAGACGGGCAGCAGGCAGGCAGCAGGCGGAGATCGTCGGAGTCGCAGGGGCCGGGTCGCAGAAGCAGGAGCAGCGGTGACAGGCACGGAGCGGACGGGCCGGGTCGCAGAAGCGTGAAAACAATTAAAGTAAATGAAGAGGATTACTCTGCATTATGCAGTTATACACCATGCGCTCTTTCATTTGATTGATAGTTTTACTTTCGATAAATTAAGTTTATTAATCATAGGCCTGATTTGCACAGACTAGGGTCTTAGTTACGCTTATATTATGTATTTGTAATACAATAGCCACAGGTCCATTATAATGTTTGTGAAAACTGCATAAAACGAATTGACAAGCACATATTTATTTCATATTACAACTGTAAACTAGTTTTGTGAGCTTCCGGTAACTATTATTGGGATCTAAATACATATCTGATTCCACTATGTACTCTGGCTACATTAGTATTTCGACGAATACGCTTGTATAATCAGAGGGATGTTAATCAACCCATTGTAATTAAATGTTTATTTAACAACTTGCAATTATACTCCTCACCTCTGATATAATATTACCTTCTATTTTTAAAGAGGAGTATATATTAATAGGCAAGACAAGTTATAAGGTATGTGACTATCCGTTCTCTACTTTGTTTGGAAGTTGTAACCGTCTATCCTTTCACACAGTCTCATATAAAACGGATAGGGTTAGAAGGCTTCATTTGCAAGCAATATAGAGTTCCCCATTGCAAGGTATAGTTCAAACTAATTTGTAGTTGGTTGACTGTCTAAATACCTCAAAACATTCTAACGGAAAGCATGGATAATCTTTGGCGAAAGATTTATGAATGGTTGTACAAATGTAATAAAGGATTCGTGAAAAACTTGAAAAGTATGAATATGGCTCTGATTATTTTATATGTTTGAAGTGTTTTAGCGAATTTCCCCCCTATAGGAAAGAATCTATTACTGTAGGTGGCATGATGAAGACTTAAGCCCGAGACCATGATAACTTTTTGTTTCGAGGTTCCCAGATGCGAAAAACGCTGTTTGTTAAAATTTATATACATATATGTATATATAAATACATGTGTGCCCGTTACCTCGATAACTTTTGAAAGAAACGCCCGATTTTGATAAAATTTAACACAAATGTGGAGAGTGACATTTATGACTTTTAAGTTCGAAAACCAGATCGATGGGACTATGGATAGGGGTTTAAATTTTCCAAAAATAAGGGTTTTGAATATTTTACCCGAAATTTTTTAAAACACTCAATTTTCGTAATATCCATTCATAGAGCTTAAAAAAATTAGTATTTTAAATCCTTACCCTAAATTACGTAGTTTTGGAGAAAAGTGAAACAAACGAGTCCATAAAATTGTCCATGTTAATCTTATGGGGAAAATGTTTTTAGATTTTCCTCGGATGATTTTCACATTACTTTTTACCAATAAGTTTAGCTCCACAAAACAATCATTTTGGTGTTTAATTGTGGTTCTACGTCCAACCGTTGCAGAGAAATTAAAAGTGCTAAACACAGTACGTTGTCCAATGTTATCTTTATGGAGAATAAATACAATTTGATATATGGATTATTTATGAATGTATATTGGTGAAACTCGGTATGTGGCTTCAACTAGTTGCGGTATATTGATATTTGTACAAAAAATGGTTTTTGTTGATTTTCCCCGTAGCAGCAAACCTGCATACTCGGCCCCAATGTCATTCATATGGAGAATAAGTAAAGTTGTATATCTCTCTTAGTTATGAACTTAAATTAATAAAACTTGGTATTTATAGCTTCACCTGGTTGAGTAATTTTGATAATTGCAAAAAAACGCACATTTCTTTTCTTTCTCGTTGAAGCAAACCTGCATTCTCAGCCCTTACGATTTTCTTATGGAAAATAAATAAAAGGCTATATATCACTTCTTTAAGAATTATTTTTTGTGAAAATTGGTAAGTGGCTCTATTTCGTAGTGGGACATATATATATATATTTATATTTATATATATATATTTATATATGCATTGAAAATTCGCTGAGCATGCAGGTTTTCTGCGACGGTTTTTTCATACTTTGCTGTAATTTTTATTTATTATTTCTATTATTCATTATATTTCTGAACTCAAAAGAATTCAGTCCAACTTTTCAAAAGCGCCTCACGGTTAGTGACTTGATC
Organism: Allygus modestus; assembly: GCA_963675035.1. Classification (NCBI taxonomy): domain Eukaryota; kingdom Metazoa; phylum Arthropoda; class Insecta; order Hemiptera; family Cicadellidae; genus Allygus; species Allygus modestus. The sequence goes on along the minus strand of OY776111.1, from coordinate 100,573,971 downwards.
ACAGTGTAAGAGGTCAATAGATCGATTCCCCAGGTGGTCACGTGACTTTGAGAGGTTTGAATCGTTGTCATCTAACAAGGATCGCATTTAAAATATCACTGGTGTTAGGACACCCGCACATTTTCTATAACAAACTTATTTGCACTTATTTCTCTTACATAAAAATAATATTGAAAATGAAGCCAGTTTGTCTTAGCCAATTACTATACGTTAAATGAACAAATAAAACCAATTCGACAAAGAGAAAATTAAAATTATCAACGCTAGTTGTTGTTTTCAAGTTTAACATTCCGTCCTAACAACGAACGGAATGCAATTGGGAATATCTTCCTGTAAGGAAAACGGTCTGCTGTCTGAGATTGTCAGTTATAGTAAATATGCGCCACTGATGTTTAGCTCAGTGTTGCGCTCGAAGATGATGTAGGGTTTTTGCATTCGTCCCCTCCTTCATACAACTATCCCTTACTGTGTCGTATGTCTGATCAATTTAGTTTACCTACCTCTCGGTTATATATTTTGTTAAATTAATCATTTTATTATGTCCTATTTCCTGTGGGTTCATAAAATGAGTTTTATTTTAATAACTAAATAGGCGTTTAGAGGGGTGATATAAAAATTACTTTCTACAACGTTTTAGTTTACTTTTTAACTACGGGCTATTATTGCCTGATAACTGTTGGTAAATTAAGCATGGAATACCTCTTCCTGTGCCAACATTGGCATCGGCCATCAACTTAGGGTAAAAGGGGGGGTACTTGGGGTGAAAATCTTAGTCTTAAACCTCGGCTCACGGTCACTTTATAAATATCATGATCCTATCTCATGGGTTAGCGAAACATGTTTTGATGTGTTTGATTGATAAGTTAACCATGAAGTTTAACGACACCGAAAACTCTGTCAAGGATGATCTAGTTCTTGGTTGAAAACTTTACCGAAAGCAATTTGAAAGCTTGGTCTTTAATATAATTCTAGCAATAGGTAAACTATCTAGTCGATTTTGATGATACCTCGTAAACTCTGTTATTATAACTGTTATTGCCATTCAATCTCAGTAAATCCTCTCCTTGTCTATATAAATAAAATTAGAGATTTGTCTGTACATTGCTTTGAATTATGAAATATTTGCATATTTTTACGTTTCATACCATAGGAAAGCAGAAACGCGTCTTATCTCAATTTCTGTCTGTCTGTCTGTCTGTCTGTCGGTGACGCTCAAGGACGGGTTTTTGTTCGTTTTTCACGGGAAAACGGGTTCACTGATATTGATGAAACTTAGTTTCTTTGTTCTATACATGCGTGAGAAGGTTTTAGGCCACTTTAAACTGGCATACGCTTTTTGTAAAAATAATGGCGGCCACTCTAAAACGTGATTTCGTGCGATTTTGGACACGTTTTGTTCGCTTTTCATAGGGAAACGGGTGCACTGATTTCGATGAAACTTTTTCTATGTTCTATATGTGCGTGAGAAGTTTTTAGGTTAATTGGATTTTTGGAAATCACCTTAGGACTCTGTCCTACGGGGTTTTAAAGATGCTATGATATTCTTATGAACAAAGTATTTATTTATATTGAACCATATGATGACTTAATAGTTATATCTATAACTTAAAATATTGTAAACAACTGTTTATCATTATGTAAATGAAAAACCTAGTTGAATGGTAACTGTCATAATGGAAATAAAAAACCACTTGAATGGTAAATCAAAGTCTTTTTTCGATAGGCGAGAGTAGGGGGTAATGGGGAACTCTGCGCGGCCCCCTCCCCGATCTTAATGCCCCATCATTTTATATTTCCCCCCCCCCACCACCCCGATATATATATATTTTTTTCAATTTGAGACACCACGTGTCAGAATTACAGTTCCAGGAATTCTCGCCGACCTGAGCGCACGTGTCACTCCCTCCACCACCTTCCCCCACCACATTCTCCCACCACCACTCCATCAACATTCTACCATAACAGCTTATATCTAAACATACTTGAAAGGCATAAATATGTGTTCATAATGGAAATAATAAAACTACTTGAATGGCAGCTCAAACTCGTTTTTCGATAGGCAAGATTAGGGGGTATTGGGAAACTCTGCGCGCTCTCCCTCCCCAATCATAATGACCCCCCCCAATTTTATTTATTATATTTTTATTTTATGTCCCCCCCGAATTTATATTTTTGCTCCCCCCGATTTTTATTTTGTCCTCCCCCCCGATTTTTATTTTGTCCACCCCCCAAATTTTATATTTTGCTCCTCCCCCCCAATTTTAATCTTATGCCCCCTTCCCCAATATATTTTTTGTCCTTGAGTTCTTTTATTTATAAAAGCGAATCCAAAGTGTTACGTGTACCGATTTGGAGTCACAAACCACACGCCATTTACTACCCGACAGAGTTCCTCGACTTAGCAACAGTACCCGAACTATCTGCCAGTATATTACGTTAACTTTGGTTTAATTGTACATTAAACGTGTAAAATGTAAGTTTAATATTGTAAAAAATCATGTGGATTGTTATTTGCTTTAGTTAATCTACCATTTATGTATGACCCGTACGAAGGACTGGTACACAGCTAGTCTTAGGTAAAAAGTTAAGTATATTTAATGAAAAGAATAAGAGTCGTCAAGCCTATATGGACCTCTTACATCAGAGAAGCTTGTGTTACCTTTTCCGATCTTCCAACCTGGAAAGAAGCTAGTTCAATTACATTTGTCTACAATATTTTTGTTTAAATATTTTAGGGTAGCTTCATACAATCTTTATATTATTTTAGCCAACGGTATATTACTTGCAGCCATTCTGAATGAATTCAAGAATTACAGACTAGGGAAAAAATTGGACAAATAGAAAGCTTCCGCCCTATAGCTTCTTAGGGTTAAAAAATGCTAATAGACGATATGAATTTATCTTTGTCAATTTTCATTATTCATTTTCTAGATCATCCCTGTAGAGAAAGCTGGTTTAGGCCTGTTTGAGGCTACCAGGTTCTCGTCAGTCATCGGAAGAAGGTTTTGAAAAACTAAAAACCTCAACTGCGTTCTTTGACCTCTCTGCAGCTTCGTAAGTAATACATCTTCCTCAATTTAAATGATCTACTTCATAGTCCATCCCATTCACATATTTGGAACCAGTTCATTGGTGAAAATAATAATTTTTAACACATTGTTTGAAATTTCTGCCATGATATATAATATAAGGTTCAATATTACAAGTCCATCTACACGTTACCGCCTAAGTTGTTATCACCTTGTAGCGATGTCAGCAGTCGTCATTCACGAGACAACATGTATCTGTCATTGACAGCCAGCACGTGTCAGATCTTTAAAATTATCATTCATGCCTTAATTTATATTTCGCATAATCGACACAGAATAGGAATACAACCAAGGTTAAAAACCGTACCACATTTGCATTGTGTAAACCGTTCTACAATCTTAATTATTTCTATGGGAATTTATAAATTCCCAGAAAAGAATTAACTGTTATTTTTACACCTGTTATTATAAATACTCTATCGTATTTCTTAGTTTACAGTCCACTTTTGGGTTATCTGAATAGCGCCAATCATATTTATCGTAAAAGGAGCTGTGAAGTACGATTGAAGAATGACTTAATGATAAAATTGATTTATTATTTGAAGCATATTCTAGCAAATTTTGTAAAGAATTAAAACCATTCTTTCATAGATACTTCACTTTATTATTATTTGGCAGTTTTTTTTAAGCATCAACCACCTTGAGGAATTACTTAAAAAAATTAAGTTGACCCATTTCCTTAAAACAAAGTTGTATAATGGCATAAAATAAAACTTCTAAGATAAGTTTATGTAGTTGAATCGCAAAGGAGAAAATGGTGTTTAAATTAAAAATTTAAGGCTTAAATTGCGTCTTAAGTTTTCAAATTACCTGTCGCCTCCTTTATCCAGGAGAAATTTACACGGATGCGGCCTGTCGTCGCTGGAGATGGATGGCCCAGTGTGTGCGAGACAGGAATGTTAAGAGGCTAAACAATTCCATTTGGTTGACTTTTTTCTCCTAAACAGGTGCTTTTTTCTTCATAAAATAATAGAAAAACGTTATATTTTTTCCCAACAAATTAACTGCAATGACAAATTAGGGTTTCAGTCCAGTGTGTATTGAAAATGTTGACAATTTTCACATCATGATCGGGCAGCAAAATTATTCAACATTTTTTCCCTTGTCAGATGCCACTGTACAATCAAATCCATATCAAAGCGGAAAGTACTTCCACTGCTGAGAGATTAATAAGAAGGGATGAAGAGCACCTTTTTGTGGAAGAGTTATTGCCCGAAATCAAATCACTGCCAGGGTTCTAAGTACAAGTAGGTATTATACATTGAAATGCCGGTGAACAACAATAAATCTTTGTACACGTTTGAAACAACTTTTTCCACTATACATAATAATACCCCCCGTCGCAGGAAACCTGCGTACTCAGCGAATTTCCAATGCATTTATATGTCTCTTATTTATACATAAAGCGATTAACCAAGTTTCACAATAATACATTCATAAATAAGTGATTTATAGCATTTTATTTATTCCCCATAAGAATAACATTAGGACTGAGTACACAGGTTTGCTGCAACGAGGAAGATAAGAAATTAGTTTTTTGCAATTATCAATATAACTGAACCCGGTGAAGCTATATACTAAGTTTTATTAATTTATGTTCATAATTAAGAGACGTATAGAACTTTACACACACACACACACACACACACACACATACACACACACACACACACACACACACACAAATTTGAACGAATAGTGTTTTTGGTATCTGGAGACCTCAAAACAAAAAGTTATCATGGTCTCGGGCTTAAGTCTTACCATGGGACCTACGGTAATAGCTTCATCCCTATAGGGTAAATTCGCTAAAAGAGTTTCAAGAAATGTTATAATATTAACTTTGTACCTAAATTAATGGTGGTTGAAGCCTGTTAATGACCTAATATTTATTATACCAAAAGTTAATTGTTGTTACGAAACTGCCACATCGTGAAGCTCTAAGCATTTCCTTATAAGGGTACACAGATTATATTTACTAAATGCGCTTAGATAACATTTCTGATTACTTACTATTTAATCTTAATTGTTTCCAGATATAATATATGAACTAGTATATATATATATATATATATATATATATATTGTTCGTGTTGTTTTAAATAAGTCCAGACTCGAACATGTCGATATGAGTTTGATTAATTGGTATACCAATTAAGGAATTAATCCAACGTATCCTTTGAAAGCACTTCATATATCCTTGAGACTACCCTCCCCTCCCCTTCATTGCGACCATTGTGCTCTCAGCATCGCCTGCTCACCAGACGGAGTCACGTGACTTTGTCTGCAGCTGAGTTATTGCACTTCTGGACACTTCACTCCCCACACTCTCTTTGTTAAGAAGTCTTTACCATTAAACTAACTTTAGTTTGCCTTTTTATTACACATTGCTTGTGATTTAGTTTTACGCTGTCATGTTGACGTAAATTAAAATACCCACCATTAAAAAATTAATACGTTTATCAAAACATGTTTGTTGAGCATTTCCTTAAAGTTGAGTAATTCCATTTTATACACCCCATGAGCTGCACTGCTCTCCTAAAATAAATGAAAATTGTATAATCTCATTCCTGTTAAGACTCTTTGAGCGCATATATCTCATTTGTATGTTTGAAGTAAAAACTATGAACACTGTTAAGATTTAATCGTGAATTAAATATGGATCCAACTATGTATTTCCGACCTGACTCCAGAAACTTCTAGAACTTGTTCCTGGGATCAAAACAAACAAAAATGTTACACAGACATAGGCCCTACCTTGGGCCTTTTTTCATCTGTGTGTATTTTAAATCAATACATCGTATCTTAGGAACCGTTTGAGGGACTGGTACTGACTTGAAACTGATAAATGTATCATCTTTGGATTAATTTGGTATTGCATGTGAAGATCTTATGTATTATTTCTCTAAATTGTTTTTCTGTCAGTCCGCGAGATCTTCCTTATTCCTTTATCAAATTCCATGATTTAACCCTTATTTTAAAGCTTATCGTGTCGGCTAATAACGAAAAACAGACCCACGGTCTGAAAATGTACCACTCCTCTGAAATTTGAATAGTATGAAAGATAAATAAATAAAGAAAATAGTTGGTTTTGACAGGAGCGGGAATGTAAACAAAAGAACATCTGATCAGCTGACAAGATCTGGTTCGCATATGCATTGGAAATTTGCTGAGTATGCAGGTTTGCTGCAACGGGGTATTTATGTTTAGATTAATTTTTTGAAAGTTGGTGGTTTAAAGATCTTAAGCTTTAAACGAGTTCGCACGCAGCACGCTGACGTGAGGGAAGTGAATTTCCACATAAAAACTTGTAAAACTCAAAATCAGTGTAAAAACATACATGTATTCCAATTTTTATTGAAATCTGAAAACATTGATTTTTTGGCTGTTCTGATACTCCTGGTTTCATTTACCTGCAATGCTGGGAATACAATTTTGCGCATTATAATGTTAGGAGAAGGTTCAGGTAGGCTTGAAAGTAGGTGTGAGTTGCTGGGATGATAAAAGTACTCTAACAAAGGAATTACAGGCTTTTCTAGTGTAAAACTCCCATAAGACAACGTACCGGTACTGTGTTTAGTCGAAACACATTTTCTTTAATAACTCGGTAAATACTTATGCTAGAATAACGCGCGAGGGCTTAAAACTTTCGCCTCACTAATTCCCATCTTTTTAAATGCATTAATTCCGCATCCGGGGCTTTTCTGACCATTTTTTGGCCCAAAAACTCGAAATTTGAAAGATTAATCCCCAAAAAAGGGGTTTAAAGTTTTCCGATTGTTTTGCCCAACGAACTTGTCCAACTGATTACAGAAAGGAACGTCCCTACCAAATTTGAAGAAAATCGGACAAAAAATGCGACCGCTAGAGTGCAAACACACACACACACACACACACATATATATATATATATATATATATATATATATAAAATTTTGAACAACCCCAAAACGTGTTCAGGGGGTCACGTTAGGAACTTTTATGGTGGTCCAGGGCTTAAGTTTCACCGTGCAGGTCATGCTAATAGTTCACTTTCCAAAGGAAATTCACTAATAATTATAATGGTCGTAATTTTGAATCGATTTAAGTTAGAACTAGTCGACCCGTGCAGAATTCCGCACTGCGAACCAAATCTTGTCAGCTGATCAGATGTTCTTTTGTTTACATTTCCGCTCCTGTCAGAACAAACTATTCTCTTTATGTATCTTTCATACTATTAAAATTTCAGAGAAGTGGTACATTTTTAGACCGTGGGTCTGCTTTTCCTTATTAGCCGACATGATAAGCTTAGCCATATACAGCCACTAACCAAGTTTCATAGATACATATTTAAAAATGAGCCGGATAAAAAATTTTAATTTGTTTCCATAAGAATAACATGGAAATTGAGTACATAGGTTTGATGCAACAAGAAACAGAAAATATTAGGTTTTATTGCAAACATCAACAGACCACAATCAGGTGAAGCCACATACCAAGTTTCATCCATATCCATTTATAAATAAGCAATTTATACAATTTTAATTATTCTTCATAAGAATAACATGGGGGGCTGAGTACGCAGGTTTGCCGCAACAAGGAGTAAAAATTACGGCTTTTTTAGACAAATATCAATTTAACCCAACTAGGTGAAGCTACATACCAAGTTATATTAATTTATGTTCATAATTAAGTGAGGCATAACATTTTTCTTACTGTCCATAAGAATAACATGGGCCCTAAGTACGCAGGTTTGCTGCAACGGGAATCATCGACAAAATCTTGGTTTTTTGGTCAATTATTAATAGACCACAAAGAAATGAAACCATATACAAAGTTTCGTCCGGATACGTTTATAAATAAGATACATGGTCTATAATAAATGTTGAAAGAAATCAAAAAACAATATCAAAACACTTTGAAATTAATATTAAATGGTGAAATGGAAGAAGATCCTGTAACAATCAGGGAAGCTTTTAATGACCATTATTCTACTAATGCGGAAAGTTTAAACAATAATTCTGATGTCCCCCCCTTTAATTTCAAATATAATTAACCCTCCAACATCAAGCCTAATGCTTTTCCCGACCGATATATCTGAAGTACGACCGATATATCTTGTAGATGAGTACGTAGGTTTGCTGAAACGAGGAACAAAACAATAGGTTTCTATGCAAATATCAATATAAATCAACTAGGTGAAGCCACATACCTAGTTTCATCAATATATCCTATACTCTAATATGAGCTATGTCTGTTTGTTTGTAAAATTTATCTCGAGATCCAGCGGAAGGATTTTGCTGAAAGTTTGGGATTAGGGGCTTTTGGGTCTAAAAAATCGATTGGTGAAAACCACTACCTCAAGAAAACTCGTATTTTTCTGAACAACTCATTTGAATATTTAAAATATTAACATTGGGCTGATGCAGTTTAAAATCATAACACCGGTTACTATGAATAACAAAAACAAACCATTAAATCAGCTGTTTGATTTTATCTATAACTTAAAATATGGTAAACAGCTGTTTATCATTATGGAAATAAAAAACCTACTTGATTGGCAACTTTCATAATGGAAATAAAAAAAAACTACTTGAATGGCAACTTAAACTTTTTTCGATAGGCGAGTGAGCGTAGCGAACAAGCTAATCCGGGAGGCGAGTGAGCGTAGCGAACGAGCTAATCCGGAGGCGAGTGAGCGAAGCGAACGAGCTCATATTGAAAATTAACGAGAATTTTAAATAAAACAAATTCAATGCCTCTTCTGCGGAATCAAACACCGATCAAGGCTCGGCCCCCGGTACTACATTCATAAATAAGCGATACATCCCATTTTGATTAAACTCCATAAGAATGACATGGGGGCTGAGTACGCAGGTTTGCTGCAACAAGGGTCGAAAAATGGGTGTTTAGACAAATATCAATATAACTCAACTAGGTGAAGTCAAATACAAGGTTTTATTAATTTATGTTCATAATTAAAGGGGACATAGCATTTTAATGTTTCTCCATAAGAATAACATGGGGCTGAGTACGCAGGTTTACTGCTACGGGTACCTTTAGCAACAAATTTTTTTGAGCAAATATCAATAGATACCACAATCAGATGAATCCGTATACCAAGTTTCGTCAGTATACGTTCATAAAGAAGCGAGATATAATTATTTTATTATTCTCCATAAGAATAGCATTAGACAACGTGCTTTGTTTATCACTTTCAATATCTCGGCAACCGATTGACGTAGAGGAATTATCAAAATACCAAATTGTATGTTTTATAAGCTGAATCCAATGGTGAAAATTAAAATTTGATTATTTCCAACATTATATGTAAAAAGTAAAAAAAAACATTTTTTGGGTACAAAACCCGCCAAATCCCCCTTTAGATAGAGCGAAATGGCTGGTTTTCGAACTTAAAGTCACAAATGTTGCTTTACACGTTTATACCAAATTTCATCAAAATCGGACCCTTTTTACGAGAGTTATCGCACCCACGGACACACACACACACACACACACACACACACACACATATATATATATATATATATATATATATATATATGTGTGTGTGTGTGTGTGTGTATATATATAAAGTTTCAAAAGAATGGTGTTTTTGGGGCCTGGGGACCTCAAAACGAAAAGTTATCATGGTCCCGGGCCTAGGTCTTTCCATGCCGACTACGGTAATAGCTTCTTCCCTATAGGGGAAATTCGCTAATAAACAATATATCAAATCCATAGTCAGATCATAAAATCAACTCAAATTTTGATCTCTAAATTAAGAAGGCTCCGATCGAGCCTACCTCATTTCTGTTGATAAGAAGCCTGGAAACCGAGAGGTCCACCATGTCTGAAGAGTATGAAGAAAGAATAGAATAATACAGAAGAAAAAAGTTTATAAAAATATGGTGAAGATAAATTACAAGATAGCAAAAATAAAATAAAAGAACAAAAAATAACAGGTTTTAAAATTATAAGTCAACAGTTAAAAATCTTTGAGAAGAAGAATTTCCACGATTTTGCTAAAAACTAGAATAACAAAATTAAATGGAACGTGGTAAACTGCTTTAAGAAGAAGAAATATTTTCCTTAAATTCATTAAATAGGATAAATTAAAAAGTGTTTGAGAGCAATTTAACAATATCTTCCAATAAAACTGTCTTAGTGGATATTAGTGTCATTAAAATCATTTTTGAAAAAGAAACTGTTAATTTATAATCAAGACTTTTCAAGAAAAACATATTGTGAGAAGAAGACAAACAAAACTAGTATATATAAGATTTCATAAACAACATAATATACTGTTTATTTAATATTCTCATTTTCAATATTAAAATATAAAAAATGTAAAGTAAGCAATTTAAACAAAAGAATTACAACCGAGTGAGGTAGCAGTAGTAGGATATTTGCATCTCACATTCGGAAGGTCTCGGGTTCTATCCCACGCTGGCCATTCTGAGAAGAGTTTGTACGGTTTCTCATCTCACTGAGGCAAATGCCGGAATGGTTCCCAAAAAAGGGCCGTACCCCGCCAGGAAGGGAAAGATAGGACTCAAGCCTACCTTACCTGGTTACAAGACTTCCCCATAAATCATCTATTTCATTGTAAATTCCAATACTTTGCTAAAACATTGTCACGGAATAAATATTATTAGATATACAAGTTTTCTTATTCTCTATAAGAATAACATTGGACAATGTACTGTGTTTAGCACTTTCAATATCTCGGTAACCAATTGACGTAGAGAAATGATCAAAACACCAAATTTTTGTTTTTTAAGCCAAATCCAATGGTGAAAACTAAAATAAGATTTCATATAACATTATATGTAAAAAAACTCAAAAAACCCATTTTTAGGGTACGAAATCCCCCTAAAATACCCCTTCGGATAAAGAAATCTGTTTTGGTTTTCGAACTTAGTCATAAATGTTGCTTTACACGTTTGTACCAAATTTAATCAAAATCGGACAATTTTTACGAAAGTTATCTTGCTACGGACACACATATGTATATAGTAGAAATGTTCTCTCCAGACTCAAATTTGAAAATCTTTATTAATTTTCGTTCATCTGGTGAACTTCATCAGATAAATATAACACCCCCGTTGCAGCAAACCTGCGTACTCAGCGAATTATTCTCCATAAGAACCTATGGAACCTGGGAGCTGAGTGCGCAGGTTTGCTGCAACAAGGGACACATTTATGGGTTTTTATGCAAATATGATTAACTTAACTAGGTGAAGCCACATACCGAGTATCATCAATATACATTCATAAATAAGCGATATATGCTGTTTTAATTACTCTCCATAAGAATAATATGGGAGCTGAGTACGCAGGTGTACTTCAGGAACTATCTTGGTCAATATGTTTTTTTGAGAAAATACAATAGACCACATACAGACGAAGTCATATACAAGTTTGGTTGGTATTCGTTGATATATAAGCAAGATATAATATTGTTCTTATTCTCAATAATAATAACATTGGACGACGTATACTAGTATTTAGCACTTTCAATATCTCTGGAACCAATTGACGTAGAGCAATGATCAAAACACCAAATTGTGTATTATTTTAAGCTGAACTCAATGGCGAAACTAAAATTGGATTTACTAATATATTTCACGTAAAAACCTCAAAAATCCCATTTTTTGGGGTACAAAACCCCCCCTAAATACCCCTTTGGATGGAGCAATCTGGCTGGTTTTCGAACTTAAAGTCATAAATGTTGCTTTACAAGTTTGTGACAAATTTCATCAAAATCGGACCATTTTTACGAGAGTTATCCCACACACACATATATACAGGGTGATTGAAAAGTAACTTGCACCCCCCCTTAACTTTTTAACTATTTGAGATATTTGAAATCGGTTTGCCGCAACCTTCTTGGATATGAGGGGCTACAATAATTATGGTTAGTTTTAAAATTTTTACCCTTAGGGGTAGTGGGGGTGGGGGGTAGCTCAAAATTTTCAAATGGGAAGTATGGTCGACTTTCATATCATTTTATAGGTCTTGATGAAACAAAACAATTGACATAAAGAAAATAAAAATCGGACCACTAATAACAAAATGGTGCCCTTAAATGTTTCAAATCAAATCAACCAGGATAACAATAAGAAATAGTAAATTAATGTACCTTTTATTTTATCAGATGTTCAAATTGCTCTCCTTTTACCTCCATACAGTAGTACAATCTCTGTTCAAACATGTTTCTTCCATTTTGGAAAGTTTGATTGCTTATTTTTCTGCATTCAGTTTCGGGGACAGCTCACTTACTCTACAGATCATTGGCACAACGGACCTATTTAATAATATTTAATTTAATATGAGGTCCATTTACACTACAGCTCGTTGATACTATGACCCTCCGTTATATTTAATTTTAAAAAAGAAGGTCCATTTACTCTACAGATCGTTGATACAACGGCCCCTTATATTATTATTATATTTTTAAAGAGGGTCATAGAGCCAATGAACCCATTTAATATAAGCAAAACGGTCCAAAGCGTCTACAGGCTCGTTGCGACAACGGACCTTCATCGATATATTTTTATAATTTTATAAAATAAGACCGTTGACACAACGAGCCATTTCATGTGAACTAAATTTAAACTGAAATGAACGGTCCGTTTACTCTACAGATCATCGTTCTACACTCCGCGGTAATAGTATCTGTCAAACTGAAGGCGCTTTGCCTTGTGACGCTTGCGCTTAGCGTTGCCCTTTGCCGACTTATTACGAAAATCAAATGACAAATGTGTATGATCGGTAAATTTCCAGTATCCATGTATATAATACGTTAAGCCGTTTTTTGTAAACACAACTTCTCCCTTATTTCTTGGCCAATTTTAATGATTGAAGTGTCAAAACAATTCGTCTCAGTTCGTAGTTTTGCAATAAGATTTTAATTTTCGATATTTATAATCTCAAGGGCACGGGCTGACCTCATAGTTAGTTTTTTGCCCATAATAATAACATGGGGAATAATTTGATTTGATTTGTAGCTGTTCACACATTATGGACAGGCAATAACAGATGTTACACATAAGGACTGTATTTATCTATATAAATAAAATAAATTTTTTTCTACATCGCTTTGAGCAGTGAAATATTGTATGCAGCGGAGATATTTAAATTTTGTTCACCTGTCTGTTCGTTTATGAAACAGATTTGTTCAGTGTTTCTCAAAAAAATACTGAACCTAATTAAATAAAATATGTTGCCCATTTTCGTGTGGGGCAGGAAACGTCTAGGCTTCTGCAAATTATTACGTAGGTCATTAGGGTTATGCCCATTGGTCCGTCACTACCCCATAGAAGAGTTTATGGGTACAGATTACTCAACATTTCACCGTACAATGCACCATGTTTGTTCTAATGAGCATTTAGTCAGATCGTTTATCTTTTACCACAGAATGGAAAAAACACGTGATTTACTAACTACTTCACAACGGTGTACTAAACAATATAAAATCAAGGCGCGGCAACTAAACATTGGGTTGGGAGCACATAAGACCCTGCAACATAGTATTTAAAGCTTAATTTATCTAGATAGTCATTGTGATTATAATGCTGAATTTGTTATGTGTTTTTTAAGCCCATCATGCACAAACTACATGAGTTATTGAGTAAATATTTGGAAGAAGATAGGTCCATCACAAAAACAGTTAAGGGCTTATTTCAATTTCAATGAGACTCGTTCCTATTAATGACCTTCAAAATGTCCATGTTAATCATATATTTACTAGACCAATTGAACAAATAATTGGTAGAAACTCAGCAGGCAAAGTTAGGGGATATGTTCCCTAAAATCGGGGTTTTGTGTAAGTGGATATCACTATATATATTTCAAAATAATTAAAACTTTGACCAGTCCAACGGGCTGATCTACTGGGCCTATTTTAATCATTAATTTTTTATTGATAGCTTATTATGTCTAGATCACTTATACAAACTAATATATCTTCATTGGGCTTTGCCCCAGTGGCTCTTAAAGCCCCACTTAAAGCGATAGGTAAAGTTAAAATAAACCATTAACTGTTTTAACGTTCTCAGCTTCCATTTTAAAAGTTGTTAAAAAGTCAGTAAAAAATTACTATTATGTAGCGTTACAGTATTTATGATTTCATTCAATTGAAACAGTAAATGATGTTGTTTAGCGGAGTAAATTAATTTAAAATGTTCTATTTTGCAAAATAAATAAATTTGTGAATGCTAAATTTATAGTCAAATTAGTTTAAACATATATTTGATTTTAACATTTTAAATAACAGTAGCGTAAATTAGTTTCTCTTTGATGGCATTTTTTTATTTTATAAGATATAAGAAGTTATCTAATTTTTAAACGGTATCGGAACTAATAAGTCCACATTTAGTTTTCTAATTTTTACTGTACCATAGTTAAATACAGGATAACTTACGGACTATTTATTAAGTTACTTATTTGGATTACGTAAAATTTCACGATGTGTTATAAAGTAATTGTAAATAAAATACTTATTTGTGGTTAAAAAAATATATTAAATTTATAAAAAGGCTAATTAGTAAAATCGTATCTCATGCTCTGTTTATACACAGATACAGCCTGAGATAACTGAACACGTAACGAGTTTAATTTAGCAGCCTATACCAACTTCGGCTGTACGATGTGTTCTGCCGCGCCGTGTCATACTTTTGTTCAACAGATTATGTTGTTTGTAGATCCGTTTTGTAGATACCTTAAAAACAAATGCATACACAACCTTTGCATTTATATTTATCTCTTTAAATACATCCTCATAATTAAACAAATAACAGATATTCCCTCCTGCAAATCACATATAATGTTTGGTAGAATCTACTATCCCGCCATAATCTGAATAGTATAAGATAATAAATAATAATAAAATCATCACGAAATACCGATGTTTGTTTGGATTCCAGAGGGTTTAATAATATTATTATAATATTATTTAATTAAACTTCCAAAATAAATCTGAGATTATTTGAAAATTACGCTAATAAGATAAACCTAATAAGATTACCTGATAAACTGTTAAATTACTTTATCTGTCCCTATTTATTCAGCTGGTTTACCTTATGTTTAGCTTATCTACAGTAATGAAATAAATCAGCTATTTATATGAACAGATTTACTTTATTATGACTTTACATGTGTATTCGGTTTTGATTAACTGATTCAAGGGAATCACAAACTGATGTTACAAATTTGCTAGATTTCAATTAAATACATTTTTCAGTAGGTGATTTAAATATAATAATGGTGGCCTAGTTAGTTTTGGTTTACATAAAGGTATATATTTTAATCTCAAGGTCTTGGTTGACCGAGCTGACAAGCTCTAAAAATCTCTGAGTAATATATAATAAAATACTAGGAAATTAACTAAAATTAAATTAAAAACAAATAAAAATAATTTTCAAATTGAATAAATATCCAATTAAAGATCTATAGTTAGTTAATTAATGTCACTGTTGTAGTTCTTCACAAGCTCTAAATTAAAGATGGTGATTAATAGACACAACCTCTAAGGCTGTGATTTAAATTTCTTATTTATCTTAGAATTTGTTATTTATTACTTCTCGTTGTCTATAAAAGTTATAGTCTATTATAAAGTCAAAGTTTATAAATAAATAATTTATTAAATCTTGAGGTAACGTTTGCTAATGAAATTCTGAGGTTTGTCTTTTGGCCTAAAATACAGCAAGATCTCACCAAGTCTACTTGTGATAATTTAATCACTAAATAATGTTATTCTTATGGACATTCACTTTATTATAAGCTCTTATGGTTTGAGCTTATTATAATTAAAACAGCTGATCATGATTCGTAGTAGTTCCATGGGTAACCACATAATGCAGCGCACACCACACAATGTTTATTCCCAGGCGAAACCGGGTATGGTGACAGCTAGTATAAATATTTATGTATTCAATGCTAATAGTGGGATAGGTCCATTACTCCTTTAGTTTTCTCATCAGTATTATTAAGGAAGGATAGTCACTACTGTAATTTTTTCCAAAAACTGTTGATTCTGCTCACACAAAACTACAACAACTGCATAAATTGCAAATCAAACTACAATTCCAGCTGTAAACCACTAGAATGCCGTTCTGCTGTCATATTTTTTGAGACCCAGGATTTATCAAAGGAAAATCATCTACTTCTGGTTCCATTATCAAAACTCTATTCTGTCCTTGGGCTAAGGGACATTTTTTGACACAACCCTGGCCTCTTTACGTTGAATAGTTTGCTCTGAATAGAGGGTTACACTTCGCCACTACACGCTATTATTTTATAAGATACATGGTTACTTAATACTAGTATCCCGTCACGGCTTCGCTCGCGATCACTGTACAATGGTATGTTTGAGAAAATCGTTACATTTTTTAAAGCACCTGGGGGACCGAGCTTTGCTCGAAAAGCCAGTTAGTTTTTTAAAAAATGCCTAGAGACTTATATTCACGGTTCCACTCCAAGGCTAGCGTATTTGCTTTGCTTATTTCCTCGATTACTTGGGCATGCCTGTTTTATGTTCAACCTTTAGTTTGAATGGTTCTCACAATTTATACATAACCTAATCATGTACATTTAAAGTTATGTACGCATAGGCAATAATCACAATTCTCAAGAAAATCACATGATACTTTACCAGGTGAGTGTTATTTTTACAATTGAATGGTTGCTTTTGAACAGCTGTTAGTTTTTTGATTTTAGTTTTTTGAAACTAGAATGACTACGGTATATGGTTTTGATTTGGTTCACTCAAAAACTTCTGATTATATTCAGTTATTGTTTAGCGATTTACATGTTATTTTTATCTTCTTAGATTATCTTACTGATCATTTTGAAACAAACATTACAACACTTCCTCCGTTGTTATATTCACAAATAATTTGTCATCGCTTTTAACTTGCTAATGTTATTGTTTAATTGTACAACTTAATAGATGAGCATTCACTTTGAAATAGGTAAATAAATAAAATTCATAGTTGTAGCCCCTGAACTGTGCGTAATAGACTAAATAGGTACATATCTTGTCGTCAACAGTTCAAATTGTAGTGTTTTTGTCCACTACATGTTTCACCGTAAATACGGCATTTTCAAGTGGTATATACAAGAACGAATTATCCAAATAGGATATGTCAAAATTTAAAGAAATCCCCAGTCACAAACACAATCACAAACACATTTACGAATAAATACCGGTAGGTCTACCACACGCATATCTTCAATAACGCCACGGCACTGGTGAGAAGCAGACTCCACTGGTGAGAGTGGTTGTATATACCACTTGAAAATGCCGTATTTACGGTGAAACATGTAGTGGACAAAAACACTACAATTTGAACTGTGATTATTAATTTCGGAAATCATGATTCAAACCAGCTGCTCGGCATATTGAATTCAACATTAGAGATAAATTGCAGTGCATTACTGTTGCCAAATAAAATTTTAAATCTCAGTTTTACGCTAAATCGCTTACAGTAACTAAAATACAAACTTTATATCCCATAAAAATCAATGTTGTGTTCCTTACTGTCTGCAAATGTGTACCCAAAGACTCAAACCGTAGGTGTGTTGTCTGCTTGTTTACACAAACAGCCTAGCCCAAATTATGGTGGTGCGTTCAAATGCAGTGAAAGAATCACCAAGCACGTTAAACAAAACAATACAAAATTAAAAATATAAAAAGAACTTTGATTTTACGATTTACAAATATTTTACGGTTTAATGTATTATACTGTACTATTCTAAATTTTTGAGCCAAGGAATAACCTTTGACACAAACATGGCCGTTGTACGTTCAGCAAGTTACATTGTTGAAGTGGTTTAGGTTTACACTACCCGCTCTAAAGCCTGACCCACATTACTCGCGAATACGCTCCTTAATGCTGCAATAAGGGTAATAACCATTATTGGTATTATTGTGTAAAATGTATTTGAAAGTGATTACATATAATTGTAGTGTATTTTTCAAGCAGTATAATAATATATCTATAATATTATAAAGAAGAGGTGGTTTCTGTCTGTCTGTCTGTAATATTATAAAGAAGAGGTGGTTTCTGTCTGTCTGGCTGTCTGTCTGTCTGTCTGATGTTCCGGGTGAACGCAAAAACTACTGAACCGACTGGGCTGAAACTTTACACATAGGTAGATCTTGAACCCATGCAACACATAGGCCTACTCACTTCCTTAAAATCCCCTCGGGCTACGCCCCGTGAACGTCCTAAGTTTCAATGTTTACATTTCAGAAGAATGTAAACATTCAGGAACTGTAATGCGAACAGCTGTGGATACTTCCATTTGACAGCTTAAAGAGCAGAAGCAAGAACAGTTGTTTCAAGCTACCTAAAGTGGAAATTGCATTGACTATAGAACGGGTAAGGAAAACCCCTGTGCGAAGAACGTGTACATCAAGTATATATATATTTATTTCAATATACCGTATAATTAATCGATATAAATAAAATTAGAGTTTTGTCTGTACATTGCTAGGAATTATGAAATTTGTGCATATTTTCACGTTTTACACCCTAGGGAAACCAAAACAAATCTTATCTCAATTTATGCCTGTCTGTCTGTCCGTCTGTCTGTATGCCGGTAACGCTCAGGGACGGGTTTTTGTTCGCTTTTCACTGGAAAACGGGTGCACTGACATTAATGAAACTTTGTTTCTTTGTTATATATATGCGTGAGAAGGTTTTAGGGCACTATAAACTGGCATACGCCTTTTTAAAAAATAATGGCGGCCGCTCAAAAATGTGATTTTGTGCGGTTTTCGGAATGTTTTGCTCGCTTTTCACAGGAAAACGGGTGCACCGGTTTTTATGCAACTTTTTTCTATGTTCTATATGTGCGTTAGAAGGTTTTAGGCTAATTGGATTGTTTTAAATTACCTTAGGACACTGCCCCATAGGGTTTTAAAGATCCTATGCTATTCTTATGGACAAAGCATTTATTTATATTGAACCAGATGATGGCATAGTTATTCTATAAATAGGTTTTTTAGTTCTTTTTTAAAACTTTGAGTGAAGATTGGTAATAACATAAGTGATCTAAATTTATATTTGTTAGACTCATGCACTCACTGACATAGTGATCTAAAATACACTTCACAACCCCCCGTGATGGTTTATCTAAGAAACGACAATGTCTATTGAAGATCAAATTTTGGATGGTGGTTCCCCTTATGCTGCAGATTCACAATAAGAATTCGTTTAAAAAAGTACTATAGGGTTCTTCGCTGATTTACTTTTATGGCAATTTTTTTAAGTATTAGTACTTACTGGACCTTTGTAAGTTACATTTCGGTAGGAACATAACTAATTCATCAGAAAAAAACGCAAGCCTATTCCTGTTACGAAAATTTTAAGGGCTTCGCCCCCCGGAATTTCAAAATACAAAATTTTAACAATCTTGCACATACTCTTGGACTGATGGATCTGAAATTAGGTAGGAATGTAGCTGATAGCTCAGTGCAGACATTTACCTACTCCAGACACAAATATACTCAAGGACTCTGGCCCAATGGCCTTTAATATAAGCGTGTTAGTCATAACACACCAACTACTCAACCAGTAGAGCTGAAATTTGATGCCTTAAAGGAAATAAGAAACAACATCATGGGGAGTAACGGTGTTGTTCTCTGGAGATCTCACACAGACCCTTTGTCGTAAGTGAGACATGAGTCTACGCCTCTCTAAAAATATATTTTATGTAGCCAACCACTGAGCGTCAGTAAATATGAAAATGTATTTTTGAGAAGGGGGTTGAGCAGTTTTCTTATGCGCTTTTAAAAGTTGAGATTGGGACATTGAAAAACAAATTAAGGTCTCAGAAACATCTATCCTTCACTCGGCACTATCGATGAATCACAGGATTTATTGATTGGCAGTTTGTTACACCGAGGTTCATAAACAGTTTAATCTGAAAAGTGCCTGGCTCTGTGATTGTGCCATCCTCACGTCCACCAATAAACAAGCAACGGAGATCAACACAAATGTAGGTCTATTCCAAAGGGAGGAACGAACATATACAATATTTAATACCGTTCATTTAACCATGACCATTGTTAGAACAGTTCGTATATATTGATTTACATTTATTTAAATAAAATCAAGTAGTCATATGTTTTTAAATCATATGATTTTTCCAAGTTTAAATTGTTTATTTACAATTATAATGAAAACAGGACCTGGCAAGAATGGTGATTTTAAAAGTGGTTTGTCAATGTTTATAAAGTTTAATGTTCCGTTACATTACTATTAATTTATTGGAATGTAAAGATAAATGTATCAAAGTATTTAAAATGTTAAATTAAACAGGGTTAATATTTTGTTGTACTTGAGTTCTTTTATTTGTAAAATCGAATCCAAAGTGTTACGTGTACCGATTTGGAGTCGCAAAAACCACACCGTTCACTACCCGACAGAGTTCCTCGACTTGGCAATAGTACCCGAACTATCTGCCATAGTATATTTCGTTAACTTTAATTTAATTCTACTTTAAAAGTGTAAAATTTAATTTTAATATTGTAAAATTATGTGGGTTGTTAATTTTTTTAGTTAATCTACCATTTATATACAACCCGTACGAAGGACGGGTACACAGCTAGTACAAATCATTTTGTAATAAATTACTTTTAAGATAAGATTGTTATGGTTTGCCTATTTATTTGTACACAAAATTAATAGTTTGTGAAACAACTGTTATGTTAGCGAAATAGGAAATACCCTATATATGTAAATCTTAATCGTTATGATGTAATTAATTTACGTATCTGAAGCAAAGAAGGAAACGTTATACACTAACATTACGCAATACATCAAGGGAATAAATTTTTATCTGTAAAAAAGTTATTTATGATGAACTAGAAATAGCTTTATATAAAATAAACTAATATAATCCCATTCAATGTCTTGGTAATCTGCTATCTGAGCTGTTACCAGTGTACTAAAGCTGGAGAAACACTTTCTAGGGGCGTGCGGGACTTATTTAGTCTCTCAGCTGGCATCCTGATTGGCATATAATACGCGTTGCCTGCAGTACCAACTTCACGGGGCGGTTACAGTGCCCCGTTTTCTGAACGGTCGGTTTTAATCATTAACATTCCTTACTCTTACCTATGGTTTTAAACTACCTAGTACACTAATTTATGTATATCGAGAAATATGTTGTTAACTGCTGTTCGTCTATGTAATTATAATATAAATAATTAACTAGGCCCTAGGTAACTTTATCAGGGCCTCTGGCGGATCCCTAAGGTCAGACCAGGATAACAACCATTTAGTTTTCACATTGTATGCCTAAAGAATCAGTGTGCACAATTTAAACTCTCTAGGTAGATGGAAAGTAGGAGAATTCGTGATGAGTGTGTGAGTGAGTGAGTGAGGGACTGAGTGAGTGAGTGATGGCTTTGCCTTTTATAGATATAGATATTAGGCTTATAGAGTTTCAACTCAAAACAAAAGAATCATAACAGCTAAGATGAAATAACGAGTGAACTGAAAAATAAACAGACATGCTAAGTTGTAACAACCTATTTCATAGTGAGTAGAACCATCGAATGAAGATTACATATATACTGGACGTGTTACAAATATTTTGTAGAAGATAAGTTTAGGATTCTGTATGATTGCCTTTTTTATACTACGATGAACCCTGACGACGTGGTATGAAAACAACTTAAAAGAATTATAAAACTTTGTTTAAGCCAAAACTGAAACTCACTAAGCCATAAAACTATATCATTCTATGCGAAAGGTAGGCGATCTGGTAAGACCAGAACTATACAAGTTTAACCAGTCCACGTTTACACTTTATACATCTCCGTTATAAAATCAGTAACAGAAAAAAGTGTAAAGGGTGGTAACGTAAGTACCCAAAATGCTAGATTATTTTGTAATTGCCTCCTATTATACTTACTTACGTCATGGACACTCTTCGCATTGTGGGGTTCATTCAGAATGTGTCATCTCCCTCAACACCCAGTAGGATTAGATATAGAATAATATATAACATATAATCATGATATTAAAATAAACTATTGTTTATGTTTGTTTGTTGGTGTTTTTTGTAAGAATGTAAGAGAATCCCTCGACTTTTTTATAACTAACGTAAATACAAGTCTAAGTAGAAGAGAATTTTGAAGCCAGAATTCAAATTAAGGGTTCTAATATTTTATAAACACTCGATGTTAGTTTAAAAAATGTCTAGCTGCTTATTCTTACATTTTAAGTGTATTTTAAAGAAGTACTTTCAGATTATAAGGAGTAAACAGCTGTGAAAGATTCAACCAATGAAATGAAGATGAGTTTTAATGATTCCCTAAAAATAGGATACAGGGGTTAACATCACGCTTTAATAATCCCATTCGATAATTATTTTAATAATCAAGCACAACAATTTGACTCCTTTTTTAAGGGTATTTGCATCGTAGGAGAAATTCACGCATACCGTTATAAACGTTTTGTCGTGTAGATTTGCACCCTTTGTCCCTCATTAGTTATATCGGCCCTCAGGACTATATCCCACAGGCCTTAAAAGTTTCAATTTTTTAAGCCTGTCCGCACACTTGACTTATGCACTTTTCCGTGCACTAGACGCATGCATCAGCGCATGAAGCAACAACGCTTAAGAGGTATGCTCTATTGAATTAATTTTTAAGTTAAATGTTTGTGATATATAAGCAGTATGACAAAAAAAAGTTGTTTATCACATGGAGCAAACGTGTGTTTTTAGTATTTAACCGTTTTCCGAGCGATTGCGCACCAAAAACAACCACATTTGCTCCTTGTGATTAAAACTACTATTTTATGGTTATTTTAAAGAGTATGTTATATAATCTCAAATTTTTAATGTATAACAAAACTGTAGACTAAATTAACATAATAATATAATATCAATTTTGTTCTCTGTTTTTATTCAAAACAGCAGAGTAACAAACTCATAAAATGTATATACATATCATATAAAATGTATATTCGATGTGGTAAATAAAGTAGTCTAAGTTGTACCAGTTCTGCAAGAAATCTCCCACAGATACGCCCAGTCACAAAACGTGGAAAGAATCAGTTACTTAAAACAAGCAAATTTATGTAACCGCTCGTTGTAAAACCAAACTTCAAATTACAAAAATAATGTTTTATTTTAAATGGAACCAAAGGTCCATCAGATTGATACAATCATACGTATTATCAAAACTAATATATACAAAGAAAACGATTACTGTATTGAGAAAGGTAAATTGGCCAAAAGAACTTTGCATTTACATATTTTAAAACACATTTAGGAGTCTTTTAAGTTAAAATGGCCAACCAGTTAAGACCGTGTCAATATCAGGAATGGAAAAACTGGGCCAATAATTTTTGTCTTCCATACGGAGTACCCAACTAGGGACTACAGTCACGCCAAATTCCTCGATTATCATTTCCGAGGACAATTATCAATTCAATTATCAATTTCCGTAATACATAGGCTAATTTTAAATTTAAAATTATATGTACTGTGGCATTAAAGCTCCTTATGATTCTACTACTTGTAGGACAGTACCTATTATTATTGTCATGTTCATACACACATGTAGTCAAACATTAAAAACGTACAGGTTGAATTCGATTACTTCCTGGACGAAATACGCCTAGGCAATTCCTTAAGCTTCTACGTCTTCAAAATAAACGTCTATTAAAACACGGCGTTTTACTGTGGTAAGTTAGTTGTTTTATACAGCAGTTCCGTTGAATATATTTACTTGGTTCAATTTACTCCATTTTACTTACCTTATATATTTGTCTTAGTTCTCACTTTAAAGGTTCACCTTTTAATAATGGTTAGAATTTGTCAAAGCTTCTGAATTATAATATTAAATATAGTATAATAGTGCTATCAAATTAACTTCTAGCATTAGCATTGTTTTACGGCAATATATTTTGTACTGCATTAAAAATAGTTGACTTTTATTTGTTAAAATGAATTTATATAAATATATGCGTATGGTTTTTAGTAATAATATGCGCAAATTAATTTCGTCCGTCGCGTCGTGTCGGCCGCGTTATCAGTGCGAATGGATGAGCGCCTTCCGTTTAAAGATACTTTTTGCGCACCATGTAGAACGATGATCTGTAGTGTAAATGAACCTACTCTTTATATTTTCACTATAAAATATATGAAATGGCTCGTTGTGCCAACGGCTCTAAAGTTGAAATAACAAATATGTTAAACTAAACGGTTCGTTGTATCAACGACCTAATTTCATATTTATTTAAAATATTACATTTTAAGGCCGTTGACTCAACGATCTGTAGTGTAAATGGACCTTGAATTATTATTTTATTATTTAGATAGGGTCATAGTGCCAACGAGCTGTAGAGCAAATGAACCTTTATTTTTGTTTAGTTATTTTAGAAGGGTCATTGTGTCAACGATCTGTAGAGTAAATGAACCCATGATATATTTTATTAAATATTTAGGAGGGTCGTTGTGTCAACGATCTGTAGCGTAAATGAACCCTAACCTTCAGTTTCTATCCTTCTTCTTAATTCTTCGAGGGATCTTGGCTGTGAGGCATAAACCACTGACTTTAAATGGCCCCACAGAAAAAAATCTAATGGATTTAGGTCTGGTGACCGGGCTGGCCACTCAATACTACCTCTGCGACCAATCCAATGATTAGGAAATTCAATGTCCAATGTATCCATTGCAACTTTAGCATAATGTGGAGGAGGGTTATTAAAGGTAATTTTTAGTTGCCATTTCGTTATTAGTGGTCCGATTTTTATTTTCTTTATGTCAATTGTTTGGTTTCATCAAGACCTATAAAATGATATGAAACTCGACCATACTTCCTATTTGAAAATTTTGAGCTACCCCCCACCCCCACTACCCCTAAAGGTAAAAATTTTAAAACTAACCATAATTATTGTAGCCCCTCATATCCAAGAAGGTTGCCACAAACTGATTTCAAATATCTTAAATAGTTAAAAAGTTAAGGGGGGGTGCAAGTTACTTTTCAATCACCCTGTATACAGTTTTGAACGAATGGTGTTTTTGACACCTGGGGACCTCTAAACGAAAAGTTATCATGATCCCGGGCCTAGGTCTTACCATGCCGACTACGGTAATAGCTTCCTCCCTATATGGGAAATTCGCTAAAAGAAGGTGTATAAATATGTACATAATTGTATAAAAAACTAAATAATCATTTGTAACACATTGTTTGAAATTTCTGCCAGGATAGATAAGTTTCAATATCACAAGTCCATCTACGCGATACCAAGGCCTTGTAGCGATGTCAACAGTCATCATTCACGAGACAACATGAATCTGTCATTGACAGCCAGCACGTGTCAGATCTTTAAAATTATCATCCATGCCTTAATTTATATACTGTATAATCGACACAGAATAGGAATACAACCAAGGTTAAAAACTGTACCACATTTGCATTTTGTAAACCGTTCTACAATCTTAATTATTTCTATGGGAATTTATAAATGCCCAGAAAAGAATTAACTGTTATTTTTACACCTGTTATTATAAACACTCTATCTTATTTTTTAGTTTACAGTCCACTTTTGGGTTATCTGAATAGCGCCAACCATATTTATCGTAAAAGGAACTATGAAGTACGACTGAAGAATGACTTAATAATACAATTTATTTATTATTTGAAGCATATTATAGCAAATTTTGTAAAGAATTAAAACCATTCTTTCATAGATACTTCACTTTATTATTATTTGGCAGTTTTTAAACAACAACCACCTTGAGGAATTACTTAAAAAAATAAAGTTTGACCCATTTCCTTAAAACAAAGTTGTATAATGGCATAAAATAAAACTTCTAAGATACATTTATGTAGTTGAATCACAAAGGAGAAAATGGTGTTTAAAGTAAAACTTTAAGGCTTAAATTACGTCTTAAGTTTTCAAATTACCTGTCGCCTCCTTTATCCAGGAGAAATTTACACGGATGCGGCCTGTCGTCGCTGGAGATGGATGGCCCAGTGTGTGCGAGACAGGAATGTTAAGAGGCTAAACAATTCCATTTGGTTGACTTTTTTCTTCTAAACAGGTGCTTTTTTGTTCATAAAACAATAGCAAAATGTTATATTTTTCCCAAAAAATTATCTGCAATGACAAATTAGGGTTTCAGTCCAGTGTGTATTGAAAATGTTGACTATTTTCACATCATGATCGGACAGCAAAATTATTCAACATTTTTTCCCTTGTCATATGCTACTGTACAATCACATTCATATCAAAGCGGAAAGTACATCCACTGCTGGGAGCTTAATAAGAAGGGACGAAGAGCACCTTTTTGTGGAAGAGTTATTGCCCGAAATCAAATCACTGCCAGGATTCTAAGTACAAGTAGGTATTATACATTGAGACCTCAAAACGAAAAGTTATCATGGTCCTGGGCCTAGGTCTTATCGTGCTGACTATGGTAATAGCTTCTTCCCTATAGGGGAAATTCGCTAAAACGCGAAATTGTAAGCCAAAATATATGGTCTAAAGATTTTAAGGATCATTTAACCCATGACGTGGTAATTGCTTGTAATTTACACAGAATTTCCACGATTTTACCAGTAAAAATTGAAATTTCTCTCCTTTAGTAAACTTTGTTCTATCACTACTATCATCAAAAGTTGTCATGTCTGTTTTGGACCAAAGACGACTAATCTTATTTTGTATTTAGTAAAAAAACAGAGACAAGACGATCTTTTAAGGCATCATCAAAAAACGAAACTTAAGTTCATCAGAGATACTGACAAATTAACACACAATGGGCTTTTTTGTTTATTTTAAAGTACAGTTGACGTTTTTTCGTGTTTTTCTTGACCTTCAAACAGTTTTGTAAAGTCAGGCCTGATTAAAATGGATATTAGAGATTCACAACCGACAGCTTCCGACTTTCCTAGACTTGCACTCACATAAATTTAACCGGATTTACTCTGAATTAAACACATATACATACTATCGTCACCAGTAATATTACACACTTGAGGTGGACTGACATGTAAATCAATCATTATATACAGGGTGTTTCCAAATGAATGTTGCTAACTTTGGGATATTGTTCCTTATGTAAAAAGGAACGTAAATCATCATATAACCGGGGGTCTATTTCTTTTTGTTTACCATCCGTCTGTCTGTATGTAATTTTTACTACAAAACTGATACTGAATCAAGCCGATTTAAAATCGGCTTGACCAAATTAAACCAAATTTGTTTAATACTTTTCTTGGTATGTTCTTTGTAGAAAAAATATTTTTTCGTAAAAACTCTCCTTTAAAAAATGGCGGCCATTAAAAGTTGTTAACCTTAAATATCTAATAAACTAGAAAATGTAATTACAAATCCATATCTGCTTTAACATTTAAAATCAGCATAAAATTAACTGAACTATGGCTGCAAAACGGAACACATTGTTAAATTTTGCTATCATCCTATATATTATACGCTAGGGGGTTTTTCTTCACAGTCATAACCCGATAACGGCTGGACGCATTTTAACATCTTAGGTGTCAATTTAAAGGTATTTTTACGTAGATTTGCCAATTCGTGTCAGAATTTTTAGAAATGGCATCACTTAAATACAGTTAAGGCCTGAAATTTCGGAACAGTGGCGAAGTCTAAACTACGTGTCGATTGAAAATACGATATCCGCATTATTCTCAGATGTTATCATCCGTTTTAATATCAGATGGTTTGTTATGTTTGTTTTACATTGAAGGAACCTTTCATTGGGTACAAACTTGCTTGGATTCGAACAACAGGAGAACCATTAACTAAAAACATGAGAGCAAAGTTTTGCCATTTGTTGAGTTTTTCAGTCAGTTAATTTTACCCCGATTTTAAATGTTAAACCAGATATGGATTTGTAATGACATATTCTAACTTTTTAGATTCTTGAAAGTTTTTTGTACAATTTCTAGTTTTTTAGATATTTAAGGTTAAAACTTACATTTTTTTAAGGAAGAATATTATGAACACATATTTTTTTCTAAAAAGGAACTTACTAAGAAGAGTATTTAACCAAAATGTGATTGAATTTAGTCAAGCCGTTTTTTTAATATAAATTTCGTAGTGAAAATCACGAAATTATTTTACTTACAGACAGACAGTAAACGAAAATAAATATACCCCCAGTTATATGATGATTTACTGTCCTTTTAACATAAGGAATAATATCCCGTAGTCAACAACAATAATTTGGAAATACCCTGTATATTAAAACTCATATTTTAGATCATTACATCTATTAAGAAACACCGAACACATACATATTTACTATGAGAATGCCCAGACTTGAATACTTCTCTAGGAGTAGGCTGTAAGGATACCTGGAGTGGGTAGGACCTATGATACATCATTTAGGAGGGCAAACATAACGGTTATTCCCTGGCATTGAGTTTTCCAAGAAGACCAATTAACTGGTGACGATAGTCCACTGCGATACTCGCTGGTATGTGATGGAATATTGATACTAATTTTAGCGAATTTTCCCTATAGGGAAGAAGCTATTACCGTAGGTCTCATGGTAAGACTTAAGCCCGAGACCATGATAACTTTTCATTTTGAGGTCCCCAGATGTCAAAAACACCATTCGTTCAAGTTTCTCTCTCTCTCTCTCTCTCTCTCTCTCTCTCTCTCTCTATATATATATATATATATATATATATATATATATATATATATATATATATATATACTAACACATTCAAACAGATAGATATAAATGATGAACAAGAAGTTTTTGCGAATTTTCGTTTATAATACAAACGTTTTCAAGCAATAAAGGAGAAAGAATGGAATTTGAACAGTAAATAAATAAAAATAAACAAATATTTTACATCTGACTTTTAAAAACTAAAACCTGAACTAAAACTAAAAACTGATTTTAGGTACAGGTAAAAAAAAATTAAATTAAAGTCAGCTGAGTTGAATTATTTTAGACTTAAGAAAAAATTACCTGAGATTTAACCCAGAAGGTACCTTGGTCTTCAATACCAACTGATGTGCCAATTCAGAATTTCTTAATATCAGTTGGTTATATTTTGGATTTTGATGTGGTTTAATTTTGTGAAGTGCTTTGAGTTCATAGCACCCTTCAAAATTTTGGTTGAGGTGAGTTGCATGATTATAAATTTGTTTTCGTTTGTCTTTATGTACCACATCAAAACGGTGGCCAGTCATACGTATTCGCAAGGAATTCGATGTCTGACCAACATAATCTTTTGGACAGTGTTTACACGATAGTTGGTAAATCACATTGTGGGTGTCACAGGTTGATTTACCAACTATTGGGTAAGTTTTGTTTGTGACACTGCTTTTAAATTCAGTTGTATTACACATAATTTTGCAAATGCCACACCGAGGTTTGTGGCAAGGTCCGCAGCCGCGATTGATTTCCAAATTGTTTTCAGGCCGAGAATTTTGAATTTTGGGTCTCACCAACATATTTATCAAATTTTGTGGCCTTTTAAACACGACACGTGGTGGTCTGGAAAACAAATTTTCTGTGGTAGGGGATGATTTTAAAACATTGTAAGCTGCTTTCATTATATTGTTAATTTTTTGAAGCCCCGGAAAATATTCTGTGATAAACTTTGGATCGTTAGAAAAATGTGTGTTTTGAACAATATTCTTTGGTTTTCTCATCTGATTATCTAAAAGGTTTTGAGGATACCCTCGGTCAATAAAAGCAGAGTTCAATTTAGATATGTATTTTTCAAAGTCAGAGCTGTCACTACAAAGAGATTTTGCACGAATTGATCAACTTTTTGGAATAGACTTTTTCATATACATAGGATGGCAGCTCTGGTAATGCAAATACTGCATTTTATTAGTATCTTTTATATGGATTTTAGTTTTAAGTTTGTTGTTGTCAATCAAAACGTCCACATCTAAGAACGTGACAGTTTTATTAGAATAACTCCAAGTAAAATTTAAGCAACAACATTGATTGACAACAACAAACTTATAACTTATTTTCACCATTGAATTCAGCATAAAAAACAAACAATTTGGTATCTTGATCATTGCTCTACGTCAATTGGTTACTGAGATATTGAGAGTGCTAAACACAGTACGTTGTCTAATGTTATTCTTATGGAGAAAAAGACAAATTGTATATCTCGCTTATTTATGAACATAAACTGACAAAATTTGGTATATGGCTTCATCTGGTTGTGGTTTATTGTTGTTTTCACAAAAAAAAAATTTTTCGCCTATGGGTCCCGTAGCAGCAAACCTAGGTACTCGGTCCCCATGTTATTCTTATGGAAAATAATTAAAATGTTATATATCGCTTATTTATGAATGTATATGGATGAAACTTGGTAGGTGACTTCACTTAGCTGAGTTCTATTGATATTTGCATAAAAACCCATTATTTTGTGTTCCTTGTTGCAGCAAACCTGCGTACTCATACCCAATGTTATTCTATGGCGAATAATTAATATTTTAAATATCGCATGTTTTTGAATATATTTCTTATGAATCTTGTTAAGTGGCTTAATGTGTTATGTTATAATTAATTGGAAATTCGCTGAGTATGCAGGTTTGCTGCGACGGGGTATTATTAATTTATGTGATTACAGTTGCAGTTTTTTGAATTAGTATTCATATGCTATATTACAATATAATAAGGTTTATGTTTAGTAAACATAACAAACAAGCCGTCGTAACACAGGTCCCAAAATATTTGAAATTATATTTACAGTGCGTTGGACGAGTGAATAACCAGGCCGTCCATAAAACTTGTGTTAATTTTATCATTTGGCTTATGGATGGCCTGAGTTTTCACTTTATTGTATCTTCATATTGCACTTACATATTACAGTAAATACACATAAAATATGGTACAAGAAAATCTACATCCACTAGACCTTAATCACCATTAGACAGAATGAGAAAATAGCACACATGATACTACTCTACATTTTATTATTAGTTAATCGCTTGAATATTAATATGTAATACTACTTTTAAATTTTGAGTTAATTTATTCTTAAAAAGGCGTACAAAGAGGGAGAAATAGTTCACAAATTTAAGGTGCTGATTATAAAATTAAAGCAATTAAGCAGATTACATATTATGAATCCTGGAAACCCGAATGAACGGCATTCTAAGAACAAAATACATTAAACATTATGATCCAGCAAGGATAGAAAAATTGATGTATTGGAGAGGGGAAGGAGATAACTTACACATATTGAGCCTCGTCCTAAGCTTAACAGATAAAAAATAAATATCTCAGTTACAGTTACTTATTTTAGCAACTCATCACAAACAACGCTCCTTGTCTTTGTTACTGAAGTAAAAATAATGTCCTATATTGCATTCCGGTTGTTTCC
This sequence comes from Allygus modestus, assembly GCA_963675035.1. Classification (NCBI taxonomy): domain Eukaryota; kingdom Metazoa; phylum Arthropoda; class Insecta; order Hemiptera; family Cicadellidae; genus Allygus; species Allygus modestus. The sequence continues at coordinate 100,542,537 of OY776111.1, read as the reverse complement.
GGACCGGAATGTTAAACCGGTCAAAATATTTCACTAATGCCTCTCGCTTGTAACGTTCGCAAAAGTGGATTCCTTGAACTTATCTTTAGACAAAGAAATGCTGACTTTAACTTAAGCAGGGATCAAACGCTTTTAGAGATTATGTAATCTTTTTGCAAGTTATTGTTTGGCACTTTGTGTGAGAGATTGATATATAAATATACTATGCTTGACTATTTATATAGTTCATAAAGTCTTTAGGTATTTTTTCTGTTATATTAGCGAATTTCCCCTATAGGAAAGAAGCTATTACCGTAGGTCTCATGGTAAGACTTAAGCCCGAGACCATGGTAACTTTTCATTTTGAGGTCCCCAGATGCCAAAAACACCATTCGTTCAAATTTTTATATATGTATATATATATATATATATATATATATATATATATATATATATATATATATATATATATATATATGTATATATATATATATATATATATATATATATATATATATATATATATATATATGTATGTGTGTGTGTCCGTGAGCACGATAACTCTCGTAAAAAAGGTCCGATCTTGATGCAATTTGGTACAAACGTGTGAAGTACCATTTATTTGAACGAGTTCGAAAACCAGACGAATCGCACCATCCGAAGGGGGGTTTTGGGGGGGTTTTGTACCCCAAAAATGGGTTTTTCGGGGTTTCCACATGTAATTTTTATTAAAATCAAATTTTAATTTTCACCATTGAATTCAGCATAAAAAACAAACAATTTGGTATCTTGATCATTGCTCTACGTCAATTGGTGACTGAGATATTGAAAGTGCTAAACACAGTACGTTGTCTAATGTTATTCTTATGGAGAAAAAGAAAAATTGTATATCTCGCTTATTTATGAACATAGACTGACGAAATTTGGTATATAGCTTCATCTGGTTGTGGTTTATTGTTGTTTGCACAAAAAAACAATTTTTCACCTATGGTTCCCGTAGCAGCAAACCTAGGTACTCGGTCCCCATGTTACCCTTATGGAAAATAATTAAATTGTTATATATCGCTTATTTATGAATGTATATGGATGAAACTTGGTATGTGACTTCACTTAGCTGAGTTCCTTTGATATTTTGCATAAAACCCCATTATTTTGTGTTCCTTGTTGCAGCAAACCTGTGTACTCATCCCCAATGTTATTCTTATGGAGAATAATTAATATTTTAAATATCGCTTGTTTGTGAATATATTTCTTATGAATCATGTTAAGTGGCTTAATGTGTTATGTTTTAATTCATTGGAAATTCGCTGAGTATGCAGGTTTGCTGCGACGGGGGTATTTTTTTTCTTATTGGACCTACTATTGGAATCCTAGAACGATTTAATATTTTTTTAACCATTAAAGCTAAAGCAATAAAACTTATTATATAAATACTACTGATAAAAATCTCCTTTTTGAAGCAACTATGAGATTTTTATCACATCAGGGGGATGACTTACGAGGAGAAAGAAGAAGATTTTAAATTACAGCATAGGTCGAAATGCACCTTTTTTGTATAGGTGACATCTAATTAAAGGTCTTTATTGGTAAAAAACAATACCGCAAATCATAATATGATCTATGCTCACCATAAAGTTTTCAAAGCTTCCTCTAATAATATGACCCTTAAGGGAAGTCTGACACATTTTATACTAAACACAGACCTTATTATGCATAATTTTAAAAGTCTTTCATAGTATTATTCACTGCCGCAAACCGGATCTCTATTCTGTCATATAAGATTTTCTTCTTACTCCTCGCGGGCCGTCCCCCTGATGTGATAAAACACTCATAGCTGCTTCAAGAAAGAGATAGTTATCAGTAGTGTTTATACAGGGTGTCCAGCTTCCACTGGGACAAACTTTACCAGAATATTCGGGAGGTCAAAACAAGCAAAAAATGAAATACAACATGTGTCCTATCTCGAACAGTTTTCTGTCTGGCTGTTTGTATGTGTTTTTTACATAAACCTGAATATCTCAGAAACGGTTTAAGATACAATAACGAAACTTGGTACACATGTACATCTATGTAACTATAATATTTCATAAAAATTATATTTTCCTATATTTTTCCGTTTAAAAATGGCGGCTGGTTAAAATTTTAAATTTTAAATATCTAAAAACCTGCATATTTTATGAAAAAGTTACAGGATACCTAAAAAATAGGAATTTTAACGACAAATCTATCATTTATTGAAATCGTTTATTGAAATCGAGTCACGCATAACCGAGAAAATGCAAATTTAATAGTTAATGGTAAAGTTGCTGTAGAGTTGGTATTAAGGTAGTGTTATCAGAAGTTAAAAGTAAACAGCTGCTTGGTCAACAAGCTGGTTGGTCAAACAGCTGGTTGGTCTAAATAGCTAAAATTCATTGTAGCTAAAATTCATTTATTATTTTATATTCAAAAACACTTCAGCATATAACACAATTTAAAGAACGAAGAAGTAATAAATTATAATTTGTTTATTAATGCGTACGGTACATTAGCAATGCAAGAAAGGTAACTAAGAATAAAAATACAAATTAACAATACAATTCTAACTAAGAATATTGTATTCAGATTTAAACAGGCTATAATATTTGTTCAAAGTGTCGTCCTTCAACCTGGTTGCCCAACCTGAAACGTCGCATGGCATTTTGTTGGACAGTTTCAAAATTGTTCTTTTCGTTTATTCTAGCAGCAACTTCCATAATTCTTGCAACTAGGTCCAGTTCATCGGTAATAGGTGTCGTATAAACTATTTCCTTCATGTGGCCCCATAAGAAAAAGTCTATTGGAGTAAGATCAGGTGATCTTGGAGGCCATTTGACTGGCCCACTACGTCCTATCCAACAATTTCTGTAAGTTGCATCTAGATGCTCTTTTACATTAGCTGAGAAATGAGGGGGTGCCCCATCATGCTAAAACCACATGGACTCTCATACCTCAAGGGGGAAATTTTCAAGTAGCTCTGGTAGAACCTCTCTCAAAAAAACAAGGTAGTTTGGTCCATTCAACTTATTTGGTAGAATGTATGGTCCTATTAAGCAGTCCCCAATTATCCCAACCCACACATTCACCGAAAACTTTTTTTGAAAATTCCGCTGCCTAACTCCATGTGGATTTTCATCAGCCCAAATGTGATTGTTCCTTGAATTGAAGACACCTTCCTGTGTAAAATGTGCTTCGTCTGTAAACAGAACGTGTTGAACAAAATTTGGAAAAACAATTTCCTTGTGTAGAACCAACGAGCAAAGTCGACTCTCGCCGTGGGCAATCTCTTGGATCTAAGGATTGAACTTTTTGCAGTTTATAAGGGTAAAGAAGACTTTCGTGCAGAACATTCCAAACTGTGCTTTTAGATGCGCCTCTGTTGTTAGCAATCAAACGGACACTTATGGAGGGATTGTCTTCAACTTTCCAAACTTTCCAAAATTTCCTGTTCGAAATCAATAGTTCTAACTGGTCTTAGGCGTTCATTGGATCGATTTGGTGTCAGTTTCCCAGTTCCTTTCAGGCGGTCATGAACTCCAGAGAAAATACGATGATTTGGTTGAGTTCTACGGGGAAATCGCTCGGCAAACAACCTGCTTGCTGCTCTGGCATTTCCATCAGCAACTCCATACATGTAATGAATATCTGTATATTCTGCCCAGCTAAAACGATTCATTTCACAGGGAGGAAAACTTGCGCAAGAACACTTTACACATAAACCCTTAACAGGAAAATGGGAAAATGTATTATTATGTATGTAAACTTAAGATGTATTAACTATAAAACTGTTAAAATCTATAAAGCTCAATAAATAACTATAAAAATAAATAAAACTATAAAACTCAATTAGAAACTGTAAAACTGATAATAACGAATTCCAACGTCAATATCCAGTAATGTTTACTTAAACAATGGTCCCTATTTGTTGTCTCTAATGCTACTTAATACAAAACAGCTGTTTTTAGCCTAACATCAGCTGTTAATTGATATTTCTCATTTATTATACCAAAACCTCAATAAATAATTAATATTTTAACTTATTTTATTCCTCTTTTAATTAAATAATTGAAAGTGTTTTTGGATATAAAATACAATATTTTGATTATTTAGACCAACCAGCTGTTTGACCAACCAGCTTGTTGACCAAGCAGCTGTTTACTTTTAACTTCTGATAACACTACCTTCAGCTCTACAGCAACTTTACCATTAACTTTTAAATTTGCATTTTCTTGGTTATGCGTGACTCGATTTCAATAAACGATACACCGTTAGATTTGTCGTTAAAATTCCTATTTTTTAGGTATCCTGTAAATTTTTCGTAAACATTAAGGTTTTTAGATATTTAAAATTTAACATTTTAACCAACCGCCATTTTGAAACGGAAAAATATAGGAAAATGTAATTTATATGAAATATTACAGTTACATAGATGTACATGTGTACCAAGTTTCGTTATTGTATCTTAAACCGTTTCTGAGATATTCAGGTTTATGTAAAAAACACATACAAACAGCCAGACAGAAAACGGTTCGAGATAGGACACATGTTGTATTTCATTTTTTGCTTGTTTTGACCTCCCGAATATTCTGGTAAAGTTTGTCCCAGTGGAAGCTGGACACCCTGTATACTAAGTTTTATTGCTTTAGCATTAATGGTTAAAAAATAAACCGTTCCAGGATTTTTCTACCCCACTGAATATTAATACGCTAGGGATATTTTCTTCACAGTCATAGCTCGATAACGGCTGGACGGATTTTAACGTTTGAGGTGTCAAATGAAAGGTATTTTTACGCAGACTTGCCAATACGTCTCAGCATTTTAAGAAACTTACGGGATGTAATAAAATACGTCTTACAACACTTAAGATATATTTACACTTATACTGATTCACATACAGACGGTAAACATATATAAAAGATGGTACTAGGCTATCGATTTCGACCAGTCACACCAGTCATCATCAGGCCAATGAGAGAACTCCCATTCGCCTGTTGTAAGACGTCTTTTATTACATCCCGTAAGTAATAACAACACGTAAAATGCTAATAAAAAAGTTATTTTAAGAAAGACATCACTTAAATACAGTAAAGGGCTGCATTTTCGGAACAGTGGCGCTATCCGACGGTGGAAGTCTAAACTACGTGTTATTCGAAAATACAATATCCGCACTATTCTCAGATTTTATCATCCATTTTAATATCAGATGTTTTGTTGTATTTGTTCATAACTGATGTAACTTTTCGTTTGGTCGAACTTGCTCGGATTCGAGCAGCAGGACAACTAGTTATAATTAATAAATGATTACCACTAGGCTCTCTTGTCGTTACAAAAAGAAAGCAGAGGTGGTGGTCATGTGCGAGATATTTGGTCGGTGTTCTAAGACGCAAACCGGTTGTAGTTTCTTAACTTCAACGGTGAAGAGAAATTTCTAAATGACTCCCAGACTGGGGAAGCACATAATCACTGGGGGCCAAGTGAAGGGTATCGCTATTAGAGCCATACTTATCAGTCTGAATGCCCTACTAAGGTGAACTGTTATGGTGGCTTTCCCCACGTGAGCACTACTTGACCACAAGGAAGCGCGGCATGTAGCAGAGGAAAACACTGGAGATAATGTATTGTAGCGTTTACTCCCCTGTTCGATTCAGCTAAATGTTGCGTCTTTTCGCAGTTTGTTTGTTTTATATTCATGTAAGCCAATATACAAAACACTAATAATCATTTTCAGATAGTAGACAACATTAAAAGATTGTACTTCATTGCGTTTAGGGAAATGCCCAGTCTTTTGTTGAGAAAGAATTGACATCATTTCCTATATTTTATTACTGTATCGGAATCCCATACGAGACCAGATTTAGGCCTGGTTTTGCAACATCCATAAATAAACAGGAATCAGTTTAAATTCAACATGTAATGTGCAGGGATTACAAAGAGTTAAGAGCAGGTGCCGTGATTACCTACTGGCCGTAATCCAGGGGAGCAGTAGGTGTGACCAGCGGCGATTCATGTGGCCCTTATGTGGATTTTGGAGGGATTCTTATTCATGGTTAACTTTGTGTAATTATTTATCTGTGCATAGAATAAAAATTAAATTTAAATCACTATTTGATGTTCATTTATTTATATACACCTCTTTGCCCTTGATTTTTGACAAATTCGATATCTACTAGTGGTGTTAGTGCTTATATTAGCTAACTTTTATTACCTTTCATGTAGGGGTTGGGACATAAAAATATAAGTATACAAAATCAATGTGCACTGCAAATGTTTTTTTTTTCTCACAGTATATTTTTCCTTTGTGATAAATATAGGATCATCCATAAGACATGTCACAGAACATGTATCTCGTAATATTGTTCAGTCAATCAATAAACATATTTAAACTACGTTTAAATGACTGGGCTTTCCCATTTAGTTTGTCTTCCTTCAGAGCTATCACCGTATTAGACATAAAAAGCGGATATTTGTTCTGAACCTACTGACGTACCTAGTGGTGCTGCCGGTCTAGATCGATCTGATGCCAGTTGGAGCTGAACCTACCGAGGTACCTAGTGGTGCAGCCAGTCTAGATCGATCTGATGCCAGTTGGAGCTGAACATACTGACTTACCCAGTGGTACAGCCGGTTTAGATCGATCTGATGCCTGTGGGAGCTGAATCTACCAACGGCGACGTACCTAGTGGTGCAGCCATTCTAGATCGATCTGATGCCAGTTGGAGCTGAACCTACCAACGTACCTAGTGGTGCAGCCAGTCTAGATCGATCTGATGCCAGTTGGAGCTAAACCTACCAACGTACCTAGTGGTGCAGCCAGTCTAGATCGATCTGATGCCAGTTGGAGCTGAACCTACCGAGGTACCTAGTGGTGCAGCCAGTCTAGATCGATCTGATGCCAGTTGGAGCTGAACATGCTGACTTACCTAGTGGTACAGCCGGTTTAGATCGATCTGATGCCAGTGGGAGCTGAACCTACCAACGGCAATGTACCTAGTGGTGCAGCCAGTCTAGATCGATCTGATGCCAGTTGAAGCTAAACCTACCGAGGTACCTAGTGGTGCAGCCAGTCTAGATCGATCTGATGCCAGTTGGAGCTAAACCTACCAACGTACCTAGTGGTGCAGCCAGTCTAGATCGATCTGATGCCAGTTGGAGCTGAACCTACCGAGCTACTTAGTGGTGCAGCCAGTCTAGATCGATCTGATGTCAGTTGGAGCTGACCCTACCGACGTACCTAGTGGTACAACCAGTTTAGATCGATCTGATGCCAGTTGGAGCTGACCCTACCGACGTACCTAGTGGTACAACCGGTTTAGATCGATCTGATGCCAGTTGGAGCTGACCCTACCGACGTACCTAGTGGTACAACCGGTTTAGATCGATCTGATGTCAGTTGGAGCTGACCCTACCGACGTACCTAGTGGTACAACCAGTTTAGATCGATCTGATGCCAGTTGGAGCTGACCCTACCGACGTACCTAGTGGTACAACCGGTTTAGATCGATCTGATGTCAGTTGGAGCTGACCCTACCGACGTACCTAGTGGTACAACCAGTTTAGATCGATCTGATGCCAGTTGGAGCTGACCCTACCGACGTACCTAGTGGTACAACCGGTTTAGATCGATCTGATGCCAGTTGGAGCTGAACGTACTGACGTACCTAGTGGTGCAGCCAGTGTAGATCGATCTGATGCCAGTTGGAGCTGAATATGCTGACTTACCTAGTGGTACAGCCGGCTTAGATCGATCTGTTGCCAGTGAGAGCTGAACCTACCAACGGCCATGTACCTAGTGGTGCAGCCAGTCTAGATCGATCTGATGCCAGTTGGAGCTAAACCTACCGAGGTACCTGGTGGTGGAGCCAGTCTAGATCGATCTGATTTCAGTTGGAGCTGAACCTACCAACGGCGATGTACCTAGTGGTGCAGCCAGTCTAGATCGATCTGATGCCAGTTGGAGCTGAACCTACTGACGTACCTAGTGGTGCAGCCGGTTTAGATCGACATGGGATACCTGTATAGGTGTTAATGTGCCCACCAAAGGTCATTGTTGTGTAGTTTTCGTTGGTTAACGAACCACGAGTTTGATTTAAACTTGAGTTGACTGAGGAATGCAAGTGAGTGAAGCGATCTCCGAAAGGGGGTTTGGGGGCGAAGCCTCCAACGGCGATAAGCCTAATATAAACTTAATTAATATAAACTTGTATTATACTTCGTTCTCTGTTTTAGAAAAGGCTGTTGAACCTGTCATTCAACTTTAAAACTGATAAAGTATTCAATGGGCCAATATTTCACTAAAAGTCTCCGTAGCAAAACATGAGCATGAACGTACTTTTTTAGAGTTTTTATTTGTATTTTTCTAACACATAATGTTTGCGTGAGAGAAATGATTTGTGTGTTACGCCACATGGAACGGGGAAAACTAAACATAGCATTGCAAAAGTCTGGTTTAAAACTGTCGGTGAAAGCAACTAGTAATTATACAAAACAAGTACGTTACAACCAACAATGGACGTGCCGAACAACTGCCTGCGCCACACAATATGACCGCAATCTAAAACCAATGTTTTGACAACTGTGTCCCGCCATTGATTGTCGTTTGTGCACTTTGCATTTGACCACCACGAGTGTGTTCGTTATGGGTTCGTCATGAATTATAGCTACGTTACAATAACCCATACAAATTGTACGGTAAAACAGTTTGCTGATCCCAAGATAAGACTACATGTACTATGTTAGACGATAAGCTCCTGCCTTAACGTACATCAATTATAGCAATATTTCGTTCATACAATGACCAAACTAAAATTATTTAATGTGATTTTTTATGCTCGGCTGAGGGGCTCCCCTTACACCTATTATTGATCAATAGCATCACGAACAAATACGCAAGAGTTATCATTAACAAAGCCTAGTCAGTAGGCCATTGACATTAGGTAATTAAGCGAACGTATCTACAGCCGTCAGATCTGTCAATATGGTTGATGACAGTGATAGATATGTATGTCAAAAGGTCAAGTTGGATGTAGTCGTAGGAACCAGTTGGTGATCAAATAAAATAAAAATATGTTTTATTAAAAAAAATAGGGTTGCTAAAAGATTTTAGAGTAACACATACGTAAAAATAATCCTTAAGAAGATCAGTATTTAAATTTACAAAAATAAGTCTTTACTTTGGTAATGTTTTATTTTTCATACAAACATGTTAGAAATGTGGCTATTTTACCAAAACTGTTAATGACTTTCGCGAACAGAGCTTTCTCAATTTACTAACCCCAATGAACTATTATCGACAAAGCAAAAAGCTCCAACCATTTCCAAAAATCATTATTTAAATTTAAAACACTCCATTAAAATTCCATTATAACATCAAAGTTATGTAATTATTGTATAAAATGTAATTTTTTCTGTAGTTAATATGTCTGGTATAGCATATCAGTTAAATTTAAATGAAAATTAAGTAATACAAACATGCGATTGACAATTTAATATACAAAGTATATGAACGTTAATAATAATTTGCAGTGTGGCATTATATTGTAAAACACCCTGCCCTCTGGAGAAATAATGCCCATTAAACCTTTCTAAAATATTAGTTTACTTATGAAGAAATGTTACATAGCGGGTCAGTTTTACGGGCCTGAGAGCACAAGTTCAGCACTTTTAAAATAACTAGAGCTGTAAAATATTTTACGGTTTTATGAAATAGTCTAGTAAAAGGTTCAATCATAAATCTCCGTGACTCGTTGGAAATGCAGTAACTCTTACCAAAATAAATTACGTGTGGATTTAGTTTCGAAAGTAAAAATTTAACTTATACATATACGATTACTTCTTACAAAAGGAAAATTGCTTTTAACTTCTGCCTACGTTATACTGATACTATGTCCTGTTTTGGCACTTAATTTGGTGTTGCATTCTTTACTATACAGAGAATTCTGGAAATTTGTTTTCTTGAAGCCTGATATCTCAATAATTGTAACTAGTAGCCCGTCGCGGCTTCGCTCGCGATAACAGTAAAATGTTATCTTTGCGAAGTTAGTTCCGTTTGTTAAAGCACCTGGGGGACCGAGGTTTGCTCGAAAAGCCAGTCAGTTTAAAAAAATGCCTAGAGTACTTATTTGAGCATACATTTCACGACTCATCTCCAAGGCGAGCGTATTTGCTTTGCTTATTGCGTCTTGCTCGTTTCTTTTCATTTAGGGCATGTCCATTTTATATTAAATCTTCACTTTGAATTGTTCTCACAATGTAACCATAACTTAATCATGTATATTTAAAGTTATGTACACATTGGTTCTAATCACTATTCTCACAACAACAAAAAAGATAGTTTACCAAGAAAGTGTTATTTATAAAATGGAATGATTGCTTTTGAACAGCTGTTATGATTCTTTTGTTTTTATTTACAAATCTTGACCATAACCCCAATGTTAGTTTTTTTATCAATGTTTTATTTTTACAATCTGTTCTTAACAGTACAGAACAATGAGTAAAACTTAATAACATATTAGAATTAAACATATTACACAAATTGAATAAGTTACAGTTCAGTAACTGCACTTACATACTTCAAATTCATGTTGTACATTCTTTTTCAAAGCCGGAAAGGCAAATCGAGTGTTGAGTGTCTCTTCAAACGGGTGTTGTTTGAATTTAAAAACAATATACAGCCCGATGTGTAACTCACTCACGAGTACGAACTCTCAACCACTTCTATAAGAGATAGTACGTGAAATTGTGCATGCAGGTAGCTTTTACCTAGAAACTCCGAAGAAAATTGACAGAAGTTATAGTTTTTAATTTTAAAACCTCTAATTTGTATATTGAAAATTGGAAATTTTAACATTGGGATTATGGAGTTTCAAATCAAAACAAAAGAATCATAACAGCTGTGTCAAAATATCCAGTAAACTGTCAACGTAACTTTCACAAGGTAGATTATAAACACATGATAGGACCAATGAATAAAAAAAAAACATTTATAGTGGATCCCAAATGATCAAAATAGCATACTACATCAAAAATATTTTATGGGACATTGAGTTATAATAACAACTGGAGCGACCCCAAGCGGGATCTGAGGGTGGAGTCCTCAGCGAGCGAAGCGAGTATCTTTCTATTCAATACAATATTTTTCTATGGATGAGGTCTGATTAGAACACATTTATTAACCTATAAATTCCATAGTTCCAACATTTGGTAACACATTTTTTTTAGCAGGAGTAGGCAAAGGTTGTATTCTGATGTATTAACTACCCTCCTAACAAAGTATGATCAATAGGTTTAGTTAACTACTAACATCAGTGGTGAATAAATTAAAACTGTAAAGGTCGTCGGAGCAGATAAGTCCCAAAGGGCATACAGGATATAGGATACAGACCTGTTTTTGACTAGATTGCCTGCTGTCGTTCTACCAAATGAATGCTCAATTGGTCTAGTAAGTATATAATTGACATGGTAATGTTGAAGGACGTTAGGGTCTAGCCTCATTGGAACAGGAATAATCTCATAACTGTTTTTTTCGCGATGGACCCATCTTCCAAATCTCTGCTCAATAACTCCTGTACAATGTTGGACTTATTGAAGATGGACTTAAAAACTTATAAAATATTCGGTATTATATTCACAATGGCTACTTCGACAAACTGAGCTTTAAATACCATACCAAAATGTTGGCTTACGTGTTCTGTATAGCCAATGATTTATTATCGCGCCGTTATTTTAAACTGTTTAGTATACCTTTGTAGAGTAGTAAAGCAGTACGTGTCTCCTCCGTTCTGTGATAAAATATAATTAGCTGACTAAAATGCTCATTAGAACAAATATGGTTCATACTGTAGTGAAATATTAAGTAATCTGTACGCTTAAGATCGACTTTGTAGCAGTGCCGGACAAAGGGGTATAACCCTAATGACGTACTATGATTCAAACAGCCAAAAGGATTCCTCCTCCACACAAAAATAGGCAAAATATTTCATTTGATTCAGGACAGTCTTTTTTTGTGAAGCGCAGAACAAATCTGGCTTATAAACAGACGGACGGATAAACAAATGATTACACAAATTTAAATATCTCCGTTGCATACAAAATGTCGCTGCTCAAAGCGATGTAGAAAAATAACTTATCTTATTTATATATATAAATAGATTCCTTATCTGTAAAATCTGGTATTGCTAACATAGCTGCAATTCAAATCAAATTAATCCCCCTGTTGATATTATGGGCTAAAAACGAACTTTGAGAGCTCATGAGGCAAAGCCCCGTAGTCGAGAGAGCATGGAATCCCCAAAAGGCATATCTAAAGAGTGAGAGCTTTCGATTGATCCCAAATATGTATATAAATTAATAGTTTTAGGGGTCTAAAATCGCAGAACAAAAATCAAGAAATTCTTTTAATAATATAGATGAAGAATCAAGTGTAATTCTCAAAATAATCTTGTAAACATTTTGAATGTTCGATCATAAAAAACTTTCTTTTTTGATAATTTTACACCGGAACGAATTTTTTATTTGAAAAAAATTCAATTACTAATATATTTCTTGTTTAAAACTTAAAATATTTACTCGTTGCCAGTAATTACCTTTTGGAATTTTTCAATTTATCCCTACAGTTTTCGTTTCTAGGTTATTTTTTAGCTATGACAAATTAAAAGGTCACCATTTTAAAACGACCTAGGCTAGTTAAGTTAAAATTCAACTTCAGTTCCGAAGTAGTATTTAATATTAGTTTTAAGTATATTAAGAAGTTTTAAATAAAATCTTTTATATGTCTCAATATATATCGCTTTTTTAATAAAAACACGTACAGGTAGACTGTCACTAACGTGGCGGGGTTATAAAACAGACCAACTCCACATTATACTCCCATTTTAGTTGTGGAATCCGAAAATTACAAAACATTTAAAATATTTTGATATATATATATAATCAGATTTAAAAACTTAAACTAAGAATAATTTGTACAAAGTTGTTATATGGCATCAGATTATTATTGAGAGAACGTTTGAGAACGAGTTATACACTATAACAGATATTCCTATATACAACAATGGTTATTTAAAATCGTAGTATTTCGTGAGTTTATGCTCAGGCAATGATAAACCTTTCTCATATTTTGATTGCACATAAACTTTTTATGAAATAAATCAAATTCCAAAAGCAAACAATTATGATGTTTTATTAAATGTTCAACATTTAACATGTTCTCACTACTGTCTCTATAAATAGTGTAAAGTTTCAAACTACTTTGATTTCACATCGTTCTGCTAAGTCGCGTTAAAATAGTGTTTTAAAGAAGCGCACAATCAAATATTTGGCATATTATAAAGAAACTATTTGATAAGAAGTCGCACTGCCATCGAAATAACAAACTTCAAAACGCAAAAGGCTTTTCTTACAAAATATTTTAAATCTGATTTAACCAATATTCTTTTCATTATGCTCCGTACAATTTTTAAGATTTGTTAAGATATAATTTAGGTTAAGTATCTGAGGTAACTTGTTCTAAATACATGTACGTTAACTAACGTTTTTATTTTCTTTAGCACACGACCTCTGCATTGTATCTGTTTATTGACTGAACCTATTGTCCATGTTGACCTAATGGTGTAAATAAATAAAAGAAAAATGTGATATATATACAATATATATTTAAATACTGTTTACATATGTACGTAACCTCAAAGATAAATTACTACTCTCACGGTCAATGTGTTGTAATTGCTATTTTGGACAGTTAGCTTCTGGGTTAATTTTTAGTTTTAACGTTCAGACCTATTGGAAGTTGTTTGGGCAAAGAGTAAGAAAAGTAAGAGTAAGGATTATTATTATGCAGGGTGAGCCATAGCCTAGTAGAATTATCCTAATTTAAGGGGTTACCATGCAAAAGGTGGAGTAATTTTGATTTTCAGGAATGTTAAATGTATCGACCCCATGATGAAAAATCTAAGTTTTCGACCTAGTAGCCCTTATGCGTTTTCCGTCAGCTTCAACAACTCGTTTAAAAACTGTTATTTTTACTATTTCCTTAATAACTCACTGACAGTGAGTTGTAGGCAAAACACCGTTCCATCATATTTAAAGATTATAAGATTTCCTACAAAATTCATATATGATATTGGGAAATACGACTAATGGGAATGAAGAATCATGTGTATCAAATCAGTACAAAAATTACAAATGGATAAAAACTGGACTTTATCTCATTTTAGCTCAGCTAACTAATCCCCCATAAGGTTTACAGTAAAATAGATAAGCAGTTAACTTATAGAAAACAAAATTTCCTATAAGCTACATATATGGTAATGTAACAAATGTCCAACAGATGCATAGAAATAAAGGGCCCAAATTTAAATAAAAAGTTAAGAAAATGAAAAGTATCATTTAAGCCCGGCTTTCTTAAATATACCCTATTTTAGCTTACGTTTAAGGTTGAATATGTGCTATTTAAGCTTTTTATATGACGTTACATACTGCATTGAAAAAAGTTACTTCTGTCCTATAAATATTAATAAAAAGTATGTCAAGTGAAATAGTCAAGGTTAAAATTAAATTAGGCTAATACTATCAGTCCGTACTAAGACGAAATCACTATATAGACCAGAAAATAATTGTTCTAGTTGTGCATATTTATATAAAGGGTGTATCCGAACTTTGTTTCCGCGTTGGGAATCCTTGGGCCGATACAAGAGCAATTGAAAAAAGGTATAAGAAAATGGCAACTTGATTATCGGAGTGCATTTGTATTAAAATTTCCAATTATTTGTTTAATATATAAAATTGAAATTTTTATACAACACGATTTAAGACATGTTTTAACCACAAACAAATCGACAGATGAATTTTATACATACGTTATTTTAAGATCTTCTTGACCCAATTACAAAAATCTCAAAGTAGGATTATAGAGTTTGGATACACCTTGTAATTAATGTTTATCAATAAACTGTTTAGGAGCGTCTCGTTGGTTTAGTGTAAACATAATTTCCTGAGCACACAAGCCATGCCTTATCTGTGTTGCTCTGGGAGCAGTGACAGCGTGTTTACGTTCTCCTGTCTACCTTCTTCATACATGTCGTCTTAGCGTAGAAACGAACCATGAAATACCCTTAAAGCTGTCAAGCACCGCTCTGGCAGTTTAAAAAATGCTAAATGGTTCACCTACATCATTATAAGTTATACAGGGTATGTATAAAATACACCGACAAACTTTGGGATATTGTTTCTGAGGTCAAAACAAAAAAAAGTTATATAAGTATATAGCCTATCCATCTTCGTTTTCCGTCTGTCAATCTCTATGTGATTTGTACAAAACAATTCATAATATACGAATAGATTAATATATGGTTTTAAAATTTACAACGAATATTGATGGGTATAAGTTCTATTGCCCTGTGAAGTTTTAGTTTTCTAACCTTAACCGTTTCAAGATGGCAGCCGTTTTAATTATTTGTTAAACAATAACTCCAAAATCTGTTTAAAAACATTTATAGCAATAACGTTTTATAGTAAATGTCATTACGTGTGTAATGAAACCTAAATTTTAAAAATCAGATGAAAATAAGCAAGCTATGATTGTTTAGGTGTATCAAGTCACGGCATTGCAGTGCCGCCAGCGTGCACTTCGCGCCTGAGGTACGGCGCAGCGGGCGGCACGGCAATACCGAGACCTGATACTTAAAAATCATAGTTTGCTTATTTTTCACCCGATTTTTAAAATTTAGGGGTCATTACATTTGTAATGACATTTACTATAAAAAGTTATTGCTATAAATTGTTTTAAACCTACCGATTTCGGAGTTATTGTTTAACGAATAATTAAAACGGCCGCCATCTTGAAACGGTTAAGGTTAGAAAACTAAAACTTCATAGGGCAATAGATACCCTGTATTGTTTAAAGATTCTGAGTTTATTATAAGCACAAGTTATTGCTGTGCATGCGGATCGTCTTAATTGAAATGTAGCAATGTAAAATACGATTACATCCGCTACAATCATCCTTTCGAGGTCAAGTATTCTACGTAATATCTTTTAAATGATATACAAGAGATTACAAGACAATGACATGGAATTTACAAATTATATACTTATGTATATATATACTTTTTGAAATAACGTACGGAATCGATATGTGTAGGGATGTAATTTTGTAGCAAAACACTTCTAGTTTAAATTATTAAAACGATTTGGGTGGACATAACATCACTGATTGAGAAAACAAGTTTAATTGACGTTTCGGGATCTGGAATCTGATGCTGTCTTCAAGTGAGATGAAATCCTAAAACATAATTTAATTAGTGGCACAAACCATTCAATGCTGGGAAAAATTAGAAAAATCTAAAACTATGAAAGCAGTCAAAAAATGAAATTAAAACCAATCACGAAAGCCAGGCATTCAAGGGGAACAGCACAAGGACTGCTCAGCGCGGCAACTCATTCTCGCTCGACATCACACAAGGATTGCTCAGCGTGGTAACTCAGGCTCGCTCGACCTCACACAAGGACTGCTCAGCGTGGCAACTCAGGGTCGCTCGACCTCACACAAGGACTGCTCAACGCGGTAACTCAGTCTCGCTCGACCTCACACAAGGATTGCTCAACGCGGTAACAAAGTCTCGCTCGACCTCACACAAGGATTGCTCAGCGTGGTAACTCAGTCTCGCTCGACCTCACACAAGGACTGCTCAGCGCGGCAACTCATTCTCGCTCGACATCACACAAGGACTGCTCAGCGCGGCAACTCAGGCTCGCTCGACCTCACACAAGGATTGCTCAGCGTGGTAACTCAGGCTCGCTCGACCTCACACAAGGACTGCTCAGCGTGGCAACTCAGGGTCGCTCGACCTCACACAAGGACTGCTCAACGCGGTAACTCAGTCTCGCTCGACCTCACACAAGGATTGCTCAGCGTGGTAACTCAGTCTCGCTCGACCTCACACAAGGACTGCTCAGCGCGGCAACTCAGGCTCGCTCGACCTCACACAAGGATTGCTCAGCGTGGTAACTCAGGGTCGCTCGACCTCACACAAGGATTGCTCAGCGTGGTAACTCAGTCTCGCTCGACCTCACACAAGGACTGCTCAGCGTGGCAACTCAGGCTCGCTCGACCTCACACAAGGATTGCTCAGCGTGGTAACTCAGGCTCGCTCGACCTCACACAAGGATTGCTCAGCGCGGCAACTCAGTCTCGCTCGACCTCACACAAGGACTGCTCAGCGCGGCAACTCAGGCTCGCTCGACTTCAAACAAGGATTGCTCAGCATGGTAACTCAGGCTCGCTCGACCTCACACAAGGATTGCTCAGCGTGGTAACTCAGTCTCGCTCGACCTCACACAAGGACTGCTCAGCGCGGCAACTCAGGCTCGCTCGACCTCACAAAGGATTGCTCAGCGTGGCAACTCAGGCTCCCTTGACCTCACACAAGGATTGCTCAGCGCGAAAACTCAGGCTCCCTCGACCTCACACAAGGACTGCTCAGCGCGGCATTTCAGGCTCGCTCAACCTCACACAAGGATTGCTCAGCGTGGTAACTCAGTCTCGCTCGACCTCACACAAGGACTGCTCAGCGCGGCAACTCAGGCTCCCTTGACCTCACACAAGGATTGCTCAGCGCAAAAACTCAGGCTTGCTCGACCTCACACAAGGACTGCTCAGCGTGGTAACTCAGTCTCGCTCGACCTCATGGTGCTGCTGCATTATAAACATTATAGCAATGCATTTTTTAAATTACTGGTCCCCAACCTAAGTCCTAACATGGAAAACTGTAACACTATTGCAAATATTATACATATTTGTGATTTAAGACTACACCGATGCACAAAGGGGCGTTGATTCCTTGGATAGTTTAAAATGAAATCATTATCGTCGCAATAATAGAAGCCAGCCGTGGATCGTAAACTACCAAACACTCAAAGTGTAAGGGCGCCGACGTAGAAAATCGTTTCTTTTCAGTCCTGAAGTTACGCGTCTTGCCCACTGAACTTTATATGAACTGAATAACACGTTTTTATCATTCATTGTACTGAAAATAATTCTTATGGTAAAAAAGGTTGGCCATTACTTTCTACCTAACCAATGACAAACCTTATCTCTAATGGGTTGATTACATTCATTAAGGATTTTAAAATATTTAAAAACAAATATTTTTGTTTTTAAATATAATGTTAAACCAAACCTATCAACCACATCCTGAACGATTTTTTGCGCGTGAACTTAAGGGAAAATATTAATTAAAAGACTAAACGTCTACTAAAGTTATAAATAATAAAAAATAGCTAAACTATAACACGTTTTGAAATATTGCAAACTGATCAGATGCGAAATTGAATTTAACTGTAAAAGTGCGATGGGATGAATGAGCGGAGGCCAAAGGCTGAACCAGAATAGTATATTTCATCACTAGTACAGAAAGTGGTATTTCCGGTACGCGATCGTGTTTTCCGTGCGAGGCTACAGCGGAGTTATGAACGGTACTTTTCATCTCACTGTGAATAATAATTATAAATAGACATTTTTATCTGGTTTACTAAGTAATATTTTTTACAAAAAATTACAGTAATAGTGTTTACATTGTTTTCACATTTATCTGAGAACTTGATTAATGAGAACAGGTGATTTTATTCGAAAATTCATTTGAAAAACTGCTGAATTTACATTCGCACGCACTGTATTTCCGTTTATATTGCCAATTAAAATAACAAGAACATCCTATTTCAGGGCGGGAAAATCTCCTGCTGTTTTTCCGGATCCAGAGTGAGAAATTGTCGCTTTGGTATTAAGAGTTGGTACCGAAAATAACTACTTTCGGAACAGTGAGATTTAAATACAATTCCCATTCCATATCAGCTGGGAGTCATTGTTGTTTGTGCAATTATGTTAACTCTTTATAATATATAACAATCCAAAACATATGTCGAAAACCTTTAATAATATTAAAAATATGATTTAATTACATTAATTTCAAAATAATTTATTTCAAATAAAATATAATAAAAAACACAATTACTACATTCCCCAAGTGCAGAACGCCCGCCAGCTAAGACAGTTTTATAAATGTATACATTGTTTGGTACCAGTCCAATAACCGTATTTTTTAAACTATATATCGTGAGGTTAGTCCAATATACAACTTATTAGGTCCCCTTAAGTATACTGTTCTACGTTAATTATTGGTTAACCTATAATTATTGGGTTAACCTATTGTTAGTTGTATTTATTATTTAAAGTAAACTACGTCATTCTCAGAAATTAACATACAAGAGTTAATGAGAAATAAATTATACAAAAGTTAAACTTGTAAGTTTAGTTCGTAAGTTTAAATATGATAAAAACCTGCGGAAATGGTCAAGGATTGAGTAATTTAATCAGTCTAAATGTATTTTAATTGTCATTTAACAGCCAAATTAAACTCAAAAGTTGTATTTAAAGGAGTTAATTAATTACCGAATATTTACACATGGCAGCATATACTGTATATGCGGCGCATTGCATTCATATTTAATTGCAGTTTCGCATTTAAAACCATTTTACATAAAGCAATGAAACTTGAAACAACAATATTGTATCTATACTTCAGATTCAGGGTTGGTGTTTTTTAAAGTGAGTTCAATGGTAAATTTAATCAAGTGAACATCACTGAAGAAGGGGGTAAAACTTATACGTTGATTTGTCTTTTTACTGTACGGTGTACTTGTAAAATTCGGTGGCATGAAAAAACAGTATTTATATCAATAATATGAGCATCTCATTGGAATAATTTATAACAATTGTAAATGTGTTAAATTTATATGTATCTAGTAATTTTGTTACGTACACTGGACAATAGACACTAGACTCATTGGAATAAATTATAATAGTATTGTTATTTATTAAATATTATTGCCACATTCTTATCATCGGTCGTATTCGTGACGTCGCAGCCGGGCAGAGGTCCCTTGTCTGTTTTCCACCATTACTAGTAATAAAGCGAACTCTGTCATTCTATCCATTTCGTTTGGCATTTGGATCGCCTAAAACTTTAGCAACATTGTGGAACGAAATTTCTAAGGAACCTCCATGCTGTACTTTATTGATAGCGAATGTAAACAAAAACATTAATATATATTACAGTAATATCCTTATTAAAGACTAGACAACAGGTACATCAATGTCCATAAAAGAATAAATGTTTCCACCAAACCGCCTTAAATGTAAAACTTGTATCGATAATAATGTTGTTATTCAAAGTTGTATTAACGGTGTAACAAACAAACAAATGGTGTATTTAAATTATTTAGAAACAGATGGTGACAACAACTAATTACACGACGCCCTCACGTTACAACTAACAGCGGACGTGCCGAACAACGGCCTGCCGCTATAAAATGTCAACTCAATTTAAAACCAATATTTTGACATTTGTGTGTCGTAATTGATTGCAGTGTTGCGGTTTTCTGTTCTTTGAATACGACTAATGGCTTTGACCGTTTTTTTGTGGCACTAAAATTGTATGTTAACCTCTAAATGGTACATTGGTGAAAGTGCTGTTTTCTGAAATTCCTTTCTAAAAAATATGAAAAAATGTGAACCCTCTCAATTAATCTTTATAACTGTGACATGAAGTTACTGCGTGTCCAAACAATTTTAATACAACGCGTTTAAGGTGTTTCTTGTCGTATCACTTAGTATTGTTAGCGGCAATTTTAGAAATCAAACTCATCCTGATTATTTAGCAAATTTAACATGACACGATATATACATAACTACATCAAAAAGGCCACGTTCCAAGTTATATAAAACATCATGAATAAGCATGATTTAACATTTATAATAATTCAACATAAAAGTAACTTTCGGCTGACTACGCAGGTTTTTCAGCTACTGTGACTCCAAAAAAGGTGAGGGGTTTAGACAAAAACCAACATGTCACAACCAAATTGAAGCCACATATCTATTTTCGTTAAATTGTATCCAAAAATAGGCGAGATAAAATTTGTTATTTATTTTCCATAAGATGGGCAGCGTACTGTATATCTGAAATCTATTATATAAAAAAGTGGTGTTTTTATTATTAAAACAACTGTGAAATTTGCGTATTTTTATATTTTCTCCAAAACCACCAAAACTAGACCAATGTTTACAAATAATATTTTTTGTAAAGTTCTACTATGTACTTAAATCTTACTATGCCACCCAGTGTGATACCTTATCCCCTGTAGGGGAAATCCGCTGAAAAAAACTGAGATGATTTGATACAATTTCTGTTGTTAAAGACACCAAGAATTTAAAGAGACAGGGTCAACATCCACCCATAAAACATCGTAGTCAACATGCTATGATGATGCTACGAATATACATGATGATAAGTGGATATATCAACAGTTGTCAGATCTGTCGATATTGCAGTTAACATTGTATCGACAGATGGACATGTGAGGTCAAGATGGACGAAGTCTAACTAGACGTTACCTCGTCCCTGGGGTTGTAATACTGGACTGAGAACAATACGCGGATATATCAAAAGTTGTCAGATCTGTTAGTATTTCAGTTGGCAGCGCATCGACAGATGGGCAAGTCGTGAGGTCAAGATGAGTGACGTCACCTCGTGGCCTGGGGTTGTAATACTGGACTGGGAATGATAAGTGGACTTATTAACAGTTGTACATATGTCAATATTGCAGTTGAAATATATCGACAGATCGACATGTTGTGAGGTCAAGATGAGTGAAGTCTAACTAGACGTCACTTTGTGCCCCGGGGTTGTAATACTGGACTGGGTATGATTAGAGGACATATTAACAGTTGCCAGATCTGTCAATATTCCAGTTGACAACACATCGACGGATGAACAAGTCGTGAAGTCAAGATGAGTGAAGTCTAACTAGACGTCGAGAGGTCAATTGGAGGGAAGACTAACAATACACAGTGCACTGGGATTCTACCATAGCCCATAATTATAAATTCTGTTGTTGTTTATGAGTTACTCCTTATACTTTAAAAGATTTAATTTACGTACAGCTATGTTTAAAGTCTCTTTTATACGAAATATATATCACTGCAATTCAATAGGGCACTATACTATTATTATTGGCTGGAAAGGTTTAACATTGGCCATTATTGTCTCCAAATCATGAATAATACGTGGATATATCAACAGTTGTTAGATCTGTTAATATTTCAGTGGGCAGCGCATCGACAGAAGGGCAAGTCGTGAGGTCAAGATGAGTGAAGTCTAACTAGACGTCACTTTTTACCCTGGGGTTGTAATACTGGACTGGGGATGATAAGCGCACATATTAACATTTGCCAGATCTGTCAATATTGCAGTTGACAACACATCGACAGATGGACATGTTGTGAGGTCAAGATGAGTGAAGTCGAACTAGACGTTACTTTGTGCCCCGGGGTTGTAATACTGGACTGGGGTTGTTGATAAGTGGACTTATTGACAGTTGTAGACCTCTCAATTTTGCAGTTGAAAACACATCGTCAGATGGACAAGCCGTGAGGTCAAGATGAATGAAGTCTAACTAGACGTCACTTTTTGCCTTGGGCTTGTAATACCGGACTAGGGATGATAAGTGGACTTAATAACAGTTGTAGACCTGTCAACATTGCAGTTGACAACACATCATCAGATGGGCATGTCGTGAGGTCAAGATGAGTGAAGTCTAACTAGACATTACTTTGTGCCCTGCGGTTGTAATACTGGACTGGGGATAATAAGCGGGCGTATTAACAGTTGCCAGATCTGTCAATATTGCAGTTTACAGCACACAAAGATGGGCGTGTCAAGATGAGTCAAGTCTAATTAGACGTCACCTCGTGCCCTGGGCTTGTAATACTGGACTGGGGATGATAAGTGGACTTATTAACAATTGTAGATCTGTCAATATTGCAGTTGACAACACATCGACAGATGGGTATGTCGAGAGGTCAATTGGAGGGAAGACTAACAATACACAATGCACTGGGATTCTACCATAGCCCATAATTATAAATTTTGTTGTTGTTTATGAGTTACTCCTTATACTTTAAAATATTTAATTTCCGTACAGCTATGTTTAAAGTCTCTTTTATACGAAATATATATCACTGCAATTCAACAGGGCACTGTACTATTATTATTGGCCGGAAAAGTTTAACACTGGCCATTATTGTTTTCAATGTAGTCTTTTTACATTAACAAATCATTGGCCACCAGATAATAATATTGTCTAAAATATGTAATTCTTATTGGTCAAAAATACTGTTTATAATTTAGGAAAAATCCGTATTAATTTATAATTACAAAATAGCACAAGCAGTTATGTATAACTACGAGTTTCTTTACTGGTAACCATTTAAGAATTGGTCGGAAGCATTCAGTGGTTAAGGTTTCATGCCAGCACCGGCTTTAAATCACCTTTTACATCTGACCCTGATTAAATTTGTAATGTTTATTTTTCAATAAATTATTTAATGACGTTTAAAATAGCTTTTGTTGGCTTAATACAAACATAATTTCCTCAGCACACAAGCCATGCCTTATCTGTGTTGCTCTGGAAACAGTGACAGCGTGCTTACGTGTTCTCCTGCCTACCTTCTTTACACATGTCGTCTTTGTGCAAAAGTGAACAAGATATCGAAAATTATAGCTTGTGAAAATAATATTGCTTATTAAATTTTACAAATTTTTATGATTTTCTTCCAAAAATGGAGAACGCGTTGTAAGATGCAAGACGTATAGAAGAGAAGAAGGAAGACTAATTTCTTGATTTAAAAAATGTTTAGTGAGTTGATTGATTTTTATCGCCTAAATCCACATTCACGTCCCCCTGCATTAAAACCCTGTCACCTTTAACCGGTGTCATACTGGTGGTCATTTACCTCATTTTGACTACACCTAATGCCTACATACAGGCAAACTAAGAAAATTGTGTAGACATTTTTTTTTAATTCTGATTACGTAATAATAAATATATTTCAATATTCATTTAAATGTAATTAATTGATTATTAAGTATCAAACAAAAACATCTTACCATTGCAGACCCTAGCTACTATTTTCGATTGGCAGCGCATTGTTTTATATTAGTCAAACAATTATTATGGGGTTTAGACAATATAAGGAATTTTCATAAGCTTGAGCTTCGTCGCTTCTACCTTGAGCCCAGTTTGAAAATTGTGTGAAGGTTCAATACTCAATCCAGCTTTCATTTGTCATTAGCCTAGTAATTAATCATGTTTTTAACGAAATATTGACGTAATTAGATCCTAATAAGTCCGACGTTTAGACCATTTCCTACCAACGTTCGTTAAAAATACCATTGTTATAAAAAAAGTAATATAATTAAAATAAATAGCCCTATTATGAAGTCGACATCCCTGTGCCTATAAAATGAAAACGGGTACAGGGTACAGCTTTGAGGCCAGGTGAAATGTTTTGTCACTGACCCTTCTATTCTCCTGCCACCAAATACATACAATCTTCACTCGCGTTTAGTGACTGTTTTATCAAATATCATCATTATATTAAAAGAATAAGGTGATTTTAGTGTAGAAGATTATGACCAAACGACTGGGTCGATTTTGATGATTTACGTGTCGTTTGAAAGCCCTTAACGTCCCGATGTGCCTTTTGGGGGTCTCAAGTCAGTGCGTGGAACCAGAAACCCTTGGGAAGCCCTCAAAGTACGGTTTTGGTTTAAATAACATTGGGAATCAAAACAAAAGAAGCAGAAGAGCTGGGATTAAAGACACAAACATATGGTCTGCTAGATCTGATTATTTTATTTTGGTAAAAATATCGGTAAGACATAGTCACAAATAAAATATTTAATCGTGTTTAGAGATTTTTTCCCAACTCTTTCATGGAATTTAATTTTAAATAATTACATGGATAATGGTTTTTCATTAGTTTATTGATTGGTTAGAAATATATTCAATTTATCACACCTTACTTATAAATTGGTTCGCAGTTATATTATTTTTAAGATGTTATGTTTAATGGAGATAGAATAGGTACCTTAATAGATATCCTTAAAATATATTTCTTTATAAATGTATCTTAGTACCATACTATCATAATATGTTGTTTACTAAGTTATCTTAAGTTGATTCCGAAAGGTTGGGTCTGAGAGTTTCCGGCAGAGAACTGGCCACCGTTGGGTGGAAACTTTATCGGCTTACTCATGACCCCTGAACTCAGTAATGAGTTGTATTGTTCTGCTCCAAGCTATTACACCCAAAATTGAAGCTTTTTTACCCTAATTTACGTATTTACGTATCAGGGTATTTCAGAGATCTCTAATAATATTTCAGGATAAAACAATGGTCAAAACATTCTTTCTTTTTTTATTCTTAAAACAAAAAACCTCAACTGCCCGTCATCATAGGCTATTGACCTGTGCGGTGAACTAAAGACAGCGAGGTACCCTTACGGCATTATCACATTGGCAAGCCATAGGTAACCGCTCATGATCTTACAGGAATCGGCCGGTACCGGGATCGAACCAGCCACGTCTGACGTACTAGTCAGGCACTTTACCTCTGAGCTACCGAGTCCGGACAATGTTCTTTCTTTTAATATATGCTCTATCTCACTCAGTGTTCCGTTGGTGCGCACGCATTATTATTCAATATTATTTGAAAATATTGTTATACCATCCTAATATCATTGGAACTAGTTTAAAAATTGATTTGAAACTTGGCAAATATATTCTTCTTCTTTAAGGGGTAATTTAATATTGAATTTGAAATTTTCAGCTTTTACGGTTCCAAACTGACAGCATTTGCAATTTTCTAAAGCTTATTACTTAAAAAACGGAAAATCTGTAATAATTTATTCAGATACATTAAAGGTGGTGTAAAGGTTTTAATTGTCACTCATTAACAGCTGAGTAATTGGAATTTTTACGAAGAGGATCGTACAAATTGGCTGTAATTAAAAATAAATGCAATAGTTAAAATAATTAAAAATCGTTGTTTCTCAGCTATTAGTTGAGTGATCAATTACGTCTTTATAACACATGTTAGGCCGTACACATTTCATTATGTATATAAATAGATTTTCCGCAAATTTGCTGTTTTTAAAACATAATTGGTTCTAAACTAATTTAAACGGTCATATTTTGAAATAGTAGAAGCTGAAAATGATAAAATTTAATGCTAAATTAGCCTTAAACAATAATAGTAGGGGGGTTTTGACAGTTCGACGTGTGGAGGGTCCCGTCATTTGCATAACAATGGAACCCCCCGCAATTATGTATTATTTTTTTATTTATCCAATTAATAACATTTGTGTTAATTAATCATAATTTTATTAATTATTCATCATTGTTTATCAATTAATCATAATTTTAATCAATCAATCATAATTTGACATATCATTTGCATTTCAATAGAGCCCCCCTCCGGCGGCCATCTTGAACTTGATTCGAACAATAGATTTCCTGGAACCGAGGGTCTGGTGCCGTCCAGTCGGGGTAAACAATTACGAGAATTCATTTTGTTCTCTGAACACCTGCGTCGACTATAATAGACGCGCGCGGACATGTTCTAATCTGTAGGACCACCCGTTGCGCTCTAAAACTTTCTCATCGCGCCGAGCCATTAGTTTGTAATATTAATCACTGCTTGTCATCCATTGTCTTTTTCCGGGAACCGCTGTTCTTTTGAGACTCTTTGTTCGATAAAGGTTTTGGAGTGACGGCTTCTATTAAAAGAGAATAATAGATCTTTCTTATATCTATTCAGTTGAAGTAAACACTTCCAAGAAGTAAATATTTTGGAAAATTTAAGTCGCGTCTTCAAGTAAAGGATCCTTTATATTTATTGTAGGTAAGGTCTGGTGGTGAAGTTGTCTTACGAACATGTAATATGACCTAGATATGAAATTTAAACTAAATCAGTCGGTAAATAGCCGATATATAAAGCGAAATGTACAAAACAATAGAACCCCCGCCTATTTTCCCCCCTCTTTCCGGCGGCCATCTTGACCTTGATTGGATTTCCTGGAGCCAAGGGTCTGGTGCCGACGAGTCGGAGTAAACAACAATACATCAATCACCTGTCATCCTTTGTCCTTTTCGGATCCTTTATTTGTTAAAAGCTTTTTGGAGGGACGATTCTTAGAAATCCTTTTTTTTCTTTGTTTTGCGTCGATAACAATAGACGGACACGTCGAAACCTGTTAAACCACCTGCTTCTTTCACCGGACCTCTCCCGCGCTCAGTTCAGTCTGGAGTTTTGAAGCAGCAAAACATGTCTAACATCGAGTGGGATTGCGACATCACCGACACCGAGTTGGAGGAGGCATGTGTCGCGGCGGAGACGTCAATGAAGATCAAACATAAGAAGAGGCCGATAGCCGATGAAGAAGATGATTACTTTGAAGGTGACGAGTTGTATAATCAAAACAATTACGATAATCACGTCTTGAGCCATTTTCATAAGAATAAGCTATGGCGTATTGACAAAATCAATGAATACGTTCATAAACCAACAATGTACTTGACTATTCAAGAACTGGAAGAGGAGCTGTACTCAAATATCCGAGGAAATAACAGCATGTGGAACCGTTGCCCGTCAGACGACTTGGAATGGGAATATTGGCAACGGGACATGGACTACAAAATAAATTTCTACCCCATAGAACAGGAACACCTTCAGGGTATCGAGTACGAGCAGAAGTACATGATGCTCGTCAACATGTGGTGGAATCGGCGAACTGATGAACTTCACCCCGACGAAATCACAAAATTTTCCATAGATAAAAAATAAATATTTTTCCCTTGACCTCCTCCTCCTCCTTCTTCGGATAGAAATTGGCTCTTTTTAGGGTCTATCGGTCCTTCTCAGGACCACCTTAGCTTTTCAAGTTAGGGACAGAAGAGAATCTTCCCATTAAGGGGAGATTTTCTTCGATTTTTCTTAAGTTTGACCCCCCCGCCGGCCAACAGTCTTGTTCGTTTCATAGAGCGAGATGGAAAGCGCGGATGATGCAAGAAGAGCAATTGCCGCGTAGTAGTATAATAAGGAGAGTTGACGGCCATGAGGGTGTACGATCTCATCGATGAGAGTTGCGAATTTCGAGGGCGCTCGCGACAGCTGTAAATGGGCATTTTTCTGCTAAAACGACTTGAAATGGCCACCTTTTTCCCTTAAATTTCATGTTTTTAACCCAATTTTGACATGCTAAATTTTCTGGATTAAATTCTGAGGCGTATGAGAGAGGCGAGACCTGATTAAATTATAAGCACCCGCAACAGCTGTAAATAGGCATTTTATGCTAAAACAACTAAAATTTGCCCCCTTTTCCCTTCAAATTTCGTGTTTTTACCCCAATTTTGACATGTTAAATTTTCTGGATTGAATTCACATAACGTCGTCGGGAATCCCCAGAGCGCCCGCGACCGTCAACTGACAGAATCTTGCCAATTCGAAGCGTCGTTAGGTTTTTGTTAGCGAATACTCAATTTCACCGCCGTAATGCAGTAAATATTTGTTGATTCTCTATGAGTCTGGTTATCTGGCGGTACGCGCCATTATCATTCAGCAGTGACCTTAGGGTTATCCAAACAGACCTCGGACGGACGGACCTGATGAATAAACCAATATATATTGAATTATAACGATAAAATACTAAATTGTACCTTTGATTCTTGCTTTTTATATGCATAACAACGTTAAAGTTGTTTGAATTATTTGATGTACCTGATTATTTTTAATTATTCATCAATATTCACTTAGAAGATTTTCTATTATAGGTGTATTAAAATGACATCGTTGAAAGTCGAATTCTGCGCTAAACTGATATCTAAGTCCCACATATCACACCATGAACAAATATGTTAACCTAATCCCAATAAAGACGGTTCATGTTATAAAATGAAGTCGTGTAAAAAATGTGATAAATCAATTACAAGTTAAAATTTTAGTAGACATTTAAAAATATGTAATGGTATTCAAAATCAAGCTCAACCAACCCCTTCCGACCAGCAGATAAACCAATCAAGTGTAAGCGGAATTCAAAATTTGAAACGTGCTCGCTCATCAGTCGTGAAAAAATCCAGTTCTGAGTATAAATAAAAGTGTCCTCAATGTAATAAATTAATAAGAAAAAGCAACATGAGCTATAATTTAAAAACTCATAAAGAAACCGTTCAGCCTAAATTAGATTCAAATCACGGTGGTAATATTTATGATAGCGATGATGAGCCCACTCCAGCAAAACGACCGCGACTTGATATCCAACCAGCACAGATAAGATCAGTTTTAAATATTTTACACGTTATTCTACTTATTATTTGGAATTTGGATATTTATACAGTAAATATTAAAATTTTTCTGTCCTATTAACCTAAACATGTTCAGTTTTAAAGGATTTTTTTTAAATTGCAGGTTATAAGAACTAATTGCCAAATTAAAATCGGCAACGCACGTCACAGTCATCGTCAGATATAAAATGAGTGTGATTGATGATTCAAAGGGATGAACGAAACGCTCACCCGTCCTAATCTGGGACTACCTTACAGCATCTTAATTGGTTGACTTATAAAGTCCGCTCGTCTGCGGATCACACCGTACAACTACCACGGTTACCAAGCGTCTCAAGATGGTGACGTGCGTCGACGATAGTTGATATACCGTGACTTGCGTTCGTGTAAAGTAAACCAAATCAGTATACTATAACCAAAACAGTACTATAACTAAATCAGTTTATCTTATGTAAGGTGAACCAAATCAGTTTATCTTATGTAAGGTAAACCAAAACAGTATACTATAACCAAAACAGTAGGGGGCGCGATTCACGCCCTCCTTTGAATTACCAATTTCACATTAAAATATGCATTTTAAGTTAATTTGGCCTTTTTAGGGCGTTTAAGGACTCTAAACTACAAATGTATAACAACCATCATCAACGCACGTTACGGTATGTCTACCTCTGATGAAGTAGATTTGTATAACATCCTATTTTCCTTCAGACAATCGTCGTTGAAGGGGATGGTATCAATACATCCCCCTTTAGTTATTAGATTGATTCGCACCGTAGGCCTACAACGATCGCGGTTACCAAGCGTCTAAAGATGGCAACTTGCGTCGACGATGGTCGTTATACCGTGACTTGCGTGAGTGCCGTACAGACGCACTTATAACGAATTGTTAGACTACGTCCAGACGCTCATTATTATTATTGATTAAACTTGTAATTTACAATTATATTTATTAAAAGTGAAGTATAAGTTCGTTAAAAATATACAAATAAAAACTTTCAAAATCTATATTTAGACATGGTGAAAAGAAGATTTAGTGGTAGCGATATAGTCAATACTTTAGTTAAAAAACAGACGATTGATGATGAAATGTGGCCTGACGAAATGAC
Organism: Allygus modestus; assembly: GCA_963675035.1. NCBI lineage: Eukaryota > Metazoa > Arthropoda > Insecta > Hemiptera > Cicadellidae > Allygus > Allygus modestus. The sequence goes on along the minus strand of OY776111.1, from coordinate 100,512,200 downwards.
ACCCAAAGTGGCTAAAAGAATTGAAGAATTGCATGAGCGGTGACGTGAGGATAGTGAGAGAATTCAAAAACATCAAGCGGAAGAGAGGGCAGAATTTTCCAGAAAACACTCTCCTCTCTTACCCGTAAAACATAAAAACGAAACTATACTTTTACTTTTACGCGATAACAAACCTTTGACAGTGGAAGAAGCAAACCGATTAGATAAATTACAAGACAAGCTAATTGCCGAAGCGGAAGAATATCGTGCTCGATAATTCAATGAGAAACAAGAGATCGAACGACAACGCGAACCAGTTGTTAATGCATTGGAAAAACTGACGAATGAATTTAAAAAGAAAGACGAAGAGATAAAAGAACTGCGAAGTAAACATAACAGACCCATTTTATTTAGACCGCGTGCAATGAGTACACCCAGTCGTAAAGTCTTTGAAAAAGTACAATGATACCGGTAAATGATGCGAATTTCCCAGAACAAGACGTTTTTGAAAAAGATTCAATGATTCCGGAGCAGAATTTACCACAACAAAAGGGCATTTTTGAAGAGGAAACGATGGTACAGGCCACTAGCACACCCTCTGCCCAATAGGATGATGATAAAATAGGAGTTTTGATAAATCGATTCAAGCTATCGTTGAAAGGAGCGGTACCGAGGTGGGCTCATTGGCGAGACAATATTTATCTAGAGCTAACGATGGAACATTTGGTCTTAACTATGGTATCGGCGAGCGAAAACTCAAAGTAGGAAATTCCGGTGTCACTATTACAAATGATGATATAATTATCGACAAGACGAACCAAAAACATACCGGTACTCCAGGCCTATGGAGACTTTAACACAGTCTGGAGATGTCGGGAGTGAACAATATACGAAAAGTGATAGAGATGCTTATAAAACGATTTTAATCGACTCTGGTGCGATATTTCAAAGCAACGATTCATCGTCCGGACGCCCCAAATCCAGTCAAGGGTTTAAGTGGAAAACTGATTAAACCTATGTGGGAAGAGCTTCGATTGGAGAATTTACGCGGAAAACCCACGGTATCCGGGTTGATAAATATCAGAACACTTGAATTTGTGAGAGCTATGGGATCCGGTCTGCTGGAAGAAACGAACAATCCAGTTGAATATAAATATATAAGACAATATGCGGATCTTATCATGAGGCTCTATTTCCTACAAGCAGAAGAGAGAGCTGGCAATAACAACTTCCATAGTGAAAAGTTGGGTATTGCTCAATTTATGTACGATCGACTGGTAGAATTAATAGCAAAATGAAAAGGACACAAGTCGGTTATGCGATGTGTGCTTGCTCTACGGAAACCTTCTGAGAAATACTTGATTGATTTAATAATAGACACCAAAGAATACCCAAATCATATTATTGATTTTATCTGGGACACTCTCAAACAATAGATCGGCCTTCCAGATGGTCCGATGTATTTGGCACGATGTTTGGCTGCATTACCCGAGAAAATAATAGAAGGATTTTTATTTTTAAACGATATTATCAACAAATTGCCCTTTGAACTTCATGCGCCAGGTATGCATTTTCTAGGACTTGGGACGAAACTTCAAGAACGCTTAGCTAGAGGTGATAAAGGTGTAAATCCTCTTGATGAAGCAGCAAAAGAACATGATGTATGGTATAGTAAACATAAAATAGCAGAGGATAGATGAAAAGCAGATAAAATACTAGAGGATAAGGCATTTGAACGCGTTATTGCACCTGATGCCAGTCTTTACGAGATACCTTTAGCTTTGGTTACAGGGGCAGCAATGTGGGCAAAACAGAAATTAGGCATGGAGTTAACTGTAACATTGCCGGACAAAGATGTTGAGAGTAATGAGGTCACGACGGAAAAGGCGGTGGAGGTCAAACATGGGTTCCGGAGAACTAATTTGGGACTGGCATCAGATAGGAAGAAAAATATGCTTTTATTTAATCGAAAATAGTGCATTTGTACGGGAATTATTATGGTATGAAAATAACGCTCCAAGTTATCAATCGCAACAGTGACCTCCAACCGCATGATAAGAGACCTCAACCGCACTGACATCACTCATAGGTCGACTGACATTAATTGAATTATTGCTTTAAAACTGAACTATTGATTCGCAAATGTACTTTTTTCGTAAACCTATCGGTGCTTCGACTTGGAAAGATATATTCGGTCAGTTGACGGTCGCGGGCGCTTTAGGGATTCCCGATGACGTTATGTGAATTCAATCCATGAAATTTGACATGTCAAAATTGGGGTAGAACAACTAAATTTGAAGGGAAAAGGGGTCAAATTGAAGTTGTTTTAGCAGAAAATGCCTATTTACAGCTGTTGCGGTAGTGAACAATAGACCTTTCACTCACAAAAGCAATAAATCATTAGAGAAAAATAGACCACCCACCGTGTGGAATTCCAGGAATTGGAACAAAAAACCGACACGTCGAAACCTATCGAATCTTCTAGAAACGGAACAAAAGACCTGCCACTCAAAAAGCAATTAATCATTAAAGAACAATAGACCACCCACCGTGTCGAATTCCAGGAATTATAACAAAAAACCGACAAGTTGAAACCTGACGGACCACCCACCGCGTCGAACCTTCCAGAAACCGGTCGAGCGCCATTTTGGCAGGAAAGGTTCCCGACCGCGTCATTCTTTGCTAGACCTTTGTTCCGAGCAGACGTGCCGCATTCATCATCGCATTTTAAGATGTCGAGCGCTAACGTTGTAAAGACTGACCCACTCACTGCTACTACCACGGCTTTCATACCGATAGCTCAACGACCATCATTTCAACCTACTGCACCGTTATCAGAACACGGCCTCACGGACCTCAAGTCGTCGCTGAACTCATGTAAAGCGAACTTAACGTCATACATCAGGATTTCTAACCTGCTAGAAGAATGCACCTACCCTGTCCATTCATTGGAGCGAGCCTACACACCGTTTGGTGAGATACTAGTCACCATCTTGGAAGGACAAGTCGGAGACGATTATTAACTGAGAGTCTGCCTACCGCGACGCTTCAACCCGGCCGTCAACGATCAAAACATCAAGTTCTACAACACGGGAGCGACTTCGTCTGGTCAAACATAGCCCACAGTCTGGCAATACATTCGCACCGTTGGAGTTCGTATGAAGGATGAAAAAAGAAAATATTTTGTATAGCAAGAAAAAGAGGATAAAAAAATATTATAATTTTGATAGGTTTTGTAAGTCAATACTTATAGTCACATTCAGAGCATAAACTGTTTTAATTTATTTATTTTACCCTAAAATTTCCTTTTTAGTACGTAGTTAGCTTGTAGTTTGTGGTCAGTAGTCAAGATGTACTTGAGGTGGAAACTTCCATTCTCAGCCATTGTGGCCGGTCAATCAGGTTGTGGTAAGTCACAGTTTGTGTCAAAGTTTATAAAACATATTACAGAAATGTGTGACACACCATTTTTCCGGATAAACTGGCATTATGGTAGTGGTGGTGGGAGTGGGGGAGGTGGCTCAATTAACTCAATCATTAATCACATTGAAGGTCTACTAAACTTGGAGGATTTTGATGGTAATCAGCCGATACTTGTAATTATAGACGGTATGATGCGTGAGGCTGACACTCGCGTAGTGGACCTCTTTACAAAAGGCTGTCACCACCGTAACGTAAGCGTGTTTTTTATCACGCAGAATCTGTTCAACCAGGGGCGAGGACAACGTAACATGTCGGTTGAACGCCCACTATATAGTGTGTTTCAAGAATCCCAAAAACAGAATGCAGATCAAATACTTGACCAGACAGATCTATCCGGTCGATCCGAAATTCATAGAAGAAGCTTACGCGGACGCTACACCTGCACGGATACTTGCTTATGGACTTGAAACAGTCTAAACCCGAGGAGATGCGTATACGTTCGAATATATTTCCAGACGATTGTGTGAATTATGTTTGGTCTATTGCTTCGTTTCTCGGAATTCTGCGCATGCGTTCTATTGTTATATTGTTCTCCTAATTGGACCCGTCACTTAAAAATCTTTTAAGGAATAATGGATCCGAAAAGAGCAAAGGATGACAGGTTATTATGTATTGTTGTTTACTCCGACTCGTCGACACCAGACCCTCGGTTCCAGGAAATCCATTTTTCCTATGAAGGTCAAGATGGCCGCCGGAGGGGGCGGACAAAAATGCTACAGGTGAAACTTGGAAGACAATTGCACCACCAGAAGTTACCTACAATAAATATAAAGGGTACTTTACTTCAAGATGCGACTTAAATTTTCAAACTCTTTACTTCTCGGAAGAGCTTAATTTCAGCTGAATAGATGTAAGAAAGAGCTATTATTCTCTTTTAATATAAGCCGTAATTCCAAAAGCTTTTAACAAACAGAGTCCGAAAAGAACAGCGGTTCCCGGAAAAAGACAATGGGTGACAAGCAGTGATTGATGTTACAAACTAATGGCTCGGCGCGATGAGAAAGTTTTAGAGCGCAATGGGTGGTCCGATAGGTTTGAATATGTCCGTGCGCGTCTATTATAGTCGACGCAGGTGTTCAGAGAACAAAAAGAATTCTCGGAATTGTTTACCCCGACTGGACGGTGCCAGACCCTCAGTTCCAGGAAATTTATTGTTCGAATCTAGGTCAAGATGACCGCCGGGGTAGGCAAGAATGCTACAGACGAAACTTACCATTGGGAGGGGGGAGCTTAATTGATATGCAAATGAGATGTCAAATTATGATTAATTGATTAAAATTATGATTAATTAATACAAAATTATGATTAATTGGATTAAAATCATGTTTAATTTTTAAAAATTTGATTAATTTGATTAATAAAAAAAATATATAAAAAGATGAATAAATAATTGCGGGGGGGGCTCCATTGTTGTGTAAATGAGGAGACCTTCGCCAGCCCCTCAACACGCCAAACTGTCTAAACCCCCTACTAATCATAATCCTTGTGCCAAATTTTAAGTCAATAATTCAATTAGTTCAAAATATGTGTTGCATTTATTTTTAAAATTTAGATGGAAACATTGAGCGACATATGTTTACCATATGTTTACATGACCTCCTTATTATAGTTAATGTTGTCCTTAGGAATAATATCTTGAAGAATCGGTAGATTTTTTTCAAACACTTCTATTTAAATTTATAACAATTAACTTAATTTATTATATAAATTATCGACTACCATGACATCTTCAACATTTAAACTATGTTTTCAAAAATAACTGAGAATACATCTTCATGGAATATGGTACGGCAACTCGACAAATGTTAACGTGCAAAATAAATTTGTATCAGTTTTCGGCTGAGCTTTACGTAGACTGTGGTTAGCAAGTGACAAAAACCTAATCAATGTGTCTATAAAACAAAGTGGGCTCACCTCATTGGTGAGGTAAACTATCTCTTGTTACTGTCGATCTGTCTCCTATACCTTTCTGTGGTAATTTTTAACCAATTAAACTTTAGCATTAAGTATTATTTATTTATATGCCTATAAATATATATATTTGTTCCAAAAACCCATACATTTGTGAAAAGCCTTGTGGTTTTACTTTGTTTGTGTTGCTTTTTCAAAAGCATAATAACACTACTGAAAATATCCTGTTAAGATTTGTTCTTTTTGCCGTTTTAGAGATAAAAGTAATATATTCATAATTTTCTTTGTTTTGTTAAATATTGTCTCCTGTGTTATACCAACGCCCAGCAACTGTAGCTAAGTTAATTTTCCTGCAACGATTTCAAAATTAAAACCTATTAACTTTTATTCTAAATTTTATTTGTATTTTCAAACTTTTTTATTGAAGGCGGGCATGCCAGATATAAAAAGTAAATATTACACATTTACTTTGATCCAAGATATTAACAAAGGTCGTTGCTATCTCGGGTATGTCAAAGCTAACTGACTGGCGGAGCAACAATAGAAACCAGCCGTGGAACGTAAACGACCAGTCACTCAACGTTTAGGGGCGCCGAAGTAGAAAATTGTTCCTTTTCAGACCTGAATTTTTCGTGTCCTGGCCACGATGTGTTGCTGTACTTTAAATGAAGTGGACATAACGTCCTTCATACTTACTCGATTGCAAATAAATACATTCTACAAAGTGAGAAACCATTCTTACTCTGCGACCAAGGTTGAGCTTTTTTTAATAGGTAACTAATTTGTTCCACAACCTAAAAATAACGCCGTAAATATTCCATTCAATGCTGGTAATGTTAATCAACTTTTCAGGATGGCTTTAAATCTTTCCTAACCGCTGCTCATTGATTAAACATGACTAATTCCTGCCTCCGCCTGGTTTCAATGGGACCACTTATAAAACACAATCAAAATAAATTTTCAACGTTGCATAGTACATGTAACCATCTTAGCAAGGTCACTATAAGGGCCCAGAAGAAAAACCGGGACGTCAGGATACTCAATGTGTTGTCAGAACGCTGCCACTGAATATTCTTTCCCTCTCACCGTCAAATATTTCCGTTCGGAGTAAGCAAGCGTTAAAACTGATATATATATATATATATATATATATATATATATATATATATATATATATATATATATATATATATAGGTGTCCGGAATTATTTCACAGTAAGTTGACCCTAAAAATAATAGGGATGGGCGAGTATCATATTTTTTGATAGAGTTGAGTCGAGTATTATGTAAAATGATCAAACGCGTTTGGCTGTTATTTATATTAATAAAAAAAGTCACACTGGTCATAGTTTTAAAGATTTCCTTCAAAAGTGGTGTATGAAGAAAACATGTAGTAATAACAGTCACTCTCTGTAAGCAATTAATCATTAAAACAAACAAAATCAAATCTCATCCTAACAAATACAAATTGTATAGAACCTTATCAAAAATAGTTAGACAAACAGGATACAGGGTACATCACAAACTCTAAACACGCATGCGCTCTAGCACTACTTTTCCATGTCCTCCACAAAATTACAAGATTGTTCATATGAGTGCACAAATTAATATTATTTGATTAATGATTAAACGTACATTTTAATTAAGAGGAGAAATCAAACCCTTGAGTACTGAAATTGTATTTAATGCATAAAAAATAACAAACATACGAAATTATCATTTCTCTTAAAGGTTTTTTTTATGTCAGCAGACATGTTAACACCGAGATAATGATAAAACCAAGAACACAGCCAAAACCAAGAACTTATAACTAACATAAACTAGTAAATGAATTTAAAACTGGTAATAGGCCTTGTTTAAGGTAGAGACTATAAGGACTACTTAAATTAATCAAGTTAAAGGTACAAAACACTTGGACTTAAAAAAAAACACAACTTACTAACTTAAGAAATATGGCACCTTAAAGATTTTAACAATATATGGCCAATATATCTTTGACCCAATACTAATTACTACAAATAACAAACACAAAACTGTATTGTGTTCTTACCCATCATAATTTTACGTATCATAAAAAAAACCATCGTATATATCGTTAGTTTTTAAAACATTTATTCAATATTAAAAATTAGAATAATCCAACTATAGCTAGCCTATTTAATAAAATCTGAGGGGAAAGCTTCATATTATTTGGAGGAATAATTGGATCGTAAGTTAAGCTTAGATAATATTAATTTCCAATACATTTCAACCAGACCAACAAATCTACGTATTAAATGTCCTGATGCAAAAACACCAACTGATTTACATGTTCAGATGTCAAGGATCGCCTCCGATCTGTAACGACATTCCCAGCAGAAGAGAAAACTCGTTCACTTTCCACTTCCGTGGCTGGGATGCTCAAATGCCTTTTAGATAGAGGAGCAAGAAAGGGAAATCTGATATAATTAGATAGCCACCATTGCAGGGCGCCTTCTTTTGGTGGCAGCCGATTTTCTCCAAAATAAATCTGTAATTGGGATTGGGAGATAAACTGCGCTTAATAGCTTCTTCCCTATAGAGGAAATTCGCTAAAGCAAATAGATTTAATACATTATTCGTATGGAATGTATTTAAATAATTTAAATTATAAGATATATCCATGTTTAATCAGTAATTAAATGAACTTCACCATAGCATTCAGTAATTCATGTTTTTTAATTTCCTCTATCTAACAAAGTCAATATTTCCGATTCAATGGGATCGCACGTTTGTTAATCTGAATTTGGCCTCACTACGTCAGAAGTAATCCTCTTTAAATCCATTGATCTGTTTGCGAGACGGTTTAACGCCATTGTTGCCATTATCGGCCATTTATTACCTCACTTTAACTTACATACACACAGCCAAAATCGCATTATCCTAGACCAAAAAGGGATACGTATAAGTACTGGAACCCTTTGCAGTCCTAATGGATAACTAATATTAAACTATCACTATCCTTTGAGAATCCTATGATGTGATGAGGATTTGAACACATGTCCGGGACAGCGACATGTCCCGCCATATTGTTTTTTTTTAGTATTGGCGGGTCTTCGATGGTATACTAATTATGCAATGTAGTACACTAATATACTGTGTACTAATCGTATACTCATTTTTGACACCGGTTTCGAGTGATTTGGGCACATGTCCGGGCCAGCGACGTGCCCCCGCCATATATTTTTTAATTATAGGCGGGTCCTCGATGGTATACTAATTATGCAATGTAGTATATTAATATATACTAATTGTATACTAATTTTTGACGCCGGTTTCGAGTGACTTGGACTCATGACCGGGCTCGCATGTCGCCACCCCGGAAAACTATTTATGACTCTTGTTCATTACCAGTTGATATAATAATTGTGGGGATATGTATACTAATATATACTAATTGTATACTAATTCCTGACATACTTTTTGTGTCATTTCCTGACATGACCGGGCCAGCGACATGCACCTGGCTAATACGCCTGATTGCACCAGTCGGATCCCTAGACCTCACTACCATCCATTCTGCCAAGACCATCTAGCTACCGGAACTGTGGACTACAAGGGGTTTCGAGACGTCCAAGGATAGGAGCCATCCACGGGGACGATGAACCTCTACTGGACGAGGAAGAAGTCGCCGCCAGCTTCCCGACACGCCTTCGGACACCCGGGGACGCTGAGCGAGAACGGTCACCCAGGAGACAGTCGTCATCCGTCGAGGCAGTCGTCCTGGAACGAAGTCCTCGGAACTGTTTGGTATGTCTAACCTTTGTTTCGGGGGCATAAAGTATAAGTCTCTCCAAAGTCGTGGGGAAAATTTAAAAGACTTTTAAAGATCTGACTCAAAGCTAAACGTGCGGCGTGAAAATATATTAGATCCTGAGTTGATTAAAGTTTTAATAATATCTTGAGGAATTACTTGAATAACAAAATATAACGATGGAATATCTTAATAATAAACGTTAATGTAAATTCTGGATGTTAGGGTAGAGATCGATTTGTAAATATAAAGATACAAGACCAAAGTTATAAGTAGAGGAGCTTATATTTGAGTAAAGCTTTAGTTCGAGTAAATTCAAGCAGTTAAACTATTTAAAGATTTTAAAATGTTATGAGTACCTGATGCGCTGTTGTTGATTGAGATTGAGTTATATTCGTAGTTTAAGGTTATATGTCATGTCGTTGGAATAGAGTTATGCTTATCTTTTGAATATTATTTGTGGTCTTAATTTTGTTTATGTACGTAGAGTTTATTTATCATATGGTGAGGAAGGACTGAACCCCACAGACAGTACATCTTTGAGAGTTGATAATCATTTGTGTATGTTATGACGTATTTAAAGGGTTTGAGTTGTTATTGTGTTTCAAAGACATCTGAAGTCCTGTGCCGAATTTCCTATTGATTGTTTAATATTTGGAGGACGAACGTAAACGTTAGAACGGCAGTTATAGATAAATTGCCTCTGCAGATATTTCTTTATGTCTGAGTTGTGCTTCTTATATACAGGGTGTCTCAAAAGTCGAGGACCAAACACAAGGGCTTGTTACATGGACTATTTCCAACAAAAAATGTTGAATAAGTTCATATTGTATGCTTCATAGTTTACAAGCTATTAACATTTTAATTTTTTTTTTAAATCTGCGTTTTGCAATCTTATAAATTATTTTTAGGTACGAAAATATCCACGTAGGACCATACAACTTTTACTCTGTATAAAAATAAACAGCAAATATACAAAAATGAATTTTTTAGGAGTTTAATAACATTTCAAACACGGATTACCCAATTTAAATTTAAATTTTACATTTCCTAATTTTTTTAATATTTTACAACTGTGTTTCCCTCTACAGCTCCTGCCTTAGAAAGTGATCCTATCTCTTAAAAACTTTCTCATTTAATGCAGATAATAATAGTATTAAGATATTCAAATATTTATTTTCATAATTTCAGTATTGGCGTATTTTTTAAATTAATACACATTTTATGAAATTAGTCATAATTTAAAATATCAAACAAAATTAGAGTAATTAATCCTATTTTGACACAATTAATGTACTAAAATATAAAATAAAACGAAAGTTTATTAAAAAAAAATATTTTTGTTACATGGTAAAAATCAGCTATTATTTTTGATCAGCTGTTTTTATTGAGTCAGCTGTGTCAATTGTTGAGCTACTGATTATTCAAGCTCATTGACAGTAATTGATTGATAATCATTGTCACAGTTTTAATTGTGTTTCCTGTTTAGAAAAATATTTGTTTTTTTAATGTTTTTTTGTTTGTAAAACGCGAGTTTGTTTGTTTGTTTTTACAATCTGTTTTATGTTGCATTCCGATTATGTAGTACTCGGCTAGGGAATATGCTGACATGCATTTTTAGTGAATTTCCTTTGGAAAGTGAACTATTAGCATGACCCGCACGGTGAAACTTAAGCCCGAGACCACCATAGGAATTCCAAACGTGACCCCCTGAACACGTTTTGGGGGGTCGTTCAAAATTATATATATATAAATGTGTATATATATATATATATATATATATATATATATATATATATATGTGTATGCACTCTAGCGGTCGCATTTTTTGTCCGATTTACTTCAAATTTGGTAGGGACGTTCCTTTCTATAATCTGTTGGACAAGTTCGTTGGGCAAAACAATCGGAAAACTCTAAACCCATTTTTTGGGTATTAATCTTTCAAATTTAGAGTTTTTGGGCCCAAAAAGGGTCAGAAAAGCCCCAGATGTAAAATTAATGCATGTAAAAAGATGGGAATTATAAAGGCGAAGGTTTTAAGCCCTCTCTCGTCATTCTAGCATAAATATTTACCGAGTTATTAAAGAAAATGTGTATCGGCTAAACACAGTACGTTGTCTTATGGAGGTTTTACACTAGAAAAACCTGTTATTCCTTTGTTAGAGTACTTTTATTACCCCCAGCAACCTCACGCTTACTTTCAAGCCTGTCTGGACCTTCTCCTAACCTTATAATGCACAAAATTGTATTCCCAGCTTTGCAAGTAAATGAAACCAGGAGTATCAGAACAGCCAAAAAATCAAAGTTTTCAGATTTCGATAAAAATTGGACAAATGTATGTTTTTACACTGATTTTGAATTTTAAAAGTTTTTATGTGGAAATTCACTTCCCTCACGTCAGCGTGCTGCGTGCAAACTCGTTTGTATGGTTTTAGTGATGAAAATGCACTTGCTGCTGCAAGGTAATACTGAGTTCGGTATCCTAACAGACAACGGTTCCCTGATCATATAGTATTTTTTGTATGTTCATAGGTGTTATGAGGAGGATAAGATTCCTGGTTATACTGAGAGGTTGGGGAGGCCCCGTATTGACAATAATGATGAGATGTTGTTGAATATGGTAGAAGATGACCCAACTACAAGTGTACGTCGTCTGCCAAGAGAGACTGGAATATCAAGAGCGTCAGTTCATAGGAGTCTTAGAAGAAACCAGTTGTACCCTTATCATGTGCAGCGTGTCCAGGCTCTTCTACCTACAGATCATGCAAAAAGAGTGAGGTTTTGTAGAGAGGTGCAAACCAGAATCCGAGCTGATCCTGGATTTTTCATTAAGATATTGTGGACCGACGAAACCTGTTTCAAAAGAACAGCAATTTATAATATTCACAACACACATTATTGGTCATATAAAAATCCCAAAGTAATAAGAGATAGTCACTTTCAGCACCAGTTTGGAATAAACATATGGGCTGGTATCGTTGAAGGTAAGTTGGTTGGACCATTTGAGTTGCCAGGGAGGCTGAATGGCGAGAATTATTTGAACTTCCTGCAAACCAACTTTGGAGAATTACTTCAGCATATCACACTTAACACCCGCCAAAATATGTGGTTTCAGTATGATGGTGCACCAGCTCACTTTTCTGTTGATGTTAGGCAACATCTGAATGTAGTATTTACAGAGAGCTGGATTGGAAGACTAAGAGACCATTCTGTGGCCACCGAGATCTCCTGATCTGACTCCAGTGGATTTATTTTTGTGGAGGTACTACAAGGAAATAGTTTTTTCAACTGACTGCCAAAGTGAGGATGAACTAAGACAACGAATTCCACAAGCTACCAACATTATTTTAAATAACAGGCATTCCTTTCGGTCTCTCGAGAAGAACTTTAAAGTTGTCGGCTATGTATCAGGGAAGAAGGTCGCAATTTTGAACATTTATTGCGACACTCAAGCTTTAGGAAAAGAAAACGTGATATCCAGTTGACAATGTGTGTTAGTGTCAAGGTGTGTGATTTTTATAAGTTAATTGTATACTACTTATTTTTAATCAATTAACAGAAGGAGTAAAATTAATTGCTTTTAATGAAAAAATATTCCATTTTTTAAATAAAATTGTCTTTTGCTTAATTTTTTAGTACATGACTCGAATCGAAATAGAATATACTAAGTTCTTAGCTACTGTTTTAAATTATGGCTAATTTCAGGAAATGTGTATTAATTAAAATAAATACGCCAATACTGAAATTAGGGAAATAAATGTTTTAATATCTTAATACTGATATTATTTGCATTAAGTGGGAAAGTTTTTAAGATACAGGATCACTCTCTAAGGCAGAAACTGTAGAGGGAAACGTTGTTTTAAAATAGTTACAAAATTAGTTTGAAATATAAAATTAAAGTTGGGTTAATCCGTGTTTTTAATGTTATTAAACTCCTAAAAAAAGCATGTTTGTATATTTACTGTTTATTTTTATACAGAGTAAAAGTTGTATGGTCCTACGTGCATATTTTCTTGCCTAAAAATAATTTATTTAATATGATATGAACATATTTAACATATTTTGTTGGAAATAGTCCATATAACAAGTCTGTGAAGTTTGGTCGTCGACTTTTGAGAAATCCTGTATAGTTATTATGTTTTTATTAAATGTGCTGTACTAACTTAATCTGTGTCCAGTTAATTCTCGTTCCTTAGTGTAACCTCCACTGCTAAACGAGTCAATTGAAAGTTCCTGGTTTTAAGTCAAGTGGTACAAATAACCAATAAGTTTACACCAGCGAACCCCACCATGAGAGTGGGGGAATCCCCCTCCCCCCATGTTGCCGGCCACGTGAGAGGGCGACGTCATGGGGTTTTATGTTTTATGTGTGGGGTTTATGTGGCTAGAACAACAATCAGACATACAACTGAGTACACCTTGAAGTGTATGCTCAACCCCCCTTAGCTCCCGTACTATTAGGAGTATAATCTCAAAACACGATGTTCTAAGTGTAAAAAATAAATATTGAGTTTGCCAATCCACGTCTTGGGGAAATAAATTGTCAACTTCGGCATTGTATAATTTAATCATCTTTTACTGCCTAAGTAAAGTGTAATTTATTAAGAAAATTAATGAATTTGAGTAATTAATAAGTTTTATTTCTTAAGTCTACGACATATTAAATACAGTGTTTCTCCAGGTTTGATTTTTTTTTGAATAGCACACAACATCAAACTAAACTAAACTAATCACAATTTCAAATAGTTTAAGGTTTATTTAGATGACATCCTATACTTCAAAGATTTTGAATTTTTACACTAACGTTGAATTCCTGATTTACACGACCCAAAATATGAATGGCGATTGGTGGCCTCACATCGCAGACATATTTTATCATCCCGTAAAATAAAAATAAGTAACGACGTTACAAATGCTTTAACTTTGAATGTGCATACTCTAAATATACAGTTACATTCAAGTTTGTTTGACAAAATATACGGTGGCTAACTTGAAGAACATTTACAATTTCACAGGAGCAGTTACTTTTGACAATCTGAATATTTCAATATAGTACAATTATGGAAAAGGTAGCTCTAGCCCATAAACGGTTAAGATCGGTAAAATCTAAGAATAAAAAAGTTTAAGATTTACTTCTCGAAAAAAAAATACAATTAAGGAGAAAGACCAACATTTTTTTTTATTATTTTATTTTATAAGACCAACATTGAATTCCCCTCCATGTTATACAAATGGGGTTTATTATAAAATAAAGGAGGACTCACATAAGAAGATAGCTATCGGACATAAAAATATAAACAAGTTTGTTATTGGAATACTAGGCTGGACAACCTATTTATTGATTACCTGTATATTTAGTATGTTGCTTCATCTGGTTGGGGTTAATTTATATTTGCTTAAAACACCAATGTTTGTGGTCCCTGTAGCAGCAAACCTTCGTTGTCAGGTTTATAATAAAAGTAATAATTCAAATGACATATCTCGCTTATTTATGAATATATTTTAAGGAATCTTGATAAGTGGTTTTTCGTAGTAGGAAGTACATTTATACGCATTTGACATCGGCTGAGCACGCATGTTTGCTGTTACGGGGTACTATAGGGTGATAGTAATTAGAAAAACTTAAACGTCTATTTATGAATGGTATCAAGTAATAGTAATAGCCACGTGCTAACACATGGATTTAGCAACTGTTTGGTAAAGTGCTTATCTATATTGGCCACTAAGCCTTGCAGCAAGGAGATCAAAGGATTCAAAGAGATTATTTGTGACAGAACTAGACTAAACAACGTTTAACATACAAGCGACGCCATCGACTAGTAATCTGATCATCTGAACTAAACTGAGGTGATATATAGACATGGGTATTTTAGATTGTGAATATGTAGCTGTAATCGCTGTGTATATGATTATGAATCTTAAAATTTCCCAAGAAATGTTTCTTGTTTATGCCAAAACATAATGATCCATTGTTTAACAAAATAAATTTATATCGTCCTGATTCACAGTTAAAGTAATAAAATAAAAAATTTAAAAAGTCACAAATCCTTAATTTTTTCAAAGTTTACAAACTTTAGTTATGAAGAGTAAATAAAAGTCTTCAAGAATATTTAATTACAAAATAAAAAACTGGGAGCTCCCTTTAATGAAAAAATTTTTTTCACGACACAAATAAGTTTATTTCAAATTTCAAACTTAATTAATTAAAAATGTTAATTATACTAATTTGTTATTCATTAAGTTTGTAGTAAAACAATGAACATAATATGAGATAAAACTATCCATTAAAAGTTGAAAAAGTGTCAGAGCTGAGGCTGTGATGTAGTCTACCAAATTGTGGTCCTCTCCATTACTGCCTGGATGCTTGAAGTAGCTACTCCTTAGTTGATATTATTAATGGCCATGAAAATTAAAAATCAGTTATAACTCACAGGAAAAATTATTCCTATTAGTGTGAAGTTTATATCTTTCACCACAGTTATTAATATAGGCAGTAACCCTTTCCTTGATTGTTTTTAGGTATAGTCCAATCACACGTCAAGTTTATAGAGATTACATAATATATACTGTAGAATTACTTCCAGGATACTTATAACCTTCCAGCCGGTTGGTTCTTGATGTAAAATACTCCACTAAAATTTCAAACTCAGTTATAAATATATAGTTCTACTGTGGAATTTAATACTTGCTTCAAGCTTGAAATATTACAATGGGACAACATTTTCCTCTAGGCTGACTTATTCTTAAAATATCAGCAGGCAGGATGTAATTTTTCCAGGCAGAGAGATAAAGAAAAATAACACCCATGGGTATAAATGAGGTGGGTAATGTGAACAGTTGTGTATTAAAATAATCTTACTAATTTTAAATTTGCAATTTAAATTACAAGAGAAAAGCAATAACAATTCTTATCTAGAAATTGTATTAACCTAAATTTAACTGCTAATACTAAACAAGTAGATACATATTCAAGTAAGATTGTTACTATTTGTGTTATTATTGTTTAATATTTCGATGTTATGTAATACACGAATTGCCACCCCAAAAATAAGCCACTTTGGCTTCATGTGTACTGCCACAGTCGGTAACACATGGAGCTCTGGCTTAGGACGGCGGCGAGTCGGTAATAGTAACACCTGCTCTCAACTCTTCCTAATCCAGCAGAATTTCAAAAACGAACAAACACTTTGCATTAAGATTATTTGTTTGTGAATACATGATAGAGACTTTTATACGGTACATACAATGGTGCCTACTAACATGTCAATAACTATAAATGACGTTTATAACCCACGAAAATGCCTGCATAAGTGATTGATTTTTATTGTTATTGCCAAAGAACTTTAAATCTAGTGTGTAAAAATATTGACACTATATTATGTGTATACTATAAAATTAAAAGGTCGTAAATTTATCCTTTTTTATGAGTAGGGTGAGGTAAATGCATTTCACCACAGTTATTTTTAATATTTTTCTTTAAGATATAAATATTTACATCCATGCTGTACCAGTAATTTTAAACTCTAATCGAACTAAAAGTTGTTGGTGGGTTAAAGTCCAACAAAAAGCTATTTTCTGATGATCCAATAATAAGAATATCTTAGTTTGCAACCTGATTTCCTGTGATTGCTTAAAAGAAACAAGCCAACAAGTTTGTTTGCAGTTCTTGTTTATTTATTTTAATTTGTGTCTATTTTTTAGGAGTACAACGCCTATTCAAAGATGTTTAATTTCGAAACATAGTTAATTTCTCCAGCATTGCATGTTTAGTTTGTTCCTTAATTAAATCAATGTAAGTGGTTTTTTAAAGAAGCACTTGAAAGTACCCACGTTCACTCAAAAGCATATTAACAAATATAGTCAAGAAAATCTCTGTCAGTGGTGTCTCAAAAGTCGACGGCCAAACTTCACATGCTTGTTATATGGACTATTCCAACAAAAAAGTCTTATAATGTTTAATCATATTCTTGATAATTGACGAGCTATTGATGTTTTTAATATTTTTTTAAACTGTGAGTTGTAATCTTATAAATTATTTTTAGGCAAGAAAATACACGTAGGACCATAAACTTGGACACTACATACAAATTAACAGTATTTATACAAAATGCAGTTTTTACAAGCTTAATAAACTTAAAACACAAATTAACGCAATTTAAATTTAAATGTTACATGTCAAACAAATGTTTACTTTCAAACGGTTTTGCTGTTTACAGTTTCTGCCTTAGAGAGTGATACTATATCATAAAAGCTTTCCCATTTACTGCAGATAATAATATTATTTAGATATTAAAATATTTATTTCAGTAATACATTTTTTTATTAATACACTTTTCCTGAAATTAGCCAAAATATAGGAATTAAACAAATTGCATGAATTTGTTTTATAATTTTACTAAACACCTAAACACCTAATTTATTTATAATTACTGTTTATTTTTACACGCTGTAAAAGTTGTATGGTCCTACGTGCATATTTGCTTCTCTAAAAATGATGTATAAGATTGCTACATGGAGATTAATAAAAACATTAAAACCATCAATAACTCGTAAATTATGAAGAATATGATAAAATATTATATGTCATTTTTTGTTGGAAATAGTCCATATAACAAGCCTGTGAAGTTTGGTCGTCGAATTTTGAGACACTCTGTTATATACGGCGTTTTGAGTTTATTTTCTCTTGTCAACAAGCATTAATATGTCAATCAAACTACCACAAATATCTTCATTGGTAAGTCTATTTACCTTTTTCTTAAATAAAAGTAGCAGACATGCAAAAGCAGGTTTTCTTTACCATGTTTCCAACCATGATATCGACTAATTTGAACAAATTTCATGTCTAATAACAGTCAGATGAATCCAAAATACGTTTACAAAACAAGCTAAGAACTAGTAGTAGTTTTTAAGAACTAACTTCTCATTTTAAACCATTTTAACTTAATTATAATATACTTAATACTTTACGTTATCACTTAATATAATTATATTTCACTAACTACTTAATGCACTGACATGTTACTTATAGCTCTGCCAGTTTTTAAGAAAAACAAGATCATTCATCACTGACAAATCCTTTATTTTAGCTAAATATCATAATGAAGCCTGGTGGTACAGTTGGGAAACAATACAATAATTTAGTTTTTAAATATATACTCGTATCTTCACACACACACACACACACACACACACACACACACACACACACACACACACACACACACACACACACACACACACACACACACACACACACACACACACACACACACACACACACACACACACCATCACTCACACACACTTTAAACTTGTTTATAAATGGCTAACTTTGCTCTTTCGGTGTATTTAGTACAGGAATACACATTTTATAGGTTTAAAAATCCTTTGTATCATTGTAAAAGCTTAAAGCTATTACCGTAATTTTTCATTCTTTACTTGACCTTATTTATTTTTGCCATCATATAATTATATATACAAAGGCATAATTGTATTATTGTTATGTTTTATGTTAGAGAATATATAATTATTTAATGAATTAAGTTCACTTTTATACCAACTAGTTAGACGGTTATATTATTACCATTATTTTAAAAGTGTCATAACGGTTTGTAATTATGTACTATATTAACTTTCTCATTTCATGTTTAAAAAAATTGTATATTTAATGCTAAGAGTAAGTTCATTCCCTTTGAAGTGGAATTTATTGAACATAGTTTATTTTAACGAAAAAACTGGATAAAATAACTATAATATCGTATTTTATATATTTAAGTCGTTATTAGTAATGTAGGTGGTGGCCATAACGCTTAGACAACAACAGGTATTCATCAACAGTACAATTTTCCAGAGAACAGGTAAGGTAACGCCACTAAAGGAATAGGGTTAGGTAAATTAAATTTAAAGCTGATTTCAAGGGTCAATGCCTTTCGGGGAAAGTCCCTTCTCTTTGGTGGGTCTCTGGTAATGCGCTTAGCGATAGGTTCGGCAACAATTTTGTGCTCTTCCCTTAACAAACACAGTAACTAGTATAAGGTGTGTAACGTTTAAATATAATATCAGACTGGTAACAACGGCATTATAACTGCACAGGTCTAAATAGTAGATTACTTTAGCTATCGTTTTGAGGCTATACACATTCTACAAAATAAAAGGTCAACTTGCAGTTTAGGCTAGAAACGTTCAATGGAGTTTGAAGAAATACCTTTAATTTAGATAAAACTAGTAACATTTAGCCACTAACTTTATTACCGACGGCTTATAACAGGCGTAAGCAAAGTGAAACGAAACAAACGTTCAGGAAAACAGAACATAATGGTCCGTTGTCTTTTTTCAGGAATTCTACGTTTAATTTAAATTTGTACCTGCAAATGCCTAAGTTAATCCTAATGTTTATTGTAAACATAGTTTTGATGGGAAAAACAAACATTAGAAATATTTTATGTATATGGTAGACAATTCCAACGTTCGTTGGCGATTAACAGGTTGAGGAGAGTAAAATTGGTGTTGCAGTAAAAAATACAACAGTTTTAAAGCAAGTAATGACGTACCTTTCTCAAATTACTGTCGCAATTTTCTTTTGAATCGCAAACATATGACAGTATTCTTCATATAAGTACTAACCGCACTATGTTGAATAAGGATGTTGTGTTGATGTTTAACATTTAACTATTTAAAATATCTTAAATTAGAAAAATCCTAATTAAATTTCCGTTGTTAATTTATTCAAACAATTTTCAGCCGCTTTTTGATTTTTAGAAAATTTTACCAAAGTTATAATGTTTGGTAGACTAATATTTGTGTAACATTTCAGAATGTTCTATGATATTCAGAATGTAATCCAGGCTATGGTTTTATGTCTGTAATACAATATTGAAATTCATACAACGGGTGTACTTTGCATATATTTGTTTTAAATTCGGATTATTCACCTATTTGCGGATTACTTGCCTATTTGCGTAATTCTGCTGTGAACGGTTTCATTGTTTAAAATTTGTAATACATTTAGTACAAAGATGATGGCCCTTGTGCTTACCGTGTGGAGATTCGAAAGATTGATTTTATAGACATGACTTAACAATTTGTTCTCAAAACTCGCTTCAAAAGTTCCTAAAGACATAATTATTACGGAAATTGACCTAATTTTCCAATATATTTTCTTGATCATTTCTATTTAGCCATGTTAAGATATCCGATCCCTAACCCTCAAAATTCTGAAAGGTGTTACCAATGAACTAGGATTTTTCCTTATATCAAAATATGTGTCTACGGCACAGTCTCATCAAACATGTCTCAGTGGATCATTAATGTATACACTAACACCGCTGTTAAAACTTTCGTTCATATACTAATTAGTTGTAAAGTATTCAATGTGGCTTGAAATATGGTGTATAGATAAATATAAAATTCCACAAAACTGTATTTCCTTAGTAAAGCCAGCGAGTTAATAAATGGTGAATAGACAACAGTAATGTGTTTTAAAGATAGGAAGAAGTAAAATGTAGCGTCTGTTTAAATTCTCTTGAACGAGCTAATCTTGAATTAGTGATTGAAGCTGCAAACGAGCCAATGCTCTCAGAGAAAACGATAAATGTAAATCTCATTGACTTTAACTACGCTTTTTGGCTATGTCTAAGTCTCATTTAAAATTAATTCCTTGTAAATGTAGATGCCTTAGTTGTAAATTGTGTTCTATATTTCAAGTCAGTAAACTATTAGTACTCAGAGTTTGTTACTAGGAAATTGTTAAGTCACTTGTCTATATTTTAAACATTTTTAAATATTTTGGTACAATCTTTGATTTAAAATCAAGTTTATATTATTTTTTGCAGACAACTGGTCGAACCGTAAATTGGGGTAGAAACAAATCCTCGTAATAAGTAACAGTCAAGTAAATAGAGAAGTTTTACCCTACAAACAATCCGGTGATCATTATATTTAAATATTGTAAGAAATTCTGCGGGATGAAACAACATTACAATCACGTAGTTTGCGATAAAACGTTCAGGAACGTGTATTTTTTTTGGAAATATAGCCAAAAATCTGAAGTACCAATTTTTGTTAGTTTTTCCAAGATGGCAGCGGGAGCTCAGGGTGTGGAGTGACACAAACTAGTTATTATGTATTATGTATTTATTTAAGAAAATTGAAATAAGTTAATTATTAATGATCTGATCTTAACAATATTCACACCATCTTTTAGGGGATAAAATCGCACAACTTACCCGTGTTTTGTAATTGTTTTGTAATATTTGTAGTTTTGAGATATTAATCTTTAAAAAAATGTCCACCATTTTGGAATGCACAAGTTACTTAGCGTTATAAGTAATGACTAATTTACAAATTACTACATTGTCTCTTACAAATGTTTTAATAAAGACTTTATCACGAATTCCGTCTTGGCCGATCACTTGATACTCAATACTGAAATAGGTCTTATTAGTCTATTCCATATAACAAAGTTTGAAGTTAAGAGGTTATTAAGGCATGAATAATTATCTAAACACAGACAGAGACAGACGGAAAACTAAGCGCTTTAGGATCTATGTTTAAAGGAACCTTTTTTTCTTATCCTAAGAGACCAGAATTTGAAATTTTGGAATGTACTTTAGACACCCTGTCTATTGTTGTATTTTGTGGATATTTTTACAGGGTGACTGAAATAAGTGTGCCATGAAAAGTTATAAATTTCTTTAATGCTAACACCATATTTTTGTGATGGTTTTGAGTAGACAACGCAATTTTAAGACGTTTTTAATCTGGAATCTTTTGTTATAGATTTAACCGTTTCAGAGATATTTAAGATGTATTTGTAAACCTTCTTATGTCAAATAAGGTAAAATAAACAACTGGTTTGAATAAATAATAATCAAAGTAGTAATACGAGTTTTGATAAAATAATCTTAAACCGAAACAAGCAACAGATATGTTTGTTTGGTAACTGACTACCTACCTACATCTATAACAAATGTTGACAGTTAAATTTCATTAAAACTCATTATTGTACAAACAAGTAAATGTCGATCTAATATTTTTTGCATAAGAAAGTTCACAAAATAAATCGTAAGAATCTCTAAAACGGGTACGTATGTGAAGAAAGGGACAGAATTAAAATGATTTAAAATCGTACCCGAAACATTAACAAGAACATAGTGTTTACGTTAAATAAATTAAGGTTGGCCGCCATATTGGAAAAATTGGGGATAAAATAAAAATTTCAAAATCACCAAAATATGCAGAACCAAAAATCCTGACCAAAATACATTATAGCTCTTATACTTTTCAAGAAAAACAGCTGGCACTTATTTCAATCACCCTGTATAATTGTTTTAGGTTAACTTTTACGTGAAACTGAAGCGTTTAATAACGTGTTTATTAATCATATTTCCAACGTTATTTTATATTTTGTATAGTATTTTTATTGTTGAGACTGTTCTTTCAAAAAGTTATTTTAAAGGAATATGTCTTACTTTACACCAAGTATATTTAAACTTGATATATTGCCTATTATATCGTTCTCGTAACTGCTTTGTGCAATTAAGTTATATTACCTGTAATAAATTATATAAACTAAATTAAACATAGAAAACTAATTAAATAACAAAGTGAAGTCCTGCGCAACAACAAAGGTTCGCCAACCCCTCGCAACCGCGGGCTACATAATCACTAGCTACCTCTTGACACTTCAGTGAGATAACGGGAAACATCTAGACCTTACACCTAGGGGTGGGAAAATATAAAGACCTAAACTATAATAAATTTGGATTTAAATGACTATTTACTAACAGGTATCAGAAAAAGTACTAACATTCTTTGATGAATCTGGTTAACACGAGGTAATATTAAACATTTTAGAGATTGCTATTTCCACATATTAACATAAAGCCCACTAAAAATGGCATGAGAATCAATCGTTTCAATAATGTTGTATAGGTAAACACTATTGTTTTAGCGTGCTTTACCAAACTACCAAAAGAAACTGAACATTTTGACTTTTTTGAAACTATCCCTTGTTACTATGCACACATAATTTCCTGAGCATACAAGCCATGCCTTATCTGTGTTGCTTCGAGAACAGGGACAGCGTGTTTACGTGCTCCTGACTCACTTCTTTGTACATGTCTTATTCCGCTAAAAATAAAATGTCAAATATGCATTTTTTGTAAATCCATCTAAAGAATAATAAATTTTGCAAAATAGTTCTCTGGAGTGCTTAATATGTTTTCATCTACTTAGGTTATATTTGTGATACAATGCAAATTAGCAGAATACTAATTCAACATTGACGAGATCGGCCGAAAGGAAGTTCAAAAGTAGTGTTGTTCCTAATTGTGTAGGATTTTAGATCGCCACCACGTTTGTGGGGATAAACACAGTAGTTGCAACCGGGCAGATCCAATTCATTTAGAATGGTGTCATTATTTGGAACGGACAGGATGCCAAACAATTGAAGTTTTATGAAAATAAATAACTCTGTTCAAACTGGTTTTAAGTTGCAATGCATAACTATATTACATACTTAAACCAGAAATCATCCAACTATTTGTTTCGTATCTTTTGCAAATTATGTATATGTGTATGTATATATATAAATAACAACTTATTGATAAAGAGTTCATGGACAAATCCTTAATTTTTTTAAATGTCTACATTTTCTCTTACAATTTTTTAAATATAGACTTTATTGCGAATTTCGTCTTGGCCGATCATTCATTCGTATGACTTTTAACCTATCCAATTAGACTGTTTCCTACGAGGCCTACGGATATTATTCGTATATCTTGTTAGCCCGTCAAAAATGACGGGTTACAAAATTTATGAAATATTGTTTATTAGTAAGTTTAAAAATATTACTGTTAAGTTTTGATTATTTAACCATAAATTCATTAGATATTCATAAAGTGTTATCGTAATTTTTAAAACGAGGAAAATGTAACATCTTGATGGCAAAATTGTTTAAAATAAAACGGTTTATGCTCGAAAGGCACAGAGGAGATGTATTTTCAATTTGCACCAGACAAGAGAGTGGGAAACTGTGTTCAGTAAATTGAAGTAAATAAACGTTTATGTTTCCACCGAGTAGCGTTAAGCTTCATCCATTGAAAATTGTGTTTGCGCTTTAATATTATAGTAACTATGCAATAGGTTTTAATTTATAATTACTAATATAGCTGGATATTGCGGGATAATGGTAAAATACACCGTTTTATTTCGGTAATTATTTAACTCAACAATACGATTTAAAGATACTTTTCAATAACTTTATAAAAGATATTCTATTTTACTTTTGAAATTATTAAGTTTTTGATTAAACGTAATGTGTTTTAGGATGTAGTCTTAAAAAAGAGTTATTGGTTCGTTTGTGTGATTATGACTTTCGCTGTTGTTTTATTTTTATTTTTTATTAAATATAGTAAACTAAACCTGGCTGTATTGGGAGGTTTTAATAGTTAGTGACTATTTGGTTTGGACCTCACTCTTCGTCCGCCGAGAGAAGAACGAATGAAATGGTTGGCTTAAGCGTTGTAGATACACCAACCCCAACCGTGGGTGTTTACACGGCAGGCTGGTTGAACTGAGTTTGAAACAGATGAAAACCCTTAACTAAGGACAAATCAGGCGTCTTACTATTGCGGATTATAATAGGATAAAGGCGTTAAATTAGGACAGTATAAATAGATATGACACTGTTGAAGGTGCTCAACATCAGCACGATAATTGTTTCGCCAAGAGACCTTTTAAAAGTAAATAAGTTTTGTAAACCTTATTTAAATTAAACTATTAAATGGGTAGAGTGAAAACCATGATAACAAATGATCGGTATGAGCACACCGTGAATTTGCATGGTTGTAAAGTCAGAACTATACCATTTAAGAATGCTCATTTTTCACGTAAAGAATGCTAGATGCAATATACAAGTTTGAAGCAGCGTTGCCTATTCCAAATAGAAGTCAGTCTAACTAAAGGTGTCACGTATGACCATAGTGGACTTATGATTCCCGTTAGACTGCTTTGACAAAGATGCCAAGAGTTAGGAGTTACTATGAGTTACTTGGAATTACTATTGTTCTCGGATCACCTGAACACCCAAAACGTCTTTGAGGTATGTTTAAACAAAACCTGGCATAACATCTGGTGACGATGCACTTAATCCTATTGTGCCATCGACTAAGTAGGTAACTAGGCTACCGAAGGTAACGGAATCAGTGGTAACAGATAGTTCAAAACCAATTTAGGGTAAATAAATTTCTCAATTCTGTTAGAATTATTTTTCTTTCTTAATCGTAATTTGACCATGTCTGGCACTCACACATTCTACGCTGGATTAGCGTCAGGGGGTCTCGTTGCTTAAAGGAAAGTATTATGCTCTTATCCGAGAGAGGAAAAACTGTATCATTTGGCCTTATTTCGACATGAATCAAATTTGCAGACTCTTGTTCATCATATTCGAGAATCATTGTTCAGGATAATATATTCCAATGCGTTAACCTTTTTTTTGGGGGGGGGAGGGGGTTGATGGTTTTTTCCTCCGATAGCAAATGCATGGCAGGAGATCAGCGTGAGTCTGATTTGCCGTATTTGGGGAAAATACCGCGTTGGATACAAAGTAAAAAGTATTTAAAATCTACTGTGCTATAAATATGACCAAAATAGTTTAAAAAGAGGATTCATTGCATCCTTGTAGGAATTTTGTAGGACAAATTACCTTTCTAGCTAGGCAAGCTGCATACATTTCAGGTAAAGGACATTTCATTCATCTTCTGGAATAAGTCGATTTATAAAACTGTTACTTATGTTTTGCGACTAAACAATTCGACTAGCTTGTACAATTTCAATTGATGTGTTTTAAGTCTAGAAAAATTCGAAATAAAACGTTTTCTATTTTTATTCTGATTGCTTATAAATCAGTTCTCTAGATCTAACCCTAAACTTAAGAACAATATTTCTTCTCTTTTTAAGAAAAGGGGAAGTGTCGGCATTGTAAATTTACTTACACTTTTTAAAATGTTACATTCAGGTAAACAAGGAACAAATAAGGAAGATTTAAATTATTGCAACACTTACAAAATCAGAAACGAAGTGCAAATTTGACTTGTTGCATATTGTATACGGGCAAGAGATGATTAACAAAATTTTAATATAATAAACAAAACGTAAAAATAAAACTTGTAACCACGGATTTCTGTTTACCAACCACTTAGTATAAGGCCGTCCAAAAAATGTGACGTTTTGGTTGCAAAGCTTCAAGAATCCAAACTAAAAATTATTTTGTTCATTATTAAAACTATGGACTTTTCTGGTTTTAGTTTAATTTAAAGTTTTTCCCAAGTAGCAACAATAATACACTACGTAAAATAATGTTTCTTTATCAGAAATAAAGTTCATAGAACCATTTAATTACATTCCAATAACTTTGTGAATCGCGTAAACATGTTAAAAATTTTGTATTCATGTAGATGATTGGAATACATTCAAAATACTCTTACAAAAGCTACTGGGAATGAGCTTTGTTGGTTGGTTTGATTTCCTTAACAAGTATGAACAATTAATTTATTCAGTATATATAAGGAAACACTTAATTGAGTAACGAAACCATACGAAAGCTACAGTTCAATCCACATTTGTAAAAAACATAAAATGTAATTGTAGAAGTAGTAATGAATCAAAACTGTTGAAAAAGAAACTAGTTATAGAAATGTTAGCGTTCACTAGATTACAAGGTCACATGTTAGCTCAGAAAATTAATATAATAAAAAATAAACATTTAAATTCCTACTTTAAATGTCACACGGTTTTTAATCTTGCACACGTAAACGAATAAAACACTTCTGCCTTTGTACTGTTCGTTATTAACGATATTCCGTCATTTTAATCTGAACAAATGAGAGTCGTACGTGCAAATCAAGCCTATGACAAGCTTAATAAAGATAAAAACTAAACTCTATTGAAACTTATAGTACTTCTTTGCTATTTAAACTTTTGAGTAAAACGGTTCACTCGGCAAATGAAGATACATATGGGATCTGGTGTGGTATTTATTATAATAAATATTATACAATCAGAAAGTGCGAGTGTCATTGGTTGTATGATTGTGAAAATGTTACTGACCTACCTACATCTATAACAAATGTTGACAGTTAAATTTCATTAAAACTCATTATTGTACAAACAAGTAAATGTCGATCTAATATTTTTTGCATAAGAAAGTTCACAAAATAAATCGTAAGAATCTCTAAAACGGGTACGTATGTGAAGAAAGGGACAGAATTAAAATGATTTAAAATCGTACCCGAAACATTAACAAGAACATAGTGTTTACGTTAAATAAATTAAGGTTGGCCGCCATATTGGAAAAATTGGGGATAAAATAAAAATTTCAAAATCACCAAAATATGCAGAACCAAAAATCCTGACCAAAATACATTATAGCTCTTATACTTTTCAAGAAAAACAGCTGGCACTTATTTCAATCACCCTGTATAATTGTTTTAGGTTAACTTTTACGTGAAACTGAAGCGTTTAATAACGTGTTTATTAATCATATTTCCAACGTTATTTTATATTTTGTATAGTATTTTTATTGTTGAGACTGTTCTTTCAAAAAGTTATTTTAAAGGAATATGTCTTACTTTACACCAAGTATATTTAAACTTGATATATTGCCTATTATATCGTTCTCGTAACTGCTTTGTGCAATTAAGTTATATTACCTGTAATAAATTATATAAACTAAATTAAACATAGAAAACTAATTAAATAACAAAGTGAAGTCCTGCGCAACAACAAAGGTTCGCCAACCCCTCGCAACCGCGGGCTACATAATCACTAGCTACCTCTTGACACTTCAGTGAGATAACGGGAAACATCTAGACCTTACACCTAGGGGTGGGAAAATATAAAGACCTAAACTATAATAAATTTGGATTTAAATGACTATTTACTAACAGGTATCAGAAAAAGTACTAACATTCTTTGATGAATCTGGTTAACACGAGGTAATATTAAACATTTTAGAGATTGCTATTTCCACATATTAACATAAAGCCCACTAAAAATGGCATGAGAATCAATCGTTTCAATAATGTTGTATAGGTAAACACTATTGTTTTAGCGTGCTTTACCAAACTACCAAAAGAAACTGAACATTTTGACTTTTTTGAAACTATCCCTTGTTACTATGCACACATAATTTCCTGAGCATACAAGCCATGCCTTATCTGTGTTGCTTCGAGAACAGGGACAGCGTGTTTACGTGCTCCTGACTCACTTCTTTGTACATGTCTTATTCCGCTAAAAATAAAATGTCAAATATGCATTTTTTGTAAATCCATCTAAAGAATAATAAATTTTGCAAAATAGTTCTCTGGAGTGCTTAATATGTTTTCATCTACTTAGGTTATATTTGTGATACAATGCAAATTAGCAGAATACTAATTCAACATTGACGAGATCGGCCGAAAGGAAGTTCAAAAGTAGTGTTGTTCCTAATTGTGTAGGATTTTAGATCGCCACCACGTTTGTGGGGATAAACACAGTAGTTGCAACCGGGCAGATCCAATTCATTTAGAATGGTGTCATTATTTGGAACGGACAGGATGCCAAACAATTGAAGTTTTATGAAAATAAATAACTCTGTTCAAACTGGTTTTAAGTTGCAATGCATAACTATATTACATACTTAAACCAGAAATCATCCAACTATTTGTTTCGTATCTTTTGCAAATTATGTATATGTGTATGTATATATATAAATAACAACTTATTGATAAAGAGTTCATGGACAAATCCTTAATTTTTTTAAATGTCTACATTTTCTCTTACAATTTTTTAAATATAGACTTTATTGCGAATTTCGTCTTGGCCGATCATTCATTCGTATGACTTTTAATCTATCCAATTAGACTGTTTCCTACGAGGCCTACGGATATTATTCGTATATCTTGTTAGCCCGTCAAAAATGACGGGTTACAAAATTTATGAAATATTGTTTATTAGTAAGTTTAAAAATATTACTGTTAAGTTTTGATTATTTAACCATAAATTCATTAGATATTCATAAAGTGTTATCGTAATTTTTAAAACGAGGAAAATGTAACATCTTGATGGCAAAATTGTTTAAAATAAAACGGTTTATGCTCGAAAGGCACAGAGGAGATGTATTTTCAATTTGCACCAGACAAGAGAGTGGGAAACTGTGTTCAGTAAATTGAAGTAAATAAACGTTTATGTTTCCACCGAGTAGCGTTAAGCTTCATCCATTGAAAATTGTGTTTGCGCTTTAATATTATAGTAACTATGCAATAGGTTTTAATTTATAATTACTAATATAGCTGGATATTGCGGGATAATGGTAAAATACACCGTTTTATTTCGGTAATTATTTAACTCAACAATACGATTTAAAGATACTTTTCAATAACTTTATAAAAGATATTCTATTTTACTTTTGAAATTATTAAGTTTTTGATTAAACGTAATGTGTTTTAGGATGTAGTCTTAAAAAAGAGTTATTGGTTCGTTTGTGTGATTATGACTTTCGCTGTTGTTTTATTTTTATTTTTTATTAAATATAGTAAACTAAACCTGGCTGTATTGGGAGGTTTTAATAGTTAGTGACTATTTGGTTTGGACCTCACTCTTCGTCCGCCGAGAGAAGAACGAATGAAATGGTTGGCTTAAGCGTTGTAGATACACCAACCCCAACCGTGGGTGTTTACACGGCAGGCTGGTTGAACTGAGTTTGAAACAGATGAAAACCCTTAACTAAGGACAAATCAGGCGTCTTACTATTGCGGATTATAATAGGATAAAGGCGTTAAATTAGGACAGTATAAATAGATATGACACTGTTGAAGGTGCTCAACATCAGCACGATAATTGTTTCGCCAAGAGACCTTTTAAAAGTAAATAAGTTTTGTAAACCTTATTTAAATTAAACTATTAAATGGGTAGAGTGAAAACCATGATAACAAATGATCGGTATGAGCACACCGTGAATTTGCATGGTTGTAAAGTCAGAACTATACCATTTAAGAATGCTCATTTTTCACGTAAAGAATGCTAGATGCAATATACAAGTTTGAAGCAGCGTTGCCTATTCCAAATAGAAGTCAGTCTAACTAAAGGTGTCACGTATGACCATAGTGGACTTATGATTCCCGTTAGACTGCTTTGACAAAGATGCCAAGAGTTAGGAGTTACTATGAGTTACTTGGAATTACTATTGTTCTCGGATCACCTGAACACCCAAAACGTCTTTGAGGTATGTTTAAACAAAACCTGGCATAACATCTGGTGACGATGCACTTAATCCTATTGTGCCATCGACTAAGTAGGTAACTAGGCTACCGAAGGTAACGGAATCAGTGGTAACAGATAGTTCAAAACCAATTTAGGGTAAATAAATTTCTCAATTCTGTTAGAATTATTTTTCTTTCTTAATCGTAATTTGACCATGTCTGGCACTCACACATTCTACGCTGGATTAGCGTCAGGGGGTCTCGTTGCTTAAAGGAAAGTATTATGCTCTTATCCGAGAGAGGAAAAACTGTATCATTTGGCCTTATTTCGACATGAATCAAATTTGCAGACTCTTGTTCATCATATTCGAGAATCATTGTTCAGGATAATATATTCCAATGCGTTAACCTTTTTTTTGGGGGGGGGGAGGGGGTTGATGGTTTTTTCCTCCGATAGCAAATGCATGGCAGGAGATCAGCGTGAGTCTGATTTGCCGTATTTGGGGAAAATACCGCGTTGGATACAAAGTAAAAAGTATTTAAAATCTACTGTGCTATAAATATGACCAAAATAGTTTAAAAAGAGGATTCATTGCATCCTTGTAGGAATTTTGTAGGACAAATTACCTTTCTAGCTAGGCAAGCTGCATACATTTCAGGTAAAGGACATTTCATTCATCTTCTGGAATAAGTCGATTTATAAAACTGTTACTTATGTTTTGCGACTAAACAATTCGACTAGCTTGTACAATTTCAATTGATGTGTTTTAAGTCTAGAAAAATTCGAAATAAAACGTTTTCTATTTTTATTCTGATTGCTTATAAATCAGTTCTCTAGATCTAACCCTAAACTTAAGAACAATATTTCTTCTCTTTTTAAGAAAAGGGGAAGTGTCGGCATTGTAAATTTACTTACACTTTTTAAAATGTTACATTCAGGTAAACAAGGAACAAATAAGGAAGATTTAAATTATTGCAACACTTACAAAATCAGAAACGAAGTGCAAATTTGACTTGTTGCATATTGTATACGGGCAAGAGATGATTAACAAAATTTTAATATAATAAACAAAACGTAAAAATAAAACTTGTAACCACGGATTTCTGTTTACCAACCACTTAGTATAAGGCCGTCCAAAAAATGTGACGTTTTGGTTGCAAAGCTTCAAGAATCCAAACTAAAAATTATTTTGTTCATTATTAAAACTATGGACTTTTCTGGTTTTAGTTTAATTTAAAGTTTTTCCCAAGTAGCAACAATAATACACTACGTAAAATAATGTTTCTTTATCAGAAATAAAGTTCATAGAACCATTTAATTACATTCCAATAACTTTGTGAATCGCGTAAACATGTTAAAAATTTTGTATTCATGTAGATGATTGGAATACATTCAAAATACTCTTACAAAAGCTACTGGGAATGAGCTTTGTTGGTTGGTTTGATTTCCTTAACAAGTATGAACAATTAATTTATTCAGTATATATAAGGAAACACTTAATTGAGTAACGAAACCATACGAAAGCTACAGTTCAATCCACATTTGTAAAAAACATAAAATGTAATTGTAGAAGTAGTAATGAATCAAAACTGTTGAAAAAGAAACTAGTTATAGAAATGTTAGCGTTCACTAGATTACAAGGTCACATGTTAGCTCAGAAAATTAATATAATAAAAAATAAACATTTAAATTCCTACTTTAAATGTCACACGGTTTTTAATCTTGCACACGTAAACGAATAAAACACTTCTGCCTTTGTACTGTTCGTTATTAACGATATTCCGTCATTTTAATCTGAACAAATGAGAGTCGTACGTGCAAATCAAGCCTATGACAAGCTTAATAAAGATAAAAACTAAACTCTATTGAAACTTATAGTACTTCTTTGCTATTTAAACTTTTGAGTAAAACGGTTCACTCGGCAAATGAAGATACATATGGGATCTGGTGTGGTATTTATTATAATAAATATTATACAATCAGAAAGTGCGAGTGTCATTGGTTGTATGATTGTGAAAATGTTACTGACCATAATAAACGTTCTCAGGGAATAAAAATTTAGAAGCTTGTGGCCTTTTACTGAGCAAAGGTCTGACCTCCATTTAACTTAATCTAATATAACCTAATATCTTCCTTATTCCCCAAGAAATTTTGGTTCAGTCAACGAAGTTTTTCAATCATAACTGATAATTACGATTAATGCGTCAAAATAATTAAATTTTCCTATAAATAATTTGAAAGGAATTATTTGCATCGGACCTGAAGACTCCGCCCCCTGGTCCCCAAAACTCCCATGTTATTCTTATGAAAGGCATGTTTTGCGTTTGTCACATGTATGTTACTAATGAATTTAATTTAAGTAAACAGGTGTTTTAAAAAATAATTCCAACTAGAAATGCAAATAATTTGAAAAACAAATTTAAGGATAAATTTCAGGAGGAATTTATGGCATGCGTTTTTTAATTAGTGAATTTCCTATGGAAAGTGAACTATTAGCATGACCTGCACGGCGAAACTTAAGCAAGGGACCACCATAGAAGTTCCTAACGTGACCCCCTGAACACGTTTTGGGGGTTCGTTCAAAATTTTATATATATATATATGTATATATATATATATTATATATATATATATATATATGTATATGCACTTTAGCGGTCGCATTTTTTGTCCGATTTACTTCAAATTTGGTAGGGACGTTCCTTTCTATAATCAGTTGGACAAGTTCGTTGGGCAAAACAATCGAAAAACTCTAAACCCCTTTTTTGGGGATTATTCTTTAAAATTTCGAGTTTTTGGGCCAAAAAGGGTCATAAAAACCCCGAATTTGAAATTAACGAATGAAAAATTGTGGGAATTAGTGTGGCAAAACCTTTAAGTCCTCTCTCGTCATTCTAGCATATATATTTACCGAGTCATTAAAGAGAATGTGTATTGGCCAAACACAGTACGTTGTCTTAAGGGGGTTTTACTTTAGAAAAGCCTGTTATTCATTTGTTAGTGAACTTTTATCATCCCCAACAACCTCACGCCTACTTTAAAGCCTGACTGGACCTTCTCCTAACCTTATAATGCGCAAAATTGTATTCCCAGCATTGCAGGTAAATATAACCAGGAGCATCAGAACAGCCAACAAATCAATATTTTCAGATTTGAATAAAAATAGGAATAATTGTATGTTTTCAACTGATTTTGAGTTTTTATTGTTTTTCTGTGGAAATTCACTTCCCTCACGTCAGCGTGCTGCGTGCGAACTCGTTTAAATTTTGAACTGATTGCATTTAATGTCTGTGAGATCTCAATGGGAAGAATGGAACCCCGATTGGTTCATTAATTACTAATAATCACACACCATCTGATAAAACACTTTTATATCACGCTCACAGTTTGAGAGGTTAAATCCGATGACGAATAGCTGCCATTACAGTAAGAGGATCAAGCTGCAGCTCAGAAAATGATGGCTGTTAATAACAAATTATAAATCTTTATCATAACAAATCACTGTCCAATACCTGCATTATTTACATCCATACCAATTATAGCATTATTATTTTAAAATAAACAGCATAAATACATGACATTATTGTATTATTAGTGAAATTACCTTGAAAATAACTTCTGTTGCATAGACCATTTAATTTATGTATTTACAACACAAATAATTAAAAACATAAAACACTACTTGTAATAGTCACATCGATCCCGGGAAATCGTTACGGAAATTTACTAACACAAATAATTTTGCAACTATGCATCGTGCCTTATAATTGGCAGAACGTATAAAAAATCTTATTGTAACAGTATTTGAAAGTTTGTGATCACATTTAACCATACAATACAAAAACATAGCAACTAACGATAGACATTACGAATATATGCCTGCTTTTAAACAACATTACCGCAGTCTAATATTTTGACAACTGTGAGTAGCGATTGATTGCAGTGTTGTGGTCTGTGCACTTTGCATTGAGCAGTACCGGCATTCAAATGTTATAATTGGCTTGGATACAACTACACCGATTGCTGAATTCTACATAATTAGCTAGCTTCTGATACCGTTCGAACCAACACACCAGTGGAAGTACAGTAAGGTTATATTATTGTTTACGAACAACATAAACATATCGGATACCAAGAACAGACGTCATATCACCAACCACCATTTTGGAAATTCTAGAAAATTAAATAAATGTTTTCGAAAATTATATTTAGAAAACTGATAATTATAAGATTAGGGAATCTAAACACGGAGCAGCATTTAGAAAAATAATCTTGTCTATTATTATATAAGAAAACATGTAAGATGTTATATTCCAAGACATCGCGATATATTTTTTGATCATGAATAATTGAAGGGTGTAACTATTTAAGATATACCATCGCTAGATTTCGGTATATAATTTGATTTGCGCGTGAATAGAATACCAAAAACCGCAAAAGTTAAACGTAACGTTCATTAGCCCATAGCCTGTGATTAGATAATACGTTTGAAAATTAACAGCTGCCATCATTGTTACTTATTGACAATATACGTAAAGGAAAACAACAACAGTTTTGGCGTTGGAAGGAAGACATCAAGATCGTATATCAAAAATTAAGAATATGAAGTTGGGGTAATTTAACAAAAACCACGACAACATGGAAAATATACGTTACCCATCCAATCTAGATAGAGGGAGTTGAACGTCCACTACCGTGATTTGGTAAAAGCTAGACTTGTATTTACCAGGAAACAACTTCGGACTTTTAAAAATGTATGTCTTAAAAGGAATATGAAGGAATAAATTGCATGTATGAATCTGAATTGAAATTCAATGAAGATATTCTAAAAAAAATATTTTTAATGTTAAATATTTATTGAACTGTCAAGAAGAACTTTGGTATTCTCGGGTAATTCGAGGGTATTATCATTGATAATTGTTCAAGTATTATTTTATAACTTTGAAGTAATTTAAAATATTTAATTTTATCTTGCAACCTGAACCAAATACTGAAATCAAGTTCACCTAGGACAAAGTACTACGACACGAGTGTTGGGATCATGGATTTACCGAACTGAGATATAGCTGAGAGTAATTACGGGTAAAGAAAACAAAGAAATATGTAATTAGGATTGATAATGATTATTTTTGGGCGTGTACAAATAATAAATTTATAATTAAACGTTGTGAACTTGTTTGCAATTTTTTTTAAAATTATTTATAGAACTTAAAAATGTTATAAAAGTTTCTAAATGTAGGGTAAGAATGTTGATAACACGCATGAAATCGTCACGGTATATTTGGTACCACATTTTACGGCGAATGGCGCCTTAACATTCCCTCTGGGGAATGGCCCAAAATGGGCCAAATGAAAGTTCTCTTCTTAAATCCTTAACAATTTGTACACGGAAAATTTAAAATTTTAATGGGGAACAATTATTGAGGGGATCCGGGACTAATTGTCACCCTTGTGCCCATGTTTTTAACACGTTTTAGAAATACAACTATTTGAATCTTTGTACTGATTTTCAAGCCGGAAAAATGTCGGATGATATGTGTGTTACACGCATAAATCAATATTATAATACTTCATAATTCCATATATTAGGGTTAAATTACCTAAAAACAGCCAAGTCCAAGCTCAAAGAGAATGTCTTGCATGACTTATTTTCTGTTTTATGTTGTATGGCCTACAAAACATCCACTGTGCCTTCAAAACAATGGATACAACTTTACGTAAATGAGTACAAATCCAAGAAGCTTTACACCCATGAACCTAATAGAGAAGATGCCTAACCAAGGAACTTAAGTCCTGAAGGAAAATGGCCTTCAGCTGAATTATAAATGGGACAATGATCTGATCTTACTAAGGCGCTTATGGCTGCTTCCATGAAACGATCGTATCTGCCAATTACTGAGGTCATGGAATATTGGCTCTTAGTGAATACACTTTATATGGGTGTTAATTTAGAATATAAGAGGAATGAAAGATAAGTTTACATTTTGATAATCTATCCACATACATTAACTTCGCTTTTACTCGACATTTTTCCGGCTTGAAAATCAGTACAAAGATTCAAATAGTTTTATTTCTAAAACGTGTTAAAAACATGGGCACAAGGGTGACAATTAGTCCCGGATCCCCTCAATAATTGTTCCTCATTAAAATTTTTAATTTTTCGTGTACAAATTGTTAAGGATTTAAGAAGAGAACTTTCATTTGGCTCATTTTGGACCATTCCCCAGAGGGAATGTTAAGGCGCCATTCGCCGTAAAATGTGGTACCAAATATACCGTGACGATTTCATGCGTGTTATTAACATAATTAATAGTAAGACAATTTATCCCGCCACCAATTTCCTTTGGGTCAAAAATAAATTGAGGTCGGATTTGCTGCATAACATTCTTGTACAAACAAACTGTATAGAGGGCGACATGCGCTTATATATTAATACTACAAGTAAAACTATCAACGACATTTAAATCTGTATCAAACTTGACCCATACTGCGGTTCAAGTATTTCTTCTTACTCCTTGTGATTGGTCCCGGTTGATAAATACACGGGTTGTGTCTATGCTATTGATGTGCGAAGTTCTGTTGTATTGTCTGCAACAGGAACAGAAATATTAAGGAAGTTCTCTTCTTAGTTATTAACCTTTAGAGTGTAATATCTGTCATCAATTCAAAATACGAAATAAAACTGCTATTAAAGGTAAGAGCATTTACATTACATTGTGTTTATTTATAAATACTGCATTAATGGTCTTCCTCTGAAACTACACCCGGCCGGACATCAGGTAGAGGAAAGGTAAAAGAAGGATCCAACCAGCCTCAGGACGCATTGACTGGGTTATTTTATACCTAGATATTAAACAATATCTTTACTTGATGGTTTATTTCACTATCTAAGAAAACAACGGAGCAAAGTGCTACAAGAACCGTATTTTTCATTCAAGCTTAAATAATCATTAAACAAAGAGATAACTTTGTCCTTTGACAGAAAAAGTCTAAAAAAAACAATTTTGCTTATATGCATTTTATCAGCATTGTGTAAAGTGATAAGAGGTGTATATTGAAATCTACAAGTTGAAAAAAGTACACATTACAATTAATTACAATATTTATTGAACTATTAGTGTGCATTTTATTTGCAGCTCATAGCTAAACTGGTAATGCTGTACAAATTTATTGAATTGCATAAATAGCTGTTTTACAACGAAATTGATTTAAAAATGAATCTCGCTAGCCTAACGGTTAGCGTCTTGGACTTCAGTTCAAGGGGTCACGGGTTCAAATAACGGGATGTCCACAAATATTTGAGGGGCGTTTACCTGATAGCGTTTGTGTGATATCATAACAAAAATGCCATTGGCGTTGAAAAAAGTTTCCTTATCATCCTTATGCAACGAAAATTAACTTTGAGGGCAGTCTAAGTCCATCTGAATGGATGGATAGTAAACTAGCAACCACTTTGCACAACTAAGCATCAAGGCATCAAACTTTAATTCCTCAGACTTCGGAATCGCTTCAGTAATAACGGTGTAGTATTGTTTACAAAATCAGTATAGCGTATTATAGATATAGATAACTAGTTTTCAGAATATTTAATCACACATTAACAGGATTAAATTTCTTTAAGTACTAATCTAACAAAGGTAAAACACACGGAAATTACGAAATGAAATGAACACATACGACACGCTGCGCTACGCCAAGTTTTGAAAACATATCCCTTTGTGCAGCTTTAATTGCTGTTCAAAGTATTCCCATGTCTGCATCATGATTATGCACCAACATCAACAAATAATATTGTTTCATTTTATAAATAAAGTGTTTGATATTATTGAAACTGTCTGCAATAATCTTGGTCTATACTCGTTAGGTTTACTGCTTACTATTTTTCAGTTATTTATTCATAAATATCTTTTATTTTCATTAGCCCTGTTTAACAATATCTTATTCGTGTAACATATAATAGCAAGTTTATGCAAACAGCTTTATGGCAAAACAACATAAATCTGTTTTGAGTTTAAAGTTTTATATAGTTCAAAATCAAACAGCGTGTCTACCGTGGCGGCACTACAATAGAAGTCTGCCGTGGGACGTAAACGACCAAACACTCAACGTGTAAGGGCGCCGAAGTAGAAAATTGCTTCTTTTCAGTCCCGAAGTTACGCTTCTTTTCTATCAGGTTATTATACAAAGTATAGATTTACCTAACTTAGTCAGTTCAATTGTTTAAAGAATCTATTACACAATTAAATGTAGATTTCAATTTTTGGGGTATGATTTCACAAAATCGTAGTACTAACAATTGCGCTTTTCACTATATTCTGTTCTTTTTTAAGCCACATGTACCCGATACCCAATGTACCCAATGTTTTTTCGTCGTCATGGCTATAAACTTATATTTCACACTTATTAACTGCGCTTAGTTAAGTTTATTCCATATATGATCTTGCCCTCATGTCCTTAACTCACCAAATTGGTGGTAGTTGAAGTCTACAGTTTCCAATGATGACTGTCATCCACGTACTGTAGCTATGTTCAGTTTACATATTATTCGGTAAACTAATACAACTTGTAGTACATGCCTATACTTAGAAATCCAACTGGGCGTATGTATATCGCTGGACTGAAAACGCGCTCTATATTTTTTTTAATCAGAGCAGTGACAAAATTTAGTACACATTAGCACTTCCATCTGCCACTTTCTCTTAAAAAACTAAACTTTATTTAGGATAGAATAACTTATTTTACAATAAGTTAAGAGAAAAATTTTACTAAAAATACTGTTACAATAAATACCACATAGAAAGGGTTTTTATTCAGATAATAATTTTTTACTCCTAGTAAAATTTGGCAAAGGCGAACAATAAATGATAAGTTCAAACATATTTAACAGATGAAGCACCACCAAGCCGATGACGAGTACCGCCGACACGTCGCTCTGTGTACCTTTAATTAACGATTACTGTGAGTACGTTCAGCACACAACTGTTGATTTATGGCTCTGAGCTTTTCCAGACTTAATGTCAAAGGTAACCGCCAATATTATTTCTTACTATTAGAAATGTTTGATATAAAAACTATTGATATACGTATAACCTGATTAGTTTGTTTCCTCTATATTTTCTATAAAGACCCTAAAACCCATGGATACTTTGCATGTTTACGAGTGATCTTCCTGAAAATAAAATAATCCCTAAGCTATAAAATAGCGATGAAATATTTTTGTTTATATGGATGATGTATGTTATTTTGCCCTATTGGCCCTATTTTATCAGTGTAATTCCCACAATCATAAATTTTATTATCATCTTTAAGTGCCAGTGTAGTTTGCTGAATTGTTAAACTTGCCAATCTGGGCAAAATAGGCAAATAGTTAACAAATAACTGCTATTCTGTAACATATTTTGTGCGTAATGTGTTACTGTATGTATGTAATGTTGTGGAGGGATCTACTGGTTTCACCCTAAAAAATTATTTGAATATTATAACTGTATGACTGTAGCTTGCTGTAATACCATGTCATAAAAATCAACTAGTAATTCATAAACGATCTTTAATTCACAGACAGTTGAAGAGAGAACGCTTATTTTTTGAACATTTTTATATAAAATCAAGAGAATAGACAATCACATGTGAATGTTAAGAGCTTTCCAGTTTAATTGCAGCGGGCAAAGCCTTTCGGCAAGCAGATCAAAGGATTTCAAGAGATTATTGGTGTCAGAGCGTGACCAAACACAGTTAAATACACGTGCAACACCATCTACTGGAAAATATTACAGCTTCAGGCATATTCAGAATCGTCCGATACCTCGTTGGTATTGTTCGATCACGAAAAATTACAACGCACTCAAATAAATTGGTTCCCAACCAAGCAAATGAAATCCCAATGTCTAAGTACGATATAATATCGTCAAGTGATGACCAAAACTTGAAAGAAATTGTCCTACAACCACGCCTAAAGTATGTCTTTACCACCTAAAAACACATCGTAAAACTGTTGTTTTCTGTTTATAAAAATAGCGAGCGAAAAAGCCTTATTCGCTCGCTGCGACATACTTTTCCGCTCGCCGACGGACGGTAGAAACCGCTGATTGATTGTTGCTTTGGACCAAGCTAACTGACTCGGTGTTTATAACTTCAGTCTCATGAATTAAATAAAAATGGATGAAATTGAATTTTTGTATGTTGTGACGTATCTAAATTGTAGTTGTAGGAAAAATTGTGCATGTAATTTGATTGTAAAGTGTCTTCTCCGTTTGAGGAATTTTCTTCTCCGCTATGCGTGGCGCGGTAATTTTCTGAAAGCGAGAAACCCATACTTTTACGCTCTTAAACATAAATAACTATTTTCACTTTTAATAGTTATAAAGAAACCTAGTGGCTCAGTAGGTAAGAAGTACCTTTTGTACATTGTTTAGCCAAAATACAAGTATAATTAGAAGAGACTAGTGGCTTGAAGTCTCCCCTAATCTTTCTCCTATAGTCCGCCAAAGAAAATTAAAACAATAAAAGTAAACAAAATAGACACGTAATCACACGTTTTAATATAAACAAAGCAGACGTTTTTAAATCCCGAAGCTTCTCTTACGGGGAATGTTTTACGTTTTTGCTCGTTTGCAGGTAATTTTTTAGAAATTCTTCTATTTTTCATGAAATTGGCTATTTGCCCTGGGATCAAGACCTGTAATTTAAGCCGTCTCTCATCATCCTGCGATTTCCCAAACTCCCACAATTTTGGCTTAGATATTTCGCTTACAGAATTGTATATAAAGATAAGTAAGAAAAGTGACAAAGGAAAGAAAATGCCATTTACAGGTAAGGAGTCCTTTCTTTCAATTACAATTTTCGGCAAAATATGACCAAAAATCGAACTTTTAAACTTTCTTTAAAAAAACTTTAACCTAAGACCCCTGCTAAAAATTTAAAATACAAGTTATATCTGTTCTTGTGAGGTATTATTTAGATATGTATATTACATACTAAGATACATGCTACATTTTAGATAGATTACAGATTATTTCGTAAATTAAAACTACAGATAATTTCAGCTTAAAAAAAGTAATTTCAATTGATAGTCTATGGCAGTTAGCTACTGAGATAATTAAACTGTTAAAACACACTACGTTGTCCAAGTTAATGTTATGGAGAAAAAGTAAAATTGTATACAGTATCTCGATTGATAATGAACATGTATCGATGAAACTTGGTATGTGGCTTGATGGGGTTGCGATTTGTTTATATTCGTATTACCCATCTGTTTTAGTCCCCTTTGCAGCAAATCGGTAAGCTGGATGCCAGTTATACAATTTGAGTAAGTTGAATACATTTCCTTCAGTTAGGAAAGGGACGTCATGTGAAGCTTACAGGTTAGGTAAATTAAACTCAAAGCTGATTTGAAGGGTCAATACCTTTTAGGCAAAGTTCGTTCTCGGTTCTTTTGGTAATGCGCTTAACGAAAGCTCCGTCACAACTTTGCCCTTTTTCCTCGGTAAACATAGTTTAAACTAGGTTAATGTTTTCGTGATTCACGAAACATAAAAAGTACCTGTGCTTTAATTCAAATCCAATTATTTTCTCAGTATTTCCTCGACAATGTTGAACAATTTTAAGAAAACACTAGTC
This sequence comes from Allygus modestus, assembly GCA_963675035.1. Taxonomy (NCBI): domain Eukaryota; kingdom Metazoa; phylum Arthropoda; class Insecta; order Hemiptera; family Cicadellidae; genus Allygus; species Allygus modestus. The sequence goes on along the minus strand of OY776111.1, from coordinate 100,470,199 downwards.
CGTTGTTAATATTTGTATTATTATTTGTTTTTCATCATATACGTGATATGAACCATTGTCGATCTGTTACAGTAGAATATATATTTAAAAATTTTAAAATAACCTTTAAAAATACCACATTTATTTGTTTATATATCGTAACAATAAATAATAAAGTTAATTTCAATTACGTTTTTCTAATAAAAATAACAAGTAAATGAATATTAAGTTACAGATTTATTACATTTCTGGTTTGTTACCTTCCTTTCCAATATAAGTTAAATAACAAAACACAGGATGTGTAGTTGGTTTTGGATTATATATTGTTATGTTTAGATAGTTTAGCAATGTAATGTATTCCAAATAATCACATAGAAATTTTAATTGGGAGATATTTTTTGGAAGTGTTGTTTCGTGCTTTACTAACAATGTGAATTTTGTATTCAATGACCTGGAATATATATCTCTTATAAAAGATTAGATGAAACCTATATTTTATAAAATATTTTTAATGCCAGCTGGAAAGGAAATTCTTGGTGCCTTCTCTCATTCTCAACACAGGCCTTTCCTTATATCGATGACAATTTATTATATAATGTTAGAATTTATCCTCAGCCTAGATACAATTTTTCAAGTGTGGATTGTCACACCTTTATAAAAAGGCTTGAAAAATACATCGGAGTTGATTCCTCCCAAAATAAGAAATTACGATCGGTTCACAAAGCTGGTTCTATCGTCCGCTAAATTCTGAGTACCAAGAGAGTTCAGGATGAAGTATATACCGGGCTGGAGTCAAGATGATTTTTTAGACTATATTAAATTTTACAAAGTATACAATTCCCTTATATAATAATTAATAGAATCTTGATCCAATCTTTAAACTTCAAAATTTTGATTTCGTCATTTCTGTTACATTTTCATTATTTGTTTTCATTTAAAAAGTGTTAAATTTTGTATGCAGTTTGTCGATAAGGTTTTAACTTGATTTTAAATTGTCTTATGTTATTTGATAGTTTTATATCTAAAGGAATTGTAATTAAATGTTTATTGATTTATAGTCTGGCCATCTTTGTTGGAATGTTGAATTAGTATGTGGCAAGTCTATAAGGTTGATATTCTCGTGCTTTAATTATGAATTTTTATTCTGAATGAAAATGTATCAAGATTCAAACCTAGAAATTTATACTCGATACTGTATTGTTGAGTTGCCAAGTAAAACATATTTAATTGTTTCATTATTGCATTGTTTTTTATATTGTATTGCTGAGGATTTTAAATCATTTACTATCAAATGTTGCCCGTAAACCATCTTTCCATTTTAGAAATTTGAATGAAAGATTATATTTCTAATTGATTATTTGATCATTTGGAAATATTAAGACTTTTATCATCTGCAAATAGTATGACTTCTCCTTTATCAACGAGGATTTTAACAGCACCGGTATCTCTGACATAGCTGGCAATATTCTTAACTTTCTCTAAGAAGCCAGCAAAATGAATGGGCAGTCTGTGGAAGACCTGAACTTCACCAGCAGGAGTCGGTAAGCTTGGTTCTTCCTTAGAAAGCTCTCCTCTTGTAGACTCCTGAGTGGACAACAAGTATCCCACCGGGACCCTGTGTTGCAGCAAAACGTAACCTGGCTCATCACGCCACCCGACTTACAAAAGGTTTAAAACCACGCAAATAATTCGAGCGTATCGAGAGTTACCGTCTAAAGGTTCTTCTGAGTGTTGCTGCTGGAGAGGCTAACAGAATGCCAACACTGTAGAACAAACTGGTTTCGGGCCTTTAAATCTGCCGTGACCAGGTCCTCACTCTGACATCATTCATTGAGAGAGGGGTGGTAAAAAACGTCTGCAGCGTTTATTTACTTCTCTGTAGACTATGGCACAGTTTAGAGGAAAGGCCTCTCATTTAAGTCATACATTCTACTTCTTTGCCCCGTTCCGTTCCATTTTGAATAATATGAGCAGACTACCGTAGAATTCGAACTAATGTTGGTTGGTCGTTGCAAATTTGGACGTCAAGGCGGGGTCAGGGTTTTGACTAATCCTGTGTTTGTCAGGCCATCAGACTATGAACCGCATGATAAATAATTGTATCCACAGTTTCTCCCTAAGGGCTAAGGTGGCTGGACTTTGCTCCATATTTGAAGATAGTTTATAATTTGTCATTTACCTATGACGAAAAATCGTTGATCTCAGTTTCAATAAGTAGTTAAGGAGAGCTAAATATAAAATATATTTTAAATCTTATTTGGTTTTTGTAATAAGCTATATGATATATAATTTTTTTTAAAGTTTGTAATGTGTAATTTAAGTAAATTATCATAAATTTGTACGCTGTGACACACTGTGCATGTTGTGACTAATTAAAACTGGATCCAAACAAGATAACGGTCTCCTAGCTACTATATGACTTGTGTTTTGCGTGCAGGAATTCCTGTCGTACAAGCTACAGGAAGCGCGTGATTGTTAGACGTGATAAACACAGTGTCTCGAGTTACTTCCGAATACTTTCGTCCGTTATTTCACTGAGCGACACTTATTTTTGTAATTTTAAGTAGATTTTTCCATATTATAAGTAGACTTGCTGCCTGACGTACTTAATGACAATAGTCCGTAGTACAGCCCTATGATATATGATAATTGCAGTAACTGTACTTATCATAAGATCATTATTGATAGAGACTGTCACGGAGAGAGGAATGTATACACCTTTTCGAGCGAAACAACTTTCAATAAATTGGTATCAATTTTATAATAATACATAAGAATTATTAAAATGTTCTACCATTTCAATACAAATCCTTCTATTTAATAAGACATAATCAATTCTCCTAACTCTTACTTAGATCAAGCCTTTCTTAATGATTTAAATTAGACAATCTAAGTGATTCCAGTACTTACTTAATTAACTTTAAAATATCTTGACCAATTTCATTAAATCAATTTACTTAGAATAGTAACGGGGAGACTTTGTCAGGTCTAGTTTGTTTGAATGCATTATTTTCCTGATGCCAAATAATTATAATATTAACGATTCGTTCAAGATCACAAGCTTATATTTTTTAATAGTTTACCGGTTTCAGGCTGCAGTTTAAAAATTAACTTCGGGATTTCAGATCTAGCCTGGAAAGGGAGGGATAAACCGTGTATAAACCTAAGAGATAAACTTTTTGGATTCGATAAACGAATTTCTAGCGTAGTTAGGAACTCCGTGTCTAAAATTCAACGATTTCAGGCTCAGACTTAGACCAGTTAGAGGTTTGGTTCAAGTTGAAGCTTTACATGGCGTGTTGCCGTCGAATTAAAACATAATTGCATTTTCGTGATTAGGTATACATTTTACATACTAAAATTATGTATAAGCAAAGTCTTATCTGAAAAATGCCTTTTTCTTACTGTTAGCAATTTTCTCCTACAACTTTTAATCACTCAGCTATGTGTCAAGTGGTCCTTAAACATAGATCCTTAAACTATATTCTTTTAACAAAGTTGTTCATAGTTTATGTACGTAGATAACCTTTTCTAAAATTGTAGGCCTACGTTTCGCAACCGCAAAATCTCAAGGCCTAGACGGAAAACCAATCACAGTAGAACCCACGTTTGGGAGCTTTTTCTTGTATTTTTGTGAGAGACGTCAGCTCTTAAAATTAATCGGAGGGTTTTACGTACATCAAGTATCCGTGTTATATTACGCACGATTAATTTGTACAGTATACTAAGTGATTTATGAAAAAAAATATTTCTAAGGGTTTATCATTTATTATCATTCATGGTAATCTATGTTATTAATAATGACTACACCTTCTATCAACTTCAATTATAGCAGCAGTTTCCTCTTCTGATTTCCTATTAAATATAGGCTACGTTTGTTGACCTTTTGATGATGGTTTCTTAAACCTGACATCTATTTTATCTATATTAATAAATTAATATTTCAAATGTTGGTTTTATTTGTTTGTATTTTAGGAGCTATATCAAAATTTATTAGTTCATGTTTCATATTAGGGATTTTTTGAAATGCAGTATGTTATCGGTGCTATTTCTTTTAAGTTCTTTACTTTGGGTAGAAATTTGTCTAATTCTTCAAGGATTATTGTTCCTATATTAGTTTTTGACTTTTCAAGTTTATTTAATTTGTTAATTTGAGTGTTTTACTTTTACCTGAGGGTCGGCCCAGTCCATTTTTGTATATATTGGTCAATATATTCGATGGTATTTTATCATAGGGGCATACAATAGTTTAAAATAAATCTTGATTCGGTTTTTCTTTACGTGGAGTTTAGTAAACAAACTATTTATCTCTAAGAGTTAAGCATAAAAACTATTAATTTCTTTTACCAATAATTTGTTTGAAGTTTTTACTGTTTTTAGTGCCGTTATTTATTTGGATTTAATCTAAAAATGGAAGAAGGTCAGTGTAATATCATAATTTAAACACTTATTTCTAAACTTAATACCTTTACAAGACACAGAAAATACTACAAGGGAGACGTGCTATCAGTTTTTGAGTACGTGTCCCGAAGGACACGTATATACAAGTATATTTACTTGTGAATATGGGGTTTCGGTAGTATATGTTCCGTATATTATTTTATTAATTACACGCTTCGTAAGTCAAGAGAGAGTTTTGAAAATACGATTTCATATATTATAATAATAATAACAATAATAATAAAACTATATAAGTAATATTAAATTGGTTTACTATGACAATAGATTTTCCACTCACTATTGAAAAGTGAAAGCTCACTTGGTTATCTTTCGTAATCTTTATAGTTACAAAAATAAAGTGGTGCCTGGCACAGTGTATGTTTCGTTCTAGCTCAAAAACGTAATACATTTGGGCTTCGAATGGAAATATTATGTTCTAAAAATCCCATAGGACTCTGCCACAAGGTTTTCAAACTTACACAGTTATCCTGTTGAAAAGTGGTTCCCATGCAAACCGTATGCATTTCTTTTACTGGGTTTTTGTGACTGCCAGATTCCCATGTGAAGAATAGCTAGTTTAAATATATTTGTTGGCGTAGTAACGTAATTACGTGTACATAACAGATACGTTTTTAGTCAGATCCGGTCTAATAGAGTCCAAAATTGAAACTAACTTCATTACACCCCGAATGAGATTTTACCAGATTGCCTATCGAACATATTGAACTGTTAAAGTACTGATAAAATAATAAACATTTATAATATTTTTAATAACATAACACTTTATATCACTGAAATTATCTTTAATCTATTGTAAGAATGAGAATTTATTGTTTATTTGTACTACTTGTATTTTAATTGATCAGATAACAGAATATTTAAAAATGTATAAACATTTTCAAAACTAAGGAAATGTCAACAAACTACCCAAGTAGCATTTGTGACGGCCAAATCAATTTTAAAATAATTTTAACATTATTTTTTATGGTTTCAAAATTATTATAAAATGATTTTTTTACATAACAAATTTCCTATCTGATCTATTTTATCATATTTTCAAATCATTTTAAAATTTATTTTACAATAATTTTGAAATAACTTATAAATCAGTTTTAAATTAATTTTAAATGATTTAAAATACTTTAAAAAATTACAAAATTAATATTTACTGAAAAAATACTGTTTATATTTGTTTTCACAATCTGACTAATGTAATACGCATGACAATCATTGAACAAAATTATGAAATATATTTTACGTTTCAAAAATAATACGACCAGAGCGAGTATTGAACCTGCAACCTGTTGATCACTAGACACACGCCTTAACCCTCTTGGCTACTCCGCCCCTTTGTTATTTAAAGGTCGGGCTGGCAACATAAAATAACCAATTGACTACACCCTACGGGGACTTGATGAAACTATAGCATTCCTTGTTTGATTTTGCTCTTGCTGGTAAACTCTATAATTTGTACACATCTTGTAAGGTTGTAGAAACAAAACATATAATATTCATTTTATATATATAAAATTATTAAGCAATATGGTACCCAAAACCGATTTTAAACTAATCATTTGCATGCAACAAATATAAAAAGGTCCACGAAAGTATTTATTTAGTTTACATAGACTTTCACAGGAAGGGAAATGAAATGTACATTCATATAAGTTTTTTTTAGGCTGAAAACGAATTACTACATCAATTCATTTTAGGTAAAGATAAACAATTTTGAAACTAATACAGAACTTCTTTGCTGAGCAATCCATGTTTCTCATTAACTTGTAATTACTGAAAAAACAATATTAATAATTTTAAACATTTCATATTCCTAAAATTGATTTATTTAAACAAATTTTAAAATCATTTTTAAAGGTTTAGTTAGGATTTTCAATTGAGTTATTAAAAAGTTATTTAATACAATTTTAAAGCAATATATAAATGATTTAAATCAATATTTTAAAGTTATTTTGAATCTAATTCAAAGATACTTTTCAAATTGTTTCAATTGTTTCAAAATTATTTAAAATTATTTTGAAACTAATGTTAAACTTATTTTCATTATGATTTCTTCGTAATTTTTGATGACGAAACAATGATTTTAAATGATTTAATATAATGATAATAAAGCATAGAATTTTATAATTGAAAATAATTTAAAATTATATTAATACAATTTTAAAATATTGTTTCTACTATTTTGAACGAGTTTTGTAACATTTATTTAAAACAATATTAAAACTGATTCAGAAATGACTTTAATACAGGTTTTCAAAATTATTTTTGATAAATTGTAAACCCATATCACAATTATATTAAAATAATTTTAACTCCTTTTAAACAAAAACTCATTTCAAAATCGTTTGAAATTATTTTGAAAATATTACAAATTATTTTTATGCTGCTTGGGTAATAGTATATTTGAAATATTATAAAATTCCTCAATATTATGATATAATATTCAGAGTGTTGAAAAAAGTAAATTGTTATTTTTGCCAGCGTGCGGTAGTAGTCCCAATTAAATTATTGCTAAACTGCTCTGTTTCCCATGTAGCCGCCATTTTGTTGTTTACACTGAATAATTTATTTTCCAAGAACGTTAACACCAATAGCTTCCAATTTGACACTACTCTTTACAGAAACAAGACCTAATCGCAGTAAAATAATAAATATAGTTTAATAGTCCGTTAAAAATTACGAATTTTATAAAAAATAACCTGGTAAAGTATCAGTGCCCATTTTTAAACACTGAACATAGATAAGATGACACAGTAATTCGTTGATTATTACTGTAACTGTCCACTTCATTAATGTAACTAGATTTTCAAATATACTACTGTGTACTTAGGGCTAACCTTGGTTTTATACAATTTTAATTGATAATCTCGTTTTAATAATAGGCCTAGCTCCATTTCGAAAAATAAAACATCATTTTTTAGTAGATAAAAAATATGATTTTTTAGAGTGTCGAGCATACAAGAGTGGAAACAGATATTTCGAGAACGTACAAATGTTGAATTATTGGAGGGATCAGGAGGAACTGAGGGAATCAGTAATATGTCTTTGTAACTTCAACACCTGCCTCAGATTTTGTCATCAGTTAAACGTAAAAAGATATACTGTATAATCCAACAAATAAACTGCAGCATTTATTAATTTCCATATTTCAATACACATTATAGATGACTGGCTGAGTGAAAATTAAAACAGTGTACACGAACACTTAGAAACCAAACCGTAACTACATTGTTCATTACAATTATTACAACTTATATAATAATATGGAGGGACCCGCAATATATTAATACGTCTGAGATATTTATATGGACAATCTCAAATATTCCTTAGAACAGTACAGTGGATTTTATTTTCATCAGTGACACATGTAGGTCATTAGCAGAGTGACTTTTAATAGAAAAAGCCATCATTTCCAGTATCTCTTTTGGTATTTCAAGAAGTATGTATTACGTTTAATTAATTATTTACGTTAAATTACCAGTAATATTATGTGAGACTCCTTTGTAAGTAAGAAACAGGAAGACAGGATTTGTTATTACACTTTAGCAGACAAAGTTTGTTGTTTGGTCATCAAAGACCTGAATTAATAAAGTTAGCAATCATTAACCTAATTTAATCTCGACATGTGCCCATTCTACATTCTGAGTGAGTTTTCTTATACTATTTCCTGTTTTACAATGATAAAGAAATACAGTAAATACTTACTCATATAAGATATCTTTATATCAAACTTGGTAAATCCACCCAGATAGTAGAACATAAAATCATCCTCGGTGTTACTTTTGTTATGACGTTGCCCAATTTTGTAAGTACGTACAGAAACGGATCATCTACGGATGCACTAGGTCAGACGGATCATCAACAAAATCCAAATTTTTCTACATATTGAACTTTTTTAGGTAATGTATATTTCAAAATTAGTGTATTAAAATAAAAATGTTAGTTACAACAAATGTACAGAGGAAATAGCAATAGTTATAGTAAGTGGAAGAAATAGGACTTAGACATAACACTTCATTTGGTACTAAGATAAAAAACTTACTATAACTAACGGCATTAACGGATTAACGACTAAACGGCAGTGGTAATAGTACGCAATAGAGAGTTTTTTTTATTTAATTAGAAAGTTAAATATTACCTAAAATTTAAAATAGGTAACTTATAATCACATTCGAAATTTTCTGCGTGCGGGTAACCGGCTCTATACATCTATGAAAACATAATTCCTTACAATGAAATAACACAAGTTAAAAACGATAATGATTGAAAATTTAATCGAAACAATTAATTTGGACAATACCAATAACAGGTACAGATTCAATCACCTATTCTTAATTAAATAGATCATATATTTAATCTATGCAATAAATTAATAAATACCTCCGTCCTATTGGCGCGGCGATAAGCGCTGTATTAGTGCCTAAACGTAACCTAAACCCGTGAACCAACGGAAATACTGCTCTTCCTTGGCCTTGACCTGTAAATAACCATCAGTAGTGAAGAATAACTGGCATTCTATCTCAGAAATGTGAACTTACAATTTCAAAAGAGTTCACCGACCTGGATATTAGCACAGACATCTGTTGATGACAAGTCGTTTACTGTTGGTTTGCACAGTGAGTATGGACCTATGGATCACTGCACGTCTGGCTGCAGAGTATGGCTCAAGTGGATATTTATAAATGCCAGCAATCATTACATGTATACAACCACAACGCCTTTCAAGCTGCCACAACGGATTTAAGAATCTCAATAATTCAGCGTTCCACAGTTGTATAAAGCTTATAGATGTACAACTGAAGTTTGTATTAGGCAAAGTGGAATCTGAGTAGATCTTTGTTCAAGTCGTTTTCAGACATATAATAAGCTGACGTCTTTACCAATCTACTATCAAGACAAGGTTTTGTGTCCGGTTCCTGCGGGGCCTGATTACCTGATGTTGATGGCTTCTGAAACTTGAAAAACACTAGAGTAGACGGTATCATTGCTTTGCTTTAGTCAATTAACTCGCATATCATTGTAAAGGTAAGTTATGTTATAACAATTTTACGATTTCTTAAGTCTTATAACTAGCGTTTTCATATTTTGCCAGCATTTCCTATGTTTATGTAAATTTGTATAAACAATAATGTTTGGTCACTCTTAGTTTATTCTCCTTAGTAATATCTTTAAAACGCGCATTTAATTAGTCAGCAGATTTGATATAACTACTTTACAATTAGCATTAGTGATAGCGAAACTAATTTTAAACTAGTTTAAAATGTATGTTATAGTTAAAAGCTATTATTTTGTAAACAAATTAAAATTCCTATTTGATCAATTTTAAAATATGTAAAAATCATTTGTAACTAATAAATCGGTTTTAAATACATTTTGGAATTATATCAAAATAGTTTTTTAATTAACTATTGAGCAAAATTTAAAAATATGTTGTTACGCTTCACTACAAATAATTTTAAACTCAACATATTCAAAAAGGTTATTTAAAACCCTTTTAAATTATTATTTTTTAATTATTTTAAAAGATTTAGTTTTGATTTGCTATAAAGTCTATAACAATAATTATTTAATACAGTTTTAAAACATTACATAAATAATTTCAATGGGTATTTTAAAATTAATGATTAACTTATTATCACTCTAGATTTTTCAATAACTGTTACTGTAATCGATTTGACGTTACTGTATGTATTCAAAAACATGAACGTTTATAATTTAAAATTACATTTATAATATTTTACAAATTATTTGCATGATTTTTAAATTATTTGCAATCCCATGTCTACATTATTTTAAAATAACTTCAAACTCATTGTAAATATAAACTCTTTAAACAAATTATTTTTAATGATTTCTAAAATTTATTTTTAATGATTTCTATGGAACTTGGGGTCTAAGTTTAACAATGAAACATAGAAGTTGTTCTTAAGTTTCACAGCAAATATATAGTGAGAAGGGCACTTCTTAGACAACAAATAAGTGCAATGAATCTTCGTTGTATGTGGTTTAAATCATCGTACGCTATTAGAAACATTGTTTAGTTGTGTGTATTGCTGTTTAAAAACCTCCTATTAATCTAATGTAATCCAATAAATGCAAGCTTTCTCACGTTGAATGACCCTGACTCTCTGGTAGCGAGGAAGGAGTACACTGAATGGTATTGTTTAGCCTCTTAACATTCCTGTCTCGCACACACTGGGCCATCCATCTCCAGTGACGACAGGCCGCGCCCGTGTAAATTATCGTGGATAAAGGAGGCGGCAGGTAATTTGAAAACTTTAGTTATAATAGAAGTCTTAAACCAGACATTTATTTGACGAAAACTTAACTCCGTTCTTAATTCAACTAAGGAATATTTTAGTTCCTCACATTTTATTCTTGAGCCTTGGACACAGTTATATTTTACCGGCACATTATTTTACCTTGAATCAGCTCAGAGCAGTAAGTATATGTATAACAATTGCTACTAAGAACTAATAACAGTCCTGGTAGATGTGTATACGGCACGCGGCGGTTTGGATTCACTCCGCCATAGCTTCTAAAGATGATTAAAAACTATAAGAAAAATAAGAGGTACAACAGAAAACTATTACTTCTCCCTAAATCTGCCATAGCTTCTAATTTACTAATATATTTTGTTTTAACTGCATGTCACCAGTATATACATGTGATATGCAGGGGTGCTGAAAAAGCTGGAGACAGTAATATATCTCCTGAATAAATAAAGGTAGGAGAGTTAAATTTTATTTGCACCTTTCAGCTGCTTAAACCTATCGTTTTGTGTACTGCACTTTGATATACTGTACAGGGAGGACAGCCCGCTGGGGGTTGGAAGAAAAGTTTAAATAAAAACATAGGTCGAGTTATATATCAAACTAAAGGCCCTTTTTTAGAACATTTTGCCGCAAATTTCATCTCAATAAGTTAACCCTTTACAAAATGGCAGTTCCTTTAATGTTTAAATCTTTAAGTTACTCCGACAGAGACGTCGAGTAAATAGTCCCCCTTTGGACAGAATATGACCGAGCACATAAACAACAGTTTTCAGAAACTGAAAGATAGAAATAAAATTGGATTGTCCTACCTAGTTTTATTTAGGATATACATTACCGTCTTCAGACTTTTCATTACTCCTGTATTTATGCAATGTTTTGCTAATAGCTTTAATCTCTTGGTGTAGTATAAACCTTTATTGATATTATCATGGTACGTAGTAGGTGGGATTAAACAGGGCACGTGCAGCTTCGTTATTCTGAGCTTTGTAGTCTGTCTATAAGGGTAGTGCAGCACTCCTTCCTTGGTGGTCCAATTGTTTGGCAAAACATATACAGTATATCACTCATAACATAAGAGTTCAATCCAATTTCAGTTATGACGATTTGAGGGCCTCTTCAAAAATTGATATAAAATATAACACTTTTTATTTATGGTTTTATAGAAATATTTAACGATACTCCTGCAGTAATTATTAAAAAACGTAAAAGTAAATTTTTATTTCGGTTTAAAAATTGCAGTTATTTTTAGTTTTATATTTTTAAAATCTATAAACTATAATGATTCTGTATGGAATTTAATAAAAGAACATGTCTGTTGAAGTACGGCCACGGTAGTCGTGCAGCGCTGTTAGCGGATAATGTCGACACTAAAGCTTCTCTAAGAACACTTCAGGGGGCGTTATCATATCACCACTGCCGTCTGGTGTGGAACAAAAACACATGCCTATACGATAGTGTAGAAAGAGATCATTGTTTATTTATGGTTTTGTTTTATAAAGAATCCAAAGTCTTTGTTATGTCTGTTATTTTATGAGTATGCATTGGTTAAGAAAATCTCAATAACACTGCGTAAGTTACGTAACAAATTACAAGACTACAAAAACGAAGTCTCGAACATTATTATTTCGCCGTTGCATTTTCAAATAATTGGCAGATTAGTTTAGTCTTTGAAATAACACAAAATAGGCATTATTCTCCATTACATATTTCCCAATGTTCTCATAAGGAACGTCCCCAGGGAAAGCTTGCACGTCGTAGACAATGACCACATAATATATGTTTATTTGTATAACATTAATTTTGTTATACATTAAATACATTAGTGGTAAATCTAAATAAGAAATATTGCTTCTAAATTGAAAGATAATAATGCAATAATCTGTAAAGCAGGTAAAGAAAATATCACTGTCATTATAAATAAAGAATATTAAAAGAACGAGGAAAATCGTATATCGTTAATAACGAATTTTTATTCTTAAAAAGATCTTACCCAAGAATTTACTAAGAAGACAAATAATATGACAGAAAGTTATATAACAATACCAAACAAAGAATAATATAAAACAATCTTACAAAGCAGACATCCCCATGAAACCAGTTGCCAATTTTCCTACTGCTCCACAACCTCTAATCTCTGCAAATATCTAAACAATAAAATAAAGAACAACTTAATTTGGGAAAACAATTATTCATTGAACACCACTATAGATCTTGTTAACCAGATCAAAGACATTATATCCCAGATTATTGCATTTTCATATCATTCGATATAAAACATATGTACTCAAAACAACAATGATAATGAAACCTTCAAAATATTAAATAAATAAATAAATTCTTTATTTCCATAAATGTACAATACAATAAGCATTACAATTATACAGTAGGAAACTATAATTAGATAGTTTTCAAAACTATACTAAGCAATAAATACCTTATGTTTACACAGTTCATAGCCAGTACATTATGCATAGCCACCTCTTTAGCATTAGTACATTATGGATAGCCACCTCTTTAGCATTAGATGTGCAGAGGTGGCATCAGGTTATAAGAAATGTGCAATGTGCAGCATGCCAGAAACTCCCGGTCAAATTACAGATTATTAAACAAAAATTAATTAAATGATATACATATTTTCAGTGCCTAATACATAACAATTTAACAGTTGTACTAACTTCCAAACAATTCCAACAATAATTTAGGAAAAACAATTCTTATAAAACTAAATAAAAATAGGTGTAACAAATATAAAAAGAATGTTACAAAACAATAACATATCTTTTTATACCTACATAATGATAAATACTAATTATATAACACACAATAAGACCAAACACAAATAAGAAGTAATTAGAAGCTGATTTTAAGACAAATAATACACCCAATCAATGCCTTTCAAATGGTCAACAAATCTGAAGTCAGGCACAGAGAAGAAATAATAACAATAGTCATCCTGGGTTGTACTTGATCAGTTGTTCAGACCGCAGCAAATTATATACGTATAGGGCAAACTAGAAGGTCGTTTCAGATTTGGACGTGTTTTGATTTGGTTATTTTGTTATTATAAAATATGTTAGGTATTTTGATGACCATAAAGATACTAAAGTCCCGAAACATGTTGTCTGAAAAATTAAAAATCCTCCATTGAAAGAGTATTCAGTTAACATAATGTAATATTTTGTTATTATATTAATAGTCGTAACAAATAAATTTAATTTTATATAATTTACTACTTCTGAACTATTTAAAATTCAAAGATGAAACATATCACCATAGAAAAATAAAGATTTATTTTTCTATGATATCACGTATGTTATTCTCCACTCGTTTGAAAATGGGGTTTGCTAAAACCCGTAAAATTTATATAACGCAGAAACCGCAAATTATACACAAAATCATTTTATTTGTACCTTTGTGACGCAAACAACAAACACATTTTTACAATATATTTTAATGTGCCCAAATCATATTTTATTCATATATTTTCGTACATTCATAAAACTTAGTAATACTTTGACAAATGGCCAGGGGTAATTATCATGTGAAACGAATTCTTTGTGTAAAGAATTCAGCTCTACGGCTGAGAAACTGAAGGAAATTTACACCTTCACTTTGTTGGCTGGCGGAATGCCACAGCTCGTTTGGATTTAAAACATGTGTTAAGAATGCAAATTCGACCTCGTACTTAATAGGTATCCTAAACCAGGGATTTTGTAGTATGATGAAAGTTCAGTACCAATACTACCTTTATTTGCTTCGGTTTGTTTTTAGTACTAGACTAGTAGTGTCAGCCTTTAAATTAATATCACATCCAAGTCCACACGAAACATTCCCTAGAAAGTAAAAACCCAATAAATTTTATTCGTAGTTAACATTTGGAAAACTATTACTCACAACTATCGTGCGATGATTGACCTCCCTAATACTCCTAGGGGATAATAATTCAGTAGTGGGGGTTTGCCGGTGCTGGCTCACTTGATTAATTGCTTCCGGAAGCGCTGCGTCATTAAATACGTCATCTGAGGCTGAGCCAGTGACGTAGGCGGTTTTGTGACGTAATGAGTGAAAGGTTAAAGTTCAAGGTCACGGGGAGGTAATTTTAAAAAAGTACTACCTCGCACGCGTAAAATCCGATTGTGATTCGATAGTTAATCGATAATAAATATCGAATAAATATCGAATGAAACAATCGAATGATACGAGTGCGAGGTAGTACTATTACAAATATTACTTTATTTACAATAATTCATGTTTACAATAGTTCCCCGTTGTTCGTTGTCATCGATGTTGTTGATCCGGACGAGTTGCGGCCATCACTTCGCTTTCTGAAGAAAGACGGTAGATACTTCGATCCCTGCGCAGAGTCCATGTTGTTTTTTGATGCGTAAAGTTCCAAAGATAAATCGTAACCGGACGCAATAAGAAGTCTTAACTCTTCACTAAACACCTCGAGGTCTTGGTAAGTCGCAAGATGAATAGAGTCATAATGAATACACCTAATTTTAATGGACATTTTAATATAATGTTTTACGTTTGTGAAGAGCACTCGATGTTCACCAGTCGAGAGCCGGAGGTGTACTGACTATTCGCTAGCTAGCGTTTTGGTATCAAACAAAATGGTGGGGGTAAAAGTGTGGTGGGGCGGAGCAGATGGCGGGCGGCAGATGGCAGGCGGCAGGTGGCAGCTGGTGCGAGGCAGATGGTTGCTACTACATTCGCCGCCACAGTAATGCAATCCTTCGGCGTAATTCTTGTATTTTATCTTGTCGGTTCATTTGATACGTTTTACATCTACATATGCAATAGCTAAAACACTTGCACTTACGACAAGCTTTCCCGTCAACTTGATCGCCTGGTATTTTAAAACATTGTAACTCGCAACAATATGTCTTCAAATTGTTATCGAAAAATAAATTGTTCATAGGTGGCACCGACATGTTAGCTGCAGCGTGTGTTAGACAAGACTGAGACTAACTTCACTGCTCCCTCTCTTTTATACCTCTTCATAAGTTAACCCTGAATGAAAGTTCAAGGTCACCCATTCGAATTTTTAAAAAAAAAGCAACACAGCAGTATATAAAATAATATACTGCTGTGTTGCTGTTTTCTTTATTTTTTTTCATATTTTTTTATTTTTTTTATTTTTCTTTTCTTTATTAAACAAACATTTTACAATACAATAAACTTAAGTTTAACATTGATGACTAGAAATACAAACAATAAAATACAAACAGAGAAATACAAACAGAGACATTATGTACAAGGATGCATGATGTGCAGAGTGAGTTCCGTTGAGTTGTTGCCGCTTACACCGTGTGATACCAAATACAACGTCCCCGGTTGAATATCTCGCAAATCTTCATTCTGTAGCAGTTGAACAAATCGTTTTGGAAGAAATACTTGAAACTTCGGCTCATCTCCTGAAGTTAAAGGTGCTTCGCTCAATGAAACTAGAATTGCTTCTCCATGTGTGGTTTCCACTTTCTTGATGTTATGAATAATGTAGTGTTTTTGTTCTTTTAATTCTGAACACTTTTTAGTTAGCAGAAGGTCGGATTTTGAATGAGTGTTGAATTGATCAACCAGTGTTTGTAGAAACTGTTGTGATGCCATCTTCATCAGTGGTGGTTGCGATGTCTTCTGTGATGTTGCCTCTTCGGAGTCTCGAATAATACTCGTGCCGGAGCGGTGTTGGATCCTCGTATTTATAGGCCCCGCTACCCCCACCACATTCCGGTTCTTTGCTACCCCCACCACATTTCTGCGTTTGTTCCAAGTAAGCAGCCAAACGATATGCGTTGTGCAATGCGCAGTTTGATTGTCCGTGTTTAGGATCTTTTGCAGCAACACAAATATTACCGAGATTAATGTTAAAGTCCTTACCGATAGTTATATCGAAAACATCACCGTGCGTGTACTTTTGTATCCAGTTCCTTTTTTCTAATCCTCTTGTGTATATATGTGAATATTGTTTGCAAAAGTTAAACATAATACTGTGCAGATTACTGTAGCTTATAAATCCTTCATACCAATGTATGTGATGAAAGTAGTTTGTTATCCATTTGTTTGTACTTTTTGCTTTGGCGTTAAGGTTGTTAAAAGAAAAAGGAGCTTCAAACGTGAATGGGTAAACTACAAATGTAAGCAAGTCTAAAATTACTAATTCCTTGATAATAAACCTATCATCATTATTTCGAAATGCTTGAAATTCTATTACACAAGGCTTTACACTCACTTCTTCATCCCCTCCGCTCATCATGACACCTAACGATCAACTAAACTGTTTTCCACACCACGGTAGGTTAAATACCAGGCCGTACAGTTGCAGGCGCGTTGGTGTATATTTAACGTGGGCACCGTCCCCAATAGGCCTACCCCACGTGTGTTCTTCTTTACTAAGTTAAACTTTAGTCTTTTTTAACTTCCTCTTCTCGTGTTTCGTTTTCTTCATCTTCTTTTTTCTCCGTTTCTTCTTCCTCTGTTGTTTCTTCTGTAGCTTCTGTAGCGATTTCTACAAGTGGTTCAAAATCCTTTAACTTTCTCCACATGCAAACTTCATGAGGTATTCTATTAAAAATAGATGTATCCACAGGTCCGTACACGATGGTGCTATCAGGTTGTTTTTCCAAAGTATCGACCAAATATTCTTTAATAATAGCGCTTGCAAATACCAACTGTCTCATGTACCTTGTAATAGGTTCTGTTGCGTAGTTTAAAACGTAGAATTCTTCACGTGACAGTAGAATCTTATTTTCATGTTGAGTCAAGTCTCTAATTCGCACTTGTAGTTGTCCGCGATGTTTAACAATATCGATTTCATTGTCACAATCCAAAAGTCGAATATGTGTTTTTCTTCCACACAAACTGTTAGTTAAATAACATTCTATTAAATGTACATGTTTCAAAAATGACTCCCAAGCATTTTGCGAAAATAAAACCTTTTTTGTTCCATGGTGTAAAATTACTGTAGGGGAATAATCCAATGACTTTATCAATCCAACTGATACACTTTTACTGATGCATGCTGAGATGGGGTAAAAGATTCGCAAAAACACTTCAGTTAAAATGTGAGGAGGAATATTTTCTTCAACTTTCTTCTTCCTTTTTGGTACTACCTTTGATGGGTCTGCATTACTTTCCTCCTCTCTATCTCTTTTACCAAACTTTAAAAATGCAGTTATTTCCTTGATAATTTCTGCTTCGCTGGTATTATCACGTTCCAATAACGGTGCTATTTCTGCATCACCTTGTACAACAGATGGAGAACTCATTTTGTAGAAGATGTTGCCCATGCGACGATAGACGATCAACTGAAGACCTGCATTGTTGCTCCGCTATTTATAGGTTAGCGACAGTGGCGGTGCCGGTGGTGGTACAACGTTTTACAATACCGTCTTTACGATACCAGTCAACGGTGTGTATGTAACAATTTTATCGTGCAAAATTAAACAATACGCAGATGTATTTGCAGGTACGTTTTCTTGAAATTCCATTTCTATCTTTATATCAACACTAGACGATTTTACAGATTCGTTTTGTTTGGAGCAATCAATTACAACAATCGGAGCTTTCGATTCAAACTGTACGGGAGATAGTAGAGGTGTGTTTGTTTTGCCGTAATATGAATTTTGGAACCTAGCGTACATATCGTATAAAACACTGTACCTTTTTTTATCAAAAGAGATATTAAAGTTGTCGTAGGGAAAGAATTGTGAATTCAGGAACACTTTACAGTTTGTTAATTTACAATGGTCAAATTCACCAGCATTTTCAGTTAATATACTTTTTTTCTTTGTTTGTAATCCAAAGATTACATATCTCGCTTTTTCCAAATGAGTAGAAGTTTTTACAGTCCATGTATGCCGTTGTGTTGAAGGTAAAACGGGGTATTCATGAAACTCCCAGCTTCTGAATGGCATTACAATGTCTCGATCTGATTTTAACTTTCTTAATAATGTAATCCTGTGTTCATCATTTAGTCGCACATGTGGTACTCTCCAAACAATCTTGTCTAATGTTAGTTTCCAGTCTAAATTGGCTTCAGTTGTTCCAGCAGATGCTTTAATAATATCATTATCGTTTGATGACCTTAATAAAACTAGTTCTTGTTTTACATTTATTATTATTCTTCTGTAATCTTCAGCAAATCCTAAAAGTAATCTTAAAGGTACGTAAAAATCAAAGTTTCCCGAAGCGTCAGGAGTAATTATACTTTTGTCTGGTGCAACCCATCCTGCAACAGCTAACAGATTCTTCTCATTTGGTGTTAAAGACGCTAATCCTTTTAATGTACTGGAAATTCCAACCTTTTTTGTTGAATCGACTGTAACTCCTGAAATTTCATATCTAATCTCGTCAAACAAAAATGCCATAGGATTATTTATGAACGGAACAGTGGTTCCAACAGTACCGTCAGCTTTTGTTACTTTTCCTTCAATATATAAATAACTTTCGCATGGAAGAGTATAAATGTCTTGTTGTTGTATAGGAATCCTAATTTCATCGTTATTGTTTAATTTGGACGAAGCGTAAGGGTTGTGCGTGTGATATTCCTTTTCCCATAAGGTCTCGTCGAATGTTGGGCCCTGCGCTATATCCAGTATATCCATTGTTAATGACCTTTAATCCAATTTCTTCTAGAAAACGAATGTTGTCACTTGTTAATCCTTCTACAGCTGATGAGCTACTGACCTCTTTGCTGGTTGGCTCTCTCTTTTTAAATGATAACCCCATTATCTAAGCGGATGATTTTATATGTATTCTTACAGTAATAGCTTCTCCTCGAAAGTCAATAAGGTTTCCGTCTTGATCCACTATGTTCAGCACGATGTCTGAAATGAAACTGGTGTTTAACGGTAGGTACACAAGGTTTTGAGGCTTTTCTACTATCTTGAAACCCGGTGCGACTGATGGGTAGAATGTGTGTAATATATGCCGATTTTCTCCATCTCTGTAGGATCCTTGTATAATGTTACATGTAATGTCTATGCTGTTTACTTTGATGATCGTCACAGTTCTATTCCCAGAATGAGTTGTATTAGGTTCTAATACCTTTGTTTCCTTAGAAAACCCCAATAAACTACCAATTGAACGTTCTTGGCCAAAATCAATATAATACTTAGAAGTAATTTCGGCTTTCATTGTATTGTTATTGCCTTTTATCGTTATATTTTCTTTTCCCATATGTTTTTGTATAACTTCATTTATATTATCAATTTCATAAGCTCCTGTTGGTAAACTGAATTCTTCCAAAGCTGAATATTTTCCTTTATTATCTTTTGTCTTGTAATAATGTATTTTGTTATTAATTCCTTCACTAACGTTTGGAATAGAGTTATATGTTGTTAAATCCAATAATGCGGCTTCCCATAGTCTTCCTTTTTGCAAACGTAGCGCTGGAAACAGAATACTGCGCAAAGTACATGAGTTACCGGTTAATGACACTGTATACGAAGACATCTTAAAGTTGACTAACACTTTTAGCTAAAAAGTCTAAACATAAATGACCGCAAATGGATGTATCATCAGGTTGTTTTCTTGTATAATTGTAAAAAACATTTTCTGCCGCACGAAAGTATTGTTGAAGTTCTTTCGGTGGTGGAAGGTTTCCAAAACTGTCGAAATAATAAATCGTTTCACCAAGTTTCTTGTAACACACCCAATGAGTGCCTAATCCTTCACTATTATCCAAATTTACTATACCAGTCTCATTTTTCCACATTTTAACCGGTAATTCATCTTTCATAAATACTCCTCTAAAAAATGGGATTTTCAAACAAGAAGCATATGTAATCAGTTCTTCATTGGTTAATTCTTTGTTTTTAATTATTAATTGCTCTTTCTTATTTAATACACACGATACGGTCTTAGGTATAGTCCTCCTCCCTTTTTTATCATTGACCATATTGTTGGTTTCTTTTTACCTTTACCACTAGTAGATCGACGTTTTCTTCTGATATTACCTCCTTGTTTCTTAGCGGGTCTTTTCCCACGCCTTCTTCTCTTTCCTCCTCCAAACGTAGTTTTTGCTTTCATTGCTGCTGTTACTGCTAAAGACGCTGCTTTTTCACCAATACTCGCGTCACTAGATTTTACTCTTTGTCAAGCTTTCTCAGAAAGTGCTCTATCCGCTATTGATCTATTTTTTGTATCACCAAATTTGGAATACGCTATATCGTGCTGTTTACAGGCCTGATCAAGCTTATTTATTCCAGGATCTCCTCTAGCAAGCCGTTTCTCTAATTTGGTTCCAGGACCACAATATTGATATCCTCCAGGTAAATGTAATTCCACAGGTAATAAATCAATCGCCTTGTTAACTATAGCTCCAACCGGTTTACTTAATAGAGAAAATGCTGTTGATGCTATTCCCCTTCCTCTCTGTAATCTCTCTCGATTATGACTGATGCGTTTAGCCCTCGGCATGACTATTTATAGCCAAACTTACAATCAGTAGGTGCACTCTATAAATGTTTTACAATGAATGTAATATTAGTCTTGGCTTCTTGTATTATATATACTGTTTAAAATCCATTTATTATATAGAAATGGATTAATTAATTAAATGTAGACATAATAAATAAAAGTAGTAAAAATAGAAATAAGGTGTAATTGAAGATGTTTTAAATGTTTCTCCGCTGGTGATGGTATCGTTGTTTTCGGTAAAATGAATAAAATCTAAATAGTTGTCATGTTCCCTTAGAAACTTGCCACTTAATCGTTGGTAATTAAATAACACATTCCAGTCTAGTTTATCTTTAAAATTGTCAATGTAATTTTCAGAGAGATTTTGATATTTACTTATTACTTCCCAACAGTTATTAAAATTTGATGTCATCTCTACAAGGAAGTCTTCTGAAAACTGTTGTCTTTGTAAAATATGAATCCAGTTAACTCTGTGAAAATAAATTCTTAACATAGTCATTGTGAAGAGGTAGTGTATGGAAAGTTGTTCCCAATCCATATATCTATCAAACCGTTGAACAAAACCATCTGTCAGCACTCCTTGGGGAAATCTCGACTCTTGAGATATTAAACTCCACGCAGTAATATTGGATTCCATCATCCTCTCTGTATTATCTCTCGAATATGACTGATGCTTTATCCCTTATCATGGGTATTTAAATTCTTTTTTCTCTTATATAATCTTCATCGTTTTCTGTTGGTTCATTAATCACATTCACTTTATCCCCCTTTCCTAATGTCTTGACTTTAGAAGGCTCAGACGGTTTATCTAATTGATTAGGTTTTTCTGGATTGTGTATCTTTTTCCAGTCTAAATAATTGTGGCTGTCAACATCTGAAGCTACAGCTCTTCCTGAAGCCCGATGGATATAATTAAATAAAGCTGCACCAAACCTTTCCATATGTTTTTCATATTCTGTAGTCCATTTCTTGTGTACTATATCAAATATTTTCTTATTTACAGCGTCTCCATCCTGCTCACAATCACCTACATTTGACAATTTTAATTTTTTTACATCATAGCTTGTATCAGTTTCATTCTTTTTGTAAATCGTTAACAATTTTAAAGTCGCTAAATTTACTGCTTCACCATCATAAATGGGATGTTTTATATTGCTTAACCTTTTACCGGAAAATCCCCAATGGTCTTCGTGTACAATCGGGGTTCTTTTATCCATATATTGTACCGTAACCGCATCAGAAGACAAAAGCGGATCACCAACATTTTGAATTACTTTTCCTTCAAAATTATAATTACCATCAGGTGTTAACGGAAACCCAGCTCTTTTTTCACTATATCCAGATTTTACTCCAAACTCGGAATACCGTCCAAACTTGTCCACACTCATGATGTAACTGAATCGCTATCGTTTAGGTTCTTACTATATATATATATATATATATATATATATATATATATATATATATATATATACGTCTACTGAACAATTATTTCTCGTTTTCGCAGTTCATCAACCAAAGCTACCCATTCGTTTTCTAAACCAGTGTGCCCGGCTTCCATAGCTTCATGTAATAACCTCATTCGATCAACTAACTTATTTATATCGTTGTAATATATTATATTGGTTTTATACAAATTTTTTAATAATCCCCTTCCAGATGTAGTAGGATCAGTTGTTTTTCTTTTTTTATGCAAAACATTTAATTCAGCAGAAGATAAAGCTCTTCTTTTAATTGGAGCTTTATTTGATTTCGAGGGGAAAAGACTAGATATAATGTTTGTGTATTTTATTGACCTGTTTCTATGAATAGATAGGTCTTTGGAATATTTTTTTCTATGTGCATTTGTATACTCTAGTATATTTTTAAACAATTGTAAATCCTTTTTAGTATATTTACCAGGATTATTTTTAAAGATGAGTTCAAACAAACCTGTTGTACCTTTATATTTCTTATCACCAATAACTATATCATCATTTTCGTTTATATCTAACTTTCTATCTCCAATCATTAATCCTTTATCCTCTATTCTAGCTCCATATGTATGATAATTTCGATTAGCATGTGTGCCATGTAACATTTTTAATGTATATTTTCTTCCAAGTGTTCCTTTAAACATAATATCTGTGCCTAATTTGCTTAAGTTGGATGGGTTGATATCCTCTTCTTCTGCTCTTGTATCTTCCGCACTTGTATCTTCTGTACTTGTATCTCCTGCAATGTTCTTTTCCCTTAAATCTCCTATATCTCCGCTTTCTTCATACTCGTCGCTTTCTTCAGATGTTTGTAACTGGTCAGAACTTTCATCATTTTGAAATTCTTCTTCATATTTGGAAATTGGTAGCATTTTGTCTCCTTCGAAGCGAATTGAAGGTTTTTCCATATTTTGTGCTAATCGCTTTAAAGGTTCAGTAACAGGTTTGAATGTTGTTTCTAAAAATTGCTCTCTTTCATTTATACCTGATTTTAAAGCTCGGTTTTTTTGTCTAATAGAATCACTAAGTGATTTTATTTCCTTTAATAGCTTTTCCTGGTTAACCATCTTCACACCTTGACGACTTGTACAGTAATACCGCTAATCAGTGTATTAAAACGAATTTATCAAAACCTATTCTATAACGACCATCTTTTATAGCTTGATCTTTCATAATAACCAAAAATCCATAATTTTCCGCCCATGCTTTTCCGCAAAGCTCTTTAAACTTTTCAAATGGCATATCCGCATTCACATGGTCGTTATATATATGTTTTAGGTTAGTATCATCTTGTTTGAATACAATTAGAATATTTGCATTATCTCTGATAAGTTGTTTTGGGATTTTGCTATAAGTTTGTCCTATATATATGCTGTCGATGTTATTATGTCTTCCCATGGCAAAGTAGTTTCTAATAGTATCCTGATTTTCACAAGATACATCGTCAAATATAAATACAGAATACGGTTTCGCTTCGTTTGGTTGCATAATGCTATCACTAGCGTTAAATTTGTAAAAATTAACATCAGACACATCAGATAGGATTTTATCCAGCAATTGATACTTTGGTTGATGTAGAGACTTTGAAAAAATATATAGGTTATTAAACCTTAATCCCTGCGGATTAGTGATCAAATTAAAGACAACATTGGTCTTTCCGCAGTTTGAGGGGCCACTTACTATACATCGAACAGTGTTTGGAAGTAAACTGCCGTGTTTACCATTGTTGATTTTAACGTTATCCACAGTTAAATCATCTATGTTATTAATATTGAATCGATCTTTATGGTGAATAATCTCCATCCTGCTCAAAGGTTAACGATGAAATGAGTTGCTTGCATTAAACCAAGTCCTTTATAGGTATCCATGAATCCTCAGTTTTGTTAAACCCTAACCACCGCACTTTAACTGCGTCCTTTTTTCTTTGTAACACTTTTTCAACAAGATATACATCACCTACTGTTGACTTTAACATTTCATGTCCATAAAATGCACCTTGCAACAAATCTCCTTTGTTATCTTTTAGAATATACGTTTCAGGTACAGTCGGTTGCACTTT
The DNA here is from genome assembly GCA_963675035.1 of Allygus modestus. Lineage (NCBI taxonomy): Eukaryota > Metazoa > Arthropoda > Insecta > Hemiptera > Cicadellidae > Allygus > Allygus modestus. The sequence goes on along the minus strand of OY776111.1, from coordinate 100,445,531 downwards.
ATACACTGTAAAAACTTCATTCGTCCAATTGGGAAGGTATTTCTTGGTAAACACTCCCTTATATTTACTAATCCGTACTTTATCACTTACATTAAATTTTCTTGGCTGCATTTTTTCTACTTTAGGCTTTGTATTTTTCTTTATGCGTTTTAATACATCTTTTGCATTTCTTCTATTTACTTTGTTAGGTTTCATACCAATAGTTCTATGAAACCTGTTGTTATAATCATTTATTAATTGTGGTAAAACATCATACCATACGTAAGAACCTCTTTTTGAAAATTGTTTATACAGTGCTCCTTTCAAGGTTCTATTGAATCTTTCTACAATAGCTGCTTTTTTCTCTGAATTTGTAGAATAATGATTTATTTTATATTTATTCATTAACTGTGCAAAGTTTGTATTAAAGTATTCTGTTCCATCATCAGTTTGTAAATGTTTAATTTTGTTTTTATCTCTTTTTATGGCTATTTCCATGGCTTCTGTTACACTTTTACCAGTCTTGTCCTTTAGAGGCAAAGCGTCTGCAACTTTTGTAAAACAATTAATAATTGTGAGTATATATTTAAATCCTTTGTTTATTCTGCTATGCGGTCGCATTTCAATTAGATCCGCTTGATATAGATCATTTATCCCTTTTATAACAGTATTTCTTCTTGGAAACTTTATTCTTGCAGGTTTGTGTAGTTCATTAATAATCTTCTCCTTCAGGTCTGACATGATGGTTTCACGAAGGCAGCTGATATGGTATTAAATATTCGTTGGTATAAATCTCCTTATATATACATATAGTTCAAGGTCATTCAAAACTTGTGTAAAAAAGGGGAAACACAGCTTAACATTGCTGTGTTTCCCCTTTTTTACGGAAAGGAAAAGGATAAAGGATCTAGGACGATGAAAAGGTTACTCGTCAATAGGGTTGAGGGAGTAGTGGCCGAATGGTAAAGTGTGGATGTTGTCTGGAAGAATGTGTCGTTTATCATCATTGGAAGAAAGTGCTTTTTTAACTTCTGTTAGGCTGTATATCTGATGGTTAAAACTTCTAATTGTATTGAATTTAGCTGTAATGACTTTATCTTCAAATAAACATTGCTTGTATTGATCAAAAATAACTTTCTTTTCTAAATATAATTTCTTTACACCTTTAGCTTTCTTAATATAGCTATTCTTCTCGTCTTCTTTTTCATCATATAGTTTTAAGGAATACAGTTTTGACATAAGTGCAACAATCTCTTCAAGTAGAACTCCATTTGCTTCATCTTTAAATTTGCCCAGTACTTTTTTGTTTTTGTCTTGGTCGTAGTTAGGATGGGTCTTTGGGTAGTCAGAAAAATCGAATTCGTTTTTGTAAACAAATGTACGAAGATCTTGATACATATCATTTGTAATAATCCAATACACAAAAGCGTCTGTATCCATGTAGCTAATGCCAATGTTCTCTCTTCCATAGAAGGCAACCATTTTGTTATAATGAAAATCGTACATGTGTGTTTTTGAGATGTCCAAGATTGACATGCCTATATATAAAGGACGATCCATCTTCACACTCGTCTTCTTCATAGACACTGCTACAAGTCTTTCATTAATAATTATAGATGTTCCAAAGTTTGGCTGCTGTACGAGTTTCTGTAGCTTTTTTGCGTCAGTAACAAGTTTAACATTTTTGTGTCTTCTTTTGTTTTCCAATGTTTTTCCAAATATCGCATTATTCATTAATTTAAAAAAGTCTTTTTGAAATTCTGATGTAGCGGCTGCTCTTCTGGTGGTGTTTGAATCAATGTAAGGTTTTAACCAACATGACTGAGAAAATTCCAAAACTCTATTAATTTTTGTAATACGTAGTCCTAATTCGATGGCTTGTTGGACTACCCAAAAGTGAGCCACGTAGCGCTGTTTATTATTTAGAGTCATCATTAATTTAGGGTGTTTTCCAGTTGGAGAAACTTCTGTTTTAGCGAGGAGTGGGAGGTCGTAATGGAGATCGTGTAAATGTTCCGGGTATTCAAAATCGCAATCTAAAATATATCCAGTGTCACCATGTTTTGGAATTTGTGAAATATCGCCAATAGAGTCGGGGTTAACCCATTTGAAATTATCATATGGAAGTGGGTTTGACATAGCCCATCCGTATAAGTTGTTTGCATCGAAATATCCCAAATAGGTTGTTGGTTTAGTTTCGTCGTAATTAGGAAGGTATTTGTTGTTGGCCTTAACATGTCTGGTAACACTTTGAACCAATCCACCTCTTACACCTGCTTCAATCATTAAAACCATGTCAATATCTGTTAAAAGTTGGAGTTTGCATTTTGTTTCTTTTAACATAGCTTGCCAAGCTAATCCTGGAGAAGTATACGAATGTAAAGGGTCCAATCCATATGCGGCAAAACAGGTGTTTCGAAATTCTTCAATCACATCACAAAGAAGGGTCACATCTAGTTTGACATAAAAGTCTGAGTAATCCCCTAAGGTCTCCATATTCATCTCGTTCCATACTCGAAGTGCATGTTGATAATCTTCAGGTTCTATTTCTTCATCATTAAGTTTGTTTTTGAATTTATCTGGTGTAGGAAGTGATGTTTCATCAAATCTATTCAGTCCGTCAATGTAATCATAGGGGAAGACTCCTTTTCGAAGAGCTAAATCCATTTTATCATTAGGCACAATTTTACTTGTTTCAATCAAATCTTGTCTTCTTAAATTTTTAGTTAATTTTGCAAGGCTAAAAGGCATAAATCTGAATGAATCAACAAATCTTAGTTTTATTTTACCAACTTTTTTAGAGAAGCTTATAAATTTGTCCATGGTTGTTGCCAAGACATCTATTTCTCCATTATCTCTGCCCAATTCTGGGATTATAAAGTGGGAGTCGTATCCACTAAGATTATGTAAAACAACGGGGATAAAGTTTGGAAGTTTATAGTTTAAATTGCAAGAGTTACAGGCTGCACCTCTGTAAGCTCCTGTTAGATGGTCATGGTCTCGCACTTTACTGTTGGTCAGTGTAAAAGTGTTAATACACAAATAACATGTTGTTGCTGAGTCGTGTCGTTGAATTTCATCTTCATTCATAGGAATCATCGGTACCACATTTCTGTACATTTCTTCAACTTTCCCAGCTATGATATATAAGTCATCGACGAAGTTTCGAGCTGCTTCTTCACCGCGATATATCTTCGGTGTTGTTGTTAATTCATATCTTCGCAAATGTTCTTCAGACAGTGTTGATTTTATCATCAAACAGTAGCTGTTTGGTGTGTGCTGCTGGTATTTGCTTCTTCTTGTTACGTTTTCTTCTTGATGTTCGAGCGGAAGTAAAGACGCCTCAAAATCAGCATACACAACAACAGGTAAACGGTATTGTTGGATTACTTTGTCAAATTTTATCTGAGCTCTGCTAGGATGCGGCAATTTAATTCTTACTTCATAGTTTTCATTACATAGCCGTTGGTGTTCTACAAGCCAATCTGATCCTCCCCTTCTTAGTTCTTTGTTTACGTGACAAAAACATCTTTTGCAAATTGTCATCTTTTTTTCATGTTTGGATAATTGTTTAGAAACAAGACTTTCAAATTGTTTGATATACACAAAGTGTGAAATATCACCTTTAGTTATCAATAACAAATCGGTATGATCTCTGCGCTCATTTGGTGTTATACGCAAGGGGTACACATTGTTTGACGAATCCAATCCAAATAGGTTGATAGAAGCTGAAGGATTTTGTTTTTCAAATTTTAAAACGTCTGTTATAGCAACAGGGTAAGTCATCCCTTGAAAATTATATCTATGTTGTACTTCTTCATATTTGTGACTTGGTCTTATCGGATTGTCTGTTACATATTTGACCAACATGGCATATTTAAAACATTCAGTATCTTGATTTTGTACATTGATGCAGGATTTGGTATCACTAATCTTTTTTGGTAAAGGGATATAGCTACTGCCACGAATTCCATAACCGTGTTTGTGTACTCTTAAGTCTAGCCCTGTGATGCTTAACAAACTCCATCCTGAGCCTCTTCCTTCATGTTCTTGTATTTTTGTCATTAGCTCTTCAAAACATTCAGATACGATTGAATCAATATCTGACGAAAACATAATAGTTTGGTTTTTTGTTAAAAACCCTCTCGGTGAAGTTTCATTTTGAATGTTTGTAAATAAAGCATCCATTAATAGTCCAAATTTGATAAAATTTAATCTTTTTAATTCATTTTGCAAAGTGCTGATTACCAATCCTTTTGCGTTATTTAAAAATTCTTCGAGTTGTAATTTTGCGTTGTCAATTTTGAAGTGGGTTACTACATTACCCGGAAGTGCTCGGGCATGTAGTTTTACATTTACTGCTGTTGATGCTGAAGGACGGTGAAGTGTAGACAGAGCATGCGTAGAAGTCGATGCAGCTGATGATGTTGAAGGACGATGTAGTGTAGACAGAGCAGGCGTAGAAGTCGATGCAGATGATGATGTTGAAGGACGGTGAAGTGTAGACATAGCAGGCGTAGAAGTCGATGATGATGATGCATATTGAATAACACTTGGTCTGGAATGTTGGTGTTGAGCTAACATTCGATCTATTTCTTTCAATTCTTCTTCTTCATACTTTTCATCTTGGTTGTTGTTATGTTTTAATTCTTTATGAATCATTAAAATAAATTCATCCTTAAATGAAGACTTGCAAATATCGCAGCGATGCATAATGTAGGTGCGATCTCCACAAGGGTCAAGGCAATAATGAACAACACTGCAAATGCCCTTCTATTTATACCCTAGCAAAAGTGGTGGGGGTACGTTAAGTTTACTATTTGTTTTTGTTTTTGCATTTTATATTTACTATTGTAGCTGGAGGCTACAAATTTCTGTATTTAGGTCAAGGTCATTGAACAAATTTGCCAAAACGGGGAATAGAGCAGTAAGTGATTCTCACTATAACCACAAACTGATCTATTCCCCGCTTTGTATTTAAAGTAAACTATTTGAAGACAACAAAAATTTATTCAGATTCTTCCGATGAGCTCATATCACTAAATAACCGACGACGAACACAAAAGTTCCCTGTGACCGGATCTAAAACTACGCCATCGATATTAATACTGCTTGGAGGGGTTCCACTATCAACAAGGTCCATTTCCTCCAAACAGAGCAACTGATGATGACATTCTGGTTCATTATCATCATCGTCGTCGTCGTCAGTCAACAACTCCAACAGCTCCATCTCTCCAGCATATGGTTCACTGCTAGCAAACTCACTTAGTAGTTCAAGATCACTAAACAGTTCATCTTCCATCTCTGAATCGTCTTCGTCTTCATCTTCGTTTATATTTACTGGAATATTTTTAATCATTTCCAGTATAGTCTTCTTAGAAGGGAAAATGTTATCTCTGGGCGACATGATTCCAAGTAGCAGACTGATGTTACCACTAATACAAAACCACCTTTTATACCCCGATTCCGGTGGTGGTGGGGGTAAGTGATGAAAGTGCAAGTGGTAGGAAAAAGTAATAGGGAAGAGGTATTATTGTAACACAAATGATTAAGTCCTGTAAGTAGGTCAAGGTCGCCTTAACCTATTACCAGAACGGGGAATAGAGCAGTAAGTGATTCTTACTTTAACCACAAACTGATCTATTCCCCGTTCTGTCTTCCGCTGTTCAGTATTTCCAAAGTCTCTTAGTTAGTTGAAGAAAGTTGATCAATTTCCATCGTTAGCAATTCTTCAGGCAGTTGAAACGATGTATTTTGTGATAACATTTCCAACATATCAATATATTTTATGGCGTGTTTTATAGTAGAAAGTCTTGAAGCGTTCGGTTCGAGAAAAGGTAATTTTGTTCGTAATAAATTATAGGCTTCATTCAATATTGCAATCCTTTTTCTCTCTCTAGCACACCTTCTTTTCTCTCTATCATTCTCCTCCTTTCCTTTAACATCGAAGTTAGACGATCCTCCTGGGCTATCCATAGCTGAACAATAACTATACTCCGAAGCCGACTGCCTTATATATATATGTTTACCCCCACCCTTTTACAATGAATATAGCTGGTTCAATGTCTTGTTTGGGAAAAAGTCGCTAACCTAACGTGTAGTGTAATAAAGACACAAAACAAACCCCTCTTGTAATAATCGGTCTCTGCAACATCGCGCTTTAATACCCATCATGTAAGTGGGTCAAGGCCGTCTGATTATATTACCAAAACGGGGAATAGAGCAGTAGGCGATTCTCACTTTAACCGCAAACTGATCTATTCCCCGCTCTGTATTTAAATTTTTTCCTTTTTTTTGATTCAGTTAAAGGTTTGGTTTGATATAGAACGTTATGTTGATTATCCATCCCTTTTCGATTAACCTAACCATATTAGCAAAAATTTTAAATAACTTCTTACTATCGTTTGTTTTGTATGCTTCATTTTCATTACTATACACTTCACCTGTTGGCCTCCACATGTACAGTTCACAACCAACCTCTATGACAAGATACTTGTGCAGTAATCTTCTTACAGCAAGCAGCTGATCGATGTTTTCAACTCTTCTGCTAACTACTAGAGTTGCTACAGAGATAGAAGGAGCCGATGCAGTCATTTTCAGCAGAATGATCTTTACCGGCAATGGAGACCCCCTTTATACTCGCTGTAGGTGGTGGGAGTAATAGGGTTAGGGAAGGGATTTTGTTGTAAAGAAATAATAATGATTTTTAATATTTTTCTTTTTGTACCAATTGATTATTTTCTAAGTCCTCAAGGTCGTTTGATCCTGTTGCCAAAACGGGGAATAGAGCAGTAAGCGGATCTCACTTTGTCCGCAAACTGATCTATTCCCCGCTTTGTATTTTAAAAGTCTTTAATTTGTTAAGCTTACGCATCCTGATCTTCATCCATGAGGAAGATTTGTTTGTAGGCTGAAGGGTTTTCAGCGAAGAAATGTTCATCCGCCAACTCATCCTCTTTAAGGAAAACTGCTTCAAAAGGTAGAGGGGTATTCGAGATTTCTTCGCGAATTGAAAGCTGATCTTGGAGCTGCGATTGAAGGTTTGCAATGTACTTTATTGTATTTTTTATAGTGGATAATTTAGAATCATACGGATTGGAGGATGGTAATATGGTTTTTAATATTTTATATCGGTCAGCGATTCTCGCTCTCAATTTCCGAGAACTAGCATTGCTTCTTTTGGCTTTGAGAGATCTCGAGTTGGAGTTTGGTGACGTACTACCTGTTTCTGGAAGAATGTGAGATAAAATCATAGCCTGGACAAGTATCGATGGGACAGCAGAGGATGAAACAGTACAAGAAGAGGTGGCAGAAGTTGGTTTTCTGATGTGCTCCATGGTGTCTGAGGTGAACGAACACAAGCAGCAGACTGATTTTATCATCGATAAGGTGTCTCTTTTATACCCAATGGAAGTGGTGGGGAGTGCAAGTTTTAGGGAGGAGATATATATATATATATATATATATATTTTAATGTTGTTTTTTACCAAACAAAAATTTTCTAAGTCCCAAGGTCATCTGAACAAATTACCAAAACGGGGAATAGAGCAGTAAGTGGTTCTCACTTGGACCGCAAACTGATCTATTCCCCGCTCTGTATTCTAAAGTAAACAATAAATCTTCTCACTATTGAGCAACCTTTGCTCTTTGAAGCTCAAGTTCTAAGTCTCCACCCAGGCGAAAGTCTGCATCGTGCTCCTCCCATTGTTCAGGAGAACGCGGTTGTGCACACCACTTTGTAAAGGCGTACCTCATTGCCTCATTATACTCCTCCAGGATAACATGATAGGGTCTTGGTTGCTGCGTTGTAGACTGCATCGATGATGTAGTTTGTTGCGGATGTGACTGAGCATCATTCTCCGCAACCTTATTAATCTTAAAAACTTCAGTCATTTCTGCAGCCTCAGCAATTGCGTACAACTCCTCTTCGTTAATTTCCTTTCCCCATGTGTTGCTGTTGACGCTCATGATTATACAACTAATAATTATATTCCGAATCGCTCGCTTAAATACCCGCTTACCCCCTCCCCTCTTTACTGTTGAATAATGACTTTAGTATAATATTTCTCCTTTTTCCTTTTAAGTTTATCTTTGACTTAGTGTAAATTATCCAAGTCCGTTATCTAGGTCAAGGTCGTTGTAACATTGCAAAAAAAAGTGTGGACAACTTATTTACACTCTGCAGCATATGCTACAAATTGTAAATAGGTTGTCCACACTTTTTTTTTAATTTGGAAAAAATGCTTTATTTAATTTGGAATAAACTTTTGGTCTTTTTATTTATATTATTATTTTAATGATTTCCACACAGTGATACCTGTATCATTTCGAATTAAATAGTCCTTGTGGGTAGGTTTTTTGACGTGGAGGTCCATGGCTCTAGGTAACTCTACATAGTACAGTTTACCTTCACATTGAACCAACACCTTTGCAAAGTCCTTTATTTTAACAAAGAAGTAGCGTTTGTTTTTACAAAGCCTGTTAATTCGAATTTTAATTGGCACCACTGTTGCACGTGGTGAAGAAGGAGATGCGCCATGGTTTAATTTTAAATGAAGACTGCACGTTTCTTCATTTAAAATACAACGTTTAACACAGCGTTCACCTTTCTTAGCACCTTTTTTGAATATATAATTACATTGTTGTGCAGGAAGCATGCACATCCTTTGTACAGATTTAAGTTGTTTAAATTTCTCTGAAGGAGATGAAGTATATGTGCAGATTACTGAAGGTCTGGTTGGAGAAGATGATTGGGTGGCTGGTTGGCTTGGTCTCGAACTTGATGTTGATGAGGATGAAGAAGCAGACGATTTGGAAGACTTTGATGAACATGTAGAACAACTTGAAGATGTAGAAGGACTTGGAGAAACAGCACGAGACGTTAACAAAGGACTTGGAGAAACAGCACGAGAAGTTGACGGAAGAGGTGAAGGACTTGGAGAAACAGCACGAGAAGTTGACGGAAGAGGTGAAGGACTTGTGTAAGTCGTTGACGCAGCAGGTAGTGGTGGACAGTTCTCCGGGACGATGTTAGCTAACATCAGGGCTGTCCGAAGGATGGATGGAACCGCAGAAGACGGAGTGGTAGAGGCGGGCGAAGACGAAGCAGAAGGTTTCAATTTGAGAGGTTGTGTCTGCTTCCTAATGTGTGCCATGGTGTGAGGTATAACAGCACAAGAGGAAGAATGATTTTACTAGTGCTGGGGGACCCTCTTTTATACATACTGATAGTGGTGGGGAGTGCAAGTGTTATACGGTGGGGGGAGGGGGGGGGGTAATAATGTTGTAACGAGTAAATATATATTACAATACGGGGATTTTCTAAGTCCCGAAGTGGGTCAAGGTCGTTTGATCATATTATTAAAACGGGAAATAGAGCAGTAAGTGATTCTCACTTGGACCACAAACCGATCTATTCCCCGCTTTGTACGTGAATTTTCTAAGTCCCAAGGTCATCTGAACATGAAGCCAAAGAGGGGAATAGAGCATAACATACTGCTCTATTCCCCGCTCTGTATTTGGGAAGGGGACAAAAGACAACAAACAAGAGACTGATTTTAAACAAGAGACTGACTTTATATTTTACAAGGTTTTCTCAGGCTAAGATGGGTAATGTCAACCGGTTTACGCGCCGTATTGACACAAGGTCGGTTTGCGCGCCATACCTTAGAGGGGTTAGGAAAAGGATGAGAAGCAAGATACATTACTTTGAAAATAAAGACTTTGCCAGCAACTATGTAAACAAAAATTAATCAGTTAACGTTACTTTTACAAGAACAGCCAAGATCGGTTTTGCAAAGGTCAACAGTATCACTGAAACCCGGTGGGACGTAGACCCAAACACCCGGCGTCAGGCTGCTGCGAACCCAAGTTTTGACCAAGGTTGTTGAGGGACCTGTAGGGCCGGGAGTACATATTTCATTAGTAAATAAGACACTTCAAACCGATACCAAACATTAACATATATTAGACTAACTACATTACCTAGCAGCAAACTACAAGCGTTATCTAACATGCTTAACAAACTAACTAAACATGCAAGGGCGCGGATCTCTTAATTGCGCGTCGGGCCCAACGCACACTTAACAGACCTACGCTGCAGCAGAGTGCAACCCACTGGGACGTATACCCAAACAGCGGGCGGCAAGCTACTGCGACGAGACTGCGGACTGCTCCCGCTTATAAAGGCAAAGTGACGTCACCAAAGCGGAAGGGGGGATGTTACGTCAAAGGGGGGGGGGGGATATTACAATACGAGGATTTTCTAAGTCCCGAAGTGGGTCAAGGTCGTTTGGTCATATTATTGAAACGGGGAATAGATCAGTAATTGATTCTCACTTGGACCACAAACCGATCTATTCCCCGCTTTGTACGTGAATTTTCTAAGTCCCAAGGTCATCTGAACATGAAGCCAAAGCGGGGAATAGAGCATAACATACTGCTCTATTCCCCGCTCTGTATTTGGGAAGGGGACAAAAGACAACAAACAAGAGACTGATTTTAAACAAGAGACTGACTTTATATTTTACACAGTTTTCTCAGGCTAAGATGGGAAATGTCAACCGGTTTACGCGCCGTATTGACACAAGGTCGGTTTGCGCGCCATACCTTAGAGGGGTTAGGAAAAGGATGAGAAGCAAGATACATTACTTTGAAAATAAAGACTTTACCATCAACTATGTAAACAAAATTAATCAGTTAACGTTACTTTTACAAGAACAACCAAGGTCGGTTTTGCAAAGGTCAACAGTATCACTGAAACCCGGTGGGACGTAGACCCAAACACCCGGCGTCAGGCTGCTGCGAACCCAAGTTTTGACCAAGGTTGTTGAGGGACCTGTAGGGCCGGGAGTACATATTTCATTAGTAAATAAGACACTTCAAACCGATACCAAACACTAACATATATTAGACTAACTACATTATCTAGCAGCAAACTACAAGCGTTATCTAACATGCTTAACAAACTAACTAAACATGCAAGGGCGCGGATCTCTTAATTGCGCGTCGGGCCCAACGCACACTTAACAGACCTACGCTGCAGCAGAGTGCAACCCACTGGGACGTATACCCAAACAGCGGGCGGCAAGCTACTGCGACGAGACTGCGGACTGCTCCCGCTTATAAAGGCAAAGTGACGTCACCGAAGCGGAAGGGGGGATGTTACGTCACGGGGGGGATGTTACGTCACGGGGGGGGGGGTGACCTTGAACATGACCCAAAAAAGGGGGGGGGGGTGACCTTGAACATGACCCAAAAAAAAGGGGGGGGGGGTGACCTTGAACATGACCCAAAAAGGGGGGGGGGGGAGGTTGTGTCGTCACGGGGGAAGGGGAACCGGATGTAGACCGGTTTTTAGCTTTCTACCCGTATATGGAAATGTCACGGTTACACTTGGCGACCCGCTTTGCTCCGTCTGGTACCTCATTCCAGCTTTGCCTTGCGAACTGAATACACCTCTGCGCTATGTCTTCTCCCATTACACCCGAGAAACTGCAACGTTTGAAGGAGACTTTGAAGAAGTCTTCGGAAAAAAGGAGCGGATTCAAAAGACCTAGTTCTTTTAAATCTTGCATACGGAAGAATTTTCGAAACCACCCACTTTACTTCGACCAACGGCCTTCGACGTCCACTGCATCTTCACCATCGCTATCACCTCGCCCTTCATCGCTTCGACCTTCATCGCCGCCACCAACTGTTGAGGAGATAATGAAGAGGACGGCTACGGTGAAACTTACCGAGTTGGTAACGCCGCTGGAGTCTGTCGCCGTCAAGTTTGCGCAGTTGAAATTAAACGTGGAGTATCTACTTGTGGGGAAGATCAGCGATGATGAGTACCTACTCCAACACCTCTTTGGCGGCGGCCGTTACGTCAAGGTCCACCTTCCAAGGTCCACTCTGCCACCTCCTGAGACCAAGTGCGACTTGATTTTAGTACGGCAGAAGGGACAAGTAAAGTGGGTTACAAAGGAAAAATAAACACTGACTACCGCTCACCGCTCCTTATCCACCATCTCCTTCAAACACAAACGGTCCTTTTCAGGACCACCCTAAGCATTTCAAGTTAGGGACTTGGCCTGTACATAGGCAGGAGACTATTAGTCTTATGTTTGTGTGCAGCCCACTTTGTGAAAATTTCTAAGTCCCAAGGTCCTTGACCTTGACCTTGACCTTGAACATGACCCAAAAAAGGGGGGGGGGGGTACACAGTTTGTGCAAAGTATGTCATGTGGGTACTCAAATTACGCGGATTGATCAGACGAACAAGTTGGCGCAAACAGAATTCAGATCCGACAAAGGGTATAGCAGCGACAGCGAAAAACAACTATTTTCAAGGGCAAGCCTAAATAACTTCTTTATTTACGGTTTAAAATATATTAAGTGGGTACTCAAATTACGCGGATTGATCAGACGAACAAGTTGGTGCAAACAGAATTCAGATCCAACAAAGGGTATAGCAGCAACAGCGAAAAAACAACTATTTTCAAGGATAGACCTAAATAACTTCTTTGTTTTTGGTTCAAGGTCTAACATGTGGGTACTTCAATTACGCAGCTTGACAAGGCGAACAAGTAGGTGCAATTTAAATTTAAATCTAACCAACAGTATAGCATCCGTGGCGTAAAAACGATGGTTTGAAGGACAAGGTAACGTTGTGGTGGGGGTAGATGCCTATTATACACGATAACGCTACATCATTATTCTTCCAGCTCTTGTCGTATAAACATCTACCTAGACGGTCTGAAAAATGTCGCAGTTTTACAGGAACATGAGGAAGGTGACCTTCAGTAGTCCCCTTGACACTACTTTCTACTTCCCTGACGATGAAGACAGAAGGTCTACACTTTTAGTGGACAATGAGCGGTTTCGTCGAAGAATAATTGAGGTTGAAACACTTTTAACCAGTTGTTTGCTACGCAAAAAGAACCATATGAATACATGCACCGGTTTAGATCATAGTAGCTGTTATACTTATACAGCGTTGAAGCGCAAACATTATTGAGGTTTTTAGTTACGGAGGTAAGGTCTTGACAGTCTAAGAGCTAAACCCTAACTAACACATGTAAACTAGTTATTGTGCGATGTAAAACTTGGTGGGGAGACTGGTGTAGTGGGGGACTGGTGTAGTGGGGGACTACCATCTGCCGCACACTTGCCACCTGCCGCCTGCCACCTGCCGCCGCCCATCTGCTGTCCACCATCTGCTTCGTTCTACTACACTTTTACCCCCACCATTTTGTTTGATACCAAAAACGCTAGCTAGCGAATAGTCAGTACACCTCCGGCTCTCGACCGGTGAACATCGAGCTCTCCGAGACGCTCTTCACAAAATAACAATATCATTTCACTCAAGGTCTGATAGATGTTTCTATTTCATTGCCGTCACGTATTCTTTCCTCCTGACAGCAATGAAATGCAAACACCTAACAGAACAGATAGTTGTCAAAAACACAACATGGACTCTGCGCAGGGATCGAAGTATCTACCGTCTTTCTTCAGAAAGCGAAGTGATGGCCGCAACTCGTCCGGATCAACAACATCGATGACAACGAACAACGGGGAACTATTGTAAACATGAATTATTGTAAATAAAGTAATATTTGTAATAGTACTACCTCGCACTCGTATCATTCGATTGTTTCATTCGATATTTATTCGATATTTATTATCGATTAACTATCGAATCACAATCGGATTTTACGCGTGCGAGGTAGTACTTTTTTAAAATTACCTCCCCGTGACCTTGAACTTTAACCTTTCACTCATTACGTCACAAAACCGCCTACGTCACTGGCTCAGCCTCAGATGACGTATTTAATGACGCAGCGCTTCCGGAAGCAATTAATCAAGTGAGCCAGCACCGGCAAACCCCCACTACTTAATTCACATCTTAAAAGAAATAGTGTGTTCATAATGTAATCTTTCCCTTTGGGTTCAGATTTGTTTTGCCTTTACTTCAATGGTTTTGTTTGGGGCTTTTGTTTTTACATTTCTAATTTATTACATAAGTAAATTATATTTTACGTTTATTAACTTTGTCTTCGTCTTTTTTATCAATACAACATTACATCATTACATCAATACATCTTTAATAAATCAGTAACATTGTTTAGACATTAAAATAGTTAACTACTATAAAAACCATAGTATTAGGTGTGTTACTTTGTGGAAATTATTCTAAACTCCTAAGCTATCTCTTTTACATATTAGCAATTATGCGTATTAGTTATATCATATTTTATCATTCTACAATGACAGCTAACCAAGCTCGTAATACGTATTCTTTTGGTTTTTTTTTTTTAGAATAGAATACTAGGGTCAATAAGTCTAGGGTCAGTAAGTCCTAATCTTAGAGGATCTTAACTTAGAGGAGGGTTAAACGCATATCAGAATATTTCAGAAGAAAATGTTGAATTTTAGTCCCACCTAAAGTGCTGGAACATTTATATTTATATCAAATACACTTGAACTTTCAACAAATAGATGGATTTTCAAATTATATGTGGCTAGACAAAAAGTCATTTGCAAAATTGTTATTGTCTACGGTTAAACTACTGATGCTCAGGTCAAATGTAAGAGTCCAGCTGCAGACAATGCGTTTCCGATACTTCATTAATAGAAATGCCGTTTGTTGCAATGGGAGCATAGAGGAACTTCCGTAATAAATAAAAAAATTACCTTCTATAAATACTTTATTGTTATATTTAAACATAAACAATAATATACAATTGTTCTTATTAATTGTTCTAAACAGAAAAATTAATTCTTAACCTGGTTTATTTTTCTATACTTATACGCTGAAGCGAGTTATATATATTGGTACGTTACATCAACTAATAATTCATCATTGGAGGTCGCTCTTACCATTCCCTCTTATTAGCCCAGTCAATCTAGGTTTTACCCGGAAATGCGAGGTATAAAGCTAATTTTTTGCACAAATGTCCGTTATAGTATACCTAATCACACCCTAAAAGTCCCCACCCGTCCCCCGTGTGCTTCCCTCCTTTTAACGAAATAAAGGGGGGAGGGGACGCGACTTACTTAAACGCACATTACTCGAGAACAATAGCAGATAGAGCAAAAATAACAACTGTGTTTAATTTAGAAAAATATTAGCTACAAAATATTATGATGACTTTCTTTTTATCTGTTTTACTTAGTGCATTAAAAATGCTTAACCCACAAAAAATATATGTACTCTTTATTTTTAAGCTAAAATGTTTTAGTAAAAAGTTGTATTGTCCTATATACTTTATCAATGGTTTTTTGTCAACACTACACTTTATTTTATTTCCTGAAAAAGTATGTTTGAGCTGGGACTACTATGAATAGACTCCAGTTGCAATATGTAGAATGCACGTGGACAATGGTCTAATAAGCATAGCATTAGCATGGTATTCAATAAATAATGTCCAGGATACAGTAAAATTAAAAGGTCTTACTATTGATTTTTAAGTACAATCTGAAAAGATTATTAACTTTAAATAATATTTGTAAAACACTTATAAACTACCTACAAAATGATACCCAATTCTCATTTTTTAATGAGTTTAAAATTTACAACAGTAGGTCTTCTGCAATTGTATTGAACAGTGTGTTGTTTTCACTACCTAGTATACAACTGAACTTTAGTTACTATCAACGTCCTCTTCATCTAAATCAACTGCAGTGTGTTGTTGCAGTCTCTGCCTTGACAATGAGCACACATTGCCGAACAAGCTAATCCTGTCCTTATGCAATCACATGATCGAGCACACTTCTTCTTGCAATCACATGTAATGAAATTCAAGAGTTTATCAGGTGCCGGTGGCAAAGTCATCGATTGTGTTACAAGAACACCGTCTTTTTCAAGCCAACCCCATAAACATGGATCCAGATCCTTCCCAAGCCATTTCTGCACTTGATAGTAAACCCGCAAGGTGTGTAAGCGTGCGGCATCTGAAGTAGACGGTAAAACTGACAAATCAAAGCTTGAAGTAATCTTCTGTCTAACTATCAGCTTATTGAACATAAAGTACTTTAGTTCATTCAATGTGTTGCACTTTGTATCTCCGTATATCGCAAGAAAGTATTGTTCTCCACATGATGTTAACTTGTCAGGCTGAGCAGTTGAATCTTTAAAAATATCTGACATTTTTTGAAGTACCGCACTTTTTCCAACACCTTCTAAGGCACTTTCTTCCCTTTTCTGAACGTGGCGGATGTTGTATCGCATCCATAAAATGCGTGTGCAAACAGTATACAATCTTTCATATTGCCTAAGTTACTGCTAATTTCACTTACCGGGTAAACTTTGTAGGAACCTTTGATGAAGAATAGTGTATTTGAACTTTTAACTCCATGAACAAGAAGTGCTAGAAAGTCATTGTCTGTACCAACCACAGCTGTTTTCATACCTTCAGAACACTGCTGAAGAGCTGTTGAAGCAATCAAAAAGCCAGCATCTGCTGCAGCTTGTAGAACTGAAAAGCCAGCTCGATCAAAGTGGGATTTTAGTTCACTTATAATTCGGCTTTTATTTGCAGCATTACTGAGAAATTCAGCCTGAGTCACTGATGCTGTCACGTTTGTCGAAATGTATTGTTCTTGATTGAATTCGACATGCTCTTCTATCCTGCTCTTGATTCTTTGTTCAAGAAAGAATGAGGTCACTGGTTCCTCATAGCCATAAAAAACTACGGTTAGACTTGAACCGTAATGGATGCAAATAAATGTAACATATACTGAAATAATTTGTTCATATGTGGCAGGCTTGGGCCAAACAACATGATGAAGCTAATGTCCTCCGTCCAATACATAAACACAGTCTTGAGGCCAACATTGAATGGTAGGTGTGCTCATCTCTATAACATCACAAAGTGCAGACTTAGCTGTTTTTCTAATAGCTGCTCCGTTAAAGAGAGAAGGTGGCCTCGGAGCCAATTCAAAGGCCATGTAATCTTCATAGTCAGATGGAGATTTTAAAATACACGATATTCTAAGAAACAGTTGATTCAGATTCACTTCTATAACATCGTGACCTCTTACTTTGATAGTGGCATAAATAGCAGCAAGAGGAGTAATTTTACTTTTTGTTTTAAGTTTTACATCACCAAAAGTTTGGCCAGTCATTTGTGTCATTGCAAGAATACCTGATCCTTTGGCGGTTTCCGGATTTATTTTAGCGTCAGAAACTGTTCCAGTTGACAAAGAAATTAAACCTCCATTTATGTCATCAATGAAAGACGAATATGACTTTAGCCAACAAATTAGTTTGACAAAATCTGTATCATCTCTTGATTGCCGAGCATCTCGCAGCTCAACATGTTGTTCTGTAGTTCCGGAGTTTATGTGACACACAAGTTTTCAAACGCATTCGCGACAACAAAACAGGCTGGACGTGCTAGGACATATCTTGCTAAGTTACTGTCAGTGACACCTCCTCCATGGATAAGTCCACCTGACATAAGTGGCATAAGCAAAACAACTGCTTTTCACACAATAAACAAATGGTCCAGGGACTTACATCGCCAGCAATGGCAAGGTTACACTGGTCAATCACTTGGCAAAAGGCTGCTAGCAGACACTAGCTCTTACTTCACTAACTGGTTGGTGAGGCTGGGTAGAGGTCAGTTTAAGCAGTTGATTGCTTTGATAACTGGACACGGCCACTTCAGGAAACATCTCCACACTCTCGGACTCAGAAATGAAAGTCAGGTGTGTAGGCTTTGCAATCAGTCTGAAGAGACTGCCAAGCACATCATACTGGATTGTGAGAGACTCGGGCAAGGAGAAGGGCTCTGTTTAGTTGTAAGCAACCAGATGATGAAAAGGACGTTAGTATTGGTAAAAAACTCCTGGATCTCGTAAAGGGTACGGGCATTGGTTTGCCAAACTAACGGACTAGGGACACACAATAAGCTTCGGTTGACGTGTGAGGATCTTTGAATCTTTGGATCTCTGAATCCGTCCCTTCAACAACAATAAACATTAACACATAAACCTCCATTTATGGCATCATTTATGGCGAATGTGACTTTAGCCAACAAAGTAGTTTGACAAAATCGGTATCATCTCTTGATTGCCCAGCATCTCGCAGCTCAACATGTTGTTCTGTAGTTCCAGAGTTTATGTGACACAAGTTTTCAAACGCATTCGCGACAACAGAACAGGCTGGACGTGCTAGGACATATCTTGCTAAGTTACTGTTAGTGACACCTCTTCCATGGATAAGTCCACCTGACATTTTCAAAGAACGTATGAGCTCCTGCTCAATAACCATATCTGTCCAGTTTCCACCCCAGAACTTTTCTGTTCTACAAACTGTAAAGAAACCTAAATAAATGAATCTCTCCTGCTCTTCCTTACTTAGAACCTGTGGTAAATCTTCCATTTCCTGGACATAGTGGTGTGCATATTTTGCATTCTGGAGGTGACCTGAGGAATGGAAGTACGGAAGTATTGCTTTGATGCAAGATATATGAAGCGTGAAGTCACCAGTACGTTCTGATATTATGTAAAGGCGCATTAGTGCAACTAATCTAAAATATACCACCCCCAACTTTCCTGTGCGAATACGAATTTCTTCTGCATCACATGTTTGGTTCAATGCTATTACTAGTCTTCGCAGTGATGTTGAAGCACTAACATCATCAACCTTAGTCTCATTTGTGAGGAAGTCAGAGGGAATTTTTTTAAGTACAAGCAAGTCCTCTGGTACTTTGTCTACCATCTCAAGCACAATAACTCCCAGTGCCAACTGTGTTTAAAATTGAGCCCGTAGAGCTCTAGCATAAGCATGCCAAGTTATCATATGCGGGATTGATGATTTCGCGTAAATTTCCATCTAAATCTCTTCAAAACCACTCCCGCTCATTATGTAGCCTATGGCTCCCAAAAATGGCATTAAAAGGTGAGAACACCTAATTTGAGTCACATATGACGGAGCAACTTTGTTGACCATTCTTTCTACATTTTTCAGCTTCAAATTGTAGTGCCGTATAGATAGTGCTCAAGTGCTTGGATCAAGGTTGATAAAAGGGACTGGGTCTATGCTGCTTTTCACTCCACAACCAGATTCCTGAAACGCTCCTTGCATATAACCATTCCAAGACGGCCTAGGAGACAGACTTTTCCAAGAGCCCACCATCCATAAAACATCTATGGATGTACTAAGATTTTAATTTTTGGGGTGAGGTGGGGAACATATTTATTTTGTAACTTTTCTTTTCAGACCTGATGTTGCAGTTTTTTTATACCAAGAAATCTGAATGGAGCCCTTTGCAGCTATTGGAACTGATAAGACTCGTGTGACGTTGCTAGGCTTAGTAGTATTTTGAGGAGTGGGACATTTAATACCTCCCATTGCATGAAAGGTATTTTTTTCTATCTAGTGTTCGGATTTTTTCAACTGCGCTGTCATATAAACTGTATGTAGCATTCTGAGGAACTCTCTACCGTTTTTTGTACCATAAGAGGGTACTCATACCGCTGTACTTCAAATCTTGCTCCGAAACCAAGTCTATTCAGAATATAAACCAAAAGCCTTGAACCATAGTTGTTATGAACATAATGCTCAAACCAATCAAAAGTGGCGATAAGGAAGGGCGCGGCCTGCATGCACTTATAATAGCATGGCCTATCGCAGCTTTTTTTAGTTCAACATTTTCTTCATTGGTGCCCTTACGCTTAACTACGGTATTAAGAAATACTTGAAGGGACTGTGGTATTGAAGACATTACAGTTTGTGTATCCACGCAATCAGGGTGCAATGCAGAATACTCACCAAGATTGTACACGAAGCCACGAATATCTGATCTAATTATTTCAGCAGCTGCAGAAACTACCACCCTCAGTTGTTCTTCTTCGGGATTGGATTTTCTGTCTTCATACCACATATCGAGTAAAACTCTATGTGCTGCCATTCGGAAGGTGATTATTGTACTGCGCTCAGGTAGGTCAGTAATAATCATATTGGAGCCGTAATAGTCAATAAGTTTGTTCTTTAGATGTTTAGTAGTATATCAATCTTTTTCATCTAAAAAAGTGTCCATGATATCTGAAAGTTCTCCTGAACTGTACTGGCATTCGTCGTTTTCATTTAATCTATTACATAACTTTAAAAAAGCATCATGTTTGTAATAATTACTATGGGACTTCGTATTTTTATTTAACTTTAGATGTACAGTACATCTTAATGCTTGTAGGTCTAGTGTAATTCTTTCGGCAAACATCATGAACTTTCAGGTCTCTAACTTCACTAAACTTGTCATGTAAGCCATCTCCGCGTTTGTCACGTGCACTTTTAAGTCCTCCTAAACCTTTCTCAGTTTACGCTTACAATGTTCAGTGTGTTTTTAGAATCACGAGCAGCACCAAAGCCATGGACACACAAACAAAATCTATTTCCATATTTAATGCAAAAAATGCAACCAATCCGAAAGTATACTAACATCACTTCAAAAGACCCTCAATAACAAAACGCACTCACTGGGTGTAAACTGAACGGGCTCTCCACCTCAACAACTTCAGTGCAGTTGTAAACATGTTCAAGAGCGCCGTTCCCGTTGATTCCTGTCTTGTGAGCGATGACTGTGCCTCCGCCGGACCACTACCGCTGTGGCATCGCACCGCGCCGGCATCCGGCAGCGCTAATAACTTAACACCGTCGATTGCCTATAAGTTGTGTATACTTTATAACATTTTCTACAGCTTTTACATTTTTTACATCAATAAATAACACAAGATTATAGACTTATAACATAGTTATCGCTAAAAAAATAAAATGAATTATTAACGTTGAAAGGTATCAATTTTATAACATGACCTTTTTTAACGGTCACATTTTACTGAATCTAAATCAGTTTTTTTATATTTCTGTATATCCTACCGTTCTCAATCATTGCGCGTTTAAGTAATATTCGCCCCCTCCCCATTTTTCATTATACCGGAAGAAGCACACAGGGGACTTTTAGGATATGGTTAAGGATATCATAAAGAACATCTGTGCCAAAATTCAGCTTTATACCTCGTATTTCCGGGTTTGCATGATTTTTACCTAGATTGACTGAGCTATATAGTCTGTTACAAAGAATCCTATACTAAGTTTAGCAACACAATAGTGGGTTGCAGTAAAATGTATAATACTAGAATATGCAATCATGCAAAAATTAGGTCAAACATTACAACCCATTACGTTAAATATAAAATGAGACTGCAGCCAACTTTTATTCATCAGCAAAATCAAACAGCAGTGCATGATAAGCATAGTATGAGGTTGCCTAAGCCGATCCTAAGCATCAGAAACAACTACATATAAACACATCAAATTTCCATTTCAAATTGTAAAATATTACAATTTGGATACTTTACAATATTAAAATGTATTAGAATGTATCCTTTTAGAATACATATGCTAACGAAAGTTTTGTAACAGATCAGGTAATGCAAGTATTGTATCTTAATAGTTTACAGAACTAAATGGAATACTACTTGTAATAACGAAGCGTAACCTCAAGGTAGCTAACAATGATTTAAAGATACACACTTTTCAAATTTGTTAAACAGTTAAAAGGCAACATTTAAATAATGTGTTTTTGAGGCACTTGGTTAAAAGTTCCTGACGAAACCCTCCATAAGCCTTGGTGTATAGTTTTCAAAATTATGTTGGATCAAAGCGATGTTTGAAAGCAAAGTTAAGGCCTAACTTACTCAAAAGTCAGTAAATCAACTTATGAAACCAACAATACGATCCACTAACTACCGTGTAAACATTGTCCAAAATACAACGGCCAAACATCAAACTTCGCACAAGTTCGTCTGGAAAGCCTAATTGTTGACGTCCTCAAAGACGATATAAACAGATTCATATCTATGTATCTCATCACAATAAAATGTTTGAGCGGCACTATGGGCTTAAAATATTTCTCTCTAAAATCAAAATGCATAATGCTACCATCTGATGTTTAGTAATTCTGAATTTTCATCGGGCTAATAAAAATGCCAAACAAAATAAAAAATAATGTAATTGTAGTGAATAGTTTTCAAACATGGTAATGTTTGTGCACAAATATTATATTTACGTTACTTGAAACGTATTGTTAAACCGATACAGTGTATATTACGAAAACAGTGTTTTACAGTTTCCGAGTGTTACTACACAGCGGCAACGACATGAGCGTCCGTGTCAAGCGACTGAGCCGGCGGATCATGACAGATAACAGCGGGATAACACCCGGCCCTCTAGCTGACGGATAACTATACTGATGTGTCGGATGTAGTAGTCTAAAATGTTTCCTTCATGAGGCTCTCAGTGATACTGAGCCGGCGGATCATGACAGATAACAGCGGGATAACACCCGGCCCTCTAGCTGACGGATAACTATACTGATGTGTCGGATGTAGTAGTCTAAAATGTTTCCTTTATGAGGCTCTCGGTGATACTGAGCCGGCGGATCATGACAGATAACAGCGCGATAACACCCGGCCCTCTATCTAACGGATAACTATACTGATGTGTCGGATGTAGTAGTCTAAAATGTTTCCTTCATGACGCTCTCAGTGATACTGAGCCGGCGGATCATGACAGATAACAGCGGGATAACACCCGGCCCTCTAGCTGACGGATAACTATACTGATGTGTCGGATGTAGTAGTCTAAAATGTTTCCTTCATGACGCTCTCAGTGATACTGAGCCGGCGGATCATGACAGATAGCAGCGGGATAACACCCGGCCCTCTAGCTGACGGATAACTATACTGATGTGTCGGATGTAGTAGTCTAAAATGTTTCCTTTATGAGGCTCTCAGTGATACTGAGCCGGCGGATCATGACAGATAACAGCGGGATAACACCCGGCCCTCTAGCTGACGGATAACTATACTGATGTGTCGGATGTAGTAGTCTAAAATGTTTCCTTTATGAGGCTCTCAGTGATACTGAGCCGGCGGATCATGACAGATAACAGCGGAATACCACTCGGCCCCCTAGCTGACGGATAACTATACTGATGTGTCGGATGTAGTAGTCTAAAAAGTTTCCTTCATGACGCTCTCAGTGATACTGAGCCGGCGGATCATGACAGATAACAGCGGGATAACACCCGGCCCTCTAGCTGACGGATAACTATACTGATGTGTCGGATGTAGTAGTCTAAAATGTTTCCTTTATGAGGCTCTCGGTGATACTGAGTCGGCGGATCATGACAGATAACAGCGGGATAACACCCGGCCCTCTAGCTGACGGATAACTATACTGATGTGTCGGATGTAGTAGTCTAAAATGTTTCCTTCATGAGGCTCTCAGTGATACTGAGCCGGCGGATCATGACAGATAACAGCGGGATAACACCCGACCCTCTAGCTGATGAATAACTATACTGATGTGTCGGATGTAGTAGTCTAAAATGTTTCCTTCATGACGCTCTCAGTGATACTGAGCCGGCGGATCATGACAGATAACAGCGGGATAACACCCGGCCCTCTAGCTGACGAATAACTATACTGATGTGTCGGATGTAGTAGTCTCAGATGTTTCCTTCATGAAGCTCTCGGTGATACTGAGCCAGCGGATCATGACAGATACAGCGGGATAACACCCGGCCCTCTAGCTGACGAATAACTATACTGATGTGTCGGATGTAGTAGTCTCAGATGTTTCCTTCATTAGGCTCTTGGTGACACTGAGCCGGTGGATCATGACAGATAACAGCGCGATAACACCCGGCCCTCTAGCTGATGAATAACTATACTGATGTGTCGGATGTAGAGGTCTCAAATTTTTACTTCATGAGGTTCTTGGTGATACGATCAACATTACTCTGTGTTAAATTTACATTTGTAATAGTTAATCCCCATGTGTCGTAAATAATTAATAGTTTTTAATATTTAACACATAATCTTTAAACAACTACTTATAGGATTTATTTTATCGTTACTAACCTGTAAACCATACAATCCCAACACTGTCTTCCAACCAAAATACGGCCTGGTATGGAGGATTACTGCTGACATGCAACTCTAGCTAGACGGCATCAGAGACAAATGCGGGAGTCTGTCGGGCGTGTGGACAGATTGAGCCATCAGAGGGATTGCGGGCTGAAGTCAACCGTGTCACATTTGTCTGTTACATTTATTCTAGGCTTTCGGAGGTGTAATCTCAAAATGTTATCTCTTCATTTCTCAGTTTATACTTTCCACGTCTGATAACTTTATAATATGTGAAAGGGAAAGAACTGTTTTTCGTTAGACGCTAAATGATATCTAAAATTCTTAAAGTAATGTTTCTAGGTAATATAATCATTATTTGTGAATTAAACCTTGTGTCCAGCTACTGCTCTTCCTAAATAGCTACATTTATTCTACCACCAGTACCGTAAATATAAAAATATTAATAACTTATATTATAATTCCTAAAAATTTAATTATTCAATACCAAATGTTTAAGTATTTCAAAATCTAAATTAAGCATTTTGTACATAAACTAACTTAATCCCTTCGTTAAACTTTGACTATAAATAACAAAAATTGTTATAAAATGTCAATGGCATAGAAAGACTCACAATTAAGTATAAGATCTATGTATTTAAGGAAATTTTGTATTAATACTGCGAAGAAGAAAGCCTCATTGTTTCATGAATAATTAATTGTACAGAACTAAACACAAAGACTCGAAGGGGGGTTGACGTACTCCAGGAAATTTACAGCTTTACTTAGTTACCTGGCGGGGCGCCCGGGCTCGTTTGGCCGAAACACCTTGGGTTTTGCAAGATTTTACATACATTAATTTACAACTGTTTTTAATAAAACTATTTACATTTTAAATTAATATAATAAAATAAGTTTACATTATTCAAAGACTAGTCAAACGGGACCATTTAATATGCAAGTTATACATGTCATAAATGTTTCAATTGCGGAACCATGTGGGCGTCTTAATCTTTAAAGTGATATAATTGTAATAATATGATCCGACGTAATAATTAGTTATTACTGATCAGGAGGTTTGTATGTTATAGCCCTCGAATAATATTTGTATAGTTACATTACATTATTCCAAAATTCGATACTTTGTAAAATGTATTATTTAATTCAAAAAATCAATCCCAAATTACTAATCTGACTCACAGATATGTTGTTGTTATTATTAAGACTAATGTAACGTACGTATAAATGTATATAACTAACTCCCAATTCCACCTAAGATAAGTCTTAGATTTAAACCATCTTTGCTAATTAACTTAGTCTGATATGATTGTTTTTTCGTTTAAGTCAGAGCCTTTGACTATTTTTGTAAAATTACCATATATTATTTCCATAATCGATAATTAGTAAAATTTACAAATTATTTTCAATATATTAATCCCAATATTCTAACTTTATTTGGTCTATTTCACTGATTCTCAGATATGTTGTTGTCCCAAGACAACTAAGTATGTAAAAATGCGTGTAATGTTCGACAGGTGTTGCTAATGAGCTCAACTTCATGGCGAGTGAGCTTAGATTACAGGTGAAAAAGCAAAGTGAATTCGCTCCACTTTTTCTCAGTTTTAAGGTTAATAAGCAAAGTAAATTCTCTCGAAATGAAGGTAAATTCGCTCGCAAGAAATGACAGCCCATTATAGAACGAATGAGCGAAGTAAATTGTCTGCCTTCGCCCGTCATATATGGTAAGAAAAAATCAACCCGTTGATTCTTCCACAGTGTATCACTAAAATCTATAGGAATTTTATTCGCTTTAACTACGTTTTAAAATGCATAGTTTATATACTAGTTTATTAAATTTAATAATACTATACAGTAGCACTTACAGTATATCTTTATAAAGTGATAAGTTGTATATTCTTTTGGAAAAAATATATATTTAAATTTGAAAGCTACCAAAATCATTAAAGCTATAAGAGTTAAAAATTGTCATTGTATTATAGAAAAATGCTGCATTTATAAAAACCTAATATTAGCAACATATTACAATTGGAGTTGGATTTATTTGACTGCAATGATCCAAAAATTATTAAACTTTACTATCAATCACAATACAGACGAATAGAAGGCCGTTGCTTTCTCGGGTATGTCAAAGCTAACTGTCTATTGGAGCAACAATAGAAACCAGCCGTGGAACGTAAACGGCCTGTTACTTGACGTTTAGGGTAGAAAATTGTTCCTTTTCAGACCTGAAGTTTTCGTGACCTGGCCACGATGTGTTGATGCACTTTAGATGAAATAAACATAACTCCTTTCACAGTTTATCGTCTAGAAATAAACCCATTTAGAAACCATTGTGAATCGACAAATAACATTGAACTTAACTCTTAAAAATGTTTAACTTAACACTAAATTTACTCAGCAATCTTAACTCATTAAAAGATATCTTGTTAACATCTTAATTATTCTATTATGTATTGGTGGTATGGATATTTTTTTACTACGGCCTGAAATTTCGCCGTTCCTTACTGATTAAAAAATTCACAACCCCTCCACTTCAACGGAGCCTCACAAAAGAAACAAACAAAGGAGTCTTGTAACGTTGCGCGGAAGAGCCGATCAGTCCAACAAGGTGGCAATGAGAACCCGGGTAGAAGAGCGCGACAGGACGGTCATTGCGTTGTAATAAAGCTACCACTGAATGTTTTTTTGGCCTTTATTGACAACCTCAGCGATAAAATACACAGACCATTAGGAGTAGGGCGTTTAATAGGTATATGTTTTACTAAGTAAGTTAGTTTTAACTTAGTTATTCAATTATGACATGTAATTATCCCATTCCCTAAATAAGATTTTAGTAAAACGTATTCCTGCTTTTGAAACTTTACTTACAAATGTTTTCTATAGGTTTACGTGTTGATTTGATGTAGTTCTGGAATAAAAATATTACGTCTAGTTTTGTTATATAATCACAATTTCCAGCTTTAACGTCAATAATAATTTCCCTGTTGCATTTTTTAAATGCCTATTACTGATTTATAGACTCCTCCATGTTTTATCGAAATACCTCTCTTAACAACACAGGGTGTCCGGGCTAGAGGTATCAAGAAGTAACTATCTCGTGCGAAATAAAAATGTTATTTTTATTTTAAAATAACTATGCCAACATGTCATAAATACAACCAAGATTGTGTGTACAAAGTTTAACGTCATATTTCAAACACAATGCCTAAAAACTACAAGTTAAGGAAAATGCAATCTTTCCATATGACCATGCTGAGTCATTTCTGGCCATAACAACAACTTAGCCACTAATGTTAATATCAGCGTAATGATGATGTTTACTGAGAGGTCAGCTGATTGCAACACCATTGTTGGCTTTGAATCCATAACATTGACTGTAGTCATTATGCTGTCACGGTTTTCATTTAGCTATAAGTTGTAAGTTTATTACGTTAAAAAATGTGGACGCCACAACAAAAGGTACAGTGTGTGCTTTGGTTTGCAGAGTACAAATATGTAACTCGCGATCAACGTTGGGCTCGTCGTGAGTACAACATTAATCCACCGTCTTCAAAGTCAATCTTACTGTGGAACAGAACACTTCAAGCTAATGGAAGTTTGATACCAAAAACTGGAAAGCATGCAAAGAAACAAGTAAGTGTACAATAAATTAACAATGTGCGAAATTTATTTAATCAAAACCCACGTACGTCAATTCGATCATCTTCTAAATTACTGAAAATTCCTAAATCAACAATTCATGACATTTTAAATTTGTGGCTCAAATTTCGTGCATATAAGATTCATCTGCTTCATCAGATAAAGCCAAATGATCGACCTTTAAGACTAGATTTTGCTAACGAGATGTTGGCTCACATTGATGAAAATCCCACATTTCTTCAAAATGTACTATTCAGCGACGAAGCAACTTTTCACCTCAGTGGAGTAGTAAACAGAATCAACTGTCGTATTTGGGGATAAAGAAATTCGCATGCTTCAGTAATGCACGAAAGAGACACCCCAAAAGTAAATGTTTGGATGGGACTGATGCATAATGCAATCATTGGGCCATTTTTTATGGAACAAACAGTAACAGGACATATTTATTTGGACATGTTATCCAACTTTGCAGCCCCCCAAATACCAGAACAAACCATCTTTCAGCAAGACGGTGCTCCAGCACACTACCACAATGATGTTCGGGATTTTCTTAATGAACAATTCCCTGGTAGTTGGATCGGTAGGGGAGGGCCTATTTCATGGCCGGCAAGATCGCCAGATCTTACCCCCCTGGATTTCTTTGCATGGGGATTCATCAAAGATACTGTGTACCAGGTAAGAGTACAAAGTTTACGGGAACTAACACAGTATTGTGGCTGCAGTTGAGAGGAAAACGCCAGAAATTCTCTCAAACGTATAGCGGGAGATTGATTACGGTATGTAATAAAAGACGTCTTTCAACACTTAAGATATATTTACACTTATACTGATTCACATACAGACGGTAAATATATATAAAATATGGTACTAGGCTATCGATTTCGACCAGTCACACCAGTCATCATCAGGCCAATGAGAGAACTGACCTGTCATAAACATAAACATATTTAAGTCATAAACATAGTCCAGGGGCCTTAACATGAAATTTGAGTTTTGGAGGACAAGATTGTGATAAGTTGTGCAATTAGGTCACTTAATACGGATTAAAGTTGTAAAACAATCTGCAAATGTTAAATATAGACAGACAATTTCAGTGGATGTACCTAATTTGTTGTTTCATGAATAAATAAGTTTATTTGTTATCATTTTACATAAATAAATAAAAAACACTGAGAAATTAAAGATAATATTTCAAGGAACGTTTAAAAATATTACTTGCTATTACCACCAAATTACTTTTATCACTATTTTACATTAAAAATAAATTAAAAATAGTGAAAACATCATATTCCACATTGGGAACATTCACTAAGAAAACCAAATTTTATTAATAACAGAACTCGTAGGTGCCCAAACAACTAAACAAAATATATTTCACTAACCATGTTTTATTTTGAACAAATTGACCTTTAGGATTACGTAATCAATTATGAAGAATGCATACAAATTACGTCAATAGAACAAAGTTAATATTTGCCAGTCAACGGGATCGTACGTTGGTTATTCGGTGTTTTGCCTCACTACCTATGTCAGAAGTGATCCTATTTAAATCCCTTGATCTGCTTGCGAAGCGGTTCGACTTCACTGTTGCAATTATCGGTAATTTATTATCATTCAACTATTGTTTTTATCAAATTCAGTACGGCCGTTTCATCTTGAAATGCAAAAGAAAATCTGACCCATAGGCGCAAAATAAGAATTATATAACACCGATTTCCACTTCTCTGGTATATTAATCGTAAAAATAAGATTATAATTTATATTTAGTTAAAACTATAATTTTACTAAGATAGATTTGTAAATTGAAAAACTCTTTCAATAATGACAATCTGTTTTCTTTACATTAGTAGTGTTAAAGAAAAACAAAGAGTTTTCCATAAGTTTATTCAAACCAATAATATTTAGCAGTTAACCCCATATATTTTTATTATTATAATACCAATATCCTTGAAACAATTCAATAATTTAAGTATCTTAAGTAACAAATACGAGCAATATATGTTTGTATGTTTGCAACATTTATCCCAGAATCCAGCGGAACGATTCAGTTCAAGCTTTGGAATTCAGGGCTTCATCATCATCGTTGCGGATTAGGAAACCTTAGCACAGCTGCTAGGCAAATCTTCCACAAGCGGGAATATTGTGCAGGTTACCGAAATGATAGGATATAACAGAAAAGGAAAGGGTGGGATGGGACGGCAGCCAATCCGACCCTTCAGAGGGCCAACTCCCGTGCCCCTGTGACAGCTGGGATGAGGCTCTCAAACAGGGGACCACCGCATTCTGCCCTCCAACTGGTCAACTCAACTGACAGGGTATCCGTGTACAACAGCCAGCGACCATCCTTTTTCAGGTTGGCAGGTTGGGGACCAAACCCGGAGATTCTGTCCCTGGTCGCTGCAAATGGAGGGTCCAAAGGTGAAAGGGAAGTTTGTCTTAATAGACAGCTAAAAGACTTGCCATATGTAATGACAACTTCATTTGCTGTACCCAATAGTTTTGGACCTAAGAAATTGATTGGAAAAAATCTCCATTACAGGCAAACTCATATTTTGTTCAAAATCTTATTTCAAAATTGGAGATTTTAACATTGGGCTTATGGAGTTTCAAATAAAAACAAATGAATCATAACAACTGTGAATAAACTAACCAGCGAACTGTTAAATTAGTCCTTACTTAATATAAAGTATCAACAAATGATTTCTTAAAAAACAATAACTAGAACCATTGAATAAGGTTGCACAAGAGTGGACATTTTTTCAACCACGAAAGGAATCAAATATCATCGAGTATGGTTCGGTCTTCCCGGTAATAAATTATGACAAAACATAATCATAGATACTTTACGTAATTTATGGCCACTGAGTCATTGATTAATGTACCAATTAAAAAATATACTGTCATGTGCGAAATTTGTTCTAAAAACTAGGTGAGATTAAATAAGTTATGTTTCTTTAAGTATTTGTTTAATATTAGTCATGGTTGGTAAATTTTGATTTTTCGTAATTGTGTTATGTTTATTTTTATGATTAACAAAGGACTGTGAAATTATTTGAATCTTTTTTAACTCGACATAAAGATGGAAGTATAACTTCCGAATTCACGTTCATCGTGCTTGGATTGGAGAAATATCTTTATTGTAACCTATATGTCGATTTGTTTAATATTATTGTGTATAACCTCTTGCATATCAATGATTTGAATGGGTCAAATATCATAGAAGCTTCACAAATGAGAGTGGTTTATTTCTAGCTATAAAAGAGCAAGTTTGATAAGGACACAAATGGCTTGCTTCTTTTGGTTAGTGACATCTTCACATTAGCACCAGGATGCAGGGTATCCCAATCCAATCACAGGGCTGTTGGTGAGTCTCTATTACTTTATAAATGTCGTGACGGGTAGCCTCATCAACGACTTAATTTAAATGTATTAAATATGCACGAGCCTGGGATCTCCTTCCGTTTAGCTTCTCATTCCCAAAGCCAATTTGTGCTTTACAAATTTCCTCATGCAGGTTTTGTTGGTCATTTTAAAATTTATATTTATTGAAGTGCTATCAAATGTATATATTATTTGCGTTTTAGAGGATAAACAGGACTGAATAAAGTAACGTACTTAATGTTTATTATTTTTAAACTCGTAAATTTAATATTTTGGTCATATTTGATTATGGATTTAAATTATTTATGACTATTTTTTTGATAAACCGGATTTTTTTGTTAGTAAGCATTAAGTGATACAAAAATATTTCGTTTTTCCAAGAAAAGCTTTAACGTCTTAAAATTAAATGGATACCCTCCAACAAATTAATCAAAGCACATTTACCGCATGAGCCCACGCGCTAACACATGTTGGCTTTAACTACTGTGTGCAGGTAAAGTGCTTATCTGTAACCAGTATTGGTCACAGTGGACTAAGCCTTGCAGCAAGCAGATCAAAGGATTCGAAGAGATTATTTGTGGCAGAGCTAGTCTAAACAACGTTAAACGTTGAATGCATTTTACCACAGTATTTATGATTTATACTTTATGGGATATTTACAGTGATCACAGTTACTAAAATTCCCAAATACTAATAATCCATCACATCCAAACCCATTAAATACAACGGCTGTCATTATCGTGATGTCCTTGGTTTGTGTTCCTTTAGACACACACTGATTAGCCCAACATCAGAACATGGAGAAATAATGGTGGAAGAACATCGTAGGTGCTGAGAGCAAGACTTTAGTAGATAAAATTAAATATTTTCTTAAGTTTGTACCACTGATCTTTTGTAGTAGTAATATCAAACTCCATTCGAACCAAATGTTGTTTGCGTTTAAGAATCTCGTTATTGTGTGACTAGTAGCCCGTCGCGGCTTCGCTCGCGATCGCAGTACAATGTTATGTTTGAGAAGTAGTTCCATTTGTTAAAAAGCACCTGAGGGACTGAGGTTTGCTCGAAAAGCCAGTCAGTTTGTTAAAAATGCCTCGAGTACTTACATTCACGACTCCAAGGCGAGCGTATTTGATCTGCTTATTGCGTAGCCTGTTGCTCGTTTATTAGTGAATTTCCTTTGGAAAGTGAACTACTGTATTAGCATGACCCGCACGGTGAAACTTAAGGCCGGGACCACCATAGAAGTTCCTAACGTGACCCCCTGAACACGTTTTGGGGGGTCGTTCAAAATTTTATATATTTATATATATATATATATATATATATATATATATATATATATATATATATATGTGTGTGTGTGTATGCACTCTAGCGGTCGCATTTTTTGTCCGATTTACATCAAATTTGGTAGGGACGTTCCTTTCTATAATCTGTTGGACAAGTTCGTTGGGCAAAACAATCGGAAAACTCTAAACCCATTTTTGGGGATTAATCTTTCAAATTTCGAGTTTTTGGGCCCAAAAAGGGTCAGAAAAGCCCAAGATGTAAAATGAATACATGTAAAAAGATGGGAATTAGAGAGGCGAAAGTTTTAAGCCCTCTCCCGTCATTCTAGCATAAATATTTACCGAGTTATTAAAGAAAATGTGTATCGGCTAAACACAGTACGTTGTCTTATGGGGGTTTTACACTAGAAAAGCGTGTTATTCCTTTGTTAGAGTATTTTTATTACCCCCAGCAACCTCACGCCTACTTTCAAGCCTGTAACCTTCTACTAACCTTCTTCTGGACCTTCTACTAACCTTGTAATGTGTAAAATTGTATTCCCAGCTTTGCAAGTAAATGAAACCAGGAGTATCAGAACAGCAAAAAAAATCAATGTTTTCAGATTTCAATAAAAATTGGACAAATGTATGTTTTTAAACTGATTTTGAGTTTTAAAAGTTTTTATGTGGAAATTCACTTCCCTCACGTCAGCGTGCTGCGTGCGAACTCGTTTTCATTTTGGGTTTGTATGAATAGTTCTCGCAATTTATACATATCGTAATCGTGTATATTTAAAGTTATGTACACATTAGTTCTAATCACTATTCTCACAAAAATCACGTGATACTTTACCAAGTGAATGTTATTTTTACAATTGCATGGTTGATTTTGAACAGCTGTTATTATTCTTTTGTTTTTATTTACAAATCTTAACCACAACCCCAATGTTAGTTTTTTAGATATATTTTCATACAATACTATATTTTTCTATGAATGAGGCCTGATAAAAACACATTTATAACACATAAATTCGATAGTTCCAACATTTGGAGCAGGAGTAGGCAAAGGTTTTGATCTGATATATTAACCATCCTCCTAACAAATGTGTGATCAATCGGTTCAGTTAATACTAACATCAGTGATGAATAAATTAAAATTGTAATGGCCGACGCAGCAGATAAGTCCCAAAGGGCATACAGCATGAAAGTATAGGCCTGTTTCTGACTAGTGCATTGCCTACTGTCTTTCTACCACATATATGCTTAATCGGTCTAGTAAGTATATCAATAATTTGGAAGTGTTAAAGCCTAGCCTCATTGGAACGAGAATAAGCCCATAACTGTTTTTTTTCGGGATGGACCCATCTTTTTCCAAATATCTGCTCAATAACTCCTGTAGTTTGTTGGACTTACTGAAGGTGGACTTAAAAACATATAATATATTCGGTATTATTATCACAATGGCTACTTAGATAAACTGAGCTTTAAATACCAAATTGCGAGGGCAATTGTATTACGTATTGTATAGCAAATTATTTATTACTGTGCCAATATTTTAAATGGTTTAGTATACCTTTGTAGAATAGTAAAGCAGTACGTGTTTCCTCCGTTCTGTGATAAAATATAATTTCCGACTAAATGCTCATTAGAAAAAATATGGTGCATGTTGTAGTGAAATATAGAGTAACAAGTGCCCTTAAGATCGACATTGTAGCAGGGCCGGACAAAGGGGCATAACCCTAATGACGTACTATGATTTAAAACAGCCAAAAGGATTCCTCCTCCACACTAAAATAGGACAAATATTTTATTTAGTTGAGTACAGTCTTTTTTTGTGAAGTGCAGAACAAATCTGGCTTATAAACTGACAGAAGGATAAACAAATGTTTACAAACATTTGAATATCTCCGTTGCATACAACGTTTCACTGCCCAAAGCGATGTAGAAAAATAACTTATTTTATTTATATAGATAAATAGATTCCTTGCCTGTAAAATCTGGTATTGCTAATAACCTGTCCATAATTTATTAACAGCTGCAATTCAAATCAAATTATTCCCCATGTAATTCTTATGGGCTAAAAACGAACTTTGAGAGCTCGTAGGGCAAAGCTCCGTGGTTGAGAGTGTATGGAAACCCCAAATGGCACATCTAGAGGGTAAGAGCTTTCGATTGATACCAAATATTTATATAAAATAATATTTTTAGGGTTCGAAAATCGCCGAACAAAAATCAAGAAATTCTTTTAATTTTCATTTTTTATTTCTTTTGTCTTGTTTGGGATGGAATAACTTAACCCGCAATTAAGAGCCAAAACATTTCATGATTTGTTCACATTACTTCACTTAAAATCTTCAGAGATCTGTGAATATATGTACACCAAATAAAATCATGATGCGTATTTACAAACTACACATTGAATTACATTATTATGTATTACAAATAATGATGTATTGTGTAAGTACCGTAACCGTTTGCTCATGATACCAGGGAGCGGAACCGTTTGCTCATGACACTAGGGAGTAAATTATTACTAATATAAATAATATTTTGCATCAGAGTTGATTACTCCCAACATTGCATGTTCGTCGCTCATTTAAATCAAGAACCCCCCTTATTATTTGTGTATATTTGCCCCTAAAGTAAAAGAAGCATTTGAAGTTGCTCATGCTCATTCCAAACTATTTTACTTATGCCAAATATTTATGTCGTTTATACTCGAGTATTATAACTCCTTTAATATACTATACTCTGTTTTGTGTGTTGGTTAAATCCATTTTCAATTTGTAGGTGTCCCGTAACTATTTGGAAAAAAGTGTATAGCATACCATTCCTTGAGTCAAACAAATTTATTTTACCATATGAACATAGATCTCTCGTTAAAATGTTCTATATTAAATGGATGGGAAAAAATAAATACATAAGAGTAACGCATGTTTCGAAATTCAATTATAAATTGAACGATACTTTAATTCTTAAATACAGTAATAAATAACTGAGTTATTGCAATTTGTGTGTGATCAGGCATAGCCCATCTTTGGTTTCTCTGCAATACAACAATGAAATAAATAAAACCAATCGCAACATCTCGGTTATTTGTTACTCGATGTCAATAATTGATGTCAGTGATACGACAAGTCTAATACATAAGATTTGTCTTAACATTTACTGAAATAGGTTATCCTCGTAAATTTATTAGTGAATTTCCTATGGAAAAGTGAACTATTAGTATGACCCTCACGGTGAAACTTAAGCCCGGGACCACCATAGAATTTCCTAACGTGACCCACTGAACACGTTTTGGGGGTCGCTAAAAACTTTTATATATAAAAAAAAAACACTCTAGCGGTCGAAATTTTTGTCCGATTTACTTGAAATTTGGTAGTAACCTTCCCTTCTGTAAACGGTTGGAGTTGGACAAAACAATCGGACAACTCTATCCCCCTTTTTTGGATTTTAATTAGAAAACCCCGAATTTAGCATTATTTCAGAAAAAGGCATTTGATTTTAATGTTGTGTTGATCATTCTGGACAGTTATTATAAACAGTCTCATAGTACAATAGGCGAAAGAGTATCATTTGCAAACTGCTTTCAACAGGAAGACCAAACTGTTACTGAATATTCAAACTCTCTAAAAGCTAAAGCTGCAAATTGTGGTTTTGGGGATTCGTTCAAGGATAGAATTAAGGGCCAACTAATTGTAGGAGTAGCCAACAACACCTGGCAGAGAGAATTGCTACGTGTACACTCCGATGTCGACTGCAGATTAAAAGATGTTTTCAGAACAGCCCTCACTCTTGAAAGCGTGGAGAAAACACATGAACGACTTGTCAAACATGCAAGTACACCTAACTGGTGTATAATCGCGTTTCAAACAATACTACCCATTCAAATAAAAACGTTCAAAGTAAACATAAAGTAATCACACTACGGAAAGGTATAAACTGTTTTAAATGTGGGAATCAAATACATAAGTCGGGTGAAAAATGTCCCGATGTAGGGAAAAAAATGTTTCGATTGTGGAATAATGAACCATTTTGGACGATGTTGGGTGAAAATGAAGCATGCTGTCATTGAAAATATAAACCAGAGGGCAAATAATATGAAACGCAATAGTATTAGTTCAGATTCATCAAGCAGTTACAGCTACAAATCTAACATCAATCCCTGTACAAAGCCTCAGGTTTTAGAGCAATTATTTCGGTTAAATTAAATGGAATACATGTTCAAATCCTTTATGATCCAGGTGCATCATCTTCCGTTATTAGTAAAGATCTAAGTAAAGAAATAGGCTCCCCTGGTCTTAAATATTCATCCCAACTGACAGCATATAAAATATTTATCCCAACTTACAGCATATACTGGTGACCCTGTTAAGTGCTTAGTTGAAACTAAAATCCAAGTACGAGCTTTTGGGAAGTGACTATTGCTAACAGTAATAGTAGTCGAACAAAATGATATACCGCTTTTTGGCATGAATTTTGTTCTATCTTTCGACCTTCCACTACCTCCAGGAAACAGTTGTGTACAGTACATAAACCAGACATTAAAAATGACCAAGTAGTCAGTGATCTCACAAAAACATACTCTTCTGTATTCTCTCCAGGACTCGAGACTATGATTGTACAAACAGCTGTAATTCACATAGCAAAAGAAGCTAAACCGAAGGTTTTCAAGCCAAGACCAATTTCATTTGCACTCAGAGAAGCTGTCGAACAGGAAATATCTCGCCTGATATCAGCTGGAGTATTTAGAACCCGTGGATACAAATCTCACACCAGTGAAATGGGCCTCTCCTGTAGTAGGAAAACTTAAATCGAGCAATGAAATGCTCATATGTGGCGACTTTAGAGTCACAATCAATCCCTACATTTACGTCGAACCACACCCATTGCCAAGATTTGAAGAAATTGTCGACAAACTTCGAGGGGGAGTTCAGTTTACTACGCTTGACTTAAAAGACGCTTACCTACAAATGCCGGTTGATCCAGACTCACAAGAGTTACTTGTCATTTCAACTCACCTCGGGTTTTTCAGATATAAACGAATGGTTTATGGTGTTGCCTCGGCAGCAGCTGCTTTTCAGAAAGCGATAGATCAGATCTTACTAGGTATACCTGGTGTAGGATGGTTTTTGGACGATGTCATTATAACTGAAAAAACTTAAAGAACATGTCGATCGGCTCAAATTAGTAATTAACAAACTGGAGAAAGCTGGCGTCCTGAGAAGTGTAAGTGGCTTCAAGACTCGGTCACTTATTTGGGACATAGATTAGACAAAACAGGAATACACCCTGCAGAATATCATATCAAAGCAATCCGTGAAATGCCCGAACCTAAGAACACAAAACAGTTGAGGTCTTTTCTGGGAACAGTAAACTACTACCAAAAGTTTGTACCTAATCTACAATGTATCAGCTCTCCACTTACTAAATTGCTGCAAAAAGGTTTTTAAATGGCATTGGACTGAAGAATACAGTAAAATCGTACAGCAACTAAGGGATATTTTGTGCTCATCGGATACTCTAGTACAGTTCAATCCAGAACACAAGATAACTGTGTCATCTGATGCGTCAGAAGATGGTATTGGAGCCATGATTTTGCACCACTTGCCTGATGGTTTATAAAAACCAATAGGATTTGCATCTCGTAGTTTGAAACCAAGTGAAAAACGGTATTCAGTCATCGATCGTGAGGCTCTTGGACTAATTTTTGCCGTAAAAAAGTTCCATCAGTACCTGTATGGTCATCAGTTTGTCCTTCGCACAGATCACAAACCCTTAACCCGACTATTTGGCGAACATTCGGAACTCCCAAAAGTAACATCTGACCGCATGACTTTGTGGGCTTTGATCCTGAATTTATATGACTATGAAATCAAATACATAAAAAGCAAACGGTATTTGGTAGGTGATGTTCTGTCACGTTTACTTTTGCCAGAAACAGAAGGTGTTGAAAACATTGGGATAACCATATTTGATATGAAGGCTGAGAATATCCAGTTATCTCGCAGAACACTGCGCAATGAAACTTCAAACGACAGAGTGTTACAACCAGTCATAAACTGGGTTAAAAATGGGTGGACAAAGAAATCGACTTTAAACGATCCAGTTTTGAAGCCTTGGCTCAACAAAGCAGATGAATTGTCATATGAAGAGAATATTTTGCTATTGAAGGGAAGAATCGTCATTCCAAAGACCTTACAAAACCAGATTTTTAGAATTTTGCATGAGGGTCATCCAGGAATCACAGCAATGAAAGTGTTTGCAAGGCTTCACGTTTGGTCGTTTATCATTGATAGAGACATAGAAACAATGGTTAAACGCTGCAAAACTTGTCAAAAAAACCGATCAGTCGACCCTGGAACGACTTTGATTTCATGGAGTGTCCCTAAATATGTTTGGACACGACTACACATAGACTTTGCAGGACCTTTTGAAGGACACTACTGGTTTTTGTAGCTGATGCGACATCTAAATGGTTGAAGGCAAAGTAATTGAAAGGATTGGTAGAAACTCTAATCTAATTGAAAGAAATGGAAAGCATCACAGGAGACATGCAGATCAATTGAGATCTCGTTTCACGGTTTCTGAGGGAGGGGAGGATGTGTAATATCCTTAGTCTGTTTCAAAATGACTGTTTTTGTCAGATCACATGTTTAATACAGATGCTTGATTGTCACTATTTGTTTACTGTTTATTTTTCCAGTTCACTGGGTTTGAAGGTGTGTTAGGATTTTACAATAAAGTTGATTTTATAGTTATTGTGTATTATATCTTACATTTTATATTATATTCAGATCAATATGATATACAAACAAGATTATTGAATTAGGAATGTAGTAATATTTTTTGTATTTCAAAACTACTGCATGTCTACTACACGGTATCAAAATTATATTAAAAATTTACAGACTAATACTTGTGTAACGTAGCTAAGAATTTTTTATATACAAATAAGTATATCAATGTTATTTAATCCTTATCTCGAAGTTTTTAATATTAATCCAAGATTTTAATGTTAAAAATATAAATTTTATTAATCTTGTTTGTATACATAAAATTCCACAAAACCGCTTTTCCTATATAAAAACGGAGGTTTTATGTAGAGTGAACAGATAACAGGGAATATTTTGTATAAAGGAAAAAGTAAATGCCGAAGTAGCATTTGTTTGAGTTCTCTTAAATTCCCTAATCTTGAATTAGTGATTAAAGCTGCAAACGAGCCAATGTTCTGAGAGAAAACGATAAATGTAAATCTCTCTGACTTTAACTACGCTTTTTGGCTATGTCTAAGTCTCATTTAAAATTAAATCCTTGTAATTTATACTCTGTA
Organism: Allygus modestus; assembly: GCA_963675035.1. Classification (NCBI taxonomy): domain Eukaryota; kingdom Metazoa; phylum Arthropoda; class Insecta; order Hemiptera; family Cicadellidae; genus Allygus; species Allygus modestus. The sequence continues at coordinate 100,406,003 of OY776111.1, read as the reverse complement.
GCAGTAAATGTTGTAGCACACTTAACCTTTCCTAAGAGTATTTACAGGAAAACTGTTAAGTCGCTTTTTATACTTTATAAAAGATAGTTCTATTTTAATAAAATAGTAAAGCAAAGACACTTATTTGCTTTATAAAAATGTTTACCTCCAAAAGATAGAGCGTAATACATATATGATAATTATTCAGTGAATTAGTGTAAATTTTAACATAAACAAATAGTATTCGCACTACATTTATCTGAGTAGTGTGCTCATACAGAATATATTACGACGTTTTAAGAGGTAGCGCCGTACAGAACAAGTAGAGTGAGCCTGACATTGACTAATGATCATAGCAAGATTGATTATGCGTTTTTAAACCACATTCGACAAATAAAGGCCTCTATTATCCCGAAGATGTTGTACAATACAGTGTCGTGGTGGAAATAACTGTAAATAGAAACTCCATTGGATATTAATACAGATACCAAAAACCTAAATCGAAAAGGAAATTCGAAAAGGAAATCCCGTAATGTAACATATTTTATAAAAATTTTAACAAATAAGAAAACGTTGCAAAAATACATGGAAGAGTAATGTTGTTTGTCAGATGACGTACACGACTTCGTCCACACGATTGTTAGTTCCGGAAATTGTCGTACGATTACTGTTTACTGATTACTTTATAAATTTAGCCATAACAAGAGGGTATTTCCCACAATGATAATTACTTGCATAGTAACGAAAGATTTAGATTTATTCTCAAAAAATTTTTCTCTTGGTTTGATTGCGTGTAAAAAATAAAATAAATGAATAAACTGGTCTAAAGAAACTTTCTGGAGGCAGCATGATCTCGGATCCCTTTTCTTTTATTTAATTGTTAACAAATGACTCTCCAACTAAATTAATTGCAAGTTAACACTTTGCAAGATGTCTTTCTACTTTTCCCCATTAGTTAAAATAATGTCAACCACAAACCTCTAAACTCCGATTATTCGGAACTATAACTCTACTGAGCTCAACCCTAAACAGAAACAAATGCTGTCAGTTCGCCAACCCCAGCACCCAACACCTCCAGCAACCGTCCTCCTTACTTCGCTTAACAGCTGTAGTTCAAACACTTACTATTATTTTATTCAACTGACAGTAATATAAGTTATGACAAATCAACTACATATCACCCCAAGTACAGAATTATTATTAACTTGATATTATACTGCCTTGAGTTACTACTTGGTTAAATATGGTAAAAATGGTAGTCTGATATCAGAATTTGAATAAATATTTTTCGTTACGAGAATCATAACATGGTAGTTATTGTTTTCTCTCACAAAACAAAGCGTGATAATGATGAACAAAAGATGATTGTACTGAAAGTAATCTTAATCATCTGCATTCTACATTAAAGCTCTATACATTAGCTTTTATCTAACATATATACATCTTCTCTAATCTTCTCTTCTAATACCCCCGTAGCAGCAAACCTGCGTACTCAGCGATTTTCCAATGCATATACTTAATACCACATAAAGTCACATACCAAGTTTCATCAATGTACATTCATAAACAAACGATTTATGACATTTTAATTATTCTCCATAAGAATAACATGGCGGCTGAGTACGCAGGTTTTCTGAAGCAAGGAACAACAAAAATAGGGTTTTATACGAATATCAATATAACTCAAGTAGGTAAAGCCACATACCAAATTTTATTAATTTATGTTCATAATTAAGGGAGATAACACGTTACTATTCTCCATAATAATATCATGGGGATGAGTACGCAGGTTTGCTGCTACGGAAACTATTGGCCAAAAAATATTTTTTAGTGCAAATATCAATAGACCACAATGATATGAAATAATATACCAAGTTTCATCAGGATAAGTTGATAAATAAGCGAGATATACAATTTTTCTTATTCTCCGTAAGAATAACATTGGACAACGTACTGTGTTTAGCACTTTCAATATCTCTGTAACCATTTGACTTAGAGAAATTATCAAAACGTCAAATTGTGCGTCTTTTTAAGCTGATTCTAATGGAAAAATTAGACTAAAATTTGACTTTTTCAAAAATTATATGTAAAAAACTCAGAAAACACATTTTTGGGGTACAAAATCCCCCCTAAATCCCCCTTCCAATAGGTTGATGTGTCTGGTTTTCGAACTTAAAGTCATAAATGCTTCTTTATATATATATATATATATATATATATATATATATATATATATAAGAAATTAATATAAACATAAATTATTATATATATAAGAAATATATATTTAAGAAATTAACACCATTTTGTTGCAATATTTCGAGATATTCTCTTTATCAAGCGCAAACAATGAATGGCAAACAAAAACAACAGATCATATATTATTTACACATTTGGTTAAGATCAGATGACGTGGAATAACACTATTTTGATACTGTAGAAAGAATAAGGAACCAAAAATTATCAAATTAACGAATGTTGAGTCCATGAGGTTGTTTCGTTCTTAAAACTAACTGACCGGGGCTTTTCTGACCCTTTTTGGGCCCAAAAACTCGAAATTTGAAAGATTAATCCCCAAAAAAAGGTTTAGAGTTTTCTGATTGTTTTGTTCAACACGAACTTGTCCAACTGATTACAGAAAGGAACGTCCCTACCAAATTTGAAGTTAATCGTACAAAAAATTCGACCGCTAGAGTGCATGCACACATACATATATATAACATTTTGAACGACCCCCCAAAACGTGATCAGGGGGTCACGTTAGGAACTTCTATGGTGGTCCCGGGCTTAAGTTTCACCGTGCGGGTCATGCTAATAGTTCACTTTCCAAAGGAAATTTACTAATAAGGCAAAACTAAACGGGTTAACATTGTGTACGGGGTTAAAAAAACGCAATCCAATTTACAAGCACCAAACGGTTTACAGGTCACGGTTTAAGATCAATACAAGTTCATAAGTTGTAAGGGTAACCCTTCTTCGTGTACTTCCTTTTCCATCAGCTCGTTTGAATTATTGCTATGTTCTTCATTTTATTTTCTGTTATTTTTAGATAATGAAAATAAGGGGGAAGGGGTTTTGGGCTTTCAACTTTTCTGAAAAACCTGACTGTTTAATACAAATTAAGGTGGTTTGTTTGAGCACCTAGTTTAAACAATTATATTGTCAAACATACATTTTACATTAGGTTGCAGAAAATAGCTGTAGAAAGTGGCAATAGCAACAAAACTTATTTCACTTGCTACATATTTGTGGTGTTTAATTTTAAATATTTGGTCACGTAAAAAAACACTATGTATTTCTACAAATTTGTTTAAATAGTTTTTTTTTTCAAAAATGACATAGTCAATACAAACAGTAACAATTAGATTTCCACATAAATAAACCATTCCTAAATTACCGATAAATTCTATGAAGTCCTCCGTGAAGCATCAACAACACGAAAAGCAGTAAAATGTACATTGAACTAAGCGACTTTTTATTATGATGTAAAATATAAAAACTATTACTATTTTAAATTTCATTTGTCCTAATCTATCTGCTAATATAACCTATCTTATCAGTTAAAAGATAAATACACTATTTTTAGATTAAACACTTTTTTCGTTCACAATTTGATCCTAATTTGAGAGGTTAAATCCGATGACGAATAGCTGCCGTTACAGTAAGAGGATCAAGCTGCGGCTCAGAAAACGATGGCTGTTAATAAGGAATCACAAATCTTTATCATAATAAATCACTCTCACAGTATATTTGAAGATTTATAATAACAAACGAAGAATAGCACATTATTGGACAACACATCTTTGTCATTTTAAGTGAAATTATATTGTACGAATGTAGTTAATTGGAGTACATCATTGATGTAGCTATTTACAATAAAATAATAAACAAAATTAAATGTTTCATCGTGATCTGTATGATTACATAAAAATCGTCCCTTGGAAATTGCCAGAGAAGGAACGATGAATTGTATCAATACCAATAAAATAATGATACTAGCTACGAATGAAAATGTATATGACTATTGTTGTAGTTTATTACTGTGTTTGCCATCAAACAATCTCTTTTTATTTGTTTGACAGATGCTCAAGGTGGAACTTTGTTTAAATGCGTCTTAATAATAATTATTAAACTTGACAGTACTAACAAGTATGAACAGACTACCGTAACAAATATAATGTCTCTTTCTCTCAGAATTAAGATTTGTATAACAAATACTGTATTACAATATCTCTTCTACATCAGTTGGAAAACAGAGGCACATAAAATACCTCCAGTGCTGGGTTTAAATATGTTTAAAGGAGAGTAAGAACGCTTATCAGATAAAGTAGGTTATTTCCGTGTCTTGGTATATTTTGGATTCATGTCTGTGGTCTGATTTAAAATTCAAAAAAACCAAGGAATCGCAACATAACTATACAAAGTGTAGCAAACGTAATTCACTTAAGCCAGTAATAATAAAAATATTCTTAATTGTAAAATTTTATTTAGAGAACGTCAAGTATATTAATACAAACGCACAGGGAAAATAACTACATAGAGATTTAGAAAACCTATTTTATGTACTTATTAGCAGTAACTAGCAAAAACGCCTGTAGTTACCAAAAATACTACGGTGTATAAAAACATTATGAACTTTCATATTACTGTAATGTAAATTGCTGAATTTGACTATAATATATTTAATCCAAAGAAAATGTTCTACAGAGTTCTATAACACCGGTGCATAAACTATTAAAAGTGAGACAAATGTTCGCTGGAAATAAAGATATATTAACTATATTACTAATTTGTACAGAATTTCTTAAAAACGGAATATTATACTGCTATATTAATTTTAAAACCTGTCACATTTCCATAATTATTTGAAAATCTACACAGTTTAAGGACTCCAATGAGGAGTTAAAAATTAAAATCCATCTGGTGACACACTCATTAAATGTTTTCTAAATCTACAACTGCAAACTTCGAGGTCGTTACAGTTTTTTACCTATAAACCACATAAACCCCATTTACCCATAAACGGTGGGGAAAGTCTGTAAAACGTACTACAAACTGTCACTCGGAATTTCTTTAATATGTATTAAAACCCACTCATAAGTGAAACGAAAAATTTAAATTTTTTAAACATGTGTTGTAAACATGTAATTTATGATTTTTTACGTGTATACATAAATAAAATGTCCAATGTCCATGATACTTTGCAAACACGCGTAATCAGAGGTCTGCAATGACGCATCAAACATTACAATTGGTAGAGTATAATCTAGATTTAGTTGTTTAAATATATATCTGCTTTCTCAGGGTAGGCTAAAATCTATTTCTAACGAATTTCCCATGAATTACTTATGGGAATTAGTTTATGTTTTTCCCCATGAATAAAAAAGTACTGCTTTTTAATTGTTTAACTACCTGAACTGGTAGAGGTCCACAACTTTACTTCCTCTTTTTTACAGGGTTTTCGAGCAAAGATAATTCTACAACTACGATATACGTGCGATGTTTAGTAGCATAACGTGTTCTTCTTGTCATTGCGTTAGTATTAAAAATCATATGATGAAAAAGTAAAATTGTACAATAAAGGAAATGTAGCAACCATCGTTAGCCATATCAATTAGCTGACTGTTTTTACACACCATTACGCAATCTAAAACCGATGTTTTGACAACTGGGTATAGCGATTGATTGCGGCGTTGCGGTCTATGCACTTTGCATCTGGCATTACCAATAAGTATTTGATCAATTCACACCGGAGTATTAGGGTCATAATCTTGTTAAAAATACAAAATCTTAAACTTGGTCTCCAAATGTGAACGGCATTTACACATAAAGCGAACTAATCGGTGAGCCTCAATATCTTCTTCCTTTCTATTAGCCACATCCCGAGGCTCCCGAGCTCAGTGGAAGTTCAGGTGTTTGTGTGGTCGTGGTTTGTCCCTGTTTTGGTCATCTAATATTCCATCTGCCTACATATTTATTGTAAGTTAATGGATCAAAGGATTGAAATTATACTTGTTTATAAGAGCTTAGAATGGTAAGCACTTTGTTTTTACATATTTTTATAACACTTTTTGACGTGTTAAATACTTAAATAGTGAGCCTGTATAAAAAATGTTTAATGAATAAGCTTTGTGATAGTACATACATCTTTTTCCAAACGTAATTCCTTCATTTTTAAACCATTAGTGACACAGTTTAAAAATAAAATATTACTCACTCAGTTTATTTTGTCTATAACATATGTAGAAGTTTTTCTAAAGTAAATGTTAAGTACAAAAGTTACTGCACGGTAAATCAAAAGAATATATTAATTTAAAACATAGACCTGTTTGAAATGTTATTGATGTTTGACCTCTTTACAGTAAACATTTTATTTCTCCAATATCATGGGCGCATGTTCATAATTATATTTCAACCATCCTTTGTGTAACAGTAATTTCGTAAATAATTTCCGAAGTTAACTGGTGCCTGCTTACTTTATAATTATACATAAAAATCAACAATTATTTGGTGATTGTACTTTGAAATAATTGAAATCTTTCTACGACAATCCTACCAATTCTCGCTAGGTTACCACTTTTGTAACACATTTCACTCTGTTAAAGCCTTGTTTAAGATAAATAGATCAAATTGTTTATAGTTAAAAATCAAAGAGTGTGTCTACCGCTGCGGCGAAACTACAATAGAAGCCTGCCGTGGAACGTAAACGACCAAACACTCAACGTGTAAGAGCGCCGAAGTAGAAAATTGCTTCTTTTCAGTCCTCAAGTTACGCGTCTTTTCCACAATTTTCTATCGGGTATTGTACAAAAGATAGATTTATCTAACATAGTCAGTTCTGGATTTCAAAGAATCTATTACTCGTCTTTGCCATAATGTTTTGTATATATTAAAATTATCGTGGACAGTTTCACCACTCAACATTAGTTTTGATATTTACAAAAATATAACGGATTCAATCTTCTGTGGCTATACTTATATATTTATTAGGAATTTAACTGATATTTTAACGATTCATCCACTAATGGGAGTGATTTTGCTACCAAAATAATTAAATATTTATTTATTTATCAATGACCAAAGCCAATATATAGGAACAAGAGCTACAAAGGACATAACTAAATTCTGGATATTCAATATTTTTTCATAGGTCATATATAAATCTTAGAAGTTATTCGCTATTCCTCCATCGGTTTAAAGAAGTCGTATGTGTTACTGAGACATATCATGCAATTCCTCTTCATCCTGCCATTGGGGTCTCTCAAAAACAGTTCATTTACCTGCTGGTTGAATAAATACCCCCGTAGCAGCAAACCTGCGTACTCAGCGAATTTACAATGCATATATATGTATCTTAATACCACATAAAGCCACATACCAAGTTTCATCAATATACATTCATAAATAAACGATTTGTGACATTTTAATTATTCTCCATAAGAATAACATGGCGGATGAGTATGCAGGTTTGCTGAAGGAAGGAAAACAAAAAATGGGGTTTTATAGAAATATCAATATAACTCATTTAGGTAAAGCCACATACCAAATTTCATTAATTTATTTTCATAATTAAGGGAGATAAGACGTTACTTATTCTCCATAAGAATAACATGGGGCTGAGTACGCAGGTTTGCTGCTACGGGAGCCTTTGGCAAAAAATTGTTTTTTTGAGCAAATATCAATGGTCCACAACCAGATGAAGCCGTATACCAAGTTTTGTCAGTATACGTTCATAAATAAGCGAGATATAAAATTTTTCTTTTCCTCCATAAGAATAACATTAGACAACGTACTGTGTTTAGCACTTTCAATATCTCGGTAACCAATTGACGTAGAGAAATGATCAAAATACCAAATTGTGTGTTTTTTTAAGCTGAATCCAATGGTAAAAACTAAAATTGGACTATTTCCAAAATTACATGTAAAAAATTCAAAAAACCCATTTTTGGGGTACAAAACCCCCCCAAAATACCCCTTCGGATAAAGCGATCTGGCTGGTTTTCGAACTTAAAGTCATAAATGTTGCTTTACACGTTTATACCCAATTTCATCAAAATCGGTTAATTTTTACGAGAGTTATCGTGCTCACGGACACACACACACACACATATATATATATATATATATATATATATATATATATATATATATATATATACAGTTTCGAACGAATGGTGTTTTTGGGGTCTGGGGACCTCAAAACGAAAAGTTATCATGGTCCCGGGCCTAGGTCTTACCATGCCGACTACGGTAATAGCTTCTTCCCTATAGGGGAAATTCGCTAAAAAGGGTCATAATCAGGTCTTCATCGGTTGTGCGAAACATTCCCTTCATCCGCCGGGGCGCCCCTGCCTGTCCGTGCTACATGTCAACATTCCCTTCATCCGCCGGGGCGCCCCTGCCTGTCCGTGCTACATGTCAACATTCCCTTCATCCGCCGAGGCGCCCCTGCCTGTCCCGTGCTACATGTCAACAGGTGATTATTCTGAAATATTAATTTGGAGCTCTTTATTTACTTTTAACAATTCCAATGCCATTCTATGGACAGTTACTTATAACGTGATAATGGCAACAGTAAAATGTATGTAATAATTTAATGTTCAGATGTTGTTTTTTTCCTTGTGTCAACTTGTATGACCACGCAGAATTTCTGCCGATGCTTAAACGTTATGATAAAATATCTTGTGTTAACTTTATTTTGAACTTAACAGCTCTGTACAACTTATAGTTATGGTTATCCTAACAAAATCTGATATTTCAAATTCATATAAGTCCCATGTTAAATATTTTGGAACAACATCTGAGCAATACATAATTCTAAGTATGTAACAATTGAATAGAAGCAAGAGCAAAATAAATATTAGTCGTAAAACACTAATATCACGGTCAATATTACGGTCGTAAAACAATAATAAGTACAGTTGAACAATTTTATAATTAAAATGTCTTGACTATTTTTAATTACAACCATATTTTACTGTGAACATAATGCCTGTTCATCATCGAGTATGGTGTCAATAAACAAATACAAATATTAACTTTTATAGCCGTCGCGCTGTATAGACACCAATATTTCTGTGGTGTATAACACTTTGCCTCCTTGACGAAGAAACAGATGCAGTCTGTAAAAGAGTTGCATTATAGCTTCAGTTATAAAGGCTAAACTGAGCATTTATGAGTATTTTAGTAAAGGTTAATTATTCATGAGTACTTAAATATGATATTAAAGCGTCTAAGTTATAACCATGGAGGTAGTATATCCATGTATAACCATGGATACTACCATGCTACCATGCTTATACTACCTCCATGGCTATAACCCGCTGGGATGGGAGAGGCACGGGGCGCCCCGGCGGGCGGGCGAAGAGAGCTATTTTCACAACAACAATCTAGACCTGATAATTACCGAAGGATGAAGTGACCGTTTTCTAGGGACCCCAACCGCAAGATGAAGTGAACATCAGTCTGAGAAGCCTAGATAATAAAAAATAGGAGAACGACCAAGGGATGAGGGACCAAAGAAAAGGGGTCTGTACTGGAAAATTCATATGTTCAGCAAACAAAACATATATTATGGTATTACATAAGGGTTAGTAGAGTATCAAAAAGATTGAGTTGGTTTAGTTGGCACACCTGCCGGTGGCGATGTCAAACGTTTGATTTCTTAACGAATTTAGAACTGAACTAGCAATACCCGAGTAAATGCAATTGTTGATTCGATTGTTTCTAATTTTGTTTAATATTTATAAACCATTGTAAATGCAAGAAAAACAAACATTAATTGTATAAACCTGTTTATTGACACATGAGACCAAATTATGAATTATACAGTACATTTATCAAGGTGATAAAAAAGGAACTAACATGTCATGAAAAAGTTATGAAATACTAATTTTAAATTTTTCTTAATTATACCTTATACTATTAATGTCAGACAATTCTTCACATACGGGTGTCTTGCCATCAGCGTTGCTTGGTTCGCGGTAGCCTATTCGAAACAAATAAGACCTCTCCTTATATAAATCTTTGAGGAATTTGACTGGAATATTTAAGGTGTAGGAGTTATAGGCCTGAAATATTATTATTTTTACTCTGAAGATGTATATTGCTAAGCCAATTATTTAATAAATTGTATAGTTTGCTGATATAAATGGGACTTTCATTTAATGCAGCCCACTACCAATATGCAGTTTTAATTGCTAAGCCAATAATTTAATAAATTGTATAATTTGCTGATATAAATGGGACTTTCATTTAATGCAGCCCACTACCAATATGCAGTTTTAATTGCTGAGCCAATAATTTAATAAATTGTATAATTTGCTGATATAAATGGGACTTTCATTTAATGCAGCCCACTACCAATATGCAGTTTTAATTGCTGAGCCAATAATTTAATAAATTGTATAATTTGCTGATATAAATGGGACTTTCATTTAATGCAGCCCACTACCAATATGCAGTTTTAATTGCTGAGCCAATAATTTAATAAATTGTATAATTTGCTGATATAAATGGGACTTTCATTTAATGCAGCCCACTACCAATATGCAGTTTTAATTGCTAAGCCAATAATTTAATAAATTGTATAATTTGCTGATATAAATGGGACTTTCATTTAATGCAGCCCGCTACCAATATGCAGTTTTAATTGCTGAGCCAATAATTTAATAAATTGTATAATTTGCTGATATAAATGGGACTTTCATTTAATGCAGCCCACTACCAATATGCAGTTTTAATTGCTGAGCCAATAATTTAATAAATTGTATAATTTGCTGATATAAATGGGACTTTCATTTAATGCAGCCCACTACCAATATGCAGTTTTAATTGCTAAGCCAATAATTTAATAAATTGTATAATTTGCTGATATAAATGGGACTTTCATTTAATGCAGCCCACTACCAATATGCAGTTTTAATTGCTGAGCCAATAATTTAATAAATTGTATAATTTGCTGATATAAATGGGACTTTCATTTAATGCAGCCCACTACCAATATGCAGTTTTAATTGCTGAGCCAATAATTTAATAAATTGTATAATTTGCTGATATAAATGGGACTTTCATTTAATGCAGCCCGCTACCAATATGCAGTTTTAATAATCTAATTTCATACCCAAATACTGTACATTTTTGCATCAAAAATGTTAGGAGTCCCAGAGCAGTCCCCAGGATGAGGTATGCGAGGTTGTTAAGTATGCCATAGGTGACCACGATGGAATCAAGTATAGCATAAGTGATCCCCGCTCAAACAAAAACCCTCAACGCAATGTCCTGCCAGGCTCGTATTGGCCTAAACTGTAAATAAAATGAATAGATTTGTTGTCGCTCTGGAAAGGATATGCTGGTTTCCCTTCCCTTGTTAACAGTGGGAAGCGCGGATGTTAAATTTAGTAATTTTCTTAGAACTTTTCTTATGTTAATGAAGAATGTTTCCCAGGAAGGCAGCTAGGCCTTCACTGTATAACGGTACGTCTTGAGTGCACGCCGATTCGGATTCAGTTTCCCGGTGCGTGTTTCATCTGAGTCAGATATTTTGGTGGTGGCCACAGTGGAGGCAGAAAATACGTTGCCGACTCGGGAAGCAGGGATAGCATCAGAAAGGTGTTGTGAAGTTATACAACCAGTGAACAAAAGGTGTTCATGATATTAATAAATGTAGGATTGAATTCGGTGAGCACCCTTTTTCAATCAATACTCTTTTCAATCAGCTAAGAAATTACAGAGTACGATTCTTTGAATATTATAGAATGGAACCCGACACTTTTACTGTAACTACATTTTGAGAAAGAAATTAGTCATAAAATAGCTGTAAAATTGCAATAAAATTTAACGTAGCTTAGACATTATATATGTCCAGGCCCACATATAATGAATTTATTGCATCACGTATTTATTGCATATTCATGGGTTGTAGCCAGTTATAGCAGAGCCATACGAGCACTATCTGAAACGGAATCTGAAACAAGAATGAAGAATTCATTCCGGTAAGCAGGTCCCTGCCCGCGGGCTCGGCTTCCGGCGGCCACTATGGCCACGTCCGTTAAAATACAAATGCCATTCCTGGCGCTGAAATTCCGAATCGGGATCGGCGTGCACTGTGGTCGTACCGTTAGACTAATAAACCGTATTTCCCTGAATGGAAAAGTGAAACTCTTGTAACACTAAAGAAGTGGACCAAAGGATGTCAAAGACCCCAGAAGCCAAGAAGAGATATTTGCAAATAAAAAAAGAATAAGTAGAGAGCCTAAAACGATACACGGCTGTTAGGTCCATTGTTTTTGTGTCCACAGACAAAATGTCCATTTTTTAGGTCCACCGCACATATGAAAAACACTTTTTCCACTTGCCACTGCCCAGTGTTTTTACGTCCACTTGTATTTATGTCCAAGCATTGTCTGTAACGTCCACAATGTTTTCACATAAAGTGTATTATATGAAGTAATTAAAATCTTCTGGATACAGATTCAGCCGGTAGGAAATGCCCTCAGATATCTATTTATTTCCCCTCTTTCTCTGTAGTCATCGTAGTGTCGTGCCATTTGTTCTACATGTCGTAAATTTAGCATACATGACTTTTTAATAGGATGACTAACACCAACATGTCCTCCAAGAAGCTGATTGATTATTAGGTTATTATCATGCTGGTTTATTTGCAAATACTCAATAAACTTCCAAATGTTTGCGTGGTGAGTGACGATAGCTTTTTGAAATTTACTGTGCCAACCTTCTACAGAATTAGTTGTTCTCTGGAACCCATCTAAGACAAGGTTGTACATATCCCATGTCTGGGGAGGAAAGCGGGGTTGAACAGCTCTTCGCCTACCCTTGCTGGAACTCCAGTGACATACGTTCTTTAAATATATATAAAACTCTTCAACGGGCTCTAACAAAGTTTCTGCTATTAAATCAAATACATCTTGTACATGTTCAACTGGTATAAAAGGTATAGCCATTAATTGTCTTATTTCATCACGTATAGTTCGAACTGCCTCGTTATTGTACGCTGCCTTCAGTTCAAGGTGGACAACGTGCCGCTATACAGATTGGCAACAATTAAATAGACATCCTTTGATATCTGCATTTGGAAAATGGTGTCCACCTGCGTTCATCGATGGCATTTCAAAATCTGTCATTATTACTCGTGGATTCAGTTGGGTATTTGCTGCACTACATAGGTTTTTGATCTCTTGATACCTTTTTTTAAACGTGTCTTCGTCTTTATGAACTAATAAAGAGTGTACTAAAGGGAACGAAAGGTTATTGATAAGACCATGGATCGTATAAAGCTGTAAGAAAATCGTTGGAACAGTTTTAAAAGTTCCACCTGCCAGAAATATCTCCCTCGTACCAAGACGTAAAAGTGCCTCATTCGTTGTGAATATTAATAATCGGTTTTCATCACCTACACCTGAATCATATTGCAGAAATGGCTCACCTTGTAAAGTCTCATCAAATGGTGGAAAATATACGCATTCAGCCAAAGTTCGAGGAATCAATGGTCGATTCCTCTTCTGATTCCTATTTACCATCCTGAGTAAAGTCTGTCTCTCCGGAAGTAGCACTTGCACTTCTTCACTATGAATATTACGAACTTCTTCTCGAATTATAGATGGTGTTGGTTCGTTGGGATGCTCTTCTGATCTTCTTTTTACCCTCGCAACTGTCATACGAGCTTCGATTTCGGCCCTTGTTGCTTCGTGTTCGTGTAGTCCAGCCTTTTCTACACGGATTCCTTCTTCTAAATTAGTTGAATTTAGAAATGTACACTAAACAATTTGAATTAGAACTAAACTTTTCTGCTATTCTGTTTTTATGAAATTTTATCTATACAAATTTCATTTTCATAGCAACATTTCCATTGTGAAATGCAAATGTAAAGAAGTTTTTTATGTGGACGTTTTGTCATGTGGTCATGAATCGTAATGGACTTGACAGTAGTGGACGTGATATGTAGTGGACGTGTTAAGTAGTGGACGTTTATAAATATGGACATTTTGGTTGTGGACTTAACAGTCAGAAATACCTAAAACACGCCAAACAAGAGTATAATGCAAAATTAATTGAGTTTGCGCAAAACTCATATGCTTGAACCATTATCCGCAGAGAAGATGCCCCCCAAAGACTAGTCCTACTACAAAACTCTCTGCAGAAGAGCTAAATGATGTTTTTGTGTCGTCTGTTTAGCTGACACGGGACGCCATTGAGACTCCGCCAACCTCTACTGTGTGCCTGCTGATTAAACAGCCTAGGCCTACCTGTACTTTTAGGGTCGTCCCTGTCACCTGTGAAAAAGTGCTGTCAATAGTACAAAAACTAAGTAACTCTGCAAGTAGGAATATTTTTGATGTTTTAACCAGCTTCATCAAACGGATCATGGAGTATATCATTGTTCCGCTGTTTCCTTGAAAACCTGTATGGAGGAGGGAGTTTTTCCAGCTGTTCTGAAGACGGTTAGGGTGAAGACTATTCATAAGAAAGGAGACCATAATTTACCAGAGAATTTCAGACCCATATCGATTCTGCCTGTTTTTTTCAAAGATTTTTTAATGTATAATTAAAGGTCAACTGTTTCCATATTTTGAAAGTAATCGTCTGCTTGCGTCCGCCCAGTATGGTTTCAGGTCCAGACGTTCCACTATTGATGAGTGGAAATTCTGACTGGAGCTGTTTTTGAATCATCTGAAGGTAGGGATTTTGCTGGGGCCACTCTGTGTGACCTCAGCAAGGCCTTTGACTCGGTTCCATGACATATTGCTACAAAAGCTAGATTTTTACGGGGTTAAAGACAAGAGCCTGGATTTACTGGGATGGTATCTGGCCGGGCGCGGGCAACTGGTCTGTGTGAATGGTCAAAGGTCTGCTATAAAACAACTAACTCATGGCTTCCCATAGACTTCTTCTTCTCTTCTTGGGCCCCTGTTGTTTAATGTGATGATAAATGACCTGGCCCCACACTTGGGAGGGGGTGTCATCTGCTACGCTGATGATGCTACTCTCTTTGGTGTGGAGGATCAGGTTTGTAGTCTTGAGAATGTGTTGTCACAGTCTCTAATGCGGGCCTCAGCATGGTTCCGGGCTAACTTTTTATTCTTGAATGAGAGCAAAACCCAATCCATAATGTTTCGTCTTTGATAAGTAGAACAGGAGGTAAGCAACGTAAAACTGCTTGGCATGCTCTTGGACCCTAAGATGAACTGGAATAGTCACATAGCCTTTGTGTGTAGTAAGCTTTTTAGGGTAATCTACTTGTTCAAAACACTAAAAGTTTGTGTTTCCAAAGACTGGCTGAAGACATCTTATCTGGCCTTTTTTCAGAGCATTAAACTTTATGGGTTAAGGCTATGGGGTGGCGCTGTTGGGGTGGAGAGGGTCCTGTTCTTTCAAAAGAAGGCAGTACGAATCATTGCTGGTGCTAAATATCTGGATCACTTTTTATTGCTGAATCTCTCATGACAGTTTAGTAGATGTGAACTGCCGGGGAGGCGCCACTTCCGGCGCTTTTTCCCCATGTTATTCTTATGGGGATCAGTTTTTGCGCCGACACCCGATCCCGCCTATACTAATAAGCCACAAGTTTCCTTGTTGGCCTATATTAATACCCAACCCTTGCCTATATTAAATATATTGTCCCCATCCCTCCTCTATATTTTTTAAAATTAATATTCAAATTCAGGCTAAAAAACTATCTTTAGTGTTTATAGTCCGATTTGTCTGCAATTTGGATATGTTACTGTCCTAGGCAAGTGTTTTAATAAATTCCACTTACATATCCCAAATTCACTATTACGGTCAAATTAAAAAATATTTTTGAAAAATACTGCCAATTGCCACCTTCTTTATTAACTGTCCGATTTGTCTGCAATTTGGATATGTTATTGTCCTACGCAAGTGTTTTAATAAATTCCACTTACATATCCCAAATTCACTATTACGGTCAAATTAAAAAATATTTTTGAAAAATACTGCCAATTGCCACCTTCTTTATTAACTGTCTGATTTGTCTTCAATTTGGATATGTTATTGTTCTAGGCAGGTGTTTTAATAAATTCCACCTACATATCCCAAATTCACTATTACGGTCAAATAAAAAAATATTTTTGAAAAATACTGCCAATTGCCAACTTCTTTATTTACTGTCTGATTTGTTTAAAATTTGGATATGTTATTGACCTAGGCAAGTGTTTTAATAAATTCCACCTACATATCCCAAATTCACTATTACGGTCAAATAAAAAAATATTTTTGAAAAATACTGCCAATTGCCAACTTCTTTATTTACTGTCTGATTTGTTTAAAATTTGGATATGTTATTGACCTAGGCAAGTGTTTTAATAAATTCCACTTACATATCCCAAATTCACCATTACGGTCAAATTAAAAAATATTTTTGAAAAATACTGCCAATTGCCAACTTCTTTATTTACTGTCCGATTTCTTTAAAACTTGGATATGTGATTGTCCTAGGCAAGTGTTTTAATAAATTCCACTTACATTTCCCAAATTCACTATTACGGTCAAATTAAAAAATATTTTTGAAAAATACTGCCAATTGCCAACTTCTTTATTTACTGTCCGATTTGTTTAAAATTTAGATATGTTATTGTCCTAGGCAAGTGTTTTAATAAATTCCACTTACATTTCCCAAATTCACTATTACGGTCAAATTAAAAAATATTTTTGAAAAATACTGCCAATTGCCAACTTCTTTATTTACTGTCCGATTTGTTTAAAATTTAGATATGTTATTGTTATAGGCAAGTGTTTTAATAAATTAGCCTTACATTTCCCAAATTCACTATTACAGTCAAATTAAAAAATATTTTTGAAAAATACTGCCAATTGCCAACTTCTTTATTTACTGTCCGATTTGTTTAAAATTTGGATATGTTATTGTTGTAGGCTAATGTATATGCACCATCCACATTTTACAAATATTGCGGTTAAATTTTTAAAAATTTGGAAAAATACTGCCAATTGGCAACTTCTTTATTTATGGTCTGATTTGTTTAAAATTTATATATGTCATTATTCTACCACACGTTCCACTACCCCCTATAATACAGTATTTTGTCTTTTTTGTTTGTTTATTTTGCTGTAATCCCAAAACTGACTTTGCTGTTTATTGTCCGATTTGCCTACACTTTGGATATTGCCCTAAGCATTTATTGTCTGATTTATTTTTGGACATGTTATAGCCCCCAACTATTATATCTAAAATTAAAATATTATTTCCACCCATAATACAGTTGATGTGTTGTTAGTTTTGCCGCAACCTAAAAACTAACATTGGTATTTGTGTTTTTACAAAACTATATTTTGTAAATTACTACCAATAGCTCCTTTATTTACTTTTCGACTTGTTATATCCCCTTATATCTAAATTTACCATACATTTTTTCCCTTTTAGTGTTGTTTTGTCGTAACCAAACTTTGGATATGACTGCAATATATTACTGGCCATTGCATAAGTAAATACCCCATTTCCAAATTCACTATTACGGTTGGATTAAAAAAAATAAATACAAGCTTATTATATACATCCAGTCGATAAGTAATATATATCCACAATTATGGTCAGAACTGCCTAAATTTTGGATATGTTTTAAGCCAATGCGATAGCAAAAATAAATTTTTAAAACCCAAAACAACTAAACACAAAACACTAATCTTTCTTTGTGCTTGTTTGGAGTAGTCTTTATTTTATCCAACTTAATTTTAATTTTGTAGTTAAAATCAAACTTCCCACATTCTAGCTCCCAGCCAGTGGTTGGAGACATAAAGGTTACGAATATTTTCAAACTGTACAATATATCTTTTTCTACCCCTATGTTGGACTTGTTTAATAGCGCACCATATTCCAAATCCTCCAGTCTACTACATTCTTTAAATTTAACATTGCCTTTAATATCTTGCATCTCTATGTCTTCTTGTCCAACATCATCCCACTCATTGTTACGGAAACTTAGGTTTTCTATTTTTGGAAAGGAATTGCCATAAAATGTTGCGGTTCCGTTAGTGTTAAAGCTTGCAAGTGGCTCGTTGGTAGGTAGATAAATAATGTCCAAATCACCACTGTATGGCAACACGCTATAACCTTGCCTATTCTTATTTATCTCTATAAATACAGTTTTACAGACACCTTTAACATAGTATACACCCCTCCGTCCATCCTTTTCTGCCAACACTCCCACAAACTTGTTGTTTACTACAAACGCATACACTATATAATGTCCATAATGCTCTAGATCCTCCCAACGTCGCAGGACGTAATCTTTTAATTATTTATCCTCTCTTTCCCTTCTTTCTTTAGCCAACTGTGCTTTGTATTCCAAGTATTTTCCAACAGTATTTGCAACTATTTTTGTATTTGCAACAGTATTTTCCACATATTCCAATTTACGCTTATTACTGTCAATGTCTTCTAATTCCAATTTCCTCTTTTTGGAACACCTCTCTAAGAAAGGCTTGGAAAGTGGCTCTATTTCTTTAATGGTGTATGGGTACAGTTTATTGGTCCGGCTTCTTAAAACGTAGGGAGTAAGGTTAGGACTTTCCACTAAGCCCAATTCTTCTAAATTGATGTGTTTAGGTATAGTGGAGAAAGGTGTATTTGATTTTGTAAAACATGTGCCCCCAGATTTGATGTAACACTTATGCTTTACACTTATGGCATCAGGAAACTCCTCTATTACCTCTACATAGTTAGTTGGTAAACAGTTAAAGCTAAATGCAGATAGAGCATACTTTATTAACTTTTCCCTTTGTGTACTATCTTTTGGCAGTTTTAGTTGTACTCCAGTTATCTTCTTCGTATTACTATTACCCCAATATGCGTATTGTAATAAATCGTTAAACACTAAACAACAACTGTTTTGTAATTGATTGGAAACTTTCACCCACATCTTATGCAGAGGTACAGCATAGAATGGAGCATTTTGAAAGTACCGTTTGTTGTCTTCTATTAGACTTAAACAATCTCTTAAAGGTTCAAACCCTTTACCAAAACCTCTACAATAGTTATAGATTGTTGCCTCTAACCTTGTTATTCCATTCTCTCTAGCTAGTTTAGACGAGAACGTTTCTTTTAGTCTCGCATCTGGACAGTTTACAAAGTTTATTATATGGTTTCCTATACTTTTAACTACTCCAGGGCTTGTAATCTGGCATATAAATTTATTATATATTTTTACCCTGCTATTTACATTAAACCATGTTAAACAGTCTTTACTAACATTATCTACAATAACATTATATCCATTCGCCCCTTGGTAGCAAAAGTTAAAGTTTTCTGTAAGATATTGGCACATTTCCTCTTTATTAAATATTCCAGCCAAATCTAGTGTTATATCGAAATCCATAAGATAGTACATTTCTTTTTCCAGATCTTGCAGTATCTTTGGAAGATCTTCCAACAAATCCTTAATTTTAACATTTGCAAGCTCTATTTTATAGGGAATTGCTATAGGATCATCACACTTTTGTTTAATTTGGTCAATATCTTTCTTTATTATTTGTAACACACCCTCGCTTTGGGAGAATGGTAGTTTGGCCACAACACCATGTCGAGCTAAAGAGAACTTTTTAAATATTCCTCGTAAGTAGCTATTAAACGAGCCACATATTTCCTTCTTAACTTTAAATTTATTCCGAACGTCCCCATCACAATCCGTAACATTGGTTATCTTAACTAACATTATGTTATCACAAAACGCATCCGTTATAGATGTTAAGTTATTTAATTTTGTTTCGCCCTCGCAATAGTTTATATTACCTATGTCTGTAAGAAGGTTATTATTACGTAGATTTTCTAATAAAAACCATATACCGAATCTTTCGTTAGTAGGTTTAATACAATTTCCCAATAAATGGCTAACAGAGTACATTTCTTTTATACAAAAAAGTAGCGGAAACATGTAAACAGGACAGATTACACTATAAGCATACAGAGGTTGTAAATATATGGATATTGTATATAAACATAGGCGAGCGGTAAGTGTAACATGTAAGTGGACACCCACATGGAAATATGGAATACCCACTATTAATATAATTCCAAATTCGACTAAATAAGTTTATAGTCTCAATATAATTAACATATTAACTAACGGTGCCATCCCGCATTAGTACCCAAATTGTCGAAATTCTATAATTCTATTCTTAGTCCTTGTATTAGGTTTTGTACTATTAAACCCTACATCCTGTGCAGTAGAGTAATATATGTATTTAATACAGATACGCACATTCTACAAGACCTATACATAGATCTGTTGTATAAGCAGCAGAATAGACGTCTCATTGTGTTGTTGTAAAGTAAAACATAAATGTAAATTGTGCTGGATACAACCGGCCAGATATTAGACAGGAAATGTGTTGGAAGTGTATTGCCAAAGACAAACACCACATAGTGCAGCATGTAATCAATCCATTACTATTTAGACAAATGTATAAGGTCAGTATTGGTACAACATCCGATATATTAGCCAAACCCAGTCCAAACATTGTGTCCTCAAAATGTTATGATTGTGTTAAATTTGTTTATATTACATATATTTCTTACACAATTTACAAACTATTTTTGTGTCAGTTGACAGAACCTGTAAAGTTGTGTAAAATGGCTGTAAACCAGTATCTGTGCTTGTGTCGTAATGTGTTGGAGTGTGTCATTTATTGTGTCTCTGCATTTGTGTTGTTTTATAAACTTTAAATATTACTATGTCCTTATACTCTTACTATTTCTGTTACTATAATATTATTTTTTTACTGTTTGTTTTCCAAGTTTGATTGTGGGTTTGGCTAATATATCGGATGTTGTACCAATACTGACCTTATACATTTGTCTAAATAGTAATGGATTGATTACATGCTGCACTATGTGGTGTTTGTCTTTGGCAATACACTTCCAACACATTTCCTGTCTAATATCTGGCCGGTTGTATCCAGCACAATTTACATTTATGTTTTACTTTACAACAACACAATGAGACGTCTATTCTGCTGCTTATACAACAGATCTATGTATAGGTCTTGTAGAATGTGCGTATCTGTATTAAATACATATATTACTCTACTGCACAGGATGTAGGGTTTAATAGTACAAAACCTAATACAAGGACTAAGAATAGAATTATAGAATTTCGACAATTTGGGTACTAATGCGGGATGGCACCGTTAGTTAATATGTTAATTATATTGAGACTATAAACTTATTTAGTCGAATTTGGAATTATATTAATAGTGGGTATTCCATATTTGCATGTGGGTGTCCACTTACATGTTACACTTACCGCTCGCCTATGTTTATATACAATATCCATATATTTACAACCTCTATATGCTTATAGTGTAATCTGTCCTGTTTACATGTTTCCGCTACTTTTTTGTATAAAAGAAATGTACTCTGTTAGCCATTTATTGGGAAATTGTATTAAACCTACTAACGAAAGATTCGGTATATGGTTTTTATTAGAAAATCTACGTAATAATAACCTTCTTACAGACATAGGTAATATAAACTATTGCGAGGGCGAAACAAAATTAAATAACTTAACATCTATAACGGATGCGTTTTGTGATAACATAATGTTAGTTAAGATAACCAATGTTACGGATTGTGATGGGGACGTTCGGAATAAATTTAAAGTTAAGAAGGAAATATGTGGCTCGTTTAATAGCTACTTACGAGGAATATTTAAAAAGTTCTCTTTAGCTCGACATGGTGTTGTGGCCAAACTACCATTCTCCCAAAGCGAGGGTGTGTTACAAATAATAAAGAAAGATATTGACCAAATTAAACAAAAGTGTGATGATCCTATAGCAATTCCCTATAAAATAGAGCTTGCAATTGTTAAAATTAAGGATTTGTTGGAAGATCTTCCAAAGATACTGCAAGATCTGGAAAAAGAAATGTACTATCTTATGGATTTCGATATAACACTAGATTTGGCTGGAATATTTAATAAAGAGGAAATGTGCCAATATCTTACAGAAAACTTTAACTTTTGCTACCAAGGGGCGAATGGATATAATGTTATTGTAGATAATGTTAGTAAAGACTGTTTAACATGGTTTAATGTAAATAGCAGGGTAAAAATATATAATAAATTTATATGCCAGATTACAAGCCCTGGAGTAGTTAAAAGTATAGGAAACCATATAATAAACTTTGTAAACTGTCCAGATGCGACACTAAAAGAAACGTTCTCGTCTAAACTAGCTAGAGAGAATGGAATAACAAGGTTAGAGGCAACAATCTATAACTATTGTAGAGGTTTTGGTAAAGGGTTTGAACCTTTAAGAGATTGTTTAAGTCTAATAGAAGACAACAAACGGTACTTTCAAAATGCTCCATTCTATGCTGTACCTCTGCATAAGATGTGGGTGAAAGTTTCCAATCAATTACAAAACAGTTGTTGTTTAGTGTTTAACGATTTATTACAATACGCATATTGGGGTAATAGTATACGAAGAAGATAACTGGAGTACAACTAAAACTGCCAAAAGATAGTACACAAAGGGAAAAGTTAATAAAGTATGCTCTATCTGCATTTAGCTTTAACTGTTTACCAACTAACTATGTAGAGGTAATAGAGGAGTTTCCTGATGCCATAAGTGTAAAGCATAAGTGTTACATCAAATCTGGGGGCACATGTTTTACAAAATCAAATACACCTTTCTCCACTATACCTAAACACATCAATTTAGAAGAATTGGGCTTAGTGGAAAGTCCTAACCTTACTCCCTACGTTTTAAGAAGCCGGACCAATAAACTGTACCCATACACCATTAAAGAAATAGAGCCACTTTCCAAGCCTTTCTTAGAGAGGTGTTCCAAAAAGAGGAAATTGGAATTAGAAGACATTGACAGTAATAAGCGTAAATTGGAATATGTGGAAAATACTGTTGCAGAGGAATACAAAGCACAGTTGGCCAAAGAAAGAAGGGAAAGAGAGGATAAATAATTAAAAGATTACGTCCTGCGACGTTGGGAGGATCTAGAGCATTATGGACATTATATAGTGTATGCGTTTGTAGTAAACAACAAGTTTGTGGGAGTGTTGGCAGAAAAGGATGGACGGAGGGGTGTATACTATGTTAAAGGTGTCTGTAAAACTGTATTTATAGAGATAAATAAGAATAGGCAAGGTTATAGCGTGTTGCCATACAGTGGTGATTTGGACATTATTTATCTACCTACCAACGAGCCACTTGCAAGCTTTAACACTAACGGAACCGCAACATTTTATGGCAATTCCTTTCCAAAAATAGAAAACCTAAGTTTCCGTAACAATGAGTGGGATGATGTTGGACAAGAAGACATAGAGATGCAAGATATTAAAGGCAATGTTAAATTTAAAGAATGTAGTAGACTGGAGGATTTGGAATATGGTGCGCTATTAAACAAGTCCAACATAGGGGTAGAAAAAGATATATTGTACAGTTTGAAAATATTCGTAACCTTTATGTCTCCAACCACTGGCTGGGAGCTAGAATGTGGGAAGTTTGATTTTAACTACAAAATTAAAATTAAGTTGGATAAAATAAAGACTACTCCAAACAAGCACAAAGAAAGATTAGTGTTTTGTGTTTAGTTGTTTTGGGTTTTAAAAATTTATTTTTGCTATCGCATTGGCTTAAAACATATCCAAAATTTAGGCAGTTCTGACCATAATTGTGGATATATATTACTTATCGACTGGATGTATATAATAAGCTTGTATTTATTTTTTTTAATCCAACCGTAATAGTGAATTTGGAAATGGGGTATTTACTTATGCAATGGCCAGTAATATATTGCAGTCATATCCAAAGTTTGGTTACGACAAAACAACACTAAAAGGGAAAAAATGTATGGTAAATTTAGATATAAGGGGATATAACAAGTCGAAAAGTAAATAAAGGAGCTATTGGTAGTAATTTACAAAATATAGTTTTGTAAAAACACAAATACCAATGTTAGTTTTTAGGTTGCGGCAAAACTAACAACACATCAACTGTATTATGGGTGGAAATAATATTTTAATTTTAGATATAATAGTTGGGGGCTATAACATGTCCAAAAATAAATCAGACAATAAATGCTTAGGGCAATATCCAAAGTGTAGGCAAATCGGACAATAAACAGCAAAGTCAGTTTTGGGATTACAGCAAAATAAACAAACAAAAAAGACAAAATACTGTATTATAGGGGGTAGTGGAACGTGTGGTAGAATAATGACATATATAAATTTTAAACAAATCAGACCATAAATAAAGAAGTTGCCAATTGGCAGTATTTTTCCAAATTTTTAAAAATTTAACCGCAATATTTGTAAAATGTGGATGGTGCATATACATTAGCCTACAACAATAACATATCCAAATTTTAAACAAATCGGACAGTAAATAAAGAAGTTGGCAATTGGCAGTATTTTTCAAAAATATTTTTTAATTTGACTGTAATAGTGAATTTGGGAAATGTAAGGCTAATTTATTAAAACACTTGCCTATAACAATAACATATCTAAATTTTAAACAAATCGGACAGTAAATAAAGAAGTTGGCAATTGGCAGTATTTTTCAAAAATATTTTTTAATTTGACCGTAATAGTGAATTTGGGAAATGTAAGTGGAATTTATTAAAACACTTGCCTAGGACAATAACATATCTAAATTTTAAACAAATCGGACAGTAAATAAAGAAGTTGGCAATTGGCAGTATTTTTCAAAAATATTTTTTAATTTGACCGTAATAGTGAATTTGGGAAATGTAAGTGGAATTTATTAAAACACTTGCCTAGGACAATCACATATCCAAGTTTTAAAGAAATCGGACAGTAAATAAAGAAGTTGGCAATTGGCAGTATTTTTCAAAAATATTTTTTAATTTGACCGTAATGGTGAATTTGGGATATGTAAGTGGAATTTATTAAAACACTTGCCTAGGTCAATAACATATCCAAATTTTAAACAAATCAGACAGTAAATAAAGAAGTTGGCAATTGGCAGTATTTTTCAAAAATATTTTTTTATTTGACCGTAATAGTGAATTTGGGATATGTAGGTGGAATTTATTAAAACACTTGCCTAGGTCAATAACATATCCAAATTTTAAACAAATCAGACAGTAAATAAAGAAGTTGGCAATTGGCAGTATTTTTCAAAAATATTTTTTTATTTGACCGTAATAGTGAATTTGGGATATGTAGGTGGAATTTATTAAAACACCTGCCTAGAACAATAACATATCCAAATTGAAGACAAATCAGACAGTTAATAAAGAAGGTGGCAATTGGCAGTATTTTTCAACAATATTTTTTAATTTGACCGTAATAGTGAATTTGGGATATGTAAGTGGAATTTATTAAAACACTTGCGTAGGACAATAACATATCCAAATTGCAGACAAATCGGACAGTTAATAAAGAAGGTGGCAATTGGCAGTATTTTTCAAAAATATTTTTTAATTTGACCGTAATAGTGAATTTGGGATATGTAAGTGGAATTTATTAAAACACTTGCCTAGGACAGTAACATATCCAAATTGCAGACAAATCGGACTATAAACACTAAAGATAGTTTTTTAGCCTGAATTTGAAAATTAATTTTAAAAAATATAGAGGAGGGATGGGGACAATATATTTAATATAGGCAAGGGTTGGGTATTAATATAGGCCAACAAGGAAACTTGTGGCTTATTAGTATAGGCGGGATCGGGTGTCGGCGCAAAAACTGATCCCCATAAGAATAACATGGGGAAAAAGCGCCGGAAGTGGCGCCTCCCCGGCAGTTCACATCTACTCAGTTTATATTTTGTATATATTTCAATCACTCCTTAAAACCAAGAAGGAGCTGGATCTCTCGAGCTTAGAAGCGACATTCACTCGCACAATACCAGGAAAATAAATTACATCAATTTGCCTTTTGTTAGGTTAAGGAAAGTTCAACTAAGAAACAATGTACACCGTTTCAAGATGTTTAATGAACTTCCCTGTACATCTCGGAACCTGCCAGAAGCTAAATTAAAAAAGGGGGTGGAAAGACTGCTATTGACAAATCCTATGTACTCAGTCGTTGAGTTTTTTGAACTTTCAAAGGTAAATGTAAGTACATATTTTATTAGACGTGTGACCAGAACGCCGTTTTCTTTTGTTTGTGTTTTTTCTCTCTTTGAATGGATTGTTGCAGGTTTAGAACTAGACCGTGTTTTGAATTTAACCATTGTTTCGAATGAATTGAATTGGTTTCGAATTTAAGCATTGACGTTTTCCTTGTGCATGTATCACATTTACCTGCTTGTTGGAAATAAAACATTCTCATCCTCATAGTCTTTGCCTAGTTAAAGGATTTTAACGATACCAGGAATTACACTGAGTATTTTTGTAGAATACACAGTTCCGTAATTAGTAAATGAAACGATAGTGGCCTAGAAGAATAGATTCTCGTGTAGTACGAACCCAATAATCTTTGAAACTATTGGTATCAGTACAGCACGTTAAACATAGGACATATGTTTAAAAATCCAATAAAAACGTCGATTTTTTTTAACTCGGTGCAGCATCAAAATAAAAAAACACAATTAGTATAGAATAAAATATAAATCTACAATTTTCATCAAATTTACAACTTTTTAGTAAGATTCTACATAATTTATTACACAAAGTATTATGAGAAATACGTTTAAGAAATAAGTATTTAGATATTTTAAATACAATTTTTATTTCGTTATTTTATGTTTCTGTTCTGACAAAGTTGGCAAACAGTATCAATAAAATGACAATATTTAACAAATGAGGAGCGTCACCACCAAGCCGATGACGAGGACCGCCGACACGTCGCTCTGTGTACCTTTAATTAACGATTACTGGGAGTACGTTCAGCACACAACTGTTGATTTATGGCTCTGAGATTTTCCAGACTTAATGTCAAAGGTAACCACCAATATTATTCCATACTGTTAGTTCATGAAGAGAGATATATATACAAAGAAACTTTGTATTCCAGTTCATTTTTACTCACTTTACTTTTGTTTTGGGCACATCAAATCCCATTCCGTCTTCTGCATAACTTTTTTTACTTTTAAGCTCTTCTTAAAATAAAATAATCAATCAGCAAACAAATTAATATTTTTGTTTATATGGAAGTTGTTTAAAACATAGAAATCAATATCTTTGTTGATCAAGTCTAAACTTAATTGATATAACGGAATATTTCCACAAGCTAATTTTTCATTCCGTTTTAAGTATCATCGCAACGTATAAAACAATTCGAAACTAGTTTGCAGCAATTTTTTTAACCAATTCCACCTTAATTGAATTATAACAATCAATTTTCTGATCATCTAAGCACCTTTCTCCCTAAAACAAATGTACAGCACTAAAAATCTACCCAGCTCTAATGTTTTGATGTATAAATGTCGCCTGGTGGTGGATCTAAGGCTTCGTCCTAATAACCTATGTGTGGTTTAGAATATGAATAATGTTATTTATCACAGTATAAACGTAAGTTTGAGTTATGTAGCTTATTTAAGTGACACGCCATACAAATCAAGGCATAAATCTAAAAGTGGGTTTTCCAGTATCGACATTGTAGAAAGTACCTTGGTATGTTGGTTGACTAGTATCTTGTTAAAACATTGAGGAAGATAAATTTCGCATTATACTATATGAACAGTTGTGTAAACTAAGAATATCCGGTAAAGCTTTATTAATCCCGGTTTGAAAGCACACTAAGGTTTGATTTAATCCACTATAATGGTCCAAATCGGTCTAAACTCAACCCTGACGTTATGTGCCAATCATAAGACAACTAAATTAGATTTTAAGAACAACATGACATTTAGAATACGAAAAATGGGTAGGTTAAGCCATATAAGTGTGAATAAATTGCTTATGTACTGTTTATTTATTAATAATTGTGCAACAATATTTTGTAACTATCATGTAAAAGAAATAGGAAGGACTACACAGTCTGCGCGTTGGATATTCATAGAAATCCCAACCTTTGTAAAAGAAAGTAGTAGGCAGCAATTGTGTTATCTTGCACTCAAATCTATTAACAAGATAATACAGTATTGTAAAAGTAAACTTGTATTATAAAGAAAACGAAAATCCAAAATTAAGACTATTAATAATTGTTGATGTATGAAAATGTGTATTTTATCAAATTTGTAATATTGCATGTGGAATGGTAGGTTATTACTGTGTTTGGTGTACAGCTGCACATTGAATTTCAAAAATATTTGTATTAAATATCACTGATTTTCTGCACACATTATATGTGATGCATGGATTTTTAGATAATCGTGAACATACTTTTCTAAATAGACTTCTGATTATCTATTTTTCAATGTCATTGGTGTTTCGACCAATCATGAAAATTTACTTTTATATTATAATTTCCTACTAAAATCAGATATGTTAAATCTATAAGATAGTTTTGTGTAATGCGCCTAAAATCCTGATTTGGTGATGTATAAATCAAACTTAAAAACTTATTTAATACATCTTATGTTTTATAATATTCAAAACTTGTTAATTAAAACTGTACAAGAATTTAATTTAATGTGTGAAAAATCCAGTAGCTTATAAATTCAACTAGAACTAAAGAAACTATCTTTACTTTCACAGTTGAAGAGAGTAGATTGCAGCGCATATTTCTTGGACAAAATCAAGAGAATATGCAATCACATGTGGATGTTAAGAGGTTGGCACCTCAGCGGACTAACTCTTTCAGCAAGCAGATCAAAGAGATTTCAAGCAGATTTCAAGAGATTATTGGTGATCAAACACAGGGCGTGACCAAACACAGTTAAATACACATGCAACACCATCAAATGGTAAATATTACAGTTTACTCCGCTAGTTTGATTTACAAACATATTTAGTTTGTCCAATTACACGACTGACACAAAGATGAACAAGACAATTGAGTACATTAGTAGAAAGTGCTATGAAAAACATTAGAACAAATATGTTTTGATTATTTATCAGGTAAAATTTAACTAGTGTATTTTGTATTGCTTTTTATATTTGAATTACTGTGTATCCACTTTAGTAATAAATGTATTTAGCAGTGAAATTAAAAGTCAAAGTGGAATAGCGATGTATTTCACCAGTAAGGAGACTCCCATTGATAGATTTACCCAATACCGCTCCCCTCATGGCTTGAAACATGGCAACTTATTTTGTTAACAAAGGTCCGTGGGACTTGTCGAAGGGTCCTAGGGAATGAACTTGATAAATGGGATAGAGGACAATACTCAATATCGTGACAAAAGTTGTTGCTACCCTTGTTTCACACTATTATCATCCGAGACCTGTCTAATATCGATATAGGTTGCGTATATATGTACTTAATACATGATTTTTCTGTTGATCTTTCTTATTTAACTTTTTCCGTTGAAATGCTTGAAGCGGTAGATATAAGTGTCTTTGCCTTTTTACTTGAAAGTTATTGAAGCTACTAAATTATTTTAAAAGACAACTCCTCTGGATGTCTGGTCAGTATTCATAAGCTATTTTAGATATTTGTTTTTGACAGCCATTTTTAAACTATGGAGGCCAATTTTAAAACATTTAATCCAAACCCTAACTATCTATGGTGTTTTTAGAATTTAAATGATATAAGCTTAATATATCATTTAAATTTGATAGTTCCTCTAAAACTTTGTAGGTAAAGAGAAAAGGGAATCTAAGTTGGACTTGTTTACCACTAGTAACTCATCGATTAAACTTAAATATCATTTATTTCAAGAACTCTCACTACAGCCCAAATATTTACCAAGTGGTTAACGAAAAATGTAAATTAACTAAGACAATACGTTGTCTTATAGGGATTTTACATTGGAAATGGCTGTTTTTCATATATTTTTGTAGTTTAATCACCCCCATATCTACTTTCACTCCTGGCTGGACCCCTCCTAACCTTATAACGCACAACATTGCTATCCCAACGTTGAAGATAAATATTACCAGGAGCTTCAAAATAGCCAAAATATAATATGTTTTCCAATTTCCCCAAAAATGGCACAAGTGTTTGTTTTAAACCGTTATTTGTTTTTGTTTTTCAGTTTTTATAGCGTAAATTCGTTACTCTCATGTTAGCGTGCTGCGTTCGAACTCGCTTCTTTTTGTGAAATTTTTGAGCTATCGCATAATAATTACTAGTCCGTCATTATGAATACAAACGTATATTTGAAACTTGAACAACTCTATATAATGCAAACATTGGAGAAATTATTACAATTAGCTGTGAAGTATAAACACATGTTATAATTGTCTGGGCACAGGTTCACCACATTAGCTCCCTGCGGAGAGTGGAAGTCCGGGGAGCTTAAACTTCACTATGCAACCAGATCGGGTCACATAAGGATTATCAGGATGAGGTGTGGGAGGGAGCCCTGTGGGGGTTTTAAGGGCAGGGTTAGGTTTAGTGGCAGCCTGGTTGTTGTCGACCTCTTGTAGAGAGTAAGCTGGTTTGACTCAATCTAAACTCACTCGTGTCTACCATGTTGGACGATGGTCATAGATTTGTCATCGTGAGATACGACAGGGAAAGGTCCAGTGTATGGTGGCTGTAGTGATCGTCTCACGGTGTCGTCACGCAGAAAAAAATGAATGCATTTTCCAAGGTCCTGGAAAACGGAGATCTTTGGTTTAACGTGACGAGATGCTGGAACTGGTCTGATGGATGACATATGATGGCGTAGGCAGACGACATAATCAGCTGGGTCCTCTTGTCGTGGTGTATCTCTAGGTATGTCTAGAAGTTCTCCAGGGGGGCGCAGCTGGTGTCCAAAAACTAATTCAGCTGTAGATGCCTGAAGATCCTTGCGATAAGCGCTACGGATGCCAAGAAGAACTATAGGCAGGGCCTCGAGCCAAGTAGAACCACGATGACACATAAGGGAAGCTTTTAACTGGCGATGGAACCTCTCAATTAAACCGTTAGCACAGGGGTGGTAACTGCAGCTCCTGATTCGTTCCGTTCCAAAAGTTTTTCCGAGGGAACGAAAAAGAGCTGATTCGAACTGGCGTCCTTGATCCGTAGTGATGCGTAGGGGTGAGCCGTAACAGGAAAACCAGCACGTTACAAGACTTTCAGCGACTTCATCTGCAGTGATTGTTCTGAGGGGTTGTACTTCCGGCCACCTGGTATAACGGTCAATGGGCGTGAGACAATATCTGTAAGGTCCGGCCGGCGGAAGGGGTCCTATGATGTCAATGTGAACGTGGCCAAAACGTGATGATGTAAGTGAGAAATTCCCAAGAGGTGTGTGTACATGACGAGTTACCTGGGCACGTTGGCAATGTTCGCAGGCGTGGGCCCAGTTCGACGGTCTTGTTGAATTCGGGGCCACACAAAACGTTCTGAGACAAGTTTTGCTGAAGCTTTGATGCCAGGATGACTCAGATTATGTTATGAATCGAAAATTGAACTTCGGAGAGTTTCAGGGACAAAGGGTAGTTGTGCAGACGTGTATGTGTCACAGTAAACGTGGAGATCTGTTCCTGGGATATTGACGTGTTTTAGTTGAAGAGAGAAATTACCTTTCAGGATCTCTTGAAGTTCAGGGTCAGTTGCTTGATGGTGAGTCAATATGTTGGAATCCACGATGTTATTAGTTGTGCCTGATAGGGCATCGACACGAGAGAAACTGTCAGCGACTATGTTGGCTGATCCAGAAACGTGTCGAATATCTGTAGTAAACTGTGGAATAAATGTCAGTTGGTTTTGCTGAACTGGGGGAAGTTTTTTCACGTTTCTGATTGAAAGCAAAGATGATCGGCTTGTGGTCAGTAAAGACAATGCAATGGTTTGCTTCAAGAATGTGACGAAAGTGGCGTATGGCAGCATAGACAGCAAAACGTTCACAATAATATGCTGGCCGAAGAAATTGTTTAGGCGTGAGTTTCTGGGAAAAGAAGGATAGGGGTTCCCAGATCGAATTGTCGACCAGCTGCTGGAGGACAGCTCCAACATGTGTGCCCGATGCGTCGCAAAATAATGCAAGGGGAGCCTCGTGATCTGGGTGGACTATCAGTGTAGTCTCGGCAAGATTTTCTTTACAGGCGGAAAATGCAAAATCCAATTCAGGTGTCCAGTTCACTGGTTGATTTCCACGAAGCGATGATAGGGTACTGTGGAGCGGCGCTTGGTCTTTGGCGGCTGAGGGAATGAATCTCCCGTAGAAGTTCAGCATGCCTAAGAAACGACGCAAGCCTTTTGCTGTGGAGAGGCGGGCGAATTTTCGGAGAGCCTCAACACGATCGGGGAGTGGTCTGGGACCAGCAGCAGAAACTTCATAACCAAGAAATGTGACCATGGTGGTGTTCGAAACAGTCTTATTTACATTAACTAGGATGCCATAGTCAGAAAAACGTTTGAATAAGGTTCGTAGATGTTCTTCATGTTCAGCTTCGTCCTTAGAGAAAACTAAAACTTCATCGATATAAGGGAAGCAGAAGTCTAAACCAAACACGACTTCATCAATAAAACGCCGAAACGTTTGACCTGCGTTGCTGAGGCCAAATGACATAAAGGGAAATTCGAACAAGCCAAAAGGTGTTGTGATCTTAGGTATGTCATTAGGGTTCACAGGGATTTGGGTGTAGACCTTGACTAAATCAATCACGGGAAAAACTTTGCATCCGCGGAGACGATAGGTAAAATCGTGGATGTGTCTGACGGGGTCCCTATCGGGGATTGTTCTGGCATTGAGGGCACGGTAGTCACCACATGGGTGCCACCCATCGGGTTTCTTGGGGACCATATGAAGGGGCGACGACCATGGTCCATCAGACCGACGACGTGCAGTACCGTCAGTGAGCATTGCGTCAAACTCGGCTTTCGCTAGAACAAGGCGTTCAGGAGCGAGACGCCGGGGGCGGGACGAGATAGGGGGGCCAGGAGTTGTCTTGATAAAGTGCATGGTAGAATGAAGGACTTTTCTAGGAGTACCTGAGGGACGGGTAAGCTCGGGGAATTCTGACAATATTGATGTGGAAGAATTGGGAGTGATTGTCTTGGTACTAAAATGAGAGGTTGTAGTCGACTGGCAAGGGACAGAAAGGTTGGTTACGCTGACAATCAGCCGTTGATTGCGTCAGTCGAGGAGTAACCCGAAATGTGCCAAAATGTCTGATCCGAGGATTGGTGTGCTAACATCAGCGACAACAAACTTCCAGCTAAAAGCTCGTCTAAGTCCTAGATTTAAAGACATTGTCATCATGCCGTATGTATGGATTGTAGAGTTGTTTGCAGCGCGAAGATCGTATTCAACACATTTTGGATGGTTATGAACAAAGGATTTTGGGAGACACTAGATATCAGAACCAGAGTCTATTAGGAATCTATTATTAGTAGTTTTATCTAGTACTAGTAATCGGCGCCCTGAAGGTTGACAGTCAAATCAAAATCCTTACGACAACAATTATGTACATCATCATGACTTTAGATTTGCTGTTGACTATGCGTTATTGTTAATTAATTACTTTGTTAAAGGGCCAACTAAAAACCTGGCCAACCTAAAACTTAAAATCGTATTCAATGGTGTTGAGCTCAAGAACAATGACCAACCAAAGTACCTGAGTGCCACTATAGATCGCTCTTTCACCTACAAAAGCCGATTAAAAAAGACCGCAGACAAGTTGAGAACCAGGGAGCTCTTATCGTACATCACCTTGCTGGGTCTACATGAGGAGCCAGCGCACAAATTCTGCGCACTAAAGCTTTGTACCTGGTCTATTCGACGGCTGAATGCTGTGCTCCCGTGTGGCTGAACAACGTGCATGTTCGAGGATCGACTTCAAGCTAAATAGGGCCGCGAGGGCGATCAGTGGCACATATATGGCAACCCCTCTCCCCTGGCTCCCAGTCTTATGCAATATCGCTCCCCCGGAGATCAGACGAAAGGATCCCGTTCTGAGAGAATACAATAAGATCTTATCCGACCCAAAGCTACCTATTCATGACTACCTCCCTCAGGAAGTAAGTTTATTGAAGTCCCAAAAACCACCCCTACGAACAGCCTTCCAGTTATGGACAACGAACTTTTGTCCGCAAGCTGACTGGATTTCCTCCTGGGAATCTTTCAACGGTCGGAATAGCTTCCTGATATCCGACCCTACTTCAGCGGTAGGTGGCTTGAACCTTCCTCGGAAGCAGTGGCATTTACTCAATCACTTTCGCAATGGGGTGGGAAAGTGCAGTTATTGGAAATTTAAATGGGGTATGTCACACATTGTGACTGTGGGGCGGAGCGTCAAACTATGGATCACGTAGTTAATGAATGTCCCGTGAGCGCTCTCCCTGAAGGGTTGGCCCGCCTGCTTGGAACAAGTGAGGCTGGACCCCAATGGCTTCACGCCCTGGATTTAGCTTTGTGATAGTGATCCTTCATTTATTTTCTAAACTTAATTAACGCAGGTAAATCATACTGAAGTTTTGTTTTTGTTTTAAACTAAAAAAATAGAAGGCAGCTGTGCAAGCCATATATATATATATACATGTCATACTATATATATATATATATATATTTTAATCGTATATAACTTATATATTTTATTATTTTATATATACTTTGTTAAAAAATACCATTCGTTTACAAATAAATATGTATTCGTTGTGAATAGGCACCAGACCTGTGTAGTAATAGAACAAGGCTACATACCAGTTTTCCGTCGAGGATAAACTTAGAGAAGCTAACCTTTTTATACAAATATGTATTACGTTATCATTTAATCCTCTTACAAAAGTTGGTTTAATAAAATTGGTCCTTCATTCTAATAAAATAATAATAATTTCTGCAACTTTTTCCTTATTACAATCAAACCGACAACCATATTGGAAACTTCATGGAAATTGTAATTCATAACGAGAACAGTATATTAACTGAAATACATGTAATGATGGACAACTCCAATAATTCTAACCTCAAAAATAAAAGATAAAATTAAAAGTCAGGGTTTGTATTAAAAGTGTTTATGTTTGGTATTGACAACGAATACCAATTATGGTGATGTTGGAACAATGACTGCCAATACCAAGTATTAATCACTAAAGGGTTCATTAGGATTACTACGTGTGTCAAAATTTAGAAAATATTCGAAAATCCCACACGGCTTAGCCCCATTGGCAGCAAACGTTTATATTCTTTGTTTAAAATTCATTGTTGGTGATGGCAAATTTATGTTATTCAAGGAATTTTTGCGGACCTTTTTCATTACTTATTAGTAAAAACAAAGTTTCACGACGTATCGGGATGTGGAATCTGATCCCGTCTTCAGGTGGAAAGAATACCTAGAACATAAGAAAATTAGTGGCACAATCCAGGCAAGCTGGAAAAAACACTGAAAAGCTAAAACAGAGAACCGTAAAAGCAGTGAAAACAATTGTAGTTTTATTTTGTTTTGACTGCTTTTACAAAAAAAACAGCTGCAGCAGCGGTGTTTTTTTTACTGTTTTGTTGTTGTCGTTGTTTTATTTTTCAGTGTTTTTTCTAGCTTCCCTGGATTGTGCCACTAATTTTGTTATGTTCTAGGTATACTTTCCACCTGAAGACGGGCTTAGATACCAGATCCCGAAATGTCGTGAAACTTTGTTTTTAATAATAAGTGATGAAAAATGTCCGCAAAAATTCCTTGAATAACAAACGTTTCTATGTTTGTCCAAGACGTTGTTTTGTCAGGTGATAATATAGTTGTAAAATGTTATTAGTTTCTCTGCAGAATGCAGGGTAAATAAGTTTACGTACCTCGCTCTCTATGAATCTTTACAGTGTCACTGGGACCGTCAGGCCTAGCTATGGTTAAATGGTTGGTCTATTGAAAAATGTTAACGAGTTCAAACGCAGCACGTTGACGTGAGGGAACCGAATTTCCTTTTTTTACTTTCTCCCCCTTATGCATAGTATATGGAGAAAGTATTTTTTTGTCAAAATTTTCGAATTTGAGTTGTTAGTGGAAATATTTGTTTTGGTGCTCCCTGAACACAAAAAAGTGATTTTTACGTGATGTCTATGTGTCTGCCTGTCTGTCTGTATGGATGTGTACAGAGCTAGAGCCCTAACCAATGGTCCGATTTTTATGAAATTTGGTATGTAGGTACTAATCCACGATATCTCCAGGCATTTTTTTAAATGTTTTAAAATTTTTGATTTTTAATGGTTCCCCCAAAACCGCCAAAAACATGAAAAATCAAGATTTCTTAAAAAAAGCTCTAACGATTTTGATTAAACTTTAGTCGTTTGTAGAACTTTAGTTTTCCAACAAAATGACACCACCCGCATTTCTGTAAAAATTCGGGTTCAGAAATTACAAGACTTAAAATATAAAAAATTAAGGTTTTGGGATTTTTCATAAAAAAAAAACATAAATATAAAATATTACTATTCACCATTAAAAAGAGCTCAAAAAACTAAATAATTTAGTATCATGAATTACTACTCAACGATTACTGGTTGCGGAGAAAATTTAAATTTTCATTTTGCGGTAAACGCAGTACGTTGTCCAATGTTATTCATATGGGGAATACAAAAATTACTATTTTTCTCTTATTTACTGATAAATTTCGTTCAAACTTGATATGCTTGTCAAGTTAGCATTGACCAACAGAGGGAATTCGAAATATGTTGCCCCTTAATAACCTGGGGTGAATAGGGGGCATTTCCCCTCTTAAAACCACGTGTGTAGCAATGGGTTCTGTAGTGCCTCCAAAACAGGAATTTGGGTGGATATTTTTGAAAACTACTTGTTTACAAGATTTTCTGTACATTCGACCGTGCTTTGTATTCTATATTTATAAAATAAAAAATAATTTATTCATTAAAGTTGGGCTAAAAGGGAGAAAGTATGTGTCAGTTTCCTGATACCGTTTATTATTTCAAAAGATTATATAAATCTTTTACCAACATCCCAATTGGATGAGGGAATTATATAATTTGCTATTGTATATTGAGGGGGGGTTTATAGATTAGACTGTAGGATGAAGGACCGCACAAGGTTAATTTGGTACCTTGTGAAACCAATAGTAATAGATGAACAAAAGAAAGACTAGAGTTAAAAATTATTTGAACATTGCATTTTACAAAGGTATGAAATAAGAATTTTACATAAAGGTATCGATGTCACAAAAGGTTTATGGTTGAAAAGTTTGTTAATTGATAATTGACATTCAAAAAAGTCACTCACGAAAGGATGAAGTTCATTTTTACTCCGCACTCAGTAGATCGTCAAGGTAGGTCCATGGTTGGTTGTTGCATTCATTTCATACAAGGAAAGTTTCACACACAATAATCACAGTTTGTATAAGTTAAAAATGCATATTCAAATATTAGTACTAAAGGGAGATGATTCGAAAAATAGTAAATACTTTACTGAGAGAATTATAATAATTAACTATGAAATTAAAGTAAATTTAGTTTTTAAATAATATGGAGAGGTTTTTTGGAAGGATGAAAAAATCAGTTATGGGGTTGCTATGTGAACAACGAATACAGAATAAAAACAAAGGAAACTAAAGCATATGGTTTTTAAAATATGTGATTAACAGGTGGTTACTAGAAAATATGTAAAAGATTAGAAGTGTAAGCAACTAATAAAGTAAGAAACATAGAAAAAAGAGGGAAAAGTAAAACGTGATGTACCCATGTCTAGTGAGTACAAGGAACACATCATATTTTTATCTTCACCTTTCTTCTTTGTATTTAAAAATGAACACCAATATTTATTCAGGAGGTCATGTTAAACACTTCTGTGGTGGTTCCAATCTCAAGTCTTCAGTTGTATAGGAAATTCACCAAAATGTATTTTGTTTAATAATGTATTTTGTTTATCAAATAGCGGATTTACTGAGAAAACTTACAAGCATTGTGTGTGAAAGATAATTAAACCTTTTCCATTTGAAATGCAGATAAGATGGTATAATTTAATACATTTAATGTTTTAAATTATTCGTGTGAGAAAGCCACCGCCAACTTAGAGAGAGAGCTGTTAAGAAGATTATCAAATTACAACGAATCGAATTTCACCTTCAGGGAATTGACCTTTCAAATCAGCTTTAAGTTTAGTTTACTTTGTTCATTAATGCTCAGTTATATTTTCGCTTAATTTGATTTTGTTTGAGTAAAGTCCAGTACTTGCAATTTAGATCCAATGATGTCATAATTGCTTTTCACTTTGATATATTTTCATTAACTTTCTAATTTTATGAATCTTAGCTGCCTGGAACCCTCCCACGATACAAAAGGATTCCCAAGAAAATAGACTAAAGTAGTTCGGTAAATTAACAAAGCAATTAATAAGTAAATTAGTTAATCGGTATATTAATATATTTAATTAAAGACTGTTAAACATATGGTTACTACAAGAACACATCGGACGGGCAATTGCACTACAAAACATAAGCAATTCATTTATTGCACGATAAAACTATGAAGATTAATCAATTTCGTACATTTGTTAATATAAATGAGGCCCATATAAATTAAATGTATAGTTGTTTTTGTCACACAAATTTGGGGGAATTGGCGTTTTATTATTCCAATAGTCGAAACAGTTACTGAAACGATATTTACTATTCATACCATCATTAATAGTTCTGTCATCCATCATTTCGGAATATTTGTTATAAAAAAAATGTGATTTTATTATTATTATTTTATCTTTATTTATTTTTGAGAGAATTTGTTTTTTTTTCATGACGATTTCCGGTGGAAAAAGTAACAGTTGTGATTTTTTGTAGTTTGAATAATTAACAACAAGTCACATAATATATTCAACAGTTTTTACAATTAGGTTTTAAACAAATAACTTTGTGGGTTGATAATATCGCGAACCTTGTATAATAATATTGTTTCAGCTACATCGTTACGATTACCTAAATTAAAGATAAACAAGTATATTACAATTTCAAAACCAACATTAACATAATGTGATAATTATAATTAACATGTTCACTGTTAAAACATGTTCACATAAGAATAAATAGTGTTAGCCATGGAACCGTCTTATTACATCACAATTTCGTCTGATTTTCTAGACATTTGTTCCCACGTTTTTAAACGCAATTACAAAATCATATTTAGGGTAGATAATTTTTCATAATAAATGGTGACCTCGGATCAATGTATCAACAGCTGATTGCGCTAAACACGTATTTTCAGTGAGCGTTAGTTAAAAGTACACAGAGCGCTGTGTTAGCGGTCTCATCGTTGTCGGACTGGTGCACTGGCAAACCTCGTTTCCTAATATACGCTTTTTTCTTATTCATTACCTTATTTATTGTGTCACATAGACATGTTTTTTAATGTCTAATGGAACTTTTATAAAGAATTAAGATGAGAAGCGTTAAAACTTAGGGTAGGAACTTGTTTTGTTCATATTATATCACTTGCATACGAATATAAGTAAGTAAAAAGGAGACTCTCTAAAGAAAGGTGAAAGGTGATGAAAGCTTTCTCGTTTGAAATATGTTGTTTGCAATAAATCCGAAGTGTCTTAATACATATTTAAGATGTTGACGCAACTAGGGCGTATTTTAAGACGAATGTGAATATTAATGATGAGTGTAGAATGGGCGATATGCCTTGTGTAGCCTTGTTAATGATTCAGACCGACCGATTCTTTAGCCAGGATCATTAATTAATCGCCCAATGACCAATGGCAGCTGGATCCAATATCGAACCTTCGCAAAATTTCGCATAAGGCAGTTTCCTGTCAACAACTATCACGAAATCTCCATAACTGTAAGGCCTCATGAGGTTAAATGTGACATAAAGGTCCCTCTTTGGCCCTAGTGCTTGCTAAGAAACGGTATTACGGAATTCCCCCTGTGTTTTGCCCCACTGCCGCTGGGTCCCAATGTTTCCCATTATTCCTTATGGACATTTACTTTGGTTTGAGCTGATACAAATTCAAACAGCTGATCTTCATTAGTAGTAGTTCCACGGGCTAACCACAGAATTCAGCACACACGACTATCATATTTTACGCGGAGCTTCAACGGGTCGGCTTGTATTAAATATAATTCTATTCAAAACATGTCACAACAGATAACAAACTATAAAAGAGTACAAAACAATGAAAGCTTCAAGGTCAAGCTTTAACTATGTGATTAGGCCCGTATAAACAAATGCCATGCTTTACCTTATCTTAAAAAATCACCTAATTGTTATAAATTTGACTTTTTAATTTCCTTGACGTTTCTATTGTTCTGGACTCCGTTTCGGGTAGCCTCGTTTTTCACTAATTATAAATTCTAATTTCACTAAAACTAACTCTACCTGTTTCCATAATATTAACTACCAAAGCTAGGTTTAGCCTGATGATTGGTAAATGTAAAGCTTTAATGACTAGTGGCTGAAGTCTTGTTTTACTATTCTTCACTGCGTCTCTTTTATCTTATCTTGGGTACGAGCATGTCGCACTTCCATGTAAAACTAAAGCAAGGTTCGAAAATTAATATATACATTTTACGGTGGTTATCAAAATTTCAAGAATTTTTCCTTTTCAAAACAGGTATAAACTCACTGGCCGCTTTCGGTTATGTATCACAAAGAACAACTAGCAGGTTGAAAACCTCTAATAAAGAGGGGAATAACTTTCATTATGTTCCGATTTAAAATGTTTGTTTAGAACATAAAATTCAACTATTGTTAAACCTATTCTTTTATTTGAAATCATTACGTTCATATAAAAGGCTATCAAGTCTAAGAGATAACGGGCTTGGTAATTTTGTGACACAGTTGATAAGGATAGTAATTTTGTGTTTGTTCAATTATGCAGCCCCTTGATTGTTCAACAAACTTCAACCTAGAATTAAAAATATAAACCAGTCAAGAACATTACTAAATTTGGACAGAGATTGTCGAGACGATCTTTTTTAAATTCTATGATAGAGTAGTTGTTATTTCAGTTGCTAAAAAAGAACAAAACTGCTGCAGTGTCACCAACTTTTTCTGCGTAGTGTTGCCAACCTTATTTTTTAAGATTACGTCACGCTAAGTAAATTATACTGGATGTTATATGTATATATTTATGACGTCACGCTACATTCGTTTGCTACGTTCAGCTCCCCTCACACTGTTTATATATATTTTAATTCCTTGTTTTTTTCTGTTTAAATATTTTAGTAAAATATGAAGTAGCACCAGGTGTACCAGGGCAGACTGAAATAAAAACTATTCAATTATAAAATAACAATTGATATTGTTATGCAGTGATTCCCCTCCCCTACATAACGCAGCATAACGCTACGTCATACCCCCTCCCCCCCTTAAGTGCGTTACGTAATATGTGTATGGTAGTAACTGTCAAAATTACTGAGAGCTCTCCAATTCTCATTGACAAAGGACCTTTCCTCTCTAATAATGAAAACAAACAGCGTTTTATAACCATGCTTAGAAAACACCTAGAAGCGAATGGCCTCACTGCAACTCATGCTACCGATGATGCTGAAACTCTAATTGTAAAATCAGCACTGACCTTAGGAGAGGAAAATCAAATAACAGTTGTTGCTGATGACCCTGATACTCATGTACTTTTGATGTACCATAACACAAGAAATATTTGTTTGTATATAAGAAACGTAACATTAAAATTATGCAAAATGTGCTTGTCAAAAAGGGTTGCAAAACTTTTTTCTTTTGACATGCTGAAACAGGATGTGACACCACTAGCTCCTTAAATGGTAAAATAAATCGGCAGCATATAAACATTTTTGACATGTCAGGAGCTTTCCTATTGTGCTACTCTGTTTGGATCAGCAAATGCAACAAGAGATGAGCTGACAGATATTGGCACTAAAGCATTGGTATCATTGTACGGTGGAAATCCAAAGACAGAGACTCGGAACCAACTACGACATAAACTCTACCTAAACAATCTTCTAAAATACTGCTAAAAGTGAATTTAATTTTGCACGATTGCCACATACAGAAGATGCTGCTGTTCATCATCTTTGACAAGTGAATTTACAATGCCTTTAGTGGAAAACTCTGAACAGCAATGCTAATAATCCAGAAGAGTGGGGTTGGGAAAAAGTAGGAAACCAACTGCAACCTATACTACGTGAAATGGGGCCTGCCCCAGAGAAATATTACACTTGCAAAACTAAAACAAATAAGCTATGTGGCACTGGCAGGTGTACATGTCGGCGATGTGGTGTTGGATACACAGTTTTCTGTAGTCAATTCTCAGGTAGAGAGTGCACAAACAGTACACTAACTGAAATTGAAATAGAGGAAATTACATAAGAGTATTTTAGATATCGATGTAAAATTGCAGAAATAAATCTAATGAAATTGCGTTATAACATGCATTTATAGTGATAATCACCTAATTTCTAACACTGCTTTAATTAT
This sequence comes from Allygus modestus, assembly GCA_963675035.1. Classification (NCBI taxonomy): domain Eukaryota; kingdom Metazoa; phylum Arthropoda; class Insecta; order Hemiptera; family Cicadellidae; genus Allygus; species Allygus modestus. Next base: position 100,363,681 of record OY776111.1, on the reverse strand, counting down.
ATATTTTTTAACCATTTTGTTTTTATTTTCAACAAATGCCGTATCCCAAAAATGGCCACACCTTCCCATTTCAATGTTGATCGTTGTAATGAGTAGCAAGTTACAACGTAAAATTCATAATTTTAAAAGATTTCACCTATTCGTCAGTAAAAACCATGTTCATTGATGACTAGGATGTCTGGTTTTAAATCGTCTGATAGTAAATTGAAATCATAAATTTTGTTAGTTGTAACTTGTACATTTTGATGAAGTATTGAAAATCTTTTAGCTACATTATTATTATTATTTATTATAAAATCATTACCTTTAAACTGTGACATTCCTGAGACTATACATTTTTTGAGTAGAACGATGTTTGCCAATTTTGACCATTTGTAGAGGTTTTAACATTTTCTGATATACTTTTTCTTAGTGAGACGTTTATCAAAGGTTGAAGTGAAGGAACATTATTCAGGTCCATAATGTTTAGAGGTACAAATGAATTGTTCATAGCGCTGACGCCATATTATGAGGTGTGTCTCCAATGGCTGCGGTCTCCTACACTCATGGTGCTTGAAAGTAGTTTGCAAAAATATTTTACTTGGAAAGTGTAGAATGTTTGAAATACAAATTATTCATACCTGAGCTCGGGTGTAAGAACGTTTTTGTTAATTTGTATAATTAGCACAATAAAACTAACTATACACATAACTACCATTACGTTTAACGCAATTATTTTAATCTAGTAATTACTGGTGTGTTATTTGCTTCTTTTTCTTTTGAATAGCGCAAAATTCTGTGTTCTCCAGCTAGATGGATTTTTTTACAGTCATCCTTTTACGGAAATTACCTGTTGTGTTTTGTACAGCGATTGTAACAGTTTAAATCTATGATAGCTTTAGGTATCAATTTAAAGCTTTTACCCTTTTATTGTAAATTTTAGGGGCTGAAGCTTCTACCTCATGATCTCATCACAATGGACCTTCAAAGTCCCAATATTCTCATGATAATTTTTCATGAAGTTATTTGATTTAATCAGTTGATTTATAAAACATTTATATTTAGAAAAATATCTTAAATTTATGAAAACGATTGCTTTGTTGATGCTGTTTTAAGTCAAAGCGTGCTGCAAGAGATAACATTTGTGGATTAAGGAAAATGGTGTAATTAATAGATCACCGAGTTGTTTGCTGTCGTGAAGTTAGTTTTGTTGTAGATATGTCAAGGGGTAGACAATCAAAGTAGTAAAGGTACTGCTAAACCGATTGTTCTACAAACTTCTGCTCTTCGGCTTTTGATGAAGTTAAAATTGTCAAAAACTAATTAAAACACTGTTTTGATGTATTACCAAATACAAATGAATAAATAATGTATTTCCTCCAATCACACAATTTAAATTTATAATAATTCAATTTAGCCCAGTATATTGTGTTAGTTAAATTAAATACTAGGAGAAAATTAGGGTGCCTGAGGCAAAGCATGTTTAGGGATTCCGTCATTATAAGTTTAATACTACAAAGAATTCGGTAAAAACATAATTAATTTTGCAGTGTTAGACTATTTTTAAAGAAATATACAAAAAGCTATTCACCCATAACTGTTTGTAGGTTGGCATGAAATAGAATATAGTGTTACTAATAAAAACTTATCCTTAGTGCATTAATAAACATAAGCTGACTTTTAAAAACACTGATTGTTTTGAATTAATAGACCACACCAAACTGCAATTATTCCTATTATTCCTAAACAAGTTACCCAAGAATGCATATTTGTATAGTTTTGTTCTTTTTTAGCAACTGAAATAACAACTACTCTATCATAGAATTTAAAAAAGATCGTCTCGACAATCTCTGTCCAAATTTAGTAATGTTCTTGACTGGTTTATATTTTTAATTCTAGGTTGAAGTTTGTTGAACAATCAAGGGGCTGCATAATTGAACAAACACAAAATTACTATCCTTATCAACTGTGTCACAAAATTACCAAGCCCGTTATCTCTTAGACTTGATAGCCTTTTATATGAACGTAATGATTTCAAATAAAAGAATAGGTTTAACAATAGTTGAATTTTATGTTCTAAACAAACATTTTAAATCGGAACATAATGAAAGTTATTCCCCTCTTTATTAGAGGTTTTCAACCTGCTAGTTGTTCTTTGTGATACATAACCGAAAGCGGCCAGTGAGTTTATACCTGTTTTGAAAAGGAAAAATTCTTGAAATTTTGATAACCACCGTAAAATGTATATATTAATTTTCGAACCTTGCTTTAGTTTTACATGGAAGTGCGACATGCTCGTACCCAAGATAAGATAAAAGAGACGCAGTGAAGAATAGTAAAACAAGACTTCAGCCACTAGTCATTAAAGCTTTACATTTACCAATCATCAGGCTAAACCTAGCTTTGGTAGTTAATATTATGGAAACAGGTAGAGTTAGTTTTAGTGAAATTAGAATTTATAATTAGTGAAAAACGAGGCTACCCGAAACGGAGTCCAGAACAATAGAAACGTCAAGGAAATTAAAAAGTCAAATTTATAACAATTAGGTGATTTTTTAAGATAAGGTAAAGCATGGCATTTGTTTATACGGGCCTAATCACATAGTTAAAGCTTGACCTTGAAGCTTTCATTGTTTTGTACTCTTTTATAGTTTGTTATCTGTTGTGACATGTTTTGAATAGAATTATATTTAATACAAGCCGACCCGTTGAAGCTCCGCGTAAAATATGATAGTCGTGTGTGCTGAATTCTGTGGTTAGCCCGTGGAACTACTACTAATGAAGATCAGCTGTTTGAATTTGTATCAGCTCAAACCAAAGTAAATGTCCATAAGGAATAATGGGAAACATTGGGACCCAGCGGCAGTGGGGCAAAACACAGGGGGAATTCCGTAATACCGTTTCTTAGCAAGCACCTAGGGCCAAAGAGGGACCTTTATGTCACATTTAACCTCATGAGGCCTTACAGTTATGGAGATTTCGTGATAGTTGACAGGAAACTGCCTTATGCGAAATTTTGCGAAGGTTCGATATTGGATCCAGCTGCCATTGGTCATTGGGCGATTAATTAATGATCCTGGCTAAAGAATCGGTCGGTCTGAATCATTAACAAGGCTACACAAGGCATCTCGCCCATTCTACACTCATCATTAATATTCAAATTCGTCTTAAAATACGCCCTAGTTGCGTCAACATCTTAAATATGTATTAAGACACTTCGGATTTATTGCAAACAACATATTTCAAACGAGAAAGCTTTCATCACCTTTCACCTTTCTTTAGAGAGTCTCCTTTTTACTTACTTATATTCGTATGCAAGTGATATAATATGAACAAAACAAGTTCCTACCCTAAGTTTTAACGCTTCTCATCTTAATTCTTTATAAAAGTTCCATTAGACATTAAAAAACATGTCTATGTGACACAATAAATAAGGTAATGAATAAGAAAAAAGCGTATATTAGGAAACGAGGTTTGCCAGTGCACCAGTCCGACAACGATGAGACCGCTAACACAGCGCTCTGTGTACTTTTAACTAACGCTCACTGAAAATACGTGTTTAGCGCAATCAGCTGTTGATACATTGATCCGAGGTCACCATTTATTATGAAAAATTATCTACCCTAAATATGATTTTGTAATTGCGTTTAAAAACGTGGGAACAAATGTCTAGAAAATCAGACGAAATTGTGATGTAATAAGACGGTTCCATGGCTAACACTATTTATTCTTATGTGAACATGTTTTAACAGTGAACATGTTAATTATAATTATCACATTATGTTAATGTTGGTTTTGAAATTGTAATATACTTGTTTATCTTTAATTTAGGTAATCGTAACGATGTAGCTGAAACAATATTATTATACAAGGTTCGCGATATTATCAACCCACAAAGTTATTTGTTTAAAACCTAATTGTAAAAACTGTTGAATATATTATGTGACTTGAGTAGTGGAGAAACACCGGTTTTGCATCACTTCCGGCGCTTTTTTCCCATGTTATTCTTATGGGATCAGTTTTTGCACCGACGCCCGATCCCACCCTACACAAATTTTCTTTTTGGCCCCTGCCTTATTTTCCCCCATTTAAAATTTGCATTAATTTTAATACATCCTTTGCAGAAATCCACGAGTTCAAAAATAACTCCACACTAAATAAACAACACACGTAAACAACTTAGAAGTTATTGTATAGTAGAGGTGAATTACCGGTTTAACCCCACTTCCGGCGCTTTTTCCCCATGTTATTCTTATGGGGAGCCGTTTTTGAGCCGACGCCAGCTCCCGCCTATAGAGCTCCCGCCCGCTGGCCTATATTAAATATACCCCTTGCCTATATTAAATATATTGTCCCCATCCCTCCTCTATATTTTTAAAAATTAATTTTCAAATTCTAAAAAACTATCTTTGGTGTTTACTGTCCGACTTGTCTGCAATTTGGATATGTTATTGTCCTAGTGTTTTAATAAATTTCACATTTCCCAAATTCAACATTTCCAAATGTGTATTAATATCTAAAATGTGTATGTAAAAAATAATATTGCACCACCAAATTGGAAATTTTTTTAATTTTTGCAGTAATTAAACCGCAAAAATGTCTTATTTTAGAGTTAAAAAATATGTTTTTATTATTTAAAAAAGATATAATTTTAAAATTTTCAACCAAGGATATATATAGAAGCCCCAAAACCACCACCCTCATTCCAACAAAAAATGTTGACCTGTGCACAGTGCTCCACGTCTTACTCCAACAGAAGCAATTTATTACGCCATTATCGACTTGTTCACAAAGTTATTCCTAAAATTTGTAAAATATGTCATCAAATATTTAACAATAGCAATTTTAAAATGCATATGTTAGAGAACCACAATACTTGTAATGTGTGTAAGAGAGTCATCACCCGGAACAAACCCCGCCACCACCTACGATGTGACAAGCGACCCTATAATGTGTTTAAGTTTTACGGCGAGTCCGCGGATATATTAGACACTCTCCAATCTTGTCCTCTACCCATCAAATGGATTCTTATTAGGAGAGTAAAATTCATCAAACACTCAGTGGACAATAATGGTGATTTAATCATTGACAAAGAATGTATTGCTGATTTTCGAAGTTTAACTAATTTATCAATTGAGAAAGCACAGCTAAAGACTCAAATTGAAAATTCACTTTTAAAAATCGATACCTCCATACACAAATATCAAGCTCAAGGCAGTGGATGGATATATGACCGCACCAAATACTGGCAGTTGCATGTTTACAAATATAAGCCCCTAACTCCCAAATCATACATTCCCACGCCAGAAAATATAAAATCAAAACATGCTGTTTTAAATATTAAAAACACCGATAATAAATGTTTCACCTGGAGTGTTTTAGCAAGCCTGAATCCAAGGAATCGTAAAGAAAATGCAAATCGAGTAGTTCACTACGAACTCTATGAGGACCAGTTAAATATGACAAATATAAAATATCCAGTAAAAATATCTGACATTGATAAATTTGAAAAACAAAACAACATAAGTGTTAATGTATATGGAATTGAAGGAAAAACAATATATCCACTGAGAACAACTAAACTAAACGACAATACTCACGTCAACCTGCTGCTTCTAAAACATGGTCAGAAATCACATTACTGTTTAATTCGTGATTTTGATAAGTTAATGTTTAATTCTACAAAAGATGACCATAAGAAATATTTTTGCAAGTTCTGTTTGCAACATTTTGGCACCAAAGATATATTGGAACGTCACACAACACACTGTAAACCCTTTGATGCTCAAAGAGTACAAATGTCTGAAAAAGATACACTACAATTTACGAATTACAAATATCAACTTAAAGCTCCCTTTGTGATTTATGCAGATTTCGAATGTTTTATAAACGGCGGCAAACACACTCCTTCTGGATTTGCTTATGTTGTGGTGAGAGACTCTAAAATTATTTACGAAGAGTTGTACAGCGGTGAAAATGTGATGGATGTATTTTTCGAAAAGTTATTTAAAACCTATGACTTTATTAAAAGTGAGATGGAAGTATATGTTCCCCTTGTAATGACTGCAGAGCAAGAGGCATCCTTCCAAAACTCTAAATACTGTCACATATGCCAACAGCTGTTACTGGGTGATAAAGTGCGCGACCATTGCCATCTAACAGGCAAATTCCGAGGACCCTCCCACAACGCTTGCAATTTAAACTATAAAGCAACCAAGAAAATTCCAGTATTCTTCCACAACCTTAAAAACTATGATGGTCATTTAATAATGCAACACTTGGGAAAACTCAATCGCAAATTGAATTGCATAGCCAAGGACATGGAAAAATATATATCGTTCTCTGTTGATGATTTGGTATTTTTGGATTCCTACAACTTTCTGTCTCTTCCCTTAAGCAAATTAGCTTCCAATTTAAATACATTTAGATTTATAGACAATCCACTACTACAACGCAAGGGCGAATTTCCATACGAATACATGACAGGACCAGAAAAGTTTTTAGAGCCCCTACCACCCATAGAGGCATTTTACAGCAGCCTAACTAAAGAATGTATATCTCCTGCGCAATATGAACATGCTAAAAACGTATGGAATCATTTTAATATAAAGAATTTAAAAGAATATCACGATTTATACCTTAAAACAGATGTGTTGTTATTGGCTGATGTGTTTGAGACATTTAGGGACTTGAGTTTAAAGGATTATAAACTCGACCCTGTCCACATGTACTCACTGCCTGGACTAACATGGGAGGCGTGTCTTAGAATGACCGGCATAAAATTACAGTTATTTAGTGACATTGACATGCATTTGTTTATAGAACATGCCATTAGAGGTGGTGTAAGCATGATTTCCACGCGCTACGCTAAAGCCAACAATAAGTACATGGGCGAACATTATGACCCAAATCAAGAAAGCACCTATCTTGTATACTTAGACTGCAACTCACTATACTCTACAGCAATGTGTGAGTCGTTGCCCGTTGATGGCTTTAGATGGACAAATGAGAAAGATTATAAATCCAATAAAAATGAAAACTTTGGATTTATTTTGGAAGTTGATTTAAAATACGATAAAAGTTTACACGACTTGCATAATGACTACCCGCTCGCACCAGAAAAAATGAATGGAAAATTAATACCAAACTTAAATGACAAAACCAAATATATTCTACATTATAAGGCACTAAAAAAATACGAAGAACTGGGTTTGGTAGTTACAAAATACCACAGAATCTTAAAATTCAGACAATCAAATTGGCTTGCACCCTATATTAATTTTAATATTGAAAAGCGACAAAAAGCTGAACATGATTTTGAAAAAGACTTTTACAAACTGTTAAATAACAGTCTCTTTGGTCGAACAATTATGAACCAACGCAAGTTTCGTGATATACATCTTGTAGACGAGTCTAAGTTAACAAAGTATGTTACAAAGCCAAGATTTGACTGCAGCAAAATGTTCGATAACAACTTGCATGCTGTGCATTTAAATAAATTAATTGTAAAGTTTGATAAACCAATATATTTAGGAATGACCATTTTGGATATCAGCAAAGTAATCATGTATGATTTCCACTATAATTATATGTCAAAATTTAAGAATAAAAAGTTCTTAATGACAGACACGGACAGCCTTCTTTATTCTATAGTAACAGAGGACTTTTACAAGGAAATACAAAGCGACTTGGACCGTTTTGACACCTCTGCATACAGTAAAGACCATTTCTTATACTCTGATAAAAACAAAAAAGTTACGGGCAAGTTTAAAGATGAATTAAATGGTCAAATTATGTATGAATATTGTGGTTTAAGGCCAAAATTATACTCTTTCATTCCTCTACAGTGGTTATACGAAAAAGAAAAGCAAAATGAGCTAGAGGTTAAGAAGGCAAAAGGAGCTGACGGCGCTACAGTTAAACATCTCTTAAGACACCAACACTACTTACACTGTCTTGCAACTGGAGAAGATTACTACGAGAATGTTACAAGAATTAAATCCACAAACCACCATCTGCAAACATTAACGATGAACAAAAAGGTACTCTCTTTTGATGACGACAAGAGGTTTATTGTGGATGGCATCAACACCCTTGCCCTTGGTCACTATAAAATTGGTCAAACATAAATCTGTATTTGCCACTATTCTTTGGCCTTTCCTTGTCTATTACAATAAAGCCATATTTAGACCTATCCCAGCACTGATGGCAGAGATTTCTAAATTGGTTAAATGAAAAATCATTTCCCACATGATTGTTATACACATGTTTTAAATTTAAATCGTCTTGTTTAAATAATATTAGGAAATTAACATTGTCACGTAAATGTTTGTTTACTTTACTGTAAGATTGACACAAGTAAAAACTGTTAATATTTTTGTGTCTGCCCATTGAGAAAAATTGTGTGATATTTGGACTATTTATGTCGTCAAATACAACTATTGAGTGTGATTCTACATCATTTGGTGTGATTTCACAGTTTGAATATGTGTGTAATTTAACTTCATCACACAGACGGAATATTTCAATTATTTTTTTATATTTTTCTTGTTCTAAAGATTTGGATATTATATATAAATTTGTAAACTTTAATCCTTGTTTTTTTACAATTAAGTTATAAATTACAACAGTCTTCCCCGAACCACTGGGCCCTATTATAAGACAGCGAATATTATTAGGAAATAGACCCAACTTCTTTGGTGTATTTTCTTTATGTGCAATTTTAAATTTGTTCTTTTGTTGAATAAATGACATTTTTTATATAATGGTGTATTTTCTTTATTGTGTTGATTCTTTGTTGAATTTTTTATATAATAAAAATGGCAAAGAGAAAGTGTAAGAAGGGTAAGGGATTATTCTTAAAGCCATATAGAGGCCGTGGCTTGTTAAATACCCTTATAAACAACCTTCCTTTCCCACTCCACATACCTGGAAATTATAAATGGTGCGGGCCCGGAACTAACGTGCCTGAAAATTTAGCCAGAAATGTACCTCCAAAAAATAAGCTAGACTCTTATTGTAAAGAGCACGACATATTCTACATGAATAATCCTGATACAACCGCCCGGAACAAGGCAGATATGAGATTAGCGGACCAGGCTTGGACTAGGGTTTCGGCAAAGGACGCCAGTCTGGCCGAAAAAGCAGCAGCTTATGCAGTGACAAATTTGATGAAGGCTAAGGCAAAAATGGGAATGGGATTAAAATTTAATAAAAAAGATGGACAACTTTCAGCTGTTAGAGGCAGCAAGAGACGTGCCTCACTTTCGAGGGGTGTACCTAAAAAACGAGCTAAGAAAACAGACCCCAAAAGTAAGAGAATGTGGAATTATTAATTTAGACAGTGACAGGGGCACACATTGGACAGCATATCGTAAAAATAAAGATGTTGTAATATATTTTGACCCTTTCGGAATACAGCCCCCAAAAGAGGTAATTGAATATTTTGTACCATCTAAAATTTACTATACAACTGATCAAATACAAGATTTAAACAGTTCCATTTGTGGAATTTTATGTTTATCATTTCTGAAAAATTTTAGTTTATAAAAATGGATTCATTTACTATAACATTCACAGGTACAGAGCCAGAGTTGAAGTCGGTGTTCTTTCCTCCTATAGAATTAAATGGTGATTATGTAATTGGACTGGTAGATTTTCAAAGTTATAATTCTATATTTAATGTTAAAAAACCTCTAAATACTTTGACATATTACAAAATGCACAAAATTACAACCCCAAAAGGGGAGGTTACAATTGACGAATTAAACCGGGCATTAGATGGTAAAGTTGAAGTTATTATACAAAACAAAGTAGCATTAATTAATACAAAAGTCAAACTTATATTTTACAAAGGCCTAGTTCCAAAATTAAATAAACTTAAAGACACAAAATTAACTATGGACGAGGGTGAGGATGTGTATTATTACGATCACAAAGCTCCAAATGTAATTGAAATTGCTGAAGGTACATACGAAGTGTTTGAGCTTGCGAAGGAAATTCAAAAGCAACTCCCAGATTTTGTACTTATAGCCGATAATAAAACTATGAAAGCCACATTACATTCTGGCCATGTGTTTGATTTTACAAAACCGTGTTTAGGGTCTGAATTATTGGGATTTAAAGGATTTTCTACTCCAGATATTGCGTTTAAATCCGTAAATAAAATCAACATAAATAATGTAAATGTGATTAGAGTAAAATGTAATATTGCGAATGGGTCTTATTTAAATGGTGACAAATCACACACCATACACAGTTTTTATCCAGAAGCTCCTCCGGGCTACAAGATTATTGAGGTTCCCAGAAATATTATATACTTCCCTGTAAATAAGAGAAGTTTAGATGTTGTTAGCATTACATTTGCAGATCAACACGACAAGCCAATTGACTTTAATAAAGAAGAAACTACAATTACTTGTCATATAAAAAAGATATGAGAATTTACAAGAACGGGCTAAGTGTGCAAAATGCCAGGTTTCTGCGATCAATTGGGTTGAAGTTAAAATTTTCTATTAATAAAAATGGAAGATTTTCTAGACGTTGCAGGAAAATTCCAATACGATGATAGCCTGGTTAAAATTACAAATCACTCCTATGTTCCACACAACACTTTAGCAATAAATAATTCCGATGAAATTCGAATATGCATAAATAATCAAGATTTACTAACACTCCCATGTAGGAGTTATCTGTATATTAAAGGAGAAATAGAGAATCATGATAAAGGACATTTTATAAATAATGCATTTGCATTCTTATTTGATGAAATTAGATACGAAGTTGCTGGTAAAGAAATAGATATTGTAAGAAATCCGGGAATTTCCAGTCTTATGAAAATATTGTGCTCTTACAATAAAACAACTAAATTGTCAAATGCAGCATTTGATTCTGATGAAAATTTAAAGGAGTTCCATAAAAGCGGCAAGTTTAGTACTTGTGTCCCGTTAGAGTTGTTAATGGGTGTGTTTGAGGATTTTAATAAGGTTTTAGTAAATGTTAAACAAGAATTGGTGTTGAAAAGATCCAAAAACGACTTAAATTGTATATTAACAACATCTAATGCTCCAACTGGTGTCGATCCTATTCCTAAAATTACACTTAAATCGATTCAGTGGGTGATGCCGCACGTGGTACCATCTGATGGGGAGAAGCTTCAATTACAAAAGATGTTATTGCAAAATAAAAATTTGCAAATTGCATTTAGAAGTTTGGAGCTACACGAACTCCCATCATACCCCGAAACCAAGAGACACACATGGTCAGTTAAGACGTCATCGAGTTTGGAGAAGCCCAGGTATGTTGTATTTGGTTTCCAAACAGGTAGGGACAACAGTGCACGAAAAAGAACTGATGAATTTGATCACTGTAAATTGAAAAATCTCAAAGTGTTTTTAAACTCTGAATATTATCCTTATAGTGATTTAAATCTCGACTTTGAAAATGGAGATGCCTCTAAAGCTTATGAGATGTTTGTGAGGTTTAGGGAGAGTTACTACAACACCGTCCCCGATCCTATGTTTAACAGAGCTGACTTTATAAATAAATATCCTCTAATTGTAATAGATTGTTCTAGGCAGAATGAATCAATCAAAGAGGGGGTTGTAGATATTAAATTAGAAATTGAAACTGCAGAAAATGTCCCTTCAAACACATCTGCATATTGCCTAATAATACACGATAAGGTGTTTGAGTATAATCCTTTGACAAATGAGATAAATAAAATGTAAATAAAATGAAAACAAATATTCAACAAGAATTGGTAGAGTCTGCAAAACAAATAAGAGAAAAATATAGGGCGTTAAAACGTGGTAAATTTCTAGAGGCTGAAGAGAGGTTCCAAACATTCCAACCGTTAATAGAGCCTTTGCAAGAATTAAAAAATTTAGCCACAAAAACAGAGAGGCCAGTTCTCCCAATGATTTTAGAAAAGACCCCGTCTAGAATACCAAGAATAACACAAATAACACCACACAAATTAGATTTTGGTCTTTTAGCATCAGACTATTTAGGAAATTACCTTAGTAGAAGTAGTATGACAGACACCACATATGGTATTAGGCGAGAAGGAAATAAATTTTTTATTGGGAATCAGGAAGTTCAAATTGCCAATGATGATGTTACAGTTGGAGAAAAAATTTATAAAGGGACAAAGGGATTGTGGGAATTGTTAACTTTAAAAGAACCCGTAAACTATAGTCAGGCTGATTTGCAAAATTATAAAGAGATTTTGGAAGCTACAAATGCACATTTAAAGGGTTATAAAACAGGTGCGGCAATGTCAAGTAATAAACACACTAAATATCTTAATATAATTAAACCCCTGTTTAAAACTGTTGGTGAAGGTTTAAGGCAGGTAACTGGTAATAAAATAGACTATGTTTATTGGGACGATCCTAATGAGCTTGTAGATAGGTTAAGACTGCTTTGGTTAAGCCGATTGGCGGGAAATTCTGGAGTGGATAATGAGATAGATTCTATCATAGAAGAATTGAGGGAAAGCGGAATTGTTTATTAAATAAAAATATGATAGATAAATTTTATCGCATATATAACCCGTATAGTAAACCAGAAGCTAGAAGTTTTAAAGAAACTACTTTAAATCTAAAAGATGATTGTTGGAATGCTTTAAATTATAAAATTAGTAATGTTAAAGGTGGGGAGTTTACTGACGATGTATCGACTTTGGGGCAGACGTTAACCAGGAAAGGTGATGCTTTTGTACAAGGTAATACTAAATATAAGTTTTTAGAATCCAAGAATAATAATTGGAACGCTAATAAACGCAAAATTACTAATGTTAAACGAGGTGAAAGCTCAACCGATGTACCCACATTAGAGCAAACTTTAATAAGAAAAGATGGTGTCTTTGTACAAGACAATAATAATTATGAATTTTTGGAATCGGAGGGAAATGTTTGGAATGCCAAAAAGCGAAAGATTAGTAATTTGTTGGCTGGTAAAGAAAGCGATGACGTTGTAAACGTCTCTCAAGTACCAAAAATGGATCTAAACTTTTGGGATTTTAATAATAAAAGGCTAGTTGGTGTTAAACCCGCTGTTGATGAGAACGATTGTGTTACAAAACATCAGACTGTGACTTTAGACGGTCTTAAATTTGATGGTAAAAATAAGCAATTAACAAACATTTTACCTGGGACATTGCCAAATGATGTGGCTGTTGTTAAGCAAATATTAACAAAAGGTGAGAAAAGCATAATAAAACAGGGGGATAAATATTATAATGTATTAACATTAGATGGCGATGTGTGGGATGCAGAGGACAAATTAATAAAGAATATACCTGAAGGCAAAGATAGGAGTGATGTTTGTTTAATGTCGCAGGTTTTGAGGTATGACGATAATAATAAAACTTTTAGACAAGACAATATTAAATTTGATATTTGTTTAAAATCACACGCATTAAGGTTTAACAATAAAACTAATAAATTTATGCAAGACAATAATGAAATCGATTTGATGATGTACAATCCTAAATTGTTGGTTGCAGACCCTACATCTTTAAGCGGATTTAAGACTTTAGATGGAGGGGCATATTTGCCAAAAAACTATGTATATCAAAGAATGAGTGATGGTATGTTAGTTGGTAGCAATGGAGGTGTTTTTGAAACGACAGAGACTGGCAGATACGTTAACATTAAAAATAAAGAATAAAAAATGGAAAAAATTGCTTACGAATTGCATAAGCCCGCGAGAAAGAACTTTATTAGAAGGTCTTTTAAGGTGTTGGGTATAAACGAAACTGTTCAAATAGATTTAATAGATATGCGGAATTATGCTAGAGAGAATTCTGGGAATAAATATATTTTAACTTTAATAGACACATTTTCTAAAAAAGCTTATGCTGCTCCACTAAAGAATAAAACTGGATTAGTAGTCACAGAAGCTATAAAAACTATTCTCCCAAAGGGAGTTAAAAATATTCAATCTGATAACGGAAAAGAATTTTTTAATGAACATTTTACCAAACTAATGAAAATTCTAAATATTAATCACTACCACACTTGCTCTACAACTAAGGCGGCTATTGTGGAAAGGTTCCAGAGAACTTTAAAGAATTGGTTGTATAGAGAGTTTAGTGCACAAGGGAGTTACAAGTGGTTGGATTTACTTCCAAAGTTAATAAGGATATATAATAATAAAGTACATAGATCCATAGGCATGAAACCTAACCAAGTAAGTGCTAAGAACTCTAAAGACGTACACGAAAGGTTAGCATCTAAAGTACAAGTTAAAAAGCCAAGATATAAGGTGGGTGATAGTGTAAGGATATCTAAATATAAACATGTATTTAGTAAAGGATATACCCCCAACTGGACGGGAGAGCTTTTTACAATAGCAGAAGTTAAGAAAACAAAGCCTGTGACTTATATTTTGAAAGATGAGAATGGCAATATAATCAAAGGAGGATTTTATACAGAAGAATTGTTAAAGACTAAATATAAAGACATGTATTTGGTAGAGAAGGTAATTAGGAGGAAGGGTGATTTATTATATGTCAAATGGCTCGGGTTCCCAAGTAGCCAGAACTCGTGGATTTCTGCAAAGGATGTATTAAAATGAATTTTAGGGTCAAAATATGGCAAGAGTCAAAACGGGAATTAGGGTGCAAAAGTCAGTAAATAGTTGGCAGTTCAACCGTAATAGTGAATTTGGGAAATGTAAGTGAAATTTATTAAAACACTAGGACAATAACATATCCAAATTGCAGACAAGTCGGACAGTAAACACCAAAGATAGTTTTTTAGAATTTGAAAATTAATTTTTAAAAATATAGAGGAGGGATGGGGACAATATATTTAATATAGGCAAGGGGTATATTTAATATAGGCCAGCGGGCGGGAGCTCTATAGGCGGGAGCTGGCGTCGGCTCAAAAACGGCTCCCCATAAGAATAACATGGGGAAAAAGCGCCGGAAGTGGGGTTAAACCGGTAATTCACCTCTACTATACAATAACTTCTAAGTTGTTTACGTGTGTTGTTTATTTAGTGTGGAGTTATTTTTGAACTCGTGGATTTCTGCAAAGGATGTATTAAAATTAATGCAAATTTTAAATGGGGGAAAATAAGGCAGGGGCCAAAAAGAAAATTTGTGTAGGGTGGGATCGGGCGTCGGTGCAAAAACTGATCCCATAAGAATAACATGGGAAAAAAGCGCCGGAAGTGATGCAAAACCGGTGTTTCTCCACTACTGACTTGTTGTTAATTATTCAAACTACAAAAAATCACAACTGTTACTTTTTCCACCGGAAATCGTCATGAAAAAAAAACAAATTCTCTCAAAAATAAATAAAGATAAAATAATAATAATAAAATCACATTTTTTTTATAACAAATATTCCGAAATGATGGATGACAGAACTATTAATGATGGTATGAATAGTAAATATCGTTTCAGTAACTGTTTCGACTATTGGAATAATAAAACGCCAATTCCCCCAAATTTGTGTGACAAAAACAACTATACATTTAATTTATATGGGCCTCATTTATATTAACAAATGTACGAAATTGATTAATCTTCATAGTTTTATCGTGCAATAAATGAATTGCTTATGTTTTGTAGTGCAATTGCCCGTCCGATGTGTTCTTGTAGTAACCATATGTTTAACAGTCTTTAATTAAATATATTAATATACCGATTAACTAATTTACTTATTAATTGCTTTGTTAATTTACCGAACTACTTTAGTCTATTTTCTTGGGAATCCTTTTGTATCGTGGGAGGGTTCCAGGCAGCTAAGATTCATAAAATTAGAAAGTTAATGAAAATATATCAAAGTGAAAAGCAATTATGACATCATTGGATCTAAATTGCAAGTACTGGACTTTACTCAAACAAAATCAAATTAAGCGAAAATATAACTGAGCATTAATGAACAAAGTAAACTAAACTTAAAGCTGATTTGAAAGGTCAATTCCCTGAAGGTGAAATTCGATTCGTTGTAATTTGATAATCTTCTTAACAGCTCTCTCTCTAAGTTGGCGGTGGCTTTCTCACACGAATAATTTAAAACATTAAATGTATTAAATTATACCATCTTATCTGCATTTCAAATGGAAAAGGTTTAATTATCTTTCACACACAATGCTTGTAAGTTTTCTCAGTAAATCCGCTATTTGATAAACAAAATACATTATTAAACAAAATACATTTTGGTGAATTTCCTATACAACTGAAGACTTGAGATTGGAACCACCACAGAAGTGTTTAACATGACCTCCTGAATAAATATTGGTGTTCATTTTTAAATACAAAGAAGAAAGGTGAAGATAAAAATATGATGTGTTCCTTGTACTCACTAGACATGGGTACATCACGTTTTACTTTTCCCTCTTTTTTCTATGTTTCTTACTTTATTAGTTGCTTACACTTCTAATCTTTTACATATTTTCTAGTAACCACCTGTTAATCACATATTTTAAAAACCATATGCTTTAGTTTCCTTTGTTTTTATTCTGTATTCGTTGCAAGTATCTCTGAATGTAAAATTGCCAGTTATTCGGATAGACATTTTTTGAAGGATAAAAAGTATTTTAAATTACTTGTCGTTACAGCTACCCCAAAGAGTAATACCGTACGACAAATATGGATATATTAAACCATAATATGCTATCAGTAGCATATTTTCATGGCAGTAATTCAATAACTCTCGCAAAACATAAATATTTGAGGTTATCTTTTAACAGAAAATATTTAAATGATTTGTCCAAGTTAGTCCTCTATAAATATATAGTACTAGAAAATTGGTACTGTCAAGGTCTTTCAGAATTTTATCGTTAATCATAATGGTTGGATCCTCAAGATTTTGGCGGCAACAAAATTTAATAAAACTTTATTTTGAATGATTCGTTTTTAGATTAATTTCATAAAAAAATTTAATATACGAACTTTAATCTTTAAAAGCCTTCATTTCTAATTCAGAAATTTACTTTACTGTTAGACAGAGAGTTGTATCATTAGTACAGGACAGTTATGAAAAAAACCCTAACCTGGAACAAATTAGTTAAAGTATGAAACCTCCTGGAATGTGTTCCTGACATATCCCTCATCGTTTCCTGAAAGTTCCCAAAAATTTCCACCTTGGGAAAATCCGCCATCTTGGAAAATGGCGGGAAAAGTATATAATTATGTAAGCTTTTACTTAAAACGGAATTATTTAATAACTAAACCATTTTATAAAACCATGTACATTTAAAAATGTTCACTATGAAAATATCTACACAAAAATATTATATTAAGTAGTGATATTTTGTATTTAACGGTAGTAATTACAATTAAAAGTTGATTTTTCAGCTTTCTTTCGGATTTTCCGCCGTCAGTACTCAAAACAGACAAATTTTACCCAATAATAAAGTTGAAGACAGTTAAATTCCGCACAATATTCATATACAGTACGTGAGATTTGGCCAAAAGTGACGTCAACACCAAGTGCTAAAGTCTACTAATTTACTCTGCAAAAACAACAACTCAAAGTGGAAGAACAAACACCTACCATTCCACCATAAGTTTTTACCACTATGATTTTGTGCCTAAGAACATCTACAACCCACGGAAATTGTTGAAGTAATAGAGGAAATATGCCCTTTAAATATTAAAAATATCAAAACTCAGTTAAAAACCGCCATATTGGAAAATGGCAGAAAGAAATCGAATAATGCATGTTTTCACTAAACTTTTTTCAATAGCTATACCATTTAGAAGTCGGAAAAATAACATAATTTACTCTTCACTACTCAGTGAGCACTACTCAGTTTGTGTTGATATTTCGTTAATTTATTTTAATTTAACGAAAAATAATAATGATAGTTAAACTTAATTATTATATCAACTTTAAAGTTAATTTTTTAATTTTGTTTAAGGTTTCGAAGTTTTTTTCATGATAGAGAATGTTTCCAATGGAGTTAACATCTTTTATAAAACAAAATAATTTATGAACAGTTATAGTATGCACTATTACTCTCCATACATCAACATTCTTACCTCTTAAAATTGTGTTAATATTGTAAAACACTTTATAAATGAAATATCAATAGTCATTATGTAATTATAACAGCGATGAGTCACTCACAGATAAGATCGTCTCAGAACATTCTTTGAGAAGATACGCATTCGCAACGTACCGTCAGTTCGACTAGTGCTGTCGCAGAGTGCACTCAAACATGACTAGTGCAGCCAAAGTGGACGAATCGAGCCTTACGTTGTTGAAGGAGTTGGAAGCGATGAAAGACAGTACCATGTACTTTCCTCCACAAACTTCAGAACCATTCATTCATTCATTCATTCATTGTTGCAGAGATTAGGAAACCCCAGCATAGCTGCTAGTCACATCTTCCACAAGCGGGAATATTGCGCAGGTTACCGGAAAGATAGGATATAGCAGGAAAGGAAAGGGTGGGTTGGGACGGCAGCCAAATCGACCCTTCAGAGGGCCAACTACCGTGCCCCTGTGACAGCTGGGACGAGGCTCTCAAACAGGGGACCCGCATTCTGTCCTCCAACTGGTCAACTGACAGGGTATCCAAGTCCAACAGCTAGGGACCATCCATTCTCAGGTTGGCAGGTGGGGACCAAACACGGAAATTCTATCCCTATCCGCTGCAAATAGAGGGACCAAAGGTGTAAGGGAAGTTTGTCATAATGGAGAGCCAAAAGTCTTACCATATGTAATGACAACTTCATTTGCTGTACCCAATGTCAGCCTCAAAACTGGTATAGACCACTTTTAAGGTAGTCCTGGGACCCTTCAGAACCACAACCACCGCCAGCATCATCGTCACTGCCACAATCATTCGCCACCACTGCGCCATCATCGGAGCCGTCAACCTGCGAGTGTCCGCACTTCGGGAGGTCATTCACGACCATAGTGGACTTCATCGCCATCAACGACTCCATTGTCGTGTTGTTATGAAAAAGCGAAGAAACAATCATTCCTTGCAACCAATACCATCACCCACACAAATCTCCGCAGAGAGAGGTCCGCAGAATGGCAGTACCGCGTGCGTGGATAGCAGTTGCATAAACGACAACAAAAGTGGAAGTGTCTATGACAATCCTCCGGAGCTACCTGGAGACTTCGGGCTTGTGGTAAAAAATTCGAACGATTCACCACCGACTGTCAGTTGGGCCGATGCCAGTTATCAATATACAGTACAGAATCCCACTAATCGGGATAACGTGAAATTTAACGGGGAAATGTAACGGGGTGTAACGGGGAATAGTCATGAAATATACTATGAAATATATATTTCATAGTATATTCCATACATATTTGTCATGTCACTATCGACCCGAATAAAAAAAATATTTTTTAAAACTAATTATAGTAATTTACATGATTAATTTTTTTGACTATAACATATACTGTTGTGTTCGTCATTTCAAGCTGTAAATAGGATATAAATTTAAACTAGATTTATTTTCGTAGTGTGGGTTAAACATCGAGTTAAGTAAAGCGCTATTTAGTTGCCAGTCACTCGGATTTTCCGGAATTTGTCAATTTACACTGACTATTGGCGGGGACCGTTGATTCGTCCGGTTCGTTCTCCGCTGACCTGTACCGCTTGAGTCAGCATTCCATTTTATAGTTCTATAGTTGTGATACGTCCGGTGTACGTGGTGACTGGTAATAACAGCACTTGAAGTAAACTGCGCAAATGTGTTGTGATACGTCTTGTCACAACAGGTTAGATCACGTGTATGTTAGTTCACGTTAACGGTTGTGCATCATCGCACGGTTAGTAAGTGTAATGAGAATTTAGTTTTGCATGATATTTAATTGTGATAGGTCTTGTCACAACAGGTTGGATGTATAATTTTTCCATTCAACATCAATTACAATTTCATGCATAATCTCATTTTATCTACTGTGATTATAGTACACGTTAACTGTTGTACATCATCGCGCGGTTAGTAAGTGTAATGATTATTTGATTTTAAATTCAACTTAAGGGTTTATTTTGTTTTCTTCATGATGCTGACGTTCCATATAGAATTCACTTTCGAAAAACCTGACTCTCGCTCCTAGCACCAACTTGACTGCGAGCCTTTCTCGTATGTATTAATTCGTTTAAAACGCAACTTGTCCATTGATGCATCGATCTCTCTTCTTGTGTCATCCCAGCACCATCACGTCGTTGTGATACGCTACGACAGGTATAGTTGGGTTTATTAAGACTGTCTACAGTTAGGTATGGGAAACATGGACAGACATATCTCATCGTTAGGTTACGATATGCAGAGATAAGTTAGAGCCGTGCATAGAAATAGGAAACGTAGTCAGCCGTATCTCGTCGTTAGGTTGTGTTATGCTCTGTTAGGTTAGGCTTGTGCACATAAATAGGAAACATCGTCAGTCATATCACGTCGTTAGGTTAGGTTATGCTCTGTTAAGTTAGGTTCGTAGATGGTTATGCTCTGTTAAGTTAGGTTTGTTGATGGTTATGCTCTGTTAAGTTTCAATTCATCAAGCAGTAGACGGCACTGTGATTTTAAAATTTGCCACGGGTAGCGCTCGGTGTGATTTCAAAGTTTTACACCTGGCAGCGCTCACGTAAGAAATGTCTCCTCTTCCTGTGGCTCATGTATCTTTTTAGCTGCTAGTATATTTTCCCCATAACATAACAACTTTTTAGTTTGGGAAAACTTATCCATAGTAACACTCGCAATAACCTGGAGCACTAATTTTTTCATAAGTATAACCATGATAATATTTTAGCGAATGGGGTGGAGCCCTAAGGCTACCCGAGTGTAATAGATCAGTGACAATTGACTGAATTCACACAGAAAAGCTGAACAAGTCACATGAAAATTTTGCCAGGGCGGTGGAGCTCTATAAGGTTGTTGGGGGGGGGGGGTTGTATCCAATGCTGGGAAATCATTCCAGATCAAGACATGCGGCTTTGTAAAACAAATCCAAAGAACTATCACACATCCATCACCCGGAGCGTGATAGGAGGAGCCAGTGGGGCGGAGCCCTGAAGTCGCGAAAAAGTTATCCGAAGAAGATCTTTAGCCCCGCAACAACGTGGTATGATCTGGAAGCAGATTTGAATAGCCGTTTTCGAGCCATTTCGGAAAAAAACCTTTTATACATAAGAATAACATGGGAACTTTTGACGCCAATGGAGCACAGCCCTGATATTAGAGAAAATACTAATCTAAAATTTGTTTGGTCCTCTACAATGTGGTATGGAACGAGAGCAGTTTAGAGGTGCCGTTATCGAAATCACCTGGGACCCAAACACACACACGCAAAACTTTATTAGTATAGATAAGTTACAACTAACAATTATTACATCTCGTGCGGTATCGTACGATATTTTTTTAAAGAAATAATTTAGGAAACTCGATTATAAATACTTTTTAAGTGTTGTTAGATGTTATCCAGAAGTGACGTTAATATTGTACAGATGATTCAACCTGAGTAGAGGGCTGTGGCCGATACTGAAGCAGTAAGTAAAGTTGCTGAAGAAAAATCCTCCCCCCTCCCCCCGACACGTGACTTGCCTCTTCCGACATAAAGGGCAACAATTTTTTTTGAAATATTCAGCAACAAACCTAACTTAACAGAGCATAACCATCAACAAACCTAACTTAACAGAGCATAACCTAACCTAACGACGTGATATGACTGATGACATTTCCTATTTCTATGCAAAAACTTAACAGAGCATAACCATCAACAAACCTAACTTAACAGAGCATAACCATCAACAAACCTAACTTAACAGAGCATAACCATCTACGAACCTAACTTAACAGAGCATAACCTAACCTAACGACGTGATATGACTGACGATGTTTCCTATTTATGTGCACAAGCCTAACCTAACAGAGCATAACACAACCTAACGACGAGATACGGCTGACTACGTTTCCTATTTCTATGCACGGCTCTAACTTATCTCTGCATATCGTAACCTAACGATGAGATATGTCTGTCCATGTTTCCCATACCTAACTGTAGACAGTCTTAATAAACCCAACTATACCTGTCGTAGCGTATCACAACGACGTGATGGTGCTGGGATGACACAAGAAGAGAGATCGATGCATCAATGGACAAGTTGCGTTTTAAACGAATTAATACATACGAGAAAGGCTCGCAGTCAAGTTGGTGCTAGGAGCGAGAGTCAGGTTTTTCGAAAGTGAATTCTATATGGAACGTCAGCATCATGAAGAAAACAAAATAAACCCTTAAGTTGAATTTAAAATCAAATAATCATTACACTTACTAACCGCGCGATGATGTACAACAGTTAACGTGTACTATAATCACAGTAGATAAAATGAGATTATGCATGAAATTGTAATTGATGTTGAATGGAAAAATTATACATCCAACCTGTTGTGACAAGACCTATCACAATTAAATATCATGCAAAACTAAATTCTCATTACACTTACTAACCGTGCGATGATGCACAACCGTTAACGTGAACTAACATACACGTGATCTAACCTGTTGTGACAAGACGTATCACAACACATTTGCGCAGTTTACTTCAAGTGCTGTTATTACCAGTCACCACGTACACCGGACGTATCACAACTATAGAACTATAAAATGGAATGCTGACTCAAGCGGTACAGGTCAGCGGAGAACGAACCGGACGAATCAACGGTCCCCGCCAATAGTCAGTGTAAATTGACAAATTCCGGAAAATCCGAGTGACTGGCAACTAAATAGCGCTTTACTTAACTCGATGTTTAACCCACACTACGAAAATAAATCTAGTTTAAATTTATATCCTATTTACAGCTTGAAATGACGAACACAACAGTATATGTTATAGTCAAAAAAATTAATCATGTAAATTACTATAATTAGTTTTAAAAAATATTGTTTTTATTCAGGTCGATAGTGACATGACAAATATGTATGGAATATACTATGAAATATATATTTCATAGTATATTTCATGACTATTCCCCGTTACACCCCGTTACATTTCCCCGTTAAATTTCACGTTATCCCGATTAGTGGGATTCTGTACTGTATATTGATAACTGGCATCGGCCCAACTGACAGTCGGTGGTGAATCGTTCGAATTTTTTACCACAAGCCCGAAGTCTCCAGGTAGCTCCGGAGGATTGTCATAGACACTTCCACTTTTGTTGTCGTTTATGCAACTGCTATCCACGCACGCGGTACTGCCATTCTGCGGACCTCTCTCTGCGGAGATTTGTTTGGGTGATGGTATTGGTTGCAAGGAATGATTGTTTCTTCGCTCTTTCATAACAACACGACAATGGAGTCGTTGATGGCGATGAAGTCCACTATGGTCGTGAATGACCTCCCGCAGTGCGGACACTCGCAGGTTGACGGCTCCGATGATGGCACAGTGGTGGCGAATGATTGTGGCAGTGACGATGATGCTGGCGGTGGTTGTGGTTCTGAAGGGTCCCAGGACTACCTTAAAAGTGGTCTATACCAGTTTTGAGGCTGACATTGGGTACAGCAAATGAAGTTGTCATTACATATGGTAAGACTTTTGGCTGTCCATTATGACAAACTTCCCTTTCACCTTTGGTCCCTCTATTTGCAGCGGGTAGGGACAGAATTTCCGTGTTTGGTCCCCACCTGCCAACCTGAGAATGGATGGTCCCTAACTGTTGTACTTGGATACCCTGTCAGTTGACCAGTTGGAGGACAGAATGCGGGTCCCCTATTTGAGAGCCTCGTCCCAGCTGTCACAGGGGCACGGTAGTTGGCCCTCTGAAGGGTCGATTTGGCTGCCGTCCCAACCCACCCTTTCCTTTCCTGCTATATCCTATCTTTCCGGTAACCTGCGCAATATTCCCGCTTGTGGAAGATGTGACTAGCAGCTATGCTGGGGTTTCCTAATCCGCAACAATGAATGAATGAATGAATGGTTCTGAAGTTTGTGGAGGAAAGTACATGGTACTGTCTTTCATCGCTTCCAACTCCTTCAACAACGTAAGGCTCGATTCGTCCACTTTGGCTGCACTAGTCATGTTTGAGTGCACTCTGCGACAGCACTAGTCGAACTGACGGTACGATGCTAATGCGTATCTACTCAAAGAATGTTCTGAGACGATCTTATCTGTGAGTGACTCATCGCTGTTATAATTACATAATGACTATTGATATTTCATTTATAAAGTGTTTTACAATATTAACACAATTTTAAGAGGTAAGAATGTTGATGTATGGAGAGTAATAGTGCATACTATAACTGTTCATAAATTATTTTGTTTTATAAAATATGTTAACTCCATTGGAAACATTCTCTATCATGAAAAAAAGTCGAAACCTTAAACAAAATTAAAAAATTAACTTTAAAGTTGATATAATAATTAAGTTTAATTATCATTATTATTTTTCGTTAAATTAAAATAAATTAACGAAATATCAACACAAACTGAGTAGTGCTCACTGAGTAGTGAAGAGTAAATTATGTTATTTTTCCGACTTCTAAATGGTATAGCTATTGAAAAAAGTTTAGTGAAAACATGCATTATTCGATTTCTTTCTGCCATTTTCCAATATGGCGGCTTTTAACTGAGTTTTGATATTTTTAATATTTAAAGGGCATATTTCCTCTATTACTTCAACAATTTCAGTGGGTTGTAGATGTTCTTAGGCACAAAATCATAGTGGTAAAAACTTATGGAGGAATGGTAGGTGTTTGTTCTTCCACTCTGAGTTGTTGTTTTTGCTGAGTAAATTAGTAGACTTTAGCACTTGGTGTTGACATTACTTTTGGCCAAATCTCATGTACTGTATATGAATATTGTGCGGAATTTAACTGTCTTCAACTTTATTATTGGGTAAAATTTGTCTGTTTTGAGTACTGACGGCGGAAAATCCGAAAGAAAGCTGAAAAATCAACTTTTAATTGTAATTACTACCGTTAAATACAAAATATCACTACTTAATATAATATTTTTGTGTAGATATTTTCATAGTGAACATTTTGAAATGTACATGGTTTTATAAAATGGTTTAGTTATTAAATAATTCCGTTTTAAGTAAAAGCTTACATAATTATATACTTTTCCCGCCATTTTCCAAGATGGCGGATTTTCCCAAGGTGGAAATTTTTGGGAACTTTCAGGAAACGATGAGGGATATGTCAGGAACACATTCCAGGAGGTTTCATACTTTAACTAATTTGTTCCAGGTTAGGGTTTTTTTCATAACTGTCCTGTACTAATGATACAACTCTCTGTCTAACAGTAAAGTAAATTTCTGTATTAGAAATGAAGGCTTTTAAAGATTAAAATTCGTATATTAAATTTTTTTGTGAAATTAATCTAAAAACGAATCATTCAAAATAAAGTTTTATTAAATTTTGTTGCCGCCAAAATCTTGAGGATCCAACCATTATGATTAACGATAAAATTCTGAAAGACCTTGACAGTACCAAGTTTCTAGTACTTTATATTTATAGAGGACTAACTTGGACAAATCATTTAAATGTTTTCTGTTCAAAGATAACCTCAAATATTTATGATTTGCGAGAGTTATCGAATTACTGCCATGAAAATATGCTACTGATAGCATATTATGGTTTAATTTATCCATATTTGTCGTACGGTATTACTCTTTGGGGTAGCTGTAACGACAAGTAATTTAAAATACTTTTTATCCTTCAAAAAATGTCTATCCGAATAACTGGCAATTTTACATTCAGAGATACTTGCAAAAATACTTTTAGGGATTTTGAAATTTTAACCCTGCTATGTCTTTACATATTTCAAACTATATTATATTCCAAATTTAAATTTGAACAAATTTTAGGAAAGGATTTTCATAATTATAATCCTAGATATTCTAATCTCTCACGGCCCCAACAACATGGACTAAATCTTTTTTTCTAATCTTCTATCACAAGCAGGTGTGACCTTTTTAAACAAATTACCAAAATTTATAAAATTCAAAAGCAACTAAAATAAATTTAGAAAATAATTGAAACAACTTTTAATGCAGAATTCATTGTATCGTATGTCTGAATACATGGACCACTCTTGTTTAAAATAATAATTAAAAGTATAAATAACCTGATTTAAATTAGCATTTATTGCATCCAAGGCTCTGAAATTTCTGAGACTACGGTATATTCGTGTTCTTTTATTTGTTTATGATATTTATATTGTTTATTAATTGTAATACCTATATTGTTTAACAAAAATTCTAAATTTCTGTTTTTTTTAAATTGATACACAACATTTGTAGTTATAATTTCAATAAAGTGATTATCATCATCATCATTATTATTATTTTTATTATTATATAGAAAAAGGAATCAGCTGGCTTAGATAAAATCATTATTGGCCAGTATCTTTCAACAATGCATCGCATATATTGTAATTACTGAAGTCTATTCAGGCTGACCCAAAGGAGATAAATTTTTCTCATATGTTGCAATTACGCTATTAATTGACACAATACAATGTATACATAACCCCTTAAGTAGTGGCATCTCATGTTTTTAATTTTTAGTTTCACTCCTTGAGCTCAGAGTAAACGATCGCACTGATGTTCGTATTATTTCTCTGTGGCCCCACGAGAGGCGTTTAATTCAACCCATAAAATGGAAAAAAAGTTTGTTTTGTAGAGTAAACAGGTTATGTACTTTCATCCGTCATGAAAAGAAAACCCAACAATTGGCTAAAGTTTCAGACTAGCCGACTGAATTTAATATGTTCGTAAACTCTCTAAAATGATCCAATGAGCGTGATTACGTCGATTTGTTATAAGTCATTGCTGCATACTGAGAGAATAATCGTGAACTAACCTAGGAATTTATCTGTGAATATGTGTAATCAGTTGATTAAATCAAATAGCTCCTTCAATTAATTTACAACTAGCAAATCCAGCAGCACGTAGGTTTTTTTAATTTTGGGAATATTCAGCTCAAATACCGTCTTATCAGTATATATTAAATGACATTCCAGAATTTTTCTCAAATCAGCTGATCTTGCTTCTGTACTGTTTGTTAGTATCAACAGCTGCTGTTAGATGTTAAATTAAATTTATTTCTATTCTTCCATAACATTAACATTGGAACTTTGAAAGCCCAGGGGGCCAAGCCCTGAAGGTGAATGTCTTCCATATTCCCAAAAGGCACTTATATACGCCAAGGGCTTTCAAATAACACATCAACTATGATTTTATCCCTGAAAGTTTCACCGGTAGCCCGTTCACAAAAATAGCCTTTTTTTAAATAAGACGATGATTTAACAAATAATTGTCGTAGGTCGCCTTTTTTAGGTTAGCCTGTGTAAATTATTTCTTCTATTCTGTTTCTTATTTAATATTAAAATGAAAAATATTGCAGGGTTACGGAAAGTCACAATTTGCTTATTTAGAAAAACTACCAATATTTTATTGTTGGTGAATTTTGCCGTAGGTTACCATCGAATATTGAACCATAATATTGTATCCGTTGAATTTCAACGGGCACCAACTAGTAGAATATTAAATACCAAACAACATAACATGGAAAGATATAAGATTATAACAAGTCCAGTTGTGCCAATAAACAAGTCCAACGGCTTACTTAACCTGGCTACTCCTGAAATTATAGCGCCTGAAAATAGTTTAACTGAGCAATCAATAAAATACCCCCGTCGCAGCAAACCTGCATACTCAGCGAATTTCCATTTCATAATATATGTCTTAATACCATATAAAGCCGCATACCAAGTTTCATAAAAATATATTCATATATAAGCGATATATACAATTTTAATTATTCTCCATAAGAATAGCATTGGTGATGAGTACATAGGTTTGCTGAAACAAGGAACACAAACAATTGGTTTTTATGCAAATATAAATATAATTTAACTAGGTGAAGCCACATACCAAGTTTAATCAGTATTCAATCATAAGTAAGCACTATATAACATTTTAATTATTCTCTATAAGAATAACATGGGAGCTGAGTAAGCAGGTTTGCTGCAACAAGGAACTAAAAAAATGGATTTTTATGCAAATATCAATATAACTCAACAAGGTGAAGCCACATACCAAGTTTTATTAATTTATGTTCATAATTAAGGGAGTCATTACATTTTACTTATTCTCCATAAGAATAACATGGGGGCTGAGTACGCAGGTTCGCTGCTACGGGGATAATCAACAAAATACCAAATTTTTGTGCAAATATCAATATACCAGTACTACGTGACCCCACGTGCCAAGTTTCATCAATATACATTCATTAATAATGGAGATATCAAATTTTATTTATTCTCCATAAGGATAACATTGGACAACGTACTGTGTTTAGCACTTTGAATATCTCTGCAACGGTTGGACGTAGAATCACAATTTAAACACCAAAATGATTGTTTTGTGGAGCTGAGTTGATTGGTAAAAGCAAATGTGAAGTTTGCATTAAAATTAACTTAGGAAAAGCCAAAAACCTTTTTCCCATAAGATTAACATAGGAGATTTTATGAGCAGGTTTTTTTGGATTTTCTCCGCAACCACTTAACCTAGCTTAATAATTCAAAATACCATATTATTTATTTTTTTAAGCTCTATAACATGGTCTAAACCAAAATTAAGTGTTTTACAAATTTTAGGGTAAAAAAGGCAAAAAAATGATTTTTGGAAAATTTAAAACCCCCATAAACTCCCCTTCCCATAGCCCGATTTTTCTGGTTTTCGAACTTAAAGTCATAAATGTCACTTTACACATTTGAGCCAAATTTCATCAAAATCGGACGTTTTTTAATCAAGTTATCGCATTCACGGACACACACACACACACACATATATATATATATATATATATATATATATATATATATACATATATATAAATTTGAACGAATAGTGTTTTAGTCATCTGGGGACCTAAAAAAAAAAATTTGTTATGGTCTCGGGCTTAAGTCTTACCATGAGACCTACGGTAATAGCTTCTTCCCTGTAGGGGAAATTCGCTAAAAGGAAATGTCAAAAGGTAAATGGGTGAGGCGTATTGGTCAGAGAGCTCGCTTTGTAATCCAAACATGAGCTGCCAAATCGATCTTAAGCAAAATCAGTAAATTCAGTAAATATTTGAAACTGTACACAGTTGTCATTTGTAGACTAATTAACTATGCTTTCTAAGAAGGTTGACCATAGATAGTAACATGCCTAGCGTTTGGATGGTTCCTTTTTCAAAACATTGATAATATTGCACTGGTGTATGTACACACATAAACAAATTTAACTGCTTAAACACCCCCAGATATACTGTATACAGTATTACTAGTTTTTGAATTATTTTTCCTATATTTTAGGGTCTTTCAAATAGCTTAAAATTACAAATTCATTATATTATTTCCACAATGTAGAACAGGTGAAATTATTACTTTATTGAGCAATATTAACTATCCCTATAAACTCTACGTTTAACAGTAAATAGTAGCTGTTAAGCCAGCAGTTAATATCATCAGTTCCCCTTCTTCTTCTTTAACCCCTTTCCTCCTTATCTTGAGGTGTGGTGATAGGTTTCTCAAACTTCCTTACGAGAAGGACCTCATGTAATTTATATTACAAAGTAAAACATTGTTTAACTTCACTACAGCGGAGTTATACAACTACACGTGTGCATACAGTCAAGGTGTAGTGAGGCGGTCTTGAGGGAGGAATGCTTGAGGTCAATGTTTAATGATCCGAACAGGAAGGCCAATGGTTATTTAAACACAGGCCGCGTGAGCCCGGCTTAGTGAGGCCTGTGAGCTGGATCTCAAGTTGCTCAAATATTAATGCGAACAACAACTACCGCTCCACTATACGGTAAAGAACGAACATTATTTTGTCCATCTTTGTATTGATTTGCACAATTATGACAAGTACGTTTAGTCTCGTCTTGGTTTCCTTTCTCTATAAAATATGTTTACACTTTTACCACTCTTATTTTAACCAAATTTTAAATGCACTTGTCGACGAACAACTAAATAATGTGTTATCGGAATAACAAGGTAAATATAAATAATCAGTGTGAATAATATTGTGTTGTGACTAACGTTATTGTAAATTTGTATAAAAAACTATTAATTTTTCCGAAACAATACTCAGAAGTATATAGATAAATAATGTAAGAAATAAATATTTGATAAATTGATTATTTGAAAGCACGACTGAAGTATGAGAGACTTACAGGACGTCTTGAAATGCCTTATTCAACCCCAGCCTGTGAAGTTTTTAATAGGGACAAAACTCATACAGATAACTTGCAGCTAAATACATTTTTTTGCCACGGTATTTATGGGAATTACAAAAATAACGTGTAAGTTATTAGAAACAAATGTTGATACGAATTACCATAGTATTTTTTTATCCCAGCTAAGCCTAAATGGGGTGTAGGAAATGATAATTTAACGCTGAATAACGGTAGAAGTTTTTAAATTGCCTGTCATCACATCTATCCAGATTTACACGCAACATCAACAATAAGCGATGCGCTTCATGAAGTTGCGTTGTACTGTTTCGTTTTTAAACTAATCAAAATATGTACGAGTAACTAGTTTTCAAAACTTGGATCGATATGTTTTAAGGTAGATAAGATTTTCTTTTGATTTTTATATGAACAAATCTAAATTTAAATATCCACTGTTCTATAAACAGTTGTTCTTGAATTTTTACTTTATACACTTTTTTAATTGCTGATGGCATGAGAAGAAGTATAACTTTGCTTCGTTTAGACAAACAGGGTCTCCTATAGTATGAAATAATACTCATGAAAATTTTAATAATTCTTTATGAGAGAGAACATAAAAGTGTACCCTCATCTTAAATTACGAAGTATGGTTTCTTGTCACCAAAGATAACCTTAAAAAGTTGATTGGTTTAATTATTTCAATTTTATTAATAAATCCGATAATAATCAGTCTCAACAAATATACTGTAGCATCGATACAGGAATATACATAATTAGTGAGACAATGATTTAAAATCAAATAAATATGTATAATCTGTGATACTAATTTCATAATATCGTTTTAGTTATTTTAAGTTAAAAAATGTAAACACACAATAAGACTAATAGCGCGTAAAAAAACTTTTGGTTAAAGAACTTTTATATAGTATTAGGCAAACGCCGAAAAATACAATTGATTTATTTATACAAATTGTTGCATGATGTGTGATATTTTAAAGTTTTAAAATGCAAACGATGTAATAGTATTACATATTACATGTTAAAAGAAGGGGCAATTTGGTTTGCTTTTTTGGGATGTGAACAGAGAGATTTATGTTCTTTAGGAAAATTCAGAGAGTAACTACAAAATCCAATTAGCCATTAATTATTATGATAAAAACTCATACTTTTCTCCTTAGTCAATAGCTATGAAAAAAGTTTGGGAAAAAATATTTTCAAGTTCACGTTAAAATATCATGTGATTTTTCTTGACATTTAGCTCATATTTGTCAAATAGGAGTGAAGTTATCTTAAAATATATCGGTTTGCGGCCTTCCAAGACTGTTTATAATCGCTTAACTCACATTAGCCGTTATCCGTCAACCTGCTTCCAGTTTATATATCTTTAACATTCTGTGTCTTTATCTGATAAATACAGATTCTTAAAAATTTAATTCAAGAATATATTTTTTAAATTTTGATTAATTGTTTCCAATAATTGTATTTTAACGATTGACCTTATACACAGTTTGTAGGTAGAAGCAAAGCTTGTGATTCCCGGGCTTTTGCCCGCATCGGGTAATTCTATGCCGGAAACCCTTTGACCCTCGACACCACGTCCGCTCCAAGCTAAGGTAACTTAAGTGGACAGAATAAGGACAAACATAGTTCCTTGGGGCAAACATCACTGTGACGGGAGTTCAAACATAACCGAACAACTTGGTTGGAGTGTAAATTATCCAATAACAAATGTACAGCATGTCTTTAATTACAAGTGATATACATTAATGCCTGGGTCGGGAGTTGTGTAATGTTTGCTTTCATATCAGGTTTATTGTAGGTTAAGATTTAAAGTTTTGAGTAACCATTATGCATCGGCTGATCTTTACATATAACGTTGAAAGAAACTGAATGAGTGTTGCTTTCACATATAAGGAAAGGAAATAAAGCATTATTGTGTAAGAACAATCCAAATTAAAAAATTAAATTACACCCGGTAATTATTAAAATATTAAAATAAACATTTTATTCTGAAAAACGTTGTTTTTAATAAGTGTAATGGTTTATTAGAGTTTAAAATAGAAATCATTAATTAAGGAATTATTTATTTATTATTAATTGTTCATCCCGGGTTTTTAAGATTTCTCAGAATAAGTGTCCTAATTTTAATAGATGTTTTTGAAATGCCTCTTTTCCACCAATTTTGGCGGTTTTTTCTAAAGATAACACGTATTTGTTTTATTATTAGTTTGTGTGTTTTATCTTTAGTAAAACATAATTTTATTGAAGTCTTAAAAAGTGTTGATATTCATTTTAGATACGTAATATACGTATTTATCTTATACATAAATAATATTGTACATTTGAATAAACAATATTAATAGCATGTTAGTCCCTTTAAAATTGAATGTTTAACTAAATTAACTTGGTTCACTTATATATACTACGAAATAAAATCTAATATATTATTTATGTTTTCTGTAAACTATATTAAAGTTATATTTCTTATTGAGTTATGAAAAATTTCATTTGAATACAAGCCTATGTAATTCAAATAATTAAATGTTACATTTCAACGCTATACAGGCAGTGACTATAAAATACTTGTCTCCATCTTTCACGTCAACAAAAAGAACTCATCCGAGTGGCATGTATGTATTTTACAGTTAAATTACAAACGAATACTCCAATTAAAATCAACAATATGTTTTGTTTGTACATACCGATGATTTATTAACAAATGTTTTAAATACTCGGTTGGCATATCATATAGCTTTCTTTGTCTAACATTTGGATCGTGCCCTTGAAACATGCTTTAGAATTAAAGTAATTCAGTTTATAAGTAATTGTTTACTGTTCTTCTATAACAAAATACAAACATTATCTCTGGTTGGGAAAGAATACAAACATTAAATGTTAATCATACATTTTACCCATACATGCTACCCATTATTTGCTTTTAAATGTTAATTGACATTCAAAATTTTAAAAACAAATCAAACTTTCTTACTATGAATACAGACATTTTTATGAAATGAACTTTTTATGAGGTTAAACGCCGAGGCGCGTACAGCGCAGTGGGTCTGACATTGACGCATGGCCGCTGCAAGATAGATTATGCGTTGCTTCTAAACATATTTAACAAATAGTGACCAAAGTTCTATACTTCCAAACATACTATACACAAGATCTTCTACCCGATTGATAATAATAACAACATATTTGAGTGCACCGGGTGATTTAGGTAAAATTACTAACTAATAGATACATGCAGTGTGTTAATTAAGTATGGAACATAAATTTAATCCCTTTTATTATTACTGATAGAAAAGAGCGGTTTACAGTATTTGTTTGCAAATAACTAGGGTTGTTTTTTATGTGGTGAGGGTCATAACTGTTAAGATATAACCGTATTGAGTGACCACTCATTATAAATCTGTGTATCATTAATTGATTGTTTCAATAAAATTGAAATTTGACGACCCAAAACCAAAAGGCGGCTGTAAACGTGTTCTATTAAATGGTTTATACCGCTTTTAACGGTTAGTTTGCAGATATTAGAACCTAGATTGTGGCGGTCGTCTTTAATCATTATTACCGTTCAAACTGAGGTATGTAAATATATACTCTATTTACAACTGTTATTAACTTCCCCCTTACAGCCCGAAAAGTTAGAAACAGTTCATGATGTTTGATTGATTTTTTTGTCACGCACCCCTCGGTCACAAGCAAATTTGCTTCGCCCAATAGCCTCTTTTCCGGATGGCCCACTCGTGTAAAGGCCACTTCACACTGGCCGATGTAACATTACGTTATGTGATAGGACGTGACAGACTTTTTAAAATGAGGCAATTCACACCGCCGAAAAAAACGTATCCAAACCATCTAATCGCAGAGGATCGTGAGCCATGACTGACCCACCACTATGTCACGCCTCACTATAGTATTTGTTGTGACATTTTGTTGATCGCGGGAGGGGCGGACCAACTGCCTTCCCGGTTGGTCAGCTGTTTGACGAAAACGTCAACGCTAGGCCTCGGTTCCTCAGAAGGATAGTAGCATAGAAAAATAAATCAGGTACAGAAGTGTCACGAAGTAGGGAATAAGCGTACACGGGTATCATGGAAATGCAAGCGCTGTCGCGTCGTTCAAGTCTGAGTTAGCGGTGCCTTGTTGCCAAGTCGGGCAGTGCGGGATTCCCAAATTCCCGCAGGGAGCAATCTCGGTCGCTTCCGCCACGGCCACGGCATCGGTAGGCGGTAAGGCTGATCTGATAAACGTGTGGCTGTGTGGCAGTGGAGATCACTCTCCCGTTGTATGCACAGGAAGTGGAGGATGTGCACAAATCTCGTTTCGAACTGATCTGGTATTTATTAAATTTCTGGAATGTTATTATTACAGAAGGATAAAACATGAACTGCATTAGACAAATTCAACCTTTTAAATTCCATAAATTGCAATGATGATTAACAATAAAATACCCCCGTTGCATCAAACCTGCATACTCAGAGAATTTCAAATGGTACTTCACTACGTCATGAACCACTTACCAACTTTCATCAAAGCATATTCATAAATAAGTGCAATATGAAATTTTATTTATTATTCATAAGAACAACATTAGGACTGAGTATGCAGGTTTGCTGCATCAAGAACAACTAAAATCTGTTTTTTTACAAATAAAATAGATCACCATAACATAAAGCAACATTTCAAGTTTTACTAATTTATATTCATAAACAAGCAAGATATCACTTGTTTCTTATCCTCCATGAGAATAACATTATAGCTACTGAGTACGCAAGTTTGCAGACTTGGGGACCACAAAAAATTGGTTTTAAATGCAAATATCAGTACGAAAAAAAAAGTTGTTTAAATATCAGTAAAACCTAAACAAATGAAGCCACATTACAAGTTTCGTCAATATATGTTCAGTAATAAGCGAGATATAACATTTTACTCTCTCCATAAGATTAACATTGGGCAACGTATTATGTTTAGCACTTTCAATATCTTGGTAACCAATTGACGTAGAGTGATGATAAAAATACCAAATTGTTTGTTTTTGTAAGCTGAATTCAATGGTACAAACTAAAATTTGGGTTTATAAAAAATTAAATGTAAAAAGTTAAAACAAATTTTGGGGTACAAAACCTGCTTTGAAATAGAGCGACCTGTCTGGTTTTCCAACTCATGAAAATAGACGCTGCCTTACACGTTTATACAAAAGGCATGTTTACGAAAGTTATCATGCCTACGGACACACACACACACACACACACACACACACACACACACACACACACACACACGCGCGCGCACGCACACGCACACACGCATACATGGTGTTTTTGGCACCTGGGAGCCTCAAAACAAATGTTATCATGGTCCCGGGCTAGGTCTTACCATGCCGACTACGATAATAGCTTCTTCCCTATTGGGGAAATTCGCTAAAACTATTAAAATTATTAAAAATATATGCATCTTTCATCTAAATAATGTGTACCGTAAGAATAATTCTAAATTAATATCTCGATTATTTATGAATGTATATTGATGAAACTTGGCCTGTGGCTTCACCTAGTACCGGTATATTGATATTTGCATAAACAATTTTTGTTATTGTCCCCGTAGCAGCAAACCTGCATACTCAGCCCTAATATTATTCTTATGGAGAATAAATGAAGTTTTATCTCTCCCTTAGTTATGAACATAAATAAAAAATAAAACTTGGTATGTAGCTTCACCTGGTTAAGTTATATTGATAATTGCACAAAAACATATTGTTTATATTTCTTGATGCAGCAAATCTGCGTACTCAGCCTTTAATGTTGTTCTTTAGGAGAATACTGTACATAAAATGCAGAGTGTATATAACATGTTGAAATGTTAGCAGCCGATGCCATACAAATTTACTATAAATTCACTGAAGAAATTAGCTCTTCACGTAGGAACAAGTTACTGTAAAATATTAAATTCAGTAATAAAATGCATTACAATTTAATCGTGAAACATAGTTTACTTTTAAAATTATGATTTAACCTATTTTCTGTAACCCTTTATTTATAAATCAGGGTATGTTTATAAAACATACAGAGAGAGCTTAAGCTTTTAATCTTATTACTGACGTGATGAAACCATACACGAAAACTAACCTCGAACTAAAAAATGTTCAAAGAAATCGTCAGTCAACATTAAACGTACTAGTATCTCAGAAGATTTTAAATGTATTTTTAAAGTTGGTAAATCGATAAATTAACATTGAGGCAAAATCTTTAGCATCATTGAATAGAAAACTAAACAGAGAAGTAGATAATGCGAAGAGCGCGTAAACACTGCACTCAATACGACAAGCGCCAAGCAGGGCGAGGGAATTTTTCCCTACCGGTTGGGCCGGCCGGCCAGCCGGCTGGAGTGCACAGACAGGCAACGTCGCTTGGCCGGTTTTGCTCGTATGATCTGGCCGGTTGAATTAACAATTTTGTGTTAGCAAATTTTAGCATTACGTGACACTTCTATACCTGCTTTATTTTTCTATGATAGTAGTTTTGAATAGGTATTGACCTTATTTTGTTTACTACGATTGTATATTTTCTTATTGCCGTCATTCAATGTGTTCTGTGGCCATTTGGTATCAAAAGCTAAGCTTTAGCCCACTCGTCTGAGGTTACGTTTTGTCAATTTTCAATTAGCTAAATAAGTTTTTTTTATTCAGATAAAACGTTGTTTTCGACCACATGATTCAATATTTTTCATCACTGATTTACTCATTAAAATCAACTCAAACATCATGTTTCTTTATGTTAAGAGCCTTCTATCCATTTTTAACCAGAACTGTTCTCAAAACCTTTTTTCATGGAGGCCTGGCAAATAGCAGCACTGTTTTTGACCAGTGTTTTGCTTAGCTTTGAAAGGGGGCAGCTGCCCCACCTTGCCCCTCCCGCGGATTTTCTTCCTTGTAACTTGTTGTCTGCAATGCAAAGTTTAAGTTATTATCCTGGGAAGCAACCCCCGACTTTTAGTTTAGTTTGTATGCCTTGAGTTTACCTCTCAAAGTAGCCAAAACTGCCTAAAATCCATGTTTTCCCTGTTACCTATTTTTGTAGGCTTAAATTAAGGCCTTCTGCCTAACAATTGTGTACCACTCACTTAAATGTTGTGTTAGTATTGTTTTGTGTCCCATGCCATTTATGTAGTGTTTCGTTTAATTTTGAAAAGACCCTGAGTAAAAATAACATCTAGGCCTAAATCAGCCAAGTTTTTTTAAGGGATGGAATTTCTCGATTAAATTTATCTTTGGTAGTCTTCA
Organism: Allygus modestus; assembly: GCA_963675035.1. Taxonomy (NCBI): domain Eukaryota; kingdom Metazoa; phylum Arthropoda; class Insecta; order Hemiptera; family Cicadellidae; genus Allygus; species Allygus modestus. The sequence continues at coordinate 100,326,264 of OY776111.1, read as the reverse complement.
CGGTTAGTTTTTTTTTACAATTGCTCGTGGCGTAAGTCTGGGAGCCCTCTTCCCGTCTTGCGCGTATGGTAGCACGCTTCTAGGTTAAGTTCTGGGGCGAGGGCTGGCAGAGGGGCTCAATCGCTCGGGTGCGATCGTTTATTTAGAAACGTACTTTTAAAGCCGCGTCGGTGGCCTCGCGCATATGCATTTAGCCACTTGTCCTCTCACTCCATGTGCTCCGGGGCTCTCAGGTTGCTGCTGAAGGGTTTTGACTATACTATTTCTATTTTTGCTTGTTTGTTTGGTTATTATAATCATGGATCATTTTATTGATGAGGTAGGTGACCAACTACTGTTGTGGGATTGTAATTTTATTTTTGTTGTGGGATCGGAGAGTTATAGGGACACTAATTTCAAGTATTTGCCTTTGAAGAAATGTATGGTGAACTCGGAAAAGACAGTCAGTTTACATTAAAATGATTATTATTATATTATTATGGCTTAATGGCCAGAGCAGTACGTAAAAGTTTGTATACCTTTACAAGTCAGTTAAAAATTATATGAATAAATAATACAATAATATAGTGTAACATGGTGTAATATAGTATACTTGAATTAAACATAACTATTCTCACATTTATTTCCGGAGAACAGAATTCAGTGCATGTAGGGACACTTTTTCAAGAATGGTTTTGAGTCAGTGCACCTGTGGCATTCCTCTTTTAAAAACTAATTCTTAAAATTATAGAAACAGTCGAAGTTAAAATCCTCGATGTAGTATGTAGTGGTTTTACCTAACTACTTTATTGTATAGGAAAAAGTTTAACTTTCCTGTAAATTTTCTGATATGAAGTACGGCATATATGATATTCTAAATAATAATATATATAGCTTTTTAAAGTACGCCTACATAATTTAATCTAAAAGAATACTAGGACTAAGTATTATTACAGAGATAAAATTGGTGTTCTAATTTAACAGTTATTTTTTTATATCCGTTGACTTTAATTTTGCTGATTTACTTTGGCCAAAAATAAAATAAAAATGCCCTTATCGATGGGACTTTACATGTAGCATGATACACTGCGGCAAATTTGTATTTGTTTTTAAAACGTTTACAGCAGACGTTTAAGCAATATTTAACACAATTTTGTTATTTAGTCAACGCAATATATTCTTGAAAACGAAAACACGGTTTACAAGGGATCCTCCCACTTTAAACGTTTGTATCAGTGACTGACGAAATAGTCGGGGGAAAAAATTTGAAAACTTGGATCAGTACCTCGCGGACGACTCTTGCGGTGTGAATTGGCCACGTGTTACGTTACCATACCGGACGTTATGTGACAGATCTCGGGGTGAAAAAACCTTAAGGCCTATTCACCTGTCAGTAACGCAATGTCCATTCAGACAGTGCTTTTGTCATACACACCTCTGATGCATTTTTTATATGTCCAATATGGTGTCCCATCCAGCCCATTTTGTTGTACCCAATGCCGACCTCTGTACTAGTATAGACCAGTCAGAGAGTCGTCGAGGGCCTCTAAATGATATGGTCAATTTTGATTACAATTATGGTATTTACAGAGTTTGAAATAATAAATTATTAGCATTTAATTTATTATTTGCAGTTCAACCCTTTTGAGTACTGATGTTTTTTTTTCTCAAAACCACTTCTTCAAAGCTATCCTTAGATTCAGTTTATAAATATTAGTCCCAACATTAATTAAAATATACTTAATAAGTATGGAACATATTTGGCCAGTTCATAGTTTAACTGCGATTAAAATTCATCAAAATTAATTGATTTAAGCAAGCTATTGATTAGTTGCTGTAATATAATATGTATAGTATTTCAAATACGATATAAATTTTAATAAGTTTATGGTTTATAGTATGGTGTATACCTAATTAGTGAATTCTGGAGATTTTGAAGAATATAAATATTGTACTTAGTAACTAACCCTTAACAGCATTTATAAACTATTACTTTATCTGTATTGCTTTTTGAAGCTTGATCTTTATAGTATATAATATATCAAGATTTTAATCCACTTCCAGTGTCAAGCAAAAGTAAATATTTTATCAGCCACGAAACAGCGACAATGTCAGAGGCAGCAGTCATTCATCTTGGTGAGAATATTGCTCGAGACGCTCAGTTAGGGCCTACTTAAAGTATAATAAATACTTTACTGATTAAACAAATTAACATTTGAGATTTTCTATAACTTACAAATTTTGTATGAACAAGCTCTATGTAAATAAAATGTCAACCTCAAAGTATAAATACTAACCTTCTGATAATCAAAATATTATCATATTTTCCCTTTTCTTACCTTGTCGACCCAAAATTGTTCTGTACAACCCACATAGAAAAACCTTAGCAATTAATGGCAACCAAAGAACCCAACACAACTAACGCCCAAATAATACTTGGCCCATAAATATTCCGTAGATCGATCCCACTCTTTACTTAGACTTAAGAAGGAATTGTTATTTGAATGCAATGTTAGATATGGGTATGGTACTTTGCAGGATTGCTTGAAACAACTACTCAAATACTAAAGGTCGCCCATGCATGCTCATTGCTCTAATTCCAATTAATATTTATATATATGTTTTTTTTTAATAGCCCAAATATTTTTGGAAGTATTTTTGTTAACGGTTATTTACGTTTTTGGGAGTTCTGAATTCGAATTTTATGCTTTCCATCTCGAGAAAGGTCAGGTTCACTGAGAAAATCACTAAGCCCTTAATATTCTGCACTTATTTAAGTCTTTGATGTATATCTTGAAAACTAGGAGTTCTATCAAACAAACGTTATGGTACAAAATTAAATAGGTCTTCATTTTATACAAAACTCATACAACTGTATTTTTAGAACAAATACTTGCCTATAGGTGATAGAACGCACTGAAAAAGGGCGACTTTAAGGACAATCTGGCTCGACCGAGAGAAACGCCTTCTAAGACTCTCTTAGTTTGCAGGTCCGTTCTAGTTTTACTATGGCATGCTATAAAACGAATTAATTGCATAATCACTTTATTAATGTTAAAAATAAGGCATGAGTTTAAATATTAAAATGTTAACTCTTACTCAAACTAAATCGAGTTAAAAGATGGTAAAGGTGTAGTACTATACCATTTTTTATTCAAATCTATGTTTATAAGATAAATAAATTTAACGTAATATAATTGACAAATATATATTTTAGTCTTATATAGTGTTAAAGGCTAGATTAGAAGGTGAGGGTTGAACTGCAAATGTTAAACATTTGTTAAAATAAAAATAATTAAGTATATATTTAATTCCTTCTGATATTCCCTTATATGGCTTGGAAAGTGTATTGTCATTGTTAAAATTGTTTGTAAAACAAAATTAAAACGAGATTATGCCATTTCTAGTAAAACGAAGAAAAATGGGACTGGATAACTGTTGTTAAAGAATGGGAATTGGATTATTTTGATAAAGAAAATAAATAAATCGTCATCATTTTAGAATTGTATTATTTAATCACAAATTTTAGTACACGACAAATTGTCTAATTGTTTTTGTATTGTCTTTCTAAAGGAATAAATATAAAAATAATAAATTGATTGTTTCTCCACTTCTCCATTTTGAAATCTCAAAATAACCCTGAATCACCTGAGCCATTTTTATGAATATCAGATTTTGATTAAAACAAATTGTTTTCATGTGTAAGGATGTGCTACCAGATTACTGAAGGGAATATATAAATAGTCTCTCTCGAAATGCAATTTTGGAATAGTATTTACCTTGTGACAAAACTAGCTGTCACAACAAACTGTTTCAAGGCTCACGGAAAATCTTATTGATGTAGCACCTATAGTTCCGTATACTGTGTAGAGTCAGCAGCAATGCAACATATTTTCAGTTTTCTTGAAAATAGTGACCAGGAATGCCAATTTATCATTACAGAATTGATGAATGAGATTGAAGGTAAATTCCGTACTCATTGAAAGGCAGCAAGACACTTTATGTAGTAGGCACATAGGTTGCCATAAATTAAATACCCCCGTCGCAGAAAACCTGCACACTCAGCGAATATAAATTTATCTTAATACCACATAAAGCCACATACAAAGTTTCATCAATATACATTCATAAATAAACGATTTATGACATTTTAATTATTCTCCATAAGAATAACATGGCGGCTGAGTATGCAGGTTTGCTGAAATAAAGAACACTAAAAATGGGTTTTTATACAAATATCAATATAACTCAACTAGTTAAAGCCACATACCAAGTTCTATTAATTTATCCTATGCTCTAAAATGAGTAAGGTTTGCATGCTTGCTTGCTTGCGACACTGATCTCAAAAACGGCTCCAACGATTTCCTTCAAATGTTCGAGATAACTAATTTCTGGGATAAAAATAAGTTCTCGACAGGCCTCATGCCCAGGAAAAATCAAATAATAAAAAAAAAACTCAAATTAAAAGTTAAAAAAATTACATTTGGAGTTTAAAATCAAAACAAAAGAATTGTAACAGCTGTTCATAATCAACCAGGGAACTGTCAAAGTAATACTCATGTTGTTTATGATTATTAACATGTGGTTTCCTGAGAGCAGAGATTAAAAGATTTGAGTAAAGATTACATATATATAGAAGTAAAATAAATCAAAGGGATATTGAGCTATAAATAACAACTGGAGGGACCTTCAAAATGTAGAAAAGAGGCACACGAGTTATACAAATCTGATTATCAGTAGGGGGAAGTGGTGAAATATTACTCCGAGCCATCTAAACAAACTGACTTTCCTTCCCCGAGCAAAGCTTGGCCCCCAAGGTACTGTTCATAATTAAAGGAGATAACACGTTACTTAGAAGAATAACATAAGAATAACATGGGGCTGAGTATGCAGGTTTGCTGCTGCAGGAACTATCGGCCAAAAAATTGATTTTTGTGCAAATATTAATAGACAATGATGAAATGAAGCAATATACCAAGTTTCGTCAGGATAAGTTGATAAATAAGCGAGATAAACAATTTTTCTTATCCTCCATAAGAATAACATTGGACAACGTACTGTGTTTAGCACTTTAAATATCTCAGTAACCAATTGACGTAGAGCAATTAATAAAACACCAAATTGTGTGTCTTTTTAAGCTGATTCCAATGGAAACAAATACAATTTTACTTTTTCAAAAATTATATGTAAAAAACTCAAAAACCCGTTTTTGAGGTACAAACCCCTCCAAAATACCCCTTCGGATAGGTTGATATGTCTGGTTTTCGAACTTAAAGTCATAAATGCTGCTTTACACGTTTGTACCAAATTTCATCAGAATCGTACCTTTTTTACGAGAGTTATCGCACCCACGGACACACACACACACACACACACACACACACACACACACACACACACACACACACACATATATATATATACAGTTTGGAACGAATGGTGTTTTTGGGGTCTGGGGACCTCAAAACGAAGAGTTATTATGGTCCCGGGCCTAGGTCTTACCATGCCGACTACGGTAATAGCTTCTTCCCTATAGGGGAAATTCGCTAAAACAAATTGTCGAATAGTCGGAACTGCATCTGCTATTGTTGTTGTTGCTATCATTGATATAAGGTCGTCCCAAGTATACAGTATAATACCTTTGACTATACACCTGTAGAAATTCTTTACGAAAACTTTGCTTTAATTATTATTGTTGATGATTCATCAAGAACTGCTCAAACAGGAAAATTAGCTCTACGTTTACACTCTTCGTGACATCGAACACAAATAAACGAATGCGAAGTACGGGCGGTGCTATTTTACTAGGCCGGTGCCTAACTAGACGGTGCCTAACAACTAGGGTTATAATTATTAAGTACAGCTAATAGAAAGTTATAATATGGGGATACTGAATATTAAAAATTAAGTGCTATAAGACGCTCAGTGAAATAACAAACGAAGGTATTCGGATAGCAACTCAAGACTCTGTGTATATCACGGCTAACAATCGCGCGCTTCCTGTAGCTTGTACGACAGGAATTCCTGCACGCAAAACACAAGTCATATAGTAGCTAGGAGACCGTTATCTTGTTTGGATCCAGTTTTAATTAATCACAACATGCACAGTGTGTCACAGCGTAGCATATTTTTATAGAAATAAACCAAAATTACACAACAAAATTATAAAACAATTTAAGTAATTTGTTTGTCGTTTAGGATTTATACTTAGCCAAAAACTAATACGAGTAATTACAATGTTAGTAAAGCACAGAAAAAACTGAATGAAACCTACCAGATATAAACACAATAGGTGTAATATTTTTCTATTATTCAAACATCTCAACTTTAATAATGTATAAAATACAAACAACTATGCAGTATTGGTTTTATTATTAATACGGCAAACAAATCTTTAACGGCCCAAATTAACGTAGTTAACGTTAACAACACTTCTATTGGTTAAGAGGAAATTAAAGGTGCAATTAATCTATCTTTATCACAGTGGCACTTGATAACTTTCCTGTGTTGGTTGTGCTCTACGAACTGTCATACTTTTAACTTATGACACGATGACAATTCTTTATAAAGATCAGAGCCACAGTGTCAGTGTAGGAAGGTTCGCCGCGCTTGGAAGGCTTCCCACATCATTCGCCCGCAATTCGAGTTTTGTTCACGTGTCTGCCAGATTTATATCTCTGTTGGCTAGAATTATCATATCTATATTATCATTCACGTTCACGCATAGAAACATTGAGATTCTCGGGAATTTATTTCTTCAATTCGTCACCCATTCTTAGCATACAACACTATCATAATAGCAAACAACATAGCAAACAACACTATCTATAATATTATCACTTACCAATCACTGTATTTTTTTAATAAAAACATTATCAATTTAAGCATTGCTATGTGTACAATTTGTTGATATTTAGTAATCTTTTAATGGCCTTGTTTAATTGCAATAATGGTGTTATATGGCAATCTAAATTGAAATAATATTTTTTAGTTAGGTACTTAATGTATTCAGAATTGCGGTATAGAACCGTTGTGTTAGAATTCAGCACAATTATAAGACAGTTGTTGTCTGGGACACTATTAAAGATGGTTTTATTTATTGAAATGTGACCTTTATTATACATTTGTACCCAGTTTACAATTTTATTTTGATGATAAACTACCATTATTGTTTTTACATGTTTGACAAAAGTATTCATACAAAAAAAAACATAAAAAAGCATAACACTGTGTAATTTGGTCCCAAGTATCTTTTTTTTAAATTTATAAGCACAATATGAAATTTGACTTTGTTTACTTATGTACGGTACAGACATGATGTTATGGCCAGGTAGGTGGCAGGGGGTACGGAGGCACGGCCACCCTACATTTTCTCAATTAGTGAAATGTGATGGTATATAACGATCACCTGTCAAACATCTTTAAATAAAAACTAAACAAATGCAGCTTTGTCTAATGAGAAGTGTGAGGAAGGAGTGTGGTGGAGGTAACATTCCCTCATTTTCTTTTCCCCTCAAGTAGCCAACTAGTCATCTCAACGGAGAATTGCAAATTAAAACTGATCTAATGTTTGAATGATGTGTTTTATGTAAGGCTGCTTAATCAAACCAGTTTAAAAGGATTTTGTTTAAATTTTAGTTCTAATAAGATGAGTATATGTAGTAAATTTAATAATTTATCTATAAATTGAAAAAAATCAAGGTTTTAAGCCTCTTTAAGATGTTGAACTAATATATACCTAGTTAATTTGTTTATTATTCGTACGATATTTGAGTAACGTTTATTATTCGAAGATATCGTCATATATGTTAGGCGTAAAAAGTAAACAAAGTCTATTTGCCTAAAGAAAATGATTTTTTGTGTTTAATTTGTGCTGTACATTTTATTTTATTGGACAAGGAATTGATAATATATGTCAGCACGTTCAATATGACTAATTCACTGAGTTCACCATAGTATTAATAATTTGCTTCATTGAATATTTTTGTTCATCCCAAATAATACACGGTTAAGATGAGTGTGATAAGGCTCTGGGAAGAAAAACAACGTCAAAGTAAAATGATACAATAAAATTCAGAATATTAACTGTTGTATGTATATATTTTTTTAAATTATAAACAGTGTATGTACATTAAATTAGAGCGATTGGTGGTTTTGGCACTTAGGGGCTTCAAAGCAAAATGCTATCATGTTCTTGGGCTTAATTCTTCCAATGAAACCAACGGGTTTTCCCTAAAATGGCGATTCGCTAAAATATGTTTACACTAGAAAAACTTAAAGGATTACCACATGAAAAACTATTAATCGCTTTACGGACTAGTAACACAAAAATTTATGATTTTTTTATTTAAACCCCAAGGGTATAATGTTTAAACCAACGCAACGTACATAATAGTGACCAGATATGATTTTTAATTGTTGAAAAGAGTTCAGTCAATTTCCGTAAAATTGATCTAATATTATTTACGAAGAATAAACTTGAGTATATCATCAATGCCAATGCTTCATATTTACTTTAGTTTTATTGTTATTGCGTTTAACATCTCAAAACATGTTTATTTAATTTAACCTAGTTTATAAAGCATAGAACGTTTCATTGAGATTGAGGATTTTTATAAGATTGCCGCCGTTACGAGAGAGACGCCAATTTACTTTACGACGCTATTTTCGGATAACAGCTTTCAAGATGAAACCTTTCACACCCTATAAATAAAAAATATATATACATTTTCTTTGTTTAAATTTCACAGTATTTAAATTCAGTTTATTTATTTAAACCCGCATCAATAAATAGTTTAAATTAAGGATAATGAAGGAAGTAACTATACAATTACTATAAAAGGCACTTCTAGCTATACACAGATTTGTAGTAGTTTATAAGTTTTAGTCCCAAAATATATTGGGGGAAACCAAGATAAGGAAAGCAAAGGTTAATAATGAATAAGGAATATAGATCCTAAAATAATGTGAAGGGCCATCCATATTTTTGTTCTTTATGAAAGGAGCAACACAAATTAAGGACAATTTTTATGAAAATGGTGCACATTTTTAAAGTATATGATTATTATAATTATAATTAAAAATAAGTAATACATAAAAAATAAATTAATTCATAATTATTTATAAATTATTAAAAACGCAAACTATTGAATAGCAGACTACAACACAAAATTGTTTTGTTCATTCTATGATAGTAGAATTCATTTTGGTCCTTTATTCAATTTAAATTAATAAAACAGTTGTTAAGAAGACTTACACCCCAGGCATGTCCTTTATTTGTTATATTAACATTATTCCTCTTACATATCTAGACACCTTTCGGTTTCTGGGATTCTAAAATCGTGCGTTGTGCGTTCTTAGATAAATTAAATGACTATTTTATATTAACTGGATTTAATAAGATTTATTATTGTTATTCGTAATAGTTTTAAAACGGAATATTGATTAATCTATTATAAAATTATAAATAAGAGGTGGTTTGTGTCTGTCTGTCTGTGTGTCTGTGTGATGTTCCAGATAAACGCAACAACTACTGAACCGACTGAACTGAAACTTAACACAAATGTAGATCTTGAACCCGTGCAACACATAGGCCTAATCACTTCCTTAAAATCCCCTCGGGCTTCGCCCCGTAAACGTCCTAAGTTTCAATGTTTACATTTCGAAAGAAAGTAATCATTCAGAAACTGTAATGCAATTAGCTGTGGATACTTCCATTGGATAGCTTAAAGAGCAGAAGCAAGAACAGCTGTTTCAAGATCTCAACCTTTCTAACCCGTGCGAAGAATGAATATATCAGCTAGTTATAATTATTGTCAGTCTATTGGAATGTTATATAAATTAAAAGTGGGTCCTTATTAAAGCGATGGGTACATAATTCTTTACAAATTTATATTAGTCTTCCTAAATAACTAAAATGTCCACTTCCAACATAAAATGTTTAAAGTCGAGGGAAATAATACGTAATGTTAAATAACAAACCATGGATGTTAAATAATTAGAATAATGGATGCATTTGAATAAAGGAAAGAGGTACTAATGATTGTATGTGAGAATTGTACGAAGGAAGGAAAAATATATTGATGGAGAGAAATTAAGGAACTATAATTCCAAAAGACGAACAATTAATAGAATTGTATATAATAACAATGTCATTATGTGTGTTTAAAAATAGTGATAAAGAAATTACCTAAACTAAACATTTGAAAAAATTATTCTCATTAATAATCATAGATAATCATTGATATGTAAACTATGAGACACTATGGAACGATGGTACACTTGATTGCGGACTCCCTCTCTCTTTTTCATGTACGTAACACTGAAAAACTGTACTGCACCTCTTAATTTACAGGGTGTCCAGGTCCTATAACTTCTCGTATTTATCCTGCTCCTTAATTATTTCAGAAATTTGACTGTGCGTTTGCTGGGTTAAAGGGCAAGATGATATTTTGGTGGTATTAATTCGGTGGTAGAACATGATAGCGACATGACATGATGGACTAAAGAATATTTTATTGTGATTGAAATAGGTTTATTACGTAAAATATAAATAAATGTGAATTAAAAAAAAAACAGTTAGGTATTTAGGTTGAATTATTAATGAATAACGGTTGAACTCAGCAAAAGGTCTCATAAAACCGATATTAGTCACTAAACCACCTTGCAATTTGTCTCAACTCGGAGTTATTTCTTATGAATGGCTGAGTATTATAGGAGATTTATCGAGGATGCAACTAACTTGCTAAAACGACTATACTTCTTTTAAGAACAGGAGCACAGTGGAAGTGGTATTTTGACTGTTTTATAACCTAAGACAAAATGAAACGTCTCCAACGTTTCTTGTTCACCGTCTTACCACAAATGCAAGTCCGAGAGGAGTTAACGATATTATATATATTTTAATAAGAACATGGGGTTGCATGTTTTCTCTTTTATGCAAACTCCTAAAAATATTGTTGGGTTGGTTGCAAAATGACTTGATTGTTTGCCAGTCGGTTTATTTAAGAACAATTTTAATGATTCTCCAACATTGTGCTAAGTCCTGTGTTAGCTCTTTGAGTCTCTCAGTAACCAATTGATTGATATTCTTAATTCTTGTATATTTCATTATAAGGTGAAATTCCGCACAACGAGCGTTCACACAATGTTTCTTTTGTCAAAACGAGTATTGTTGGGGTTTTCCGACTTTCCAGGAATTTTCCACAAAATTCATGATAAACCAAAGAGAAATACAAAATCCTTCCTGACTGGAGCCCCCTCTTTAATTTTATTTGGTTGGGGAAATAATGAAAAAACGCCTAGCTTAATAAAACAAAATTAAATGAACAATCGATCAAATTTTGCTTTGTTTTTAGGTGCTACATTAATGAATAGATGGTAAAACATCAAAGATAACTACTTGAAGTACGTGATTAAACAGAGATATCCGTCCAACAGCCAAGATTAAATACGTCTAGGCAGAAGAGCTATCTATATATTTAAAGCCGTAAGGAAAAATACCCCCGTCGCAGCAAAGCTGCATACTCAGCGAATTTCCAATGAAGATATAAATTTCGTAATACTACACAAAGCCACTTACCAAGTTTCATAAAAATATATTCACAAATAAGCGATATATACAATTTTAATTATTCTCCATAAGAATAACATTGGGGCTGAGTACGCAGGTGTGCTGCAACAAGGAACACAAAAATGGTTTTTTATGCTAATATCAATATAACTCAACTAGGTGAAGTCGTATACCAGTATTTATTCATTTATGTTCATAATTAAGGGAGATATAGCATGTAATTATTCTCCATAAGAATAACATGGGGGGCTGAGTACGTAAGTTCGCTGCTACGGGAGCCTTTGGCAAACAATTGTTTCTCTGAGCAAATATCAATAGACCACAACCAGATGAAGCCGTATACCAAGTTTCGTCATTATACGTTCATAAATAAGCGAGATATAAAATTGTTCTTTTTCTCCATAAGAATAACATTAGACAACGTACTGCGTTCAGCACTTTCAATATCTCGGTAACCAATTGACGTAGAGGAATGATCAAAATACCAGATTGTATATTTTTTAAGCTGAATCCAATAGTAAAAAATAAAATTTGGCTATTTAAAAAAATTATGTAAAAAATTCAAAATACTGATTTTTAGGGTACAAACCCCCCCCCCCAAAAATACCCGTTCGGATGGAGAGATCTGGCTGGTTTTCGAACTTAAAGTCATAAATGTTGCTTTACATGTCTATGCCAAATTTGATCAAAATCGGATCATTTTTATGAGAGTTATCGAGCTCACGGACACACACACACACACACACACACACACACACACACATATATATATAATATATATATACTATATATATATATATATATATATACAGTTTCAAACGATTGGTGTTTTTGGGGTCTGGAGACCTCAAAACGAAAAGTTATCATGGTCCCGGGCCTAGGTCTTACCATGCCAACTACGGTAATAGCTTCTTCCCTATAGGGGAAATTCGTTAAAACCTTTGGACAGTTCGTCTGAGACTTCTGCTGGGCCGATTTACATTTGGGTTGTACCAAAACAAAGGGTTTCGGTCCTATATTAGCAGGTTTTATTTGTATTTTGAAAATATTTACGTTAAATGGGTCAAAAATTAAAAAGAAATTTTTCTTATGGAGATTTAACGTGGCGGAAAAAGTTAACTTTTTCAGTCCTTTGGACAGTTCGTCTGAGACTTACACTGGACCTATTTACATGCAGTTTGTACCAAATAAAAGCTCAACTTTTCTATATTAGCAGCTTTTATTCACTTTTACGTTATCTTACTTTCTTGAATTAAAAAATCTATATTTTCAAACTTTTTTAATGATTTTATTTTACAGTCTTTCAATCAGCTGACACGAGATATTTTGTCTAACAACAGAAGAAGAGCAAACGCTCAAGAAGCATTTGGTTTAGCTTGGCCAGCACGTAAAATCGTATTCAATTATTATGTATTATTATTTAAATAGAAATAAAAAGTAATACAGTTTTATATTATTTAAAATATACAGTTTTATAGTTGGGGAATTCAAAAATAAATAAGTTTTGATTGTTACATTGTTTAGGTCACCAACTAAATACCGATATTTATTTTAGGTCAACTATAGGGATTACAATATCTATAGGCCTTTCAAATTCTCGAAAGGCTTATGTCTTGAACATTTTAAAACCATTTATCCAATAAAAATTGATAGTTTTAGGCCTACTTATCTCTGTTGTTTTTGAACATGATAGAACGCTTCCATTAGGATACTTAGGTTTAGGCCTAAGTAAACAATGAAACTGTTATGTTTATAAAATAATAAATTATTATTTATAAAGAAAAATACGGTGTTTTTCATGGTAGTTGGCAACTGGATTACTTATGCAAGGTAATGTTTTTTTCTCCTTTCTTCCCTATCTGTATTGATATCCCCAAAAAATGGATTATGTGTATAAAATATTTGTTAGTTTCACTGATTGTTGAATCCATTTTGTTCTTCTTAAAATTTGCAACAAGAAAAATAATTGGAAGGAAATAGCAGTTTAAAAAGTACATTTTATACATGTTTCGCACCATCTTCCTAGCGCTCCACTCACCACGAATGGAGCTGTATCCGTCGAGTAACGGTGGGCAACAACTAGTAACGTTTTAATTTAGCTGATGCCATTATGATATTAATCTTGATGAAAACGGTGTATCGGAAGGAACTGGACAGAAACCCCGATTATTCTACTGAAACTAGTCAATTAAGCCTAGTTGATAAAGGTAGTTGAAAGTAATTCCTGTGAGCTGAATTTTCCCCTGTTGTTAGATTAATTTGAGATGTGTAATTTCCCAAATGCTCCCGATACCCTCCTTTGTTCTTTTTACCCACTACCCCTCCTTAGTTTTCCAGACTCAGAAAATAAGATAGTAAATCAAACACCGAAAATCTATTTGTTTTCTTATTTGTCGTGACTCATTGTCATGTCTTCCTGTCTTGTTTGTCATTAATACCTTTTATGTTGCTACAAAATATGTCTTTACTACATACCCCAAAACGTTTATAGTTTAGTGAGAAAATACTTAAAACAGTAAAGTTAATTTGTACAATGTAATCATTATAGGAAACGTTCCCTCGTTAATAGTTTATATAAGGTTATACAAAAATATAAGGTTACACTAAAGCTTTTAGTGTGTAATTTAAGCTTTAAAACTATGGATATATATTAATAATATTAGTTTACTATCACTAATATTTAGTATGCATAAAATGTTTAAAATACATCATAAATGGTCTAGGCTTGTACTGCGCCGCAACACTGTAATCTGCAACGGTTACATCTCTATTGATATTACTATTGCTAATGCAGCTTTACACGGGATATTTGTTAACAATCTTGAATTATTTTAATACACATCATATTTAGGTGCACGTAGGTCTGGTGTGAATAGACAAGGACGTATGTTGTTTGCTTCTAAATGTTTGTTTAACAAGTGTCTGAAGTGAAGCGCCGCTTTATATCAACTTTATTTCCCCGGAAAACCGTGCCACACGCTAACCTCGTCAAGACGGGACAGTCATACGCAATTCGCTTGGACAAGTGTTTTCAAAGAAACAAATTTCAGATCGTGTACAGTGTTTTGAAGTATGTTATCAACAAGTGTGTTATTTAGGGGAGTTAAACTATGTACCGTAATAGCAAATGTAATACTTAGTACTTGTTTTTACTTTCTCTCCCTTATACAAGGTGTTTCAAAAAGGACTTTACAACTTTGAAAATTCATATAAATTTAACGAAACAAGGTACAGAGCTGGTTTTGGTGTTGTTTTAAAAGAAAACACTTCAAGTTTTTTTACCTTAAACTAAAAATGCTCGATGTGGCTTCCGTTGGTTATCCTGCAGACATCTAATTGGTAGTCGATTTCTTCCCAGACTCGCACTAGCATTTCACGTGTAACTTGCTCAACGGCATTGTTAATTCTTGCTCTAAGTTCAGGTAGAGTGGCCGGCAAAGGAGGTTCGTACACCATATCTTTTATGAAACCCCAGAAGAAAAAGTCTAGCGGTGTCAGGTCTGGGGAACGGGGGGGCCATGCAATTGGCGCATCACGGCCAATCCATTTACCTGGAAAGCGGTCATTGAGAAAATCCCGGACGTCAGTCAGATAGTGTGGTGGTGCGCCATCTTGCATGAAGTAAACATGTCGTTCTCGGTCATCCTCATCGATCTGTGGTATCAAAAATTGTTGCACCACACTATCTGACTGAAGGTGTAACATTTCCCTCAGAGGAGGTCGTCAAAGTCAGACGGACATACACAAAAACATTAACATGGCCATACAAGAACTTTTATCTCACAGCGCGGCAGGTACGGGATGCAAGACTATACATATCATAAAACAAAAAGCCTTGTTGTTTACAAAGTTTGCATGTAGTATATTATTAATATGGATAGATAAATTTGTCTTTTTGTTGGTCTGTCTTTAGATTGTATTTCACCTGCATGTTAGCAGGTGAAATACAATTAAATGTTGGTAAATATGTAGACTGTATTTTTTTCATTTTGTCATAAACGCAGTGAAAGTAGTTAGGTTAATTTGTATTACAAATTTGAACCAGAAGAACAAACCTTTGAACACTTCATAACATTTAACTGCAGTTTTAAGAAACAAAATTTGGCTTGAAGTGACACCAAAATGGGTTTGGTTCAACATCCAAAACTAAACCCTTTGGGCTATTTCAAGCAGGCGCAAAATGCCTTTCGTAAAAATACACTGTTATGCATTATGTTGGGGCTTTATTACAATTTATACAACACCTTTAAATTTTACACAGCGTATTCCCATTTTGTTACATGCAATTCAATATTAGCCTTTTAAATATAAATTTGTAAGCCAATGCATTTATTTTATAACTAGTGAACAATACTTCTTTAGTTTGTTATAGCCCGTCATTTTTGACTGGCTAATAACAGCTAGTATGATTATTAAGTGTTTAAGAATAAATAAAAGTTCATATTGATAGCAGTTTAGTAACCAAAATAGTTAATTATTTCTGATCACCACATTTTAAAATGATTACACTCACACGAGAGAGAAAAACTTATTTAATAAAGGTTTTTGAATAACCCCAAAATACGGAGAACAAATCAGTTTTATCCGAACGAGAAGTGCACAAACCGCAACATTGCAATCAATTGCAATACACAGTTGTCAAAACCGTGTTTAGATTGCGGTTATATTGTGCCGCGGCTTGTCCATTGTTCGTTGTAATGTGCTCGAATTGTATAATTATTTGTACAGTTGGTCAAACATTGATATCATAACTGCAGAAATATCAATTTATTTACTAGTTATAATAATAGCGGTTAACATGTTACTATAGGGAAGGTGTTAAGCGGTCTGTAATCACAATTTAGTTTTAACCGGCAAAAAGATTAAACTGAATTTTTCTAGACAATTTTACAGCTTTTGTAAACCTGTTCACATAGAATTTGTGGAAACTGCGAAGTGATTTACAATTTACCGATCTTTGAAACGGTTTAAGATAAAACCAAGACACTTAGTGTGCGTGTTACTGTTGGTAGTTTACAAATTCCATACACATTTTGTATTCAGACAAATTTTATTTTCAATATGACGGCGGTTCAAAAGATGTTCAAATATATATCTATTCCTATATATTAATACGCTAGGGGTTTTTTCATCACAGTCATAGCTCGATAACGGCTCGACGGATTTTAACGTTTGGGGTGTTAAGTTAAAGGTATTTTTACGTAGATTTGCTAATTCGTCTCAGAATTTTATGAATAGCTATCACTTAAATACAGTAAAGAGCTCAATTTTCGGAATAGTGGCGCTATCCGACGGCGGAAGTCTAAACTACGGGTTGATTGAGAGTACATTTATCAGATGTTATCATAAATTTTAATATCAGATGTTTTGTTATGTTTGTTTACAACTGAAGAAACCTTTCGTTGGGTACAAACTTGCTCGGATTCGAGCAACAGAACAACTAGTAAACTACAAATTGTATTACAAATTTTAAGATACATAACTTTTAGACACGTTTAAGACAAGTTACACGGGTTATAATTTATCATCATTTTTATACCATGGATAACAAAATCTAGTAAAAGTGGGTAATTGAGTAGTATAAAGTAGATATTGAAAAAACCATTAAGTAGTGTATTGTTACAGAGTATTGTAACATTGTTGTATATTCGTTGCTAAAAATGGTGTCCACGAACTTCATTGCAGACTATAAAGATTTGTATGGATGATCCTCTAACTTTTCTGAAGATTATGTTGTTGACATTAGTTGTATGTATGGAGTTGCTGAGGGTAATTCAGGATTAGCTAGTAGACTGTAAGCTGCTATCTAGGCAGCCCCATGTCTCCAAGTATTCAGTGCAGTTCACACACGTATTAGGGAATCTGGGCAGTTGAAAAATTACATTTTAGAACGAGTAAATCGGTACGTACTGGTGATTTTGACGAACAAGTTTTGCTTGAAGTAGAAGAAAATCCATCCATTAGCGATCGAGGTATTGCTCATCGGCTCAGTTCAGATCAAAACACTGTGTGGAAGGTATTACATGAAGATCTTTTGTATACTTTTGATCTCCAGAGGTTACAAGCTTTAGAATCTGGTGAATTTCCCCTGAAGACGGTCTGTGCTCGTTGGTTCATACACAAAGCAGTTGATCCACCAAATGTCTTAGGTAAAGTTTTATTTACTGATGAAGCTTATTAGCGAATTTCCCCTATAGGGAAGAAGCTATTACCGTAGGTCTCATGGTAAGACATGATAACTTTTCATTTTGAGGTCCCCAGATGCCAAAAACACCATTCGTTCAAATTTTTATATATGTATTTTTATATATATGTGTGTCCGTAAGCACGATAACTCTCGTAAAAAAGGTCCGAACTTAATGAAATTTGGTAAAAATGTGTAAAGCACCATTTATTTGAACGAGTTCGAAAACCAGACGAATAGCACCATCCAAAGGGGGGTTTTGTACCCCAAAAATGGGTTTTTTGGGGTTTCCACATGTAATTTTTATTTAAATCAAATTTAAATTTGTACCATTCAATTCAGCATAAAAAAACAAACAATCTGGTATTTTTATCATTGCTCTGCGTCAATTGGTTCCTGAGGTATTTAAAGTGCTAAACACAGTACGTTGTCTAATGTTATTCTTATGGAGAAAAAGAATAAACGGTATCAGGAAACTGACACATACTTTCTCCCTTTTAGCCAAACTTTAATGACAAAAATATTTGTTATTTACTAAATATAGAATATGAAGTATAGATAAATGTACAGAAAATTGTCTAAAATAGTTGTTTTCAGAAATATCCACCCAAATTGCTTTTTTGGAGGCACTATAGAGTCCGTTGCTACACACAGTAGTTTTGAGAGGGGAAATGCCCCCTTGCCCCCCCAGGGTTAAATAGCAACACATTTCGAACATCATCTGTTGGTCAATGCTAACTTGACCTGCATATCAAATGAAATTGATCAGTAAATAAGAGATAAATAGTTATTTTTGTATTCCCCATAAGAATAACATTGGACAACGTACTGTGTTTACCGCTAAATGAAAATTTCAATTTTCTCCGCAACTAGCAATCGTAGAATAGTAATTTAAAATACTAATTTATTTAGTTTTTTGAGCTCTTTTTAATGGTGAATAGTAATCTTTTTTAACATTTATGATTTTTTATGAAAAATCCAAAAAACTGAATTTTTGATGTTTTAAGTCCTGTAATTTCTGAACCCGCATTTTTTCAGAAATGCGGGTGGTGTCATTTTGTTGGAAACCTAAAGTTCTACAAACCACGAAAGTTTAATCAAAATCGTTAGAGCCGTTTTTGAGAAATTTGGATTTTTCATGTTTTTTGGCGGTTTTTGGGGGATAATTACCCTTAAAAATCAAAAATTCAAAAAAATGAAAAAAACGCCTGGAGATATCGTGGATTAGTACCTACACGCCAAATTTCATAAAAATCGGCCCATAGGTTAGGGCTCTAGCTCTGTACACATCCACACAGACACACACACACACACACACACACACACACACACACACACACACGGACACACACACACACACACACAGACAGACATCACGTAAAAACCACTTTTTTGGGTTCAGGGAGCACCAAAACGAATATTTCCACTGACAACTCAAATTCGAAAATTTTTACGAAAACAATACTTTCTCCATATACTATGTATAGGGGGAGAAAGTAAAAAAGATGTATATCTCGCTTATTTATGAACATAAACTGACAAAATTTGGTATATGGCTTCATCTGGTTAGGGTTTATCGTTGTTTGCACAAAATACAAAATTTTCACGTATGGTTCCCGTAGGATCAAACCTAGGTAATCGGTCCCCATGTTATTCTTATGGAGAATAATTAATGTTATAAATCGCTTACTTATAAATGTATATGAATGAAACTTGGTATGTTACTTTACTTTGATGAGTTCTAATGATTTTTGCATAAAAACCAATTATTTTGTGTTCCTTGTTGCAGCAAACCTGCGTACTCATCCCCAATGTTATTCTTATGGAGAATAATTACTATTTTTAATATCGCTTGTTTGTGAATATATTTCTTATGAATCCTGTTAAGTGTTAATGTGTTATGTTATTTATTCATTGGAGATTCGCTGAGTATGCAGGTTTGCTGCGACGGGGGTATTTTACTCGAGAAGGGATTTTTAAGATGATATTTCAAGTGAAACAAAAATGGCTGAATACGAAAGCGGAATCTTTGGAGAGTTGGCGAAGAATGTGAAAATACGCTACAAAAAACTATAATTCTAACAACAGGCAGAAGCAAATTGTTAAATATCGATATTTATGACAATAATGGTCTACACAAAAGAAAGTTATACACGGATTGTGGAAATGACTTGACTCTAAATGAGGAATAAAATGAATTTAACTGTTATAAAGAAGAAGATCATAAATCCATACAAGAAACGCCTAATAGTACAATGCAATAAACGAATCAAGCAGTCCAAAGGAACATAAAAATAAGAATAAAAAGTAGAGAAAATCGTTTTAATGACTACATATTGATGTTTTTTACCTTCGCCCCCCTACAATCAGTCATTTAAAATGAATTGGATGTTTCATCAAAAACAGTAGTAGACTGGTCAACATATTTAAGAGAAGCTTGTTTTAATTTTTATTTTGTAAAAAAGTCAACCCATTGGAGTTGTCACGTCCAGGCAAAACAGTTTAATTAGATGAAGGTAAAACTGGTAAAAGAAAATATAACAGGGAGAGGAGAATAGGCGGAAACTGGATTTCCGGTGGTAAAGAAAGGCAGAGTAATATAAGATTTATTGAAACTTGTAGCAACTAGTGGTCATGAAACCCTCCTTCCAGTTATAACAAAAATACATATGTACTACAATTACCACTGACTATTGGCATACTTATAACTGCCTTCAGACTCTAGGGTTTCAACACCTTACACTAAATCATACATACAACTTTATATACCTGGACATTGGAGCGCTTAACCAAAATGTTGAAAGAATGTGGAGGGATACTAGGTAAAAATTACCAAGATATGGAATTATGAAACACCATTTCCATTGACACAATGCCGAATTCCTGTTCAAACACAAGTTTTCAAACTACAAAACACGATTACATCATCTCTGGTGACTCATTTCAGAACTGTATAATTTTGATAATGTAAATGAAACACCGAAGGACCAGTCATCCAGTGAGGGGACTGAATCAGAAGAAGGTTGGCTTATCCTAACCTAACCTAGGAGAAGCCAAGTTAGGTTAGTCTTTAGTGTCATGTTCATTTTTAAAATTACACTAAAATCTAGTTATTAATATCAGGTTTACCCAACAAATGTACAATAACGCACACATGAATACATGACATTATTCAACTAATGATATTGCAGGGAATTTTCATAGAACGGGTATTGGATGGCAACACTGTTTTGAACTAGATGATTTTGGGTAATGTGTAACACAGCCAACAGCAGTGAAAATAATACAATGTTCGCCATTTTAAATTGCAAAATATTTGACTTGTATTTGATTTCTTTTGATAATTAACAAAATTGGTAGAAAATGGAAGTTAGGTTGGTTCGATGTGATTATTCCTCTAGATAGACTGGGTGGTTGTAAGATTTTCTTTATGCTATTTATTAAGGAAAACTATTGGTGTTTCAATGTCTGAGCACTGCAGGGATATTTTTATTAATCTCAAAATCTTCAATCTGTATATAGTTCAGTGCATAATGTTTTTACGCTCGAATCAGGAACAATTTCACTACCGAGAAGCTATCCATAGCCATGATACCAGGTTTAGCCATAATGTAAACCTGCCTCAGGTTAGGTTAAGTAAGTCAACTAAGGGCCCATTGATTATGACATCTAAAATTTACAACAAGACTAAAGCCCTCAGACAAGTTAAGTGTCAGATTTTCAAGTTAAAACTTGAAGGGTTCCTTCAGAGCCTTTATTTACCTTGGAAGAGCACCTACTAGGAAAATGGACTTTTTTGGACTTTTAAATTTAAAAACTAAGCCAGTTCTTTCTTTTTGACGTGCAAATGCATTATAATGTAATATTTCTTCGCTGAGTAAAATATTCTATTTTGTTTTATTTTCTGTTCTATTCTATAACACATTGACTTTTTTTGCGAACAGGTAATTCTAATGTTTCAAGAACTGCTTCAGTCCTAGGATCGTAATGTTATAGTGAAAGATTGAAATTTTTAAACATCAGGTAAATTTAACTTACATACATAAATATATTTCAAAGCTTTTTCGTAGTCTTTGAATGTTACAATTCGTAATCGAGTTCTGACCAAATCTGCCTTTAGTGTCGTACATTTTACACTTTGCACTTAAATTGATATTTGTTGTCTTAGTTCCAAGATTTTTGAGGAAAGTAAAGGAACGAAAAGGATTTTACACAACCTCCTAAATCAAATTACACGGAGTCAAATAAAGGACACATGGAGGAAATCGGACAAATGAAATGTTATTTTACGCTGCACAGCGAAACCAGCAATTTAAAACGAGTTATTTCGTGGAGGAGCCCCATATTGGACCCAAATAGAATTATCACTGTCTTTCTAGAGTTGAGGAACAACCACTTAGTCAACATATCAAACACACTACTACTTGTATGAACAAAAAACCTTATCATATTATTTGTTATTTAGGTGAACGAATAAATAAAACATATATTTATTTCATATATGCCCCCTCATAGTGTTGACGTCAATCGTCCTAATTTATCAAATAGATTATTGGTCTTATTATATGATATAAATAACTGATGTAAGCAAAGTTTTAATTTGAAAAATTTGTGTTCTCTAGCATAGCCCTTTTGTAATACAGGATCTGTTTACGGTTTATTCTACCTAAGTAAAATAAGTTTTTCTATCGTCTATCGTTTGTCCAATGCGACAAAAATAAACGTGTCTTGTTTCTAAATGGCTGTCTATGAGCTACATTTTAATGATCAACTCACGTAGCACGGTTGAACTCTGAAGAACGAGGTGGTTATGGACTTTGATTTCATACAAGTCCATACAAGTTTTATCAGATAACTTAAGGAGGCACAAAGTGGCAATATTAAAGTCTGATGAGCGCGTAAACTCCCTCTAATCGTGTCCCATCTCTCGCCGGTCTGCAGATTGTGATGCTCCGTAAACACTGTTAGTGTAATCCCGTTACGTATTACTCTGCGTCTACGAGAAATTGTTTTTAAAGGTTTTTGTAGAACTCAACTTTTCTTCGACAAAGTTGGTATCAGTTTCATCGCTGTCGGGTTTTCTAAATATTATCTATTTACTACGGTATTATTACTATCTGTGTAACACGTGTTATAAACTACAATTTTCTCATCCGTCTTGCCAATGTTATTCCTTGACCATGCTCAATTGTAAGTACTATGTGTTTAGTTACACAATTATCCCCAAGTAACGCGTATTGTATCAGCCTGATATTTAATTCAAAAATTTGATTATCTGGTTATAGTGAAATAGTTATTAGGCCTAGACTACACCAATTTGCCACAATACAAAACCTTAAAAAAAACAATATCTTTAGACAAAAAAATGTAGTTACAGCGTAATTAAGAACGATAACTTATGACTTATATCCAGGGTGACTACAAGCAGTTGCTCTGACAAGGTGTAAAAATATTTCTTCCCTGTCAATTTCGCTTCTCCTCTACAGAATGTCCGCCAAGGCTTCTATTTTGATTTAAGTTTTTAGGTTCCTTTCTATAGCCCTCCAAAAGCTTTCTATCTCCTGGGTATTAATTAGCCCCTGTTAACAGATCTATGGAACTTGTACTGCTGATAACTGTGAAGTTCTAATATCCTTCCTTCATCAGTTAAACCACAGTAAGATTTCCAAAAATCCGTAACTAAGGTAACTAAGGTAAGGTCCCTGGACTGACATGCTTCGTTATGAAAAGTGTCAAGGTAACCGCATCTATTTTTGTTTTCTAGTTCATAACATCCATCTCGCTGACTTCCTTCTGCTGCCGGCTCAATCATTCCAGGTGACTTTCACAAGTCGTTCTCGGTTATACTGTATTTCCGTTTTCCATCTTTACATTCATCTTATTCAACGATAACATGTTTTTGCTTCTCGCAAACGCATTTTTAAAAGCTAGGATCTACACATTATATTCATATGATGTAGAGGAGTTGGCGCGGCATCCTGATTCTCAACACTCGCTGTTAAGATATTATTAATTTACAACCGAATGTTTCTCCTTCTAAACGATACCGTTTTTATTAACACTCCTTTTTGGAAATGGACACAACTATTTATGATTGTTTCCGTCCCACGATGTTTCATTCACCGTATCTGACATTACCGCACAAAACCTTGTACTTAGCAGTGAGTCTGCCACTGACTAGATGCATAAAGATTAAAGGATTTTATATTCAGTTTGAATGAAATAAAGGCAGCATCAAAATTGTTTTAATAAATAAATAATCAGGAAAAAACATTTCGATACTTAATAATAAGCAGGGTTTCTTTATTGTGGTTGTTACAAATTATAACACTTAACGCGTAAGATGTTACACATCACGCGAAATATCTTGGCCTGTGGCGTACTAGGGCACTACATTGCCTCTCCGTGCGTCGTATCACACGGCCAGCTAGGGCACTACCTTGCCTCTCCGTGCGTCGTATCGGACGGCCAGCTAGGGCACTACCTTGCCTCTCCGTGCGTCGTATCGGACGGCCAGCTAGGGCACTACCTTGCCTCTCCGTGCGTCGTATCGGACGGCCAGCTAGGGCACTACATTGCCTCTCCGTGCGTCGTATCACACGGCCAGCTAGGGCACTACCTTGCCTCTCCGTGCGTCGTATCGGACGGCCAGCTAGGGCACTACATTGCCTCTCCGTGCGTCGTATCACACGGCCAGCTAGGGCACTACCTTGCCTCTCCGTGCGTCGTATCGGACGGCCAGCTAGGGCACTACCTTGCCTCTCCGTGCGTCGTATCGGACGGCCAGCTAGGGCACTACCTTGCCTCTCCGTGCGTCGTATCGGACGGCCAGCTAGGGCACTACATTGCCTCTCCGTGCGTCGTATCACACGGCCAGCTAGGGCACTACCTTGCCTCTCCGTGCGTCGTATCGGACGGCCAGCTAGGGCACTACCTTGCCTCTCCGTGCGTCGTATCACACGGTCAGCTAGGGCACTACCTTGCCTCTCCGTGCGTCGTATCGGACGGCCAGCTAGGGCACTACCTTGCCTCTCCGTGCGTCGTATCGGACGGCCAGCTAGGGCACTACCTTGCCTCTCCGTGCGTCGTATCGGACGGCCAGCTAGGGCACTACATTGCCTCTCCGTGCGTCGTATCGGACGGCCAGCTAGGGCACTACATTGCCTCTCCGTGCGTCGTATCGGACGGCCAGCTAGGGCACTACCTTGCCTCTCCGTACGTCGTATCGGACGGCCAGCTAGGGCACTACCTTGCCTCTCCGTGCGTCGTATCAGACCATCCATTCTATTCAGATCAGGTGGGAATAAAATGTGATATGCAAAAAATTAAATTATTTTCATTTTAAATATTTCAAAAACTGCTTTTGAAGCATAACCTAAATCTATATGGAAAAAACTGCCTAGCAGTAATTGGTCATTTAACTATTCATTGATTACAATGGAACCATCTCCGTCCTCAGCAAAGAAAGGTAAATCTCACATACTTTATTTTAGTTCATGACTAAAATTTTCCTAGTCCCAATATCAGCTCTGATATACCACGAACTCTTAAGTCACTCTTTCACACAGTAATGACTAGTAAGAAAAACAAAAATAAGTCGAAACCTTAACTACTTTATTAGGAATTCCGAAGAGAGTTTAACTGGCGTAACATTAGTTTATTATAATTGTATACTTCCGACTAACAACGCACTATGTTTTTCTGCTTTGCAGTATTACCAAATGGTCTCAAATAATTGTTATTTGAATTTTTAATTGGTGCAGATTTCCAAACAACCATATTACATTATATCAGTTACCAACTCAGACTCCTGAATAGCATCAATACTCCACCATCATCGCCGCTTACACCTGATTGAAAGTTTTGTTTTAATAAAACGGGTTGAATTTAATAACACATATACAGTATATTATTTTATATAATATAAAAAACTTGAAACTATTTTAAAATTTTGAAAAACTGAGAAAACATAACGATTATCTAAATTATGAATAGTATAAAGTCTTCTTAAAGTTAATCTAACCTCCTATCTTATCTTTAAAAGGTTCCAAATGTTTTAATTATGTGAAAGCGAACATTACTAAGCAAGCACTCGTATGATATTGCACCTGCCAGGCAATTCCAGCACAGTGGAATAACGCAGACGAACCATGTTTGTTTAATTACTGGAAAGTACCACTGGAAATGGTTTAGCTATTGCTGCAGACAACTAGTGCTGTGCTATCAAATTAATCAGGACATTAGATCCTCAGTATGTTAGTTGACTAGATTTTATATACAAATATACATATATTTACTGCAGGAAGCCTATTAACATACGTTCCCTAAATGTAAGAATAAATTACACTCATTAGTGTTTGAGAATCCGCACGCAACCCTTAATATTGAAATTTTTAAGTTGTGAGCTGTAAGTAAAATATTGTTTTAAAACTACATAAAATAACTGTTAATGTATTCTATGTCTATTGATTGTGGTAAAAGAGAACATTAATTTAGGTTTAATGGTAATATTTTTAAGAGTTTCAGAAATATTTTTGCATTATCCGGTGTTTATGAATAAATATGACATTAGGTCTAAGTAGATGTGAAATGAGGGTTTAACCCCACAATCGGCGCTTTGTTCCCATGTTATTCTTATGGGGATCAGTTTTTGGACCGACGCCCGATCCTGCCTTACACAAGTTTTCTTGTTAGCCTATACTATTGTCCAACCCTTGCCTATATTAAATATATTTTCCCAATCCCCATCCCTCCTCTATATTTTTTAAAATTAATTTTCAAATTCAGGCTAAAAAACTATCTTTAGTGTTTATGGTCCGATTTGTCTGGAATTTGGATATGTTACTGTCCTAGGCAAGTGTTTTAATAAATTCCACTTACATATCCCAAATTCACTATAACGGTCAAATTAAAAAATATTTTTGAAAAATACTGCCGCCACCTTCTTTATTAACTGTCCGATTTGTTTAAAATTTAGATATGTTATTGTTGTAGGCTAGTGTATATGCACCATCCACATTTCCCAAATTCACTATTACGGTCAAATTAAAAAATATTTTTGAAAAATACTGCCAATTGCCAACTTCTTTATTTACTGTCCGATTTGTTTAAAACTTGGATATGTTATTGTCGTAGGCAAGTGTTTTAATAAATTACACTTACATTTCCCAAATTCACTATTACAGTCAAATTAAAAATTATTTTTGAAAAATACTGCCAATTGCCAACTTCTTTATTAAATGTCCGATTTGTCTAAAACTTGGATATGTTATTGTCCTAGGCAAGTGTTTTAATAAATTTCACTTACATATCCCAAATTCACTATTACGGTCAAATTAAAAAATATTTTTGAAAAATACTGCCAATTGCCAACTTCTTTATTTACTGTCCGATTTATTTAAAATTTGGATATGTTATTGTTGTAGGCTAGTGTATATGCACCATCCACATTTTACAAATATTACGGTCAAATTAAAAAATATTTTTGAAAAATACTGCCAATTGCCAACTTCTTTATTTACTGTCCGATTTGTTTAAAATTTAGATATGTTATTGTTATAGGCAAGTGTTTTAATAAATTAGCCTTACATTTCCCAAATTCACTATTACAGTCAAATTAAAAAATATTTTTGAAAAATACTGCCAATTGCCAACTTCTTTATTTACTGTTCGATTTGTTTAAAATTTGGATATGTTATTGTTGTAGGCTAGTGTATATGCACCATCCACATTTTACAAATATTGTGGTTAAATTTTAAAAAATTTGGAAAAATACTGCCAATTAGCAACTTCTTTATTTATGGTCTGATTTGTTTAAAATTTATGTCATTATTCTAGGCCGGTGTATATGTACCATCCACATTTGACAAATTAACTATAATGGTCAAATTAAAAAAATATTTTGAAAAATATACTAACAATTTCAAACTTCTTTATTTACTGTCTGATTTATTTTCGGATATGTTATAGCTCTTATATAGGTAACAAGACCACACTACCACACGTTCCATTACCCCCTACAATACAGTATTTTGTCTTTTTTGTTTGTTTATTTTGCTGTAATCCCAAAACTGACTTTGCTGTTTATTGTCCGATTTGCCTACACTTTGGATATTGTCCTAAGCACTTATTGTCTGATTTATTTTTGGATATGTTATAGCCCCCAACTATTATATCTAAAATTACAATATTATTTCCACCTATAATACAGTTGTTTGTTTTGCCGCAACCTAAAAACTAATATTGGTACAATGTGGTTGTGGACAATGTTATGATTGTGTTAAATTTGTTTATATTACATATATTTCTTACACAATTTACAAACTATTTTTTGTGTCGGT
Source organism: Allygus modestus (assembly GCA_963675035.1). Taxonomy (NCBI): domain Eukaryota; kingdom Metazoa; phylum Arthropoda; class Insecta; order Hemiptera; family Cicadellidae; genus Allygus; species Allygus modestus. The sequence goes on along the minus strand of OY776111.1, from coordinate 100,298,189 downwards.
TGACAGAAGGTGTAAAGTTGTGTTAAATGGATGTAAACCAGTATCTGTGCCTGTGTCCAAATGTGTTGGAGTGTGTTATTTATTGTGTCTCTGCATTTGTGTTGTTTTATAAACTTTAAATATTACTATGTCCTTATACTCTTACTATTTCTGTTACTATAATATTTATCTTTTACTGTTTGTTTTCCAAGTTTGATTGTGGGTTTGGCTAATATATCGGATGTTGTACCAATACTGACCTTTGTCTAAATAGTAATGGATTGATTACATGCTGCACTATGTGGTGTTTGTCTTTGGCAATACACTTCCAACACATTTCCTGTCTAATATCTGGCCGGTTGTATCCAGCACATTTATGTTTTACTTTACAACAACACAATGAGATGTCTATTCTGCTGCTTATACAACAGATGTATGGGTCTTGTAGAATGTGCGTATCTGTATTAAATACATATATTACTCTACTGCAGGGGGTGTTGGGTTTAATAGTACAAAACCTAATACAAGGACTAAGAATAGAATTTCGACAATTTGGGTACTAATGTTAATATGTTAATTATATTGAGACTATAAACTTATTTAGTCGAATTTGTGGGTATTCCATATTTGCATATCGTACATGTTACACTTACCGCTCGCCTATGTTTATATACAATATATATTTACAACCTCTATATGCCTATATATCTGTCCTGTTTACATGTTTCCGCTACTTTTTGTATAAAAGAAATGTACTCTGTTAGCCATTTATTGGGGAATTGTATTAAACCTACTAACGAAAGATTCGGTATATGGTTTTTATTAGAAAATCTACGTAATAATAACCTTCTTACAGACATAGGTAATATAAACTATTGCGAGGGCGAACCAAAATTAAATAACATCTATAACGGATGCGTTTTGTGATAACATAATGTTAGTTAAGATAACCAATGTTACGGATTATGATGGGGACGTTCGGAATAAATTTAAAGTTAAGAAGGAAATGTGTGGCTCGTTTAATAGCTACTTACGAGGAATATTTAAAAAGTTCTCTTTAGCTCGACATGGTGTTGTGGCCAAACTACCATTCTCCCAAAGCGAGGGTGTGTTACAAATAATAAAGAAAGATATTGACCAAATTAAACAAAAGTATGATGATCCTATAGCAATTCCCTATAAAATTGAGCTTGCAAATGTTAAAATTAAGGATTTGTTGGAAGATCTTCCAAAGATACTGCAAGATCTGGAAAAAGAAATGTACTATCTTATGGATTTCGATATAACACTAGATTTGGCTGGAATATTTAATAAAGAGGAAATGTGCCAATATCTTACAGAAAACTTTTGCTACCAAGGGGCGAATGGATATAATGTTATTGTAGATAATGTTAGTAAAGACTGTTTAACATGGTTTAATGTAAATAGCAGGGTAAAAATATATAATAAATTTATATGCCAGATTACAAGTCCTGGAGTAATTAAAAGTATAGGAAACCATATAATAAACTTTGTAAACTGTCCAGATGTGAGACTAAAAGAAACGTTCTCGTCTAAACTAGCTAGAGAGAATGGAATAACAAGGTTAGAGGCAACAATCTATAACTATTGTAGAGGTTTTGGTAAAGGGTTTGAACCTTTAAGAGATTGTTTAAGTCTAATAGAAGACAACAAACGGTACTTTCAAAATGCTCCATTCTATGCTGTACCTCTGCATAAGATGTGGGTGAAAGTTGCCAATCAATTACAAAACAGTTGTTGTTTAACGATTTATTACAATACGCATATTGGGGTAATAGTAATACGAAGAAGATAACTGGAGTACAACTAAAACTGCCAAAAGATAGTACACAAAGGGAAAAGTTAATAAAGTATGCTCTATCTGCATTTAGCTTTAACTGTTTACCAACTATGTAGAGGTAATAGAGGAGGATGCCATAAGTGTAAAGCATAAGTGTTACATCAAATCTGGGGGCATCAAATACACCTTTCTCCACTATACCTAAACACATCAATTTAGAAGAATTAGGCTTAGTGGAAAGTCCTAACCTTACTCCCTACGTTTTAAGAAGCCGGACCAATAAACTGTACCCATACACTATTAAAGAAATAGAGCCACTTTCCAAGCCTTTCTTAGAGAGGAAATTGGAATTAGAAGACATTGGAATATGTGGAAAATACTGTTGCAGAGGAATACAAAGCACAGTTGGCTAAAGAAAGAAGGGAAAGAGAGGATAAATTAAAAGATTACTTCCTGCGAGCATTGTGGACATTATATAGTGTATGCGTTTGTAGTAAACAACAAGTTTGTGGGAGTGTTGGCAGAAAAGGATGGAGGGGTGTATACTATGTTAAAGGTGTCTGTAAAACTGTATTTATAGAGATAAATAAGAATAGGCAAGGCGTGTTGCCATACAGTGGTGATTTGGACATTATTTATCTACCTACCAACGAGCCACTTGCAAGCTTTAACACTAACGGAACCGCAACATTTTATGGCAATTCCAAAAATAGAAAACCTAAGTTTCCGTAACAATGGACAAGAAGACATAGAGATGCAAGATATTAAAGGCAGTGTTAAATTTAAAGAATGTAGTAGACTGGAGGATTTGGAATATGGTGCGCTATTAAACAAGTCCAACATAGGGGTAGAAAAAGATATATTGTACAGTTTGAAAATATTCGTAACCTTTATGTCTCCAACCACTGGCTGGAAAGGGAGCTAGAATGTGGGAAGTTTGATTTTAACTACAAAATTAAAATTAAGTTGGATAAAATAAAGACTACTCCAAACAAGCACAAAGAAAGATTAGTGTTTTGTGTTTAGTTGTTTTGGGTTTTAAAAATTTATTTTTGGCATTGGCTTAAAACATATCCAAAATTTAGGCGGTTCTGACCATAATTGTGGATATATATTACTTATTAGCGTATATAATAAGCTTGTATTTATTTTTTTTAATCCAACTGTAATAGTGAATTTGGAAATGGGGTATTTACTTATGCAATGGCCAGTAATATATTGCAGTCATATCCAAAGTTTGGTTACGACAAAACAGCACTAAAAGGGGAAAAATATACGGTAAATTTAGATATAAGGGGATATAACAAGTCGAAAAGTAAATAAAGGAGTTATTGGTAGTAATTTGCAAAATATAGTTTTGTAAAAACACAAATACCAATATTAGTTTTTAGGTTGCGGCAAAACAAACAACTGTATTATAGGTGGAAATAATATTGTAATTTTAGATATAATAGTTGGGGGCTATAACATATCCAAAAATAAATCAGACAATAAGTGCTTAGGACAATATCCAAAGTGTAGGCAAATCGGACAATAAACAGCAAAGTCAGTTTTGGGATTACAGCAAAATAAACAAACAAAAAAGACAAAATACTGTATTGTAGGGGGTAATGGAACGTGTGGTAGTGTGGTCTTGTTACCTATATAAGAGCTATAACATATCCGAAAATAAATCAGACAGTAAATAAAGAAGTTTGAAATTGTTAGTATATTTTTCAAAATATTTTTTTAATTTGACCATTATAGTTAATTTGTCAAATGTGGATGGTACATATACACCGGCCTAGAATAATGACATAAATTTTAAACAAATCAGACCATAAATAAAGAAGTTGCTAATTGGTAGTATTTTTCCAAATTTTTTAAAATTTAACCACAATATTTGTAAAATGTGGATGGTGCATATACACTAGCCTACAACAATAACATATCCAAATTTTAAACAAATCGAACAGTAAATAAAGAAGTTGGCAATTGGCAGTATTTTTCAAAAATATTTTTTAATTTGACCGTAATAGTGAATTTGGGATATGTAAGTGAAATTTATTAAAACACTTGCCTAGGACAATAACATATCCAAGTTTTAGACAAATCGGACATTTAATAAAGAAGTTGGCAATTGGCAGTATTTTTCAAAAATAATTTTTAATTTGACTGTAATAGTGAATTTGGGAAATGTAAGTGTAATTTATTAAAACACTTGCCTACGACAATAACATATCCAAGTTTTAAACAAATCGGACAGTAAATAAAGAAGTTGGCAATTGGCAGTATTTTTCAAAAATATTTTTTAATTTGACCGTAATAGTGAATTTGGGAAATGTGGATGGTGCATATACACTAGCCTACAACAATAACATATCTAAATTTTAAACAAATCGGACAGTTAATAAAGAAGGTGGCGGCAGTATTTTTCAAAAATATTTTTTAATTTGACCGTTATAGTGAATTTGGGATATGTAAGTGGAATTTATTAAAACACTTGCCTAGGACAGTAACATATCCAAATTCCAGACAAATCGGACCATAAACACTAAAGATAGTTTTTTAGCCTGAATTTGAAAATTAATTTTAAAAAATATAGAGGAGGGATGGGGATTGGGAAAATATATTTAATATAGGCAAGGGTTGGACAATAGTATAGGCTAACAAGAAAACTTGTGTAAGGCAGGATCGGGCGTCGGTCCAAAAACTGATCCCCATAAGAATAACATGGGAAAAAAGCGCCGATTGTGGGGTTAAACCCTCATTTCACATCTACTGGTCTAATAGTTCTCCCGCTAAGGTGCAACGTGGTTTTAAAATTACGTTACCAGCTGTCTTTTTATTGCCAGAATCAGAAGTGATTTGTTTCGTGCATAAAAATGTTATATCAGTGCATGACAAAGGTCAGATTTATACTTTAATAAATCCAATGTATCAATACTTACGTTTATTCTGAAATTAAAATAAGCTACACAGTTAACTTCCCATCTTTTTGCATCTCTCAAGCTAACTTATATTGTTTTAACTTGTTTTAGAAACGTGCCAGAACTAGCTATGTTTTACAGGAAGCGCGTTTTAAAGAGAAGAGCGGAATAGTGGTTACTCTATTAGTGGGTACCGTGTTTGGATCGGATAGATTATGTCATAAATTATGACGTGTGTTGAACGGATGTTTAGCAAACGTTCCTCGGAAGAGATGGGGGCATTTTTAAAGAAAGATTAAACCAAGTATACAAATACTAGGAAGTGCAAGAAGTTGAAATAATGGCTTTCAGTGAGCTCGACAGCCATCCCCATACATTAGACATACAGGTCTATTTTGAAACCTACATCCTAGCGAAATCTCACTCGACGATTCCCAAAATTAAATTGCTTTCATCCTACTGTAGACATAAGCAAAATGGATTTTATGGATGGTTGCTTAACCATAGACCAATGGCATCAACTCTCAAAAAGCGGAAGTAAGTGTTGATAGTGTTGTACAAGGTGTTTCAATATGTTTGGACCGGTCAAGGAATGGTCGTGTGATTCAAACCAACTTGTTAGGATTATATTGGTCTGGATTATAACAAATTATAGGCTATAAATGTAAGAACAAAAATACGGGGCAGTAGTGTCACCAGCTTCGCAAACTGTTATCTGCTTAAAACATTTATAGGACGTTACCATATGGTTTGCACAGTTTGTTGGTTGTTTTAAACAAAGTAATCATTATATTACAGCATTATGTTGCCGATATGATATAACTCAATGTTAAGTTAATATTACTAGGGCTTCCTCACAAGGCGTAATATCGAGACATAAGTACTAACATTAAAACCAGAATTTCTTACAGCATCAATAAAATGAATATTAAATATAAAACTTTGCGAAGTGTGTCTAAGAGGGGAGTCTGCTCTTAAAACAACAAATTTAATTATTTTCAAATTTTAGTTTTAATTAACATTAAATTTTCCATGCAATAGAGTATGGGTTTAGGATTGGGATGTAACTAAATATATACAAAAATATAAAAATAACAACAAATCTAATATTTTATCAGTAGGACTTTAAACGAAAATTATGACACTAATTCCTAGAGTATAAGTAAACCCATGTTTCATGACATAGATAATGTTGTTAGGAACTAAAAAAATTCAAAATTATTTATGTAGAGGAAAACTTAACTGTCTAGAGCTTTTCCTGTAAGTCGCAAAAAAACGTCGAAATTCCCCCCATGAGAGGGGGGGAAATTCGTAAAATTCAAATCTTAATTTTTGGTCCTGAAGTATACACAAACATACCGTTAAAATAAAAAAAATATTCAAATAAATAAAAAGATAAATGTTTTCGAGACACCCCCTTGAATGATGACGAAGCATGCTTTAACAGTCCCGAAGTTAACTAGTCCCGAATAACGCAGCATATGCGATTTGTATCATCGTGTAACAAAACCTGTAGTTTAAAGGAAACAATCGAGTTGCATTAAAATGTATTCAAACCTGTGAAAATGCGCATAGGAAAATAGGTAATTCCTTAACAAAACTTTGAGAAATTTAAAGGTTGTGAATGCAAAATATCGAAACAATAATGTACTGATTTTCTAGTAATCAAACAGATTATGATTTTACTGTCAATCAATGAAGTTTGGAAAACAATAAGTATCGAAACGCTCATTGCGACTGAGTGGGTTTATATAGGGAAGTATGCTCTGTTTTATTTACGAATGTAAATGTAGAAAAACGAAAATATAACTCGGTGGACGTAATAGACGTAAAAGATGTCCCAAAAAAATTGATATCTCTCATAACGTATATTTCTTTACTTTGTTTTAACTGATTTTAAGGGTTAACTTCACATCTATCAACAGTAAAAACATCATAAAACCGTTAACAGGGGTTAATTAATATCCAGACGATAGAAAGGTTTTGAAAGGCTTTAGAAAGAAGCCTAAAAACTGGGATCAAAGTAGAAGCCTTAGCGGACATTATATGACAATACATGTACAGTATAAAAGGGAAGTAAAACTGCCAGGGAAAGATCCCTCCCTTTTTACACTTTTTCAGAACAACTATTTATGTTTGCCTTGGAAATAATCTGTAAGTTACCGTCCTTAATTACTCTGTAAATAGATTATATCTGTCCCCAAACAATTTTCAATTTTTTTTCAAAACTTAAGCGTCTAAAGCCTTAGCCTATTTGACTATAACCATATTCATTCTATGCTATTACTCTGAGCGTGAGACAGTCCCAATAACACTGCAATCATTATTATGTAAACAGTTTTAAGTCTTAAATTTAAATTTCAGATATCATAAGAATGTGCTGATATTTGCGTCCCTTTAAAATAACACGGATCATTAGTTACTCTCTCCTACATGTGCTCGGACATCTCATAAGGGTAGCCTCTCGGAAATTCACGACCATCTTAGATATAGGTAATCCTACTAATATTATAAATATGAAAGTTTGTATGTTTGTTTGTTTAGATATTTGTGGCTCAATCAAGCTCTGGACTGATTGAGCTGAAATTTGACAGAGAGGTACGTGATAGTCCTGAGTAAAATAGAGGCATATTAAAGTTGCGAAAATCCTATAGGGCTTTGCCCCAGAGGTTTCAAAGTTCCCATGTATTCATTGTGGACATTCATTTTTGTTTTAGCTGATGAAAATACAAACAGCTGTTCTTGATTCGTAGTAGTTCCACGGGCTCACCACAGAACATAGCACACACAACTGTCATAGATTTTATAAATCATTTGCGGGGCGGAGCCTGCGGGTAACATCTAATATATATACAGCAGGTGCAATATCCTCTTGTACATAGTTTTATATATACGGGGTGTCACAATAATGCGTAGCGCGCTAAATCAGTTAATAAATAAAAAAGTTATGGTAATTTTAGCGAATTTCTCCTATTTTTGTAATAAATTTCAAAATGGCGGCCATAAATCATTTTCAAAGTAAAATTCCGTAGTGCATTTGACCATCTAATTACAAGTGATTTAAGTTTTATGTCTTGTAAAATTTTGTTTTAGTTGCTAGTTTTCAAGGAATTTGACTTAGAAATGTTTGTATGGCCGCCATTTTGAAATTTATTATAACAAATTAGCATAACTCTTTTATTTATTAACAGATTTTTACACTAAAATTGTCATTGGATTTGAATTACAAAGTGCTTTAAATTTGACGTCTTGTAAAATGTTGTTTTATTTGTTAGTTTTCAAGGGATTTGATTTTGAAATATTGAAATGGCCGCCATTTTGAAATTTGATAAGTTTAATAACAATTATTTTTGGAAAATGTTAACATCCAAAAACTTTAAGTTTATACCAAGTTTCATAAAAACATCTCCAGGGGTTTTTGAATTATTAATTATTTTCACAAAAATACAAAAAGGCGGATTACGCCTAAACTAAGCCGAAATCGAAAAAAAATTACTATACATTTTCGACTTGTTTTTGTATGTAGAATCTGGTTCTGCATAGCGCGCTACGCATTTTTATTACACCCTGTATATCCTATATTTTGAGTAAGGTTAGCTTGTATGTTTGCTTGCTTGCGACACCGATCTCAAAAACGGCTCCAACGATTTCCTTCAAATTTTGGAAATAACAAATTTCTGGGATAAAAATAAGTTCTCGACAGGTCTCATCCCCAGGAAAATCAAATAATGTAAAAAAACTAAAATGAAAAGTTAAAAAATTAACATTGGGCTTATGGAGTTTCAAATCAAAACAAAAGAATTCTAACAGCTGTTCATAATCAACCAGGGAACTGTCAAAGTAATACTCATGTTGTTTATGATTATTAACGTGTTGTTTCCTGAGAGCAGAGATTAAAAGATTTGAGTGAAGATTACATATATAGAGTAGTAAAATAAATCAAAGGGACATTGAACTATAAATAACAACTGAAGGGACCTTAAAAATGTAGAAAAGAGGCAAATGAGTAATACAAATCTGATTATCAGTAGGGATAAGTGGTGAAATATTACTCCGAGTCGTCTAAACAAACTGACTGGCCTTCCCCCGAGCAAAGCTCAGCCCCCCAAGTACTATATATATATATATATATATATATATATATATATATATATATATATATATATATATATATAAACTAACTAACCGTTATTGTCAATAACGTGTAATTGACTAATCATCGCCTGCAATGAATAAACATCGAAACTTTTGCTTATAAAAATCAAAACAAACTTATTGATATTCTGTAAGTTTTATCACTGTAACAAGCTAAATTTGTTACGGCGTTTTTCCATTTTAATGCATGTATTTCAAAATGAGCGCTTTAAATTAATGTATGGATTATATATATAACGGTTATATAATATAAAACCCCAAATTATACATGTATGTATGTATGTATGTATGTCTTCTTTTTTATTTTTTTTTTATTTTTTTTTTTAGCTTGGTGTATATATATATATATATATATATATATATATATATATATATATATATATATATATATATATATATAAGATGGTCGTGAATTTCCGAGCGGCTAACCTTATGAGATGTCCGAGCAGATGTAGGAGAGAGTAACTAATGAACCGTGTTATTTTAAATGGACGCATGTATCAGCATATTCTTGAACGATCTGACATTTTAACTTAACACTTTACACTGTTTACATAATTATCGTAGTGTTATTGGGACTGATTCCATTAATGTGCACATTCATTTTACAACAGTCTGAAATAAACAATGATTGCTTTCTACACTATCGTATAGGCATGTGTTGTTGTTCCACATCAGACGGCAGTGGTGATATGATAACGCCCCCTGGAGTGTTCTTACAGAAGCGTTAGTGTCGACATTATCCGCTAACAGCGCTGCACGGCTCCCGTGGCCGTACTTCAACAAACATGTTCTTTCCTTTAAATGCCATACTTACATGACATCATTCATGCGTTAAATTGTATTAAAGTAATTATTATAATTATAAATTAATTCACTTTGTCCATTGATTTAAGAGTTACTGTATTTGCACAGTTTAAACGTATCGATTGAAAACATAAAATGAATCTTACAAATGTTGTATTCTTTGCAGTATAAATCCAATACCTTAAAATCAAACAATTTAAACCGAATTAAACTCTGAAGTTTAACGAGGTGAATAAATTTTCAAACAACTGGATCTTAAAGTATGCAGTGGAACATTACCCCACGCATGGACAGCAAAGCTAAATAAACACGTTCTGTTAAATCTCACATAAGACGAACTATGTCAATAATCTCTGTGAGTGGTTTATACAACATAGTAAAGTGATTGAAGCTATTTACGAAACCTCACACAGATATATCACTTTCATATGTTCTTGTCATGCACTTTAGAATAAATAAATATTTTCCCTAATATGAAATCCAAAATCATTGAAGGTTTAGGGAGAAACAATTTCTTCAAGAAAACCGGAGGTTATCTATAACATATTTTTCATATAAGTTCTAATTGTCTCCAGTTGATAAGATCAAGTTATTTTCAACCGCCCTCGCCAAATGTAGACGTCACCCAAACGTAGAAGTTTGATCAGTCTTAATGTTGTATATACCTTTTGCTCTGAGCCAATTCCATGATTAACTCGGGTATCAACAACTTGTTAACCACAACAACAAAAAGTAGCGCATACAAGGTTCAAGAATACAATATAAATAAACAATTTATATCATAGGTAGACAAAGAAGGGAGTTAAATTGTCACTCAACGAAATACTACTTTTAAGACAACTCTTACCAGAAAGAATTTCAAATTATCTGCCGCTTCCTTTATCCAGGATAATTTACTGAACCGACGCCCCTGCACCCACACCCAGACGAACTATCAGCTGGAAACGTGCTCCCATAGTGACGGGCCGAGGGGCGGCTCACAGCCCTATAATTTTTATTTATTTTTGTTATTCTTCAGAAAAACAATTTGGTCAAGCTAATAAGTCACAATTACATTTACAAATCCTTTTCCAGTTAAAAACTAACAACAAACAATTTTTACCCAAAACCGGCAAAATAAACATACTCATGACATATTTCCATGGAAAGAAAATGTTCTTAAAAAACATTGTTCTAACAATTCAAAATTATTAAAAAGAATTAATTAGGCTACTGTATTACAAGATAGGCTACGATATTTAAAACAAGATTAACAACAGAAACATGACAGGAATTAATTTTAAACTTTGAACAAAATACCACAGGAGAGGTTAGGGTATAATTTTCTTTAAAATCCAAATTTATGGCAAAAATTCAAAGTAATCTGGCCCAGAATGGCTAAAGTTAACAATAAACAACAAATCAATAACAGAATTACATTAATAAACAACAACTTTTCTTCATACTGCATAAATACAGAAATACATAAACACTTCAAAATTTTGTTTTAAAAGATCTCTTACAATTTTAGGCTGGAGGTGCATTTTTATGTATTTTTGTTAATAACTCAGGTATTTATTAACCGAATTTGCGCAAATTACCCTTAAAAGCAGGGGCCAGAATTCCCCTTGCTTATAAAAGCATTACCATATACTAACAATTGGCCGAAGCCCTTGTGGCTGACAGGTTACTAGGCCACTCAGCAGAGCAGAAACTGGGAATCTCAAAATACTTCTAAAATACTCAGTTTCTTATCCAGACACAGTTGAAAATTGCAGGGGACATGTATCAGTGCTTCTACTAACTAAATATGACGGAGGTTTGGCACCGGGAAAGTCCCAGTGCTTACTTATACTAAATTTAGGCTGAGTGGCCTATGAGGTTCAACACCACAAGTGACAAAACACATATAAAATTGACAGGAAACAAAAATTTACTTCACAGAAGTGTACCTACTACTATGACACAAACAAAACCACTTGGGAGGCCTTAGGCCTAAAATTAAAACAATGGGACACTAAAATGACTCTGGCATAGCCCTCTCAGACAGTAGATTTAAAATAATATTTCTCGGGTAATCTCTGAGCTAAAGTCTAAGGACCCTTTTTAAATGAGAGACAACAATGAATACAATGAATGGACTAAAGAAAATTTGGTCTGACGCCAACACCTGTGCTAAAAAGAAAAGCAGCAAAATCTCAAAAGTACCAAGTGTGAATTGACCCAAAATTACACAGAAAATCAGAAACGGGCTCCTGTGAGCATTCCCATGCACAGAAGGTGCTTAACACTCACTCTTCAAACAATTGCAACATCTCTAAATCTACGGCACATTTTTTGCCAAAGGCCAGAATATTCTCAGAGTCCTAACCTAACAAATACTATTGGAAAATAAACGTTGAAACTCACTCATCTGACCTTCAAGGCACACTTATCTCTCCATCATCACATAAACTTTACACAGAAAACAGAATCGACACGAAACAGTACTTTTAACAAATTAATTTGACGAACAAGATACGTGGCGAGGAGAATCCTTAGACAGCCACAGTCCTTATAAAGAAAACCACCTTGAGGACAAGAGACAGTTCAGGAGTTCAGGGGTTCACAGGTGGGACGCGCAAGGACAAGCAAACGAGGTTTCGCCTTTGCGGTGTGGTGTCAAATCCAAGCATCGACAGAACACAAAACATCACTATACCTAATTTTCCACAACATGAGCCGTGACATTGTGTGGCGGGACATTGTCACGGCTTATTACACGGACGCGGTCCGGCATCCTGATGGTGGATGGCCCACTGTGTTATTACATTCCTTCTTCAACACTGGAGAGTCAGAGATCTATCTTGCATTGACAGGACTGTTTAAAAAAACTCCTTTTTTTAAGTCTGTTAAAAATAAAAACACTTTATCATAATACAAACTTAAACAAATCACTTAATAGCTACCTCGATATTAATTTCATAAAGAGCTGCTACAGTGCTTTATTAAATATATGAGTGAAGATTGGTAATACTAGAAGTATACATAGAGTGGGGTTACGCCTACTGAACACCACTAACGCACACTAATAAGACACGACTAATTCTCACTTGGGGCTTTCTAATGCTGAATTCGGTGTGTGACTGTTTGTATGTCTATCATGCACCAACTAATGGATCGATTTAGCAGACATTGTATGAGAAGAAATGCAATACTCTAAAAACAGAGTTATGCCAATTACTGGACAGTGTCCCCTTGACCCTTAAATTCCCGCGCCAATCTTATTTACATTAATATTTACTGTACCAGTGTAGCTTAATTTTTGTTGAAATATTAGTATTGACCACAATAAACCATAAGCCAAATCCCGTTCATAGCATTCCTTGGGGATCTAACCCACTGGGTTTTAAAATGCAAAGTTAACCATCACGCACATACTCATGCCCAGATAGCCAATTTGGTGTTAAGAGAGTAGACTATAGTCTTTCTAAGGCCTTTTGCTCATAACAAAAATCATTTGGAGCTCTGCTCTTCTGGCCTAAAATTATGATGTTAATTGACAGTATGTATTAATTGTGCAGTTTAAATTGAAACTTGGTAAAACGATTAGTAACACACCTTAATAAGAAATCTATAGTTATAATTGTATAACTAATTTCACTTTCAAACAAACCAGTAAATACCTAATATAAATAAATATATCATGGATGTTTTTAAAGCCAAAGAGTTAGTGCCCCAAATGACTGAATGGAATTTAGTCTGTTTGTTTGTGGTAAATACTGATTTTCATACAAAAGTATTACTGCAAATTCATTACAGTAAATATTAATGCAAATAATATTAATATGAAAATTTGAATGTTAAGGGGCATATTCTAAAAAGTAAGTTGATTAGCTTATTTCTGAGGTTCTAGCATTACCTTTGTTCATGTAAAATATTTGCTTAATCGGTCCAGTAGTTTGTTCGTGATGGCCTTATAAGCAATCTCACAAACATTCAACTTAATAATGCCCATTCTATACGCTTCTATTAATACCTATCTTCCCACAGCGCATTAAACCAATGCATTAAACTAACGCAGTTTTAATATAATTAACATATTTAACTTATAGTTGTATCGAATGCAAATTTGTATGTATGAATAACATTGAACATTTGAAGACCAATGAGGCCTGATGGGATTTTCTAAAACCGTTTCTTAGCGAGCAAAGAGAAACATTCATGCCAAATGTCAACTTCATAGGCCTTATAGTTGTGGAGATTTTGTGATGAATCAGTGAGTGGGATTTGGATTATATATATTTAGGATTTTACTTTACCAACTTTAATATTCTATCGCAATTGACGAGCATCATATAATAGTGTATGGAATATAGAGTTTTCTATCTGGCTTATTGGGTGCAAGGTCCCCGGTCACCAGATAATAATGAAAACAATTAAATATAAATTAATGAGCGTGCAGAAATTATGTACTCTAAGATAAGTAAACTAGATAGTCAGCTTGAGAATTAGTGACACCTTTAAGTATGAGATAAAACACCCCCGTCGCAGCAAACCTCCGTACTCAGTGAATTTCCAATGCATGCATATGTTTCTCACTGCCACATAAAGCCACTTACCAAGTTTCATAAAATACAAAAATAAATAAGTGATCTATAGCATTTTATTTATTCTCCATTTGAATAACATAGGGCTGAGTACGCAGGTTTGCTGCAAAAATTAACATAAAATATGTGTTTATGCAATTATCAATATAACTCGACCAGGTGAAGCTAACTACTAAGTTTTATTAATTTATGTTCATAATTAAGGGAGATATAAAACTTTACTTATTCTCCATAAGAATAACATTAGGGCTGAGTATGCAGGTTTGCTGCTACTGGGATAGTAAACAAAAAATCAATTGTTTGTGCAAATATCAATATACCAGTACTACGTGGAGCCACATACCAAGTTTCATCAATCTACATTCATAAATAATCATCGAGGTATCAAATTTTATTTATTCTCCATAAGGATAACATTTGACAACGTACTGTGTTTATCACTTTGAATATCTCTGCAACGGTTGGACGTAGAATCACAATTTAAACACCAAAATGATTGTTTTGTAGAGCTGCATTAATTGGTAAAAGCAAATGTGAAGTTTACATTAAACTGAACTGAAGAAAAAACAAAAACTTTTTTCCCATAACATGAGAGATTTTATGAGCAGGTTTTTGGATTTTATCCGCAACGACTTAACCTAGGTTAATAATTTAAAATACTACATTATTTGTTTTTTTAGGCTCTATAATATGCTCAAAACCAAAATTGAGTGTTTTACAAATTTTAGGGTGAAAAGTGCAAAAAACTGATTTTTGGAAAATTTGAAACCCCCATAAAACACCCTTCCCATGGTCCGATTTTTCTGGTTTTCGAACTTAAAGTCATGAATGTCACTTTACACATTTGAGCCAAATTTCATCGAAATCGGACGTTTTTTACTCAAGTTATCCGGACACACACATATATATATATACAATTGAGTTATATATATACACATATATATAAATTTAAACGAATAGTGTTTTTGGCATCTGGGGACCTCAAAACAAAAAGTTATCATGGTCTCGGGCTTAAGTTTCCATGAGACCTACGGTAATAGCTGCTTACCTATTGGGGAAATTCGCTAAAAGGGAAGAAGTAATTGTAACGATTATTTTCACTGGATGGTATTTCTATTTTAACCTTATAATATAACTTGATGTGCACTCACATTCTTTACACGTTATCGTGATCACCAATCCAGTCCAGTCAGTTAATTTAGTTATATTTTTACAAATTCTCACTGAGAGTTTCATGAGAAACGATTTATTGCATTGAAATATTCAGCTCAACGGCTGGGAAACCGGAGGGAATTTACGCCTTCTGTTTGTTGGCTGGCGGAGCGCCAGATCTTGTTTGGATTTTAAACATGTGTTAAGAATGTAAATCCAACCTCCTACCAATACATTTCCTAAATCTTGGGTGTTATGGAATAAAATAACCAAATGTACGAAATAAAAACACTGTTTAATCTATATTTTTCGGTTATTTGTTCAATCAAATAATTAAAACAGCTAACAACCAGCTTAGTTGCTTTGTGGAAATATCGTGGGCCTCAAAATGCAACTCTTTTACATTTACAGTGTGGTAAAAAGTCTCGGAACGGTTTAATATTTGTTTAACCATTATAGCTAAAGCAATAAAACTTGGTACATAAATACTACTCATAAAAATCTACTTTTTGAAGCAACTAATTTTTTATCACATCAGGGTGATGGCCTACTAGGATTAAGTAGAAAGTCTTGAATGCCAACATAGGTCGACATGTATATAAAATTAAAGGTCTTAAGTATTAGAAAACAATGCCGCAAATGTTATGTCGAAGGACCCGACCACTGATCGGAAATGGCCAGCGGTTGAAGTTTATATTTCAGTGCCATTAGAAATATTAAAATGGTTATTACTCCCGACATACATGTCCTTTTGATGTCCAGTTTGTGGAAATGAATAATACTGTGTAAGACCTTTTAAAATATGTAAACTATGGTCTACGCTTACTATACAACTTGTCAGAATTCTCTTGAGGGTCGTCTTATAGAGGAAGTCTTGAAAGTTGAATGGTAAGTATAAATAATAATATACATCTTTCTATAGGCCTTTCATAGCTGTTTTAATTTCCACAAACTGGACCTTGAAAGGACCTTCTTATCTGAAATAATAACCATTTTAAGATTTGCTATTAGCACTTAAATGTGATGTTCAACCGGCTGCCATTTCCGACTCAGTGGTCCATCTGGCAAAAGATTTACGGCATTGTTTTCTACTAATTAAGAATTTTAATTTTATGTACATGTCGACCTATGGTGTTATTTAAGATTTTCTTCACTCCTCGTGGGCATCCCCCTGATGTGACAATACCCCCGACGCAGCAAACCTTTCTAAGAGAATTTCCATTGTATATGTATATCTTGACTCGCTTCGCTCGCTGGGGGCTCCGCCCCCAGACCCCCGATTGGTGTCCCCACCCTAAAAAGGTAAACGGCAAAATGTCATAGTAGTTGAGTGCCATTATATCCAGGGCATATGGTAACAACATAGGTACAAACAATCCAAATATGAATTGGTATTTAGGTTTTTTTCATCAATAATGTTATCATGGCTACTGCTACAAATAGACTATGGGTATATGTATATCTTGATACCGCATAAATCCACTTGCCAAGTTTCTTTAATATGCATTCACAAATAAGCGAAATACACATTTTAATTATTCCCCATAAGAATAACATGAGAGCTACGCAGATTTTCCGCAGCAAGGGACACAAAATATGGATTGTTATGCAAATATCAATATAAATCATCTAGGTGAAGCCACATACCAATTTTCATAAATGTGCATTCATAAATAAGCGATATATGCCTTTTCAATGATTCTCCATTAGAATAACATGGGAGCTGAGTAACCAGCTTTGCTGTAACAAGGAACACAACAAAGAGGTTTTCATGCAAATTTTACTATAACACAACTAGTTGAAGCCACTTACTAAGTTTGATTAATTTATGCTCATAATTAAGGGAGATATAATAGTTTACTTATTCTCCAAAAGAATAACATGGGGCTGAGTACACAGTTTTTCTGCTACAGGAACTATCAGAACAATTTTTATTATTTACAAATAGGCCACAACCAGATGAAGCCATGTTCCAAGTTTTGTCGGTAAACATTCATAAATAAGCAAGATATAAAATTATTCTTATTCTCCATAACATTGGACAAAGTACTGTGTTTAGCACTTTCAATATCTCTGCAACTAATTGACGTAGAGCAATTATTAAAACACCGAACTGGGCGTCTTTTTAAGCTGAACCCAATGAAGAAAACTAAAACATTATTTTTCAAAAATTATATGTAAGCAACTCAAAACCCCATTTTTGGAATACAAAACCCCCCCAAAATACCCTTTCCGATATCTATCTGGTTTTCGAACTTGGTCATAAATGCTGCTTTACACGTTTGTACCAAATTTCATCAAAATCGGACCATTTTTACGAGAGTTATCGAGCTCACGGACACACACACACACACACACACACACACACACACACACACATATATATATATTATCAAACATGTAGGTTATATAATTTTGTATTAAGTTCTGAAGATGTTGTAAATCAAATTATAAACTGTTTTTGTAGATAATTTTGGTTTTATGGGATTTTATATATAGATATATCTATAGGATTATTGAAATGTTCAGTTCATTTAATAGGGCTACTATAATTCTAATTCTAAATAGATTTAAAAAAATCAAGGAAATTAAAAATAAAAGACCCCACACCTTGTATTTAAAACTCGACATATGTAGATTGAATCATATGATTTTATTTACATTTAAGTTATGTTTTATATTTTTTAAATTATAGGTTAAGCATAAAAGATTTAAGACACTGTGAACATGGAATTATAGCCGGAACATGTGTCAGCACAATAAATGAATTTAAAAGGGTACTCAGGTATTTTAAATCTATTTAGAATTACTATAGAAATATATATATATATATAAGTAGTGGTGAAATGGCAAAGAGACCCCACAATCGGCGCTTTTTCCCCATGTTATTCTTATGGGGATCAGTTTTTGCACCGACACCCGATCCCGCCTTACACAAGTTTCCTTGTTGGCCTATATTAATACCCAACCCTTGCCTATATTAAATATATTGTCCCCACCCCCCTCTATACTTTTTAAAATTTTCAAAAACTATCTCTGGTGTGTTTTGTGTCCTTGGATGTGTTATTGGTGTTTTAATAAATTCCCCCAAATTAAAAAAAATACTACCGCCAATTTCCTGATTTAAAATTTGGATGATTGTCCTAGTGTTTTAATAAATTCCCCCAAATTAAAAAATACTACCACCAACTTCCTGATTTAAAATTTGGATGATTGTCGTAGTGTTTTAATAAATCCCAACTACGGTCGAACTGCCAATTTTGACCCTATTTTAAAATTCATTTTAATACATCCTTTGCAGAAATCCACGAGTTCTGGCTACTTGGGAACCCGAGTCATTTGACATATAATAAATCACCTTTCCTCCTAATTACCTTCTCTACCAAATACATGTCTTTATATTTAGTCTTTAACAATTCTTCTGTATAAAATCCTCCTTTGATTATATTGCCATTTTCATCTTTCAAAATATAAGTCACAGGCTTTGTTTTCTTAACTTCTGCTATTGTAAAAAGCTCTCCCGTCCAGTTAGGGGTATATCCTTTACTAAATACATGTTTATATTTAGATATCCTTACACTATCCCCCACCTTATATCTTGGCTTTTTAACTTGTACTTTAGATGCTAACCTTTCATGTACATCTTTAGAGTTCTTAGCACTTACTTGGTTAGGCTTCATCCCTATGGATCTATGTACTTTATTATTATATATCCTTATTAACTTTGGAAGTAAATCCAACCACTTGTAACTCCCCTGTGCACTAAACTCTCTATACAACCAATTCTTTAAAGTTCTCTGGAACCTTTCCACAATAGCCGCCTTAGTTGTAGAGTAAGTGTGGTAGTGATTAATATTTAGAATTTTCATTAGTTTGGTAAAATGTTCATTAAAAAATTCTTTTCCGTTATCAGATTGAATATTTTTAACTCCCTTTGGGAGAATAGTTTTTATAGCTTCTGTGACTACTAATCCAGTTTTATTCTTTAGTGGAGCAGCATAAGCTTTTTTAGAAAATGTGTCTATTAAAGTTAAAATATATTTATTCCCAGAATTCTCTCTAGCATAATTCCGCATATCTATTAAATCGATTTGAACCGTTTCGTTTATACCCAACACCTTAAAAGACCTTCTAACAAAGTTCTTTCTCGCGGGCTTATGCAATTCGTAAGCAATTTTTTCCATTTTTTATTCTTTATTTTTAATGTTAACGTATCTGCCAGTCTCTGTCGTTTCAAAAACACCTCCATTGCTACCAATTAACATACCATCACTCATTCTTTGATATACATAGTTTTTTGGCAAATATGCCCCTCCATTTAAAGTCTTAAATCCGCTTAAAGATGTAGGGTCTGCAACCAACAATTTAGGATTGTACATCATCAAATCGATTTCATTATTGTCTTGCATAAATTTATTAGTTTTATTGTTAAACCTTAATGCATGTGATTTTAAACAAATATCAAATTTAATATTGTCTTGTCTAAAAGTTTTAATATTATCGTCATACCTCAAAACCTGCGACATTAAACAAATATCACCCCTATCTTTGCCTTCAGGTACATTCTTTATTAATTTGTCCTCTGCATCCCACATATCTCTATCTAATGTTAATACATTATAATATTTATCCCCCTGTTTTATTATGCTTTTCTCACCCTTTGTTAATATTTGATTAACAACAGCCACATCATTTGGCAATGTTCCAGGTAAAATGTTTGTTAATTGCTTATTTTTACCATCAAATTTAAGACCGTCTAAAGTCACAGTCTGATGTTTTGTAACACAATCGTTCTCATCAACAGCGGGTTTAACACGAACTAGCCTTTTATTATTAAAATCCCAAAAGTTTAGATCCATTTTTGGTACTTGAGAGACGTTTACAACATCATCGCTTTCTTTACCAGCCAACAAATTACTAATCTTTCGCTTTTTGGCATTCCAAATACCATTCTCCAATTCCAAAAATTCATAATTATTTTTGTCTTGTACAAAGACACCATCTTTTCTTATTAAAATTTGCTCTAATGTGGGTACATCGGTTGAGCTTTCACCTCGTTTAACATTAGTAATTTTGCGTTTATTAGCGTTCCAATTATTACTCTTGGATTCTAAAAACTTATATTTAGTATTACCTTGTACAAAAGCATCACCTTTTCTAGTTAACGTCTGCCCCAAAGTCGATACATCATCAGTAAACTCCCCACCTTTAACACTACTAATTTTATAATTCAAAGCATTCCAACCATCATCTTTTAGATTTAAAGTAGTTTCTTTAAAACTTCTAGCTTCTGGTTTACTATACGGGTTATATACGCGATAAAATTTATCTATCATCTTTTTATTTAATAAACAATTCCACTTTCCCTCAATTCTTCTATGATAGAATCTATCTCATTATCCACTCCAGAATTTCCCGCCAATCGGCTTAACCAAAGCAGTCTTAACCTATCTACAAGCTCATTAGGATCGTCCCAATAAACATAGTCTATTTTATTACCAGTTACCTGCCTTAAACCTTCACCAACAGTCTTAAACAGGGGTTTAATTATATTAAGATATTTAGTGTGTTTATTACCTGACATCGCCGCACCTGTTTTATAACCCTTTAAATGTGCATTTGTAGCTTCCAAAATCTCTTTATAATTTTGCAAATCAGCCTGACTATAGTTTACGGGTTCTTTTAAAGTTAACAATTCCCACAATCCCTTTGTCCCTTTATAAATTTTTTCTCCAACTGTAACATCATCATTGGCAATTTGAACTTCCTGATTCCCAATAAAAAATTTATTTCCTTCTCGCCTAATACCATATGTGGTGTCTGTCATACTACTTCTACTAAGGTAATTTCCTAAATAGTCTGATGCTAAAAGACCAAAATCTAATTTGTGCGGTGTTATCTGTGTTATTCTTGGTATTCTAGACGGGGTCTTTTCTAAAATCATTGGGAGAACTGGCCTCTCTGTTTTTGTGGCTAAATTTTTTAATTCTTGCAAAGGCTCTATTAACGGTTGGAATGTTTGGAACCTCTCTTCAGCCTCTAGAAATTTACCACGTTTTAACGCCCTATATTTTTCTCTTATTTGTTTTGCAGACTCTACCAATTCTTGTTGAATATTTGTTTTCATTTTATTTACATTTTATTTATCTCATTTGTCAAAGGATTATACTCAAACACCTTATCGTGTATTATTAGGCAATATGCAGATGTGTTTGAAGGGACATTTTCTGCAGTTTCAATTTCTAATTTAATATCTACAACCCCCTCTTTGACTGATTCATTCTGCCTAGAACAATCTATTACAATTAGAGGATATTTCTTTATAAAGTCAGCTCTGTTAAACATAGGATCGGGGACGGTGTTGTAGTAACTCTCCCTAAACCTCACAAACATCTCATAAGCTTTAGAGGCATCTCCATTTTCAAAGTCGAGATTTAAATCACTATAAGGATAATATTCAGAGTTTAAAAACACTTTGATATTTTTCAATTTACAGTGATCAAATTCATCAGTTCTTTTTCGTGCACTGTTGTCCCTACCTGTTTGGAAACCAAATATAATATACCTGGGCTTCTCCAAACTCGAAGACGTCTTAACTGACCACGTATGTCTCTTGGTTTCGGGGTATGATGGGAGTTCGTGTAGCTCCAAACTTCTAAATGCAATTTGCAAATTTTTATTTTGCAATAACATCTTTTGTAATTGAAGCTTCTCCCCATCAGATGGTACCACGTGCGGCATCACCCACTGAATCGATTTAAGTGTAATTTTAGGAATAGGATCGACACCAGTTGGAGCATTAGATGTTGTTAATATACAATTTAAGTCGTTTTTGGATCTTTTCAACACCAATTCTTGTTTAACATTTACTAAAACCTTATTAAAATCCTCAAACACACCCATTAACAGCTCTAACGGGACACAAGTACTAAACTTGCCGCTTTTATGGAACTCCTTTAAATTTTCATCAGAATCAAATGCTACATTTGACAATTTAGTTGTTTTATTGTAAGAGCACAATATTTTCATAAGACTGGAAATTCCCGGATTTCTTACAATATCTATTTCTTTACCAGCAACTTCGTATCTAATTTCGTCAAATAAGAATGCAAATGCATTATTTATAAAATGTCCTTTATCATGATTCTCTATCTCTCCTTTAATATACAGATAACTCCTACATGGGAGTGTTAGTAAATCTTGATTATTTATGCATATTCGAAATTCATCGGAATTATTTATTGCTAAAGTGTTGTGTGGAACATAGGAGTGATTTGTAATTTTAACCAAGCTATCGTCGTATTGGAATTTTCCTGTAACGTCTAGAAAATCTTCCATTTTTATTAATAGAAAATTTTAACTTCAACCCAATTGATCGCAGAAACCTGGCATTTTGTACACTCAGTCCGTTCTTGTAAATTCTCATATCTTTTTTATATGACAAGTAATTGTAGTTTCTTCTTTATTAAAGTCAATTGGCTTGTCGTGTTGATCTGCAAATGTAATGCTAACAACATCTAAACTTCTCTTATTTACAGGGAAGTATATAATATTTCTGGGGACCTCAATAATTTTGTAGCCGGGAGGAGCTTCTGGGTAAAAACTGTGTATGGTGTGTGATTTGTCACCATTCAAATAAGACCCATTCGCAATATTACATTTTACTCTAATCACATTTACATTATTTATGTTGATTTTATTTACAGATTTAAACGCAATATCTGGAGTAGAAAATCCTTTAAATCCCAATAATTCAGACCCCAAACACGGTTTTGTAAAATCAAACACATGGCCAGAATGTAATGTGGCTTTCATAGTTTTATTATCGGCTATAAGTACAAAATCTGGGAGTTGCTTTTGAATTTCCTTCGCAAGCTCAAACACTTCGTATGTACCTTCAGCAATTTCAATTACATTTGCGGCTTTGTGATCGTAATAATACACATCCTCACCCTCGTCTATAGTTAATTTTGTGTCTTTAAGTTTATTTAATTTTGGAACTAGCCCTTTGTAAAATATAAGTTTGACTTTTGTATTAATTAATGCTACTTTATTTTGTATAATAACTTCAACTTTACCATCTAATGCCCGGTTTAATTCGTCAATTGTGACCTCCCCTTTTGGGGTTGTAATTTTGTGCATTTTGTAATATGTCAAAGTATTTAGAGGTTTTTTAACATTAAATATAGAATTATAACTTTGAAAATCTACCAGTCCAATTACATAATCACCATTTAATTCTATAGGAGGAAAGAACACCGACTTCAACTCTGGCTCTGTACCCGTAAATGTTATAGTAAATGAATCCATTTTTATAAACTAAAATTTTTCAGAAATGATAAACATAAAATTCCACAAATTGAACTGTTTAAATCTTGTATTTGATCAGTTGTATAGTAAATTTTAGATGGTACAAAATATTCAATTACCTCTTTTGGAGGCTGTATTCCGAATGGGTCAAAATATATTACAATATCTTTATTTTTACGATATGCTGTCCAATGTGTGCCCCTGTCACTGTCTAAATTAATAATTCCACATTCTCTTACTTTTGGCCTTAGATGTTTTAGCTCGTTTTTTAGGTACACTCCTCGAAAGTGAGGCACGTCTCTTGCTGCCTCTAACAGCTGAAAGTTGTCCATCTTTTTTATTAAATTTTAATCCCATTCCCATTTTTGCCTTAGCCTTCATCAAATTTGTCACTGTATAAGCTGCTGCTTTTTCGGCCAGACTGGCGTCCTTTGCCGAAACCCTAGTCCAAGCCTGGTCCGCTAATCTCATATCTGCCTTGTTCCGGGCGGCTGTATCAGGATTATTCATGTAGAATATGTCGTGCTCTTTACAATAAGAGTCTAGCTTATTTTTTGAAGGTACATTTCTGGCTAAATTTTCACGCACGTTAGTTCCGGGTCCACACCATTTATAATTTTCAGGCATGTGGAGAGGGAAAGGAAGGTTGTTTATAAGGGTATTTAACAAGCCACGGCCTCTATATGGCTTTAAGAATAATCCCTTACCTTGGACCTTTTTACACTTTCTCTTTGCCATTTTTATTATATAAAAAATGTCATTTATTCAACAAAAGAACAAATTTAAAATAGCACATAAAGAAAATACACCATTTTTATTATATAAAAAATGTCATTTATTCAACAAAAGAACAAATTTAAAATAGCACATAAAGAAAATACACCAAAGAAGTTGGGTCTATTTCCTAATAATATTCGCTGTCTTATAATAGGGCCCAGTGGTTCGGGGAAGACTGTTGTAATTTATAACTTAATTGTAAAAAAACAAGGATTAAAGTTTACAAATTTATATATAATATCCAAATCTTTAGAACAAGAAAAATATAAAAAAATAATTGAAATATTCCGTCTGTGTGATGAAGTTAAATTACACACATATTCAAACTGTGAAATCACACCAAATGATGTAGAATCACACTCAATAGTTGTATTTGACGACATAAATAGTCCAAATATCACACAATTTTTCTCAATGGGCAGACACAAAAATATTAACAGTTTTTACTTGTGTCAATCTTACAGTAAAGTAAACAAACATTTACGTGACAATGTTAATTTCCTAATATTATTTAAACAAGACGATTTAAATTTAAAACATGTGTATAACAATCATGTGGGAAATGATTTTTCATTTAACCAATTTAGAAATCTCTGCCATCAATGCTGGGATAGGTCTAAATATGGCTTTTTTGTAATAGACAAGGAAAGGCCAAAGAATAATGGGAAATATAGATTTATGTTTGACCAATTTTATAATGACCAAGGGCAAGAGTGTTGATGCCATCCAGAATAAACCTCTTGTCGTCATCAAAAGAGAGTACCTTTTTGTTCATCGTTAATGTTTGAAGATGGTGGTTTGTGGATTTAATTCTTGTAACATTCTCATAGTAATCTTCCCCGGTTGCAAGACAGTGTAAGTAATGTTGGTGTCTTAAGAGATGTTTAACTGTGGCGTTGTCAGCTCCCTTTGCCTTTTTAACCTCTAGCTCATTTTGATTTTCTTTTTCGTATAACCATTGTAAAGGAATGAAAGAGTATAATTTTGGCCTTAAACCACAATATTCATACATAATTTGACCATTTAATTCGTCTTTAAACTTGCCCGTAACTTTTTTATTTTTATCAGAGTATAAGAAATGATCTTTACTATATGCAGAGGTGTCGAAACAGTCAAAGTCACTTTGTATTTCCTTGTAAAAGTCCTCTGTTACTATAGAATAAACAAGGCTGTCTGTGTCTGTCATTAAGAACATTTTATTCTTAAATTTTGACATATAATTATAGTGGAAATCATACATTATTACTTTGCTGATATCCAAAATGGTCATTCCTAAATATATTGGTTTATCAAACTTTACAATTAATTTATTTAAATGCACAGCATGCAACTTGTTATCGAACATTTTGCTACAGTCAAACCTTGGCTTTGTAACGTATTTTGTTAACTTAGACTCGTCTACAAGATGTATATCACGAAACTTGCGTTGGTTCATAATTGTTCGACCAAAGAGACTGTTATTTAACAGTTTGTAAAAGTCTTTTTCAAAATCATGTTTAGCTTTTTGTCGCTTTTCAATATTAAAATTAATATAGGGCGCGAGCCATTTTGATTGTCTGAATTTTAAAATTCTGTGGTATTTTGTAACTACCAAACCCAGTTCTTCGTATTTTTTTAGTGCTTTATAATGCAAAATATATTTAGTTTTGTCATTTAAATTTGGTATTAATTTTCCATTCATTTTTTCTGGTGCGAGCGGGTAGTCATTATGCAAATCATGTAAACTTTTATCGTATTTTAAATCAACTTCCAAAATAAATCCAAAGTTTTCATTTTGATTGTATTTATAATCTTTCTCATTTGTCCATCTAAAGCCATCAACGGGCAACGACTCGCACATTGCTGTAGAGTATAGTGAGTTGCAGTCTAAGTATACAAGATAGGTGCTTTCTTGATTTGGGTCATAATGTTCGCCCATGTACTTATTATTGGCTTTAGCGTAGCGCGTGGAAATCATACTTACACCGCCTCTAATGGCATGTTCTATAAACAAATGCATGTCAACGTCTTGAAATAATTCTAATTTTATGCCGGTCATTCTAAGACACGCCTCCCATGTTAGTCCGGGCAGTGAGTACATGTGGACAGGGTCGAGTTTATAATCCTTTAAACACAAGTCCCTAAATGTCTCAAACACATCAGCCAATAACAACACATCTGTTTTAAGGTATAAATCGTGATATTCTTTTAAATTCTTTATATTAAAATGATTCCATACGTTTTTAGCATGTTCATATTGTGCAGGAGATATACATTCTTTAGTTAGACTGCTGTAAAATGCCTCTATGGGTGGGAGGGGCTCTAAAAACTTTTCTGGTCCTGTCATGTATTCGTACGGAAATTCGCCCTTACATTGTAGTAGTGGATTGTCTATAAATCTAAACGTATTTAAATTGGAAGCTAATTTGCTTAAGGGAAGAGACAGAAAGTTGTAGGAATCCAAAAATACCAAATCATCAACAGAGAACGAAATATACTTTTCCATGTCTTTGGCTATGCAATTCAATTTGCGATTGAATTTTCCCAAGTGTTGCATTATTAAATGACCGTCATAGTTTTTAAGATTGTGGAAGAATACTGGAATTTTCTTGGTTACTTTATAGTTTAAATTGCAAGAGTTGTGGGAGGGCCCCCTGAACTCGCCTGTTAGGTGGCAGTGGTCGCGCACTTTATCACACAGTAACAGTTGTTGGCATATGTGGCAGTGTGTAGAGTTTTGGAATAACATCTCTTGCTCTGGAGTCATTACAAGGGGAACATATACTCCCATCTGACTTTTAATAAAGTCATAAGTTTTAAATAACTTTTCGAAAAACACATCCATCACATTTTCACCGCTGTACAACTCTTCGTAAATAATGTTAGAATCTCTCACCACAACATAAGCAAATCCAGAAGGAGTGTGTTTGCCACGGTTTATAAAACATTCGAAATCTGCATAAATCACAAAGGGAGCTTTAAGTTGATATTTGTAATTCGTAAATTGTAGTGTATCTTTTTTAGACATTTGTACTCTTTGGGCATCAAAGGTTTCACAATATGTTGTGTGACGTTCCAATATATCTTTGGTGCAAAAATGTTGCAAACAGAACTTGCAAAAATATTTCTTATGGTCGTGTTTTGTAGACCGTAGCATTAACTTATCAAAATCACGAATTAAACAGTAATGTGATTTCCGACCTTGTTGTAGAAGCAGCAGGTTGACGTGCGTATTACTATTTAGTTTAGTTATTCTCAGTGGATATATTAATTGTCCTTCAATTCCATATACATTAACACTTATGTTGTTTTGTTTTTCAAATTTATCAATGTCGGATATTTTTACGGGATATTTTATATTTGACATATTCAACTGACCTTCATGGGGTTCGTAGTAAAATACTCGATTTGCATGTTTACAATTCCTTGGTTTCAAGCTTGCTAAAACACTCCACACGAAACATTTATTATCACTATTTTTAATATTTAAAACAGCGTGTTTTGATTTTATATTTTCTGGTGTGGGTATGTATGAGTTGGGAGTTAGGGGTTTATACTTGTAAACATGCAGCTGCCAGTATTTAGTGTGGTCATATATCCATCCACTGCCTTGGGCTTGATACTTGTGCATGGAGGTATCGATCTTAAAAAGTGCTTCTTTAATTTGAGTTTTTAATTGTGCTTTCTCAATTGATAAAGTAGTTAAACTTCGAAAATCAGCAATACATTCTTTGTCAATGATTAAATCACCATTATTGTCCACCGAGTGTTTGATGAACTTTACCCTCCTAATAAGAATCCATTTGATAGGTAGGGGACAAGATTGAAGGGTGTCTAATACTTCCACAGATTCACCGTTAAAAATATACAACTTGTAAGGTCGTTTGTCACATCGTAGGTGGTGGCGGGGTTTGTTCCGAGTGATGACTCTCTTACACACATTACAAGTATTGTGGTTATTAAGCATATGCGCTTTAAAATGATTGTTATTATCAAATATTTGATGGCATTTTTTACAAATTTTAGGAATAACTTTGTGAATGTTACGATAGTGTCTGATTAAATTGCTTCTGTTGGAGCAGGGCGCGGAGCAGATTGCACAGGACAACATGTTGGATGTAAATAAGTTTTGAGATGACATTACTCTGCTTTTTATAAACAAAAAATTACCATTTTTTAAATTAGACAAAAATTATTTAACAGCGGTTTTTAAATTATATTTTACAAGTTTACGAGAGTTCATATTCGAAATGCAGTCACATTCGAAATATGATTTACAAATGGATATTTAAATATGGAAACCTTAAAATTTGGAAATGGTGAATTGGAGATTTACAAATATTAGGCTATTTCACAATTTTCGGATGGATTAACAGTTGTGATTGTCCCTGAAGACACCACCTTAGCTACAACTACCGTCGCTAACACTCCCAGCTAACCGGAGTCCTGGGTATGAGACGTGGAGAGGTGAGCCGTGACGCCGAAACGTCCGGTGGAGAGGCCGTGGCGCCGAGACGTCCGGTGGAGAGGTGAGCTGGGACGAGTCCGGTGTGGTGACGTCATCTGGTGCCGGTGGTGAGGTGTCAGTGGTGAGATGTCGTGTCACTGGTCTTGTAGAACAATAGTGCTGTGTCTTGTCGGTGGCTCCTTATATACACATCGAGAGGCTGGATTTTTCAATTTAACCAGGAAATTACCTCACATTGGCTGGACTTTCAACCAGGAAATTACCTCTATGGTAAGTGGAAATTCTGGTCAATGTGACGCATGCTTGCACATGACCGACTTTAGTGTGTTAGTATGTCAGTGTATCAGTGAGCGGTGGATTGTTGCGTGTGCCGTGGCGTCATGGTTGGTGGGCAGCGATGCGGATCGTTGGGTGTGCAGGCGGTGGTGCGGGTTGTTGCGTGTTTTAATTAATCAGTTGGCAGTTCGACCGTAGTTGGGATTTATTAAAACACTACGACAATCATCCAAATTTTAAATCAGGAAATTGGCGGTAGTATTTTTTTTAATTTGGGGGAATTTATTAAAACACCAATAACACATCCAAGGACACAAAACACACCAAAGATAGTTTTTGAAAATTTTAAAAAGTATAGAGGGGGGTGGGGACAATATATTTAATATAGGCAAGGGTTGGGTATTAATATAGGCCAACAAGGAAACTTGTGTAAGGCGGGATCGGGTGTCGGTGCAAAAACTGATCCCCATAAGAATAACATGGGGAAAAAGCGCCGATTGTGGGGTCTCTTTGCCATTTCACCACTACTTATATATATTTATATATATATATATATATATATGTATAAAGTTTTGAACAAATGTTGTTTTTGGCATATGGGGACCTCAAAACAAAAGTTATGGTTGTGGGCCTAGGTCTTGCCATGCCAACTACGGTAATAGCTGCTTCCTTATAGGGGAAATTCGCTAAAAACTCATAGATGTCTCAAAAAGTATTTTTTATGGTTACAAAATATTAAACCATTCCTTGACTTTTTAGCACACTGTACGAAAATACGAATATCTAGCTAATATTGGTATTTATTTATATTAAAGTATATCTATTATTTATTTAATATTATAACACACGTTGATTATATTCATTCCTTTATACGGAATTAAGGACTAGGATGGGTAATTCATAAAAATAATCTTAGTGGTTCTTAATTCTAGCATTAGCTAATGACAGAATATTTTAATGGAAAATGTTAAACCTCTTGTCACAACAACGACACATCGACGCCAGGTTGTTTTTGTTTGTGTGAATAAATTAAATAAGCTCCTGAATATAGAAATTAATAGATTTTAGCTAAATGTAAATTTAGCATTTGCACATTTATTTATCATCGTATGTAGTTAAACCACTGATGCTCAGGTCAAATGTAAGAGTCCAGCTGCAGACAATGCGTTTCCGATACCTCGTTGCTACAAATACTGTTACAGTGGGAGCTTAAAGAATCTTTAAAGTAGTAAAATAATTTCTAAATCATTCGGCAAAAACTTTATACATTTGAATAATTATTGTTTTGAAACAATCCTAGATATAACGAGCAAAGTATTTAAATTAACAACAGGGTTTAAATGGAGTTATACGCCTTTATATAAGTCTAATACGTAATTATAGTTTATTTTTTTAAATACGGTCGGGGGAAAATAGCTATCTTAGTTAATCAACACAAAATTCACTATGCAATAATATTAAATTTAAATTAAGAACCCCAGCCAAAATTATAGTTTAAATTAAAGCTTTACATATCCAAGTATATTAGTTTCATATTTCAAGAATTTCACGTCAATCATAGTTTTAGAGTAAGTATTTAACTGTTTTTATTTTTGTGAAATCATAGGTATCGTTGAGGGGAAATCGGAAAATAAGAGCAGTTTTTAATAACTTCAAGTCTAGTAATGTTAAAGAAAAAAATATTAAATTTAATTATTAAATACTTAATAATTTGTTAAGGATTTGGCTCTAAAGATTTCAGTTAGGAATGGTCAAGGAATTTAAAAGATTTATCTTTATCTATTTAAGCAAATATGTCGTTAAAATCATTTATTTAGTGCATCAGTATAAATTCGACTCTATTTACTGATGTATTAAGCCATAAAATCGGTTCAGTAGTGGGTAGTTTCTTGTATCTCAGTATTTCGAAAATATGATTTACACATTATTGGACGTATTACGATGTACGCCCAAAAGGTCCTACACATTTCAATAGTATCGAACATTTGCTTTGCCTCATAGTTCAAAGGTGATTTCCTAGAATAATAGATAACTTCGTCAAATCTCTTATGTACATAGTAGTATTGATTTTCAATTTTATTATTTACAAGAAATAATTTGACTCGAACTCAGAAGTAATATGCAAAGGGAATTTTAATGAAACGCTAATTGGTTTAAGTGGAACATGGATAGTTCTCTAAAATTAAATTAATACTGCAATACATGTTCTGTGTGTAATTAATTTGAATTTACCTCAATACACTATATTTTAATTTTTCTATTTATCATACTATATTAAAGTTTCCTAGTCTGTACTTTAGTCTGTTTAAATATTTGTAAACGTGCATTTGATTTAATCATAAGAAAGTTACTCTTTCTGGGATATTTTATCTAAAACATTTTATTTATGCTATTTGCCTGCTCGATTGATTGTATGACTTAAAAAATAAGGTTACATCCCTTGTCATCAATCCACTAGTTTATAAGATTACTAGTTTCGGGATTAGTTTTGACCCATTATCAAATCTCGATGTATCACAGAAGAAAATACTGCAATTTTCTTGAGTTTAAAAACATTTCAACACTATACACATACTTGTACCAACACAAAGAAACATTACAAATTTACAAATTCTCAATAAGTTATACACATTATATCCCATGTGTGGCCGGCCAAGGACAAGGGCAGACTGACCAGTATTTTCTTCTGTGATACATCCCAATGGGACAAAACTAGCAATCTTATAAACCATTGAATTTATGACGACAAGTCAACCTTATTTTTTTAGTCTAAAACCTTCACTTCTAACACCAGCTCCCCAAAGAGTGTGACACTCTTTGGGGAGCTGGTGTTAGAGGCATTCCTTTGCAGTGGTTTAGGAGTTATCTGAGTGGCCGTTCTCAATGTGTCAAGTTTCGTAGTAGTGTGAGTAATACTCTTAATATTACACTTGGAGTTTCCCAAGGCTCTGTCTTGGGGCCGATCTTGTTTTTAATTTATATTAACAGTCTTTGTAATGGGAAATTTTCTGGGTATATGTCTTGCTTTGCAGATGATACGGCAATGTGCTATCGAGAAAAAGATGAAAACGATTTAAATATCAGTATGCAAAGTGATCTGGACAAGCTTAAACTGTGGTTCATTAGAAATAGAATGGTATTAAGTACGAAGACAAAATTCATTAATTTCTCTCTGAGGAGTAAGGATGTTGAAAATATGATCATGTTTTTTAAATGTAAATCTTGTCTGTTGTCACGTGATCAGTCATGTGAAGAGTGTATCAAAATTGAGCAGGTACAACATATTAAATATTTGGGGGTTATTTTAGACGAAAGGTTAAATTGGAAAGAACACGTCTCTAAGATTAAAGGATATTTCTATGCAGTTCTCAGGAAGTTTTATTTTTTGAGATTCTTATGTCCGTTATCTGTTTTATGAACTGTCTATTATTCCCTTGTAAATTCGAAATTACAGTATGGTATATATTGCTAGGGTGGGACTTATTATTCAACTCTCTACCCTTTAATTGTTAGTCAAAATAAAATAATCAGAGTTATGAGTGGAGCAAGGAGGAGGGATTCATCCTTTCCTTTGTATGTGTCACTGAAGATCTTCCCTCTTAGATATTTATACATCTATCGTGTTCTTCGATTTTTTTCTTAAGAGGAGGTCATCTGCAGGGTAACGTAAATGTCCACTCTGGAAGATTGCAAAATTTAAATCGAGTTTCTGTCCCGTTTCCTAGAATAGAAGCTTATAAACGATTTTATACATTTTCAGCTCCAAAATTATATAATTTTCTACCCATTTCAGTAACATCTTCAATAACATTTTCTTCATTTGCTAAAAGTCTGAAAACATGGTTATTAACAAATAGTGATGTTGAAAAATTCATAGGCTGATGGGAACTGTCTTGCCTTTTTTAAGTTTTACCTATGCACCCTTGAGTTTAGCTCAATTTATCTGCATCTTTACCAATATGCTGCTTTTAAATATTTCATTTTGTTTCTATCTAAATAGTTTAAACGTATGTTTGAGTCTACTCATTATTATTTGTGTTTAGTCTTATTGTGTGTTATATAATTAGTATTTATCATTGTGTGGGTATAAAAGGATATGTTATTGTTTTGTAACATTATTTTTATATTTGTTACACCTATTTTTATTTAGTTTTATAAGGAGTGTTTTTCCTAAATTATTGTTGGAATTGTTTGAAAGTTAGTACAACTGTTAAATTGTTATGTATTAGGCACTGAAAAGATGTATATCATTTAATGAATTTTTGTTTAATAATCTGTAATTTGACCGGGAGTTTCTGGCACGCTGCACGTTGCACATTTATTATAACCTGATGCCACCTCTGCACAGCTAATGCTAAAGAGGTGGCTATCCATAATGTACTGGCTAAGAACTGTGTAAACATAAGGTATTTATTGCTTAGTATATATTTGAAAACTATCTAATTATAGTTTTCTACTGCATAATTGTAATGATTATTGTATTGTACATTTATGGAAATAAAGAATTTATTTATTATTTATTTATTTACTTTAAGTCAAATCGGAAAAAACCTGTCGCAGCAAACCTGCGTACTCACCAAATTTCTGATGCATATATTTATATACAGCTCGCTGCCACTTACCAAATTTCATCATACTACATTCGTATTCTGCAACGAGCACAACTAAAATGGGATTATTATGAAAATATGCATTGGCTACAACCACATTAATCCATATACAAATCTTTATGAAGATATATACAAAAATACGGGAGGTATAAAATTTAACTCCTCATTAGGAAAACTATTGGTTAACGGACTGTCCGTGGTTTGGTGAAATCCATTGTTGGTGGTAGCAAGTTGATGTTATTTAAGACTATTGCAGACATTTGCCATCACTCAATGAGAAACACAAGTTTTACGTCCGGTGATTCAGGCTCTGAAATCTGAAACCAAACTTTTTTTTCAATCAGAAATTATTTTGTTATGTTCTTGCTATTCTTCTCACCAAAAGACGAGGCCAAATTCCAGGTCCCGAATCGTCGTGAAACCTTGAACATTGTTTTTCTTAATCAGTGAATAATTTCTTAAATAACAAACTCTCCAAATGGCACTAGGTAGTACTGTGCAGATTTACTGCTATGGGTGTATTTTATATGTATATTATTGCAGTATATACTGTACCAAGTTTTATTAATGTTCATAAACTACAATTTCACTTAGTCTCAAAAACATTACATTGGAAGTGGTGTGTTTAGCACTTACAATATATAGCAGTAACGAATTCACATAAAACAATGAATCAACTTATTAGACGATTTTTTGTAAGCTGCAAAACACTTTCGGGATTCAAAACTGTCCTTCGGACTGTGTAATCTGTCTGATTTTAGAACTCATAACACAGACGCTACTTTACACGGTTTTACCAAATTTCATCTTGATCAGACATTTTTTACGAAATTTGCCGTCTTAATGGACGCGTGTTCAAAACTCGTGGGAAAATGATTTTTCCTGGTGCTCGTTCTCTTTAAATTGCTCGTCTACGACTCGCAATTTAAGTACGACTCGCATCAGGAAAAATCCCACTAGTTGTGAAATATACAATTTCCACACGATGAAGTTATTGAATTGTTAGTTGGATGATTTTTTTATCAGCTTTGATTCATCTAAGATTAATATCCAAGGGGCTGACGGTCAAATGTTCAATGTCAGGCCTTCCAAAATACATGCACAACACCGTTCGACTGATAGCTATTAATACAAATATTCTTTCGACAAAGAAGGACTAATTATATCAAAGAAAGCATATACAACTGTAATTTAACATAATTTTCCAATTAAATTAGCTGATTAAAATCTCAATCCAAATTAGATCAAAGTAATGTAAAAATTACCAAATATTTTGACCAAATACAAGTATTATATCGTGTTTTGAGTTAAAAAAGACAATAAACAAATACCACTTGTTAAATGGGCTTGATAACTATAATATTATTGGTAATTCGTTACATAGAATATTTATATGTATTACTATGCAGAGAATGTTGAGCAATGTATTTTAAAGTTTAAGCCTTAATCAGAATATTAGCCTAAAGTTATAAATCCAGACCATCTAGTTTAAAAATATCTCAATATACGTCTAATATTATTTTTGTTTAAACTTTTAAGATAGATTGCCAAAAAAACTAACTTAACTCCAGACGAACGCAAATCTATTAATTCCTTTCACAGAAACAAATAGTAACCTTCCGGCAGACAAAGGTGACATATATGTGGTAATGAACACCGAGGACTATATTGAAGAAGCAAAAATATAACTAGCCAATTTCTAAAAATATTAATTCCACGCCACAAATGTAACAAATCAGTTTTCATCACTCCGTATTTGAAAATATCCTATTACCATGCAGCTGAGATTTACGAAAATTATCTATTTCTTGTAACAAAACAAAAAATGATCAGCTGACTTTGCCTGTCTTAAACATTACTTTTCCTGTCCTAAACAATAATTTGCCTGTCCCAAACAAAACCTTTCCTGTCCTAAACAATTGACGTTCCCGTTTTACTCAACAGAAGCACCAGTGTGATTTCGTTATTTTTGAAGATTCTGTGTTCAAACACTAACATGAATTGTAAAACCGTATTGTGTTTACTTATAGAAAATGAATTGACTATGAAATATCAGATAATTTTTTTAATGTTTTGTGTGGTTATTTGCATCGTTATGAAAACTATCGTTCACTACTCGTCACTAAAGTCCTATGTACTCGGCTTCGCCTCGCGCATGAAATGCTATCTTGCCCCAAAATATGTCACTTTCGTGACTAGTAGTGAAATATACTATTTCTTCTGACACCTAAAAATTCAAGAAAAAAACGAACATAAGTATTGAGTGAGTTTTATATCAAATTACTTATCCAAAATAGTCCAAAAATATATTTTTTTATATTAACAAAAATACATAAATACACTATGCTACTACTAGAACGACCAAAGTTTTTCGCCAATAGAATTTTCAACAGAGTGGATGTCTACATTTGTAGATGCTTATTTCCAAGACATAGTAGCAGATTAACCATATGTACAAAAAATTATAAAACAACTTTCGGAAAGGTTGAAATATGTTGCTCAACCACTATCCAATATTTCTGTAGTGACAATAGATGCCGCTTCAATTAATCAAATATTTTCTACTCAGAGGTAACAAATAGAGCCAAAAACAACCACAAATACAGCCACGAACAATACAAACTCCCCCCACAAACTTATTGACAACCTTAATTCAATTAACAATAACAACAAATACTTCCTAATACGTAACTTATGAAAGCCAACCTCCACACATGAATAAATCTAATTTGTGTATGAAGAGCGGTAACTTCGTGTAGCGAGATGAAAGACATATCAAATTACTTTGACAACTTATTAGCAGCTTTTACCAAAATAGGTTATCCGAGAAAACTACTAAACTCTAAACTCAACACTAAAAATCTGAAATCAAATAATCTATCTACTTCTGAGAAATAAAATCCGAAATTTGCAAAACCGTAACACCCTAAGCTGTACAAACTCATTAACATACTGCGAGTGGCTTATAATGTACTACAACACTCTTAAACAACAAAATGAACAGATTTCCTCTTAAATCGAGCAGGAAAAGAAAGACAAAAATGTAAAGGAGAACCCTGTAAAGTTCCTAGATGCCTTCTTTGTAAAATGCTTCAATTTTCATCGACATTTTCAAGTAGCACGACAAACAAAACATACCCAATTAAAAATAACCTTAGCTGTGATTCATCGATAGATAGGTCGATATATAGTGTATTAATCATTTGTCATACTACAGAAAATAGGGCATGGCACAATAGGTAACAATATATATTTTAGAAGCACAGGTTTTGTTCAACATTTGGTTGCATAAATAGCATAAGTTTAACATCTTTACACTCAATCCCACTTAAACAATATAATTTATAAATATACTACAAAAATAGTAACATTCATGCCCAATAATTATATAACTATGTACCACAGTTTTACAAAAACTAAACTCATGTTATGAAACATCGAATATAAAATACAAATAAAGTTCAGTAAATACCCGAAAGATTATACAGGTTAAAATGCAAACACGTTTAAAAAAGTCGCAAACCAGTAAAACTGGCCGCAGGTCTGCATTTCTTCATAGAAAATTTGGAAAACCACTAATGTAGATTCACAAAAATAACATTTTGAAGAAATAACAGCGATCCGACAAATCAG
The DNA here is from genome assembly GCA_963675035.1 of Allygus modestus. Taxonomy (NCBI): domain Eukaryota; kingdom Metazoa; phylum Arthropoda; class Insecta; order Hemiptera; family Cicadellidae; genus Allygus; species Allygus modestus. The sequence continues at coordinate 100,260,765 of OY776111.1, read as the reverse complement.
TAAAACTCTACAATACAGTAGTTTAGGTATGTGGAGGAGGCACACCAAATGGTTTTGAAATCAAAGTTTCCTCACGGACTGAACATCACATGGATTGTGAGCGTGCTGTCCCTGAAAAACTAATGCACATATGACCTTTCATTTCCTTTTGATAGATGTTTCATTTTTATTTTATACTTCTTATGTGTAACTGACTCAGGTACACGAATTCTAGACCACTTCTAGACGAGCTATTTGGCATGCAGATATCTTGTATCTAGAAACCGTGGGGAAAATAGTCAAAACTAACAATTTTTCATGACTAAACCTTTAAAAAAATATTTAAATACCTCGTAGCAGCAAACCTGCGTACTCAGCGAATTTACAATACAGATATATGTATCTTAATACCACTTAAAGCCACATACCAAGTTTCATCAATATGCATTCATAAATAAATGATTTATGACATTTTAGCGAATTTCCCCTATAGGGAAGAAGCTATTACCGTAGTCGGGATGATACTAGGACCTAGGTCCGGGACCATGATAGGTTTTCGTTTTGAGGTCCCCAGACCCTAAAAACACCATTCGTTCGAAATATATATATATATATATATATATATTAAAATAAAAAGACCAACTTACTTATGAATTCGTAATATTTCGGCTTATGCCATCTTCAGACGAAACTACATTACAAAAACAAATAATAATACTGTAACCTAAAAATTAAAAAATAACACATGATTCTTGCAATTTTTCGCAAAAAACTTTCTTGATTTTTGATGAACAGATGTTGGATAAATACTTGTAGAAATCTCTGCTTTAATTTATTAAATTAAAGCACAGATGGCCTTAATCTTCGATGATCATTCTTGCACCGCATCATTTTCATATATAATATTTTATATATGAAAATGATGCGGTGCAAGAATGATCAACGAAGATTAAGGCCATAAGGTGCTTTAGAACAAGTGATGATTTGATGGGCTTGTTCAAGGCACCTCAGAGATGGTACACTAAATTTCTTATTCAACTGACGAAGAGGTTTCACTTTATATGCATCTTCAAAGTTTTCTTTATGTTCTAACCCATGTAAAACCAATGGCTTCGTCATGTCTTGATGTTTGTAGTCAAAACGATGGCAAGTCATTCTTACTCTCAAAGTGTTTGTCGTGGAACCTTTGTAATCTTTTGGACATTTTCTGCATTGTATTTGATAAACAATATTTTTGGAATCACACGACAAACTCCCTTGGATCTTGTAGTCTTTTGAAGTCATACTGCTGTTGAAACTGGACGCATCTTCAATCTGTTTACATACAAGACATCTCGGCTTCAGACATGGGTGAGAACCTGTGTTTCTGTTCATCTCTTCGCCTGTTGGAAGCTTTGGACGTGAAATCATCTCTTTCAGAATAGGTGGTCGCCTGAAAATGACCCTTGGTGGTGATGAAAATAAGTGAGTCATTGATGAGTTTTGAAGGGTGTTGAAGGCGATCTTGATGACGTTGTTAAGTTTGTGTAAACCGGGATGGAATTGGGTGATAAGTTTAGGATCGTCATTTGTAAAACGCATTCCTTTTGTTTGAGCGTTCATATTCCTTTCATCTAGTTTCTCATCTAATAACTTCTTTGGGTAACCTCTGTTTAGGAAAGCGTTCTTCATCGTTGATATGTACTCTAGTTTGTGTTCATTCTCACTGCAAAGTTTTTCAGCTCTAAATAACTGACCTCTTGGTATTGACTTTTTTACATATAATGGGCGGCAACTTTGGTAATAAATAAATAAATAAATAAATATATATATATATAAATATATATATATATATATACATGTGTGTGTGTGTGTGTGTGTGTGTGTGTGTGTGTGTGTGTGTGTGTGTGTGTGTGTGTGTGTGTGTGTGTGTGCGCGTGAGCTCGATAACTCTCGTAAAAATGGCCCGATTTTGATGAAATTTCGAAACAAAAGTGTAAAGCAGCACTTATGACTAAGTTCGAAAACCAGACAGATCGCCCAATCCAAAGTGGCATTATTTTTTTGGGGGGGGGGGTTGTACCCAAAAAAGGTTTTTTGTTTTAGTTTTTACATGTCATATTTTAGAAAGTCTAATTTTAGTTTTCACCATTAGATTCAACTTTAAAAAACCCACAATTTGGTGTTTTGATCATTTCTCCATGGCAAATGGTTACAGAGATATTGAAAGTGCTAAACACAGTACGTTATCCAATGTAATTCTAATGGAGAATAACATTAATTTTATACCTGGCTTATTTATGAACGGATTAATGAAACTTGGTATAAGGCTTCATCTGGTTGTGGTCTATTGTTATTTGCAAAAAAAATTTACCGATTATTCCCATAGCAGCAAACCTGTGAACTCAGCCCCCATGTTATTCTTGTGTAGAATAAATAAAATGTAATGTCTCCCTTAATTATGAACATAATTTAATAAAACTTGGCATGTGGCTTCACCTTGTTGTGTTATATTGATATTATTGATATTTCTTAGTTATTTTGATTGTTTGCATAAAAATATTGTTGTGTTACTTGTTACACCAAACCTGCGTACTCATCTCTCATGTTATTCTTATGGAGAAAAATCAAAATTGTATATATCGCTTATTTATGAATGTATATTGATGAAACTTGGTATGTGGTTTAATCTAGGTCATTTGTATTGATTTTTGCATGAAAACCCATATTTTGTGTTCCTTGTTCCAGCAAACCTACGTACTCAATATTAATCTTATACAGGAAAATTCAAATTGTATAAATCGCTTATTTGTGAATATATGTTTATGAAACTTGCTATGCGGCTTTATGTGGTATTAAGACATATATTATGAGTTGGCAATTTGCTGAGTACGCAGGTTTGCTGCTACGGGAACTTTCGGCAAAAAATCGTTTTTCGTCCAAATATCAATAGACCACGACGGTATGAAGCAATATACCAAGTTTCGTCAAGATAAGTTGAAAAATAAGCAAGATATACAATTTGACTTATTCTTCATAAGGATAACATTGGACAACGTCCCGTGTTTAGCACCTTCAATATTTCTGAAACCAATTGACGTAGAACCATGATCAAAACACCAAATTTTTAAAGCTGAATTTAATGGTGAAATCTAAAATTGGATTTACTAAAATATGATATGTAAAAATACAAAAATCCCATTTTTGGGGTACAACCCCCCCAAAATACCCCTTTGGATAGAGCGATCTGGCTGGTTTTCGAACTTAAAGTCATAAAATGTTGCTTTACATATTTATATCAAATTTTATCAAAATCGGATAATTTTTACGAGGGTTATCGCACCCATGGACACACACACACACACACACACACACACACACACACACACACACATATATAGTTTTGAACGATAGGTATTTTTGGAATCTGGGGACCTCAAAACGAAAAGTTAACATGGTCCCGGGCCTAGGTCTTACCATGCCGACTACGGTAATCTAAAATCTACTATTTACGCATACTATGTTACCGACATTCATTATTGAGATATTGGAATATTTTCGGTCCTAGAGGTAATGCAGTATACAAATGTGGCAGTCTATACGTCCTCACTATATATATTTCTTAAGTTTATATTTTAAACTTAACAAAATATATTCCTATAATCTTACAGTAATATGGACTAATCAAATTGTTATTGACTCCTTGACAAATTATACTAAAATTATACTTGACAAATACTTTCTAAAAATATACTATCCAAGCAACATTTTAGGTTCTCGCTGTTAAGAAAATTATTTGTTTGAAACATACCCTAAGATATTTAACTTATATTTGTATATCCAGCTCATCTAAACCCGAACTTATTGGAGATGGTTTTGCCCAGTGTGGTGAGAAGGTATAGGTATATTTTTCTGCGATTGTCCCAGCCGAAGCGAACAGTACCTCCTTCGGTATTTTCTGAAGTTTCTTCCTTGCCGTGGTTACGACGATCTTGTGTCCCGTGGCGGACTCAACTGTAGCGTGTCTCAGGAGGTCGCACGCGAGATTGACGAAACCCGACTGTTCAAGCGGAAAAACAACCGAGGGAGACTCGTACAAAACTAACGGAGGGGAATTTGGTACTTCGGCGGTATAAGCCGAAAAACCCGGCATGTCTTATATTGAATTCTTTCGACGGTCACCTGTACGAGCTGAGGAGCGCCAATACTGAGGACAGGGAGAACGATGAAGGGCTTAGAGATGTGCCAAGCAGTTACATGAGCGAAACAGCTGCAGCTAGTTCCACAGCGCCCGCGGAACTTGTTCCAAAAGTAGTTCCAGCTGCAGCTAGTTTGGCCATCGTTACTAGTCTCAAAACAATCAGACGCTGCAGCTGTTTTCGGAACTAAACGCTGCAGCCTTAACTTACTTTCAATTGCTTTAAAATATTGTTTGCAGAGAAAACTCATTCTTAAAATTAATAACTTTGCTAACGAGCTGTTTTAATCTTTATAGATAATAATAACCTCTTGTAATGTAAATTTATTTTTAGAGTTAAATACTTAAAAATCACAAAACATATATGAACAAGTTTGAATAGCTTAGTATTTTAATTAATTGAAAAAATAAAAATAGGATTTAGAAAAATATTTAACAAACGATTGTGGTTACTGTTTAAGAAAACATTTTCAAATAATTGTAATGCACACTAGAAATACGCAATAATATTACAATATGGTTGCATTAAACTATGTACAAGAGGTGGAATGCAGCAGGGAAACAAAACCAATATTTCAAAACACATTAGCGATGTCTTCGCGATCAGTATCCTATTGAGACTGGACAGGAGGGATGTGCAGAAATAAATCAGATGAATAATTTCCTGTCTCAACATGAAAGAGTAGGCCCAGGCCTGGGATTACGCCGCAGCTGTTTTGGTTTCTCGGTAACTCCCAGTTCCAGTTACAGAAAACGAGCTGCAGCTAACATCCAGTTTCAGTTACAGAAAATGGGTTGCAGGCTGCAGGCAACTTGCAGCTGGTTTGAAAAGTAGTTCCGATCGAAACCGAATTGCTGGTCACGTTGGAACGGTTGGAACTCCTTCCATTCTCGGAACGTTGAAACAAAGCAGTTCCAGCTGCAGCGACATATCTCTAGAAGGGCTGGATGTCGATGTTCAGCTACTGGCCAAAGGTGTTCCAGACCGTGTCCTGTGACTGAAGATCGGTTCTGTGTGCCCTCGTTATGAGGAATCTCAACATCGCTGAAGGACTTTTAAACGGCTCTAAAGTCATTGTGACTGCAATCACCAACCGCTTTATTACAGTCAGACTTCCCGGCCAAACGCAACCGATATGTATTCCTAGCATCATATTCACATTCGCATTTGGCGAGGGTTCGCCGTTTCGGGTCCGTCGACGTTTCCGTGATGTTGGCCTACTGGATGACCGGCCACAAGAGCCAAGGACTGACAATAGAATCAGTTGGTGTTGATCTTCGCACGGACTGTTTCACGCATGGACAGCTGTACGTCTTGCTAAGTAGTCAGACATCCAGACCACATCGTTATTTTTGTCCGTCCCGAGTGGGTCCAGTAAGGAGTCGCATATGCAAAGAACATTGTGTATGACGATCTCCTTCGGTAATACTGATTTGGACATAAGCATTAGGATATAAGATCTGCTTTAACTGAACTCCCAGTCGGGATATGGCAGTACCATAGGGGGTCTGCCTCATCAAAAGTCCCCGGTGTTTGATCTTGTACATACGCAGTAGGCTAGGGGATCTGCGTTATCAAAACTCCTCGGTGTTGTATATATTTATATTTTTCGTAATTTTCTTCGTTTTAAGATTTTGTTGACTGAAGAGGCGAGAACTGCTCTAACAAACTCCGGTGTGTATTTTTATTATTTGTTCTTTTTAATAGGTGTAAGATTCGTGTTTACGGCAGAGGAAAGGGGGCCTGCCTAGAACAAACTACAACTACTTACTTTTGATATTTAATTATTCGCCAACGAATTAGATTTCTATAATGAAAAAATACATAACAGTTAATAACCCAATACATTACGTTTTTTCCTACGATTACCAACACTTACTGCCTTTACTGCTTTTCATGTTTTATACTTTTAAAAAATTATCTCCTATCACAATATACTCAGTCATGATTAATACTTCTTTACAACAAATACTGTAACTATTTTTACAAAAAATACTAAAACCATAAAAACTATTACATAATAATGTTTACCTCGATTCCACTGTCCATCCAAATTTACCTTTACACTTAAGTATCACAAGATGAACATTAAACATACTACGATTTGTTTAGTAATAATTATCGACGCTACTAGCTTCAAAAAATCTCCTTTGGTACTATGAATTTTTCCGTTTAAATTTTGCTGTGGGGGAACCCCAAGCGGGTTTCTGGGGTTGGAGCCCCCAGCGAGCAAAGCGAGTTTATTGTATACACTTGAAGATCTGTACTACGAAATCAAGAATGGTCTATTAATTTTCCATATCCTTATTGAATTGCAGCTATAGGAGAATACATACTTCGGCCCCTGGTTCCCCCAAGTGGGAAACCCTGAAACGTTATACTGCAAAATATGGTAAGAATCAAAGTAGAATTAGGTCGTCTCGAAATTTATCACGTAAAGTTAAAACATACATACAATCCAAATATCTAAATAACTGAACAAGGTTCACAGGTTTTTACTTATTAAAACTCGTATATACTATACTTATACTGCTGTTACATATATGAGTAAGGAGTTAGTTATTTTCTGCTAGAATCTTCCCAGTATTATTTAAGTCAAGTCCATGGAAAAATATATCTAGCACCAAAAAAACTACGTTTAATCAATAAAAATGTAACCTGATTCATGGAGAGTTTTACCCACTATGTGAGCCAACATACAACAAACAAAATTAGTAGGCTACACCTAATGGTTGCGTAAGGGAAAAATTGTAAATTTCTGTCTTTCCACAGGTTCTTGTACGATTACTGTTATGTATAGAATCATATGGTAATGTGTTCCCTAGCGATTAATAACAAGATGTTTTGTTCAAATAAATATAATAATTGGTGCAGTCAATATTAATTTTGAACCGGATAAGCATGAGTTTTAAAGTGCAATCTTAATTAGTTAGTGTTCAAAAGGACGAGGGAAGAATTTCATAAATGGAATTAGTAAGTTGTTTTTGCCATTTTTGGATTATCTAGGCTTGACTTTTACCAGCGTGGCAATGGCGTCGATCGGACATATGAATGAATTCAAACCAAATGAAGAGGAAATAACGTCATACTTAATGCGATTGAAACATTTTTTTAAAGCCAATAAAATTCAAGATGAAAATAAAGTTTCAGTTTTACTAACGGTTATTGGTCCCAAAGTACTGTCTACGTTATCGGATCTAGTTTCTCCATCTGAGGTTGATGACAAAACTTACGAACAATTAGAATCGGTTTTAAAAGATCATTTCAAACCTCAAAAGAATAAAGTAGCGGAACGGTATGTATTTTACAGTCGAAATCAAAAACCGGAGGAATCTATCACAGATTTTGCGGTAGCAATTAAACATTTAGCTTCTTCGTGCGAGTTTTCTACATTTTTAAAAGAGGCACTTCGCGATAAATTTGTGGTGGGCATATCAAATGACAGTATTAGACAAAAGCTTTTGTCCGAGGAATACGATTTCGAATCAGCATTCAAATTGGCACTTCGCCTTGAACAGGCTGGAATACAAACAAGTCTATTAGCTCCAAAACAACATTTGGAAGTTTGCAAGTTGATACATTGTGAAGCAAGAACAAATAGTCAAAGACAGAATAGGTCTGGGGAAATAGGAACTGGAAAAAGGACAACTCTTCAAGTTTAAAAGGTTTACGCTGTGGAGGAAATGATCACAACTCACAAAACTGTATTTATTCTTCTTACAAGTGTTTCAAGTGCAAGAAAGTGGGACATTTAGGACGAATGAGTAGAAATCGAAATGGTTTTAGTAATAACAATAACGGTAACTGAAACTCGAACGATAATCCTATAAATTCCATGGAAGAAGAAAGTCGCTCGATCCAGAACAATGAACAGGAGTCCATACCGCCAACTAATCACGATACGTATTCATTGAATGAAGTTAGACCTAAGCTAACTTTAGGTCTCCACCCTTTCAAGGTAAGGTTAAACATAGAAAACAAACCAATATCTATGGAACTTGATACTGGAGCGGCCGTATCTGTAATGCCAGAGAATACATTTAAGGAAAGTTGTTTTAGTGTTAGCCTAAAGTCAGAAAAAGTCAAATTAATAGGTTATGGAGGTCATGAAGTACCTGTTCTGGGGAGGGTGTTGGTTAACGTTGAGTACAAGGATCAGAAAGCAACTTTGCCTCTTATAATAGTTAAAACCAAACCTCATGATAGATTACCTGTTCTATTAGGTCGTAACTGGCTAGAAGTGTTAAAGTTAGATTGGAAAGCTATCTTTAATGTACAAGTGGGGCTACAACCAGAAGAAAAGTCACAGTTAGTAAATGGTAGGCCTATTGAAGATGAGCGTTCCAAAATAGTAAATGGTCTCAAACAAAAATATTCAAAAGACATTTTCAAAAGTGGGCTAGGACTTATTAAAAACATAAGTGTTAGTATTGGCTTACAGCCTGGAGCTATGCCAAAAATTTCCAAGGCCAGGCCAGTACCTTACTCGATGCGAGGTCCTGTAGAAGATGAGATTGATCGGTTGATTGAACAAGGTATTGCTTACCCGGTAACCAACAGCCAGTGGGCTACTCCATGTGTATGTGTGGCAAAACAACAGGGTGGAGAAGATTATGTGGCGATTTTAAAGTTACATTAAATCCAGTTATACAGGACGAGTACTATCCTTTGCCTGTCCCCGAGGATATTTTTGCTTCATTGGCAGGCGGCAAGTATTTTTGCACCATGGATTTATCATCAGCATATTTGCAGTTGCCTGTGGATGAACAATCGCAGCCTTTGCTAACACTTAACACCCACCGCGGGTTAATTCGACTGACGAGATTACCTTTTGGACTAAAGTCAGCACCATCACTCTTCCAGTCTTGCATTGATAGGATTATTACTAATCTTCCAGGAACAGCAGCATACTTAGATGATATACTGGTATCTGGAGCTTCTTGGGAGGAGACAGTACACCGGCTGGATCTGGTAATGCAACGACTGCAAGACTATGGAGTTAGGGTAAATCTGAGTAAGTGTAGATTTTTGGAAATAGAAGTTAAGTATTTGGGTTATGTTTTGTCAGAACATGGAATTTCTCCTTCCGAATCTTTAGTGACAGCTATACGGAATGCTCCAGAACCGACAGGTAAAGATGAGTTACGTGCTTATGTAGGCTTATTAAATTTTTATGGTAAGTTTATCCAGAATTTATCAGGTAGAATCGCAATTTTCTATGATTTGCTAAAACTTAATGTGCCATGGAACTGGACACCATCTCATCAGAAGCTTTTTGAGGAAAGCAAAACATGGGTTCTTGAATCACAGGTATCGGTACACTATGATGTTAGGAAACTTCTGGTACTGACGTGCGATTCCAGCTCGAGGGGTGTTGGGGCAGTCCTGTCGCACATAATAGATGGTGTGGAATGACCTGTTGGGTTTGCATCCAAAACACTTTCAATAGCGGAACAAAATTATTCACAGTTGCATAAGGAGGCTTTGGCAATAATCTTTGGGGTTAAAAAATTTCATAACTATTTTTATGGGAGAAAGTTTTGCTTGCAGACTGATCATAGACCTTTGACAGCAATATTTGGTAAAAAGAAGCAAGTTCCAGTGATGGCGGCCGCTAGACTTCAGCGTTGGGCGCTTATTTTGTCCTCCTATGATTTTGAAATTTGCTATAAAGCAGGAAAACTGAATCCTCATGCTGACGCACTCTCCAGACTACCTTTACCGGAATGCGAAACTCCAGAAATGGCGGAAAACTATTTTTCACCGGTATTTCAAGTTGAACAGGCTCTTTGTTATTTTAAATTAAATAACCAAAACCCAATAACTGCCAAAGATATTGCTCAAGAGACTAGGAAAGATCCCATCCTGAGTCGGGTAATGGATTACGTCATGCAGGGATGGCGAGACAAGATTTCGGAGCTATCGGATTATTTTTCTCGAAAAGATGAACTTTCAATTGATCAACAATGTTTGTGCTTAGGAAATAGAGTTGTAATTCCACAGAAACTAAGACCATCAATAAGACCATCAATTCTAGAGTTATTACATGAGCAACATCCAGGTATTATGAGGATGAAACTGCTAGCGAGGAGTTTTGTGTTGGGTTCCAAATACTGACAAGGCCATAGAGAATATGGTAGCTTCTTGTTTTATTTGTCAAAGCACCCGCAATGCTGCTATGAAGGCTCCTTTACAGCCTTGGGGCTGGTCATCGAGATGCTGGCAACGTATTCATGTGGATTTTGCTAAGGACACTTCAGATAAGCTAATGTGCACTGAGAGTGGACATTATTTATTGTGTGTAATTGATAGTCATTCAAAATGGTTGGAGGTTTTTCCAATGAAATCTATTTCTACTCTGAAAACAATCGAACGCTTGCGGTCTTTATTTGCATCATATGGCCTTCCTGAACAGTTGGTATCTGATAACGGGCCACAGCTCGTTGCAGAAGAGTTTAAGTCATTTTTAGTCTCCAATGGAATTAAACACGTACTTACGCCACCTTACCACCCAGCCTCGAATGGTCAGATTGAAAGATCCATTCAGGATATTAAGAAGAATTTGCTTAGGCAAGTAATGTCAGAACAACGCTCGGGTTATACTCAAACAATGCAACATAGAATAGACAACTTTTTGTTTGCGTATAGAAATAATCCACATTCTGCTACAGGTGTAACACCAGCCGAACTGTTTTTAAAGCGTAAACCCCGCTCAAAACTCTCGTTGTTAAAACCAAATCTCCAGGCTTCCATGGAAAACAGAAAATTCGAAGAAAAACTAGTAGCCGATCGACATCGCAGGTCATATAGAGATTTTGTGGAAGGGGAGAAGGTGTTGGTCAAAAAAGTTCGCATGGAAAAACTAAGTTGGGTTCCAGGTGTGATTGCTATGAAAGTAAGTCCAGTGACCTACTCAGTTATGGTGTTGGGAAAATCCAGATTCTGTCATGTGGATCATTTGGGGAAAAGTTATCTGGAGGAGTCATAATCAGCAACTTTTACACCTGTTACAATTCCGACAGAGTCTACTTCCTCTACGGGCTGTCCAGATGTTTTAAGACGGTCGAAGAGGGTTGTGCAACAACCTCATCGTTTGAACTTATGAATAAAAAAAAATTGAATCAGAGCTGTAGCAGGAGTACTATTAAAATTGTGTTAGTTTTATTTCAAGTATGAATTATGTACATTTACCACATTTGATATAATTGTTTATAAACTAGTTTTGACGACAAAGACATGCAATTGGTGTTCAGAGACATTTGAAAGGGGACGAGTGTTATGTATAGAATCATATGGTAATGTGTTCCCTAGCGATTAATAACAAGATGTTTTGATAACAACTTAAGTCCAGTTTACATGTTCAAGTTTTGTTCAAATAAATATAATAATTACGATTGCGACCTAGGGAGGCAAATAAACTAATGATAAGCTGCAATTGTTTATAATGTGATTAAATTTTCTGCTTTGTTTTCGTATTAACACACAAGCCATACTTCCAACTGATTTATTTTACTCAACATGTAAACAGTAAATTGAATATTATGCACAAGCTCCCCTGCATATTAGGGACTATAATAGTCCATACAAGTTACTAGTATATGCATGTACTTATTTAGTTCAGACTATATTTACGTCTTAAAGTTCATTACGTAATTTTATTACTAATAGTTATACATTCTGAAGGTCCATTTACAGTTAATCAAGATTTTTGGAGTGATTTAAATCTTTACCTAATTTAAGTAACTAACACGATACAAAGTACATGAACCATTACTTAAACTGTACTGCCTTATTACTGTTAAATTTCATAAATGCAATTTAAGATTTTAATTCACTTCCAATGTCAAGCAATGGTAAATATTTTATCAGCCACGAAACAGCGACAATGTCAGAGGCAGCAGTCATTCATCTTGGTGAGAATATTGCTCGAGACGCTCAGTGAGACGCCCTTTCCATCAAAACAAATTTAAGAAAGTACAAAAATTAATTTTGTAAATGTTAATTTCTTTTCAGGAAAATATTTGATATGTTAATAATTTTTGCAGTGTTCCTTATCCGACACAAAAATTTCAATAACAACAAAGTAACCATAAGAACAACCCTTTAGCAATGATGTGCAAATATCACTTATTAGATACAATTGAAATTGAAGAGGTTTTTTTCAACCCATAGAAGTAGACTAACGAAATACAACATAAATTAAAATACGTATAGCTTAGTAAAAACTTACTGTATAAATAAAAAAATAGCAGAAATAACTGAATAAACTAAAAGTATACTATGCACAAATACATTTAAGTAAAATGTCCCCAACTAAAGAAAGGGCCGCTTAAGTTATAATTCAGATTATTTTGCACATCTTAGCTCAACTAAACCTTAACATGATCAATTCACCTAAATCCACCATTTAACAATCAGTCTTTAAATTGCTTATAGTTTGCCGAATAAAATTAAAAATAACATAGAAGAAAAGATCGGACGTTTTTAACTTCCGTATAAAGGTAAACAATTTGAGAAAAAGAAATGTGAAGCTATTATAATTATTTATTGTAAAGAGGCCAGTTGAACAAGAATGTCACACCCATTGTCGGTATCTTATAACTGCTCATGACTTGTTTACAATAGTTACGGTACGTAATGTATGTACGTGATGTGTCGGATGTAGTAGCCTAAAATGTTTCCTTTATGAGGCTCTCTGTGATACTGAGCCGGCGGGATAATACCCGGCCCTCTAGCTGACGAATAACTATACTGATGTGTCGGATGTAGTAGTCTCAGATGTTTTCTTCATTAGGCTCTCGGTGACACTGAGCCGTTGGATCATGACAGATAAAAGCGGGATAACACCCGGCCCTCTAGGCGACGAAAACTATACTGATGTGTTGTATGTAGTAGTCTAAAATGTTTCCTTTATGTAGCTCTCGGTGATACTGAGCCGGCGGATCATGACAGATAACAGCGGAATAACACCCGGCCCTCTAGCTGACGAATAACTTTACTGATGTGTCGGATGTAGTAGTCTCAGATGTTTACTTTATGAGGCTCTCTGTGATACTGAGCCGGCGGATCACGACAGATAACAGCGGGATAACACCCGGCCCTCTAGGTGACGAAAACTATACTGATGTGTCGGATGTAGTAGTCTAAAATGTTTCCTTTATGAAGCTCTCGGTGATACTGAGCCGGCGGATCATGACAGATAACAGCGGAATAACACCCGGCCCTCTAGCTGACGAATAACTATACTGATGTGTCGGATGTAGTAGTCTCAGATGTTTACTTTATGAGGCTCTCTGTGATACTGAGCCGGCGGATCACGAGAGATAACAGCGGGATAACACCCGGCCCTCTAGGTGACGAAAACTATACTGATGTGTCGGATGTAGTAGTCTAAAATGTTTCCTTTATGTAGCTCTCGGTGATGCTGAGCCGGCGGATCATGACAGATACAGCGGGATAACACCCGGCCCTCTAGGCGACGAAAACTATACTGATGTGTTGGGTGTAGTTGTCTAAAATGTTTCCTTTATGTAGCTCTCGGTGATGCTGAGCCGGCGGATCATGACAGATACAGCGGGATAACAAAAACCCAGCCCTCTAGCTGACGAATAACTATGTCGATGTGATGGCACGTTTATTTTAATTTACATATGGATATGTCAAAATGCCAGTATCTTCCCTGTTATCCCTGCAGACGCCAGTTTTAGTACATATAAATAAATTGAAACGTTGTCACGAAAGTTGATTTACATTCGATCCAACAACGTCATTTATTTTTGTTTATGGCCCCTGATGATAGCATAAACAGATATGTTACTTAGACGAAACAGTTCAAACGGTCAAACACATAATGAAGCACAACATTGTTGTACTCTCGGATTAAAATGGTTACTATTGTGGCGCCAAGTCTCTGAATAAATCTTAATTTATTTGTAGAGATAAAATAAAAAATATATAGTTAAACCTGTTTCTTAATACAATTTTGGGAGTTCTTCAACCCGGCACCAACCTATATATGTTATAAAAAAACACGTCGACCCGGCACCAGCCACCCCTCTTACCCATTCCACCTACACGACTCCCTCCCAACCCCTCCTTTCTCTTTTCTCTTAATCACCTCCCCTTTCCGTAAGGTGCCGTAGGTTCGCGCTGTCCATGTCCTCGCGATACCTCCTTAAAAATTGGGCACCGAGCTTTACTAAACGAAGGTGTGAGATGGCTTTAAAAATGAATGGGGCGAGCTTTGTAAAATGAAGGCAACGCTTTGTTAATCGTCGGGGGCAGAGCTTTATTAAACGAACATATGCGAAAATGGCAGGAGCTTTGTAAAATGAAGGTAACTTCTCTCGCTGCAGATTTTAAGAAATTAGGGGACGAGCTTCACTAGACGATGGAATAGACAATAATAAAGTTGTGGCCGTTTTTACTACGAGAATAATTACTTAAACATTTATTTTAGAAATAGGTTTGCTAAGATAACTATTTTTTTATTCCTCGATGTTCTGAATAGACATGATGTATTTCTTGTCCGTTACCATCCTAGGCGGTGACATACTTTTCAACCCAGTTTGATATCCGGAGGAACTGGGAATCGGAGGAAATGGAGGTAACCGTGCTGACTCATTATTCAGAACAAACATTGTACAACATTGTGATAGAACAAATATTCTAACAGATCCACCGCTCATTATTATCGCAAAGCATAGCCAAAGGAGTTAGGGCGATGAGATGCCTAGGGTTCGAGGGAGCAACAGAAGAAAGAGGGTTGTATGTTTGGTGTTGTGGAGGGGGAGATGGTGCGTCTACCCGGCACCAGGGGATGAGATGCCTAGGGTTCGAGGGAGGGAAAGAAGAGAATGAGTGGTGTATGTTTGGTGTTGTGGAGGGGGAACCCAGCTCGCCTACCTTTAAACTGCCTCGGTGCCGGGTTAAGTTGTGAAATTAGTAACGCCTCATTAACGTTATAGCGGTGGTCAGATTTGGTGCCGCGTAGACGTGCCGCCACAATTTTAGGCTGAAGTTCATAAAAAAGGTTACATATTTTTTGTCATTTTGACCTTTGAAACTTGTAGTGATGGTTTGTATTTGAATTTTTATTATTAGCATTAGCGGTGATGATAAAGTGTAAGGGAGAAAAGGCAGACGGACGAAAAACACTTGAGAAGTAATATATATATATATATTAGAAACTCTACCACGTAACTTACCATGTGAATATACATCAAACATGTACCAGAAGTACAATCAGTTCTAGTGAGATGCACTTAATGATCATAATCCTTAGGGTTATTGCAGATAAATGAGGGTTCAGCTTAAGGTACTGAACTGGCTTGTTCGGTACCTTATGGATGGACTTTTGGTAGTTTTCCTCTCAAGAATTTGCTTCGTACATTTACTTTTCTCGGGTATTTTTCTTTTATTGGTAGACTATAATTTCAGATACCAGGACCTTGAGCACTTCAGGTACCAGTTCAGTTCCTCCAGTAACAATTTCCCAGATTGTTGGATAAAGACGAATAAAAACAGCCGCAATTACTCTTAGTTCCTCTTGAGTTTCGTTTTCCAATTTCCAATTTGTATACCCGTTGTCTGATAAAATATTTTACAGTTACTCCGGAAAAACAAAGACAAATTGTTTCCTGGTAATACTGCAAAATGTAAACTATTACCATAGTGCTGGGATTAGTTATCTTTTCTGATGTACATCAGTGTAAGGCTCAATTTCGGGATTCATTGAAGGAACACAGTTTTCAAAAGTGCGTTTTCTGTTGGCATCAACGCTTGACCCACCTTTGGTTGTTGCGTTTCCTTTTTCGGGCTGTGATGATCCTGGGTTCTGGAATATCTGGTAGCAGTACCAGTGGTAATCTCCCTTTACAACTGACGAGACCTATGACCTACGAGAGCCTCAAATTCATCTCATCTCCTCTCTTGTCATATCTGTTATTCGCTTCAGTTCGAATGTTTTCAATAACTTCAATTTTATCGTACTAAACCCCACTTTTCTCGGGGTGGGTTCATATATATTTAGACACATCCACACACTTGCGACTACAAAGTAAACATAATGGTTTAAAATCAAATTACTTACGGGGTATTTTTGCAGGAAAAGCCGCTTCCTGTTGAGGTGGCTTTAGACGTAATATATAACTTTATCGGCACTTACTGTGCCCTTGGAGTGAGGCATCATGCATGAACTTACTTCACCCTATATTCAAGGATTTTACTGAACTGTATTATTTTATCCACCACCTTTCTGGAAAGAGGAATGAGTTAATCACCCTTGCTCCTACAAGGATTTAACACTCACTCTTCCATAATTTATGCACTTTTACAGATACTTCAGTTCACGTGGGTTTGAGATACCTTTTCGCGTGAGGTACCTTTTGTCAGGATCCATAGTGGCTATAAATACATATAAATAATGTTTGTAATATGTGTTAAGTATCCTTAGTATCTAACTGAGGAGTTTACAAAATTTTTTGAAATGTTTATTTGCAGGGGTCTAAAATTTACTTTAAATAAGTATCAAACTTTTTTTTAAATAAATTTGAATAGAACAAAAGCATTTAGTGAATATTTTTTATTGCAGCTTTTTTCACAATATTATTCCCAACATAGTAATTTATTCATGTTCAAATGCCTTACAGCATCAATAACACAAAGACAAATCCCAGAGTTGCCAGCAGATAAACTATTCATAAAGTATTTCTGATAATTTAAGACCTTTTATGACTATGACATATTTATGACGTTTTATGACTGATTGCGGTTCCTTGATTTTTATTTTTTTATATTATTATTTGTATATATGCGTGACCAAAATTCTGACATCTTCCCTTTGTTATCAATTTATGCACTATATTAACATGATATACATGGTGGAAAATCAATTAAATGGCCCAGAAACTGCAGCATCCTGTTGTTGAATTTCTGTATAATTTACCTACATAGAATTGTTATGCAATTCCCTGACAACATACTCCCCTATTTAATATTAATTTAAAATTGGGTGATTTTCCACATACTGGTAAGCTAATTTTTCAAGGGGAGATCCTACTTCCAGCGGTCAATAAGTTATTGACAATTATTCTTTCTTCATTATTACTGTTATTAGTTTTGTTGCAAATGCTCGATTTTGCAGATCTTATGTTTTCATTGGTCTTTGGTACAACTGTAATAGTGTTATTAGTTGTCGGGTTGTCATTTTGTGATTTCGAACACTTGTCTACTAGTTACTCGATAGGTTTATCCCTTACAACTCCTATGATAGGTTTGTAATGGCTGATATGAGATTCATAGTAACTTAAGGAGATATCTTTAAAATTTGTGAAGCTCAAATCTGTAAGTTTTGTGATTTGTTGGTGAATTGTTTTCAGGGAGGCCTAATTTCAAGTTATATTTGCTCATAATATAGCTGATAGTTATATTTGCAAATCTTTAAACATTTTATGTGTTTTTTTCTTTTATCAAGTCAATATTGAAATCTCCAACAACACTAAATTTGTTGTTCTCTGATCTTTTAGCCTGTTCAAGCATTAACAGAAAGTCTGCAGCAGTTGTCGAATCGGAGTGTTTGGATTTTTGTAAATAATGCAAAAACAGTACGCACCAAACAACAATTATACCATATTACATGTATTATTTTCAACTTTAAAACTTTGTGATCATTTTAATTCAACCATTGGTGTTAGGGATTCTTTAAAAAAACTGAAATCCAATTAGGAGTTTTTTGCTTTTGTTCTGATTGAAATTTAATGATTTCTTTAAACCAGGTATATTGTAGTAGTCATCATGTTTTACACAGGCTCCTACTAGCAACAGGAGATCTGCTATCATTAAACATTTATCAGTTTTGATGTCTTCCGAATAAACTTTCAGTGGTTGAATGTTTTGAAAAATAAATTAAATTTTACTGTCGACACTATCTTGCAAGAACTCCAGAGGCAGCTTGCGTGGTTTGTCTGCTAATAGTGATTTAATAGCGTATGAAACAGGATCTTGGGTTGAAACTGGCATTGGAGGTTTAAATATTCCTTCAATAACATCTAGACTGACTGATCAGCTGCAACCGACTGATCAGTTCATTACGTTAGAGTGATTTTTGAATGCTAATTTTGACACTAATGAATGCTCCTCCTTGGCTCTTATATATCCTGATAGCTTTGACAGCAACAATAACTTCTATTCTACTTTTGTCTATGAATGTCAACACTCCTACTGCTCCATTAAACAAGCCGTCACACATTAACATTTATTGTCAGCATATACTTCACATTAATACTCAGATGAAGTACAGTGGGCAGACCTTGGGTATCTTGAACGTTCCTATGCGGTGCATTGTCTAGTATGATTTTCTAGTATGTTTCGTTTTTGCACATAACTACGGAGTCAACCGCAATAGACTATTTTCTGTTTGGTTGGAGTTATATTTCTTTTTTGTTTTAAATACTTCATAGTTGGACTTGTAGAGATGTACAAGTCCAACTCATCCGGTTGGTGCACAAATCAAAACAGTAAGAACGTCAATACGGTTTTCTGGCAAAGTAAGAACGTCAATACGGTTTTCTGGCAAAGAGGCATAACATCTTAGGAGAGCCTTATGAATTTCTTTAATTAAAGCAATTTTCCTACACCTGGACCGTCGATAACACATTCATATATATATATATATATATATATATATATATATATATACTGTATTTTTCTTTAAAAGGTGCAAAACATGAAATAAATATTTTCTTTATTTGCCATTTAGTGACCTTAACAATGTTAAATAAATCTCATAGGAAATCATCTGTGCGAGATGAAAATATTGAGGCAATGTAATAGCAGGGGCGTCTACAGTTGGCCCTTTATCTGGAGGGAAAATGTCTCTTCGCTTGATTTGTCATTACAAGGGTAAAATTCATTTTTCGGGTTTCCTTCATCTTTGTTGTCTGAACTTTCGCTGTATTGATCTTTAGAAGTGTTCCATACGCTATTCATTATTTGCTCATTCCCATAATTGTAAATGAACTTTGCTCTATTACTGCATATTTATTATATATTGTCTTTGAATTTGTCCTAAATATTATTTTTCAACAGGTCTTTTTCTTCATTTTTCTATGGGAAAAAAGCATTACTTGTTTTCTTATACTTCTTATAAGACGTCATATTTTGACTTTTCTTTTTGAAATATTACTTATCTTATAACTTTTGGACGGTTTCCTTTGTACAATAACGCAGTATTGTTTTGTAAGCAATATTTCCTTTCACATTATTTCTCTTCGTTCTCACTAAAATAACGATCAGACATTTGCTGTTACTTCTTTTTTCTTTCTTTAAAAGTTGAAACAGCCAGCGAATTCAGCCAATCATACATTGCTCAGAGAATTGGGTCTATTTTCATCGAGATTAAGCAAATTTGATGCTAACACATCGGTAGAATTAGGATCCATTTTTCCGAGGTCTTCTTTTCTTTTTTCAGTGGATACCCTTTTCTCTGAAACGTTGGTGTTGATGAAGATACTAGCTCTGCTACATGTTGATAGGGGCATATTCAGAATAAAGTCGGCTTCTTGGCTGCCTCTTGGGCTGAAAACTCACTCGCATTTATAAACTTATTTGCCAAAATCTTCAATTTACTTTTTAGATCGTAGTTGCCTACCTATATTGCGTGATGGAGAGCTCTCGAAACCCCCATTCTGGATTTTGTAATTTAGTTCAATACATAATGAACGCCAGAGTCCATGTCGGAATGAACTGAATTTCCATATTAGCTCTATGCAACGTCATTATGTTTTTGTTATAGCTATTTACTTTTTCGTCTGTCAGGGTTCTCTTAAAAGAACTGTTGTTATTTTCAGGAACAATCGAATGCATTTTAAGTATTAGTCCCAAGTGGTACTTGACTTCATCAAAGGTCTTCAAATTCCCAGTTTGAAACGTCTAACTTTTCTTTACAAATGTCATTTAGGAGTGATCTAATTGTTTTCAAATGTTTATAATACTGTTGTTTATCATTTTCACTTACTTCTTCCATAAATGGAGATATTTTGTGGCATGGGAAAAAACGGTATTCCGTACATTTAACCTCCAGCCTTTATTTCTGTTTTGAGAAGTAGAATGCTGTTGAGTTTGAAATTTCACCATTCCGTCAGGCATGCTCATTGAGGAGCATGTGATACATTTTGGTCTTTATCGGACCAAGTTTAAAAGTTGGAATTTTATATTTTGTTTTATTTGTGTATTTATTTTGTATTTGCTTAATGTTGTACTCGAGAACTATTGTGTGGTTACCACATCTTCAGTTTTCTTATGCTTTAAAATTCAAATTAGGGTTAACAAATTTTGGTTAGGGGTTTTGGATTGTTTTCCTCAACGAACTCGTCCATTAATAGAAAAGGTAAAATTTGCCAAATTTGAAGAACATCGGATGATTAATGCAACCGTTAGAGTGCAGACTTATACAAGGTCGTACACGAGAGTGGAATGTCCTTCCAGATCAAGTCAAAAGAAATGAGAGAAATTAAAATATATTTTGTGAAAAGTTAAAGAACTGTTTTCTTAAATATCTAGTTTTGTAAAGAAATTACACGTTGTATACAATATAAATTGAAAAAAAAATCAAAAGCTTTAGAATTTTAAACACGTTCAAAATGTATAATAATTAGTATTTTTCGAAATGGACTATATAAGTTGTAGTGAAAATTGAATAGCAGTTTGTTTTTTGTCAGTTCTGATACACCTGGTTATATTTATCTGCAATGATAGAATGTTTATGCTGTGTCTTTTGAAGTTGGGTAGATGTGCCACAGGTGTAAAAGTAGTTTCTAGAATTATAGTGACGAAAAAGCAAACTTGTTATGGAAGACACCTTTTTCCAATGATAATCCCCATAAGACAACGTAAAATTTGGACAATTGACATTTTCTTCAATAACTCGGTAAATATTTGAGCTAAAATTATGAGAGAGGGCTTACAATTTTTGCCTTTCTAAGCATATTTTTAAAGTCATTAATTTTACATCCGGGGCTTTTATCCCTTTTGGACACAAAAACTCAAAAGGGGGTTAAGGATTTCCGATTGTTTTGCCCAACGAACTTGTCCAACTGCATATAAAAAAAAGTGTTCCCACAAAATTTTAAGGGGTGATACACATATTACGTAACGTATTTTTCCGTAATTTCATACTCTCCCGCCCCTATGTAACGCACCACAACGCTTGATCATACATTCCCCTTATGTGTTACGTAACTCAATCGTAGTAGGCTTTAAAACAGCTTCAACCTTTTAAACATCGATTTATTAACAATTTGGAGTATGGATATCAATGAATCATTAAACTTTAAACGACTTTCTTTTAACAATATTTTGTAATAACTTATTTCAAAGAAAAATGTATACAAACAATCAAGACTGTATAATAATAATACTAATAATATAAACAACAAAATAAACTATCTCAGGTAAATCGTAACATATTAATTTATAACTAATAGAAATACAAATGTGGGTAGCATTCCTGTATCAAGTCATGATTTTACACTCTAAAACAACACACAACATAGGTTTAAAGCAACACAGAACTTACTCAAAATACGTTAGTTATTTATTTTTAGTTTAACTGTTATTAAAATAGTTTGACGGAAGCATTTTTTATATAACAAACTGTAACCTTGATTTAGATATCAATTTGATATTTTTTTAATTTTTAGCGAATTTCCCCTATAGGGAAGAAGCTATTACCGTAGGTCTCATGGTAAGACTTAAGCCCGAGACCATGATAACTTTTCATTTTGAGGTCCCCAGATGCCAAAAACACCATTCGTTCAAATTTTTATATATGTATTTATATATATATATATATATATATATATAAAGTACCATTTATTTGAACGAGTTCGAAAACCAGATGAATCGCACCATCCGAAGGGGGGTTTTGTACCCCAAAAATGTGTTTTTTGGAGTTTTCACATTTAATTTTAATTTAAATAAAATTTTAATTTATACCATTGAATTCAACTTAAAACAACAAACAATTTGGTATTTTGATCATTGCTCTACGTCAATTGGTTACCGAGATATTGAAAGTGCTAAACACAGTACGTTGTCTAATGTTATTCTTATGGAGAAAAAGAAAAATTATATATCTCGCTTATTTATGAACATAAACTGGCGAAATTTGGTATATGGCTTGATCTGGTTATGGTTTATTGTTGTTTGCACAAACAAAATTTTTCGCCTATGGCTCCTGTAGCAGCAAACCTAGGTACTTGGTCCCCATGTTATTCTTATGGAAAATACTTAAAATGTTATATATCGCTTATTTATGAATGTATATGGATGAAACTTGGTATGTGACTTCACTAATATGAGTTCTATTGATATAAAAACCCATTATTTTGTGTGCCTTATTGCAGCAAACCTGCGTACTCATCCCCAATGTTATTCTTATGGAGGATAATTAATATTTTAAATATCGCTTGTTTGTGAATACATTTCTTATGAATCCTGTTAAGTGTTATAATGTGTTATGTTATATATTCATTGGAAACTCGCTGAGTATGCAGGTTTGCTGCGACGGGGGTATTAAAGATTGCAACCAATTGAGTGCAAACTCACCCATACATATAATTTCTAACGACCACCCAAACGGTGTTCAGAGAGTCACGTTGGGAACTTCTATGGCGGTCCCAAACTTAAGTCCACCATGCGGGTCATGCTAATAGCTCACTTTTCCATAGCAAATTCGCTAATAACCGAGTTTAGCCGCATTACTATTTGACAATATTTCACCTGACAGCGGTATATCATCGCGTCGTCGTCGGCTGGTCATTGGATGTAGACCCAGGTTCTGACCTGACCCCCAATGTTATAATCGCTATATCGATGCAGCACGTGGGGCGATTTATCAATTACTGGTCGTTTATCGCGGCATTGCCACAGCGGCGCTATCTGTCACTTCCGGCCACCCTCATCCTGCGCATCGTCCTAATGCTATTCATTGATATACAACAACTACCGCGATCCATACATGTTGGATTGCTTCCTTTTAATATTTATGAAATTTGTAAGGAAGTGGTATAAAAAGTTATTTTTGTTAGCTATTTCTATAAATTACTACCTGATAGTGAAATGTGAAAATTTAACCATAGCTCAAACCATATGAAAAAAAACATAGATTATCACTGAAAGCTTTATATACTACGAAGAACGATTACATGTTGTTTTTTTATAATTTTACTTTTTAGCGAATTTCCCCTGTAGGGAAGAGGCTATTACCGTAGGTGGCATGGTAAGACCTAGGCCCGGGACCATGATAACTTTTTGTTTTGAGGCCCCCAGATGCCTAAAACACCATTTGTTCAAATTCATATATATGTATAATATATATATATGTGTCCTTAGGCACGATAACTTACGTAAAATTAGTCCGATCTTGATGAAATTTGGTATAAACTTGTAAGGCAGCATCTATTTTCATGAGTTCGAGAACCAGACAGCTCGCTCGACTTTTGGGGGGGATTTTGTACCCCAAAAATGGGTTTTATGAACTTTTTACATATTATTACTTTTAAATCCAAATTTTGGTTTACAGAATTATATTCAGCATAAAAAAACAAACAATTTGGTATTTTGATCATCGCTTTACGTCTATTGGTTACCGAGATATTGAGAGTGCTAAACACAGTACGTTGTCCAATGTTAATCTTATGGAGAATAAGTAAAATTGTATATCTTGCCTATTAATGAGCATATATTAATGAAACTTTGTATGTGGCTTTTATATGGTTGGGTTTTAATGCTATTTGCATACAAAACTCATTTTCCGTGGTCCCCATGGCAGCAAACCTGCGTACTCAGCAGCTATAATGGTATTCTTATTGAGAATAATAAACATGTGATATCTTGCTTGTTTATGAACATCTATAATTATAAAGAAGAGGTGGTTTCTGTCTGTCTGTCTGTCTGCCTGTCTGTCTGATGTTCCGGGTGAACACAAAAACTACTGAACCGACTGGGCTGAAACTTTACACATAGGTAGATCTTGAACCCACGCAACACATAGGCCTATTCACTTCCTTAAAATCCCCTCGGGCTACGCCCCATGAACGTCCCAAGTTTCAATGTTTACATTTCAGAAGAAAGTAAACATTCAGAAACTGTAATGCGAACAGCTGAGGGCACTTACATTTGACAGATTAAAGAGCAGAAGCAAGAACAACAGCTGTTTCAAGCTAACTAAAATGAAATTTGCATTGACTATAGAACGGGTAAGGAAAAACCCTGTGCGAAGAACGTGTACATCAAGTATATATATATATTTATTTCAATATACCGTATAATTAATCTATATAAATAAAATTAGAGTTTTGTCTGTACATTGCTTGGAATTATGAAATTTTTGCATATTTTCACGTTTTACACCCTAGGGAAACCAAAAGAAATCTTATCTCAATTTATGTCTGTCTGTCTGCCGGTAACGCTCCAGGACGGGTTTTTGTTCGCTTTTCACTGGAAAACGGGTGCAGTGACATTAATGAAACTTTGTTTCTTTGTTCTATATATGCGTTAGAAGGTTTTAGGGCACTATAAACTGGCATACGCCTTTTTAAAAAATAATGGTGGCCGCTCAAAAACGTGATTTTGTGCGGTTTTGGTCATGTTTTGTTCGCTTTTCACAGGAAAACGGTTGCACCGACTTTTATGCAACTTTTTTCTATGTTCTATATGTGCGTTAGAAGGTCTTAGGCTAATTGGATTGTTTTAAATTACCTTAGGACACTGCCCCATAGGGTTTTTAAGATCCTATGTTATTCTTATGGACAAAGCATTTATTTATATTGAACCAGATGATGGCATAGTTATTCTATAAATAGGTTTATTAGTTCTTTTTTAAAACGTTGAGTGAAGATTGGTAATATATAACATAAGTGGATATATGATCTAAATCTATATTTGTCAGACTCATGCACTCACTGACATAGTGATCACTTTATCTAAGAAACGACAATGTCTATTGAAGATAAAATTTTGTATGGTGGTTCCCCTTATGCTGCAGATTCACAATAAGAATACGTTTAAAAAAGTCCTATAGGGTTCTTCGCTAATTTACTTTTATGGCAATTGTATGAGTATTAGTACTTTCTGGACCTTTGTAAGTTACATTTCGGTAGAACATAACAGTTTGTTACACCGAGGTTCATAAACAGTTTAATCTGGAAAGTGACTGGCTCTGTGATTGTGCCATCCTCACGTCCACCAATGAACAAGAAACGGAGATAAACACAAATGTAGGTCTATTCCAAAGGGAGGAACGAACATATACAATATTTAATACCGTTCATTTAACCATGACCACTGTTAGAACAGTTCGTATATATTGATTTACATTTATTTAAATAAAATCAAGTAGTCATATGTTTTAAAACATATGATTTTTCCAAGTTTAAATTGTTTATTTACAATTATATTGAAAACAGGGATGGTGATTTTAAAAGTGATTTGTCAATGTTTTTAAAGTTTAATGTTTCGTTACATTACTATTAATTTATTGGAATGTAAAGATTAATGTATCAAAGTATTTAAAATGTTAAATTAAACAGGGTTAATATTTTGTTGTACTTGAGTTCTTTTATTTCTAAAATCGAATCCAAAGTGTTACGTGTACCGATTTGGAGTAGCAAAAACCACACCGTTCACTACCCGACAGAGTTACTCGACTTGGCAGCAGTACCCGAACTATCTGCCATAGTATATTTCGTTAACTTTAATTTAATTCTATTTTAAAAGTGTAAAATGTAATTTTAATATTGTAAAATTATGTGGGTTGTTAATTTTTTTAGTTAATCTGCCATTTATGTACAACCCGTACGAAGGACGGGTACATCAGCTAGTAAATTTATAAAACTTGGTATGTTGCTTCATCTGGAGGTGATCCATTGGTATTTGCATAAAAGCCAGATTTTGTGGTCCTTAATGCAGCAAACCTGCATACTCAGTCCTAATGTTTTTCTCATGGGGAATAAATAAAATGTCATATCTTGCTTATTTATTAATATACTTTGATTAAAGATGGTAAGTGGCTTCATTCATGACTTAGTGAAGTACCATTTGAAATTCGCTGAGTATGCAGGTTTGCTGCAACGGGGGTATTATAACGTAACAATATTATAACTTTCGAGATATCCGTGCATTTATTTCACTAATTTCGAAAGATAAATTATTTATTAAAGAAAACATCCGATTAAAATCATACTAAGGTTTCCTTTAAACGTAAATTAAAATGTTTACTATCCAAGCCAATTATCTTAGCAATGTCATTAGAGCATAAATCTAGTTTGCAAACACACACATTATTAGAGTTTGACTTAATTTGAACTATGTTTACTTATAATCACAATTTAACCAATCGTTTAAAAGACAACTACTGAATATAATATTTTAAATTAGTATAATATTTTCGTCTTTATATATTTATTTCAACGGTACAGAGCCATTTACAAAAAAATTAAGATTACACACATAATAAAAAAACAAACAATGAACAAACAGATGATGACTTAGTGGTCTAAAGTGCAAGCTAATCGTCCTAGGACTACCTTAAAACTGGTCTATACCAGTTTTGAGGCTGTCATTGCGTACAGCAAATGAAGTTGTCATTACATTGTGACGTACTTTGTCGTGATTGTAATCAAAATATTGATTTTCGAAGCAAACCCCCGTTTTAGTACTCCACAACAAAATAATTAGTTTAGTACCAGGATTCACTTAGTACAAGAGCGGGGATGAGTCCAGGGTACGAAAATATTCGGGTTAATTTTTTCGTTGACTCTTACAGTTTTTAATTCAACAATTGATAAGCTCAGTAAATTGTTGGTAACTGTTGATATTTTAAAGGGGGAAGAATACAACAGTGTTAAACACAACTCGAGGAGTAATCAATCTGCCATGGTAAAATGCTATAGAATAAAATTAAAATATTTTCCTCTAGCACAAATAAAAATGTATTCCCGTAACAGTATTGCGTGAACTAAATTGTTAAAACAAAACTATTATGATTTGGGGGTTCGTCGGACTTGAAAATAAAATGTCTCCAAGATGAATAAAAATAATATTATTTACGATCACCCTAGTTTATTCGTTAAAAAATACAATAATACCCTATTTAGAAATAAAACCTACAATATAGTAATACCTCCTTACCTGTTTTACAATCGAATACCGTGGTGCGGTTTTAGGTATATACCCACATTAAAGTTAATATTATAATCGCAATTAGGTGGGCGGTTTTTTCGCTACTGCCTCAATAGAGTGGGTTGTTTCCACAACCAAAGCAGGACGACGACCGCCGAGCGACGAGGGTCCTGGAGGCCGGCGGGTTCGTGCCCCTACCACTGCCTCTCCTCCGGGGTGGGGTAGTCATGTGACCGTCCACATGACCACACTAGCGTCTAGCGGCTCGATCTTCCGAGGTGATGCACGACTAGTGGCAACGTGGTGGGGATGAGGCGAGGTAGTCTTGCCAATCCATTTCCCTGATTATTTTCCCTACTGTTGATGCGAGAAATCCCCGATAGTAGGGGGCTATAGCCGATACTGTACCAGCAGCAAAGTTGAGGTGGATCGATCCACATGATCCACCCCCCCCATGACGTTTCACCAACCCCCCCACCTTAAGGAAAACACTTTAAAAAATTAATAACTAGCCTATCTACTGACCGATGGTGATGGGACTTTTGGTAGATGGTAGACTAAGGAAGCGAATGACGAAAGAAATTTTAAAATCGACCATCAAACAAACTTGCTATTAATTTATAAACGTCCTTTCCTTATGGAATCTTAGCTGTTTACCAGCCGATCTCGATGGGACCTTTGCTAAATGGTAGGCCTTATGCTAAGGAAGCGATTGACAAAATAAATTTGAAAAGACCATCAAACAAACGTGCTATTAATTTATAAACGTACTTTCTTAATGGGATCTTTAAAAAATTAATAACTAGCCTATGTACCGACCGATTGTGATGGGACTTTTGCTAGATGGTAGGCCATATGCTAAGGAAGCGAATGACAAAAGAAATTCGAAAATTGACCATCAAACAAACGTGCTATTAATTTATAAATGTACTTTCCTTATGGGATCTCAGCTGTTTACCAGAACACCAGCAGCATAGTTGAGGTGGATCGATCCCCCCCCCTCGACGATTGCATCCTGCGTAAACATGTTGACTGGCTTAACGACTTGTCGCTGCACGCGCTTCTCCACCGATGCCTATATATTCCGCTGTTTTCCAGGATGTCATTAGTTTCTTTGTGGATGTGCTACCGAGTGGTTTCCCATTAGTGCGCTCTTCACCAGTGATTTATTCCTGCTTGAACTGTCTACAAATATAAACGTAAGTATAAATTATTTATTGAATTAAATGTTTAAGCATTTGTTATTTTACTTATTGTTTTTATTGCTATAAACGAATTTAATAAAAATATATGTGCACCTGTGCTAAACGTGTCATGGATTTGAACATTGTCATACTATCTGGACTATCACGAAACACATAAAGTATGTTTCATTTCCCTGCGTTATGTCAACAGTTAAGTGTTTTTGTTGCAATCCACATTTGTAAATGAAAGAGACTTCGCGCATCCGTTATTGTAGATGAACAATCAACACCTGTGCGAGGACTGCAGTCGAGCTTTCAGCCTGTACAGTAACCTGAGGCGGCACATAGAGTCTGTCCACAACGTCAGACGTCACGATTGTCACGTCTGCGGTAGACACTTCACACGCAGAGACTCCCTTCTGCGCCACGTCGCTACGGTTCATGCTGCTGATGAACGACGAGTTTAGTAACATCTATTACATTTTAGTCTTCTCTTAGACAAACCTCTAGTAAAAATAATGCTAAACACTTCTTGGATCCCCGCTGTTTACCAGCAGCATAGTTGGGGTGGATCAATCCACATTACCTTGGACTTGACCTGCCGACACTTCTTGGATCTCCGCTGTTTACCAGCAGCATAGTTGGGGTGGATCAATCCACATGACCCCCCCATTACGTCTCCCCCCCGTTTTCCTACACAACCAGCAGCATAGTTTAGGTGGAACAATACACAATACCTGAAACTTGTTATGCTAAAAAATTTCACATTTACTTTACTTCTTTACTAACCGCCCTTATGTATTGCAGATCATCCCTGTCGACTATGTCCAGTCGCATTTGTGAGACTAGAGGACTTGCACCACCACATGCATGCAGACCACTCAGCGATTCCAGCAGCATCCACCTCCTCTACCTCTTCCTCTTCAAGCTCTAACCGCCACAGAGTAGTGCAGTGTGACCAATGTGGACGACGGTTCAACCGGGGTGAAAACCTACGACGACACGTCAAGACGGTCCATGTGTTACGCTGTGAAGAGTGCAATGCCACCTTCCGCAAGGTAGATAGTTTGCATCAACACTTTGCCAGGCTTCACGGTGTGGGCTCGAGGTTCCGATGCGCCTACTGCGACAAGGCGTTCAGTCGTCACTTCAACTGGGACCAACACGAGTCCCGCAATTTCCCTTTTGTGAGAAACTTAATTCACAACAACCTGCCCAGAGTGTCCTCTCCCCCTCATAGCACTGAGCCCCGCCCAGGACTCAGCACCGAGCTCCAACCAGGACCCAGCACCGAGCCCCAGCCAGGACCCAACACCGAGCCCCAGCCTCAAACCAGCGATGACGAGATGGAGGGTTCTGGCCTCCCCACTTTCTAGCTCGTACATCGAGCCTTACGAACCCGCCTTCTCACCTACCGCCTGACACAGCCAATGGACGCCTTGCTGACTGTTGAGGAGGCACTAGTCCTCTTGTTCCAGGAGGCCTTCTACCTATTGACTGAAGTTAGGAATAGACATCCCAGCATCAAGGTGAACATGATCCTGAAGTGTGAGTTTACTAACATTCACGGAGCCACTTGCGTGAGATCCTTTAATACCGTTAACGTCCCACTGAACGAGTCCTCTGACTTTGAGGATTTCCTGTCAGCAACGTTTAGCATGATTATTAAAAAGAAGGAGCAGTGCGATCTGGTAGGCAGCGGTTGGACATATCTGCGCATACGCGGTCTAGAGATCCGTGTTAACGAGTACACACCACTGGGAGGAAGAGCCTTTATCCAGTTGCCAAAGGCCATTGCTGACACACACGCGGTAGTCAATGTGCAGAACGCTGACGACATGTGCTTCATGTACGCTATCCTGACAAAGTTCGTTCCGCAGCATCAACAGAGAACCGAAGAGTACACCTTGGACATCATTGCCCGATACGACTGGACTGGCTTGCGTTTTCCCATGGCTCTGAAGGTCATCAATACCTTTGAGCATAAGAACGACATCAGTGTAAATGTGTATGGGATCGAGCGTGTGATAGTGGGGAGATGTCCCAACGGAACGCCAGAGCTCAAGCACAAGGTGTATCCTCTGAAGATTTGTAAGCGAGAGCGCGAAGACCATAGGCACCTGTTCTATGTGACTAAGGAAGGTGGAAGCCACTATGCGTACATCAAGGACCTGAGTCGACTGGTCCGCGCACAGCTCACTGAGCACGGGCACAGGATCTTCATCTGTAAGCGATGTTTTGCTTACTTCGACAACCAACCCAACAAGCTCGGGCTGACGGGTGCTCAGCGTTTAGACGAGCACAGACGCTACTGCTATGCTAAGGCACCCATACGCCTGGACATGCCCAAGAAGAAGAAGATCCAGTTTTCCCCACCCCGAGTCCTCCAGGCGTGAGAGGTTCTGCATCTATGCGGACTTTGAGTGTTCTCTTCAGCCGGTTGAGGATGAGCCAGATTTGCCGACAGGCTCCAAGCCCATCAGTATACATGTTCCATATGCCTTCGCCTAACAGATCACAGACTCGACAGGGCAAGAGGAGTTTGAGCCCCGCATCTACTTTGGAGACGATGCCTCCAAGGTGTTTATGGAGAGGCTGAAGATGGACGTGTTGATGGTGTGTGAGATCTTGTTTAGCGCGAAAGTTCTACAGCCCTTCTTGACTCGACAGCAGATGGACGACTACCTCGCAGTAAAATATTGCTACCTATGCAACAAGGAGTTTACTGAGGAGGATCCCAAGGTGCGAGACCACAACCACGCTCCACCATACGAGTTCTGAGGAGCGGCACACCGGTCGTGCAACCTGCGCTACAGAGAGCAGCGAGTCATCAACTGCTTCTTCTACAACCTGTCCAACTACGGCGCTCACTTCATAGTGCGGGAGTTGGCACTTGTCACCGCTGATGTGGAGGTGTTGGCGAACTCAGAGGAGCGCTATATCACCTTTACAAAGCGATTTCAGTTTGGTCAGCCTGGGGACGATCCAAGGGCGCGACGAGCTGGGTTCACAGTCAGGTTCCTAGACAGCTACAGGTTCTTGTCCATGAGCTTGGCCAAATTAGCAGCGGGCCTTCCCACTGACAAGATGCTAGAGACCAGGAAGCGATTCCCTGAAGACCGGCACTTTGACCTCGTGCGCAGGAAAGGCGTGTTCCCCTACGTTTTTTGTAACGTCATTCAACAAGTTGTACACCACCAGGGAGTTGCCACCCAAGGCAACATTTAAAAATAGCTCACCCTGGAGGACATTACTGACGCTGAGTACGAACATGCCCTCAACGTGTGGCGAGCCTTTGACTGTCGCCACCTAAAGGACTATGCCGACAAGTACCTGTGCTGTGACATCGCCCTTCTCACCAAAGTGTTTGAGCAGTTCAGGGATACTTCGTTGGCCGAGTACGAGCTGGACCCTGTCCACTACTACACCCTGCCGTCATACGCCATGGATGTAATGCTCAAGACCTGCAATGTGGAGCTGGACACGATGCAGGACTTTGACATGTACCTCTTCATGGAGCAAGGCATCCGAGGAGGTATCTCTCAAGCCATCACCCGCTACGCCAAGGTCAACCACGACTAGTGCCGCCCTGAAGACCGACGAGCCGACACGTCACCTCCTGTACCTGGATCCAAACAACCTCTACGGTTGGGCTATGTCCCAGTGTCTGCCCACTGGAGACTGCCAGTGGCTCAACCGTGAGGAGATTGACTTCTTGGACATCGCGGTGCTGGACGCAGAAGCCGAGCGGGCCTATATCCTCGAGGTGGACCTCCACTACCCCGCTCACCTCCACGACCTGCATAAGGATCTCCCCTACTGCTGTGAGACGAAGCGTCCACCAACCGGGAAGAAACCCAAACTACTCACCACCCTGGATGATAAGCAACACTACATCTGCTATTAGAGGATCCTCCAACAGGCGCTGGAGAACGGGTTGGAGCTTGTGACTGTGCATCGAGTGGTCTCGTTCCGCCAGTCTCGATGGCTTGAGCCATACATCCTCATGAACACCGAGCTGAGGAAAAAGACCAAGACAAAGTTTGAGCAAGACTATTTCAAACCGATGAATAACGCGGTCTTTGGCAAGACGATTGAGAACGTGCGCAAGCGAATCAACGTCAAGCTCGTGTGCACCCCGGAGAAGTTCACAAAATACGTGTCCAAGTCCAACTTCCTGGACCGTACATACTACTCTGGAGATGTAGCCCTCATCCATCTAGCCAAGGTGAATATCGTTCTGGAGAAGCCTGTCTGCTGAGCAAGTGGCTCATCTATGACTTTCTGCGGAAAATGAAGAACCGCTATGGCGACCACCTGAATGTCGACTACTTGGACACAGACAGATTTGTGTTTGACATCATGTCTGAGAACATCTACAGGGAGATGTTGGAGCACTTGGATGATTTTGATACCAGTGCGTACCCCAGAGACCACCCCTGCTAAAACCCCACCAACGCAAAGGTCATTGGTAAATTCAAGGATGAAGCCAACGGTCAGTCACTTCTCGAGTACCTCGGTCTCCGCTCAATACTATACTTCATGGACATAGCGGATGACAACGAGGAAGACCACCAAGCGTGCCAAGGGAGTCGCCAGGGGAGTAGTCAAGAACATCCTCACCACTGATGACTACAGAGACTGCCTTTTTAACGGAGTGTTGAAGCACACCATCAACACCCGTTTCCAGTCTCACCTGCACCGCGCTTACACGGTTCAAGTGAGCAAGCTGTCCTTGAGCCCTGCGGATGACAAGCGGTACATCCTCGCTGACGGCATCAACACCTTGCCTTGGGGTCATAAGGACATCCCGGCACTGCCTGAACGGTAGGTTCGCCCTGAGGAGCGAAATGAAGAGGAGATTGATGAAGAATTCCCCGGTTAGACCAAAAGAATGTAACTTCATATATTTCTAAATAATATTTGTAAATAGTATTTTTAAGCAATTATATTATTTTAGTTTTTTCTCATTGTATTTGTTAATTACCTCCTATTCCCCCATCAAAGTTTTATTTTCCCAAAATTAAAAATCATACAATTGAAATAATATGAATTTTTACTGTAAGCAAAATTGTATAAAGTGAAATGAACTTTGAAAAGTTTCAAAAAACAAAAAGTTACCAACTTACTTCTAAATCTATTTCTTCATTGCTTGTTTTTTTATTATTCAAATGAGAAAGGACAAAAAAATAACAAAAGTTATTGGAACATATATTTATTCAAACATAATACACATACATAGTTTAGTGAAAGATGTTTCTAATTATAATTTTACAAAATACAAGAATAGTAAGTCAGGATGAGAAGTTTGAGTCGAACAGCCTGCGGACTAGAGCAATTATACAATTGAAATAATACGTATTTATTTTTACTGTAATCAAAATTGTATAAAGTGAAATAAATTTTGAAACCGTAAAAGGAAAAAAAGTAATAAAGTTACACACAAAAAAAACTTGTAAATATATTTCATGATTACTTGTTTTAGGTTTGTTGATGGTTATGCTCTGTTAAGTTAGGTTTATACACCGAAATAGGAAACATCGTCAGTCATATCACGTCGATAGGTTAGGTTATGCTCTGTTAAGTTAGGTTTGACTTAGGTTTATTGATGATGGTTTCAGTTAGGTTTATCGATGCAGTTTTAAGTTAGGTTTATCGATGCAGGTTTAAGTTATATTTATCGATGCAGGTTTATGTTAGGTTTATCGATGCAGGTTTAAGTTAGGTTTGTCGATGTCAATTTTTGCGCGCGCGATGTCAATGTCTGAAAATAAATTGGAGTATGTTGATTTGTTATTTTTTGTTGGTCCTTTCTCACTTGAATAATAAAAAATAAAAAAGTAATCAAGAAATATATTTACAAGTTGTTGTTTGTTTTTGTGTAACTTTATTATTTATTTTTTGAAACTTTTCCATCTTAAAAAATTTATTTCACTTTATAAAATTGTGATTACAGGAAAAGTAAATTCTTATTATTTCAATTGTATGATTGGTCTAGTCTGCAGGCTGTTTAACTCAATCTTCTCATCATGACTTACTATTCTTGTATTTAAAAAAAAATATAATTTGAAACATCTTTCGCTAAACTATGTATGTGTATTATGTTTGAATAAATATATGTTCCAATAACTTTTGTTATTTTTTTGGTCCTTTCTCATTTGAATAATAAAAAAAACAAGTAATCAAGAAATAGATTTAGAAGTAAGTTGGTTACTTTTTGTTTTTTGAAACTTTTCAAAGTTCATTTCACTTTACACAATTTTGCTTACAGTAAAAATTCATATTATTTCAATTGTATGATTTTTAATTTTGGGAAAATAAAACTTTGATGGGGGAATAGGAGGTAATTAACAAACACAATGATACAAAACTAAAATAATATAATTGCTTAAAAATACTATTTACAAATATTATTTACAAATATATGAAGTTACATTCTTTTGGTCTAAACGGGGAATTCTTCATCAATCTCCTCCTCTTCATTTCGCTCCTCAGGGCGAACCTCCTGTTCAGGCAGTGCCGGGATGTCCTTATGACCCCAAGGCATGGTGTTGATGCCGTCAGCGAGGATGTACCGCTTGTCA
Source organism: Allygus modestus (assembly GCA_963675035.1). NCBI lineage: Eukaryota > Metazoa > Arthropoda > Insecta > Hemiptera > Cicadellidae > Allygus > Allygus modestus. The sequence continues at coordinate 100,225,659 of OY776111.1, read as the reverse complement.
TCCGCAGGGCTCAAGGACAGCTTGCTCACTTGAACCGTGTAAACGCGGTGTAGGTGAGACTGGAAACGGGTGTCGATGGTGTGCTTCAACACTCCGTTAAAAAGGCAGTCTCTGTAGTCATCAGTGGTGAGGATGTTCTTGACTACTCCCCTGGCGACTCCCTTGGCACGCTTGGTGGTCTTCCTCGTTGTCATCTGCTATGTCCATGAAGTATAGTATTGAGCGGAGACCGAGGTACTCAAGAAGTGACTGACCGTTGGCTTCATCCTTGAATTTACCAATGACCTTTGCGTTGGTGAGGTTGTAGCAGGGGTGGTCTCTGGGGTACGCACTGGTATCAAAATCATCCAAGTGCTCCAACATCTCCCTGTAGATGTCCTCAGACATGATGTCAAACACAAAACTGTCTGTGTACAAGTAGTCGACTTTCAGGCGGTCGCCATAGCGGTTCTTCATTTTCCGCAGAAAGTCATAGATGAGCCACTTGCTCAGCTCGAGGACACACACGCCGACATAGACAGGCTTCTCCAGAACGATATTCACCTTGGCTAGATGGACGAGGGCTACATCTCCAGAGTAGTATGTACGGTCTAGGAAGTTGGACTTGGACACGTATTTTGTGAACTTCTCCGGGGTGCACACGAGCTTGACGTTGATGCGCTTGCGTACGTTCTCAATCGTCTTGCCAAAGACCACGTTATTCATCAGTTTGAAATAGTCTTGCTCAAACTTGGTCTTGGCCTTCTTCCTCAGCTCGGTGTTCATGAGGAAGTATGGCTCAAGCCATCGAGACTGGCGGAATGAGACCGCTCGATGCACAGTCACAAGCTCCAACCCGTTCTCCAGCACCTGTTGGAGGATCCTCTAATAGCAGATGTAGTGTTGTCATCCAGGGTGGTGAGTAGTTTGGGTGTCTTCCCAGTTGATGGACGCTTCGTCTCACAGCAGTAGGGGAGATCCTTATGCAGGTCGTGGAGGTGAGCGGGGTAGTGGAGGTCCACTTTGAGGATATAGCCCCGCTCGGCTTCTGCGTCCAGCGCCGCGTTGTCCAAGGAGTCAATCTCCTCGGCTGAGCCACTGGAAGTCTCCAGTGGGCAGACACTGGGGCATAGCCCAACCGTAGAGGTTGTTTGCATCCAGGTACAGGAGTTGACGTTTCGGCTCGTCGGGGTGTCGGTCTTCAGGGCTGCACTGGTCGTGGTTGACCTTGGCGTAGCGGGTGATGGCCTGAGAGATACCTCCTCGGATGCATTGCTCCATAAAGAGGTACGTGTCAAAGTCCTGCATCGTGTCCAGCTCCAAATTGCAGGCCTTGAGCATTACATCCATGGCGTATGACGGCAGGGTGTAGTAGTGGACAGGGTCCAGCTCGTACTCGGCCAACGAAGTATCCCTGAACTGCTCAAACACATCGGTGAGCAAGGCGATGTCACAGCGCAGGTACTTGTCGGCATAGTCCTTTAGGTGGCGACAGTCAAAGGCTCGCCACACGTTGAGGGCATGCTCGTACTCAGCGTCAGTAATGTCCTCCAGGGTGAGGTTATTTTTAAATGTCACCTTGGGTGGCAACTCCCTGGTCGTGTACAACTTGTTGTATGACGTTACAAAGTCGTAGGGGAACACGCCTATCCTGCGCACGAGGTCAAAGTGCCGGTCTTCGGGGAATCGCTTCCTGGTCTCTAGCATCTTATCAGTGGGAAGGCCCACTGCTAGTTTGGCCAAGCTCATGGACAAGAACCTGTAGCTGTCTAGGAACCTAAATGTGAACCCAGCTCGTCGCGTCCTTGGATCGTCCCCAGGCTGGCCAAACTGAAATCGCTTTGTAAAGGTGATATAGCGTTCCTCTGTGTGCGCAACCACCTCCACATCACCGGTGACAAGTGCCAACTCCCGCACTATGATGTGAGCGTCGTAGGTTGACAGGTTGTGGAAGAAGCAGTTGATGACTCGCTGCTCCCTGTAGCGCAGGTTGCACGATCGGTGTGCCGCTCCTCGGAACTCACATGGTGGAGCGTGGTTGTGGTCTCGCACCTTGGGATCCTCCTCAGTAAACTCCTTGTTGCAGAGGTAGCAATAGTTTACCACGAGGTAGTCGTCCATCTGCTGTCGAGTCAAGAAGGGCTGCAGAACTCTCGCGCTAAACAAGATCTCCCACAGCATCAAGACGTCCATCTTCAGCCTCTCCATAAACACCTTGGAGGCATCGTCTCCAAAGTAGACGCGGGGCTCAAACTCCTCTTGCCCTGTTGAGTCTTTGATCTGGTAGGCGAAGGCGAATGGAACACGTATACTGATGGGCCTAGACCCTGTCGGCAAATCTGGCTCATCCACAACCGGCTGAAGAGAGCACTCAAAGTCCGCATAGATGCAGTAGCGTCTGTGCTCGTCTAAACGTTGAGCGCCCGTCAGCCCGAGCTTGTTGGGTTGGTTGTCGAAGTAAGCAAAACATCGCTTACAGATGTAGATCCTGTGCCCGTGCTCAGTGAGATGTGCGCGGACCAGTCGACTCAGGTCCTTGATGTACGCATAGTGGCTTCCACCTTCCTCAGTCACATACAACAGGTCCCTGTGGTCTTCGCGCTCTCGCTTACAAATCTTCAGAGGATACACCTTGTGCTTGAGCTCTGGCATTCCGTTGGGACGTCTCCCCACTATCGCACGCTCGATCCCATACACATTTACACTAATGTCGTTCTTACGCTCAAAGGTCTTGATGTCCTTCAGAGCCATGGGAAAACGCAAGCCAGTCCAGTCGTATCGGGAAATGATGTCCAAGGTGTACTCTTCGGTTCTCTGTTGATGCTGCGGAACGAACTTTGTCAGGATAGCGTACATGAAGCACATGTCGTCAGCGTTCTGCACATTGACTACCGCGTGTGTGTCAGCAATAGACTTTGCCAACTGGATAAAGGCTCTGCCTCCCAGCGGCGTGTACTCGGTAACACGGATCTCCAGACCGCGTATGCGCAGGTATGTCCAACCGCTGCCTACCAGCTCGCACTGCTCCTTCTTGATAATAATCATGCTGAACGTTGCTGAAAGGAAATCCTCCAAGTCTGAGGACTCAGTCAGTGGGACGTTAACGGTATTGAAGGATCTCAGGCAAGTGGCTCCGTGAATGTCGGTAAACTCACACTCCAGGATCATGTTCACCTTTATGCTGGGATGTCTATTCCTAACATCAGTCAATAGATCGAAGACATAGGCTAGAGTGTTTTCTTTATTGGGGGGGGACGTCATGAAGCCTGTCATCTAGGAAAAGTCCCATCGAAATTGGCTGGTAAACAGCTAAGATCCCATAAGGAAAGTACGTTTATAAATTAATAGCACGTTTGTTTGATGGTCGATTTTCAAATTTCTTTCGTCATTCGCTTCCTTAGCATAAGGTCTACCATCTACCAAAAGCCCAATCACAATCGGTCGGTAGATAGGCTAGTTATTAATTTTTTAAAGTGTTTTCCTTAGGGGGGTGACGTCATGAAACCTGTCATCTAGCAAAAGTCCCATCGAAATCGGCTGGTAAACAGCTAAGTTCCCATAAGGAAAGTACGTTTATAAATTAATAGCACGTTTGTTTGACGGTCGATTTTCGAATTTCTTTTGTCATTCGCTTCCTTACCATATGGCCTACCATCTAGCAAAAATCCCATCACAATCGGTCGGTACATAGGCTAGAGTGTTTTCCTTATTGGGGGGGACGTCATGAAGCCTGTCATCTAGGAAAAGTCCCATCGAAATCGGCTGGTAAACAGCTAAGATCCCATAAGGAAAGTACGTTTATAAATTAATAGCACGTTTGTTTGATGGTCGATTTTCAAATTTCTTTCTCGTCATTCGCTTCCTTGGCCTACCATCTAGCAAAGGTCCCATCGAAATCGGCTGGTAAACAGCTAAGATCCCATAAGGAAAGTACGTTTATAAATTAATAGCACGTTTGTTTGATGGTCGATTTTCAAATTTCTTTCGTCATTCGCTTCCTTAGCATAAGGTCTACCATCTACCAAAAGTCCCATCACAATCGGTCGGTAGATAGGCTAGTTATTATTTTTTTAATGTGTTTTCCTTAGGGGTGGGGTGACGTCATGAAACCTGTCATCTAGCAAAAGTCCCATCGAAATCGGCTGGTAAACAGCTAAAATCCCATAAGGAAAGTACGTTTATAAATTGATAGCACGTTTGTTTGATGGTCGATTTTCAAATTTCTTTCGTCATTCGCTTCCTTAGCATATGGCCTACCATCTAGGAAAAGCCCCATCACAATCGGTCGGTAGATAGGCTAGTTATTAATTGTTTAAAGTGTTTTCCTTAGGGGGGTGACGTCATGAAACCTGTTACCTAGAAAAAGTCACATCGAAATCGGCTGGTAAACAGCTAAGATCCCATAAGGAAAGTACGTTTATAAATTAATAGCACGTTTGTTTGACGGTCGATTTTCGAATTTCTTTTGTCATTCGCTTCCTTAGCATATGGCCTACCATCTAGCAAAAGTCCCATCACAATCGGTCGGTACATAGGCTAGAGTGTTTTCCTTATTGGGGGGGACGTCATGAAGCCTGTCATCTAGGAAAAGTCCCATCGAAATCGGCTGGTAAACAGCTAAGATCCCATAAGGAAAGTACGTTTATAAATTAATAGAACGTTTGTTTGATGGTCGATTTTCAAATTTCTTTCGTCATTCGCTTCCTTAGCATAAGGTCTACCATCTACCAAAAGTCCCATCACAATCGGTCGGTAGATAGGCTAGTTATTAATTTTTTAAAGTGTTTTCCTTAGGGGGGGTGACGTCATGAACCCTGTCATCTAGCAAAAGTCCCATCGAAATCGGCTGGTAAACAGCTAAGATCCCATAAGGAAAGTACGTTTATAAATTGATAGCACGTTTGTTTGATGGTCGATTTTCAAATTTCTTTCGTCATTCCCTTCCTTAGCATAAGGCCTACCATCTAGAAAAGGTCCCATTGAAATCGGCTGGTAAACAGCTAAGATCCCATGAGGAAAGTACGTTTATAAATTGATAGCACGTTTGTTTGATGGTCGATTTTCAAATTTCTTTCGTCATTCGCTTCCATAGCGTAAGGCCTACCATCTAGCAAAGGTCCCATCGAAATCGGCTGGTAAAACAGCTAAGATCCCATAAGGAAAGTACGTTTATAAATTAATAGCACGTTTGCGTGATGGTCGATCTTCAAATTTCTTTCGTCATTCGCTTCCTTAGCATAAGGTCTACCATCTACCAAAAGTCCTATCACAATCGGTCGGTAGATAGGCTAGTTATTCATTTTTTAAAGTGTTTTCCTTAGGGGGGTGACGTCATGAAACCTGTCATCTAGCAAAAGTCCCATTGAAATTGGCTGGTAAACAGCTAAGATACCATAAGGAAAGTACGTTTTTAAATTAATAGCACGTTTGTTTGAGGGTCGATTTTCGAATTTCTTTCGTCATTCGCTTCCTTAGCATATGGCCTACCATCTAGGAAAAGCCCCATCACAACCGGTCGGTACATAGACTAGTTATTAATTTTTTAAAACGTTTTCCTTATGGGGGGGACGTCATGAAGCCTGTCATCTGGGAAAAGTCCCATCGAAATCGGCTGGTTAACAGCTAAGATCCTATAAGGAAAGTACTTTATAAATTAATAATACGTTTGTTTGATGGTCGATTTTCAAATTTCTTTGTCTATCGCTTCCTTAGCATAAGGCCTACCATCTACCAAAAGTCCCATCACAATCGGTCGGTACATAGGCTAGTTATTAATTTTTAAAGTATTTCCTTAGGGGGGTGACGTCATGGAGGGGTGACGTCATGAAACCTGTCATCTAGCAAAAGTCCCATCGAAATCGGCTGATAAAGAGCTCAGATTCCATAAGGAAATTACGTTTATAAATTAATAGCACGTTTGTTTGATGGTCGATTTTCAAATTTCTTTCGTCATTCGCTTCCTTAGCATAAGGTCTACCATCTACCAAAAGTCCCATCACAATCGGTCGGTAGATAGGCTAGTTGTTAATTTTTTAAAGTGTTTTCCTTAGGGGGGGTGACGTCATGAAACCTGTCATCTAGCAAAAGTCCCATCGAAATCGGCTGGTAAACAGCTAAGATCCCATGAGGAAAGTACGTTTATAAATTGATAGCACGTTTGTTTGATGGTCGATTTTCAAATTTATTTTGTCATTCGCTTCCTTAGCATAAGGCCTACCATCTAGCATAGGTCCCATTGAAATCGGCTGGTAAACAGCTAAGATCCCATAAGGAAAGTACGTTTATAAATTAATAGCACGTTTGTTTGATGGTCGATTTTCAAATTTCTTTCGTAATTCGCTTCCTTATCATAAGGTCTGCCATCTAGCAAAAGTCCTATCACAATCGGTCGGTAGATAGGCTAGTTATTAATTTTTTAAAGTGTTTTCCTTATGGGGGCAGGTCAAGGTCATGGGGGGGTGACGTCATGGGGGGGTGGATCATGTGGATCGATACACCTCAACTTTGCTGCTGGTACAGTATCGGTTATCGCTCCCTACTCCCGATTTTGCCAGCAAAAATCTTAAAAGTGTCGCGTTGTTCCTACTATTGCTGACATGCGTTTTTAATGCAATACATCTCACGTATGGATCATAAATAGTACTTTTTACAGCTAAATACGCATAAAGTACCACAAGACTGAAGTAATTAATCTTATAGAATTACTTTTAAACAGAACTTTAATATTTGTACAGTTGCCAAAATAATTTAAATTACTTAGCTCTCCTTGTGAATATATTCGTTTTGGTGCCTCCAAAACAAAGTAAACTATAGAACGTAAACATTTATTTACATTTTACCACTACAATTTTTGTATTTACAACAATTTACACAGTTTCTTTTAGAAAAAAAAATTATTGACGTTTCTTAATAAGTCCAAGGCTATTTTTTTACTACTAACAATAATATACCTAATTGTTAAAAATGATAAAATAATGATTGTAAAATGGTAATACCAAAGTTGTTTTTCAGCCTAATTTTATAGAGACAGCTGATAGATTTCCTTCATAGGAGTAAGTAGAGTTTGTAGGGGTATAAATAACTCGACTATAAATTGCATTTTAATTTTGTTTATAATAGTAATAAATAACCCCAACTATTACATAGATGGGTTTTTAGCATGTAATAAAATCAATTGCTATTTAAGAACTACTTGTTTTCTCATTTCCAAATGTATAAATAACATAGGGTATTTTAGAGTAAATACAGAGGAAAGATCAGATAAAATTACTGGGTCATGCCGGGGTAACAGTCGCGGCCACCACCTAATTCTTGGATATTTAGTAGCGATTTTCCGCATAAAGATTGCTGGAGTGAATTTGAGGGTACACCAGCGCACGTGGCACGGAAAAGGCGTAAACAGCTTGTTTCTAAAATCAGTTTAAATCGGCTTAGGCCCATTAATAAAGTAATTAGCTTTATTTTTTTAAATAAAATGCAAAGTTAACAATTGTATGTGAACAATTGGGAAACACATTTTTAGGTATTAGGTACAAGGCAGGTAGGCTAGGCTATGCAATAATAAGATTCCTTCGGCTGTAACTATAGTTTAAAATTGTATATATTTAGCCTAAAATTACTATTGGTTGGTTTAAATAACTAAACCTGCAAGTATAACACATACACCTTTTTACTAGTTTTTTTCATTTACAGGACAGGACAAATGTATGCTAAAAATATAAAACTTAACAGTTTATTAGAAGTCGCAAAGGCTAGCCAAATGCTGTATATGTATAGCAACAACTACATAACCATATAATTTGATAACAATTTAGGGCTACTAAGCTATTTGTCAATAATAACAAAAGGGTAGCCTACTCTGTTACAATAAATTTAATATTACACATATAAATATATCTGTTTAAACCAAAATAAGTTACAGTGTAACAACAGCGAACTAATTTAATAACCACAACCACAGCAAATAATGACAGCCGGGTCGGGATACGATGTGGCAGAAGCTACTCGGTTATTTCCGCCACTATTCGTTTCAGTTCGTTCGTCTGCTTACCTCCCCTCGTCCCCACCACGTCGCCACTAGTCGTGCATCACCTCGGAAGATCGAGCCGCTAGAAGCTAGTCATAACCACTGACCCCTAATACGCTGCGAATTGCGGTGCTATTCAAATGTAGGTGTTACACCCCGTCGATACTCCACAAAAAAAGAAACAAAAACTTCTTTTTCTCAAAAAACCTCTAAAACTAGCTTTCGGTCCCTCCTTCCTCGGTCCTTATCTTTAGGGGTTGCGTCTCCTACTCACGAAAATGAAAAACCTTTCTTCTGAAGGAAATCAAAATCAAATGGCTTCTCGCCCAAGATAAGTGGTTCCTCACTCATAAAACTAAAATGGCTCCTTCGCGTTTGCTTGCATAAAACAGAAAGAACGGCTTCTCGCCCGTTAATAACGACATACAAGAAAACATCGAATAAGTGGATATCTCCCACTTTGAAGCCTTGCCTTTGGTCTCATAACAAAAAAAGAAAACGATCTTCTTTATCAAATAAAATTCAAATCGTAAACGTGCATGGTTTTATATTCAGCATCGCTGGAATCCTACCTGGTAGAGCTTTTTGCTCCGAATTTTGTTGAACGAGCCATCAGTTCGGTAGATTCTCCATCGTTGGTTCCTGGCCTGACGACGAGACCAGTTGGGTCCTCTTTGATTAAGTCTCTCCTATATGTAGTCGGGAAGATACGTGTACAATAACCTCCGGATTTGGTTGCTCAATTTGGGGAATCGGTTGCGGCACTGATCTTGGGGACTCCACAATCTCACCTTCTTTCCCTCCATGGTTAATTCTTCTTCGAGTCCTAAATCCGCCAGCATCAAACATGGCGAGTTGCTTCCTCGGGCTTTGGGATTTTTAGGTGGGTAAATCGCCACGGGTTCCTGTTGAGCAGGTGCTATACGATCGTCTGGACGGCGTTGCTCCTTCGTCGTAGTGTCACCACTTGTAGAAGGAAAAGAAATTAGTGCTTCCTTTTCGTGCGGATCATCCTCCATTGGGGTTTCTCCTACACTGGATGTTGGCATCTCCTCTGGATCAAAAATGGACACGGAGCAGCTCGAAAAACAAAGTCATCTACAATGGCATCGGTTAGTTGTCCAATCAAAGGGTCGGGGTCGCTCACTCGAGTGTCGTCTCCGTTAATCGTTTTGGAGGTGTCGTCTCTCTATTAACGTTTTCGGGATTTTATATAATTTCCATATCTTCAAATTTTGTTTGAATACGGTAGGCCTATCATCTTCTCTTTCAATCAACTCCACTTTATCATACTCAATACTATGGTGAGTAAAGCTATGCTGAACGTTTTTACTTTTTAATTTTCATTATCTCTTATATGTTCTTTCATTCGGTTTTTGATACTTCTTTCCATTTTGCCTATTTATACTGTACTGAAGCTACATGGTACTCTGTTAATTCCTTTGTTATATATGGTCGTGATTTGTCTTTTACTTTTGGTCTTTTACTCTTAGTGTAGAATGTACATTGAATGTAGTTTTATGTTATACTTTCCATGAACTTTTGGTATTCTGTCCATAGAACCTTTAACGTATAGAATTATTATTGCTCTCTTAATAGTTCCTTGTTGTATTTAACTATTGTTTGTAGACTTACTTTTGTCTTTCTTAATTACATAATCTTCCTTAATTACAATAATTTATATTAAACGAGAATTTCATACAACATCTACTACAATTTCAAATACAAAACTCACTAATACAAATTCTGACAACTTTTTAATTTAACACTGACATAAACGGTCCCTTTTTTGGTACAGATTATCATCTTTCTCCTCGTCAGTGAGAGGGTGATTGTAGTGGGAGAACAATGGAGTTCCTACCTTACAGAAGAGATCATGCTCTATCATGCTGTACAGCTTATCATCTTTCTCCTCTTCAGTGAGTGGGTGAGGAGGGTGGGTGTAGTGGGAGAACAATGGAGTTCCTACCTTACAGAAGAGTGACATCATTCTGTACAGCTTATCATCTTTCTCCTTTTCAGTGAGTGGGTAAGGAGGGTGATTGTAGTGGGAGAACAATGGAGTTCCTACCTTACAGAAGAGTGGCATCATGCTGTACAGCTTATCATCTTTCTCCTCTTCAGTGAGTGGGTGAGGAGGGTGGGTGTACTGGTAGAACAATGGAGTACCTACATAAAGAAGAGTGGCATCATGCTATTTAGCTTATCACCTTTCTCCTCTTCAGTGGGTGGGTGTAGTAGGAGAACAATGGAGTACCTACCTTACAGAAGAGTGGCATCATGCTGTACAGCCTATCATCTTTCTCCTCTTCAGTGAGTGGGTGAGGAGGGTGGGTGTAGCGGGAAAACAATAGAGTCCCTATCTTACAGAAGAGTGGCATCATGCTGTACAGCTTATCATCTTTTTCCTCGTCAGTGAGTGGGTGAGGATGGTGGGTGTAGTGGCAGAACAATGGAGTACCTACATAAAGAAGAGTGGCATCATGCTTTTTAGCTTATCACCTTTCTCCTCTTCAGTGGGTGGGTGTAATGGAAGAACAATGGAGTCCCTACCCTACAGAAGAGTGACATCATGCTGTACAGCTTATCACCTTTCTCCTCGAAGGTGAGTGGGTGAGGAGGGTGGGTGTAGTGGGAGAACAATAGAGTCCCTACCTTACAGAAGAGTGATATCATGCTATACAGCTTATCATCTTTCTCCTCTTCAGTGAGTGGGTGAGGAGGGTGGGTGTAATGAGAGAACCATGGAGTACCTACTTTACAGAAGAGTGGCATCATGCTGTACAGCTTATCATCTTATCCCTAGTGGGATAACAAAGGAGTATGACAAACCTCACTTTCACCTTTGGTCCCTCCATTTTCAGCGGCTAGGGACAGATTCTCCGGGTTTGGTCCCCAACCTGCCAACCTGAAAATTGATGGTCCCTGGCTGTTGTACATGGATACCCTGTCAGTTGAGTTGACCAGTTGGAGGGCAGAATGCGGGTCCCCTGTTTGAGAGCCTCACCCCAGCTGTCACAGGGACACGGGAGTTGGCCCTTTGAAGGGGCGACTTAGCTGTCATCCCATCCCACCCTTTCCTTTCCTGCTATATGCTATCTTTGCGGTAACCTGCGCAATATTCCCGCTTGTGGATGATGTCACTAGCAGCTATGCTGGAGGTTCCTAATCCGTAACAATGATGATGCAAGCATATAATACAATAATTACTATGTTGAACACTAATATTCGCCACTAGAATTAATAAAACCAATTATTTGGCTCAATACTAGAAGCCAAATATTTCGCGTTTTCACTCAAGCACCATTGTTCCCTTATATTAAGAATAATAGATTTATGCATCGCTATCCGAAATAATACACCATAAGAGAGTGCTACATTCATAATCTTTTCGAAAAACATGTTGTGAACCCCGCAAATAAGGATAACTTCTGTTTCTAGACTAGTTAGGAGACAAGAGTTTCGCCCTTATCACATGTGAAGAAATGATTGAAGTGTGGAAAAAATATTAATACATTGTGAGATCATCGAAAACTTAATCATTTAGTGGAAGGAACCTCGTATTTCAATCAGATTTTATTTACCATGGTGTTGGTATAAGTTTACTTAAATTATTGTAAAGAAAGGTCTAATAATTTTCCACCAAAATAATTAATTTTATTGGGCATATTTCTTAAACTAAACATCAATTGGAAATAACAAGTAAATGAAAAACAGTTTTCATCTGGCAGCTGATAAATTTGGTGAAAAAATTATATTAAAACTAGATGTTACCCGCAGGCTTCGCCCCACGAATGATTTATTAAAACTATGACAGTTGCGTGCGCTGTATTCTGAAGTTAGTTCGTCAAACTGCTACGAATCTAGATCAGCTGTTTGTATTTTCATCAGCTCAAACAAAAATGAATGTCCATAAGGAATACATGGGAACTTTGAACCCCCGTGGGGCAAAATTCTATAGGATTTTCGCCACTATAATATTCCTATATGTTACTAAGGATTATCAAGTTCCTCCCTACCAAATTTTAGCTCAATCAGTCCAGTAGTTATAGCGCGATTGAGCCACACATATCTAAACAAACATACAAACTTACAACCATTCACATTTATAATATCAGTAGGGTAAATAAATATGTTTTTAGTCTCTGACCTCTAAGGAGCCCCCTGCGAAGACTGAAGTCCATAGGCTTTCATGAGGGTTCAGGATAGTCATATAAACAAAGTAACAGGAAGGTTAACGTAATTTTCATCACACTGAAACTGAAATTGGATTCTTGAATATTACTTTTCTTCCAAACTTCGTTGTGTAAGTCTTTTGAAGATCCTCATCTTTTGTTGTAGATTGAGGTCCAGTCGAAGGTTTGAATTCATCATCCTGAAGGACATAGGCCGGTTTTACTCTATCAAGACTAACTTTTACATTTGAACCGTCCAGTTTTATTGTATTTCTTGAAATTTTGGTGAGTTTGGGGTTGGGGTATCGTTGTTGTAAGGATATTCTCATAGCATTCGCCCTCAGAAAAACGTGTGAACACGTGTCCAAATCACGAAAAATGAAACTTTGGTTGGTGCCGTGTCTCTTGATACTTGTTGGTTTTATTGAGGAAATCTTAAGCCGTAGGTGTAAAACTTCAACAAAAAACGTTTCCCCAGACGAGGTATTCAGGTCCACAGGAAAAGCGTTTCTTACTCCAAGAAGCACTAACATGTCGTATATCAGTCGTGAACTGTGATATAAATTACAAATGATTAGTTTGGAAATGAAGTAGTGTGTTCTTCTTTTGTTGAAAACCGAAAGTGATGGGCTTGTGATCAATATAGACGGTACAGGAATTAGCTTCTAAGATGTGTCTGAAATGTTTAAAAGACGGATAAATGGCAAACAGTACCCTATAATAAGTTGGCCAACTGGCTTGATTAGGTGTTAGTTTTTTTTAAAAGAAGTACAAAGGTTCTCATAAACCATCTTGATTTAATTGTTGTAATCATAAACCACCTTGATTTAATTGTTGTAATACTGCTCCTACTGCAGTATTTGATGAATCACAAAAATTGTTGATTTCGCATTATCGTTGGGGAGACAAAAAAATGTAGCTTCGGCTAAATGATTCTTACATTTACTGAAATTTTATCTTAAATCATCGGTCCAAGAGACTTTCTGATTTCCTTTACATGATTCAAGGACAGTGTGGAGAGGGGCTTGAAATTCTGCGGCATGAGGATTGAACCTACGGTAAAAATTCAACACCCCCAAAAACCGCCTAAAACCTTTGGCAGTTTGCGGTAAAGGATAATTCTGAAGGGTGTAAATGCGATCATAGACAGGTCTAGTTCCGTCAGGTGAGTCTTGGTAACCTAGAAAAACTACTGAGTCAGTGTTAAGAACAGATGTATTCACATTTATAAGTATACCATATTTTACGAATCTCTTGAACAGAATACGAAGGTGATCTTCGTGCTCGACAGCATCCTTTATGGAAACTAGGATGTCGTCAATGTACGGGAAACAAAAACTGAGTCTCTTTATGACTTCATTAATATACCTTTGAAAAGTTTGAGCACCATTCCTTAACCCGAACTACATGAAGGGGGACTCAAATAGACTGAATGGAGTCGTTATTGCGGAAGGAACCTCGCGTATGTTAATCAGACTCTATCTAACATAATGGCGATATGAGTTTACTTTGATGGAAAGTCTAATGATTTTCCATCAACATAATTATTTAATTGAACATATTTCTTAAAATAAATAGCAATTGGACATAACAAATAGATGAAAAACTGTTTTCTTGAGAAGTCTAAAATATAATCAATATGGTTTGTTTATTCTTTCCTAGTAAAAAAATAACAACACTATTTAAACATCTGTCAGCTGATAATTTGGTGAACAAATTATACTTTAACAAATAAAAAACTTTTAGCCTCTGACCTCTACAGCTATTTTCCATATAATAATGATGGTATAAGTTTACATAAATTATTGTAAAGAAAAGTATAAAGATTTTCCGCTCAAATAATTAATTTAATTGAACATATTTCTTAATATAATTAGCAATTGAACATAACAAATAAATGAAACATAATGTGATAAAATTATATTTAAATAAATAAACATTTTTGAGTCTCTGACCACTACAAACACATGGGTTGCCTCTTCGGGCCAGGCTAGAAGTGAGGTTTCATCAACATGGTGTTCTGCCCAACCATTCAAGGGTACCTCACGAGAGAAAATGGTGATCGGACACTTGGCCTTTGAAGTCAACAGAGGTCACTCAGAACTCTGACCTTTTATCTACTCGTATAAGGATAAGTGCAATTAAGAGTCAAATGTACAGTAAATGAGCAGTAACAACTTATCAAACATAAAATCAACTTTAAACCAATCAACACCTTCCAGAATTTTCTTTACGAAAGTTGCCATCCTTTACTCGTATAAAACTTAATTCCAAAAAGTCTACTCACAAAGGCTAAACAACTGTTTAGTGAAGAAAAACATCTACAAGAATATCTGACAAAATTTAGTTTATTAAAATCTTAGTACTTAAATGTATATTATTTGTTATACAAATACAATCCAGATAAGTTCAATTTATTATTTTTTCCCTAAGTATGATAACGGAAAATAACATTTCGGTGGTTATCTAGTTCGGTATTTATTTGTCAAGCGTTACCTATTTGAGTTTTACGGCCACATTTTCTTCACCGCAGGCAGTCAGCCCTATCCACCGAATTATAAACACAGTTTTCAGTTCTTTTTTTAAAACTAGGCCTTCTATGTTGAATTTAATTTGCTTACATTTGATTTTCTTATAGTTACAGACTGTTAGTTTTGTTTTCAATTAAGTACATATTGGCATGGTTGGTTGTTGGGGTCAGGATGGCGTCCAAGTGAAATATTCCTTTTTGTCAAAGTTTGAAGTATTTTTAAAGTAATTATTTAGATACAACTAGTAGGTGCCCGTCGAAATTCGACGGATACAATACATTAATAAAACTGGCTAAAATCGGCAATAAATAAAAAAATGACATATGAACTTTGCCAGGGGGCGGAGCCTTAAAGATGCTGGGCAGGACGTATCTACGTTGGGGCTTCATTCAAGAAATGTGGTTTTTAAAACTAATCAAAATAACCACATGCCATATGTCACATGTCAAAATCAGAGGTCGCGAATTGATAGAAGAAGCCAGTGAGGTGGAGCTCTGATGTCTGGAAAATATTATCCGACGTTTTCTATTCTCCTAACAACCTGGTATCGTCCGGAAACAGATTTGAGGAGCCTTTTTTTCTATCGCCTAGAGTACTCTGTTCTCCATAAAAATAACATGGTAAAATTGTAGCAAATGTTGGGGGGGATGTACACATCCAACGTTGGGGCTTCATTCAAGACATGAATGTTTGTAAAAGAAATTCCAAACAACCATCACAAATCAAAGTTGGATGTTGGAAGTGATAAAAGATGCCAGTGGGACGGAGCCCTGAGGTCGGGAAAAGATTTTTCGATTTTTAAAGTCCCCTAATAACCTGGCATGGTCCGGGAGCAGATTTGATGAGCCTTTTTCGCAATAACCTGGAGTACTCTTTTTACCTTAAGAATAACCATGACAATGTTTAAAGACTGGGGGGGAGTCCGAAGGTCGGGGTCATAAAAAATCTGCGATACCCTAATGTTATGGATTAATGACAATTGGCTTAAATTACACAAACAACTGAAAGAAAAACATGACAATTTTGCCAGGTGGGCGGAGGCCTAAGGTTTGTGGGGGGACGTGTCCAACGTTGGGACACCATTCAAAACATGCAGGTTTGTAAAACAAATCCAAAGAACCATAACACGTACAAACTGGACGTCAGGAAGTAATAGAAGAAGCCAGTTTGGTGGAGCCCTAAGGTCGCGAAAAAAATATTTGAAGACCTTTAGTTCCCTAACAACATATTATGGTCCGGGAGCAAATTCAAGAGCACTTTTTGCAATAACCTGGAGTACCCATATTTCCATAAGAGTAACCATGGCAATGTTTTAGCGACTGGGGCGGAGCCCTAAGGTCGGGGTCATAAAAAACCTACCCAAATGTTATGGATCTTTGACAATTGGCTAAACTAACGAAAAAATGGGAAAAATAACACGATAATTTTGCCAGGGGGTGGAGCCCTAAGGTTTGTAGGGGGGATGTATCAAACGTGGGGATATCATTCAAGACATACGGCATTATAAAACAAATCCAAAGAACCATCACACGTCCAAATTGAACGTCGGGAAGTGATAAAAGAAGCCAGTGGGGTGAAGCCCTGAGGCCGCCAAAAAATTATCCAAAGACCTTTAATCCCCTAACAACGTGGTATCGTCCGGGAGCAGATTTGAAGAGACGTTTTTGAGCAATTTGGGAAAAACCTTTTCTTCATAAGAATAACATGGCAGCTTTTGGTGCCATTGGGGCCCAGCCCTGAGGTTTAGGGGAAAAGCAAAAAAAGTACATATCTAAAATGTGTTGGTCCCCTACAACACCGTTTTCGAAATACCTTGGGACACACACACTCACAACTACTTTATTAGTATAGATAGATAATACACAAATTAAATCAAAAGCTTGATGAGCTGATCAGCTGTCTAATGAAAATCACAAAACAGGATTATAATCAGCTGTTTGTTGTAAACAAAACATACTACAAATCCATCAAAACGGTTTGTAGACATTAAATTTGGCATCATTTAACAAACTTAAAAGGAGAAAATTATAATTCTGACAATTTTGGGGAGTATCGGAATGTTTCAACTTCAAATTGGTATAAATCCCATGACCACACGATACCTGGTTTTCTCAAACTAAGTTCCTGGTCAACATTTCTGCCATATGAATAATATGGGAAAATTTAAGTACTTTATACTTTATATCATTAAACAAACTTAAAGTGAGAAAATTATAAATCTAACAATTTTGGGGAGTATCGGAATGATTAAGCTACAAATTGGTACAAATTCTATGACCTCACGTTACCTGGTTTTCTCAAACTAAGGTCGAGTTCCTTCAAACATTCTCCAATATGAATAACATGGAACAATTTTAGGACTTTGCACTTTGTATAATTTACCGAACTGAAAAAGAAAAAAATGATAAATCTGACAATTTTGGGGAGTATCGGAATGGTCAATTTATAAATGAGTACACACTCAATGACTTTACGTTGCCTGGTTTTCTCAAACTAAGGCCGAGTTCCAGGTCAAAATTTCTCCCATACGATTAACATTGAGAAATTTGAAGACTTAATACTTTGTATCATTTAACGAACTTAAAAGGAGAAAATTATAAATCAGACAATTTTGGGGAGTATCGGAATGTCTAAGCTTCAAATTAGAACGAATTCCATGACTTCACATTGCCTAGTTTTCTCAAACTAAGACCGAGTTCCTTTAAAAATATTCTCCCATTTAAATAACATGGAGCAATTGTTTAACTGTCAATATTTTAAAAACTAAAGCGTTATTTTTCAGTTTTACAATTTTCTGTTTATCTGCAGTGTAAACCCTTTAAAATGACGCATCAATTGTCCAAAACTGTTGAAAAATAAAGACGTAGTAGGCCGAAAAAACGAAATTCCTTAGCTAATTAATATATAAGATGAAAACAACTACTACTATTTGTTAAGGCTAAGAGTGGCTGGAAGTTTTAGTCCCAGAAATGAAAATTATTAAAAACACATTTTTCTGTTATATTGTCAACAAATTTATTTTTAGTTTCGACTTCATGCTCTTTGCTTAGACAGTAGCAGATGTTGCGTGAACGTAATAATTGTAAGGCAAGCTCGGTTCTTTCATCATGTCGAGTTTCATTGTTCTATGATCATTAACCTTTATTGGTGGTGTTGTTCTACCTAAACGGTATTTACCCACTTGAAATTTTTTTTACTAAACCTTGACAAGGTAAATTAATTTTAAAGATATAATTCATAAAACCTGGTTAAAAGTTGTACATTTCGTTTTTATAACTATCTTCATTTAATCAGAACTGCGACAGATGAACGAAACGTGACTTTAATTTAAATACGTACTTGATTGTTCGTACGTAATATTGTTATCCGAATTTTGATCAAATATTATTATATGTTGTTACTTTTAATGAAGAAATGTATCGGGTTTTCTATAAAGAGTGTCAGTGTCCGAAACTCACGGTGTTCTTTGTCAGGTTAAACTATAAAGCATATCTATTTTTTCGATCTGTTTTCTGACTGTAAGTATGAGTTTTCTATTCAAAACCTTAATTCGTTACACATTAAACAATGTAATGTAATTTGGAATACATATTTATCTAAATACTTTGAAAACTCCTTTATAATTAGATTTCTGTACAAGAACAACACTAACTGTTTCCCATGTTTTACTTTTATGGTTGCAATATATATATTTTACTCTAAAGGACCAAATATTATAGAATAAACCTAAAATGAAGCGGTCACACTTAGAGCTAATTCAATGCTATAAAATAATGTTTACAGCCCTTTCATAAAGTATGAGAAAAGGTTTTATGAGGAGTTGGATGCTTATTTGATCGGGTTCACAGATTACAAATACAACTACATCTTATATATTAATAGGCTAAGACGATTTTTGTTATGAGAACTCCTCCATTATTTCTGAACCGATTTTAACGACTGAGATACCAAAATATTCGTCCTGATTCGTGCAGACTTTTTTCATTTTTTAATATGTTCAATCTGAAGGACAGGGGCCACCCTCAAATTTCGTTTTTGCCCATAAGATTAACATGGGGAGTGTTTCTTTAAGCAGCTGGTAACAGATTAAGGACAGGTTATTAGCAATACCAGATGATACAGGCGAGGAATGTATTTATCTATCTAAATAAAATTAACTGTTTTCTACATTGCACTGAGCAGTGAAATATTTTATGCAGCTGGGATATTTAATTTGTTGTTATAATTTATTTATTGGTCTTTCTGTTCGCAAGCCATAATTGTTCCGCGTTAAAAAAACCCAAAAAACTACTGAATGAAATCAAACCTTTTGCCCATTTTCGTATGGGGGAGGAAGCTTTTAAGATGTTTTATATCATGGTACGTCAATAGGGTTATGCCCCTTTGTCCGGCACTACTGCAAAATAGATCTTAAGGGACCGGGTTACTTAACACACTACAGAATGCCCCGTTTTTGTCCCAATGGGCATTTATACAGCTAATTACCTTTTATCACAGAACGGAGGAAACCCTTCTGCTTTACTACTACAAAGGTATTAAACCACATTAAATAACAGCACGGCATTGAAACATTGGGTACGGAACACATAAGCTCTTGGTAACATGATATTTAAAGCTCAGTTTGTCTAGGTAGTCATTGTATTTTATGTGTTTTAGTCCACCAACAATAAGTCCAACAAACTACAGGAGATATTGGGCAGATATTTGGAAGAAGATGGGTCCATCCCCCCAAAAAAATCAGTTATGGGCTTATTCCCGCTTCAATGAGGCTTAGACCTAATAACCTTAAACACTTACATATTAATCATGTACTTACTAGACCAATTGAGCAACAATTTGGTAGAAATACAGCAGGCAATGCACTATAATCAGAAACAGGCCTATATTTTCCGTTCCGAATTTCCTTTGGGACTTAAATGCTCCGTCGGTCATTACAATTTTAATTTAATCAGCACTGACATTAGTAGTTAACTGGACTGATTGAGCATACATTTTTTAGGATGATAGTACATCAGAATAAAACTCCTGCTCCAAAAAAATACTTTACTTCAGGACTCTCCAAATGTTGGATGTATCGAATCTATCGGTTAATAAACGTGTCCTACTCAGGCTTCATCCATGGGAAAACTCGTGTTGTATAGAAAATTATTTGAAAGAACTAACATTGGGTTATGGTTAAGATTTGTAAACAAAATAATCATAACAGCTGTTCATAAGCAATTATTCGATTGGAAAAATAATACTCTAACACTCACTTGGGAAAGTATCATGTGATTTTTGTGAGGATAATGATTAGAACCAATGTTTACATGATTTTTAATTATACATGATTAGGTTGTGTAAAAATTGCGAGAATTATTGAATCTAAAGATTGAACATAAAGCAGTGATGTCCAAAATGAAAATGAACGAGCAAAGAAGCAAAGCAAATGGAGAGGAACCGTGAATTTAAGTACTGTACTCTAGGTAGTTTGAACAAACTGACTGGATTTTCGAGCAAAGCACGGTCCCCCAGATGCTTTAAAAATTGTAACTTCTTAAACACATTTTACTCTGATCGCGATCGAAGCCGCGATGGGCTACTAGTTTTATTTGTTAAGAATGTGTGCTTTGATAAAGTCAAGAAAGTACCTTGAACCTCATACCTATGTTGTCGCCACGCGGACCGTCTGCACAGGGCATGGGACCAGTCTCTTTTTAAAACTAATTTAGAGCCGTAAGACCATGTTTCCTCCAGCCAGTCAGGGATTGCAGTGTGTATGAGTTGAAGAAAAGTAAAAAGAAATTCAGGAAAGATAGTCGGGAATTTAATTACTATCTAATAGGAAATAATTAAAATTATTGTCAGTATCAGATTTCGGGGTTCAAATAATCTTACAGTTTAATTATCTAAAAAAATTGCGTTGAAGTAACTTCTTTTAGTATAATGAAGTTTAACATTATGTTTTCGAGAGTCACTACTAAAGCCATTTTAATTTAAATCTGAAATAACTCACAGCACATTTCAGCGTGTTTTTAGAACATTGCTCTAAAATAATTAAGAGAAATTTAACAGATATATTTAATTCAGTTAATAGTACATACAATAGTAAAATTTCTCCAAGCAAAGGTGTTCACACGTTTTTTTACCATCAGTTTTAGACAATATCAAGCCTAAGAAGGTCTACAGAAGATTTATTTTCAATTTTCTCTTGAGAGGAGAGTGGAAAACTGTGTTCGGTAAATAAACGTTTATGCCTTCACTAGGGGGCGCTAAGCTTCATCAATTGAATGCGCTTCTCTTCTTTTTAATGACCGTGAAGGAATACATTAATATGTTAATATGTGATTTTAGCTTTATACATTTTGATACAACGTACAAATTACTACTCATTTATATTTTTCTCAGCTGCGACAATGATGACATACAAAAAAAGTTGATTTGCATACAGCTAGATATTGATATTAAATTGGTGTATGTTTGTTTAAATTAATCACAATATTTTGTTGTCTTAATGTTGTTAAAGCGTATTTTGTGGAGAATTTCAAGCAATCAGGTAGTTCTATTTATAATTAAATGAAACGGATGAAATGGTGGGATTCAAAATTTGTAATTTTCATTGGTCTACATTTTTAACATAGATTTGAATACTGGTATTGCACTCGTAATATTCGTAATCTGTGGCATGTACACTGTAAATCGTCTGTTAATGCACGTATGATTTTTTTGTGCAGTCTCCAAGAATGATGGTGAATATCTTCTTGAGCCGAAACCTTTGTTTCACCCTCTCCTTAACATGCTGATAGCCAAGGCAGCAAACTTCAGCTTTTGTACTGACAATATTTTAAATACAGTATGTATCCTAAATTCCTGTAGTATTTTGTCTTTTGTCAACTTCATAACCCATTTCGGTCCAAAGTAAACATATACTGTATAACAGTCTAGGATACAAATTAGAACTGTTGGATTTAAGGTTGACGCAGTTTTGGGTTACGTGTCCTAGGGGGAAAAGCTTATTGGATTATTTTATAAATGTCAATTTTTAGAGCTCCACATAAAGTTATTTGGTGAGAGTTGAAATTCCACCGTGCTCTTTTTTATAATTTTTTAAGAACTTGGCAGTCTTGTTGAACTTTCTGAGAGAACAACACCTGTAATTTAACAAATATTGCAAGGTAATCACAATTCCACCAGGATATTCCCGGATAATATTTTTGTTTAGTTTATTGTCCTGTAGGAGCAAAGATTACTTTGAAAAATGTCATATTTATAATACTTGTCGACTAACTATATCACTTATAACTAAAATGTAGCCAAAACTGAAACCTTCATTTTAAAAAGCTAAATTTTGTTCAGCCTGGTGTGCGCTACTTTTGTAACTAATCCTTATTATCAAAGAAATCAGGAATCAGTTCTTTAATGCCGTCTTACTTATCAAGCATTTACAGACGTCAATATACCAAAATGTGGCATAGCAAATATAACTAAATAACAGTACAATGTATGGTGCAATATTACATTCTACCTTACTAAGAGCTTTTTTTGAGACTTTACAAACTAAGCTGTGTACATAAAGTTTAGTATTTTATAACGAGCTATAAATATATCAAAGAAGATAAAAAAGGGGTATCTAATACATTCAGATTTTTGTAATAATTGGATAATTGAACAAAGTGATATTTATCCTTATACACAACTTTACTGCTTAGACTGGTAAGAGAATCAACTCAACTGGCGTGTCTGTGACCAAAATAACTCGAGAACGCCTCCACAGTTAAACTTACAATTTTCCAGATAAACTTAAGAGGTAAAAATCTCGGTCGAGTTCGTTATTCAGATAATTTCGTTCAGTATTAATAAAATTATCTTAAAGCCAAATTTATTTTTTTCTCCATAAGAATAACATTGGAAGCCATTTTAGTGGTACTTGAATCGTTGAAATTTAGCCGACATCTATGTTTCAACAACAGAGTAACAATAGTTAGTTTACTAGAGTATACTTTGTTATAATAACAAAGTTTTGTGATAACAAAAGTGTTTAGACCAACAAAAAACACACAAGAGAGATAAATCGAAGTATAATTTTAAGTTGTGACATATTTATTATTTTATAAAATTATTAAGTGTACGTTTTAAAAAAAATATCCATACAGTTAATATTTCCTTAGTATGCCTACTCTGTGTAAATATCGTCAGTCGTCAGAGGCGACGATTGTAACAGTGGCAGACGACGCTTGTGGCAGATCGAAAAACTCAAACTTTTCAAAATAGATGACTGTAGATACTAAGATCGTAACTAAACTTATAAAATAGTTTGTTTTATTACATTGTCTTAGACAATTGGTAATAATATTGTGATTGTCATGTGTAATAAGTATTCAAAGCCTCAATTTGTCTAGAAAGCTTTGATGAAGTTAGTCACAGTAAGCGAACAACCTTAAAATTTATTTTTTAGTACAATTATTTGCTAGCTTATATTTTCACTAAATTAATAATAAAACTGTCTACATTACCAGTAATGTAGTAGGTAACCACAATAAAAGCTATAGATTATTCTAACCAAACAGCCTTTTTTGGAAGGTTATCTTGAATGATTTGACATAGTTTAGGGTTGGATTACAGTAAGGGTAAGCCGACATTAAACTGGTAATACAACTGTTGTAAAATACTTTAAACACATTACCAGGAATGTTGTAGCGAACCAAAACAAAAGCCTTAAACTATTCTAACCAAACTAAGCCTTTTATACAGGTTATCTGAAATGATTTGACATATCCTAGGTTTGGATTGTAGTGAGCTGTTTTCATCATAAACTTGGACCTATGGCTATAAAATGTAGGCATATACACTTAGGCTACTTGCCATTTTAGAAGTTTCATGTACGGACTTGGACCAACCCATGTTTATAGCATTTAATTTCATGATAGCCTAGGCTATTGAAACAATATATTGAAATCTCATTTTGTAAAATACAACTGTTGTAAAATACTTTAAACACATTACCAGGAATGTTGTAGCGAACCAAAACAAAAGCTTTAAACTATTCTAACCAAACTAAACCTTTTATACAGGTTATCTGAAATGATTTGACATATCCTAGGTTTGGATTATAGTGAGCTGTTTTCATCATAAACTTGGACCTATGGCTATAAAATGTAGGAATATACACTTAGGCTACTTGCCATTTTAGAAGTTTCATGTACGGACTTGGACCAACCCATGTTTATAGCATTTAATTTCATGATAGCCTAGGCTATTGAAACAATATATTGAAATCTCATTTTGTCATCTAAATAACTGGACCTGACGACTTATTGTTAATCCTTAAGGATATTTTGACTTGGCCTATAGAAATTGTTAACATTAGTTCATTTAGGAAACTCGCTGTTCTCTTAAAAGTTAAATTAACCACACTGCTAAAGTCACTGCTTAGCCCAAAATACTCTGTTTGTTCTAAGATAACGCACCCATGACAATCCTAACAACAAACCATGCCTGAAATCTTAATTTTATTTTAAAAATAAATAAATTAACGGATTTATACAACATTTACTTTGATAAAAACAAGTGATAAATGTATGCATGTTTTTCTAAGGATAAAATGTTAGATCGGTGACGGGATCCGAACCTGCGACCTTTCGTTCCAAGAGCCAGTGCTATACCCACTCAGCTACCGCGATAAGTGTTTCTTAGGGGAGAAGTGACTAAAACTATAGCTATTATAGACATAAAAACCCAGGTTCTGGCGGCAGTTAAATGATAATGGAATGTATTCTGATGATGTTACTCAAATCAGATATTGAATTTTTTATTATGAGACTCGATTTAAGTTTGATCATGTGTTTCAATTATCCTTATACGCGAGGAATGAGCATACACCTAGTCTAGATTGTACAGCATCACAGTTTGAAAAGAAATACATGTAATTTTACACTGTATCATCAATATGAAATAAATAATGCAATGATTTCTAGAATGGGAAGGGGAAAAAGAAAACTATTTTGTAAGTTTTAAAATCGACTTATATCATGAAATCAATAACTTGTAATCAACTTAATCACAAGAAAAATACAGGGTGTTTACAAAAGAAGTAAACAACTTGATTCATCAATAAACTAATTACTAAACAATTTATTTCGGTGTAGTTGGTATCTATGTATAAGAAAATACCTCAAGTTTTGTTTCATACAGATGATTGTCGTTAACTACGTGTTAAGTGGCAATGTTTATGTACAGGAAGAAAATTACCACTAATTTTTTAGAGAGATTTTTTTGCGATGAGGTCAATGTTACGAATGCCTCCGCAAAGCCCTGATTTTACTTCTTGTAATTTTACTTGTGAGATTATGTTAAAGACAAAGTTTTTGTACCCCTCTCCCATCAAACCTCTTACGGCTATGAGAAAGAATAATAGCTGCAGTAGAGAGTGTTGATCAGCCTAAACTTCAAAGAGTTTGGTCAGAACTTAATTTTAGGATTGATCTATGTCATGTAAAACAAAGTGCAGATATTGAACACTTGTAATATATGGAAAACAACTTGAGAATATATGCTTTCAGAAATGTAAGTTGTGTCTACCTTGTAAACAGAACATAGTTGTATTTGACTGTCAAAGTTGTATACTTCTTTTATAAACACTTTGAATTTATATTATATCTTAATATATTTTATAAATGTTCCTTAGTTAAATAAACGACCATACATCTGATTTTAAAATTTACAGGTAACCTATTCGGTAAATACGAGTATTAAATTAGTAATCATTTCCTTAATATATTTCCGTAAAAAATGTTGTATATGTTATAAATATCAATAATACCGCTTTTAAAGTATTACAAAAGTGGAAATGTTCAAAATACGAGCTTTCAGTAAGGTTATAGAATAAAATGCATGTTCCCGTTTCCTGTGATGAATTGTTGTTAACAAAATGTAATGTTAATTTTTACAACGCCAGTAAATCTGACCTCAGCGGGACGAAATGTTTACGACCTAGTCTTTACGCCTGTGACCGTTCTTATTATATCGTAAAATATTTTATGATCCAGCTTTCAAAAATTTCTGACTCCATCTTTAATAACACTAAAATACAATATCAAAATATGTTTAGTTATAAAACCAGTCTTTATTTATTATTAATATTTTCAGGATAAATAAAATAGTCTTACAACACTATAAGTATATTTACACTTATACTGTACTTACATACAAGACGGTAAAAATACACAAAAGATGGTACAAGGCGATCGATTTCAACCAGTTACACCGGTCATCATCAGGCCCAATCAGAGAATGACAGAAACAAGATGGCGAACAGCTCATGTACTATTGGCTACCGGAAGTTCCGAAAACAAGTTGCGATAAGTACCACCAGAGTCAAAGCTGACTTGTTCATTGATCAATTTATCCCTATCTTTACATTTTTCCTTAAAAATAAACAATTCTTCCCATGCATTCATTACATTTCCTTTCTTACAATTATGGAGAATATTCAAACTGTCTTCAATTGTTCCCGATGAGTGGCCATTTTCCAGGAGGTGTTTTGCGATATTCGATCTTTCCGGTTTTCGGTTCTTCCATGCTGAAACATGATTCTTGTATCTTTTTACAAAATTAACAGTTTGACCAACATAAAAATTATCACAATCATTACAACTGATTTTATATACACCGGGCTTATCAAACTTATCACAATGTTCTATGTTCGGATGCACAATTTTACTCATGGTGTTTTGTGTCTTGAAGGCTAAGGGATACTCCATACTTCTTAAATCGATTTGCAATATTCTGTGTTTTATGGCCAGTGAAGTTAAATTCAACATACCTCGTACTCTCCTTCTCCCGTTCGTTGCTCAGAGCTGTCATATTTCGGAGCCGTTCTTGGTTCTCCATCTTCTTCAATATCTTGGCCCCCATTTCATCAATGAGTGTAGATTGGTATCCGTTGGCTCGAGGTATATATTTGATTGTAGCTATTTCCTTTCTTCTGCTTGTTTCACTGAATGGGATCTTGTAGGCTCTGTGCAGCACTGAACGAAATGAAACGGTCTTGTGGCTTGATGGATGTATGGGCTTGCTGTTGATAGTTGTAATCGTTTGTGTTGGCTTCCTGTGGATTTCGAATTCCAGCTTATCTTCTCTTCTCATTATTGTTAAATCCACGAAGTTAATTATTCTTTCTTCTTCTTCGTTCGCTTGTATAAGGCAGGTTTCTGTGGTGGTTGTTGAATATTTGCATCATATCATCTGCTTCACCATCCTTGGTTTCGCTATATATATCCTTGGTGATCTCCTGTCGTACTGCGCAGTGGTCAACTTCTTTCAACATCCTGACCAAAGATGTTCAAGTCAACAGCAAAACACTAAATAAGGAGAAAAAAGAAGACCTGAATAAGTGTAACGGAATTAAGAAGAAATTAGAAGAAAGCAACTCACTAGCCCTGAAGGCTGACAAGAGCAATGCTGTTGAAATTATGAACAAGGAAGACTATATCAAGAAGACGGAAGATTTTTATTAAAGAAATTAACTTCAAGGAGCTTCTGAGAGACCCAACAGAATAATACCAAATAGAACTGACCGAGGCTGTGAAGAAGTGTACCAAAGTGATTACAGAAGAATGTAGACCGAAAATGAACATCCTTAACTCAAATGAACATCCTTAACTCAAAAGCTCCAGTAATGAAGGGAATTCCTAAGATCCACAAGAAGAATGTGCCTCTTAGACATAATTTGTAAATTTTAAATGTGCACCTACATACAGTTTCAAAGTTATTGTCTGCTAGATTAAACAAGGACTTGGGATTAGAATACAAGTATAATGTAAAAAATAGGTATGATTTCGTACATAAAGTGAAACACGTCAATGTAAAGGGTAATAGTAGATTAGTTTCTTTTGATATTTCTAATTTGTACACAAATGTATCTGTCATAGAAACGGTTGATTTTATTAAATGTAGGCTCATAGATAACGGATTGGATAAAGTTTATGTAGATTAACTTGTAAAATTGTTAAATATTGTACTGAAACAGAATTATTTTAGATTCAACAATAGGTTTTATGCACAAACTGATGGATTAGCTATGGGGAGTCCACTTTCCGCAATAATGTTAGAAGTGTTCCTGCAACATCATGAAGAATGTATTTTGGAAAGATTGAACAAAGATCATGTAGAAGCAATGTACGTTAGATATGTAGATGATGTCCTTATAATTTATAGCGAAACCAAGGATGGTGAAGCAGATGATATGATGCAAATATTCAACAACCACCACAGAAACCTGACTTATACAAGCGAACTTGAAAAAGAAAGAAAAATTAACTTCGTAGATTTAACAATAATGAGAAGAGAAGATAAGCTGGAATTCGAAATCTACAGGAAGCCAACACAAACGAATACAACTATAAACAGGAAGTCCATACATCCATCAAGCCACAAGACCGTTCCATTTCGTTTAATGCTGCACAGAGCCTACAAGATCCCATTAACTGAAATAAGCAGAAGAAAGGAAATAGCTACAATCAAATATATACCTCGAGCCAACGGATACCAATCACTCATTGATGAAATGGGGGCGAAGATATTGAAGAAGATGAAGAACCAAGAACGGCTCCGAAATAGGACAACTCTGAGCAACGAACGGGAGAAGGAGAGTACGAGATATGTTGCATTTAACTTCACTGACCATAAAACACAGAATATTGTAAATCGATTTATGGAGTATCCCGTAGCCTTCAAGACACAAAACACCATGAGTAAAATTTTGCATCCGAATATAGAACATTGTGATAAGTTTGATAAGTCCGGTGTATATGAAATCAGTTGTAATGATTGTGATAATTTGTATGTTGGTCAAACTGTTAATTTTGTAAAAAGATACAATAGTCATGTTTCAGCATGGATGAACCGAAAACCGGAAAGATCGAATATCGCAAAATACCTCCTGGAAAATGGTCACTCATTGGGAACAACTGAAGACAATTTGAATATTCTCCATAATTGTAAGAAAGGAAATGTAATGAATGCATGAGAAAAATTGTTTATTTTTAAGGAAAAATTTAAAGATAGGGATAAATTGATCAATGAACAGGTCAACTTTGACTCTGGTGGTACTTCTCGCAACTTGTTTCCGGAACTTCCGGTAGAGCCAATAGTATATAAGCTGTTCGCCATCTGGTTTCTGTCATACCCTATTTTTTGTAGGCAGTGAACGATTGCTAAAAGTTATTTTTCGGTGGTTGTAAACCGTTGTCATCATCATCATCATTGTTGCGGATTAGGAAACCCCAGCATAGCTGCTAGGCACAGCTTCCATATCTGAATTTAAATTTATTGGAGTTTTTTTAGGCACATCTTCCACATGCGGGAATATTGCGCAGGTTACTGCAAGGATAGGATATAACAGGAAAGGTAAGGGTTGACGGCAGCCAAATTGACCCTTCAGAGGGCCAATTCCCGTGCCCCTGAGACAGCTGGGACGAGGCTCTCGAAGAGGGGATCCACATTCTGCCCTCCAACTGGTCAACTCAACTGACAGGGTATCCATGTACAACAGCCAGGGACCATCCATTCTCAGGTTGGCAGGTTGGGGACCAAACCTGGAGATTCTGTCTCTAGCCGCTCCAAATGGAGGGACCAAAGGTGAAAGGGAAGTTTGTCATAATAGACAGCCAAAAGACTTACCACATGTAATGACAACTTCATTTGCTGTACCCAATGTCAGCCTCAAAACTGGTATAGACAAGTTTTAAGGCAGTCTTGGGACGTGAACCGTTGTTTGGCAGGCTGAAGGGCTTGTGATATGAACATGATTACTGCTTTGTCTCCGTTGTCATGGTATTGAATTAAATGTTCTCCAATAGTGAAGTCTGATGCGTCTGTTTGGAGATAGAACTGTTTATAGGGGTCAGGATGAAAGAGAATATTGGTCTTGAGATACAGGTTCTTAATTTCTTGAAAAGTTTTTTCATCTTGTGGTGTCCAGATGAATTTGTTCTTTTTAGGTGTTGGGCGAAGAAGAGGTTGGATTGTCCCATAAAATGTGTCAAAGAATTTGTTGTAGTAATTTATACATCCGAGAAATGATTTTAGTTGAGTCTTATTTTTTGGGGGGTCGGGAAATCAATGATTTTTACTTTTAACTCAATGACTCAATGACTTTTAACTTTACTTTGATCCATTTCAAGCCCTGTTTCGGTTAGTTTGTATCACAGGAATGGTACTGAATTTTGGCAAAAGTGTGATTTGGAGAACTTAACAGTCATATTGGCTTCTGATAGTTTGCGAAAAATATACTCTAAATAAGTGCCTTCTTAAATCAGGTGAAAATACATATACCATCAATGAAAGAAACAAAACGAAATGATACAATTACTTCAAGGACAAACATAAATCTAAGCCGACATTAAACTGGTAATACAACTGTTGTAAAATACTTTAAACACATTACCAGGAATGTTGTAGCGAACCAAAACAAAAGCTTTAAACTATTCTAACCAAACTAAGCCAATATGACATATCCTTAGTCATATTTCTAAGGACTAAGCAAGAACGTGTTCAGGTTACGTTCTTAGGTTAGCCTACGTGTGATGTAGGCTGTAATTAGTAACTACAGTGTTCAACCGTTTAAAGGTGTATTGAAATTATATGAGATGTGTAATGTTCGCTAATGTGGTTGTGAAGTTGTGTCTTGATTCTTTGCGTTTTATTGTAGGCTACTTCATATCACAGTAAAATTTTCAATTGTGTCGTCAACAACTTTATCCAAAGCCCGATCTAGCGCTACTTGTGATGTAGAAATACCGAATGGCGTGACTGTGTATTGATAGATTTTCCCACAAAACTGGAATGCTGCATATTGACGCGACTCTTCGGACAATGGTATTTGCCAATAGGAGGCGGTCAAATCAATACTACTAATAACTTTGGCATTTGGCAAATAATTCATTGACACTACTATTACATTCATAGTCTGGGATAATGATTTGATTTGCCTTTCTTTCATCCAAACATAATCTAATCTAGCCTGTCTTTTAGATCACTGGGATAGTGGGATTTATAAAAGTTCTTTTACTTCTTTCGATTATGCCTAATTCTTCCATGCGTTCAATTTCTTTTAGTACGGCTTCTTGGTGGACCAAGGGGACTGGATATGTTTGACATTTAAAGTTTTGTGTGTTTTCTACATGTAGTATGTGTTCGTATTTATTAAAAATTCCTATTTGATCAGAAAAAATACATGAGTATTTTAAAAGTAATTAATTTAATTGGAGTTTTTATTCCTCTTTTAATAAATAATTTTATTTTAGAGTTTATTGTAAGATTTTTGGGAACTTATGGGAACTTATCAACTGTGTTATTGCTGAATTGGTTGGTAGACTCGTTCATGTTGATGATGATATTGCTTTTATTGTTATATTCATTATAATTATTGACATTGCTAATTATTATTCTGCCTTTGGCCTTCATCTCTAAAGATATAACATGATACTCCCATTTATACATGCTTCTCCAAACTTCAAGGAAACAATATTGTTATTTATTTCAAGTTTTGTCATCTTTTTCTCAAAGTTGATTTCCGTCTCCCAGCAACTAAGCGTATCCATTCCAAATATTATCGGTCTAACAATGTTTGGTACTAGCAGTATCTGTACGTTATTAAGTTGGTTATGTATCTCTATAGGTACCCAAATGATCTTTGAAACGTATAACATATCTATTTTACCTTTTATTATTAGCTACACAAAAAACTGGTTAATTTATACAATGAGAAAATTTAATAAAATAACTTCAACGAACAACAATGAAGATTACAGATTTTACCAAAAAGTGAAAGGCTACAATTCAAGTAATTAATTAGTCTATAAATTCACCAGCTCTCAATTGGTAGTTATGACAATCTTATCTCAGGGCGGTTGTTTGCCATGGCACATGAAAATAATATTCCCAAAATCATTATTCCAATCTCCAAATAAGTTATAAGCGTTAAATTATTTAATAAAATAAATTAAATTTACTTTTCTTCCCATCGACGGCAGCTACCAAACTCTGACCTACGCTGCAATGGGTTAGTGTTCACAAGCATTAAAAATTGAAGTATATATTTAAACTCAGTTCAAGATTCTTCATTATATGTTTAAGTAGGCTATAATTAATTTTCATGATTATAAAATTTAATTTCCTAGGTAAATTTCTTCCTCTGGATATGAATTTCTTTTTCTATTTCTTTTTTAAAAGTTCATTAAAGTAAAAGTGTCTTACCAATGTTCCATGCCTTGTTTTTACCTAGTTTTCCAAAGTTTATTCATGGTGTTTTTATTTTCCAAATAACTTTTGGGATTTAATTTAGTAACATTTATGAAGATAAAATTATATATAAGACAGTAAAATATTTCAAATTAAGTTTTTAAAAGATTAAAATGGATACAAAAATCTTCTTCAGCTTCTAATCCTACCAAATTCTCGGATTTCCCTCCTTTCACTTCCTCTCTACCTAAGAGTAGACACTGCACTCTTGATATTTTTCCAATATAACTTTTTCATACTTGATTCACTATATGCAAATCATCTGGTAGTTGTTAAAATCACGTTAAGTAATAATTGATTTACATTTTAAAATACCAATTATCATAAAAATAAACATAAGTTTAAATCGTTATATAGGTTATTAATGCATTATGAGAGAAAATATTCACTTACATAGTTTGTATAATTAATATAATTACAAATGTTATTTTCCTAGCCGTAACATTATATAATAAACAAATTATGGATTCTTTCAAAATATTATAAAATATTCAAAGGTGTTATACTATATATATTCCAATCAATTTCCAAGAGAAGTAAAACTGCTTGAAGTGTAACAATATGATTAATCTAATTATCTTGCTGCAGTTAACTATCTATCTTCACTCAACTGTCCTCTGATTGGCAGGCTGGGCTCACTCAAGCAGACACCTTCCCGCGATCTCAGTTTGTGAAATTGTTCTACTGTATACACTTGCTAAAATATATTTCAGCTTTTTATTTCATCGCAAGCATTTAATAAATAGGCCAATCTATACCATTTTGGTTGTTAACTTCTTCCCCATCTTACTAGAAACTATGTTTTACACTCCACTGTCTTTTTAGTCTGTTAGGAATACAATTTGGTTGAAATACAAAATTTGGCTAAATTTGGTTCTGGCAGACTGAAGTTTTGGGGTATCGCTTGCTTGCTTTTAAATACTTGACGTTATGTAGGCTAATGTTTCTTTTGAATAATACATAATTATAAAAATCCTAAGGGTAGCACCCATAATCTATACAAAATAAGATATAATTTGGGATAAAAACAAAGGTAAGGTTCAGCTAGTATTGGCTAGGCCTAGTTTTAACTGCAGGTTTGTATTTCTTGATTTATTTGGACTTTACCTATCGCTTCTAGTTTTTAAAGTCGATAGGTAAAGTCCAAATAAATCAAGAAATAAATTCAAATCCATCGCTATTATGAGTTTCAAAAATAAAGTGAAGGTTTGTATTTAATTTTGTACATTCATATTTACATTATTTTAGTTGTGTTGTTTATGATTATATATTTTAACTTAGGTTGGGATAGGTTGTTTTGTTACAATAGTGACGGGATTTCTCACCAGTAGCAGTTTTTATGTACGTATTCGTAACAGGTAATTCTTCAAATTTATTAATTTTAGATTCATTTTCTGTGAACCATTGCTCAGACATACAAGTAATATTTGACCCAGTGTCAATAAGACCATTAATATTAATAATTTTGATTAGGATTTCAGGGCGACTTATGTTATGATTTGGGTTTGAATGATTATTTGTTTCATTATCTTCTGGCAGTAAAAATTCTCTATCGCAGTAAATTTTGCTTACTGTATAGTGATCGTGTAATAATTTGTTGGTATTTAAAATATTGTTTGGCCTATTATCTCTGATTTGTGAAGGTACTGTAGCCGTAAGGGGTTGTGAGGGTGTATGTAGGCCGTAATTAGTAACTACAGTGTTCAACCGTTTAAAGGTGTTTTGTCATTTGTTTGGGGGTATGCTGAAGGCATGTACTTTGTATCTCCTCTTTCAACAATAGTTGTACAAACTTGGAGATGGTCCTTTGAAGGATAGCGAAGATTCTCAGGGATTGCTGTCATGTGATGACTGTCATTGATTTGACCGATACGACCTATTTTTTGGTGTGTCCGGTTGTGTGAATTCCTGTAATTACAGTTATTGTTTCCATAACTACGCTCTCCATTACTGTTGGGTCGTTGGTTGTTTTATCGTTAATTTCTGGGTTGATAGGTATTATGGTTAACGTTTTGTCTATGCTGATTTTGTTTGAAGTGTTGTTGATAAGGCTTATACGCTGTGTGATGGTTGTTACCAGCCTGTTGTGGTGAATTGGGGTGGGAGTTTTGTTGGTAATTAGTCTGTTTAGGTTTCCGATGGGTGTCCTTTAAATCTTCGCGTTGGAGTAGTTCTTCAAACTGGGTAATGGTATTAGCATACTGTACTCTTCTAGCATCCTGTATAAGGCCACTAAAATGTTCCGCTAAGCACAACACAATCTCGTCTTCGTTTAAGGGTGAGTTTTCGATTTAAGCGTGATCACTCGTTCGATGAAGTACTCGGATCGTGTTGGTTTTCCATTTTGGCGGTGTTTTTTAACGTCTAGGCGACTTTTAATACCACGATGAACATTGCGATTCCAAAATCGGGTTAAAACAGCGCTCTCAAAATCAGTCCAATTTTTAATGCCGTCGTTAATAGTTAGTGAGAACCATCTAGATGCATGACCTTCAAAACTCATTTCAATTGTGCCAATCAGGTGTTCTCGTGATTCACTGTTGAGATTTAGTCTACTTACACTCCGTTCATAATATTTTTTAAGTTTTGACAAATAGTCTGGCGGGTTATGGGCTTGGACAGAGCATTTAGGAAGGGACTGGTCATTAAATAGGCCATTATTACCACAAACAACTTGTATGGTGTAAGGTAGGATAGTTTGTTTGTTTTAGTGATTTGATTTCGTTATCATGAGTGTTCAGTGTATGTGAGATTTGTCACACTAGTGACATGTTATATTCCAGTTTGATTTGGTTTCCCTTGATTAAGGGTATGAATGTGTCGTGTATGTCCTTGGTGTTTGATTTTAAGGTTGTCTTTAACTGTTGTTGTTGCAGATCCCTAGTAGTTTGAATTTGAGTACAGTAGAACCTCGATAGTTCGACACGTTGTGGACTTAAGGGGTGTCGAACTATAAATGTCGAACTATAGGGAGTATATGGAACTATAGGGAGTATATGGTACATTTTAACACAGGGAGTATTATGAGCAGAAAAACAATAGCGTATCACGAAAGAATCAAAAACCTGTTTAACTCCCGCAGTGTCTCGAGCGAACTGACTTGATCTACTTACTGGGAAGGGGGTGGATAGGATGGAGTAGGGGTTAGGAAGGATAACTTATTTATAGAAAAGGTGGTAGCGCACGTTCGCGAAAACAATAAACGGGCTCCCACCACTGACCGGCGAACCCGTCAAGGACACTAGCGGTCGCCGCTACTGTCATGTCATGTCGTCACGGCTTGTGTCGAAGTATACAGACTGTCGAACTATCAAAGTTCTACTGTAGTTATTTCATTGAAGTTGTTATTAATTTGTATTGCAAGGTTTGATTTAATCCGCCTACTTTCTGTGTTGATAGTGTCATTGAAGTCCATGCGTTGTTTTTATAAATTAGAAATTAAATCTTCTCTGATGGTGTTTGTGAATTCATCTAATTATCGGTCGTTTTAGATTCAATTTTTTGAATTTATTTTGAGTGTTGTGTGATCCGAATTTCGTCCAATTCAGACTGAAATTTAGTTGGGGATACGGTCAAGGTTTCAATTCTGCAGTTTAAAATTTCATCGTGATTCTGCATTTCGGTTTTGATTGTGTCTACTTTAGTGTTTATTTAATCCTTAATCGTCCCTACTTGAGTTTTAGGTCTTGTTTTAACGACTGAATTAATAAACTAATCTGGGATATTACGTCAGTATTGTCGAGCGGATGCATGGTTTATGTGCACGAACCTACTTGCGTCGGCGTCTCAGCGCTAACTGAAACTGAGTTTCTCTGGGCAGGCGTTTTTTCTGAGGTGAAGTTGAGTAGTGGCGGTGATGAGGGGACGGGTGGATATGGCGTTTCCATGGTAACGTCAGGTGATTGGGCCGCGGGATCATCCCCCTAGCCGCTATGGCCGGTGTGTTCACCGGTAAGTGTGCCTTCTGCTTTATTAACCTCGAAACCTAAGAATAATTCGCTGTCATCGTAATCATCTGATGTGTCAGTGGACTGTATTTTTTCACTGGGAGTTGTAATATATCCAGTAGTGATAATAGTTGAAGCGTGATCGTCTTTATTTTCACTAGGTTTTGGGCCTACTGTGGGGTCTTCTACAGTGTCAGAATCAATGTTAATATTGTCTGCCTCAGATTTCTTTCGAGATGGTCTCGGGTTTGAGCGAAGATTATATTGTTTTGCCATAGAAAAAAGTTAATTATGCTAAGATAAATGATAGTTATGGCATTACAAAAGGGTTTTAGACACATGTTAAGGTAGGCCTAATTTTACACTATGCTAGGCTATGCAGTATATTAAACTTAGGCTATCTAGGCTACGTGATTTAATTTTTTTCAAATTCAGAAGAAATCCATAGATTTTATGCCAATTACGTTGGGCGCCATTGTAAAAATACAAAATACTCAAGCTCTTTTATTTACTATTTGCTATCGTAAATATTCTTCTAAAGTTTGGAGAAACTACCTGTTACCTTACTCAGCTGTTTAACTTCTTATGGAATAAATAACACAGTTGGTTTACAATGAACAAATACCTTAAATTTATTTACCTGTAATCAAACATGTTTTAAGTAAGTGTGGCTGATTAAAGAAAAAAGAACTGACAATGTCTGTTACAACAAGGGACACTAAAACAATTTATAAGATTTTACAATGGGTTCAAA
Source organism: Allygus modestus (assembly GCA_963675035.1). NCBI lineage: Eukaryota > Metazoa > Arthropoda > Insecta > Hemiptera > Cicadellidae > Allygus > Allygus modestus. The sequence continues at coordinate 100,188,967 of OY776111.1, read as the reverse complement.
ACAATTAATAGTGGTTATAGTCCAAATTGGTAGAGCTGTGGTCTTATATCTCACGGGGTTTTTGTTCGAGCTGCCAATACAATATGTGGATTTCTAGGTTCTAATAATAATAAAATTCATGGAAATTAATATAAATATAGAAAACCAATCTGAATTATTTTTTTTAATTCAGAAAAAAAATTATCGATTTATGATCTCTGAAATTAAAAGTTCACTTCTATGTTAGGCTGTAACAATTAGACAATACGGAGGGTGGCTGCAAAATGTTCACTGATACAAATGTTTATAAATTAAGTTATTCTTGGGATGTTTTATTTATGATTCTTCTGTTTGTTGAAAATTAGATAATTGGAAATAAAGTTGATTTAAATTTAGTTCTTGAAGTGATTTTTGAAAGTTCTTTCTTGATTTATATCTTATCTGGCTAAATAATTTTGGATTGATCTTACCAATCTGCAACAAAGTTTTCTTCACCCTAATAAATATCTTGATTAGGCGTATGTTAAGGGACAACTAAACGATCTGGGCTGTTGTAGCCTATACAGCAATCGAACTATTGGTGTCCAAATACTGGTATAAGGGGCATATATTTAAATGGGAATATCATCCCATCAAAATGATGTTACACTTGCCGATGTTCTTCCCAGATTCTTTCCAACAGAGCTTCTCTCCAGCTGGGAGGTTCACAGTAGTATTCACACACTTAAATCTTGAACCCAAGGTATTTCTTGAAGAGGAAACACATATTTTAAATCACTGTTTATAAATTGGTTTACATTTTAAGTTGTTAAATAGTTATATGTACAAAAGTATGATTTGAGATAATTTTACATATATGTAGGATAACTATTTAAATATGAGATAGGCATATCTAATTAATTGTAAAGATAATTATTCATATTAATTGATGATTTATACGCAATGGGGAAGATGTTCTGAGAGGTAAAAAGAGTATAAAATATTACATTAAAATTTAGCTAGATTATTTATGGTAAAATACATTAAAAATATAGGGCAAACAAACATTGGTTTATTTTATGATCATGAATTAGGTGTGGGGTACATATTAATATTACATCATTGAATTATTTACAATCATTTACTGATTAATTGGTGACTTGCTTTGCTTGATGTGTGAAAAGATGAACATAATAAATTAGTCATCACAATTATCCCCTCATAAGTCATTGTATGAATGAAATGAATATACTTATATAAATATAATGTTGATAAAAAAAATCTTTATAATTTAATAACAACAATTATTAATGCCATTAATAACTTACTAAATGTACATTATTAACTTGTTGGGTGTCAAGGGAAGCACTGTCATGAGACTCGCCATTACTGGATGATGTGTTTCCGATATCTGTAACATTAGGCCGTGGTCATGCTATACACACTCATGGAAGTTGCAATTACGAGATGCGATGTATTGAACTGACATATTTTCAGAAACAAATATTTAAAGACAATTACATAATTAAACCTACTGTGACATCGGATTGTATGTAATTCATTAAAATAACGATTTTATAGGGATGTCACACGGGAAGAGTCTTAATCAGATTGCAGACAAACTACTTGACCTAATAGGATGAAATAACATACAGGGTATCTAGAAAACCAAAATCAAAATTAAGAACGTTTGGGATGAGTTTTTTGTTGTTTACAAACTGGGAGGTTTTATTTCGAATCTAGCAATTTTCATTTGTAAACTATATCATGTTATACTTAATTTCAAAGAGAGAGACTAGAGACAAACGAAAACAGAACTCATTTATCTTTTCAGTTTAAAAATGCTAATTAAAACTGACATTTGCAGAATGCCCCTGTACCCCTGTATCTTCTAAACCACAAGATATATCTTTGATTTAATTTTGTTACTCATAATAAGCTTAACTTTACCTTGATTCGTTTCAAAACAGAATTTAAAACAAAATGTAAATGCTCGCAATCACTGAAGAACTCTGACATAGGTTCTAAAATCAGAATCCTTTTGTCAAGAAAGCGAGAATGTTCTCGCGTACCGTATTCCACAACAGTTACTTCACAAATATTTAACACTACAACAATATATTTAATCCTGATGCAAAAAATATACATCGTTAGATCCATACAGCATTTTTATCAGCCGAATAAAGTTAGTTCACATATTATAAAAACTATAACGGCTGATGTTAACCAATACCAAGGTACAGCTGATAAAAATACCCCCGTTGCAGCAAACCTGCGTACTCAACGAATTTTAAATGCATAAGATGTATTTAGAACATTTTAGTGGCCTTATACAGGATGCTAGAAGGGTACAGAATGCTAGTACCATTACCCAGTTTGAAGAACTACTCCAACATGAAGATTTAAAGGACGCCCATCGGAAACCTAAACAGACTAATACCACATTGAGCCGCATACCAAGTTTCATAAATAAATTCACAAAATAGCGATATATAGAATTTTAAATATTCTCTATAAGAATAACATTGGGAATGAGTACGTAGGTTTGCTGAAACAAGGAACACAACAAAATGGTTTTTAAGCAAATATAAATAGAATTTAACTAGATGAAGCCACATACCAAGTTTCATCAATATTCATTAATAAATAAGCAACATATAATATTTTAATTATTCTTCATAAGAATTACATGGGAGCTGAGTAAGCAGGTTTGCTGCAACAAGGGACACAAAATATGGTTTTTCATGCAAATATCCATATAACTCAACTAGATGAAGCCACATACTTAGTTTTAGCGAATTTCCCCTATAGGGAAGAAGCTATTACCCTAGGTCTCATGGCAAGACTTAAGCCCGAGACCATAATAACTTTTCATTTTGAGGTCCCCAGATGCCAAAAACACCATTCGTTCAAATTTTCATATATGTATATATATAATGTATATATATATGTGTGTGTGTGTGTGTGTGTGTGTGTCCGTAAGCACGATAACTCTCGTAAAAAAGGTCCGATCTTAATGAAATTTGGTACAAATGTGTAAAGTACCATTTATTTGAACGAGTTCGAAAACCAGACGAATCGCACCATCCGAAGGGGGGTTTTTTACCCCAAAAATGTGTTTTTTGGGGTTTTCACATGTAATTTTAATTTAAATCCAATTTTAATTTATACCATTGAATTCAGCTTAAAAACAAACAATTTGGTATTTTGATCATTGCTCTACGTTAATTGGTTACCGAGATATTGAAAGTGCTAAACACAGGACGTTGTCTAATGTTATTCTTATGGAGAAAAAGAAAAATTGTATATCTCGCTTATTTATGAACATAAACTGGCGAAATTTGGTATATGGCTTGATCTGGTTGTGGTTTATTGTTGTTTGCACAAAAAAAGTTTTTCGCCTATGGTTCCTGTAGCAGCAAACCTAGGTCCCCATGTTATTCGTATGGAAAATACTTAAAATGTTATATATCGCTTATTTATGAATGTATATGGATGAAACTTGGTATGTGACAGTTCTATTTATATTTGCATAAAAACCCATTATTTTGTATGCCTTGTTGCAGCAAACCTGCGTACTCATCCCCAATGTTATTCTTATAGAGAATAATTAATATTTTAAATACCGCTTGTTTGTGAATACATTTCTTATGAATCCTGTTGTGTTTTAATGTGTTTTGTTATATATGCATTGGAAATTAGCTGAGTATGCTGGTTTGCTGCGACGGAGGTAATATTAATTTATGTTCATAATTAAGGGCGACATTAAATTGGGACTGAGTATGCAGGTTTGCTACTACGGGAATTATCGGTGAAAATTTTTTTGTGCAAATATAATTAGACCACAACCAGATGAAGCCTTATACCAAGTTTCGTTAGTATACGTTCGTAAATAAGCGAGATATAAATTTGTTCTTATTCTCCATAAGAATAGCATTGGACAACACACTGTGTTTAGCACTTTCAATATCTCTGTAACCAATTGGCGTAGAGAAATTATCAAAACACCGAATTGTGTGTTTTTTAAAGCTGAATCCAATGGTAAGAACTAAAATTGAACTTTTTAAAATATTACACGTAAATCTTAAAAACATTTTGGGGTAAAAACCGCCCAAAATACCCCTTTGGATGGGGCGACCTGGCTGGTTTTCGAAATTAAACTCATAAATGTTGCTTTACACGTTTGTACTAAATTTCATCAAAATCGGACCATTTTTACGAGAGTTATCGCACACACACACACACACACACACACACATATATATATATATGTATATATATATATATATGTATATATATATATATATATATATGTATATATATACAGTTTCGAACGAATGGTGTTTTTGGGGTCTGGGAACCTCAAAACGAAAAGTTATCATGGTCCCGGGCCTAGGTCTTACCATGCCATCTACGGTAATAGTTTCTTCCCAATATGGGAAATTCAATAAAAACGAGTTCACTCGCAGCACGCTGACGTGGGGGAAGTGAATTTCCACATAATAAACTTCCAAAACTCAAAATCAGTGTAAATTTATGCAAATTTTTATTGAAATCTGAAAACATTGATTTTTTTGCTGTTTTGATGCTCCTGGTTTCATTTGAAACCTGCAATGCTGGGAATACAATTTTGTTCATTATAAGGTAAGGAGAAGATCCAGTCAGGCTTGAAAGTAGGCGTGAGGTTGCTGGGGATGATAAAAGTACACCAACAAATGAATAACAGGCTATTACAATGTAAAATCCCCATAAGACAACGTACTGTGTTTGGTCGATATACATTTTTTGACTGTAGAGGGCTTAAAAGTTTCGCCTCACTAATTCCCATCTTTTTACGTGCATTTATTTTACATCCGGGGCTTTATGACCCTTTTTTGGCCCAACATTTGAAATCTTAATCCCCAAAATAGGGGTTTAGAGTTTTGCCCAACGAACTTGTCCAACTGATTATAGAAAGGAACGTCCCTACCAAATTTGAAGTAAATCGGACAAAAAATGCGACCAATAGAGTGCAAACACACACACACACACACACATATATATATATATATATATATATATATATATATATAATTTTGAACGACCCCCCAAAACTTGTTCAGGGGGTCACGTTCGGAACTTCTATGGTTGTCCCGGGCTTAAGTTTCACCGTGCGGGTCATGCTAATATAGGAAATTCACTAAAAATGCAATAATAACAGAAAGTAGATAGTTGTGCTATTGTACTTTGTTTGATAACGCCAAGCAAATAAACCATACGTAAAGCAGATTTTGTTGAAGTTTTTCTGCATGTCATACTTATAACGCTTTACAATAGTACATAATTTGTAAGCTTATATAATAACAATGTTAATTTGAGATTTCATTAAAACACATTTAAGTAATGAAATGAGGTCCTTAAAAGTAAGTTAAAATCAATTTTGAGTATTGTTTTCGCTACATAAACTAGCGTTCTTGGTGAAATTGCCTTGCTATATAACCATGCTTTTATATAAAATTGAATATTCTTTGCAGGGGCGTTGATGGAAATATGCAGGGGCGTTGATGGGTAAGTGCGTTTTATTTCTGTTGCTCAATAATTGGTGAAAAAACGCAACATGTACAATTCGGATACTCTTGATCCGAACTTCCTCAGTTTATCCTCTCCTGGTAACTTTTGACATAACCTTTAACAAACTTTAACAGCTCCTGCAAATGCATATAATACGATTCTATTGTTGTGCAGTCTGTAAGTACAATTGCAATTCACGAAGCAATGGCGGATGTCTCCTTTTACCGAACTCCCTAACTATGTCCCCCTAACTCGTAATGCAATCTCAATCCACGATGGTTAATGTATCCTGGATCCAAACCACTCACCTCCTGGTGACTTGTAAAATAAACCTCAACAAACATTTTCAGCTCCTGCAGATGCATATACAGGGTGTCTCACGTAAGTTAACTGTAACAGATTTGACCTAGAAGGCTTAAATAACATTATTAGCCACTAAATCAACCCCAAGGAATAACTTAAAAATATTTTTAGTTTGTTACAAATACAGAGTGTTCCAAAAACCGAGGGTCACTAGTTCGAATCTCGGAATTTAAAAAATCTAAACATATATCAAGTTAAACACCATTTCAAAGGTCTAGAAAAGACTAACATTTTGGCGAAAACAGAACCCACTAGTCTTTACCAGTTTCAAAATGGCGGCAGTTTATTTTTTTGAAAAAAATACTGACGTTTACGGAATGCCCTGTCTCTGAAAATTTCTAATTTACAGCAATCTCTTTGTGTTTTTTAACAATCATCAAAAATCATCTTTTTCTCATATAAAATGCATGTTATTTGTGCGTTACACTTACATACAAGTACTCTGTGTCCTCTTTTGTAAATGGGTTAGAATAACTTGCATGCATTTTTGGAAAAATTATGATTTTTGTTGATTGCTAAAATATAAAAAGAGATACGAGGTTAGTGTAAATTAGAAAGTTACTCGGATGTCCAAGATCTTTAAGATGATATACGTTTTGACATAGTTAGTATTTGACTTTTTTGAGTTTTGGGCATATCAACCTTTTCAAAAGAAGTATTTTTTTTGTATTCTGGTATTTTGGTTTAAACAATGTCAAGTAGCTGATCAGGGTAACGCTGATTTCTTTACGAGTATGAATTTAGAATCAGAACAAAGATATGTCTTGTGTTTTAGCAGATACAGGGTATTCCGTAAATGTCTGTATTTTCCGAAAAAAATGGCCGCCATGCTCACATGATTCTGTTATGAAATCTCCCATCACCATAGTGAATGCATCGTTGATCCGAACCCTCCGTTTATCCTTTCCTTAACTTGCCAATGCCCAAGGCAGTGAGTATGTGTCCGGAACATATTTTTCTTCTCATTTCCTCTATTATGGAAGTTATTTGAGTAGGAATACAATTCCACAGCGTTTTATTAATTTTAACGCAATGCAAGCTAATTACAATTTCACGCTGCTATTTCCCCCTGAATATTCCCGGCGTTATTTTTCAAAATTTATTGCACTTGAAGGGCCATTGAGAGTGAGGTGGAGTTAGTTATTATATACTTTTTAACTGAATAAATATTGCTTTTGAACTTTTAAAATATATTTAAGAGTCAACATTTTTCTGAAAACTAAAATAAACTGAATTCAATTATCCATTTAAAATAAACATTTGAAAAAATTCAAAATTTGCACAATATATTGTATTGTTTCACAAATACGTTAAAACATGTTTTGATTATACATTTAAAGCATTACTAATTGAGTTTCAACCTGATAAGTCACGGTACAAGTTTAAAACTTATATTTTACCATAGTTTTACACACGTATAACTTAAAGGTTTGAGTTAAATAGTAGTTTATTGTTAATAATACATCACTGCAACCATCTTAAATTCCACTGCAACTTTAAAAACGTACACATACCTGGTTCTCCATATCGTTTTCTAGTAAATTGCCAAAATCAGAGAGTAAGAGTTCTGTGAGTGTGAATTTCTGCAGTCTAATGTCTCAACCCGTATTTTTCTAAATTATAATTCTGTAAAATATTCTTGATTATTCAATTAACTAGATGCCAAGCCTCAACCAGTCGTCGCTCTGTGTGCATTCAATTAACGCTTACGAAAACACTCAGTGAGAGTTTGTCAACTCAACGTATCATTCGTAATTTGGATCCAAAACACCTACGTTGTGTATGCATGTTGTATTAACAGCATTTCCATTACGATTTTAATTTATATTCCATTTATAGTTTATAATTGACTTATGTACAAAAATATGCCCACATGAAAACCGCTTATTGGCTGACCCAAGTTAAACGATCCTTTGCCAAGTATGTACTCAATTTGTAATTAAAATAATTGAGGTCTTTACAATAGTTTTAAGCCCTGTTTTTAGACAGGCATACAAAATAAACGGACTGGTAACTGTGTTGATCATCCAATGCTGATTCACAACTGGACTAAAGTTTCTCCCTTCTACGTAGTCTGGTGGATAGGAATCTCTAGACAATCATTTACAAGCACCCCTCCAAAAGGTAAGATGGAGGCATCGTCGTAACTATAAGCATGTTATTAAAAATAGAGTCCTCCAAATGTAATACGAAAGTTACTATATATCAATTTTGACTCTTTATTCATAAAAAATAACAATATAGTACTTTTGGATAGATCTAGTGATAAATTTTAAACTCAGTCGATTCGGTTTCATTGATTCAATCTTTCATCTTATATATTTGTTCAGTTATCACGTATTTATGCAAGTATTTAAATAGCAAGTACAATATGTAGTTTAAACAAGTGTAATTTATTTCCAGGAAAATCTTTATAGACCTATCTAATAATGTGTGTTCGTGGTTTATAACTTGACCGTATCATTTGTACAAGCCGATCATGTTTACTCAGCTGACGATCCTCACCACTCCCCGAGAACATTCCTCCTCGCCGGTGCGCCTGTGTTCGTGGTTTATAACTTGACCGTATCATTTGTACAAGCCGATCATGTTTACTCAGCTGACGATCCTCACCACTCCCCGAGAACATTCCTCCTCGCCGGTGCGCCTGTGTTCGTGGTTTATAACTTGACCGTATCATTTGTACAAGCCGATCATGTTTACTCAGCTGACGATCCTCACCACTCCCCGAGAACATTCCTCCTCGCCGGTGCGCCTGTGTTCGTGGTTTATAACTTGACCGTATCATTTGTACAAGCGATCCTCACCACTCCCCGAGAACATTCCTCCTCGCCGGTGCGCCTGTGTTCGTGGTTTATAACTTGACCGTATCATTTGTACAAGCCGATCATGTTTACTCAGCTGACGATCCTCACCACTCCCCGAGAACATTCCTCCTCGCCGGTGCGCCTGTGTTCGTGGTTTATAACTTGACCGTATCATTTGTACAAGCCGATCATGTTTACTCAGCTGACGATCCTCACCACTCCCCGAGAACATTCCTCCTCGCCGGTGCGCCTGTGTTCGTGGTTTATAACTTGACCGAATCATTTGTACAAGCCGATCATGTTTACTCAGCTGACGATCCTCACCACTCCCCGAGAACATTCCTCCTCGCTGGCGCGCCTCTCCGGTGTTTTAAGCAAACATAACCTGGTCCGTAGAACCAACTTCTACTTCTGTTTCTCCAAAATAAATAATAATTCTCCTTTAGTTTCCGAATATAACTTTTAATAATACTAACGGCCAAATATGGCTTTCGTTGTGTTATTGTAGCTCATATTTAGGTTACAGCTATTCTTAATTATCGTTTTAATTTGTATTATTTAAATAATCTTTCATTTCAAACTTAACAATTATAAAGGGGATTTAGTTAATGCTTATGATTTTCAAAACAATTTACTATGTATTTGGTTAGACGGTCAAAACGTAAGGTTGCAAAGACGCAAAATATTACAGAGGTTATTTGTTCTTTGATATTTAACGAAAGCAGCAGTTCTTTGTGAGGGTAACGAACCACCTGCTAATGGGACTGGTGATGTCTACTCGCCCACCATGCTAAATGCCAGACTTTGTACACAACACATGTGAAAGTTACAGCGGGTCTAACTTAAAACAGTGTCATAAAAACCTCATATATACAGGTCTTTAAAATACTAAATTTAAGGTTTAACAAGATCATTCAAATAATGCTGGAGAGCGGCCATGTTGAATTATTTGTTGTTGTGATCTGCAAATTGTGATAATTTGCTAATTTAAGAACTCAACGATATTAAATATGTCTGAAATCCCCTGATCACAAAATGTACAACACTCAATGTTAGAAATAAAAATAATAAAAAAGCATCAATATTGAATGTTCTCCCTTTAGTCAATATCAAAACTATTTGTAAACACCATCCAATATTTGTTGTTGTTTTGTTTTTATTGTTATAGCATTGGTTAAGAAAATATCTATGTAATTTCAGTGTGTCTGTAATTCGTTATTGCTGTCTCCCCTCTCCCCTGCTAGTCAGCCGTCATTTTGTCCCGAATATATAGTATAGATTATATATACTGATCTGACGGATGAGACACGGGCCGGTTCACTTTAAGTTGACAAGTTTATTGATTGTTCTTTTATAGTTTTGAAAACAAATTGGATATTCACTGTTACAACGACAATAAATATAAAAAAATATTTACTATTTCATCCCTTGTTTAGCATGACTGATTTAGACCTGACCTCCTTAATGTTCTGTATTGCCTACAGCAATCATTCCTAGGAAAAGCATATTAAAAAAAAAACAGACCTGGAAATTAAGTAAATGTTAAAAAATAATACAGAGTAAATACCCCCGTCACAGCAAACCTACGTACTCAGTGAATTTCCAGTGTAAATATATGGGTATCACTACTAGCTAGAGCCACTTACCAAGTTTAACAAAAATACATTAATAAATAAGTGATACATAGCATTTTATTTATTCACCATAAGAATAACATTAGGGCTGAGTACGCCGGTTTGCTGCAACAAGGAAGATAATAAATGTGTTTTTTTGCAATTATCAATTTAACTCAACCAGGTGAAGCTACATACCAAGTTTTATTAATTTAGGTTCATAACTAAGGGAGATATAAAACTTTACTTATTATCCATATGAATAACATGGGGGCCGAGTATGCAGGTTTGCTGCTACCGGAAAAAATAAACAAACAACTTTTTTTGCGTTAATATCAATATACTACAACTCTTTGAAGCCACATACCAAGTTTCATCAATATACATACATAAATAATCAAAATATAACATTTTATTTATTCTCCATAAGGATAACATTGGACAACGTACTGTGTTTAGCACTTTGAATATCACTGCAACGGTTGGACATAAAACAACAATTAAAACGCCAAAATGATTGTTTTGTAGAGCTAAACTGATTGGTAGAAAGATATGTGGAGTTTTTAGTGAAATTATCAGAGGAAAACCTTAAAACCGTATTCCCATAAGATTAACATGGGACATTTTATAGACACATTTTTTGACTTTTCTCCAGAACCACTAAACCTAGCTTAATGATTCAAAATACTACATTTTTTTAAGCTCTCTAAAATGGAAATAACAAAAATCTAGTGTTTTTAAATTTTAGGGTAAAAAGTTAAAAAAACTGATTTTTGGAAAATTTTAAACCCCCATAATACATTATGCCCTTCCCATACACCGATCGATCTGGTTTTCGAACTTAAAGTCATAAATGTTACTCTCCACATTTGTGCCAAATTTCATCAAAATCGGGCGCTTCTTTCAAAAGTTATTGCGGTAACGGACATATATATAAATTTGAACGAATAGTGTTTTTGGCATCTGGGGACCTCAAAACAAAAAGTTATCATGGTCTCGGGCGGAACAAAAATTTGTTTTTCAAATTTTTTATATTGAATTTTGGTAGGTTGACATGTGTATTTTAAGAAAACATAAAGTTTATAGCATAATTATGCTTATAAACATATACAAAAATATATAATCTTATGTATAACACGACGGCCAGCCAGCCGTTTTTTATTGAAATTGAATGATCTTGGCAAATTATTTTATATAGTAATACTCAAAGTAAGCGAACACCAGAATTTTTTCCGTTGCGATGGCACCCCTGTGAGTTGAAAACAGTTGCCGGTGTGAGGTTATGTCGTCTGACTATTGTTGTCTGTTTATGTTTATGTTACTGTGACAACAACAGTGAATATATTGTTGTGAAGTGAATGCATAAGTATAAGATGTGTAGAATTGTGCGTTTTTTACATTTATAACTGTGAGTGAGGTAGCCTTGTACAGCCAGCATGCTTAGGGCAAAAGTGTCATACGCTACTAAGCATAAATTTAGGGGTAACCAATACCGAAACTTAGATAAATCATCAGCCAGTTCAAGCCCTAGGCCTACTTCAAGTTCTAGTTTGAGTTCTCCAAACCTGAGTTCTTCGTCTAAAAAACTGTCATTTGAAAGCTTTGAAAACTGTGAAACTTCAGGAAAAGGCAGTTGTATATTTGATGTTAGCCTACTGAGTAACTCCATAAAACATTTTGTCAAATGTAAATTTTGTGACGGCAGTGACTGCGTCGAGCTTGAGATTTCTGAAAAGAACAGGCAAGGCCTAGCAGAAAATGTCCTGTTGACTTGTCCTCTTTGTTTACAGTCACATAGTTTCTTAAATTCTAATACAACTGAGAGTGGAAAGTATGATGTGAACTTGAAGCTAGTATATGGGTTACGAGCCATCGGTAAGGGGTTGTCTGCCGGTACGGTACTTTGTGCGATGCTCGATTTACCAGCACCTCAACATAACTTCCATTGCTATAATAAAACACTAAGGAAAGCTGTGGAAGAATGTGCACAAAACAGTATGGTTGAGGCTACTCAGGAAGTTATAGCTGTCAACAGCTCTGAAGACATGCCACAAACTGACTTAGCAGTTTGTCTCGATGGCTCGTGGCAAAAGCGAGGACACAAGTCATTGAACGGCTTTGTAAGTGTTACGTCTTTTGACACGGGCAAGGTTTTAGATGTGTCAGTGATGTCTAAGTACTGCCAGATTTGTACCATGTCAAAAGGTAAGGCTAACATCCCAGAACATCCTTGTACCAAAAACTATACCGGGTCTAGCGGACGAATGGAAGTTGAGGGAGCCATGGAGGTGTTCCGTAACTCTGCTAACCGGGGAGTGCAGTATGTGAAGTATTTAGGAGATGGAGATTGTAATGGATTTAATAAAGTTTGTGACCTAAAACCGTATGGAGACAATGTGAAAATCGTAAAATTAGAATGTGTCAATCATGTCAAGAAAAGGATGGGAACGAGGTTACGGGATTTAAATACCCCCGTCACAGCAAACCTGCGTACTAAGCGAATTTCCAATGCATATATATGTGACTCACTACTACATAGAGCTATTTATCAAGTTTCACAAAAATACATCCATAAATAAGTGATATATAGCATTTTATTTATTCTCCATAAGAATAACATTAGGGTTGAGGACGCAGGTTTGCTGCAACGAGGAGGATAAGTAATGTGGTTTTTTTGCAATTATCAATACAACTGAACCAGGTGAAGCTACATACCAAGTTCTCTTAATGTAGGTTCATAATTAAGGGAGAAATACAACTTTACTTATTCTCCATATGAATAGCATGGGGGCCGAGAATGCAGGTTTGCTGCTACGGGGACTATCAACAAAAAACTTGTTTTTTGTGCTAATATCAATATACCACAACTAGTTGAAGCCACATACCAAGTTTCATCAATATACATTCATAAATAATCGAGATATAGAATTTTATTTATTCTTCATAAGGATAACATTGGACAACGTACTGTGTTTAGCACTTTAAATATCTCTGCAACGGTTTGACGTAGAACAACGATTAAAACACCAAAATGTTTGTTTTGTTGAGCTAAACACATTAATAAACAGAAATGTGAAGTTTTTAGTAAAACTATCTGAGAAAAATCTAAAAACCTTTTTCCCATAAGATTAACATGGGACACGTTTTTTTGGATTTTCTCCGCAACCACTTAACCTAGGTTAATGATTCAAAATACTAAATTATTTGTTTTTTTAAGCTCTATAAAATGGCTACAACCATAATTGAGTGTTTTTGACATTTTGGGGTCAAATTTGCAAAAAACCGATTTTTGGAAAATTGTAAACCCCCATAAAACCCTCTTCCCACAGTGCGATCGATCTGGTTTCCGAACTTAAAGTCATAAATGCTACTCTCCACATTTGTGCCAAATTTCATCAAAATCGGGTGTTTCTTTCAAAAGTTATCGCGGTAACGGACATATATATATATACTACATCAAGCAAACACAACTCATTTTGCCACCGAGTTTAGGAATTATTATTATATCATGTGCTACGGTGTCTTTGGATGTGTGTATTTTTTTTTATAATAGGGAGTGTATTTGCTGTATACATATATATAAATTTGAACGAATAGTGTTTTTGGCATCTGGGGACCTCAAAAAGAAAAGTTATCATGGTCTCGGGCTTAAGTCTTACCATGCCACCTACGGTAATAGCTTCTTCCCTATAGGGGAAATTCGCTAAAAAGGGGTTCAAGAACACAAAACTGCCGGATGGAAAGGGAATAGGAGGCAAAAATAGACTTACAAATGTAAAAATTGACAAATTACAAGAATATTATGATCTGGCTATAAAAAGGGGGGGTCTAATCTTGAGCAGATGGAGAAAAACGTTTGGGCAACATATTTCCATAGAATTTCTACCGACGATGAACCGAATCATGGACTATGTCCGCAGGGTCCTGAATCATGGTGTGCTTGTAATAAGGCAAAAGCTCTAAATACAGACTTCAGTCACAAGAAGCACAATTTGCCCTTGGAAATAATGGTTGCAATCAAAAAAATGTATGATGATCTTGCTAAACCTGAGCTTTTGAGAAAATGTCTCGACCAGCGCACTCAGAACCCTAATGAAAGCTTCAACAGTGTGGTCTGGTCAAGAATACCAACAAATAAATTTGTGAGACTGAACACTCTTAGGTTAGGTGTGTTTGATGCAGTATTGAGCTTTAATAATGGTTTTAGCAGCAAGTTAGATGTGTATGCTAAGTTAGGAGTGAAACTGTGTGCAAAATCAGTGACAGCGCTACAAAACTTTGATGCTACGCGACTGCATAAGGTTGAATTAGCTGCAAAGGCAATGACCAAGGAGGCAAGAATTGCTAAAAGAAAGAGGAAGCTAGCTTTAGAGGAGTTGGAGGAGCAAGCAGATGACCCTGCATATGGTGCTGGCATGTTCTAGTGAAACTCCAGCTTCAAGCCTCCTTGTGAGGAAGCTAGCTTTAGAGGAGTTGGAGGAGCAAGCAGATGACCCTGCATATGGTGCTGGCATGTTCTAGTGAAACTCCAGCTTCAAGCCTCCTTGTGAGGAAGCTAGCTTTAGAGGAGTTGGAGGAGCAAGCAGATGACCCTGCATATGGTGCTGGCATGTTCTAGTGAAACTCCAGCTTCAAGCCTCCTTGGTGAGTTTTTATTCCTCCGTTTCTGTAAAATTGCATATTTTCGACTTAAGGTACACTTTTCTCAAAAACTATTAGGGATACAGTGCTGAAATTTTTATCACATCTAGGTTAGTATGTTTTGCAGATGTATAGGCAAAATCAAGTCTGTAAGTTTGTTAAAACATTCTGTAAAAAATATATATATTACAAAAATTGAGTTTTAAAAATTAATTTTTAGAAAAATTTATTTTATATTATTTTTAAAACATATACTTACAAAAGTGCTTGTGTTCGTTCAAAAATATATGATTATTGTCTGGTAAAAATTTCAAGTTGATAGCTTTTACGGTTTCAGAAATAAATGTACCTAAAGTTGGTATAATTAACATTGCACGGTATAGGGGGTCAGCGTTCCCCTTAAGTCTTACCATGCCACCTACGGTAATAGCTTCTTCCCTATAGCGGAAATTCGCTAAAAATATACCAAATCAATGGACTGCTATATATGTTGCCATGTCGGAAACTAACAACAAAATATAAACAGGAAATATGCAAAAATGTTTTTGTTCTCTTCGAACAATACACAATACCATTAGTCTACTTATTAAACTTATTTTAAGTTGTAATTATTATATCATCATGTGTGTGTTTTTAAACGAAATGTTCAAGCTAAAGTAATTGCAGGGGACTCATAGGACGTGGACTTTACTAAATTCTGAAGAAGTACACTAATTACGAACACATCCTAGACTGCTGCTCGCTGCACCGATGTTGTAGGCGTGAGCCAGAGCGACGCGACGCCGACGGTTGTCTGCAAGTTGTTGATAACGTATCACTGCCACATGGAACACGATCGCCCTATAATTGGCTGCTCCGCATTGTGATTGATTGTCTGCTCCTCGGCTCACTGCGATAACCAGCAGAAGCGATAATTAGGTTGACGCGTGTTTTTGTTTTGTTTTAAACATGTAAATTCAATAAGTTTATATAGAGTCTTAAGTGCTATGAGATTAGTTTTTGAAAGTACTTCAGACTAATTGGTTGGACTAAGCAAAGGTTAATGATTCGATTAAAATTGTACGCATAAGAAAACTTAGTGACACTTGAGCGTCCACAAATGAACTTTCACATGGGGTCTAACACGAGGAGTTTTCTAACGTAAATTAACTATTTATAACGAGTTTTTTGAACATATAAAACCAGGTTGACCTCGGCTGTATGTTTTGTACATCCTATTTATCAATCTACCATAGGAATCAGTAGTGGATAACTGAGGTTTTCACGCCATTTTTCGCTCGTTTTTCCCATAAGAATACCATAGGCATCAACAATTGAGCACAACCCCGATCAAAAAAAGATCAATCTATACAAATTGTATCTTTAGCCTATACTATACTGCCCAACCCCTGCCTATATTAAATCAATTTTTCCAAACCCAATCCGCCCTATACAGTATATTTAAAAATACCCCCGTAGCAGCAAACCTGCGTACTCAGCGAATTTCCAATGCATATATATGTATCTTAATACCACATAAAGCCACATACCAAGTTTCATCAATATACATTCATAAATAAACGATTTATGACATTTTAATTATTCTCCATAAGAATAACATGGCAGCTGAGTATGCAGGTTTGCTGAAGCAAGGAACACAAAAAATGGAGTTTTATACAAATATCAATATAACTCATGTAGGTAAAGCCACATACCAAATTTCATTAATTTATTTTCATAATGAAGGCAGATAACACGTTACTTATTCTCCATAAGAATAACATGGGGCTGAGTACGCAGGTTTGCTGCTACGGGAGCCTTGGGTAAAAAATTGTCTTTTTGAGCAAATATCATTGGTCCACAACCAGATGAAGCCGTATACCAAGTTTCATCAGTATACGTTCATAAATAAGCGAGATATAAAATTTTTATTTTTCTCCATAAGAATAACATTAGACAACGTACTGTGTTTAGCACTTTCAATATCTCGGTAACCAATTGACGTAGAGAAATGATCAAAATACCAAATTGTGTGTTTTTTAAAGCTGAATCCAATGGGAAAAAATAAAATTTGACTATTTCCAAAATTATATGTAAAAAATTCGAAAAACCCATTTTTGGGGTACAAAACCCCCCCAAAATACCCCTTCGGATAGAGCGATCTGGCTGGTTTTCGAACTTAAAGTCATAAATGTTGCTTTACACGTTTATACCAAATTTCATCAAAATCGGATAATTTTTACGAGAGTTATCGTGCTCACGGACACACATATATATATATATATATATATATATATATATATATATATATATATATATATATATATATATATATATATATATATATATATATATACAGTTTCGAACGAATGGTGTTTTTGGGGTCTGGGGACCTCAAAACGAAAAGTTATCATGGTCCCGGGCCTAGGTCTTACCATGCCGACTACGGTAATAGCTTCTTCCCTATAGGGGAAATTCGCTAAAAATAATTTTAAAAATCAGGCTAAAAAACTTACTTTGGTGTTTATGGTCCGATTTGACTGATTTTTGGATATGTTATCGTCCTGAGCCAATGCTTTCATAAATTCTACCTAAAATTCCAAAATTCACTGTTACGGTAAAAAAATGTTGAAAAATATACTGCCAATTGCCAACTTCTTGATGTGTTATTGTCCTAAGCTAATGCTTTAATAAATTCCAACTTGGGCTACACCTCCTCAACCTCTTGGATATGTCATTTGCAAAATACTTTGGTGTTTATTATTAATGGATATGTTGTTGTGTGTAAATGCATATAATTATGTCCCAATTCTTAAATTCTTTGCGATATTTTAGAAAAAAAAATGTTTAAAACCCAATAGAACTACACACAAAACACCAACCTTTCTTTTTGCTTGTTCGGAGTAGTCTTTATTTTATCCAGCTTAATTTTAATTTGTTAGTTAAAATCAAACTTTCCACTTTCTAGCTCCCTCTCCAACCAATAGTTGGAGACATTAAGGTTACGAATATTTTCGAATTGTACAATATACCTTTTTCTACCCCTATGCTGGACTTGTTTAATAGCACTTATTAATAATTCCGTGCCATCTTCCAAATCCTCCAATCTACTACATTATTTAAATTTAACATTACCTTTAATATCTTGCATGAACATTGCATTAGACATCTCTATATCTTCTTGCCAACAACGGTATCCCACACACTATTATGGAATCTTAAGTTTTATATTTTCGGAAAGGAATTACCGTAAAATGTTGCGGTTCCGTTAGTGTTAAAGCTTGCAAGTGGCTCGTTGGTAGGTAAATAATGTCCAAATCGCCATTATGCACTGTGTATGGTAATACGCTATAACCTTCTCTATTCTTATTTATCTCTGTAAACGCAGTTTTACAAACAGCTTTAACATAGTATACACCCCTCTGTCCATCTTTCTCGGCCAACACCCCCACATAGGTAACTAGTTCTTATTGTTTACTACAAACGCATATACTATGTAATGTCCATAAAGCTCTAGATCCTCCCAACGTCGGAGGAAATAATCTTTTAATTTATCTTCTCTTTCCCTTACTTCTTGTTCCCTAACCAACTGTGCTTTGTTTTCCTCTTTAACCGCAACAGTATTTTTCACATATTCCAATTCACGCTTATTACTGCCGATGTCTTCTAATTCCAATTTCCTCTTTTTAGAACACCTCTCTATGAAAGGCTTGGAAAGCGGTTCTATTTCTTTAATAGTGTATGGGTATAGTTTATTGCTACTTCTTAGAATATAGGGAGCAAGGTTAGGACTTTCCTCTAAGCCTAATTCTTCCAAATTTACGTGTTTAGGTGTAGTGGAGAAAGGTGTATTTGATTTTGTAAAATATGTGCCCCCAGATTTGATGTAACACTTATGCTTTACACTTGTAGTATCTGGATATTCTCCTATTACCTCCACATAGTTAGTTGGTAAACAGTTAAAGTAGTTGGAAAGCTAAATGCAGATAGAGCATACTTTATTAACTTATCCCTTTGTGTACTATCTTTTGGCAGTTTTAGTTGTACTCCAGTTATCTTCTTTGTATTACTATTACCCCAATGTGCGTATTGTAACAAATCGTTAAACACCAGACAACAACTGTTTTGTAACTGATTGGCAACTTTCGTCCACATCTTATGTAGAGGTACAGCATAGAATGGAGCATTTTGAAAGTACCTTTTTTTGTCTTCTATTAGGCTTAAACAATCTCTTAAAGGTTCAAACTCTTTACCAAAACCTCTACAATAGTTATAGGTTGTTGCCTATAGCCGTGTTATTCCATTCTCTCTAGCTAGTTTAGACGAAAATGTTTCTTTTAATCTCGCATCTGGACAGTTTACAAAGTTTATTATATGGTTTCCTATAGTTTTAACTACTCCAGGGCTTGTAATCTGGAATATAAATTTATTATATATTTTCACCCTGCTATTTACATTAAACCAAGTTAAAAAGTCTTTACTAATATAGAAGTTGCTATCTACGATAACGTTATAACCATCCTTGTACTCCTCTTGGTAGCAAAAGTCAAAGTTTTCTGTAAGATATTGGCACATTTCCTCTTTATTAAATATTCCAGCCAAATCTAGTGTTATATCGTAATCCATAAGATAGTACATTTCTATTTCCAGATCTTGCAGTATCTTGGGAAGGTCTTCCAATAAATCCTTAATTTTAACATTTGCAAGCTCTATTTTGTAGGGGATTGCTATAGGATCTTCGTACTTTTGTTTAATTTGGTCAATATATTTTTTTATTATTTGTAATACACCCTCGCTTTGGACCCCAGAGGACTTCTTCAGGGAGAATGGTAGTTTGGTCACAACACTATGTCGAGCTAAAAATAACTTTTTAAATATTCCTCTAAGTTCGTAAGTAGCTATTAAACGAGTCACATATTTCGTTCTTAACTTTAAATTTATTCCGAACATCCCCGTCACAATCGGTAACATTGGTTATCTTAACTAACATTATGTTATCACAAAACGCATCCGTTATTGATGTTAAGTTATTTAATTTTGGTTCGCCCTCGCAATAGTTTATATTACCAATGTCTGTAAGAAGTTTATTATTACGGAGATTTTTTTATAAAAACCATATACCAAGTTTCTCGTTAGTAGGTTTAATTCTATTTCCCAATAAATGGCTAACAGAGTATATCTCTTTTTAGATATAGAAAAAAAGTAGCGGAAACATGTAAAGAAGTCAGATATAATTACATTTAAAGGTTTCCGACATACTCGATGTGTAGGAGTTGTAGAGTAAATATGTGGATATTGTATATAAACAAAGACAAAACAAGTAGTGGTAAGTATAACATGTAAGTGGACACCTAGACAGTTAGAAAACATAAACTAAAACTAAACTTATACGTAAACTAATTTTGTAGCTTAATGTACGAAAATGTCAAATATAAATTTATATAATCCATTATACCTTATTGGTAATTGACACATTTATCTGTCAATTGACAAAACCAGTACAATTTGTGTAATATGAATGTAAATGAACACATGTAATTTGACAGAAAAATCATGTCAATCGGTGTCTATTGTAAAAAAATAAAATAACATAACTAATCTAGTAAGGTATAATGGATTATATAAATTTATAATTTGATATTTTTTACATTAAGTTACAAAATTAGTTTACACATAAGTTTAGTTTTTGTTTATGTGTTCTAACTGTCTAGGTGTACACTTACAATTTATTAAAGCATTAGCTTAGGACAATAATATATCAAAAAATAAATCAAATCAAACAGTAAATAAAGAAGTTGGCAATTGGCAGTATATTTTTCAAAATATTTTTGAATTTTGGTAATGTAGGTGAATTTATTAAAGCATTAGCTTAGGACAGTAACACATCCAAAAATCAGTCAAATCAGACAGTAAATAAAGAAGTTGGGTTTTTCTGGTTTTATATATATGTGAACTATACAAAGTATCAAATTTGGAACTTATATATAGTAATTATACATACAATAGTTTAAGACTATAACATATCCAAAAATAAGTCAAATCGGACAGTAAATAAAGAAGTTGGCAATTGGCAGTATGTTTTTCAAACTTTTTTGACCGTAATAGTGAATTTTGGAAATGTAGGTGGAATTTATTAAAGCATTGGCTTAGGACAATAACTATCCAAATTACAGTCAAATCGGTCCATAAACACCAAAGTTGGTTTTTTATATATGTAAACTATACAAAGTATCAAATTTGGAACTTATATATAGTAATTATAAATACAATAGTTTGCTATAACATATCAAAAAATCAGTCAAATCTGACAGTAAATAAAGAAGTTGGTAATAAATGTAGGTAGAATTTATTAAAGCATTAGCTTAGGACAATAACATATCCAAAAATCAGTCAAATCGGCCAGTAAATAAAGAAGTTGGCAACTGGCAGTATATTTTTCAAAATTTTTGACCGTAATAGAAAATTTTGGAAATGTGGGTGGAATTTATTAAAATATGAGCTTAGGACAATAACATACTTAAAAATCAGTCAAATCGGACCATAAACACCAAAATTAGTTTTTTAGCCTAATTTTGAAATTTATTTTTTTTTTTAATATAGGGGGCGGATTGGGTTTTGAAAAATGTATTTAATATAGGCAGGGGTTGGACAGTAGTATAGGCTAAAGATAAAATTTGTAAAGATTGATCTTTTTTGGATCGTCCTTGTGCTCAATTTTTGATCCCTATTATAATACGAGCGAAAAGTGGAGTCTTAAACCTTGCTTTGATGCGAGCGTACCTTAGTTAGCCACTACTGGAACCCCTTAAAACCATAAAAATTAAAACAGCTTTTATCTTTTTCTACGTTAATCAGGTGCAGAGTAAATTATATGTTACTGGGATGCATCGATATTAATGTTGAGGTGTCGCTGCTTTACTAATAGCGATACAGGACTAGCAAAACTTAGGCAATAAACACAATTTTAAAATACAAAATGCAGTATTTTATTAACGGCAAAAAACATGTAAATTGTAATACTTTCACTAACTATAACTTGGAAGTACCTAACAAGTACATTAAACAAGTTCATTATTGAAGATAGTTTAACACATATGTTAAACTCATAATAACACACAGTACTATGGTTCCTGGTACTACAACTAGTGATGGTAACAAAACAGCCAAGGCATTTGCTCTATCTACAATAATTATAAAAACAATGGTTTTAATAAGAAAAATATGAAACCCAAATGTGAGGGTTTAAATTAAAATAATTATAAGGACAAAAATCACCAGCAAACTCAACTTTTCAAAGATGTTTTAACATTGCGTCAGTAAAAATGTGATTTAAAACTGGTAAATTGTACCCGCATACGTCGCCAAAGCGATTGGGTTCTCTTTTGAGGGGTACGAGACTAAACACGTAAATTTGTTGGAATAACTTTGTGGAGCAAAGGCTTTGATGAGAGAATTTCACCTCTGATAAAGTTGCAGGGCTCGCGGCTGTTTAACTGGGACTGTCCAAACTATGTTTGGCCAACTTGCCGACGAGCTTTGATTGAGATCTAATCGAACCAGGTTAAATTCATATACTAAACTATCTTGTTTATTTTATGTTTGAAATATAATGTTTATTCACAGTTGATATTTTTTATCATACAGATTGCGTTAATTGTTGTTTTGTTGCGTGCATGTGTTGTTTGTGGCTCCATTACGCACCAATAGAAGCAGACACCAATAGAAACGTTTAATTATATGATGCATTACAGAAGCCGCTGTGTTACGGTTGTTACAAGCTCGGCAACTGAGTGAAATATATTCCTAACAAGCTAATACTCGGTGCGACTTAGTTCGCGTAGTTTTACTCGTATTTAAACTCTACTGGGAAACAAAACTGTGCTCAAAGTTACATCCATTACAAATAATTTTCATAATTTCTTGCATGTTGTTAATTACTAAGAAAAGAACAAACAGAAACACTGTTAAAAGCTATAGCTAAAGACTATTCAGTCTTTCACTCTTGTGTGTAGATATAACAGTTATCCGTTAATAAGTTAATCCGATTAGTAAGTTAAGCTTAGTGAGTTATAATTATTTTATTGTAACTGCGTGATATTAGCATAAGTACATCGAATTAGTAGGCAATTTAAAATTTTATTTCTATTTAAGTTAGAATGCCGTCAAAGAGCTGAAGTCTCTTCTGATAGAAATAGATTAGAACAATCACAAAACAACTTTAAATAATTGTAAGTCCTTAAAATTGTGAACACATAAAGATAGGCACTAGGACAGTCTTATTTTAAAAACATACAAAAATAAACGTCCGCTTTGTTCTTATATAAACACGTACAACATTTGACGGAGTGTTTGTTGAGCTCGTCGCAGCAGCTGGGTCAACATTCGTCGCTCTGAGTCTAGCTGAGTCCCTGCTTGTCGCGGTACGTGTTCCTACCGGGCTTTGTTCTTATATAAACACGTACAACATTTGACGGAGTGTTTGTTGAGCTCGTCGCAGCAGCTGGGTCAACATTCGTCGCTCTGAGTCTAGCTGAGTCCCTGCTTGTCGCGGTACGTGTTCCTACCGGGCTTTGTTCTTATATAAACACGTCAACATTCGTCGCTCTGAGTCTAGCTGAGTCCCTGCTTGTCGCGGTACGTGTTCCTACCGGGCTTTGTTCTTATATAAACACGTACAACATTTGACGGAGTGTTTGTTGAGCTCGTCGCAGCAGCTGGGTCAACATTCGTCGCTCTGAGTCTAGCTGAGTCCCTGCTTGTCGCGGTACGTGTTCCTACCGGGCTTTGTTCTTATATAAACACGTACAACATTTGACGGAGTGTTTGTTGAGCTCGTCGCAGCAGCTGGGTCAACATTCGTCGCTCTGAGTCTAGCTGAGTCCCTGCTTGTCGCGGTACGTGTTCCTACCGGGCTTTGTTCTTATATAAACACGTACAACATTTGACGGAGTGTTTGTTGAGCTCGTCGCAGCAGCTGGGTCAACATTCGTCGCTCTGAGTCTAGCTGAGTCCCTGCTTGTCGCGGTACGTGTTCCTACCGGGCTTTGTTCTTATATAAACACGTACAACATTTGACGGAGTGTTTGTTGAGCTCGTCGCAGCAGCTGGGTCAACATTCGTCGCTCTGAGTCTAGCTGAGTCCCTGCTTGTCGCGGTACGTGTTCCTACCGGGCTTTGTTCTTATATAAACACGTACAACATTTGACGGAGTGTTTGTTGAGCTCGTCGCAGCAGCTGGGTCAACATTCGTCGCTCTGAGTCTAGCTGAGTCCCTGCTTGTCGCGGTACGTGTTCCTACCGGGCTTTGTTCTTATATAAACACGTACAACATTTGACGGAGTGTTTGTTGAGCTCGTCGCAGCAGCTGGGTCAACATTCGTCGCTCTGAGTCTAGCTGAGTCCCTGCTTGTCGCGGTACGTGTTCCTACCGGGCTTTGTTCTTATATAAACACGTACAACATTTGACGGAGTGTTTGTTGAGCTCGTCGCAGCAGCTGGGTCAACATTCGTCGCTCTGAGTCTAGCTGAGTCCCTGCTTGTCGCGGTACGTGTTCCTACCGGGCTTTGTTCTTATATAAACACGTACAACATTTGACGGAGTGTTTGTTGAGCTCGTCGCAGCAGCTGGGTCAACATTCGTCGCTCTGAGTCTAGCTGAGTCCCTGCTTGTCGCGGTACGTGTTCCTACCGGGCTTTGTTCTTATATAAACACGTACAACATTTGACGGAGTGTTTGTTGAGCTCGTCGCAGCAGCTGGGTCAACATTCGTCGCTCTGAGTCTAGCTGAGTCCCTGCTTGTCGCGGTACGTGTTCCTACCGGGCTTTGTTCTTATATAAACACGTACAACATTTGACGGAGTGTTTGTTGAGCTCGTCGCAGCAGCTGGGTCAACATTCGTCGCTCTGAGTCTAGCTGAGTCCCTGCTTGTCGCGGTACGTGTTCCTACCGGGCTTTGTTCTTATATAAACACGTACAACATTTGACGGAGTGTTTGTTGAGCTCGTCGCAGCAGCTGGGTCAACATTCGTCGCTCTGAGTCTAGCTGAGTCCCTGCTTGTCGCGGTACGTGTTCCTACCGGGCTTTGTTCTTATATAAACACGTACAACATTTGACGGAGTGTTTGTTGAGCTCGTCGCAGCAGCTGGGTCAACATTCGTCGCTCTGAGTCTAGCTGAGTCCCTGCTTGTCGCGGTACGTGTTCCTACCGGGCTTTGTTCTTATATAAACACGTACAACATTTGACGGAGTGTTTGTTGAGCTCGTCGCAGCAGCTGGGTCAACATTCGTCGCTCTGAGTCTAGCTGAGTCCCTGCTTGTCGCGGTACGTGTTCCTACCGGGCTTTGTTCTTATATAAACACGTACAACATTTGACGGAGTGTTTGTTGAGCTCGTCGCAGCAGCTGGGTCAACATTCGTCGCTCTGAGTCTAGCTGAGTCCCTGCTTGTCGCGGTACGTGTTCCTACCGGGCTTTGTTCTTATATAAACACGTACAACATTTGACGGAGTGTTTGTTGAGCTCGTCGCAGCAGCTGGGTCAACATTCGTCGCTCTGAGTCTAGCTGAGTCCCTGCTTGTCGCGGTACGTGTTCCTACCGGGCTTTGTTCTTATATAAACACGTACAACATTTGACGGAGTGTTTGTTGAGCTCGTCGCAGCAGCTGGGTCAACATTCGTCGCTCTGAGTCTAGCTGAGTCCCTGCTTGTCGCGGTACGTGTTCCTACCGGGCTTTGTTCTTATATAAACACGTACAACATTTGACGGAGTGTTTGTTGAGCTCGTCGCAGCAGCTGGGTCAACATTCGTCGCTCTGAGTCTAGCTGAGTCCCTGCTTGTCGCGGTACGTGTTCCTACCGGGCTTTGTTCTTATATAAACACGTACAACATTTGACGGAGTGTTTGTTGAGCTCGTCGCAGCAGCTGGGTCAACATTCGTCGCTCTGAGTCTAGCTGAGTCCCTGCTTGTCGCGGTACGTGTTCCTACCGGGCTTTGTTCTTATATAAACACGTACAACATTTGACGGAGTGTTTGTTGAGCTCGTCGCAGCAGCTGGGTCAACATTCGTCGCTCTGAGTCTAGCTGAGTCCCTGCTTGTCGCGGTACGTGTTCCTACCGGGCTTTGTTCTTATATAAACACGTACAACATTTGACGGAGTGTTTGTTGAGCTCGTCGCAGCAGCTGGGTCAACATTCGTCGCTCTGAGTCTAGCTGAGTCCCTGCTTGTCGCGGTACGTGTTCCTACCGGGCTTTGTTCTTATATAAACACGTACAACATTTGACGGAGTGTTTGTTGAGCTCGTCGCAGCAGCTGGGTCAACATTCGTCGCTCTGAGTCTAGCTGAGTCCCTGCTTGTCGCGGTACGTGTTCCTACCGGGCTTTGTTCTTATATAAACACGTACAACATTTGACGGAGTGTTTGTTGAGCTCGTCGCAGCAGCTGGGTCAACATTCGTCGCTCTGAGTCTAGCTGAGTCCCTGCTTGTCGCGGTACGTGTTCCTACCGGGCTTTGTTCTTATATAAACACGTACAACATTTGACGGAGTGTTTGTTGAGCTCGTCGCAGCAGCTGGGTCAACATTCGTCGCTCTGAGTCTAGCTGAGTCCCTGCTTGTCGCGGTACGTGTTCCTACCGGGCTTTGTTCTTATATAAACACGTACAACATTTGACGGAGTGTTTGTTGAGCTCGTCGCAGCAGCTGGGTCAACATTCGTCGCTCTGAGTCTAGCTGAGTCCCTGCTTGTCGCGGTACGTGTTCCTACCGGGCTTTGTTCTTATATAAACACGTACAACATTTGACGGAGTGTTTGTTGAGCTCGTCGCAGCAGCTGGGTCAACATTCGTCGCTCTGAGTCTAGCTGAGTCCCTGCTTGTCGCGGTACGTGTTCCTACCGGGCTTTGTTCTTATATAAACACGTACAACATTTGACGGAGTGTTTGTTGAGCTCGTCGCAGCAGCTGGGTCAACATTCGTCGCTCTGAGTCTAGCTGAGTCCCTGCTTGTCGCGGTACGTGTTCCTACCGGGCTTTGTTCTTATATAAACACGTACAACATTTGACGGAGTGTTTGTTGAGCTCGTCGCAGCAGCTGGGTCAACATTCGTCGCTCTGAGTCTAGCTGAGTCCCTGCTTGTCGCCCTACGTGTTCCTACCGGGCAAAACAATCAGCATTTCATTTTTTATTTGAGATCAACCGTCCAAATCTCTCAAAGTCATTTGGGCGCTTTCGGAATAAGCCCGTGACCTCTTGCATCGAAATCAAGCCTTGCTAACTTAGGCTAGTGAAGCGTTATTATACCTCCTAAGTTGTTTGATAACAGAGGCGTTTTTCCGTAAAAAAATAATGACATGTATGCGGATTCAAATACAAAATTTGTATAGCGTTATTGTTTTGAATTCTGTATGTATATTTAAGACTGTGAATGTATAATCTTTGTTACTGTTATCGACAATTTATAAAGCTCGACAGGCGTTGTCCTGTCCTAAAGTCATTGAATTTGTTTTATGTCAAATACTCGTTCATTTTCAAGATGAGCTCATTCGCTCCGCTTACTCGCCTATAGAAAAAAGAGTTAGAATTGCCATTCAAGTAGTTTTTTTTTTTTATATTTCCATAGTGAGATTTGCCATTCAAGTAGATTTTTATTTCCATAATGAACATATGTTTATGCATTTCAAGTGTGTTTACAACTGTTTGGTGTAATTAACAGAACTTTGATCAAATCAATGGGAACTTTGAAGGCCAGTGAGACAGAGCCCTTAGGTCGGATTAAAAGTTTTCTTTTATAAAAACCTTGTATTGACATTAACGAACACAACAAAAAAAGAATTATTCAATTCGGAGCACTCATTCTCAAGTGATGGCGTGATCAAGGGAAATAGGGATTCCTTTGTATATATCATTATGATTATAACGTTTTTGAAGACCTCAACATTGAATCATAAACTATGCAATTTGTCTGGCAAAGATTGTTGAATAGTTTCAGTACGTAAGTTACTTCATGAATTAAATTTCTTAAGAGCAGTTCAGTAGGGAGAACCTCTCGCTATAGGCACATTACCATCGCAACTTGGCGGTACAAGTGATGATAACAAGACCGTGAACGAGTCGCTGGCACACTTATTGCCTCCATTATGGTGATTTACATTTCTGTTTACGAGACTTTCCTTATAAAAAAGCCGATAGGACAGATTACAAACACTAAGTCTAGTTAAAGTATATGAATAAAGTTTTGGAGCCTTAACGTAGTGTGAATCTCCAATTTAAAATGTAATCTTAATAACCTTGTTTAAAATTATAAGTATGGAACCAATTTTTGCCATTACTGAATTTTTCAGTATTTTCGATAAATTTATTTACTTGGTGAAATAAAATGTGTTATTTTTTAATTTTAAATTTTTCAATTGATTTAGTGTAAATACTTAATTCGAATAAAACTATTAATTAGAACTATTATGCAACTTGCTATGGAACTTATTGTCATCTGATATACTCACAGTTGTATTGCACATTATTATATATTCATAAAATATAATGGTGGCATTAATATGTTTAACAAATGAATATATACAAATTATTAAGTATACGGACTCTTAAGTTCTCGAAGTATCGCATTTCATAGTGTGATTCAATGATACAATGATGTTGTTAACAATGCACAGTTGTTACAGGTTACGTTAGTAGGTAAATAAATCAATATAAATGTAAACCAAGAACAGTAAAGAGAATATTAATAATCTTACAACCACGACAAACAAAAGTTTCACAATATAATACACTTATTAATTTCTCTATATATATTATATAGAGAAATCATTGATTTCATAAACATATTCGAAATTGTTTCTTTGGTAGACATTTATTTTAATGCCCTTCAAACGCAAACACAATTTTCGAGATAATTTCTGCTTGCAATTCTGGATGTGTGACCTAGAGGTCATATCTCTTTGGTGAAATTTGGTGTGCAAGTAAAACTTATACATTATCTGTCGATGTTTTGAAGGCTCATTATCCTTAGACGCAGTTTTTCCAATTGTACGGAGCACGATGGCTACATTCTCGACCTTCTTTTGCCATATTACAGTTCTCCAAAGACCAGACAAGTGATAGAACGCTGTCTTGCTAACTTAACTAAGAGTCCACAATTGCGACCGTGGAATAATACAAGCGTAGTCGCTGTGACTCTGGTAGGGTATCATTGGATTAGGCCATTGTAAATTTAAGGAATATTGTTTTTAATCGTGTTTTTAATTTTAAATAAATACCAATATTTAAATTTGTAAACTAACTGGTGTGGTTCATTGAGTATTAAAATTCTGTTAAAGTTCAGAGAAAAATCGTTTGATAACAGACAAATTTCGTCCCTAGCACAAGTGGCAGAACGCTGTGGCCCAACAGACAGGAAAAGTGGTAGAACTCTGCCCTGTATTTAAATTGATTAATTTCCCCATACCCATTTGCCTTGAAGTGAAGAATCTCATTGCTAATCAATATATGTGAATTATGAATACATTAAAACTATTGTAATTTATTATATTTTCATTTTATGCGATTATACTTACGTAATCCTCAAGATGTTATAGGTGAACTCTACACATTGATTAGAGTTACAACAAAATATTTCCCTAATGCACTGATAATAGTTAATAGTTTGTTTTACCAAAAAGACTACCAAAGAATAAAGGGGTGTAACCCCTTTTACTAAAAAAACGAATGGAAATTTAAGATGGATGTACACTGATGTCAATGTTTTTTGTGATTTAAACAATTTAATTAAAAATTAATATTTAGGTAAAGATGGATTGTATTTAAATAGTAAAGAATCCTATGTTTGAGGGAAAGTGCTAACTATAACATTAGAAGTATCCTCTAAATTAAAGCAAAAAACAAATAAGGGTAACAGACGGTAAAACAAAATAAGAATTAAGAAAATGCTAATAAATCATAAGTTATAATACAATCTTAAAAAGCCTGAAGAACCAGAGTTTAGCACCTAGAATCAGAAAACATAAAATGTTCCTCAAACTCCCAAAATTGAACTTTGAATACATTTGCCAATTAATAATAGACAATTCTAGTATAAAAGCAAATCACTGTTAAAGTTTGTTAAAGAATTTGTAATGTCGAATATATCATGCATTTGAACATTCAAGGAGGGAGAATACAAATCGTTGATTACAATTATAAAAATCTCATATAATAATAATATTTAATTTAATGCAGTAGCTAGACGAACTACTACTCTGTTCAAGGGGACTTCAATGATATTAATATACATTTTTGTGTTCATAATTTAATAGACGTGAAATACAACGTTTAATCTCAAATAACGTACATACTAATAATTATTTTAATATAATTTCAGACATGGGCTTAGTGAGGCAGTACATTTCATCAACAATACCTATATGCTCCAGATAGTAGGAAGGAAGAGGCAGGATATTGGAGCGTAGGGAAGAGAAGGCACAACCAACAATAAAGGGGAAATGACTTTCCCCCTGGAAAAATATACAAAGATCACGAAACTGTGAGGGATATATTAGAGAGGGCGGAAGAGGCAGACAGTGTAAAGTGAGATGAAACAAGGATCAATGCTAAGTCATGAGTACTTATTAATAGAAATAAGAAAGATATGTTTAACTTAAGCTCTGTACAAATCTTTACCGATGTTGGGAAGGTACTTCTGGCTCGGACAGGTAAGCAAGAGCCTATTTACTGGCCTGTCATACATATGGCTTGCTTGTTGTAATGTTAACTATAATTTTATGTTGGAGATAACTTTTCTGGATCCTGAGTTCTGTTGCAAGATATAAACAGAGTTCTGAAGGTCAATGTAGGTTTTTTCTTCCCCTCCTCGAAATATCTCAATAAAAAATATTTAAATATTCAACTAAATTGTTTTTAATACAAAATATAAAAAAAACTTGAAATTTCTTTCCCTTGACCTATATTTTTGGTTCACTAACCCATGGAAGTTCATAAGTTCTACCATAGATTAAGCATACAAGGGGTCTGCTTAATCTATGGTTCTACTCTGTGTACAATGATTACAAAATCAAACCTTATCTTAGAGTTTGCTATTAACATTTAAATATCGCACAGGATAGTGCGCAACACTAATAGTAACATTACAAGACAAAACTTATTCTGTGTTGTCAGTTTATGACATGTTTACTTAATTTTTAAATGAAAATAGAACGAATCAAATCAAAAGCAGCTTTATTTATATAATAATATATTCACAAGATTAACACTCAGCATAGCAACCCTTATAAATTGCACAGCGTGTAAATAATACTGACTTCAAAACTATGAAATAACTCTGGCTTGCCCGTTCGTGAGTGTGTGGTTATCAGTATATTAAAATTTATTATTTGTGTTAGCTTTTAGAACAAATAAATTATATTGTTTCAAAAAGACAAATTTAAATTGAATCAATTAAAAAACAAACTTTAAAAAGGTTTTAATCCGTTTTGATGATTTTAGCGAATTTCCCCTATAGGGAAGAAGATATTACCGTAGTCGGCATGGTAAGACCTAGGTCCGGGACCATGATAACTTTTCGTTTTGAGGTCCCCAGACCCCAAAAACACCATTCGTTCGAAACTGTATATATATATATATATATATGTGTGTGTGTGTGTGTGTCCGTGGGTGCGATAACTCTCGTAAAAAAGGTCCGATTTTGATTACATTTGGTACAAACGTGTAAAGCAGCATTTATGACTTTAATTTCGAAAACCAGACGGATCGAGCTATCCGAAGGGGTATTTTTGGGGGGTTTTGTACCCCAACAATGGGTTTTTTGAGTTTTTTACATACAATTTTTGAAAAAGAAAAATTTTATTTTTTCCCATTGGAATCAGCTTAAAACGACGCACAATTTGATGTTTTAATCATTGCTCTACGTCAATTGGTTACTGAGATATTGAATATGCTAAACACAGTACGTTGTCCAATGTTATTCTTATAGAGGATAAGAAAAATGGTATATCACGCTTATTTATCAACTTATCCTGACGAAACTTGGTATATTGCTTAATTTCATTGTGGTCTATTGATATTTGCACAAAAACCCATTTTTTGGCCGATAGTTCCCGTAGCAGCAAACCTGCATACTCAGCGAATTTCCAATCCATATTAATTTATCTTAATACCACCATAAAGCCATATACCAAGTTTCATCAATTTACATTCATAAATAAACGATTTATGACATTTTAATTATTCTCCATAAGAATAACATGGCGGCTGAGTATGCAGGTTTGATGAAATAAGGAAGACTAAAAATGGTTTTTTATACAAATTATCAATATAACTCAACTAGGTAAAGCCACATACCAAGTTCTATTAATTTATGTTCATAATTAAAGGGGAGAACACGTTATTCTCCATAAGAGGGGCTGAGTATTATTCAAGTATAGTCATAATTCATTTTTAGTTTTAGCGAATTTCCCCTATAGGGAAGAAGCTATTACCGTAGGTGGCATGGTAAGACCTAGGCCCGGGACCATGATAACTTTTTGTTTTGAGGCTCCCGGATGCCAAAAACACCATTCGTTTAAATTATATATTATTATTTAAATTATTCGTTTATATTATATGTGTGTGTGTGTGTGTGTGTGTGTGTGACCGTAGGCACGATAACTTTCGTAAAAATGGTCCGATCTTGATGAAATTTGGTATAAACGTGTAAGGCAGCATCTATTTTCATGAGTTCGAAAACCAGACAGATCGCACGATTAGAAGGGGGGTTTTGTACCCCAAAAATGTTTTTTTTATATTTTTTTTTACTTTTTATATGTAATTTTTTTAAACCCAAATGTTGGTTTACACCATTAAATTTAGCTTAAAAAAACAAACAATTTGGTATTTTTTCATCGCTCTACGTCAATTGGTTACCGAAATATTGAAAGTGCTAAACACAGTACTTTTCCCTATGTTAATCTTATGGAGAATAAGTAAAATTGTATATCTCGCTTATTGATGAACATATATTAATGAAACTTGTTATGTGGCTTCGTATGGTTGGGGCTACTGATATTTGCCTACAAAACCAATTTTGTGTGGTCCCCATGGCAGCAAACCTGTGTACTCGGCAGCTATAATGTTGTCTAGTGGTGATCCATTGGTATTTTCATAAAAACCAGATTTTTGTCGTCCTTGATGCAGCAAACCTGCATACTCAGTCTTAATGTTTTTCTTATGGAGAATAAATAAAATGTCATATCTCGCTTATTTATGAATATTCTTTGATGAAAGTTGGTAAGCGGCTTCATGACTTAGTGATGCAACATTTTAAATTCACTGAGTATGCAGGTTTGCTGCAACGGGAGTATTTTTCCTTGTGGTACAACTTTCTATGGTCGGACGGACGGAACGTTTTGGTACATGTAAACAAAACAAAATGTTATTGTTATTTATTACTTTATGAATTGAAGAGTTTTCATTTATTTCCACTAACCTCTTGACAAAGACCAAGTTTAAGTTCAAAAGATATAAATCTTGTTGGGCCTCTTGAAGTCACGAGCGTCTCAACTGTTGCACCGTAAATTTTCTGAAAACAAAGCCACTAAATTAAATCCTCCCCGAATGAACTGACTTCTTTAAAATGTACACTATTTATTTTACTTAAGACTATTACACGATATTTTACACGGCTTTAAACCAACGATTTAATAAGTTCCGAAAGACCAATTCTTTAAATATATTGTCTATATGTACCGTCGCACTCGAGGATATGTTAATGTCTTGTACTACAGACTCTTTGGTGTTGGGTGCTAAATGCAAGGAACTAACACCGAAGAAGCGCCATAAAACTATTCTTAATTTATCGGTGTTTACAATTTCAAAGGATTTTATATATTTGTTTCTTAACTCGTAAAACAAGAACAAATGGCATTGTTAATTTTTTGGGATTAATTAATGTAAAATAAAATAATTGAGATTGAAAAAATGGAGTTACTAATTAGCTGCCGGAAATATTGGGTACACCGATTCTGTGAATTTGGTGTTTTGATCATTGCTCTACGCAGGGCCAGGTAACACGTCAATTGGTTAACAAGATATTGAAAGTGCTAAACGCAGTACGTTGTCTAATGTTAAAATGTTGTTATGGAGAGTAAGACAAATTGTATATCTTGCTTATTTGTCAACTTATTCTGACAAAACTTGGTATATTGCTTCATACTGTTGTAGTCTATTGATATTTGCACGAAAAATGATTTTTGCCGATAGTTCCCGCAGCAGCAAACCTGCGTACTCAGCCCTTATGTCATTCTTATGGAGAGTAAGTCAAATGTTATCTCCCTTAATTATGAACATAAATTAACAAAATTTGGAATGTGGCTTCACCTAGTTGAGTTGTAAAAAGATTTGCATAAAACCCCATTTTGTGTGTACCTTGTTTTAGCAAACCTACATTCTTAGACGTGATGTTATTCATATAGAGAATAATTAAAATGTCAGAAATCATTTATTTATTGGCATGTGGCTTTAAGTGGTATTAAGATACATATATATACATTGGAATTTCGCTGAGTACGCAGGTTTGCTGCTGCGGGGGTATTTTTTATATTTATTTATTGTTACATAAACACAATTATGCCCAAAATAATTAAAAACTATTATACATACTTTACACAACTCAAGTATAATAAATGTGTTAAATTAACAAATATATTCATTAGATTATGCGATATATACAAAATAAAAATAGCAATTAATTTTTCTGACACTGGCCCATGCAATATTGACTCTGTTCTCATACCTAGTGAAATTGTATTTTTAGTTTAATACAAATATTTACTCCTTCACCGATTTAACACATTGAGCCCGGTACTTAAAAATAGATGATATTTTATCAACCCTCGTCACTTCTGCATCAATGAGCAGACCCTTTGATAATGTATGGCCTCGGCGCTGAGGAGACTAATTTGCCCTCGGCGCTGGGGAGACGTCACGCAAATATCCTAGTAAAGTTTCGGAAATACTATGTTGGAATATATATCCGTTACAGATAAATGTGAACATATAAATGGATACTATACATAAATAAAACAATATTAGCTAAAATTTTTTGGGACCACAGTGTTACTTACAAGTTTTTAAGTTACTTAATTATGGTATAAATCTTATTGTTAAATGTCAAACATAAATTTATTATTGTATTCACACTTTTTTAAACAAGAGCTTAAATAAGATGCCAGTCATATATTGTGTATGTAGCAGTGTATCTTAATTAGGCTAAACGTTATACAGTTTCACGTTTAAATGTAGGATATTACGCGCTCACCAAGTTAGGTTGTTCAGTTATTACCGCACCAGTAAGGTAATTCTTCGTAACACGCTCAATTGCCTACGTTTATGCTCGCTCGCCGAGCAATAAAAATACACCGCTCATGGGAGATTACACACTTATATTAAACACATACCTCATGAATATACAAATATTCCAAGAAATCGTGTTGTGTTTGTAGATGTTCACTCCTTCAGAATCAAAAAAGTCGTAGTTTAAAGTAGAAGCTAAATGTGTTCTTTACATAAGACCTAAGTATTTAATGATTTTAAATTTTGTTTCATCCAACCATAATTCTTTATGAACTTTAAATTTTTATAGGGTTTATACTATGGTCAAGCCTGAAGTAAGATTGTAACAGATCTCATTATTATTGCTGTAATCTTTTGTATATTTTAACGTGTAGACGTGTTCAACAGTTATTTTGGATAGACAAGAAATTGTACGCAGCTGAAATAGATAATCATACTTTCATGGATCACCTTTTAAACAATCCAAATCGCGGAACAACATATTGTATTTTCAGTTACTGTACACAGTTTGACCTCGCGTATGTACATTGTGTGATTATCTCAGTCGAAACCGATACACGTTTACTTATTTATTTAAGAAAAATAATCTCAGACCTTTTTCTCATCCAATTCATGTAGTTGGTTTACTGAATGCTGCATAGCTTTATTCTTGGGACAGCTATCTTTCACCTTCATATTATTTCTGTCTTTCTAAGAAGAGGGAATTTGCATTCCTCACTCCATTATCCGTTAAAGTCCCGAACATAATATTGTGGAGATCGTTCACGTGTTATCACCCAACACGTTTATAAAAGTATTTTCTGCAGAGAACATTCCATGCAGGGAACATTAATGTAAATTTGTAAAACGCATAACAATTAGTAATAGCAAATAATTCCCTTTTTCGTCCTAGTCGTAGACTAGAATATCCCCATTGGTCCAATATCATCACAGAAAACTATTTCAAAAGTTGATCGACAATTCTATGCATACCTTGGGTCCGTGGGGCTTTCGAGTTCAACGCAGACCAACAACTACTAAGTTTCCAGCTTTTTGTTTGCCATTTGGAGTGGTTGCTATATGAAGGAACTCTACCTAAGAAATAGGGAATGAGTAATGGTGGTTGCTATATGAAGGAACTCTACCTAAGAAATAGGGAATGAGTAATAGTGGTTGCTATATGAAGGAACTCTACCTAAGAAATAGGGAATGAGTAATGGTGGTTGCTATATGAAGGAACTCTACCTAAGAAATAGGGAATGAGTAATAGTGGTTGCTATATGAAGGAACTCTACCTAAGAAATAGGGAATGAGTAATAGTGGTTGCTATATGAAGGAACTCTACTTAAGAAATAGGGAATGAGTAATAGTGGTTGCTATATGAAGGAACTCTACCTAAGAAATAGGGAATGAATAATGGTGGTTGCTATATGAAGGAACTCTACCTAAGAAATAGGGAATGAGTAATAGTGGTTGCTATATGAAGGAACTCTACCTAAGAAATAGGGAATGGTTTTAAACAAAATTAGTTATAATATATTTTTTACACTTTATTATTTTTCGGTTAAAATTGTATAAAATACATAACGAAAGTATATTTGGAAATAATGGTGATTTCACTGTAAAAGTCAAGTTCGCAATCGCATTTGCAAGAAAACAAGGACGAATCTCCTCTAACTACAGATCTAATTCTCTTAAAAGCTTATTTTATTATTATTTTGTAGGTAATCAATGAATATATAAACTTTGGTGTGGATTAGTTTGATTTTGGAAAAAAATAACTATTAAAATTGAAAGTAAATATACAGTTGTTTACAGGTTGTCAGAGTTACAGAGTTAAAATAAAATTAGAATTACATTGATATCTGTCTCACAACTTGAGAAACAACCGTTACTGTAAGACATGTTTTTTTACGACGCTTGTGTAAAGAAGGTGGAAGGGGATAGAAGTCGATCAAGTGCATAAAATGTGTTCTTACCCTTAACACTTGCGGTATGAAATAAAAAATACTTTTTTTGTCTTTTAGGTGGTATTCCCTCTTGACGCCTGTTTTGGAAGGTTTTTTAAAAAGCGCCTGTTAAAAATATCATAATTACACTTTATTGAGCAAAATGTTATGCGGAACTCGGGTGGAATTAAAGATTTTAGTCTGAAGTGTTGGCATCTATGGCTTAAACTATAAATTTGTATTTGTTTCACAATGCATGCAATAAGTAGGCTGTAATTTTAAGTATATTGTATCCCGTATGGTAAGTCGACTAAAGCTTAACATGTAAATATTCTTGTTAGGCTAAAAACTATTATATTGTTAAGGCTAAAAATTAACTTAAGCGTGGTGTACTCGTTGTTATCAAATTGTTCACTAGCAGTAAACAATCCCCGTATCGTATGTCTTGACTTTTTCACCGCAGGCCCGGAGCAGTTGCGTGCCCGTGACGTTGACGTATGCCGTTGAGAGATGAATGGATAGTCGAGTGGTTTGGAAACACAAACAGAAACTGCAATGTTTCTTACCACGTTTACTGCCGCTCTGAGTGCACTGTACCGCCAAATAAAAGTGTGACTTATAACAAAAATTACATCCAAAAACTTACCTTAGCATTAATTAGTTAATTTAGTAAAATTGTCTACACACTCATTCCGATTTCAGCAGGAAACCCTGCAATTATAAAGATGATATTCATGTAAAATTTGACTTACTACTATTTTAAATATAAATGCAGTACACAAATATTATAATTCCACCTATAAATTTAAGTGACTAAAATTTAGTTTGGGTAGTTAAGAATGTAATGTTCGGGGGGTGTAAATCACTTGGGCAAAATTATCAGTTACTTCTCTGATAAATTGGCGGTGGTGCTCCCTACTCGGCTATGATAGTGGCGAACCTTTGAGAACATTTATCACTGTATCAGTTTCGTAATGAAAGTTTAATTTGGATTATGTAATGAAATTATATTAAGGAATTATTTTCCAATAATAATTTTGAACCAATGACAGTACAGTAGTAATTTATTATAAAACACCTTTAAAGTACTAATATAAGCAGGGTGTCCCGTGGGAGCAAGGCAAAAATGCAGGATTTGATAGAACTCATCCAAGGGAGCAGAAAACCTCGTATAAACATTTTTCTAAATCGCTTCGTTTTCCGTCTGTCTCCCTGTATATGCTCTTTAATCAATACTGCATAGAAACCACTTGAGAAGCTGACTCGAAAGAAACTTGGCACGTGAATTATACTACTTTAGTTTAACTTTGTATTGAATGTGGCGTTTCTAGCTTTTAACTGGTTCGCAATGGCGGCAAACAAAATCGTGCAAATTTATAAAATGTACCAGAGATTACCTCGTTTTTTATCATAAAAATTGCTCTTGCTTGGCTATGTATTTTTGCTTAAAATTTCACATTATGACGTATAGTTCAATTACTCAGGAATTCTCCGATTTAAAGATATTATGCGTAAACAAATTATGGCCGCAATTTTGAAAAAAAGCTAGAACACCAAATGGAATATTAAATTTAGCCCTAAACTAGTATCATAAACGTGCCAAGTTTCGATTTAGTATCTCAATGAATTCCCAAAGTATGATGAATTTATTAAAATCACATGCAGGCAGATAAACGGGAAAATGAAGCGATAGAGAAATGTTCATACGGAGTTGTTTTGCTTGTTTCGTGAGTATTATCAAATCCTGTTCC
Source organism: Allygus modestus (assembly GCA_963675035.1). Taxonomy (NCBI): domain Eukaryota; kingdom Metazoa; phylum Arthropoda; class Insecta; order Hemiptera; family Cicadellidae; genus Allygus; species Allygus modestus. The sequence continues at coordinate 100,150,042 of OY776111.1, read as the reverse complement.
CAAACACTCAACACAATCTTCACGATAATGTACCCTGGTTCAAATAAAAACAAAAAAAATACATTACACATAAACGTATGGTCTATCTCGCTACACTTATTTATTGTGCACGAAATCAGAAAATAACTCTAAATATATAATTATTATGTTTATATGACTTTTTCGTTTCTTTTGGTCCAAAATACATCTTGAGGTTTGTTTAGAGAGTTAAACACACTGAATGTGTAAAACATAATACGGTATATCTTATTTAAGACATGTCAGGAACCAGGCTATAAACCTGAATGCCATGCGAATTGCACATAACATTTTGTGATATGAAGTACGATTACAAGTATTTTTAACAAAAGTATTTTAAGATTATCCAAAACAAGGGTTATAAGTATTTTTCTGAGATAGTGAGTGCACTAGTGATTGACCGTTTTGCAGAAAATAATTTAACAAGGGTTTATGTCAAAATATAAAATCAAATCAAACAGGCTTAAAAGGCTATTATTATTTTAGATTATTATTTATTATCAACTTTGCTAGCATTGCTAATAATCATTCTGTATTTTGATGCTATTTTGAAGTATTGAATGTTTTTGATGTTGTCAAGAGTGACTCTGCTACAGTAAAATTGCTCCAGGAAAGGCAAATATCATTACTAATATGGTGGCTTGAGCATAGGATTGCATCTTAGTTTTCACAGCTTCCCTTTGATTTATTGGCCCTTTGGTATTTGTTTGATAATTACAGTATAACTCTCATGTGTCTCAGCCATAACTTGTTTTATCTTTTTTTGCCTTATGTACTCAGGACAATTTTTGTTCCAGGACACATGATTTTGGTTACAATGCGGACACTTGGGATCCACTGAACAGGTATCTCCGTGATAGTCTTTGAGACATTTATCACAAATTCTCTTTCCCCGGCACTTGTTGGCCACATGGCCAAACTTGAAACATGTATAACATTGAAGAGCCTATTCAATAAATGGGTTTACTGGCACAACATAATTTAATTTGATTTCTTTAGGTAATATGGTGCCACTAAATGTCACTTTAACCCAATAAGTATTCATAACCATTCTGTCAACCATTTTTGTTATCCTATAAGCCTCTTGAATCGCAATGGTTTCGCACTTATTCAGCGACTAATTCAGCTGTCGTAATCTCTGGATCAACATTAATTAAACCTACACACAAGACCCTGTTAGCAGGAATGAAAACTTTGTAGTCTTTAAGAGGGGTCAGGAGTCAGATAGAATTCCACCTTTTAATTTGGGGTTTGACCACTAGAGCGCTAGTAGTTTTTCAAATAATTCTTCCTTACCGACCGGCAGCGTGCGTAGGCTCGGCCTTCAGTCTACGGATCGGTATTGTCTAGTGTGATTTACAACACCTAGAATGACGGGTTCACTGTCACTGGCACGGCTTCTCGAACGTCCCGCACACAGGGGACTAAACCCAAAATTCTTGTCAAAACTGTTTGGTATAAAGGCTGATCAAATATGTTGCTACTTCGTCTAAGTCTTATGTCTGGTAATATTTACTAGCAAAAATATTATGCTATAAGAAATACATTAGACATTTATTAATTTCTCCGGTCAACATTTATCTTTGCATTATCAGTTTTGTAGCTGCCGCCTTATATCGATTTAATGAAAATTTCATAAGCTTTAAGAATATCACTTTTCACTATTATAGTCGAGTTTAGCAATTTTCATTAACATAATACAGTATGTGATATATTTTCTAGATATTTTTTACAGTTCAGGACACAGTGCTTGGCATCTGGTTAGCGTATGCTCTAGAATAAATTTTCGCCTCTATTTGGCTTAGTACGGTTATTAGTGTTACATTCTAATATTGTCAACTGAAAGCAAAAATCACTTATTTAATTTTAAAACATTTGTTTTGGTTGTTTTTGTTAATATCTACTTTTATTTATGAGAAATGTTAGTAGTTTCTCGCCTTTCCCAAGTGCCAAGCACCATGAACCGAACTGTTCAGCGGACTTTGTTGCTAGTTAGGATATAAACACTAGTGGCTTGTAGAGGATAACTTCTAACCTTCTGTTTAGCCTGAATTTTATCGACGGTTAATTGGAAAATTAATTAAATAATGACTCCTTTTGATACAAACCGAGTTAAGTTTTTGCTCATAAGCTCTACGATTATCGAAAGAAAGTGACTGACGGAGCGGCCGCGTGGCAACCGACCATGCTATTTCATAACCTCGTGGAAACATAACCTTCCAATAAACGTTATTTAACATGCCAGTTAAATTTTGTCTTTGACTGTTCATTAGATCTTTAAAATACTACGCTAAGCTGATTTTAGTTAAGAAAATTCCTCTGTTATTTCTGATCCAATTTGTATGCCTGAGGTATCAAAGTATTTGTCCTGGTCCTGTGTGTAGAATATATTTTAAAATTTTACTATATTATACATTTGATTTCATAAGTATTTTTTATATAAGTCTACTTAAAACTGATAACACTTTGATGATCTTCAAATCATATGTTTATGTTGTTTATATTTAAATTATTATTCTAAATATATCTTATTTCAGTTTGCGAGTTCGTCTGACGACGCCAGCGTTGCTGGCGAAAGTTCTCATGAAATATTACAAATTTTAAAAATATTAATGAAGGTTTTAGTTTAAAATTAGTTTATAACCAATATTACGGCTCCTTATTAAAGAATATATCTTTAGTTTTTGAACAAATTGTAACAACAACTTCAATGTCTTCGCTGCGTCCGATGCATAACATTTCAACGCTCAAAGCGATGTAGAAACTAAACTTACTATATTACTGATTTATGTAGATAGATGAATTAATTGCTTGGGACATCTGTTATTGCTAATTAACTGTCCATAGTTTTTAACAGCTGCAATTGGAACAAAATTATTCGACATGTTAATCATACACACAAAACACTTTGAGGGTGGCCTATGTCTTTTGAATGAAAATGTCGAAAAAACCTTTATGCACAGCTACTAAGCTGTGCATAAAGGTTTTTTCAACTAAGCTATGCATAAAGATTTTTTCAACATTTTCATTCAAAAGACATAGGCTACCCTCAAATTTGTTTGCGTGTATGATTAACATGTCGAATAATTTTGTTCCAATTGCAGCTGCTAAACACTATGGACAGTTAATTAGCAATAACAGATGTCACAAGCAATTAATTCATCTATCTACATAAATCAGTAATATAAGTTTAGTTTCTACATCGCTTTGAGCGTTGAAATATGTTATGCATCGGACGCAGCGAAGACATTGAAGTTGTTACAATTTGTTCAAAAACTAAAAAAATATTCTTTAATAAGGAGCCGTAATATTGGTTATAAATTAATTTTAAACTAAAACCCTCATTAATATTTTTAAAATTTGTAATATTTCATGAGGCCTTTCGCCAGCAACGCTGGCGTCGTCAGACGATCTCGCAAACTGAAATAAGATATATTTAGAATAACAATTTAAATATAAACAACATAAACATATGATTTGAAGAACATCAAAGTGTTATCAGTTTTAAGTAGACTTATATGAAAAATACTTATGAAATCAAATGTATAATATAGTAAAATTTTTAAATATATTCTACACAAACTTCTTATACTCTTGTATACTCAATTTAATAACGGAGAATTTGGCATTAGTCCATAGTCATTATTTACTAAATTACTCATTTTATTTATGTTTAAACATTCCCACGGATGCGGTTTAGTTATGAAATAAATTTAGTGGCTTCAAATTGCTCTTTAAAAGAAAGTGATTTATTTAGGTTATTTTATTTATTATACAAATAATTAAAACGCTAATTTTGGATTACTTGTAATAAAACAGGAATCCGCCGCGAAAAATGTAAAGGTGTTATTATAATAAAGCCCCAACATACTTCATATTCAAATATTCATTAAAACGTGACAAAATTATTCGAGTTATTATGTTGAAGCTCTAGCTATTTTTACTGCCATGATGTACGTAGAAACGCTGCCACCAAGTAAAATAATAATTATACTAATTCCTTAAGGAATCTCTTGTGTACAGCAAAACTCGTTTATTTATGAACCGATTTTAATGATTGAGGTGTCAAATTAAAGGGATTTCTCTGTAGAAGTCATGGAATAACTTTTATCTCCCTCAGTTCAATGTGCTTCACCCCATTCGACTTTAAAGTTTCCGTGTTATTCGTATGAGCAATATGTTTAATAGATCATAAATAGATGTAGTTGCAGCAACTATTTTAATCAGCTGTTCATTCCTGAATTCTTTGAGCGAAGCACGGGTAATCAGCTAGTTCTAAGTATTCTTCATGACAGATCTGCATAAATCGGGTATGAAATCAGACTACAGTTTACAAAATTATTAAATTTGAGGTACGAAGTAATTTTGTTCAGGATACCTTCCCGGGTTGGCATAAAAGGGAACGAGTTACCGGATTCTTTTCATAAGAATCCTTTAAATTTAAACAATATTAATAATTCGTTTCTACCTTGTTTCAATTACACAAATTCGTTCGTCACCAAGAAAGCTAATGTACAATGGCAGCGGAGCTCAGGAGAACGGCACTGATGCTTCGCAGAAGAGCGCAGAGAACTCGAAACCGACCGGAGGCTTTGGCCAGGTCGGCAGAGCACAAGACTGCGAAAAAAGCTCTTGCCAGTGCAATTCGCCTGAGCAAGGCTCGCTGCTGGAAGGAGCTGTGCCGGGACGTGGACTCCGATCCATGGGGAAAAGGGTACAAGCTCGTCACGAGAAAGCTCGGGGGAATGGGGGCCAGCAGTGCCTCTATGCCTGCAAGCACGATCACGGCCATCGTCGATGCTCTCTTCCCAAGTCACCCTGTGAGGCGAGAGGAAAGAGTAACGGGGCCGGTGCCTGATGTTCCTTTGTTCACGGAACAGGAGCTCGTGGCAGCGTCGTCTGCCATGCACAACAACAGAGCTCCAGGCCCTGATGGCATTCCGGTTGAGGCTCTGAAGGTTGTGGTGGGAAGTCACCCACATCTGCTGCTGCGCATGTTCAACGCGTGTTTGGCGGCGGGTGTGTTTTCGTCACGATGGAAGACAGCTAGACTGGCGCTCATCAGCAAAGGCAAAGGTGACCCGGAGTCCCCGTCGGCATACAGACCACTCTGTATGTTGGACACGGCGGGTAAACTCTTTGAGAGGTTGCTGAAACCCAGGTTGAGGTTGGCCGTCGAAGCCGCTGGGGACTTGTTCCCCCGGCAGCACGGCTTTCGGAAGGGCCACTCAACCTTGAATGCCGTGGCTGAAGTCCTGGGCGCCGTCCAGCGGGCTGACACGGCCTGCCATCAGGCCAGGCCGATCGTGCTGCTGGTCACCCTGGACGTTAAAAACGCTTTTAACTCGGCCCGTTGGGTGGACATGCTCGAGGAGTTGCAGCGGGACTTCAGGGTACCCGACTATCTCTTGGTCGTGGTACAGGACTACCTGAAGGAGCGCAGGCTGCTATATAGCACAGAAGCAGGGGTCCGTTCCAAAGTGGTCACCGCCGGCGCGGCGCAAGGGTCGATCCTTGGCCCTGACCTTTGGAACGTGGCATATGACGGAGTGCTTCGCCTCGAGATGCCACCACAAGCCTATCTCGTGGGCTACGCAGATGATGTAGCCGCAGTCATCACGGCTCGGAATCCGGAGTTAGCCCAGCTTCGCCTCAACCAGGTGATGTTTCGGGTCAACAGATGGATGAGCGGTCATGGACTTGAGCTGGCGGTCGCCAAGACCGAGATCGTCATGCTCACGCGACGGAGGATCCAAACAGTAATCCCTATGACTGTTGGTGACGTGGAGGTCCAGACGAAGACTGCGGCGAAGTATCTGGGAGTGGTGCTTGACCGCCGCCTCACATGGTGGGAGCACATCCAGGCGGTTTGCAACAAGGCGACGAGGGTTGTTCTGTCGCTCAGCAGATTGATGGGGAATGTCGGAGGCCCGAGGTCCAGCAAGAGGCGACTTCTCATGTCCACCGTCAACGCCACTCTCCTGTACGGCGCAGAAGTGTGGGCGGGTGCCATGAGAGTCAAAAAACACAGCAAGAGAATTCTCTCCGTTCAGCGCAGGGCGGCTCTTAGGGTTGCCTGTGCGTATCGCACTGTGTCTGGACTGGCTGTAATGGTTGTGGCTGGAGTGTTTCCCCTTGATCTGCTCGCCGCTGAGAGGCAGAACATCTTTCACCGTGCTCCTGATCTCGGAAGAGACCAAGCTGCTGTGGAAGCCAGACTCGAAACTCTGCGAGTTTGGCAAGAGCGTTGGAACGGTGGATTGGAAGTGCGATGGACGTTTCGTCTCATCAGAGACATAAGCCCGTGGTTGAGCCGTGCATTTGGGGAAATTGACTTTTTCATGTGTCAATTCCTGACGGGCCACGGGTACTTCAGGGAATACCTTTTCCGCATGGGGAAGGTGAGGTCACCTCAGTGTAGTTACTGCCCGGAGGAGGTGGATGATGCTCATCATACTTTCTTCCGGTGCAGTCGTTTCGCTGAAGACAGGAGGAGGCTCGTCTCTGCTGTCGGCGATCTGTCCCCGGACGTCGTGGTGGGGGCGATGCTTCGAAATGAAGACTCCTGGAGAGCGGTTGCGCTTTTCGTGCAATCCGTTCTTCGGGGAAAGCGAGACGAGGGATGCTTAGGTGACCTCTAAGTTTCCCGAAACGGTGACGTGACCCGTCTGGGCGCAAGACACGCGGGCCAGTGCCGAAGTTGTCCGATAAGGGTTCCGGCCTGGTTTTTCCCCCGCGGCTCCGTAGGAGGTTTAGTGGGTATACCTCGTAAGAGGAGTCCCACACTGTTCCTTTGGGTTCGCGCATTAAGCGTTCCTCCTACGTAAAAAAAAAAAAAAAAAAAAAATGTACAATGGCAAGAGGATTGGGGGACTGCATCAGTTAGGCCTACAGAGGGTAGCAGAGTTTTTGGACTGAAGCCTCAAATTACGACTTTGACTTGGTTTTCAAAATTCAAGACATCAAGATAAAAAATTCAAATCATTTCACGTCTTTGAATCGGTCAATGCATTGTTCCGGAACATCTACACAGACTCAAAATTATAAATTACCCTCTTTGTGAAAGTGTTGGGAAAAAAGCGCCAAGCGAAATAAGCGACAATTGCGAATCTGCACATGTGAGGTCAACACTTCAATGAAGTTAGTAAAGTGACCATCACGGAATTTTACATGCGCCTGAGAGGGCAAAACTTGCTCAGACATACTGGTTTCCATCACACTTTATCCAAGTTTGGACTGGCTAAATGATTGACAGACATTTATGATTGAAATTTGTTTATATTTTATGAACAATAGCAGTTTCCGGCGTGCGTTGCTCAGTAAGCTGTATACAATCTGGAGAGACTATTGCCTTGCAGTTATGACAAAAAACCGTGCCGTGTTTGAAAAGTAGCTGGAAGCACGATATCTCCCGTTTACAGTACCAACATAGCAAAACGAACAACATATACAAGGTGCCATTATCGTAAAAAATTTGTAAAAAAAAACACAGCATAGCAGCAAGGACAGATGTTACGGACATTAAATGATTAATGACTAAAAATTGTCATGTTGGGTCATGTAAATTCAAAAATATGAGGAGAAAATTTACTCGATTTCGAGCGGTAGTTACTACTAGTGATAATGGTTTCAAAATGAGAATCAAATCTGCCGCGCGAAATCGGTTGCGGAAGCGGGATCTTTGGTCGGTAAGCGACGTTGCTGCCATCTATCGGGGCGACAGCGAACCAGTTGCAGTTTGTGGGCCTACTTGTTTTGTAAGACTTCAAAAAAGGCTTATTTTGGAACAGTTTCACATTTTAAAACAAAAAAACACTCAGGCCAAACATTAACAATAACGTAACTGTTATTATGACGTTTTCAAATTTAATTTATATAAAACGTATAGTTTTATAAATTGTTTCAAAAGTACACAACTTCTTATGGGAAAAAAGGAAGTTGATTTTCATATTTTAGATGTTATTTTTGAAAAATACTACATTTTGATTATAAGATCATACGGCTAACAACTATAAGATTGTTTGGCCTGCGATCATTTTTGCATTTAAAGGTGGGCAGACAGTAAAATAAAACATTTATAGCAGCGCCCCATGTTAAATACGACCGGAGCCGGCGGCTGGTGGAGCTAGGTCTGGCCCCCTCTTAAGATAAGGAGAACTTACTAGTCTTTTTGCTGCTAAATAAGTTTTACATTCGACTGAAATTTACCTATCAATTCTAGAAATTTATTTAACATCAGAGTGATGCTGACTGACTACTTTTCCTACTTTAAAGGCATTTACATTTTCTTGACACTTAGTCAAGAAACAACTACTTCATAAGGCCCTATACTAAAAACATCATACAGGTTCACTTTCTCGAATAAATCAACCCGTTCTTTCTTACTTTGGGGAGAAATAGCCTGATTATGATGATTCCCTTTGGATTTATCATGAACAAATAACTTTGGTTTCTCATAAGAATGATCGTGATGAACGTCAGAGAAGTTCATTTCAATTGTTTTAGACCTACGCCTTACTTTAACATTTTCAAAATTGGAATCATCTTCCAAAACATCCTCTTAAACGTCTTCATCATGGAACTGTAATACATTGTCCATTTCTTTCCCTTCCTTTGTAGGAGGGCTAATAGTTATTTCAGATTCATTAATCGAAAATCATTTTTAATTAATTCAGAATCCATATCATATATTTGATCTGGAGCTCTCTTGCCTAGACATTACCAGTTTAAATCTCTAAACTGTTATTCAAATGTAAATCACCAAATTCTTTAATACCTCGAAAATGTAAACAAAATGTGTAAATGTAAACAAACTAAACAAGTTTTTAACTAGTTAAAAACACATAAAAGGCTCACAAAGTCATTATTATTCACATCCAAGAATTCACATTTTTCTTAATACACGTAACAAAATATATAAAAAATACTAAAAAACTTAAATTGAAAGGACAAAAATTAACCCAACTTCACAATCACTCCCACCAGCTGAAAAATGCATGAGAAAGTTAATTTGACAGTTTAATGGATTTTTTTGCAGCTGTTATGATTTTTTTAAATTTGAAACACCATAAGCCCAATTTCAAAATTTTCAAAGTAAAAGTTAGAGATTTTACAATTTTAAAGGGTAACTTTTGGCAGTTTTACCGGGAGTTTCGAAGTACAAACTAAGTGCATGATAAATTTCACGTTTATAGTTCGTCTGGAGGTGGTCCAGAATTCGTATACGTGAGTCAGTTACACATCAGGCCGAATAGTATGTTAGATTTATTAGTATAATTTATAAAACTTGGTATATGGCTTTACTTTCTAGCAAACTACTGAGATTTGCATTTAAAAATGCCTATTTGCCAAATATTTGAGGATATGGTTAACGACTATTGTTTTGTTATTAACATAACGTAATATTAAATGAATGTAACCATGAAAACGTTTAAGAAATAATTAATATATACGTTTAACTGTGTCAGTGTGTTTAACCATACAAACTTTACCATTTAAATTATACCTACTCTAAAAATGAAAAACAATGCGTAATATTTTCACCGATTAGATTTTTGTAGGAAACTCAGAACGGCAGTAAACGTGAAAAGAAACATTGCTGTTTCTGTTTGTGTTTCCAAACCACTCGACTATCCATCTCTCGACAGCATACGTCAACGTCACGGGCACGCGTCTGCTCCGGGCCTGCAATGAAAAAGTCAAGACATACGATACGGGGATTGTTTATTGCCAGAAAAACCGCAGTGAGAGCAGGTACACAACGCTTTAGATAATATTCAGCGAAAAAATACCCGTTTGTTTTTAGCTCGACTAAACATATTTGTAACGTTTTATTATTATTTTGGTTTATGAGATGAACATAATAATAATACGTGCAACACATACATACTAATTAAATACAATTTTTTAAGACATACGGTGTAGTGGAAAAGTCCTGGAATGGTTTAATATTTGTTGCATTATTATAGCTAAATCATGATTTATATATTTAAATTTGTATGATGAATTTTGTCTATGTTTGTGTTTTATAGTGGTCACTGCAGAAATGTTTCAATCCAGTTTTGTTCCCCATTTTCATTTTGTTGCTGTAATGGTTTTCTAAATATGTTTGTTTTGAAGAGAAACAAAATATATTATTATTTATTATTAAAACCTATAAATAATAATCATAAAAATATACCTTTCCAAGAAACAATGAGATTTGTCATCACATCACGGGGAGTAAGAAGAAAATCTTAAATTACAGCATAGTGTCGAGATGTATATTAAATTAAAGGAAATAACCTAATTTGGAATTAGGAAAATATGTCGCAAATTTTATCTAGAATGGATTTCTGAGTCGGAAATGGCAGTCGAAGTCTACATTTAAATTACTACAAATGAATTTTAAAATTAATTGTTACCTTGCTCCTAAACTCTGCCTCGTCTGATTTTATTAGCGAATTTCCTTTGGAAAGTGAACTATTAGCATGACCCGCACGGTGAAACTTAAGCCCGGACCACCATAGAAGTTCCTAACGTGACCCCCTGAACACGTTTTGGGGGGTCGTTCAAAATTATATATATATATATATATATATGTGTGTGTGTATGCACTCTAGCGGCCGAATGTTTTGTCCGATTTACTTCAAAATTGGTAGGGACTCTAAACCCATTTTTTTGGAGATTAATCTTTCAAATTTCGAGTTTTTGGGCCCAAAAAGGTTCAGAAAAGCCCCAGATGTAAAATTAATGCATGTAAAAAGATGGGAATTAGAAAGGCGAAAGTTTTAAGCCCTCTCTTGTCATTCTAGCATAAATATTTACCGAGTTATTAAAGAAAATGTGTATCGGCTAAACACAGTACGTTGTCTTATGGGGGTTTTACACTAGAAAAGCCTGTTATTCCTTTGTTAGAGTACTTTTATTACCCCCAGCAACCTCACGCCTACTTTGAAGCCTGACTGGACCTTCTCCTGACCTTATAATGCGCAAAATTGTATTCCCAGCTTTGCAAGTAAATGAAACCAGGAGTATCAGAACAGCCAAAAAATCATTGTTTTCAGATTTCAATAAAAATTGGACTAATGTATGTTTTTACACTGATTTTGAGTTTTAAAAGGTTTTATGTGCACTTCCCTCACGTCAGCGTGCTGCGTGCAAACTAGTTTACTATTTTCATGCTTTTAAAGGTGAAAAATCGCTTAACAAATTCAAAAAGTTATGTAAATAATATAGATTATTAATTTTCGGGACTAAAATATAGCGTAAATTCTTCAACTCATGCCTTAATTTTGTAACATTTGTAAGTTAACTAAATTTAGTTTGTGTACCCAGACTATCCTCTCAATAACGACAACGAAAGTATTAACGAAGTTTTTTTTCCATTATATAGTCTCCAAAAGTTGTTCTTTGTATACTTACCGAATCGGTGGAGAATTCTCTAATGCTGTTTAATCGAATTTTATAAGTCATCTACTCATTAATCAAAATATAAATTAAAAATAAAATTCATATTTATTATTAAACCATTATCAGCCGAAACCCCAAATTTTTCGAGTACTAGCGTACCAACATGTTATTTTATTCAATTAATTGAAAACCCAATTTCTCTAAATACCAAATTCTCTTGGTTAGTAACCAAACCGAAAATTAAAATTGGAGAAACGAACACAACCCCCTCCTGAACCCATCGAGGTAAAACTACTGGAGAGATCGCTAAGTGAGCTAAAAACGGTCCGCGTAGGTCTGTGCGGAACAGAAATGGTGGGCCACTGTGTGCTCAGAGCTGTTTCTGGCGTTGAACGCGCTGTCGTTTACACGCTCCTGGACTTCACTGCCATGTTTGAATTGTAATGAAATGTATATATCCTTTGTGTACGTGAACTACGGAATCCGAAAGTATAAATATTGTTTTATTTTACCGTTTTTTAATATTTTTAATAATTAAAAACTCTTACGTGTTATTAAAGAGGGACATGAAAAAGTTACTCAGCGAGGAAGTTTTTTATTTTTAGGTTAGAAACAAACTTCCAGCGGGAAAGTTGTAGATAATTAGTTTCTCTAGAACTTTTATTTCAAACATTTTTCGGTAAAGTTGTTGGTTTGCCTACAATTCGTTTGGAAAGATGCTGAAACTTTTCGCCGCGCTCTATCCAAGACGTGCCACGCGCCGCGCCGCGCCTCGGTGATGCTGTGTTACAACATGGTCTAGTTTTTTGATAAAATACATAGTTATACAACTTTTGTTTTAGTCGTATTTTGCTAAGTAATCTTACAACATTCTACAATTCAACTGTAATGTGTAATGTAACAGTTAATCAGTAAATAAAAATTAATTTTGAGAAAAATCATTTCATTTAATCCTATGCCTTCCAAAATACTCTTAAAACTGACTAATGCTACGGATACATTTATACTATACCCCATTATTATACTGTACTTGTATCGTCTCTTAAATAAATCATAATCAATTGTTATCATACACTGAAGATAATTTTTTGTTATTCAATAGCGAAATGTTGTATTAATGCAACATTATGTAATCGTTCCTAATATTATACGTGGACGGGTGACCGAACCATGTTGGTAATTAATGTTTATTAAGAATACATTTGCTATTAAAAAGTATTTGTCTTGGTATTCATTCATCAACAAAATTTTATGATATAGGCCAATTAACTTTCATACAATCTACAACTTTTGGCGAACGTCGAAGTTTATATGCTAAAATTCAAAGTTTCACTAGTCCAAAGAACGATATTACTGCTCATAAAAAATTCATTCCAGTACCAAAAACTTCAAAACATCATTATTGAACAACACCTAAAGCCTAGTGGATCGTACATAAATTTATATGACTGGAAATATGAAAGAATCAGCCATCAAGGAGATTATTTTACAAAACTCCCAACTTTCTGTTATTTTTACGCAACTAACCCTGGTCGAATATATTTACTTTCGGTATTAAAAATTCGAGAAACTATTCAGGAATACGGATCAGAAGACCATTCAACCATAAAAAATGTTCCCTGGCTGCAAATTCAATTCAAGTGAGCGCGCGTCGTGTTTTTCCCTATATCCCCCATGCTAAGCGCTGCCGCGGTAGCCCACCATTTGCGGCGCGACCTCGAACGCGGCCGGACCGAAATTTGGTTCGCTTCACCACGGGCGCGAGCGGTCCAGTAGTTTTAAGTCTTTGCCTGAACCAAAGAGTTGGATTATAATTTGGGTAATCAAATTATAAATTTGTTTCAAGTCCCGGAGACGTCGAAAGCATTACTCCCTAAAAACTGAAGTAGTGACACCTAACCTAAAAATGTTAATTTATGTCATTGCAACTCCCGCCTGCTAGAAAAGGGACGTAAAACTAACACAACCTAAGCGTGACAGCGAGCTGTAATCCGGTATTCCGAATAATACGTACGTACCACAGTAAGTCCAAAATAGTAGCCTACCCATTTTTTTAAATTTTTAAAGTATTATATGCTTATTATTTAAACTACTCCTTTTTTGTAATAAGATAGTGTTTTATAAAAAAAAAACTCCTAAACATTACACATTAAACAGTGTTATTTATTTGTTGGACATATGCTTTTACTAACTCTTGCTTTTGCTAAGTTAAACTGTGAGATCAGTTAGCTACAGGTAGTTAATGCGTATACACTGTAATATTGTAAATAGGTTTAGATGGATTTAACTTAATCTAATGACAAACAAGTAGCATTAGAATAATCAGTGTTACATAGGCTATACCTTGTGAAGTCCTTTTACAACTTATTGTTATCTTTTTTTCAAATTCTAATTTTTCGACAGGGTACTATGAAACACTTCTTGGCAATCAGTATAGTCCGAATTAGTTGTGTTAGCTGTAAGGAAAGCTGCATTAACCTGCCTGCGCTGATTATCTTTACTATTTTTTATATTGTTTATACATCCTTGGCAGTTTTGGCCAGACATTCTCGGGATTTTATGTCCTAAAATAGGAAATTAAAAATAAATTAAAATAATTTTGAAACTTCCTTTAGCCTAGCAACGATTTAAAACCTCATAGAAAATTTCCTCCGGATCGCCATCGCATCGGTGTGAGGATTTTCAAGACGCGATGACGACCTTCTAAATTTGATGATTTTATGCCCTGCTTGAAAATAACCCAATTACTAGTACCGAAACCAGTCGCAATGTATTGGAAAAGTTGGAATCACTTTACAGTTAAGGTGCCTAGCTTAAACCTTTGGGTTTTTTTAAATCAGTGGTAGTGCTGATCAGTAATACAGTTAACTCAGTATACATAATTACAACTATGAATAGGCTACATACATTACTTACTGTTAACATACATACATAAATACACGTTTCTGTAAAATAAACTCGTTTTAGGTTTGTTTCACCCTCTTTGTGCTTTCTAAACACCTTCTCTAAAGTGTCCTCATCTATTTCCTTCTTGTTCAACGAAAGCCTTCCCTCAACAAATTGCTGTTACGTGGCAGGCTCACGTTATCTTAACACAACTAATTTTGGATTTAATTTTCTGCTTTTCCCTCAATAAATAAGAAAATGAGTATCCTACTGGTAATTTAACAGAAAAAATATATACAATAAATGTTGATCGGAGAGCATCTAAACATCTTACTAGTAATAGTGAATTCAATGAAAATCTACAAAAACTATCCAGTTTAATCATTTGTGCACCTTAACACCTTAGTACTTCAAGTTAAACATTCTCAGGTTATACAAAAAGTACCCCACTTTTGTACTGGCCTGCTCCTAATCCACAGGTCAGTTTTCCATAGGACTATAGCCCAGGCACGTTAGAGAACCAGTAAAAGTCTAACCTCACTTATCTGAGATCAAAAGGAAATCTTGAAAGTGTTTTGTTGGCACTCAAGGGAGTTTGATTTCTAGACTTTATATAAGAGAGTTCAGTGGAAATAGATTAAAACTAGTGGCTTGAAGGGGCCATTGCCCCTAACCTTGATCTGCTCTACTTCTGATTTACTTTTACTCTTTAGGTGCTGAGGAAAAATAAACAATATAAGTAGGAACACATGTCAGTTTGTAAACAAAGTAGAGACTTAATCACATGTTTTAATGTAAGCAAATCAGAAGTTTTTAGACCTCATGCTTTTCTTATGGGTGATTGTTACGTTATCATCCGTTTGCTGGTAACTTTCTAGAAATAATGCTATTTTTACCGAGAACCTGGGATCGAGACCTTTAATTTGAGTCGTCTCCCATCATCCGACGATTTGCCAAACTTACACAATTTTTACTTTAAAATTTCGCTTACAGAATTATATATAAAGATTAAAAAGACAAATCTTCAGTTAGAACACCTTCGGATGTTGCGACCCGACTGGTTTTCGAATTCAATCAATTCATTGTCAGGTAGGAGCCATAATGTAGTTAGATAAAGTTCAGCCAGGGTATTGACGATAATAAAACCACTCCCAATACTGAACATAGCTTTTCCAATGTTAAATTCACTTACGACAACATATTGTCTTTACTCAATTTACATTTTTTATCTCCAGACATATTTATAATCAAATTATGGAATGCGACTTAACATTTTTGACTCTTTAAGTTACAATATTTTACATTCATTTCCTTTAATTTCGTGCCATATTTGCCCTTTTTTAGGCCCTCAAGCTAAAAAAGGTTGACAAAAAATAGAACGAACCTGTTAAAAAGTTTACCTAAAGGAAGGGACCGACCAAATTTTAAGTAAGTTGGACACAAAAAGCTTTCTTTAGAGTAACAACACGTTTTGTGACCCCCTCCCATCACCAAAAAAAACTGTTCAGGGGATCGATCAATAGGAAATCATATTGTGGTCTCAGACAAAAATATCGTGCGGTCCATGCTAAAAATGTCATTAAATGCATAATTTAATCAAAAACTCATATTCATTAATGCTTGGTATAGGAAAACCCATTATTTTTGCAAGAACCTAAAATACTATTTTTTTAGAACATTTTGTTTCGATGATCTTTTTATAATTTTCGAGAGTTAGTATGTTTATTTAAGTAATAAGAAACGAAAAAACACCAAATGTTGATACGAATTGAAATAAACCACTTAAATGTGTTAGGACTGTCATTTAATAATAGATTGCTTTACACAAGTCGGAACTCACGTACTACATATAACGAGTACAATCAAATAAATAGCATAGTAAATCTTTCTGAAGGCAAATAATTGAGAGTTTTTATTTGTTGAATCCCCAGTATCTGATGGTCGTTAGCACAAAACATGAAATGTTGGACTGACAATTTAGTCATCCAAAAATAAACCACTTGATAATCTTTATGTATAAGCGAGATTTTTAAGTCAAAATTGTGAGAGTTTGGCAAATTGACGGATGACGGGAAACGGCTCAAATTAAAGGTCTTGATTCCTGATACTCGGGAAAAAAGGAGTTTTTCTTAAAAGTTGCCACCGAACAAGAAATAACGTAAAACGTCCCCCATTAGAAAAGCAAGGAGATTTAAAAACGTCTGCATTTGTTTACATTAAAACATCTGATCCTACTTATAATATTACTAGCTGTTACCCGCAGGCTTCGCCCCGCGAATTATTTATAAAATACTGTGATAGTTTTGTGTGCTGCATTCTGTGGTTAGCCTGTGGAACTACTACGAATCAAGATCAGCTGTTTATATTTTCATCAGCTCAAACAAAAATGAATGTTCATTAGGAATACATCGGAACTTTGAACCCCCGAGGGGCATAGCCCTAGTGGAGTTTCAAAATAAAAATAGACCCATGTCCATCTCTGGTATATTGGCTCTATTCCTGCAAAATTTCAGCTCAATCGGTCCAGTAGTTTTCACGTGATGGAACTTCAGAGTTACGCACAAACATCCATACTTTTACATTTATAATATTAGTATGATATTTTCTTGAGGATGAAAATCAGACGTGGCAGAGTATTGGTGAAAGGTTAGGGGCTTTGGTCCCTTCAAGCCACTAGTTTACATATCATCCTTCAGCATTTAATCCTTGTATCTCTTAAACTGCTCTTTTTGGTGTTTATGCATTGCATATCGTTCTTTGTGGGATAAATTAAGGGTGCACAACATACTTAAATGTAATATATCCGCGTGCAAAATAATTTATGCGGCAATGATTAAATTCAGTGGCTTTGTCCTCAGAAAATATACGGTACAACAGTGGAGATGCTCGAGACTTCAAGAGACCCTCCAAGATTTATAGCCTTTGAACTAAAACTTACCCTTTGTCAAGAGTTTAGTTGAAATAACTTTAAACTCCTCAATTCACGAATTAGAAGCAGTTTAAGTGTCAACAGTAAGATGTATTAGGGGCATTTTGTTTCGTAGAAATGCACCTAAAACTCCATTTAAAGTTTGTAATTAATTTTAACACGCATTGTTATATACTGTGAGATTATTGTTTTACCTGATTGAAAGCAAGTTATAATAACTAATATTAATTTGTTGGACATATATGTAATGGTAAAAATGCAAAATATCTTTGCCTAAGTTATCCTTTATCAGTTAATAGAGGGAATAGAAGCAATTATTAATTATAATATTTTTTTATTAGTCATTTGGTTAAATGTCACTCCACTCCTCAAAAGTAGGTTGAAATGTTTGTGTAGTATTGTGTGAAATTAGTTAAGAAGTGAACCAACATGTGTTTGAAAGGTTTTGGAGGTGGAATGTACTGGCTGAAAGCCATTTAATAAAAAGGTCATGAAATGTATTTGAATATTTATTGTAATAAAAAGTTTTCAATCTATATCTATAATAGGCAAAGCCCTCACCGACTCACTCATCACGAATTCTCCTACTTCCCATTTATCTAGACAGTTGAAAGTTTGTACACTGATTCTTTAGGCAAAAAAGGAAAACTAAATGGTTTTCATCCTGATCTGACCTTAGGGCTCCGCCAGAGACCATGACAAAGTTTCCATGTATTCCTTAAGGGCATTCATTATTGTTTGAGTTGATGGAAATACAAACAGCTGTTCTTGATTCGTAGTAGATCCACGGGCTAACCACAGAATGCAGCACACAAAACTATCATAATTTGTATAAATCATTTGCGAGACAAAGCCTGTGGGCAACGACTGGTTGTTAGTAAAAATAACTTCCGGAAACAATTGACAGCAATTATTTACAGTTACGAACAAGATATCTGTGTGTAATAAAATTAAAAATTTATGATAGAAAATACAAGTTCACCTAAAAGAATTTGGTCGGAAATTCCTTCAAAAGATAAATCTGCAAAGCTCTCTTTTTTTACTATTTACTTGAAAAATATTTAAATTAAATACACCATTATGAACATAATTAGGTCACTAATATTTATACAATTTTTGAATTGTTGATAGGTATTTTAAAATGCGAAATTCATCTTTTCTGATCTCAAATAAAATGTGCAATTGGAATATACTGTTTCGTAAGTAAGGTTTTTAGTATAAAGATTAATTTAGTGATAAAATATATAGAAAAATTCAGGATTTGTTGTTATAGATCCGTTAAGAGTAATAAAATATAACGTTAAATTGAAGATACATCAGTCGGAAAGACAATTAGGTTTTTCCAGTATACTTTAACTAGAATTAGTGTTTCTAAACCAGCATATCAGGCTTTTTACAGGGAAAGTCTCGTAAACGGAAATGTAAATCACCATAATGGAGGCAATAAGTGTGCCAGCGACTCGTTCACGGCCTTGTTATCATCACTTGAACCGCCAAGTTGCGATGGTAATGCGCCTATAGCGAGAGGTTCTCACCAACTAAACTTTCTCGAAGATGAGTATGCGAAAAACAACAAGGAATTATCCTCTACCTTTATAAAATACAATATCTGGAAGAAAATACTTCACTGTTCTTACGAACTTAAACACGTTTGACTGAATTTCTCTATCTTGGAGAATCTATTATCGTAGGTGGTGACATGGTAAGACCTAAGCCCGAGACTATGATAACTTTTGTTTTGAGGTCCCCAGATGCACAAATTCCCACTCATTTATAGTTATTAAATATATGTTTTCTGGCTGTTAACGTGATAACTTTTGCAACAAATAATCCGATTTAGAATAAATTTGTCCCAAATAAGTAAAGTAACATTTATGACTTTGAGTCCGAAGACCTGAAAGATTGGATCATGATAGTTTTATAAGTGTTTTAAATTTCTCAAAAATCAGCTTTGTTACTGTAAACAATTGGTTTTCACTACTTTATTGAGCTTTAAAACAATAATTTAGTAAACTAAGTCACCTAGGTTGGTGAAAAGTTTAATTTAATTTAACATGGAAAATCCTATGATCCTACCTTGATAGAATGACTATTCTACATTCGTGTGTGTGTGTGTGTGTGTGTGTGTGCGTGTGTGTGTGTGTGTGTACATTCGTGTGTACGCTCGTTGACCAGTGTCATTCTTTTAAATAATAAATACAATTTTATGACTCGCCTATTTATGACTATATTTCTATGAAACTTGGTCTAAGGCTTAAATTGGTTGTAGTAAATTAATTTTCGCCTAAAATCACGCTTTTTGAGAATCCTTATCGCAGTATTCATGCATAGTTAGTCTAGTGTAAGTCTTTGGCAGAACTGATCAAATGGCATATTTTACTTTTTTATGAATATATAGTTTGGAAAAAACTATAATGTGGTTCCATGTGCTTAATAAGTACATAATTTTAAATTCTCAGGTTTACTGCGACGGGATACTGCCTCTTACAACAACTTATTATTTTTCTTAAAAATTTTCATATATCAGGTCCTTTTAAAGCCCAAAAAACGTTGTATCAATCTCAGCTAGTTAAACTAACTCAATGGTTCAACATTCACAGCTTACCAGATACACCAAAATTCATAACAATTACACTACCTGAAAATGCGCAAATATGGGAGATCATACACACTAATGAGTTTTTCCAATTGTGTTTTTTACTCTAACCTTGATTACGCCACGTGAATTCTCATAAATATTGCAAATATGGCTGTGAGTGCAACGCAGTACAATATGGAGGCTGTTTTGCCCGAAAGGAACACGTGCCCACGACGAGCAGGGACTCGGCTAGACTCAGAGCGACAAATGTGGACCCAGCTGCTGCGACGAGCTCAACAAACACTCCGTCAAATGTGGTATTTATATAAGAACAAAGCGGACCTTTATTTAAAACAAAGATAAAAGATCTTCCTGTACTAATACCTATCCTTATGCGCTTTAAAAGGTCTACAGTATGGGTAACAGCTTTCGTAAATATTCCAATTTATTTTCATCCGATGAGCTGTTCAGCTCTTTGATCCCGAGTATTTAACACTTCTGTGATTCATTTTCCACATACAAACTAACTCTTTTATATACCGGAAAATGCACGTCGCACTCAATCTTTTCGTTTAAATAAATTACCAATCAACATTAGTAGTGGAAATATGGCGGTTTATTGCCTATTTTAGTATGTTCAGCCCATAAGACTAACATGGTGGGCATCTTTTAGCTACTGATTAAAATATTCTGCCCACGGATTATCTTCACATTCTTGTTACAATACACGTCCCATTTGACCAAGCCATTTGACATATAATAAATCACCCTTCCTCCTAATTACCTTATCTATCAAATACATATCTTTATATTTAGTTTTTTAACAATTATTCTGTATAAAATCCTCCCTTAATTATATTGCCGTTTTCATCTTTCAAAATATTAGTCACCGGCTTTGTTTTCTTAACTTTTGCTATTATAAACCATTCTCCTGTCCAGTTTGGGGTATAGCCTTTACTAAATATATGTTTATGATTGGAAATTCGTACACTATCACCCTCCTTATATCTTGGATTTTGAACTACTACTTTAGATGTCAAACTTTCGTGTACATCTTTGGAGTTCTTAGCATTTGATTGGTTAGGCTTCATCCCTATGGACCTATGTGCATTATTATTATATATATATATTTATTAATTAATGCGGACGGTGTATCAGAGACCCGAAACTCTGAAATATTTGGGTGTAGATAGTAGACGGACAATATATAGTAATGGTTGTTAATAACAAAATAATAATTAGATTTATTAATGTTTAATTTTATTAGCACGATAGGCTAAATATGCCACTTCAGGTGTCATTTGATTCCTTAAAAACCTTACATCATGGTTTTTCACATGCAGTAGTAAAACAATGTTTATTTTGCTATAATTATCTCAATAAAAAAACAATCATTTTGCGTAATATTTGCAAATAAATGAGGAAAGAAAGAACACTTAGAAATAAAATAAACAAGATATCAAATAAAAAGTAAGATCATAAAATCTACTCCAATTTTGTTATCTAAATTAATTAATGGAGTATGAAGAGAATTAGTATGAAGAAACGATAATAAAGGAAAGGATGAAATAATACAGGATGGAAATATACCCCCGTTGCAGCAAACCTGCATTCTTAGCAAATTACAATTGGTAATTCACTACGTCATGAAGCAACTGACCAACTTCAAACAAAGCATATTCATAAATAAGTGAGATGTGACATTTGATTTATTCCCCATGAGAAAACAATAGGACTGGGTATGCAGGTTTGCTGCATCAAAGACAAGACCAATCGGGGTTTTATGCAAATGCCAATGGATCACTACCAGATGAAGCAACACACAAAGTTTAACCAATTTATGTTCGTAAACAAGGATGATATAACTATTTTTTCTCCATTAGAATAACATTATAGTTGCTGAGTTCACAGGTTTTCTGCCATGGGGACCACAACAAATTGGTTTTGTATTCAAATATCAGTAAGTAATCCACACCATATGAATCTGCATACGAAGTTTCATTAATATATTTTAATTAATAAGCGATATATAAAATGTTAATTATTCTCCATTAGATTAACATTGAATAACGTACTGTGTTTAGCACTTTCAATATCTCAGTAACCAGTTGACGTAGAGCGATGATCAAAATACTAAATGGTTTGTTTTTCTAAGCTGAATTCAATAGTGTAAATAAAAGTTTGGTTTTAAAAATAATTATTCAAATAATGTAAAAATCTTGAGCTTGTATAATCGCAGACAGGTCTCTAACCGCGGTCATGCATTGTGCTAGTACAATCGCAGGCAGGTCTCTAACCGCGGTCGTATACTGCGCTAGTACGATCGCAGACAGACTTCCGGCCGCGGTCGTATCTTGTAATTGTAAATCGCAGACAGGTCTCTAACCGCGGTCGTATATTGCGCTAGTAAGATCGTAGTCAGGTCTCTGACTGCGGTCGTATATTGTGCTGGTAAAATCGCATTCAGGGTTGAATCTTGAGCTAGTACTATATCTGACAAGCCTCTAACCGCGGTCGTATCCCGCGTAAGTACAATAGGAGTTAGATCTCTAACCGCAGTCGTATATTGGGCTAATACGATCGCAGACAGGTTTCTAATCGAGGTCGCATATTGCCCTAGTACCATCACAGACCGGCCTCTACCCGCGGTCGTATATTGCGCTAGTACGATTGCAGACGGACTTCCAACCGCTGACGTATCTTTCGATGATACAATCGCAGATAGGCCTCGAACCGCGATCGTATCTTGTGCTAGTACGATCGCACACAGGCCTCTAACCGCATTCGTATCCTGCATAAGTACAAACGCAGTCATGTCTCTAACCGGAGTCGTATATTGTGCTAGTAAAATCGCAAACAGGGTTGAATCTTGAGCTAGTTGAATCACTGACAGGCATCTAAACTCGGTCGTAACTTGTACAAGTACGGTAGGAGTCAGGTCTCTAACCGCGGTCGTATATGGGGTTAGTACGTTCGCAGACAGATTTCTAATCGTGGTCGTATATTGTGCTAGTAATATCGCAGGCAGGACTCTCTAACAGCGGACGTATATTGCGCTACTACGATCGCAGACAGACTTCCAACCACGGTCGTATCTTGTGCTAGTACGATCGCAGACAGGCCTCTAACCAAGGTCGTATTTTGTGCTAGTAAGATCGCAGATAGGGTTGAATTTTTATCTAGTACGATTGAAGACGGGCCTCTAACCGCGGTCGTACATTGCGCTAATACGATCGCAGACAGACTTCCAACCGTGGTCCTATCTTGTGCTAGTACGACCGCAGACTGGACTTTTACAGCGGTCGTATATTGCGGTAGTACGATAGCAGACAGGCCTCTAACCACGTTCGTATTGTGCGTAAGAACGATCGCAGTCAGAACTCTAACTGCGGTCGTATATGTTGCCAGTAAAATGCAGACAGGGTTGAATCTTGAGCCAGTACTATCGCAGACAGGTCTCTAACCACTGTCGTATCATGCGTAAGTACGATCGCAGTCAGGTCTCTATCCGCGGTCGTATATTGCGCTGGTACGATCGCAGACAGGTCTCTCACTGAGGTCGTATATTGCGCTAATACGATCGCAGACCAACCTCTACCAGTGGTCGTATATTGCGATAAAACGATCGCAGAAGGACTTCCAACTGCGGACGTATCTTTCGCTATTTCAATCTCAGATAGGCCTCAAACCACGATCGAGTCTTGCTTTAGTATTATAGGACACAGGTTTCTAACCGCGGTCCTATATTGGGCTAGGACGATCGCAGAAAGGTGTCTAATTGCGGTCGAAAATTGTGCTAATAATATCGCAGTCAGGTCTCTAACCACTGTCGTATATTGCGCTAGTACGGTCGCAGACAGTCTTCCAACCGCGGTCGTATCTTGTGCTAGTACTACCGGTGACAGGCCTCTAACTGCGGTCGTATCCTGTGTAAGTAAGATTGCAGTCAGGTTACTATCCGCAGTCGTATATTGTGCTAGTTCGATCGAAGACAGGTCATTTACCGCGGTCTTATCTTGTGCTAGAGTGATCGCAGACATTTCTCTAACCACGGCCGTATCATGTGCTAGTAACTGCACATTTGTTAGGCCTCAAACTGCGATCGTGTCTTGCGCTAGTACGTTCGCAGACAGGCCTCTATCCGCAACCGTTTCCTGCGTTAGTACGATCGCAGTCAATTCTCTAATCACGGCCGTATATTTTGCTAAAAAAATTCCAGGCAGGGTTGAATCTTGAGCTAGTATTATCGCTGACAGGCCCCTAACCGCGGTCGAATCCTGCTTAAGTACGATCGCAGTCAGGTATCTATCGCGGACGTATATTGTGCTAGTACGATCACTGTTAGGTCTCTAACCGCGGTCATATAATATGCTAGTACAATAGCAGACAGGACTCTAACCGCGGATGTATATTGTGCCAGTTCGATCTCAGACAGGTCATTTACCGCGGTAGTATATTGCGCTAGTACGACCGAAAGCAGACTTACTACCACGGTCGTATCTTGTGCTAGAATGATCGCCCTAACCACGGTCGTATCATGTGCTAGAACGATCAAAGACAGGTCTCTAGCCGCGGTCGTAACCTGCGTAAGTACGATCACAGACAGACATCCAACCGCGGTCGTATCTTGTGCTAGTATGATCGCAGACAGGTCTCTATCCGCGGTCGTATCCTCCAGAAGTACGATCGCAGTCAGGTCTTTAACCAATGTCATATATTGAGCTAGTACAATCGCAGACAGGTCTCTTACTGCGGTCGTATATTGCGCTAGTACGATTGCACTCAGGTCTCTGACCGAGGTCTTATATTGCGCTAGTACGATCGCAGACAGACTTCCAACCACGGTCGTTTATTGTGCTTATATAATCGCAGTGAGGTCTCTGACCGAGGTCTTATATTGCGGCTGGTACGATCGCAGACAGACTTCCAACCGCGGTCGTTTATTGTGCTTATTAATCGCAGTCAGGTCTCTGACCGAGGTCTTATATCGCGGCTAGTATGATCGCAGACAGACTTCCAACTGCGGTCGTTTATTGTGCTTATTAATCGCAGTCAGGTCTCTGACCGAGGTCTTATATTGCGGCTGGTACGATCGCAGACAAACTTCCAACCGCGGTCGTTTATTGTGCTTATATAATCGCAGTCAGGTCTCTGACCGAGGTCTTATATTGCGGCTAGTACGATCGCAGACAGACTTCCAACCGCAGTCGTATATTGTGCTAGTACGATCACAGACAGACTTCCAACCGCGGTCGTTTATTGTGCTTATATAATCGCAGTCAGGTCTCTGACCGAGGTCTTATATTGTGGCTAGTACGATCGCAGACAGACTTCCAACCGCGGTCGTTTATTGTGCTTATATAATCGCAGTCAGGTCTCTGACCGAGGTCTTATATTGCGGCTAGTACGATCGCAGACAGACTTCCAACCGCGGTCGTTTATTGTGCTTATATAATCGCAGTCAGGTCTCTGACTGAGGTCTTATATTGCGGCTAGTACGATCGCAGACAGACTTCCAACCGCGGTCGTTTATTGTGCTTATATAATCGCAGTCAGGTCTCTGACCGAGGTCTTATATTGCGGCTAGTACGATCGCAGACAGACTTCCAACCGCGGTCGTTTATTGTGCTTATATAATCACAGTCAGGTCTTTGACCGAGGTCTTATATTGCGGCTAGTACGATCACAGACAGACTTACTACCGCGGTCGTATCTTGCGCTAGTACGATCACAGACAGACTTCCAACCGCGGTCTATTTTGTGCTAGTATGATCGCAGACAGGTCTCTATCCGCGGTCGCATCCTCCAGAAGTACGATCGCAGTCAGGTCTTTAACCAATGTCATATATTGAGCTAGTACAATCGCAGACAGGTCTCTTACTGCGGTCGTATATTGCGCTAGTACGATTGCACTCAGGCCTCTGACCGAGGTCTTATATTGCGCTAGTACGATCGCAGACAGACTTCCAACCACGGTCGTTTATTGTGCTTATATAATCGCAGTCAGGTCTCTGACCGAGGTCTTATATTGCGGCTAGTACGATCGCAGACAGACTTCCAACCGCAGTCGTATATTGTGCTTTTATAATCGCAGACAGGTCTCTAACTGCGGTCGCATATTGGGCTAGTACGATCACAGACAGATTTCTAACCGCGGTCTTATTTTGTGCTAGTAATATTGCAGACAGGACTCTAACCGCGGTCGTATATTGCGCTACAAAGATCGGAGACAGACTTCCAACTGAGTTGTATCATTTGTTAGTACGATTGCAGACAGGTATCTCACCACGGTCGTATCCTCCGTAAGTACGATCGAAGACAGATTTCTAAACGCGGTCGTATATTTCGCTAGTACGATTGCAGAGGAACTTCCAACCGCAAACGTATCCTTCGCTAATGAGTTCGCAGATAGGCCTCGAACCGCGATCGAATCTTGTGCTAGTACGATCACAGACAGGCCTCTAACCGCGGTCGTATATTATGCTAGTACAATCGCAGACAGTATTCCAACCGCGGTCATGTCTTGTGCTAGTATGATCACAGAAAGGCCTCTAACTGCGGTCCTATTTTGCGCTAGTACGATCGATGACAGACCTGCAACCGTGGTCGCATCGTGTGCTGGTACGATCGCAGTCAGGTCTCTAACCGCGGTCGTATCCTGCGTATGTACGTTCGCAGTCAGGATTCTAATCGCGGTCGTATATTGCCATAATCCAATCGCAGACGGACTTCCAACCGCGGATGTATCATTCGCTAATACGATCGCTAATTAGCCTCGAACCGCGATCGTATCTTGCGCTAGTACGATCGCATGTCTCTAACCGCGGTCGTACATTTCGCCATTACAATCGAAGATAGACGTCTAACCGTGGTCGTATATTGCGTTAATACGATCGCAGACAGGTCCTTTACCACGGCCGTATATAGTGTTAATATATTGCAGAAAGGCCTCTTACAAACCGCTGTGATCGCATTCAGGTTACTAACCGCTGTGGTATATTGCACTAGTCACAGACAGGTCTCTAACCACGGTCGTATATTGTGCTAGTACAATCGCAGATAGAACAATTTCAACCATATTTTTGTCCTTCAGAAGAAAGCCATTCCGATATTAGCAACACTCAAATTTAGGGAGTCGTGCGAAGCCTTCCGGGAACGAGGTTTGTTGACTCTGACAGAGCTATACTTCCCAGAAACTGCGATCTACTGTAAATTCAAGGGTGACCCAATGCAGGTCAGAGATGTATACAGCTACGACACAGAAATGTGTATAGAACAGTGCAGCACAGATTAGCTAGTGTGGCACGTATCCCATCTCAGGTTGGTGTTGGCATCTTGCATAAAATCCCTAAGGCATTAGATTAAAAAACTGCGAACAAAAATTCAAATCAAAATTACGACGTTTTTTAGTTTCTAACGTGTTCTACTCGGCGGAAGAGTTCATGGACCACACGGGGGAAATACATCGGCTTGAGGCTTGAAATCATCTTCTCCGTGGGGGGGGGGGAATTCATCTGGCTGCTTCTTTCTTTCTTTCTTTCTTTTGTACAACTCAATGCAGTTATTGTTTTGACGTATGCTATGCAATACATGTATTGTCTTTTAGCAATTTTTTAGGTTTTACTTAGCTAATTACTAATTATTACTATTAGTATTACTAATAGGTCTCTAATAGCGGTTGAATATTGCACTAGTACAATCGCAGACAGGCCTCTAACCGGGGTCGTATATTGTGCTAGTACGATCGCAGACAGGTCCTTTACCACGGCCGTATATAGTGTTAATATATTGCAGAAAGGCCTCTAACCGTGGTCGTGGCCTGCGTAATTACGATACTATTTAGGTCTCTAACCGCGGTCGTATCTTCGTGCGCTAGTACGATCGCGGACGGGCCTCTTACCGCGGTCGTATATTTCGCTAGTACGATCGCAGATAGGCCTCTAACCACGGTCGTATATTGTGCTAGTACGATCGCAGACAGGCCACTATCCGCGGTCGTATATTGTGCTAGTACAATCGCAGACAGGTTTCTAACCCCGGTCGTATACTGCGCTAGAACGATCGTAGACAGGCCTTTATCACGGCCGTATCTTGTGCTAGTACGATCGTAAACAGGCCTCTAACCGCGGTCGTTTTAGCCAAAGAGGTCTCTAACAACGGTCATGTCTTGAGCTAGTACTATTGAAAAATTGACTCTAATTGGGACCGTATCTTGCCAGATTGTTCTCTAACCAGGGTCGTATTTTAGCGAATTTCTCCTATAGGGAAGAAGCTATTACCGTAGGTCTCATGGTAAGACTTAAGCCCGAGACCATGATAACGTTTTGTTTTAGGTCCCCAGATGTCAAATACATTAACTTTATATCTATTTACATATAAATGTGTCCGTGAATGCGATAACTAGAGTTAATAACGTCCGATTTCGATTAAATTTGGCTCAAATGTGTAAAGTGATTTTTATGACTTTCGAAAACTAGAAAAATCGGACCATGGAAAGAGAGGTATATGGAGTTTCAAAATCTTCTAAACATTTTTTTGCATTTTTCACCCTACAATTTTTAGAGCATTCAATTTTTGTTTTGACTATTTTATAGAGCTTAAAAACCATTAATATAGCATTTTGAATCATTAACCTAGGTTAAGTGTTTGCAGAGAAAAAACAAAAAACGTGTTCATAAATTCTTCTATGTTAATCTTGTGGAAAAAGGTTTTTAGCTTTTCTTCAGTTAATTTTACAGTAAACTTGACACTTGGTTTTACCAATCAATTCAGCGCTACAAAACAATCATTATGGTGTTTAAATTTTGATTACACATCCAACCGTTGCAGAGATATTCAAAGTGCTAAACACAGTACGTTGTCCAATGTTATCCTTATGCAGAACAAATAACATTTGATATCTCGATTATTTATTAATGTATATTGACGAAACTTGGTATGTGGCTTCACCTAGTACTGTTATATTGATATTTGCCCAAATATTTTTTTTCGTTGATTATCCCTGTAGCAGCAAACCTGCACACTCAGCCCTAATGTTGTTCTTATGGAGAATAGGTCAAGTTTTATATCTCCCTTAATTATGAACATAAATTAATAAAACGTGGTATGTAGCTTCACCTGGTTGAGTTATATTGATAATTGCATAAAACACATTTCTTATATTTCTTTTTGCAGCTGCGTACTTAGCCCTAATATCATTTCTTATGGAGAATAAATAAAATTCTATAGATCACTTATTTATAAAGGTATTTTTATGAAACTTGGTAAGTGTCGTTATGTGGTAGTGATAAACATATATATGATTTAGAATTTCGCTGAGTTCACAGGTTTGCTGCGATGGGGTTATTTTGCTAGTACGATCGCAATCAGTATATATCTACGATAGTATCTTTCGCTGGTGAGATCGTAGTCCGGTCTGTAACCGCGGTCGTATCTTGCTTGACTGATCTCCCTCCATGGTCGTACCTTGCGCTACTACGATCGCAGTCAGTTCTCTAACCGCGGTCGTATATTGCGCTAGTACGATCACAACCGTGGTCGTATCTTGTGCTACTACAGGCCTTCAATTGTAGTCGTATTAAAGGCTTACTAGCCAGGCAGGCCTATAACCACAGTTGTATTTTAAGCTAATACGATCGCAGTCAGGTCTCTAACCCCGGTCATATATTGCGCTAATACGATCGTAGACAGGCCTTTATCACGGTCGTATCTTGTGCTAGTACGATCGCAGACAGGCCTCTAACAGCGTTTGTTTCTAGCCAAACAGGCCTCTAACCGTGGCCGTATCTTGCCAGATTGTTCTCTAACCACGGTCGTATCTTTCGCTAGTACGACAGCAGACAGGCCTCTAACCGTGATCTTATCTTCCGCTAGTACGATCGCAGAAAGGTCACAATCTGCAGTCGTATCTTTCGCTAGTACGATCTGAAAGGCCTCTAACAACGGTCGTATCTTGGTAGACTGGCCTGAAACCACGGTCGTATCTTAGCCTGGTACGATCGCAATCTGGTCTCTAACCGCGATCGTAACTTGCGCTAGTATGATCGAAGACTAGTCTATTACTGCAATCGTTTATTGTGCCAGTACGATCGCATTCAGGTATCTAATTGTGGTCGTATCTAGCCAACCAGGCATTTTTTCAAAGTTGTTTATTGAGCTATATACACAGCTTGATGTGTAACTGACTCAGGTATACGAATTCTAACCCACTTATAGATGAGCTTATAGCTTGTACCTATAAATCAACGGAAAAATTGCCAAAACGACGATAACTTACATGTTCTTTAGGGCTCCGCCCCAATATGCACGATAAATAATATGCATGATAATGATGAGTGTTCAATTTTAAAAGAACCTGGAGGAGAACATTTGCTCGAGTTCGAGGAGCTGGTCCTATTATTCTGCAGTCATTGCACACACACAACTACGATCACGAAAAAATGCCCGATATCTTTCAGGTTTCTTAACTTGCAGATAACTTTCAAACGTTTTTGTCTCTTTTACCAAAAAGGGTATTACAAATAAAAAAGATAACTATTTGAAATACTAACTACTAAAGATTAGATGAAGTCTTTTAAACACTGTAACACTATATTTTATGTGTCGATATTCATGTACAAAATGTATATTCATGATTAAAGAATATTGACTAATGTCTGTTGAATATTAATTATTTGACCTGAATCCTGCAAACATTTTTGTCGTCAGCACACGTCAATATTAAATATTTGTTATTACCTTGTCTGAGATAAACTGAGAGTTGCATTTCAGATGAGATGCTGTTTCGTTTTTGGACCTTGATTATGTAGAGAAGCAACATTTGTCTCAGCCCTGGAACTTGTTACATTTAAAACTAGCCTCCAACACAAGTTTTAACCAGCTTTGTTGCTCTGGATCGGTTTTCAGTTGAATTGTTTTAGATAACTAACCTAAAGGGTTTAGGAAGTTTGCCTGGTGGCACACATTGGCCCGGTGTGTGACAAACAAAATTCTTTGTAACACAATTCCGTTCCGAGAATATTAGCTTTCATGTAGCAAACGTATGATAGCTATTGGGTTGTATTATAACTTTCTATAAAGCCTAACTATTAGCATGGAGTTGAGGCAAGATCAAACGGTGAGTATGGTTTCCACGGTGACGTTTCAAGTCTGAGCCGGAAATGGTTGGATATTAAAGCAGCCACATAAGTCGGGTGCATGGCATATAAATCGTGATTTAAGCGTGGAGTATAAACCGTGATATACCTAAAATCGGTAAATAAAAGGTAAATATCAGTAATCAGTAATCATACTGAATTCATGTATATTATAATATTATAGCTAATGCTAGTATCGGCTGATTTATATTTCCTATACTTAAAACAGCAATAAACAAATAGACGAGAAACTTTGGGAAGAGCATCAAAACACTAAGTATATAATTGTAATAACATTACTCCATGACACACGTCGCAATTATTTAGATTATACAACAAAATCCAACTACATTACTTTTTATAAAAATTACTACCGTAATAAAAAAATAAAAAAACCTGGATTACTATCTACCAGGGAGCCCAGTTGTCCTACTATTCCTACTTTTTAGTATAAAAGTAGGAATTATCCTACTTTTGGAAAAATTGTCCTACTTTCCAAGCAGTTGTATTTTTTACAGAGCGGGAAAAATATTTAATTTTACGGACAAACATTTTAGCAAACAAAGCTGGAATCCAAAAAGATACTTTTCTTGTAGTTAACAAACAATTTTATTTGATTTAACATCAGAAAATATATTGGCGATATTGAAAGTTAAACTCAACACTCCATCCACTTAATAAGATGAATTTCTCCTTAGTAGTAAAGGAGTTGTTCAGTTAGGTTAGCTTTCAACCAACCAGACACACAGCATAATCCTAATAAAAAGGTTAATAATATTGAGAACTGTTGTGAAAGCCTGAAATCTAGTTTAATAGAATTTACTAATGGCTTTTGATCGTCATCCTTTTCAAGTTCAGAATAATTTAACCCAAGTGTTTTGGTTTTTATAACCCAACTTGCTTGTATTTAATTAAAAACTAAACGGTAACAGGAAACTGACACATACCTTCTCCCTTTTAGCCCAACTGTAATGAATAAATTATCTCTTATTTACTACCATAGAATATGAAGTACGGTAGGAAGATACAGACAATTTTCTAAATAACCTATTTTCAGAAATGTTTACCCAAATCCCTTTTTGGGGGCACTACAGAATCCTTTGCTCTACACACTGGTTTTACGAGGGGAAATACCCCCTCATCCCCCCAGGGCACAACAGGACAACATATTTAGAATATCCTTTGTTGGTCAATGCTATCTTGACCTGCATATCAAGTTTTTAATAAATTGATCAGTAAATGCGAGAGAAATGGTAATTTTTGTATTCCTCATAAGAATAACATGGAACAACACATTTTCTCCGAAAATTTTATTTAGTTTTTTCAGCTTTTTTAAATGGCGGGTAGTGCCATTTTGTTGGAATCTTAAAGCTCTACAAACCACTAAATTTTGATTAAAACCGCTTGAGCCGTTTTTATGTTGATTTTGATTTTTCATGTTTTTTAGTGGTTGGGGGGTAGGGGCAGGCCCACCCAGAGCAATTAACCCAGGCAATTTGCCCAGGCAATTACCCAGGGGCCCGTCCTCTTTTGGGACCCTAGACAGGTGGTTGATTTTTTAAAACTATAATGTACTCTTGGTTATCAGCGGGGCCCGAAGAACAAGAAACAAACTGACTATTGAAACGATAAATATACATATACAAACACACACACACACACACACACACACACAACATATTATGTGATTCTAAATATTGAATCTTAAACATTGAAAGGGGTAGGGTTGGTCCATACTCTCATTTGCCCAGGGGCCCGAAATTTCTCTGAGCAAGCCGGGTTGGAGGGGATAGTAACCCTTAAAAAAAGTCAAAAGAATTTAAAAAACCTTCTGGAGATATTGTGGCACATGGAAACACCTCAAAAAATGTATCACAGACATTATTTAAAAATCACTTTTTTGGGTTCGCTCAGTGAGCACCAAAACAAATATTTCCACTATTAACTCAAATTCAAAAATATTGGCGAAAACAATACTTTTCCATACTCTGTAGGGGGAGAAAGTAAACATAACAATATTTTTAGTAAAATACTATTACAGTTTTCCATTTTTTTTACATCATAAATGAATTGGACATAATAATGGTTGCTCTATTATTATCAGTTCGGGCCTTAACCGGGACTACAAAAAATTACGATTAATTAAAGATTACAAGAGCTATTTGTTTGATGTATTAAAGTTTAATAAAAAATTAATTATTATATTAGTTACGAATTAGGTTTGACTTAAGTATATTTTTCTTGCTGGTGTGTCTCAACTTTGCAAATTCATCCTTCTTTCGTCCTACTTTTGAGGGCTCAAAAATCGCTGTGCTCCCTGGTCTACTATAGTTCAACATTATGTAATAATAACGTTTCTATGTAACTTAAAACCATGTTAAATTACCAAAATAATTCTTACTTTGGACAGGTTCTTAATTTTTATGTTTCGCTTTCATTGATGCAACTCTGCATTAGTTAAGTTCTGGGGTGTTGTTTTGTATAAAGTATGTATTATTCTCAGCATATAAGAACGGTGAGATTAAAAATTATATGCTATTGATTTTAATCCGTGATATTCTTATGTTTATGTACCTATATATAATATGACCATTAAACATATATTTCATTCGTGCAATGTGATTAAGATAAGATAGCTATCTGTTACATCACCATGCTTTAATCCTCCTACATCAAGTTCGGATACAAAATTGTGATTTTTGTATGCCATCACAAACGGCACATCAATTGTTCTTTGTGTGGTTAACGAACCGGCGCTGAAGGCTCTAATGCTGTTTGCCTGCGCCTTGCAAAGTGTTCTACCTCTAAACACTTTCAAGTTTCATAAGAGAAATAATTTTCAATAATACTTCAGAAAGTTTATTCCCATAAAAAATACAACATTGAGTCCCAGCAAATCGTGAATGATATGTCGTTGGGTGTTCATTATTACAATGTTAATACAATAATTAATAAGAAATAAGACTAAAGAAATTCAGTGCTCTAGGCAACGGTGCACAAATTTACATGATGCATACTACCTTCTAATTAAGCATTACAAATAAGTTCATACATCTAATAAAGTAACAAGCAACCCAGCAATATTATGAAAACATATCAACTTAATTAATTATGTAACATGAAAAATGTATAACACTAACTACTTACGTTAGTATTAATATAAGTAAATAAATAAATACAAAATACAAATACTATTTCTCTAAATATAAATAAATAATATCGAATACAATTATTAGCACTCAATTAAAACCTACCCATCCACTAGATTTATAAACAGCTATTTATCTCGCATATAGTTCTGAGCATACTGCTGAACTTATAACACTAGTAATTGCTACCGTATGTAGCATATCCAATTAAAAATGGAGGGTGACAAGAAGATTGACTTGGGGGTAGTATTTACTGGGATTGCTGCTGTTGGGAAGTCCCTAGCCTGCCTGAGTCCTAACCTGTGCTCGTTCTACCAGTACCAAACTGATTTATTTAATTGAGAACAATGCTGGGGTCCAGAAGACGAAGATCTTTTACCCTGACCAGAAAGCTCGCCTAGGCAGCTTTGATTTTACTTAATTTACTGAGAAACATTTACTAAACTAAACCTTCCAAACCAAATTTCTGAAATTGTGTTTAATTCCAAATGGCCTGATGCTGCTAAAAATGATTCCTAAGCTGCTGAAACTATGATCTGAAACTACAACAGACTCCAAAACATTTTCTGGGAGATTTTATTACTTGGAGGAAACGTGGTGAATTAATCCTGTCTAGAAAGGCTGAAGACGCCAAGCGTCCCCAGTCGCAATCATATTTCCTACATTTTCCTGGTGTTGAGGCGAAAGCCTAACGGCCTTCCCCTTCGTAAATAAACTAGCCTGACATAATTTATATCCAAAACAGCTTAGAACTAAAACTTATCCATTGAGTAGTGGTGAAACCAGAAAGAGGCGCCACTTCCGGCGTTTTTTTCCCATGTTATTCTTATGGGGAGCCGTTTTTGGACCGACGCCAGCTCCCGCCTATACTAATAAGCCACAAGTTTCCTTGTTGGCCTGTACTAATACCCAACCCTTGCCTATATTAAATATATTGTCCCCATCCCCATCCCTCCTCTATATTTTTTAAAATTAATTTTCAAATTCAGGCTAAAAAACTATCTTTAGTGTTTATGGTCCGATTTGTTTAAAACTTGGATATGTTATTGTCGTAGGCAAGTGTTTTAATAAATTCCACTTACATATCCCAAATTCACTATTACGGTCAAATTAAATAATATTTTTGAAAAATACTGCCAATTGCCACCTTCTTTATTAACTGTCTGATTTGTCTTCAATTTGGATACGTTATTGTCCTAGGCAAGTGGTTTAATAAATTCCGCTTACATATCCCAAATTCACTATTACGGTCAAATTAAAAAATATTTTTGAAAAATACTGCCAATTGCCAACTTCTTTATTTACTGTCCGATTTGTTTAAAATTTGGATATGTTATTGACCTAGGCAAGTGTTTTAATAAATTCCACTTACATATCCCAAATTCACTATTACGGTCAAATAAAAAAATATTTTTTGAAAAATACTGCCAATTGCCAACTTCTTTATTTACTGTCCGATTTGTTTAAAATTTAGATATGTTATTGTCGTAGGCAAATGTTTTAATAAATTACACTTACATTTCCCAAATTCACTATTACGGTCAAATTAAAAAATATTTTTGAAAAATACCGCCAATTGCCAACTTCTTTATTTACTGTCCGATTTATTTAAAATTTGGATATGCTATTGACCTAGGCAAGTGTTTTAATAAATTCCACTTACATATCCCAAATTCACTATTATGGTCAAATTAAAAAATATTTTTGAAAAATACTGCCAATTGCCAACTTCTTTATTTACTGTCCGATTTGTTTAAAATTTAGATATGTGATTGTCCTAGGCAAGTGTTTTAATAAATTCCACTTACATTTCCCAAATTCACTATTACGGTCAAATTAAAAAATATTTTAGAAAAATACTGCCAATTGCCAACTTCTTTATTTACTGTCCGATTTGTTTAAAATTTAGATATGTTATTGTTATAGGCAAGTGTTTTAATAAATTACACTTACATTTCCCAAATTCACTATTACAGTCAAATTAAAAATTATTTTTGAAAAATACTGCCAATTGCCAACTTCTTTATTTACTGTCCGATTTGTTTAAAATTTGGATATGTTATTGTTGTAGGCTAGTGTATATGCACCATCCACATTTTACAAATATTGCGGTTAAATTTTAAAAAAATTTGGAAAAATACTGCCAATTGGCAACTTCTTTATTTATGGTCTGATTTGTTTAAAATTTATATATGTCATTATTCTAGGCTAGTGTATATGTACCATCCACATTTGACAAATTAACTATAATGGTCAAATTAAAAAAATATTTTGAAAAATATACTAACGATTTCAAACTTCTTTATTTACTGTCTGATTTATTTTCGGATATGTTATAGCTCTCATATAGGTAACAAGACCACACTACCACACGTTCCATTACCCCCTACAATACAATATTTTGTCTTTTTTGTTTGTTTATTTTGCTGTAATCCCAAAACTGACTTTGCTGTTTATTGTCCGATTTGCCTACACTTTGGATATTGTCCTAAGCATTTATTGTCTGATTTATTTTTGGATATGTTATAGCCCCCAACTATTATATCTAAAATTACAATATTATTTCCACCTATAATACTGTTGTTTGTTTTGCCGCAACCTAAAAACTAACATTGGTATTTGTGTTTTTACAAAACTATATTTTGTAAATTACTACCAATAACTCCTTTATTTACTTTTCGACTTGTTATATCCCCTTATATCTAAATTTACCGTATATTTTTTCCCTTTTAGTGCTGTTTTGTCGTAACCAAACTTTGGATATGACTGCAATATATTACTGGCCATTGCATAAGTAAATACCCCATTTCCAAATTCACTATTACGGTTGGATTAAAAAAAATAAATACAAGCTTATTATATACATCCAGCTGATAAGTAATATATATCCACATTTATGGTCAGAACTGCCTAAATTTTGGATATGTTTTAAGCCAATGCGATAGCAAAAAATAAATTTTTAAAACCCAAAACAACTAAACACAAAACACTAATCTTTCTTTGTGCTTGTTTGGAGTAGTCTTTATTTTATCCAACTTAATTTTAATTTTGTAGTTAAAATCAAACTTCCCACATTCTAGCTCCCTTTCCAGCCAGTGGTTGGAGACATAAAGGTTACGAATATTTTCAAACTGTACAATATATCTTTTTCTACCCCTATGTTGGACTTGTTTAATAGCGCACCATATTCCAAATCCTCCAGTCTACTACATTCTTTAAATTTAACATTGCCTTTAATATCTTGCATCTCTATGTCTTCTTGTCCAACATCCCACTCATTGTTACGGAAACTTTCTATTTTTGGAAAGGAATTGCCATAAAATGTTGCGGTTCCGTTAGTGTTAAAGCTTGCAAGTGGCTCGTTGGTAGGTAGATAAA
Organism: Allygus modestus; assembly: GCA_963675035.1. Lineage (NCBI taxonomy): Eukaryota > Metazoa > Arthropoda > Insecta > Hemiptera > Cicadellidae > Allygus > Allygus modestus. Next base: position 100,112,578 of record OY776111.1, on the reverse strand, counting down.
TAATGTCCAAATCACCACTGTATGGCAACACGCTATAACCTTGCCTATTCTTATTTATCTCTATAAATACAGTTTTACAGACACCTTTAACATAGTATACACCCCTCCGTCCTTTTCTGCCAACACTCCCACAAACTTGTTTACTACAAACGCATACACTATATAATGTCCATAATGCTCTAGATCCTCCCAACGTCGCAGGAAGTAATCTTTTAATTTATCCTCTCTTTCCCTTCTTTCTTTAGCCAACTGTGCTTTGTATTCCTCTGCAACAGTATTTTCCACACATTCCAATGTCTTCTAATTCCAATTTCCTCTTTTTGGAACAACTCTCTAAGAAAGGCTTGGAAAGTGGCTCTATTTCTTTAATAGTGTATGGGTACAGTTTATTGGTCCGGCTTCTTAAAACGTAGGGAGTAAGGTTAGGACTTTCCACCAAGCCTAATTCTTCTAAATTGATGTGTTTAGGTATAGTGGAGAAAGGTGTATTTGATTTTGTAAAACATGTGCCCCCAGATTTGATGTAACACTTATGCTTTACACTTATGGCATCCTCCTCTATTACCTCTACATAGTTAGTTGGTAAACAGTTAAAGCTAAATGCAGATAGAGCATACTTTATTAACTTTTCCCTTTGTGTACTATCTTTTGGCAGTTTTAGTTGTACTCCAGTTATCTTCTTCGTATTACTATTACCCCAATATGCATCGTTAAACACTAAACAACAACTGTTTTGTAATTGATTGGCAACTTTCACCCACATCTTATGCAGAGGTACAGCATAGAATGGAGCATTTTGAAAGTACCGTTTGTTGTCTTCTATTAGACTTAAACAATCTCTTAAAGGTTCAAACCCCTTACCAAAACCTCTACAATAGTTATAGATTGTTGCCTCTAACCTTGTTATTCCATTCTCTCTAGCTAGTTTAGACGAGAACGTTTCTTTTAGTCTCGCATCTGGACAGTTTACAAAGTTTATTATATGGTTTCCTATACTACTCCAGGGCTTGTAATCTGGCATATAAATTTATTATATATTTTTACCCTGCTATTTACATTAAACCATGTTAAACAGTCTTTACTAACATTATCTACAATAACATTATATCCATTCTTGTACGCCCCCTAGTAGCAAAAGTTAGTTTTCTGTAAGATATTGGCACATTTCCTCTTTATTAAATATTCCAGCCAAATCTAGTGTTATATCGAAATCCATAAGATAGTACATTTCTTTTTCCAGATCTTGCAGTATCTTTGGAAGATCTTCCAACAAATCCTTAATTTTAACATTTGCAAGCTCTATTTTATAGGGAATTGCTATAGGATCATCATACTTTTGTTTAATTTGGTCAATATCTTTCTTTATTATTTGTAACACACCCTCGCTTTGGGAGAATGGTAGTTTGGCCACAACACCATGTCGAGCTAAAGAGAACTTTTTAAATATTCCTCGTAAGTAGCTATTAAACGAGCCACATATTTCCTTCTTAACTTTAAATTTATTCCGAACGTCCCCATCACAATCCATAACATTGGTTATCTTAACTAACATTATGTTATCACAAAACGCATCCGTTATAGATGTTAAGTTATTTAATTTTGGTTCGCCCTCGCAATAGTTTATATTACCTATGTCTGTAAGAAGGTTATTATTACGTAGATTTTCTAATAAAAACCATATACCGAATCTTTCGTTAGTAGGTTTAATACAATTTCCCAATAAATGGCTAACAGAGTACATTTCTTTTATACAAAAAAGCAGCGGAAACATGTAAACAGGACAGATTACACTATAGGTATATATGTGTTGTAAATATATGGATATTGTATATAAACATAGGCGAGCGGTAAGTGTAACATGTAAGTGGACACCCACATGCAAATATGGAACACCCACAAATTCGACTAAATAAGTTTATAGTCTCAATATAATTAACATATTAACATTAGTACCCAAATTGTCGAAATTCTATAATTCTATTCTTAGTCCTTGTATTAGGTTTTGTACTATTAAACCCTACATCCTGTGCAGTAGGGTAATATATGCATTTAATACAGATACGCACATTCTACAAGACCTGTACATCTGTTGTATAAGCAGCAGAATAGACATCTCATTGTGTTGTTGTAAAGTAAAACATAAATGTGCTGGATTCAACCGGCCAGATATTAGACAGAAAATGTGTTGGAAGTGTATTGCCAAAGACAAACACCACATAGTGCAGCATGTAATCAATCCATTACTATTTAGACAAATGTCAGTATTGGTACAACATCCGATATATTAGCCAAACCCAGTCCAAACATTGTGTCCTCAAAATGTTATGATTGTGTTAAATTTGTTTATATTACATATATTTCTTACACAGTTTACAAACTATTTTTGTGTCAGTTGACAGAACCTGTAAAGTTGTGTAAAATGGCTGTAAACCAGTATCTGTGCCTGTGTCGTAATGTGTTGGAGTGTGTCATTTATTGTGTCATTTGTGTTGTTTTATAAACTTTAAATATTACTATGTCCTTATACTCTTACTATTTCTGTTACTATAATATTATTTGTTTACTGTTTGTTTTCCAAGTTTGATTGTGGGTTTGGCTAATATATCGGATGTTTTACCAATACTGACATTTGTCTAAATAGTAATGGATTGCGTACGTGCTGCACTATGTGGTGTTTGTCTTTGGCAATACACTTCCAACACATTTCCTGTCTAATATCTGGCCGGTTGTATCCAGCACAATTTACATTTATGTTTTACTTTACAACAACACAATGAGATGTTTATTCTGCTGCTTATACAACAGATGTACAGGTCTTGTAGAATGTGCGTATCTGTATTAAATGCATATATTACTCTACTGCACAGGATGTAGGGTTTAATAGTACAAAACCTAATACAAGGACTAAGAATAGAATTATAGAATTTCGACAATTTGGGTACTAATGTTAATATGTTAATTATATTGAGACTATAAACTTATTTAGTCGAATTTGTGGGTGTTCCATATTTGCATGTGGGTGTCCACTTACATGTTACACTTACCGCTCGCCTATGTTTATATACAATATCCATATATTTACAACACATATATACCTATAGTGTAATCTGTCCTGTTTACATGTTTCCGCTGCTTTTTTGTATAAAAGAAATGTACTCTGTTAGCCATTTATTGGGAAATTGTATTAAACCTACTAACGAAAGATTCGGTATATGGTTTTTATTAGAAAATCTACGTAATAATAACCTTCTTACAGACATAGGTAATATAAACTATTGCGAGGGCGAACCAAAATTAAATAACTTAACATCTATAACGGATGCGTTTTGTGATAACATAATGTTAGTTAAGATAACCAATGTTACGGATTGTGATGGGGACGTTCGGAATAAATTTAAAGTTAAGAAGGAAATATGTGGCTCGTTTAATAGCTACTTACGAGGAATATTTAAAAAGTTCTCTTTAGCTCGACATGGTGTTGTGGCCAAACTACCATTCTCCTTGGAGAGGTCCTCTGGGGTCCAAAGCGAGGGTGTGTTACAAATAATAAAGAAAGATATTGACCAAATTAAACAAAAGTATGATGATCCTATAGCAATTCCCTATAAAATAGAGCTTGCAAATGTTAAAATTAAGGATTTGTTGGAAGATCTTCCAAAGATACTGCAAGATCTGGAAAAAGAAATGTACTATCTTATGGATTTCGATATAACACTAGATTTGGCTGGAATATTTAATAAAGAGGAAATGTGCCAATATATTACAGAAAACTTTAACTTTTGCTACCAAGGGGCGTACAAGAATGGATATAATGTTATTGTAGATAATGTTAGTAAAGACTGTTTAACATGGTTTAATGTAAATAGCAGGGTAAAAATATATAATAAATTTATATGCCAGATTACAAGCCCTGGAGTAATTAAAAGTATAGGAAACCATATAATAAACTTTGTAAACTGTCCAGATGCGAGACTAAAAGAAACGTTCTCGTCTAAACTAGCTAGAGAGAATGGAATAACAAGGTTACAGGCAACAATCTATAACTATTGTAGAGGTTTTGGTAAAGGGTTTGAACCTTTAAGAGATTGTTTATGTCTAATAGAAGACAACAAACGGTACTTTCAAAATGCTCCATTCTATGCTGTACCTCTGCATAAGATGTGGGTGAAAGTTGCCAATCAATTACAAAACAGTTGTTGTTTAGTGTTTAACGATTTATTACAATACGCATATTGGGGTAATAGTAATACGAAGAAGATAACTGGAGTACAACTAAAACTGCCAAAAGATAGTACACAAAGGGAAAAGTTAATAAAGTATGCTCTATCTGCATTTGGCTTTAACTGTTTACCAACTAACTATGTGGAGGTAATAGAGGAGTTTCCTGATGCCATAAGTGTAAAGCATAAGTGTTACATCAAATCTGGGGGCACATGTTTTACAAAATCAAATACACCTTTCTCCACTATACCTAAACACATCAATTTAGAAGAATTAGGCTTAGTGGAAAGTCCTAACCTTACTCCCTACGTTTTAAGAAGCCGGACCAATAAACTGTACCCATACACTATTAAAGAAATAGAGCCACTTTCCAAGCCTTTCTTAGAGAGTTGTTCCAAAAAGAGGAAATTGGAATTAGAAGACATTGATAGTAATAAGCGTAAATTGGAATATGTGGAAAATACTGTTGCAGAGGAATACAAAGCACAGTTGGCTAAAGAACAAGAAAGAAGGGAAAGAGAGGATAAATTAAAAGATTACTTCCTGCGACGTTGGGGGGATCTAGAGCATTATGGACATTATATAGTGTATGCGTTTGTAGTAAACAACAAGTTTGTGGGAGTGTTGGCAGAAAAGGATGGACGGAGGGGTGTATACTATGTTAAAGGTGTCTGTAAAACTGTATTTATAGAGATAAATAAGAATAGGCAAGGTTATAGCGAGTTGCCATACAGTGGTGATTTGGACATTATTTATCTACCTACCAACGAGCCACTTGCAAGCTTTAACACTAACGGAACCGCAACATTTTATGGCAATTCCTTTCCAAAAATAGAAAACCTAAGTTTCCGTAACAATGAGTGGGATGATGTTGGACAAGAAGACATAGAGATGCAAGATATTAAAGGCAATGTTAAATTTAAAGAATGTAGTAGACTGGAGGATTTGGAATATGGTGCGGAATTATTAATAAGCGCTATTAAACAAGTCCAACATAGGGGTAGAAAAAGATATATTGTACAGTTTGAAAATATTCGTAACCTTTATGTCTCCAACCACTGGCTGGAAAGGGAGCTAGAATGTGGGAAGTTTGATTTTAACTACAAAATTAAAATTAAGTTGGATAAAATAAAGACTACTCCAAACAAGCACAAAGAAAGATTAGTGTTTTGTGTTTAGTTGTTTTGGGTTTTACAAATTTATTTTTTGTTATCGCATTGGCTTAAAACATATCCAAAATTTAGGCAGTTCTGACCATAAATATTTTGTGGATATATATTACTTATCAGCTGGATGTATATAATAAGCTTGTATTTATTTTTTTTAATCCAACCGTAATAGTGAATTTGGAAATGGGGTATTTACTTATGCAATGGCCAGTAATATATTTCAGTCATATCCAAAGTTTGGTTACGACAAAACAGCACTAAAAGGGAAAAAATGTACGGTAAATTTAGATATAAGGGGATATAACAAGTCGAAAAGTAAATAAAGGAGTTATTGGTAGTAATTTACAAAATATAGTTTTGTAAAAACACAAATACCAATGTTAGTTTTTAGGTTGCGGCAAAACAAACAACACATCAACTGTATTATAGGTGGAAATAATATTGTAATTTTAGATATAATAGTTGGGGGCTATAACATATCCAAAAATAAATCAGACAATAAATGCTTAGGACAATATCCAAAGTGTAGGCAAATCGGACAATAAACAGCAAAGTCAGTTTTGGGATTACAGCAAAATAAACAAACAAAAAAGACAAAATACTGTATTGTAGGGGGTAATGGAACGTGTGGTAGTGTGGTCTTGTTACCTATATAAGAGCTATAACATATCCGAAAATAAATCAGACAGTAAATAAAGAAGTTTGAAATTGTATATTTTTCAAAATATTTTTTTAATTTGACCATTATAGTTAATTTGTCAAATGTGGATGGTGTGTACATATACAATAGCCTAGAATAATGACATATATAAATTTTAAACAAATCAGACCATAAATAAAGAAGTTGCCAATTGGCAGTATTTTTCCAAATTTTTTTAAAATTTAACCGCAATATTTGTAAAATGTGGATGGTGCATATACACTAGCCTTCAACAATAACATATCCAAATTTTAAACAAATCGGACAGTAAATAAAGAAGTTGGCAATTGGCAGTATTTTTCAAAAATAATTTTTAATTTGACTGTAATAGTGAATTTGGGAAATGTAAGTGTAATTTATTAAAACACTTGCCTACGACAATAACATATCCAAGTTTTAAACAAATCGGACAGTAAATAAAGAAGTTGGCAATTGGCAGTATTTTTCAAAAATATTTTTTAATTTGACCGTAATAGTGAATTTGGGATATGTAAGTGGAATTTATTAAAACACTTGCCTAGGACAATAACATATCCAAATTTTAAATAAATCGGACAGTAAATAAAGAAGTTGGCAATTGGCAGTATTTTTCAAAAATATTTTTTAATTTGACCGTAATGGTGAATTTGGGATATGTAAGTGGAATTTATTAAAACACTTGCCTAGGTCAATAACATATCCAAATTTTAAATAAATCGGACAGTAAATAAAGAAGTTGGCAATTGGCAGTATTTTTCAAAAATATTTTTTAATTTGACCGTAATAGTGAATTTGGGATATGTACGTGGAATTTATTAAAACACTTGCCTAGGAAAATAACATATCCAAATTGAAGACAAATCGGACAGTAAATAAAGAAGTTGGCAATTGGCACTATAGTATTTTTCAAAAAATATTTTTTAATTTGACCGTTATAGTGAATTTGGGAAATGTAAGTGAAATTTATTAAAACATTTGCCTAGGACAGTAACATATCCAAATTGCAGACAAATCGGACTATAAACACTAAAGATAGTTTTTTAGCCTGAATTTGAAAATTAATTTTAAAAAATATAGAGGAGGGATGGGGATTGGGAAAATATATTTAATATAGGCAAGGGTTGGACATTAGTACAGGCTAACAAGGAAACTTGTGTAAGGCGGGAGCTGGCGTCGGTCCAAAAACGGCTCCCCATAAGAATAACATGGGAAAAAAGCGCCGAATAGTATGTTAAACCCTTAGTTCTCCTCTACTCCATTGTAATCCAGAAATTGAAAGAGGACTTCAAGAGGCACATCTAATCGCTTGTAGGGTTGGTAGAAGAAGGGGGCGAGCAGGGAAGGTAAAACACGCTTGCTATATCGCACGGCAAAATGACACTTCTGTCGCCCGAGGGCAGGCAGATTGTCAGACTACGAGGCCCGGCGAAACAGCGCGACTTGGTTTGCCGCACTATAAAAAAGGCGTGCCGCTATGCGTCACATAATCTAAAACCTTAAATCTGCTTGCGCTGTTGGGCATCTGGAAACACGCACTCACTCATTCAACACTTATATACACACACTATTTTAGTAAATTATGGAACACTTTTTATAATCTTTACTCAACAACCAACAAATTAAATCAGATTTGAAGACATTAAAAGCTCTCGAATTTTCCAAATCTAAAGGCAACTCATTAAAAAGCTTTGGAACTGTATGACTTCAAGTATTTTTACCATAGGTGTTACAAAATCTTGGCAATTTATATTTATCTAGGGTTCTAAACATGTATTGTTCTTTTACGTTTGGTATTTTAAAATTGTATTTGTTTTAAAATATGCTGATTATTTTATATTTGTAGAATTCACTTGCGTATTTGTATTATACCTTTTGAAGATACTGGATAGCATATGCATTCCTGGGTATTTTAGTTTAGAAATCATTAATAACGTATTCTTCTGCAAAGATTCTATACGACCTAAGAAACACTGTGATACAGAACTCCAAATTTTTACCCCAGACCGAATTACTGACTCATAGATTGATTTATATATTATAACAAGAGCTTGATAGGGGAGCGTTTTTTGTAAGTAAAACAGCTTGGCAGTGACAGGTTTAAGATTATTTACTACCGAGTTTATATGGTATTTCCATTTTAATTTACAATCTATGATTACTTCCAAATACTTAGTTTGATCGACTGACTGCAACTTTGGACACTGACAGTTATTCAATTTTTAATCTTTAAGACATTGACAAATGTGACTTCGTATACCCGGGGCATGATTAAAGTCTTCCTGTTTTTCTGCAATTGTAAAATCGTTGTGAGAAGTAATCAGCGCAGTATCGTCGGCGTACATAAATAGTTTTCCTTTGAATCCACATAATGCTAAGCGATTTACATATACATTAAAAAGAATCGGTCCTAACACGCTTCCTTGTGGAACGACCTGGTCTATGAGTCTACTAGGGCTGTAGCATTTAACAATATTAACCAAATACATCCTTACAAATCACCATCCACAGAGAGCAATATCGGTGGTTTATTGTAGATATTTTTTAAATAGCTTCCAAACCAGTTTAACAGATTACCCGTCACACCAATGTTTTAAAGTTCTTTTAAGAGTATTTTATGATCTAGGGTGTCAAATGCTTTGGAATAGTCAATGAAAATTGCAAAAAGCATGGACGTAATGAATCAAAATGACCAACAACAACAAGTTATCCTAATATATGAGCTATCACTCAATAAATGTGTATGTGATAAAATGAATAAATCGGAAGTATTTTATTAGTACGTATTCAAGCGGCCACAATTTACACCACGTGGAGAAACATTTCATACTACAGTATTAAAATGCACGATTGCAATCTACACTATTAAAAGAATTTCTTGATTTTTGTTCAGCGATTTTATGTCCCTAACACTTTTAACTTTCAAACATAATTTGTATCAATCAATATCTCTTACTCCCTAGATGTGCCTTTTGGAGGAGTGAAAACATTCACCTTCAGGGCTTTTAAAGTTCTTACGTTGATCTTATAGAGGTATTTTATTTAGTTATTCAGCTGATTATGAAACAAGGTTGTTAAAATTGTCATCAGCAAAACGACCGTGCCACAGCAATCTGTACTGTAATTCATCAAGTAATTAAATAGTATTAGTAATATTAGTGTCAGTTGATATGCCCCAGAGCACATCGGCTTCTACAAAAGGGCTTATAACTACTTGAGTTTGTTAGTTCCTTTATAACAAACTCCCGATACAAATTTACTGGTAGACCATATTTTATTTACTTTTTAGCTCAAAAATATATGCCACATTAGAATGACAACTAAATTTAATTTTGATCTTTAGCAGTTTTACGGTTACAATATATTAAGCTCGTTTACGATCCATGTTATCTACCTATACGATCTATCTTTTACACAAAGGCTTAAAAATAAGCGAAAAAATATTTTTAACTTGTAATTTGAATGCCAATCGTTACACAATTGTACATTTAAACTACGCTTGTTATAATTTTGTATATATTTCAAATTGTGTAATTAATACTTTATACAGTAGATTCAGCATGTACTGTTAATGTAGAAGCTAAATAAAATCGTTGCTGTGATAGTTCAGTAAGTTTTAAAATAATCTCGTAATTCCACTCTAAATCTTTAGTGATGGAGTTTTAATACAGTTTAAACGAGAGTGATCAGGGATGTGCTGAATGTGTGAGGGTGTTCAGTTGCTCGGGCCAGTGTTAACATAAACCCGATGTAACCGTGCGTTGTCCGCCGCGCCGCTTTGACCGGTCGTCTGTGAGCTGCTGTTTACATAGGTAGCTCGTGTCGGCTGGGCTTATCCGTCCAGATACATTCCACACTGGGGAAATACATACATACATCTGAAGTCAATCGTAGTTTATGGTGTGCACAGCAGTACACAATAAAATATTAGTCAGTACTTTTTCATGTTTTAGGGAGCCATTTAAATTGATACAGTAACTGTTTTCCATCAATTTACATTTAATCGGTAACTTTATCGAGATATATTATAGGTAAATTGAAAATCCCTCGAACTTTTGTTGGAAGAACTGATAACATTCATATCATACGCCCTATTTTCGTGTCCTTTGAATGTAGATGTAATTGGTATAATTTTGGATTCTTTTAAATTAAACTGTTATTGAAATAGAGACGGTGTAAATTTGATTTCTCAAAACTAGTAGAATTATGCCAAACTAATGTTAGTATCCAAAACCCGTTATTTTTACGCATCAATACCTTAAAATAAATGTCTTAAAATTAATTAAATCATTGATATTTTAAAACAATAATATTGAGAACTTTCTATAATTTGACGCAGATAAATAATGTGAACTTAAAAAAAATAATTACCCGATTTCAAAAATAGACTCAGAAATATATTTGTTATACGGAATATTTATTATGAGTACTTTTTAACTAAAGTAATGGCGAGTAGTAGTGAGAAAATGTGTATCCTTGAAATTGTAAGTAATTTAACTTACCCCTGCCCTTATTATGTCTTTACTGTTTATTTGATGGGGGTAAAATGGGGTAAAATGTTCCTGAATTGTGTTCGTTTTATTAGTTATAAAAAGTTAAAGATTTTTGTTATAAGCTAACGTATTAGTATAAAAAAGTCCTGATAGTGGAATAAGAATTCCTTATGTGTACCCCGTTTTTTATCGATGGCTAAATGCAATGGTCTGGTATAGACAAAGCAGTCTTATAAAAAGATTATCAATGCCTAAATATCTTTAATATTCAATAAATCTAGTTCTCAGGTATGCTGAAAATATATAAATACAGATATGTTACAGTGTGTACCATGATACAGGCAGTAAATACTGTGCATAACACATTAGGTAGAAATATATCTTCTTTATTTTTGGAAAGCTGTGCTCATATGTATCACAATATCATTGCATTGTTAATGCTAAAAGTAAATTGGAAAAATCGTTGGCAAATTGAGGTAAAGTAAACATAAATAGTCGGACTGGTAAACTGAAGGCCAATAAACCAACCACTGGATGCATCCGATTGTTTTGAAATTTAATGATAAGATGGTATTTAAATGAGTGATTGAAGGTTAAAACCGGGATTAATTTAAAATAAACGAGTTAGCACGCAACACGCTGACGTAACGGAAGCAAATTTCCGTATTAAAATACGTTGTATTTTTTTTAGTTAAATACGGTGTGGAAACACCGTATATATGACAGGCTGCCAGTTTGTCCAGGAATGAAATAGCGATCCCTAAATTTTACCACTCGTCTACTTTTTTAAATCTGGTTAAAAGGAGGGCTTGCTCAATGGGGATTTACATTTAAACATTTTGAGTTGCCTCCGAAATCCCTCATTTTTAGTAGACATTAAAATTATCGATATTGTCAAAAGATACTTCAAATTAAGTTACTGTAACTACTCAAAGGATATTTGTTTATTTTAACAAAACAAAATTAGAGGGGGTGTACGGACCTTTTTTGCACCTGATATATATATATATATATATATATTTAGCAATCGATCAAACGTTTTCAGGGGTCAAGTTAATAACTTGAACTCGTCCACCTCAGAAGAGTTGTAGACAAGTTTTCCAGGAAAAATATGATTTAATTGTTTCAGGATTTTAACATATTTGAATACCTCATGCAAATTAAGAAATAAACCATTTTACCTCCCAGTAAAGAACATAATAGTGGGGTGGGATAGCTAAATATTATACCAAAACATTTCACATCTAGCAACCAAAGCGCCCCTTTAGATTCAGATAGTACATGAGTATACGAGTCCAAAAAGCCCGGGACATAAATTTTTCTGTCACTCTAGCGGTGTTGATGACGTAATCAATATAACCGTCAAAGTTTTGTGACACGCTTCTACATTTCTCTATATAACTCGGGTTTGTATTTTGATTTAATCCTACATTGCTAGCGACTATTAATCATAAGAAAACGAGCTTTCCAAGGTATATTTTATATAATTTTTTAGATTCATAATATTAGAAATATTTGTAACCCTATTAAAATTTTGTGTTTTTTATTTTTATTTTTTAAATAATTTTCCTAAATAACTTGGAATCCGTAACATATAGCTGAAAAACTATAATATACATATTTTTTCAGATAACTACCTTTCGAACGGTATATATGATTTTAATTTATCACAACTTACTGCAAATTGGCCAAAACAAAGGAGCGTTGCACATCGATTTTTTATGGCAACGATGTAGTTTGTATGGGTTTCGAAAAGTTATAGCGCGGATTAATAAATTGTTAAGTACAAATTCAATTATTGTAATTTTGAATGTAATTTTTCATGTATTTCATGTAATTTTTTCATGTAAATACATTCTAGCTTTTTAAGGGCTATGAAACTTCCGTTTACGTATTAAAATAAGTTACATTAAAATTAAGTACAAAATTGAGAAACAAAAGAATGTTCAGAATTATTTTAATATCCAAATTTACTAATATCTTATACACTAATGTTATCCATAAAAAATAGCCAAATAAAATAGGAGTTTGCTGTCACATGCAATAATATTCAAATAAGCTGTGTAAACTCATTTGTGATTAACGGTCACTGACGGGATCACTGTCCTTCACATACACAATGCTTCGTACATCTTATTCCCATTTTAACACATTTACAATAAGATGTGCATGTGTAAGTTTAACAGTCTTTTGACACTTCTGGAATTGTTGTCCATAGCGGACGGTCTGATCCTCCTGGAGTTACTCTCCATCCCCACTCGGTTGACGAAGGTACTGTGTACTGTGCGACAAGGCCGTTGGTCCAAATTCTTGCCTGGAGAGTAGCTCGTTTGGTATTTTGTGTCAAAGCACCTGCTGTAGGAGGTATGTTTTTGATTGCTCGATTCTTTCTTGTAAATAAAACTCGTCTGCAGTCATTGATGCTCTGAATATCTGATGTTTTATCATAAAGTAGAATTCCAAATCGCTGCAAAATATCATGACATTCATCGTAAATATCAGAGGTGCCTGTGCAGAGCTGATGCCATACTCAATCAATTTCACGAAATGACATCCAGACCTTCCAAGCTGTCTTCTTTCCAACACCACAAAATGTGGAAACTGTGTTACAACCAGTTAGAGAATGAAAAGCCAACAAATTTCTGCAAATGTCTGGCGAGAGTTTCCAAACCTCATGAATTGGAATGAATTTCTTGTATTTCCCACAACCATACTCAATCAATAGCTTGTCAATACCTTGTTTTTGTTTGAAGAGTGATACTGAAATAACCAATACATCTGAGACCACAGTTCGTATTAAGATGCGACTATGTCCACTTTCTACTGCATGCTTAACATGGAGTAGTAGGCGGCCATCTGCTTCTTCGTGCGTGGTAGGAGAAATGCTCGATACATCCATAGTTGTTGACGTGAGGACTCGGTCATCATAAGTAGACACAACATGTCTTTGACCATTTTCTTAGCTAGCAACTGGAACAATTGTGTCTTTTTTTCGTTGACACATAGAAATTGTTTGAATTTCTTTGGAATTGCAATTGAGTCTGAGACTTTAATACTTATTCCACATCCTCTTGTTTCTCGGGTATCTTTCTTCAAACTGTTGCTAGTATATTTGTCGAATACAATATCTAGTCGTGAACTATTCCAAAGTTGATTAGTCAAATATGGTTTAAAATCATGTTCATAGTATCCGGCAAATGTTGTAGCAATACCAGGACTAAGCATATGTATTACGGCTGCTCCATCAAGTACTTTAACTGTTACATTGGTTTGGCTGTGATTAAAGCTAATGTCACATTTTGTTTGAATGCAGTCAATAATATCTGAGTTGTTGGTTGGTTTTCGGAGCTTCCCATCATCTGAAATATATGGTGGGTATATTTGGTTGTCATGTGAAAAGAAATTATCAATGTTGCCATCTCTTGCTTCAGAAGCGGCATACAATCTGCAGAACAAGTTTGAGTCTTTGCGCAAGTTAGCAATCTTGGACCTTTCCTTATCTGTTTTTCTGGTTATAGGGTGCGTTCACGTGGAACGCTGGTTACAAGCGCCTGTAGTTAAGCGCCGAAAAGCGCGAATAGGCGCATGTAAAAGTTTGTGTTGTTTCAAGTGTGTGCGTTCACAGACAAAGCTGGTCCGGACGTATAACTATGTATGAGTGGAGTGCAGTTTTGGTGATTTTACTGTGTTTTTTTCGAGTTTTTGTCAAAATGGTTATACAGAATGATAACTGATACCTCACGTTTTTCAAAGACCAGCCATATAGAACGAATATTACAACTTTACAGTAACAGATCGCATGTTTAAAAGTGCTGGAAGGAGATATATACTAAAATGAAGTTGAAGCACTATTTTTTCTGCTGCTAACATCAATTTAACTGACAATTGACCTATACTAAATAAAATACATACAGGCCTTCTCATCCGCAAAGGGAAATAACATTTAGATTGTTCTGGAAACTAAAAAGTAACTGTGTAAGCAGAACGCCTGATTTTAATGTTAAAAGCCTTAATTACGTTTATCACTAAACTATTAATTGAAAACATGTTGAGCCTTGTTTAGTAATAATTTTAACACTATTTTATTTAACAAAATTATATAATAAGTTTTTCTTGTAAAATTTGTCAATTTCATGGTACACATTAGGCGAATATCCTTAATTAATCCCATAAACTCCTACTCTCTTTCTTGCCAGTTTCAACTCAACATTTTCTACCAGAAAAATGCCATTGACACTTGATGAAATCATCTATACGACAGAGGGATCGAACTTGTGTCCGGTTTTGTACGTGAAAGGCCGTAAGCATTTGCACACGCTTGTAGGTGCCTGAAGTAAGCCGCCGGATCCCAGGCGCTTGTGGCCAGCGTTCTGCGTGAACGCACCTATAGTCTTGAAGACGTGAATATTGACTCGAGGAATAATTTCATGAATTGAATTTTGAAATTTACCGAGACGGGACACAACATATTTTTCATACTGCTTTAGTCCTACAGGAAATGCTTCCGTAACACACTTGACAGCTTCGACATTTGGAATTAGTTTGGATCTCCTATTGATACCAAATCGGCTTCTTCAAACGGATTGCCTTGTTCGGTTAAGATATTAATAATATCTTTGGCATGGATCAACAACCTTTTTTCAAATGCATTGTTACCTTCACGATGCTTTGCACCAACGTTTTTGTCGTTTTTTTTTTAAATTTGATTTATCTTCATATTTCTCAATTAAACAACTGATCCTTGGGCCTTCTACCATCCACTTAAGCAGGCGAATTTTCACTTTCAAGGATTCCAGTAGCTCCACCTTAACCCTTTATAACTTTGTTATTATTTTCGTGAAGCTGATCGCCAGATATTGCAGAAAACGGTGTAGCGGTTTTGCTGCTTGTAAAGTTTCCACGAATAAATTCAGCATGTATATCTGGATGTTTTTCTGGAAGGTCCTGTAGAGTGCGGACGAATACTGACAACCAACGAGAATAGTGGACTGCATCCAACGCAAATGTTGTATCACTTCTTTCGTACACTAGGCCTATTAAAACCTTTTTGGATCTGTCACAAAATATACCTCGGAGTTAAGTGGAGAAGGATATTTTTGTACCAGGGATCGAATAATAGACGGGGTTTTTTTGAGGCAGGTTGTTTTGGACTGGGCTCAATATAGCAGTTAAATTTATGATCTCCATGTTTTCTCCAATGGTTCATCATCGCCCCAAAATTAGGAATTATGAGGGACATATGAGAGGTGCGGGTGTTAGGATACTGGGCATACGCCTCCATGGAGTCAGTGTTTAGGATTGTGTCCAGGGTTTTGTTAGATAGTCGAATCGCCCTACCTATAATCACCCCTATCTATGTCACTGTCGTTCTTCCGTACCATTAGGCGATTGATAATAAACGACTCTACCCGGTGGATTCAAGTTAATAATAATAATTCAGATCGAGATGCGTCTCAACGTTGTAACTAAAACTAAGAGTCTTAAACTGTATCCTCAATTATTAACTTAAGACGCTAATCATCATTGTTTTACTATTACATTAAGGTTATACGTTTTCCTGGAGATGTCCTGCTTAGCAAAAGAAACAAACAAACTATCAAACGACGGTTAGTTATTTAACACTGTCTAATCTGGTGTTATTTCATCCAAGGATTTTATGGTCAGGGTAATCGGGGCCTGACTTAAATTTATACTATTCAAGGATCAGTGCTTGTACTTTTTTAACCGTTATAAGAATTACCCAACAAATGTATCGTCAATTACTTACTAAACAAATAAAAGACTTAAACTGCTAATGGTCAAGGACGTTTATCATCAGTATGGTATCACAACGTTCAAGGAATAATATGTGTTGATCTTAAGAGGGGTTGGGAATAAGTAGGTGAATCTGTATTCAGTTAATGTTCCGAAAGGTCTAGACTAAAGCTGATGCTCCAAGGACCAATATGGAATGGTTACAATGGTAGTGAAGTACTATCAAAGCACAAGGATTTGGTATTTGGTATTTATTTACAATGAGCAAGGACCAGCAAAGGTAGGTAAGTCAGGATTTAACTAATATAAAAAAGGTTCAGAGTAATGCTGATGTGTCAAGAACCAATCTGGAATGGTTGCAATGGTAGTAAAGGACTATCAAAGTACAAGGATTTGGTATTTACTTACTATAAGCCAGGATCAACAAAGGTAGGTAAATTGGCATTCAATTACTGTACAAAAAGGTTCAAAGTAATACTGATGTGTCAAGGACCAATATGGAATGGATAATCAAGGTAAGTTAATCGGTATTCTATTTAATAACCAAGTCTAAAGAAACGTTTTCCATATCATACAGAACATCATTACCAAGGAGATTCAGGAACATTATGGGGAAGGGAAGTCAATAACCACCTTAGGCTATGAGAGTCAATGTAACAAAATTAAATTTTAAATTCAAACTACATCACACCTCCAAGAAAACAACATTAGGAAGATGGATCAAGCATAAGGTTAAGCTGCAGTGAATTAATATTAAAAACAATCAAATTCCACTAAGAAGAAAAGAAGCAAAGCGACCCTACCAAGCTACTAAATTATTAAGTATGGTTAAAACAGAACCGACTGTACAACATTATTACCAAGGATTCTTTTCCCAACTAGTTACTTCTACATTTGCAGCTAATATCGGCAAGGTAATCTTAGATATAATATTCTATCGAAAAGTTAGAATGAATTTTCAAGTCCCACCTTCAGCTGATAGTCCAAATCGCACTAGGAGTCAACGGCTGCTTGACAACTGATAACGGGCCGTGGCTGAAATAGTATTATACCCCCTTAAAATCGTAGTGCGCATGCACCGGCACCTGCACCAACCTTTATTTGTTCACGTAGGCCTACTGTCGCCTGCTGCGACGCGTGCGTGCTGGCTCATTGACGACGAATTATCAGCTGTCACTGGCGGTCGGTGGTCTGCGCAGGCCCACCACGCCGACCAATGAAATTCAACTTTCCTTTGGCGGGAAATTTAAACTTACAACTCATTTATTTCAAGTATACTGGCCTTATATGACAAAAAATACACCTTATTTTTGTGACCGTCACAATGTACACTGACATAACTGAGCAAAAGTATCGACGTACATCGTAAAGTTTGATGTACGAATACTCAATACAAGTTGCACTAGAAGGGACTCCAGTTTGATGACTGTGTTCCAATATTGGAACTTAGGACATTCAGATGTTTTTGACAAAATCCACAGTGCAATGCTTTTACCACTGATGCTGGAATTTGTTTCACACGCTTTGTTGAATACTTTTACCTGTAGACAATGCAAGGCAGTTAATGTAACTTCATGTGCATACCGAGATCTTTTTGCATGCTACGATGTAAGGCAGGATTCTGCAACACCACAACTTGCAATACCAGCGGTTGTTACTAATGCAGTCCATCCACTGCCCGTAACCACTTGCAAAGTAAGTTAATCACCATCATTTAAATGTGAAGGCCACCCATCACGAGTATGATGCGATCCTCGCCATACTTGTCCGGGAATTTCCATTGCAGTTGCTTCCAAATAGCCAAATAGCGTATACTGGTTGGTCACATGTAATCACGGGTGTTTGATTTCCATATAATTTTGCTGTAGCCATTACTATGATATCAATCATATGGTGTACTATTGCTGGGGACGCAATTTCGTCATTTAAAAGTGGAAGCAATGACGCATTACACCTTAATTTTCTATCAGTTGGATAATTTTGTGGATGAAAAGCAGCAAATGATACTCTAAGCAATAGCTCTATTTCTTGTAAGTCTTCAATATGCAATCTCTCCAGCTCAGAGAAAACCAAGGATTTAAAACTTTCTAGCGGTGAAGGCAGGATCATGGTCCGTGTTATGTGGATTGACAGTTGGCAGAGTTGGGTCACTTGTAACTTTACCACTTACAGGGAGAGTAGTGTAATATTCAGGGAGGCCATTGACTATTTGTTTGTTCCGCTGCTGGATACGAATGCTACCATCGTCAGTAGTGGTGAAATGGCAAAGAGGGGCCGTAATTGGCGCTTTTTTCCCATGTTATTCTTATGGGGATCAGTTTTTGCGCCGACACCCGATCCCGCCTTACACAAGTTTCCTTGTTGGCCTATATTAATACCCAACCCCCGCCTATATTAAATATATTGTCCCCATCCCCCTCTATACTTTTTAAAATTTTCAAAAACTATCTCTGGTGTGTTTTGTGTCCTTGGATGTGTTATTAGTGTTTTAATAAATTCCCCCAAATTAAAAAAAATACTGCCGCCAACTTCTTGATTTAAAATTTGGATGATTGTCGTAGTGTTTTAATAAATTCCCCCAAATTAAAAAATACTACCACCAACTTCCTGATTTAAAATTTGGATGATTGTCGTAGTGTTTTAATAAATCCCAACTACGGTCGAACTGCCAATTTTGACCCTATTTTAAAATTCATTTTAATACATCCTTTGCAGAAATCCACGAGTTCTGGCTACTTGGGAACCCGAGCCATTTGACATATAATAAATCACCTTTCCTCCTAATTACCTTCTCTACCAAATACATGTCTTTATATTTAGTCTTTAACAATTCTTCTGTATAAAATCCTCCTTTGATTATATTGCCATTTTCATCTTTCAAAATATAAGTCACAGGCTTTGTTTTCTTAACTTCTGCTATTGTAAAAAGCTCTCCCGTCCAGTTGGGGGTATATCCTTTACTAAATACATGTTTATATTTAGATATCCTTATACTATCCCCCACCTTATATCTTGGCTTTTTAACTTGTACTTTAGATGCTAACCTTTCATGTACATCTTTAGAGTTCTTAGCACTTACTTGGTTAGGCTTCATCCCTATGGATCTATGTACTTTATTATTATATATCCTTATTAACTTTGGAAGTAAATCCAACCACTTGTAACTCCCTTGTGCACTAAACTCTCTATACAACCAATTCTTTAAAGTTCTCTGGAACCTTTCCACAATAGCCGCCTTAGTTGTAGAGTAAGTGTGGTAGTGATTAATATTTAGAATTTTCATTAGTTTGGTAAAATGTTCATTAAAAAATTCTTTTCCGTTATCAGATTGAATATTTTTAACTCCCTTTGGGAGAATAGTTTTTATAGCTTCTGTGACTACTAATCCAGTTTTATTCTTTAGTGGAGCAGCATAAGCTTTTTTAGAAAATGTGTCTATTAAAGTTAAAATATATTTATTCCCAGAATTCTCTCTAGCATAATTCCGCATATCTATTAAATCTATTTGAACAGTTTCGTTTATACCCAACACCTTAAAAGACCTTCTAACAAAGTTCTTTCTCGCGGGCTTATGCAATTCGTAAGCAATTTTTTCCATTTTTTATTCTTTATTTTTAATGTTAACGTATCTGCCAGTCTCTGTCGTTTCAAAAACACCTCCATTGCTACCAATTAACATACCATCACTCATTCTTTGATATACATAGTTTTTTGGCAAATATGCCCCTCCATCTAAAGTCTTAAATCCGCTTAAAGATGTAGGGTCTGCAACCAACAATTTAGGATTGTACATCATCAAATCGATTTCATTATTGTCTTGCATAAATTTATTAGTTTTATTGTTAAACCTTAATGCGTGTGATTTTAAACAAATATCAAATTTAATATTGTCTTGTCTAAAAGTTTTAATATTATCGTCATACCTCAAAACCTGCGACATTAAACAAATATCACTCCTATCTTTGCCTTCAGGTACATTCTTTATTAATTTGTCCTCTGCATCCCACATATCTCTATCTAATGTTAATACATTATAATATTTATCCCCCTGTTTTATTATGCTTTTCTCACCCTTTGTTAATATTTGCTTAACAACAGCCACATCATTTGGCAATGTTCCAGGTAAAATGTTTGTTAATTGCTTATTTTTACCATCAAATTTAAGACCGTCTAAAGTCACAGTCTGATGTTTTGTAACACAATCGTTCTCATCAACAGCGGGTTTAACACGAACTAGCCTTTTATTATTAAAATCCCAAAAGTTTAGATCCATTTTTGGTACTTGAGAGACGTTTACAACATCATCGCTTTCTTTACAAGCCAACAAATTACTAATCTTTCGCTTTTTGGCATTCCAAATACCATTCTCCAATTCCAAAAATTCATAATTATTTTTGTCTTGTACAAAGACACCATCTTTTCTTATTAAAGTTTGCTCTAATGTGGGTACATCGGTTGAGCTTTCACCTCGTTTAACATTAGTAATTTTGCGTTTATTAGCGTTCCAATTATTACTCTTGGATTCTAAAAACTTATATTTAGTATTACCTTGTACAAAAGCATCACCTTTTCTGGTTAACGTCTGCCCCAAAGTCGATACATCATCAGTAAACTCCCCACCTTTAACACTACTAATTTTATAATTTAAAGCATTCCAACCATCATCTTTTAGATTTAAAGTAGTTTCTTTAAAACTTCTAGCTTCCGGTTTACTATACGGGTTATATACGCGATAAAATGTATCTATCATCTTTTTATTTAATAAACAATTCCACTTTCCCTCAATTCTTCTATGATAGAATCTATCTCATTGTCCACTCCAGAATTTCCCGCCAATCGGCTTAACCAAAGCAGTCTTAACCTATCTACAAGCTCATTAGGATCGTCCCAATAAACATAGTCTATTTTATTACCAGTTACCTGCCTTAAACCTTCACCAACAGTCTTAAACAGGGGTTTAATTATATTAAGATATTTAGTGTGTTTATTACTTGACATCGCCGCACCTGTTTTATAACCCTTTAAATGTGCATTTGTAGCTTCCAAAATCTCTTTATAATTTTGCAAATCAGCCTGACTATAGTTTACGGGTTCTTTTAAAGTTAACAATTCCCACAATCCCTTTGTCCCTTTATAAATTTTTTCTCCAACCGTAACATCATCATTGGCAATTTGAACTTCCTGATTCCCAACAAAAAATTTATTTCCTTCTCGCCTAATACCATATGTGGTGTCTGTCATACTACTTCTACTAAGGTAATTTCCTAAATAGTCTGATGCTAAAAGACCAAAATCTAATTTGTGTGGTGTTATCTGTGTTATTCTTGGTATTCTAGACGGGGTCTTTTCTAAAATCATTGGGAGAACTGGCCTCTCTGTTTTTGTGGCTAAATTTTTTAATTCTTGCAAAGGCTCTATTAACGGTTGGAATGTTTGGAACCTCTCTTCAGCCTCTAGAAATTTACCACGTTTTAACGCCCTATATTTTTCTCTTATTTGTTTTGCAGACTCTACCAATTCTTGTTGAATATTTGTTTTCATTTTATTTACATTTTATTTATCTCATTTGTCAAAGGATTATACTCAAACACCTTATCGTGTATTATTAGGCAATATGCAGATGTGTTTGAAGGGACATTTTCTGCAGTTTCAATTTCTAATTTAATATCTACAACCCCCTCTTTGACTGATTCATTCTGCCTAGAACAATCTATTACAATTAGAGGATATTTCTTTATAAAGTCAGCTCTGTTAAACATAGGATCGGGGACGGTGTTGTAGTAACTCTCCCTAAACCTCACAAACATCTCATAAGCCTTAGAGGCATCTCCATTTTCAAAGTCGAGATTTAAATCACTATAAGGATAATATTCAGAGTTTAAAAACACTTTGATATTTTTCAATTTACAGTGATCAAATTCATCAGTTCTTTTTCGTGCACTGTTGTCCCTACCTGTTTGGAAACCAAATATAATATACCTGGGCTTCTCCAAACTCGAAGACGTCTTAACTGACCATGTATGTCTCTTGGTTTCGGGGTATGATGGGAGTTCGTGTAGCTCCAAACTTCTAAATGCAATTTGCAAATTTTTATTTTGCAATAACATCTTTTGTAATTGAAGCCTCTCCCCATCAGATGGTACCACATGCGGCATCACCCACTGAATCGATTTAAGTGTAATTTTAGGAATAGGATCGACACCAGTTGGAGCATTAGATGTTGTTAATATACAATTTAAGTCGTTTTTGGATCTTTTCAACACCAATTCTTGTTTAACATTTACTAAAACCTTATTAAAATCCTCAAACACACCCATTAACAGCTCTAACGGGACACAAGTACTAAACTTGCCGCTTTTATGGAACTCCTTTAAATTTTCATCAGAATCAAATGCTACATTTGACAATTTAGTTGTTTTATTGTAAGAGCACAATATTTTCATAAGACTGGAAATTCCCGGATTTCTTACAATATCTATTTCTTTACCAGCAACCTCGTATCTAATTTCGTCAAATAAGAATGCAAATGCATTATTTATAAAATGTCCTTTATCATGATTCTCTATTTCTCCTTTAATATACAAATAACTCCTACATGGGAGTGTTAGTAAATCTTGATTATTTATGCATATTCGAATTTCATCGGAATTATTTATTGCTAAAGTGTTGTGTGGAACATAGGAGTGATTTGTAATTTTAACCACGCTATCGTCGTATTGGAATTTTCCTGTAACGTCTAGAAAATCTTCCATTTTTATTAATAGAACATTTTAACTTCAACCCAATTGATCGCAGAAACCTGGCATTTTGTACACTCAGTCCGTTCTTGTAAATTCTCATATCTTTTTTATATGACAAGTAATTGTAGTTTCTTCTTTATTAAAGTCAATTGGCTTGTCGTGTTGATCTGCAAATGTAATGCTAACAACATCTAAACTTCTCTTATTTACAGGGAAGTATATAATATTTCTGGGAACCTCAATAATTTTGTAGCCGGGAGGAGCTTCTGGGTAAAAACTGTGTATGGTGTGTGATTTGTCACCATTTAAATAAGACCCATTCGCAATATTACATTTTACTCTAATCACATTTACATTATTTATGTTGATTTTATTTACAGATTTAAACGCAATATCTGGAGTAGAAAATCCTTTAAATCCCAATAATTCAGACCCTAAACACGGTTTTGTAAAATCAAACACATGGCTAGAATGTAATGTGGCTTTCATAGTTTTATTATCGGCTATAAGTACAAAATCTGGGAGTTGCTTTTGAATTTCCTTCGCAAGCTCAAACACTTCGTATGTACCTTCAGCAATTTCAATTACATTTGGAGCTTTGTGATCATAATAATACACATCCTCACCCTCGTCTATAGTTAATTTTGTGTCTTTAAGTTTATTTAATTTTGGAACTAGCCCTTTGTAAAATATAAGTTTGACTTTTGTATTAATTAATGCTACTTTATTTTGTATAATAACTTCAACTTTACCATCTAATGCCCGGTTTAATTCGTCAATTGTGACCTCCCCTTTTGGGGTTGTAATTTTGTGCATTTTGTAATATGTCAAAGTATTTAGAGGTTTTTTAACATTAAATATAGAATTATAACTTTGAAAATCTACCAGTCCAATTACATAATCACCACTTAATTCTATAGGAGGAAAGAACACCGACTTCAACTCTGGCTCTGTACCCGTAAATGTTATAGTAAATGAATCCATTTTTATAAACTAAAATTTTTCAGAAATGATAAACATAAAATTCCACAAATGGAACTGTTTAAATCTTGTATTTGATCAGTTGTATAGTAAATTTTAGATGGTACAAAATATTCAATTACCTCTTTTGGAGGCTGTATTCCGAAAGGGTCAAAATATATTACAACATCTTTATTTTTACGATATGCTGTCCAATGTGTGCCCCTGTCACTGTCTAAATTAATAATTCCACATTCTCTTACTTTTGGCCTTAGATGTTTTAGCTCGTTTTTTAGGTACACTCCTCGAAAGTGAGGCACGTCTCTTGCTGCCTCTAACAGCTGAAAGTTGTCCATCTTTTTTATTAAATTTTAATCCCATTCCCATTTTTGCTTTGGCCTTCATCAAATTTGTCACTGCATAAGCTGCTGCTTTTTCAGCCAGACTGGCGTCCTTTGCCGAAACCCTAGTCCAAGCCTGGTCCGCTAATCTCATATCTGCCTTGTTCCGGGCGGCTGTATCAGGATTATTCATGTAGAATATGTCGTGCTCTTTACAATAAGAGTCTAGCTTATTTTTTGGAGGTACATTTCTGGCTAAATTTTCACGCACGTTAGTTCCAGGTCCACACCATTTATAATTTCCAGGCATGTGGAGAGGGAAAGGAAGGTTGTTTATAAGGGTATTTAACAAGCCACGGCCTCTATATGGCTTTAAGAATAATCCCTTACCTTGGACCTTTTTACACTTTCTCTTTGCCATTTTTATTATATAAAAAATGTCATTTATTCAACAAAAGAACAAATTTAAAATAGCACATAAAGAAAATACACCATTTTTATTATATAAAAAATGTCATTTATTCAACAAAAGAACAAATTTAAAATAACACATAAAGAAAATACACCAAAGAAGTTGGGTCTATTTCCTAATAATATTCGCTGTCTTATAATAGGGCCCAGTGGTTCGGGGAAGACTGTTGTAATTTATAACTTAATTGTAAAAAAACAAGGATTAAAGTTTACAAATTTATATATAATATCCAAATCTTTAGAACAAAAAAATATAAAAAAATAATTGAAATATTCCGTCTGTGTGATGAAGTTAAATTACACACATATTCAAACTGTGAAATCACACCAAATGATGTAGAATCACACTCAATAGTTGTATTTGACGACATAAATAGTCCAAATATCACACAATTTTTCTCAATGGGCAGACACAAAAATATTAACAGTTTTTACTTGTGTCAATCTTACAGTAAAGTAAACAAACATTTACGTGACAATGTTAATTTCCTAATATTATTTAAACAAGACGATTTAAATTTAAAACATGTGTATAACAATCATGTGGGAAATGATTTTTCATTTAACCAATTTAGAAATCTCTGCCATCAATGTTGGGATAGGTCTAAATATGGCTTTTTTGTAATAGACAAGGAAAGGCCAAAGAATAATGGGAAATATTGATTTATGTTTGACCAATTTTATAATGACCAAGGGCAAGAGTGTTGATGCCATCCAGAATAAACCTCTTGTCGTCATCAAAAGAGAGTACCTTTTTGTTCATCGTTAATGTTTGAAGATGGTGGTTTGTGGATTTAATTCTTGTAACATTCTCATAGTAATCTTCCCCGGTTGCAAGACAGTGTAAGTAATGTTGGTGTCTTAAGAGATGTTTAACTGTAGCGTTGTCAGCTCCCTTTGCCTTTTTAACCTCTAGCTCATTTTGATTTTCTTTTTCGTATAACCATTGTAAAGGAATGAAAGAGTATAATTTTGGCCTTAAACCACAATATTCATACATAATTTGACCATTTAATTTGTCTTTAAACTTGCCCGTAACTTTTTTATTTTTATCAGAGTATAAGAAATGGTCTTTACTATATGCAGAGGTGTCAAAACAGTCCAAGTCACTTTGTATTTCCTTGTAAAAGTCCTCTGTTACTATAGAATAAACAAGGCTGTCTGTGTCTGTCATTAAGAACTTTTTATTCTTAAATTTTGACATATAATTATAGTGGAAATCATACATTATTACTTTGCTGATATCCAAAATGGTCATTCCTAAATATATTGGTTTATCAAACTTTACAATTAATTTATTTAAATGCACAGCATGCAACTTGTTATCGAACATTTTGCTACAGTCAAACCTTGGCTTTGTAACGTATTTTGTTAACTTAGACTCGTCTACAAGATGTATATCACGAAACTTGCGTTGGTTCATAATTGTTCGACCAAAGAGACTGTTATTTAACAGTTTGTAAAAGTCTTTTTCAAAATCATGTTTAGCTTTTTGTCGCTTTTCAATATTAAAATTAATATAGGGCGCAAGCCATTTTGATTGTCTGAATTTTAAAATTCTGTGGTATTTTGTAACTACCAAACCCAGTTCTTCGTATTTTTTTAGTGCTTTATAATGTAAAATATATTTAGTTTTGTCATTTAAATTTGGTATTAATTTTCCATTCATTTTTTCTGGTGCGAGCGGGTAGTCATTATGCAAATCGTGTAAACTTTTATCGTATTTTAAATCAACTTCCAAAATAAATCCAAAGTTTTCATTTTGATTGTATTTATAATCTTTCTCATTTGTCCATCTAAAGCCATCAACGGGCAACGACTCGCACATTGCTGTAGAGTATAGCGAGTTGCAGTCTAAGTATACAAGATAGGTGCTTTCTTGATTTGGGTCATAATGTTCGCCCATGTACTTATTATTGGCTTTAGCGTGGCGCGTGGAAATCATACTTACACCGCCTCTAATGGCATGTTCTATAAACAAATGCATGTCAACGTCTTGAAATAATTCTAATTTTATGCCGGTCATTCTAAGACACGCCTCCCATGTTAGTCCGGGCAGTGAGTACATGTGGACAGGGTCGAGTTTATAATCCTTTAAACACAAGTCCCTAAATGTCTCAAACACATCAGCCAATAACAACACATCTGTTTTAAGGTATAAATCGTGATATTCTTTTAAATTCTTTATATTAAAATGATTCCATACGTTTTTAGCATGTTCATATTGTGCGGGAGATATACATTCTTTAGTTAGACTGCTGTAAAATGCCTCTATGGGTGGGAGGGGCTCTAAAAACTTTTCTGGTCCTGTCATGTATTCGTACGGAAATTCGCCCTTACATTGTAGTAGTGGATTGTCTATAAATCTAAACGTATTTAAATTGGAAGCTAATTTGCTTAAGGGAAGAGACAGAAAGTTGTAGGAATCCAAAAATACCAAATCATCAACAGAGAACGAAATATACTTTTCCATGTCTTTGGCTATGCAATTCAATTTGCGATTGAATTTTCCCAAGTGTTGCATTATTAAATGACCGTCATAGTTTTTAAGATTGTGGAAGAATACTGGAATTTTCTTGGTTACTTTATAGTTTAAATTGCAAGAGTTGTGGGAGGGCCCCCTGAACTCGCCTGTTAGGTGGCAGTGGTCGCGCACTTTATCACACAGTAACAGTTGTTGGCATATGTGGCAGTGTGTAGAGTTTTGGAATAACATCTCTTGCTCTGGAGTCATTACAAGGGGAACATATACTCCCATCTGACTTTTAATAAAGTCATAAGTTTTAAATAACTTTTCGAAAAACACATCCATCACATTTTCACCGCTGTACAACTCTTCGTAAATAATGTTAGAATCTCTCACCACAACATAAGCAAATCCAGAAGGAGTGTGTTTGCCACGGTTTATAAAACATTCGAAATCTGCATAAATCACAAAGGGAGCTTTAAGTTGATATTTGTAATTCGTAAATTGTAGTGTATCTTTTTTAGACATTTGTACTCTTTGGGCATCAAAGGTTTCACAATATGTTGTGTGACGTTCCAATATATCTTTGGTGCAAAAATGTTGCAAACAGAACTTGCAAAAATATTTCTTATGGTCGTGTTTTGTAGACCGTAGCATTAACTTATCAAAATCACGAATTAAACAGTAATGTGATTTCCGACCTTGTTGTAGAAGCAGCAGGTTGACGTGCGTATTACTATTTAGTTTAGTTATTCTCAGTGGATATATTAATTGTCCTTCAATTCCATATACGTTAACACTTATGTTATTTTGTTTTTCAAATTTATCAATGTCGGATATTTTTACGGGATATTTTATATTTGACATATTCAACTGACCTTCATAGGGTTCGTAGTAAAATACTTGATTTGCATGTTCTCCATGATTCCTTGGTTTCAAGCTTGCTAAAATACTCCACACGAAACATTTATTATCACTATTTTTAATATTTAAAACAGCGTGTTTTGATTTTATATTTTCTGGTGTGGGTATGTATGAGTTGGGAGTTAGGGGTTTATACTTGTAAACATGCAGCTGCCAGTATTTAGTATGGTCATATATCCATCCGCTGCCTTGGGCTTGATACTTGTGCATGGAGGTATCGATCTTAAAAAGTGCTTCTTTAATTTGAGTCTTTAATTGTGCTTTCTCAATTGATAAAGTAGTTAAACTTCGAAAATCAGCAATACATTCTTTGTCAATGATTAAATCACCATTATTGTCCACCGAGTGTTTGATGAACTTTACCCTCCTAATAAGAATCCATTTGATAGGTAGGGGACAAGATTGAAGAGTGTCTAATACTTCCACAGATTCACCGTTAAAAATATACAACTTGTAAGGTCGTTTGTCACATCGTAGGTGGTGTCGTTTCTTGTCACGAGTGATGACTCTCTTACACACATTACAACTATCATGTTTTTCTAGCATATGCGCTTTAAAATGATTGTTATTATCAAATATTTGATGGCATTTTTTACAAATTTTAGGAATAACTTTGTGAATGTTACGATAGTGTCTGATTAAATTGCTTCTGTTGGAGCAGGGCGTGGAGCAGATTGCACAGGACAACATGTTCGATGTAAATAAATTTTGAGATGACATTACTCTGTTTTTTATAAACAAAAATTACCATTTTTTAAATTAGACAAAAATTATTTAACAACGGTTTTTAAATTATATTTTACAAGTTTACGAGAGTTCATATTCGAAATGCAGTCACATTCGAAATATGATTTACAAATGGATATTTAAATATGGAAACCTTAAAATTTGGAAATGGTGAATTGGAGATTTACAAATATTAGGCTATTTCACAATTTTCGGATGGATTAACAGTTGTGATTGTCCCTGAAGACACCACCTTAGCTACAACTACCGTCGCTAACACTCCCAGCTAACCGGAGTCCTGGGTGTGAGATGTGGAGAGGCCGTGGCGCCGAGACGTCCGGTGGAGAGGCCGTGGCACCGAGACGAGTCCGGTGTGGTGACGTCATCTGGTGCCGGTGGTGAGGTGTCAGTGGTGAGATGTTGTGTCACTGGTCTTGTAGAACAATAGTGCTGTGTCTTGTCGGTGGCTCCTTATATACACGTCGAGAGGCTGGATTTTTCAATTTAACCAGGAAATTACCTCACATTGGCTGGACTTTCAACCAGGAAATTACCTCTATGGTAAGTGGAAATTCTGGTCAATGTGACGCATGCTTGCATATGACCGACTTTAGTGTGTTAGTATGTCAGTGTGTCAGTGAGCGGTGGATTGTTGCGTGTGCCGTGGCGTCATGGTTAGTGGGCAGCGGTGTGGATTGTTGCGTGTTTTAATTAATCAGTTGGCAGTTCGACCGTAATAGTTGGGATTTATTAAAACACTACGACAATCATCCAAATTTTAAATCAAGAAGTTGGCGGCAGTATTTTTTTTTTAATTTGGGGGAATTTATTAAAACACTAATAACACATCCAAGGACACAAAACACACCAGAGATAGTTTTTGAAAATTTTAAAAAGTATAGAGGGGGATGGGGACAATATATTTAATATAGGCGGGGGTTGGGTATTAATATAGGCCAACAAGGAAACTTGTGTAAGGCGGGATCGGGTGTCGGCGCAAAAACTGATCCCCATAAGAATAACATGGGAAAAAAGCGCCAATTACGGCCCCTCTTTGCCATTTCACCACTACTATCGTCAGTCTCCATAATTGATTCACTATGAGGATGCTGAATGATCGTGACACTTGAACCATGGAAAGAAGTAACAGCGGTAGAAGAAGATTGATTTTGATCAATGTTATTTATTGCTGAAGTTAGAAACACAGTGGGACACTCCATTGGTGGGTAAACACCATCCTCCATGTATTTTTAACAAATTAAATTTGTAAATGTGGCTGTTAATTCTTGCACTCGATTATATGAAACACTCAAACCCAGTCGATATAGTTTATCTATAATTTTCTTCTTCTTAGTGACAGCGTGAATCATGAGACCTACATATAGCGGGAGTGGTGTTTCTCTCTCCAGAGAATGACGTACACTCTGAACATTTTCTTTTCTGTTATGCGGCAAGAGTCAAGCCGGCCGCACACTTGTCTACTCCGCGCTTTACAATGGGAGGGGAACAATAAATGTGAAAAATAATTAGGAGTGATTAACTGAATGTTAAATGGTTTCTTTCATATTATTTAGTACCAACGTACGCACAAATCTATATGTATATTAAATTGAGAAAAACGTACATTTTATAATTTTTTGCAAATAAGAAATCTATTTCCCCATTATTATTTCGTAATATTTTACCAAACTAATTCGATTCTAATTGTATACACAATTGTAAAAAATAATTTTAAAATATATCTCCGTAAAACTTGGACTTGTGACTTTAGTCAAACCGATTGATATTCCCAACAAATCTAGTTCAAGTAATTTATTTTCTAATTTGAAAATCCTGTTGCAATTTGCAGACGTATAGACAGCCGATCGCAGGCCGCTGTAGTTCAGCGTTCATCCCCTAGGTTCCACCACCGTCGATGTTGGCAAGGCATATTGCAAAGACTGCAGACGACTAGCGTTAAGCGTTGTGTCATGTGACAAGTGAGGGGAGACGATTTTATTTGATCTAGTTTTGATATTTTTGTAAGTGACATGGGACATTTTAAAATGTTTCCCTCCAGGAGGAAGACAATAAGAATTAATTATTGCTTGTTACGAGCTCATTGCTACATACAATAATTAAATTACTCAAACACATTCTGAATAAGCTCATCGCATTAAGTTTGTTTTATAGTGGTACAATATAGTTAATTACCAATTATATTCATAAGCTTCATATTTTATTAGTATACAAATTATATCAGTGGATTAAAAATAGTAAAACACTAGCATGAGAGAATACCAATTCATTTTCTAATACGTTGCATTAAAACCCCGCTTAGCCGAAACAATGAGGGCGGGACCGTTCCGGATATCCCATTTCTTTGGATAATCGACGGTTGATATTTGAAGGTTAATTTCATTAGAATACGCCTACATCTTGGAGTTTTCCCGACGTAAGTATAATGCAATATGAAAGACATTCAAATGTACATTAAAAAGGCTATGTCTTGAGGTAATAAAAAATCACTTCAACCGGTAAATTACACCAAGTACCCACAACAGCACCTACGTTTTCTTCACATGCAGGTGTGAGAGTTCACGGTACACTGACCCTTTTCTTTAGTACGATATGGGAATGCGGAAACTGCGGTATGGGTCAACCCCCTACTCCCTCGCGAGCGGATCAGGTACGTGGCAGTTCGATGGGCAAAACCAGCGAGGTAAAAACCATGGAGGGCTCGCGCCAATAGTCGGGATAGACCAAAATTCGGTTCGGCGGAGCTCAAATCAAGTCAAATAATTTATTCATAATGTTCAGTTTACATAATATTGAGCTATGCTCGAGTAAACATATGATTTGTCATGTGGTACACAAGCAAAATATAAATAAAACATTATTACAACTAAACAAAAATAATACAAAATTAAAAAGATCTTATTAAAGTAAATTAAGCATTCACTGCACAGTCAATATCACGCCTCAAGGTCACGCCTCAAACCTCAAAGTGGACTCGTCGCAGAGCTCAGTACAGCGTCTCATGGTTTATTGGTGACGCGAGCTCACATAAATAAGGTTTACGGCGCGGGGGATTTTTTTATCGGAAGATTGCTTTTTAAACAGTCTAAGTGTTAAAATTCTTCATCTTTTGGTACAAAATTTAAATGTGTCAACATATAATTATGTAAAAAATATGTGGAACATTCAATTTTTATAAAAATTATTGATGTTCATGTACTGAAACTGGATTTTCATCGAAACAAATTAATTTACGTCTTTAAACTCCTAGATGAAGGGCACCGGCAATAGCAAAGTCCAAAAAACCTATTTTAGTTATCAACGGTAACTTGTATTGTTTTTAATGTTGAATCTAATGCGGTTGCTCTTAGCAAGTATACTGCTCTTAGAGAGGCTTAGTTTTGAGTTTTGATACATAAACAATTTGATCGTATAATATTTAATTTATAATTTTGGTAGAAAAGTTTATTTACAACTAAATATCATTCGTATTCGAGTTCCTTGATATGTTCCTCAACTTAAATACCAAAAATATGTTTATATTTTTGGTTTTATGGCTGATATAGAGGTTTTAGTTTTGAGTTTTGACATGAAAACATATATTATTCACTATTTATATTACATTTTTAGCTACACAAATTCATTTACGACTAAGAAGCCTTCGTATTTGAGTTCCCCGATATATTCTTTAATTATTTACACCGAAACAGATTATACACGAATAAATTGTATTGTTGTTAGAGAGATATAATTTTTAATTTTCTATAAACAGATTTTGACTCTCTTCTACTTTAATTTTCACGATTAAAATCATAATATATTCTCCAGTAAACCAACTGAAAAAATTTAACATGCACAATTCAACTAAATATCGAATTTAAAAATGCAATAATACTAGAGGGACAAATGTTTGACTAATAGATAGTTTAATAGGCCTAATTACATCTCGATAGCTGATGTTTCTATCAAAATTGAAAGCTATGTTAATTAACAATAATCTCAACACAATATGAAGTAAAATGAACTTAAGTTATATTTTTTAAATGAAGATCTAAGAAAAAGGAGGAGAGTTTTGTGATGTGGTAGATCAGCATAGAGCCGTGGTCCGCGACGGTGCCGCGCGTAGAACTGACCATAACGGTTATTAAAATCGGATTATTCAACAAACTAGAAGTTCTATAGAACATATGTTCGAATTAATTTTGAAGATCAACTAATTATCTACAACTTTCTCGCTTGAACTTTGTTTTTACCTCAAAAATAATAAAGTCGCTAACTAACTTTTTCATGTTATTCTGATACAACGTTCTATATTTTGAATTATTAAAAAATACACATAATTTTAAATTAAAATACATTCATACCGTTGGATGCGGCAATCCATGGAGAAAAGGAATGTATAAGTTTAAATGTAGTTTTTTTTTATTCTTAAGAGGTCCAGGAGCGTGTATACGACAGCGCACTCACCGTTCGGGATTACTCCTTTTTGCCGTGTCCTTCACTTTAGGTCTTGCCTGAAAATGCGCGGACCATGTCCTGCTCATTTGGCGAGCTCTTCACGGTTTTTACCTTGCTGGGCAAAACCCGTCAAAACAACCCTTAAGTTCAGTGACCGCCGGGGCCGCGGCATGCGGTCTCTCGACGCACCATGAGTCGTACACTGGATTTATCTTCTCTATTATTGATTTTCCATCTCTTGT
This sequence comes from Allygus modestus, assembly GCA_963675035.1. Lineage (NCBI taxonomy): Eukaryota > Metazoa > Arthropoda > Insecta > Hemiptera > Cicadellidae > Allygus > Allygus modestus. The sequence continues at coordinate 100,078,939 of OY776111.1, read as the reverse complement.
ACACTGTTATGGTTAACCCAGGTTTCAGTTTAGCGAGGTCGAGCTAAGCGGGGTGTTACTGTAACTCACAACTGATAATAACAAACATAAAACACAATTAGGAATAAGAATAATTTCATTCCTACAGTATTTATGTAATATAATAAACCACATTAATTTAAACTAAAATATATTTATACATTTGGATGCGGCAATTTATTCAGAAAAGGAATATATAAGTTTCATTTTAGTTTTATTATTCTTAAGATGTCCAGGAGCGTGTAAACGACAACGCGCTCACCGCTCGGGATTACGTCTTTGACTCGAGGCATTGAATATACAGAGTATACTCAGTGCTTGAGGTCTAACCTGATAATGCGTGGACCGATTTCTGCTCATTTGGTAGAGCACTCCATGTGTTCTCCAGGTAGCAGAGAACGCTTTTAGTTCTAACGGCCACCGCTAGTGGCGCTACCGTATTGATGCATTTGAAGGCGCTGCAAATCAGAGATATTTCCGGTGACTTCTGCTGCCTCTTAATGCTGTTATATCTAATAAGTTGGGCAATTGACAACGCTGCATTACATTTTGATTAGACACCCAAGTCAATGTTGGGACCCTATAATAACATAAGTACAAAATGGCAAATAACAGGAGGTACAGATGTGGAAGCAGTAAATTCATTCTTGAAGGATCCTTCAAATTTAGGGAAATCTTGAAATATAAATATATGTCTTCTTAATATATCTACTGCTCGTCCCAGACACATGCCATCGTTAAAGTCACTAAATGTACAGGTATCGCAAATAGCATCACCAACAACCCCTTCAAAACTGAAAATAATATCACGTCCCGACTTATCTGCTCTGAGACCCGGTGTAAATGCTAATAGTTGTTCCTTAAGACGTGTTCTAATGACATTATTTTCTTCAGTTTGTATTCCCATGTTGATAATGTGCTGAGACACTAATTTTGTAAGATAGGAAAGTTTAAACACTGGAGAAGTACTGCTAATGAGTACATATCCTGCATGTATTGAACCATTTCCGTTATAACTGTACCACAAACAACTTCTGTAGGAGTATGTTTCTCTTCGTGAACGTTCAGCAGCTCTTGCACGTGTTAGAAAACGGGTATGGCATATTTTGTGATACTTGGCTTCTAATGCTACCAAATCTGTCGACGATAACTTCTTCAACAGTTTTTCATCTTGTAATTCTAAAGCATGACTATGAATTGTAGGCCCAGTACCCACAGTGGATGCAGTCACAAGTTTGTCTCTACCTTCTCCTTCATCACAAAACAGAAACACTGTTTTCACATCTGGATCAAATACAGATGATCTTGTTAATTTAGATGTAGATGGAGTTTGGTCTGGGCAATGGGGACGTCCTTTCGGTTTTTTCAGCAGATAGTGTTTCTGCCTTTTGATTGCCATATTTCTTCTTGCAAGATTTGTGATATTTTTCTGCATGGGCTACTAGTGTTTGTAAACGGCCACTTCCATCGTCTAACCGATCCAGATTTCTTATAGCACTTGGAAGCTCATCATGTTCAGCAAAAATTGCAAGATTCTTCGCCATTGTTGAATAACCTTCATACTTCGGAATAATTAAGCGCTCTTATGAAAGCTTCTGGCATAACAGACACAGGTCCCATTCAAATGGAACAACCACTGGGTCAGTCGTAGCATCAACCAATTCATACTTCCTCTTCATAGACATTATTGTAAGGCAAGTTCTGCCTTTCTATGAGGTAAACGAAAGCATTATCTTATTCACATGATGAAATTCCTCATACAACGTTCACCTGAAAAAGAAACATACATTTAGTATTACGGAATCCAATCTCGTGTTGTTTTATAAAAGCATACCTTCATAACAGCTGCCAAAAACAATGGTCAGCACTATTTCAAAGCTAATAACGTTTTTTTAAAATTTGATTAATACAATATGATTACCCTAGCTTAATGCTTATATATTTATTCAACAATATTATTATGAAATAATCATATTAAGATAGTAAGATACTTTACCAATAATGAGACATAATTTATCTTGATCCATTGAGGTGATGTGGAACAAATATTCAGGTGAAACATGTCAACACAACCTCCACTAAAACACAATGAAGTAGCCAGGTGTTTTCAGGAGTACCAACCTAAACTATTACCACTTAAAATATTCCTGAAATTACCTCCATTAGTTTGTAGTATTTTATGAATACTGTGCCCACAGACGTGGGAAGCTGGCACTAATGGGTTAAACTATTTTATTTATTATAGAATTTTGGGAGTATGGGATGATATTGAATCTGGATATTAAAGTGGAATAATACTGTACATTCTTTTGTTTCTTATTTTTGTACTTAATTTGAATGTAACTTATTTTAAATCGAAAACGGAAGTTTCATAGCCCTTAAAAAGCTAGAATGTATTTACAAATACATGAAAAATTAAAATAATTAAATTTGTTACTTAAACATTTATTAATCCGCGCTATAACTTTTCGAAACCTATACAAACTACATCGTTGCCATAAAAACTCGATGTGCAACGCTCCTTTATTTTGGCCAATTTGCAGTAAGTTGTTGTGTAAATTAGAAATCATATATACAGTTCGAAAGGTAGTCATCTGAAAAAATATGTACATTATACTTTTTCAGCTATATGTTACGGATTCCAAGTTATTTAGCAAAATAAAAATAAATAAAAATAAAAACACAAAAGTTTAATAGAGTTACAAATATTTCAATTATTATGAATCTAATATTAAAAAATTATATAAAATATACCGTTGGAAAGCTCGTTTTCTTCTGATTAATAATAGATAACAATATAGGACAATGTAAAACAACCGAGTACAAACCCTTATAACCCTTATATAGGGAAAAGTAGAAGCGTGTCACAAAACTTTGACGGCCACATTGATTACGTCATCAACACCGCTAGAGTGCCAGAACAATTTTTGTCCCGGGCTTTTTGGACTCGTCTACTCATTTAATATCTGAATCCAAAGGGGCGCATTGGTTGCCAGATGTGAAATATTTTTCAGCTATCATTCCCCACTGTAAATGTATTACTAGAAATAAAAACCTGTATGCTGAAACACACAGTCTGACCTTCTTTGAACGAAAACCTGAATATGCAGGACTGAAACTTTATACTTTATGCTTTTACGGCATTGCCGACACAGTTAAAATAAATCCAATCCACAGACCACAGAAAAAAATAGACTGGCCATCCCTATTACTTTAGCACTGCAGCTGGTGAAGCCCATTTTGGCATGTCCACCAACTTGGTGGTTTAACATTTTATAAAAATAATAGAATTTTAATTATGGAGATTTAATAATATTTGGCACCACATTTATGAAAGACTGGATACGGTAAACTAAAGCACTAATTTTGTAGAGTTGTTAGGCTTACAAAGAGTTGTTTTATAACAAATATATTAGTAAATTGGTTTTGTTTCCCATAGTCTGATATGCGACTCATTCCCCTTGGCCTGTAACAGTTAGCTTACTGTACCATCATAATTTAGACAGAACGTTGTCCTTACTTTCTGATATAGTTCCAAACATAATTTTTATAATCTCTGGTTTTAAATAATGTTTTTAACTGATGAAAAATAGTTCTATTTGATTTAGAGTGGCGAGAAATTGAACTTTAACAGTATAAGAACCGTTTAAGCATTTACTAACCACTTAATGTTAGTACATAAATAAATTTCTTTTTGATAAAATCATCAAAAATAAACATATTAATTGCATTTGTAAGACCATCGTCACAACACAAGTAATTCTATCTGCGCCAAATAAATTACAATCAGATAAATTACAATCCGCCATCTTGTTGGTCCAGATTTAAATTGTGCTTCACTTTTATACCCTCGATACCCAGTCTGCTTTTTTCCATGGTCTGTGATCGAAACCATTTCTAGTTTTTAAAAACAACGGTGGGAGGTTTTTTTGACTAATAAAAACAATATAAGGTTAAACTCTTGATCTTACATGGATCATGATATCAATATTTGTGGTGACCCATTTTGGGCACATAGATCCGTCTAATTCCGATTCAGGACTAGGGGCGGAATTTCTTAGTATCCAGGCAAGTAAGTAACTTCCATGACATCCCGAGCTTAAGTTTTAGCATACGGGTTTTGCTAATGGCTCATATTTTGAAAGGAAATTCGCTATAAGAATAAATCACATTAAACTTAAGGAACATAAACTCTAATCCTCATTATTCTTTTTAACACCGTAACCTCTTTGTCATGTTATTATACAGTATAGTGTGATAAAAATCTAGGCAATTCAAATTAAAACCGTGCAAATTTATTTTCATGAACACCTTCAAGGATAATTGGTCATACAAATACAAGTGAACCCGAGCTCTTCTATTGATTACGAAGCTTAAACGCCACTAAAGATTTGTCATTATCAGACCCAATCGGGGAGCACGGCCACCAATTAATCAGATAAGTGGACTGTTAATATACCCATAGAGATTTACTATCCCGCCCCGGACCACACAGTCGATCTTGCTTATACGGAGCGAATTTCAGTGTTTGTATAAAATACGGGGGGGATAAAAAAACACGCATGATATAATCTGTCGTTTATTAATACTTTAATTAAGTAATATTGCGGTATGTTTGAGGAAGACGATAACTGTTATATTTCTATTAAGTATATAGACCAAGGATTGTTAATTTAGTTTTGTAATTCATGAAAAATTTACTTTAATCTACGATAGCAAGCAACAAAATTCTAGTAAGGGTTGATAAATTGTCCTGGTTTGAGAATTATTAGAGAGGTGACAAATATCATAATGAGAGGAACCAATTCGATCCTAATTTGAAAATTTCGTTCATTATTGAAAAAATTAATAAGAGAAATAAATTACCAACCATCGCCGAATTGTATAGTATTATCCTATATATATATATATATATATATATATATATATATATATAGTATATACTGTATATAAATTGTAGTATGTAGTATAACATTATACTATACAGCATACTGATATGTAGATGCGTGTAACATTTACTTCTAAATAATAATGATATTTTTGTCAATGTGTTACACTAAATTGTGATTACAATCCACTCAGTACTCGACTGTGCTGACCCCGTTTCAAATCTGATGGTGGAATGCACCATCTGTATAGGAAACCTAACCGCAAAACAATTATCAGTTGAGACCTCCACGGAGGAGGTAAAATCTATCAAATATTAGGTACAGCTCTTACTTGGTTAAAATAATTGTATAGCAGGTAATGTTCTACGTGCTTCAAGTAGAACATCATTAAATATTAGTACAGGAAGAATAGTTTCAAATTTACCAACAAATCCCCAAAAATATATCATTAAAGAAACTTTGGTTCCAACTTTTTGTTACCAGTATAGGTCAACATGCGATTAGTACAAATGGGGAATGGTTTTTCGGTGGGTGTGGGAGGCAATTTTATATAATCTATGATTAATGATTCAAGGTAATTTGGGAGGTCGTTTCCAGTGTTTGTATACACGGTTAACCGATTGGGACCTAATTTTATATTTTTGAAGGAGTTAATAATTTATAATTTGTTGGGTTTCATTTTCCATGTTCGTCTACGTGTTGAATCGTATGGAACCACTGTTTGGTCGATATATCCACATTAATATGATTTGTCATATTTTCTGCAGACAAATTTAATATTTACTGGTTTACTAAACATTGATATCACCCATTGGCGCTTTTTTACAAACTCAGGAATGAGGAAAAGTGTCAAAGCAGAAGAGTTCTGCACTATAGATGACGAAGAGCTTAAGAACACAGTTTGCTATGTCACTCATGGGGGTTACCTCCTACTTGTGGTGAGGTGGAAAAAGGAAGGATGCCTCACTTATCTTGATGTTTGTAAAGCACATGCAAATCAATTGAGAATTACATCGAAACTAATAGAAAAGAAGTACCGGTAGTGTTCGATGAGGACGGTGACTAAAACAGCGTTCAAAAACGTAAGCATAAAAGAAGGAACAGACATTTCTCCCCTGAATTTAAAATCACAGAATCAAGTATTGTTTTTTGGAAATCAGGGTAACTTTCTAGCCGACAGTGAAAACAAGAAGCAACTGATTAAGATGGTGTTTGCTGTGCTAAGAAATGAATGAGATGAAATCAAGCAGAGCATGAGTGATGCTGATGTTTGTAACTAAGATTATTGAACTAGGCCAGATCAAACTGTTGGTATACAAACAATTGCGCTATATAACCATTTGCCAGAAACAAACTTATCTATACAAATCTCTGAATGCCTGAGAAATATCCAAATACATTATTTTTTACATATTAAGAACTTGTTAAAAATTGGCTGTTTGGATTTGGAAAATATATGATAGAACATGATATCACATTTGGTTATAGAGGAATCAATACTAATTCATGTACAATTACTATTTCTAACTCCACTGACACTCATACAGGACAGAAATAAAAATAGTTTATATCCCATTTGTCTTATAATTATTTTGCACCTACATGTTTTCGGACTCAATTATGGCATCACCAAAGTTCAGACCAACTTCGTCGATTTTATGAGGTGATAATCTAAAATCAATTAAACTGGCCTTTTCAGTGTTGATAAGCAAATAATTATCACTAAACAATTGCAGACTGTTATTTGATTGAACTAAAGCATTTACTTCCATAGCCTTTCGATATATATAATTGTCTACCAAAGAAATCTCAACAAATATAACTCAGCATCTGACACAGAGATACAATGTCGTTTACGAAGATGATAATTAGTAAATATGATGAATTATAAAGTGTAATGATTAAATTGATATTAAATTAATTTTTAGACTGCACATGGTCTTTCTATAGACATACAAGTTGACAATTGTGAAAAGATTAAATATCCGTATAGCAATCGCCAAGTTAAACCTTTTACTTCTACTCCTATTTAGGTTTTACGTTTTAACAAACATAATAATTCCAGAGACGAGCTAAACTATTTAATTTTAAACACAGAACAAGATCATAATTTAAAATACTGTGAAAATAAATACAAATTATAAATACTTTAATAAAATATCAAAAGAAAAGGGAAAGCGATTAAGGTGTGTGGAGGGTTCGAGGCTAGTGATGATGAAGAAGATAAGAGACAAGGGAGGTGAATGTCCTATTTCATTGTTGTGTACGTTACACAACGCAGTGTATTATTTATGCAGTTATCGCAGTTATGCAGACTATCAGTTAGGCTTAGCATATATGCCTGTTTTATCTTAACAAAGAACTAATCAATCTGTTGATTTGTGGATTTAATAAGTTAATCTGAAAATGTTAAGAGCAACTGATTTAAATATTTTATTTTATTTTTGCTGTTGTTTGGTTCTATTTAATTATTAATATTTAAAAGAATAAAATAATGGTAAAAAGACCTTGATGTTCAGCTTATCGAGAAATGATCTCAACAGATCAATTCATTCATTCTTAATCCTGTTGCTCTCCTCCACCTCCTTCACTAAGTTATTTATAGCCACCAGGCGCTGCTCTTCAAGCTGCATGTGCTGGTGTTCTTTGGGCCTCAAGTCTTTTGATCCTGGTAGTCCTCTTCCTCTCCCCTGTGGCACTTTCGTGGCTCACGGCTCATCTACATCTTCATGGTCAATTTCTGTTGAGTCCTTCCCTTTGGAGGCCTGTAGACCCACTCCATCCTCTACAATGAGTGTGTGATAAGTATTATAGGCCACCAAGCGCTGCTCTTCAAGCTGCATATGCTGGTGTTCTTTGGGCCTCAAGTCTTTTGATCCTGGTAGTCCTCTCCCTCTCCCCTGTGGCACTTTAGTGGCTCACGGCTCATCTACATCTTCAAGGTCAATTTCTGTTGAGTCCTTCCCTTTGGAGGCCTGTAGACCCACTCCATCCTCTACAATGAGTGTGTGATAAGTATTATAGGCCACCAAGCGCTGCTCTTCAAGCTGCATATGCTGGTGTTCTTTGGGCCTCAAGTCTTTTGATCCTGGTAGTCCTCTTCCTCTCCCCTGTGGCACTTTCTTAGCTCACGGCTCATCTACATCTTCATGGTCAATTTCTGTTGAGTCCTTCCCTTTGGAGGCCTGTAGACCCACTCCATCCTCTACAATGAGTGTATGATAAGTATTATAGGCCACCAAGCGCTGCTCTTCAAGCTGCATATGCTGGTGTTCTTTGGGCCTCAAGCAAGCCTTTTGACCCTGGCAGCCCTCTTCCTCTCCCCTGTGGCACTTTAGTGGCTCACGGCTCATCTACATCTTCATGGTTAATTTCTGTTGGGTTCTTTCCTTTGGGGGCCTGTAGACCCACTCCAGGCTCTGTAATGAGTGTGTGATTAAGTATTATAGGCCACCAAGCGCTGCTCTACATGCTGCATATGCTGGTGTTCTTTGGGCCTCAAGCCTTTTGACCCTGGCAGCCCTCTTCCTCTCCCCTGTGGCACTTTATTGGCTCACGGCTCATCTACATCTTCATAGTCAATTTCTGTTGGGTCCTTCCGTTCGGAGGCCTGTTGACCCACTCCAGGCTCTGTAATGAGTGTGTGATAAGTATTGTAGGCCACCAAGCGCTGCTCTTCAAGCTGCATATGCTGGTGTTCTTTGGGCCTCAAGCAAGCCTTTTGACTCTGGCAGCCCTCTTCCTCTCCCCTGTGGCACTTCAGTGGCTCACGGCTCATCTACATCTTCATGGTCAATTTCTGTTGGGTCCTTCCGTTCGGAGGCCTGTTGACCCACTCCAGGCTCTACAATGAGTGTGTGATAAGTATTATAGGCCACCAAGCGCTGCTCTTCAAGCTGTATGTGCTGGTGTTCTTTGGGCCTCAAGCCTTTTGACCCTGGCAGCCCTCCCCTGTGGCACTTTATTGGCTCACGGCTCATCTGCATCTTCATGGTCAGTTTCTGTTGGGTCCTTCCGTTCGGAGGCCTGTAGACCCACTCCAGGCTCTGTAATGAGTGTGTGATTAAGTATGACAGGCCACCAAGCACTGCTGTACATGCTGCATATGCTGGTGTTCTTTGGGCCTCAAGCCTTTTGATCCTGGCAGACCTCTAAAGCGAGAGTGTGATTAAGATTGACAGCATAATCATTACTAAATATTTCATAACAAATTTAAAAATGTTTGCCATTGAATGGCCTCCCTCCCAGTTTTATTTAATATTGTTGTCTTTGTTGGCATCAAAAGTTGTCTTTGATGGCAACAAAAGTTGCCTTCGATGGCAAAAAAAGTTGCCTTCGACGGCAAAAATAGTTGTCTTCGATGGCAACAAAAGTTTTCTTCGTATTTCTAAACTTGATGTCGAAAATGTCTGCACTTAATCCTCTATACCATTTTCTTCCGAATTCAATGAATATCGTAATAATTCCTCTCCACAAGGTTACTTTTACTTTCTCCCCCTATACATAGTATATGGAGAAAGTATTGTTTTCGTAAAAATTTTCGAATTTGAGTTGTTAGTGGAAATATTCGTTTTGGTGCTCCCTGAACCCAAAAAGTGGTTTTTACGTGATGTCTGTCTGTGTGTGTGTGTGTGTGTGTGTGTGTCCGTGTGTGTGTGTGTGTGTGTCTGTGTGGATGTGTACAGAGCTAGAGCCCTAACCAATGGGCCGATTTTTATGAAATTTGGAATGTAGGTACTAATCCACGATATCTCCAGGCGTTTTTTTCATTTTTTTGAATTTTTTATTTTTAAGGGTAATTATCCCCCAAAAACCGCCAAAAAACATGAAAAATCCAAATTTCTCAAAAACGGCTCTAACGATTTTGATTAAACTTTCGTGGTTTGTAGAACTTTAGGTTTCCAACAAAATGACACCACCCGCATTTCTGGAAAAATGCGGGTTCAGAAATTACAGGACTTAAAACATCACAAATTCAGTTTTTTGGATTTTTCATAAAAAATCATAAATGTTAAAAAAGATTACTATTCACCATTAAAAAGAGCTCAAAAAACTAAATAAATTAGTATTTTAAATTACTATTCTACGATTGCTAGTTGCGGAGAAAATTGAAATTTTCATTTAGCGGTAAACACAGTACGTTGTCCAATGTTATTCTTATGGGGAATACAAAAATAACTATTTCTCTCTTATTTACTGATCAATTTAATTTGATATGCAGGTCAAGTTAGCATTGACCAACAGATGATGTTCGAAATGTGTTGCTATTTAACCCTGGGGGGGGGGCAAGGGGGCATTTCCCCTCTCAAAACTACTGTGTGTAGCAACGGACTCTATAGTGCATCCAAAAAAGCAATTTGGGTGGATATTTCTGAGAACAACTATTTTAGACAATTTTCTGTACATTTATCTATACTTCATATTCTATATTTAGTAAATAACAAATGTTTTTGTCATTAAAGTTTGGCTAAAAGGGAGAAAGTATGTGTCAGTTTCCTGATACCGTTTATTTTGTTTTGGGTCACAAAATGCTTCTTTTCTAATTCTGTATAATTCTAACAGTAACTTGACTCTTTCAAAGTTATTGAAATAATTCTGTAAATATACAACAAATATGTACTATAGAAAATTTAATTAAGGTACAGTTTTGAATTAAAGTTATGTTTATTTTCAAATACATAAAGAAACTCTCGTTTCTCTAATGTCTACGTAAAATTAGCTTAGCATAATATGAAGTACAAATTAAAAATAATAGCGAGGATTAATAATGTATTTACAAATACATTTATTTTTAGTCAACAAGTTAACCTAATTACAATTAATTAACATCAGTCGATTACAGATTTAGAAAATCATCCAGTAAACATTCTTCGATTCAACTAATTTCGTGGTAACTGTCCTCTGACTCTGAGTAACTCTCAAGTGATACTATACATGCATGATTCTACGAGATTGTCTGTAGAAATGTAGTCTTTCTCAATAGAAATAACGTCTATACATTTACTGTCCCAATCTTCTGATCCCATTAAAGAATGTAGTAGGGGGCATTAGATGGTTCTGACCCAGCAAAGACGCGGTGAGGAGGAATAAGGAATCGCCCCCCCCCCTCCCCCCCCCTCCCCCCCGACCCGACCCCCCCCCGACCCCCCCCCCCTCCCCCCCGACCCGACCCCCCCCGACCCCCCCCCCCGTCACGTGACCTGGCGGAAACCTAACATAGGCTTCTCCCACCAGTTTTATTATATATTTGTTTTTGTTTTTTTTTTTTTTTTTTTTTGTTTTTATTTAATATTATATAAAAAGGGAAAAGGACATGGGGTATAGTCTTTTATTTTTAGTCCCACCCGTCGTCGTCGTCCGAGAGCAGCTGGACGTCGGAGCCGGAGTCGTCAGAGGCGGCCTCCTCGGCATGGCGCCGCCGCTGTGCCTCCTCCTCCAGCTCCCGCAGGAGGCGTTGGCGGGCCTCTTCCAGCTCCCGCCTTCTGGCCTCCCGCTGCTGCCTGTCCCGCTGCTGCTGCCGCACCTCGTCCTGGAGCCAATTCTGGTTCTGGTGAACCTGAGGGCGGACAGCGCCTGTAAAGGAGAAGTCAGTAATTAGTAATACTGTCTAGAGCGCGAACCATCAAGGCCCTAACCCGTCCCTAACCCATCCCTACGATACTTACATACGGGACGCTCGACGACTGACGTCTGGGTGGAACGTTCAGACGTTTCCACCCCGACCTGAATGGCCACCGAAGATGTTTCGGTGGCGGTCTGGGTCGAGGTGGTGGCGGAGGTTGGTGGAGGCGAGACAAGGGCAAAGGGTGGTTGCAGGGCGGATGAGGAGCATGGTGCGGAGGCGTCTAAGGTAGTCTGTGGAGCGGAGGAGGTGGAGGCATGAGTGAGGAGGTGAATCCTCAACTTGTCCCCCCTGCGGAACGCCTTTCCGCAGACGGGACAGTAATAGGATTCATCTCCTTCACCATGTGTGGAGTGGAGGTGACGGATGAGATGGTCCTTGCGGGAGAAGGTGGCGGAACAGTGAAAGCAGGAGAACATGCTGGTGGTGGTTTGGCGGTCAGGGAAGGAATGATGGTCCGACCCAGAGGTGTAAACAACAGTAGGTGAAAGCGGTAGACTCCAGAGTAGTCAACAACGTAGAACGTTCCTCAGAGGTGTAAACAACAGGTGCCCCCCCGACCCCCCCCCCCGACCCCCCCCCTGACCCCCCCCCCCCGACCCCCCCCCGTGCTAAGGGCTACGTGACTGTCCCAGCCTGTTTACTCATCAGCGGTTCCGGGAACTGTTTACCGCTTACATTCCACGGCGAAGCTCCTATGGGTGAAAGCGGTGTTCGAGTCAGTCTTGATCAGAGCCGCTTTCATAATGGACGTTCTTACTGTAGAAATTTTTATCAACGTTCCCAACATCAGCCGCTACCTCTTGCTCGGACCGGAGTACCTCACCCCTACAAGGACTCGGGTTGAGGAGGCGATGAGGAGAGGCGGTCACGTCTTCCTCAGACCGGGGCGGTGGAGTCCGCCCAATCCCGTGATGTCCTCTCGTCGTTACGACCCGGGAGACCCAGCGCAGTGGAACGAGGTTCTGCAAGTGTTGCAGTTAACCTTGAACCAAGGCAGCATGGCGGTGTTGGACGTCCAGGAAAATTATAGAAGGCCTGGACAGTAATCGGTTAAACCCTAAACCGGTTACTTTTACCCCAACCTAAGACCCTCTGTCCTACCCCAACCCAAGACCCTCTGTCCTATCCCAACCCATAATCCTATTCCCATCCCACCCTAATAAAATTAGCAACGGTGGAGTGAGGACCCACCGGAACATCATGCAGGTGAGGAGCGTCACGTTTCTGGAAGCTTCTAGAAGGTTCGCTGGAGCGCACGACTCTGCTATAAAACCGAGGCAGAGCCGCGCGTGCGCGACCTCAGTGTTGTTCGAGACGTCACCATGAACGGAAGCGGAGTCAGCGCAGCCGAAGTGGACCAAACGATCCGCTCCTTCCTAGAGGAGCTGAACGCAATGAACGATGAGAACGCCAACGCACCGCCAGTTCAGCAGGGATGTGCGTCAAAGAAGAAAAAGCTCGATGGGTGGACTGTAAAGAGGAAGGAAGTGCCTATCGATTCCCCGGCACTGTGCTGGTCCGCTGGCGGATATCAGTACACTGTGAAGAACCCTACTAACAGCGGTAACGTACTGTTGAAGATGAATGTGTTCAAAGGAGGTCGCCCCACGTTCAGCTGCGGCTTGTACTTGGACGAGGAGCGAAACGATGAAATCTGCATATGTCTAGAGGACCTGCTATCCAGATTGCAAAACCTATGGCTGGCAAATAGCGAGACGGGAGAGTCAAGATACGACGGGATCACTAGGACCGCTACTCCTCTACCCACTTGGCGAAAGACCGATTGCATCATCTCAGGGAAAACCAAGAGGAGTGCGCACTCCAAGCGCGCTACTCAGTAAACGAGAGAGCGTGGAAAATACCACTAAGCAGTTAATAACCGAGATGCTTCTAGAACAATCCACTTGTTTACGCAGTAAAGCTTTCCATTACGTCAGCCTTCCTGGAATTGAGCGTGGAAACTTCCACTAAGCAGTTGATAACCGAGACGCTTCTAGAACAATCCACTTGTTTACGCAGTAAAGCTTTCCATTACATCACCCTTCCTGGAATTGAGCGAGTAACTATGTCATCATGTTGTTGATACACGTGAGTCGGCACGTAGACACCGCCAATAAAAGGCGACTCGGTGGCGAGAGCCGGTCATTCTGCATCCAGCCGCTGCGCCATGCTCAACACGGACCAGAAGATGGATCTCAGGACAGCCCTCAATAGCTGCAAGGCCGCGGGTTACACTCGCATCGTGGATCTGCGGGACAACGCGGTGTACCCGATTCGCTCATTCGAGCGGGTAGATACACCGTACGGCGAGGCGGTGATGGCCACCTTGGAGGGTCTTGTCGGCGACGACCCGATCCGGATCTACATGCCTCGACGGTTCCTCACGGTCCTGGACGACAACGCCATCTCCCAGTATAACGTTGGCGTGGGGCCGAGGACGAGCCTTGTAAAGAGGAGCGGCCCTCCTGGCAGCAAATCTCCTTTCCTGGAATTTGTATAAAATAAACGGTATTTCCTATTCCCTAATTTCCTTCCAAAATTGAAAAAATAAAATCAAATAAAAAAAGAGCAAGAAAAGAACCTTTAGTTACAAGAGCCGAGGTGGCGGTGCACGGCGGTCAGTAGACGCCATGGACTTGAGGTGGAAACACCCGTTCACCGCCATCGTGGCCGGGCCTTCGGGCAGCGGCAAGTCGCACTTCGTGGCTCGCTTCATAGAGCACGCCGACCGCATGTGCGATACGCGGTTCGCCCGCATCACTTGGCACTATGGCAGCGGTGGCGGCAAGAGCCGTGCGGACTCTGCCGTGCGCTACGTAGCCGGCCTGCCGGACTTGGACGACTACGACGGTAGCGAGCCCGCCCTGGTCATCGTCGATGACATGATGCGCGAGGCCGGCCCCGGCGTGGCGGACCTGTTCACCAAGGGCTCGCACCACCGCAACATGAGCGTGTTCTTCATCACGCAAAACCTGTTTCACCAGGGCAGGGGCCAGCGCGACATATCGCTGAACGCCCACTACATAGTGTGCTTCAAGAATCCCAGGGACCGCGCTCAGATCAAACACCTGGCCCGTCAAGTATACCCGGAAAACCCCAAATTCGTGGAGGAGGCTTACGCGGACGCCACGCGTGATCCGCACGCCTACCTGCTCATAGACTTGAAACAGTCCACGCCTGAAGAGATGCGCGTACGTTCAACCATTTTCCCAGACGATCCGGTGAACTACGTGTACCTGCCCAAGAAGAAGTGATAAATAGGCCGAGCGCGCGCCAGCGTCAGTCATCATGTCACACCGCGTGAAGAAGGACGCGGCGCTTCTGAGGGCCCTAATACACGCTACGCCCAAAGAACGCAAGGCCCTGTTAAAAGCGTGCGACAAGAGTCGCATCAAGTCGTTGTGCGAGTGCGCGTATAACGTGCTACGCGGAAACGTACCGCTTTCTCCCTGCCTCAAACGCAAATTGAGCAAACACAAACAGGCGCTCAGACGGCTGGTGAAACGCGGCGAGGGTTGGACCAAGAAGCGACACTACCTCGTCCAACGGGGCGGAGGGATCTTCCTACCTCTGCTGTTGAACGCTGTTCTGCCCGTTCTAGCGCAGAAGCTAATCGGACATGGAGTACGCTAGGAAAATGGTGGTTGTACCGCAGGAGCTCATCGAGAGATTGCGAGAAGGACCGGGACCAGGGCCGGAGCCAAGAGGAGGAGCAGGTAGCGCCAATAAGCCAGCCAGCCTGGACGCTGAGATGCATCGCATATTGAGCGACAAACGGCTGGACGATACGGAGAAATGGAAACAATATCAGCAGGTGTTACAGCGGTTCCTGCACTTTTCCGCGGCTAAACGTCAACCCATAGGTCTGTCAATCATCGAGGGTGAGGAGAGGGAGGAGGAAGCGGCGGGAGGTCCGAGTCAGATGAAGCGCGAGTCTAGCGCCTCGGCGGAGGAGGACATTGTGGAATCGTTCTCAAAAATCTACAGGTCGGTGGCGCGCAACTTGTTGCGATTCATGACCCGTCAAGGCAGCCCCATCTCTTGGGACGCCAGTGGGGCGGTGTACGTGGACAAGGTGAAGATCCCCGATTCCAATATAGTGGACATCGCGCACAGCATAGTGAGAGCGCGAAGGGCGGACCGATTGCCTACCGGCTGGCATCAAGTGATGGCCGCCTTGAAGGACATGAACGTGCCCAAAGAATACGTGAGCAATCCCACGGCGTTGCGTTACTTAGGCGTGGGACTGGACTCGGCATCGAGCCCCTGGGGAGACACAACGGCCTCCTCAACACCCCTCTCACCGAGGTTGACGCCAATGCTAGACCGCTTGAGACCGCGGCCCCCAGCGGCCAGGAGAAGGATAATAACCGAGGAACCCGACCAGGAATCGTCATTGGACAACTGGGAGCAGTTCTCACCGTAATGGAGAAGCTGTACTACGACCCGAGCCAGCCCGGTTCCCTCGGCGGGGTGGCCGCCCTGGCCAGAGCCGCGCGCCTACCGAAACGTCGGGTAGCCGACTGGCTGCGCGCCCAGGACACCTACACGCTGCACAAGCCTGCGCGCAAGCGGTTTCCCCGCAACCGCTATGCCGTGTTCGGGCCCCGGGAGCTGTGGCAGGCGGACCTGAACGACATGCGCGGCCTGAGCCGGTACAACGACGGAGTCAACTACCTGCTGACTGTGATAGACGTATTCAGTAAGCGGCTGTTCGCGGTACCGCTGAAGAGGAAAAGCGGGCCTGAGGTGGCTGCTGCGTTCGAGAGGATATTCGCTGAGGCGACTCCTCGCTGCCTACAGACCGACAAGGGGACGGAGTTCACCGGGGCCGCGACCAAGCGAGTGTTCAAGAGTCACGGTGTCAACTACTTCACCACGCAGAACCCCGAAGTGAAGGCGGCGGTGGTGGAGCGAGTCAACCGCACGCTCAAGACCCGCATGTGGCGCTACCTGACCTACAAGAACACGTATCGCTACGTGGACGTGTTGGACAGGCTTGTGGACGCCTACAACCGCAGTCCGCACAAGAGCCTGGGTGGCCTACGACCCGTGGACGCGGACAGCGGTGATGGAAAAACGGTGTACAAGGTTTGGCGTCACATGTATGGAAAGGCGATCCGACGACACAAGCCCAGGTTCGAGCCGGGCGACACGGTGTGCATAGCCAAGGAGAAGGGCACGTTCGCCAAAGGTTACGAGACCAACTGGAGTAAGGAGCTGTTCGTGGTGGACCACGTATACGGGTCGCATCCTCTACCATTGTACGTGCTGCGAGACCTGAACGGGACGCCGCTGGAAGGGCGCTTCTACGAGCACGAGATGCAAAAGGTAACGATCGCCCCGGACCGCCTGTATCAAATAGATAAAATACTGGACACTAAAGGGCGAGGCTCCAGTAAGCGCTACCTAGTCAAGTGGGCCGGTTACGGAGAGGACTTCAACTCGTGGGTACCCGCAGCGGACGTGCAACAGCTGCGATGACGAGGCACGACCAGTTTTACCTGACGTTGCCCAGTAACAGTTCAATGAATTACTATCCCAACAACATGGTGACAAACTACACGACCCATCTACCCTCGACCGTTGATCTGTCAGACGGCGAGTGGGAGGTCGCTCTGGCGGAGGCGCACTACCCCTTCTCTTTTCTGACCGTCGGTGAGGGAACCTACATCAAACTAGTGCTGGGAATGAGGGACTCGAAAGGCGGGTTGGCCGTGGTGGACAAGTTGTTAATCAAAGTGGAGCCGGGCAATTACAGTAGTACCGAGGAACTCGTAGACGCAATCAACAATCACCCTCAAATGAAGAGTAACCTGTGCGCCTTCTCGTATGACGAGAGGTCCTCCAGGGTGGAATTGATGTCGACGTCTTCAGCCGTTCAGAGCCTCAAACTGAGCCCCGGTTTGGCGCTACAGTTTGGCTACGAGGTGGATACGGATATCGTCAAGCGTCACAGGTCCGTGAGGCCGACTAACCTCTTCGCCGGTCTACCATCACACATGTACGTGTATTGCGACCTGGTGGAACCCCAACTGGTGGGCGACGCTGTGGCGCCACTACTGAAGATCCTCAACATCGACATCAGGAATTACACGTACGGTGCCAACACGACAGTGTATATAATAGACCCGCACTACGTGCCGGTGATTAAAACCTCATTCGAGAGCGTGGAAATCGATTTAAGGGACAACCAAGGACGACACTTGCCATTCCACTTCGGGACCACGTGCATGAAGCTTCATTTCAGGAAAGAGAGGCAGCGACAATGAATCCGAGCGATCCCTATCTGGCGTATTACCGCCACCAGCAGGCGGGCCATGGCGTATCCTCCGTATTCAGAGGAGCCGCTTTCCAACGCGGACACGGCATCGGCAGTTTCCTAGGCGGGCTGATGCGTACAGTGGTCCCGTTGATCAGATCCGGCGCATCGGCGCTGGGCAAGGAGGCGCTGAGGTCCGGTGTGGGCTTCTTGGGCGACGTGGCGGCGGGCACAGCCAACCCCCGAGTCGCAGCCAACGCCCGACTCAGACAGTTTACCGGGTCGCTGAAACGTAAGGCCGATGAAAAACTGGATAGCGTGCTGAGCGGTGGTGGCGCCTATAAGAGGAGGCGTGTACAGCAGGTTACTCCTCAGTCTCTGGCGAAACTCCTCGGAGCGAGGAAGAAGAGCGCCGCGCCCAAGAGGAAGCCCGCAAAACGTGTCGCTAAGAAGAGGAGAAGCAAGAAGAGCAAGAGTACCGTGAAGGACATTTTTGGATAATGGCGTTTCTACATCAAAAGTCGTGCGAGTGTGTCAAGACCGAGTTGGACCTGTTCTCGCTACCGCCCACGCAGACCAGTATAGAGAGCGGTAAATGGGTGCAGTACAAGCCCATCTCCTCCCTGACAGACGACTCGCCCGTGGAGTTCATAGTTCCGGGTCACGGGGACGAGTACACGGATCTGTCACAGACGCTACTGCATGTGAAGGCTACCATTAGAACGGCTAGCGGAGGCGCTGTAACGGGTGATCAAGCGATAAAAGAGGTGGGTCCGATTAACAACTGGCTGCACTCGCTGTTCAGTCAAGTGGACCTGTACCTGAACAACAAACTGGTGTCTCCTCAGAACAACACGTACGCCTATCGCGCCTACCTGGAGAACCTGTTGTCCTATGGCGGTGATGCCAAGACATCGCACCTCACCGCGGAGTTGTTCTACGAGGACTATGCCGGGTACATGGACAATACTGAGGAGGATAATGCCGGGCTCAAGAACCGGAGGGAGTTTGTCAAGGCCAGCCGGTACGCGGACATGGTCGGACATCTGCACGTCGACCTGTGCAACCAGGAGAAGTTCATGTTAAACGGCGTGGAGATGCGCTTTCGCCTGATCAGGTCAAAGAACTCATTCTCCATCATGTCCAAAACCGTGACAGACTACAAAGTGGACATCGCCGAAGTCAACCTGTTCATGCGCCGCTGTAAGATCAACCCGAGCGTGCTGTTGGCTCACAGCAGGACGCTGGAGTCGGGCACAGCCAAATATCCCATTACGCGCGTGGAAGTCAAATCCTTCACGCTACCCTCCGGTATCAGCAGCAAGACTCTGGACAGTGTGTTTCTGGGACAACTGCCGAAACGCGTTATAGTTGGCCTGGTCAGCAATCAGGCGTTCAACGGGGACTACAAGAAGAACCCGTTCAACTTCACCCACAGCCACGTGAACTTCTTCGCGCTGTACATAGACGGTGAGCAAGTGCCATGTAAGCCGCTTCAACCGGATTACACGTTCGGTAAGGAGTTGTGCGTGCTCGCCTACCACACGCTGTACACCGGCACCGGCATCAATTTCTCAGACTGCGGTAACGAAGTCAGTCGCAACGAGTACCCCTACGGATACTGCCTGATGGCGTTTGATCTGACGCCCGATATGGCGGCCTCTCAATCCAGCCACTGGAACCTGGTGCGCAACGGTAACCTGCGCATAGAGATTGGGTTCTCCGAAGCCTTGGCGGAGGCGTTCAACTGCATAGTGTACGCCGAGTTGGACAACGTCGTGGAGGTGGACCGTCATCGCAACGTCACAGTCGACTTTGGCGGGTAAACGAGTTGCCGCGCGCTCAAGGTCACCGCGCGCGCACCGTTAGGTTTTGGCGGGTAAACGAGTTGCCGCGCGCTCAAGGTCACCGCGGACCGTTAGGTGATGGCGGCGCGCGCACCCAAGGTTTTCCCGCTAGGCGCGCTCCCGCCAGCGCTCAGTCGAGTTCAGTCAGCCGTACGGGATGGACGTGCCGCCACCGATCTACATCGAGCCGCCGCCAGCGCGCTGTCATCACGGAAGCGTGGTGATGGATATGCAGTGTTTTAAAGACAGTGATAATGACTTTCTACTGAAAGAGGTTTGCGTGGTGGACGTGACTACCGGCACGCTGCTCCTACATCACATCGCCCGCCCGCCCTTCAGTAAGGACCTCCTGACTTCCGAGAAACAGCGCGAGAGCGTCTGGGTCACTCGCCACTGCCACGGCTTGGAGTGGGACCAGGGGGACATCGCGTACGTCGCCCTGCTGGACAAGCTGCGCTCCTGCCTCATCCACCGTCCCCTGGTCTACGTCAAAGGATCGCAGAAGAGGGACTTTGTACAACGCCACCTCATAACCGAGCCCGCCGCCACCACCGCTCAGGACATGGAGGATCTGGGCTGCGGGTCGCTCAACGGTGCGCCCACCTACCGGACCCTGCGCTGTCGCCACCATAAGAGCTCCCACAACCGTTGCGCCCTTCATAACTCTATAGTATTGCGGGACTGGCTCGTGGCTAACGACAGTCCAGACCCGTCCACCTCGAGCTGCCTGTGCTGCTTCCGCCCACGATGAATACCGTCCAGATCAGAGAATGCCTGGCGAAGATCCCCGGACTGAGGAACGTCGCGGTCTACGCCTCTGACCAACTACCGGACGTGTCGGTCAAGCCTCTCACCGCCATCGTGTCCAACACGGTAGCACACACCGAGGGAGGCGAACACTGGGTGGCGTTTTACTGCTCGGAAGAGGACAGACTCGAGTACCTGGACAGCTACGGGAGGCCGCCATACCAGGCCGACTTTCAAAGGTTCCTGAGGCGCAATCCTCATCACCGCCACTACGTCTACAACAGGTATCGGCTCCAGGGCTACGATACTTCTGTTTGCGGCTACTACTGCCTCACTTACCTGTACTGCCGGGCTGTTCTCCGCACGTCACTCAGCGACTACGTCCAGCTCTTCGACTTCACCGCTCCCGCTGTCAACGACGCTCTGGTCCGCAGGCTCTTCCACTCCATATTCGCTTAAAATTAGTTTGTAAGGTTTTTGTAGTATGTAACCTTATTACTGTACAATACATGCCTCATAATGATAAAGCTTGTGTTTTCATTTCTCCTTTCTCCTTACTAAATTTTAAAAATAAATTAGCAAAACTGAGGCAGCGGGGCTGGACCTCAGGTTTATATACCAGCGGCGCGTGTCACTGGCTGAGCCCCCGCCAAGCGGCAGTGAAGGCCGCCAAAGAGGGCGCGCCACGAGACCCCTCGGGCATCAGCAAACCACTTAGCAACTCAAGGGTGCAACCTCGAGCGTCAGCAAGCCGCTGAGCAATTCAAGGGTGCAACCTCGAGCGTCAGCAGACCGCTGAGTAATTCCTTCCTGGGCAACTCCTTCAGGGCCGTCCCCCGACACGCGCCGCCAACCGCTCCCGGTTGGCGGGGGCTTTTTAAGCTGCACGGCTCGGGCCAAACGGCCCATAACGCCTTTCTCACACACTTTAAGCCTAACGGCTTTTGAGTGAGCAAAGGGGAGGAAATAAACAACTCAGGTTCGTGCTGTACATAAAGCTATTATATTTTCTTACAAATACTATTTACAAGTTTTTCTTAAAATTAATATTTAAAACTAAACAGGGAATTCCTCTTCCTCGTCTTCGTCCTGGCGCTCCTCCTCCTCCTCACCGTCCACCTCCATCCGCTGAGGTCGATCTCCTCCTCTCCTGGCTGGCGGTAGTGGCGGGACGTCCTTGTGTCCCCACGGCAGAGTGTGGATGCCGTCGGGGAGGATGCACCGCTTGTCGTCAGTCGGGCTGAGGCTCAGCTTGTCCACTTCCACGGTGTAGACCCGGTGCAAGTGAGACTGGAAGCGGACGTTGGTGGTGCGCTTTTGGACCCCGTCAAACAGGCACTCTCTGTAGTCGTCGGGGGTGAGGACGTTCTTGACAACGCCCTTCGCCACCCCCTTGGCCCGCTTGAGAGCCTTGCTGCCGCCTGTCGCCGCGTCCTCGATGTCCATAATGTATAATTTGGACCGCAGGCCGAGGTACTCGAATAAGGACAGGCCGTTGCACTCGTCCTTAAACTTTCCGATGACCTTGGCGTTGACGGGGCTGTAGCAGGGGTGGGACCTCGGATATCCGCTGGTGTCGAAATCGTCCAGGTGTTCCTTCATCTCTGCGTAGACGTCCTGGGACACGATGTCAAAGACGAAGCTGTCCGTGTCCATGTAGTCCACGGTGAGGCGGTCACCGTAGCGCTCCTTCATCTTGCGCAGGAACTCGTACATGAGCCACTTGCTCAGCTCCAGGACTGTCATGCCTACGTAGACGGGCTTGTCCAACACGATGTTGACCTTGGACAGATGCACCAGGGCCACGTCCTCCGTGTAGTACGTCCGGTCCAGGAAGTTGGATCTGGCGACGTACTTGGAAAACTTCTCCGGGGTGCACACCAGCTTCACGTTGAGGCGCTTCCGTACATTCTCGATGGTCTTGCCGAAGACCGCGTTGTTCATGAGCTTGAAGAAGTCCTGTTCGAACTTCGTCCTGGCCCTCTTCCGCAGCTCCGTGTTCATCAGGATGTACGGTTCCAACCACCGCGACTGGCGAAAGGAGATCGCCCGATGCACCGCGACCAGCTCCAATCCGTTTTGCAGCGCCTGCTGCAAGACCCTGTAGTGACAGATGTAGTGCGTCTTGTCGTCCAGGGTCGTCAACAGTTTGGGGAACTTCCCTGTCGGCGAGCGCTTCGTCTCGCAGCAGTAGGGAAGGTCCTTGTGCAGGTCGTGTAGGCGCGCGGGGTAGTGGAGGTCCACCTCCAAGATGTAGCCTCGATCGGCCTCTGCGTCCAGCGCCGCGACGTCCAACGCCTGGATTTCCTCTCGGCTGAGCCACTCGAAGTCTCCGGTCGGCAGGCGCTGGGACATGGCCCAGCCGTAGAGGTTGTTGGCGTCCAGGTACAGGAGGAAGCGCGTGGGCTCGTCCGGGCGGTAGTCCGGGCACCTGTCGTGGTTGGCCTTGGCGTAGCGGGTGATGGCCTGAGAGATGCCTCCCCGGATCCCCTGCTCCACGAACAGGTACATGTCAAAGTCCTGCAGCGTGTCCAGCTCCACACCGCAGGTCTTGAGCATCACGTCCCAGGCGTAGGACGGCAAGGTGTAATAGTGGGCGGGGTCCAGCCCGTACTCTGCCAACGAGGTGTCGCGGAACTGCTCAAAGACATCGGTGAGCAGGGCGATGTCGCATCGTAGATACTTGTCCGCATAGTCCTTGAGGTTGTGACACTCGAAGGCTCGCCACACGTTGAGGGCGTGCTCGTACTCCTCGTCCTTGATGTCCTCCAGGGTCATGGAGTTCCTGAACGCCTCCTTGGGCGGCAACTCCCTGGTCCTGTACAGCGTGTCGTAGGACGTAACGAAGTCGTAGGGGAACACGCCCTTCCTGCGCACCAGGTCGAACAGCCGGTCGTCGGGGAAGCGCTTCCTCGTCTCGCGCATCCTGTCCGTGGGGAGTCCCGCCGCCAGGTTGGCCAGGCTCATGGACAGGAACCTGTAGGTGTCCAGGAAGCGCACCGCGAAACTGCTCTGTCGTTGGTTGTCCCCGGGCTGACCAAAGTGGAATCGCTTGGTAAAAGCGATGTACCGCTCCTCCGTGTGGGCCAACACGTCCACGTCGCCGGGGTCGATGGCCAGCTCGCGCACTACGAAGTGGGCGTCGTAGTTGGACAGGTTGTGGAAGTAGCAGTTGATGTGTCGCTGCTCCCGGTACCTGAGGTTGCACGAGCGGTGGGCGGCTCCTCGGAACTCGTAGGGCGGGGCGTGATTGTGGTCCCGCACCTTGACGTCCTGGTCCGTGAACTCCTTCCCGCAGAGGTAGCAGTGAGTCGCTGCCAGGTACTCGTCCATCTCCTGTCGGGTCAGAGAAGGGTGCAGAGCTCTCATGCCGAATAGGAACTCCCACAGCGCCAACACGTCCATCTTGAGCCTCTCCATGAAGACCTTGGACGCGTCTGCCCCGAAGTAGACGCGGGGCTCGAACTCCTCCAGGCCGAGCGAGTCCACGATCTGGTAAGCGAAGGCGTACGGGACGTGCAGTTGCAGGGGCCTCGTGCCGGGTGGCGCTTCCGCAGGGTCAGCGGCGACGGGCTGCAGAGCACACTCAAAGTCGGCATAAACGCAAAAGCGCTCGCGCCGAGTGTACTCGGGGTGGGCGAAGCGGATCTGCTGCTTCTTCGGTAAGTCCAAGCGGAGGGGAGCCTTGGCGGTGCAGTATCGCATGTGCTCCTCCAGACGCTCGGCACCGGACAGTTGCAGCTTGTTGGGCTGGTTGTCGAAGTAAGCGAAGCATCGCTTACACACGTGGATGGCGTTGACGTGGGACGTCAGCTGGGCTCGCACTAGCCTACTCATGTTTGTGATGTAGGCGTAGTGACTGTCCCCGCCGGTGGTCACGTACAGCAAGTCCCGGTGATCCTCCAACTCCCGCTTGCAGATCTTCAGCGGGAACACGCGGTCCTGGAACTTTGGCGATCCGTCGGGGCGTCTCCCCACCATGGCGTGCTCGATCCCGTACACATTGACGCTAATGGCGTTCCTCCTCTCGAAGACCTTAATGTCCTTCACGGCTACGGGGAAGCGTAGGCCGACCCAGTCGTAGCGTGCCATGACGTCCGGTGTGTACGATGTGGGCCTCTCCGGGTGTCGCGCGACGAACTTGGCCAGGACGGCGTACGCGAAGCACATGTCATCGACGTTTTGCACGTTGATAACGGCGTGCGTGTCGCAGATGGTCCTGGGAAGCTGGACGAACCGAGCTCCGCGTTCCCCCAACGGGGTGTAGAGGTTGACGCGGATCTCCAGGTCGCGTATCCGGAGATAGCTCCACCCGCTGCCCACTAGCAGGCACTGCTCCTTCTCTTCCTCCAACTTGTGGAAGGACGCTGACAGGAAGTCCTCCAAGTTGGACGCGGCGGTGAGAGGCACGTTCTTCGTCTTGAAGGCCCGCAGACAGGTGGCTCCGTGAACGTTGGCGAATTCACATTCCAGGAACATGTTGACCTTGATGTTAGGGTGTCGGGTCCTGACGTCGGCCAACAGTTCCAGGACGCTGTCGAACAGCAGCACCAGCGCGTCCTCCACGGTCAAGAAGTCCTCCATGGGCCGGGACAGGCCGAAGGTCAGGAGGCGTCCGCGGAACGCCCGTTGGATGGGGCGAAACGTGGGTAGTCCGCCACCACCCACCATCCCATCAGGTGCCGTGCTTGGTCCGGGCTGGGGCTCGCGGCTAGGTCCGGACTGGGGCTCGCGGCTGGGTCCGGGCTGGGGCTCGCGGCTGGGCCGGGGCTCGGGTGACAGAACGGGCAGGCGCGGCATCTCGTCCACAACGAGGTTCCTCACGACGGGGCAGTTGTGGGCCTCGTGCTGGTCCCGGTTGTAGCGCCGGGTGAAGCCTCGGTCGCAGTAGGCAAACGTGAACCTTATGCCGCGGTGGACGCTCTCCATGTGCCGCTGGAGGTACGCTGCCCTGCGGAAAAGGGCGCCGCAATCGGGACAGCGGACCTCGTTGGCGTGCACCAGCTGCACGTGACGCCGGAGCAGGTCCCCGCGGGAGAATCGCCGCCCGCACGCGTCGCACTCGGGCCGTGGGTCTCTGAAGGGTGGTGTTGCAGCGGAGGAGGAGGAGGAAGTTGAAGCAGACGGGCTCGCACCGTGGACCGCTTCCATATGGTGGCGAAGATCCTCGGGACCCGCCAGGGCGACGGAGCACAACGGGCACGGATGGCCTGCGAACAGGAAAACAAGTCCTATTAGTGACCCCGATAAACACGAAGGTGAGGAACTGACAACCTCTTCCTCATCTCAATCGCCAGTTTGAGCCTGGTAAAAACAAGGGTGAGGAATTGTATAGAGGCTTGGCGACCTCTTCCTCATCTCGAGCACCAGTTTACCCGGGCCCGGTAATACAAGAGTGAGGAATCGCACAGAGGCTGGCAGCCCCTTGTTTACTACTTGAATCTGTTTACTCGACTAAAGCCGTTTACTCTCTCTCGAAAACAAGTCATTAGTACTGGCGGTTTCTTGTTTAACATAAAAACCATGCCTGACGCTTGATCGTGAGGATGAGTGAGGAACTGTATAGAGAACTAACGACCTCTTCCTCATCACAATCGCCAGTTTACCTAGGTCCAGTAAATACAAGGGTGAGGAATTACACAGAGGCTAGCAATCCACCTATTCTTGTTTAACATAAAAACCGTACCTGGCGCTTGGTCGTGAGGAGTGAGAAGATGAACTGTGGCGAGGTGGCGTCGCAGGTTATCGCTTCGCCCGAAGCGTCTACCGCAGACGTCGCAGTTGAGATGGCGGTCGCTGTGAGCGGCTCTCGTGTGGCGAGTCAGGTTTCCGGCGTTTGCGAACACGCGGCCGCAGACCACACACATACAGGGACCAGCCATCTACAAAAACATCGGGTATCTGTATTCCCCGTCCGCTACAAAGGCACAATTGTCGCAGCAAAAACACTTTGGTAGCGATACCCCTGGGAACGAGGCGAGTCTAACCCTTTTAATAATGTTAGATAGAAATAGATGGCATGAATCGCTCGTATGACATTCCCAACACTGGTACACGTCTTTGTTACGCACACACATAGCGATTTCGCCCTCGTCTATAATTCCACTAGGCACTTGAAAGTTCGATTTAAAAGCGAAACCAAATTTTATTTCACTCAAAACGTTTTTAAAAAGGAGTGGAAGCGAGTCTATTTTACTTTTTAAATTTGATTCGTTAACTTTAATCGTTAGAAAACACAACTGTTCCAAGGTCATTACAGTTTCACTCATCTCCATCTGAAAAGAGACAAGGACAAGACTCAGTGTACCGAGATATTCAAAACATTAAATATTAATTTTAGCTAATAAGATTTTAGAGCATTGATAAACTTTCTGATGAAAAAGTAAATTACATGTTACTTACGTTAACTGTTACGGGAATCCAAAGGCAATGAACAGCAAGTTGTGTAGGTATACCGCAGAGGCAGCACTACTTCGTCCGCACAGTAAGAGCTCCAAACACAAACTGGTGAAACCTCTGAAGACGCGCTCATAAATAGCACTCCGGTCGGGAAGAGGAACTTTCCACTGGAACCGCTAATGGATAAACCGACTGTGGCGGTCACGTAGGCGGAGGATGACGTCATGGCAGTTTCGGTGAAATCGGTCGTGGGACTTTCCACTGGAACCACTAATGGGTAAACCGACTGTGGCGGTCACGTAGGTGGAAGATGACGTCATGGCAGTTTCCTCCGAGTTATCCTCCGAGTTGTTTACACCTTCGGTCTTACTCGTTAGTCTCCTTCTAACAGTATTGACAAGCGGTGCACCATGTTTCATTTATTCTCAATGGTTTCGGAGCCGGTAGGGACCTATCCAGCGACAATGCCTTTCCATATACATTCCACGATATCAGAGGTGGATTCAATAGACGCGGAGGTATTTCTACAAACAGTGTACTACTATACGAGATGCTTCCCCGGAAAATTACATGTTGAATTTTGGCTAGAAAGACCGTTGACCCCACACAAATGTCGGCAACTCAGGACTAACCTGGGAGACTTTAATGTGATACCGACACACGTCTTATGCCGCAACGCCATACTTTGGCTCCTTCGGGAGATTAATCCTCCGATATATGTGAGAGTTGTAGTAAACGGAGGGTAGGTTAGGGTATTGCTTTTTCTGAATAAAATAAAGGATATTGGAGGAAACGCTCAATACGGTTATAGCTTGTTTACTTCAAAAGGGTTTTCCAACGGAGCGGTAAAAGGCTTCTGGAACGTTCCACTTGTTTACGACGTGGTAATGGCTTGTTTGTTAGCCGAACCCTCATTCTTCAGTTGATGATCAACGGAACACCATGTCGGACACCATGTACGTCTTGTGCTGCCCCTGCACTGTGGCCACTGCATTTCAAAAAATAGAGGAAGAAATGTTTCATGGATTAATAATCCTCCACCTCGGCTGGGTAGAAGAAGACGGAAGAGTACACTTCTTCCCCCGTTGGTTCACTGCCAATATGCCGGTGGAGCTGAGCCTAGTAAAAGAGAGGGTTAACGGCTTCCTCTCCAATGGTTTCACAGCTGTCATAAGCTATCGAAGGGTTCAACTTCAATAATCTATTATATTCGTATTTGTACTTTTATATTCGTATTTTATAATATTGTATTAAATTATTAAACTAAACAAAACAACAAAAAAAAACAAAAAAAAAACAACAAAACAAAACAAATTTATAATACAACTGGTGGACAAAGCCTATGTTAGGTTTATGTCGGGTCACGTGACGGGGGGGGGGGGAGGTCGGAGCTTGGCTATGGGGAAGGTCGGGGGGGGGGTCGGAGCTTGGCTATGGGGAAGGTCGGGGGGGGGTCAGGGGGGGGGGGTCGGGGGGGTCGGGGGGGGGGGGGTCGGGGGGGGGCGATTCCTCATTCCTCCTCACCGGGGGGGGGGGGCGATTCCTCATTCCTCCTCACCGCGTCTTTGCTGGGTCAGAACCATCTAATGCCCCCTACTGTTCTCTGTTTCTCTGATTCGTCGATGTAAATGATCTTGTTCCCTGAACAAGAGGTGCGAAATTCTTTTCTCCCTTCTGGAGTCTCAGTTGTTTTTTTTGTTTGAGTTATTCTTCATTTTAAAACCAAGGTCTTTAAGAGTAGGACGTAAACTGCTTTTACCTCCTTAAAAGTTGAGTTTGTCTCGCAAATAGTCCATTAACATTTTTGTCGATGGAATAAGATTATTTTTCAGATTAAGATTATATAATTTTGTTTTCAAGAGAAAACAGACATAATATATTCACAGAAACTCATAACCATTACCAAACTAGAAACAAGTTAAAATTTGGCTTTCAAATCCCTAAATTACAACATAAAACAAAACAATCAAATGCGTTCTATGTAACCCATTTATTGTACTGCAACCTTCCTTCCGAAATTATAAATGCTGAGGCTGACAGTGTCGCTATATTCAAGCGTAAGGAGTCGATGGCTGCTTAATCTTAGCGATGAGGCACTGATGAATCGCAATACCGATGAAAGATTTAATTTAAATATAGTAACTCCGAATGTTCTGGTGCTGAAACTACATGAGCGTATAATTTGAATTAAGTTTTTTGTTGTTTTATTATGTTATGGGTTATTTCAATAATAGCTTTAAATTTCTCCTTTCAGTTATCAGTGGACTATTTGTGTTTGTGCATAGTGACACCTCTTTCTCGCACACAGGGTTTAGCCTTGTGGGGAATACATTTCCATATGTTTATTGTATATTGTATGCATGCAAAATTATTATCAATAGGAATAAATTATCTGTATCTGTATTCACAGTTTGTCCCACCACGCTTTTGTCAAAGTCGTCAAATCCTGTGTCAGGCCTTTAGAAGAAGTATGTCATTTTTTGGGTGAAGTAAAACACTTAGTTTCATTATCATCAATTGCTCAGATTCCATAGTTCACTATTAATGCTGCTGATTACACGTTCAGAAACTTCTGCAGCTGCATCAATTATTTCTCGGGCCTTAGATAAAGGAATAACAACACATTTCGAATGTGCTACTTGTTTCATAAATTTATATAAATTTGATGTTATTTCTCGTCCTTGCATGGATATGTTAACTTCGAATTGATATTGCCTTTTAAAACTAAAAATACAAAATAATAACAAAACTAAACAAGTAAAGGTAAAAGGTGACGTAAATTTTTAAAATATAAATACTAAACAAAAGATCTATTGAACATATTTCAAAACAATTTACTTTTAAATTTGTAGGAATAATCAAATAAACAGCTGTTCCTATGTTGATAACTATTACAGTGATTAGTAAAATGTTTAGTAAACATAAGGGCATAAAGTGAATGTACAAAATTAAAGATATTTAATTTAAAGAGCCCCCTCACTTAACCGAGAGACGGCGCGCGAGAGAGACGCCAGCTGTTGAATGCACGTACCGCTAACGCTTTCTTTTGTTTGAGGGCACAACTTTGTCTAAACCGCTCGAAGCTCAAATAAACGGAATAAGGAAACTGACACATACTTTCTCCTTTTTACCCAACTTTAATGAATAAATTACTTTTTATTTACTAAATATAGAATAAAAAGTGCGGTCGAATGTACAGAACATCTTCTAAATAAATTGTTTTCAAAATATCCACCCAAGCCCCTTTTTTGGCGGCACTTCAGAATCCTTTGCTACACACATTGGTTATAAGAGGGGAAATGCCCCCTCGCCCCCCCAGGGTTAAATGGCAACGTATTTTGAATATCCTGTGTTGGTCAATGCTAACTTGACCTGCATATCAAGTTTTAACGAAACTGATCAATAAATAAGAGAGAAATAGTAATTTTCCCCATAAGAATAACATTGGACAACGTACTGCGTTTAACGCAAAATTTAAATTTAAATTTTCTCCGCAACCAGCAATCAAAATAATAATCAGTAATAATTCAAAATACTTATTTAGTTTTGTTTAGCCCTTTTTAATGGTGATAAGTAATCTTTTTTAACATTTATGTTTTTTATAAAAAAACCCCAGAAAAACTGAATTTTGGATGTTTTAAGGCCTGTAATTTCTGAACCCAATTTTTTCCATTAATGCGGGTGGTGTCATTTTGTTGGAAACCTAAAGTTATACAAACCACTAAAATTTAATCAAAATCGTTAGAGCCGTTTTTTAGAAATTTGGATTTTTCATGATTTTTGGGGGGATAATTACTCTTGGAAATCAAAAATTTTACAAAATACCTGGAGATATTGTGGATTAGTACATGCATACCAAATTTCAAAAAAATTGGTCCATTGGTTAGGGTTCTAGTTCTGTACACATCCACCAAGACACACACACACACACACACACACACACACACACACACACACACACACACACACACACACACACACACACACACACACACACACACACACACACACAACGGACAGACATCACGTAACAAGCACTTTTTTGGGCTCAATTAGCACCGAAACGAATATGTCCACTAACATCTCAAATTCGTAAATTTTGACGAAAACAATACTTTCTCCATATACTATGTATAGGGGGAGAAAATAAAAGTGTCTGAATTTTAAATATTTCACCTAGAATTCTTAAATATTTGTAATTTCATATTCAAAAATAGGATGACTCATAAAGTTGTTTTTAGCGAATTTCCCCTATCGGGAAGAAGCTATTACCGTAGTCGGCATGGTAAGACCTAGGCCCGGGACCATGATAACTTTTCGTTTTGAGGTCCCCAGACCCCAAAAACACCATTCGTTCTAAACTATATATATATGTGTGTGTGTGTGTGTGTGTGTGTGTGTGTGTGTGTGTGTGTGTGTGTGTGTGTGTCCGTGAGCAAAAATATCAAGTTATAACAATACAGCTTGAATATTATATAAATCGGAATAATTTCCTAATGTTTTTAGTTTTAATTTATTCAAAACTTTTAAATAATGTTTATAATCATCATCACTCATATTTTAAACAAAACCTTCATCTTTATATAACATTTAATCACATTTTAATTTTTCAGCATCATCTATAAATTCATAAGGAAATATGCCTTAAGAACTTAATATATCAAATGTATATTCATCAATATTAATTAAGTTATCACATTTATTTTTAATAAATTCATTTAAATGTTTGAATTCTTTCAGGTTTTTAGCTAATTTATCAATTAATAATGGCATAAATCTAAATGTATCTACGAATGAGAATTTTACAAATTTTCTTGGTTTATTATCTTCAAGTTCGTATCCAAATCCAGAATTAACCGTATAATTTATACATTTTTCATCGGTGTTTGCAATTAAATCAATTTTACCATATTTTTTCGCTAATTATTTTATAAATAAATGGTTATCATAATTACCAATATTACGACAAAATATAGGAATATTTTGGGGAAATTTAAATAACAACCCGAGTGTGCTGCTCCTCTATATTTTCTTGTTAAATGACAATGAACTTTCACTTTTTCTTTTAATTCACCTTTTTCACATATATGACAAATTTCAGCATTTTCGAATTCAGTTTCTTCTTTTTCAGTTAAATTCATCGGTTTCTTATTTTTCGAATTATATTTCTTCGCTATATATTTCGATATTTGATCTAAATATTCAAATAATACATTTGGAACATTTCCCAATTATTTTTCGGTTTTTGCTCGATAACATATGGGTTTATACATTGTATTTGTAACTCGCGATACCAAATAAATTGACAAAGAATACGGAACATGTTTATGAATTTTATTTGTAATTTTTTTATTATTATCACACGAATCAATATTTTTCAAAATACTTGCAAAATCTAAATAAATTACATATGGGTGTTCAAATTTCTTGAAATAATTTTGAAATTTTACTGTTTAACCAGGAAATGACATAATTGGTCTACATGGTTCTAACGATTTACAAATTATTAAATGATTATTCAAATCTTCTTTTATTATAAAATGTGCTAAAAAATCTTCTACAAATAAATCTTTTATGGCCATGTTTTGATAATTGTGATAAAACTAATTTACTTAAATCAGTTATTAATTTATAATGCGAATTATCACCATTTTTATGATATAATAAATCAATATTTAATTCTACTTCATAATTATCAGAAATTTGTAATGGGACTATTTTCATTTTTTCATCAATTCTATATACATTTATTGAAATTTTAGGATAGTTATATTTAGAATCATGTGATATTTTTTCAAATAATTTGATATTTTTTAAGCTCAATGGGTAATCGAAACCACTAAATATTTCATGATTTATATAATTTTGGTATTGTTTTACTCTTTCCGTAACCCTTTTTGGTTTATCAATTGCACATGTAATTGCATAAATAAAACAAAATTCATGTTTATTTTAAAAGTTTATAGATCATTTTTTATTTCTTATTTCATTCGGTAATTCAACATATGAACCGGCATTTAATGAATTATTTTTAGTTAATTTTAGATTTAAATCATATCATCTTCTCAATGACCAACCACTGCCTTTCGAAGGTTGATTTAGATACTCTCTTAATATTAATTTACTAAACTGATCATTTATAAAATCATCAATATTTAAAATATCTGTACTTCTTAAAGATAAATACATGTTTGTTGTTTGATATTCTTCATTTATAATTTTTCTTTCATATTCGCATGTTAAAGCCATTTGTCCTTAAATATTTTTGAATGTTTGTTTTTCAATTAATTTTTTAATTTCACTTCTTTGAGCTTCTAAATATTTAGAAATATCTAATACTTCATTTGAATTTGTTAATATATAGTCTTGAAAACAACCTTTTAGTGACGATGCTTCTTGAATACTTTCATAATTTTCTTTAGGTATTGGTTTGTTTTTGAAGTGATCATATAACAGTTCAATTAACTCTTTCCTAGTTTTATGTACAATTTTGTGCCCATTTTTAATAGCTAAGTTTTGAATAAATTTAGTCGATCTTTAGTTAAATTTTTTCAGGTTTTCTTTAATTTAATCTTTTAGATAATTCATCTCTAGATAAATTTTCATAATTTCGAACAGATAATTTATTAGCTGTATCATTTAATTTTTCATTTCGAACAGATAATTTATTAGCTGTATCATTTAATTTTTCATTATTAAATAAAGAATAATTTAATTGATCATATAATTTTTTAATTTCTTTTAATTTTGTTGAACCAACATTTTTATATTCATGAATTTGATTATTTTCCCCATTATAACAACTCATCATATTCTTTAATTTTTTATATTTTTATTTTTTAAATGCAGCTTTGAATTTAAATGTTTTGTAAACATGTTATGACTTATAGATTTGTTACAACCATTACAAAATTTTTTTTTCGTTCCCATTAAGGAGAAAATTGTAATCAGAAAGTTTAACTTTTTATTTTAAGAATTTGTAATAGAATTAATATATTTTTTAACTTTATTCAAAGAATAACTCAGAACCAAGGGTTTTAGCAGAAAAATCTGTTAATATTAAGTATATGACTATCAACAGTCAATTAAAATGTTCTATACTATTTTTTCAATATTTTTCTTTCATATTTCTTATGGATGTCTTGGATAGTTATAAATCCATTCAATATTTCTTCCGCATTCACATGTTGTAATCATAAAAATTTGTTTAATACATTGAATACAAATGTTATATTTTTATCTTTACTAAAATAATATTTATGAACATTTTCTATACTTTTAATTTCTTCACAATTACTACACATTTTTAAACTTTTTTTCTACTGTTTCGATACTATAAAACTCTTTTTGATATATTTTATGACATTCTTTACAGTAAAAATATAAACAACTTTACTGTTTTTATTTTTATAAAATTGTACAATATCTTTATTTTGTTTACATCTCGCACATTTATTCTCCATTTATAAAATAGAAAACTTATTGAATTTTAAATCAATTTAAGGGGATTATCAACTATTATACGTAATTGATACAACAAAAAATCCCGTAAATATTTCCGGTTCGAAAAATTATATAATTGTAAATATGGATTTTGATTATAATATAGCAGCTGATGGTAAAACAAAGTGTTATGTGATTGTTGTTTCAGAAAAACTATTGGAGTATGATGTGATGATTTACTGATTTTTGTTAAAATTTACTGATTTTTGCTGAAATTTACTATTTTTTATATTTTGCTTATTGAATTTTCTAATTTACTGATTTTTGTTTAAAATTGTTGTTTTTTTTAATTTGCTGATTTTTGTAACAATTATTTTATGGTACTTCAACAGAGCTCTTACATTGTTTTTCTGTTGGTGCGCCAGGATCGGCATATATGTATTTACTTATATATATATATACATATATATCAAATTAGACGAATGGTGTTTTTGCATTTGGGGGCCTCAAAACGAAAAGTTGTCATGGACCCGAGCCTAGGTCTTACCATGCTACGGTAATAGCTTCATACGGGAAATTCGCTAAAATGAGGTTTTCACCTAAAATGAATCAGCCTTATATTATGTTAATGTAGGTTTACACCGACCTATACTTTTTAATTTCATTGTATACGAGTGAGTAGGAGTACAGGAAAGTGCTGCCGAGTGTGTTACTGTTCAGTTGCCCTTGCCAGCGTAAACATACCCGATGAAACCGTGTGTTGTCCGCCGCTTTGACCGCTCGTCTGTGAACTGCTGTTTACATAGCAACTCGAGCCGGCGTGGGACTCGTCCAACACTCATTCCACACGGGGTAAACATATCTTGGTTTGTATCATGCATTAACACTTTCGCTGCTGCAAAAATGTTTAAAAATGAAATTTGCATAAGTTTCTATTTTGAGAAAAAAAAAACCGATCGGGGTCCGCAACAGCCAACGTGTTAAATCAAGTTTACTTACACACACGAGTTCGTAGCCAGAATTAATAACGGATTTAGTTGAGTACAAATTATGTACACATAACATTTATAAAAAAACTATCCGTAGTTCCTTATGGGGTTTCATTGATACTAATGCCATTGTGATACCTCGCTCTGTATCAATCGCTGTGAAAGCTTATTGCGTCATGGCTACAGGCAGCGATAATCATTTTAAATTATTCATAAATAACTTCGTAAGATAAGCTCGATGATGCTACATTTAAGAATATAAAACATCAATTCAGTAAATCAAATTCAAAATGGCGTAAGATGTATGGTTGCAAGATCTGGTGATGGCTCACTAGAAGATTTACTACTTTATTTATTAATCCGACGAGCAAGGTTTTATGGCGATCTGGTATGGTGATGGCTCATTAGTAGACTTTCTCCTTTCTTTATTCCACTGAGCATGTAGTATGGCGATTGGGTCTGGTGGTGACTCATTATCAGATTTACTTTTTAGTGAATTTCTCCTATAGGGAAGAAGCTATAACCGTAGTCGGCATGGTAAGACCTAGGCCCGGGACCATGATAACTTTTCGTGTTGAGGTCCCCAGATGCCAAAAACACCATTCTTTCAAAACTGTACATACATACACACACACACACACACACACACACATATATATATATATATATATAAATATATATATATATATACAATATTATTTAGTTCACTGAATAGGGCTGATTATTATTTTTTTTAAGAAAATTAACAAAGTACCCTTCAAAATTCATTTTTTATTCACTGACACGTGTTTCGAGGTTTACCTCATGATCACAGTGCAGCAAATAACCTTAAAATTAATTAATCTGTAAATAAACAAAACAGTGTGATAATTATGTTAACATATGCTAAATTATCTATCTAAATATGATTAATTACTTTTGATTTTTTTATTGTTTCAAAGATTGGATTTTTTATTGCGCCTGTATTATATTTAGTATATCAGTTTTGTCTTCTGAATAATTCATGTAAATGTGAAGCTCTTCATTGCCATTAATTTTGTAACCTTACTTTTCAATAGACAAAACTTCTAATCTTTCTTGCAGTGTACCAAAACTTAAAGGTCAGCTATAAAACCAGGAATAATACATTTCATTTGATAACAAAATTGTCAAACGGCTCACATAATCAAAACGCCGACATTTTTGACCGATCAGGAATATATAAATTGACATGCAAGGAATGCCCAAAATATTACGTTGGGCAAACTGGACGAAATTTTAAATGTAGATAGAAAGAGCATACTTAAACTATAAAACCAAATAACCAAACTACACAAAAATCAAAATTTGCCGAACATATTTTAACTACAGATCACAGTTTTGGTACACTGCAAGAAAGTTTAGAAGTTTTGTCTATTGAAAAGAAAGGTGACAAAATGAATGCCAAAGAAGAGCTTCACATTAACATGAATTATTCAGAAGACAAAACTAATATACTAAATATAATGCAGGCGAACAAAAAATTCAATCTTTGAAAAAATAAAAAGTAATTAATCATATTTAGATAGATAATTCAGCATATGTTAACAATATTATCATACTGTTTTGTTTATATACAGATTATTTAATTTTAAGTTTAAGGTTATTAGCTGCACTGTGATCATGAGGTAAACCTCGATACACGTGTCAGTGAATAAAAAATGAATTTTGAAGGGTACTCTGGTAATTTTCTTTTAAAATTAAAGTATATATATATATATGTGTGTGCGTGCGTGTGTGTGTGAGTGTCTGTGAGCACGATAACTCTCGTAAAAATGGTCCGATTTTGATGAAATTTAGTACAAACGTGTAAAGCAACATTTATGACTTTAAGTTCAAAAACCAGACAGATCGCTTTATCCAAAGGGGTATTTTAGGGGGGTTTTGTACCCTAAAAATGGGTTTTTTGAATTTTTTTCGTATAATATTTTAGTTAATCCAATTTTAGTTTTCACCTTTGAATTCAACATAAAATAATACACAATTTGGTGTTTTAATCATTGCTCTACGTCAATTGGTTCCAGAGATATTGAAAGTGCTTATTACAGTACGTTGTCCAATGTTATTCTTAAGGAGAATAAAATAAATGTAATATCTCGCTTATTTATGAACGTATATGATCTATTGTTATTTGCACTAACACAATTTTTACCGAGATAGTTCCTGTAGCAGCAAACCTGCTTACTTAGCCCCCATGTTATTCTTTTGGGGAATAAGTGAAATATTATGCATCCCTTAATTATGAACATAAATTAATACAACTTGGTATGTGCCTTCACCTAGTTGAGTTGTATTCATATTTGCATAAAGTCATATTTTGTGTCCCTCGTTGCAGCAAACCTGCGTACTCAGCTCCCATGTTTTCTTATGGAGAATAATTAAAATGTTATATTATTATATCGCTTATTTGTGAACTTGGTAAGGGGCTTTATGCGGTATAAGACATATATTTGAAATGGAAATTCGCTGAGTACGCAGGTTTGCTGCGACGGGGTATTTATTTTATCCGGGGAGCGGGGATGTTTAACAATCGCGCATGGTGATTGCTTACTAACAGTATTACTTACTTATATTCTTTGGTGAGCAGGCATGTATGGCAATCCGGTATGGTGATAGCTCATTAGCAGATTTACTTCTTTATTTTTCCTTTAAGCAGATAAGTATGGTTATCGAGTATGTTGATTGCTCATTAACAGAATTCCTTTTTAGTTTTGTCCAGTGAGCAAGGTGGAATGGCGGTCATGTCTGCGGTCGGCGGACTCCGTCGGCGTCGGCGTGTACGTGGGGCCAGCAATGGGTGGTCCACTACTGCGTCAATTGAGTGGCCTTTCAGTAACAGAACGTTAAAGAAGGGTCCAAATCTGAGTAATATTTTACACTGCAGTTTCTTAATTTTAAAAGGTAGGCATTTTTGGCAAATAGTATCTTATCAAGCACGTTATCTTTCTGAGTGAGACCTTAACCTATTAACTTTGTTAACGTTTTCGAGTCTTTTTTTAAGATCTTTATTCTCAAGGCACTCTATCTCTCATTGCGTGTCAATATCTGGACGGAGTTTAAGTAGATGAGCAATCTGTAATTTACAAATTAGTGAAATTACCTATTCTGAAAAGTACTTGTACTCAATAAAACACTGACATCTTGATCTAACTCGGACACCCAACATACTCCAGAAAATAAAATGTCTTCTGATCAGCTACAGCCACGCATATTTCTAATGGTACAGCAACGTAGAGACTGTAAATCAGAGTAGATAACTGTCAATTCCTATACCTACGTCACTGTCAGGGTAAATTACTCTGTTCTGATAATCATCATAAATAATACTCCCGTCGCAGCAAACCTGCGTACTCAGCGAATTTCCGGTGCATATATATGTGACTCACTACTACATAGAGCTACTTACCAATTTTTACAAAAATACATCCATAAATAAGTGATATATAGCATTTTATTTATTGTCCATAAGAATAACATTAGGGTTGAGGACGCAGGTTTGCTGCAACGAGAAAGATAAGTAGTATTTTTTTTTCAATTATCAATATAACTGAACCAGGTGAAGCTGTATACCAAGTTTTATTAATTTAGGTTCATAATTAAGGGAGATATACAACTTTACTTATTCTCCATATGAATAACATGGGGACCAAGTATGCAGGTTTGCTGCTACGGGGACTATCAACAAAAAACTTGTTTTTTGTGCTAATATCAATATACCACAACTAGTTGAAGCCACATACCAAGTTTCAACAATATACATTCAAAAATAATCGAGATATAGAATTTTATTTATTCTTCATAAGGATAACATTGGACAACGTACTGTGTTTAGCACTTTAAATATCTCTGCAACGGTTTGACGTAGAACAACGATTAAAACACCAAAATGTTTGTTTTGTTGAGCTAAACACATTAATAAACATAAATGTGAAGTTTTTAGTAAAACTATCTGAGAAAAATCTAAAAACCTTTCTCCCATAAGATTAACATGGGACACGTTTTTTTGGATTTTCTCCGCAACCACTTAACCTAGGTTAATGATTCAAAATACTAAATTATTTGTTTTTTTAAGCTCTATAAAATGGCTATAACCATAATTGAGTGTTTTTAACATTTTGGGGTCAAATTTGTAAAAAACAGATTTTTGGAAAATTGTAAACCCCCATAAAACCCCCTTCCCATAGTACGAACAATCTGGTTTTCGAACTTAAAGTCATAAATGCTACTCTCCACATTTGTGCCAAATTTCATCAAAATCGGGTGTTTCTTTCAAAAGTTATCGCGGTAACGGACACACACATATATATATATATATATATATATACTCGCTTCGCTCGCTGGGGGCTCCGCCCCCAGACCCCTGTGGGGGGCTTCGCCTCCAGGTAGCTGTTTTGCTTAGTATAAAGTGGTGTCATATAAAGTGGCCCATAACCGACACATTACAACTCCTCATACTATGAATTCTTCAGTCAAATCAGCAGATATTTAAAATTAGAGGGGGTTAAATATAGAAATATTATGTTTTTTTAGGCCCACAGGTCCATAATTGACCTCAGATTAAAGTGTTTATTTGAGTGAATTGACCCTCGAAGTAATTCTAGAGTAAACAAGACAAATTTAAGCAAACGAAAGAATTGTAATTTTTTTAAGGGTTTATAACTTGTAATGCTGAAATGGCTCGTGTTAAATACATGCCATGGTGAGGGGAAAAGGTTTGCCAATCAATAAGGCTCCGGGTATAATTTAAGTTATTGAAATAATAAAATATCTTTGACAGATTTTTGAGTCTAGTCTATAGGGAATTTAAAACCACGAAAGAAATCTTTGAAAATTGTCTACCTAAGGGTAAAGGAGACGAGATACGACAAAAAGTCATAAGACCAAAAATGCAGATCTTGCGAAATTCGGGTGGCGTGGTGGTATCCGTTTCTCGATAGATGCAGCTATTCGCCCGCTAGAGCCCAAAAATAATAAATCTAAAATAAGCCTTTTTTTAAGGAATTTTAAATCAGTATCCAAAGTTGTATAAGAAAGTGTATTCATTGCACGAACGTAAAAATATACAAACAACACAATACGACAAACATGAAAAGGCAAATCATTTCGTTGATAGGTTTTAGTTGTTAACAATGCAATTATAACCGCTGTTGCATGGATGGATATAAAAATTACTCGCTTCGCTCGCTGGGGGCTCCGCCCCCAGACCCCTGTGGGGGGCTTCGCCCCCAGCTCGCTGTTTGGCCTCATGCTGAAGTGGTGTTGTTTCAAATGGCCCAGAACCCCAATAAGACCACTACTTTTACTAAGAAAACAGACAAATCAGCAGATATTTAAGTATAAGACCATCCGTTTGGCTGCTAGAACTGTTTAAACAACACTACATTCTGATTGTTTATAACAGTTATTATGAATTGTTTTGAAGTAGTTTAAACTAAAAAAATAATGCTTGGGAATTTTCTGTGAGGTTAAAAGGTGCAAAGCACATGCATGCCAAATCTCACGTCTCTAGCTCAAGTATTAATGTTGTCACGTGCATGTCCAATAATATAAATTGGCACAGAACCCCCAATACATTACTACTTATACTAAGAAAACTGTCATATCTTAAGATATTTAGAGTTTTTCATTTTTCGACAAGTTTAATTAGTTACCTAGTTAATACTGGCCATGTGACTGCTGCTATTTACTAAGTGTGTTGTAGACATACTGCGTACCAAATATTAGGCCTCCATCAAGTATATTAACGTGATAGGCAATAAAAAACGACCAAAATATTTCGAAAATATGCCGAAATTTGAAAAATCTAGCGCTACCTAAGGGTGAAGGAGACAAGATACGACAAAATGTCTTTTGACCAAAGTTGTAGATCGTCTAAAATCCGTGTGTCGTGGTGGTCCCCCGTTTCTCGATAGGACCAACCGTTCGACCGCTACAGCCACAAAAAATGCACTATTTTGGAGATTTTCAAAATGTCCTCCATTTTGGATTTTTTTGAGGAGGTTAAAATAAAAAAACTATACCTTTTTGCAATTTTTCAGGGGGTTTTAATGGACAAGCTACATGTAGGCCACCTAATTCCATGTTTCTAGCTTATCTAGCATTACCTGAGTAAGTCGATAATGCAGTTTGACATTTATGGAATAATTAGGGGTTTTAATTTTTTTGGGCTGTTTAATTATTAAAATATGTTAGTTTATTGAGTGTTTCATGAAGGGTAATGTGTCAACATTATGAGTGCAAAATATCAAGCCTTTATATACTAAATTAAAGTGATAGGAAATTTAAAACCACGAAAATAACCGTCGAAATTGCCTAAAATTTGAAAAATCTAGCGCTACCTAAGGGTGAAGGGAGCGAGAAACGACAAAATGTCACAGGAACAAAGTTGTAGATCTTGCAAAATCCGTGGCACGTGGTGGTGTCCGTTTTTCGATAGGTCAATCCGTTCGGCCGCTAGAGCTCAAAAACTGTAATTTTAAAATAAGCATTTTTGGGGGGGTTTTAAATATTTTTTTTTTGGGGGGGTTAAGATACAAAATCGTCAGTTTTGGCGATTTTCCTGGGGGTTACAAGCTATAAGCTACCTGCATGCTTTGGCATTAATTAAATAGAATTAATAGCCTTAAAGGAGTGTTGCCAAACATTGGGTGTTTTTTCAACTTTCCCGATGGTTTATAGTTACAAGCTTCACTGTATGTCACGTTCCTAGCTCATCCGTAAGTGGCCAAGGCAAAAGTGTACAAAATGTCAGTCCCTAGTTAGTTCATCAAGAAGTGGGATAGAATTCGTATACCTGAGTCAGTTACACCATGAGCCCGAATACAACCGGTCGCAATCTACGATAATATCGTCAATGGCACACACGCACAACCATAGATTAAGCATATCCCTAAGGAGTATGTTTAATTTATGGCACCACTCACC
The DNA here is from genome assembly GCA_963675035.1 of Allygus modestus. Taxonomy (NCBI): domain Eukaryota; kingdom Metazoa; phylum Arthropoda; class Insecta; order Hemiptera; family Cicadellidae; genus Allygus; species Allygus modestus. The sequence continues at coordinate 100,036,778 of OY776111.1, read as the reverse complement.
CCCTAGCACAAGCAGAATTCGCCATGCACTGCGCATAGTTGCTAAAAGAAGCAAGCTCAGAATAACCCTAGTCCTAGTAAACTGATCCACGGGTAACGCAAGAAAACGTCATGGCTACCAAAAATACGTAAAAACTGGACAACACAACACCGAAGCTTATTTATGAACGTATACTGATAAAACTTGGTATTCGGCTTCATCTGGTTGTGGACCATTGATATTTGCTCAAAAAAATGTTCACCAAAGGCTCCCGTAGCAGCAAACCTGCGTACTCAGCCCCATGTTATTCTTATGGACAATAAGTAACGTGTTATCTGCCTTCATTATGAAAATAAATTAATGAAATTTGGTATGTGGCTTTATCTACATGAGTTATATTGATATTTGTATAAAACCCCATTTTTTGTGTTCCTTGCTTCAGCAAACCTGCATACTCAGCCGCCATGTTATTCTTATGGAGAATAATTAAAAGCCATAAATCGTTTATTTATGAATGTATATTGATGAAACTTGGTATGTGGCTTTATGTGGTATTAAGATACATATATATGCATTGGAAATTCGCTGAGTACGCAGGTTTGCTGCTACGGGGGTATTTATTAACACTTTCGCTGCATTAACCATGTTTAAACGTTATTAAATATAATAGGTTTCAATTATGAGCCATGGCCCGATTCTGGGTCACCCTCATGGAGTGGATTAAACTATATCAACCAACAACATTAACTTTCTAACAAAACTTCCATCGATATAATGCTATGTATAAAATTCTAACTAAAAATATGCGCCCTTTAATAGAAATGCAAGCAGTAATGAATTCAAATTGTATGCCTTGTTTTCGAATCACTTATTAGATTTACACAAGTCAGCATACATTAGGAGGTTGAGCAAATAAACATCACCATTATGGTATCGCATTTGAAGTACTTCTGTACGTATTTTATGCTCGTGTTAAGTTTTCATCAGAACTATGGCGTACTTATGCAAGTAATATTCAGGTTGTCCTCAAAGTCATCAAGGTAGCTAGTTTTATCCTCAAAACACGTCACACTAAAGAAAGCAGCGAATTTATCAAACGTATTTAGGTAAACTTTCACCGTTTGAATATGATAACAATAAATTACATTTAACATGTCCTTCTTTAAATGCTAGTACTTCCTTTGAAACACTGATTATAAGTAAGGACCATCAATTATGTATTAATATCTAGTGTTCTAATTATTAGGGCACTAATATGCAGTGTGGTAGAAAAGTCCTGCATCAGTTTAATATATTTTTACCCATTGAAGCTAAAGCAATAGAACTTGGTATATTAACATTACTGATAAAAATCTCCTTTTTGAAGCAAATATGAGTTTTCATCGCATCAGTTAGACGGCCCACGAAGAGTAAGAAGATAATCTTAAATGACAGCATAGGTCGGGATGTACCTCAAATTAAATGTCTTTAATAGCAGAAAACACAAATCTGATCTCAAACGGACAACTAAGTCAGAAATGGCAGCCGGTCAACGTTTATATTTAAGTACTATTAGCGAAAAATATATTATATTTCACAACTAGTGGGAAAAGTGTGAATTTTCCTGGTGCGAGTCGTAGACGAGCAATTTAAAGGGAACGAGCACCAGGAAAAATCATTTTCCCACGAGTTTTGAACACAATTTTTCACGATACTACAGCAAAAATTATTAAATACAACAGCAAAAAATATGATTATTAAAAGACGAAATAAAGTAAACTAAACAACCAACACAGATAGGCATTATTTCAATACTGTATTGTATTGCTAGGCTGATTTATATCACCTGATTTTTCCTCACTAGTGAGAATATAATTTTTCTTCACTAGTGGGAATATGACGAACTTTACCTGGCAATATATCCAATGGAATAGCAGCTGATATTCCAATAGTATCTTGAAAAAAGTGTTATTATTCCCGCTGTAAAAGTCGTTTCGAGATTCGATTTGCGGCAATGACTAGTTCTATGTAAGGCCATTAAAATTATGTATACCATGGTATATTATTCTATCTTAGTAAATAATGGACGTACAAAAGTCGTTATCACCTCAAACTTTAGCAAATTTTATCTAGTTTAAGAAAGGATTGCGCAACATTTTCTGTCAGAGGCATACTTTAGGAGATATTTAACAACAAATTAAAAAGGGGAAAAGTTTTACTGTTTTTTGGCTACTACGCCAGTACCACAGGTCTTTCGAAGCTGCGAACCTGTATTCTTACTTGTGGTGTAGTTCCTAAAACATACTAAACAAATTAGAACTACATGGAATCTTTTGCACGCACGGGTGTTTTTCTTGACTGGACTATATCTACCCGAGTACCAATGATACCCAATGATCAACCTTAAAATATTGGTGTGAATCATTTTGATAAAATAATTATTAATACATTTGCCAAAATAATAGTTGATTTTTCTAAACATCTATAACATTAGATTGTTCCTAATGTTTAACCAAATATTTTCAGGAGAGGAATCTTTGAATGTTCTTGAAAATCGTGAAGTAACTTTTTACAAAGAATTTGTATTGCAAAGTACACATCAATATAACTTTGTAAGAACTAGCTTTTACATTTCGTGTTTGACTTCAGTTCTTCAGCTATTACAACACCAGCGAAGTAACCTTCGTAATACGCCCAATTGTCTACCCACCCCGATATTTTTATTATTTTGTTTGTACTTGTTTTTTTTATTTCTAAAAGTGAATCCAAAGTGTTACGTGTACCGATTTGAAGTCGCAAACCACACGCCGTTTACTGCCCGACAGAGTTCCTCGACTTAGCAACAGTACCCGAACTATCTGCCAGTATATTTCGTTGACTTTATTTAATTGTACATTAAACGTGTAAAATGTAATTTTAATATTGTAAAATCATGTGGATTGTTATTTGCTTTAGATAATCTACCATGTATATACAACCCTACGAAGGACGGGTACACAGATAGTTTCTAATAAACTCATGTAACATCGACAATTATCCTTTTAAAAACACTCTGAATCAAAAGATGTTTACACAATATCGTTTACTTATATGATTTCACTGTTGATAATTGGTGACTGAGGCTTAATACAAATTCTATGAATTATATACCTATAAAATATTTAGAAAAAATAATAGTATGTTATTTAAATTAATATGTAAAAGTATTTTAAAGGGGGAGCACTATTATCCTGCCAAGCCCGAACCTACCCATTCAATCTAGCTCTTTTCAAACAAATCTTGGTCTCCTGATTCGAGATCCAGTTTGCCGTCATATGAGCTCTCTTCGTCAGAATACTCACATAACTGGGCCACCAACTGTTCTGTATTGGTCTCTCTTAGTCCATCACTTTTTTAAATCTTTCGACACCTTTGTATATATTTTTCCATTCATCGATTCCGATCTGGAATAATTTGTTCTGACATATGAAAATGGAGGAAGTCTAAGAACAGTATGACCTTTTTCATCCGGAATGTCCGGGACAACTCAAAACATTAACTTACATTAATATAAAAATATTTGAATAAATTGAATTGTCGTTCATTTGTGAAAAATCCTGAAAAATGCCACAACAGTCGGGGTTACGGCATTGAAAAGTCACTACAAATCCATCATTGGGGCGGATTTCCCTGACTTTCCCTGACCAGCATTTTTTCCCTGAATTTCCATGACTATCCCTGACTTTCCAGAAGGTGGACACCCTCTTTTAACCATTTTGTATTGTTTCCTGGTTAATATTCGGTTTCTACGCTGGAGAACTACATCGTTAAAGCATTTAGGACGAATACGTTCACTCATCCAGCGTGAACAATACTCAACATGTTACCTTCACTGATAGGCTGATGGAGGCATACTACAAAAAATAATACCAATGAATAATACAGATTATTTTATAAATACTGTATATAAAATAATAACCAAAGTTACAGGTAATAAATATGTAATAGATGCAGAACAAAATTATTATTCACGCAAATCACTATAAATTCTCAAGAACAAGAAAGGATTTAGGTAAAGAAAATATAACATTGAACCTATATTGAAATTAATATCACACACGTACTTGTAAAATAACAATTTCAATGGTTTCAGAGCTCTCTAGCGAGTATACAAGCGCACACTCTATACTATCCAACAGGAATAGTGGATAAATTGAGAGGCTATCTTTGGCTATGAATGGCGGTTTATGTTTATGAAGAAAAATGTATAACCTTGTAAATAACAAGCTACTAATTTTGTCCCAGATTATATTGGTCCCAACACTTAGTCCCTAAATTAAAACTCATTTGCCAACTTTGTTGATTACCGTGTTCTTGGATAAGTTGAACCTCTTGGCTAATACATAAATAATAATCATCTTTATTCTCATGTTCAACTCAATTCATCGGCAACAAAAAATCAAAATTGTTATAATTTAACTTGATTCTATTTAAGTTTGTTAAATAAATAAATGAGAATGTAAGCTATTGTATAAATGTAGACTTGTAACAAAAGTAAATTAAATGTAAGGTTTTAATTTTAGAAATAACCCAAAACCTATACCCTAAACCCCATACTTTTTAAATACATTGTAAACAAATGTGTGACGTTGTTCAGTTGCCCGTGCCAGAGTTAAAATAAACCCGATGTAACCTTGTATTGTTTGTCCCCCGCTTTGACCGATCGTCTGTGAACTGCTGTTTACATAGCAACTCGAGCCGGCGTGGGACTCGTCCAAAACTCACATTCCATAAGGGATAAACATAACTTGGGTTGCACAATGCATTAAATAAAGTTCACTTACACACACAAGTTCGAAGTCAGAATTAATGATAGATTTAGTCGTGTACAAATTAGTACAAAACTTTTTAATATTTAAAGTTTAAGAGGTTGATACCAACATGAACTACGTCATGTGTGGTTACTACAGAATTTATATAATTGATGTAACCATATTTATATTTAATCGCGTTTTTTATCACGGTGTGAGAACAATATTACAAAACATTGAGAAAGTAAACATAATTGTATAATCATCAATCAGATTTAATTATTTTTTATGGATTAAAAAAGGTTATAACAGGTCATACAAAGCATTAAATTTAGTTTAGACGTATTGTGTCAAAAGCATGCCTCCGAGATTATGTAAGTGATAAAGACATAAAACTGTAAAGCAGTTTTTAAGTCTAGCCTTAGCCTTTTTTTGACAACATCTTAATTTTCTATGGGAAGAAACAGTCATTAGCAACTTAAACTATTACATTTGAGTGTGATTAAAATTCTTGTATGACTAATTTAAAAACATAAGTTGACTAATCCATAGGAGTTACCCAAAATTCCAAAAATTAATAAATAAAAACTAACAAATCTACAAATCTGTAGAGATTTTATTTATTTATTTATAAGTGGCTATGGATGTTGTGAGCCCGTGCAGAACAGTGAGACAATCTTTCGACTAATTCAGCCTTTGATTCGTATAGTATTGTTTTTATTTGTAAAAAGAAATCGGGATTTAAAATAAAAAGTAAATAACTTAAATCTTAAGAAGTACCCCCACGCCGTTTAGGTCAAGTGGGTTTGTCTCAGCGTTCTTATAAGCATGTCCTAAAATATAAATTATTCAGCACGCGTTTTTAGTGAATTTCCCCTGTAGGGAGGAAGCTATTACCGTGTATGGCATGGTAAAAGTTAAGCCCGAGACCATGATAACTTTTTTCGGGGTCCCCATATGCCAAAAACAGTATTCGTTCAAATTTATTTATATATGTGTCCGTTAACACGATAACCTTTGAAAAAAAACATCCAATTTCGATAAAATTTGGCATAAACGTGTAAAGCAACATTCATGACTTTAAGTTCGAAATCCAGAAAAATCGGACCATGGGAAAAGAGATTTTACGGGGATTTATAATTTTTTTTAATCCGATTTTTGCATTTTTACCCTAAAATTTTTAAAATGATTAATTTTGGTTTAGAACACTTGGTATCTTAAATAATTAACCTAGGTTATGTGGTTGCGGAGAAAATCCAAAATACTTGTTCATAAAATCTCCCATGTTAATCTTACAGGAAAAAGGTTTTTAGCTTATCCTCAGTTCATGTTAATGTAAACTTGACATTTGCTCTTACCAGTCAGTTCAGCTCTACAAAACAATCATTTTAATGTTTATATTGTGATTCATTTAGATTAAAATTTCAAAGATTCAAACTGATAACATTTTGGTGAGTACTGGGTTCAATGTCTGTCTCTTTTCTTCAGCTTCCCATCCAAAATTTTTTAGATTTAATTAATTACACTTCCTTTCACCCAAGAATAACCACTGCATAACTCGTATTCACTGCTATAATTTTTTCCATATTTGTACTATATTATATGTAAACCATTTGGTAGCTGTTAGAATCACGTTAATAATAACAATAATTTAATTTTAAAACACTAATTAATATTAAAATAAACATGTTAAATATTCATAAATACGGGATCCAATAAAAGATGTCCTACAAAACTTAAGTGAATTATACAATATTGTCTTACTTAAGTGTTGTAAGACGTCTTTTATTACATCCCTTAAGTAATAACAACACATAATATGCAAATCAAAAAGTTATTTCATAAATGAAAATTATCAAGTTATGAGAGAAAATATTCACTTACAGTGTTTATATGCCAAATATAATTATAAATGTTATTTTTATAGCCTTTACATGGTGTAATATCCAAATTATGATTTCTTTAAAACGATTATTAAAGATTCGAAAGCATTATACCAATCTTATATATTATAAAAACCTCAGAGAAGTAAAAAATGTGCTATAATATAACAATATTATATCTCTATGGCCTCTTTATGGTGTACAACCTATCCTCACTCTACTGCCTTCAGATTGGCTGACTGGTGCATTGCCGCGGCTGTCAGTTTTGAAACTTTTTCACTTTCCACAGTCCCTATCATATATTTTATCATTTTTTTTTATTTCAAGCTTTAACAAGTAGGCCAATCTATACCATTTTGGTTATTAACTTCTTCCCTACATTTCTGATACTACACTGTCATTTTAGTTTGTTGGAAATAGAATTTAGCTATTATGAAGAATTGGTTAAATTTGGTTCTTAATTAACGATTTGATGGGTAGATCTTGCTTGCTTGTTATGAAATACTTAATGATATGTAAGTTAAATGTTTCTTTTGAAAATACATTTACATAAATTCTAAGATTAGCTCCCCTAATCTGTATAAAATTTTGAAAGAAATAACGTAAGGTGGGTACAATTTTAAGTAAGGACCTAGGTTTAGTAGCAGGTTTGTACGTAGATTTTACATTAAGTTGTTTCAATCTTTGTAGGCTAATCGAAAGTATTTCTCAAAACATGTAGGCTGTAGGCTATGTAGGTACTGTTATAACTTATTTATTCATTTATTTTTATGAAACTTGGTGAGTGGCTTTGTGTGGTAGTGATAAACGTATACATGTATTGGAAATTCGCTGAGTACGCAGGTTTGCTACGACAGGGGTATTATAATATATCAAGCCTTGTTAAGTGTATACAATTACATTCTGATTTTTTCTCCTCATTAAACTTCAGGTTCTGGCTGGAAATTCATTAAATTCGGATTAACTAGTAATTGAATGGGAACTGATATAGGAATAATATTAATCAATGTAACCAACGGTTTGTCATTATCAGTGCCAAGTGGTGAACTCGACCGCCAATTTATCAGAGAAGTGACCTGATAATATGACCATAGAGATTCACTACTCCCAGCCGTAGCAACGACCTTACCTATCCAGACTAAATTTACAATTTCTTTTATTTATTTTATGTTTTCGTTAATATGTATATATATATATATATATATATATATATACATATATATATATATACTTTTTAAAAGCAACGCATACTTTATTATTAAATTCTCCATGTGGTTTAAAAGTAATCACTTCTTATTATTGGAGTCATACATTTTTTCCAATAGATTTTCAATATCCTAGTCAGTATTAAACAAATACAGTTGTCTATAAAAGTAAAATTCAAGTTGTAAATAAGTAAATATATTCAATATATTCATTAAGCTGGGAAAAATAAGGTTTAAAATGTATACTAAACAAAATACATTAACATTTATCTACAAGCTATAATCCTCTTTAGTTTTGTTGGACTATCAATCTGTCTATGGTATTCGCTCTAGAGGGCTCCAAGTAGTCAAAGGAAATAATTGATCATAACTTGTGACTAATATTTATATTCAGTTATTTAACGATACGTGACGTTTGAAATACAACGAAATTTGAAACAAACTATGAAGTTAGAATCGTCAAATCATACCGTGGGTCACCATAAAAGTGATCACTGGAATAGGTTATTCGTAAAGTCCACCTTCTCAGATTATAGCTTATGTTATGTTTTCTCAACAAGTCAACCTGTAATACTCAGCTACACTTTATAGATTATATTTGATTTAATAGTTTTGTATTAGGTTAAGATTTAGTTAAATATTTTGGTAACAAAGGTACTTGAAAATACATCTTATATTATATACTTATTTGACCCATAGTGGATCACATCAATTGCAAGTCTGTGCCAAGTCTGGTCACAATCCAATTGTCCTGGCTCACATTTAATGGCAGATTGATCTATGGACAAACATTCTTAGCAAGATTTCACTACATGCTCCACATCCTGCTTACTAAAATTAATATCCGGATGTCAGCGTCTGATTGTAAAAAGGGTTCGATCGACATCAAAGTGATGTAATCTGTGCACTTGTTTAGTTAAAGTTTGTTGATCCACATCCTCATTTCCTCCCAACATAGCAACAATAATCTCCTCCTTTCTTGCTAACCATTTCTTAAGTACTCTTGTAAGACAATCTGTTTTATTGAATTGAGATTTCACTAGTTCTACTCGCACACTAAGTCCACATTTCGAGATAAGGTCTTTAAACAAGCATAACCGTCTTCTAAGGCTTCCCCTAGTCGATGCGTTTTAACGCGTCAATCTCCAGTCAATATAGATGAAACCGAAGCGTAGACTGAAGCAGAGTCTGTAACTATATTAAGTCTGTTCAAGCTCCAACATAAAGCCAAATTTACCCCCTTCAACAAAGCCTCCAACTCGGCTAAATTGATGTGTGCCGAATCAATCCTGCTTTCTCAGCCAAGAATCATCCTCAACTATTTCACCTTCAGTTTCAATACCAACACCATTTGCTAGGCTGCTAGCATCACACCACACTGTTTCTTCGTCGACACAGTGTACAGTCCATTTTCCAACCACTGGGTCCTTTTCCTTAATTCCATCCATTATGTTTTCTAACATAGTGAGGGCAGTTTAACTGACCTCATCATCCCACTTTAAATCCGTCAAATGTATTTTACAAAACTGCACGCTGGCCGGAGCCAACCTGCTACAGGCAATTGCCCAATTAGCTGTCCACACAATGAAAATACATCTTTCTTTGTTCTGACTTCAGCCAAGGGTTTCAGCTAGTTGTCTCTGGCCCACATTAGCTTACCATATGTTAAATACTCTGCCTCCATCAAGTGGTTCTGCAGGTTTTGCCGACAACACATATTTTTCCAACAACTTTATCACAATAGAACTATCGACAATTCGTTCATTCACCACAATATCATCCACATAAGAATCTGTGGCACTTCTAACCTTAGGGTCCATTGATAACGCCTTATTGACAATGCTGCTCATAATCTTAGGCGCAACATTAAGCCCAAAACCAAGTCGTGTTAAACAGTAGTTCTTGTCTTTAAACCAACCAACTTGAAATTTCCATAAATGCTCAGCATCGCGTATCTGGAGATATGCTTTGCGAAGATCAATTGTACTAACCCGTTCTCCTAATCTTCTCCACAGCCTTACCTTCTCACCACAAACCTCACTTCCTGCCGTATGGCTTGAAACATATTGATTAAGCTCCCTGTAATCCATGAGACAGGCCGCAACTTGTCCTTATTATGTTGTATAACTGCCATCAAAGGAATCAATCCGTCAAACTCACCATCGTAAGGCTGGAGTCAAACAATTTTGATCCATTCTTGGACTTCAGCATCAAATGCCTCAGTAGATTCCTCAGGGATTCTGTACATTGGTACTTTATTTTCTATCAAAGGCGTTCTACCCAATCTTTACAATGTCATTCAACAGTCCACTGTCCATTTTCAAAAATGGCATTAAAGTCACAATCATCAATTACAACGTTATCAATTTCTGCCTTTTTACACAAGCCCAAACCGTGCTCGGTTTCAGCCATTGCTCCAATGCTCAAACCTGTGAACCAAACCACACCACCCCCCTTGATGATAACTCCACCCATCGCAAAAACTGCATCCATACCCAATAATACCTGATACTTAGGCAAAACCTTTGCAGCCAAACAGCTGAACGAAAGTTGAACCCCTTCTACCCAGACTTTTAAGTCACATGTCAAAAGTTACATGTAACTGACCCTCCGTTCATCATGATGACTCGTTGTTTTGTCGACTTTAACTCTACCCCAAACTTAGCAACACTGGGTGATACAATGCTTCTCGAACAACCTGAATATAGCAAAACACAACATTTAATACCCGTAACAGTTACCATCAATGTCGGCAGTTGTTGCGCTGACCAATTTGGAGAGCCACCCGCGCAACAAAGCGGGGCCTTATTTACTCGTTTTTTGACATCTGTGAACATTTTGAGGCATAATGTACTGGTTCTCCACATCAGAAACAAATGACATTTGAAGTGTTACTGTGTTTTCTAAGCGGGCAATATCTTGCTTGATGACCTTCCTTATCACAAACAAAACATTTTCGATCCACTATAGTTCTTGAATCCACGCAATGTTGACTGTGCAAAAACATCTTCATGTTAGTCTCACTTCCAGTGACTATGCTCCTCGCTGTTTCCAATACTTCCAACAATTCAAAATTATGCAGGCAACAAGCTGCCTTTAACTGGTTCTGAGCATATGTTGGCAAGCCATGCAGAACAGAACTCTTAATCCATTCGTCAGATACAAGGGAGTCCACCATTTTTTCCAAACTCTTTAAATCGGAAGCATAAACATCCACTGAATCACCAGGAAGCAGGCGCCTTGACATAAATTCCTCATAAGCCTGAAAACAGTTTGGGGAAAAGGCCTGTTGCAGTGCTTGCATAAGAGCTCCGTAGTCACTCTTAACGCCTTCTGAGAGTCCTTCATAGACAGCAAATGCTCCTCCTGACAAAAACAAAGGAAGAACTGACTATTTCATTAACTTTCTTGAGTTTACAAATCAATTCCAGTTTCTTAAGCCACTCGGTAAAATCGCCATTCCCATCGTATTGTTTTATTAAATCTGAAAATCTTGTTCCCGACATAATATTCTAATTATTTCACTGCCGAAATAGCTTGTAAAAAAATACTCCACTAGTACGGGGTAAAACACTTTTATCATCCTTCAACAAGTAAAATTACAAAACACACTCACATTAGTGAAAAACTATTTCTCCCTTCTTAGCAACCAAAAACAATAACAAACTAAACATAAATCATAACAAAAGATTAAAGTAAATTGTAAACAGCTGATCAGCCACAATATGCAATATGTTTTCACCAATTCTCAATAACATTTGATTTAATTCAAATGTTAGTAATAAAAAATACACATTGTCAAACACAATTTATTGTGGCGGAGGGTAGGGGTGGTTTATTTTAACCTATAAAACAAGAAAGGTAGTTGGAAAGCTTAAACACGTTTAATGCCGTACTATGTTACGTTATAGGTATCGTAACTAGTTTACGAAATGTAGTTAGTCTTGACGGTCTGTATTCAAATTTAATTAACTATACCAATTTATCGGATATTTTTATGGATATGACAGTAGTCATTTATAGACCGTATTTTAATTCTAGTTAAACTTAGCTACTATACAAACTTCACAGTAGCGTTTATAAACATTCTTAGATTAGATGTACCGGTACTAGCGCACAAACAATTTGTCATGTTTTAAATTACATAATCACATCTCATTTCCACTTTAATTTAATTTTTTTCAAAGTGCTCGTTCTCTATACGGGATATTCACAAAAATAAGAGATACTTCATAATTCGATGAAACATTTCAACTGAAAATGTTAACCGCCAACGTAGTTTTTCGGTCACTAACACCCATAAGTAGAATTAACTGACATGTTACGTTTCCCTGTATTATAATGTAGTATGTATTAATGTACCGAGTTTATAACTAACCTTCCTAACAGAAATGTTAAGATAACGTTGAAAAGTATAGTTATTTAGCTCGAAATTATATACAGAATACAATTAGCTGTTCCTTACTTTATTTTACATAAGACAACAGGTCGTTTGAAACTCTCGAAAGTTGTTGGTGCTTTCAAACCCAGATTGAGATCTAACAAAACACTTATATTTAGAAAAATGTAAACCGCTAGACGTAAATGTAAATAAACGCCTTTTTAGCGAATTTCCCCTATAGGGAAGAAGCTATTACCGTAGGTCTCATGGTAAGACTTAAGCCCGAGACCATGATAACTTTTTGTTTTGATGTCCCCAGATGTCCAAAACACTATTCGTTCAAATTTATATATATGTATATATATATCTATATATATATATATATATATCTATATATATATATATCTATATATATATATATCTATATATGTGTCCGTGAATGCGATAACTTGAGTAAAAAACGTCCGATTTCGATGAAATTTGGCTCAAATGTGTAAACTGACATTTATGACTTTAAGTTCGAAAACCAGAAAAATCGGACTATGGGAAGGGGGGTTTATGGGGGTTTTAAATTTTCCAAAAATCAGTTTTTTGCATTTTTTACCCTAAAATTTTTAAAACACTTAATTTTGGTTTAGACCATGTTATAGAGCTTAAAAAAACAAATAATATGGTATTTTGAATTATTAACCTAGGTTAAGTGGTTGCTGAAAAATCCAAAAAACATGCTCATAAAATCTCCCATGTTAATCTTATGGGAAAACAGTTTTTGGCTTTTCCTCAGTTAATTTTACTTTAAACTTCACATTTTCTTTTACCAATCACTTCAGCTCCACAAAACAATCATTTTGGTGTTTAAATTGTGATTCTACGTCAAACCGTTGCAGAGATATTCAAAGTGCTAAACACAGTACGTTGTCCAATGTTATCCTTATGGAGAATAAATAAAATTTGATATCTTGATTATTTATGAATGTATATTGATGAAATTTGGTATGTGGCTTCATGTTGTACTGGTATATTGATAATTGCACAAAAAATAAATGTTTTGTTGATTGTCCCCGTAGCAGCTAACCTGCATACTCAGCCCTAATGTTATTCTTATGGAGAATAAGTAAAGTTTTATATCTCCCTTAATTATGAACATAAATTAATAAAACATGGTAAGTAGCTTCACCTGGTTCAGTTATATTGATAATTGCATAAAAACTCATTTCTTATCTTCCTCGTTGCAGCAAACCTGCGTACTCAGTCCTAATGTTATTCTTATGGGGAATAAATAAAATGTAATAAATCACTAATTTATGAATGTATTTTTGTCAAAATTGGTGAGTGGCTTTATGTACTAGTGAGAAACATATCAATGCATTGGAAATTCGCTGAGTACGCAGGTTTGCTGCGACGGGGGGTATTTGAACTTAATTTTTAACTTTTAATCTACTTTGATTACTTAAATTCAAGCACGCACTACCGACTTAATATTCCAATCATTTAGTTTGGTACATCCAGTAATTTAATGACCATGACCGTTGTGGTTCTTCGGACCTCATAGCAGCATTCCATTGCTGTACTCTAGGTAAGTGACAAGTAGCTTCAGTGTCTCACCATGTAACGTTTCCTGACAACACCTTCCCTTGCAGTCCGTTACTCCCCCTCTCTAAGCTGACAGTAGTAAGTCTCCTTAGTTGTAATTGTTTCCGCCGAGTGGGGGCGGCGCTGCTTATCACGACCCCTACTTCCGGGTGGATTTTCCCACCGGATATGAGATTTGTAGATTGTTAGGGAGTTCGGGAAATTTAAACAACCCATAAAATGTACATCTTGTAAGGTAACTTATAATTTAGACTTGCAAAGCTGCGAAATATCATTTTGCACACAACAGATTGCAATAAAGTAACTGGTAAAGCGGAAGAGTAGTTTGTGAGCTATTATACGGGTAGTGAAGCGTTTTTTAATTTGGCTTATAATTTATAATTTTCTGATTTATACATTTTAGTTATATTATTTTTTAGCGAATTTCCCATATAGGGAAGAAGCTATTACCGTAGTCGGCATGGTAAGACCTAGGCCCGGGACCATGATAACTTTTCGTTTTGAGGTCCCCAGACCCCAAAAACACCATTCGTTCGATACTGTATATATATATATATATATATATATATATATATATATATATATGTCCGTGAGCACGATAACTCTCGTAAAAATTATCCGATTTTGACGAAATTTGGTATTAACATGTAAAGCAGCATTTATGACTTTAAGTTCGAAAACCAGACAGATCGATCTATCCGAAGGGGTATTTTGGGGGGGTTTTGTACCCCAAAAATGGGTTTTTTGAATTTTTTACACATAATTTTTGAAAAAGTCAAATTTTATTTTTGACCATTCGATTCAGCTTAAAAAAACACACAATTTGGTATTTCGATCATTCCTCTACGTCAATTGGTTACCGAGATATTGAAAGTGCTAAACACAGTACGTTGTCTAATGTTATTCTTATGGAGAAAAAAAAAAATATTTATCTTGCTTATTTATGAACGTATACTGACGAAACTTGGTATACAGCTTCATCTCGTTGAGGTCTATTGATATTTGCTCCAAAAAATTGTTTTTGCATAATTCTCCCGTAGCAGCAAACCTGCGTACTCAGGCCCCATGTTATTCTTATGGATAATAATTAAATGCTCTGTCTCCCTTAATTATGATCATAAATTAATAAAAACTGGTATACGACTTCACCTAGTTGAGTTATATTGATATTAGCATAAAAACCAATTTTTTGTGTTCCTTGTTGCAGCAAACCTGCGTACTCAGCCCCAATGCTATTCTTATGGAGAATAATTAAAATTCTATATAACGCTTATTTGTGAATATATTTTTATGAAACTTGGTAAGTGGCTTTATGTAGTATTAAGACATTTATATCTCCATTGGAAATTCGCTGAGTATGCAGGTTTGCTGCGACGGGAGTAGTGGGGGTTTGCCGGTGCTGGCTCACTTGATTAATTGCTTCCGGAAGCGCTGCGTCATTAAATACGTCATCTGAGGCTGAGCCAGTGACGTAGGCGGTTTTGTGACGTAATGAGTGAAAGGTTAAAGTTCAAGGTCACGGGGAGGTAATTTTAAAAAAGTACTACCTCGCACGCGTAAAATCCGATTGTGATTCGATAGTTAATCGATAATAAATATCGAATAAATATCGAATGAAACAATCGAATGATACGAGTGCGAGGTAGTACTATTACAAATATTACTTTATTTACAATAATTCATGTTTACAATAGTTCCCCGTTGTTCGTTGTCATCGATGTTGTTGATCCGGACGAGTTGCGGCCATCACTTCGCTTTCTGAAGAAAGACGGTAGATACTTCGATCCCTGCGCAGAGTCCATGTTGTGTTTTTGACACCTATCTGTTCTGTTAGGTGTTTGCATTTCATTGCTGTCAGGAGGAAAGAATACGTGACGGCAATGAAATAGAAACATCTATCAGACCTTGAGTGAAATGATATTGTTATTTTGTGAAGAGCGTCTCGGAGAGCTCGATGTTCACCGGTCGAGAGCCGGAGGTGTACTGACTATTCGCTAGCTAGCGTTTTTGGTATCAAACAAAATGGTGGGGGTAAAAGTGTAGTAGAACGAAGCAGATGGTGGACAGCAGATGGGCGGCGGCAGGTGGCAGGCGGCAGGTGGCAAGTGTGCGGCAGATGGTAGTCCCCCACTACACCAGTCCCCCACTACACCAGTCTCCCCACCAAGTTTTACATCGCACAATAACTAGTTTACATGTGTTAGTTAGGGTTTAGCTCTTAGACTGTCAAGACCTTACCTCCGTAACTAAAAACCTCAATAATGTTTGCGCTTCAACGCTGTATAAGTATAACAGCTACTATGATCTAAACCGGTGCATGTATTCATATGGTTCTTTTTGCGTAGCAAACAACTGGTTAAAAGTGTTTCAACCTCAATTATTCTTCGACGAAACCGCTCATTGTCCACTAAAAGTGTAGACCTTCTGTCTTCATCGTCAGGGAAGTAGAAAGTAGTGTCAAGGGGACTACTGAAGATCACCTTCCTCATGTTCCTGTAAAACTGCGACATTTTTCAGACCGTCTAGGTAGATGTTCATACGACAAGAGCTGGAAGAATAATGATGTAGCGTTATCGTGTATAATAGGCATCTACCCCCACCACAACGTTACCTTGTCCTTCAAACCATCGTTTTTACGCCACGGATGCTATACTGTTGGTTAGATTTAAATTTAAATTGCACCTACTTGTTCGCCTTGTCAAGCTGCGTAATTGAAGTACCCACATGTTAGACCTTGAACCAAAAACAAAGAAGTTATTTAGGTTTGTCCTTGAAAATAGTTGTTTTTTCGCTGTTGCTGCTATACCCTTTGTTGGATCTGAATTCTGTTTGCACCAACTTGTTCGTCTGATTAATCCGCGTAATTTGAGTACCCACTTAATATATTTTAAACCGTAAATAAAGAAGTTATTTAGGCTTTCCCTTGAAAATAGTTGTTTTTCGCTGTTGCTGCTATACCCTTTGTCGGATCTGAATTCTGTTTGCGCCAACTTGTTCGTCTGATCAATCCGCGTAATTTGAGTACCCACATGACATACTTTGCACAAACTGTGTACCCCCCCCCTCCTTTTTTGGGTCATGTTCAAGGTCAAGGTCAAGGTCAAGGACCTTGGGACTTAGAAATTTTCACAAAGTGGGCTGCACACAAACATAAGACTAATAGTCTCCTGCCTATGTACAGGCCAAGTCCCTAACTTGAAATGCTTAGGGTGGTCCTGAAAAGGACCGTTTGTGTTTGAAGGAGATGGTGGATAAGGAGCGGTGAGCGGTAGTCAGTGTTTATTTTTCCTTTGTAACCCACTTTACTTGTCCCTTCTGCCGTACTAAAATCAAGTCGCACTTGGTCTCAGGAGGTGGCAGAGTGGACCTTGGAAGGTGGACCTTGACGTAACGGCCGCCGCCAAAGAGGTGTTGGAGTAGGTACTCATCATCGCTGATCTTCCCCACAAGTAGATACTCCACGTTTAATTTCAACTGCGCAAACTTGACGGCGACAGACTCCAGCGGCGTTACCAACTCGGTAAGTTTCACCGTAGCCGTCCTCTTCATTATCTCCTCAACAGTTGGTGGCGGCGATGAAGGTCGAAGCGATGAAGGGCGAGGTGATAGCGATGGTGAAGATGCAGTGGACGTCGAAGGCCGTTGGTCGAAGTAAAGTGGGTGGTTTCGAAAATTCTTCCGTATGCAAGATTTAAAAGAACTAGGTCTTTTGAATCCGCTCCTTTTTTCCGAAGACTTCTTCAAAGTCTCCTTCAAACGTTGCAGTTTCTCGGGTGTAATGGGAGAAGACATACCGCAGAGGTGTATTCAGTTCGCAAGGCAAAGCTGGAATGAGGTACCAGACGGAGCAAAGCGGGTCGCCAAGTGTAACCGTGACATTTCCATATACGGGTAGAAAGCTAAAAACCGGTCTACATCCGGTTCCCCTTCCCCCGTGACGACACAACCTCCCCCCCCCCTTTTTGGGTCATGTTCAAGGTCACCCCCCCCCTTTTTTGGGTCATGTTCAAGGTCACCCCCCCCGTGACGTAACATCACCCCCCCCCGTGACGTAAAATCCCCCCTTCCGCTTCGGTGACGTCACTTTGCCTTTATAAGCGGGAGCAGTCCGCAGTCTCGTCGCAGTAGCTTGCCGCCCGCTGTTTGGGTATACGTCCCAGTGGGTTGCACTCTGCTGCAGCGTAGGTCTGTTAAGTGTGCGTTGGGCCCGACGCGCAATTAAGAGATCCGCGCCCTTGCATGTTTAGTTAGTTTGTTAAGCATGTTAGATAACGCTTGTAGTTTGCTGCTAGGTAATGTAGTTAGTCTAATATATGTTAGTGTTTGGTATCGGTTTGAAGTGTCTTATTTACTAATGAAATATGTACTCCCGGCCCTACAGGTCCCTCAACAACCTTGGTCAAAACTTGGGTTCGCAGCAGCCTGACGCCGGGTGTTTGGGTCTACGTCCCACCGGGTTTCAGTGATACTGTTGACCTTTGCAAAACCGACCTTGGTTGTTCTTGTAAAAGTAACGTTAACTGATTAATTTTGTTTACATAGTTGATGGTAAAGTCTTTATTTTCAAAGTAATGTATCTTGCTTCTCATCCTTTTCCTAACCCCTCTAAGGTATGGCGCGCAAACCGACCTTGTGTCAATACGGCGCGTAAACCGGTTGACATTTCCCATCTTAGCCTGAGAAAACTGTGTAAAATATAAAGTCAGTCTCTTGTTTAAAATCAGTCTCTTGTTTGTTGTCTTTTGTCCCCTTCCCAAATACAGAGCGGGGAATAGAGCAGTATGTTATGCTCTATTCCCCGCTTTGGCTTCATGTTCAGATGACCTTGGGACTTAGAAAATTCACGTACAAAGCGGGGAATAGATCGGTTTGTGGTCCAAGTGAGAATCAATTACTGCTCTATTCCCCGTTTCAATAATATGACCAAACGACCTTCACCCACTTCTGGACTTAGAAAATCCTCGTATTGTAATATCCCCCCCCCCTTTGACGTAACATCCCCCCTTCCGCTTTGGTGACGTCACTTTGCCTTTATAAGCGGGAGCAGTCCGCAGTCTCGTCGCAGTAGCTTGCCGCCCGCTGTTTGGGTATACGTCCCAGTGGGTTGCACTCTGCTGCAGCGTAGGTCTGTTAAGTGTGCGTTGGGCCCGACGCGCAATTAAGAGATCCGCGCCCTTGCATGTTTAGTTAGTTTGTTAAGCATGTTAGATAACGCTTGTAGTTTGCTGCTAGATAATGTAGTTAGTCTAATATATGTTAATGTTTGGTATCGGTTTGAAGTGTCTTATTTACTAATGAAATATGTACTCCCGGCCCTACAGGTCCCTCAACAACCTTGGTCAAAACTTGGGTTCGCAGCAGCCTGACGCCGGGTGTTTGGGTCTACGTCCCACCGGGTTTCAGTGATACTGTTGACCTTTGCAAAACCGACCTTGGCTGTTCTTGTAAAAGTAACGTTAACTGATTAATTTTTGTTTACATAGTTGCTGGCAAAGTCTTTATTTTCAAAGTAATGTATCTTGCTTCTCATCCTTTTCCTAACCCCTCTAAGGTATGGCGCGCAAACCGACCTTGTGTCAATACGGCGCGTAAACCGGTTGACATTTCCCATCTTAGCCTGAGAAAACTGTGTAAAATATAAAGTCAGTCTCTTGTTTAAAATCAGTCTCTTGTTTGTTGTCTTTTGTCCCCTTCCCAAATACAGAGCGGGGAATAGAGCAGTATGTTATGCTCTATTCCCCGCTTTGGCTTCATGTTCAGATGACCTTGGGACTTAGAAAATTCACGTACAAAGCAGGGAATAGATCGGTTTGTGGTCCAAGTGAGAATCAATTACTGCTCTATTCCCCGTTTCAATAATATGACCAAACGACCTTGACCCACTTCGGGACTTAGAAAATCCTCGTATTGTAATATCCCCCCCCCCTTTGACGTAACATCCCCCCTTCCGCTTTGGTGACGTCACTTTGCCTTTATAAGCGGGAGCAGTCCGCAGTCTCGTCGCAGTAGCTTGCCGCCCGCTGTTTGGGTATACGTCCCAGTGGGTTGCACTCTGCTGCAGCGTAGGTCTGTTAAGTGTGCGTTGGGCCCGACGCGCAATTAAGAGATCCGCGCCCTTGCATGTTTAGTTAGTTTGTTAAGCATGTTAGATAACGCTTGTAGTTTGCTGCTAGATAATGTAGTTAGTCTAATATATGTTAATGTTTGGTATCGGTTTGAAGTGTCTTATTTACTAATGAAATATGTACTCCCGGCCCTACAGGTCCCTCAACAACCTTGGTCAAAACTTGGGTTCGCAGCAGCCTGACGCCGGGTGTTTGGGTCTACGTCCCACCGGGTTTCAGTGATACTGTTGACCTTTGCAAAACCGACCTTGGCTGTTCTTGTAAAAGTAACGTTAACTGATTAATTTTTGTTTACATAGTTGCTGGCAAAGTCTTTATTTTCAAAGTAATGTATCTTGCTTCTCATCCTTTTCCTAACCCCTCTAAGGTATGGCGCGCAAACCGACCTTGTGTCAATACGGCGCGTAAACCGGTTGACATTTCCCATCTTAGCCTGAGAAAACTGTGTAAAATATAAAGTCAGTCTCTTGTTTAAAATCAGTCTCTTGTTTGTTGTCTTTTGTCCCCTTCCCAAATACAGAGCGGGGAATAGAGCAGTATGTTATGCTCTATTCCCCGCTTTGGCTTCATGTTCAGATGACCTTGGGACTTAGAAAATTCACGTACAAAGCGGGGAATAGATCGGTTTGTGGTCCAAGTGAGAATCACTTACTGCTCTATTTCCCGTTTTAATAATATGATCAAACGACCTTGACCCACTTCGGGACTTAGAAAATCCCCGTATTGTAATATATATTTACTCGTTACAACATTATTACCCCCACCGTATAACACTTGCACTCCCCACCACTATCAGTATGTATAAAAGAGGGTCCCCCAGCACTAGTAAAATCATTCTTCCTCTTGTGCTGTTATACCTCACACCATGGCACACATTAGGAAGCAGACACAACCTCTCAAATTGAAACCTTCTGCTTCGTCTTCGCCCGCCTCTACCACTCCGTCTTCTGCGGTTCCATCCATCCTTCGGACAGCCCTGATGTTAGCTAACATCGTCCCGGAGAACTGTCCACCACTACCTGCTGCGTCAACGACTTACACAAGTCCTTCACCTCTTCCGTCAACTTCTCGTGCTGTTTCTCCAAGTCCTTCACCTCTTCCGTCAACTTCTCGTGCTGTTTCTCCAAGTCCTTTGTCAACGTCTCGTGCTGTTTCTCCAAGTCCTTCTACATCTTCAAGTTGTTCTACATGTTCATCAAAGTCTTCCAAATCGTCTGCTTCTTCATCCTCATCAACATCAAGTTCGAGACCAAGCCAACCAGCCACCGAATCATCTTCTCCAACCAGACCTTCAGTAATCTGCACATATACTTCATCTCCTTCAGAGAAATTTAAACAACTTAAATCTGTACAAAGGATGTGCATGCTTCCTGCACAACAATGTAATTATATATTCAAAAAAGGTGCTAAGAAAGGTGAACGCTGTGTTAAACGTTGTATTTTAAATGAAGAAACGTGCAGTCTTCATTTAAAATTAAACCATGGCGCATCTCCTTCTTCACCACGTGCAACAGTGGTGCCAATTAAAATTCGAATTAACAGGCTTTGTAAAAACAAACGCTACTTCTTTGTTAAAATAAAGGACTTTGCAAAGGTGTTGGTTCAATGTGAAGGTAAACTGTACTATGTAGAGTTACCTAGAGCCATGGACCTCCACGTCAAAAAACCTACCCACAAGGACTATTTAATTCGAAATGATACAGGTATCACTGTGTGGAAATCATTAAAATAATAATATAAATAAAAAGACCAAAAGTTTATTCCAAATTAAATAAAGCATTTTTTCCAAATTAAAAAAAAGTGTGGACAACCTATTTACAATTTGTAGCATATGCTGCAGAGTGTAAATAAGTTGTCCACACTTTTTTTTGCAATGTTACAACGACCTTGACCTAGATAACGGACTTGGATAATTTACACTAAGTCAAAGATAAACTTAAAAGGAAAAAGGAGAAATATTATACTAAAGTCATTATTCAACAGTAAAGAGGGGAGGGGGTAAGCGGGTATTTAAGCGAGCGATTCGGAATATAATTATTAGTTGTATCATCATGAGCGTCAACAGCAACACATGGGGAAAGGAAATTAACGAAGAGGAGTTGTACGCAATTGCTGAGGCTGCAGAAATGACTGAAGTTTTTAAGATTAATAAGGTTGCGGAGAATGATGCTCAGTCACATCCGCAACAAACTACATCATCGATGCAGTCTACAACGCAGCAACCAAGACCCTATCATGTTATCCTGGAAGAGTATAATGAGGCAATGAGGTACGCCTTTACAAAGTGGTGTGCACAACCGCGTTCTCCTGAACAATGGGAGGAGCACGATGCAGACTTTCGCCTGGTTGGAGACTTAGAACTTGAGCTTCAAAGAGCAAAGGTTGCTCAATAGTGAGAAGATTTATTGTTTACTTTAGAATACAGAGCGGGGAATAGATCAGTTTGCGGTCCAAGTGAGAACCACTTACTGCTCTATTCCCCGTTTTGGTAATTTGTTCAGATGACCTTGGGACTTAGAAAATTTTTGTTTGGTAAAAAACAACATTAAAATATATATATATCTCCTCCCTAAAACTTGCACTCCCCACCACTTCCATTGGGTATAAAAGAGACACCTTATCGATGATAAAATCAGTCTGCTGCTTGTGTTCGTTCACCTCAGACACCATGGAGCACATCAGAAAACCAACTTCTGCCACCTCTTCTTGTACTGTTTCATCCTCTGCTGTCCCATCGATACTTGTCCAGGCTATGATTTTATCTCACATTCTTCCAGAAACAGGTAGTACGTCACCAAACTCCAACTCGAGATCTCTCAAAGCCAAAAGAAGCAATGCTAGTTCTCGGAAATTGAGAGCGAGAATCGCTGATCGATATAAAATATTAAAAACCATATTACCATCCTCCAATCCGTATGATTCTAAATTATCCACTATAAAAAATACAATAAAGTACATTGCAAACCTTCAATCGCAGCTCCAAGATCCGCTTTCAATTCGCGAAGAAATCTCGAATACCCCTCTACCTTTTGAAGCAGTTTTCCTTAAAGAGGATGAGTTGGCGGATGAACATTTCTTCGCTGAAAACCCTTCAGCCTACAAACAAATCTTCCTCATGGATGAAGATCAGGATGCGTAAGCTTAACAAATTAAAGATTTTTAAAATACAAAGCGGGGAATAGATCAGTTTGCGGACAAAGTGAGATCCGCTTACTGCTCTATTCCCCGTTTTGGCAACAGGATCAAACGACCTTGAGGACTTAGAAAATAATCAATTGGTACAAAAAGAAAAATATTAAAAATCATTATTATTTCTTTACAACAAAATCCCTTCCCTAACCCTATTACTCCCACCACCTACAGCGAGTATAAAGGGGGTCTCCATTGCCGGTAAAGATCATTCTGCTGAAAATGACTGCATCGGCTCCTTCTATCTCTGTAGCAACTCTAGTAGTTAGCAGAAGAGTTGAAAACATCGATCAGCTGCTTGCTGTAAGAAGATTACTGCACAAGTATCTTGTCATAGAGGTTGGTTGTGAACTGTACATGTGGAGGCCAACAGGTGAAGTAATGAAAATGAAGCATACAAAACAAACGATAGTAAGAAGTTATTTAAAATTTTTGCTAATATGGTTAGGTTAATCGAAAAGGGATGGATAATCAACATAACGTTCTATATCAAACCAAACCTTTAACTGAATCAAAAAAAAAGGAAAAAATTTAAATACAGAGCGGGGAATAGATCAGTTTGCGGTTTAAGTGAGAATCGCCTACTGCTCTATTCCCCGTTTTGGTAATATAATCAGACGGCCTTGACCCACTTACATGATGGGTATTAAAGCGCGATGTTGCAGAGACCGATTATTACACTACACGTTAGGTTAGCGACTTTTTCCCAAACAAGACATTGAACCAGCTATATTCATTGTAAAAGGGTGGGGGTAAACATATATATATATAAGGCAGTCGGCTTCGGAGTATAGTTATTGTTCAGCTATGGATAGCCCAGGAGGATCGTCTAACTTCGATGTTAAAGGAAAGGAGGAGAATGATAGAGAGAAAAGAAGGTGTGCTAGAGAGAGAAAAAGGATTGCAATATTGAATGAAGCCTATAATTTATTACGAACAAAATTACCTTTTCTCGAACCGAACGCTTCAAGACTTTCTACTATAAAACACGCCATAAAATATATTGATATGTTGGAAATGTTATCACAAAATACATCGTTTCAACTGCCTGAAGAATTGCTAACGATGGAAATTGATCAACTTTCTTCAACTAACTAAGAGACTTTGGAAATACTGAACAGCGGAAGACAGAACGGGGAATAGATCAGTTTGTGGTTAAAGTAAGAATCACTTACTGCTCTATTCCCCGTTCTGGTAATAGGTTAAGGCGACCTTGACCTACTTACAGGACTTAATCATTTGTGTTACAATAATACCTCTTCCCTATTACTTTTTCCTACCACTTGCACTTTCATCACTTACCCCCACCACCACCGGAATCGGGGTATAAAAGGTGGTTTTGTATTAGTGGTAACATCAGTCTGCTACTTGGAATCATGTCGCCCAGAGATAACATTTTCCCTTCTAAGAAGACTATACTGGAAATGATTAAAAATATTCCAGTAAATATAAACGAAGATGAAGACGAAGACGATTCAGAAATGGAAGATGAACTGTTTAGTGATCTTGAACTACTAAGTGAGTTTGCTAGCAGTGAACCATATGCTGGAGAGATGGAGCTGTTGGAGTTGTTGACTGACGACGACGACGATGATGATAATGAACCAGAATGTCATCATCAGTTGCTCTGTTTGGAGGAAATGGACCTTGTTGATAGTGGAACCCCTCCAAGCAGTATTAATATCGATGACGTAATTTTAGATCCGGTCACAGGGAACTTTTGTGTTCGTCGTCGGTTATTTAGTGATATGAGCTCATCGGAAGAATCTGAATAAATTTTTGTTGTCTTCAAATAGTTTACTTTAAATACAAAGCGGGGAATAGATCAGTTTGTGGTTATAGTGAGAATCACTTACTGCTCTATTCCCCGTTTTGGTAATATCGTTGTATGACCTTGACCCATTTACATGATTGAAAAAGTGGGGTAACTTATACATTTAATGGTGGGGGAACGTCTATTTAAAGACGATGCAACAGTGTATATTTATCATATCGGCATGATGAACCCACCAGGAAACTCCGTTTGCTACAGCTTTCCCCTCATCGATATCGATGATGTGATAAAACTTACATCAATAACAAAACGGTTTGAACTCGAAAGGCGACTCATAAAAGTCGACGTAATTCCACAAGATCTTCGTTCGGCAATGTTGACTATTGAATATGTTAAAGATGAATCTACAACTGAAGATCCCTATTGTTTTATGAAATTTTTAGTTGATCGAGATGCAATATGTACAATCCAACTTCACATCCGAGTTTAAAATTTATCAAATGTTCCTGTTGGAGAAAATTGTCTTAGTTAAATACAGAGCGGGGAATAGATCAGTTTATGGTTTAATATGAAATCATTTACTGCTCTATTCCCCGTTTTGGCAAATTTGTTCAATGACCTTGACCTAAATACAGAAATTTGTAGCCTCCAGCTACAATAGTAAATATAAAATGCAAAAACAAAAACAAATAGTAAACTTAACGTACCCCCACCACTTTTGCTAGAGTATAAATAGAGGGGCATTTGCAGTGTTGTTCATTATTGCCTTGACCCTTGTGGAGATCGCACCTACATTATGCATCGCTGCGATATTTGCAAGTCTTCATTTAAGGATGAATTTATTTTAATGATTCATAAAGAATTAAAACATAACAACAACCAAGATGAAAAGTATGAAGAAGAAGAATTGAAATAAATAGATCGAATGTTAGCTCAACACCAACATTCCAGACCAAGTGTTATTCAATATGCATCATCATCATCGACTTCTACGCCTGCTATGTCTACACTTCACCGTCCTTCAACATCATCATCTGCATCGACTTCTACGCCTGCTCTGTCTACACTACATCGTCCTTCAACATCATCAGCTGCATCGACTTCTACGCATGCTCTGTCTACACTTCACCGTCCTTCAGCATCAACAGCAGTAAATGTAAAACTACATGCCCGAGCACTTCCGGGTAATGTAGTAACCCACTTCAAAATTGACAACGCAAAATTACAACTCGAAGAATTTTTAAATAACGCAAAAGGATTGGTAATCAACACTTTGCAAAATGAATTAAAAAGATTAAATTTTATCAAATTTGGACTATTAATGGATGCTTTATTTACAAACATTCAAAATGAAACTTCACCGAGAGGGTTTTTAACAAAAAAACCGAACTATTATGTTTTCGTCAGATATTGATTCAATCGTATCTGAATGTTTTGAAGAGCTAATGACAAAAATACAAGAACATGAAGGAAGAGGCTCAGGATGGAGTTTGTTAAGCATCACAGGGCTAGACTTAAGAGTACACAAACACGGTTATGGAATTCGTGGCAGTAGCTATATCCCTTTACCAAAAAAGATTAGTGATACCAAATCCTGCATCAATGTACAAAATCAAGATACTGAATGTTTTAAATATGCCATGTTGGTCAAATATGTAACAGACAATCCGATAAGACCAAGTCACAAATATGAAGAAGTACAACATAGATATAATTTTCAAGGGATGACTTACCCTGTTGCTATAACAGACGTTTTAAAATTTGAAAAACAAAATCCTTCAGCTTCTGTCAACCTATTTGGATTGGATTCGTCAAACAATGTGTACCCCTTGCGTATAACACCAAATGAGCGCAGAGATCATACCGATTTGTTATTGATAACTAAAGGTGATATTTCACACTTTGTGTATATCAAACAATTTGAAAGTCTTGTTTCTAAACAATTATCCAAACATGAAAAAAAGATGACAATTTGCAAAAGATGTTTTTGTCACGTAAACAAAGAACTAAGAAGGGGAGGATCAGATTGGCTTGTAGAACACCAACGGCTATGTAATGAAAACTATGAAGTAAGAATTAAATTGCCGCATCCTAGCAGAGCTCAGATAAAATTTGACAAAGTAATCCAACAATACCGTTTACCTGTTGTTGTGTATGCTGATTTTGAGGCGTCTTTACTTCCGCTCGAGCATCAAGAAGAAAACGTAACAAGAAGAAGCAAATACCAGCAGCACACACCAAACAGCTACTGTTTGATGATAAAATCAACACTGTCTGAAGAACATTTGCGAAGATATGAATTAACAACAACACCGAAGATATATCGCGGTGAAGAAGCAGCTCGAAACTTCGTCGATGACTTATATATCACAGCTGGGAAAGTTGAAGAAATGTTGTAAAGGGTCCAATCCATATGCGGCAAAACAGGTGTTTCGAAATTCTTCAATCACATCACAAAGAAGGGTCACATCTAGTTTGACATAAAAGTCTGAGTAATCCCCTAAGGTCTTCATATTCATCTCGTTCCATACTCGAAGTGCATGTTGATAATCTTCAGGTTCTATTTCTTCATCATTAAGTTTGTTTTTGAATTTATCTGGTGTAGGAAGTGATGTTTCATCAAATCTATTCAGTCCGTCAATGTAATCATAGGGGAAGACTCCTTTTCGAAGAGCTAAATCCATTTTATCATTAGGCACAATTTTACTTGTTTCAATCAAATCTTGTCTTCTTAAATTTTTAGTTAATTTTGCAAGGCTAAAAGGCATAAATCTGAATGAATCAACAAATCTTAGTTTTATTTTACCAACTTTTTTAGAGAAGCTTATAAATTTTTCCATGGTTGTTGCCAAGACATCTATTTCTCCATTATCTCTGCCCAATTCTGGGATTATAAAGTGGGAGTCGTATCCACTAAGATTATGTAAAACAACGGGGATAAAGTTTGGAAGTTTATAGTTTAAATTGCAAGAGTTACAGGCTGCACCTCTGTAAGCTCCTGTTAGATGGTCATGGTCTCGCACTTTACTGTTGGTCAGTGTAAAAGTGTTAATACACAAATAACATGTTGTTGCTGAGTCGTGTCGTTGAATTTCATCTTCATTCATAGGAATCATCGGTACCACATTTCTGTACATTTCTTCAACTTTCCCAGCTATGATATATAAGTCATCGACGAAGTTTCGAGCTGCTTCTTCACCGCGATATATCTTCGGTGTTGTTGTTAATTCATATCTTCGCAAATGTTCTTCAGACAGTGTTGATTTTATCATCAAACAGTAGCTGTTTGGTGTGTGCTGCTGGTATTTGCTTCTTCTTGTTACGTTTTCTTCTTGATGTTCGAGCGGAAGTAAAGACGCCTCAAAATCAGCATACACAACAACAGGTAAACGGTATTGTTGGATTACTTTGTCAAATTTTATCTGAGCTCTGCTAGGATGCGGCAATTTAATTCTTACTTCATAGTTTTCATTACATAGCCGTTGGTGTTCTACAAGCCAATCTGATCCTCCCCTTCTTAGTTCTTTGTTTACGTGACAAAAACATCTTTTGCAAATTGTCATCTTTTTTTCATGTTTGGATAATTGTTTAGAAACAAGACTTTCAAATTGTTTGATATACACAAAGTGTGAAATATCACCTTTAGTTATCAATAACAAATCGGTATGATCTCTGCGCTCATTTGGTGTTATACGCAAGGGGTACACATTGTTTGACGAATCCAATCCAAATAGGTTGACAGAAGCTGAAGGATTTTGTTTTTCAAATTTTAAAACGTCTGTTATAGCAACAGGGTAAGTCATCCCTTGAAAATTATATCTATGTTGTACTTCTTCATATTTGTGACTTGGTCTTATCGGATTGTCTGTTACATATTTGACCAACATGGCATATTTAAAACATTCAGTATCTTGATTTTGTACATTGATGCAGGATTTGGTATCACTAATCTTTTTTGGTAAAGGGATATAGCTACTGCCACGAATTCCATAACCGTGTTTGTGTACTCTTAAGTCTAGCCCTGTGATGCTTAACAAACTCCATCCTGAGCCTCTTCCTTCATGTTCTTGTATTTTTGTCATTAGCTCTTCAAAACATTCAGATACGATTGAATCAATATCTGACGAAAACATAATAGTTCGGTTTTTTGTTAAAAACCCTCTCGGTGAAGTTTCATTTTGAATGTTTGTAAATAAAGCATCCATTAATAGTCCAAATTTGATAAAATTTAATCTTTTTAATTCATTTTGCAAAGTGTTGATTACCAATCCTTTTGCGTTATTTAAAAATTCTTCGAGTTGTAATTTTGCGTTGTCAATTTTGAAGTGGGTTACTACATTACCCGGAAGTGCTCGGGCATGTAGTTTTACATTTACTGCTGTTGATGCTGAAGGACGGTGAAGTGTAGACAGAGCATGCGTAGAAGTCGATGCAGCTGATGATGTTGAAGGACGATGTAGTGTAGACAGAGCAGGCGTAGAAGTCGATGCAGATGATGATGTTGAAGGACGGTGAAGTGTAGACATAGCAGGCGTAGAAGTCGATGATGATGATGCATATTGAATAACACTTGGTCTGGAATGTTGGTGTTGAGCTAACATTCGATCTATTTCTTTCAATTCTTCTTCTTCATACTTTTCATCTTGGTTGTTGTTATGTTTTAATTCTTTATGAATCATTAAAATAAATTCATCCTTAAATGAAGACTTGCAAATATCGCAGCGATGCATAATGTAGGTGCGATCTCCACAAGGGTCAAGGCAATAATGAACAACACTGCAAATGCCCCTCTATTTATACTCTAGCAAAAGTGGTGGGGGTACGTTAAGTTTACTATTTGTTTTTGTTTTTGCATTTTATATTTACTATTGTAGCTGGAGGCTACAAATTTCTGTATTTAGGTCAAGGTCATTGAACAAATTTGCCAAAACGGGGAATAGAGCAGTAAATGATTTCATATTAAACCATAAACTGATCTATTCCCCGCTCTGTATTTAACTAAGACAATTTTCTCCAACAGGAACATTTGATAAATTTTAAACTCGGATGTGAAGTTGGATTGTTTATATTGCATCTCGATCAACTAAAAATTTCATAAAACAATAGGGATCTTCAGTTGTAGATTCATCTTTAACATATTCAATAGTCAACATTGCCGAACGAAGATCTTGTGGAATTACGTCGACTTTTATGAGTCGCCTTTCGAGTTCAAACCGTTTTGTTATTGATGTAAGTTTTATCACATCATCGATATCGATGAGGGGAAAGCTGTAGCAAACGGAGTTTCCTGGTGGGTTCATCATGCCGATATGATAAATATACACTGTTGCATCGTCTTTAAATAGACGTTCCCCCACCATTAAATGTATAAGTTACCCCACTTTTTCAATCATGTAAATGGGTCAAGGTCATACAACGATATTACCAAAACGGGGAATAGAGCAGTAAGTGATTCTCACTATAACCACAAACTGATCTATTCCCCGCTTTGTATTTAAAGTAAACTATTTGAAGACAACCAAAATTTATTCAGATTCTTCCGATGAGCTCATATCACTAAATAACCGACGACGAACACAAAAGTTCCCTGTGACCGGATCTAAAACTACGTCATCGATATTAATACTGCTTGGAGGGGTTCCACTATCAACAAGGTCCATTTCCTCCAAACAGAGCAACTGATGATGACATTCTGGTTCATTATCATCATCGTCGTCGTCGTCAGTCAACAACTCCAACAGCTCCATCTCTCCAGCATATGGTTCACTGCTAGCAAACTCACTTAGTAGTTCAAGATCACTAAACAGTTCATCTTCCATTTCTGAATCGTCTTCGTCTTCATCTTCGTTTATATTTACTGGAATATTTTTAATCATTTCCAGTATAGTCTTCTTAGAAGGGAAAATGTTATCTCTGGGCGACATGATTCCAAGTAGCAGACTGATGTTACCACTAATACAAAACCACCTTTTATACCCCGATTCCGGTGGTGGTGGGGGTAAGTGATGAAAGTGCAAGTGGTAGGAAAAAGTAATAGGGAAGAGGTATTATTGTAACACAAATGATTAAGTCCTGTAAGTAGGTCAAGGTCGCCTTAACCTATTACCAGAACGGGGAATAGAGCAGTAAGTGATTCTTACTTTAACCACAAACTGATCTATTCCCCGTTCTGTCTTCCGCTGTTCAGTATTTCCAAAGTCTCTTAGTTAGTTGAAGAAAGTTGATCAATTTCCATCGTTAGCAATTCTTCAGGCAGTTGAAACGATGTATTTTGTGATAACATTTCCAACATATCAATATATTTTATGGCGTGTTTTATAGTAGAAAGTCTTGAAGCGTTCGGTTCGAGAAAAGGTAATTTTGTTCGTAATAAATTATAGGCTTCATTCAATATTGCAATCCTTTTTCTCTCTCTAGCACACCTTCTTTTCTCTCTATCATTCTCCTCCTTTCCTTTAACATCGAAGTTAGACGATCCTCCTGGGCTATCCATAGCTGAACAATAACTATACTCCGAAGCCGACTGCCTTATATATATATGTTTACCCCCACCCTTTTACAATGAATATAGCTGGTTCAATGTCTTGTTTGGGAAAAAGTCGCTAACCTAACGTGTAGTGTAATAATCGGTCTCTGCAACATCGCGCTTTAATACCCATCATGTAAGTGGGTCAAGGCCGTCTGATTATATTACCAAAACGGGGAATAGAGCAGTAGGCGATTCTCACTTAAACCGCAAACTGATCTATTCCCCGCTCTGTATTTAAATTTTTTCCTTTTTTTTTGATTCAGTTAAAGGTTTGGTTTGATATAGAACGTTATGTTGATTATCCATCCCTTTTCGATTAACCTAACCATATTAGCAAAAATTTTAAATAACTTCTTACTATCGTTTGTTTTGTATGCTTCATTTTCATTACTATACACTTCACCTGTTGGCCTCCACATGTACAGTTCACAACCAACCTCTATGACAAGATACTTGTGCAGTAATCTTCTTACAGCAAGCAGCTGATCGATGTTTTCAACTCTTCTGCTAACTACTAGAGTTGCTACAGAGATAGAAGGAGCCGATGCAGTCATTTTCAGCAGAATGATCTTTACCGGCAATGGAGACCCCCTTTATACTCGCTGTAGGTGGTGGGAGTAATAGGGTTAGGGAAGGGATTTTGTTGTAAAGAAATAATAATGATTTTTAATATTTTTCTTTTTGTACCAATTGATTATTTTCTAAGTCCTCAAGGTCGTTTGATCCTGTTGCCAAAACGGGGAATAGAGCAGTAAGCGGATCTCACTTTGTCCGCAAACTGATCTATTCCCCGCTTTGTATTTTAAAAGTCTTTAATTTGTTAAGCTTACGCATCCTGATCTTCATCCATGAGGAAGATTTGTTTGTAGGCTGAAGGGTTTTCAGCGAAGAAATGTTCATCCGCCAACTCATCCTCTTTAAGGAAAACTGCTTCAAAAGGTAGAGGGGTATTCGAGATTTCTTCGCGAATTGAAAGCGGATCTTGGAGCTGCGATTGAAGGTTTGCAATGTACTTTATTGTATTTTTTATAGTGGATAATTTAGAATCATACGGATTGGAGGATGGTAATATGGTTTTTAATATTTTATATCGATCAGCGATTCTCGCTCTCAATTTCCGAGAACTAGCATTGCTTCTTTTGGCTTTGAGAGATCTCGAGTTGGAGTTTGGTGACGTACTACCTGTTTCTGGAAGAATGTGAGATAAAATCATAGCCTGGACAAGTATCGATGGGACAGCAGAGGATGAAACAGTACAAGAAGAGGTGGCAGAAGTTGGTTTTCTGATGTGCTCCATGGTGTCTGAGGTGAACGAACACAAGCAGCAGACTGATTTTATCATCGATAAGGTGTCTCTTTTATACCCAATGGAAGTGGTGGGGAGTGCAAGTTTTAGGGAGGAGATATATATATATTTTAATGTTGTTTTTTACCAAACAAAAATTTTCTAAGTCCCAAGGTCATCTGAACAAATTACCAAAACGGGGAATAGAGCAGTAAGTGGTTCTCACTTGGACCGCAAACTGATCTATTCCCCGCTCTGTATTCTAAAGTAAACAATAAATCTTCTCACTATTGAGCAACCTTTGCTCTTTGAAGCTCAAGTTCTAAGTCTCCAACCAGGCGAAAGTCTGCATCGTGCTCCTCCCATTGTTCAGGAGAACGCGGTTGTGCACACCACTTTGTAAAGGCGTACCTCATTGCCTCATTATACTCCTCCAGGATAACATGATAGGGTCTTGGTTGCTGCGTTGTAGACTGCATCGATGATGTAGTTTGTTGCGGATGTGACTGAGCATCATTCTCCGCAACCTTATTAATCTTAAAAACTTCAGTCATTTCTGCAGCCTCAGCAATTGCGTACAACTCCTCTTCGTTAATTTCCTTTCCCCATGTGTTGCTGTTGACGCTCATGATGATACAACTAATAATTATATTCCGAATCGCTCGCTTAAATACCCGCTTACCCCCTCCCCTCTTTACTGTTGAATAATGACTTTAGTATAATATTTCTCCTTTTTCCTTTTAAGTTTATCTTTGACTTAGTGTAAATTATCCAAGTCCGTTATCTAGGTCAAGGTCGTTGTAACATTGCAAAAAAAAGTGTGGACAACTTATTTACACTCTGCAGCATATGCTACAAATTGTAAATAGGTTGTCCACACTTTTTTTAATTTGGAAAAAATGCTTTATTTAATTTGGAATAAACTTTTGGTCTTTTTATTTATATTATTATTTTAATGATTTCCACACAGTGATACCTGTATCATTTCGAATTAAATAGTCCTTGTGGGTAGGTTTTTTGACGTGGAGGTCCATGGCTCTAGGTAACTCTACATAGTACAGTTTACCTTCACATTGAACCAACACCTTTGCAAAGTCCTTTATTTTAACAAAGAAGTAGCGTTTGTTTTTACAAAGCCTGTTAATTCGAATTTTAATTGGCACCACTGTTGCACGTGGTGAAGAAGGAGATGCGCCATGGTTTAATTTTAAATGAAGACTGCACGTTTCTTCATTTAAAATACAACGTTTAACACAGCGTTCACCTTTCTTAGCACCTTTTTTGAATATATAATTACATTGTTGTGCAGGAAGCATGCACATCCTTTGTACAGATTTAAGTTGTTTAAATTTCTCTGAAGGAGATGAAGTATATGTGCAGATTACTGAAGGTCTGGTTGGAGAAGATGATTGGGTGGCTGGTTGGCTTGGTCTCGAACTTGATGTTGATGAGGATGAAGAAGCAGACGATTTGGAAGACTTTGATGAACATGTAGAACAACTTGAAGATGTAGAAGGACTTGGAGAAACAGCACGAGACGTTGACAAAGGACTTGGAGAAACAGCACGAGAAGTTGACGGAAGAGGTGAAGGACTTGGAGAAACAGCACGAGAAGTTGACGGAAGAGGTGAAGGACTTGTGTAAGTCGTTGACGCAGCAGGTAGTGGTGGACAGTTCTCCGGGACGATGTTAGCTAACATCAGGGCTGTCCGAAGGATGGATGGAACCGCAGAAGACGGAGTGGTAGAGGCGGGCGAAGACGAAGCAGAAGGTTTCAATTTGAGAGGTTGTGTCTGCTTCCTAATGTGTGCCATGGTGTGAGGTATAACAGCACAAGAGGAAGAATGATTTTACTAGTGCTGGGGGACCCTCTTTTATACATACTGATAGTGGTGGGGAGTGCAAGTGTTATACGGTGGGGGTAATAATGTTGTAACGAGTAAATATATATTACAATACGGGGATTTTCTAAGTCCCGAAGTGGGTCAAGGTCGTTTGATCATATTATTAAAACGGGAAATAGAGCAGTAAGTGATTCTCACTTGGACCACAAACCGATCTATTCCCTGCTTTGTACGTGAATTTTCTAAGTCCCAAGGTCATCTGAACATGAAGCCAAAGCGGGGAATAGAGCATAACATACTGCTCTATTCCCCGCTCTGTATTTGGGAAGGGGACAAAAGACAACAAACAAGAGACTGATTTTAAACAAGAGACTGACTTTATATTTTACAAGGTTTTCTCAGGCTAAGATGGGTAATGTCAACCGGTTTACGCGCCGTATTTACACAAGGTCGGTTTGCGCGCCATACCTTAGAGGGGTTAGGAAAAGGATGAGAAGCAAGATACATTACTTTGAAAATAAAGACTTTGCCAGCAACTATGTAAACAAAAATTAATCAGTTAACGTTACTTTTACAAGAACAGCCAAGGTCGGTTTTGCAAAGGTCAACAGTATCACTGAAACCCGGTGGGACGTAGACCCAAACACCCGGCGTCAGGCTGCTGCGAACCCAAGTTTTGACCAAGGTTGTTGAGGGACCTGTAGGGCCGGGAGTACATATTTCATTAGTAAATAAGACACTTCAAACCGATACCAAACATTAACATATATTAGACTAACTACATTATCTAGCAGCAAACTACAAGCGTTATCTAACATGCTTAACAAACTAACTAAACATGCAAGGGCGCGGATCTCTTAATTGCGCGTCGGGCCCAACGCACACTTAACAGACCTACGCTGCAGCAGAGTGCAACCCACTGGGACGTATACCCAAACAGCGGGCGGCAAGCTACTGCGACGAGACTGCGGACTGCTCCCGCTTATAAAGGCAAAGTGACGTCACCAAAGCGGAAGGGGGGATGTTACGTCAAAGGGGGGGGGGGATATTACAATACGAGGATTTTCTAAGTCCCGAAGTGGGTCAAGGTCGTTTGGTCATATTATTGAAACGGGGAATAGAGCAGTAATTGATTCTCACTTGGACCACAAACCGATCTATTCCCTGCTTTGTACGTGAATTTTCTAAGTCCCAAGGTCATCTGAACATGAAGCCAAAGCGGGGAATAGAGCATAACATACTGCTCTATTCCCCGCTCTGTATTTGGGAAGGGGACAAAAGACAACAAACAAGAGACTGATTTTAAACAAGAGACTGACTTTATATTTTACACAGTTTTCTCAGGCTAAGATGGGAAATGTCAACCGGTTTACGCGCCGTATTGACACAAGGTCGGTTTGCGCGCCATACCTTAGAGGGGTTAGGAAAAGGATGAGAAGCAAGATACATTACTTTGAAAATAAAGACTTTACCATCAACTATGTAAACAAAATTAATCAGTTAACGTTACTTTTACAAGAACAACCAAGGTCGGTTTTGCAAAGGTCAACAGTATCACTGAAACCCGGTGGGACGTAGACCCAAACACCCGGCGTCAGGCTGCTGCGAACCCAAGTTTTGACCAAGGTTGTTGAGGGACCTGTAGGGCCGGGAGTACATATTTCATTAGTAAATAAGACACTTCAAACCGATACCAAACACTAACATATATTAGACTAACTACATTACCTAGCAGCAAACTACAAGCGTTATCTAACATGCTTAACAAACTAACTAAACATGCAAGGGCGCGGATCTCTTAATTGCGCGTCGGGCCCAACGCACACTTAACAGACCTACGCTGCAGCAGAGTGCAACCCACTGGGACGTATACCCAAACAGCGGGCGGCAAGCTACTGCGACGAGACTGCGGACTGCTCCCGCTTATAAAGGCAAAGTGACGTCACCGAAGCGGAAGGGGGGATGTTACGTCACGGGGGGGGGATGTTACGTCACGGGGGGGGGTGACCTTGAACATGACCCAAAAAAGGGGGGGGGTGACCTTGAACATGACCCAAAAAGGGGGGGGGGAGGTTGTGTCGTCACGGGGGAAGGGGAGCCGGATGTAGACCGGTTTTTAGCTTTCTACCCGTATATGGAAATGTCACGGTTACACTTGGCGACCCGCTTTGCTCCGTCTGGTACCTCATTCCAGCTTTGCCTTGCGAACTGAATACACCTCTGCGCTATGTCTTCTCCCATTACACCCGAGAAACTGCAACGTTTGAAGGAGACTTTGAAGAAGTCTTCGGAAAAAAGGAGCGGATTCAAAAGACCTAGTTCTTTTAAATCTTGCATACGGAAGAATTTTCGAAACCACCCACTTTACTTCGACCAACGGCCTTCGACGTCCACTGCATCTTCACCATCGCTATCACCTCGCCCTTCATCGCTTCGACCTTCATCGCCGCCACCAACTGTTGAGGAGATAATGAAGAGGACGGCTACGGTGAAACTTACCGAGTTGGTAACGCCGCTGGAGTCTGTCGCCGTCAAGTTTGCGCAGTTGAAATTAAACGTGGAGTATCTACTTGTGGGGAAGATCAGCGATGATGAGTACCTACTCCAACACCTCTTTGGCGGCGGCCGTTACGTCAAGGTCCACCTTCCAAGGTCCACTCTGCCACCTCCTGAGACCAAGTGCGACTTGATTTTAGTACGGCAGAAGGGACAAGTAAAGTGGGTTACAAAGGAAAAATAAACACTGACTACCGCTCACCGCTCCTTATCCACCATCTCCTTCAAACACAAACGGTCCTTTTCAGGACCACCCTAAGCATTTCAAGTTAGGGACTTGGCCTGTACATAGGCAGGAGACTATTAGTCTTATGTTTGTGTGCAGCCCACTTTGTGAAAATTTCTAAGTCCCAAGGTCCTTGACCTTGACCTTGACCTTGAACATGACCCAAAAAAGGAGGGGGGGGGGTACACAGTTTGTGCAAAGTATGTCATGTGGGTACTCAAATTACGCGGATTGATCAGACGAACAAGTTGGCGCAAACAGAATTCAGATCCGACAAAGGGTATAGCAGCAACAGCGAAAAACAACTATTTTCAAGGGCAAGCCTAAATAACTTCTTTATTTACGGTTTAAAATATATTAAGTGGGTACTCAAATTACGCGGATTAATCAGACGAACAAGTTGGTGCAAACATAATTCAGATCCAACAAAGGGTATAGCAGCAACAGCGAAAAAACAACTATTTTCAAGGACAAACCTAAATAACTTCTTTGTTTTTGGTTCAAGGTCTAACATGTGGGTACTTCAATTACGCAGCTTGACAAGGCGAACAAGTAGGTGCAATTTAAATTTAAATCTAACCAACAGTATAGCATCCGTGGCGTAAAAACGATGGTTTGAAGGACAAGGTAACGTTGTGGTGGGGGTAGATGCCTATTATACACGATAACGCTACATCATTATTCTTCCAGCTCTTGTCGTATGAACATCTACCTAGACGGTCTGAAAAATGTCGCAGTTTTACAGGAACATGAGGAAGGTGACCTTCAGTAGTCCCCTTGACACTACTTTCTACTTCCCTGACGATGAAGACAGAAGGTCTACACTTTTAGTGGACAATGAGCGGTTTCGTCGAAGAATAATTGAGGTTGAAACACTTTTAACCAGTTGTTTGCTACGCAAAAAGAACCATATGAATACATGCACCGGTTTAGATCATAGTAGCTGTTATACTTATACAGCGTTGAAGCGCAAACATTATTGAGGTTTTTAGTTACGGAGGTAAGGTCTTGACAGTCTAAGAGCTAAACCCTAACTAACACATGTAAACTAGTTATTGTGCGATGTAAAACTTGGTGGGGAGACTGGTGTAGTGGGGGACTGGTGTAGTGGGGGACTACCATCTGCCGCACACTTGCCACCTGCCGCCTGCCACCTGCCGCCGCCCATCTGCTGTCCACCATCTGCTTCGTTCTACTACACTTTTACCCCCACCATTTTGTTTGATACCAAAAACGCTAGCTAGCGAATAGTCAGTACACCTCCGGCTCTCGACCGGTGAACATCGAGCTCTCCGAGACGCTCTTCACAAAATAACAATATCATTTCACTCAAGGTCTGATAGATGTTTCTATTTCATTGCCGTCACGTATTCTTTCCTCCTGACAGCAATGAAATGCAAACACCTAACAGAACAGATAGGTGTCAAAAACACAACATGGACTCTGCGCAGGGATCGAAGTATCTACCGTCTTTCTTCAGAAAGCGAAGTGATGGCCGCAACTCGTCCGGATCAACAACATCGATGACAACGAACAACGGGGAACTATTGTAAACATGAATTATTGTAAATAAAGTAATATTTGTAATAGTACTACCTCGCACTCGTATCATTCGATTGTTTCATTCGATATTTATTCGATATTTATTATCGATTAACTATCGAATCACAATCTGATTTTACGCGTGCGAGGTAGTACTTTTTTAAAATTACCTCCCCGTGACCTTGAACTTTAACCTTTCACTCATTACGTCACAAAACCGCCTACGTCACTGGCTCAGCCTCATATGACGTATTTAATGACGCAGCACTTCCGGAAGCAATTAATCAAGTGAGCCAGCACCGGCAAACCCCCACTACTGACGGGGGTATTAGTAAGTCCTAGACAGTAAAATAGAGATTTTTGTATGGTTCGGTCTTTAATTTAGTAACATTAATTTGGTTCCTATAACATTTGATCAAAGGCTTATGCTAAAATTATTTTCATTGTAGCCTGAAAGATAAATTTTTGTTAATTATCCAGATAAATTAGTTACATGGGATTGTTCTCGTTTTCACCTTCATGTTAAGAAATGAGTCCTTTATGAGGTGTGAAAAATGTAGCTGACAAACGGTAGTGTTAACAACTTTTAACTCCATTAAAACTTGTAATTGATCTGTATTCAAAACTAAAGGGTATATTATATTATTTAATGTTAGTAAAATAATATAACTTAGTTAGCAAATGGGTTTGTTCACCTGTAAGGGAAATTTGTACACCGTCTTAATACTCCCTTGAAAGTATGGGTTAATGTTTACCTTTAGAAGTAACACAATTAATAGAACCAATACAATACTAAAAGAGAACACTAAAAAGGTTTAAATTGCCATAAAATTCATTAATAAAGTATTTTAATCGTACGAAATAATACTTTAGTTCAACCATAGAAAAATAAAGCAGGTATAGAAGTGTCACGTAATGCTAAAATTTGCTAACACAAAATTGTTAATTCAACCGGCCAGATCATACGACAAAACCGGCCAAGCGACGTTGCCTGTCTGTGCACTCCAGCCGGCTGGCCGGCCGGCCCAGCCGGTAGGGAAAAATTCCCTCGCCCTGCTTGGCGCTTGTCGTATTGAGTGCAGTGTTTACGCGCTCTTCGCATTATATACTTCTCTGGTTAGTTTTCTATTCAATGATGCTAAAGATTTTGCCTCAATGTTAATTTATCGATTTACCAACTTTAAAAATACATTTAAAATCTTCTGAGATACTGGTACGTTTAATGTTGACTGACGATTTCTTTAAACATTTTTTAGTTCGAGGATAGTTTTCGTGTATGGGTTCATCGCGTCAATAATAAGATTAAAAGCTTAAGCTCTCTCTGTATGTTTTATAAACATACCCTGATTTATAAATAAAGGGTTACAGAAAATAGGTAAAATCATAATTTTAAAAGTAAACTATGTTTAACGATTAAATTGTAATGCATTTTATTACTGAATTTAATATTTTACAGTAACTTGTTTCTACGTGAAGAGCTAATTTCTTCAGTGAATTTATAGTAAATTTGTATGGCATCGGCTGCTAACATTTCAACATGTTATATACACTCTGCATTTTATGTACAGTATTCTCCTAAAGAACAACATTAAAGGCTGAGTACGCAGATTT
This sequence comes from Allygus modestus, assembly GCA_963675035.1. Classification (NCBI taxonomy): domain Eukaryota; kingdom Metazoa; phylum Arthropoda; class Insecta; order Hemiptera; family Cicadellidae; genus Allygus; species Allygus modestus. The sequence goes on along the minus strand of OY776111.1, from coordinate 99,996,287 downwards.
GCTGCATCAAGAAATATAAACAATATGTTTTTGTGCAATTATCAATATAACTTAACCAGGTGAAGCTACATACCAAGTTTTATTTTTTATTTATGTTCATAACTAAGGGAGAGATAAAACTTCATTTATTCTCCATAAGAATAATATTAGGGCTGAGTATGCAGGTTTGCTCCTACGGGGACAATAAAAAAAATTGTTTATGCAAATATCAATATACCAGTACTAGGTGAAGCCACAGGCCAAGTTTCATCAATATACATTCATAAATAATCGAGATATTAATTATTTAGAATTATTCTTACGGTACACATTATTTAGATGAAAGATGCATATATTTTTAATAATTTTAATAGTTTTAGCGAATTTCCCCAATAGGGAAGACGCTATTATCGTAGTCGGCATGGTATGACCTAGCCCGGGACCATGATAACATTTGTTTTGAGGCTCCCAGGTGCCAAAAACACCATGTATGCGTGTGTGCGTGTGCGTGTGTGCGTGTGTGTGTGTGTGTGTGTGTGTGTGTGTGTGTGTGTGTGTGTGTGTGTGTGTGTGTGTGTGTGTGTGTGTGTGTGTGTGTGTGTCCGTAGGCATGATAACTTTCGTAAAAATGCCTTTTGTATAAACGTGTAAGGCAGCGTCTATTTTCATGAGTTGGAAAACCAGACAGGTCGCTCTATTTTAAAGCAGGTTTTGTACCCCAAAATTTGTTTTAACTTTTTACATTTAATTTTTTATAAACCCAAATTTTAGTTTGTACCATTGAATTCAGCTTACAAAAACAAACAATTTGGTATTTTTATCATCACTCTACGTCAATTGGTTACCAAGATATTGAAAGTGCTAAACATAATATGTTGTCCAATGTCAATCTTATGGAGAGAGTAAAATGTTATATCTCGCTTATTAATGAACATATATTGACGAAACTTGTAATGTGGCTTCATTTGTTTAGGTTTTACTGATATTTAAACAACTTTTTTTTTCGTACTGATATTTGCATTTAAAACCAATTTTTTGTGGTCCCCAAGTCTGCAAACTTGCGTACTCAGTAGCTATAATGTTATTCTCATGGAGGATAAGAAACAAGTGATATCTTGCTTGTTTATGAATATAAATTAGTAAAACTTGAAATGTTGCTTTATGTTATAGTGATCTATTTTATTTGTAAAAAAAACAGATTTTAGTTGTTCTTGATGCAGCAAACCTGCATACTCAGTCCTAATGTTGTTCTTATGAATAATAAATAAAATTTCATATTGCACTTATTTATGAATATGCTTTGATGAAAGTTGGTAAGTGGTTCATGACGTAGTGAAGTACCATTTGAAATTCTCTGAGTATGCAGGTTTGATGCAACGGGGGTATTTTATTGTTAATCATCATTGCAATTTATGGAATTTAAAAGGTTGAATTTGTCTAATGCAGTTCATGTTTTATCCTTCTGTAATAATAACATTCCAGAAATTTAGTAAGTACCAGATCAGTTCGAAACGAGATTTGTGCACATCCTCCACTTCCTGTGCATACAACGGGAGAGTGATCTTCACTGCCACACAGCCACACGTTTTTATCAGATCAGCCTTACCGCCTACCGATGCCGTGGCCGTGGCGGAAGCGACCGAGATTGCTCCCTGCGGGAATTTGGGAATCCCGCACTGCCCGACTTGGCAACAAGGCACCGTTAACTCAGACTTGAACGACGCGACAGCGCCTGCATTTCCATGATACCCGTGTACGCTTTTTCCCTACTTCGTGACACTTCTGTACCTGATTTATTTTTCTATGGTTCAACGTAATCTATTTAGCTTATAAAATTTTGTTCTTGGGAGTTATTACATACTTGTTATTTCTCACATGCTCTAAGAATTAATAACTATTGTTTTAATGCAGAGTACAGCTTATATCATATTCAAAATGTAAAATATGTTGATACAAGAAGCTTCTTGATTGACTCTCACGGGAGGCCCACTACAACGGGCCACCACTACAGCGGGCCACCACTACAGCGGGCCACCACTACAACGGGCCACCACTACAACGGGCCACCACTACAACGGGCCACCACTACAGCGGGCCACCACTACAGCGGGCCACCACTACAGCGGGCCACCACTACAACGGGCCACCACTACAGCGGGCCACCACTACAGCGGGCCACCACTACAACGGGCCACCACTACAACGGGCCACCACTACAGCGGGCCACCACTACAACGGGCCACCACTACAGCGGGCCACCACTACAGCGGGCCACCACTACAACGGGCCACAACTACAACGGGCCACCACTACAACGGGCCACCACTACAGCGGGCCACCACTACAGCGGGCCACCACTACAGCGGGCCACCACTACAACGGGCCACCACTACAACGGGCCACCACTACAGCGGGCCACCACTACAGCGGGCCACCACTACAGCGGGCCACCACTACAGCGGGCCACCACTACAACGGGCCACCACTACAACGGGCCACCACTACAACGGGCCACCACTACAGCGGGCCACCACTACAGCGGGCCACCACTACAGCGGGCCACCACTACAACGGGCCACCACTACAACGGGCCACCACTACAGCGGGCCACCACTACAGCGGGCCACCACTACAACGGGCCACCACTACAACGGGCCACCACTACAGCGGGCCACCACTACAGCGGGCCACCACTACAACGGGCCACCACTACAACGGGCCACCACTACAACGGGCCACCACTACAGCGGGCCACCACTACAGCGGGCCACCACTACAGCGGGCCACCGCTTCAGCGGGCCACCGCTACAGCGGGCCACCGCTACAGCGGGCCACCGCTACAACGGGCCACCACTACAACGGGCCACCACTACAGCGGGCCACCGCTACAGCGGGCCACCGCTACAGCGGGCCACCACTACAGCGGGCCACCACTACAACGGGCCACCACTACAACGGGCCACCACTACAACGGGCCACCACTACAACGGGCCACCACTACAGCGGGCCACCACTACAGCGGGCCACCACTACAGCGGGCCACCACTACAGCGGGCCACCACTACAACGGGCCACCACTACAGCGGGCCACCACTACAGCGGGCCACCACTACAACGGGCCACCACTACAACGGGCCACCACTACAGCGGGCCACCACTACAGCGGGCCACCACTACAACGGGCCACCACTACAACGGGCCACCACTACAACGGGCCACCACTACAGCGGGCCACCACTACAGCGGGCCACCACTACAGCGGGCCACCACTTCAGCGGGCCACCACTACAGCGGGCCACCGCTACAGCGGGCCACCACTACAACGGGCCACCACTACAACGGGCCACCACTACAACGGGCCACCGCTACAGCGGGCCACCGCTACAGCGGGCCACCGCTACAGCGGGCCACCACTACAGCGGGCCACCACTACAACGGGCCACCACTACAACGGGCCACCACTACAACGGGCCACCACTACAGCGGGCCACCACTACAGCGGGCCACCACTACAGCGGGCCACCACTTCAGCGGGCCACCGCTACAGCGGGCCACCGCTACAGCGGGCCACCGCTACAGCGGGCCACCGCTACAGCGGGCCACCGCTACAGCGGGCCACCGCTACAGCGGGCCACCGCTACAGCGGGCCACCGCTACAGCGGGCCACCGCTACAGCGGGCCACCGCTACAGCGGGCCACCGCTACAGCGGGCCACCACTACAGCGGGCCACCACTACAGCGGGCCACCACTACAGCGGGCCACCACTACAGCGGGCCACCACTACAGCGGGCCACCACTACAGCGGGCCACCACTACAGTGGACCACCACTACAGCGGGCCACCACTACAGCGGGCCACCACTACAGCGGGCCACCACTACAGCGGGCCACCACTACGTACAGGTGCGACGATCACAGCTGTTGATGGAGGTTCGGTTAACACGAACTGTCCATTTAGCTCTCGAGGGTGTTGTGTATGTTCCACATTCGAAGCTGTAATGGACCTCTTGAACAAGAAACACTACCATACATACTCACTTGTAACTAAAATATGTTATTGCAAATAAATATTTGACCTGTTGGAAGCCTTTGTATTATAAGACTCATTTTGTGAATCTTTCAAAATTAATTGATTTAAGAACAAAGTAGGTAGAGAAATTTAAATTGTATAATTTGGCACTGTAAGTTAAAAAAAGGCATGCAAATGGATTAATCAGGTTAGAGCCTGATATAAGGAATATAATAATTATTCCAGTTTCTCATTTTACTTAAAAATATAAATATATCAACCATATCTTTATATCTATAAAAGGCAAAGCCCAGGCTGACTGACTGACTGACTCACTCATCACTTATTCTCCACCTTCCCATGTAGGTAGAGAGTTGAAATTTTGTACACTGATTCTTTAAGCATAAAATAGGAAAACTAAATGGTTTTCATCCTGATCTAACCTTAGGGTCCCGACAAAGTTCCCATGTATTCCTTATGGACATTCATTAGTGAATTTCCTTTGGAAAGTGAACAATTAGCATGACCCGCACGGTGAAACTTAAGCCCGGGACCACCATAGAAGTTCCTAACGTGACCCCCTGGACACGTTTTGGGGGTCGTTCAAAATTATATATATATACCGTATATATATATATATATATATATATATATATATATATATATATATATATATATATATATATATATGTGTATATATATATGTGTGTATGCACTCTAGCGGTCGCATTTTTTGTCCGATTTACTTTACATTTGGTAGGGACGTTCCTTTCTATAATCTGTTGGACAAGTTCGTTGGGCAAAACAATCGGAAAACTCTAAACGCATTTTTTGGGGATTAATCTTTCAAATTTCGAGTTTTTGGGCCGAAAAGGGTCAGAAAAGCCCCAGATGTAAAATTAATGCATGTAAAAAGATGGGAATTAGAGAGGCAAAAGTTTTAAGCCCTCTCTCGTCATTCTAGCACAAATATTTACCGAGTTATTACAGAAAATGTGTATCGGCTAAACACAGTACGTTGTCTTATGGGGGTTTTACACTAGAAAGCCTGTTATTCCTTTGTTAAAGTACTTTTATTATCCCCAGCAACCTCACGCCTACTTTCAAGCCTGTCTGGACCTTCTCCTAACCTTATAATGCGCAAAATTGTATTCCCAGCTTTGCAAGTAAATGTAACCAGGAGTATCAGAACAGCCAAAAAATCAATGTTTTCAGATTTCAATAAAAATTGGACAAATGTATGTTTTTACACTGATTTTGAGTTTTAAATGTTTTTATGTGGAAATTCACTTCCCTCACGTCAGCGTGCTGCGTGCGAACTCGTTTTTGTTTGAGCTAATAAAAATACAATCAGCTGATCTTGATTAGTAGTAGTTCCACAGGCTAACCACAGAATGCAGCACACAAAACTGTCATAGTTTTTATAAATTATTTGCGGGGCAAAGCCTGCGGGAGCAGCTAGGTTTATGATAGATAAAATAAATTTGTCTCAGTCATCCTTATCTAACACTACGTTTACTAAGAGTGTTTTTTGTTATTGTTTAGATGGTTTATTTGATATTGTTTGTCAAAGATAATAATAATGTAAAATATGTTTGATTTTTAGTGTGTTAAGATATTCATAGTGGTTATACGTTTGTTTTTTAGTGATAATGTTTATTGTTGTGTTTAATATTTAAAACTTAGATGGTGCAATTAGTGATACGTGTATAAAAAGACAACGTCAACTGTTGAAGGTCCGGAAATGAAACTTTAGTTGAGTGAACAGCGCAATATAAAACAAAATTAAATCCTAATTTAATATTGTGCCGTTTATATTACTCTGCCCCTGATATTGCAGTGAGAGTGCAAGAGATTTTATGTTTTAATCCTTCATAAAACTACATAAGGCTCATACGTTTATATTTTAGTAACAAATAAACACCTTGACAATACATAATCAACTTTATTTATGAACATGTTTACCAACTTATTTAAATAGAATTACTTGAAGATATATTACTTTGAATTTACTACTATTTTCAAAGTTAATTTCTTAAACAGTTCAAAAATTAAAGAAACGTTGAGTGTAGTTTAATTTACGTACCTATAGTGGACTATGTTGTCATATTATAATACACAGAGTAGCTGTATACATGTTGTCCAAAATGATTTATTTTAACAGTCTGTTCTTATTTGTAATGGCCAAAATCCGTTATGAGAATTCTGTAAGGAAACCTTTCAGCCTAAAAGTACAAATACAATTTAAAATATACAATTTATGTTTAATTATGCACATTTGACTAATTTCTGGAACCGTGATAACGATCGCCAGTTGTTCCTAGTAAAATTTTAAAAATACTACCTGACATATTGTAAGATAATTGTTGAGAGCGGCCATTTACAACATTTCCTTCATAAGAACAATGTTAAAAAAGCTTTATATACTTTTAGGTAATTGTGATCAGAAAAAAACTATGTCTTAAAAGAAAGGTTTATTAAAGTCATAAACTGATTATGCAGGTTTATAACATATTTTTTACCCATCCCTTATAATGTATAAGTAATAGTAATTTGTAAAGCTACCCAAAGTGAGGAGGTCCTACATGGTGTATTGTTCCTAATTTATTTCTTCTTCCATTGCATTTATGGTATGGACTCAGTAAGGTCGAGAAGGCGATTCGTATTTACGTGACTTGAAGACTTTACTTCCCACAAATAACTGGAGATTTATTTAGGCACTGATTTGATGCTAAAGGTTCTGAAACTGTATTGTAGCAAGTATATAAATAAATACAAATTGATCTACCGAATTGCAGATTTTGTTATTTTTTCCACTAAGACAATAGAATCGGCATATATGGCAACGGGGCGTTTTTTAGAGTATTATTTTATTTACTTTTTTTTTGTTTTTACTTTCTCCCCCTATACATAGTATATGGAGAAAGTATTGTTTTCGTAAAAATTTTCAAATTTGAGTTGTTAGTGGAAATATTTGTTTTGGTGCTCCCTGAACCCAAAAAAGTGGTTTTTACGTGATGTCTGTCTGTGTGTGTGTGTGTGTGTGTGAGTGTGTGTGTGTGTGTGTGTGTGTGTGTGTGTGTGTGTGTGTGTGTGTGTGTGTGTGTGTGTGTGTGTGTGTGTGTGTGTGTGTGTGTGTGTGTGTGTCTGTGTGGATGTTTACAGAGCCCTAACCTATGGGCCGATTTTTATGAAATTTGGTATGTAGGTACTAGTCCACGATATCTCCAGGTGTTTTTTTTAATTTTTTTGAATTTTTGATTTTTAAGGGTAATTATCCCCCCAAAACCGCCAAAAAACATGAAAAATCCAAATTTCTTAAAAACGGCTCTAACGATTTTGATGAAACTTTCGTGGTTTGTAGAACTTTAGGTTTCCAACAAAATGACACCACCCGAATTTCTGGAAAAATTCGGGTTCAGAAATTACAGGACTTAAAACATCAAAAATTCAGTTTTTTTTTTTATTTTTCATAAAAAAATCATAAATGTTAAAAAATATTACTATTCACCATTAAAAAGAGCTCAAAAAACTAAATAAATTAGTATTTTAAATTACTATTCTACGGTTGCTAGTTGCGGAGAAAATTGAAATTTTCATTTAGCGGTAAAGACAGTACGTTGCCCAATGTTATTTTTATGGGGAATACAAAAATAACTATTTCTCTCTTATTTACTGATCAATTTCATTAAAATTTTATATGCAGGTCAAGTTAGCATTATGTCAAGATGTTCGAAATGTGTTGCTATTTAACCCTGGAGGGGCAAGGGGGCATTTCCCCTCTCAAAACTACTGTGTGTAGTAACGGACTCTATAGTGCCTCCAAAAAAGCAATTTGGGTGGATATTTCTGAAAACAACTATTTTAGACAATTTTCTGTACATTTATCTAAGTAGGGTGCATTGGATGGCCCCAACCCAGCAGCAACGACAGTTATCCACTGTGGATCAATCCACCCCCCCCCCCGATAAACCTAACTTAAACCTGCGTTGCCCCCCCGAACCCCCCCCCGATTCCTTCCCCGGTCGTCTGCGGCACTTTTCGTGATGACCTTGAACATGAGGAAAAAACTTTTGAAAATTAATAACTAGCTTATTTACCCACCGATTCACACGGGGCTTTTTCCAGAGTGTAGACCTATCCCAGAGGAAGCGAATGACGAAAGAATCCCATAGATCCGCCATCAAACAAGGCCGCTATTAATTTATAACCGCGTTTTCCTTATGGGATCTCAGCTGTTTACCGACCGATTTTAATGAAACTTCACCACATGTCGGGCGGCGGCCTAAGTAAACCATCCCTTAAAGAAAATTGAAAATACACCGTTGAACGGGTCCGCTATTAATTTATAACCGCGTTTTCCTTATGGGATCTCAGCTGTTTACCGACCGATTTTGACAAAACCTCACCACGTGTCGGGCCATGGCCTAAGTAAACCATTGCTTAAAGAAAATTGAAAATACACCGTTAAACGGCCCGCTATTAATTTTCGAACGCGTTTTCCTTATAGGATCTCGGCTGTTTGCTGACCGAATTTGATGTGACTTCGCTACACGTTGTATGCCGGCTTGATCAAACCAAACTGCGAGCGGCTCCGTGGCGTCACGTGTCGAGGCGCGTGCTAGGGCCTACGTGACTGTCCCAGCCTGTTTACTCCTCCTCCACTCCGCTATCCCTCCACTCCTCCTCCACTCCGCTACCCCTCCACTCCTCCTCCACTCCGCTACCCCTGTTGTGGACCGCAGTGACATCACCTCCATGCCTACGTGACCGTCCGGGCCTGTTTACTCATTAGCGGTTCCGAGAACTGTTTACCGCTTTCACCGCCTACTGTACGGTACGTAGCTATGTTACTTCAGTGATTGTCATCGCTTCCTTCATTCAGTTTGTGTTTGGAGCTCAGTGTGTGTAGACGTTCTACTTCAGTGCTGTGCTAGTCCTTACCGCACCATATTCCGAGATCTGTTAAATGTAAGTATATGTAGTCTTATAAGTTGTAGTGTGGACCGCCTCAGGCTGTTTACTCATTAGCGATAATTGCCGCGATTTCGAAAATTGTTCACCGCCTTCTACTGTACGGTACGTAGCTATGTTACACACGCACGCACGCTCACGCACACGCACGCTCACGCACACGCATTGTTAAACCTAACTGTACGTACCGTAACGAAAACACACTATGATGAACATGTAGGCGCGGGGGATGACGTCACCGCGGTCCGCGACGTTCTAGAAGATTCCAGAAGCTTCACAGTGTAATGGAAGCGGTAAACAGTTCCCGGAACCGCTGATGAGTAAACAGCTCCGGGCGGTCACGTAGGCATGGGGATGACGTCACCGCAGTTCACGACGTTCTAGAACATTCTAGAAGCTTCTAGAAAGTCGCATGCTCATTACATTGTGTTTCAAGGTGCGGGATCAAACCTAACTTAAACCTGCGTCTGTAAACCTGCACGCACGCACGCACGCATTGGCCTACCTTAAATAGTGTAGTCGTGAACCGCGGTGACGTCATCTCCGCGTGCCTACGTGACCGCCTCAGGCTGTTTACTCATTAGCCATAATTGCCGCGATTTCGAGAATTGTCCACCGCCTTCTACTGTACGGTACGTAACTTTGTTACTTCAGTGATTGTCATCGCTTCGCGCGACGTTCATGCATCCTCAAACCTAACTTAAACCTGCGTGCACTTGTCTGCTGACTCTTGACCTACCCTAGATAGTGTAAGCAAATGCGGGTACTGTGATTGGTGGAAATATCCTGCCCTCTTAGTGGCTAAAATTTGACGTTCTGCCCTATGATTGGTCGAATTAAAGAAACACTTCTTGAGATGGATTTTGTGAATATAAATGCAGACGCGCACCTTCAGTTTGTCTAGTGATGTTGCAGAGTAAACACAAACATGGCTAGTGCAATCGAAGTGGATGAATCAGTCCAGACGTTGTTGAAGGAGTTGGAAGCGATGGAAGGCTACAGCACCATGTACTTTTCTCCACGAAGTCCTGAACAACCACCGCCAGCACCATCACTGAAACGGTCAGTCTCCACACCATCGAAGCTGATGACCTGGAAATGTCCATACTGCGAGGAGTCATTCACATCGCGAGATAGACTTCGTCGCCATCATCGTCAGCACCACCTCTGTGTTAGAAAGAAGCGAAGAAACAATCGCTCCTCACAACCGAGATCATTCATACAAACCTCGGCAGGAAGAGGTCCGCAGAAAGTCAACACATGTATTGAAAGCAGTTGCATAAACGACATTGAAAGTGACAATGCTCCGGAGATATCTGGAGACTTCGCATCACCATCATCCAACCAAATAACCGAAGGGGGAGGTTCCCAGAACGTCAGCATATGTGCCGATAGCAGTTGCATAAACGACAACAGTAGAAGTGTCAATCCCCCGGAACTACCTGGAGACTTGGAGCTTGTGGAAAAAGATTCGAACGATTCACCACCGACTGTCAGTTGGGTCGAATCCGGTTATCAACATACAGTACAAAATCCCACCAATCAGGGTAATGTGTTCTTGAACATCCAGTTACATCATAGAGGTCAGTATACACATGGTTGCAACTTATATTTAGATGAAAATAAAGACTATGAAATCTACATTATGATTATGAACATCATAACGCGATTGGAAAACCTTTGGATGGACCGTTATTCAGGAGTCCCCAGAGTCACTGGTTTGACACATACAGTGAAGCCGGTGGTGATAAAGTGTGCAACTGGTAGTAATGAGGGTATCACACAATCGGCGGGGACTGCTTCCGCCCGTGATTAACACCACTCAGATTGAGAAGCGCCTGGTGGCAATCCCCGGACTGAGCTACGTGGTGGTCTCTACAACAGGTATCGGCTCCAGGGCTACGGTATTTCTGTTTATGACCACTACTGCCTCACCTACCTGTACTGTCGGGCGGTCCTCGGTATACCACTCAGCGACTACGTGCAGCTCTTCGACCCGGTCGCTCCCACCATCAACGACGCACTGGTCCGCAGGCTCTTCGACTCCATCTTCGCTTAAGACTACTTTTATGTAAATACCTTTTGAGTTCTTGATTGTACTATGTTTGTGTGTATATTCTTATTGTGTTTCAAGAAATGTTTTGTTTCTCGTTAACTGTTGTTTTCACTTGTCCTTCTCTTTAGTGTTTAAGAAATAATATCGGATTTTTAACAATTTGGAAAGTTTTGTTTTGAAAACATGATAGTTTTACAATTTCATAAAAGGTTAATTTTGAAAGTAGTTTCGACAAATTCGGTTTGCATTAGAGGAGTCTCTTGAAAGTAAATGTCAGGGAAATGCAAGGGGTAGTAACAACACAGATGTATGCTGTAAACTAAACTGTTTGACTATATTTGCTTACGAATACTATTTACAAAATATTTACAAAGTTAACCTAGTTCTATTTACACTTAAATCTACACCGGGAACTCTTCGTCCATGTCCTCCTCCTCCTCGTCCACCTCCATAGGCCCACCTTGCTCCTCCTTGGGATGACCTCGCCTTCTTGCTGCGGACAGTGGTGGGATGTCCTTATGCCCCCCAAGGTAAGGTGTTGATACCATCGGCCAAGATGTAGCGTTTATCATCGGCCGGGCTCAAGGACAGCTTTTCTACTTGTACGGTGAAGACACAGTGCAGGTACGACTGGAAACGGGTGTTGACGGTGGTTTTCAACACCCCGTCGAACAGACATTCCCTGTAGTCGTCGGGGGTTAGGACGTTTTTAACAACCCCCTTAGCGACTCCCTTGGCTTGCTTGATCGCCTTGGATCCGTTGTCTTCGTCCTCAACGTCCATGAAGTAAAACTTCGAGCGCAGGCCGAGGTACTCGAACAAGGATCGGCCGTTACACTCGTCCTTGACCTTGCCAATTACCTTGGCGTTGGCGGGGCTGTAGCAGGGGTGGGACCTCGGGTAGGCGCTGGTATCGAAGTCGTCCAAGTGCTCCATCATCTCCCTATAGACGTCCCGGGATAGGATGTCGAACACGAAGCTGTCAGTGTCCATGTAGTCTACGTTTAAGCGGTCACCGTAGCGGTCCTTCATCTTCCACAGAAACTCGTACATGAGCCACTTGCTCAGCTCCAGGACAGACATGCCGATGTAGATGGGCTTTTCCAGGACGATGTTGACCCTGGCGAGGTGCACGAGAGCTAGTCCTCCGTGTAATACGTGCGGTCCAGGAAATTGGACTTGGCCACGTACTTGGAGAACTTCTCCGGAGTGCAAACCAGCTTGACGTTCAGGCGCTTGTGGACGTTCTCGATGGTTTTGCCAAAGACCGCGTTATTCATTAACTTGAAAAAGTCTTGCTCGAACTTGGTCTTGGCCTTCTTCCGCAGCTCGGTGTTCATGAGGATGTAGGGCTCTAGCCACCGAGACTGGCGAAACGAGATCGCCCTGTGCACAGCCGCAAGCTCCAGTCCGTTGTTCAGCGCCTGCTGCAAGACCCTGTAATGGCAGACGTAATGCATCTTGTCGTCCAGGATGGTCATCAGTTTGGGGTATTTCCCTGTTGGCGGACGCTTGGTCTCGCAGCAGTAAGGGAGGTCCTTGTGCAGGTCGTGGAGGTGGGCAGGGTAGCGGAGGTCCACTTCGAGGATGTAACCCCGTTCCGCATCGGCATCCTGCGCACCAATGTCCAAGGAGTCGATCTCCTCACAGCTGAGCCACTGGAAGTCTCCGGTGGGCAGGTACTGGGACATGGCCCAGCCGTAGAGGTTGTTGGCGTCCAGGTACAGGAGGTGGCGTTTCGGCTCGTCGGGGCGGTAGTCCGGGCACCGATCGTGGTTGGCCTTGGCGTAGCGGGTGACGGCCTGAGAGATGCCTCCTCGGATGCCTTGCTCCACGAACAGGTACATGTCAAAATCCTGCAGCGTGTCCAGCTCCACGTCGCAGGTCTTCAACATGACGTCCCAAGCGTAGGATGGCAGGGTGTAGTAGTGGGCGGGGTCCAGTCCGTACTCAGCCAAAGAGGTGTCACGGAACTGCTCGAAGACGTCGGTGAGGAGGGCGATGTCGCAGCGCAAGTACGTGTCGGCGTAGTCCTTGAGGTGGCAACACTCGAAGGCTCGCCACACGTTGAGGGCGTGTTGGTAGTCCTCGTCCTTGACGTCCTCCAGGGTCATGGTGTTCCTAAACGCCTCCTTGGGCGGCAGCTCCCTGGTCCTGTACAACGTGTCGTACGATGTGACAAAGTCGTAGGGGAACACGCCCTTCCTACGCACCAGGTCGAAGAGCCGGTCGTCGGGGAACCGCTTCCTGGTCTCGCGCACCTTTTCGGTGGGCAGTCCCGCTGCCAGGCTGGCCAAGCTCATGGACAAGAACCTGTAGGTGTCGAGGAACCGCACCGCGAAACTGCTCCATCGTTGGTTGTCTCCGGGCTGGCCAAAGTGAACCCGCTTGGTAAAGGTGATGTAGCGCTCTTCGGTGTGCGCCAGCACGTCCACATCACCGGGGTCAATAGCCAGCTCCCGCACTACGAAGTGGGCGTCGTAGTTGGACAGGTTATGGAAGTAGCAGTTGATGACCCGCTGCTCCCTGTACCGCAGATTGCACTAGTGGTGCGCCGCTCCTCGGGACTCGTAAGGCGGGGCGTGGTTGTGGTCCCGCACCTTGACGTCCAGCTCGGTGAACTCCTTGCCGCAGAGGTAGCTGCGGGTCGCTGCGAGATACTCGTCCATTTCCTGCCGCGTCAGAGAAGGGTGCAGAACTCTCGTGCTGAACAGGAACTCCCACAGGCTCAACACGTCCATCTTGAGCCGTTCCATAAAGACCTTGGACGCGTCAGCTCCGAAGTATACCTGCGGCTCAAACTCCTCGAGGCCGAGCGAATCCACGATCTGATTGGCGAAGGCGTACGGGACGTGCATTTGCAGGGGCGTCGTGCCGGGCGGCGGCGCTTCCACCGGGTCAACAGCGACAGGCTGCAGAGCACACTCGAAGTCCGCGTAGATGCAGAACCTCTCCCGCCTAGTGTACTCTGGATGGGTGAAGCGGATCTGCTGCTTCTTCGGCAAGTCCAGGCGAAGAGGAGCCTTGGCGTAGCAGTAACGCCTGTGCTCCTCGAGGCGCTGGGCGCCCGTAAACCCTTGCTTGTTGGGTCGGTTGTCGAAGTAAGCGAAGCACCGCTTACAGATGTAGATCCTATTTTCGTGTATGGTGAGCTGGGGCCGGACCAGTCGACTCAGGTCCGCGATGTACGCGTAGTGGCTGTCCCCATCGTTGGTCACGTACAGCAGGTCCCTGTGGTCTTCAAGCTCCCGCTTGCAGATCTTCAGCGGGTAGACCCTGTCCTTGATCTCTGGCGTCCTGTCGGAGCGTCTTCCCACCATCGCTCGCTCGATCCCGTAGACGTTTACGCTGATGTTGTTCTTGCCCTCAAAGATCTTGATGTCCTTGAGCGTCACGGGGAAACGCAAACCGGTCCAGTCGTAGTGGGCGATGATATCCGGTGTATACGCTGCAGGTCTCTCCGCGTGTTGCGCAACGAACTTGGCCAGGATAGCGTACATGAAGCACATGTCGTCGGCGTTTAGCACATTGACAACAGCGCGCCTGTCTACAATAGCCCTTGGCAACTGAAGATACGCTCTGCCTCCGAGCGGCGTGTACTCGTTCACGCGGATCTCCAGGTCCCGTATACGCAGGTATGTCCAGCCGCTACCTACCAGTTCACACTGCTCCTTCTTCTTCATGATCGTCTCGAACGTCGCGGAGAGGAAAGCCTCCCAGTCGGAGGCCTCGGTTAGTGGGACGTTCTTCGTGTTGAAGGAGCGTAGGCAGGTGGCCCCGTGAATGTTGGAGAACTCACATTCCAGGACCATGTTCGCCTTGATGCTCGGATGTTGAGTCATGACGTTCTCCATCAGGTCCAGAACCTCGTCAAACAACAGGGTCAGCGCATCCTCGACGGTCAGCAAGGCGTCTAACGGCCGGGCCAGGCGGTAGGTGAGGAGGCGACTCCGAAAGGCCCGATGTACGAGCTGGAACACGGGGCGGCCGCCACCCTCCATCTCGTCGTCGATGGTCCGAGGCTCGGCGCTAGGTCCTGGGCGGGGCTGGGGCTCGGTGCTGGGCCCTGGCTGTGGCTCGGTGCTCGGTCCTGGTCGTGGCTCGGCGCTAGGCATCTGGCGCGATCGGGGCTCGGCACTGGCTCCTTGGCGCGACGACTGGTTGTTTTGAGGAAGAGGAGGAGAGGACAACCTAGGCAGTCGGTCTTGGGTCAGGTCCCTCACAACAGGACAGTTGTGAGACTGGTGATGGTCGTGGTTGAAGCGGCGAGTAAACCCCTTGTCGCAGTACACGCAGCGGAACTCGGATGGTTCTTGAGCCAGGTTCCTCACAACAGGGCAGTTGTGAGCCTCGCGTTGGTCACGGTTGAAGCGACGGGTAAACCCGCGGTGGCAGTAGGCGCAACGGAACGTGGGAGGATGGACGGTCCGGACGTGTCGTCTCAGTTCCAGGTCTCGGTCGAAGCGTCTACCGCATCGCTCGCACTCCACGTGGCGATCGGGGCTCAAGGAGGAGGAAGGAGCTGCTGCTGGCATCGCGGAGTGAGCCGCTTGCATGTGGCGGTGCACGTCCTCCAGGCTGGCGAAGATGGTCGGGCACAGTCAGCAGGGATGGTCCGCTCGTTGCGGTTGGGGCTCCGCCGCGGCGTGTGGTCCGTGAACCGTGGCGTCGGAGGCTGTCGCCTCTTGTGAAGCGCCTACCGCAGACGTGGCAGTCGTGACGTCTGGCGTTGTGGGCGGACTCCACGTGTCGCCTCAGGTTTCCGAGCAGGCTGAAGGCTCGGCCACAGACCTCGCACAGGTGTTGGTTGTTCATCTGCAACAACGAATATGATAGGTCTCTTGCATTTACAAATTAGTCGCAACGAGAACACTTCATTGGTAACATAACACATACTTTATGCGTGGTAGACAAGTGTCAAGGCCATGACAAATTTAATGTTAGTGCACGGGTTTCCTCTTTTTATGTTAGTATACAGGTTTCCTCCTTTATTAAATTAGTTTATATAAAAAGAAAGAAAAGACAGTAAGTTAGAGAATGGAAGCTTTACATTGATGCGTGATAGACAAGATTTAGAAACCATGACACGTCTAACATTAGTGCACAGGTTTCCTCGTTTTATGTTAGTACACCGGTTTCCTCCAAGAAATTGAGAATGACGTGTAAGTTGTTCTATAGCAATAACGAATCGTTTTCCTTAAAACATAATGAAAATTATTCAACTTATATTAACAAGCCAGACCTCTCTTTGCACATTATGAATTGAAAGTTGCTGAACGATCATACCTTAAATGAGAATCTTACTATAAAGGGGAATGTAATAGTCTTCCACACTA
Organism: Allygus modestus; assembly: GCA_963675035.1. NCBI lineage: Eukaryota > Metazoa > Arthropoda > Insecta > Hemiptera > Cicadellidae > Allygus > Allygus modestus. The sequence goes on along the minus strand of OY776111.1, from coordinate 99,979,933 downwards.
CAACTTATAAGAGCTACATATACTTAGTTCAACAATCTCGGAATATGGTGCAGTAAAGGCTAGCACAGCACTGAAGTAGAACGTCTACACACACTGAGCTCCAAACACAAACTGAATGAAGGAAGCGATGACAATCACTTAAGTAACATAGCTACGTACCGTACAGTAGAAGGCGGTGAACAATTCTCGAAATCGCGGCAATTATCGCTAATGAGTAAACAGCCTGAGGCGGTCCACACTACAACTTATAAGACTACATATACTTACGTTTAACAGATCTCGGAATATGGTGTAGTAAAGACTAGCACAGCACTGAAGTAGAACGTCTACACACACTGAGCTCCAAACACAAACTGAATGAAGGAAGCGATGACAATCACTTAAGTAACATAGCTACGTACCGTACAGTAGAAGGCGGTGAACAATTCTCGAAATCGCGGCAATTATCGCTAATGAGTAAACAGCCTGAGGCGGTCCACACTACAACTTATAAGACTACATATACTTACATTTAACAGATCTCGGAATATGGTGCGGTAAGGACTAGCACAGCACTGAAGTAGAACGTCTACACACACTGGGCTCCAAACACAAACTGAATGAAGGAAGCGATGACAATCACTGAAGTAACATAGCTACGTACCGTACAGTAGGCGGTGAAAGCGGTAAACAGTTCTCGGAACCGCTAATGAGTAAACAGGCCCGGACGGTCACGAAGGCATGGAGGTGATGTCACCGCGGTACACAACAGGGGTAGCGGAGTGGAGGAGGAGTGGAGGGGTAGCGGAGTGGAGGAGGAGTGGAGGGGTAGCGGAGTGGAGGGATAGCGGAGTGGAGGAGGAGTAAACAGGCTGGGACAGTCACGTAGGCCCTAGCACGCGCCTCGACACGTGACGCCGCGGAGCCGCTCGCAGTTTGGTTTGATCAAGCCGGCATACAACGTGTAGCGAAGTCACATCAAATTCGGTCAGCAAACAGCTGAGATCCTATAAGGAAAACGCGATCGAAAATTAATAGCGGGCTCGTTTAACGGTGTATTTTAAATTTTCTTTAAGCAATGGTTTACTTAGGCCATGGCCCGACACGTGGTGAGGTTTCGTCAAAATCGGTCGGTAAACAGCTGAGATCCCATAAGGAAAACGCGGTTATAAATTAATAGCGGACCTGATCAACGGTGGATTTTCAATTTTCTTTAAGGGATGGTTTACTTTGGCCGCCGCCCGACATGTGGTGAAGTTTCATCAAAATCGGTCGGTAAACAGCTGAGATCCCATAAGGAAAACGCGGTTATAAATTAATAGCGGCCTTGTTTGATGGCGGATCTATGGGGTTCTTTCGTTATTCGCTTCCTCTGGGATAGGTCTACACTCTGGAAAAAGTCCCGTGGGAATCGGTGGGTAAATAAGCTAGTTATTAATTTTCAAAAGTTTTTTCCTCATGTTCAAGGTCATCACGAAAAGTGCCGCAGACGACCGGGGGGGGGGCTCGGGGGGCAACGCAGGTTTAAGTTAGGTTTATCGGGGGGGGGGTGGATTGATCCACAGTGGATAACTGCCGTTGCTGCTGAGTTGGGGCCATCCAATGCACCCTACTTATCTATACTTCATATACCATATTTAGTAAATAACAAATATTTTTGTCATTAAAGTTTGGCTAAAAGCGAGAAAGTATGTGTCAGTTTCCTGATACCCTTTATTTGTTTTTTTATTTGAGAACGGCTCTTTGTAATAAATTTAAATTTGGTACATAGTTTTATGGCCCAAAGACCTAATTCCAAGAAAAAAATATTTTGTGCAATGTTTATTTTCAAAACAACGGCCATTTTGAATCTTCAAACTTAAATAACATAAAAACTGCATATGTTAACAAAGTTAAAGTAATAAATTTGTATTTAGAAAATTTTATTAAAAATCCAACGGTACCAAATTTAAGACGAGATCGCACGCAGCACGCTGACGTGAGGGAAGTGAATTTCCACTTAAAAACTTTTAAAACTCAAAATCAGTGTAAAAACATACATTTATTCCAATTATTAAAATCTGAAAACAGTGATTTTTTGGCTGTTCTGATGCTCCTGGTTACATTTACCTGCAAAGATGAGAATACAATTTTGCGCATTATAATGTTAGGAGAAGGTCCAGACAGGCTTGAAAGTACGCGTGAGGTTGCTAGGGATGATAAAAATACTCTAACAGAGGAATAACAGGCTTTTCTAGTGTAAAACCCCATAAGACAACGTACTGTGTTTAGTCGAAACACATTTTCTTTAATAACTCGGTAAATATTTATGCTAGAAGTAGTATAAACGACCTTTAGTTACCACGTGACCTAATTAGCATAATGCTAGAAGCAGAAAGTGCAGATCTGAGATGCATGGGGACCGTCTTATGTAACTGCGTGGGAGTCCTGGCGAGAAGCCAGTCGTGCGAACCCGGACCTGGTGGAATGTAGTCCACTAAATGTCAATTGCTACAATGTTTGGCTTGGATCGCTCCCAACTCCTTGTTGTCTGTGGTCAGTGTCTAAGCACTGCATTTCACGTCTCGTTTTTTCCTCTTGGGACTGAAACGTAGTTATATGACAAACAAAAATGAAAACAAAACTTTAACTGGGCGACGCCTACTGTGGTACTTAAGCTCAGAGAAATGCATCCAGAGGTAGTTCTGCATCCACACCACTGCAATGGAGGCGAGATACTACCTGACAATCTACCTCACCCACCCCAGGACGAGGGAGGAAATCGAGGGGCTTAGGGATTCCCTAAGCCTCGTGCTGGATCTCCCACGATTACCTCCCGCCGCATTCGGTCCAGCTCAAATTACTGGTAAGGATAGTTTTTAATAATTGACTTTAAACAAACCAGTTAACACTTATTTCATTTGCAAAAGGAAAATAAAAACAATAACTAATTTACTAGAAACAATGTATATTTACCTGCAGCTCTTAAACATTTGACAAATAATTTTCCATCAAGTACAGAGTATAAGGTTTTTACAAATTGATGATACAAAGTGAATTAAAGCATTTCTAAAATTATTTGAAACAGAACATAACAAACGACGTGTTCTGAGACCGTAAGATATTGCATTAGCTGTAAGACCCGTAAGCTCTTAACAATGTATATGCAGCTCTTACACATTTGACAAATAATTTTCCATCAAGTACAGAGTATAAGGTTTTTAAAAATCTATGATACAAAGTGAATTAAAGCATTTCTAAAATTATTTGAAACAGAATATAACAAACTACGTGTTCTGAGACCGTAAGATATTGCATTAGCTGTAAGACCCGTAAGCTCTTAACAATGTATATGCAGCTCTTAAACATTTGACAAATAATTTTCCATCAAGTACAGAGTATAAGGTTTTTAAAAATCTATGATACAAAGTGAATTAAAGCATTTCTAAAATTATTTGAAACAGAATATAACAAACTACGTGTTCTGAGACCGTAAGATATTGCATTAGCTGTAAGACCCGTAAGCTCTTAACAATGTATATGCAGCTCTTAAACATTTGACAAATAATTTTCCATCAAGTACAGAGTATAAGGTTTTTAAAAATCTATGATACAAAGTGAATTAAAGCATTTCTAAAATTATTTGAAACAGAACATAACAAACTACGTGTTCTGAGACCGTAAGATATTGCATTAGCTGTAAGACCCGTAAGCTCTTAACAATGTATATGCAGCTCTTAAACATCTGACAAATAATTTTCCATCAAGTACAGAGTATAAGGTTTTTACAAATTGATGATACAAAGTGAATTAAAGCATTTCTAAAATTATTTGAAACAGAACATAACAAACGACGTGTTCTGAGGCCGTAAGATATTGCATTAGCTGTAAGGCCCGTAAACATTTGACAAGTATTTTTTTTCCATTATTATACGAATAATAAGCTAACTATTGACAAAGTTGTTAATGTTGATAAAATGAATTTAGTGTTATAATAAGCAACAGTAATCAAAAATACTACAGAAACTCAGTGTAGGGATCAAGAATCCCTCTTGAAAACAAGCACATCTGGTGATCTACCTGTCGTCCCTGTACATTTTAAATAAAACCCGCCTTGTCTGATTTCGATCAAGTCGTCTTCTGTCAATTGAATTTCAAACCTCGACGGTAGATACACAACTGCTTGTGATGAATCTGGCATTTCTATCTCAGCGGCAATTGATTTGCCAAATTTAGTATCAACCCGCCTGATCGTAATTATAGGGTAGCCGTTTACCAAAATCAAGTCCTTCACTGGAACTCTAGGTAGCGTAATTGATTTTTGAAGTCCTTCCAACTTAGTAGCGAGAGACATCTTCTTATGACTCTTTCTGTAACACATAGTGAACAAAAATAACATTTTGTATTTAAAACGGGTAAAAATCCAAAAGAAGGTAGTGTATGTTTATAACTTTAAAGAAACATAACACAGTTATTAATTTGCATGATACATTTTCGACTTCCGAAATACTCAAATATTTACACATCAGTTATTGTACTCATTCTCGAGAATAACTGGACGTGATAACAATAAGAGCTAACTGTAGAGCTGCTGACTTTACCGAACATCCACAGCCTGGTGTAATTTCATTCTGTTCGATAAAAGAACAACCACATCTTGAACAATTGTATTTTTTGTTAATGCAATTTGAAGTCTTCTGAGATGACTCGAATCGAACCACTCGTTCATAGTTGTCAATATCAGCTACACTATTATTAAAACATCTACGACATATCTGAACGTCTTCTCGTTTGTAATAACAGATCAAGGAGCTCATACAATTTATACAATGTTCGTTGACAAGTTGTTCATATATTTCACAAGGGAGTTTATTTATAACTGCAACTAGTTCATTAAACTGTTGAAACTCCTCCAGAATAGTTTTTCTAGTTAATTCGTATAAGGACATCATGAGTGCACGCTCTAAAACAAAAATAGGTTTATGTTATTTAAAAACGTATAAGAATACAAGGAGTTGTAACGTAGTAGGATACGTGTTTTAAAAATAACTCTAAAGTTAATGTTCTTTAGCAATGACATTAAAACTACATGATATAGTAGAGCATGTCAGCAGCTTTATTGTTTCACACAATTTTGTATTAAAGAATTCGGTACTACCGACGAATCAGGTTATTAGTGACTTAGCAGAAATACCGTATGAAGTGAAACAAGTGTAAGAGCTAAAAGTATTAATCGTCCTCAAAATATGAATAAATTATCAATACTTCAACAAGTTTAAAGCTGGGAAAATTCTAGAAATATGTTTTTGTTCTACAGGCATTCCCCAGACTATATGTCTGGTGGAGGAAAGCAGATTTCCTCCACAGAGCACCGCCACCCTCACCACGACTCGCCCTACCATCACCACGACTCGCCGCCCATCAACCACTGCTGCCCCCACGACTCGCCGCCCATCAACCGCCGCTGCTCCCCTGACTCGCCGCCCATCAACCACTGCTGCCCCCACGACTCGCTGCCCATCAACCGCCGCTGCTCCCCTGACTCGCCGCCCATCAACCACTGCTGCCCCCACGACTCGCTGCCCATCAACCGCCGCTGCTCCCCTGACTCGCCGCCCATCAACCGCTGCTGCCCGCCTGACCACGACTCACCCTACCACTTCTGCCACCGTTCTCACCACGACTCGTCCTCAAACCTCCGCCCTCACCTCTCATCATCGCCGTCACCCATTACTCAAAACTATCGCCTCCGTCAGCCCTTCCACCTCTTCCACCCCTTGCCATAACCCAATCACTTACCCAGCAATTTTACACACATTACTAACAAAACCATCACCCATTTCAACACCTCCTCCTCCCATTGACAAACTAGCATTTTTAGTAAATCAAATTTTTAAATAAAATGGTGTACTCATTGTGTACTTTATGCTATAGCTATTATAAGTAGTAAATTTTTTACTTAACCACGAAAGAGCACAAAGTAAAACGTATAGAAGTGCAAAGTACAGCAAAAATACAATGTTTCATAACCTCATCAGATAATCACAATCTGCATAGTTAAAACCACAAACACTGCAATGGAAGTACTACTTGACACCACACATACCAACACCCCATGCCAAAACTGTAACCGCAACCACTGGTGAAAAATATATGAATTTGCATGATACATTTTCCCGAAATACTCAAAAACAGCAACCAAACACAAAATCACAACAGTAACAGAAAATACACAGGGGGGGGGGAAACATTAGCGCAAGACAGCCGATATGTAAACAACTCTAAAATTCCAACAACACTGATGAACCACCACACAATTATCTGTAAGGAATATATTACAAATAATATATATACAGACAAAAACCCCTGGTGGTCAAAATATTCACCCGCAAAGAGCACCTGGAAACATCTAAGCAACCTGAAAACACAAAGCATCCTGAAAACATGGTGAGCAAAACGAAAATTATCACTTACAATCAGAAGAGCGGTGCAGATGATGTGCGGAGACGCGCTCGACTGAACTCAACTGCTGAAACATACGTGTATTTATATCAAACCCGCCCGTACTCCTCTATGTTGTTGTCTCCCTCACACTATAGCTCTATCTTTTTCTATTGCACAGCTTCAAATGACCACACCCAACTGATATCTTCGTTGCACCCCCTCTCGCTCTTACCAATAGCGTTAAATGACCACGCCCAAGAGATCGTCTGTCTCTGTTAGGGGGACTATTTCCTTCTCTATCTCTCTGCTGCTAGCAAACGTAAAACGACCACGCCCAAGAGGTTTTCTGTTTCTTTCTAGCATGTTTTGCTCTCCCTCTTGCTCACAGGGTAGCATTAGTGTAGCCAACGCCCCTATCTCTATCCTGCTCGCATACCCAACCCCAACAGAGAAGGGGTCCACGACTTTATAAGCAGATGTGAGCGGGGTTTGAGTCACAGTTCACCAGCTCATCTGCAATAGTTCGCGTGTGATGTTTATGTGCGCAGTTTGTCGTGAAGCATATTTTCTTACTACTAGTGTTCGCGATAAACATCAGACAATATGTCTTTCACTTAGTAACTTTTATACACCACAGTTAAATTTTCAATCACCGCAACAAAGTAGACCAGTGGTCCCAGATTTGCCTCGTGTGGACAGTTCAGGTAACACTCAAAAACAATATGTTGGAGGTAGTGTCTGCCAGCCACCTGCGTCCGGTGGCGGCAGTAGTACTAGCAGTATCAAAACGAACAGTTCAGTGTTAAAAAGAAAGTGTGAACCTTCTAATATTTCCGCTAAACTAAGAAGACTTCAAAAAAAACCCAGTAGGGATTCACCCACATCTTTGCCATCGACATCTACCCCAGTATCGTCTGCTATCAATGACTCTTCAGAGCCTACAAAGGCTATTCATAATGATAGGGACTATTATATCAAAAACAAAAATGGTGACTTTATTGACTTAACTTGGGAATTAAAAAAGGCTCTTAATAATGCTCGGGACTATTGTATCAAAAACAAAAAAGGTGACTTTATTGACTTGGTTCCTTTTGTTGAATCTGCACTAGTAGTTGTAAAAGACATTCTTAATAGTGAAATGGAAATAACTCGCTCGCTTAAATTCAATATGGTACTTGAAGCCTATTACGAACTTCCTGAAGAAGGACTGACTGCTACTAGAAACTTCAAAACTCAATCCAGGATGGTGTTTGCTGGGACCGATGATTTGGACAGTCAACTACATAGTGATGGGGCGAAGCTTTTGCAAGAAGAAGACGAACAGGAGGCTGAAAAAAGTGGATGGATCTTCAACAACGTTAAATGTCTAACATTACGTGTAAGTAAGTTTGTTTACAAGGAACCAAGTGGTTCAAGCTATGTACCTTTACCAGCTAAATTAGTTAAACGTAATGCTTGTGTTAACGTAATGAATGAAGATAATCGATGCTTTGTTTATAGTATGCTAACAAAGCATATCCCGAATGTAAAACCAAATGTTACACTCACTGAAAAATCGTTTGATGTTTTACTAAACAAGTATAACTTTGACGGTCTCAAGTTCCCTGTCAATATAAATCAAATCAAACAGTTCGAAAAACGAAATATCAATGTTTCAGTTAACGTTTTTGAGTATACTAGCGAAAATAAAATTGCTCCTCTTCGGGTTGTTGATGAGCTGAGCGACCATACAGATCTTCTGCTTTTACATGGAAAGGATAACCAATCTCACTTCGTCTACATTCAAGACTTTGTTAAACTAATTCAGAAGCAAATTAGGAAAGGTAGCAATAAGATAGTAGTCTGTAAACGATGCTCTCAAAGTAAAGAGGTGAGGAATTGCAAGCCTAACGCTGAAGTATGGCTGAAGGAACATTTAACTTTGTGCGGAAAACATAAACCTACAGAAATTAAACTCCCCTCTCCTGATAAGAACACGTTGCAGTTTCAACAGTTTGAAACTCAAATAAAAGTGCCGTTTACAATAGTTGCTGACTTTGAGTCGACGCTAACACCTGTCTGTACAGGAGATATAGATTACGATGGGAAGACCTATCAGAGACACAATGCGAACAGTTTTTGTACCATTATTTCATCCACATATGATTCGGAAACACTTGAGGAGTTAAACATTTCGACAGAACCGTTTCTTTATCGGGGTCCAAACGCGGGGGCTAAGTTTTTGCTCCACATAAAAGAAGTAGCCGAACGTATCGAGAAAATATATTCCATTAACAAACCTATGTCCATGAATGAAGAAGAAGGCAAGCGGCATGATGAATCAGTGGAATGTGAACTTTGTAAAAGAACGTTTAGTGAGCTAAACACTGATACCCTCAAATGTGCAGATCACGATCACATCACTTCAAAATTTCGGCATTCTCTGTGTAGTCGATGCAATCTTAGATGTAAAACACCAAATTTTATTCCTGTATGGTTGCACAACTTGTCAAATTATGATCAGGCTTTTATAGTTTCTAACCTGGACGTCTTAAAAGGATGTGACATAAGAATGATTCCTTCAAACAAAGAAAAGATGATAGCTATATCCATTCAAATAGGAAATATTTGGGTGCGATTCCTAGATTCTTACAGAATGATGTCAGCTAGTTTGGATGAATTAACAAGAAATTTGCCGCCGACTGATTTTATCGAAAGCTCGAAACTAGTACCCTCAGAACATTTTGATTTAATTATAAGAAAAGGGGTGTACTGTTATGACTTTGTAACGTCCGAAGACAAGTTTCTAGAGGAAGGCCTTCCGCCTAAAGAAGCTTTCAAAAACAAACTAAATGACAGTGATATCAGCGACGAAGATTATAATCATGCATCTCGTGTGTGGGAAAGTTTACACTTTAAAACTTTCGGAGATTTTCATGATTTTTACTTGAAACTAGACGTATGTTTACTAACTGATGTTCTCAATTCATTTCGAGCAATAAGCTACGAAAACTATAACCTGGACATATGTCATTTTTGGACAGCCCCTTCACTGTCTTGGCAAGCGATGTTAAAAATTACAGGAATCACCCTAGAATTAATAACCGATTATGATCAGTTTCTCATGATCGAGTCATCAATCCGAGGAGGAATTGTACAGAGTTCTTTAAGATATGCAAAGGCCAACAACGAGCTTCTTGAACGTAAGTCAGACTACAAACCCGATGAGCCAACCAGTTATCTTCTTTACCTGGACGCCTGCATGCTTTACGCTCATTCGTTGAGTCAAGTTCTGCCTACAGGGAACTTCAAGTGGGAAGAAAATCCTGAAAAAGTCGAGTGGTCAAACCTATCTCCGGATTCTCCCTTCGGATTTATTCTTGAATGCGATGTAGACGTTCCACAGGGCGTTCACGATAAATTAAATGATTTGCCTCCTTTGCCTGAGAAGGCAGTGCCACCTAATGGAAAAGTAAAAAAATTATTGGCAACGCTGAATAAAAAGGAACGTTACATTGCCCATTATACTAGTTTTCAGCAAGCCGAAAGACTTGGACTTCGAGTCACCAAAGTACATAGAGTACTCAGGTTTTCACAGTCACAGTGGATGAAGAAATTCATTGAATACAACTCCAACCTCAGAAGGAAAGCTACTAATGATTTTTCAAGGAACTTTTTCAAGCTTATGAACAATGCGTCTTTTGGAAAAAGTTGTCAGAATGATCGACATCATAGGGACGTTCGTGTAGTAACAACCAAAGAATCATTTGAAAAGTACGCAAGACAAGCAAGATTTGTTGATAGAACTATTGTCAAAGAGGGAGATGAAGATGGAATTGTACTGGTTCACCTCCAGAAGAGATGCGTAACATTGGACAAGCCTATCTACATTGGAGCTGTTACACTGGACCTATCCAAGGTACATATGTATGATTTCTTCTACAACGTGCTACATGCATGCTTCAGACCTCCGGGGATTCGTATATACCTATGTTACCTAGACACTGATGGACTGGTCATCCTGGTGGAAACAGATGAGAACGTCTATACACTCCTCAAGAAAATTGCCGATGACTACTTGGATTTGTCCAACTATCCGAAAGATCACCCCATGAGAGACGATAGAAATAAACAGGTCGCTGGTAAATTTAAAGATGAAACTAAAGGAAGAGTTCTGTTTGAACATATAGGCTTGAGATCCAAACTGTATGCACAACGTTTTAGCTCCAGTCCAACGGAAAAAAATGAAGTCAAAAAGGCTAAGGGTATAAAGAAGTCTTATGTTGAGAAGAAAATCACGTTTGAGCACTACAAAGATGCTCTGTTTAATAAAACTGAGTACACGGCAAAGTTTAATCTCATTAGGTGCAAGCAGTTTAAGCTAACCTCAGCTACTATGGTAAAACGGTCGTTGACATTCGATGATGACAAACGTTTCATACTTGAAGACAACATACGAACCCTGGCGCATGGTCACTACAGAATTCAAGAACTGCTTCGTGAGCATCGGAGAAACAGCTCATCACAATCCGAGGCGGAAGTTTAAAGTCCCGTTATATTTAAGGTGTTTTGCGGTAGTGCATATGGCTACTTTATATGAAAAATCTGTAATTGCATTTGGCAAGCATATAGATACAGAAATTGATTTAGAATCAATAGACAGCATTAATATACTGTCACTACTCCCACTGACCGTCCAAAGAGATGTTAGAAAAACTTTAAAGACTGTTTGGTTTAAAGAGACTCCTCCCCCAGAAAATCCATATAGTTATGAATACAGATTTCTTGACATTTCATGCTTGGACAGAAAGGAATTTATAATGTTAATTAATCATCCATCAGAGCTAATCCCTGAATTTCTGCCTTGTGATATTCAAACATATCATATAACCTTTGACTATTATGAATTTAGTTTAGGAAATTTAAGCTTTAGAAATACTTTTGTACTGTGTCAATCTTGTTTTGAAATAACTTGTAGTCCTTCAGAAAGTCACAACTATTTTGAATTTGACTATCAATTGTTTTGGACACAAAGAAACTGGAAATTTTATAAAATCACTAGGCATTTTGAATTCAGTGTTAACCATTTTGTAGATAACATTGTTAAACAAGAAAATAGTTGGTGTGATAGGTGTGTTTTCCAACCTCTATTTCAATACTTAGATTATAGTCAATGTAAGCAAACAACACATGAGCATGATTTTGACAACAGTAGCGATAGCGATGTTTCAGTTGTTACTTCCCACAATGTAATCGAACTTTATGACCCTTTCCGTTTTTAATAATTGCAAATCCTTGTATTTAACTATCATATGTAGATTGTAGATGAGCTGGTGAACTGTCATTTTGTATATATAATAATTTAACATGCCCTTTAGTGTTCTTTACACAGTTATCATAATTGACTTATGTTGAAACAAAATATGTAGTAATGTCTTTCTGATAAATCCATGTTGTTCACCGTTACTTTATTTGAACTTATTCAAATGCGTAACTATGCATAAAATGTTTTTCCTGAAATTTTGTACTTTGCTCTATTTCGTATTGAAATATGATGTACTGTTTATATTTACGAATCCATCTGTACTATTGTAAATCATTGGTTTATACTTTCAATGTAAACTCTTGTTGTTAGCTTTTATTAATAAATACTTGTATTAACTATACGTGTTATTATTTCTCCCGCAAATATATGTGAGGAAGAGAAATAAAGTTACACACAAATACTGCTACGTGCATTATATTTTAAAAAATCTCAAATTATACACTTGCAATTACCATCTTGATACATACTTCAAATTTTCCAACACAGAGTTAGTTATATTTGACACACAAAAACGACGAACTTCAGAGTCTATCCACGGTAACATTGAGCTCCGTAGTGAGGTCTGTTCGTACCAGTGGTCTTGCGTCTCCACGGGCAGTCTTCTTTCATTCAACTCTTGAAGTAATCGAGGCAAGTCAGTGGTGATGTGACGAACAAGCTGTTTGTCCAGAGTCATGGCGACCATATCGGTTGTGGTTTTTGTTGAAAGCAATGCCACAGCCTTGTAGTGTTTAGAAAAGTATCTACTGTAGCGTGAAATCAAAAACTGTACAGCTGGACTAATTTCAATTAAAATATTAAAATAGCTTTCGAGGGACGGAAACGAACGTTTCAAAGAACTCCAGCCCGCATTTTGTAGTAACACTCTGGGCGTCTGACGTACAATGTCCGACTCATTAGTTGGTTTTGACAATATTACAGAGTTTATGTTGTAATTAACAGGCTTTTGTTTCATGTGATAGTTGCACAGTGCAACAATTCCATTAGGTCTTGCTTCAACAAGAATCGTGTGCAGATAGAACGGTTTGAATAACACTCTTTCAGATAAAAACCGATTAATTGCATTTGAAACAGAGGCACTTTGTAGACTGAGTAAGTCATCAAAGGTAAATTCAACAGTGGATAGATTATTTACCAAATAAATGGACGGTTTGAAGTCCTTCAACAAGTCAAGTCCAACAACAGCATCGCCTTGAGTTGCCACTTTGTATATTTGGCGAAGTATCAGACGGGGTTCCCAGCTGTTGCACAATTGTGGTGGATCGCTCGTTTTAGTAGACTGCTGCTGTGCTGGTGGCGGTGGTGGCGGTGGTGGCGGTGGAGCTGGATGCATCGATGGATGTTCAGGTCGGTATACATCCTCCTCCTCCTCTTCCTTTTGCTGTGCTGAAGTGTAGAATGTCGGAGCAGGCGCTTCCTGCAGTGTTTCTCCGGTCAACGTGGCTAGGAGCTGGTCTATGTCCATGGTGTTGACGTCCGGATAGACGGGCGGCTGTGGGGCGGGTGATGGAGGCCTAGTCCGTCGGCGCTTCACGCGGCTGAGATCCTTACGCGGTGTCGGCACTGATCGTTTTACTGCTGCGTCCATGACTGACTGGTGTGCCGCCCGGTTCGTTTTTATACGGTCTAAACTTGAGTTTTGTATTCTTTGGCGTGCCGCCCGGTCTGAACTTGTTTTTCTTTTAAAGGCGTGCCGACCGGTCTGAACTTGTTTTGTATTCTTTCCAAGGCCACCCGGTTTATACCGTCTGCGAAAACGATGTAGGAGGATTTGGTGACTTCTGCGCAAGGCGGAGGGTGTGCGCGGTGGCGAAATTAACAATGAACGATTTGAAGTTCTTTCGACGACAGCATCGGCTTGACACTTTGTAGAAATTGTAGACAAAGATTTTGCATTGGTTTTGTCCTCTGCGTGTCAGCTTTTAGACTATTTCAGTTTTGGCTAATTTCCGATGGCGTGTATTCTACCTGTGGGGTCCCAAATCAGTTCTCTACCTTTGTAATCAAACACTTTTCCAAGATTTTCAGCCCACCTTAGTGAAGAGGTAGGAATGTATTCCCTGTCTGAGCCGTAAGTTTTTATTATGAAATCTTTATATTTATTTGTTCCTCCTGTCAAAACTGGTTCGTCTGCACTAGTTTCCACTAGATTAAAGGATCGCGTTCCGCATTTGAAATTGCCAACTGACTCGTCGTATTGACAAATCTGGGAGAGTACACTCGCATCATTCGACGATTTACCGGCACCCACGTTGGACAGTTGTAATGTTTTGGCATCCCAGAACTGGTTTGTGACATCTAATTTTAGGCAAGCACTGTTCAATTGAGTCAACTGCGAGTTCAAAAGCTCTAGTTTTTCGCTTAAACCTTCCATTTCAGTTCTGGAAACATAGAATTTGTCTAGATAGTCCTTGCTTACGCGATCGGAATCCCCAGAGGTTCTTAACTTCTTAGTTCCATCCTCATCGAGTGTGTAATCGTCCTGCCCGCGTTTCTCGAGAAACAGGGAATGTCCAAATTTGTCTATAATATGACGTCTTATCATGGTGTTGAGCGTTCGATATCACAAAGTGGAGTAATGAGTATACTCGCGTAATACTGTACTTATATCCAACTGTTGTAACGCGATGGGAATCCCAACCACTTAACATATGACTTATTTCCTTTCCGTTTTAGAATTTTCTCTACGAGGTAAGTGTCGGGGTAGTTGGTACGTTGTAGTTCAGGTCCGTAGAAAACACCTTTAATCGTATTCCCTTCTTCGTCTTGTAGGTGGTAAACTGGGGGTGCCGTTTTACGCACACGGTTAATTGTAAAAAGCTCGGTAGTCCACGATGGAGTGTATCCTTTAGCGAATAATGTTTTATACTTGGATACTCTCACTTTATCGTTAACTTTAAACTTGGGTTTTCGCTTTGCAGCCGTTTTAGTTAACTTTCTGACTAAAGCATACTCATGCTGTTTTTTCACATCTTTTGGTCTCATTCCTATAGATCTGTGGACCCTTGAATTGTACCTATCCATTAATTTCGGCAATAAATCGATCCATTTGTAATTTCCCTGGACACTAAACTCTTTGTAAAGCCAATTTTTAATAGTTCTATTCAAACGTTCTACAACGGATGCTTTTAAATGCGTAAACGAACTGTAGTGGTTTATGTTGTATTGGTTCATTAACGCTTTACATTCCTTGTTGTAAAAATCCGTGCCCAGATCACTCTGAATATTTCTTGGTATACGTTTGCTTTTTTCAAAAACTCCACGCATCGCCAACGCCACGGTCTTGCCTTTTTTGTCCGGCAGAGGTACAGCCCACGCGTACTTTGATAATACGTCAATTATCATGAGAATGTATTTTTTACCTCCGTTGATTTTGGCAAAAGGTTTCATTTCGACTAAGTCCATCTGATGTAGGTCGTCAACAGCACGTACGAAAACCCGACGTCTAGCGAAATTCTTTCTGGCGGGTCTATGAAGCTCGTTCACGATGCCTCTCTTGGGGTCGACAGCATGTTTCTTCATCTCCAAGCCGATACTGATTTACTTTAAGCAATTATTTTATTATATCGGAGAAGTTGTATTATGTGGTCTATTTCTTTGTTGTGAGCCGTGTGGCCAGCCTCTTTTGATAAAATTAGAGTTTTTAACCGTTTTACAAGCAAATTGGCGTTAGATTCGTAATATTTGGAATTTCCAACAGATATTCCACTCCCCGCGTGTTCTTCACTCTCGGCGGTGGGCTTTGGTCGAAACATCACAGATATAACGTTTACATACTTTTTACCCCTATTGCTGTTTATGGGTTTTTCAGCCGAATACATCTGGCGATGGGCGTTTGTCTCCTCTAGGATCTCTTTGTACACTTTCAAGTCTTTGTCGGTAATAAGTACCCTTTCTGGGACTTGCATGAATAGTAGCTCCAACAGTCCGGGTGTAACATTATATCTACGATCTTTTAAAATCACTTTAGTCCTACTGAACGTTATTTTCGAATCGCCAATCGTAGTGTTCCCTCTGCCATCGGGCTTGACTCCGTAGGTAAAATCAAACTTGTCTTTTAACCTGGGATTGGAGAGTTTGTTCAAATACTTTTCCACCAAGCTGGTTTCTGTAGTTTGCGTTGATACGTCCAGCGACTTGTTCAGGTCCACGTCCAACGCGGTGGGGGTGCTGCTATCTGTCAAGGAACCCTTTTCCTCCTTTTTAATCTCCTGTTTTATCGGTTCGACAGATTGCCTTAAGCTTTTCTCCACTGTATACTGTAACGGCTTTACAATAGGTTTCGCCTGTGCTTCTAAAAGTCGTTCTACGATATTTGCACTATGCTTCAGGTCTTGGTATTTTTTGCGCACTGCGTTAGTCAGTCTTATTAGTTCATGCTTTAGGGAGTATTCTTGTTTTAGACTATTGTCACGTTTCGGTTTCTTACTCCTTTTTCTTCCTTTTTTGGCGTCCATCGTGAGAGCGAGTCTAAGAATAATGATCGTTACACGATCCAGTGGTATTTATATATCACTGATAAAAGTGTCTAGACCGAACCGGTAACGTCCCTTGTTTATCTCTGAATCCTTGTTTATTGTTACAAAGCCATATTTTTGCTTGTTCCAACATGATTGGCATAATGATTTAAATTTTTCAAACGTCATATCTGTGTTTACGTGATCATTGTACACATGTTTGAGGTTCTGCTCGTCTTGCTTGAATAGTATTATAAGATTCGCGTTGTCTCTCAGAAGGTGTTTCGGAAGACGTGTGTACGTTTGAACTAGGTAGAAACTATCCACACCTTTATGTCGCCCCATGCTGAAATATGCTCGCATGTGGTCCTGTTTATCACAAGCCACGTCGTCGAATATCATTATTGAATTCTTTCTCGCGTTTTCAGGATCAGGCACGTCTTCGCTATTGGAGAAGGTAAAGTAACCCATGTCAGGAAGACTTTGCATTATTTGCTCCAGCATTTTATATTTCGGCTGTATGAGCGATTTGCTGAATACATAAATATTAGCGTACTTTAAACCTTGCGGGTCCGTCAAAAGGCTGAACATTAAATTTGTTTTACCGCAGTTGGACGGACCGCAGATAATACAGCGAACAGTTTCAGGCAAAAGAGGACCGTGTACAGCTTTGTTCTTTTCACCGTCTGTCAAAGCTTTGATCAGGTTCTCCAATGAGTCGTCGACTGTAAATGTCTCTCGTTGCTTTTGGAATTTCATCCTTACACTGTGAGCGTCGGAAGTGAACTAGTCGAGTCATATATAAGCAGTGCAAGATATATTGTGAACTCAGTATGAAGCGGATCTCCAAAGGATGCGGTCTACTTAATCACGCAATAGACTCTTTGCCGTTCGAACTTCATTTACCGGGCTATCAGTTTTGCGGTCCAGGTTCGCGTTTAAAAGAAAGATTGGCGCGAAAGGAACAAGGTATTAACTTGTTGGACCAAGCGTGTAGACAACACGACATTGACTATAGTCAACACAAGGACTTGACTTCGCGTCACGCTGCAGACAGAGTTTTAGCTGACAAAGCTTGGGCCAGATACAAGTCAAAAGGAGTTCCCCTTGGTGAGAAACTTGCCTCTTGGTTTGTCGCGAGTGCAATGAACGCTAAAACAAAATTGGGGGCTGGGATCAAGACTTCAGGAAAAAGAAGGAGAAAAAGTGTAAAGAAACTTGGCTCTAAGACCGGAAAGGGACAGAAGAGAAACGTTGCTCGCAAGCAGTTTGCTTTTTCCGATATTATAAAACAGGCAAGAACGGCCGTACGCGGATCTGGCGTGAAATTTGTTGGTGGTGGAAGTAGTAAGCTACTTAAAAAAGCCGCATCTTCTGCATTGAAAGCTATTCGGATGATGAGAAGAGGAAAAAGGGGAGCTTTCAATCATATTAAAAGAAAAGAACGTATTCTCTCTTTACCAAAGTCAGGAGGTGTTCTTCCTTTACTGCCGATTTTTGCTGGATTGAGTGCTTTGGGGAGTTTGGCAGGTGGAGCGGCAGGAGTCGCCAAAGCTATAACGGAAGCAAAGGACGCTAGAAAGCGGTTAGGTGAAATGCAACGTCACAACGAAACCATGGAAGCCATAGCTCTACGCCAGGGGAAAGGATTGTTCTTTAGACCGTATAAAAAGGGACTGGGGATCTACATGGCCCCTTATCAAAAGCCGATAAAAAACTTGTGAACCTCTTGCCCAATAGAGCGCTATACGATGTAGACCTGAGCCTATGGGCAAGAAAGCTTAAAATTCCATATTTTAGGGGTGTGTTTATGCGGGATACTCTTCCGCGGAAGCCTTGGAAAAACGAATCTACAATTGTGAACCTGGACGGTAGCAGCGGTGATGGCACTCATTGGGTTTGCTTTAAAAAGACTGGAGATCTTGTTAGATATTTCGATAGTTACGGAGACCTCGTGCCACCGTTGGAAATTCAAGAATACTTGAAGAATAACTATATTTCCTACAATAGAACTGCTTATCAAGATGTAAACTCGTACTCTCAAATATGTGGACATTTGTGTTTGTATTTCTTGTCGAGTACTTAGACCACAATATATATTTTTGCTTTAAATTGATGTGTTTTATTAGCCTCTTGTTCAGTCATGTCTCTGACGTTCACGCTTACAGGTAAGAGCTCCATGCTCTCGGTGGATTATTTTCCACCAATCGAGCTCGACGGGGAATATGAAATTGGACTTCTTAGTTTTGAGACGTACAACTCAATACCAAACGTTGATGAGACTAACAACAAGTTCCATTTTGGCGATGAAGAAGAATTGCTTATTCCGACAGGTACATACGAAGTGAAGGATATTCGCGACTTTATTCAAGAGAAGTTTCAAATGATCTCAAAGAAGGATAATGTGTACTATCTCCAGCTTGACACCAACAATAATACTCTACAGACAAAGTTGAAAAGTACTGTAAAAGTAGATTTCTCTAAACCAAAGTCTATTGGCAAACTTTTGGGTTTTGGTGATGTCATTATTCAACCTAAAGCCACTTATCACTCGCAACACGTGGTAGACATTTTTAAAATAAATACGATTAGGATTGAGTGTAATATTGCGTCTGGGTCGTATGTCAATGGTAAACAAGCTCATACGATCTATCAGTTTTTCCCTGCTGTACCGCCTGGATATAAACTGGTGGAAATACCAAACCCTGTCATTTACCTACCGATCACCACACGCGTCGTCAGTAACATCACGTTAAAAATCGTGGATCAAGACGACAATTTGGTTAATTTCAGAGGTGAACGAATTACAGTGTGTTTGCATTTGAGGAAAGCACACTAACAAGATGGGATACATGTACTTTTTACCTAAGGGAAGAACAATTAAGCGAGGGCTGAGTAAAGCCAGTGGCTATTTATTGAGTGGGAACCGGAAAAAGGCAATCAGTGTTCATCCATCTCCCGTACGGTTAACACAGGCTAACAAGACGTTTTTACGCTCTCTAGGACTTCGTGTACTTCAATAGTGGACAATGGATATTTTGGATATTTTAAGTAACGTTCCGTTTGATGACGCAATATCACACATGGAATTTCACACACATTTTCCTTATGCCTCTAATACACTTGATAATAACGATGAGATAAGAATTCCTATTCAACAACAGGACTTGTGTGTAGTGCCTTCGATGAGCTATTTGTACGTTGAAGGGAGGCTTTTGAGGTCAGACGATAACGTCGCTAAAAATACAAAACTAACTACAAATGCTTTCGCATATCTCTTTGACGAGATGAGATATGAAATAAATGGTGTTGAAATTGATCGTGTCAGAAACCCGGGTGTTACGACTACGCTCAAAGGATATGCATCTTTCAGTGAGACTACACTGAAGGGGGCGGGAAATTCAGGCTGGCCATCGACTGTTGATAAACTCTTGTCATCATTAGAGGACCATGTGGTGGACAGTAAGGGTAATTTCAGTTTTTGCGTACCTCTCAGTAAGCTCTTTGGGTTCGCTGAAGATTATAGGAAAGTGATTGTTAACTCGCGCCATGAGTTGGTTCTCCTTCGCTCTGCCAGTGACAAAAATGCTATTTTGTGGACATCATCTGGCGCTGGTGACACTACTCCGGAGGATGTAAAAATTAAAATTGGAAAACTGTGCTGGAGAGTACCTTACGTTACTCTGGGTGATAAACAAAGGATCGCACTACTAAAGCATTTGGAACGTGGCACGAGCATTCCAGTTGAGTACAGAAGCTGGGAACTTTATGAATACCCTTCCTTACCATCTACAGATAAACAGTCGTGGTCAGTAAAAACGGCTTCGCAACTGGAAAAACCTAGACACGTAATTGTTGCTTTCCAAGAGAACAGGAAGAATAATGCTGAAAGGTCGGCAGCAATATTTGATCACTGCAAAATTTCTAACTTGAAGCTCCATCTCAACTCTGCAAACTATCCGTATGACGATTTGAAACTGGATATTGAGAATAACCATTTTGCGATTTTATATGATATGTACACGCGCTTCCAGGAATCTTACTACAACGTTCCGTCCCAACCGCTTTTAGACGTAGAACGTTTTAAAAAAATTGCTCCGTTAATTGTGGTTGATTGTTCGAAACAGAATGAGTCTCTTAGGTCAGCACCGGTTGATATTCGATTGGAATTTGAAGCCAAGGCGGCGTTTCCCGCTAATACCACAGCGTACTGCCTAATCATTCATGACAAATCTTTTACCTACGACCCGTCGACTAACCTGGTGCAGAAAATCATGTAACAGTTTGTGGTGGGGGTGGGGACTAAAGGTATATATATACAGGCTGTTGGAGTAATCTCTCAGTCCTGGTGTTTGGTGTTTGGAGTCATGATTGGGAAAGCGGTGGTCGACTTTAGTGCCTTCATTGGCGAGAACAAGAAAATTATTATCAAGGAACTTTCTGTTATTGATTTGGATTCAAAATGCATACAACACTGGATATTCAAACCACCGAAGGAGACAGGCAGCGAGAGTGCAACAGGAATTCAACACGATTGCGGAGGATGGCATGGTGGGGAATTTGCTGGACATAATAGGTGGTTGAGCAAACACTATCATGGAATTGGATTCGGGGCCGGAAGTGCAGACTACGATTCCCTTACCTCCGCGCTAGGAGATATTTGTTGTAACGTGCAGCTTCTCTACGCTGCGTCAAGTGAAAAAGCTAAGGTACTGGAGAAGTTACTTGACAATCGGCGTGTCGTGTTCAGTCTAGAATCACTTGGATGCCCTGCTCTTTCGAGTGACGTCTTGATTCTTCCACCTGTTGATGACCTGTCAACAGACAAAAATCAATGTTTGTTCCATCATTTGTACGCTTCTGGATTTTACTGTACACAAACCAATGTTCACAAACTGGCAGAGTGGTGTGTCAACAATCCTGGAAAAGTAGATATGAATGATCCTGCAGTTAGGGAAAAGACTTTTGTTGACTGGAAATTGAAGTCACCCTCGGCTCGTCAAGTTGCTGAAGAGGGCTTCGTTAGAATGATTAGCATGAAGGACACTACGAAATGCGTGTATTGTGGAGTTAATCTATTTAAGTGGGAAGAAGGCGATGATCCGTTGGAAGACCACAGCTACAACTCGCCGTTTTGCTCTCTCGTTCACTACAAACTACAACAGAAAAACAAGTGCAACCCTGAAGAGAAAAGTGAACGTCGTGGAGACATTTCTGCAGGAGAGGATGTCACTGGCCGATACGTCTTGTCTTTAGACGTTACAAAAGAAGAGCTCTCTAACATGTGCAAGGCATAATGTTCACGAACCTCATATACACTGTTTTACAAAACTGACGTCAGACGATTGTCCATCGTCATAGCGAGATGTCGCAATTTTACAGAAATATGAAAACACTTACCTTCGCTAACCCTGTTGCCACCACCTTCTACTTTCATGACGACGATGATAGAAGATCAACGTACGTCAGCGACAGAGAACATTTCAAACTCAGGATTCAAAAAGCAGAACTACTTTTGTCTTCTTCTCTTCTTGCAAAGAAACATCACATGTCCGTTTGTACTATTTTAGATCATGCTATGTGTTACTTAAAGTATGAGAAAATAAATAAATAATTTATCAACTAATCTTTCTTATTATTGTCACTTCCCACGGCGCTTGGCCAAGTTCACGCAGTCGCGCGGCTGGCCAGGACTCCCGCGCAGTTACATAAGACTCAGATCTCCCATGCATCTCAGATCTGCTAAAATGCACTTTCTGCTTCTAGCATTATGCTAAATAGGTCACGTGGTAACTAAAGGTCGTTTATACTACTGCTAGAATGACGAGAGAGGGCTTACGACTTTCGCCTCACTAATTCACATCTTTTTACATGCATTGATTTTACATACAGGGCTTTTCTGGCCCTTTTAGGGCCCAAAAACTCAAAATTTGAAAGATTAATCCCCAAAAAAGGGGTTTAGAGTTTTCCAATTGTTTTGCCCAACGAACTTGTCCAACTGATTACAGAAAGGAACGACAATACCAAATTTGAAGTAAATCGGACAATAAATGTGACCACTAGAGTGCAAACACACACACACACACACATATATATATATATATATATATATATATATATTTATATATATATAATTTTGAACGACCCCCCAAAACGTGTTCAGGGGGTCTTGTCAGGAACTTCTATGGTGGTCCCGGGCTTAAGTTTCACCTTGCGGGTCATGCTAATAGTTCACTTTCCAAAGGAAATTCACTAAAAATCTGTTTATAAATAAGGGAGAACACTCATTTGTAAGAAATTGTGCACTAAACAATATCCACGGTCATTGTGTAATATCACTGCTATAAATAGCCACAACAATCAGCTGTTTAATTTTTAGCTGCAATAATCAGCTGATTACAGGTTTATATTTTACTTTCTCCCCTTATACGTAGTATAATATGGAGAAAGTATTGTTTTCGTCAAAATTTTTGAATTTGAGTTGTTAGTGGAAATTTTCGTTTTGGTGCTCCCTGGACCCAAAAAAGTGAATTTTACGTGATGTCTGTGTGTCTGTCTGTCTATCTGTGTGGATGTGTACAGAGCTACAGCCCTAATCATCGGTCTGATTTTCATGAAATTTGGTATGTAGGTACTAATCCACGATATCTCTAGGCGTTTTTTTCATTTTTTGGAATTTTTGGTTTTTAAGGGTAATTGTCCCCCAAAAACCGCCAAAAACATGAAAAATCAAGATTTCTCAAAAACGGCTCTAACGATTTTTATTAAACTTTAGTCGTTTGTGGAACTTTATTTTTCCAACAAAATGACCCGCATTTCTGTAAAAATTCGGGTACAGAAATTACAAGTTTTAAAATATAAATAAACAGTTTTTTGATTTTTCATGAAAAAATATAAATATAGAAAATATTACTATGCACCATTAAAAAGAGCTAAACAAACTAAATAACTTAGTATTTTGAGTTACTATTCCACGATTTCTGGTTACGGAGAAAATTTAAATTTTCATTTTGCGGTAAACGCAGTACGTTGTCCAATGTTATTCTTATGGGGAATACAAAAATTACTATTTCTCTCTTATTTATTGATAAATTTCGTTCAAAATTGATATGCTTGTCAAGTTAGCATTGAACAACAGAGGAAATTCGAAATATGTTGCCCCTTAATAACCCTGAGGGGGGAATAGGGGGCATTTCCCTTCTTAAAACCACGTGTGTAGCGATGGATTCTGCAGTGCCTCCTAAACAGGGATTTGGGTGGATATTTTTGAAAACAACTTGTTTAAAAGATTTTCTGTACATTCGACCGTGCTTTGTATTCTATATTTAGTAAATAAAAAGTAATTTATTCATTAAAGTTGGGATAAAAGGGAGAAAGTATGTGTCAGTTTCCTGATACCGTTTATTTAGACTGAGGTTTTAATATTCTTACCAGATGTAGGATTTTAGATCTTTCTTATAAAAACATAAATTAAAAAATATCCAAAAATTGCAAAAACAACAACCTTATTTACATAAGTTTAAATCTAAGATTAGTTTTACTATTACAGCAAAATTATTCACAATTTTTTATAATAAAAGAGCTATTTCGATACAGACCAGTTTCCGTTAGGCCTACAAGCGATGTTCACCATGCCCACCACCAATTTGATTGCACAGCGTGAAGTGATCCGCTAAAGACTGCCGAACAGCTCCAAATTCATTTGGTTTTTCTTGAATTACCGCAGCAGCCTCCACAACTCTACCATCCAGGTCCATTTCACATTCTACAGGTGTAGAATAGACTAAATCTTTCACTCTACTCCATACATAAAAAACCAAGGTGGTCAAGTCCTGTGATTATTGCAGCTACACATTAAAACAGCTGTTTGTTATGGCTAACTGGCAGTGATATTACACAATGACCGTGGATATTGTTTAGTGTGCAATTTCTTACAAATGGGTTTTCTCCCTTATTTGTAAACCGATTATCTTAAATCTCGTCTCGTTGGATTTGTAACTAAATTTTTTAAATAAAACATGATCACTTTAACTTTGTTAACATATGCAGGTTTTATGTTATTTAGGTTAAAGATTTAAAATGGCCGCCATTTTTAAAATTAAACATTGTACAAAAATAATATTTCCTTGGAATTAGATCTATGTAAAAAATTTCCATTTATTACAAAGAGCCGTTCTCAAATTAAAAATCGTTATGTGAAAAAACAATGGCGGCTGTACGGGTAACAGTTGAGTTTTGGAAATTTGTAACATGATAGGAATAATACCTGAAAAGGTCAACAGAGAGTTCGGGGACACCCTGTATCTCAGTAACACTCCAAAATTAATATGTTTGCCAACGGTACGCTATACTGCATTTTACCCTTCTACGATTCAACCCAGGCTTCTTTTCAAAATAGAAGAAATTTTCTAATCTCCAAATAGAGGAAATTCACTAAAAAAAACAAAATATTGCAAAAAATATTTCAAAAAGCTTTATATTGATAACATATTTCACTTACCGATTTGGGTGGCAGTTCTTACCAAACGCCATATCACTGGTTTGGCTTAAGAGATCAAGGGAGGTGGGAGATGGGATCCTCAAGATCCTCTGAAGAACTTGAAGGTTTCGAAGGTCTTGGAAGTCTTGAAGATCTAGAAGGTCTAGAAGGTACATGGGTTTGTATAAATGTCACTTAGTTGAAAACGGTCTAATTTTATTCTCTGTTTGCACTGTGTAATAACACATCTTACACATAGTTTCGGAGTTTTATATTTAACCAACAAATAAACAAAGAATCGGGCAATAGTTGTTGTAAAACAATTAACATGAAGTTTGAGTATGATACATTTTCACATAGATAGTTGACAAGAAGGGAAATTGAATATTGAAAGGAATTAAATATTGTTCGAAAGCAAACTGCGAGTTGATGGTTTTACTGATACTAAATAAGTGGGGAAACAAAATTGTTGTAAAAATGAAATCAAATGTAAGGCAAAATGTGATAATCCAGCCTCTTGTTAAGAAGTTGAAAACCCATTATTTTAAAAACCATACTATATAAATCCAAAACATACCACCGACCTGGAATGTTCACACATCAACAAAATTAAGTAGTAGGTGTTGGACAAAGTTGAATGACTGGACGCACAATTGTATTTGTAGAGGTCTGGAACTTTAGCCACTCGAACGATTCCATTACATCTAGGAAAAATTCCAATCACTCGAACTAATTGCAATTGAAGTGAACTAGATGGTGAATTTATCAAAACTAAATCTCCAATCTTGAAGTTTTGGCAGTTAGTGGTCCATTTACAACGTTTCTGTTGTGTACTCAAGCACTCTGTTGTCCATCAACGCAATATAGGTTGAAACTGATGTTGTGTTAGTTGCCATCGCTTCTATTAACAGGAACTTGAGTAAGATTCTTCCATGGGATTGAAACTACTGATGTACCTGTTCAACGATGTCCAGGTGTTAGAGCATTAAAATCAGATGGGTCAGATGATAGAGGAGTCAACGGCCTTGAATTCAACATTGTATTGCTTCAACTATCGTAGTTATCATAATAAATTCTGGCAGTGTTAGAATGTTTTTGCCCAAGACCCGAGTAAGTGATATTTTGCTCCTTTATCTCACTTTCTCAAAGTCCACCTTGGTTTGGAGCACCTGGAGGGTTGAAGTGAAATAGAATGTCTTGGATTGATAGGAAACGCTGAATTTGATCTTGAGATTTACTGCACTGTGTGATAGATTTGACTATTTTCTTCAGTTCTGTATCTACAACAACAAAAGTCGTTCCACAATCCCAGTAAATCTCTGTCCACGAGCCTTGGCGAGCTGAGAATCTTGTAAGTGCAGCGATGAAGGCGGGTTTAGTTAAGTCTGTGACAAGCTCTATGCATATGAGTGTAAATTTAGTGTGTTTCACACACGATTTTGATTGTAACTGTTACATATTTACTATGTTTATACTTATGTATATATGTATACTGATAGATAAATAAACGTTTAATTAATTCATTTGTTCAATTCGTTTTTGTGTTTTAAATATAAGGGTTTATTTTGGAGTTAACATGTAATATAATTTAACACAAATTGATCGAAAAAGTTATTTTTGAGCAACTTATACGTACTTTAAATTATATTTATTTTCTACACATATTCTAAGAAAATCTCACTTAATATTATAAGAAAATAACATACAAGATTAAGTCTCACATACAAACCTTAGGTACTTCTGAAAAATATTAGACTGCAATTCATCTATTTCTAAAATAAAATAAAATTGTAGGATGGCTGCTAATGTTCACATGGATAATTTGATTTGCAAAATATAATAAGTTATATGAAAAAGACACAAACTCAAACAAATCCGTCAAGGCTTAATATCAAAGGCAGGAAAAGGGTTTTGCATTCATAAAAACTTCTTGCAGCTTGTCCTGACTTTATGGGTCAGTAAAGTGATAATCTGTTTTAAAACTAACTGTTATTTTATGTATATTTTACATAGTTTAAATTAAAGTAAAACTACATAGCTGATACACCGAGTAGTTACCTAAATATTACTTACTGCATACATTACAGCAGAGAGCAATTAAGTTGCCAGTTGAGGGAGTGGTTTGCCGGGCTATCAACCAAGATCAGCCAATAGTAGACGCGCTGCATCGCAAAACCCCACACCAGCTGGTCGGAATAACATTCGACAGATATTTTGATATGAGCAATTGGCAACAGCGACAGCGTACACCTATGCTATTGGCTAAAGCCCAACTGTCATCTTAATTGTCCACTATTGTAATAATAAAATAGTGAATAAGTATAAAAACAAATATTTTTGTCATCCAGCAAATTCGTATTTTAATTTTTGGCGTGGGATTACTAATTTTTCCATAAGAAAATTAGGTAAACTGTGCTGCGCCTTTTTTGTATAATATCAACGTTAAGCCTAGTGAATATGATTTGGTTTAGTTG
Source organism: Allygus modestus (assembly GCA_963675035.1). Taxonomy (NCBI): domain Eukaryota; kingdom Metazoa; phylum Arthropoda; class Insecta; order Hemiptera; family Cicadellidae; genus Allygus; species Allygus modestus. Next base: position 99,952,816 of record OY776111.1, on the reverse strand, counting down.
AAAACGTTAATTTTAATAAAGTTAGAAGATAGATTAATCTAAGCCGATGATTATATGACAAATAAATTTAAAACAAATCGCCAGTAAACTTCTATTTTAACAGAATATCACAACAAAATTTGGTTACCACACAAATAATGTATAACTCAGAAATATGCCTCCCTTCCTCTCTCTCGATTTCTCCTTTATTCTTGAATCACAACATGTTGGAAAATATTTAGGACAGGCAAAGAGATAAAGGAGTAAACCATATTGTAATCGGTTGTTTTTGTGTATTTTCTTTACCTGGAAAATAACTTGCAAAGGATAAGTCTATTGTAAATGTTTGGGTTTCACATGAAAAGTTCCTTTCATCAAGTACAATCCATAAATTCTAAGAACCCACCTCGGCGAGCTTGCCTTAGTCCTTTATTACAGCACCAGTGAGGTAATTTTCCTAACACGCTCAATTGCCTACGTTTATGCCTGCCCACTGAGCAATAAAAATGCAACGCCCGCTGGAGATTGCATACATTCCAACTACCTAATTGAACACATAACCAAGTCCATATTGGTGTTAGGAATAACCTTGTCAGTCTGCAATTTTAAATAGCGTTATATAGACGATTGCCGTTAGTTTTAGCGCTAAATATAAATTTTAAGAATAAAGTTTATTTTCCGAAAAGACCAAAATAACAAGTTTACTAAGCACTAAATTCTTATACTTAATAAAACTGAATTCTTTCATGGATATAACAATGAAAAACATGTAGAGCTTCACCATTAAGGAGATTATTCATTTTATTTATATTAAAAACAAGAAAGACATAAAGCTCCAAAGACAAAACATGAAATGGACATTAAGATACAGAAAATGGGATGAATCTGGTAGCTTTTAGTTATGTAATGTATTGAAAGGTTTAAGACAGAAGGTTTTTTGGTGAAATGTTTTAAATTAAACATCAAGGCTTTCATTCATTAGAGTTAGTTTATTTGTCTGAAATAAATATTTTAATATTGTATTAGAATATCACTTTTATAGCTTGAATCAAGAAATATCATAAGCTTAATCAGGCATCAGCGCGTTATTTATCAGTTATTTAATGAGTGCATCAAATAAGGTACTAACTCTAGTAACTACTAGTTTGAAAATTGTTAATAATATTCGATCACGTCATTTGTGAGAATTCGGCCCAACTTTGCAGATGGGACCAAGGTTGACCGGACTACAGACATTATACATTGAGCTGTAATTCCTGGAAGCTATTATAAATTTCTGGAAGCTATTAATTTGTAATAAGCGAAGATTGCATTATTTACTCTTATAGTTAAAATGAGTATCTTACATTGTCAGTTTCCTGGTTGATAGGGAACGTATGCAATTAATGAAACATTGAATTTATAAAAAAAATTAACTGCAGAGGTTTTGTAAATTATTTTTTCCCTAATGTAACAGGCAAAATATTTAAAGATCTTTCGTACTAACACATTCTATATTTATACCATAAATATACGTTAGTATTTCCAACAATGCACTAATATTGAAAGAATTGTTTTTTTTACTGGTCGAAACACAACAAATACAACCCAGCTATACATGTAGAATATTAAATTATGGACTATTTACGATTTAAAACAGCAGTATGTTAGGATAGCAGAAATCAAGTTATATATATTACAGTACATGCGAAATCTTTAGTTGACTGTACGCAACCGTTGGCTAGGGAAGGGCGAATTCACTATCACTCTCACACTTCCTCCCCTTCACGTCAAGAATCCTGACAGGTTTCTTTTTATGTAAAAGGGGTGGAAATTTGATTATGAGGCATATGATTTTAATTTTAAATAACTTTATTTTCATTCAAAATAATAAATGGTCTGTAATGATAGATAGAAAGCTTAATTTTGGTGTGTATTTTGTAATATCTCACTACAACTGTTCTAGCTTTCATTTTCTCTTGTTTAATATTTCAGGAGTCAACATAAAAATGAAGGAATGATAACTTGTTCATTTCCCCTTAATTTCCAATTTCATGAAAGAACAGACAATTATATTTCCCGTTTTTCCTTGTGCGATTTTAAGACGAGATCTTTAAATATAATTATACCCCCGTCGCAGCAAACCTGCATACTCAGCGAATTTCCAATGAATATATAACATAACACATTGAAACACTTAACAGGATTCATAAGAAATATATTCACAAACAAGCGATGTTTAAAATATTAATTATTCTCCATAAGAATAACATTGGGGATGAGTACGCAGGTTTTCTGCAACAAAGAACACAAAATAATGGGTTTTTATGAAAATATCAATAGAACTCATCTTAATGAAGTCACATATCAAGTTTCATCCATATACATTCATTAATAAGTGATATATAACATTTTAAGTATTTTCCATAAGAATAACATGGGGACCAAGTACCTAGGTTTGCTGCTACAGGAACCATAGGCGAAAAATTGTTTTTTTGTGCAAACAACAATAAACCACAACCATATAAAGCCTTATACCAAATTTCGCCAGTTTATGTTCATAAATAAGCGAGATATACAATTTTTCTTTTTCTCCATAAGAATAACATTAGACAACGTACTGTGTTTAGCACTTTCAATTTCTAGGTAACTAATTGACGTAGAGCAATGATCAAAATACCAAATTGTTTGTTTTTTTAAGCTAAATCCAATGGTATAAAAAAAATATTCACAAATAAGCGATATATACAATTTTAATTATTCTCTATAAGAATAACATTGGGGATGAGTACGCAGGTTTGATGCAACAAGGAACACAAAAAATGGGTTTTTATGCTAATATCAATATAACTCAACTAGGCGAAGTCATATACCAGATTTTATTTATTTATGTTTATAATTAAGGGAGACATAGCATTTAATTATTATCCATAAAAATAACATGGGGCTGAGTACGTAGGTTTGCTGCTACGGGTGCCTTTGGCAAAAAATAATTTTTTTGAGCAAATATTAATAGACCACAACCATATGAAGCCATATACCAAGTTTCGTCAGTATACGTTCATAAATAAGCGAGATATAAAATTTTTCTTTTCCTCCATAAGAATAACATTAGACAACGTACTGTGTTTAGCACTTTCAATATCTCGGTAACCAATTGACGCAATGATCAAAATACCAAATTGTTTGTTGTTTTAAGCTAAATTCAATGGTATAAATTAAAATTTGATTTAAATTAAAATTACATGTGAAAACCCCAAAAAACACATTTTTGGGGTACAAAACCCCTAAAAAAAAACCCTTCGGATGGTGCGATTCATCTGGTTTTCGAACTCGTTCAAATAAATGGTACTTTACATGTTTGTACCAAATTTCATTAAGATCGGACCTTTTAGCGAATTTCCCCTATAGGGAAGAAGCTATTACCGTAGGTCTGTCTCATGGTAAGACTTAAGCCCGAGACCATGATAACTTTTCATTTTGAGGTCCCCAGATGCCAAAAACACCATTAGTTCAAATTTTTATATATGTGTTATATATTTTCAAATAAATGGTACTTTATATATATATATATATGTGTGTGTGTGTCCGTAAGCACGATAACTCTCGTAAAAAAGGTCCGATCTTAATGAAATTTGGTACAAATGTGTAAAGTACCATTTATTTGAACGAGTTCGAAAACCAGATGAGTAGTGTGGGTTTGCCGGTTTTGGACCGGAAGTGACGTCATCCGGTCACGTGACCGGATGCGCTGAGTCATGAAAGACGTCATCTGAGGCTGAGCCAGTGACGTAGGCGGTTTTGTGACGTAATGAGGGAAAGTTTAAAGTTCAAGGTCACGGGGAGGTAATTTTAAAAAAGTACTACCTCGCACGCGTAAAATCTGATTGTGATTCGATAGTTTAATCGATAAGAAATATCGAATGAAACAATCGAATGAAGCAATCAGACGATACGAGTGCGAGGTAGTACTATTACAAATATTACTTTATTTTATTTACAATAATTCATGTTTACAATAGTTCCCCGTTGTTCGTTGTCATCGATGTTGTTGATCCGGACGAGTTGCGGCCATCACTACGCTTTCTGATGAAAGACGGTAGATACTTCGATTCCTGCGCAGAGTCCATGTTGTTTTTTGATGCGTAAAGTTCCAAAGATAAATCGTAACCGGACGCAATGAGAAGTCTTAACTCTTCATTAAAAACCTCGAGGTCTTGGAAAGTCGCCAGATGAATAGAGTCATAATGAATACACCTAATTTTGATGGACATTTCAACAGAGAGCTCGATGTACACTGGTCAAGAGCCGGAGGTGTACTGACTATTCGCTAACTAGCGTTTTGGTATCAAACAAAATGGTGGGGGTAAAAGTGTGGTGGGGCGGAGCAGATGGCGGACGGCAGATGGCAGGCGGCAGGTGGCAGCTGGTGCGAGGCAGATGGTTGCTACTACATCCACCATCATTAGTCAAACCCTATTAGGGATGCCATTATTGCTTCTGCATCAGAAGATATTGTGCTAGAAACTTCATGTACTTGTATTTCATCATTTGTATTGTCAGCTTGCTCAATATTAAAAGAAGAACATGTGGAAGAAACAGTAGTGCCTTGTATTTTCGAATCCATGTGAACTATGCAAGAGCCGCAGGTATACTGAAGTGATACAAGCATGTAGGATAGACACTCGCCTTTACCCCCCACCACACCAGTTTCCCCCACCAAGTTTTCACATCGCACAATAACTACGGGACATGCATTAGTTAGGGTCTAGCTCTGACTCTGTGAGGATCGGAGCTCCGTAACTGAAAACATTAACAATCCTTGCTCGACACTGTTTTTACGCAATCATAACAGTCACTGTGATCTAATTTATTGCATGTACTCATATGATGCATCTTGCGTAGCAGACAACTTGCTAAGAATGTTTCAGCCTGGAGTATTCTACGGCGAAATCGCTCACAATCCACTAACAGCGTAGACCTTCTATCTTCACAGTCGGAGAAGTAGAAGGTGGTGGCAGGCGGACTGTTGAAGGACACCTTCGTCATATTTATGTAAAACTGTGACATCTTTAGAATAACATAAACTCTATAGGTAGATGTTAATCCTGCAAGAGCTTGAAGTATAATGATATAGCGCTAGCGTGTATGATACCCACCCGACCTACCCGCACCACAACGTTACCTCGGTATACTTTAAACTATAAATAACTTGTCGTAGTTTAATCCATAAACAAAGTATTTATTTATGTCAGGCCTTGAAAGTGTTGTTTTCGCGCTATTTCTTCCCTACTCTCAGTCCGATCTGAATTATATTCGCACCATCTTGTTCGTCTGATTAACCCGCGTAATTTGAGTACCCACTCGCTATACTTTAACCCAATAATAAAGAAGTTATTAGTATGTAACCTTGAAAACATTGTTTTTTTCGCTATTTCTGCTATACCGTTGGTCAGATCTGAATTCTGTTTGCACCATCTTGTTCGTCTGATTAACCCGCGTAATTTGAGTACCCACTCGCTATACTTTAACCCAATAATAAAGAAGCTATTAGTATGTAACCTTGAAAACATTGTTTTTTTTCGCTATTTCTGCTATACCGTTGGTCGGATCTGAATTCTGCTTGCACCATCTTGTTTGTCTGATCAATTCGCGTAATTTGAGTACCCACATGACATACTTTGGACAAACTTTGTAGTTTTTTCGCTTCTGCTACTATACCCTTGGCCGGATCAAAATTCTGTTTGCACCTCCTTGTTCGTCTGATCAATTCGCGTAATTTGAGTACCCACATGACATACTTTGGGAAAACTTTGTACCCCCCCCCCCAACATGGGTCATGTTCAAGGTCTAGGTCAAGTTCAAGGACTTTGGGACTTAGAAATTTTCACAAAGTGGGCTGCACACAAACATAAGACTAACAGTCTCCTGCCTATGTACAGGCCAAGTCCCTAACTTGAAATGCTTAGGGTGGTCCTGAAAAGGACCGTTTGCGTGCTGAGGGATGGTTTGGTTAGGAATGGTTGGTCTAGAGATCGCTGCTCGGTTTAAACTGTATTTTTTAAAACCCACTTTACCCTCCCATCTTGTCTCATAAAGTACAACTCCTGGGTGTCGGGTATCAGAGGGGGTGGTGGTGGACAAGTCTGCGGCAGATGCACCTCGACGTAGTAGTCGGTGTGTTGGAAGAGGAACACGTGGTCCCCGTTCCTAGCCACAAACTTGTACTCCGTCAACCGCTTCAGATTCCGGAACTCGGCCTTGGAGGTGTCGATCGGCGTCACCAAATCATCGATCCCCATCACTCTTGTCCGCTCCATCACCTCATCTACAGTTAGTGGTGGAGTTGAAGGTCGAGCTGTGGACGTAGAAGGCCGAGGCTGAGCCGATGTAGAAGGCCGAGGCTGAGTCGAGGGTCGTTGTTCAAAATACAGCGGATGGCCACGGAGATTCCGTTTGAGAGACTTCAAAGTTGAAGGTCTCTTAAACCCGCTCCTTCTTTCCGTCGACCTCTTCAAAGATTCCTTTAAGCGCTGGAGTTTTTCGGGAGTCAGAGGAGAAGACATGGTGTAAATAGGATGGAAGAGAAAATGGATAAGATAGAGTTGGATGGAGCACGTGTGTACTGGTTGCAAACCAAAGCTGGAATGAGGTGGCAGACAGAGTGAAGCAGGTCGTAAAGTGAAACCTTGCCCTATCCATACATGGGTAGAAAGCTGAGGACTGGTTTAGAACCGGTTACGTCAATCCCCCCCCCTTCCCCGAGCATGAGCACCCCCCCCCTCGAGCAGCACCCCCCCCCCCCCCTCGAGCACCCCCCCCCCTCGAGCAGCACCCCCCCCCTCGAGCACCCCCCCTAAATGGGTCATGTTCAAGGTCAAGGTCAAGGTCGAGGGAAAAATGTTCTTGGAAGTGCGGGATAAAATCCCGCAACGAAGCAGGGTTATCCCTTATCCCGCTTTCCCCTTAATATCCCGATTTCCCATTCTCCGTCTATATAACCCGAGATTTCGAGCGTCTCTTCGCAGTAGCCTGCCGCCCGTTGCGATGAACGTCCCACTGGGTTGCAGTGCCTGCTGCAGCGTAGGTCTGTTAAGTGTGCGTTGGGCCCGACGCGCAATTAAGAGATCCGCGCCCTTGCATGTTTAGTTAGTTTGTTTAAGCATGTTAGATAACGCTTGTAGTTTGCTGCTAGGTAATGTAGTTAGTCTAATATATATGTTAGTGTTTGGTATTGGTTTGAAGTGTTTTATTTACTAATAACATATGTACTCCCGGCCCTACAGGTCCCTCAACAACCTTGGTCAAAACTTGGGTTCGCAGCAGCCTGACGCCGGGTGTTTGGGTCTACGTCCCACCGGGTTTCAGTGATACTGTTGACCTTTGCAAAACCGACCTCGGCTGTTTTTGTAAAAATAACGTTAACTGATTAATTTGTTTCTTTTACATAGTTGCTGGTAAAGTCTTTATTTTCAAAGTAATGTATCTTGTTTCTCATCCTTTTCCTAACCCCCTGACAATAAGGTTCGGCCCTGAAGACCGGCCTTGTCAATAAGATCAATACGGCCATGCAAACCGGTTGACACCACCTATCTCACCCATGAGAAACGTTAAAATCAGTCTCTTGTTTAAAATCAGTCTCTTGTTTGTTGTCTTTTGTCACCTTCCCCAATACAGAGCGGGGAATAGAGCAGTATGTTGTGCTCTATTCCCCGCTTTGGCATTATGTCAGATGACCTTGACCTACTGACGGGACTTAGAAAAACCGTCGTTTGATCAAATATTGGAAGAAATGTGGACTTAGAGATATTTCATGCGGACAAGGTTGACACAAAAATGTTGTATTAAAAATAAAAACTGGAGGGGGAAATGTTTTATATACTGCAACAGCGTGGTAAAAATCATCATATCGCTATGGAAGCTGTAGGTGTAAACACTTGGCTTGTTCCTTCCGAGCTTGCTATTTCAGAAGCCTTTCTGTCCATCCTTACTTATGAGTTCCGAGGCATTAAATTAAAAGTAAAAATAGAGCTGAGACCGTTGCATAGAAATGATATGCATTGTATTTTGGTGGAATGGGAATCGCCCTCCGGCATTAATCTTTTCCATTTTATCAAAAGATCGTGCAAGGAGTTTTATGTAAAACGGATAATAGTCTCCCTTGTTTAAACGTAGTACAGCTTGCTTCCAAAGTAAAATAGCAAAGGTAACACCTTTGCTATTTTACAAAATGTTTTAACGTGTCCTTGACCCAGTTACCGGACTTGGAGCAATTGAGAGTATGTGATACAGTGTTGGAACAAACTACTGTCGAAGTCCTTGCCCCCCCCATGATATATTCCTATAAAAGCGGGAGCAGCCCGCAGAGGGTTCGCAGTCGCAGGCCGACAGCCTAGCTAGCTGTTTGCCCGCGCTGTCCGCAATAGTATCTCTAGTATAGAGTTGGTACCACTGTATATTAGAGATGCTACCTTAGCTTAAGGCATGTCTGTTTATTATTAAGCATGTTAGAATAACGCTTGTAGTTTGCTGCTAGTAAATGTAGTTAGTTTAACTGTAGTTAGTTTGGTGTTGGTTTTAAAGTGTCTTTGAAGTGTTTTTATTTACTAATGAAATATGTACTTTTCTTTCACGCTCCCATTCAAAAAGGTATGGCACGAAAACCGACCTTATGTCTTTAAATATCTCAGGGGGGATTATGTTTCTCAAATAAACACCTTTCCTAACCCCTTACAAAAAGGTACGGCACGAAAACCGACCTTGAGTCATTACGGCATGAAAACCGGATGACTTTTTTTACCTATCTTAGCCCTCACTCACGAGAAACAGATTCAGTTAGTTTGCTTATCTTGGTTAAATCTAAAGGGATCTTAATTAAATATTTGTAAAATTTAAGGGAATCTTGTTTAAATATCTGTAAAATTTAAGGGGATCTTGGTCAGGTGATTATTGTACTTCGGTTCGTAGTACTCTGGCGCCTACACAGTGATGAACGTCCTTGCGGTTTCAGAGTACGCGACTGTTGTAAACTGGCCATATTGCTTATCTTGGGGGATACATCTTCGGGGAAATAAACTTAAGGGGACCTTGGTCAGGTATTATTGTACTTCGGTTCGCAAAACTCTGACGCCTACACAGTGATGAACGTCCTTGCGGTTTCAGAGTGCGCGACTGTTGTTAACTGACCATTTTGCTTATCTTGGGGGGATACAAGTTCGGGGAAATAAACTTAAGGGGACCTTGGTCAGGTATTATTGTACTTCGGTTCGTAGTACTCTGGCGCCTACACAGTGATGAACGTCCTTGCGGTTTCAGAGTGCGCGACTGTTGTAAACTGACCATATCGTTTGTTTGTTGGGTGAATAATTTTTCGGGGGAGAGGTTAGTGTTCCGTTATCAGGTTTATTGCCTATAATTGCGAGCTTTAAACTAGTCCTCTTCTCCTAATACAGAGCGGGGAATAGAGCAGTTTGTGGTCCAAGTGAGAATCACTTACTGCTCTATTCCCCGTTTTGGCAACATGTTCAGATGACCTTGACCCACTTCGGGACTTAGAGAAAATTATTGTTTGGTAAAAACATTTACTCTTACAATAATACCCCTTCCCTATCACTAACAACCCCCCCCCCGTAAAACGGGTATATAGGAGGGCTTCCACCAGTGGTAAAATCATTCTGCTGCTTACACTTTCCGAGCGCAGTTCAGTTTCCGTCATGTCCAGCCGTAGGAAACAATCTTCACCGAGGAAGGTTGAACATTCTCCACCTGCTCCGCCAGCTCCTTCCATCCTTCGGCAGGCGTTGATGCTGGCATGCGTTGTTCCTGCGGAGCCAGCACCACGTTCGATGCCAGCTCTTGACGTATCGCCACCACTTCAAGCAAACCCTGTTGCTCCCCCGTCTGCTTCTTCATCTTCTTCATCGTCTTCATCTTCTTCATCGTCTTCATCGTCATCTTCTTCATCCTCTCCGGCTACTTCTCGCCCACCTTCTCCGGCTAGTTCAAGTTCTTCCAAATTATCTACATCGCCGAGGAAGGTTGGACAATTACCACTTACTTCATCTCTGGCTTCACCAGCTCCTTCCATTCTTCAGCAGGCGCTGGCAGACATTCTTCCACTGGAGCCGAAGCCAATCAGAGATGAGAACCCACCTTCTACATCAGGCTCTTCTACACGTCCGTCTGTAATTTTTAATAACCCGCAATCTCCTTCTGAGAATTTAAAACAATTAAAATGTCAATGTATATATATCTTCAAAAAAGGTCCGAAGAAAGGTGAACGCTGTCACAGGTCTTGTGTTTCAAATGAGGAAATATGCGGGTATCATTTAAAACTGAAACATAAGACTAGCGTTTCTCGATCTTCACCAATATCAACAGTGAACCCCAAAAAACTTCGAATTAATAGGCTTCGTAAAAACGAACGTTACTTTTTTGTTAAAAAGAAAGGTTTTCTAAAGGTGATTCTAAAATGCGCAGACCAACTGTTCTATTTAGCATTACCTAAGGGTATGTTCCACCCTGAAAACCCTACCAGACGAGACTATTTAATTCGAAACGAAAAGGGAGTCACTGTGTGGAAATCATTACCGTAAAATCAAAGTTCAAAAACCTATCTTCCAAATTTAAGTAAATATTTGTTTCTTTTCCAAATTAAAAAAAAAGTGTGGACAACCTATTTAAATTCTGTAGCATGCTGCAGAAGGTAAATAGGTTGTCCACACTTTTTTTTTATAATCTTAAAACGACCTTGACCTAGATAGGCGCGGGTTTCGGGACTTAGAAAATTTTTGTTTGGTAAGATATTGGAAGATATATTTATTTCCTACAGTAAAACTAGGGTCACATAGGCTAGAGGTCATCACCAATCCTTTTGAAGAGAGAAATTTACCGATTATTGCAATAGGGGTTTGTCTTGTGTCTTTATTACACTACACGTTAAGTTAGCGACTTTTCCCGAACAAGACATCGAACCAGCTATATTCATTGTAAAAGGGTGGGGGTAAAAGGGTGGGGGTAAACAGATATAAGGCAGTCGGCTTCAGGGTATAGTTATTATTCAACTATGGATAGCCCAGGAGGATCGTCTAACTTAGATGCTAAAGGCAAGGAGGAGAATGATAGAGAGAAAAGAAGGTGTGCTAGAGAGAGAAGAAGGATTGCAATATTGAATGAAGCCTATAATTTATTACGAACAAAAGTACCTTTTCTTGAACCAAAAGCTTCAAGACTTTCTATTATAACACACGCCATAAAATACATTGAAATGTTGGAAATGTTGTCACAAAATACTTCATTTCAACTGCCTGAAGAATTGCAAGCAATAGAAATTGAAAAACTTTCTTCAACTAACTAAAAGTCTTTGGAAATACTGAACAGGGGAAGACAGAACGGGGAATAGATCAGTTTGTGGTCAAAGTGAGAATCACTTACTGCTCTATTCCCCGTTCTGGTAATAGTTTAAGGTGGCCTTGACCCACTTACAAAACTTTATACTCTGTTAGTATTAAATTGTTCATATATTGTTACAATAATACCCCATCCCTATCACTAATTACCCCCACCACTTAAATCGGGGGGTATAAAAGAGGGTTTTCATCAGTGCTTATCTCATTCTGCTACTTGTGTTAGCACTAGGATATATAGCAGCTATGTCACCAAAGGATAATATATTTCCTTCTGCAAAATCAATTGTGGGAAATATAAAACATATTGTGATTGAAAGTGAGGATGAAAATGAAGACGAATTGGGAGATGTTGAATTATTAAGTAATATGGATGCAATGGAAGATCTTGAATTATTAAGTGATATGGACAGTGATGATCTTGAAGCAGGATATATGGAACAAATAGAACCGTTAAGTGACGTGGAATCTGAAACCTATAGAATCTATCTGCATCTTCTCTGTTCTGAAGAAATACATGATGAAACTCCAACCACTAGTAGTAGTAGTTTAGATAGCGCACGAGGGGTATATCATATTCGTCGACGGTCAAACTTTAAATACAGAGCGGGGAATAGATCAGTTTGTAGTCAAAGTGAGAACTACTTACTGCTCTATTCCCCGTTTTGGTAATATCGTTCTATAACCTTGACCCAGTTACAAGACAGAAAATATTTACCAGTTTAAAATATATTAAATTTTCCTGTTGCTAGAAAATTGTCCTTGTTAAATACAAAGCGGGGAATAGATCAGTTTATGGTTTAAAATGAAATCATTTACTGCTCTATTCCCCGTTTTGGCAAATATGCTCAATGTCCTTGACCAAAATACAGAATTTTGTAGCCTCCAGCTACAAACTTAAACTTAACCTAAAACGTACCCCCACCACTTTTTCTAGGGTATAAATAGAGGTGCATTTGCAGTGTTTTTTCATTATTGCGTTGACCCTTGTGAAGAGCACGCCTACATTATGAATCACTGCGATATTTGTAAAGCTTCTTTCAGAGATGAATGGCTTTTAACCATTCATAAAGAATTGAAACATAACACCAATACAAATACAGAAGAACCAAATGAAGAAGAATTAGATTCAATCGACCAACAATTAGCAAAACATCAAGAAGAACAAAATGAGGAAGAACACAACGAAGAAAAAGAAGAAAAAGAAGAAAATGAAGTTTCAAGACCAAGTGTCATTCATTATGCGCCTGGACCATCAGTAAATGTGGAACTACACGCCCGAGCACTTTCGGGTAATGTTGTAACCCACTTTAAAATTGACAATACAAAATTGAAACTTGAAGAATTTTTCAATAACGCAAAAGGATTGGTTAGTAAAACTCTGAAAAATGAATTAAAAAGATTAAATTTTATTAAATTTGGACTATTACTGGATACTTTATTTACAAACATTCAAAATGAAACCTCACCGAGAGGTTTCTTAACAAAAAACCGAACTATTATGTTCTCGTCAGATATTGATTCAACTGTATCTGAATGTTTTGATGAGCTAATGGTGAAAATACAAGAACATGAAGGAAGAGGCTCTGGATGGAGTTTGTTAAGCATCACAGGGCTAGACTTAAGAGTACACAAACACGGCTATGGAATTCGAGGAAGTAGCTACATCCCTCTACCAACAAAGATTAGAAATACCTTATCCTGCGTCAACGTACAAAATCAAGATACTGAGTGTTTTAAGTATGCTATGTTGGCCAAATATGTAACAGACCATCCGGTAAGACCAAGTCACCATTATGAAGAAGTACAACATAGATATAATTTTCAAGGGATAACTTACCCTGTTGCTATAACAGACGTTTCAAAATTTGAAAAACAAAATCCTTCAGCTTCTGTCAACCTATTCGGATTGGATTCGTCAAACAATGTGTACCCCTTACGTATAACACCAAATGAGCGCAGAGATCATACCGATTTGTTATTGATTACTAAAGGCGATATTTCACACTTTGTGTATATCAAAAAATTTGAAAGTCTTGTTTCTAAACAATTATCCAATCATGAAAAAAAATGACAATATGCAAAAGATGTTTTTGTCACGTGAACAAAGAACTAAGAAGGGGAGGGTCAGATTGGCTAGTAGAACACCAGCGATTATGTAATGGAAACTATGAAGTAAGAATTAAATTGCCGCATCCTAGCAGAGCGCAGATAAAATTTGACAAAGTAATACAACAATTCCGTGTACCTGTTGCTGTTTACGCTGATTTCGAGTCTTCTTTACATCCACTTGAACAACAAGAAGAGGACGTTACAAGAAGAAGCAAATACCAACTTCATTCACCAAACAGTTATTGCATACTAATTAAATCCACGTTGAGTGAAGACCATCTTCAAAAATATGGACTATCATCTTCTCCAAAGATTTATCGCGGTGAAGAAGCAGCCAAATACTTTGTCGATGATCTGTATGACATAGCTGCAAAGGTAGAAGAACTGTATGGAACAAAGGTACCCATGTCACCTATGGAAGAAGAAGAGCTTCAACATTATGATTCAACAACAACGTGTTATCTGTGTAATAACACCTTTACACTGGATAACGTTAAAGTTCGTGACCACGATCATCTTACGGGAGCGTACAGAGGTGCAGCCTGTAACGCTTGCAACTTGAACTACAAACTGCCATATTTCATCCCCGTAGTTCTGCACAATCTGAGTGGTTATGATTCGCACTTTATAATCCCCGAACTAGGAAGAGATAATGGAGCAATAGACGTTTTGGCTACGACAATGGAAAAATTTATAAGCTTTTCAAAAAAGGTGGGTAAAATTAAATTAAGGTTTGTTGATTCATTTAGATTTATGCCTTCAAGCCTCATGAAATTATCTGAAAATCTAAGAAGAACAGATTTGATAGAAACAAGCAAAATCGTACCCAATAGTAAAATGGATTTGGTTCTTCGAAAAGGAGTCTTCCCCTATGATTAAATCGATGGACTGCATAGATTTGATGAAACATCGCTACCTCCACCAGAACACTTCAAAAACAAACTTAATGATTCGGAAATATCACTTGAGGACTATCAACACGCACGTCGAGTATGGAACGAGTTAGATATGAAGACCTTAGGAGATTACTCGGACTTTTATGTCAAACTAGATGTAACTCTTCTTTGTGATGTAATGGAAGAATTCCGAAACACCTGTTTTGCTGCATACGGTTTGGACCCTCTACATTCGTATACTTCACCAGGATTAGCTTGGCAAGCCATGTTAAAAGAAACAAAATGCAAACTCCAACTTTTAACAGACATTGACATGGTTTTAATGGTTGAAGCTGGAGTAAGAGGCGGATTGACCCAAAGTGTTACCAGACATGTTAAAGCCAACAACAAATACCTTCCCGATTACGATGAAACCAAACCGTCAACCTATTTAGGATATTTCGATGCAAATAACCTGTACGGATGGGCAATGTCAAACCCACTTCCTTTTGATAACTTTAAATGGATTAATCCCGACTCTATTGGAGATATTTTACAAATTCCGAAACATGGTGACACTGGATATATTTTGGATTGCGATTTTGAATACCCAGAAAATTTACATGATCTTCATTATGACCTTCCACTTCTTGCTAAAACAGAAATTTCACCAATTGGAAAACACCCCAAATTAATGATGACATTAAATAATAAACAACGCTACGTGGCTCACTTTTGGGTGGTTCAACAAGCTATCGAATTAGGACTGCGTCTAACAAAAATTAATAGAGTTTTTGAATTTTCTCAATCATGCTGGTTGAAACCCTACATTGATTCAAATACCATCAGAAGAGCAGCAGCTACATCAGACTTTCAAAAAGATTTCTTTAAATTAATGAATAATGCGATATTTGGAAAAACATTGGAAAACAAAAGAAGACATAAAAATGTTAAACTTGTTACCGACGCAAAAAAATTACAGAAACTAGTACAGCAGCCAAATTTTGGAACATCTATAATTATTAATGAAAAACTTGTAGCAGTGTCCATGAAGAAGACGAGTGTGAAGATGGGTCGTCCTTTGTATATAGGCATGTCAATCTTGGACATCTCAAAAACACACTTGTACGACTTTCACTACAACAAAATGGTGGCGTTCTACGGAAGAGAAAATATATCTATTACATATATGGACACTGACGCTTTCATATATCGCATAGTAACATTGGACATGTATAAAGACTTACGTACATTTATTTACAAGAACGACTTTGATTTCTCCGATTATCCAAAAGATCATCCAAACTACGACAATGGCAGACACAAAAAAGTACTAGGCAAATTCAAGGATGAGGCTAATGGTGTTCTACTTGAAGAGATTGTTGCACTGATGTCTAAACTATATTCTTTGAAACTCTATAATGAAAAAGAAGAAGAAGAAGAAAAGAAGAATAGCTATATTAAGAAAGCTAAAGGTGTAAAGAGTTTATATTTAAAGAAGAAAGTGCATTTTGAACACTACAAGCAATGCTTATTTGAGGATAACATCATTACAGCTAAATTCAACACCATCAGAAGTTTTAACCATCAGCTGTACAGCGTGACTGAAGTTAAAAAGGCGCTATCCTGTAATGACGACAAAAGACAAACCCTTCCAGACAAAATCAACACATTGCCATTCGGCCACTACTCCCTCAACCCTATTGACGAGTAACCTTTTCATCGTCCTAGATCCTTTATCCTTTTCCTTTCCGTAAAAAAAGGGGAAACACAGCAATGTTAAGCTGTGTTTCCCCTTTTTTTACACAAGTTTTGAATGACCTTGAACTATATATATATATAAGCAGATTTATACCAAAGAATATTTAATACCATATCAGCTGCCTTCGTGAAACCATCATGTCAGACCTGAAGGAGAAGATTATTAATGAACTACACAAACCTGCAAGAATAAAGTTTCCAAGAAGAAATACTGTTATAAAAGGGATAAATGATCTATATCAAGCGGATTTAATTGAAATGCGACCGCATAGCAGAATAAACAAAGGATTCAAATATATACTCACAATTATTAATTGTTTTACAAAAGTTGCAGACGCTTTGCCTCTAAAGGACAAGACTGGTAAAAGCGTAACAGAAGCTATGGAAATAGCCATAAAAAGAGATAAAAACAAAATTAAACATTTACAAACTGATGATGGAACAGAATACTTTAATACAAACTTTGCACAGTTAATGAATAAATATCAAATAAATCATTATTCTACAAATTCAGAGAAAAAAGCAGCTATTGTAGAAAGATTCAATAGAACTTTAAAAGGAGCACTGTATAAACAATTTTCAAAAAGAGGTTCTTACGTATGGTATGATGTTTTACCACAATTAATAAATGATTATAACAACAGGTTTCATAGAACTATCGGTATGAAACCTAACAAAGTAAATAGAAGAAATGCAAAAGATGTATTAAAACGCATAAAGAAAAATACAAAGCCTAAAGTAGAAAAAATGCAGCCAAGAAAATTTAATGTAAGTGATAAAGTACGGATTAGTAAATATAAGGGAGTGTTTACCAAGAAATACCTTCCCAATTGGACGAATGAAGTTTTTACAGTGTATAAAGTGCAACCGACTGTACCTGAAACGTATATCTTAAAAGATAACAAAGGAGATTTGTTGCAAGGTGCATTTTATGGACATGAAATGTTAAAGTCAACAGTAGGTGATGTATATCTTGTTGAAAAAGTGTTACAAAGAAAAAAGGACGCAGTTAAAGTGCGGTGGTTAGGGTTTAACAAAACTGAGGATTCATGGATACCTATAAAGGACTTGGTTTAATGCAAGCAACTCATTTCATCGTTAACCTTTGAGCAGGATGGAGATTATTCACCATAAAGATCGATTTAATATTAATAACATAGATGATTTAACTGTGGATAACGTTAAAATCAACAATGGTAAACACGGTAGTTTACTTCCAAACACTGTTCGATGTATAGTAAGTGGCCCCTCAAACTGCGGAAAGACCAATGTTGTCTTTAATTTGATCACTAATCCGCAGGGATTAAGGTTTAATAACCTATATATTTTTTCAAAGTCTCTACATCAACCAAAGTATCAATTGCTGGATAAAATCCTATCTGATGTGTCTGATGTTAATTTTTACAAATTTAACGCTAGTGATAGTATTATGCAACCAAACGAAGCGAAACCGTATTCTGTATTTATATTTGACGATGTATCTTGTGAAAATCAGGATACTATTAGAAACTACTTTGCCATGGGAAGACATAATAACATCGACAGCATATATATAGGACAAACTTATAGCAAAATCCCAAAACAACTTATCAGAGATAATGCAAATATTCTAATTGTATTCAAACAAGATGATACTAACCTAAAACATATATATAACGATCATGTGAATGCGGATATGGCATTTGAAAAGTTTAAAGAGCTTTGTGGAAAAGCATGGGCGGAAAAGTATGGATTTTTGGTTATTATGAAAGATCAAGCTATAAAAGATGGTCGTTATAGAATAGGTTTTGATAAATTTGTTTTAATACACTGATTAGCGGTATTACTGTACAAGTCGTCAAGGTGTGAAGATGGTTAACCAGGAAAAGCTATTAAAGGAAATAAAATCACTTAGTGATTCTATTAGACAAAAGAACCGAGCTTTAAAATCAGGTATAAATGAAAGAGAGCAATTTTTAGAAACAACATTCAAACCTGTTACTGAACCTTTAAAGCAATTAGCACAAAATATGGAAAAACCTTCAATTCGCTTCGAAGGAGACAAAATGCTACCAATTTCAAAATATGAAGAAGAATTTCAGAATGATGAAAGTTTTGGTCAGTTACAAACATCTGAAGAAAGCGACGAGTATGAAGAAAGCGGAGATATAGAGGATTTAAAGGAAAAGGACATTGCAGAAGATACAAGTACAGAAGATACAAGTGTAGAAGATACAAGAGCAGAAGAAGAGGATATTAACCCATCCAACTTAAGCAAATTAGGCACTGATATTATGTTTAAAGGAACACTTGGAAGAACATATACGTTAAAAATGTTACACGCCGCACATGCTAATCAAAATTATCATACCTATGGAGCTAGAATAGAGGATAAAGGATTAATGATTGGAGATAGCAAGTTAGATATAAACGAAAATGATGATATAGTTATTGGAGATAAGAAATATAAAGGTACTAAAGGTTTGTTTGAACTCATCTTTAAAAATAATCCTGGTAAATATACTAAAAGGGATTTACAATTGTTTAAAAATATATTGAGTATACAAATGCACATAGAAAGAAGTATTCCAAAGACCTACCTATTCATAGAAATCGGTCAGTAAAATATACAAGTATTATATCTAGTCTTTTCCCCTCGAAATCAAAAAAAGCTCAAATTAAAAGAAGAGCTTTATCTTCTGCTGAATTAAATGTTTTGCATAAAAAGAGAAAAACAACTGATCCTACCACATCTGGAAGGGGATTATTGAAAAATTTGTATAAAACTAATATAATATATTACAACGATATAAATAAGTTAGTTGATCGAATGAGGTTATTACATGAAGCTATGGAAGCCGGGCACACTGGTTTAGAAAACGAATGGGTAGCTTTGGTTGATGAACTGCGAAAACAAGGAATAATTGTTCAGTAGACGTACATATATAATAAGAACCTAAACGATAGCGATTCAGTTACATCATGAGTGTGGACAAGTTTGGACGGTACTCCGAGTTTGGAGTAAAATCTGGATATAGTGAAAAAAGAGCTGGGTTTCCGTTAACACCTGACGGCAACTATAATTTTGAAGGAAAAGTAATTCAAAATGTTGGTGATCCACTTATGTCGTCTGATGCGGTTACGGTACAGTACATGGAAAAAAGAACCCCAACTGTACACGAAGATCATTGGGGGTTTTCCGGTAAAAGGTTAAGCAATATACAATATCCCGTTTATGATGGTGAAGCAGTAAATTTAGCTACTCTAAAATTGTTAACGATTTACAAAAGGAATGAAACCGACACAAGCTATGATGTAAAAAAATTAAAATTATCAAATGTAGGTGATTGTGAGCAGGATGGAGACGCTGTAAATAAGAAAATGTTTGATATTGTACACAAGAAATGGACTACGGAATATGAAAAACATTTGGAAAGGTTTGGTGCAGCTCTATTCCATTATATCCATCGGGCTTCAGGAAGAGATGCAGCTTCAGATGTTGACAGTCACAATTATTTAGACTGGAAAAATATACACAATCCAGAGAAACCTAATCAACGAGATAAACCGTCTGAGCCTTCTAAAGTCAAGACATTAGGAAAGGGAGATAAAGTGAATGTGATTAATGAACCAACAGAAAACAATGAAGATTACATAAGAGAAAAAAGAATTTAAAATACCCCCATGATAAGGGATAAAGCTTCAGTCATCTTCGAGAGACGATACAGAGAGGATGATGGAATCCAATATTACTGCGTGGAGTTTAATATCTCAAGAGCCGAGATTTCCCCAAGGAGTGTTGACAGATGGTTTTGTTCAACGGTTTGATAGATATATGGATTGGGAACAACTTTCCATACATTATCTCTTCACAATGACTATGTTAAGAATTTATTTTCACAGAGTTAACTGGATCCATATTTTACAAAGACAACAGTTTTCAGAAGACTTCCTCGTAGAGATGACATCAAATTTTAATAACTGTTGGGAAGTAATAAGTAAATATCAAAATCTCTCTGAGAATTACATTGACAATTTTAAAGATAAACTAGACTGGGATGTGTTATTCAATTACCAACGATTTAGTGGCAAGTTTCTAAGGAAACATGACAACTATTTAAAGTTTATTCATTTTACCGAAGACAACAATACCATCACCAGCGGAGAAACATCTGGAACATCTTCAATTACACCTTATTTCAATTTTTACTACTTCTATTTAATATGTCTACATTTAATTAATAAATCCATTTCTATATAATAAATGGATTTTAAACAGTATATAATACAAGAAACCAAAACTGATATAACATTCATTGTAAAACATTTATAGAGTGCACCTACTGATTGTAGGTTTTGCTATAAATAGTCATGTCGAGGGTTAAACGCATCAGTCATAATCGAGAGAGATTACAGAGAGGAAGGGGAATAGCATCAACAGCATTTTCTCTATTAAGTAAACCGGTTGGAGCTATAGTTAACAAGGCGATTGATTTATTACCTGTGGAATTACATTTACCTGGAGGATATCAATATTGTGGTCCTGGAACCAAATTAGAGAAACGTCTTGCTAGAGGAGATCCTGGAATAAATAAGCTCGATCAGGCTTGTAAACAGCACGATATAGCGTATTCCAAATTTGGTGATACTAAAAATAGACCAATAGCAGATAGAGCACTTGCTGAGAAAGCTTGGCAAAGAGTAAAATCTAGTGACGCGAGTATTGGTGAAAAAGCAGCGTCTTTAGCAGTAACAGCAGCAATGAAAGCAAAAACTACGTTTGGAGGAGGAAAGAGAAGAAGGCGTGGGAAAAAACCCGCTAAGAAACAAGGAGGTAATATCAGAAGAAAACGTCGATCTACTAGTGGTAAAGCTAAAAAGAAACCAACAATATGGTCAATGATAAAAAAGGGAGGAGGATTATACCTAAGACCGTATCGTGTGTATTAAATAAGAAAGAGCAATTAATAATTAAATATCCCCCGTCGCAGCAAACCTGCGTACTCAGCGAATTTCCAATGCATTGATATGTTTCTCACTAGTACATAAAGCCACTCACCAATTTTGACAAAAATACATTCATAAATTAGTGATTTATTACATTTTATTTATTCCCCATAAGAATAACATTAGGACTGAGTACGCAGGTTAGCTGCAACGAGGAAGATAAGAAATGAGTTTTTATGCAATTATCAATATAACTGAACCAGGTGAAGCTACTTACCATGTTTTATTAATTTATGTTCATAATTAAGGGAGATATAAAACTTTACTTATTCTCCATAAGAATAACATTAGGGCTGAGTATGCAGGTTAGCTGCTACGGGGACAATCAACAAAACATTTATTTTTTGTGCAATTATCAATATACCAGTACAACATGAAGCCACATACCAAATTTCATCAATATACATTCATAAATAATCAAGATATCAAATTTTATTTATTCTCCATAAGGATAACATTGGACAACGTACTGTGTTTAGCACTTTGAATATCTCTGCAACGGTTTGACGTAGAATCACAATTTAAACACCAAAATGATTGTTTTGTGGAGCTGAAGTGATTGGTAAAAGAAAATGTGAAGTTTAAAGTAAAATTAACTGAGGAAAAGCCAAAAACTGTTTTCCCATAAGATTAACATGGGAGATTTTATGAGCATGTTTTTTGGATTTTTTCCGCAACCACTTAACCTAGGTTAATAATTCAAAATACCATATTATTTGTTTTTTTAAGCTCTATAACATTGTCTAAACCAAAATTAAGTGTTTTAAAAATTTTAGGGTAAAAAATGCAAAAAACTGATTTTTGGATAATTTAAAACCCCCATAAACACCCCTTCCCATGGTCCGATTTTTCTGGTTTTCGAACTTAAAGTCATAAATGTCAGTTTACACATTTGAGCCAAATTTCATCGAAATCGGACGTTTTTTACTCAAGTTATCGCATTCACGGACACATATATAGATATATATATATATATATATATATATATATATATATATATATATATACATATATATAAATTTGAACGAATAGTGTTTTGGACATCTGGGGACATCAAAACAAAAAGTTATCATGGTCTCGGGCTTAAGTCTTACCATGAGACCTACGGTAATAGCTTCTTCCCTATAGGGGAAATTCGCTAAAACAAAGAATTAACCAATGAAGAACTGATTACATATGCTTCTTGTTTGAAAATCCCATTTTTTAGAGGAGTATTTATGAAAGATGAATTACCGGTTAAAATGTGGAAAAATGAGACTGGTATTGTAAATTTGGATAATAGTGAAGGATTAGGCACTCATTGGGTGTGTTACAAGAAACTTGGTAAAACCGTTTATTATTTCGACAGTTTTGGAGACCTTCCACCACCGAAAGAACTTCAACGATACTTTCGTGCGGCAGAAAATGTTTTTTACAATCATACAAGAAAACAACCTGATGATACATCCATTTGCGGTCATTTATGTTTAGACTTTTTAGCTAAAAGTGTTAGTCAACTTTAAGATGTCCTCGTATACAGTGTCATTAACCGGTAACTCATGTACTTTGCGCAGTATTCTGTTTCCAGCGCTACGTTTGCAAAAAGGAAGACTATGGGAAGCCGCATTATTGGATTTAACAACATATAACTCTATTCCAAACGTTAGTGAAGGAATTAATAACAAAATACATTATTACAAGACAAAAGATGATAAAGGAAAGTATTCAGCTTTGGAAGAATTCAGTTTACCAACAGGAGCTTATGAAATTGATAATATAAATGAAGTTATACAAAAACATATGGGAAAACAAAATATAAAGATAAAAGGCAATAACAATACAATGAAAGCCGAAATTACGTCTAAGTATTATATTGATTTTAGTCAAGAACATTCAATTGGTAGTTTATTGGGGTTTTCTAAGGAAACAAAAGTATTAGAACCTAATAAAACTCATTCTGGGAATAAAACTGTGACGATCATCAAAGTTAATAGCATAGACATTACATGTAACATTATACAAGGATCCTACAGAGATGGAGAGAATCGTCATATATTACACACATTCTACCCATCAGTTGCACCGGGTTTCAAGATAGTAGAAAAGCCTCAAAACCTTGTGTACCTACCGTTAAACACCAGTTTCATTTCAGACATCGTGCTGAACATAGTGGATCAAGATGGAAACCTTATTGACTTTAGAGGAGAAGCTATTACTGTAAGAATACATATAAAATCATCCGCTTAGACAATGGGGTTATCATTTAAAAAGAGAGAGCCAACAAGCAAAGAGGTCAGTAGCTCATCAGCTGTAGAAGGATTAACAAGTGACAACATTCGTTTTCTAGAAGAAATTGGATTAAAGGTCATTAACAATGGATATACTGGATATAGCGCAGGGTCCAACATTCGACGAGACCTTATGGGAAAAGGAATATCACACGCACAACCCTTACGCTTCGTCCAAATTAAACAATAACGATGAAATTAGGATTCCTATACAACAACAAGACATTTATACTCTTCCATGCGAAAGTTATTTATATATTGAAGGAAAAGTAACAAAAAATGATGGTACTGCTGGAACCACTGTTCCGTTCATAAATAATCCTATGGCATTTTTGTTTGACGAAATTAGATATGAAATTTCAGGAGTTACAGTCGATTCAACAAAAAAGGTTGGAATTTCCAGTACATTGAAAGGATTAGCGTCTTTAACACCAAATGAGAAGAATTTGTTAGCTGTTGCAGGATGGGTTGCACCAGACAAAAGTACAATCGCTCCTGACTCTTCGGGAAACTTTGATTTCTACGTACCTTTAAGATTACTCCTAGGATTTGCTGAAGACTACAGAAGAATAATAATAAATGTAAAACAAGAACTAGTTTTATTAAGATCATCAAACGATAAAGATATTATTAAAGCAGCTACTGGAACAACTGATGCCAATTTAGACTGGAAATTAACATTAGACAAGATTGTTTGGAGAGTACCACATGTGCGACTAAATGATGAACACAGGATTACATTATTAAGAAAGTTAAAATCAGATCGAGACATTGTAATGCCATTCAGAAGCTGGGAGTTTCATGAATACCCCGTTTTACCTACAACACAACGGCATACATGGACTGTAAAAACTTCTACTCATTTGGAAAAAGCGAGATATGTAATATTTGGATTACAAACGAAGAAGAAAAGTATAATAACTGAAAATGCTGGTGAATTTGACCATTGTAAATTAACAAACTGTAAAGTGTTCCTGAATTCACAATTCTTTCCCTACGACAACTTTAATATTTCTTTTGATAAAAAAAGGTACAGTGTTTTATACGATATGTACGCTAGGTTCCAAAATTCATATTACGGCAAAACAAATACACCTCTACTATCTCCCGTACAGTTTGAATCGAAAGCTCCGATTGTTGTAATTGATTGTTCCAAACAAAATGAATCTGTAAAATCGTCTAGTGTTGATATAAAAATAGAAATGGAATTTCAAGAAAACGTACCTGCAAATACATCTGCGTATTGTTTAATTTTGCACGATAAAATTGTTACATACACACCGTTGACCGGTATTGTAAAGACAGTATTGTAAAACGTTGTACCACTACCGGCACCGCCACTGTCGCTAACCTATAAATAGCGGAGCAACAATGCAGGTCTTCAGTTGATCGTCTATCGTCGCATGGGTAACATCTTCTACAAAATGAGTTCTCCATCTGCTGTGCAAGGTGATGCAGAGGTAGCACCGTTATTGGAACGTGATAATACTAGTGAAGAAGAAATCATCAAGGAAATAACTGCATTTTTAAAGTTTGGTAAAAGAGATAGAGAGGAGGAAAGTAATGCAGACCCATCAAAGGTAGTACCAAAGAGGAAGAAGAAAGTTGAAGAAAATATTCCTCCTCACATTTTAACTGAAGTTTTTTTGCGAATCTTTTACCCCATCTCAGCATGCATCAGTAAAAGTGTATCAGTTGGATTGATGAAGTCATTGGATTATTCCCCTACAGTAATACTACACCATGGAACAAAAAAGGTTTTATTTTCGCAAAATGCTTGGGAGTCATTTTTGAAACATGTACATTTAATAGAATGTTATTTAACTAACAGTTTGTGTGGAAGGAAAACACATATTCGACTTTTGGATTGTGACAATGAAATCGATATTGTTAAACATCGCGGGCAACTACAAGTGCGAATTAGAGACTTGACTCAACATGAAAATAAGATTCTACTGTCACGTGAAGAATTCTACGTTTTAAACTACGCAACAGAACCTATTACAAGGTACATGAGACAGTTGGTATTTGCAAGCGCTATTATTAAAGAATATTTGGTCGATACTTTGGAAAAACAACCTGATAGCACCATCGTGTACGGACCTGTGGATACATCTATTTTTAATAGAATACCTCATGAAGTTTGCATGTGGAGAAAGTTAAAGGATTTTGAACCACTTGTAGAAATCGCTACAGAAGCTACAGAAGAAACAACACAGGAAGAAGAAACGGAGAAACAACAAGAAGAAGAAAACGAAACACAAGAAGAAGAAGTTAAAAAAGACTAAAGTTTGACTTAGTAAAGAAGAACACACGTGGGGTAGGCCTATTGGGGACGGTGCCCACGTTAAATATACACCAACGCGCCTGCAACTGTACGGCCTGGTATTTAACCTACCGTGGTGTGGAAAACAGTTTAGTTGATCGCTAGGTGCCATGATGAGCGGAGGGGATGAAGAAGTGAGTGTAAAGCCTTGTGTAATAGAATTTCAAGCATTTCGAAATAATGATGATAGGTTTATTATCAAGGAATTAGTAATTTTAGACTTGCTTACATTTGTAGCCTACCCATTCACGTTTGAAGCTCCTTTTTCTTTTAACAAACTTAACACCAAAGCAAAAAGTACAAACAAATGGATAAAAAACTACTTTCATCACATACATTGGTATGAAGGATTTATAAGCTACAGTAATCTGCACAGTATTATGTTTAACTTTTGCAAACAATATTCACATATATACACAAGAGGATTAGAAAAAAAAAAACTGGATACAAAAGTACACGCACGGTGATGTTTTCGATATAACTATCAGTAAGGACTTTAACATTAATCTCGGTAATATTTGCGTCGCTGCAAAAGATCTTAAACACGGCCAAACAAACTGTGCATTGTACAACGCATATCGTTTGGCTGCTTACTTGAAACAAACGCAGGAATGTGGTGGGGGTAGCGGAGAACAGAAATGTGGTGGGGGTAGCGGGGCCTATAAATACGAGGAGACAGCACCGCTCCAGCACGAGTATTATTCGAGACTCCAAAGAGGCAACATCACAGAAGACACCACAACGAAGATGGCATCACAACAGTTTCTACAAACACTGGTTGATCAATTCAACACTCATTCAAAATCCGACCTTCTGCTAACTAAAAAGTGTTCAGAACTAAAAGAACAAAAACACTACATTATTCATAACATCAAGAAAGTGGAAACCACACATGGAGAAGCAATTCTAGTTTCATTGAGCGAAGGACCTTTCACTCCAGGAGATGAGCCGAAGTTTCAAGTATTTCTTCCAAAACGATTTGTTCAACTGCTACAAAATGAAGATTTGCGAGATATTCAACCGGGGACGTTGTATTTGGTATCACACGGTGTAAGCGGCAACAACTCTACGGAACTCACTCTGCACATCACGCATATTTGTACATAATGTCTCTGTTTGTATTTATCTGTTTGTATTTCTAGTCATTAATGTTAGACTTAAGCTTATTGTATTGTAAGATGTTTGTTTAATAAAGAAAAGAAAGGAAAAAGAAAAAAGAAAAAAGAAAAACAGCAACACAGCAGTATATTATTTTATATACTGCTGTGTTGCTTTTTTTTAAAAAATTCAAATGGGTGACCTTGAACTTTCATTCAGGGTTAACTTATGCAGAGGTATAAAAGAGAGGGAGCAGTGAAGTTAGTCTCAGTCTTGTCTAACACACGCTGCAGCTAACATGTCGGTGCCACCTATGAACAATTTATTTTTCGATAACAATTTGAAGACATATTGTTGCGAGTTACAATGTTTTAAAATACCAGGCGATCAAGTTGACGGGAAAGCTTGTCGTAAGTGCAAGTGTTTCAGCTATTGCATATGTAGATGTAAAACGTATCAAATGAACCGACAAGATAAAATACAAGAATTACGCCGACGGCTTGCATTACTTTGGCGGGGAATGGAGTAGCAACCATCTGCCGCGCACTTGCCACCTGCCGCCTACCATCTGCCGCCTGCCATCTGCCGTCCGCCATCTGCTCCGCCCCACCACACTTTTACCCCCACCATTTAGTACGATTACAACGCTAGCTTGTGAATAGCCAGTACACCTCCGGCTCTCGACCGGTGAACATCGAGCTGCTCGTCCCGACTGTGTGTTCCCTGCGGTCACATAAATAGGCAAGGAACACACAGTCGGGATGGGCCGATTGGACAAACAAGCGCAACACTTGAAAACTGCGTCTGACGGCTGCGACTCCGGATCAACAATATCGATGACGACAAACAACGGGGAACTATTGTAAACATAAATTATTGTAAACATAACTTATTGTAAATAAAAAGAAAAGTAAAAAATAAAGTTAAATGAAATAGTACTACCTCGCACTCGTATCGTCCGATTGCTTCATTCGATTGTTTCATTCGATATTTCTTATCGATTAAACTATCGAATCACAATCAGATTTTACGCGTGCGAGGTAGTACTTTTTTAAAATTACCTCCCCGTGACCTTGAACTTTAAACTTTCCCTCATTACGTCACAAAACCGCCTACGTCACTGGCTCAGCCTCAGATGACGTCTTTCATGACTCAGCGCATCCGGTCACGTGACCGGATGACGTCACTTCCGGTCCAAAACCGGCAAACCCACACTACTCAGATGAATCGCAGGGGGGTTTTTGGGGGGTTTTGTACCCCAAAAATGTGTTTTTGGGGTTTTCAGAGACAATTTTAATTTAAATCAAATTTTAATTTATGCCATCGAATTCAGCTTAAAAAAACAAACAATTTGGTATTTTGATCATTGCTCTACGTCAATTGGTTACCGAGATATTGAAAGTGCTAAACACAGGACGTTGTCTAATGTTATTCTTATGGAGAAAAAGAAAAATTGTATATCTTGCCTATTTATGAATATAAACTGGCGAAATTTGGTATATGGCTTGATCTGGTTGTGGTTTATTGTTGTTTGCACAAAAAAACAAATTTTCGCCTATGGTTCCTGTAGCAGCAAACCTAGGTACTTGGTCCCCATGTTATTCTTATGGAAATACTTAAAATGTTATATATCGCTTATTTATGAATGTATATGGATGAAACTTGGTATGTGACTTCACTAAGATGAGTTCTATTGATATTTGCATAAAAACCCATTATTTTGTGTGCCTTGGTGCAGCAAACCTGCGTACTCATCCCCAATGTTATTCTTATGGAGAATAATTAATATTTTAAATATCACTTATTTGTGAATACGTTTCTTATGAATCCTGTTAAGTGTTTTAATGTGTTATGTTATATATTCATTGGAAATTTGCTGAGTATGCAGGTTTGCTGCGACGGGGGTGTTATTTTACTAGAGTTATCGTGCTTACGGACACATATATATATATATATATATAAATTTGAACGAATGGTGTTTTTGGCATCTGGGGACCTCAAAATGAAAAGTTATCATGGTCTCGAGCTTAAGTCTTACCATGAGACCTATGGTAATAGCTTCTTCCCTATAGGGGAAATTCGCTAAAAGGTATTACTTTGTGGTAATAATGATTTATTTTTGTATATGTCATATAAATTAATCAATATATAGCGTATTATATCTTTGTAACTATTATGAATGGACCCGAAACCCCTACAAAATGTTGGAAAATAAAATAAATGTACAACAGTTTTTGTAAATCAATGTCAAAGAGACATTCTAAAATTCAGATTTTCATCTAATACTATGCAGTTATACAATTATTTTATGTTATACGGTTATTTTAAATGTATGATTTCATGAAAACATGGTAACGATGTGTGTATATACAAGGAAAACAAATCAAATACCAATGGACGATCTTAAGAGGGGGTCATTATTTTATTACTAGTTATTGTTAGGCTAATGTTTTAATGATATAGAATATTTTTTAAATTGTTATAAAGTTGGTTCCAATATTCGAAGAGCTAAATCAAACGCCAGAGATTTGTCCCAAATAACAAGTATCAAAACAACGGTCAATAATTTTTAAAACCGAACAACTTTATTGTAAAATGATTGCAGAATACAGTACTTGAAATAAATATATTTAAAAATACAAATTTTGTTTTGTATGATATATCAACAAATGAATAGAAAAATAGCTTTTAAATTATCACAGTGGTAACGTTTGCGCCTCACATTCGGAGGTCTCGTGCTCAAATGTCGGACCGGACGTTCTGAGTAGGGTTTGTGTGGTTTCTCATTTCACCTCGGCGCTTGCCGGAATGGATCCCCTAAGGGTCGTATCTCACCAGGACTCTACACTCCTAAACTCGCCTAGTAAAACAAGACCCTCAAGCAAACAAAAATATGTATTATTCCAAAATTGCTAAAATTTATTATTGTTTGAGCTATGAGTGAAAAAAAACACAAACATTACATAGGTCCCGTTTAAAATGCCGTTATCAAAATGCAGTGAATAAAATTGCCTTATAAGATCACCTTTGGCTGTTAAGTGTCTAGTAACGGAAATACATTGTATATACAAGGCATAAGACAATACGCGAGGTTTATTTGGACGCAGGAGAACATAATTACATAAACAGAGTTATCTAGTTAAGTAGCACCAGGTGTTTCTCGCTGTCTGTGTGCCTCAGTAGCCCTCGGCGATCACTGTAGTGTAACATTTCAAAAAAAGGCAAACGTATCTATGGGAGCTTACAATTTACGGTGGAAATTATTTTACTATTATTTTAAGAATACACTATAAAATATATTCAAGACAATCGATGCAGACGTTATTGAGGAGCCAATTCTGGCAGTTTTATTATCCTGAACAACGTAGAGTTTTAAACAACGTAAACCAAATTTGAAACTGTAGTATCGTTTCCACTTAAACGTCCTGTACCGACTGAAACGTTTTGTGTTTTAAACTCATCATACGTTTTATACGCTACTACTGGATTAAAAATATACAGAAACATCCAGATTAAAAAAATTGAAGAGAAAATACCCCGTGGCAGCAAACCTGCGTACTCAGCGAATTTCCAATGCATATATAGGTATCTTAATACCACTTAAAGCCACATACCAAGTTTCATCAATATACATTGATTAATAAATTATTTATGGCATTTTAATTATTCTCCATAAGAATAGCATGGCGTCTGAGCATGTAGGTTTGCTGAAGCAAGGAACACAAAAAATGGGGTTTTAAACAAATATCAATATAACTCATGTAGGTAAAGCCACATACCAAATTTCATTAATTTATTTTCAGAATGAAGGCAGATAACACGTTACTTATTCTCCATAAGAATAACATGGGGCTGAGTACGCAGGTTTGCTGCTACAGGAGCCTTTGGTAAAATATTGTTTTTTTGAGCAGATATCAATGGTCCACAACCAGATGAAGCCCCCAGATGACCAATTTTCGTCAGTATACGTTCATAAATAAGCGAGATATAAAATTTTTATTTTCCTCCATAAGAATAACATTAGACAACGTACTTTGTTTAGCACTTTCAATATCTCGGTAACTAATTGACGTAGAGAAATGATCAAAATACCAAATTGTGTGTTTTTTAAGCTGAATCCAATGGGATAAAACTAAAATTTGACTATTTCCAAAATTATATGTAAAAAATTCGAAAAACCCATTTTTGGGGTACAAAACCCCCCTAAAATACCCCTTCGGATAGAGCGATCTGGCTGGTTTTCTAACTTAAAGTCATAAATGTTGCTTTACACGTTTATACCAAATTTCATCAAAATCGGATAATTTTTACGAGAGTTATCTTGCTCACTATATACAGTACACTATATAATATATATATACAGTTTCGAACGAATGGTGTTTTTGGGGTCTGGGGACCTCAAAACGAAAAGTTATCATGGTCACGGGTCTAGGTCTTACCATGCCGACTACGGTAATAGCTTCTTCCCTATAGGGGAAATTCGCTAAAAAAACAAATTGTTTATTTTTTAAGGTGAATTCAATGGTGAAAATTAAAATTTGATTGTAAAAATCTAAAAAAACACATTTTTGGGCTACAGAACCCCCCCGCCCCCCCAAAAATTATCCCTTTGGATAAACCGATCTGGCTGGTTTTCTAACTTAAAGTCATAAATGTTGCTTTACATGTTTGTACCAAATTTCATAAAAATCTGACCATTTTTGCGACAGTTATCGCACCCACGGACACATATATAGTTTTGAACGAATGGTGTTTTTGGCATCTGGGGACCACAAAACGAAAAGTTATCATGGTCCCGGGCCTAGGTCTTACCATGCCGACTGCGGTAATAGCTCTTCCGTATAGGGGAAATTCGCTAAACAAATTACCAAAAGTGACAGTATGATACAGTTTAAGACTTATACAATAAGTTTTAAATACTCCGTGTACATTCTTAAAACAATTATTAAATGTCACTAAGTACATTTGTTATTGAATAGAATATTTAAAGCAGTCCAGAATACTTTATATGACTAACAAACGAGTGACTCTAATAGAAGACTGTAGAGTTGATTTTATAATGGGTTATCGAAAAGTGATATATTTAGCTTGAAAGTAGGCCAATTAATTCACTATGGCTGCTGCAGCTATTGGCCGAATCCAATTTTGTTCGATTATCGCTACTCCCCGCTCCGCTTCACCACCTACGTAGATTAATTGTTTTGTTATCCGCATATAACTCCGCTCCATAAGAATAAGATTAGACAACGTACTGTGTTTAGCACTTTCAATATCTCGGTAATCAATTAACGTAGAGAAATTATGAAAATACCAAATTGTGTGTTTTTTAAGCTGAATCCAATGATAAAAACTAAAATTTGATTTTTTCAAAAATTACATGTGAAAATTCAAAAAACCCATTTTTGGGGTACAAAACCCCCCAAAAATACCCCTTCGGATGGAGCGATCTGGCTGGTTTTCGAACTTAAAGTCATAAAAGTTGCTTTACACGTTTATACCAAATTTCATCAAAATCGGATCATTTTTACGAGAGTTATCGTGCTCACGGACACACACCTATATATACAGTTTCGAACGAATGGTGTTTTTGGGGTCTGGGGACCTCAAAACGAAAAGTTATCAGTAGTCATGCCGCGCGCTTGGGGTCCAACATAGGGTCTTATGGAGAATAGAATAACATGGACTCTTATGGAGAATAGATTAACATGGACTCTTACGGAGAATAGAATAACATGGGCTCTTATGAGGAATGGAATTAGGGTGTAATTGCCTCCCTCTGTGGCTCTTTTGCTACCCTCTGTGGTTGATTATTTATCTTTTGCATCTCTCTGTGTTTAATTATCTACAGTTTTTGGTAATTAATTGATCCTCGTGTCCTTCTGTTGTTAATCATCTAGCCTTCTATGGTAATTATTTGACCCTCGTGTCCTTCTGTTGGTAATCATCTAACCCTCTGTACATCTAACCTCCACATCCTTCACCCCCTTCTGCGTATCTATCTACAGTTCCTGTTCTCTCAGCTGGTGGGTGTAACATTTTAAGTAACCTGACTGGCTGGTATGTTGATTCACGTCCTTCTGTTGTTAATCATCTAGCCTTCAGTGGTAATTATTTGACCCTCGTGTCCTTCTGCTGTTAATCATCTAGCCTTCTGTACATCTAACCACAACATCCTCAACATAGTCTCTGTCAGCAAACTCGTTGTAACTAGTTGTTACCTGTGGGCTCTGTGATTGAAAGAGACATAGCCCCCACCACAATACCTGCTATCTTGCCGCGCATTTTCTCTCTCTCTTTGCTCCCTGCTCCCGTTGCGATCGGACGTGTCTCTCCGTTCGTTGCGTTTTTTGCAAAGATAAAACTTGAGCGTTTGCTCCCCATAGCGGCTTCACTTTTCCTAACCTCACTTTTTGCTTTGTATTTTACATAACCTCACTTTTAATTTGTTTTATTCTGTGTAACATAACCTCACTTTTATTATAGTAATCTTGCGTGTCGTGTGATTTTAGGGTTATCTGACTTGCTAGTGTACAATAACATCAGTTTCTTGTTTGTTCTGGCTAAAGTAGTGTTGTGTTGACTAACATAACCTCACACCCAGTAACCTCAGTTTCTTGTGTCAAGAGTTGTGTCGTACTTGTATTTGTTGACTGACATAACCTTACATCTGTAACCTTTGAGAGTTACCATAACCTCACCTCCTTGTTCTTTTATACAGTAACTTCACCATTTTTGTTTTACTTGGTAGTGTT
The DNA here is from genome assembly GCA_963675035.1 of Allygus modestus. Classification (NCBI taxonomy): domain Eukaryota; kingdom Metazoa; phylum Arthropoda; class Insecta; order Hemiptera; family Cicadellidae; genus Allygus; species Allygus modestus. Next base: position 99,919,276 of record OY776111.1, on the reverse strand, counting down.
GTGTTTGTATGTGTTGACTAACATAACAGTAACCTTTGAGAGTCACAAAAGCCTTATTTTCTTGTAAGAGTAGTTTTGTGTGTTGTATTTAATTGTTTGATTTGACTAGATTAGTGTTTGTATGTGCTGACTAACATGCCGGTAACAGTAATCCCACTTCCTTGTGTCAAGAGTTGTGTCGTACTTTGTATGTGTTGACTGACAGTAATATCACTTTCTGTCCTTGTTCTTTATTAAGTAACTTCACCATTTTGTTTTACTCGGTAGTGACGTACTTGTATATGCTGATTACCATAACCTCAATCTCAACCATTTTCTTACCATAACCTAATATGACGTAACCTCACTTTTTCTAACCTCACCCGTTACACTCCAACTTTACTGTGTTATATTAATTTTCCGTGTATGGTGTACTTTATTTTATTTTTGTGTTGTATGCGTGTTTATTTTCTTGGCTAGAGTAATGCTGTGTGGTGTATCCATTTAATCTGGCTTATTAGTTTACAGTAAGGAAAGTAAACATACCCTCACTTCAGTAGTGGGTAAAGGAGAAAGAGACCCCAGAATCGGCGCTTTTTCCCCATGTTATTCTTATGGGGAGCCGTTTTTGAGCCGACGCCAGCTCCCGCCTATAGAGCTCCCGCCCGCAGGCCTATATTAAATATACCCTTGCCTTAAATATATTGTCCCCATCCCCATCCCTCCTCTATATTTTTAAAAATTAATTTTCAAATTCTAAAAAACTATCTTTGGTGTTTACTGTCCGATTTGTCTGCAATTTGGATATGTTATTGTCCTAGGCAAGTGTTTTAATAAATTCCACTTACATTTCCCAAATTCACTATAACGGTCAAATTAAAAAATATTTTTGAAAAATACTGCCAATTGCCAACTTCTTTATTTACTGTTCGATTTGTCTTCAATTTGGATGTGTTATTGTCCTAGGCAAGTGTTTTAATAAATTCCACGTACATATCCCAAATTCACTATTACAGTCAAATTAAAAAATATTTTTGAAAAATACTGACAATTGCCACCTTCTTTATTAACTGTCTGATTTGTCTGCAATTTGGATATGTTATTGTCCTAGGCAAGTGTTTTAATAAATTTCACTTACATTTCCCAAATTCACTATAACGGTCAAATTAAAAAATATTTTTTGAAAAATACTGCCAATTGCCACCTTCTTTATTAACTGTCTGATTTGTCTTCAATTTGGATATGTTATTGTCCTAGGCAAGTTGTTTAATAAATTCCACTTACATATCCCAAATTCACTATAACGGTCAAATTAAAAATTATTTTTGAAAAATACTGCCAATTGCCAACTTCTTTATTAAATGTCCGATTTGTCTGCAATTTGGATGTGTTATTGTCCTAGGCAAGTGTTTTAATAAATTTCACTTACATATCCCAAATTCACTATTACGGTCAAATTAAAAAATATTTTTGAAAAATACTGCCAATTGCCAACTTCTTTATTTACTGTCTGATTTATTTAAAATTTGGATATGCTATTGACCTAGGCAAGTGTTTTAATCAATTTCACTTACATATCCCAAATTCACTATTACGGTCAAATTAAAAAATATTTTTGAAAAATACTGCCAATTGCCAACTTCTTTATTTACTGTCTGATTTATTTAAAATTTGGATATGCTATTGACCTAGGCAAGTGTTTTAATAAATTCCACTTACATATCCCAAATTCACTATTACGGTCAAATTAAAAAATATTTTTGAAAAATACTGCCAATTGCCAACTTCTTTATTTACTGTCCCATTTGTTTAAAACTTGGATATGTTATTGTCGTAGGCAATTGTTTTAATAAATTACACCTACATTTCCCAAATTCATTATTACAGTCAAATTAAAAAATATTTTTGAAAAATACTGCCAATTGCCAACTTCTTTATTTACTGTCCGATTTGTTTAAAATTTGGATATGTTATTGTTGTAGGCTAGTGTATATACACCATCCACATTTTACAAATATTGCGGTTAAATTTTTAAAAATTTGGATAAATACTGCCAATTGGCAACTTCTTTATGGTCTGATTTGTTTAAAATTTATATCATTATTCTAGGCTAGTGTATATGTACCATCCACATTTGACAAATTAACTATAATGGTCAAATTTAAAAAATATACTAACAATTTCAAACTTCTTTATTTATGGATATGTTATAGCTCTTATATAGGTAACAAGACCACACTACCACACGTTCCACTACCCATTTGTCTTTTTTGTTTGTTTATTTTGCTGTAATCCCAAAACTGACTGTTTATTGTCCGATTTGCCTACACTTTGGATATTGTCCTAAGCATTTATTGTCTGATTTATTTTTGGATATGTTATAGCCCCCAACTATATCTAAAATTACAATATTATTTCCACCTATAATACTGTTGTTTGTTTTGCCGCAACCTAAAAACTAACATTGGTATTTGTGTTTTTACAAAACTATATTTTGTAAATTACTACCAATAACTCCTTTATTTACTTTTCGACTTGTTATATCCCCCTATATCTAAATTTACCGTATATTTTGTCCCTTTAGTGCTGTTTTGTCGTAACCAAACTTTGGATGCAATATATTACTGGCCATTGCATAAGTAAATACCCCATTTCCAAATTCACTATTACGGTTGGATTAAAAAAAATAAATACAAGCTTATTATATACATCCAGCTGATAAGTAATATATATCCACATTTATGGTCAGAACAAATTTTGGATATGTTTTAAGCCAATGCGATAACAAAAAATAAATTTTTAAAACCCAAAACAACTAATCTTTCTTTGTGCTTGTTTGGAGTAGTCTTTATTTTATCCAACTTAATTTTGTAGTTAAAATCAAACCTCCCACATTCTAGCTCCCTTTCCAGCCAGGGAGACATAAAGGTTACGAATATTTTCAAACAATATATCTTTTTCTACCCCTATGTTGGACTTGTTTAATAGCGCACCATATTCCAAATCCTCCAGTCTACTACATTCTTTAAATTTAACATTGCCTTTAATATCTCTATGTCTTCTTGTCCATTGTTACGGAAACTTTCTATTTTTGGAATTGCCATAAAATGTTGCGGTTCCGTTAAAGCTTGCAAGTGGCTGGTAGGTAGATAAATAATGCCCAAATCACCACTGCACGGCAACACGCCTTCCCTATTCTTATTTATCTCTATAAATACAGTTTTACAGACACCTTTAACATAGTATACACCCCTCCATCCTTTTCTGCCAACACTCCCACAAACTTGTTTACTACAAACGCATACACATAATGCTCGCAGGAAGTAATCTTTTAATTTATCCTCTCTTTCCCTTCTTTAGCCAACTGTACATTCCTCTGCAACAGTATTTTCCACATATTCCAATGTCTTCTAATTCCAGTTTCCTCTCTAAGAAAGGCTTGGAAAGTGGCTCTATTTCTTTAATAGTGTATGGGTACAGTTTATTGGTCCGGCTTCTTAAAACGTAGGGAGTAAGGTTAGGACTTTCCACTAAGAGGTATAATGGAGAAAGGTGTATTTGATGTGCCCCCAGATTTGATGTAACACTTATGCTTTACACATACGGCATCCTCCTCTATTACCTCTACATAGTTGGTAAACAGTTAAAGCTAAATGCAGATAGAGCATACTTTATTAACTTTTCCCTTTGTGTACTATCTTTTGGCAGTTTTAGTTGTACTCCAGTTATCTTCCCCCAACATGCATCGTTAAACACTAAACAACAACTGTTTTGTAATTGATTGGCAACTTTCACCCACACGCAGAGGTACAGCATAGAATGGAGCATTTTGAAAGTACCGTTTGTTGTCTTCTATTAGACAAACCCTTTACCAAAACCTCCACAATAGATTGTTGCCTCTAACCTTGCCATTCTCTCTAGCTAGTTTAGACGAGAACGTTTCTTTTAGTCTCGCATCTGGACAGTTTACAAAGTTTATTATATGGTTTCCTATACTTTTAATTACTCCAGGACTTGTAATCTGGCATATAAATTTATTATATATTTTTACCCTGCTATTTACATTAAACCACGTTAACATTATCTACAATAACATTATGGGGGTCCATTCGCCCCCCTGGTAGCAAAAGTTTTCTGTAAGATATTGGCACATTTCCAGCCAAATCTGGTGTTATATCGAAATCCATAAGATAGTACATTTCTTTTTCCAGATCTTGCAGTATCTTTGGAAGATCTTCCAACAAATCCTTAATTTTAACATTTGCAAGCTCTATTTTATAGGGAATTGCTATAGGATCATCATACTTTTGTTTAATTTGGTCAATATCTTTCTTTATTATTTGTAACACACCCTCGCTTTGGGGGAATGGCAGTTTGGCCACAACACCATGTCGAGCTAAAGAGAACTTTTTAAATATTCCTCGTAAGTAGCTATTAAACGAGCCACATTTCCTTCTTAACTTTTAAATTTATTCCGAACATCCCCATCACAATCCGCAACATTGGTTATCTAACATTATGTTATCATAAAACGCATCCGTTATAGATGTTATTTAATTTTGGTTCGCCCTCGCAATAGTTTATATTACCTATGTCTGTAAGAAGGTTATTATTACGTAGATTTTCTAATAAAAACCACATACCAAATCTTTCGTTAGTAGGTTTAATAAATGGCTAACAGAGTACATTTCTTTTATACAAAAAGTAGCGGAAACATGTAAACAGGACAGATATATAGGCATATATGTGTTGTAAATATATATTGTATATAAACATAGGCGAGCGGCAAGTGTAACATGTAAGTGGACACCCACATGCAAATATGGAATACCCACAAATTCGACTAAATAAGTTTATAGTCTCAATATAATTAACATATTAACATTAGTACCCAAATTGTCGAAATTCTATTCTTAGTCCTTGTATTAGGTTTTGTACTATTAAACCCTACATCCTGTGCAGCAGAGTAATATATGCATTTAATATGCACATTCTACAAGACCCGTACATCTGTTGTATAAGCAGCAGAATAGACGTCTCATTGTGTTGTTGTAAAGTAAAACATAAATTGTGCTGGATACAACCGGCCAGATATTAGACAGGAAATGTGTTGGAAGTGTATTGCCAAAGACAAACACCACATAGTGCAGCATGTAATCAATCCATTACCATTAGCCAGTATTGGTACAACATCCGATATATTAGCCAAACCCACAATCAAACTTGGAAAACAAACAGCAAAAGATAAATATTATAGTAACAGAAATAGTAAGAGTATAAGGACATAGTAATATTTAAAGTTTATAAAACAACACAAATGCAGAGACACAATAACACACTCCAACACATTTGGACACACCCACAGATACTGGTTTACATCCATTTAACACAACTTTACACGTTCTGTCAACCGACACAAAAATTGTTTGTAAATTGTGTAAGAAATATATGTAATATAAACAAATTTAACACAATCATAACATTGTCCACAATGTTATGATTGTGTTAAATTTGTTTATATTACATATATTTCTTACACAATTTACAAACAATTTTTGTGTCGGTTGACAGAACGTGTAAAGTTGTGTTAAATGGATGTAAACCAGTATCTGTGGGTGTGTCCAAATGTGTTGGAGTGTGTTATTGTGTCTCTGCATTTGTGTTGTTTTATAAACTTTAAATATTACTATGTCCTTATACTCTTACTATTTCTGTTACTATAATATTTATCTTTTGCTGTTTGTTTTCCAAGTTTGATTGTGGGTTTGGCTAATATATCGGATGTTGTACCAATACTGGCTAATGGTAATGGATTGATTACATGCTGCACTATGTGGTGTTTGTCTTTGGCAATACACTTCCAACACATTTCCTGTCTAATATCTGGCCGGTTGTATCCAGCACAATTTATGTTTTACTTTACAACAACACAATGAGACGTCTATTCTGCTGCTTATACAACAGATGTACGGGTCTTGTAGAATGTGCATATTAAATGCATATATTACTCTGCTGCACAGGATGTAGGGTTTAATAGTACAAAACCTAATACAAGGACTAAGAATAGAATTTCGACAATTTGGGTACTAATGTTAATATGTTAATTATATTGAGACTATAAACTTATTTAGTCGAATTTGTGGGTATTCCATATTTGCATGTGGGTGTCCACTTACATGTTACACTTGCCGCTCGCCTATGTTTATATACAATATATATTTACAACACATATATGCCTATATATCTGTCCTGTTTACATGTTTCCGCTACTTTTTGTATAAAAGAAATGTACTCTGTTAGCCATTTATTAAACCTACTAACGAAAGATTTGGTATGTGGTTTTTATTAGAAAATCTACGTAATAATAACCTTCTTACAGACATAGGTAATATAAACTATTGCGAGGGCGAACCAAAATTAAATAACATCTATAACGGATGCGTTTTATGATAACATAATGTTAGATAACCAATGTTGCGGATTGTGATGGGGATGTTCGGAATAAATTTAAAAGTTAAGAAGGAAATGTGGCTCGTTTAATAGCTACTTACGAGGAATATTTAAAAAGTTCTCTTTAGCTCGACATGGTGTTGTGGCCAAACTGCCATTCCCCCAAAGCGAGGGTGTGTTACAAATAATAAAGAAAGATATTGACCAAATTAAACAAAAGTATGATGATCCTATAGCAATTCCCTATAAAATAGAGCTTGCAAATGTTAAAATTAAGGATTTGTTGGAAGATCTTCCAAAGATACTGCAAGATCTGGAAAAAGAAATGTACTATCTTATGGATTTCGATATAACACCAGATTTGGCTGGAAATGTGCCAATATCTTACAGAAAACTTTTGCTACCAGGGGGGGCGAATGGACCCCCATAATGTTATTGTAGATAATGTTAACGTGGTTTAATGTAAATAGCAGGGTAAAAATATATAATAAATTTATATGCCAGATTACAAGTCCTGGAGTAATTAAAAGTATAGGAAACCATATAATAAACTTTGTAAACTGTCCAGATGCGAGACTAAAAGAAACGTTCTCGTCTAAACTAGCTAGAGAGAATGGCAAGGTTAGAGGCAACAATCTATTGTGGAGGTTTTGGTAAAGGGTTTGTCTAATAGAAGACAACAAACGGTACTTTCAAAATGCTCCATTCTATGCTGTACCTCTGCGTGTGGGTGAAAGTTGCCAATCAATTACAAAACAGTTGTTGTTTAGTGTTTAACGATGCATGTTGGGGGAAGATAACTGGAGTACAACTAAAACTGCCAAAAGATAGTACACAAAGGGAAAAGTTAATAAAGTATGCTCTATCTGCATTTAGCTTTAACTGTTTACCAACTATGTAGAGGTAATAGAGGAGGATGCCGTATGTGTAAAGCATAAGTGTTACATCAAATCTGGGGGCACATCAAATACACCTTTCTCCATTATACCTCTTAGTGGAAAGTCCTAACCTTACTCCCTACGTTTTAAGAAGCCGGACCAATAAACTGTACCCATACACTATTAAAGAAATAGAGCCACTTTCCAAGCCTTTCTTAGAGAGGAAACTGGAATTAGAAGACATTGGAATATGTGGAAAATACTGTTGCAGAGGAATGTACAGTTGGCTAAAGAAGGGAAAGAGAGGATAAATTAAAAGATTACTTCCTGCGAGCATTATGTGTATGCGTTTGTAGTAAACAAGTTTGTGGGAGTGTTGGCAGAAAAGGATGGAGGGGTGTATACTATGTTAAAGGTGTCTGTAAAACTGTATTTATAGAGATAAATAAGAATAGGGAAGGCGTGTTGCCGTGCAGTGGTGATTTGGGCATTATTTATCTACCTACCAGCCACTTGCAAGCTTTAACGGAACCGCAACATTTTATGGCAATTCCAAAAATAGAAAGTTTCCGTAACAATGGACAAGAAGACATAGAGATATTAAAGGCAATGTTAAATTTAAAGAATGTAGTAGACTGGAGGATTTGGAATATGGTGCGCTATTAAACAAGTCCAACATAGGGGTAGAAAAAGATATATTGTTTGAAAATATTCGTAACCTTTATGTCTCCCTGGCTGGAAAGGGAGCTAGAATGTGGGAGGTTTGATTTTAACTACAAAATTAAGTTGGATAAAATAAAGACTACTCCAAACAAGCACAAAGAAAGATTAGTTGTTTTGGGTTTTAAAAATTTATTTTTTGTTATCGCATTGGCTTAAAACATATCCAAAATTTGTTCTGACCATAAATGTGGATATATATTACTTATCAGCTGGATGTATATAATAAGCTTGTATTTATTTTTTTTAATCCAACCGTAATAGTGAATTTGGAAATGGGGTATTTACTTATGCAATGGCCAGTAATATATTGCATCCAAAGTTTGGTTACGACAAAACAGCACTAAAGGGACAAAATATACGGTAAATTTAGATATAGGGGGATATAACAAGTCGAAAAGTAAATAAAGGAGTTATTGGTAGTAATTTACAAAATATAGTTTTGTAAAAACACAAATACCAATGTTAGTTTTTAGGTTGCGGCAAAACAAACAACAGTATTATAGGTGGAAATAATATTGTAATTTTAGATATAGTTGGGGGCTATAACATATCCAAAAATAAATCAGACAATAAATGCTTAGGACAATATCCAAAGTGTAGGCAAATCGGACAATAAACAGTCAGTTTTGGGATTACAGCAAAATAAACAAACAAAAAAGACAAATGGGTAGTGGAACGTGTGGTAGTGTGGTCTTGTTACCTATATAAGAGCTATAACATATCCATAAATAAAGAAGTTTGAAATTGTTAGTATATTTTTTAAATTTGACCATTATAGTTAATTTGTCAAATGTGGATGGTACATATACACTAGCCTAGAATAATGATATAAATTTTAAACAAATCAGACCATAAAGAAGTTGCCAATTGGCAGTATTTATCCAAATTTTTAAAAATTTAACCGCAATATTTGTAAAATGTGGATGGTGTATATACACTAGCCTACAACAATAACATATCCAAATTTTAAACAAATCGGACAGTAAATAAAGAAGTTGGCAATTGGCAGTATTTTTCAAAAATATTTTTTAATTTGACTGTAATAATGAATTTGGGAAATGTAGGTGTAATTTATTAAAACAATTGCCTACGACAATAACATATCCAAGTTTTAAACAAATGGGACAGTAAATAAAGAAGTTGGCAATTGGCAGTATTTTTCAAAAATATTTTTTAATTTGACCGTAATAGTGAATTTGGGATATGTAAGTGGAATTTATTAAAACACTTGCCTAGGTCAATAGCATATCCAAATTTTAAATAAATCAGACAGTAAATAAAGAAGTTGGCAATTGGCAGTATTTTTCAAAAATATTTTTTAATTTGACCGTAATAGTGAATTTGGGATATGTAAGTGAAATTGATTAAAACACTTGCCTAGGTCAATAGCATATCCAAATTTTAAATAAATCAGACAGTAAATAAAGAAGTTGGCAATTGGCAGTATTTTTCAAAAATATTTTTTAATTTGACCGTAATAGTGAATTTGGGATATGTAAGTGAAATTTATTAAAACACTTGCCTAGGACAATAACACATCCAAATTGCAGACAAATCGGACATTTAATAAAGAAGTTGGCAATTGGCAGTATTTTTCAAAAATAATTTTTAATTTGACCGTTATAGTGAATTTGGGATATGTAAGTGGAATTTATTAAACAACTTGCCTAGGACAATAACATATCCAAATTGAAGACAAATCAGACAGTTAATAAAGAAGGTGGCAATTGGCAGTATTTTTCAAAAAATATTTTTTAATTTGACCGTTATAGTGAATTTGGGAAATGTAAGTGAAATTTATTAAAACACTTGCCTAGGACAATAACATATCCAAATTGCAGACAAATCAGACAGTTAATAAAGAAGGTGGCAATTGTCAGTATTTTTCAAAAATATTTTTTAATTTGACTGTAATAGTGAATTTGGGATATGTACGTGGAATTTATTAAAACACTTGCCTAGGACAATAACACATCCAAATTGAAGACAAATCGAACAGTAAATAAAGAAGTTGGCAATTGGCAGTATTTTTCAAAAATATTTTTTAATTTGACCGTTATAGTGAATTTGGGAAATGTAAGTGGAATTTATTAAAACACTTGCCTAGGACAATAACATATCCAAATTGCAGACAAATCGGACAGTAAACACCAAAGATAGTTTTTTAGAATTTGAAAATTAATTTTTAAAAATATAGAGGAGGGATGGGGATGGGGACAATATATTTAAGGCAAGGGTATATTTAATATAGGCCTGCGGGCGGGAGCTCTATAGGCGGGAGCTGGCGTCGGCTCAAAAACGGCTCCCCATAAGAATAACATGGGGAAAAAGCGCCGATTCTGGGGTCTCTTTCTCCTTTACCCACTACTCACTTCCTCGTGGCTAAAGTAGTGTTGTGTTGACTAACATAACCTCCAGTAACCTGATTTTTTGCCCTGGTTCTTTTGTACAGTAAATTCACCTCAGCAACCTCAATTTCTATTATTGTTATTTTATGCAGTTTTGGTTGGAGCAGTTTTTGTATGTATTGATTAACATAACCTCACTTTTCCTAACCTCACATCCTTGTGTCAACAGTAGTGTTGTGTTTGTATGTGTTGAGTGACAGTAATCTAACTTTCTATTCTTGTTCTTGGTTAGAGTAGTGTTTGATACCTTCATTAGAGTTAACTTTCGGTAACCTGTAGTTCTGGTTTGACTTGCGTAGTTTGTGTGTTAGTGTTTTTCTGACTTGCGTAGTAATACAGAGGTACTGTGCTCTTTTGTAGATCCTCTGTACCTGTTCTTTTAGAGAACCTGATCGGTGACTTTAAAGTATCAGTTCCAAGTGTTACAGTTACATCATATATCTTGTTCATTTAATATCGATGAAGACTGCCACAAAGTAACAGTTCAAAAAGTAACCGTTCCAATAAAGTAACAGGTCCAACACTACCCACTCCCACTCCCACAGTTTTCAAGGTAACAGGTCCAAAAGTATCAGTTTCAGTAGATCAAACAGTGAAAAAGTAACAGGTCCACTCTCTATATATATCTCTTGCAACAAGCTCTAGTTCTTCAGTCTGATTTCAGTCGTGACGCTGATCAGACGTGTTTTGTGCTGCTCTTGCGTAAGTGTTCTCTTGCACAGATTATTATTGATTCTGCGTAATTCAGTAATATCCTTGTGAGTTTGACTCTGGTTGGGGTACTTGCTCTTTTAAGCGTTAACACAGTTTAGCTTGTTTTCAGTATTCAATTCTCTGTTGAAGGATGGATGTTTCTAAAAAGGACCCTCAAAACCCGGTACATTTAATTAGTAAAGATGAAACCTACGTTAATCACTTTAGACTTTACGGGACTAACACTGTTTTCAAATTCACTAAACCTCCCAAGGGTATCTCTGAGTTTGATTGGATTCGTAAAGGTTTTAATCAAATTGTAGAGACATCCAAAGCCAACGTTGCACCCACTGATTATCTAGGGTTTAAATTACAGTCTATAAATTTAAAAAGTGCTGAACCGGGATACGTATCGTTGAGACCGGTCTCTGAAGTTAGCGGTGATGTTCTCTGGGATATTTTCGGGGGCATAATTCAAAGCAATGCGCAATCTATAACCTCTAGTGACACGTTTAGAGTTGATGTTACGAGGATTAACGTCCCCGTAGGTAAAGGAAGGGCAAGACCCGACTTTTACAATACCTTTGATGAAGAATCTAAAGCGAGACGGGGAATTGTAGTAATTAATAATAAAGACAATTTATGTTTGGCTAGAGCGTTGGTAGTAGGCAAAGCGTATGCGAAAAATGATCCTCAGATCTACGCTATTCGAAAAGACAAGGGTAAAAGACAAACTTTCAGAGCTAATAAGCTCATAGCAAAAGCCCGTGTAGAAATGCCCGAGGAGGGTGCAGGAATCCCTGAGCTTGAAAAATTCCAGTCCCATCTTAAAAAATACAAAATTACCGTCTACAACTACGACAAAAAAGGCCGGGATGTTTACTTTGAAGGAGGTAATGAAGACGCTAAATTAAAAATTAACCTTCTTTTTCACAACGGTCATTATAATGTAATTACAAACTTAACTGCTGCGTTTGTTTGCAATTTCTTTTGTGAAGCCTGTCATATCCCCTACAGCAACAGACATGAGCATCGGTGCTCTAACAGATGCTCGTCCTGTCATACCATCTCCCCGCCCTGTAAACTAGAACACGGTGGCATCACATGCCGTTTTTGCAACCGCTCCTTCAAAAATGAGCGGTGTTTAGTAGCTCATCAAGGGCAAATTTGTAAAACTGTAAAACTCTGCCGTGACTGTAAGAAAATGATTTATCCAAAAAGACGTAAGACAGCTCATGTATGCGGAGAAGTTTACTGTAAACCCTGCGAAGCGTTCAAAGACCCGGCACATCAGTGTTTCATGAGGGTAGATAGGAGAACACCGAAGGCCCGTGATTTTTTGTTTATTTTCTTTGACTTGGAAACAAGGCAGGATGAGTCTCTCCCCTCTGACCCTGATAAAAAAGTTCATAAAGTAAACTTGTGTGTATCACAACAGTACTGCTTTAAATGTATTAATGGGGGTGAGTGTGAAACTTGCTCGGAACGGCAAAGGGTATTTGAAAAAGAACCGGTAAAACACTTCATGGACTATATCATGGGAATTCGAAAAAAATTTAAAGATGTCTGTGTAATTGCCCACAACGGGCAGAGTTTTGACTTCCAATTCATACTACAGTATATTATGGAAGAAACTAAATTTACACCAAAAATAACTCCTCGGGGAACTAAAGCTATTTTGATTGAAGTAGCCAACGTAAGGTTTGTGGACTCACTGAGCTATTTCCCCATGGCTCTCGCTGCGCTCCCTAACGCCTTTGACCTGCCTCCCGAGAAAAAGAAGGGCTACTTTCCCCATCTCTTCAACACTCTAGCGAACCAAGATTATGTAGGCCCTATGCCCGACAAAAAATACTACTGTCCGGAATCAATGTTTGAGAAACCACACAAGGCCTTTGAAGAATGGTATGACGAACGAGTCGCTGAAGACTACGTGTTTGATTTTAAGAAGGAAATCTTGGAGTACTGTATTTCAGACGTGGAGATTTTAGCTCAGGCATGTATTAAATTTAGAGCCTTACTTCTTCAAGAGTGTAACGTAGATCCTTTTCTCGAGGCTATAACAATCGCCAGTGCATGTAACTTGGCCTTCCGCCGTAACTTCTTAAAAGAAAATACTATTGGACTAATACCAAAATCAGGGTACCGACTTGCAGACAATCAGTCAGCTGTTGCTTTACAGTGGTTAACATGGGAGGAGGAGAAACGTGGAGTAAAGATTCAACATGCGGGCCGGGGCAGAGAAGCTAAAATTAATGGACTAAAAGTAGATGGGTTTGACGGGGAACGAATTTACGAGTTTCACGGGTGTTATTGGCACGGGTGTTCAAAATGTTATCAATATAGCAGAGAAGAACCTCTGCCGGAGGATCCCTCAGACAGTTTGCATCTCCGTTACGAGAGAACAAAATCCAAAATGGCAAAATTTAACGACTATGATGTTGTGGAGATGTGGGAGTGTGAATTTAGAGCTTTGAAAAAGGACAAAAAACTAAATCACTTGAACCAACTGTCCATTCTAAACACACTTCCGCTTAATCCTAGGGATTCCTTCTTTGGAGGCAGAACGGGTAATACTAAAACGTATTGTAAATGTGAAGAGGGAGAATCAATCCAATACGTTGATGTTTGCTCCCTTTATCCGTTTGTGAATAAATATTGTAAGTATCCCGTTGGTCATCCTACTGTTTACGTTGGAAATGAGTGCCGAGAGAGAGGCCTTGAAGTAGAGGGCTTGTTGAAATGCAAAATTCTACCTCCTTACAACTTGTATCATCCCGTACTCCCCGCTAAAATGAATAATAAATTGATGTTTGTTTTGTGTAGAACCTGCGGTGAGACTTTAAACCAAAGGGAATGTTTTCATGATAGTGAGGAAAGGGCAATGGTAGGTACATGGACCATGGATGAAAATAGAAAAGCTGTAGAAAAAGGCTATGTGATCTTGGACATGTACGAGTTGTGGGAGTACGAGGTAGCCACATACGAGAAAGATGGACTTTTTACCGATTTTATTAATAAATTCTTGAAAGTAAAGCAGGAAGCCTCAGGGTATCCCGCATGGTGTAATACCGAAGAGGACAAAGACAAGAATGTTTCTGATTTCTTTGAGCGTGAGGGTATTCAAATGGAGAAAGACAAAATTGCTAAAAATGGAGGACTCAGGTCAGTAGCTAAATTAATGTTAAATTCATTCTGGGGCAAGTTTGGTCAACGGGAAAACATGACAAAAACTGAAATCGTGAGGGACTCTAAAGAATTATTCAATTCGTTAACTCAACCAGGAAAGGAAGTAAAGTTTGTTGAAGTAATTAACCAAGAGGTTTTATTAGTTAATTGGCAGAATGTTAATGATGCCGGTGAGGCTCTAAAGACTGTAAATGTTGTAATTGCGGCCTACACCACTGCTCATGCCAGGCTTAAACTGTATGAACACTTAGATGCCCTTGGAGGTCAAGTCCTTTACTATGACACGGACTCGTGTATTTATCTATACAGGGGAGGATTGTACAGGGTCCCTACGGGAGATTACCTCGGGGAAATGACGGACGAATTGGCGAGTGAGTTCGGGCCCGGCTCTTATATCTTAGAGTTTGTTTCTGGGGGACCAAAGACCTACGCATACCTTGTCTGGTCAACCAAAAAGCAAAAGCTAGAAACTGTATGTAAAATCAAGGGCCTCACCCTTAACATGAAGACTTCCGAAACATTAAATTTTGAACAGTTAAAAAAGATGGTCCTTAGTGAAGCTGCTGAAATTTTAGAAATTGAAGAAAACAGAATCAGGAGAACAAAGAGACGAGAAGTCGTTAGAGTAAGTGAAATTAAAAAGTTTAAAATTACAGGGCCCAAGAGAAGATTTAATGATGATCACGACACCCTGCCTTTCGGCTTTAAAAAACAAAGAGTTGCTTAATGGAGCTGTCACTCACACGGGTACTGAGCGTATATACCTCTAAACATCAGCTCTATTAACTCATTCTGTTCTGAGACGTGGTAGTGAACGGACGTGTCTGTGTCTGTTACTGTTTTATCTTGTTTGTCTCTTCTTGTAGAATGTCTGCTGAAAATAATACACTCCCTATTCAAGGGGTGTTTTTGAAGTTTATATCTAAAAGGAAGTTAAATGAAAATTCAAAGTTTCGCATTAAATCCTCAGAGTATGAGTTCTTTCTTACTGGGCCAATAAACGTATCGGAATGGCCTTTAGTGTTTTCGGAGTACATAGTAGATAAAATAACGGAGAACTCCTCATCAAACACCTACATTGGAGTATCAGTAAAGTACGGTGATATCTCAGGAAATATACCATTCTTTCCTTTAGGGAATCTAACACCAACAGTCTTTGATGATCACTTTGAAAACATATTTTGTAACGTTAAGAAACTATCTGGTGTTTTACGTCTTGAAGTAACACTTGTCTCAATTCCATGTTGCTACCTTCGATAAAGGTAGCACCTTTCCTTACGGAGCAATGTTACTCCTGTATATACCAAATGTCACTAGTACAGTTCATCATTCTGCTTCAAGTCGTGATACTGATCAGGCGTGTTTTGTGCTGCTCTTGCCTGTACTATTGAGTAAATTGTGACATGGCTGCCAAGTTCTATACATTCAATAACAAACCAGTATTGGTTCTGTTTGATAGTGAAGGAAAGCCGTGGTTTAAAGCTAGAGACGTAGCTACTGCTCTAAAGCATGTTAATGGCTGGAGTGCAGTTCGGAAACATGTAGATAGCAGTGATAAATTAACTGTTGGAAGTTTTTCCGACGCCCAAAAACAGGGCGTTGGGCCGATTGAGAAAACAACGGTTTTTAGAAATGAAGCCGGATTATGTTCTTTGATGTTAAAGTCAAGTACTCCTGAAGCAAGACTATTAGTAAGAAGTCTGTTACCGGAGAAGTTTTACCTTACTTACACAAATATGAAAGATGAAAGTTCACTTTAAATGTAGTTTTTCTTTAAAATCACAAGTTCCCACTGTATGTGTGTGTGTGTGTGTGTGTGTGTGTGTGTGTGTGAATGAAGGTCACTGGCGTGGGTGACGAAAAGCCCCGTAAACCTGAATGAAGGTCACTGGCGTGGGTGACGAAAAGCCCCGTAAACCTGAATGAAGGTCACTGGCGTGGGTGACGAAAAGCCCCGTAAACCTGAATGTGTGATGAAGGGTTTAGTAGATTGAGGCGCCGGGCTAACACCCCGGCTACTCCTTCGAACAACCCGGTGTGAATGAAGGACTTTGTACATTGAGGAGCCTGGCCAACACCCTGGCTACTCATTGGAACAGTCCGTACGGTGGGACTTGTAAAAAAGTATAAAAAGTAAAATAAAAAAATAAACGGAGGAGACAACTATTTTGTTTTTGGAAGGTCTCCACGAGTCATGGCGGTGGAGGGGCCATGACTTTACTAAAAATTCTCTGTTTATCTTAGTAAATGTAGAGTTTAAAGGTGTTAAAATGAACGGACTTTGTCTAAGTAAATGACCGCCTTCCTCATACACAATGAACGGATTGACAGAGAATACAAAAAAATATAAAAAGGAGGTAGCATTTTTGTTATGGAGTGGCTACCACAGTGAGAGGCGATGGTCGGGGCCTCTCACCCCAGAGGTTAGGCCTCCAGGGGAAGCTCTGGGTAACCAAAAAGAACGCGCCGACGCTCCTACGGCCTAGCCTAAAGGCTTACCGTGGTGTGGAAACGCGAGCGTTCAAAATTATTTCATTGAGGTTAGCTTTCTTGCCTATCCATTTCTGCTAGTGTTCTGCTAGTATTCTCTCCTTTAAGTTACTGTTAGTAGAGGTTTTCCAAAATAATCCTGCTACCATAAGTATAAAGTTCCAAATATTCCTCAACGTAGAGTTTTTAAAGCAACTAATTACACCAAAAAGTCACATCTGAACTCTAAAATGTGTAATCTCTGTACCTTTTAACTTTACAAAATACCCTACTGTCTCTTTTTACACATTAGTTTTAATTGATAATCAGCGGACCCTGCGTGTAGATAGGTCCATCCCATAGACCATCTACACGTGTAATTTTATCAAGGGGTACGGGGTAATGTAAGACCAAATTAATAGGAGAAATCTAACCCCGCCATTACGGTGGGGTTTGAAAGTAATACCATTACCACACCATATCCTACCCTGCCACTCCTCCCAATACCATATTCTACCATACTATAACTCCCAATACCCTTTCATACCATGCCATACAATACAAAACCATACCATACCCTACCCTACCATACCTCACCAAAGCCATAACATCCTATACCAAAGCCACAATACCAATACCCCCACCAAAGGCACCATATCCTAACACCCCACCCAAATACCATACAATAACATGACATACCATACCCTACCCTACTATACCTCCCAATACCATATTCTACCCTACCATACCTCCCAATACCCTACCATGTCATACCATACCATACAATATCAACACCCTACCATACCTCCCAACACCCACACCATACCAAACCATCAAATCCCATACCATACCATTACCCTACCATACCCTACCCTACCATTCCTCCCAATACCATATTCTACCCCACCATACCTCCCAATACCCTATCATGCTATACCATACAATACAATATCAACACCATACCATACCCTACCATACCACACCAAAACCATAACATCCTATACCAAAGTCACAATACCAATACCCCCACCACCCTATCCTAACATCTTACCCAAATACCATACAATAACATGACATACCATACAATAACATGACATACCATATTCTACCCTACCATACCTCCCAATACCCTACCATGTCATACCATACCATACAATATCAACACCATACCATACAATACAATACCACACCATACCAAACCATCAAATCCCATACCATACCATAGTAATGTTATAAAAAGGGTACGGGAATTGCTCACCCTTGCTGGTTTTCATACTTTCGTTGGGGTACAAAATGTAACCAAAATACCTTCAGTTTATTTTATTAAAAGAGAGTTCCAAGTCCAGACCCATGGAGTGAGGGTATAGTTTTCTTGCCTAGCTATTTCTGCCAGCCTCTTCTCTCCTTTAAGTTACTGTTAATAGTACTTTGAGATTTCTAAACAATTAAATGCATAGAAAGTTTCCCAAAGTAATTCTTTAGTAACACTTAATTTACAGGCATACACAACAGCTACAATTATCCACTCATGAAGCTAAAATCCAGCTAATTCCCCCAATGCCTCAAGACAATGTCCCTAAATAACAGCTAAAACCCAGATAAAGCTTGATGCTCCTAAATAACAGGTAAAAGTCAACATACTTTATTAACAATTACTTTTCTTCATAACAGCTAAAAAATAGCCAGAGAGTCATTTTAGCGAAAGGGGGGTGTATTGACCCCCTTCAGTACATTCACGTTAAACAGTCAGTCAAAGTATAATTTATTTTGTGTTGGTTTGCCACTAATTTTCTTTGTATGTAAGTTTGTTTCAATTACATATATTTTACAGTAGTATGATTTAAGAGTAGCTGAGATCTTGGATGATGTAGAGAAAACAGTGCTAGAAGGTCGGGGTAAGGCACTGACCCCCTTTAAACTATCAATCAAACACAGTTTACACCAATAAACCAGGCCTTTACTATATTTAACATAAAAACATAAGCTAAAACTTTCAAACACCCTGAAAAAACTAGAATGACAGAGCTTGTAGTCTGTCCAGTTTTTGTAATGTTTCTTCTTTACAGAGTTTAAATTGTAGTGTGGGTTAATAAGTACCAACAAATCTCAAGATATTACATTTTAAAGTATAGCAGCTGTCTTGATACTTACCCACAGTACAGGGTTTAGGTTTTGGTAAGATGTAGTGGAGGTTAACAGGTACGTACATTACAAGTTTCATGTAAATCGGCCCTTCCGTTCTCAATAAATTACATTTCAAAGTATAGCTCCTGCAATTGTTTTGATGCTTACCTGCAGTACAGAGTTTAGGTTTTGGTAAGATGTAGCGGAAGTTAACAAGTACATACATACCAAGTTTCATGAGAATCAGTCAAGCCATTCTCAAAATATTACGTTTTAAAGTTTTACACCCTCCATCATCCCTTAAACAACCTTTTCCTACCCTCCAACAATATTTAAAGTTAGAGGAGGTTAACAAGTACCTGCATACCAAGTTTCATTAAAATAAGCCCAATGGTTCTTAAGATATTGATTTTTAAAGTATGGCTCCTTCAATTATTTTGATACTTACCCGCAGTACAGGGTTTAGGTTTTTGTAAGATGTAGCGGAGGTTAACAGGTACCCACATACCAAATTTAATTCATATCGACTGAGCCGTTCTCGAGATATTTAATTTTGAAATTCTGCCCCTTCAATTTTTTGGATGCAACCCGCAACATTTTGTTTAATATTTTTCATTTGGGTAGCTGTCCCTCGCGCGCGCCTACACTACGTAGTAGGCGAAATCTGTTATCAGAATCGCTCTAGGACTTACCGTTTTCGAGATATTAGCGATTTTAGGATAATCAGACTCAAAAAAGAGAAGAAGAAGAAGGAAAAAGAGAGAAGCAGTGGCACGGAGTGGTGAGGGGGAGAGGGGAAGGTGAGGGGAGTAACATAGCATGCAGAAGGAGAAGAAATAAATCAGAGGATGGCTGAGGGGGAGTGGGGAGGGGGAAGGTGAGGGGAGAGAGGAAGAAGAACACGCAAGTGCTAACAGAAGTGATCAGTAGGAGACGTGATCTCTCCCCTCACCTTGCCAGTGTCAAACACAAAACACAAATGCCAGTGTCATTCTGTTAAGTTTTTAAAATATTGTGGTACTCGGCAATGTCTTGGTTACATCCGTTACTCTCTTGCGTTGATAATACAATCAGAAGACAATATAATACTGCGGCATGTACTGGAATTAGTTTACTATGATTAAATCTATCAATAACTGCTTTGTATATGTATTTAAAACAACTGAAATAGATTTAATTCGCTCATAAAAAATATACACCGCTTTGTAAATATTCAAATAAATAAAAAAAATCATAACATATTTAAAATACAAAATTATTAACAGATACTCAAGGAATAAAGTGGTTGGGATAAAAAGTATTTCTAAATTATATTATCCTTCTAAAGTATCAATGATGTTAGTTAAAACCTTTACATAATGCATTTTTTTTTAATTAGGACCCCTTAAATTAGTAATAGTAAATATATCTTATTTGTGAGATGGATTAAAAAAAAATCTTTAACGATAGAACGTTTTTACTGTGGTTGTACAAGAGAGACGCCACTTGTTTGGGATACAGCGACAGTCCATTTAGCTCTTGAGATGTGCAAAGCAGGGCCACCAGTCCTGGTGTGGGCGAACCGCATCAAGACGAGTAGAATATATTTAATATATTATGTGTTTCGAAGGAACTTACGTGGTGTACACAGTAAATCGATTCCTCCTGGTGTGAGCGAACCGCATCAAGACGAGTAGAATATATTTAATATATTATGTGTTTCGAAGGAACTTACGTGGTGTACACAGTAAATCGATTCCTCCTGGTGTTGGCGAACCGCATCAAGACGAGTAGAATATATTTAATATATTATGTGTTTCGAAGGAACTTACGTGGTGTACACAGTAAATCGATTCCTCCTGGTGTGGGCGAACCGCATCAAGACGAGTAGAATATATTTAATATATTATGTGTTTCGAAGGAACTTACGTGGTGTACACAGTAAATCGATTCCTCCTGGTGTTGGCGAACCGCATCAAGACGAGTAGAATATATTTAATATATTATGTGTTTCGAAGGAACTTACGTGGTGTACACAGTAAATCGATTCCTCCTGGTGTGGGCGAACCGCATCAAGACGAGTAGAATATATTTAATATATTATGTGTTTCGAAGGAACTTACGTGGTGTACCCAGTAAATCGATTCCTCCTGGTGTTGGCGAACCGCATCAAGACGAGTAGAATATATTTAATATATTATGTGTTTCGTAGGAACTTACGTGGTGTACCCAGTAAATCGATTCCTCCTGGTGTTGGCGAACCGCATCAAGACGAGTAGAATATATTTAATATATTATGTGTTTCGAAGGAACTTACGTGGTGTACCCAGTAAATCGATTCCTCCTGGTGTTGGTGAACCGCATCAAGACGAGTAGAATATATTTAATATATTATGTGTTTCGAAGGAACTTACGTGGTGTACACAGTAAATCGATTCCTCCTGGTGTGGGCGAACCGCATCAAGACGAGTAGAATATATTTAATATATTATGTGTTTCGAAGGAACTTACGTGGTTTACCCAGTAAATCGATTCCTCCTGGTGTGGGCGAACCGCATCAAGACGAGTAGAATATATTTAATATATTATGTGTTTCGAAGGAACATACGTGGTGTACACAGTAAATCGATTCCTCCTGGTGTTGGCGAACCGCATCAAGACGAGTAGAATATATTTAATATATTATGTGTTTCGAAGGAACTTACGTGATGTACACAGTAAATCGATTCCTCCTGGTGTGGGCGAACCGCATCAAGACGAGTAGAATATATTTAATATATTATGTGTTTCGAAGGAACTTACGTGGTGTACCCAGTAAATCGATTCCTCCTGGTGTTGGCGAACCGCATCAAGACGAGTAGAATATATTTAATATATTATGTGTTTCGAAGGAACTTACGTGGTGTACACAGTAAATCGATTCCTCCTGGTGTGGGCGAACCGCATCAAGGCTAGTAGAATATATTTAATATGTTATGTGTTTCGAAGGAACTTACGTGGTGTACACAGTAAATCGATTCCTCCTGGTGTGGGCGAACCGCATCAAGACGAGTAGAATATATTTAATATATTATGTGTTTCGAAGGAACTTACGTGGTGTACACAGTAAATCGATTCCTCCTGGTGTTGGAGAACCGCATCAAGACGAGTAGAATATATTTAATATATTATGTGTTTCGAAGGATCTTACGTGGTGTACACAGTAAATCGATTCCTCCTGGTGTGGGCGAACCGCATCAAGACGAGTAGAATATATTTAATATATTATGTGTTTCGAAGGAACTTACGTGGTGTACACAGTAAATCGATTCCTCCTGGTGTGGGCGAACCGCATCAAGACGAGTAGAATATATTTAATATATTATGTGTTTTGAAGGAACTTACGTGGTGTACACAGTAAATCGATTCCTCCTGGTGTTGGCGAACCGCATCATGGCGAGTAGAATATATTTAATATATTATGTGTTTCGAAGGAACTTTCGTGGTGAACACAGTAAATCGATTCCTCCTGTTGTGGGCGAACCGCATCAAGACGAGTAGAATATATTTAATATATTATGTGTTTCGAAGGAACTTACGTGGTGTACACAGTAAATTGATTCCTCCTGTTGTGGGCGAACCGCATCAATACGAGTAGAATATATTTAATATATTATGTGTTTCGAAGGAACTTACGTGGTGTACCCAGTAAATCGATTCCTCCTGGTGTGGGCGAACCGCATCAAGACGAGTAGAATATATTTAATATATTATGTGTTTCGAAGGAACTTTCGTGGTGTACACAGTAAATCGATTCCTCCTGGTGTTGGCGAACCGCATCATGGCGAGTAGAATATATTTAATATATTATGTGTTTCGAAGGAACTTTCGTGGTGAACACAGTAAATCGATTCCTCCTGTTGTGGGCGAACCGCATCAAGACGAGTAGAATATATTTAATATATTATGTGTTTCGAAGGAACTTACGTGGTGTACCCAGTAAATCGATTCCTCCTGGTGTGGGCGAACCGCATCTAGACGAGTAGAATATATTTAATATATTATGTGTTTCGAAGGAACTTACGTGGTGTACCCAGTAAATCGATTCCTCCTGGTGTGGGCGAACCGCATCAAGACGAGTAGAATATATTTAATATATTATGTGTTTCGAAGGAACTTTCGTGGTGAACACAGTAAATCGATTCCTCCTGGTGTTGGCGAACCGCATCAAGACGAGTAGAATATGTTTAATATATTATGTGTTTCGAAGGAACTTACGTGGTGTACCCAGTAAATCGATTCCTCCTGGTGTGGGCGAACCGCATCAAGACGAGTAGAATATATTTAATATATCATGTGTTTCGAAGGAACTTACGTGGTGTACACAGTAAATCGATTCCTCCTGGTGTTGGCGAACCGCATCAAGACGAGTAGAATATATTTAATATATTATGTGTTTCGAAGGAACTTACGTGGTGTACCCAGTAAATCGATTCCTCCTGGTGTGGGCGAACCGCATCAAGACGAGTAGAATATATTTAATATATTATGTGTTTCGAAGGAACTTACGTGGTGTACACAGTAAATCGATTCCTTTTCTAAACAGGACTCGATTTTAAATTAGCATTATACACATAAACTCTCATTTATTTAAAATCAGAAATAGTTCTAACTAGTTAAAGATATTAATCGTTACAATAAATATAAACTCTGCACACTAGGCCGCTGCTACTTACAAATCTTTTATCTGTACTTCCACATATTTTATTATCTAAATATGAATTTGTAAATATTGGATAGTTAAAATTAAAACTACATTTATTTGCAACCGAGTAGTGTGCATTTGAGGCTGCTGGGGCGGAAGTGACGTCATCCGGTCACGTGACCGGATGCGCTGAGTCATTAAATACGTCATCTGAGCCTCAGCCAGTGACGTAGGCGGTATTGTGACGTAATGAGGGAAAGTTTAAAGGTCAAGGTCACTGGGAGGTAATTTTAAAAAAGTACTACCTCGCACGCGTAAAATCCGATTGTGATTCGATAGTTTTAATTCGATAAAAATATCGAATGAAAACAATCGAATGAAGCAATCGAATGATACGAGTGCGAGGTAGTACTATTTCATTTATTACTTTAATGTTTACATTCCTTTTTATTTACAATAAGTTATGTTTCCAATAATTTATGTTTACAATAGTTCCCCGTTGTTCGTCGTTATCGATGTTATTGATCCGGACGAGTTGCGGCCATCACTTCGCTTTCTGATGAAAGACGGTAGATACTTCGATTCCTGCGCAAAGTCCATGTTGTTTTTTGATGCGTAAGGTTCCAAAGATAAATCGTAGCCGGACGCAATTAGAAGTCTTAACTCTTCATTAAAAACCTCGAGGTCTTGGAAAGTCGCCAGATGAATAGAGTCATAATGAATACACCTAATTTTGATGGACATTTCAACAGAGAGCTCGATGTACACTGGTCAAGAGCCGGAGGTGTACTGACTATTCGCTAGCTAGCGTTTTGGTATCAAACAAAATGGTGGGGGTAAAATTGTGGTGGGGCGGAGCAGATGGCGGACGGCAGATGGCAGGCGGCAGGTGGCAGCTGGTGCGAGGCAGATGGTTGCTACTACATCCACCATCATTAGTCAAACCCTATTAGGGATGGCATTATTGCTTCTGCATCAGAAGATATTGTGCTAGAAACTTCATGTACTTGTATTTCATCATTTGTATTGTCAGCTTGCTCAATATTAAAAGAAGAACATGTGGAAGAAACAGTAGTGCCTTGTATTTGCGAATCCATGTGAACTATGCAAGAGCCGCAGCTATACTGAAGTGATACAAGCATGTAGGATAGGCACTCGCCTTTACCCCCCACCACACCAGTTTCCCCCACCAAGTTTCCACATCGCACAATAACTACGGGACATGCATTAGTTAGGGTCTAGCTCTGACTCTGTGAGGATCGGAGCTCCGTAACTGAAAACATTAACAATTCTTGCTCGACACTGTTTTTGCGCAATCATAACAGTCACTGTGATCTAATTTATTGCATGTACTCATATGATGCATCTTGCGTAGCAGACAACTTGCTAAGAATGTTTCAGCCTGGAGTATTCTACGGCGAAATCGCTCACAATCCACTAACAGCGTAGACCTTCTATCTTCACAGTCGGAGAAGTAGAAGGTGGTGGCAGGCGGACTGTTGAAGGACACCTTCGTCATATTTCTGTAAAACTGTGACATCTTTAGAATAACACAAACTCTATAGGTAGATGTTAATCCTGCAAGAGCTGAAAGTATAATGATATAGCGCTAGCGTGTATGATACCCACCCGACCTACCCGCACCACAACGTTACCTCGGTATACTGTAAACTATAAATAACTTGTCGTAGTTTAATCCATAAACAAAGTATTTATTTATGTCAGGCCTTGAAAGTATTGTTTTCGCGCTATTTCTTCCCTACTTTCAGTCGGATCTGAATTCTATTCGCACCATCTTGTTCGTCTAATTAACCCGCGTAATTTGAGTACCCACTCGCTATACTTTAACCCAATAATAAAGAAGTTATTAGTATGTAACCTTGAAAACATTGTTTTTTTCGCTATGTCTGCTATACCGTTGATCGGATCTGAATTCTGCTTGCACCATCTTGTTTGTCTGATCAATTCGCGTAATTTGAGTACCCACATGACATACTTTGGACAAACTTTGTACTTTTTTCGCTTCTGCTGCTATACCCTTGGGTGGATCAAAATTCTGTTTGCACCTCCTTGTTCGTCTGATCAATTCGCGTAATTTGAGTACCCACATGACATACTTTGGAAAAACTTTGTACCCCCCCCCCAACATGGGTCATGTTCAAGGTCAAGGTCAAGTTCAAGGACCTTGGGACTTAGAAATTTTCACAAAGTGGACTGTACTCAAACCGGAGACTAACAAATTCTCCTGCCTATGTACAGGCCAAGTCCCTAACTTGAAATGCTTAGGGTGGTCCTGAAAAGGACCGTTTGTGGAGGGAGGGTGGGATGGTAAGGGATTTTACTTTACAGTCCACTTCACTCTACTCTCTTCTTTAACCAAGGACAAGGTCTGCTTGTATGACACTTCTGGTGGTGCCGGAATTGATCGTGGCAATTCCACCTCAAAGAGAACTTCACCGGCAGTTAAGTAGTAGGTGCTTCCGTTCTTCAGCACCGCTCTGTACGGGAAGTTTCTTCTCAAATGTCTGAATTTTGTTTTGGTAACTTCAATGGGAGATACCAATTCGTCTTCCGTCAAGGTCTTCATCTTCTGCAACACGTGCAGATGATCCCGTGTGGCAGAGTGTCGTTCCGTTGTTGATGAAGAAGTCGAACCAGAAGAACCTTGTTTGTAGTAAAGAGGGTGGTTTTTAAAATCCCTCTTTAGCCTCATTCTGAGGGAAGAAGGTTGTTTAAATCCGCTTGTCTTTGGAGCCGTCTTCTTCAAGGATTCCTTAATCCTTTTCAGCTTCTCGTTGGTTATCGGCGAAGTCATTTTGTAAGAAGAGAGGGAGCGAGAGCTGTGAAGTGTACCAGTCAATGGTTGAAGCTGGAATGAGGTACCAGACGGAGCAAAGCGGGTCGTCAAGTGTAACCGTGACATTTCCATATACAGGTAGAAAGCTAAAGACCGGTCTACATCCTGTTCCCCTTCCACCGTGACGACACCCCCCCCTGACGTCACGGGGAGGAGCCCCCCCCCTTGACGTAACCACCCCCCCCCCGCGATTTGGGTCATGTTCAAGGTCACACCCCCCCCCCTTCGACCTCCCCCCTTCCGCTTCGGTGACGTCACTTTGCCTTTATAAGCGGGAGCAGTCCGCAGTCTCGTCGCAGTAGCTTGCCGCCCGTTGTTTGGATATACGTCCCAGTGGGTTGCACTCTGCTGCAGCGTAGGTCTGTTAAGTGTGCGTTGGGCCCGACGCGCAATTAAGAGATCCGCGCCCTTGCATGTTTAGTTAGTTTGTTTATGCATGTTAGATAACGCTTGTAGTTTGCTGCTAGGTAATGTAGTTAGTCTAACATATATGTTAGTGTGTGGTATTGGTTTGAAGTGTTTTATTTACTAATAACATATGTACTCCCGGCCCTACAGGTCCCTCAACAACCTTGGTCAAAACTTGGGTTCGCAGCAGCCTGACGCCGGGTGTTTGGGTCTACGTCCCACCGGGTTTCAGTGATACTGTTGACCTTTGCAAAACCGACCTCGGCTGTTTTTGTAAAAGTAACGTTAACTGATTAATTTGTTTCTTTTACATAGTTGCTGGTAAAGTCTTTATTTTCAAAGTAATGTATCTTGTTTCTCATCCTTTTCCTAAACCCCTGACAATAAGGTTCGGCCCTGAAAACCGGCCTTGTCAATAAGATCAATACGGCCATGCAAACCGGTTGACACCACCTATCTCACCCATGAGAAACGTTTGTGAAATATAAAATCAGTCTCTTGTTTAAAATCAGTCTCTTGTTTGTTGTCTTTTGTCCCCTTCCCTAATACAGAGCGGGGAATAGAGCAGTATGTTATGCTCTATTCCCCGCTTTGGCATTATGTCAGATGACCTTGACCTACTGACGGGACTTAGAAAAACCGTCGTTTGATCAAATATTGGAAGAAATGTGGACTTAGAGATATTTCATGCGGACAAGGTTGACACAAAAATGTTGTATTAAAAATAAAAACTGGAGGGGGAAATGTTTTATATACTGCAACAGCGTGGTAAAAATCATCATATCGCTATGGAAGCTGTAGGTGTAAACACTTGGCTTGTTCCTTCCGAGCTTGCTATTTCAGAAGCCTTTCTGTCCATCCTTACTTATGAGTTCCGAGGCATTAAATTAAAAGTAAAGATAGAGCTGAGACCGTTGCATAGAAATGAAATGCATTGTATTTTGGTGGAATGGGAATCGCCCTCCGGCATTAATCTTTTCCATTTTATCAAAAGATCGTGCAAGGAGTTTTATGTAAAACGGATAATAGTCTCCCTTGTTTAAACGTAGTACAGCTTGCTTCCAAAGTAAAATGGCAAAGGTAACACCTTTGCTATTTTACAAAATATTTTAACGTGTCCTTGACCCAGTTACCGGACTTGGAGCAAATCAGAGTATGCGATACAGTGTTGGAACAAACTACTGTCGAAGTCCTTGCCCCCCCCTCCTCCCCCCCCATGATATATTCCTATAAAAGCGGGAGCAGCCCGCAGAGGGTTCGCAGTCGCAGGCCGACAGCCTAGCTAGCTGTTTGCCCGCGCTGTCCGCAATAGTATCTCTAGTATAGAGTTGGTACCACTGTATATTAGAGATGCTACCTTAGCTTAAGGCATGTCTGTTTATTATTAAGCATGTTAGAATAACGCTTGTAGTTTGCTGCTAGTAAATGTAGTTAGTTTAACTGTAGTTAGTTTGGTGTTGGTTTTAAAGTGTCTTTGAAGTGTTTTTATTTACTAATGAAATATGTACTTTTCTTTCACGCTTTAAAACTGATCTTGGTCAAAACTTTGGTTCACAGTTGCCTGGCGCCCGTTACTGACCAACGTACGACTGGGTTTCAGGATGTTGTAGACCTTTGTAAAACCGACCTTGGTTGGTATGTCCTTTTCTTACACGCTATAACTAACCTTGGTCAAAACTTTGGTTCACAGTTGCCTGGCGCCCGTTACTGACCAACGTCCGACTGGGTTTCAGGATGCTGTTGACCTTTGTAAAACCGACCTTGGTTGGTCTTTGTAAAATTAACTTTAACTGATCAGTATGTTTCTCATCCTTTTCCTAACCCCTTACAAAAAGGTATGGCACGAAAACCGACCTTTGTCAATATGGCACGAAAACCGATTGACATTACCCATCTTACCCTCGAGAAACTTTTGAAAATACTCCCTGCAAACCATTTGTAACTTCCTTTTGTTTGGATAAATTAATAAAAGGTTCTGTTATCAGGTTTATTGCCTATAACTGTGACCTTTCTTCAAAATTCACTTCCCTAATACAGAGCGGGGAATAGAGCAGTTTGTGGTCCAAGTGGGAATCACTTACTGCTCTATTCCCCGTTTTGGCAACATGTTCAGATGACCTTGACCCACTTCGGGACTTAGAACATCTTTGTTTGGTAAGATATTGGAAGATGTATTTATTTCTTACAACAAAACACCCCCCCCCCCCACTCAAGGTCAGAACCATTTGGGTGGGGGCTCAACTGGTTTGGCTGACTCGGGTATAAAATAAGTTCCCCATCACTGGTAAAATCATTCTGCTGCTTGTGCTTGCTCACACAGGATCATGGCGCATATCAGAAAACACACCAAACCGATGAAATTTAACGTGAAGAAAACGCCGCTGGTTTTACCCACTACCTCTTCAGCATCAACTTCTTCTGCCCCGTCTATACTCCGCCAGGTTATATCATCGCCTCCTTCTACATCATCCTTCGGCCCTTCAGATATACTCCGCCAGTCATTATTATTATCTTTAATTCTTCCGGAGAAGATGACTGATTCACCGCACGATTCTACATCAAAGTATTCGCAGTCTTCTCCATCAAAGTTCTCGCCATCTTCTCCATCAAAGTCTTCACCATCTTCCCCATCACCAAGGGCAAGGTCTTCTTCTTCATCGAGTTCGAGGTCATCTTGTTCATCACCAAGGTCAAGATCTTCTTCTTCATCTTCATCGATTTCGAGGTCATCTTGTTCATCATCAAGCTCAGGGTCTTCTTCGACATCGAGCTCAAAGATATCTACAACACCCACCAAGCCTTTAACTACTGGACCAAAAATCATTTCTCCAATCGTCACTCCACATTCTACAAGTCTTCGTCCTTCAGTAATTTGCACAAGTATTAACCGTCCTTCAGAAAGATTTAATGAGCTAAAATCGTTGAGGAGGAAGTGTATGCTTCCTGCACAACAATGTGGTTATGTATTTAAAAAAGGTGCAAGGAAAGGTCAACGTTGTGCTAAATCCTGTGTCTTAAATGAGGAAGTGTGCGGTTCTCATTTAAAACACAATGCTAACGTTTCTCTTTCTTCACCACACCTAACAGTGAAACCATCCAAGATTCGGATTAATAGGCTTATTAAAAATAAACAATACTACTTTGTTAAAACAATGGGCTTTGCAAAAGTACTTTTAAAGTGTGGAGATCAACGCTACATTTTAAAATTACCTAGAGGCATGTTTCATCCTCCACGCCCAACCAAAAAAGACTATTTAATCCGAGTTGATTCGGGGACCACTGTGTGGAAAACATTACAGTAAAAAAAAAAAGTTCAAACAGTTTTTCTAAATTAAAAATTAAAGTTTTTTCCAAATTAAAAAAAAGTGTGGACAACCTATTTACATTTTGTAGCATATGCTGCAGAGTCTAAATAGATTGTCCACACTTTTTTTACAATGATACAACGACCTTGACCTAGATAACAGACTTTAAGGTGACCCTGACCCACTTACAGAACTTTATACTCTGTTAGTATTAAATTGTTCATATATTGTTACAATAATACCTATCACTAATTACCCCCACCACTTAAATCGGGGGTATAAAAGAGGTTTTTCATCATTGCTTATCTCATTCTGCTACTTGTGTTAGCACTAGGATATATAGCAGCTATGTCACCAAAGGATAATATATTTCATTCTGCAAAATCAATCGTGGGAATTATAAAACATATTGTGATTGAAAGTGAGGATGAAAATGAAGACGAATTGGAAGATGTTGAATTATTAAGTGATATGGATGCAATTGAAGATCTTGAATTATTAAGTGATATGGACAGTGATGATCTTGAAGCAGGATATATGGAACAAATTGAACCGTTAAGTGACGTGGAATCTGAAACCTATAGAATCTATCAGCATCTTCTCTATTCTGAAGAAATACATGATGAAAGCCCAACCACTAGTAGTAGTTTGGATGGGTTATTTTTAGATAGCGCACGAGGGGTATATCATATTCATCGACGACTATTTCTTTCCGATGCTTCTGATACAACTGATTCCGATTCATCAAATGAGTCTGATTAAGTGTTGTTTTTTCTTGTCAACTGTCAAACTTTAAATACAGAGCGGGGAATAGATCAGTTTGTAGTCAAAGTGAGAACTACTTACTGCTCTATTCCCCGTTTTGGTAATATCGTTGTATAACCCTGACCCATTTACAAGACAGAAAATATTTACCAGCTTTCAATTTTTGTTTGTTTTGAAAAAGTGGGGGTAACTTATACATTTAATGGTGGGGGAACGTCTATTTAATGTCGATGAAACAGTGTATATTTATCATATCGGCATTATGAACCCACCAGCAAACTCCGTTTGTTACAGCTTTCCCCTCATCGATATCGATGATGTGATAAAACTTACATCAATAACAAAACGGTTTGAAATGGAAAGGCGACTAATAAAAGTCGACGTAATTCCACAAGATCTTCGTTCGGCAATGTTGACCATCTAATATGTTAAAGATGAATCTACAACTGAAGATCCCTATTGTTTTATGAAATTTTTAGTTGATCGAGATGCAATGTGTACAATCCGATTTCACATCCGAGTTTAAAATATATTAAATCTTCCTGTTGGAGAAAACTGTCCTTGTTAAATACAAAGCGGGGAATAGATCAGTTTATGGTTTAAAATGAAATCATTTACTGCTCTATTCCCCGTTTTGGCAAATATGCTCAATGTCCTTGACCCAAATACAGAATTTTGTAGCCTCCAGCTACAAACTTAAACTTAACCTAAAACGTACCCCCACCACTTTTTCTAGGGTATAAATAGAGGTGCATTTGCAGTGTTTTTTCATTATTGCGTTGACCCTTGTGAAGAGCACGCCTGCATTATGAATCGCTGCGATATTTGTAAAGCTTCTTTCAGAGATGAATGGCTTTTAACCATTCATAAAGAATTGAAACATAACACCAATACAAATACAGAAGAACCAAATGAAGAAGAATTAGATTCAATCGACCAACAACTAGCAAAACATCAAGAAGAACAAAATGAAGAAGAACACAACGAAGAAAAAGAATAAAATGAAGAAAAAGAAGAAAATGAAGTTTCAAGACCGAGTGTCATTCATTATGCACAATCAACGCCTTCAACATCGACTTCAACGCCTGCTATGTCTACACTTCACCGTCCTTCAACATCAACAGCTGCTATGTCTACACTTCACCGACCCTCAACATCAACAGCAGTAGATGTGGAACTACACGCTCAAGCACTACCTGGTAAGGAAGTAACACATTTTAAAATTGACAACGTAAAATTACAACTTGAAAACTTTTTACATAACGCCAAAGAATTAGTAACCAAAACACTAAAGAATTAACAAAAAAGATTAAATTTTATCAAATTTGGACTGTTGCTAGATGCCATATTCACTAACATTCAAAACGAAACATCACCAAGAGGTTTCGTGACAAAAAACCGAACCATCATGGCTGCGTCAGATATTGAAAAAATCGTAACAGAATGTTTTGAGGAACTTTTGACGAAACTACAAGAGCATGAAGGAAGAGGATCTGGATGGACTTTATTAAGTATAACAAGTCTGGATGTTAGAGTTCATAAACACGGTTATGGAATGAGAGGAAGTAGTTACATTCCTCTTCCGAAAAAAATAAGTGATACAAAATCCTGTATTAATGTGCAAAATGAAGATAACGAATGTTTTAAATATGCTATGTTGGTAAAATATGTAAACAAAG
Organism: Allygus modestus; assembly: GCA_963675035.1. Lineage (NCBI taxonomy): Eukaryota > Metazoa > Arthropoda > Insecta > Hemiptera > Cicadellidae > Allygus > Allygus modestus. The sequence continues at coordinate 99,886,686 of OY776111.1, read as the reverse complement.
ACCATCAAAAAAGACCGAGTCAAAAATATGAAGAAGTTCAACATAAGTATAATTTCCAGGGAATGACTTACCCTGTTGCAATTACTGATATATCAAAATTTGAAAAGCAAAATCCGTCGGCTTCAGTCAACATATTTGGTTTGGATTCGTCAAATAATGTGTATCCCTTGCGCATAACATCGAATGAGCGCAACAATCATACTGACTTGTTATTAATCAATAAAGGAGAGATATCTCATTACACGTATGTAAAAGATTTTGAAGGGCTCGTATGTAAACAGTTAACAAAACATAAAAGGAAAATCACAACATGTAAGAGATGCTTTTGCCATGTGAACAAACCATTAAGAAGAGGAGGTTCAGAATGGTTATTAGAACACCAAAGGTTATGTAGTGGAAACTATGAGGTTAGAATTAAATTGCCACATCCTAGCAGATCATACGAACAATTTGACAAAGTAAATCAACAATACCCTATTCCATTTGTTGTGTACGCGGATTTCGAAGCATCTTTACTTCCAATTGAACAAGAAGAAGAGGATATCGCAAAAAGAAGCAAATATCAAAAACACGCACCAAACAGTTATTCTATACTAACAAAATCCACGCTGTCTGAAGAACATCTTCAAGAATTTGGACTATCATCTGCTCCGAAGATTTATCGCGGTGAACAAGCAGCGAAACACTTTGTAGACGATTTGTATTACATTGCCTCTAAGGTGGAAGAACTCTACAAAATTAAAATACCAATGCTACCTATGGAAGAACATCAACTTCAACATCACAATCTGGCAACAACATGTTATCTGTGTAATAACATATTTACACCAGATAACGTTAAAGTTCGTGATCACGACCATCTTACAGGAGTCTACAGAGGAGCAGCCTGTAACGCTTGCAACTTGAATTACAAACTTCCATCTTTTATACCCGTTGTTCTACATAACCTTAGTGGATATGACTCTCACTTTATAATTCCCGAATTGGGAAGAGATGATGGGGCAATAGATGTTTTGGCAACAACAATGGAAAAATTTATAAGCTTCTCTAAAAAGGTTGGCAAAATAAAACTTAGGTTTATTGATTCGTTTAAATTTATGCCTTCTAGCCTAATGAAATTAACTGAGAATTTAAAAAGAGAAGATCTGATAGAAACAAGCAAAATTGTAGCCAGTAGTAAAATGGATCTGGTTCTTCGAAAAGGGGTCTTCCCCTACGATTACATCGATGGACTGCATAGATTTAATGAAACATCACTTCCTCCACCAGAACAATTTAACAACAAACTTAATGATTCGGAAATTTCACTTGAAGATTATCAACATGCATGTCGAGTATGGAACGAGTTGGATATGAAGACTTTAGGAGAATACTCAGACTTTTATGTAAAACTTGACGTGACTCTTCTCTGCGATGTTATGGAAGAATTCCGAAGAACCTGTTTTGCAGCATACGGTTTGGACCCTCTACATTCGTATACATCTCCAGGACTAGCTTGGCAAGCAATGCTGAAAGAAACAAAATGCAAACTCCAGCTGTTAACAGATATAGATATGGTTTTAATGGTTGAGTCGGGTGTTAGAGGTGGATTAACTCAAAGCGTGACAAGACATGTTAAAGCCAACAACAAATATTTACCTGACCATGATCAAGAGAAACCTTCAACGTACTTGGGATATTTCGACGCGAATAATCTGTATGGATGGGCCATGTCGAACCCACTTCCATTTGACAACTTTAAATGGGTTGATCCCGACTGTATTGGCGATATATCACAAATTCCAAAACATGGAGATACCGGATATATTTTGGATTGCGACTTTGAATATCCAGAACATTTACACGATCTTCATTATGACCTTCCACTCCTTGCAAGAACAGAAATTTCACCAACTGGAAAACACCCCAAATTAATGACGACCCTTAACAATAAACAACGATACGTAGCTCACTATTGGGTTGTTCAACAAGCTATCGAATTAGGTTTACGTCTTACTAAAATTAATAGAGCTGTGGAATTTTCCCAATCGTGCTGGTTGAAACCGTACATAGACTCGAATACTACCAGAAGAGCAGCCGCTACATCAGCCTTTCAAAAAGACTTTTTTAAATTGATGAACAATGCAATATTCGGTAAAACATTGGAAAACAAAAGAAGACATAAAAATGTTAAACTTGTTACAGATCCAAACAAACTACAGAAACTTGTACAACAGCCAAATTTTGGAACATCTATAATTATTAACGAAAATATTGTAGCTGTATCTATGAAGAAAACAAGTGTGAAGATGGATCGTCCTTTGTATATAGGTATGTCAATCCTGGATATCTCCAAGACTCATATGTACGATTTTCATTATAAAAAGATGGTCACCTCTTATGGACGAGAAAACATCGGCATCTCCTACATGGACACAGACGCTTTTATATATTGGATAATTACTAACGATATGTATGAAGACCTTCGGACATTTGATTACAATAACGATTTTGACTTTTCCGACTATCCAAAAGATCATCCAAACTACGACAATGACAGAAACAAAAAAGTGCTTGGCAAATTTAAAGATGAAGCCAATGGTGTTATACTTCAAGAAATTGTTGCACTAATGTCAAAATTATATTCTTTACAACTAAATGAAAACCAAGTCATTAAGAAAGCTAAAGGAGTAAAAAGTTTGTATTTAAAGAAGAATGTGCATTTTAATCACTATAAGAAATGTTTATTTGAAGATCAAGATATAACAGCAAAATTCAACACAATCAGAAGTTTCAACCATCAGCTGTACAGCGTGACGGAGGTAAAAAAAGCTCTCTCTTCAAATGATGACAAACGCCACATCCTTGCAGACAACATCCACACTCTACCATACGGCCACTACTCCCTCAACCCTATTGACGAGTAACCCTTTCATCGTCCTACATCCCTTTTCCTTTTCCTTTCCGTATAAAAGGGGGAACACAGCAGTATTTTGCTGTGTTCCCCCTTTTATACATTAGTTTGGAATGACCTTGACCTATATAAGGTGATGTATTAAAAATGAATATTTAATACTATCGTAGCTGTGTTAGCAGAAACATCATGACGGATCTAAAGGAGAAAATTATTGATGAACTTCATAAACCTGCAAGAATAAAGTTTCCAAGAAGAAATACTGTTATAAAAGGGATAAATGATCTATATCAAGCTGATTTAATTGAAATGCGACCGCATAGCAGAATAAACAAAGGATTTAAATATATACTCACAATTATTAATTGTTTTACAAAAGTTGCAGACGCTTTGCCTCTAAAGGACAAGACTGGTAAAAGCGTAACAGAAGCCATGGAAATAGCCATAAAAAGAGATAAAAACAAAATTAAACATTTACAAACTGATGATGGAACAGAATACTTTAATACAAACTTTGCACAGTTAATGAATAAATATAAAATAAATCATTATTCTACAAATTCAGAGAAAAAAACAGCTATTGTAGAAAGATTCAATAGAACCTTAAAAGGAGCACTGTATAAACAATTTTCAAAAAGAGGTTCTTACGTATGGTATGATGTTTTACCACAATTAATAAATGATTATAACAACAGGTTTCATAGAACTATCGGTATGAAACCTAACAAAGTAAATAGAAGAAATGCAAAAGATGTATTAAAACGCATAAAGAAAAATACAAAGCCTAAAGTAGAAAAAATGCAGCCAAGAAAATTTAATGTAAGTGATAAAGTACGGATTAGTAAATATAAGGGAGTGTTTACCAAGAAATACCTTCCCAATTGGACGAATGAAGTTTTTACAGTGTATAAAGTACAACCGACTGTACCTGAAACGTATATCTTAAAAGATAACAAAGGAGATTTGTTGCAAGGTGCATTTTATGGACATGAAATGTTAAAGTCAACAGTAGGTGATGTATATCTTGTTGAAAAAGTGTTACAAAGAAAAAAGGACGCAGTTAAAGTGCGGTGGTTAGGGTTTAACAAAACTGAGGATTCATGGATACCTATAAAGGACTTGGTGTAATGCAAGCAACTCATTTCATCGTTAACCTTTGAGCGGGAAGGAGATTATTCACCATAAAGATCGATTCAATATTAATAACATAGATGATTTAACTGTGGATAACGTTAAAATCAACAATGGTAAACACGGTAGTTTACTTCCAAACACTGTTCGATGTATAGTAAGTGGCCCCTCAAACTGTGGAAAGACCAATGTCGTCTTTAATTTGATCACTAATCCGCAGGGATTAAGGTTTAATAACCTATATATTTTTTCAAAGTCTCTACATCAACCAAAGTATAAATTGCTGGATAAAATCCTATCTGATGTGTCTGATGTTAATTTTTACAAATTTAACGCTAGTGATAGCATTATGCAACCAAACGAAGCGAAACCGTATTCTGTATTTATATTTGACGATGTATCTTGTGAAAATCAGGATACTATTAGAAACTACTTTGCCATGGGAAGACATAATAACATCGACAGCATATATATAGGACAAACCTATAGCAAAATCCCAAAACAACTTATCAGAGATAATGCAAATATTCTAATTGTATTCAAACAAGATGATACTAACCTAAAACATATATATAACGATCATGTGAATGCGGATATGCCATTTGAAAAGTTTAAAGAGCTTTGCGGAAAAGCATGGGCGGAAAAGTATGGATTTTTGGTTATTATGAAAGATCATGCTATAAAAGATGGTCGTTATAGAATAGGTTTTGATAAATTCGTTTTAATACACTGATTAGCGGTATTACTGTACAAGTCGTCAAGGTGTGAAGATGGTTAACCAGGAAAAGCTATTAAAGGAAATAAAATCACTTAGTGATTCTATTAGACAAAAAACCGAGCTTTAAAATCAGGTATAAATGAAAGAGAGCAATTTTTAGAAACAACATTCAAACCTGTTACTGAACCTTTAAAGCGATTAGCACAAAATATGGAAAAACCTTCAATTCACTTCGAAGGAGACAAAATGCTACCAATTTCCAAATATGAAGAAGAATTTCAGAATGATGAAAGTTTTGGCCAGTTACATACATCTGAAGAAAGCGACGAGTATGAAGAAAGCGGAGATATAGAGGATTTAAAGGAAAAGGATATTGCAGAAGATACAAGTACAGAAGATACAAGTGTAGAAGATACAAGAGCAGAAGAAGAGGATATTAACCCATCCAACTTAAGCAAATTAGGCACGGATATTATGTTTAAAGGAACACTTGGAAGAACATATACGTTAAAAATGTTACACGCCGCACATGCTAATCGAAGTTATCATACCTATGGAGCTAGAATAGAGGATAAAGGATTAATGATTGGAGATAGCAAGTTAGATATAAACGAAAATGATGATATAGTTATTGGAGATAAGAAATATAAAGGTACAAAAGGTTTGTTTGAACTTATCTTTAAAAATAATCCTGGTAAATATACTAAAAGGGATTTACAATTGTTTAAAAATATATTAGAGTATACAAATGCACATAGAAAAAAGTATTCCAAAGACCTACCTATTCATAGAAATCGGTCAATAAAATATACAAGTATTATATCTAGTCTTTTCCCCTCAAAATCAAAAAAAGCTCAAATTAAAAGAAGAGCTTTATCTTCTGCTGAATTAAATGTTTTGCATAAAAAGAGAAAAACAACTGATCCTACCACATCTGGAAGGGGATTATTGAAAAATTTGTATAAAACTAATATAATATATTACAACGATATAAATAAGTTAGTTGATCGAATGAGATTATTACATGAAGCCATGGAAGCCGGGCACACTGGTTTAGAAAACGAATGGGTAGCTTTGGTTGATGAACTGCGAAAACAAGGAATAATTGTTCAGTAGACGCATATATATATATAATAAGAACCTAAACGATAGCGACTCAGTTACATCATGAGTGTGGACAAGTTTGGACGGTATTCCGAGTTTGGAGTAAAATCTGGATATAGTGAAAAAAGAGCTGGGTTTCCGTTAACACCTGACGGCAACTATAATTTTGAAGGAAAAGTAATTCAAAATGTTGGTGATCCGCTTATGTCGTCTGATGCGGTTACGGTACAGTACATGAAAAAAAGAACCCCAACTGTACACGAAGATCATTGGGGGTTTTCCGGTAAAAGGTTAAGCGATATACAATATCCCATTTATGATGGTGAAGCAGTAAATTTAGCTACTCTGAAATTGTTAACGATTTACAAAAGGAATAAAACTGACACAAGCTATGATGTAAAAAAATTAAAATTATCAAATGTAGGTGATTGTGAGCAGGATGGAGACGCTGTAAATAAGAAAATGTTTGATATTGTACACAAGAAATGGACTACGGAATATGAAAAACATTTGGAAAGGTTTGGTGCAGCTCTATTCCATTATATCCATCGGGCTTCAGGAAGAGATGCAGCTTCAGATGTTGACAGTCACAATTATTTAGACTGGAAAAATATACACAATCCAGAGAAACCTAATCAACGAGATAAACCGTCTAAGCCTTCTAAAGTCAAGACATTAGGAAAGGAGGATAAAGTGAATGTGATTAATGAACCAACAGAAAACAATGAAGATTACATAAGAGAAAAAAGAATTTAAAATACCCCCATGATAAGGGATAAAGCTTCAGTCATATTCGAGAGACGATACAGAGAGGATGATGGAATCCAATATTACTGCGTGGAGTTTAATATCTCAAGAGCCGAGATTTCCCCAAGGAGTGTTGACAGATGGTTTTGTTCAACGGTTTGATAGATATATGGATTGAGAGCAACTTTCCATACATTACCTCTTTACAATGACTATGTTAAGAATTTATTTTCACAGAGTTAACTGGATCCATATTTTACAAAGACAACAGTTTTCAGAAGACTTCCTCGTAGAGATGACATCGAATTTTAATAACTGTTGGGAAGTAATAAGTAAATATCAAAATCTCTCTGAGAATTACATTGACAATTTTAAAGATAAACTAGACTGGGATGTGTTATTCAATTATCAACGATTAAGTGGCAAGTTTCTAAGGGAACATGACAACTATTTAAAGTTTATTCATTTTACCGAAGACAACGATACCATCACCAGCGGAGAAACATCTGGAACATCTTCAATTACACCTTATTTCTATTTTTACTACTTTTATTTAATATGTCTACATTTAATTAATAAATCCATTTCGATATAATAAATGGATTTTAAACAGTATATAATACAAGAAACCAAAACTGATATTACATTCATTGTAAAACATTTATAGAGTGCACCTACTGATTGTAAGTTTTGCTATAAATAGCCATGTCGAGGGTTAAACGCATCAGTCATAATCGAGAGAGATTACAGAGAGGAAGGGGAATAGCATCAACAGCATTTTCTCTATTGAGTAAACCGGTTGGAGCTATAGTTAACAAGGCGATTGATTTATTACCTGTGGAATTACATTTACCTGGAGGATATCAATATTGTGGTCCTGGAACCAAATTAGAGAAACGTCTTGCTAGAGGAGAACCTGGAATAAATAAGCTCGATCAGGCTTGTAAACAGCACGATATAGCGTATTCCAAATTTGGTGATACTAAAAATAGATCAATAGCGGATAAAGCACTTGCTGAGAAAGCTTGGCAAAGAGTAAAATCTAGTGACGCGAGTATTGGTGAAAAAGCAGCGTCTTTAGCAGTAACAGCAGCAATGAAAGCAAAAACTACGTTTGGAGGAGGAAAGAGAAGAAGGCGTGGGAAAAAACCCGCTAAAAAACAAGGAGGTAATATCAGAAGAAAACGTCGATCTACCAGTGGTAAAGCTAAAAAGAAACCAACAATATGGTCAATGATAAAAAAGGGAGGAGGATTATACCTAAGACCGTATCGTGTGTATTAAATAAGAAAGAGCAATTAATAATTAAAAACAAAGAATTGACCAATGAAGAACTGATTACATATGCTTCTTGTTTGAAAATCCCATTTTTTAGAGGAGTATTTATGAAAGATGAGTTACCGGTTAAAATGTGGAAAAATGAGACTGGTATTGTAAATTTGGATAATAGTGAAGGATTAGGCACTCATTGGGTGTGTTACAAGAAACTTGGTAAAACCATTTATTATTTCGACAGTTTTGGAGACCTTCCGCCACCGAAAGAACTTCAACAATACTTTCGTGCGGCAGAAAATGTTTTTTACAATCATACAAGAAAACAACCTGATGATACATCCATTTGCGGTCATTTATGTTTAGACTTTTTAGCTAAAAGTGTTAGTCAACTTTAAGATGTCCTCGTATACAGTGTCATTAACCGGTAACTCATGTACTTTGCGCAGTATTCTGTTTCCAGCGCTACGTTTGCAAAAAGGAAGACTATGGGAAGCCGCATTATTGGATTTAACAACATATAACTCTATTCCAAACGTTAGTGAAGGAATTAATAACAAAATACATTATTACAAGACAAAAGATGATAAAGGAAAGTATTCAGCTTTGGAAGAATTCAGTTTACCAACAGGAGCTTATGAAATTGATAATATAAATGAAGTTATGCAAAAACATATGGGAAAACAAAATATAACGATAAAAGGCAATAACAATACAATGAAAGCCGAAATTACGTCTAAGTATTATATTGATTTTAGTCAAGAACATTCAATTGGTAGTTTATTGGGGTTTTCTAAGGAAACAAAAGTATTAGAACCTAATAAAACTCATTCTGGGAATAAAACTGTGACGATCATCAAAGTTAATAGCATAGACATTACATGTAACATTATACAAGGATCCTACAGAGATGGAGAGAATCGTCATATATTACACACATTCTACCCATCAGTTGCACCGGGTTTCAAGATAGTAGAAAAGCCTCAAAACCTTGTGTACCTACCGTTAAACACCAGTTTCATTTCAGACATCGTGCTGAACATAGTGGATCAAGACGGAAACCTTATTGACTTTAGAGGAGAAGCTATTACTGTAAGAATACATATAAAATCATCCGCTTAGACAATGGGGTTATCATTTAAAAAGAGAGAGCCAACAAGCAAAGAGGTCAGTAGCTCATCAGCTGTAGAAGGGTTAACAAGTGACAACATTCGTTTTCTAGAAGAAATTGGTTTAAAAGTCATTAACAATGGATATACTGGATATAGCACAGGGTCCAACATTCGACGAGACCTTATGGGAAAAGGAATATCACACGCACAACCCTTACGCTTCGTCCAAATTAAACAATAACGATGAAATTAGGATTCCTATACAACAACAAGACATTTATACTCTTCCATGCGAAAGTTATTTATATATTGAAGGAAAAGTAACAAAAAATGATGGTACTGCTGGAACCACTGTTCCGTTCATAAATAATCCTATGGCATTTTTGTTTGACGAGATTAGATATGAAATTTCAGGAGTTACAGTCGATTCAACAAAAAAGGTTGGAATTTCCAGTACATTGAAAGGATTAGCGTCTTTAACACCAAATGAGAAGAATCTGTTAGCTGTTGCAGGATGGGTTGCACCAGACAAAAGTACAATCGCTCCTGACTCTTCGGGAAACTTTGATTTCTACGTACCTTTAAGATTACTCCTAGGATTTGCTGAAGACTACAGAAGAATAATAATAAATGTAAAACAAGAACTAGTTTTATTAAGATCATCAAACGATAAAGATATTATTAAAGCAGCTACTGGAACAACTGATGCCAATTTAGACTGGAAATTAACATTAGACAAGATTGTTTGGAGAGTACCACATGTGCGACTAAATGATGAACACAGGATTACATTATTAAGAAAGTTAAAATCAGATCGAGACATTGTAATGCCATTCAGAAGCTGGGAGTTTCATGAATACCCCGTTTTACCTACAACACAACGGCATACATGGACTGTAAAAACTTCTACTCATTTGGAAAAAGCGAGATATGTAATATTTGGATTACAAACGAAGAAGAAAAGTATAATAACTGAAAATGCTGGTGAATTTGACCATTGTAAATTAACAAACTGTAAAGTGTTCCTGAATTCACAATTCTTTCCCTACGACAACTTTAATATTTCTTTTGATAAGAAAAGATACAGTGTTTTATACGACATGTACGCTAGGTTCCAAAATTCATATTACGGCAAAACAAATACACCTCTACTATCTCCCGTTCAGTTTGAATCGAAAGCTCCGATTGTTGTAATTGATTGTTCCAAACAAAATGAATCTGTAAAATCGTCTAGTGTTGATATAAAAATAGAAATGGAATTTCAAGAAAACGTACCTGCAAATACATCTGCGTATTGTTTAATTTTGCACGATAAAATTGTTACATACACACCGTTGACCGGTATTGTAAAGACAGTATTGTAAAACGCTGTACCACCACCGGCACCGCCACTGTCGCTAACCTATAAATAGCGGAGCAGCAATGCAGGTCTTCAGTTGATCGTCTATCGGCGCATGGGTAACATCTTCTACAAAATGAGTTCTCCATCTGTTGTACAAGGTCGAACAGAGGTAGCACCGTTATTGGAACGTGATAATACTAGTGAAGCAGAAATCATCAAGGAAATAACTGCATTTTTAAAGTTTGGTAAAAGAGATAGAGAGGAGGAAATTAATGCAGACCCATCAAAGGTAGTACCAAAGAGGAAGAAGAAAGTTGAAGAACATATTCCTCCTCACATTTTAACTGAAGTTTTTCTGCGAATCTTTTACCCCATCTCAGCATGCATCAGTAAAAGTGTATCAGTTGGATTGATGAAATCATTGGATTATTCCCCTACAGTAATACTACACCATGGAACAAAAAAGGTTTTATTTTCGCAAAATGCTTGGGAGTCATTTTTGAAACATGTACATTTAATAGAATGTTATTTAACTAACAGTTTGTGTGGAAGGAAAACACATATTCGACTTTTGGATTGTGACAATGAAATCGATATTGTTAAACATCGCGGACAACTACAAGTGCGAATGAGAGACTTGACTCAACATGAAAATAAGATTCTACTGTCACGTGAAGAATTCTACGTTTTAAACTACGCAACAGAACCTATTACAAGGTACATGAGACAGTTGGTATTTGCAAGCGCTATTATTAAAGAATATTTGGTCGATACTTTGGAAAAACAACCTGATAGCACCATCGTGTACGGACCTGTGGATACATCTATTTTTAATAGAATACCTCATGAAGTTTGCATGTGGAGAAAGTTAAAGGATTTTGAACCACTTGTAGAAATCGCTACAGAAGCTACAGAAGAAACAACACAGGAAGAAGAAGAAACGGAGAAACAAGAAGAAGAAGAAAACGAAACACAAGAAGAAGAAGTTAAAAAAGACTAAAGTTTGACTTAGTAAAGAAGAACACACGTGGGGTAGGCCTATTGGGGACGGTGCCCACGTTAAATATACACCAACGCGCCTGCAACTGTACGGCCTGGTATTTAACCTACCGTGGTGTGGAAAACAGTTTAGTTGATCGCTAGGTGCCATGATGAGCGGAGGGGATGAAGAAGTGAGTGTAAAGCCTTGTGTAATAGAATTTCAAGCATTTCGAAATAATGACGATAGGTTTATTATCAAGGAATTAGTAATTTTAGACTTGCTTACATTTGTGGCCTACCCATTCACGTTTGAAGCTCCTTTTTCTTTTAACAAACTTAACACCAAAGCAAAAAGTACAAACAAATGGATAACAAACTACTTTCATCACATACATTGGTATGAAGGATTTATAAGCTACAGTAATCTGCACAGTATTATGTTTAACTTTTGCAAACAATATTCACATATACACACAAGAGGATTAGAAAAAAAGAACTGGATACAAAAGTATACGCACGGTAATGTTTTCGATATAACTATCAGTAAGGACTTTAACATTAATCTCGGTAATATTTGCGTCGCTGCAAAAGATCTTAAACTTGACATTAATCTTAATTAGGTAAAAAAATAATAATAAAAATAATCAGCGTACTCTAATCATCTATTGAAAAATAACCTGACAATAACTTCGTTTATTGAGTCCAATTTGCGTTTCCTGTAGATAACAATGGGAAGTCAATTATTTGGTTGAAAGTTTTATCTAAATTTATTTAATATATTGGCTTTTATCCAAGTTTTTCCATAATGCATAGCTTAACTCAATATGCCACTGACCACCTATTGAACCATTTGTTAAAATTCGGAAACATGAAATATTTTGTTAAAATGTAAAGTAATAAGTTTGCGAAAGTCTGTTTCTACCAGCAGTACAACTGGCGTAAAAAAAACAACTATAATTGCTGTAAAGATTTAAATAGGTCATTAAGTAAAAAAATCTAGCCATAAATAAAGATAATGCATTCTCTAGAATTTGACATACGAAAAACTATTTAGCCAAGAGGTCTTATGGAATATTTATTTTATTCGTACTGCTACTTGTTTCATTTAGGTAATCTTAGAGTGTCGTATTGAACTTCAAAAATTGACACAGCAAAACCAACTTTTAAATCAAAATAATTATAAACAACAATTACACCAGCATCAACAACGTAGCTGCCTATGGCGGCACTCTAGCCCGTATCTCGCATGTGTTGACGTATCGTTTCGAAACGTTACACAATTCACATATTTATGTAACATAATTAAATCGGTTCATAAGCAGATCCAGTACAAATTTGCATAACAACTTAAAATATACACAGGGTTTTATTGAAAACTCTTTAAACATTTTGGGAAATTGTTCCTTGGGTAAAAAAGTAGCCTAAACATAAGTGTTTAACCCGCTCCGCTTACTGCCCGTGTGTCTATATGTTTTAAAAAAAGATTTACATTGTCAAAATGGTTCAACTAGTTGAGCTGAAACTTGACTTGAATCTAACTTAGGTAAAGAAGTAATAAATAAAATATAATAGGCGTAATCCAATTAATCGTTCTAAAATACCGGGCATTTGATTGTTTTAAAGTCAAATTTCATTAAATTAGTTAGCAGCAAATTTTGTTTAATGATGCTAATTTTGTTTATTAATGTTTAATAAAATTATGTTTTGAAATTATGACTATAGGATGAACAATAATAAAATAATAGGATTTTAAAGTAAAAGTTTCAATGATGACATCAGTTAAAATTACGGTTTACTATAGATTTCAGTTGTTTTGTTATTTTATGTTCGATTGTTATAATTAAAAGGTGATTTTGTTAAGCGTTCAACTACAAGACCTTTGGAATAATTAAACAAAATGTCCTACTAACGATTTTCATTAAATCTTAGTTTAAATTCATTAAATCATTCATTAAATTCATTAAATCTTAACTTTAACTTTTAAAGTTGTTCCGCTATTTTTCAACAGCTTATTGGAGTACGCTGATTATTTTTTATTATTATTTTTTTACCTAATTGAAATTCATGTCAAGTTTCAGTGCAGTTGGTTAACCGTTTTGGAAATTTGATTTATTAAAAAAAAAAAAAAAACAGACTCACGGACAATAAACGGAGCGGGATGAACCCTATATTTATATGATGTTTTTTGTTTGCTCTAACCCTAGGAACAATTTCCCAAAAATTGTCCAGACGGTTCAATAACACGATACAGTATATACTACCTTAAGCTAATAAGAGTTGTTGTAAACTTAATATTTTCCAAATGATATAAGGAATCGTAAAGCATGATCCCGCGCAGATCATTGAGGCCACAGCCATGAATCGTGTCTACTTCTGTTGGTCCGAATAGTGTTATAGATATTGGATGGTCCAAAACTTCGATAAAATTTCATTATATTTGTATTTAAATGAAGATTTTAAAACTATTAAGATAATAATTTTTGTCCTGTTAAGTTGTTGAATACCAAATTATATTACTAAACTGCAAACTATGAATAACGATGTACATAAATGTGAACGGTGACTTTCAAACCCATAATACGGTTGCAAGTAAATGTTGTTATAATTCTAACTATTCTATATTTACAAATTCATACTTACATGTTTATAATAAATACAAATTAAACAAATAGGAATGTATTTGTTTTTAAGTTTCCATGCACCTTAAAATATTCCCAAAGATTGTTTTTGCTGTAAAATTGGTTATTAATTCGTAAATGTTTTAAACTGACACTAAAGAAAACCAATTCTCTTGGTGGAAAGATAGAGAGGAGGATTTAGGATGCAATTTGCGCACCTGGAAGCAAGCCAGTTAGAGGCAAACGTACATCTTTGTTTAGACCACAAAAAAGTATTACTTACATTTGACACAAATCTATGTGACAGATTTTTAGAGATAGTGTGTATTAGATCATAACATATGTGGAAGATGATGATTTATAAGTTTAGATTAAAATTGTGTAAGTAGCAGCGGCAAAGTGTGCAGAGTTAATATTATTGTAATGATTAATATCTTTAACTATAAACAACCATTTTCGATTTTGAGTAAATGCGAGTTTATTATTTGAGTATATTGCTAATTTAAAATCGATTCCTGTGTCAAGAGAATTCATAAACATAACCGCGCTTCAGTGTGATGCTAGTCGATCCCATGGATATTCTTTGAGAATGTTTTATGTATTACGGGGAATGTTTGATGAGAGCAGTTGTGTTTCAAGTATTAGCAGACAAACGACTACTGCACGGCGCCGGCGATGGCTTGGTAGCGAGCGTGGTCGTTGGTGCGGGGAAAATAATCTCCTTCATCATACACGTCTATTTGGCTCGGCCAACGGTGAAACTGTCGGTTCATCAATCGTGTTTTGCTATCAGCTATGATAACATCTTAAAATATTTACCGAACAAAACATGAAAACAAATTGCTTCGTACAATACCTAAACCAAACAAGCGATGTGGTGGAAATAACCTCCCTTCTTTCCCCCAAGTCATCTTTGGACAGCAATTCATTAGCATGTCCTAAACACATTCCGTTTTAGGCGTTGATTGTATGGATTTAATTGTGAATGGTGTACAGTTGTTTTTATTATACCCCGTACCGTTGTTTTTATTATACAATTATCCCTTACATATTTAAATATAATATAATGTTAAAATAAAAATAAATTATTTAAATATTTGATGTTACACTAATAGTCTACATTATTAAATACCCCCGTCGCAGCAAACCTGCCTGCTCAGCGCATTTCCAATGCAAAATATATGTCTTAATACCACATAAAGCCGCATCCCAGGTTTCATAAAAATATATTGACAGATAAGTGATATATCAAATTTGAATTATTCTCTATAAGAATAACATTGGGGATGAGGACGCAGGTTTGCTGCAACAAGGAACAACAAATATGGGACTTCATCTAACTATCAATATTACTCAACTAGGTGAAGCCACATACCAAGTTGAATCAATATGAATTCATAAATAAGCGATATATCCCATTTTAATTATTCTCTATAAGAATAACATGGGGGATGAGTACGCAGGTTTGCTGCAACAAGGAACACAGAAATTGAGTTTTTATGCAAATATCAATAGAACTCGACTAGGTGAACCAACACACCAAGTTTTATTAATTTATGTTCATAATTAAGGGATACATTACATTTTACTCATTCTCCATAAGAATAACATGGGGGCTGAGGACGCAGGTTTGCTGCTACGGTAATTATCGGTAAAAATTGGGTTTTTTGTTGCAAATAAACATAGATCACAACCTGATGAAGCCGTATACCAAGTTTCGTTAGTATACGCTCATAAATAAGCGAGCTATAATTTTTTTCTTATTCTTCATAAGAATAACATTGGACAACGTACTGTGTTTAGCACTTTCAATATCTCTGTAACCAATTGACGTAAAGAAATGATAAAAACACCAAATTGTGTGTTTTTTAATCTGAATGTAATGGTGAAAACTAAAATTTGACTTTTTAAAATATTACATGTAAAAACTTCAAAAAAAACCATTTTTGGGGTACAAAACCCCCCCAAAATACCACTTCGAATGGGTCGATCTGTCTGGTTTTCGAACTTAAAGTCATAAATAATGCTTTACACGTTTGTACCAAATGTTATCAAAATCGGACCATTTTTACGAGAGTTATCGCACTCACGGACACACACACACACACACACACACACACACACACACACACACACACACACACACACACACACACACACACACACACACACACACACACATATATATATATATACAGTTTCGAACGAATGGTGTTTTGGGGTCTGGAGACCTCAAAACGAAAAGTTATCATTGTCCCGGGCCTAGGTCTTACCATGCCGACTACGGTAATAGCTTCTTCCCTATGGGGAAATTCGCTAAAAGGAAAAGTAAGCTATCGTATTGACTTACCTTTATGCAAAGCTAAACGAGGTAGAATTGTTTTGTTTACTAGAGAACATAATCTCCTTTATAAAGCAATTAGCTGATCCTTAACTCTTGTTAGGCGGAGAGCGACGCGGGCGGCGGCGTGCCTGGAAGCGAGAAACACAAACTCTCGTGTGGTTTATGTTCTCAGAACTTCTTTACTGGGGTTTTATGTTTACACCCTAAAATTCGTTTAAGCAGGTATTTTGATGTAAATATCTTCATTTTTGTACATATTTCGATTTCACTAAATTCTCTTTGGGGTTGGCCTTTATACATTATTCTTAGCGATGACTAAAGTACCACATCATCAAATACTCATTACAAAAGTGGATATTTCTTCAAAGTTTAAAGGTTCATTACGTTTTATATACATGCTACCGTACTTTACATTCTACATTTATAAAGCAATATATTGATGAAAGATGGGCTTAAAGGGAGAAGGTATGTGTTAGTTTCCTGATACTGTTTGTGTAAATATCACACAATACTCGTAGACGCGCTGTCTCCTGATAATTACATTATATATTTAATAGAACATGTCTCCCATTTTATCCGTAAGCGCTTACAATTTTAATCTATAACAACTGTTAGTAGTATAGGTGGAGACATGATAAATCACTTAAAAAAATAATAAGTACTGTTAATGTGCTTTGCATCTAAGAGTCAATCCAATTTACACCACCTGGACAAATCTTTTACAAGTGGCCATGCAAGAATGTGCATACAGTTAATAACAAAATATGACAATTTGAACAATTTACTTTGCTTTGATGTTTTACATAAGATGTTACAGGTTACCTTTACTCGTATAATGTATAATATATTATTATAAGATTAACAAATCCTCTAAGCTTGAGACAACTACACATTAATATTTTGTTGACCATCGTAAACTTAACGCGAAGTGGTTCTTGATTCAGTATGTAAATTAAAATATTAAATTTCATAGACAAACTAGAATTTATATTTCCTGTTCGTTACAAACAAACATGATTTAAAATTATGAAAATACATCGCTAGGCTATACAAATCTGGTTCACCAATAAGCTCGTTATATTGCATTTGCTCTCAACAGACATGGAGCTAGATAGTATTATCTATGTCAGTGAAACAAAGAAGGAGTAACTTTCAGTTAAAAAGGTATAAATCCAAGCGTGTCTATTCTAAGTCACAGCGGTCTTAACTGTCTGACCGTAAATTTTCAGAAACAAAGCCACTGAATTTAATTCTCCCTACATGAATTTACCTTTTATAGGACTAAGACAATGTAAAAATACCAGACAGGTTTTTAATACCACGGGATTTACCATCGTAAAATACCCAGTTTTAAGAATCCGGAGAGCTGGTGGGTTTTAAATGTCCTGGAGTTCATGAATATTTGGGTAACTATTACAGGTAAACGATAACACTCGGTACATCAATACTATTCCTAAAAATCTACTTTTTCAAGCGACTTTCAGTTGTTCAACACGTCAAGGGGACGCCCAAAAGAAGTCAGAAGGAAACCTTAAAAGACAGCATAGGTCGAATTGTACATCAAAGTAAGGTATTCAGTAGTCAAACTTAGTACTGCAAATCCGTCCTCAAACAAACCACTGAGCCAAAAATGGTAGCCCATCGAAGTTTAGTTGTAAGTGCTAATCACGAAACTTAAAAACGTTATTATTCTATAAATATAAAGGTCCTTTTATACGGAGAACAAGTTTCAATCTGTATGGTTGTTATTTAAAAAAAAACCTAATTCTTAGAAACGAATAATGATAAAATAATAAAATTGGTATGGATATTATCCAATAGGTTTACAAATTCCTTACTTATCAAAATTATTTTGGGCAGTAGTTATTGGCAACGGCTATTGCACTAAATTGAGAAGATTAGAATAAATATGAACCAGGTATTGATCAAATAAAACTGTTATGTTCACTGCATAACAAGGCCAGTAAGCAGTATCAGACAAGTGACATGTACTTGATGCCTTTTGCCCTATTTAAATCAATAAATGTTTTATTTACTAAATACATAGAATAAATTAAAATTACGATAGTATTGGTCTAGTCCTCATTTCTTTCTGGAAATTACCACCCAAATACCTTTATTGGAGGCACTACAGAGTCATTTGCTGCACACAGTTGTTGTAAGAAGGTAAATCCCTCTCTACCCCCAACATATGTTGAATATCATCTAGTGGTCAAAACCAGCATACCAACTTTCGGTAAACAAGAGAGAAATTATAGCTATTTAATTCCCAATAAGAATAAAAATGAACAACATACTGCATTTACTGCTTAATTAGAATTTATATTTTATCCATCACCATTAATCGTAAAATAATAATTCCATACACCAATTTATTAAGTTTTTAAGCTTTTTTTACGGTGAAATGTAAATTTCATTTGAAGTTTATGGTTTATTGAAAACAAAATTGTTGGAAAATTTTAAGCTCTACAAGATTTGAACCTTGGTAGTAGTTTATGTAATGGTGTAATTTTGTTAGAGACTTGAAACACAATAAACAACTAAATTTAAATGTAAATCGTTAGAGCAGTTTTAGAAAAAATAAAATATTTTATATTTTTATCGGTTTTTAACGTAAAACTTTCCATCAGAGTTTAAAAAAATCTAAAGAATGAAAACCCCACCTGGAGATACGTAACGTTCGTACAATTTGTTATCAAAATCTTGGCTTTTGTGTGGTCTCCAGGTCTTCAAACATCCGTTCAGACATGCGGATAGATTCTCAAAAGTGCCCTCAACTCATAAAAACGTTTCTTCATAACATGAGGTTCATTATTTTACATAATATAAAACAAAGGTTTTATGTATATATAATATTTATATACACATTGCAAAAGAATATATCTTGTAACTTATCAATTCATTTGAATTTGTTGTTGGGTAAATCTAAACCAAGATACAGTTCTATTTACCCTATTTTTAAAATTCATAGGTTTGTATTGTGTATTCTTCTTATAATTAATATATTTTCTCCATACAAATCCCGTCATTCAGTTTTTATGACTTGTTTTTAATATTTTAATTTATTTTTAAGTGTTTTGCTTGATGGTTTATTCCAGTTAAGGTACGTTTTGGGCAGTGTAATTAATGTTATTTATCGATGTTAATCATTATTCAGTATTTATCTTTATTTGATCGAGACCAAATCACAGTAAATCAATCTGCTGAGTTTTATTGCTGAGTTCAAAATAGCGGCCTTCCAAAGATTTTGTGTAAGACTAACTCAAAAACCTTAAACTTTTATAAGAAATTTTAAAGTGTTTTGTAGCTCGTTTAGTTTCCTTTAAAGTGGTAAAACCAACAAATTGGTTGTACAAAGGATAAAACCAGTACAAGGTGTACTATTATTCATAAGCTATTATTGATAACTACCCTTGTAATAACTAGCCTTGATTTATACTTGTAATTAAAATGCATTTTATAAACCATGTGGCTGAATCAGCTAACAGTGTTTACACCATTGACAATTGCATTATCTCGATAATCTCAGGTTTACTTCAGTTTGATCATATTACTTTGACTGCAGTGTCTTTAAACCCCAAAGTAAAGTATATCATTTAAAGCTTATTAAAATGGCTAAGATTTTGATAACATTTAAGTCAAGTATTTTGAGCGTATATAAAACTAAGAATTTTAGAAATACCAACTCACTCAAACTTAAAATGAATGAATCAATTTCATAATAATTTAAAGTCAAATGGAATGGAAGTGGATTTAAAGCCAGTACGAGCACATACAAGCTGATACAATACAATTAAGTTTTGTTGTAAAACGTACAACATTTCTGAAAATAGGAAAACATGGTCTTAGTATATACATTTGTTCGAATAGGGTTATTTAAAAAACACGGTTTTATTAGGCTGGATTTAGGGTTATTTATCTACAAAATATTTTCAACACTAAATTTATTCCCCCCTGTATAAAGTTTAAAACAACTTGGAGTTCTAAATAATTTTATTAAAAGAAGTTTTTGAACCTAAATATTGTATTATTGTATTAAACCGATGTACTCGTAATAATGTTTTATGTCACCTAATTTATCCAAAGCCGGCTAATCAGCTGGTAGAAGGAAGGATAAAAAAAGATAATGTACCTCCAACAACAGCAGTATCAACGAAACATGCTCTAAAGTCTATCAACACTAAGTGTAGAAGTAGCCCGGTTGTGCGAAAGACCTCTTACAGAGGGGTTGGAAAATGGTTAATGACTGCTTCCCCGGTATACATGCTCATTTCGTCTCTGGTTTATGTACAAGAGAGTTTCTCAACAACTGTGAGTACCGAAGAGTGGCCTTCAGTGCTCAATTAAGTGCACCAACAGCGTTGGAAATAGATGCACTGACGGCCACAATCAGTATGATTAGCAGGCACTGGGCAGTACAGTGACCATCACGCGATGAAACGAGGACAAGTCAAACAGTAAAGTTTTTCGTATAGTTTAAGACTATGTGTTAATACTATAAATGTTTTGTTTCTGTGATACTTAAAAGTTTTTAGGCCCCAAACCTACGTATAAACATTATCAAATCATTTGAAAATCCATTTTCCCGACCACCAGTACTAAGGAAGCTCCTATACCTTATGCAAACTGAATTTGATAGATTAGGCCATGGCCCGTGTAGTGTGCGTGACGTTCCAGCTGTAATTGTTTCCGTAGCCTGGGCGGGACGGCTCATCAAGTCCAGTTTGATGCTCCTCCGGATATTAGCTTTGTTCATAGGGAATACTGTTTTCGTAATGATAAAGTAATATAAAGAGTTTAGCTATTCTGAGGAAATGCGTTATTTGATCTAATTTAAATTGACCTGCAATAATATGTTTTACTCTAATATGTGGGTAGAGTATTTTGGGCACTGTGGATACTATATGTTTCATTGATTTGTAATAACAATAAAATAAGGCGGCAAAATATATTTTAATGATCAGGCATTGGAAGAGAGTGAGAATACGGTTTGAAGATATTTTACGAATTCGTTTTCAAAAATATAAATTTATAAAATAAATTGTGAAGATAAATTACTGTCATATGTAAGTGAAACAAGATACAATGGTTGTAATAAGGTAACTTTATTGTTTAATAGACAATCTATTCTCATATAAATCAACGTTTTATTGAAAGTTAAGTACATTTTGGGCAGATGCTTTTCTGTTGAGGTAAAAATATTATTTTCCAGAAAAACACTAATTTTAGTCACAAGTAAAATCACTGTACTGCAATATTGTATTAAACGCATACAAATATGTCTTAAATAACTTAGATTATCTATATATGTATTCTATGCGCGTATAATACATTTTTATTTATTTTTTTCCAGCTGCTAGTCTGTGATATTACAACCATTTAATTTGACCTAGGATAAGGGACATGGCCAAATGCCACAGTGTTTCCCGGAATTATTTATTTATTATTCAATCGCCTAACTCTTTCAGTGGCAGAAGTTCTTTTTCCAATCTCGCGTTTTGGGCATTGCGAAATAAATAAAGCAACGTAAGCATTTTATTCCAAGTATTGGCCGAAGCAAAATACCAACGCGGCAAAGTGGCAAACATTTGTACCCAATTACCGAAGGTAACTAGTTCTTTGGGTTTTGAGCGAATCGATAATACCCACATCAAGACGAGGGTAATCAATACTGTCCACGTGGCGAAGTGAGTATTTTCAATCAGCTCAACTACAGGAAGGCTATTTCTTCGGCGATGATTTGTGGTTTTTATGTGACCTTTGACAAATTTGAATTTGTATTTAGCTTATACAATGTTTGGTTTTGGATGCAAAACAGGCTGTGAAAACGGTTTGAATTTATAAATTATTTAATTAAATAAAAGATGTACATACATCTTTACAAATTTGAAAGTTAAACACTGTCCACCCTCCAATGGTGTTCGCACTCCCCTCCCCTCACTCACTGGAGTGATAAATCGAATGTGTTTGTTCAAATTAATTGTAATCGTTTCAAAACTCTTTAGCATAATTTGTTGTTTCAAAGATTTGTCTTTTAAAATGTGGTTTTCCAACTAAAAATCCTTTTTATTAGCATGACAAGTGTTTTTTGATTCTGTCTCTCTCTCATGAGGTCTGATGATGACCGGTGTGATTGGTCGAAATCGATTGCCTTGTACCATCTCTTATATATGTTTACCGACTTGTATGAAAGTACAGTGAAAGAGTAAATATATTTTGACGTGTTGTAAGGCGTTTTTATTTACAGAATATCCCGTTTTCCAACTACTGCTCCACGACATTGTACCTCGTGAGCTGAAGTTCAAGATGCTAACTGCGAGGCTATACAACTCATTTAAACCATAATTACAAATAAACCAGATATATTGTTAATATTTTTATCAAATTGCAGTGCCTAAGGCTGTAAATTATTCTTTGCTTAGTTTGTCTACACTATTTCAGGAAATATTAAGTATATTTAATGCTAATACGAATTAAATAACGAGAGTACATTCACCATCCAATTCTTGTTAAGTAAGAAGAACAATCTAATTTGATTTATTATTATCTGCCTTGCTCATTGCACATAAAACAATGCTTTCCTCTTTAACAGATTTATCGAATCCATAATATTTATCAATAAAATTATACACCAATAGCAGCGATACTTTCAAAGAAGTACACGAGTTGTTGCATGTTCTCAGAACAGCTTTGCTGATCTGTTTATGTACTCAAGTGTGTTCAAGTAAGCGTTCAAATATAACTTTCCTGTAAATATCAATATTTCCCCTTTATCAGGAAATCAGATTTTCTTATTCACTATTCTCTCAAAATCCTCTAAACGTTAGCAATCGTTTGTATCTTTCGTCAAATATGTTCGTAATATTATAAAGAAAAACACTTTTCAATATTGCTGAAAAATATTATACTCTATGGGTTATTGATAATACCACCTGATTCTTCATAGAAGTGCTCTTTAATGTTTAGGGCACATTTAACTTGATCACACATTTATGTGGATAACTGTTTAAAAACATCTTATTAACAGTCCGCAGCTTCAGTAACTTTAATGATTATAAAACTTTGATAATAGTTGGTTGCTTTACAAATTAAATAATGTTTGAATATTTATTCGTACTAGCGATTGCCCAATGGTCAAAACTCGTACCATTTGCCTGAATGTTTGCTGTTTGCCTGAAAAATTGCGAAAAATGGCTGTTTGCCTGAATGTTTTATTACATTATCCTGCGTTAGCAATTAAACACAAATTCTTTTGAACCAGTGTCATGATACTTAACTTCACGAATGACCAAATTAAGTTAGTTTTTATCTAGTGTATTCTGTTGCTCTACATCTCTCCCTCACCATCCGCCATCCGCCTTCCTCCTCCCACAGCTTTAATTTGTTTTGATGTGGGGTTTAAACAGATGAAAGAAGGGTGTTGTCAATTCCAGTAGCCAATAGTATTTTTATTTAAATTATGTCTGAATCAGCTGATGTTTCTATTGTGTAAGCATGTGTTACTACAACAACAGCTGTCAAACATACAATTTCATTGGTTACTGTTCTTCCACAATATTAACGTTGAAACTTTGAAACCCTGAGGGCCGATGTAAATTATAAGGGGATTCTGCTCATCTACACAATACCTTTCTAACGGTATGCGTGAATTTCTCAGACGATGCAAACACCCTGAGAAAAAAGGCAGGACAGTTTTGCGCTTGCCTATTAATATAATTACAAACATAAAAACATTATTTTGGCTGGTCATTGTTAACTAGGTAAACTACTTAAAACTGAGGTACAAAATCAATGACTGCTTGAGAGCTACTAACTCAACCTCGCTCGGCTAGTGAAAGGGTACGGAATCAAAGTCGGGAAATTCAGTAAACAAACTTCTATTGAACAAAATTAAAATTAACAAAAGGAACCCTCGTTTAAGAAACAGAATCTCTAGAAACTTAATATGAGCACCAACCAGCAACGAAATATAAATAGTTAAATAAATCACATGATTTACTGAATTAAGGATTCCCAGTTGCCAGACTCATTGGAGTAAGGTTTCTTTGTTTAATCAAATATGAAATTCACATAATCAATGGATAAGTTACACAAAGTCTTATTCCAAAAAGAGGAATTGCAGAAGGCATATATCGAATTTAAGATGTTGATCAAAACTAATAAGACCAAATTAATTTTTAGAAAACATGGATGATAAGTGATAAAAGAGCAGTCTTACTTTGGACAATAATTACAAATTGAAAATCAAATGATCTTACTTTCCTCTCCGCCGAAAAGTTCCCTCAGTAGGACTACCCCCACTTGAGCAAGCCAATCAGAAGCCAGCATTTTGGTCACGTGACTAGTGACGTCATTACGCTCCGCCCCCAAGATGGTGGCGCCCATGGTGACTTCACTTTTTTCCCGCCAAATTCCCTAACCTCACTTTTCTCCCGCCAGCTGCTAGGTTGGTATAAGCTCTGCTAGGTTGGCAACACTGCACGATCTGGCGGGAGAAAAGTGAGGTTAGGGAATTTGGCGGGAAAAAAGTGAAGTCACCATGGGCGCCGCCATCTTGGGGGCGGATCCTAATGACGTCACTAGTCACGTGACCAAAATGCTGGCTTCTGATTGGCTTGCTCAAGTGGGGGTAGTCCTACTTCCCTCATTCTCTCTCCCACTATTTTTTAAATTGTTAACCAATCAAGTAGAAATTCGTCATGTGTAGGGGCGTTACCAGTCTTTTTATTGGTCGAGATCGGCAACGTGAGTTCCTATCACGTGTTGCTGAGTAAATAGCTTTTTGGTCAGTAACCTGCTAGGCGTCTAAAAAGAGTTTATTGGTTCAGGGTGTCATATTACTTTTGGGTTCAATGTAACTTTGGAATGTTCTGGAGTATTCGTAACTGGAGGTTACACCATTCATTTACTAATCGTGTATACAAAAGTATAATTATTAATTTTAATTAGTTTGAAAAAATTATTAGTAATTATACAAATTTTATTGAAGACATAATTTTAACTGTTTTTATGGTAACTAATTTAAAGTATCTCTTTGTGGGATATTTAATTCAGACCCTTTTTTCTCGTAGGTTTTATGTTATAAAAATGTAAACGAGTCCAAGGTAAGTACACCCAAGTTTGACACAACTCAAGCCAGTGATTGTCAGCGGCAATACACTGCACTTCACAGACCTAATAGACTGTGTGAAATCAAAGAGAGACTTCAGCTATCAATCGACGCTATTCCCCGGTACTGTACCATTAGATTGACATGAAACAGAGATGTGAACGTTTGGGTGCA
Organism: Allygus modestus; assembly: GCA_963675035.1. Lineage (NCBI taxonomy): Eukaryota > Metazoa > Arthropoda > Insecta > Hemiptera > Cicadellidae > Allygus > Allygus modestus. The sequence goes on along the minus strand of OY776111.1, from coordinate 99,861,141 downwards.
CAGCAATAGTTGTTTTCAGAATTGCCCCTTTAACGTGCAAAATTGCATTTATATGAAGCAGACGGTGTCAAAGGTGACGATTTAAAATTATTTATTTTAAAACTAAAATAGATTGTTTACACTTTTTAAAGCAGATACCATAATTACCCCGTTTAATAGGAATATATTGAAGCTTACTGTTACAAATAACCAAAATCACGACACATTTTGGCAATACTTTGAAACGCATTCGCGGCACCGATAACACATTTACCCTAGGCCGGCGGCGACTGAATATGTTATGTTATGCGTCATTGTCTCAATGATGACCATTGTGTTTTAGCGTAGCCTACTATGACCAATCGACTGATTGGGAAATTACCAGAAACGTCTGAAACTCCCTCGGATACAGACCGGTATTCATGTGTGTTAAGTGTTCATCAAATGTAATGATTTTATGCGTAACATTATTTATATTAATTTAAATACATAAAACCAGCTTGATATAATTGTAAGACCAATTAAACCAAAATAAAATACATTTTAGTATTTCAGTTTAAGGAAAATGAAGTAATAAGAAGTGAGGATTACCTTAGGAAATTGTACAATGCTGCAAAATCACTTTTTAAATCATTACCAGCAGATTAATATGTCTCTGGAATTCCATATTTTTTTGTGAAATATTTTCCAATGATTCCTTTTATTTTCCAGTAATGCTGGAACATACCTGGTATCATACAGGTAACATACATGCTGGAACATACAGGTAAGAACACTAATACCTGGTATCCCGTTCTCCTCGTGAGGATCTCGCAACTCACTAACAAAGTGTAACTCAGTCCACACTCAGCTCAGTAACAGTCTGTAGTTATAAATGGTTCTTAAAACAGCCGTTTCTTTAAATTTTATTAATTAATATAAATCACTTGTGACCCAATTCAAATAAAAGATTTTTCTATAAGAATATCATAATAAATTGGAAGACCCTGTTGTCCGAGGGAAAAATAAATTGCTTACGAAACATCTAGAGGATAATTACTTTAATTTTCTACCTCAATTGTTATATAAGTCTTGAAATCAAAAACGTGGCTGGCCACAAGCAAACTCCTTCAGGGAATCAAGAAGTAGTAATATCTTTTAGGAAATTACATTATAAGTAACATTATTTAATTATTTTTTCTTATTAGTACTGTTATATGAACGTAAATGAACGCTAAGCAAACACTATTTTATTGCTAGGGCTAATCGCCATGTAAAGATTTGTATTCCCATTCTTCTGTGGTCACAAACGTATTCAGGACGAGATGTACATGCTGGTGGCACACTAATGCATCGTAATTCTCACTGCATGAGGCAGATATATGGGCACACATCCGGTATTATAAGACCCGGCCACGTGGCGCTGGCTGCGTGATACACCGTCGCTTCCGTCCCCGCACACATTCTTGCTTTAAAAACGAGGCTGGCAGATTATTATTTTTGTTTGTTTTAGAAATTATTGTTATTAATTTTTCTGCATCAACATTCAATTTCATATTCTTAATGTCATACGATATTTTCGTCTGTATACTTTTGGTTTTAGATCATTCATGTGTGTGTGTGTGTATTAGTCTTTTAAACGCATATTTTTACTTTTTAATACATTACTTAGTTAACTTAACTGTGGCTCGTAACTATAGTAGGTCTGTCTTCCCATGCTGAGTAAGCAATCTGAAACTGACAGTTAAATTAATATGAGTTGTGTATTCTGCATTCTGTGGAGAATATGTTTAACCATCTGGAATAAAGAACACCTTGCTGTATAATCCAATCCAGTAAAACGTAATGGCCACAAGATTAACGTGGAAACCTTGAGGTCAGTGAGACGAAACCCTAAAAAGATTTTCAAAATGGGAATAGGCCTGTGTCTGCATCGACTTTATTAGCCATCTTCCTAACAGCTTTCAGGTTAATTGGTCCCGTAGTTGGCTAAGGATGAGCTCACAAACAAACACAACAACTTCAAGGTATAAAATGTTAGTAGGGTGCTAAAATGTTCACACTATTCAGCTATTCTTTTAAACATATATGTTTTTACTTTTATTTATACAGAAAAATTGTAGTTTTGCTTCTTCTAGCTTTGAAATAAACTTACATTTAGTCTGTGAGAGAAATTAAGGAATGCAACCTTTTCTCTTTTACATTTTGAATAACTTACACGAATTTGAACATGCCTATGCGTTGTCCAGACGTTACAGCCACTTCAATGCAAACGTAAGCTCAATAGGTTCAGGAACTTGATTTGAAATTCCTGAACAGACAAGACAACAGACAGACACTACTTTCCCTTTTTGAATCGGATAGCAAAATAATTATCAGTCTTGTTTCCTTGCCAGCATAGGTGCCGACTTATGCTCAGGGAATATAAGGCTTAATGGCGAATGTAGCCGTTGATACCTGCCACAAACAAGGCAAAACGAGGCTTGTATGTGTATTGCTGTGACTGCTGCGTTTGAAACTACCGTGCAAATATTATTTAGCATAAACCTTCCATGCAATTCCCTCACAAGTATGCTACTCATTCACAATTTAATCATTGGTATTATATCGTTTTCATGTACAAACATTTAGCTTTGTTATTAAGGGGTTCCTACTTTGTTGTTTTATGGAGGATAATAAACATACTCGTATTTAGAATAGGGTAACAATACCGTAATGATAATCATATTTACATTGTAAACAGAGACATAGCGTTGACCCTGCAGCATTGCATTATACCGGGGGTTCGAAACACTCATCAAAAGTTTAGAATATGATTATTTATGGACAAATTAAGAAAAAGGTTTCTAGAAAGTTGCCATAAACTGTTTAGTATTAAAAAAGATCTATCAGTATGTAAGTTGAAATTGAAATTGTTGTACTCCAGAACTGCTTAGAATTCAACAATGAATGATTGCACATGTTAAGGCGGTATTCGGGGAAAAAAGAAAAACACATCTTTACTTGTTTCGGAATTGCGAACGTAAAAATATTAAAATTAAAATGTATCAAATTACAAATAATGAATTTTTGATGTTTGTTTTGTTGCATATTCAAAGATGTATAATTTCAGGAAGTCTGATGAGAGATATCGGAACAGTGCCCTTAAAAATGATGGCAACCTGATACCAGTACTCAAACATTGTGGATTGTATCTGCCACTTTATCAGTGGCAATGGTGTTACTTTGTTCGTTATTCTTTATCCGATTTCTATAAATTATGCATGGTATTATGTGTTACAAAAAGACAAGAAAAGGTTGTATTTTACTGTTACAAAATTTAAGATTGCAACGTCCACCAATTGGAAATGAGTAACAGGTTTTTAAATATATATTTTTTACTTAAGTGCTGCCTTAACAAGGATAACATATGTTAAAGTTTTATCTTTGAATTTTACGCTGATCTGAAGTACTCAAACTTCAATTAGAAAATACATTAATACAGATGACTAGAAAAGCAAGCATTTTATAACTTGATAGGGACTTCTTTATTCATTTTTGATAAATTGTCATATTCTAAATATTTATTTCTTCAATGCGGAGAACTTGTCCACTTACCACAATAGTTTAATTCATAATTAAACTAGTTTCTTACTACTGGTACGAAGAAAAACAAATTTTCCCTCTTGTAAATTGACCATTAGAGCAGCAATTGATTTATAAAACTTAGTTCATAAGCTTGGTTATTTAGCTTATGTCAGTAGGAAAGATAAACAGCAAAAATATCCTTCAGAAATATTTGTTCTATTTATGAAACAACCAGAAACAATTGATTTTAAAGTGATAGCTATAAATCATTTCGCTTATTTTTTAAGATACTGAGGACTTGACTGTTGGTTAATAAATCTAGCGGGGAAAACCAGTCCTAACCTAATCACCAATTATATTTTACATGATCTTTCTTCGATTGTAAGATGTTTTAATATTTTCATAAACTAGCCATTATGACTACTATTATAAGTATTAATCAAAAGTCAAATTTCTAAAATCTTCATTTTAAAATTTGAAATTGATTTATTACATTTTGCAAATTTTGCAATAGGCCTACTTTTTTTAAAGAATATATAAAGCATACAGCCAGTTAATGAAATATACGGTTTTAGAAAATATGCTGGAGATGTCAAAATCTTTTCAAAATCAATACTCTCTTTTAAGTCATGACGTTGTTCTTTAAAGGTTATTAAGTCCATGTTCTTTTAAAACTAGTTATAATTAAAATCGCTTAATACGAATTAAACCAAGAATTCTTCCCATTAACACAAGATCTAAGTATTGTTTAAAACAAATTTCCTTTTTCAACAACATATAACAATTATAATAAGTAGTGACTTCTGTAATAATCTAATAATTAGTGATGACAGATATCCGCAATATTAAAAAAAACAATATAATCTCACCATCACCAACTACAATAAACAACCAAAGAACAGTAATATTGTTGTTTAACTGTAAGGAATGTATTACTTATGTTTTATTATGTTCTTATGTATTTAAGTAATTGATTAAACTTTATCTTCATCAGTGATTCCAACAAATTGTAATTTAAATCAACCGATGAACTTGTTATTTCTTGGTGGGCTAGATTATAAATGGAGTCTGTGTAATTCGGCCTCCTATTGTTACCATCCACTTGTTGGCAGGATTACCGTTCATTTAGATCCCGGTTTGAGATACATACTAAACATTCTTCTCTCGCAGCACAATCCTGCTAACCTGTACCAAGCAATCTGTGGTAGTGATCCCCTTCCATGCTTCTCATTACTTCTTGCGCCCCAGAAACATGTCATTCTAAAGTTTAAACAAATAGATTTTATAGGTATTTGTTCTGTTACGCCATACATTGTTACTTAACACTAAAACAACTATTGTATTATGGCTATTACAACTGAACAAAATTAGACACCTACTTCACTTTCAACCGTAAATCGTATTAGAATTACAAATACATTGTAGTTCGATTCAACGATATATGTCGTACGATTCAAACAGACATTTTCCTCTCTCTTATTTTAACGCATTTGAAAAAATACAGAATATTTGTTTCACAAACAAAATTATGTCACTACTATGCCAAATAAAATTTAAGTGTTTTAAAATAAAATTTAATGAAATTCTACCCTCAAAGCCCAAATATTTGACAAGTTACATATTCATTTTGTTAACAAAATGATTAAAAACACGTTTCAGTCGATGTACATGAAGAAACATGGAAGATTATATTAGAGATCTGAATGCATGACAAAATTTCTCAAAGATTTAAATTTTTAAGGGTAAAATACATTGAATACACAAAATCAAGACGACAAGCTTGATTTTATACATCTCTGAGGTTTAGAAGTAGGATTTTAATTTTCATATAAAGATCAGATCAAATCATTCGTCTACCTTTAAAACCATAGTTAACAATTAAACACAAATTCAAACCACCTATGCTTTTTATGTGGAAGGTATTTTGTCAGCGCTTTACGTTATAATTAGCTACACTCGAGGATGATTATTGGTTGCAAAAAAGGCAATTTATCCATTAATTGTTAATGCAAGCGACTATTGAAGGAATTAAGTGTAGTGGTTGTAAATCTTAGCCGCCCCTTTCAAGTCTCTGGCTACTTGACTGCTGGGCCATAAATCCCGAGAGGACAAAGCCGCTTAGTTTAACTTCATTGTATAAATTAACTCTATGTTGAATGCCGTTCTCTAGAAAAAAAACCTCAGGTATGAGATATCACATGCAGTAATCAATCGTTCTTATGTAAGAAGACTTCGTGATTCAATGGTTATTGTAGTTGTTCATCTGGATTATTGACTTGGTGTTAAATATATCTGTTGTAAACTTTCGGAACTTTTCCTCTCAAGAAAAATTATCCAGCTATATCAGTAAAATTCGTTTAAAGGTAGAAACACATTATTGAAGTGATTCTAGCCTTAATCACTAAAATAGAAGAAGAAATAACGTATACAGTATAATGATGTTTACGCAATTTGCTCTCAAATATTTGAGCTTTGAGGGTAGAATTTCATTAAATTTGATTTTAAAACATTTACATTTTATTTGGCATAGTACAGATATAATTTTGTATGTGAAACAAATATTCTGTATTTTTTCAAATGCGTTAAAATAAGAGAGAGGAAAATGTCTGTTTGTATGACAACTAGGAATCTTGAAAAATCTTCAAGTCTTCTGTCTTATATATTGTTATACATTTTACTATGTGTGTATCTTGAATTGCGTGGAACTATAACAAACTAAATAATCAGTATTGCTCAAGAAGTGTTTTCCATATTGTTATAAAGCTTTATTTTATATAGTTTCATAATAAATTTGAATAAAATACATGTCGAATCTAAAAAGGTTTACAACAATTAAGTAAGTAAAATCAATTCGTAGAATATCACAGATTTCTGGGTTGAGAAAACCCGCCTTAATTTGCGGTTATCCCCATTGGAGAACAAGAAAAATTCTGTTAATTAAATCCATCTACAATCTAGACATAAAATGTTGTTAAATGTTGGTGACTCCATCATATTAACAATATTGGTAAAGAAAACAGGCAGTAACGAACTAAGACAAAAGTAATCGAGGGTTTCGATCTGTGAAAAGAATAACAACAATAGCGTTAGAGAAAGAGTGTTGGTCACTCGTCGAAGTTTATTGGAAACCGCAAACTTGTGTGTAGTTTTAAACTTATAAAAAGAGTAAGATGACCACATAAACAGGTTAGCTGTTCTCTTGAAATAAACTGTTCGGTGATATCTCACTGTATTGGTACACAATCTAGGATTTAATAAACGTAGTTAATCAGATTTCAAATGGTTAAATATTTGACAAATTAATTTATTCGCTTTCCACTAACATTCCACTAATACAACTAAATTTGAAAACTTTAAAGAATGGCGTTATTTGAATTATTTATATTTGACTGGTTGTAATATCATTATAAAGCTTTTGTTAGTTTACTCTACAACCCTTGAATGCTTACTCTGCTGCGTTTAAGTATTAAGAAACCTATAGAAGATTTTCTTAAGAATAATTTTAATAAAGTTAAACTAGATAATAAATTCAGCTAAGAATTACTGTACCCTTCACAACGGTAACTATGATCATCGATTTCAGCAAACACTTCCCTGATTCGTTCTCTCAGTTCTTCTTTGATGTTTACCTTATTGGCATACACATTATTGCAATTATTCTAATTGGGGTTCCCAAAAAAATTATTTCTTGATCGAAGTCTCCATTGAACAGCCACATCAGAATTTATTTCAATGTGCTTTAACACACTGTACTTTAGCATGGTCGTTCATTGCGATTTTAATGAGACTTTTCAATTATTTGTTTTTGTTTACCAGGCAACAATATAAACGAATCAGCTGATTAAACTGCCTGCTGATTAAAACTTTTTGAGCCACTCTTTCATGTGGTGGCATTAGGAATCTTGTATGTCCCATGGAACATGAATGGGAGAACATTAAAGTTGTAACGTTTTTTTATAAACACCCTGTAGTATTATAAATTCCTCATAAATCTTTTTAATTTAATTTTAGTATAAATTCATCAAACCAGGCTTAGTACCTTTTACACTGGAATATATTACAGCCAACCCGGACTCGAAAGGACGATTTAGTCCAAATATTTAACTTTTGAAATTATAAATTATATATTTCTACACATACGTCGTCGGTTGTTGGGCAGTACAATGAGCGTACTCACATTGTTTGCTATTTATAGCTGATTCACACGGTGACTAACCCCACGCCCTTCTCACGGGTGTACCTCAGTGTCAGGGTGTGCACGCTATCCGCACGCTAATCCGCACGTGGTTCGCAAACGGACTTTCTAGACTGATGACTCAGGTTACTCAGGTGACGCACTAGGGAATATTACAACATCAACCCTTGTCATGATTTTCTTAGATAAAGACTGATGACTCAGGTTACTCAGGTGACGCACTAGGGAATATTACAACATCAACCCTTGTCATGATTTTCTTAGATAAAGACGGATGACTCAGGTTACTCAGGTGACGCACTAGGGAATATTACAACATCAACCCTTGTCATGATTTTCTTAGATAAAGACTGATGACTCAGGTTACTCAGGTGACGCACTAGGGAATATTACAACATCAACCCTTGTCATGATTTTCTTAGATAAAGACTGATGACTCAGGTTACTCAGGTGACGCACTAGGGAATATTACAACATCAACCCTTGTCATGATTTTCTTAGATAAAGACTGATGACTCAGGTTACTCAGGTGACGCACTAGGGAATATTACAACATCAACCCTTGTCATGATTTTCTTAGATAAAGACTGATGACTCAGGTTACTCAGGTGACGCACTAGGGAATATTACAACATCAACCCTTGTCATGATTTTCTTAGATAAAGACTGATGACTCAGGTTACTCAGGTGACGCACTAGGGAATATTACAACATCAACCCTTGTCATGATTTTCTTAGATAAAGACGGATGACTCAGGTTACTCAGGTGACGCACTAGGGAATATTGCAACATCAACCCTTGTCATGATTTTCTTAGATAAAGACGGATGACTCAGGTTACTCAGGTGACGCACTAGGGAATATTGCAACATCAACCCTTGTCATGATTTTCTTAGATAAAGACGGATGACTCAGGTTACTCAGGTGACGCACTAGGGAATATTACAACATCAACCCTTGTCATGATTTTCTTAGATAAAGACGGATGACTCAGGTTACTCAGGTGACGCACTAGGGAATATTGCAACATCAACCCTTGTCATGATTTTCTTAGATAAAGACTGATGACTCAGGTTACTCAGGTGACGCACTAGGGAATATTGCAACATCAACCCTTGTCATGATTTTCTTAGATAAAGACGGATGACTCATAACTATCATATACCTCTATCCGTTGTACGACAACCAATGACGTTAAAAACATTCAGTCTTAGTACTCCTTTGGGGTTAAAACAATACATATAATTTAAACACGCCAAATTTAAAATAGTATTTAAAATTGTGTCAATTTGATTATGGGATTGTTTAGACGACAGAGAATAAAATGAGTTTTTTTGGGAACGCCTGTTTTGGGGTGTGTTTTTATTTCATTATCAGTTATGAGAAGTTTTTAAAAATATGTGGGAACCGATGTCTACTAAAATTAGTACATATATAATTAAGGAAAATATTGATATGTGTTCTTTTGTACAAAAATAACATTGGAAAATGTAGTAGTATGTATTATGTAGTATAAATAATTATCAATTAATTGCAAAAAACATTATACAAATGTGAGCAAAATTAGGAATAAATGAATGATACATTTTGCGGTCTTCGTCTTCTATATTTGGTTGTAGTCCTTATCAACTACACATAAAGGATTAAAAAAAATTGTTTTCCTTTTTGAAAACAAAAAGCCGCTTTAAAACCGCATGTGCTTTTTTTTTAATGTGTTTTTTTTTTGCTGGTGTTTTTTGTGTCTCTTGATGAATTAATTGAAATTTGTGATTTTCTTTTGATATATGTAATAATTTTCAAATTGAAAGTAAATTGCTTTTTATGTTGGGCATAATCATTTTTTGTGTGTCATATTGACTGTATATTGTATACTTTTACGAAGAAACATTACCCCTGCAAATACTTAACGTATAGTATTAACTCAAAACAATAAATATTTTTTTAAATCGTAATAATGCAAATACCCCCGTCACAGCAAACCAGCATACTCAGCGGATTTACAATGCATTTATGTGTTTGACACTACCACATAAAGCCACTTACCAAGTTTGATAAAATAAATATAAATAATTAAGTGATAGAGAGTATAGTTTATTATTTGTTCTCTAAAAAAATAACATTTAGGCTGCAACGTAGGTTTGCTACAACCAGGAAGACAAGAAATGTGTTTGTATGCAATTATCAATATACCTCAACCTGGTGAAGCTGCATACTAAGTTTTATTCACTTAGGTTCATAATTAAGGGAGGTACACAACTTTACTTATTCTCCATAAGAATATCACTAGGCAGCTGAGTATGCAGGTTCGCTGCTACAGGGACAATGAACAACAACATATTTTTTGTATAAATATCAGTAAAATACGACTAGTTAAAACCACATACCAAGTTTAATCAATATACATTCATAAATAATCTAGATATCAAATTGTATTTATTCTCCAAAAGGATAACATTTGACAGCGTACTGTGTTGAGCACCTATATCTCTGCAGCGGTTGGTCATAGAATCACAATTTAAAAACCAAAATTTTTTTAGAGCTGAAGAAATTGGTAAAAATAAATGAGTAGTTTTCGGTAAAATTAACTGAGGAAAAGCTAAAAACCTTTTTTCCATAAGATTAACATGGGATATTTTATAAATACGTTTTTTGGATTTTATCCGCAGCCAATTAACCTAGGCTAATGATTCAAAATACTACATTTTTGATTTTTAAGCTCTATAAAATGGTCATAACTAAAATTGAGTGTTTTCAAAATGTAAGGGTAAAATTGCAACATGTTTTACAATTGCAAAAAAACTGATTTTTGGAAAATTTTAATCCCTCATAAAACCCATTGACGATGGTCCGATCGTTCTGGTTTACGAACTTAAAGTCACAAGTGATACTCTCTACATTTTTGCCAAATTTCATCAAAATCGATATATATATATAAATTTAAACGAATGGTGTTTTGGCTACCTAGGGGCCTCAAAACAAAAAGTTATCATGGTCTCGGGCTCAAGTATTTCCATGGCACCTACGGTAATAGCTTCTTCCCTAAATGAGAAAATCACACCCTTGACGATGTCATAAAATGATAAGATTTTAATTTTGTTACATTATACTTAACACATGTATACTAAACTTTTAAAATAAAGTTATAGTGTCCACTGAAAAATCTATAGAATGTTGTTTCTGGCTTGTAGGGTCATAACAAGTTACAAAGGTCCGGACCTAGCTTGCCACCCATTTGTAAAATATTGTTTATAGTTTATTCCTTATGAAAATTGCTATACGCTTTTGTATTACTTATCAATTTCCTAATAAATTATAATTAATTTGGAGACGGAAAATGCGTACCATGTAAGTTTGTACATTCAGCATTCAGCAACTTTTGCGAGGAGTTATAGAACAGGAGTGATGAATGCGCCTCTGTCGGGACTGCGTGACAGTCTGACCTGGACCTCATCAATTCCAGTGAAACACTTGCTGTGTTTTCCCTGCTGTCAGATACTGTGCGATACCAGCAACGCTAAGTGGCCGGATGAGAAATTACCTTGTTTTGTAGTAATTCGTTGCATTATTAGTGAATTTCCTATGGAGCGTGAACTATTAGCATAACCCGCACGGTGAAACTTAAGCCCGGGACCACCATAGAAGTTCCTAACGTGACCCCCTGAACACGTTTTGGGGGTCGTTCAAAATTGTTATATATATGTGTGTTTGCACTCTAGTGGTCACATTTTTTGTCCGATTTACTTCAAATTTGGTAAGGACGTTCCTTTCTATAATCAGTTGGACAAGTTCGTTGGGAAAAATAATCGGAAAACTCTAAACCCCTTTTTTTGAAGATTATTATTTCAAATTTTGAGGTTTTGGGCCCAAAAAGGGTCAGATAAGCCCCGGATGAACAATTAATGCATGTAAACAAATGAGAATTAGTGAGGAAAAACTTTTGAGCCCTCTCTCATCATTCTAGCATAAATATTTACCTAGAGTTATTAAAGAAAATGTGTATCAACCAAACACAGTACGTTGCCTTATGGGAATTTTACATTATTAAAGCCTGTAATTCATATGCTGGTGTACTTTTATCATCCCCAGCAACCTCACGTATACTTTCAAGCCTGACTGGACCTTCTCCTAACCTTATAATACGACAATTTGTATTCCCAGCATTGCTGGTAAATGAAACCAGGATCATCAGACTAGTCAAAAAAATCAATGTTTTCAGATTTCAATAAAAATGTTTATAAATGTATGTTTTTAAACTGCTTTTGAGGTTTAAAAGGTTATTATGTGGAAATTCACTTCCCTCACGTCAGCGTGCTGGGTACGAACTAGTTTATTTTGGTAACTGATTTTGAATTGCAGGACATAAGAATGTACATAACCAGCACATCCTCAGGTACTTGATGTGAGGTGAGGTGGTATATACAGGCGATATAACAATCCAGATTGTTAGTGAATCACATTGCATTAGGTCAAGAGTTTGATTAGTTTCGTAGTTTATTTTAATAACTAATACAAATTTTATCAAAAGTAACTTTAAATCTATTTCAATTTAACATCAGTACTTTAAAGTGAAACCTAAATGTAAAGCGGTCTAAACATTTAAATAGTTGTACCTGACCGTATTCTCAACTGGAAACGTTTATACTGGTGAGTTATGTAAAAATGTCACATCATATAAAAATAGACCTTGGAATGTTACTATTTTTATTCGGCATGGCTTATTGGAAGGAGCAAACAACTTCCTATAGACCTTTTTCTAAATCGCTTCGTTGTCCATCTGTCTGCCTGTATGTGATTTTTAATCAATACATCATATCTTGGGTACCACATAACGTACTGACTCAAAACTTGGCAAGTATATTAAAATAGATTAGTGTTATTTTTCGAGTTTAAGGTTTATAGCTTTAACCCTTTCAAAATGGCGGCCATTTCAGTATTTTAAAGCCTAACATCTTCAAAACGGGTCTTGAATTATTTAAGTAAGTTATCTGCACAATAAAAAATTCAAGCAAAAAACGTGGTAAATGTCGTATCTTTAAATTATGTATTACAGCCACACCATTAATGCTATGCCATGTATTACTTTATAAAATACCATTTGATTTGTCATGTTATTGTTTATTATTTTCATGTTTACTTTTTGTAAATGAGTTATAATGTGTAATAAAGAATTGTGATATTATCAAAAGACTGTTATAATTTCTGAAGTGTTATGGTATTCAGTAATATCAAAGGATATTGTGATAAAGATCACTCAACCCATAGCTGAGTAATTGCAATTTTTGTGAGTCAAAGTGTGCAAACTGTTTGTAAATTACCAAAAATGAAATCGATTTGTCTTTTACCTTTTGATTTATATATCTACCGTCTTGTATGTAAATACAGTTTACGTGGAGGTTGAGTGTAGTAAATAAATAAAAGAACAAATCAAATAAAAAACATCTTACAACTCGTAATTTTAACGACACGTATCAGAAGTTACAAACTAATTTTTCACTATACAGAAATCACTTTGCTAATCATTAAGTACTACTGAAAAATTACTCGGTTCAAACCTTCTCATGAAAAATTTGTTTTGTTTTTGTTTTGTATGACGTTATATCCTATAACTAAACCTGGGGAGCTCCCAACAAAATTAAAGAAGTAAGTGTACTCTTTTGTCGTGTATTCACTTTTGTTTAGTAACAAAGGTATAATTCTGGAATGATGTTGATAACGTTTAGCTGGAAGATAGGTGCTTGAGAATATAACCTACAGATCCATACTGAAAATCTGATGGGTCTCCGCCCCATTGCCATTCAACATGTGCATGCTTAAAAATTATCAGAATTAACCTCATGGGGTAAGGATCAAATTTTACTTTCAATGTACCAATACTTTTACCAGCCGAAAAATGAACAGAAATCAGTGGTTATAAAGAAAGGTCACGTGAACAAAGTCGTAACGCGTTCCAGCTAGTACCATACATTTTAACAACAAATAATAATAATAATAATAATAATAATAATACTTCATGGTAAATTAACTGCACTGTGATATTAAGTTTGATTAACAATAATATAAAAGTACAACGTTTTAAAGATTCTTGGTATTATTAAACAGTAAAATGTGATTATTTGAATAATTTAGCCTTAAGAATATATTTATTACTATTTATCATGAAGTTTCATGTGCTGCACTCTGGGATAAACGTTACAAACTCACTCAATGAGTAATGCTAACATTCACTATTAAAATGTTGTACATATTGTGTTACCTTTCCAGTAGTGAACATGTGTTCTTGCTGATAAACTGTGTTTCCTCTACTCAGCTGCTTCATCATGCAATTCAAAAATATTCTTTCCCAATGTTAATCTTATGGACACATTATGAAATTTAAGGCAGGCTAGAGCCCTTCCCTTAGGCCCGTTCTTAATTAAATTTAGGCACAAACAACTTCAGATCAAGATTTAGCTAACGACACCAAAAATATAAAGATCGGTTGAAAACTGTAGGAGGAGTTCCAGACACAAAAAACCCTAGCGTATTAAATGAGTATAGATTCAAGTCAATAATTTAAAAACTACACATTTAAAACTATTGAATTTCATAGTGTATCCGAAGTGTCGTGTTAAGAACACGCATTGAATACGTTGCCACACCAAACTTCTGGGTTCTATCGACCACACTCTTAAAATAAAATAGTTGATTTTAATCCCTCCTGTTTTGATTACAAGTAGGGTTTTTAATATTTCAAACATTATGCGGTAAAAGACAAGAATTTAGAGTTGTATGTATTCTGTACAAGCCAACCGAGCTAGTTTGCATTTTATGGTTGATGAACAGTATGCCAGCTAGAAAACTGCTCTCGCATGCGCTAAAACATTGGGGTTGATGAATGTAACAGTCCACATCGCACGTGACAGTCTAGCCCGGACCTCATTAATTTCATTAAAACACTTCCTGTGTTTCCCCCTGTCAGATATTGTGCGATACCAGCGCCGCCAAGTGGCCGGATGAGTAATGACCTCCCTCTACACCCACTTAGTCAAATCACATAGCCTAGTAAAATAGTTTTTAGCAAACAGCCTTTCAAAATAATAAATATTACAAATAACTGATTACACACATTTTCACTCAAAGAAGAATCATTTAAGTTATCTTATATTTTTATCCGGTTTGAGATCTTTACTGAATTAGGCCAGATTGCGAATAATAGTAAAAATGCACCATGAATTAACATAGGAATTATACTTAGAAAAGCGAATTATTCATGAAGTGCTAAGTATTGATAGAAAATTAATATATTCGTTTCTAAATTATACGAACTGCGAAAATGATTATTTTGTATATTCTGAATATGGGAAATGCACAATTTGCGGGTGTTAATTATTTCAAGATGTGTGTGTCGTCGTAAGCCAACGAACAACATTACTTTGTAAGGGGTTTCAGCAGTATTCGGTACATCATGAGATCAATCAAGCCAATCATTTTACCCGAGAAGTAGTTTAGTATTGTTCTGCCATTGTTTCAAAATTCGACACCACAAAAAACTTAAATATAACCATTTTCACTCACGCTATCTTCTTGTTACATGCAAACGAATTAATCATGTAAATTGCTTAACACCTTAATTTTACGATTGAAAGATACAATTTGATTACTTAACTTAAAACTCAAGATGAATTCACCGTACACCTTCTCAAAAATCCCAGTCTTATTTAATTTAAATGTTCATATTTAACTTCATTATTATGATGAAATATGTTACTTAATGTATAAGACGGTAATTTTAATATAATTAAATACCCCCGTCGCAGCAAACCTGCGTAGTCAGTGAATTTCCAATGCCTTAATACCACATAAAGACGCATACCAAGTTTCATAAAAATATATTCACAAATATACGACAAATACAATTTTAATTATTCTTCATAAGAATAACATTAGGGATGAGTACGCAGGTTTGCTGCAACAAGGAAAACAAAATAATGTGTTCTTATGCAAATATCAATAGAACTCATCTAAGTAAAGTCACATACAAAGTTTCATTCATATACATTTATAAATAAGCGATATATAACATTTTAATTATTCTCCATTAGAATAACATGGGGACCGAATTCCTAGGTTTGCTGCTACGGGAACCATACGTGAATTTGTTTTGTACAAACAACAACAAACCACAACCAGATCAAGTCATATACCAAGTTTCGTTAGTTTATATTCATAAATAAGCGAGTTATAACATTGCTATTTTTCTCCATAAGAATAGCATTAGACAACGTACTGTGTTTACTACTTGCAATATCTCAGTAAAAAATTGACGTAGAGCAATGATCAAAATATCAAATTATTATTTTTTTTAATCTGAATTCAATGGTATGAATTAAAATTTGATTTAAATAAATATTTCATGGGAAAACCTAAAAAAAAAAACAGTTTTTGGGTACAAACCCCCCCAACCCCTCCTTCGGATGGTGCGATTCGTCTGATTTTCGAACTCGTTCAAATAAATAGTACTTTAAACATCAGTACAACATTTTGATTAAGATCGGAGCTTTTTTACGAGAGGTATCGTGCTTACGGACACACACATACACACACACACACACACACATACAAACACACACACACACACACACACACACACACACACACACACACACATATATATATATATACAAATTTGAACGAATGGTGTTTTTGGCATCTGGGGACCACAAAAAAAGTTATCATGCTCTCGGGCTTAAGTCGTACCATGAGACCTACGGTAATAGCTTCTTCCCTATAGGGGAAATTCGCTAAAAAATTATATATTACTGAACTATAAAATAACACAATATGCTAGTACAGTATTACGAGTATTCGTTTTCTCTTTCAAATCAATATTATCTAGCCATTAGTAGGTTTGCTGAAGGAACTTGCAAGACATTAAATCAAAGTAGGTAGAAGAGATAAGACGAGTCGAGAGGGAGTTCCCCTCGTCGGACCCTCCTACTAATGAGCCTAGATTATAGCATCGATCCAACAACATTCACTAGGTGACTTCGCAGAAATACATAACCCCAACCCGGCTATTTATGCCGCCACCAATCAAAACGAACAGTTTTCCTTACGAACATCACATAAGACTTTTAGTGTTGCGCGGAAACCATTTTAGCCATTGCCAGTAGCGTAGTCTTAAGTAAGCAAGTAAATCAGTAGGACCAATTTTGTGAGATTTTAGGGAATTTACACTATAGGGAAGAGCTACTACCATAGTCGGCATGGTAAGACCTAGGCCCGAGACCATGATAACTTTTTGTTTTGAGGTGCCCAGATGCCAAAACCATCACTCGTTCAAAACTGTGTGTGTGTGTGTGTGTGTGTGTGTGTGTGTGTGTGTGTGTGTGTGTGTGTGTGTGTGTGCGTGTGCGCGTGTGTGCGTGCGTGTGTCCGTGAGCACGATAATTCTCGTAAAAGTGATGTGATTTTGATTTTAAAATTGTGTACAAACGTGTAAACCTACATTTATGTCCTTAATTTCGAAAACCAGAGAGATTGACCTACCCAAAGGGATATTTTGGGGGTTATATTTTGTCTCCTAAAATGGGATGTTTGATTTTTTTAAATAATATTTTAAAAAGTCAAACTATAGTTTACATCATTAGATTCAGCTTAAATACACACACAATTTGGTGTTTTATCATTGGTCTACGTCAATTGGTTACAGAGTTATTGAAAGTGAGTTATACACAGTACGATGGCAAATTTCATTCTTATGGAGAATAAGTACAATTTTATCTCGCTGATTTATGAACGTATACCGACGAACCTTGGTAAATGGCTTCGTTTGGTTGCGGCCTATTTGTATTTGCAAAAAAAATAAAAAAATAAAACATTTTTTACTGATGATTCCCGTAGCAGCAAACCTGCGTGCTCGGCTCCTATGTTATTCTTATGGAGTATAAATAAAATATTATGTCTCTAATAATTATGAACATTAATTAATATCCCTTGGTATGTAGCTTAGTTGAGTTATAAAAAAAAACTTATGGAGGATAAATAAAGTGACACATTCTTAATTATGATTACATGCTTATTAATGAATGTGTATTAAAGAAACTTGGTAAGCGGTTGTATGAGGTTTATGTTAAATGTTGTATACGCATTGGAAATTCGCAGGTATGCTGAGTACGCAGGTATGCTACGACGGGGGTGTTTTAATTTTTTAGCCAAGCCGAGTATTTTTTTTGTACTGAAAACACTAGATAGAGTTGTCTGCGTTTGTTGTTTTATTATTCCTAATGATTTGTTTGGCGAGTTTTCTAAAACAGTCCTAACATCCTCTAGCATTTCCTCATTCAATACAGTTCGCCTTCTTTTATGTTTTCTGTTTCCTACAGAGCCTGTTTCTTTAAATATTTTATCAAGTCTGTGAATAGGAGATGTTTTTCCTTCACCTTGAAATTTTAGTTCAAATACATCTTTAAATAAAACAAACTATTTTGTTTTAAAATACTTCTCTACAATTAACACTCTCTGATCTTTGCTCAAAACCATATTTGTAACGTCAACTTAACAACCCTGCACGAATCCCAAATAACGTGAACAACAATGGACTAACCAGCTTAAAACCAACGAATAAGAGGAGCCAGGGTTGCCAACTTATGAACTTGCACTTCTCTCAAACCTTGATTTTCTGTGTACTTGTAAATTGGTTTGCGTTTTAAAAGAATAATCCTGTATTATGCTTTTCATCAACAACGTAACCTAACGTACTGCTGCAGCGTGCTGTTTAAGGTGTTCCTCCAAATTACTCCTGAAAATACCCTGGATGTTTCTATAGTAAATAAGCCCCAGTAATATTTTACACAAAACGCAGTTCCCATGCAGCACGCTGACATGAAGGAAGCGAATCTCAGTGCAGTGTTTACTTGAGTAAAACGTTATGCTGCTAGTTTTATAGCTGCCGTTTTTATATGGATAACTATTTTTTACTTTTTATATAGCAACCGATCTAAATGTGTGAAACTTTGTATCTTCATATCGGAAGTTGTTTATGAGTATAACAATGTTTATATACAAATTACATGCAGACAGATGAACGGTAAAATAAAGTTTAGGACATATAGTTCCGTTTTTTTGTTATTTTTTACATAGTCACATCTTTAATTAATGGAGCTAATTAATTAACACCCTGCACATACTTCTAATTTACATTGTGACCTAAAAACGTTAGAGACCAATGTATTTTTGATTATTGTCGAAGAGGCCTTTTACTATAAAATATAGCATTTTCAGAGTCTTCGATGTTGAAAAGCCTTGTAAAATTAAAATGTACAATGTATTGGAATTTTGTTTTTTATTTCACAATTAAAATTTAAAATATATCCAGTAACATAGCTCTTTACATCCGTTTCTAACAGGAAATTGTATTCAATAAGTTATAACAAAGCGTTTCTCGGATATTGTCCATCAGGTTGAGATAACTCGTCAACATTATGATCCATTGTTATTAAAGTCTTATTTTGAGTTATCATCTGACTATTTTACCGTTAGTATGTTGAATGTTTATAATAACTTGCTACCTCAAAATACTAGTTTTATATGTTATATTAATTTTGCCATATTCATTAGCAAAATCTATAATATCATTTAATTAATTTAAACTGTTAATTTAAATTGAACCGTTTTCATATTATTTGTATGTAAAAGGATGTGCCAAATAGTTGTTTTGATATATAGTAATTTTATAAATCGATCTCTATTCTTATAGATTTATTTTCTAAAACCAAGATACTTTCTGTTTAAAATAAAATCACGGTTGGTGTAATCAGCTTAAACTGGGCACGTCCCAAATAATTGCTATTTCCCATTAACAAGTTTATCAAATATCAACAATCGATGTCTTATTTGGCTTCCGGTGTTCTGACAAATATTTTTAGCCGTGTAAAGTTATTAAATAAGTAGTATTTTTAATAAGTTTAATAACTTATTAGGACATTTTAAGAAAGAAGAATCTATTAAACTAAGTAGTCGTTATTTCATAAAGAAAGTATCCCATACACAGATATGTATTTACAGCCTACTATTTTATTTATTAGATCATCTGGTAAATTACTCCGTTTCAACTACAAAGTCATTCCACTCCCCTAGGGCCTTAGGCTATACATTCGGTGTGAAGTCCAAGAATTAATTCATAGTCACACCTTTGCACGGTTTGCATGGTCATAGGTTGATAATTTTTGTCGACCATAAAAGGGTTCACGGATTTAGAATTTACAGTTTTTGTCTGTTTTACCGTTGGACAATTTTGTGGTGCAGGGGAGAAATATCGAATAAATTTATCCTTTTGTTTAAAATAGTATATTATTTCAACACAGCACCCTAGACCCTACTGATTAACTATACTTTGACTAATCTCTTTAAAATAAGTAAACCCACTAAAATCTTAACTTGAATTGAATCATTCGCATAACGCAAAAAAGATGCATTAAGGAACTCTCCTTTGTAACAAGAGTTACGCTTCGTACAGCAATAATTAGTGATACAAATGTAAGCCGTTGAGATATACGTGGTGAGCTAGGAGGCGCAAGCAGTATACAGCGCCTCAGGCGGCCGTTACTGGCGATGGGCCATTTTGGTAAGTGGTGTGTGATCAATGCTTTAATTACGACGCCCTTTTGGGGGCGGGAGTAGGGTGTATTGGACATTCCTGGCTCAGGAGGAGCGCCCCCCCCCCCCCTAATTAGTATGCAAATTTGTTTTTAATTACCCTAATTAATATGCAAATTTTTAATTACCCTAATTAATATGCAAATTTTTTTAATTACCCTAATTAATATGCAAATTTTTTTTTTTTCATTTCAGGAGGAGCCCCCCCCCCCCGAGGTCTCGTCTGTGACACTTTACCCCCCCCCCCCCCGGTACATCAATCAGGAGGAGCCCCCCCCCCCCCCCCGAGGTCTCGTCTGTGACACTTTACCCCCCCCCCCCCGGTACATCAATCAGGAGGAGCCCCCCCCCCCCCCGACTGTCCAATGATTTTACCCCTGACAGCTGTTGTGATTTGTTGTCGAGGCAACAAACGTCGACGCAGATGTTCAAACAAAAGACCGGTGAGTCGAGACCGGTCCGGGATGCAGCTGCGCCCGACCCTTCCAGGAACCCATTATAGTCCGCCCGTATCGAATTACATTAGAGGAGGGGTGCTTTTACCCCTGACAGCTGTCGTGATTTATTGCCGAGGCGACAAACGTCGACGCAGCAGATGTTCGCACAAAAGACCGGTGAGTCGAGACCGGTCTGGGAAGCAGCTGCGACCGACCCTTCCAGGAACCCATTATAGTCCGCCCGTATCGAATTCAATTAGAGGAGGGTTGCTTTTACCCCTGACAGCGGTTGAGATTTATTGCCCCGGCCTTCTCCGAAATCCATTAGTGGGGAGAATCACCCCACATCGCCAGCCCTCCGTCAGTTCAGTTCGAGAGTTCAGTGCGTGTAGACGTGTTAGTCCGATCCTGCTCCGTTCTACGCGATTTTTGTTAGTTGCTGATTTCATTTGCGATATTCGTCCAGCATCGTTGAACTATTTAAAACGGTTGTGTTGTGCCGTATTGTTTGTGATTATCGAAACTTTATAATCCATATTCAAGATGAACGACTCACACCAATGCGTCATTTGCGGCTGCACGTTCCCGCGCAGACACAGTATGAAGCACTACGCAAAATTCCACGGTGGATTCGTCCCACCCCAACAAGGTACGTCATTGTGTGTTGCATTATTGTTTTAATCAGACTTAAATGTTAGTAATATAGGAAATATGTTATGCAGTATATAACCGGAGTGTGGTAAAAGTCTTCTTTTTATTTAACAGCTTTAGTTATTCTGTGCGAATATAGAGCTGTGTAAAAAAAAAAATTAAAATTACATGACTATATTTATACAATTTTAATAGCTTATGTTATTGTTCAACCCATCAAGTCAAGTCATCAGAGTACCCATATGACATACTTCCCTAACCTCGGGGGGGGGGGGAAGTGCCACAGACGAGACCTCGGGGGGGGGGGAAAGTGCCACAGACGAGACCTCGGGGGGGGGGGGCCAAAAGTGTTGCAGACGAGACCTCGGGGGGGGGTGGGTAATGGATCTGGGCTACCATAGGTCGGATCTGAATTCTGATTGCAGATTCTTGCTCGTCTAGTCAAGACGAGTCATTTGAGTACCCACATCGACCACTTTGGGCAAACCTGATGATGACCTTGAACTTGAACTTGACCCTCTTTTTTTTTAATGCATTTTCGGAATACCCTCTTCAAGCCGAGTCATTTGAGTACCCACATCGACCACTTTGGGCTAACCTGATGATGACCTTTAACTTGAACTTGACCCTCTTTTTTTTTTTTTTTTTAATGCATTTTCGGAATCCCCTCTTCAAGCCGAGTATTTTGAGTACCCACATGACGTACTTTTGATAATTAATACAAGAGTTGAGCAGGGTAACGCTACAACCAACAGAGCTAGCCCATCAGCGCCTGCGGACAAGTTAACTACCAGTGAATGCTTTGGGTTGGAGCACTTGAAGGGGGGTGTATCGATACACCCCCCATCAAGTACACTAAACTAAGACAGGTGTTAAACATTTCTCAATCTAATCGTTTTGTACGTTTACAGATGGAGAAGCAGCATGTCGGCTTTGTCGAGCCACATTCGCAGACCAGGGGGCCTTAGAGCGGCACATGGGAGCGAATCACCTCGTCGTTCCACCCCGGGAGGTGATTGATGCTCCGCAGACGACTGCCGGTGTCAATCAACACTCCGTTGAAGGTGAGAATCCACATTAAAATAACTTTTTTCCCCTAGTGACTATTTACCTTCTTTTTTTTAACTAATTAACTAGGTTCCTGAAGAAGAATGAGACCGTGCCAACTGATGTACTATTGATTTAATTACTAGGGGGAGATTTTCGCTCCCCCTAACACAAAAGGCTTCTTTAGGGTTGGCGTAGCTCATTATTGCAGCTACATCCTTTGCTTTGAACCCAGGATCATCAATGTAGACAAACAGTACAGAAGATTACTTCTTCCCTGTTTAATGATTGCTATTTTGATTTAACAAACTTAACTTTGAAATGTGATTCTCGAGAGAGAGGGGAATTTGTATCTTCATTTATCCTAATTTGTTTTTATTTTTATTTTCAGATGAAGGTCCGGGTCCTGGCCACCACACCTGCCATGAATGCGGCCGCCGTTTCCGTCGTGAAAGAAACCTGCGTCGACATGTGGAATCGACCCACAGCAGAGTCCGCAGGTTCCTTTGCGTCACATGCGGCGCCGAGTTTAAGAGGGAAGACAACCTTCGTCGCCACACCAAGCAATTTCACGGTGATGGCCAAGAACGGAGATTCCCTTGCGCATACTGTGGTCAGGAGTTCAACAAGCTGTTCAACAAGGACCATCATGAGCGGATCTCTTGCCCGATCATGAAGGACCTGATCCGGAACCGAGCAGCCATGGAACAGGATGAACCCCAGCCAGGTCCGAGCACGGAGCCACAACCCGGTACGAGCGCACACCAACAACCCGATGATGTTGAGATGACTGGAGCAGGACAGTCAAGCCCCGTGTTCTCACTCATTCAACGGGGTTTCCGCAACCGCCTCCTAACCTACCGTTTGCAGCGACCGATGGAGAATCTCGTCACAATCGGAGAAGTGATGGCGTTGTTGATTGTGAGCCTTACGGAGTTGCTTGAGATCACCTTGGCGAAACACCGCAGCATAAAGGTCAACTTGAAGCTGGAGTGTGAGTTCAAAAATGTGCACAACAACACCTGCCTGCGCAACTTCAAGACGAAGATGACTCCGCTGACGGTGACCTCGGACCTGAACCAGTACATCACAACAGCTTTTGCGAAGCTTATCAGAGAGAAGGCTGAGTGTGATCATATCGGCTCCGGGTGGACATACCTTCGCGTTCGTGATTTGGAGGTCGGCATCAACGAATACACTCCTCTAGGTGAAGATGGTCGAGCTTGGCTCCCACTGCCTACGTCTCTGGAGAACACCAAAGCAGTCGTCAACGTATCGAACACCGATGAGCGGTGTTTTATGTATGCTGTCCTGGGCAAGTTTGTTCAAGAGAACCCCGACAGACCGGCAATGTACACCGACGATATCATCGCCCGATACGATTGGACCGGCCTTCAATTCCCCGTTGCTCTGAAGAGTATCAAGACGTTTGAGCGGACAAACAACATCAGCATCAACGTCTATGGTATTGATCACACGCGCGTGGGTCAGAAACCTAACGGACAACCAAAGTATCAGGACACCGTCTTTCCCTTGAAGATTTGTAGGCAGGAGCGCGAAGACCATTGCGACCTTTTGTACGTGACAACGGACGGTGATAGTCACTACGCCTACGTCAAAGACCTTGGCCGACTGATCCGTCCCCAACTCAAAGCACATATGGGCAGCATATTCATCTGTAAACGGTGCTTCGCGCACTTTGACAACCGTCCGAACAAGCTCGGTCTGACGGGTGTTCAGCGTCTGGAGGAGCACAGGCGATACTGCTCCGCTTCAGCCCCTATTCGCATGGATACGCCGAGAAAGACTGAAATCAAATTCAGCCATCCAGAGTTCACCCGACGCGAGCGTTTCACCATCTACGCGGACTTTGAGTGTGCTCTACTGCCGACCGCGGAGATGGATGAACAAGTCGACGAGCCGCACGGAGGAGTAGCCACCCACATCCACATCCCATATGCCTTTGCGTACCAGATCATCGACTCGTACGGACTTGAGGAGTTTGAGCCTCGAGTCTACTTCGGGGATGATGCGTCAAAGACATTTATGGAGATGTTGAAAACTGATGTTGAGCGATTGTGGAACTTCCTGTACGAAGCAAGAAATCTGCGCCCTGTCCTGACGCCAGCGGAAACGATGCAGTACAACTCGACAGCGAATTGCTACCTCTGTGGATCGCCATTTTCAAGAGAAGACCCAAAGGTTCGTGATCACAACCACGCGCCGCCCTACGAGTTCCGTGGCGCTGCGCACAGATCATGTAACCTACGCTACAGGGAGCAGCGAGTAGTCAACTGCTACTTCCACAACCTCTCCAACTACGACGCTCACTTCATAGTGCGGGAGTTGGCGGTCGACCCTGGTGATGTTGAGGTGTTGGCTCACACGGAAGAGCGGTACATCGCTTTCACGAAGCGGTTCCTGTTCGACCGAGCAGCGGCACCGGTTGGGATGCCAGGGCGTGGAAAAAGACAGCCAGGATTCAGAGTCAGGTTCCTCGACACCTACAGGTTCCTGGCTTTGAGCCTCGCCAGCCTCGCAGCCGCACTTCCACCAGCTCAACTCTTGGAGACGAGGAAGAGATTCCCCGAAGACCACCTCTTCGATCTAGTCCGTAGGAAAGGCGTGTTCCCGTACAACTTTGTAACGTCGAACGCCGTGTTGGAAGATACTACGGAACTGCCTCTGCAGCGAGATTTCCACAACGACCTGACCCTGGAGGACATCACAGATGCAGACTACGAGCATGCTCGCAACGTGTGGGAAACCTTCGGTTGTAGGAACCTCAAGGACTACGCCGAGAAGTACCTGCGCTGTGACATTGCGCTGTTGACTGACGTCTTTGAACGCTTCAGGGACACGTCGATGGCTGAATACGAACTAGACCCTGCGCACTACTACACCCTACCGTCATACGCCTGGGATGTTATGTTAAGGACCTGTGGAGTGGAGCTTGATACGATACAGGACTTTGACATGTACCTCTTCTTCGAGCAAGGCATCAGAGGAGGTATTTCCCAGGCGATCACCAGACACGCCAAGGCCAACCATGATGGATGTCGCCCTGAAGATCGTCGACCTGAAGAGCCAACGCATCACCTGCTATACTTGGACGCCAACAACCTTTACGGTTGGGCCATGTCCCAGTGTCTTCCACAGGGACACTTCCAATGGCTCAGCCGCGAGGAGATCGCGTCCCTGGATATTGCAGCGTTGGACCCCGAAGGACCCACGGGCTACGTCTTGGAAGTTGACCTTCGCTACCCCGCCCACCTGCACGACCTTCACAAAGATCTCCCTTACTGCTGCGAGACCAAACGTCCGCCAGGAGGGAAATTCAAGAAGCTCGTTACGACTCTGGATGACAAGAAGAACTACATCTGTCATTACAGAATCCTGCAACAGGCACTGGAAAACGGGCTGGAGCTTGTGAACGTGCATCGCGTCATCTCGTTCCGTCAGTCTCGGTGGTTAGAGAGCTACATCCTAATGAACACCGAACTGAGGAAGAAGGCCAAGACCAAGTTTGAACAAGACTTTTTCAAGCTTATGAACAACGCGGTCTTCGGCAAGACGATCGAGAATGTTCGCAAGCGAATGAACTCTAAGCTGGTGTGTACGCCGGAGATGTTCAGGAAGTATGTGGCCAAGTCAAACTTCCTGGACCGAACCTACTTCAACGATGATGTCGCCATTGTCCACATGTCGAAAGTCAATATCGTCCTGGACAAACCGCTGTACGTCGGAATGTGTGTCCTCGATCTGAGCAAGTGGCTCATGTACGACTTCCTTCGGAAGATGAAGAACCGCTACGGTGATCGTCTGAAGGTTGACTACATGGACACTGACAGCTTCGTGTTCGACGTCCAGACTGAAGATGTTTATAAGGACATGTTGGAGCATCTGGATGATTTTGACACCAGTGCGTACCCCAGAAACCATCCCTGCTACAGCCCCGTCAACGCAAAAGTCATCGGAAAGTTCAAGGATGAGTGCAACGGACTTCCTCTGCTCGAGTACCTCGGTCTTCGCTTGAAACTTTATTTCATGGACATTGTCGAGTTCGAGGAGAGGACCGAAGATGACGAGTTGCAGGTCATGACAGTGAAGCGCGCCAAGGGAGTCGCTAGAGGTGTTGTAAAACACAATTTAACCTCTGACGACTATCGGGAATGCCTCTTCAACGGCGTGTTGAAGAGAACCATCAACACCAGGTTCCAGTCCCGAAACCACCGCGTCTTCACAGTCCAAGTCGACAAGCTATCCTTGAGCTGTAACGATGACAAACGTTACATCCTTCCGGACGGAGTCAACACACTTCCGTGGGGACACATTGACGTTCCACATCAGCCCGAAGACATCCCTCAAGACGATGAAGAGGCGGAGGATGAGGAGCGTTGAGTGGTTGTGTCATATTGCCAAAGACCCTGACTTGACTTGTAAATTATTTTGAAAAATCTAGTCATTAGTTTGTATCGAGTCTCGTAAAACTTAGAAATGTTCTCCTTTTTCTTTTTGTTCTAGTCATTAGTTTGTGTCGAGTCTCATTTTTGCTAGTCAATCTCAAATGTTCAGGAGCACATACTCGATGTAAAATATATATATATATAAGGTGTGTAAATAAATAGCCAAATTGTTTGTATATACATTCGTATTTTTTTTCTCCCCTAACATAGTCTTAAGATACAAAAGTAAAAAAAAAATATATATATATATTCAGGAATATGTTAATTCATATAAACCAGGTTCAGATATGAATGTTACTTTAGAATCATTGTATGATAGGTCTGTCCCATTTTGGGGCAGGCCTATAATTGTACGTTAGGTCTACCCCAAAAGTGGGATAGACCTATGAGACCTCAGGTGGTTGAAAACTGTTGTTCAATTGGTTTAATTACCAGGTGGGAGATTTTCGCTCCCCCTAACACATAATGGCTTAGGGGGGAGATTTTCGCTCCCCCATACTACAGGAATTGTTGAAGACAAGAATGCACCTGCTAATGCCATTGTATGAGAGGTCTGCCCCACTTTGGGGTAAAGGAGGAGAGGATGGGAAATAATAAGAATATTTCTTTTTATTCTGAGTACACAACTAGTTTATTGAGAAAAAAAATGCAAAATTTCAAAATTCAATTGGTATACATTTGTGCAAAGAGTCTTCTGATCAGTGCATCGTTGTGGCCAGTAGAAGAGTGTTCAAAGAGCTGCACAAAGTCCGTCATCTTCATGCCGTAGTGGGTGCGGCAGTACAGGAACACAAGGCAGTATTGACCGCAGACCAGAGTGTTGTCACTTTGAATGCGATGCTCGTTGTACAGGTAGCGACGAGCGTTGCGTCTCAGGAATCCTTGGTAGAATTGAATATGTGGCGGTTGACCGTAGCTGTCAAAGAATTCAATTATTCCTCCTCCTTTGTTAAGGTAGAAAGCGACCCAGTGAGTGCCGTCTTCATTGTGTGGATCAGTGTTCACAATCATAGCAGTAGATGGTGAAATATAATGGGGCAATTGATCCGCAGCGTAGACACCAACATTCTGTACGGGCAGTTTAGCCATACACTTTTGTATCTCTAAGGTATTCATTCTACTGTGTCGACGCCACAGTCAGTAGTAGGAGTAGTACTAGTAGCAAAACAAAAGCAGGAACTGGTATCACTCTCACCATCGTCAGCGTTATCATCAGCGTCATCGATATTTGTACTTAGATGTAGCCAACCGCGCAATGTGATACAATTGGTTAGAGCGCATCGTGTGTGAGCTGTTCTGTGGTGGCGACATCGCACTGCGTTTGTTGATAGTAGACAGTTGATTGACGATAGTGATCCGCAGCCAATATCGTTGATATCGATGACATTAGTAGTACAGCGATCCGTGATGAAATTGTATCGTACAAACTCTTTTTTCTCAGCACCTTTGACATAGACAATCGGTCGTTTGGCGATACATGCACGTAACTTTTCCTCTAGCACATGATACCAGATATCACCTTGGTCCCATTCCAATCCGTGACAGTGTTTTGTGAGCCAATAGCTTTCACGCAGTTTCTCTTGTGATAGGAAATCTCGGCTGAATGGTGATTTGGCGATATGATGCATTAGCAGTGTTCCACTGGCCAATTCCAAGACGCACACTTCCTTCAGAATGTAGTCATTTGAGTTGTCCTTGAAACATTGAAAATCCACAATAATCGGAGATGCTAAATTTGTACGCTGTGCTCTGCATAAACGATCCATCTTGTGCGAGTGTTGGTTGATGACTGAGGAGGACGATGACGCCGCCGCCGACGATCTAACCGCCAAAGTCCGCAGACACGTTGCGATGACGATCGATTTCTATGACGTTGTCAAACTCTGCGTATACCAGACAGTTGACAGTCTCTGTGAGCCCAGTGTCGAAAGCAATCTCCATACGCACACTGCCGTTGCGCACTAGGTTCCAATGAGTTGTGTCGCTTGCTGACATATCAGGTGTTAGATCGAATGCCATCAGACAGTATCCATCGTCGTAATCGTCTCTATTTATGAGATTACCAGCATCGCTAAAGTGTATGCCGGAGCCTGAAAACAGACTGTGATACGCCATCACATATTTTCCCTTGCCGGTTTCGTAGTGTGGTTGTAGCGGTTTGGACGGCACTTGTTCACCGTCCACGTACAGCGAGAAGTAGTTGGTTTTGAAATTTTGAAAGTTAAATGGATTCTTTTTTAAATCGCCATTATAAGCGGCGTTCGTGACCAGTCCGACAATAATTCTTTTCGGCACTTGACCTAGAAAGACATTGTCCAAAGTTTTGCTCCTCACTCCAAACGGCAGTGTGAATGTTTTCAATTCCACTCTGGTGATTGGGTATTTAGCTGTGCCGGTCTGAAGCGTCTTGCTGTGCGCCAACAGTACCGTGGGGCTAACTTTACACCTTCGTATCCAGAGATTCGCATCAACAATGTGCACCTTGTAGTCACCATCATCCGCCATAATGGAGAAGGAATCTTTTGACCGGATCAGTTTAAAACGCAGTTCCACACCGTTCAACAGGAACTTGTTCTGATTACACATGTCCACATGTAGGCGACCGAGCATATCGATTTCACGACTTTTATTTGTCATTTTTCGTCTCGCCTTTAGTCCATCGTTATCGTCCAGAGTATTGTCCATATAGCCGGCGTCGTCCGCGTTCCACAGTCCACATGTTAAATGTGATTTCCTAGCATCATAGCCGTAATTCATCAATGTTTCAATATACGCTCGATATGCATAAGTGTTGTTTTGTGGTGTGACCAGTTTCTGATTCATACTCATATCAACTTGACTGAATAACGTGTGCAGCCAATTGTTGACTGGGCCAATTTTATTCGATTCTTCGACATCTGCGATTGCCGCTCCTGTCGACTTGACAATAGACGCTGTAACTTCCAACATTGTTTGCGAAAGATCGGTGTATTCTTCGCCGTTGCCGGGCACAACAAACTCGATGGGCGAATCATCAGTCAGTGTGGAGATTGGTTTGTACTGAATCCATTTGCCGCTCTCGATACTGGTCTGCGTCGGTGGTAGGGAGAATAAGTCCAATTCCGTCTTGACGCACTCACACGACTTTTGATGTAGAAACGACATTGCTAGTGTGTGTGTGTGTGTTAATTGAATATATCGCGTATAGACGTTCTCCTCACTGCTTTCCTCGTCTTCCTCGTCTTCTTTCTAACTGTCCTTCTCTTCTTGCCCTTCTTGGATGACGACGACGACGACGACCTTCCTCGAAGGAGTTTCGCCAAAGACTGAGGTGTGACACGACGGCCGCCGAACATGGCGTGCTTCGCGTATCTCTTACGCGAGAGTATCGCGTTAGTCTTTCGCGCAGGAGTAGCGCGCCGGTGTTTCGCGGTATTCTTTCGCGTTACGCGACGGTGTTTCGCGCGAGAGCCGCCGCCGCCACCGCCACTTAGTACACGTTGAAGTTTGCCGTCCGCCCTGCGCTTTAGCGAGTCTGTAAACTGGCTGAAATGATCTCTAGCGGCTTCTTTGGGGTCCCGCTGGTGCATGGCCATGTCGCCCAAGAATCCAACACCGGATTTCAACGCCTCTTTGGCCACAGCAGAGGCTCCCGACTTGAGTAGCGGTGTGATGGTGCGGAACATACCGCCTAGGAAACTTCCAATTCCATGTCCGCGCTGGTAGGGTGCACCGCGAAATACCCTTTCGATACTGCCTCCGGTCTGCTGCAATTGTTGGCGGCGATAGTACGCCAAGTAGGGATCGTTTGTATTCATCATTGCTGAGCTCCTCTTTTGAAATGAAGCTTCACGTACGACGTCCCAAAGAGGAATGACGCTTTTTTACTAGCGTGATCCCTTAGGTCAATATCGATCGTTTCAAATGTTCCTTTCATAACTGGCGCATAATGAGGACTGATGAAATGCACAGTCTTATGCGCGCCGTGTGTGTAGTTCTCTCTGTCAATGTTGACAATTTTCAAAAGCGGCGCTGTAGTGTCACCAATCAGCTGCGGTTCAATCAGATCACAATACACGTACAAGTGGGTCGGCAGTCCCATAGTCAGATTAGGCGGCCATATCGCTGTGAGGTCATTTGACAAAACGTTCTCGTACGGATCGAAACCCAACTGGAGAGACAGCGCTTCGGTGAAATGTACTTTGCTTATACCATCCACCATTGTCGTGATCTTGACTCTGTCCTGCTCTTTGTCATACTCAAAGTACAAGTACTGGGTGACATCCTTCGCTTTATTGATCATTTTCAATAAATCGGTTATGTTCTTGTAATAGCCGGGATTCATCTTTAGCATAATGTGCTCGACACTGAGTGTGACGGGAATACTTGGCAGAACGAGTTTATAGTCGAGCCAAATACACGATTCCTCGTCCACAGTCATAAAGGAACATGGATAATGCGCTTCGACCAAAGCCATCTCCCACTCGCCATCGCCTTCTAATCGAATTTGTCTCGGCAGATGTGTAGTGTACTTGGACACTGTGTTTTTTGGAAAATAATCCTTTGAGCTGTTGCTGGGCAATGTCAAATAGAACTGGTTGCTATTAGGCATTTTGCAAATCTTGCGCTCTTACCCAAGAATTGAACTCGTCTCCGTAACCTTCCCACTTGACGAAATAACGCTTACTGCGACCGCGACCCTTAGCGTCTAATATTTCAGCAATCTTGAACAGATGGTCGTTGTATATTGTCACTTTTTGTAATTCGTATTCGTAAAACTGACCAGTCACTTGTTCACCTTTGAGATCCGACAAAGTGTACATTGGTAGAGGCATCAATGTGTTTACACGACGCACCACAAACACTTCTTTACTCCAATTAGTCTCGTAACCTTTTGCGAATGTGCCCTTCTCCTTAGATATGCGCACTGTGGTGCCAACTTTCAGTTTTGCCTTAACACGACGCGGTATCTTACCGAACATGCGACGCCATACCTGATGCAATATTCGCTTGTTGTCAACAGTCACATCGACTGGTCGTATTCTATTGCCTAGACTCCTGTGAGCGCTGTTGTTGTATGCACTAACCAGTTTGTCCAACACATCTACATAACGATATGTGTTTTTGTAAGTCAAATATCGCCACATGCGTGTTTTCAAAGTGCGATTCACGCGTTCCACTACGGCCGCTTTAACATCTGGGTTTTGTGTAGTGACATAGATGATTCCGTATTGTTTGAATAATTTTTTCGTCTTGGCACCGGTGAATTCAGTACCTTTGTCGGTTTGTAAACAGCGAGGTGTGTCGGTCGCTTCGGCAAATATCTCCTCGAAAGCGTTGGCCACTTCAGCCCCTTCTTTCCGCCTCAACGTTCGCACATACAGGTGTTTGCTAAACACGTCTATTACAGTCAGCAGGTAGTTGACGCCGTCGTTGTGTTTACTAAGACCACGCATATCGTTCAAGTCCGCTTGCCACAATTCAAATGGACCATACACTATGTAAGGATTGCGCGGGAAACGCTTGCGTGCCGGTTTGTGCAATGTGTAAGTGTCCTGTGTTTGTAACCATTCAATCACTTTGCGTTTTGAAACTGGTTTTGCAGCTCGCGTTAAAGGAGCTACACCGCCATACGACGAAGGTTCGATGGGATTGTAATACAAACGCTCCATAATACTGAAAACCTATCCTGTGTACGTTTCCCACTTGTCCAAATTTGACAACGGCTTGTTTCTATTTGAAAAATCAAACTGCTCTGTCGCTCGCGCCGGTGTAGATGTTACACGTTTTCCTCTTGCCGATCGAAGCCGATTTATTAGCGGTGTTCTCAGTATTGATTCAGTTGATGTGTCCAATTCATCGTCTGATCCTTCTCCTCCTGTGAATGATGATCGATATTCGGCATTTATTTCCTTAAGCGCTCTTAGATTATTCATATAGTCCTTTGGCACGTTCATCGCTTTCAATGCGTTGAGCACTTCCCGCCATCCTGGCGGTGTGTAATCACGCATACGCAACTTTACTATGCAATTTAAGATATCCACTAGATTTGAGTCTGGGATTTTTACACCGTTGATGTACACTGAATAGCCACTGTCCCAACTGATTAAGCTGCCATCACGTTTCATGAAACGTAAAAGATTGCGGGCATCAGATCTGTAAGTTTTGGAAAACGTTTCCACAATCTCTTCCACTGGACCACCTTCCGCAGCGGGGTGCGATCGTCGACTATGCTCATTCCCACCCGACTCCACGATTGGTATGCTAATCGGTTGACGTCTATTCTCTGCAATATGCAAGAAGCGATGTAACGCTTGTTTGTACAATTTCCACTTTTCACTATCGTCCATGCGTTTGTTATTCAATATTTGTTGCATCTCCGCGTCGAGGCTGTTTTCACTGGATAGATTAGTCGGTCTGTTATCCGTAGCATTTGATTGCAGTCGATCAATCAACTCTTGTGGCACAACTACCATCTTCTTTGCATGTTCCATTTTTTTTTTCACTAATGACTGGCTACTTTTCTAAAGTGTAACTTCACGCACGACGTTCCAAAGTGGAATGGCAAATGATTACCAATGTTATCTCTTAAGTCAATTTCCACACTGTCAAAAGATCTATTCATAACAGGCACATAGTGCGGATCGATGAATGACGTTGATTTATGCAAACCGTATACATAAGTAGACGTGGATATATTGACAATTTTCAATAACGGTGCGACTGTATCGCCGACCATCTGCGGCTCGACTAAATCACAATACACGTACATGTGTGACGGTAAGCCAAGACGAATGTTGGGCGAACGGATGCTTTTGTTAACTGCATCACCTTCCAGCGTCAATTCATTCGGATCGAACCCCAATTGAAGCGCTAACGTTGGACTTAATGTAATTTTTACAACATCAGTTCCCATCGATACTTCAATGAATTTGTTGTATGAGTTTTCAACGGTGAACTTTACACCAAAAGTAATCGCTAGTTCTTGCGAATTGATATGATCACACAATTCTTGAATATTTGCGTAATCACCAGTCTTCAATTTAATTCTGTGGTTTTGTTTTGGAATAGCCGACACTACTGGCGTTACATCGGCAGTGCTGTCCATAACCCGCGCCAACGCTTCTATGTTCACTTTTGCTTCCTCTTGCGGTTGTATGCAAATGTCAATTGTTTCGTCATTACCGACTGATAGAAATGTCATTGGATAGTGCGCTTCCACAAGTGCAATTTCCCAGTCGCCAGCGTCCAGTTGAATAGCTCTCGGCAAATGTGTTATGTAATTTGCAACTGTATTTTTCGGATAATACTGCATCGAACTGTTGCTGGGCAGCGTCAAATAGAACTGATTGTTGATGCCAGTCATTTTTATCTACTCAATGCTGCTTGTAGTACTGCGCTCAAAAGTAATGGTATAAAGATTCCACCGCCTTTTTGTATGAGATACTTTCGTTTCTTTGACCAGCCTTCGCCGCGTTTCACCAATCGACGTAGCGTCGCCTTGTGTTTGCTTAACTGACTTTTACTCTTCTTTGCCAGAGGAACGTTACCGCGCAACACGTTGTATGCGCACTCACACACTGAGCGAATGCGGCTCTTGTCACACACCTTTAACAGTGCCTTCCGCTCCTTGGGTGTTGCGTGTATGAAAGCCGTAAGCAGAGCTGCGTCCTTCCGCAAGCACGACATGATTACTACTGATGGCGAAATTACCTTTTCTTTGGCAAGTACACATAGTTGGTAGAATCTTCTGGAAATATGCAACTTCGTATTCGCATATTCTCGTCTGTTGATTGTTTCAAGTCTATCAGTAGGTATCCGTGTGGATTCCTCGTAGCGTCAGCGTACGCCTCCTCGATGAATTTCGGGCTGTCTGGATATATTTGTCTGGCCAAGTACCTAATCTGAACTCTATCTCTAGGATTCTTAAAACACACAATGTAATGCGCATTCAATGAGATGTCCCTCTGCCCGCGTCCTTGATGAAACAAATTTTGTGTAATGAAAAACACACTAATGTTGCGATGATGGCAACCTTTTGTGAAAAGATCCACCACACGGTTGTCGGCCTCACGCATCATATCGTCTATAATCACAAGTATCGGCTCGTTACCAGAAAAATCCTCCAAGTTTGGTAGACCTTCTATGTGGTTAATGGTGACATTTTTCGAGTTACCACCGCCACCACCACCACCACTACCATAATGCCAGTTTATACTGGTAAATGGTGTGTCACACATTTCTGTAATGTGCTTTATAAACTTTGACACAAACTGTGACTTGCCACAACCCGAAGGTCCCGCCACAATGGCTGAGAACGGATGTTTCCACATCAAGCCCATGATTACTACTGAGCTAAACACCTCACAGTTACCATACTCACACTCTTAAACTTACTACTAAAGGACATTTTTGGGGTTAAGTGAAATAAATAACACAGTGGTTATGTTCTGAACGTGACTATAAGTATTGACTACGAAAACTAATTTACAAAGGTATTAACGTAATCTTCAAGTCTTGCTTTACATAAACTCCAACGGCGTGAATCTGCTATTGGAACCCCTCGGGCTGCGCTTCACCAAGCGAAGGCGTTCTCCAAATCCGCCGTTGTAGCGCTCAATGTCGGCGTTGCTCAGGGCCTCGTTGAAGCGCCTAGGCAGGTAGACTCGCAGAAAGAAGTCGTCCCCGACCTGCCCCTCCAGGATCACGATGATCGTCTCGCCAAAGGGTGTGGTGGCTCGCTCCATCGCGGTGATGAGATAGCCACATTCCTCTCGGAGATCGGCTATCCTGGTGTAGAGCGGAGAGTCGGACTTGCAGTTGTTGAGGGTAGCTCTCAGGTCCGCGGTTGTTGCAGTGCCGTTCAAAATCGAAAACTCTGGCTTGAAAGTGCTGCTGCTGTTCGACATCTCTAGTAGTAGTTGGAGTAGGTCTATGTGAGGTGGCGGTCTGGTGGCGAATGATGCTCAATCGGGCGGGGCTCCGCCTTATAAACCCTCACCGCCATTTTCTTCTAAGTGGGGGGTCCGAAGGGTCGGGCGCAGGTGTTCACACAAAAGACCGACGCGTCGAGACCGGTCTGGGATGCAGCTGCTCTAATTGAATGCTTGCGCCACTCGTTGTTTCTTCCTCACAGCTTGCTTCTTCGACGTTGGCTGCGAAACTGCACTGCGTTGTGTAACAGTTTGAGTTAAGCCTGTAATTTTCGGTACTCCTGTTGATTTATCGATCCACATGTTTTCCACTTTATCAACTACTTGTTTAACACTTTGGTGCATTTCACCATCTTTGTCCAAAAATAAACCACACATGAACACCATATCTGTACCATCGTACATTTCCATTTTCAATAACATTTGTCCTTTGTTTCCCGGGTTTTGAACAGCAAAAGTATTCCCATCGTCCATCCATGACACTATGGGACAATCATCTGTTGGTTTCGGCACCCATCCTGGTTTCTTGGTTTCCACTTCGATGGGAGTTGCCCTCCTTCGTCTCTTGCAGGCAGTGGTCGGTTTTACAAATGACGTCTGAGGTGATGCCAATGTCTGATCACTAGCATTATTGTTCATAACCTCAATCTCCTGAATAAACGATTTGATATAGTCGTCCGCAGAAGCGTAAGCGTCCATGTTCACGTCCTTACCGTGTGACTTCGACCGTACTACTGACTGGCGGTGCGTCTGCTCACCCTTGAAGTAAACTGTACGCACTCGCTGTCAGACAATATTTCTGTTTGGCGATCGCTTTTATTCACCCACTGAAGTCAACTGTTACGTTACGGTGACGATCGATCTCGATGACGTTGTCCAGTTCGGCGTACACTATACAGTTGACGGTCTCGGGCAACGCTTTGGAGAATCCAATTTCGATACGTAGATTACCGTTGCGCAGGAGATTCCAGTGACTCGACTCAGCCGCGGACATGTCCGGTGTCAAGTCGAACGCCATAAGACAATTACCGTACGGATAGTCACCTCTCTTGATCTCATTACCTGCGTCGGAGAACTGGATTCCGGTGCCGGTGACCAATGTGTAATAAGAGAGTATATATGTCTCACTATTCAATGTGTAAACGGGCTGTAACGGTTTGGCCGGTACTTGTTCACCGTCCACGTACAATGCGAGATAATTCATATCGTAGTGTTGAAAGTTGTAAGGATTCTTCTTGAAATCTCCGTTGAACGCAAGATTACTGACCAGTCCAATTATCACACGTTTCGGTAACTGGCCGAGAAATGCACTGTCTAAAGCCTTACTCATTATGCCGGAGGGTAGTGTGAACGATTTCACTTCTACACGCGTGATCGGATACTTGGCCGTGCCGGTCTCGAGAGTTTTGCTGTGCGCCAACAATACGCTCGGATTGATCTTACATCGACGTACGAAAAGACTAATCTCTTTAATTGTCACCTTGTAGGTAGTTAGCGTTTTGGACATTATACAAAACGAGTTTCTGGATCTGTTAAGTTGCAATCGCATCTCGACACCGTTCAACATGAATTTGTTCTGATTGCACAGATCGATGTGCAATCGACCGACCATATCGCAAACATCGCTTTCTTTCGTGTGATCGCGACGCTTTTTCAATCCCTCGTTCAATTCGTCACAATCGTCCATTAGTCCGGCCGAATCTTCAAAAAACAGCTCGCTAGTCAGGTGCGAATTCTTCGCACTACATCCGTAGTTCAATAGGTTTTCCAAGTATGCACGGTAAGCGTACGTGTTAGTTTGTGGGGACACCAGTTTATGATTGAGATAAAGATCCACTTGACTGAATATCGAGTGGAGCCAATTGTTCACTGGGCCCACCTCTTTAGCAGGTTGCCCACCGTCCGCTTTAGTGTCGTCCTGTTTCACAATAGCGGCTTTCACGTGTAATAACGTTTGTGTCAGGTCCGTGTACTCGTCACCGTGACCGGGTATTACAAACTCTATTGGCGAATCGTCCGTCAGCGATGAGACCGGTTTGTATTGAACCCATTTACCGCTCTCGATACTGGTCTGCGTAGGCGGTAACGAAAACAAGTCCAGTTCAGTCTTCACACATTCACACGATTTCTGATGAATAAACGACATTGTTATCGAATTAATTGAAAATATCCCTTGTTCTCCTACGTCGTTTCGTTACAGTTCTACGACGTTTGTCTAACGATGTTATCCTTCTGTTGGTCCTTATCCTCTTTGTAATGGCTCTTCGTTTAAACTTTCCACCTACTTGCCCTCTTTATAGTTCTCCTTTGTCTTTGCATACGTCCGGTAGACGTCCGTCTTCGAAGAAGTCTATCGAGAGACTGTGGCGTGTCGCGACCCGCTTCTTATAACCACCACCGCTCAGTACGCGCTCCAATTTCTCGTCCGCCTGGTGTTCTGTTTAATTAATTACTAGGGGGGAGATTTTCGCTCCCCCATACTTCAGGAATTGTTGAAGACTAGAACAAGAATGAGAGCAGGGGTGTTTACCAACTGGTGATTTATTGCTCGGAGTTCGACGCGGGTGGTCTATAATTATGGGTTCCTAGAAGGGTCGGGTGCAGCTGCTTCCCAGACAGACCTCGGGGAATTTCCGTTAAAAGCTTTCAGGGTGCTGGGTCCTTTGTCGACGTTTGCCCCCTCGGCAATAAATCACATCCACTGTCAGGGGTAAAAGCAACCCTCCTCTAATGTAATTCGATACGGGCGGACTATAATGGGTTCCTGGAAGGGTCGGGCGCAGCTGCATCCCAGACCGGTCTCGACTCGCCGGGTTTTTTGTTTGAGCACCTGCGATCAACATCCCACCACGCACGGCGCGGCCCTAGCAGCAAAGTTTAGTTTAGTCTTGAGTTTCGAAGCGTCAACAGCTACGAAGAGATCATGGCCAACATCGAGTGGGAATGTGACATCACAGACGTCGAGTTGGAGGATGTATGTGTTGCGGCGGAAACGTCGATGAATAGCAATAATAAGAAGAGGCCGTTTGACGATGAAGATGATTACTTTGAAGGTGATGAATTCTACAACCGAAAAGACGACGATGATTGCACCTTGAAGCATTTCCATAAGAAGAGGCTATGGCGCAATGACAAAAAGTTCAAGCACGTTCATGAGCCAAAAATGTATTCAACTACCCAAGATCTTGACGACGCTCTGTACTCCAAACAACGGGGAATCAACAGCATGTGGAACCATTGCCCGCTGGACGACTTGGAATGGGAATATTGGCAGCGGGACATGGACTACAAGATGAATTTCTACCCTATTGAAGAGGAGCACATCTACGCCATTGAACATGAGCAGAAGTACATGATGCTTGTCGAAATGTGGTGGAATCGTCGAACGGATGAACTCCACCCAGATGAAATAACAAAGTCTTTCATAAATAAAAAATAAATGTTTCCCAACACCTTAGCCTCCACCTGATCCCACCATCATAATCGGCCTTTTTCAAGGCCACAAAAGCTTTTCATGTTAGGGATTAGAAGGAAATCTTAGAGGAGATTTTCTTCTAAGTGTTGGTGCGGGCCTCTAGACAAAAGTGTCACAGACGAGGCCTCGGGGGGGGGGGGGGGCTCCTCCTGAAATGAAAAAAAAAAAAATTTGCATATTAATTAGGGTAATTAAAAAAATTTGCATATTAATTAGGGTAATTAAAAATTTGCATATTAATTAGGGTAATTAAAAAAAAATTTGCATACTAATTAGGGGGGGGGGCTCCTCCTGGCTCCTCCTGAGCCAGGAATGTCCAATACACCCTACTGGCGGGGGAAATAACGAAGTCTTCCATGCTTGGCCGTGGCTAATCTCGCAATACTGTACAATGTGCGAGATTAAAAGTGGTTCATTTCAACTGTTTAACCATCCTGTTTTATACCTATTTTATATTTATGTCGTTTATATTTAAATGTTTGGCCTTGCTTTTTTATTGTAACAAGTATAAAATACCCCTAAAAGCTAAATCTTTGTTAATTTTCTATCTTAGTTAAATTAATTAATTTTAATTAATTTAATTAAATGTAATAGTGCTTAATTTTACGGCAAAGGCAAAACCAAGATATTTTAAAGGTATAAAATGAGTAAAACACATAATAGCAAGGGTAATTGCCTTGTCACATGCTGATCAAAAGAGCCTGACAAAGTGAAACATTCCGGAATTATTTTTTTCCGGTGCTGTGTGGTTTATTTGGGGTTTGAATTAG
Organism: Allygus modestus; assembly: GCA_963675035.1. Taxonomy (NCBI): domain Eukaryota; kingdom Metazoa; phylum Arthropoda; class Insecta; order Hemiptera; family Cicadellidae; genus Allygus; species Allygus modestus. The sequence continues at coordinate 99,821,027 of OY776111.1, read as the reverse complement.
GTTTTAATTTTTACAACCTCAGGTTTTATAGAGAAAATCTCAACAAACCTTTCTGATGTTTTAAAGTTTTAACGTATATCTTAAAAACCATTTTTATTAAGTAAACTTCAAGTTTACTACCAAAATAACACACTAAGCCGATAGTAAAACTAAGTTTTTCCTGGTAAAAATACTTTTTGAGTGTAGTAAATAATCGCCACCTTTCGAATCACACTCACCTAAGTAGACACAATATGTTATTGTGGAGGATTTATTTACCGGTTTTAAAATTTAGAAAGACGACATAGACTACAGAAATAAATAACTGATGCAAAACAGCGCAAGCACATTTCGTGTTCGTTGTTATCTAAACTGGCATAATATAATGCTAAATATTTTACATCACGCTATTAACTGTATAATAAAATATTGTAACAATATCTAAAGCTTGATACAGAAAAAGGCCTTGGATGTTCTTTCATTTACTTGAATTTCATAAGGGTAATGTGAAATAATCTTGATTAATTAACTCATTTATTAATCTTTATTAACTCTCTATGTCATAGCTCGGAATACGAAATAAACTAAATTTGAAATAAAGTCATTCTAAAATTGTTCATTGCATTTCGGACCTGAACTTCTCAAATATCACTTATAATATGGTATTCAAACATAATAATTTGAGTTATACATAAAAGAATAATAAGTGGAATATCGCAATAATAATACTCCAGTGTTATAAAACATTTAAATATCTTTATTTATCATTGACAAGCATAACATTCATATGTACAACCGTAGTAAAATCTTTTACTACACAAATTAAAAATCTCTTTATTTACAGTATATACATTTTATAGGAAATATGCATCTTTTTAAATAAATACAATGACAAATCTTTAATTACTGTGAATTTAAAATTTGTTATTTGTTGTAAAAACACTAAAAACACATGGATTGATTTCTGGTTTTGGTTTCAACCAAATCTTATTTGGATTTATTAATTTCTTAGCACATATTTATTACATGAAGCTCTCGTTTTTACATAAATAAAAACACATATAAGGGTCATACAAATGTGGTATAAATAAACAATTTGCATGACTTTAGAACAAAATACTTTAGAGTAATCTTTTAATTTTAAACGCTATGTGATATTCTGATATAAATTTGAGAACTAAAAATATGTAAATTATATAAAAACTATGTACAGCCATTAAAAATTACATTTAAAAACGCACTAAAGGCACATCTACAATTATTCAAAACTTCTTTAAAAAAACATTATGATTCTAGTGAGGCAAAACATTTATTTTTAATATTGTCGTTGTATAACATTGAGGAAATGTATCAAGGAATTATGAACACACTTACTATTTTTGCAACTGAAGTATGACTCATAACGTATGTACATGTTTGCTGCAAAGTAAAATAAGTTTGTTGTCAGGAGTTGGTCTGGAGAATAATGATAGTTAATGGCCGACTTTATGAAAATACATTATTCATCTGCCAAGGACGTTCTCCCAGAAGCACATTGTAATTTTTTCACATCCAAGACTTCAATCAAACACGCAAAATGTACAAAGGCCAAAATGGCTTATAAAACTTTTCATTATGAGGATTTGGTCCAAATCAATGGGAAATTGCCATTACAAAATCAGTCAGGTTATATTAATTAAAAAATTAGTTTGTTTATTTGAGAGTAAATCAATTTACTTTAAATTTGTTGCATTCATGTAAACGAATAACTATCTTAAGTTTTACGATCTGTACGGAAATACCCTTTACACTTTCGCATTCAATTATAAAACTTTATCCATTTGGATATTTATTGTAGTTTAAATTGTGCAATTAGTTCAAAAGTAATTGAACTTACTTGTGGTATTCATACAAATCATTAAACACAATCAAAAGTTTGTGAAAACAAGTGATTTGTTAATGCTAGAAATTCTTCAAATTAACCTTAATTGCAATAAAATTATGTATATCATATTAATTTAATTAGTCAGATACTAAGAAATACTGCTAGTATTCGGTATTAACATATTTTAGTTATAAATTCATCTTCATTTTTAATTGCTTGATTTATTTTATCTACTAGAAGTGAAAACTTGTACCATTGTATTTTAAAAGTTTTGTCAGAAAATCAATATAATTCAGACTCGTTTCACTGAAGGTTATGACACGTTAGAAGATTTATTAATCGGGTTAGGCCTAAATTAAACTAACGAAGTTGATTGTGGATGGTGCCTAGGGGGGCGGTGCGACTCATACGCAGCTCTCTGGCCCCGGGATGGTGTTGGAGAGCACGTGGTGCTCCTTGGCGCGGAGGGTGCCGTTCATGCCAAGCGCGTGGGGTGGAGGCGGTGGCAGGGGCGGCGACGAGTTGTGCGGGAAGCCTATCGTCGTGGGCCGCAGGGGCAGCGTCGCGGAGCCGGCCGAGCGCAGCGAACACGTGGGGCTGGTGCACGGGGACATCTGCAACATGGGTGTGGTAGAGGTGTGCTGGTTATTGCACTTGCACCTCAGCTGCTCTAACCAATATGTAGGCAACAAGACTACAAATATATCCTATATTTAGTTCTGGAACAACATTAAGCATAATTTAGAGAAACGACTTAGGTAATCGATAACTGCAGAGCCAATAGATACACATCCTGCTCTGTTATAATTATGAAAATTCAAACTTTTATCACAAAAAATATAGATCTTCTTTAGTCTGCTTACGATATTTGGTTTTTTAGCAAGAATTGTGCTGAACAATATACAGGGTGTCACAAAAATGCGTAGCGCGCTATGCAGAACCATATTCTAAATAAAAAAACAAGTCGAAAATGTAGATTAAAATTTGTTCGATTTCGGCTTAGTTTAGGCGTAATCCGCCATTTTGTATTTTTTTGAAAATAATTAATAATTCAAAAACCCTTCGAGATATTTTTTTGAATCTTGTTATAAACATTAAGTTTCTGGTTTTTAACATTTTCCAAAATTAATTTTTATTAAACTTATCAAATTTCAAAATGGCGGCCATTTAAATATTTCAAAGTCAAATTCCATGAAAACTAGCAACTGAAACAAAGTTTTACAAGACATAAAATTTAAAGCACTTTGTAATCCAAATCCAATGACATTTTTGCTGTAAAAATCGGTCTATAAACAAAAAAGTTATGGCAATTTTTTATAATAAATTTCAAAATGGCGGCCATATAAAATTTTCAAAGTCAAATTCCTTAGTGCATTTGATCAAGTCCTTTAAATTTTATGTCTTGTAAAATTTTGTTTTAGTCGCTATTTTTCCAGGAATTTGCCATGAAATTTGTCCAGGATGCCTGAACGCATTATAAACAAAAGAATAATGAAGTCTAAAAACAATCGATTGGTCATACAAACCATATCGTTTTGCATGTAATAGTTCATGTTTTAATTAAATTTAGTTCATTCAACAAACGAAATTTAACATTTTGGTACAAAAAGACTTTAATACAAAATAATTTAAATACATAATAATTTCAGGCTGAACATTCATATATACATGCATAGACGAATTAACTATTAATAATGCAAGTGAATGGAAAATGTATTTAAATTATGAGACAAAAATCAGAAATAGTATGTTATTGTGATATGTAGAATATCGGCTAGAATATCGGACTGTATAACTCACAAAAGTGGCCATGACGCTGGGCCCGTTGTTGTAGGGTATCGAGGGGGCGTCTCTCTCCGGCGGCTCGTCCGATACTGTGACACCGACATTAGATTACAAGCTGATTATAAACCTCTTGTTTATAAACTTACTAGTTGAAGGTATTTAAATGATTTTCTAATGTATGTTACGTAGGTTTGTTAATAACATCATTAATATTATTATTGTTACTTTTGATAATCCATATCACCTTCGACAACCCTACACAATTCAGTCCTATAATTGATATCTGATACAATCTCTGTCTTTTTTAATAAAATACAATTATTTCTATAATAAAATTATTCTGAGTTTCTTACTGCAATTTTAGTATGACAAACCCCTTATTGACTCTTTTCACGAGTAAATTCTTGCGACCAGATGAAATCAAAACTTACTCCTAGAGAGGATGTCGGGTTGCTTGGTCTCGGGTTTTAGCTGGTAGGAGACGACGTATCGTTGCTGGTCACTATGAGGGTGGCTGAGCTCCAGTTGCTTGACGCTTGTCTCGTGCACGTGCTGAGGCTGCTGACGACGGCGAGCAGCTATCAGCACTACTATCAGCACGGCGACACACACGCCTAGGCCGACCCCACCGAGGAGAACTGTCAGGCCACTGAGGCTGATGTTGGACACTCCGCTGCTCACCCATTCTGTTCAACATAGTAATAGGTGAGTCATTGAGTAAGCCGAGTTGCTATCAGCACTATCATCAGCACTGCTATCAGCACGGCGACACACACGCCTAGGCCGACCCCACCGAGGAGAACTGTCAGGCCAGTGAGGCTGATGTTGGACACTCCGCTGCCCACCCATTCTGTACAACATAGTAATAGGTGAGTCATTGAGTAAGCCGAGTTGCTATCAGCACTATCATCAGCACTGCTATCAGCACGGCGACACACACGCCTAGGCCGACCCCACCGAGGAGAATCGTTAGTCCGCTGAGGCTGATGTTGGACACTCCGCTGCTCACCCATTCTATACAACATAGTAATAGGTGAGTCACTGAGTAAGCCGAGTTGCTATCAGCACTATCATAAGCACTGCTATCAGCACGGTGACACACACGCCTAGGCCGACCCCACCGAGGAGAACTGTCAGGCCAGTGAGGCTGATGTTGGACACTCCGCTGCTCACCCATTCTGTACAACATAGTAATAGGTGAGTCACTGAGTAATCCGAGTTGCTATCAGCACTATCATCAGCAATCAGCTCTGAGACAAAAACACTGAAACGACAAAAACACGATTTTAACTTTTTTTATTTTAACGAATAAATTAATTTACAGATAATCTTTGATAAAAAATATCTTGTTTCTATTATTAGGCAGCGAATATTGCTTCAAATAATTTAAATATGTATAATTATACGAAAACAACTTACAGCAGTAGGATAAATTTCAAAAAATATTTGAGACCGTTTTATTTATAGTTGTTTGTTGTGAGATAAATTACAACATATATATCTCTAGCCAAACAGCATTAATAAGGTCCACATAACTAATGAAGTCCGTCAAGACTAACCCTAGCCATTCCAAGAGTTCTTTATGCAGCTCGGTTGAACAGTGCTTAATGAGTTCTTTTTACGGTTTTCAGTCCAACTTTTCTAATTACTTCCTCTTTCCAGTAAGCATGGCCTCAATTAAGATACTATTAAAACAATTCCGAGTCTAGAAACCCCGCAAAGTATGTTTTAATTAAAATGACCAAAAGTAGCTGTTTAGGGCTTCAGAAATTTGTTTTCTATTTTCACACATAATCAGAAAGGAAACATGCTTGAAAATGTTCAGGAAGGAATTCTTGCTTTTCTCAAAATTTACACGGCCCTAAATTTGTTTACATTAGACGGGGACATACTCATCCCTTTATATGCTATTAAACAAAAAACGAATATATGATTTTCCCCCAAAACTGCAAGACTTGACTATTACTTTATCCCCCTTGGTCATGGTAGTTTAAATCAAAAAATATTTTTTTTGTCAAAATATTAGACTTAGTTATTAGTGAAATATGTTTTAATTAATCCAACAAAAAAAATTGTAAGGTTATGTCTATCTGTATGGATGTGTACATACTTAGAGACCATACCAAAGGTCCGATTTTGAGAACATTTTGTATGTATGTACTAATCGCGATATCTCCAGGTGGATTTTAGTTTATTTAGGGTAACTATATCCCAGAAACATCGTCAAAAGATGAAATCAAATTCCTCAAATACGGCTCCTATGATTTTGATTTAAACAACTAGGTAGCTAATAGTGCTACAGATCCCCAAGAATTGCATCTCCCGCATTTTGGGGTGAGAAAGAAATTACTGGCTTTGGAAGATGTCAATGTTGAGTTTTTCAGATTTTGCAGAGAACCTTAACCTTTTAATGAAATTTGGCTATCACCAATTAAAACGTATTTTGAATTAATATTCTCTGCGTAATAGAAGCGGCAAAAATTGAAAATTGAAATTATTGGTTAACGTGGGACAAAACTATTGGTTGTACGTTGTCCAGTGCTTTTCTTGCTGAGAATCAATTAACCATAATTTCTCTCTTATTTATAGATAAATTAAATTTAAACTTAGTATACAGCTAAGTCAACACAGACCAACAAATTATATTCTGCAACGTAAATCTAGGGGGGTTGAGGGATTTTTCTCCTTGAAACCAATGTGTGTAGAAAATGATTCTGTAATGCCTCCAGTAAAGAGATTAATTTGCTGAACATTTCTGAAAAAGTGGTTTACTAGGTTTTTCCATATTGGCTTCTGATCTTGACATTGTATACATTAAGGAATTTATTGATTACTAAAAGAAGTTTAATTGGGAGAAAGTACCAGTTTGCTGATATATTTTAGTAAACCTGATTTCAAAGATCTGGTTCCACTCTGAGTTGCTTGTATACCTACCTGTTATTCAATTGAAAAATAATGTTTCCCTTGTACAAGAAGTCTCTAAGCAGAACTAATGTAGTTCTAGTATTCAAAAGTGCAAATATTATGGCAAAGAATGTTTATTGTCCAGAATAATCTGGAACTGTTTATAGTGTGACCTTCCTTGCTCTTTAACAATTGCATTATATAGGAAACATTTTATACCATCTATAATTTATTATAAACATTTTGATTTTAGATATCTTGAGGTGTGTTCCAAACCATCGGGTTGCGGTAATATGGCAGTGAAAAGTCATTAGGGAATGGTAGGAGTTGAACCCCAGACCTCGTGGTCTATAAAATAAAAGTAAATGTCCTTTATCTTAACACTGGAATTTTGAAATCCGATGAGGCAGAGCCCAAAAATGTACTTGTAAACGGATTAGGCCTATGTTTTTGTGTGTCTATTAGCAATCTCCCTACTTAGTTAGCTAGCTCAATCGGTCTATTATATTTCGCGTGATGAAACAACAGACAAACAGACATTGTGTGGTATTAACCATTAGAGTTTTTGGGCTTTCGTCTATCACGAATGTACAAGTCACCTGTCCTCTTCTCGGCGTCGCGGACCGCGATGTCCTCTAGCACGACGGGCTCGCTGTGGCCCTTCTGGTTGGAGGCGTACATGACCAGCTGCAGAGTGGTCGCCTGGAGGGCGGCAAGGTCCACGCGGAATATCGGCACCACTGACGTCGACAGGTTCAGCCGCACCTGCAGCGCGGATTGGACACATTAATGTAATAGGTTATATGCAAACACACTTACAGAGTGTTGGTGGATAGTGTGTATCCGAACCAAACAAAAACATCTTAAACCGCAGTTTCTATTTTTTTTAAAGAGTTAAGGTCTTCTTTAGTTAAAGTACCATAACAGAAGTGATATATATTTGAATATTTGATTGTTCTTAAGGAACCTCTCAGAATCTTTTGCTATCAACAACTTTTAATAAATATATAAAAGTATTACACATAAATGTATCCTAGGCCTCATTACAGGGTACGACTATGGTTATATACAGACACTATTTAGCACAGACATTTTTAATATAACAGAAGCAGAAACGTATACTATAGGTTAAATATAATGGTTCACCTTTGAACTAACAACCATCTTGGTGAGAATATACTTTTAAAACAACACGCGATATACGATTTACCTCGAAAGGATGAAAAAAATACTTCAAATATATGAGTAAAGGTTTGAATAAGTAAGTAAAATGTGCCCCTCAGAATGGCCCACCTCAAATTGATATCCTGAAAATTAAAAATTAATTTGATTGAGTTTTCTCTTTATTGGAATAAAATAACGAAACCAAGAAATTACAAATACTATATCGAATTATCACTTTATAACTACATAAGAGTCCGACACAAACTCGTCCGTATTTCAAGGGGAATATTAATTAGCATGTGTGAGATGCTTTGTGTATCATAAGTGACAGCCCTTTTGTAGACTTTGATACTGACTAAAATCGCTGAGTTTTTAGCTTATATCATGATTAAACCCAATCACCGATGGCAGCTGGGTCGAGATTGAACGAGATCAAAGTTTATAATTGTATTCCATAACTGAAGTCTCTATTTCAAGAGATAGTGTGTAGCAATCAGAATAGCAATTGTTATCATTGTTCACAGAAGTTTCCTCATTATGTCAAAGTAATTATAGTTACCGAAGTAATAGGGGTCCTGTATAACAAAGCTGATGCGACTGTGTTGTACCTGGTTGTAAGCAGGGTCAATCGCCTCCAGGTGGAAGGTCTGCGGCATGCCGCCGTCGAAGCCAGAGACGCACTCCACCTCCAGCCAGTCGCCCGTGGTGTTCACTGTCGACCGCAGCGTGCAGTTGCGGAGCGAGCTGGGCTTGGCTGCAAAACATCACACAGTGAGGTATGGAAGTTTATTTTAACTAATTATTCTGAAAAGGGAAGAAAGTAAATTTCTATTGTTATTCTTTGTCGATAAATATAGGAATTTCAAAATGAATAATCTAATTGGGCTTTAACTCAAATGTCATTGCAAGTATGAGTAAATAATGTTACACACCCATCGTATTTTTAAATGCAAAATCAATTACTATCAATTCGTTTGATGTTTACTTGTTAAACGAGTAACCTATTTCAACCAAAATATAATTTTAACAAGTTTTCCTGAAAAACCTCAGTGTACAAGTAAAACATTAGCTTCACATTGAAGTGGTGACTAGGATGCCTAGAATAATATGGATGCATAACAGTTTTTCTCACGCGTTTTTATCTTTGTGGCAACTTTGACCATCTTGGACTGAGAACTGTGCTTCATAATCGTCATAACATCTTGAAAATTATTCTACAGATGTTGGAAACCTGGGTTTGTGAAGAGACTATTGTTCATGTCTACTCGAGATAAGCAGCCTTTTCGCTAATATTTAGTGGTCCAAAGGCTTCTCCATAGTGTAAATCCTTGCCGAAACAAGGCCATAACATTTTAACTTGGAGGCAAAATGTAAGAAAAAACATTAAGTGAATAAATTCACAGGTTACGGAAAATTTAAAGCTGAAAGAAGACTCACAGGCAGGCACCAGCTGATAGACGCATGGCTCGACCTGTCGGCCTATCGTGTTCTTGCCCCAGCACGTGAGGGTGCCGTAGTCCCGCTCTGACGTGGGCGTGTAGCGGAACTCGCTGGTGCTGCCGTTACTGGTGGCGTATTTCTCCGGCGGCACCTCGAAACTCTCCCCGCTGTTGTTGAACTGCCACACGAAGCTGACGTCACTGGGGTCGGCCTGCACCTCGCAACGCACGCGCAGCACCTCGTCTATGGAGGCGCCGACGATGGTAGGCTCGTCCAACCTGCATACTGGCGCGACTGCAACATCCAGCACCACGACACAGACATTAGAGATGTGGCAGAATAGGTAGGACGGTACTGTACTAACACCCGGCTTTCGGCAGCAATTGGTTAAGTCTTGACAAATATATAACTTCATGATCATGATACATAATGTGGCTTAAAACAGTGGGGCCAATTTGTTTTTGACATTGTCAGATATAAATCCAGACAATAGATTATACATTTTAGTTTTAGTCTTAATATGCGTATGTTGTAGTAATAAATAAAATGTTGAGAACATATTAATGTTTTTTAATTGTAAATCAGAAAATGCTGTATAAATAGTAGTGAAATCATTTGATAAAGAAATAACAATTATGTTTAATTTATATGTAATTTATGCTAGACAAGTAATACTTATGTTTGTCTTTCTAATAACATTAACATCATAGCTAACTATATGCCATAGACGTCTCCACCTTAAGAGAGAATAAGGCAACCTGAATAGAAAATGTTATCATTCATAGTGCTCATAGTGATCTCCTCATCATGTCGAAGTAATTATAAATTGCGTGGCATTTAAAGCATCGGTGGAACACTAATGAGGATATATTTTAGTTTCGAAGACAAAGAGAAGTGTAACTTATAAGTGATAGGAGCACAGCTGCTTATGCCAGTTATTACATAACAAAGCCATCAAGAAGCGTCTGCGAGCGCAGCTTCTGTTCTGACGTCGAGCTATTACTTGCTATAACGACAAGATGAGCTTTTCAGCCTTTGACAACCACGCAACCTACTAAACCCTGCGTTTTCCATTACACAATATTACTTGCTTCTCGTATCTTGATGTAATACCCAATGTTGGTTTGATGCACAATTGCACTTTGAATAACTTGTTCTGAGTTGGATTAGTTAAGATGAGAGATTCCATATTTTTGGGATACGGCATATATAAGACATATAAATAAAATAGGTCCTATACAATAATTTTGTTAATTAAAAGTTTATTCTCTCGATTTTAACAATATTTTTAAACAATTTATTGATTAGCATCATACGTGTTGTTGCAATTAAACATGATAAAATGAAGTGCGTCTCACAACACTACAAACACAGCCTAAGGCGAGGTCAATTTTTAAGGTTCCGTGAAATTTACTTCTGAAGTATAATATAGGTGTGTAACAATAAGAAACATCTACTCACATTGAACCCTGAGGGTGACGGGCTCACTGGTAGTCTCGCCCTTGGCGTTGACGGCCGCGCAGGTGTAGGTGCCGGCGTTGTGTCGCGTCACGCCCTGTAGCACCAGGCTGTGGGTGCTAAATATAACGCCACTGGACATGTTCTGGGTCAGTACCTGGCCCTGTAACATGGGGTTGGATATAAGAGAGTAGCTATCGTTGACGGCCGCGCAGGTGTAGGTGCCGGCGTTGTGTCGCGTCACGCCCTGTAGCACCAGGCTGTGGGTGCTAAATATAACGCCACTGGACATGTTCTGGGTCAATACCTGGCTCTGTAACATGGGGTTGGATATAAGAGAGTAGCTATCGTTGACGGCCGCGCAGGTGTAGGTGCCGGCGTTGCGTCGCGTCACGCCCTGTAGCACCAGGCTGTGGGTGCTAAATATAACGCCACTGGACATGTTCTGGGTCAGTACCTGGCCCTGTAACATGGGGTTGGATATAAGAGAGTAGCTATCGTTGACGGCTGCGCAGGTGTAGGTGCCGGCGTTGTGTCGCGTCACGCCCTGTAGCACCAGGCTGTGGGTGCTAAATGTGACGCCACTGGACATGTTCTGGGTCAGTACCTGGCTCTGTAACATGTGGTTCGATATAATAGAGTAGCTATCTTTGACGGCCGCGCAGGTGTAGGTTGTACTGATTTTATTTTGGAAATTTCATTATTTTGTATAAACATTATTATAGGCAGAGTAAATTCAAATTAAATTCAAATGTATATCAAAAATCATATTACTACTTTATAATTAGCTAATTAAGTATAAACATTTCATTTTACCTGTTGGCAGCACTGTAGAACAGCTGATGTATTTTAAACTAAGACCAATTAGGATAATTAAGATCATTAGATGGCTGAATCCCTACTAGAAAACTGTACCCGTGAAATAGTAAGTTTTAAAATCAATTTAATATATTTAAAATAATTTCTATGTATTTATATGTATATAACTTCATTGCTAAATATATCTTTGTTGTTTTGTATAATTGAATTTTGTAAATTTCTGAGTAATGATGATATAAATTGTAAAATAACCAGTTGTGAATTTTCCTGTACTGTTCATGTTTTATTCTGATGAAAAAGCACATTATCACAATTTTATAAAAGTCGAATTTTAAATGTTAAAGTCAATTTCATGTATCCAATTATCTTTCACTATGTTTTAATTTTAATTTACATGTTATTATTAAGTTTGGATTTTGTTCCAGACGGGTTTATGGACTTTATGGAGTTTATCAAGTTACATGGGATCAGCCAATAATCAACCACAAACTGTAAGATAACCATAAGATACTGATATAGTATATTAATTAAGGATCATTTCAACAGTATTTTCAAGAAATATAAATAAGCAAATAAAAGTGTCTTTTAAAAATACAATGAACTGCTTTCACCTCAGTTACCCGACTTACTATGCTGGTAAAGTTGCATAACATCTGATGGACCACTTGATATATAGGCTACTATTCACCACCAAGTTATAAGCGGTTGTCTAAGTTATTCTAAATTAAATATATAAAAGTGCAGCATCTCTGAAATTGGCAAAATGTGTAGGGGGTGTTGTACAAGGTGCCGGCGTTGTGTCGCGTCACGCCCTGCACCACCAGGCTGTGGGTGCTGAATATGACGCCACTGGACATGTTCTGGGTTAGTATCTGGCTCTGTAACATTTGGTTCGATATAAGAGAGTAGCTATCATTGGCGGCCGTGCAGGTGTTGGTGCCGGTGTTGTGTCGTGTCACGCCCTGCAGCACTAGGCTGTGGGTGCTGAATATGACGCCACTGGACTGGACATGTTCTGGATCAGGACCTGGCCCTGTAACGTGGGGTAGGATATTAGAGTTGCAGTTTTCGTTGATGCGCACCAGACATTAGGCTTTCGGTTCTCAATATGATAGGTCTGGACATGTTATAGGTTAGAACTGAAAAACACTAACCAGCCGATTTGATTTGATACAAGTGTTAAAACGCCCTCTTTAATCTGACGTTACAGAAACAAGCACCTGAGACGAGAAAAACCTATTAATAAGAAATTAAAAATAAACCAATTTTGAATAGGAAGATTTAAAGTTAATAATAACATGGTTATCTATTACAATCTAAAACCTCGCCTTGACCTATTTAAGACAATATTGTACTGGAGGGCTGAACGAAGTTTTAGGAAAATTAATGCTTCCAAAATATTTAGGTAATAAATAAATTAGCAAATAAAATGTATCATGCCACTTAGCTGTTATTTTACGTGCTAGCGAATAGATCTAGAAGTCACGTTATGATTTCAATGAAGTTATTTCATAAACAGTTTTACTTCTACCAAGTTAAAGGGAATCATATTATTATTTATATAGAAAATTCATTATAAATGTAATTAATAAAATAGTGAGGAATCATGATGATAGTTTATTATACTATCATAAGACGTACAATTATCTCAATACGAACTAGATAAATGGTTCTATGAAGTTTATAACGATTAAAGGATTATTAAGTAATCAACACTACGGAATGCAAATTTACAGTAGGCCGAGTTCAAAAGGGAAGTAGACAATCAAAGGAATATCGAGCACGTACGGGATACAGCGGAATTGCATGGAGACAACAAGAGCGCGTAATCTACATATAACGTGATAGCTGGCGGTGCGGCGCGGCGCAATATCATAACGAAATTGGATCCGGCCGATAGCAGCAGTCGCCATATTGAACTGGGAATACTAAACTCCCTTGCAGTCACATTCCTGCTAAATTTGTCACACTTTCGAGATAACGTTTCGCACTTTCTACAACACCTGCATCGATACAGACTCATATTGATCTGCAACTCAAAACCGGCTGTTCTTATGACTGCACCACTGCTGCTCATCTAGTGACATCTTCCTGGCACCTCCAGTGGTTATTGTCATGTTATTTCTCATATCTAGGTGCAACTGAAGTGTTGGAAATTTATAAGGATGATCTCATATTATAAAAATGTAAGAGGTCCTCAAAATTTCAAAATTCTATAAATTGTTAGTTTACATACAATTTGTAACAATTGATTTGTGCACTATAGAGTTTAATAAAAGTTGTTTCTCAATTATAACAATGGCTCATACAACCTCCAGGTGAATTATTCAGTTATATCTAAAATATTTTCACTTCTAAAGGATTATTTCCAAAAATTTTAATTACAAAAAACTTTAAAACTAGTCCACAGAAATCCGTAGTCCTCATATTTAACGTAGTAACAACCATCTCAATAGTAACAAAAGAGTTTTATATTCATGAAGTTTTATCATCGCATGAACGATTTTTTAACTGTTGTTAAACTTGACAATGGAGACTGCGTCGAAACTTCAAGACAATTGTCATGATTAAATTAAAATACACTAGCACCAGAAGCCCTAGGAATTCACTAGGGAGCAGCGAAGCTAACAGTCGCCGATAAGTTTGAGTGCGAAGCAAGAATTAATTATATATTATTACAAATTACTAATAATGTATGTAAGGAATACATACGTTGTGATGCCATGAGATCTTGTGTTCCCGAGGGTTGGACTTGATGTTGCACTCGAAGTAGACGTCATCGCCTTCCTTGATCTGGTGGGGCTTCAGCGACGTGCCCAGTTGCAACGTCACTATTGGCGGGTCTGGAACAGTAACAACTGCGGTACTACCATATGGTCACTAGTGTGCTTGGCTTTTAGGTATTGGTTGGTTTAAGTGAATGTCTAGTTAAAATTCAACGTTGTTTGTTAACTGTCACCAGTGTCACTCTTCACAATGGCACATCAGTTAATGAATTACAAAGTTGGCTACCGTTATAGGTATAAAATAATATACTTGATGACCTAACAAACTCCTGTTTTAGTTAAAATCACAAAATAACAATAATGTCAATTAACATGTTTTTATATTTACTGTACTTATGGCACTCTTTATGCCCAAAGTTATGGCAGTCGCTCTTATTCAATTTAGTATGGTATAGCCGCAATCCTGAACGACAAGAAAATTGTAAAATAATTTATCCACTTTCCAAATGAACATGCTAGGGAAAAATATGACAATCGGTAAACTTGTTTGACTGTAAATAATCCACTCTGACAACGATGAGGAAATGTCAAACGGTCGTGATACAACCCGCTCTGCTACTCTCGTCCAATAAAGCTTTACAACAACAAAATCTGAATTATTATGTTGAGACAGTGAGATGAGTTATAAAAAATAAATGAACGAATATGTATTTGTATTAGATAAACATTACCTTCTAGTGGCGGTATTTATCATTTAACTTTGTAGTGCTTACACTGATAGTAACTGTAGTTTATAATCACCAACCTTCACTCGTTAATTGCATTGCATATTATATATTTGATCCCATTCAGTTTGTTTTGAACAACACAACTGATTTATGCAATGACAAGCATTTTGCTTGTATATTAATTTACGAGTATTTTTTAGTTCTAACTCATCAGTTCTAAAAATAAACCCAGTGAACAAACAAGGGTTTCATTTAAAAGTGACAAATGCTTAAGTGGGTATGCGGGATGCGTAACTTTAGGTTTCCCAAATATAATGTTTCTAAACTTACAAAACTATATAACGAGTTGTTGTAACTTTCCACATAGGATTATGATAATATAATTATTTTTTAATGGTGCATTTATTCGTAGTTTATTGTTTAAATAAACCTTTATGGATGTATTTTAGTCCTGCCTCAATTGCGTCTTGGTAAATGAAAGCAAAAAATTATCTTAAACATTTGTATTTATAACACGTCTATAGCCAAATGGTGTAATTTAAAATTACTACACGACACAAAACGTATCGAATTGAATTCAAGCCCACCAAGAAGCCCGCAAACATTTTGATCCCATCGGCCACTCACATGTAAAAGTAATGTTCCCGCCGGGACACATTATCAAGTCACTTAGTGCGGGTTTAGCTGGCAGCCCCTCGTAACGCACCTGGTAATGGCGCCGCCTACAGCACTATTGCAGCCCGCACTCTGTGGAAATAGGACTGCTCCGATCGGGAACTATATCGGAACCACACGTGACTATAATTGTATATGTTAAAACTAATATCGCGTCCCAAATGTTTACAGTAAACAAATATCCAATATTCAGCACAAGCAACATTACATCCATAATACTACCTCGTTTTAACTAGCTCCTCAGAGGCTTATTACGACGCATAAGCTTTTCATAGGTCAAGGGATTTCCAGGAGTGGAAAGGTTTCCAATTATTCCAGTTTCAAACTTTATCGATTTCTACTCCCTCTCCATTAAACTCCCACTCTCATATACGCCCACTTTTTAAATGTTTAGCTGGATATTTTATATTCTTAAGTTTACTCTAAACAGTTAATATCAGCAATGCCATTAATTAAACTGCATAAGACGTTTATTAAAATTATTTTTACATCTAACTTTTTTATTTCAATAAATTGCGTAATTAAACAACTGTCCACCTGAGTATTTAAAGCTCCGAAAGTTTGTATCACTTAAGAAGTGGTTATTTAAGAATGTTTTTAGAACAACTCTTATCTATAGGGCTACAAGTATAATTTCTTGGTAAGAAACACGCACACCCAACTTTCACTTGGATTTGATAGTCCTCATATTAGAGTGGCTGGGGTGCTTTTAGCATGGAGGTTCCAGGAGGATGTGAACCGGCACTTACAGACGACGTTGAGCGTGATGGCGTCCTCCACGCTGGAGCCCTCCATCTTGGGGTTGTTGGCTTGGCACTTGAGTATGTGGCCGTCGTCCTCCGGCGCCGTGGTGAACAACACCGTGCTCTGGACCACCGTCTCGTTGGCGTCCTGGTCAACCTGCACCAATGATTAACTATAACTGTTTTGATTTAGAAACGGTAACCTGTATGGAGAACGTTTTGACTCCAATTTTCCTTGTATTTTCACATTAATTGATGAATTGCCAACTGGCAAAAGAACAAGAAACAAGTTATCAAAAAAAAGTCTTATTGTAAAAGACTATGAGATCTTGTATTGAGTTTCGTCGCAAAATGTTCTGAAGAATGCTTTTGAATCAGACCAAAAGTAAGTTTCCGTAATCACTGTCAAATTTTTTACATACGAGCACGTAACTTTCAAATGTCTTATGTTATTTTAAAAAATCAAAAGAATTTTATACAGTAAATTTATTTACTGTGTAAATTAAAAATACCCCCGTCGCAGCAAACCTGCGTAATCAGCGAATTTCCATTGCATATATATGGGTATCACTACTACCTAGAGCCACTTACCAAGTTTCACAAAAATACATTAATAATTGATAACAGCATTTTATTTATTCTCCATAAGAATAACATTATAATTGTGTACGCAGGTTTGCTGCAACAAGTAAGAAAATAAATTTTTTTTTGCAATTATCAGTATAACTCAACCAGTTGAAGCTACATACTAAGTTTTATTAATTTAGGTTCATAAATTGTTCTCCATATGAATAACATGGGGGCCAAGTATGCAGGTTTGCTGCTACCGGGGACAATCAACAAACAACTTTTTTGTGCTAATATCAATATACCACAACTAGTTGAAGCCACATACCAAGTTTCATCAATATACATTCATAAATAATCGAAATATATAATTTTATTTATTCTCCTTAAGGATAACATTGGACAACGTACTGTGTATAGCAATTTGAATATCACTGCAACGGTTGGACTTAAGACAATAATTAAAACGCCAAAATGATTTTTTTGTAGAGCTAAACTGATCGGTAGAAAGAAATGTGGAGTTTTTAGTGAAATTATCTCAGGAAAATCTAAAAACCATATTCCCTTAAGATTAACATGGGAAATGTTATGGTCACATTTTTTGACTTTTCTCCACAACCACTAAACCTAGCTTAATGATTCAAAATACTAAATTGTTTTTTTTAAGCTCTATAAAATGGCTAAAACCAAAATCTAGTGTTTTAGCGAATTTCCCCTATTATACAGGGAAGAAGCTATTACCGTAGTCGGCATGGTAAGACCTAGGCCCGGGACCATGATAACTTTTCGTTTTGAGGTCCCCAGACCCCAAAAACACCCTTCGTTCGAAACTATATATATATATATGTGTGTGTGTGTGTGTGTGTGTGTGTGTGTGTGTGTGTGTGTGTGTGTGTGTGTGTGTGTGTGTGTGTGTCTGTGAGCACGATAACTCTCGTAAAAATGATACAATTTTGATTAAATTTGCTATAAACGTGTAAAGCAACATTTATGACTTAAAGTTCGAAAACCAGCCAGATCGCTCTATCCGAAGAGGTATTTAGGGGGGGGGGGGGTTTGTACCCCAAAAATGTTTTTTTTTTATTTGTTTACATCTAATTTTTGAAATAGTCAAATTTTAGTTTTCACCATTATATTCAGCGTAAAAAACACACACAATTTGGTATTTTGAACATTCCTCTACGTCAATTGGTTACCGATATATTGAAAGTGATAAACACAGTACGTTGTCTAATGTTATTCTTATGGAGGAAAATAAA
This sequence comes from Allygus modestus, assembly GCA_963675035.1. Taxonomy (NCBI): domain Eukaryota; kingdom Metazoa; phylum Arthropoda; class Insecta; order Hemiptera; family Cicadellidae; genus Allygus; species Allygus modestus. The sequence goes on along the minus strand of OY776111.1, from coordinate 99,802,916 downwards.
ATGTTTATATCTCCCTTATTTATGAACATATACTGACGAAACTTGGTATGCAGCTTCATCTCGATGTGGTCTATTGATATTTGCTAAAAAAATGGTTTGCCAAATTCTCCCGTAGCAGCAAACCTGCGTACTCAGCCCCCATATTATTCTTATGGAGAATAATTAAATGCTCTGTCTCCCTTATAAATGAATAGAAACTGGTATACGATTTCACCTAGTTGAGTTATATTGATATTAGCATAAAAACCCATTTTTTTGTTCCTTGTTTCAGCAAACCTGCGTACTCAGCCCCAATGTTATTCTTATGGAGAATAATTAAAATTGTATATATCGCTTATTTGTGAATATATTTTTATGAAACTTGGTAAGTGGCTTTATGTAGTATTAAGACATTTATATCTCTATTGGAAATTTGCTGAGTATGCAGGTTTGCTGCGACGGGGGTATTAAGTATTGTAGGGTAAAAAGTTCAAACAACTGATTTTTGGACAATTTTAAACCCCCATAAAACCTCTTCCCATAGACCGATCGATCTGGTTTTCGGACTTAAAGTCATAAATGTTACTCTCCACATTTGTACCAAATTTCATCAAAATCGGGCACTTCTTTCAAAAGTTATCGTGGTAACGGATACACACACGCACACACACACACACACACACACACACACACACACACACACACACATATATATATATATATATATATATATATGTATAACATTTGAACGAATAGTGTTTTTGGCATCTGGGGACTTCGAAACAAAAAGTTATCATGGTCTCGGGCTTAAGTCTTACCATGCTGCCTACGGTAATAGCTTCTTTCCTATAGGGGAAATTCGCTAATATAAAATAGTTACTTGTAGCTCAATTATTTTTCTTTCTAAAATAAAACTGAACTTAAAAAAATACTTGTTAATATCTATTGTGTTTAACTAAATAATTATTAAATAAAACTGAGTATATGATTTACACTAACAATTTCTAAAACAACAAATTAACGTACATATTGATGTGAGTACAATATATTTCATACATAACAAAATCATAGGTCAAAACTATTTAAGAACTTTATTTTAACCCCAGAGAAAAGAGCAACAAATAGGTACGTACAGAACAAAAATCATAAATTATTTTTCAACTGTACGAAGCTCTCAAATAGTCTTGTAGCAAATAACGTTCTATTGAAGCTGTACTAAACAAATAAAGCGTTGTTTGGACCAAAATGAACAGCTAATGCTTTGTACGACAGAACTGACCCATATTAAAATACATTGAGATAAATACGGAGGTATTATCGCTCTCTGAATATGACCTGAATCCGAGATCCCAGATGAGTACTCTACCACGATTATTTGTAGCAATTATGTACGGACTTGTCTCTATGGTATTTGATGTAAACGTTCAACCCGTTATCTATTAATAATCGATTATATTGAGAAAAAGGCGATATTTGTAGTTCCAAACAAAACAAGTGATTCGTTAATAGGTTATTCATATGTAGTACAAGAATCTATTTTTTTAAATTACTATTTTAACATGGAAAACATGTGAAGTGAAGTGTCTTCAATATCCTCCTTGCTGACAAGACCAAGCTCAATAATACACATAAAAATGATGAACGAAGGTCTCGGGGCTTTATAATTTTGTATTGTAGGAAGTACATAGGAACAGTTGCACCTAATGTTGCACCAATCGACTCACCTTCCCGCTCTTGAACTTGGGACCCTCGCGGTTCTACGTGACCTCGGCCGTGGGCCTGGACCCTGTCACCTTACACGTCAGGTTATACGATGGTTATGTGACTCACCTTCCCCCTCTTGAACTTGGGACCCTCGCGGTTCTACGTGACCTCGGCCGTGGGCCTGGACCCTGTCACCTTACACGTCAGGTTATACGATGGTTATGTGACTCACCTTCCCCCTCTTGAACTTGCGGCCCTCGCGGTACCTCGTGATTTCGGCCGTGGGTCTGGACCCTGCCACTCGCACATAAGGTTGTACGGTGGTTATGTGACTCAACTACACCCCCCCTTGAACTTGCGGTCCTCGCGGTAACGTGACCTCGGCCATGGATCTAGACCCTCTCACCTCACACGTCAGGTTATACGGTGGTTATGTGACTCACCTTCCCCCTCTTGAACTTGCGGCCCTCGTGGTACCAAGTGACCTCTGCCGTGGGTCTAGACCCTCTCACCTCACACGTCAGGTTGTACCGTGGTTATGTGACTCAGCTTTCCTCTCTTGAACTTGCGGCCCTCGTGGTACCACGTGACCTCTGCCGTGGGCCTGGACCCTGTGACTTCGCACACGAGGTTGTACGGTGGTTCTATGACTCACCTTACCCCTCTTGAACTTTCGGCCCTCGCGGTACCACGTGACCTTGGCCGTGGGTCTGGACCCTCTCACCTCGTACATCAGGTTGTACGGTGATTATGTGACTCACCTTCCCCCTCTTGAACTTGCGGCCCTCGCGGTACCACGTGACCTCTGCCGTGGGCCTGGACCCTGTGACCTCACACGTTAGGTTGTACGTCTCGTAGGCCACCAACTCCGCGGGCTTGGTGATAATGGACGCAGCCACGGGTTTCACTGAAAAATTTAAATTACGTTAATTGTTTAAATTTACTAATGAATAAGATTTATTTTTGTCTAACATTACTAAGCCTTAACTACCAATCACTGTATTGATAGTGTATTGTATAAAAACATAGAGTGTAGCAATTAAGTGCATTAAGATTCTTATCAGGTTTTAATTTAATGAACATTGTATACACAGCTACAATGGTAGTAATAGGGATCACTAGAGGCGGCATAATTAACTTATCAATGGATTCTAGACAACAGCTATATCTAAACCAAATGCCTCCTAAAATACATTCCCCATAATACGGTGTCATAATAACGTTCATCAGAGTTTAAATAACTGAACATATCAGTCTTTTTATATCGTAAGTAACAGTAACATAAAGTTGGTAGAAAGTGAAAATTGTTATAATGTTCAGGTAAACAACTCTGGGGGATTGGCTATGTAGACATAACAACCAAGTTTACTGTTATATTGCTGTTTCTTTAAAGTTGTAACAGAGTCAATGTAAATCATATTTCGCTTTTAAAGAACAATATGAATATTTAATTCACACATGATTTCTCTATATTTCTTTGCAGGGCGTAATTATCTTCGAAACAAATACTGCAACATGTGTACTATTTGAATAACATTTTATTTTAAGCATATACTTGGAGAAATTGAATGAACTCTCTTGCACATGATAATAATACAACCATAATGAAATTTAACGTGGGTCTAGTCACAGTATCATGCTTAGTTGGTGATATTTTTTGTTGTTGCATAATTTAATGACTGATTCCTTATTGTAGTTTAGCACAGTCTTGAGCTAAATGGAATCAAGTTATGAATACATACATTAAATAATAAAAACATGTTTTTTGTTACTATTACTTTTTGAAAAACTACATTGTTTTGCAACTAAATGAAATAATCAGCAAATCATTTGCACTTAATATTTTTCCACGAAATCTCCTATAATTAACATGACTTTTTTTCAAAATAACACTGTCTAGTTTTGTAATTTAACCAACCAATGTTTAACGTACAACAATAACTGAAATTGATTTAAATTTCTTTCCTTCAAAACCATACTTAGTAGTTTGGTTATAAAATATTATAAACGTGATTATCTTTTGAATTATGAGCAAAATTATACAGTTTGAGACTATTCCCTACTAGATTTTAACAACACATCTTATAAAAGAAACGCATTATCTTTATTAATTAGCATGGAACAACTTATCACTCATTCCTGAATGAACGATTCAGAAAAACATCATCTGTTTGGATAAATAAATTTACAATAATTGTTTGACAAGCTGAATATTGGTTTGACTAACAGAAGAGCTCGAGTCGGATGGTTTTCTCTGTGGGCTGCATCAGCTTGGTGTTGCTGGCCTGACACTTGAACGTGGTGTTGAGTTGGTCCCTCCGCAGCTTGGACACCTCCAGCCTGTTGACGATCACGTTCTCGCCCACGCGCTCCACCTTGCCCTCCGTCACGATCTTGTCGTTGACGAACCACGACACCGTGGGCGCCGGGTTCCCTGCATCGGGAAAAGGTGCGATATAATACCGATACATCTTCTGGGAAATGTCAAAAAGTTCATTAACCAAGCAACCTTCTCGTAACATTGCAACGCACCTTTCGATCATGGGTCTTCACATTAGATCTCCCAATTTCATACTTATTTTTTTCCTGAAGTAACAACCCTCATTGAAAAATTTGTCAATGTATGTCGCAATCCAAATTATACCATGATAGTGTATAAATATAAATGGAAACTTTAGTTACTTAATCCTGTTCGTGAATTCAACCCACGTCTCACAATTTCTTGCAAATCGTGTAAACTGTCACACGTAAAACTATTCTTGTATTTTCTCAAAATCTTTCCTGTAGACGTAACCAATGAAGTTTTACGTTTGATGACGGGTTATTTTTAATAGCAATCCTTGGATTATAACAGGAATTTGGCCAGTTATATAAGTAGCACAAAATTATAAATTATTAATAATTTTTTAATTTAAGTTTAGCTGCGAGAATTGAACCAAAACTACCAATTCAGAATTAAGTGATATTAAATTGATTCTTGGAAGCATATAATCCGTAGCATTCAGAGGTAGCTAACCTACCAGAGGAGTCAAAGTGTGTAAATTCGTTAATTCTAATAAATAAATATAACAAATTGTAACGTATCAATCTACGCGTACCAAAAGTTTTTTTTTAAATTACTCTTTTTGCAGTTCCTGTTTAAGGTGGTGCAGTCGCCTCTATTGACAAGCTATTCCGCCTAGAGGTGAGGCCAGTCGCTGCTCACTCACACACATGCAGAGCCCCGGATGTTCACTCCCACACACGCAGAATTTTCCCCTCAACTTCCCACAACCCCCAACTTTCCCAAGTGGTCAAACCACTTTCTCCAGCCGCCTTGCTACCCGCCTGCCCTCTGAACGTCGCGTCGTAGGGCCCCACGATTTTGAAACGGCAAATAGCAGCACCGCGGCAACTCGACTTAACCAGCCTCTCCGCATGTGTTATAAACATATTTATTTGTTATACAATTTTTCAGCGATTAATATACCAAAAAATGTAATTTTTAAAGAATTCAGTCTTAAAGTTTATTTGTTTAAGTCTCTCAAATCTATGATATCACTGTTAAAATTAATTATAAAACGTATTTTAACAACTTGTTAACGCTCTAATAACATAGAAATACCCCCGTCGCAGCAAACCTACGTACTCAGCGAATTTGCAATGCGTAAATATGTGTCTCACTGCCACGTAAAGCCACTTACCAAGTTACATAACAATATTTTCATAAATAAGTGATATATAACATTTTATTTATTCTCCTAAAGACCTAAAAAATCCTGACGACTGGCCTGCATACAACTTACACAACCTGGCTCATAGACATTGGTTGCAAAGAAGATACCTCGTCTGTGACAGGGTGACGGGGGCCGTCAGGCCGACGAGGGGTAGCAAGAGAGAGAGAGAGAGAGAGAGAGAGGTAAGAAGTGTGAGAGACTAAAGGGATGTGCGAGTGAGAGAGAAATATGGTGCGCGGGTGCCTGTACGTGCGAGTCGGGGCGCTATAGGCGGCTCAGGGGTAAGTTGGTGTCTGGCGTGCGGCTGTGGGCTGAAATTAAAAATTGTATTCTACACAACATTGTTATGAAAATGTGTTTTTACATTTACTTGTGTAAAACTGCCTTTGTACGCCCTTGGCTTGGGTTAGCTGAAGTTTTAAACCACTTGAATGAAAAAAACTGAGATAAAATAATTATCTCTGAAATAATTAAAATTTTACTAAAATCAATTTAGGTAACCCTTAAGTATATTTTTTGAAAATAGATCAACCAATTTCGGAAGATTCATGATTGGCCATTTTTAACTAGTGTAGAATTCAAAATACCCCTAAAACGGTACTTCAAAGGTGGAAAACCCCAATATAACGGAAATATATATATATATATATATATATATATATATATATATATATATATATATATATATAAATGGATGTTTACGATTTGATAATCGTAATACACCAAAAACCGTGAGAAAAAGTATTAACTTTTTTTGACTGCATAGGCTTAAGCTTTTACTACCCAAACTAGCTCTCTTGCAATAACGATACCACATATCAGTGGTGTTACTACCCGCTAAGGCTCGTGTTACCTCCTCTGACTTCGCACTTGAGCACGAGGTCGTCGCCCTCCCTGAGCGGCCCCACGACGCCCTCGGCGATCTCCCGCCCCGAGTTGTCGTACATCAACAGATGGTGGGGAGGCACTGCAACACACACAGTCAGTCAATAAGTAACAAATATTGGTACTCATTATGAAACTGTATGCCTTATTCCTCGTATATGGTTGGAGTAGTTTTTCACCATATCCTGTACTGTAATCAGAGCTATAGAGGAAATACTTGACATAATGTGTAATCGAACATTAAGATAATCCTTAAGGCTAAGCGTTAAGTGATTTCTGTATCAAGTACAACACAGTAACTATAGATTTTCATCAAAAATTGAAAGCATGTGCAATTTTTAACATTACAATATTCCTTGAAGATTAAAGAAAGGGAGAGTCTCTAAAATCAGTAAGCTTTCGAGTATATAATGATACCTTACACTAATTAAATTTATAGTTACTAGTTTACTTTTATATCCGTCTGAAAACAATTCCTCGTAAATGGAGGAAAATATTTTAAAACTTAACATAACTCTGTTAACATAAAAAGCAATCAAAGAACTGATATACTAATTCTTTTAAGCTGTTTTCGAAAAAGTGCATATTGTACTTTGATAAACATATTGAACTGGTTATATCTCTTTTCTCAGTGTCAAATGTCCATTAAAGCCTACAAATCTAAATTTGTGAAATTTAAGGAGCTTTAAAATTGTTTCCGTATAGTTTAGTTGTCTCCTATTGTAGAGTCCATATGTTATTGCACACATATGCTATCCCAACTCACCGATGACGGTCAGCTTGACCTGGAAGTTTCTGGTGGGCGAGTTGCGGAAGTCCACCCGGCAGCGGTAGACGCCGGCGTCCTTGAGCTGCACGGCGTCGAGCTGGAGCGCCGCGGCGGGCTGTTTGCCAGTCACGAAGAACGCTCGGGGGCCGAACGCGTTGGCGTCGGACCACATGACGGCGTTGCTGAACGAGCGGCCCCTCACGTCGTACCTGCGGACAGAACCCGCCAGGTGTTCCATAGGTTAAAGGACTTTGGTTCAAAATGAATTAATACACAAACAGTTAAACGATTATCAAACTATATACAAGTGATACGACCCCAAAAGGTATAATTTTCTTGCCGGCCTGAAACTTATACAGCTAAATTAGATGTACCAAAGGATGACAAAAATCCATATTATAAACTGTGAAACTGGAGTTTAACAATATGGCAGTCATTCAAAGATGGCGGATACACGTTTTTAATAAATTAGTCATATCTTGGTTATTATTTATCAAAATTTACCAAATCTCTTTTGGTTGTATGGATAATTTTATTTTAAAAATAAAGTGTTCCGGCAGAATTTTCTGTATATGGCTTGGTTTTTTATTTATTTAATGAAATATGTAAAAATTACATGGCGTATATTGCTTTAACTCACTATATCTCCCAAACCATGCATTTTACTTGAAAAACACTCATTAAATAAAAGATAGACAAAACTATAAGATTCACAATTATGTATAACGTAAGGGAATTTAACTTATATATATAAATATAACAGGCGCAGAAGTGTTGGATGGCGACGCGCGGTGCCATGGGGTGACGCGGGCCGGCATCAGGAGCGCCAACATTAGACTACGGCTTCTTACAAAACTGTTGTTAGGCCTACCTTTAATAAGTACGGGTTTGTATTACAATATGTGGACTTTAAAATAGAATTGAATAAAATGTATTTATTATACGTGAACCATTATTACTTTAGTAAAATATACATATTCTGAAATTTAAAAGCCAAAGCTATTATTACGCCATATACAAAACTACCTTTAGTTTGTATTTCTTTACCTTACAAATGTCACTGTAGTTCCAGGTATAAAACACTACAAATATTATGCAAATTGTTATACATTACTAATAGCTACGCATTTAAATTTAATACTGATGGCAGAACCTAGCCACCTTGAAATGGAAGAAGTGTTTGCTCATCCACTTGGTCCTTTGCCTTGGAGTTTAGCAACCCTGATGGATCCTTTAGGCTAACAAATAAAGCTGTATTGGTAAGATACTTAGAAAGTAAAGAAGAAAAAGAAGAGGGTAATTTAACAGATTCAGCAACGATAGTTGACGGTATTACAGTTCTACACAAAATACACGGTGATGGGTACACCTTTGATTGCATATCCAATGTGTTAACATTTATTGTAAAAAAAATTCAACCAGCAAGAGAATAGATGTTGTATTTGATGACTACAGGCCAGAGTCAATAAAAACTGCAGAAATAAATCGAAGAGGTAGTAATGAAGGAACGCTTTTCCGGGGTTTCAAGAGTGGACATAAAATTCATGGCTGGAAGAGACTTCTAAAAAACCGTGAAAGTAAGAAAAACTTGTGCAAGTGTTTAGCGGAGAGCTGGTCTGCTGACAAAAAGCGATGCCTTTTGGCTGACAAGGTTCTCTTCGTCACATACAATGCAGAATGTTTAAAAATAACGCGTCAAGGTGTTACCAAAGTGTCGGAGCTATTTTCAACACATGAAGAAGTCGACACAAGAATGATGGTACATATACACAATGCTTCCGCAGAATACAAAACTATCATATGTGTTTCTGATGATACAGACGTCCTAGTGATTGCCTTTCACACTGTCCAGTTCATTGATAAACAATGCAATATATATGTGAAGCGAGGAGAAAAACATTAGACCAGTTTTATTGGAATTAGAGGTATAATTTCCCAATTAGGCAATTAGGGGACAAAACTGCAAAGGCTTTGGTATCACTACATGCATTAACAGGATGTGACAACGTCAGTTCGTTTGCTGGACGGGGAAAAATTAAAGCATTAAACATTATCTCCACTTCTGACGAATTTCTAGACTCATTTAGTCACTTGGAAACGATTGGACAGTTACTGATGATATTTTCAAATCTATTGAGAAGTTTGTGACTCAGCTCTATCTGAAAGGTACCGAAATAGCAAGTGTGAATCTTCTTCGTCATCACCTCTTTCGAGCAAAACTGGGAGCAGTAAGACCCGATGAGCTACCACCTTGTACAGATTTTTTGTACCAACAATGCCTCAGAGCTAACTACCAAGCTGCAATCTGGAAAAGGTCTCTAGAGAGTTGTCCAGAAGTCCCTTCCCCACAAAACAACGGCTGGGAAGTAGGAGATTACAGTATTGGTATTAAATGGATGACAGGCTTGCCAGCTCCTCCAGCTGTTATGGAACTACTGAGCTGCAAATGTTCCCGAGCATGCAAACAACCAAAATGATCTTGCTTGGCAAGTGCGATAAAATGCACGGCCTCCTGCAAAATCCAGAATTGTGGAAATATGCTAAATAAAATTGACGACAAAGAAGAAATTTTTAGTTGTGAATCATCAGACAGTGAAGACGAATTATAAATAATTTGTTAGTGCAGGAAATCATCTCTTTTAAATTTTGGTAAGCAATTCAACATTTATTGTACTTTTTTAACATTGAAAATATCGTCTCATGCTTGTATGGTTTCTAAATGGTGCATCTAAAATCTCTTTAGTTTAAAAATGTAATAATCTTTTTGCAATCAGTACAAGGTCATTTCTACTTGGATTTTCAACTAAATACTATGACATGTGTTCAAAAGTTTGTTATTTAATCTTTAATCCTTTCATTTGTGGAGGAATCGTAGGTCCTTCAACATTTTGATCCGTTTAAAATAATCTTTTCCAAAGTACCAATCTCAAATGTTTATATAATCTTTGTGTTTAAACACTACAGTCATATCATTTTAATTAACAACACATTCGTAGGTCTGTGACAAATCATAATTCTTTCAATAAATATTGAAAGAAATATCAGGGAAAGTGGAATTCAATATTGTATTTACGTTTGTTGCCCATTGAGAATGAGTTTGTTGAGAAATACCAAATTGAACATAAAATTAAGTGGTATGAGAATGACTTAGTTTTTACCTGTCTTTCTTTCAAAATACTTAAAAAATGCATACAGTAGTAATAAGTAATCCTAAAAACCGTAATAAATAATGATAACTTAGTATAAATAATAATATTTACATTCATTGCAAATAGGAGTCCTTTCTACTTTTATATCATTTGTTTACAATCGTACATATTGTTATGATTTTATTTTTCAGCCACTTATTATATCAAGATTTAATGTTTATTTATTTTCTACGGCAAGCGCCATTTTGTACAATAATTTACAATTCAATTCAGTGACATGCAATAATTGATGAACAACTGTTTAAGAAATCTTGGTGAAAACGTTCAATGGTATGCAGAGCTTCAGGATGCAGATGATATATGTTCAAGCACTGCTTGCAAAACAAGGATAAATTACTAAATCTACAGTAGTAGAACAATAGTGCAAGCTACATCAATGATAAAAATTGTCATGTAAAAACAAGAATTCAGTACCTATACCATCCTAAATATATTCAATCAATACGATGGCAATATAAACATGCAACAAATTATTCAAAATGCAGAACAATAATTTTCGGTTCTTGCTAGAAATTCTTTTCAAAAATCAAGCACAAAACAGGTGATGTGAAGCTTAAGGCGAATTTGATTTTATACATGAAGTGGAAAATGGTTTTAGGTAATAACAAAGGGAGGAACATTTCAAGGTCCATTGTTGAAGGTGTGTGACTGAATTAAGGGATAGGAGTTGAGAGGATTCGCAAGGCCCCTGTCTTAAAAGCTTGTAGGCTGTTCCCGCTGAAAAAGTCTAGATGGCCAGAAACTTAATTTACAAGGCGCACGTAAAAGATAGTTTGTGCTGTGTGCCCTTCTAACAAACAAATCTTGGGAACGGGTATTGGAAGGAACACGGAATTCAATTTGAGCCCAAAAAGGACATTTGATGCGGCCATCCAGCAACTTGAAGAGGAAACAGACATCAGAGATATTGCGGCGAGTTTCCAGCTGAAGAAGGCTAATATGGGATTGTATCGTGTCGACCGGCACCTAAAGGTAAGGAAACCCCATTCGAACCCCAATCAATCTAACAAACCTTCTTTCTATAGACTCAAGCCTTTCACGGTGCAGATAATATTGTTGAGGTCAAGAGGTCATATTGTTAGTGGTATATTCAAGAGGTCTGCCGCACTAAGGAAATGAAGCGAAGACGCAGGGTAAAATTTCTGAAGGGGTCCTGTGAAATCCTGTAGAGTAGGCCTAATGTGCGGTTGGCTTTAGCACATATTTAATCTATTTGAAGTACTGAAGACAGATCATGATAAAATATTACGCCAAGGTCTCGGAAAGAGGACACTCTTTCAAGTTTCTGGTTACATATTTGATAGTTGAAGAGAATCGGGTTTGACTTTCGATGGAATGACAGTACTTTGCTGAATTTAAAGACACAGAATTATCTTTTGTTCAGGTCAGGAGGACATCAAGTCCTTCTTTTAGCTTCTTACAGTCATCCAGTTTTGTTACCTCTATGAGCAATTTTGTATCGTCAGCAAACAGAAGACACTTAGAAGGGATAATCGATTCAAGGTCGTTTAGTAGATGTTAAAGAGGAAGGGTACCAACCACGGTAGCTAGAAAAAATACGGTAGGCGCCATAAACATAAACAAATAACGTCAATGGATCGAATGTAAACAAACTTTCTTGACATATGGTTCTGTTCATATTTTAGCTGTCAAGTATTATGTTTATAAAACGTTGTTTTTATTTATGAGCCGTCCTTCATGTTAACTTGAATTTTAGGCTTGATCCGTCTAGCACCCTTAATCAGATAGTTTTTTATTTATTTTTAGTGTGCTAACCAACAACAGTATATTTTTACATTTGTTTAGTTTTTGTTTTTGTTTATTTACACTTAGTTTACACATTTGGCATACCGGTAATTTTTTCTTTCATTGTGGTTTTATATTAGGTATATTTCGTGATGGTTCGTTGTGTTATCTCGAGTTGTTTGAACTATGGAGGCCAACGGGATTTAATAGGAGTGATTAGATTCCATAGGTTTCCTCAAGAATTGGAATTAAGGTCTAAGTAGTGGACAGCCTAGTATCATTACAATTATATATATCATTATATAATTGTATTCTTGTAGACGAGCTTAGGCATACAAACGAACAGAAAACCTTTAAGCTGGTATAACTTCATTTAAAAAAGTAAGAATTTCAAATTCACTTTTTGTTTAAGTATATATGAGATCAATAAAAAACGAGTTCGCACGTAGCACGCTGACGTAAGGGAATCAGATTTCCGCATAAAACAAGTTTTATTCATACCAAGAAGGGCGTTAAAACAAACACTATTAACTTTTTTTGTAAAACGGATTTTTTAAATTGTTTGGCTATTCTGATGCAGGTGGGCTTCAGTTTTATTGTGAGGGTAATTCCTCACTTTACCAAAGGAAATTCGCTATTAAAGCAGATAATTAAATAACGCAATCTCTTAAAGTTGCGAAAACAAATGATGGTATTCTAGTGATTTTCTCGCCACAAATTAAATATTTACTCCTTAAAATCTTTCTGCTAAAAGTCTTAAAACTGCAATATTTACTTATTTAGTTCCAGGCGTCTGCAGGGAGAAGAGAGAAAATTCGGGTTTTTTTACATATCCGTGTGAAAAAAACAGACATGTTTACATTCAATCCATTGACGTCATTTGTTTATGTTTATGGCCCCTACCGTATTTTTTATAGTTACCGTGGTACCAAAAAGGAGCCTTGGGGAACTCTGGAGGTGGCGTTGAAAGCAGAAGAAGTGCAAGCCGCGAATTTCACGAGTAATTTTCTGCCCTCAAGATAGCTCGAAAAACATCTCAGCGTTGAACCTATGATTCAGTATATTACATCCACTTGGTTGCAGATCCTTTGGATCCTTTGGAAAAAGCAGATGTAATAAAATTATGCAAAATTAACAAATTAGTAGTGGTTGAGCACCCATATCTGAACCTGTGCTGCTCGTTGGACAAGACTTGCTCAAACATTGGGGCAAGTTGCTCTAAGACTAAGCCTTCAAATATCTTGGCTAAAGTAGGGGAGTTGCGATAGGGCGATAGTTGGATGCCTCGTTAAAGCAACCTGGCTTTGGAATGGGCACAAGGAAAGCCTCTTTGAAGGCATTGGGAAAATAACCTGTTTCCAGGGATAGTTTAAAGAGCTGTGTCAAGTGAGGAGCTAAAAGCTCAGCACAGTATTTCAGGACTAATGGAGGTAATGATTCTGGCCCACAACCCTTATGACAATCTAGGTCAGTCAACTTTTTAAGAACTCTGTCTTCTTTGATGCTGCATGAAGAAAATGTAAATGGGCTTTCGAAGTCATGTGTCAAGGGTTGACTAGTAGAAGACTCAAATACCCTGGAGAAGTAGTCAGCTTATATATTGCATATATCTTGAGGCTTGGAGGCAGTACTATCTTCATGCTTTAGAGTTGTTGGGATAGGCCTCTGTTTCTTTATGCCACCAATGAACCCCCAGAAAGCTCTGGGATTGGATGGGATGATTCTATCTAGGCGGTTAATGTAGTTTCTGTAACATGTCTTTGACACTGCACAGCACCTAGTTCTGAGTCGACAGAATGTATTATAATCAAGAGGACTAGATGAGATCTTGAAGGATTTATGGACTATTTTCTTTTCAATTACTAGATCTTTCAGATCTTTGGAGTACCAAGGTGGAAAGGGGGAGTTTCCGAGACGCTTGAGGGGGGTATTGCAGTTCACTGCAACCTTAATTTTGTTCAGGAAAGAGTCTGTGATTGCATTGATGTCAGTGACTTCGTTTGGAATGGAGAGGTCAGTTTTGGTCAAAGCTACTAAAATAACCTTAGTGCCTATTATCTAAATAACACGTGGTTTCCTGAGAGCAGTGACTAAAACCACTGAAAGAAGGTAGCATACAGTGTGGTCATGTAATATCCACATCGGGGGTAGTCCTGGGTATAAACGGGGATGCCAACTGTTGCACGACATGGGATGAACACAATGTCTTTGCCAAGAGCGGGGTGAGCGGCTTCTTCCGGGATGAGGGCAGCAGCTCTAGAGGTAACAACATTGGCTTCATTAGTGAAAACCAGATCCAGGAAGACGCCTCTGGCACTTAGGATCATATTATTTTGGGTCATAGAGAATGTTTGGGCAAGGTCAAGTACATGTTGAGATGATGCAGATGCAGGTATGCAAGGGGAAGCGGACCAGTCTGTCCCAGGCTGATTGAAGTCGCCCAATAAATATATAAGATTGGAATTGTAATTTGATACTGCCATGATGAAAGAGTCTACAAAACTAAGGTGGTAGGAAGACGGTTTATTTGGTGGTGTGTAGGCAACGCCTAGTAGAAGATCTTCTTGGGTACCAGTCTTCACAAGGAGTAGAATCAACTCGAGTTATGGGTTGGGAATGATGATCCTTCTTGCAGGTGTGCCTTTTAGAACTGCAAGGATCACACCCCCACCGAATTCCTTATCACCCAAATGCAAAGTTCTATCACATCGGAGAATTGTGTAGTTGTCGAGGCCTAGGTCTCCATCGCCAATATCGCTCTGGAGATTGGTCTCCACAAGCGCAATTATATCATAAGTTGCTGAAGTTGAATTCAGGGTAAGGTGGTGTAGCTTGGTGCTCAAACTTGGTCCTCATTAGTATTTTGAAAATAGACACTCAACTGAGAAGACTAATTGTCTAAGCGTGTCCTTTTTTTGGATTGCAGAAATTGGAATGTTGGACTGGATTTTGACTGGATTGGAAACTAGTGAACAAATAGATTGCAAGTTTCAAAGGTACGAATACTTAAATTTAAGCTAGTAGCTATTAGTAACATATAGCAATTTTTATAATATTTGTAGTGTTTTATATCTGTAACTACAGTGACATTTGTAAAGGCAGTCCCACACTTCTCGCGAACAGGCCTGAATATTCGGCTGAACATTCCGTCCCGTATGTTCCCGCATATATTCAAAAGTTCGTGCAGCTCTCACACTTCTCGCGAATACTCCGAAAATGTGGAGTTCGGCCGAATGTTCTGGCGTGTTCGCGAGGGCGAGAAGCGTAGGACCGCCTTAAGGTAAAGAAATACAAACTAAAGGTATTTTTGTTTTGGCGTAATAATAGCTTTGGCTTTTAAATTTCACAATATGTATATTTTATTAAAGTAAAAATGGTTCACGTATAATAAATACATTTTATTCAATTCTATTTTAAAGTCCACGTATTGTAAAAAACCGTAATCATTAAAGGTAGGCCTAACAACAGTTTTGTAAGAGGCCGCAGTCTAAAGTTGGCGTTACTGATGCCGGCCCGCGTCACCACATCGTACCGACCGTCGCCATCCACCACTTCTGTGCCTCTTATATTTACATATATAGGTTGAATACCCTTATATCATACATAACTGTGAAGCTTATAGTTTTGTCCATCTTTTATATAATAAGTGTTTTTCAAATAAAATGCATGGTTTAGGAGATATAGTGAGTTAAAGCAATATACGCCATGCCATTTCTACATATTTCATTAAATAAATAGAAAACCAAGCCATATACAGAACATATTGTTTGGACACTTTATTTTTTAAATAAAATTACCTATATAACAAAAAGAGATTTGGCAAATTTCGATAAATAATAACCGAGATATGACTAATTTATTAAAAACGTGTATCCGCCAAATTTGAATGGCCGCCATATTGTTAAACTCCAGTTTCAAAGTTTATAATATGGATTTTTTTTCATCCTTTGGTTAGATCTAATTTAGCTGTATAAGTTTCAGGCCGGCAAAAAATTATATCTTTTGGGGTCGTATCACTTCGACTAACATAACATATTTTGTTTACTGTTTCTTCGCAATCATAAATTAAGTTGTAATTCTAACCTTGTTTAATGCCTTATTCTGCAGAGAAAATGAATACTCGAAAAAAACCTTCACGACTTTCTGTAATTCTGAAAGTACTCATTCACAACCAGACAAGAATGATTGTTTAGGGGTTAAACAGAATAAAAGGACCGCTTTCCTCAACTGAAGTTTAAACTAAACTCGGGATTATTTTGAACTTGGGATTAAGGCACAATTCGATTTCCCAAACATTTTTGGTGGCCAGTTTAGTTTAATCCACAAAATATCAGTCTGGCAACATTTTTCATACTATTTTATTTGTTTACCCTCTAGTTAAACTGAAAACCAATGTTTGTTCCACAGAATTTAAGTTATGCCAGCGTTGAATAAAATCATCAAACAGGGTTCTCTCCGTACGTTTAACATAAACCGGGTTTCAAGTACCCATAAAACATTGGGAAAGCGACACTTATGGTAAACTTAAGTTTAAACCAAAGATTAAGTTAAACTTTACTTGGGGAAATCGAGCTTAAGTGTGTGTAATTTGAAATTGAGTACATATATTGGTTTTGAATCGTGCGAAACACTTGGATAATTATTCAGATGTAAAGTTCTCAGATAAGAATATTTGACTTTGTAGTTTAATGTTTAACCTTCAACTAATCACGTGTCATAATTGTTCTATATATTTAATAAAAAGTATTACACAATAAGCAAAATTGGCATTTTAAGGAAGGGGGCCGGTTATTTAAAACATCGATTCAATTATTTTAAAATCATTTGCCTAACATGACAAATACAAAAGTACATTTTAAACAAGTTTATCATTGTTGTCTTAAAGGAAAATGAATGTTAAATTAAGTTGAACCATAGAAAAATAAATCAGGTACAGAAGTGTCACGAAGTAGGGAAAAAGCGTACGCGGGTATCATGGAAATGCAGGCGCTGTCGCGGTGCCTTGTTGCCAAGTCGGGCAGTGCGGGATTCCCAAATTCCCGCAGGGAGCAATCTCGGTCGCTTCTGCCACGGCCACGGCATCGGTAGGCGGTAAGGCTGATCTGATAAACGTGTGGCTGTGTGGCAGTGGAGATCACTCTCCCGTTGTATGCACAGGAAGTGGAGGATGTGCACAAATCTCGTTTCGAACTGATCTGGTATTTATTAAATTTCTGGAATGTTATTATTACAGAAGGATAAAACATGAACTGCATTAGACAAATTCAACCTTTTAAATTCCATAAATTGCAATGATGATTAACAATAAAATACCCCCGTTGCATCAAACCTGCATACTCAGAGAATTTCAAATGGTACTTCACTACGTCATGAACCACTTACCAACTTTCATCAAAGCATATTCATAAATAAGTGCAATATTAAATTTTATTTATTATTCATAAGAACAACATTAGGACTGAGTATGCAGGTTTGCTGCATCAAGAACAACTAAAATCTGTTTTTTTACAAATAAAATAGATCACCATAACATAAAGCAACATTTCAAGTTTTACTAATTTATATTCATAAACAAGCAAGATATCACTTGTTTCTTATCCTCCATGAGAATAATATTATAGCTACTGAGTACGCAAGTTTGCAGACTTGGGGACCACAAAAAATTGGTTTTAAATGCAAATATCAGTACGAAAAAAAAGTTGTTTAAATATCAGTAAAACCTAAACAAATGAAGCCACATTACAAGTTTCGTCAATATATGTTCATTAATAAGCGAGATATAACATTTTACTCTCTCCATAAGATTAACATTGGACGACGTATTATGTTTAGCACTTTCAATATCTTGGTAACCAATTGACGTAGAGTGATGATAAAAATACCGAATTGTTTGTTTTTGTAAGCTGAAATCAATGGTAAAAACTAAAATTTGGGTTTATAAAAAATTAAATGTAAAAAGTTAAAACAAATTTTGGGGTGCAAAACCTGCTTTAAAATAGAGCGACCTGTCTGGTTTTCCAACTCATGAAAATAGACGCTGCCTTACACGTTTATACAAAAGGCATTTTTACGAAAGTTATCATGCCTACGGACACACACACACACACACACACACACACACACACACACACACACACACACACACACACACACGCACACGCACACGCACACACGCATACATGGTGTTTTTGGCACCTGGGAGCCTCAAAACAAATGTTATCATGGTCCCGGGCTAGGTCTTACCATGCCGACTACGATAATAGCTTCTTCCCTATTGGGGAAATTCGCTAAAACTATTAAAATTATTAAAAATATATGCATCTTTCATCTGAATAATGTGTACCGTAAGAATAATTCTAAATTAATATCTCGATTATTTATGAATGTATATTGATGAAACTTGGCCTGTGGCTTCACCTAGTACTGGTATATTGATATTTGCATAAACAATTTTTGTTATTGTCCCCGTAGCAGCAAACCTGCATACTCAGCCCTTATATTATTCTTATGGAGAATAAATGAAGTTTTATCTCTCCCTTAGTTATGAACATAAATAAAAAATAAAACTTGGTATGTAGCTTCACCTGGTTAAGTTATATTGATAATTGCACAAAACATATTGTTTATATTTCTTGATGCAGCAAATCTGCGTACTCAGCCTTTAATGTTGTTCTTTAGGAGAATACTGTACATAAAATGCAGAGTGTATATAACATGTTGAAATGTTAGCAGCCGATGCCATACAGATTTACTATAAATTCACTGAAGAAATTAGCTCTTCACGTAGGAACAAGTTACTGTAAAATATTAAATTCAGTAATAAAATGCATTACAATTTAATCGTGAAACATAGTTTACTTTTAAAATTATGATTTTACCTATTTTCTGTAACCCTTTATTTATAAATCAGGGTATGTTTATAAAACACACAGAGAGAGCTTAAGCTTTTAATCTTATTATTGACGCGATGAACCCATACACGAAAACTATCCTCGAACTAAAAAATGTTTAAAGAAATCGTCAGTCAACATTAAACGTACCAGTATCTCAGAAGATTTTAAATGTATTTTTAAAGTTGGTAAATCGATAAATTAACATTGAGGCAAAATCTTTAGCATCATTGAATAGAAAACTAACCAGAGAAGTAGATAATGCGAAGAGCGCGTAAACACTGCACTCAATACGACAAGCGCCAAGCAGGGCGAGGGAATTTTTCCCTACCGGCTGGGCCGGCCGGCCAGCCGGCTGGAGTGCACAGACAGGCAACGTCGCTTGGCCGGTTTTGTCGTATGATCTGGCCGGTTGAATTAACAATTTTGTGTTAGCAAATTTTAGCATTACGTGACACTTCTATACCTGCTTTATTTTTCTATGGTTGAACTTATTTATAATATTCAAAGTAAATATTAGCAAACCGTGTTTTAACTATTAAAAAAAAGAATCAAAGTTAAAGAATCATTACTCATGTTACGTGACTTATCAAAATTTTGAGTTCCAAACCTTAACAGTCAGGCTTAAATGTTTTATCAAACACGTGTATATGAGATGGATCAACAAATATTTAAATTACGAAATTATTGGAACACTTAATATGTTGAAACACTTTAAATTGAGTACCTAAAACATTACATGATACCAAATGAAACCTTGTCATATTTTTACCTTTTGAAGCTGAAAGCTGAACTCCTTTCAATCTCAGACTAGTCAAGTCTCAAAAAGTCAACACAATGAACACTTTCAGGCTGTCCACTTTGTAGGAGAACGAGTTTACCAGGGTTTGTTTGGGCATAGGAAAGGATAAGCCGATATATGGGGTGTTATGTAATAACATTGTATAAACATAAACAAATGTTACTTCATAGGTATCTTCTATAATATAGTTTAAAGTCATAGTTCTTGTAACAAGCCAATTTACTTTTTGATTTTAAAATAACTATTGTTCTTTTATTATCTGGGAATTGACTCCATCAAGGTCCCCAGAGTGTCGATTTATCGAGTTTTAGATTATGTCATACGGTGTAATAATCTATTGTATTTTAGTACAGCTTGAAAGTTCATGGTTTTACTCTGTATTTATATATATCTGAATATGTTTTGTGATCAAGCTAACTTTTAAATTTGAGTAGGATTTTCTATCATTTGTTAATTTATCTCCATAATTATAAGAGACGTTTAGTAAAGTGGAAACGTGGCGGAAGTAAGACAGGGTTCTCATGAATGAGTCAGCAGTGGCGGCGTGAGTCAGGGTGGCGTGCGACCTGGCCAACACGGGGGGAGTATTTCATTGTCTGCAGTAATAAATATAGATGAGGTCACCTGGCTCACTCGATCATCCGTTGACTAAACACTCCGACACACGGCAGCGCCATCGGTGGTAGCGGTGCGCGGTGCGTGACCGGAGACACCGGCCGGGCCGCTGACAGTGTCACCTGATAGTGCCTTATAAACGGAGGCCAGTGACAAGATGCGCGTGGATGTAGATTGATTAACTGAGTTTATTTTACTTCAGAACGCATACCATTCATCACATATCCTTTATTTGACTTCTGGGGAAATATATTTATCATTTTATAAATGTTTTTGGTAATTTAAAAAATACACAAACGCAATTAGCATAATGATAACAATATGAACCTTGGTCGCAATAGATATGGCTAAGAGTTTAGAGTTGTCAACAAATTTGTAGATAAAAACTGATGCAGCTTACGCTGGAAAAAACAAGTTTTGAATTTTACTTGATGAGAAAAAATAAATATCGAAACACCACATGATTTTTTATATTTTTATCACAATTGTTGTTACAATGAGTCACACAGAAATATTAGTCCTTTTCCGAAAGGTTTACAGTTCACAATTTCCTGAATAATTTGAAGTTAAAATGTCATTAATTGCTACTCCCAGTCTCATAAGAGAGATCATATTAGTGAAGCCTTTATGAATAGAACCAATAGGAAGGGTCCCAGGACTACCTTAAAACTGGCCTATACCAGTTTTGAGGCTTACATTGAAGTTATCATTACATATGTTAAGTCTTTTGGCTGTCCATTATGACAAACTTCCCTTTCACCTTTGGTCCCTCCATTTTCAACGGCTAGGGACAGAATCTGCGGGTTTGGTCCCCAACCTGAGAAT
Organism: Allygus modestus; assembly: GCA_963675035.1. NCBI lineage: Eukaryota > Metazoa > Arthropoda > Insecta > Hemiptera > Cicadellidae > Allygus > Allygus modestus. Next base: position 99,781,776 of record OY776111.1, on the reverse strand, counting down.
GGATGGTCCCTGGGGTGATGTACATGGATACCCTGTCAGTTGAGTTGACTAGTTGGAGGGCAGAATGCGAGTCCCCTGTTTGAGAGCCTCATCCCAGCTGTCACAGATGCACGGGAGTTGGCCCTCTGAAGGGTCGATTTGGCTGCCGTACCACCCTTTCCTTTCCTGCTATATTCTATCCTTCCGGTAACCTGCGCAATATTCCCGCTTGTGGAAGATGTGCCTAGCAGCTATGCTGGGGTTTCCTAATCCACAACAATTAAGATGAATGATAATATAACCAATATGAATTTAATTAGGTTATCGTTGGTGATATTTCTTGAAGAACTCCCCAGCAATTTAGATATTCAACTCAAATATATTATACGTTTAAATTTAAGCCCGTAAACATTACATTAATGTTATATGTTGAAAGATAAGTTTCTGAAAAAGAACAAAATATTCTTAACATTTCTAGATATAGAATAGCACAGCATACAATGGTGTTCCTGGTCGCTAGCGAATTATATTTCATTTTAAAGTACAATCTTAAAAACAATCCATGTCGACTTTACAAGTGTGAGAGTACACGCTCCCTCCCACCACTGTCATCAAAACCTGTCGTTCCTTGTATAACTCATTGAGAGCTATGGCAGTAACTGATTTAATAAAATTGTGTAAACAATACTTACTTAAGATTTAGATAATACAAAAGATTTAGATTTTCAAAAGTATCATTAATGAACAATCGTAACATAGCTTAGCATACCATAATTAGGAGGGTAAAGCTAAAGTATTGTAAATTCAGGGGGTTGGTCAATGAGGTGGACATGAAAACTTGATTAGGATATTTAGAGTTGGGTTCGTTGATGTTTGTAACTTGCCAAGTGGTCTGCTGAATTTGTTTTTGGCTAATAAAAGTGCAGTTTGTATTGGGGTACTCAAAGTATTGTAATTGGTGATTACGATTATGTCATTGTCACATATACTAAAACCCCTTTACCTTATATTTTCCTATTATATAGTGAGATAGTAAGATTAAGCTTAGGTCAAAAGGGCAGCAGATAGAGCTGAAGAGAGTACCTGTACAGTGGTTTGCCCGCTCCCTCGCGGAACCACAACACCATGTAGACGCGGTCCTCACGACCGCTAGGCTCGATGTTGCACGGCAGCTCGGCACCGCGTCCCAGTACTGCGCTCACCTCCTCCATCGCTCCTGCAACATCATCACCAGCTGTTACAAGACTTACTAACAATACTATTACCGCGGCCCAGTACAGCCCTCACCTCCTCCATCGCTCCTGCAACATCATCACCAACTATTACAACACTTACTAACAATACCACTACCACGGCCCAGCACAGTGCTCACCTCCACCGTCGCTCCTGCAACATCATCACCAGCTGTTACAACACTTACTAACAATACTATTACCACGGCCCAGCACAGCGCTCACCTCCTCCGTCGCTCCTGCAACATCATCACCAGCTGTTACAACACTTACTAACAATATCACTACCACGGCCCAGCACAGTGCTCACCTCCACCGTCGCTCCTGCAACATCATCACCAGCTGTTACAACACTTACTAACAATACTATTACCACGGCCCAGCACAGCGCTCACCTCCTCCGTCGCTCCTGCAACATCATCACCAGCTGTTACAACACTTACTAACAATACTATTACCGCGGCACAGCACAGCCCTCACCTCCTCCATCACTCCTGCAACATCAACACCAGCTCTTACAACACTTACCAACAATACTATTACCGCGGCCCAGTACAGCCCTCACCTCCTCCATCGCTCCTGCAACATCATCACCAGCTGTTACAACACTTACTAGCAATACTATTACCACGGCCCAGCACAGCGCTCACCTCCTCCGTCGCTCCTGCAACATCATCACCAGCTGTTACAACACTTACTAACAATATCACTACCACGGCCCAGCACAGTGCTCACCTCCACCGTCGCTCCTGCAACATCATCACCAGCTGTTACAACACTTACTAACAATACTATTACCACGGCCCAGCACAGCGCTCACCTCCTCCGTCGCTCCTGCAACATCATCACCAGCTGTTACAACACTTACTAACAATATCACTACCACGGCCCAGCACAGTGCTCACCTCCTCCGTCGCTCCTGCAACATCATCACCAGCTGTTACAACACTTACTAGCAATACTATTACCGCGGCACAGCACAGCCCTCACCTCCTCCATCACTCCTGCAACATCAACACCAGCTCTTACAACACTTACCAACAATACTATTACCGCGGCCCAGTACAGCCCTCACCTCCTCCATCGCTCCTGCAACATCATCACCAGCTGTTACAACACTTACTAGCAATACTATTACCGCGGCACAGCACAGCCCTCACCTCCTCCATCACTCCTGCAACATCAACACCAGTTCTTACAACACTTACTAACAATACTATTACCACGGCCCAGCACAGCGCTCACCTCCTCCGTCGCTCCTGCAACATCATCACCAGCTGTTACAACACTTACTAACAATACTATTACCGCGGCACAGCACAGCCCTCACCTCCTCCATCACTCCTGCAACATCAACACCAGCTCTTACAACACTTACCAACAATACTATTACCGCGGCCCAGTACAGCCCTCACCTCCTCCATCGCTCCTGCAACATCATCACCAGCTGTTACAACACTTACTAGCAATACTATTACCACGGCCCAGCACAGCGCTCACCTCCTCCGTCGCTCCTGCAACATCATCACCAGCTGTTACAACACTTACTAACAATATCACTACCACGGCCCAGCACAGTGCTCACCTCCACCGTCGTTCCTGCAACATCATCACCAGCTGTTACAACACTTACTAACAATACTATTACCACGGCCCAGCACAGCGCTCACCTCCTCCGTCGCTCCTGCAACATCATCACCAGCTGTTACAACACTTACTAACAATATCACTACCACGGCCCAGCACAGTGCTCACCTCCTCCGTCGCTCCTGCAACATCATCACCAGCTGTTACAACACTTACTAGCAATACTATTACCGCGGCACAGCACAGCCCTCACCTCCTCCATCACTCCTGCAACATCAACACCAGCTCTTACAACACTTACCAACAATACTATTACCGCGGCCCAGTACAGCCCTCACCTCCTCCATCGCTCCTGCAACATCATCACCAGCTGTTACAACACTTACTAGCAATACTATTACCGCGGCACAGCACAGCCCTCACCTCCTCCATCACTCCTGCAACATCAACACCAGTTCTTACAATACTTACCAACAATACCACTACCACGGCCCAGCACAGCGCTCACCTCCTCCATCGCTCCTGCAACATCATCACCAACTATTACAACACTTACTAACAATACCAATACCACGGCGCAGCACAGTGCTCACCTCCACCGTCGCTCCTGCAACATCATCACCAGCTGTTACAACACTTACTAACAATACTATTACCACGGCCCAGCACAGTGCTCACCTCCTCCGTCGCTCCTGCAACATCATCACCAGCTGTTACAACACTTACTAACAATATTATTACCACGGCCCAGCACAGTGCTCACCTCCTCCGTCGCTCCTGCAACATCATCACCAGCTGTTACAACACTTACTAACAATACTATTAACACGGCCCAGCACAGTGCTCACCTCCACCGTCGCTCCTGCAACATCATCACCAGCTGTTACAACACTTACTAACAATACTATTACCGTGGCCCAGCACAGCCCTCCCCTCCTCCGTCGCTCCTGCAACATCATCACCAGCTGTTACAACACTTACTAGCAATACTATTACCGCGGCACAGCACAGCCCTCACCTCCTCCATCGCTCCTGCAACATCATCACCAGCTCTTACAACACTTACTAGCAATACTATTACCGCGGCACAGCACAGCCCTCACCTCCTCCATCACTCCTGCAACATCAACACCAGCTCTTACAACACTTACCAACAATACTATTACCGCGGCCCAGCAGAGCTCTCACCTCCTCCGTCGCTCCTGCAACATCATCACCAGCTGTTAAAACACTTACTAACAATACCACTACCACGGCCCAGCACAGCGCTCACCTCCTCCGTCGCTCCTGCAACATCATCACCAGCTGTTAAAACACTTACTAACAATACCATTACCACGGCCCAGCACAGTGCTCACCTCCTCCGTCGCTCCTGCAACATCATCACTAGCTGTTAAAACACTTACTAACAATACCACTACCACGGCCCAGCACAGCGCTCACCTCCTCCATCGCTCCTGCAACATCATCACCAGCTGTTACAAGACTTACTAACAATACCACTACCACGGCCCCGCACAGCGCTCACCTCCTCTATCGCTCCTGCAACATCATCACCAGCTGTTACAACACTTACTAACAATACCACTACCACGGCCCAGCACAGCGCTCACCTCGTCCGTCGCTCCTGCAACATCATCACCAGCTGTTACAACACTTACTAACAATACCACTACCGCGGCCCAGCACAGCACTCACTTCCTCCATCGCTCCTGCAACATCATCACCAGCTGTTACAACACTTACTAACAATACCACTACCACGTCCCAGCACAGCGCTCACCTCCTCCGTCGCTCCTGCAACATCATTACCAGCTGTTACAAGACTTACTAACAATACCACTACCACGGCCCAGCACAGCGCTCACCTCCTCCGTCGCTCCTGCAACATCATCACCAGCTGTTACAAGACTTACTAACAATACCACTACCGCGGCCCAGCACGGCGCTTACCTCCTCCGTCGCTCATGCAACATCATCACCAGCTGTTACAAGACTTACTAACAATACCACTACCACGGCCCAGCACAGTGCTCACCTCCTCCGTCGCTCCTGCAACATCATCACCAGCTGTTACAACACTTACTAACAATACCACTACCACGGCCCCGTACAGCGCTCACCTCCTCCATCGCTCCTGCAACATCATCACCAGCTGTTACAACACTTACTAACAATACCACTACCACCGCCCAGCACAGCGCTCACCTCGTCCGTCGCTCCTGCAACATCATCACCAGCTGTTACAACACTTACTAACAATACCACTACCACGGCCCAGCACAGCACTCACTTCCTCCATCGCTCCTGCAACGTCATTACCAGCTGTTACAACACTTACTAACAATACTACTACCACGGCCCCGCACAGCGCTCACCTCCTCCGTCGCTCCTGCAACATCATCACCAGCTGTTACAACACTTACTAACAATACCACTACCACGGCACAGCACAGCGCTCACCTCCTCCATCGCTCTGCAACATCATCACCAGCTGTTACAACACTTACTAACAATACCAGTACCACGGCCCAGCACAGTGCCCACCTCCTCCATCGCTCCTGCAACATCATCACCAGTTGTTACATCACTTGACAACAATACTACTACCGTTTAGGGGAGGTAATATCTATCTTCTTAAAGGTGCCGATATGTTCTCTCTCATTCTAATGGTCTATAGAACCATTTTCAGTTTTTTGGCACTTCTATATACCATAAACTAAAATACGTTTACAAAACTCATTGCTATTGTGAATAATGTGGTTAAGTCGTGTTCCAGGATTACAATGGAATGTAAAATAATTTGTGAAGGAGATGTATTTTAATGCACACCAATATTTAATATATACAAGAACTATAGATGACCGGTATAAAACCGTGCATTTTTTATTTCATATAAATCTTCCCTAAGTGTGAAAAATAAATCATAGCAGTAGTAGGGCAATGTGTTAGAGTGCGACAAATTCTACAACAAACCACTGATTATTATTGGGTACAACTAATCAACTCGTGTGTGCTTATGCCATTTTCTATGCATTGATGCATTATCTCCTCCAATAATGTTATATTTATACGGCAAATAATCTGACCGGTAATACTTTAGCTAATAATATCGTAAACCACGGGTTTAGCCAACATGAGCGGGCACTTAGAGGTGAGATAGGCGCCCCTGGGGGCTGGATCAATGCCTAATTACAGCTTCAGTTTGAGTTACGACGCGGCGCTATCTGTGCTTTGAGGCTTTTGCTGGATCCTCCCCTTCTAAACGGCGGATTATATTTCTTGCAAAACTTCCTATAGAGTTAAGCAGATATTTGTTGCTCTTTGATTCAGTAACACAACCCAAAAATAAGTATTTTTTAGATTAATTATTAATTATTGTCCAAAATAATAAACTTTATCAAAGGCTAACAGCAAGCAATTGCCTATTGTATGTTTGTACTACAAATAATTCAGAAATATGAGAATTCATCCCACTATTATACTCGTAGTTTGTTTGTTTGTTTCTTGAGCTGAAAGTTTCTACTAAGCTGACGGTTTATTTCTTTTGTGAGTCCATCACGCACCAACTACTAGACCGACTGAGCTGAAATTATGTATAGGGACAAAAGGCTACAACATAAGCCCAAAGCCCACTCTTCAACCCCCCCCTCAACATATACAATTCTTATGACAACCATCACGCACCACCTAACAAACCGATTTAGCTAAAATTGGGTAGCTTAATAGCTAATTCACTCAAGGAAGGCATAGAGCTTCTCACGATTCAAAACACTGTTAGGGTTCTGCTCCACTGGTCTTAAAATTACCCATGTTAATCTTACGAACATTAGTATTTATTGGGCCTATTGAAATTAAACTGTTATATAAAGATAGGAAATGCACCAGAATCAAACATAAAAGTCCTACACACGATTCGAAAATGCTATCGGGCTACTAAACCTCTCTGTCACTTAAAGTTGTTATATTTGCCACTATGCACAAAGAACAGACCGCTTTAGCTGAAATTTGATAAGAGAATATAATTAACACTCCAAACGTAGGTTTTACTTGACAGGCCTTTTAAATTTTAAAACATTTTATATATAAACTCCTAAGTTGAGTTTATATTTATATCGTAAGAATATACCGTTTACTTTCGCTTTTAAATTATTGTAAGGATACAAGTTTACAAAAAATTACCTTCCGTAGTTATTTATTTATTCCTTAGGTTATTTGTGTTTGTTTGCTCAGGTGGCCGACAAGTTGGCGTGTGCATCCAAACGGTTCTTTTGTAGAACAGTTCTACTGGTCTGTATGAAAGACGACCAGAAAGTTTGCAGCTCTGAATTCAGAGAGAGAGTAGAAGAAACTTTCGATCAAACAGTTTCTTTACATTTATCTTTAAAATGACGAGGGCTCCTATACGTTACTGTTCGCACGTTGTGTTGTGCTGGAGTGGGCTTACTATTTAACTCACTACCTAATCACAGTAGAGGCTTTATATGGAGATCATTTCCACATATAATACATTGTAACGATTCGACCACCAGACATACTCTTCAATAAAGTATATTTGTAGGAAAACAGTATTTGCACAGAACCTTTAAAGATTACATATATGAAGAACGAAATGCAGTAGCCTTTGTAAAGACTTAATGTAGGCCGTATATAAACTTCCGACCATTAACCTGTCAAATACATGCCCGCAGCCCACAAACTGCGAGAAACCTTTCCTACTTCTGACTTATCCCATTTTCTCGATTGTTTTATTACTGACACATGTTCAGTTACATTATCTTATAATTTAAAAAAAAACTTTTCTAAAGTGATTTAACTGTCAGATAAAACTCAAGGCTTAGTATAGTTTATAACGATTACCATAACAACTATATATATATATATATATGTGTATATATATATATATACATCTGTTATATATATCTGTTTTATATATATATATATATACTGTAAAAAATATAATTAAAATATAATTATGATGATATACAATTATCATGAGAAAAATATCTAAACGTAAGAAAATATAGTACTTCTGCTTTACGATTGGGAATCATATGTCTAAATGTCATCGGCGGTTGCCACAGCTGAGCGGCCACAGATAGTGACAGTCCAGTATCAACGCCGTCGTTCGTTTAGCATCGCCCAGGGAGTACGTGGACTGAAGATGGAAAATATTGAGAGACGAGAACACAATCCCAGCTGGGGCGCCTGTAATCTAAATTGACTGAGGAAGATAGCCTAGCTCTAAATAGATTAGCTCTACATATGGGGTATCTTTTATGATAATGATTATCCAATAATTAAATAACTTGATTTATTATTAACTGTATACTGTTTACTGTTTTTATACTGTTTATTTAAGTTTGTCTATAGGATGTATTTGAGAGTGAACACTATAAATACGTTTGTTCTGGTTGCTGCCAAACAACCATCTGTTTACGCATTCAATACACAATACTTATTATATATTACAATATATAATATGTATTCAATATGTATTACATATTGAGTATGATTTAATTAGATGTTTTACATTTTTACTTTAAAGAAATTTAATTAATAATAAATACAAAAAAATAGTTAACAACGAATTTGTACGAATGTAATAAACTTAAATTGCCAAAAACGTTATTATCGCAACTTTAATAACAGCCAGTTTTGTCTAATATAGACGGCGAGTAATTTTAGGACAGATGCTTAAGGCCAGTAATGAAGATCCCGCCGTAGCGGACCTGCTCTTGGGTCAATCTTTTCCTGAGAAGTACAACAGAGTGCTCACCGCTGGAGCTTTTCCGTGTTCCATTGTGCGCCAAACTTTCTGAAGGTAAACTTTTCGTACCCAACTTCCACAAGTAGCAAATTAGTTCCACGCTTAAAACTTTCCTGCATGGTAAATACTTGTCTTCTTTTATTTATACATGTTCGTTAGGCGCGTAACGCTTACTTTATCGGTCGTTAAAATTGAAAAAGTCAGTAGAGAAAGGTAATGCTGTTTTATTGTAAGTAAAAAAAACACATAAATTAGAAAAGCTTTTTAATTTATTTTCCCGATGCGAATACATAAACATTCTAGTGGAGTGTAACAGAGCCTCTCCTGAAACCAGGTTGTTAGTTTACTGAGCACAAACAATCTGTTTGGTATTCAGGAGAAAGACTCGGGATATATCGGATACAACCCTTTTGTTTTCGCATTGAGCCAGAGTCCTCGGTATTTTTCTGCGGTACTCTACAAAGCAATATGAAAGTCAATGAGTATAATAGAAAATGTAGCGGTGTACAATACTTTCCCGTTGTTTTTGAATTAGATACTGTTAAAACATATAAAGTATTCATTTGCATGTACACGGAAAATTTCACTGTTGTGATTTTCAAAATAAATTTCCTGCCAACTGATAATATGGGTATGTGGGTAATAGTATGGTGAAATGGTAATTTGATAAACGATGTTGATTACAAAGAGACAGTCTACAAACGACAAAGTCTCAAAGAACTTGTTATTACAATATTTGGAGATAATAGTATTCTATATGCTTTTATTTAATCCACCTAAGTAATAACTGATAAAGGACATGACATCCATGTTTAACAATCAAAACTGTAGTCGCTGTGTACTAGAATATTTAGTTAAACAATGCCCGTGTATTATACAGGGTTCCTGGATGATCAGTTCAAGAATTATCTTAAATTTTTGTGGGTAAAATAACAAAAAGAATTACTAAAAACATAGGTCCCAAAATGCTTAAATTTCCGTTTGTCGGTGTGAATGCATTTTTAAGATAAATACATACTATTTTATAGGTCTCTTGAGTTTTTGACTGGAAATGTAAAAATCAACATTTATTTATTTTAAAAAATACTTGTGTTTACCATATTTGAATAATTTTAACTAGTCACAAAAGTATTGGCCTTTCATTCAAATAAATGTCCATGGTTGACAAAATTACTTGAATTGTTATTATGAAATATGAGCATTGAATATATTTTCAAGAATCCAACCAACACCCACCCTTATAAGAGTTTCAGAGACTATAACAGCCAATTAAGTTTACAAGCAAAACTTGTGAACTATCATAATTTCACTGTGAGTTACATCACCCAAAACGGTAGATTTTAAAATTACAAACTAATTCTCAACGCATTAACAGATAAGAAAGGATGACTTTCCTGAAGTCGGGCGTGTAAAATCCACCACTCGCACTAATTCTGTACTGAACAAACAGGATCACGGTAAACAAACATTTTATAAAGTAGTTTTAGTAAAGATTTAAACATAACAACAAAAGCTCGGATAATATGGGAGTGGGAATTGGAAGGACTTTCGCAAATAAGCTAGACACTCCTTACAACAATTGAATTGTTGTCCTTGTAATTGTTGGGAAACCAACAATTACTGAGACGTACCAACATAACTATAATGATGGTTTTCAAAATAAAATGTAATAATAGATCAGCTAAGAAAACTGTTTTAAGACGATCTCAGTGGTGTTTAGAGTGTCTAGCTTATTCGCAACAGTCCTTCCAATTCCAACTCCCATATTATCCGGGCTTTTTAATTATCGTAGTACAAAAGAAATAGTACATATTCCAAAAGTACATCAGCCCGCTTACGTCAATATTTTATATAAAATGTATAATGAACAATTGTTTAGTAGTTAATTACTAATTGCATACGTATTTATATTTATTACTAACATTATTATAAACACTGTAAGTGGTTAAATTATTTGTAAACATAAATAATTCAGGCAATAAATAAGCAAACACGAACTGTATATTTTAGACCAATTTAATCATAAAACAAAGGGAGGTTGAACTTTAACCAAGAAACAATAGTGCATTTAATTCGGTTTAATATTTATAAAACCAATGTTCGAAACACTTTTGCTTGATTAAGTGTAATAAAAGTGACGCAGCTCGGAGGTTGAGCCCCTGAAGCCATATTCATACTCGTTACAAGGCGCGGGGCAACTGCTGGATTACTCCAGTTACGCTTTCTCCAGGGACTATGAAAGCTTTTAGCGTGTCGTGCATTACAATAAAACTGCTTGGTTTAACACGGATTAAATTAATTGCAGTTGTGATGCGATTATCTCGGCAGTTCCGAAGCTTCGCTCCAAACATGTTAGGAGTAGAAATAATACCGATCGGAAATTCTGTTCCATATTTATTTTGTCATTGGATTGACTTCAAGGATTTTTTTGGAATGGAAATAATTAAAATCAATGATATATTTCAACACATCATTTGAATCACTAGTTGTTCTTGTAGCGTTTTAACAAATGGTTAATTTATTTACTGTTTGTAAATTTAAATTTTACAAAGTATATTTTAAATCTATCTGAAATTCCTTAAAGTAATTAGATTTTTTCCGTACACAAACCCGTTAATAAAAAGTATATAAACAAATTCGCAATAAATACTTTTTGAGTGGCAAAAAAAAATCAAAATTCATAAGAGTATGATATAAAACACGTTTCCCTTGAGAACACGATAGTCTAAGCCTAAGCTTCTCCAGTTTCCAATATTATTTATAGCATTACGTATTCTAATACATTCGGAGTGATATGCATTTCATTGAACTATCGAAGCTAGCGTGCGGTATCACGTAGACCATTAATAATAATGTGGGTTGCGGATCCTCCACCGCCCAGCACGCGAGCTGCTCTCCACTTCTCGACAGCGCGGCGATGAAGGGAGAATTTTAGACGTGGATTTAATCAAATTACTAGGCGCTTAAGTTAATTTTCACTAGTGAATATGACTGGGAGATTTTATTCTACCTGGAAATGATTTAAAATTACATTATCAGCACTTTTTACACTTTATCTGTCGCTTGTATTGTTTGAAACTACACTACAAAATTTAATGAGAAATAACAAATCCGTCGCTATAATTATTTTAAGTTTTTTAAAGCTACTCCATGCATGTAACAGGGTAGCCTAATAGATAATTTATAATATTGCTTAACTATTTGGTCTACAAAAAACTTATATGTTGTTCATTGGTCTGAATGTTTCTCGGTCATCCAGAATTTATCTTAATACATTTGTTATAAAAACCTGGGTCTTATATATACTTACCCTGGCTCGAGTAGTTGTAGAAGATTGTGGAGGCTTTCCAAAGTGTTGTTGATATTACTAACCTTAACTGGTAATATATCGACATATGAATATCGACATATCGACACAATATTACATATAATATCGTAATAATAATAATAATAATAATACGTAATATCGACATATTATTATGTCGATGGTTCACTTCCGTAACTTCTTAATAAATGTTATATGCTCCAAACTCGCTTCCCTGCTAATTTTTCGTGGACTTTCAATAGAATCATTGCTAGCTACTATTGCAACAAAAACCAACTAATATAAAAATAATAAGCAGGAAAAAGAACACAAATTCAGTGTTGTCAGTTAAGCACACAGAACAGCTAATTTGACATTTATGAACAGCTGCATAATTCTCTTTTACTTTGACGAGTACTTTGTTGCCACCCAATACATTTTACACACGACGACCAGTTACGTAGGAGTATGCTATCAGCAGATAAAGCAGTAGGAGTATAAAGCAGTTAGATGACCTAGTTTTCTAATCAAAATATACAGGTTAAAACAGAGATGGATGAGAATTTAGTTTAGCACACATATAAGAGTAAAATATTTTATCGATGTTTTTATTATTTTTTAAATATATAAATTATATAGGCTATATTACATGTCTCTATTATGAAATAAAAATTTTATTTTTTTATCACCAAAATATCAAATTTATTGTTGATACGGGACTTTATTTTAATAAGCAATATAATTTGTCCTCTGTTTCTTCTAAAGAAGTACAATTTCTCTGTTTATATTAATCAAGGAACATTGATAAACCAAGAATAATTATGCATAACACTTTTACCCGCCGAAACAAAAAGCCCGTCTTCAAAATTAAAAGCTTGAAAGAAAAATGCTACATAAATAAATGTTTAACAATTACAGAACTAACTGTTGTAATTTCCCTAGACAAAATTAAATGAGAAAAGGGTGAGAACTGAAATTTGTGTGCCCTTCTTGAAATTATATATGAGGAAGTGGGAAAAGGAATAAAGAAGTCACAAGAAATTAAATTTAAATGTTGCTAAAAATAAATACAAAATTTAAAGTAAACAAACAAACAAAAAAATATAATCGAAGGTACACAAATAATTTAAACAACTTTTTTATTAGCATATTACGAGTTGTTATTAGTTACAGGATGTAATAAAATACGTCTTAAAACACTTAAGAATATATTTACACTTATTCTGATTCACATGCAGACGGTAAACATATATAAAATATGGTACAAGGCTATCGAAATTCGACCAGTTACGACGGTCATCGTCAGGTGACCGGTGTGACTGGTCGAAATCGATAGCCTTGTACCATCTTTTATATTTGTTTACCGTCTGTATGTGAATCAGAATAAGTGTAAATATATTCTTAAGTGTTGTAAGACGTATTTTATTACAATATGTAAAAAAATTAAAATGACTATTAACTATGTGTACTTCTAGCAGAAAAAGACGCAGACGTTATTATAATAATGGTTACAAATTATCAATTAGTATATATATAAACTTCTAAAGAAAACCTACAACAATATGAACAAAGATAACAAAAAGAAAGTTGTTGAGTTATTTAATTAGGAAATAAGTAAGTATAATATTTAAAAAATTGTTTGAAAACGTATTACATACAACTCTCAAACCTCCTAGATTTTATGGAAGACCCAAAATCCATAAACCGAATGGAGCTTTAAAACCTGGAGCATCAAACATCTGGCTCTAGATACAGTACTTGCTTTTGAAGTATTTGTAAAGCTATCTAAAAAAAACTATTTTATGACTATGTTAAAATACATATAACACATAGAAAAATACATTTTGCTCAGCATTGATGAATATTTTTTTGATGTTCTGATTAATGTTTTAAATAAGATCATAAAATAACAAGTATTATGAAAACCGTATAAATGTGCTCAGAATATTTCTAATTTCAAGCTGTTTATACAAATTATTCTCATTAAAAGTACATCTTATAAACAACTTGAAGAAGGAGCTGTTGGAATTCATCTTTCTTCACCAATAGATTTATGAAAAAGGTTTAGAATCAGTGAATCAGCCCCACTAAAAGCAAAATTATAAGGAGTATGCAGACGACATGTTTGGCCATAGGATAAACCAATAGGTGAAGGATTGCAGGGTATTTTTATCCAAATGCATAATAATATTTAGTTAACCCTCCATCTAGATAAACGCGAGATATTTTCCTTTGTTGGAGGTTCTCGTCATAAAAAAGCAAATAAACTAAATCTCAAAATTTAAAAGAAGGATATACATACAAATCAAAATTGTAATAAAAAGTTACAAAAGTTTACCATTGAGGTTAAAAGAGGAGTTTAAACGAATTAGTAAGTAAGGAATAACGACAAATACAGTTCTAATATGATCGATCAAACAAATAATAAGGAGATATTAGTTTCTGCTTGTAATAAATATGATATTTAATCCAGCGCATCCAGATTGAAAACTGTATAGAGACATAACGCTTTATAGAATATTATTCAATATTTATACTTTTAAAACAATTTAAGCACGTTTATATTTCAAGTTTTATATTTGCTATATCCACTATAAACTTATATTTTGAATCATTTCCATTATTCCGTTTTCCATCTCAAAATAAAACCGAAATAATATGAGAGTTTACATAAATAAACAATTTAAAGCTGAAACAACATAAAGTTGATTATTATTGTAATTATGACTAAGTTAAGCTTAGAGTGTCATTGACAATTGTAGTATACGACAGTTATTATGTTATTGTTAGGATCCTTGTCTTTATTATTTTAAACGGTAAAATAAGTTTTACTTACTTTTATACATTACGTTAAACACTCAATTGCCTAAACCTATTTTTTAAATATTTAATTTTGTCTTAAAAACGTTAAAATACCATCGAATTGATACCTTTATAAGAACTTTATATACGAGTATACCGATCAGTAAGACGTTTTGCGGTAGAAACAACAAACGAGGCCCAAGGTACTACAGTGTTGAAGCCCCCTCTAATCCTGTCATATCCGGGGGAAACGCACATAAATTGACTTCCTTTATACGGATTATTGTTATTGGTTCCTGCATATATTTGAGCACAAACTCCACATTTCCATCTCTTAAAACCGGATATAGTTATATGTATGTTTATTTTTGTAATAACTGCTGACGTATAATAAAATGGTCCAGGTTTATTAAGTACCTAATAATCAACTTTTGCGATTTTCAAATTACTCCAGTCACAGAAATTAACCTTTAAAACTAGAAAAACCGTGAAGAAAAAGAGAGTATGTGGATATAGTCAAATAATTGTATTAACTGACAATTCTTTTAAACTAATTCGGCCCACAGGAAAACAAATAATCATATTTAAAATAATTCAATGCTGTAATATTCATTGTTTAGCCACTTCGATTGACATTTGTTAAATATAAACCAAAGTTGAATAGATAGATCGACAACCGATTCAGTAGGTTGACGCTATCGATTTATAATCAGGACTGAATGTAATGATGATAGGGCAGTGTGACTGGCAGGCTTTGTTGCGATCCTCCCCGAACACGCACGACCCCATTGATCCGCCTCTTCAGGGGCTCTGCTGCTAACGCTTCTTACCTTCAAATATGAACTAACATATAACTAACATATAATATGTCAAATAAGGCATTATTTGAATTCATTACTAACCGTTAATCGTCATAACTAACCATTCGAGAACATCGGTATATTTACTTGGTGTTGGTATTTAAATTCTCACAGTCAAATCAAACATTAACATACACTTGGGAGATAAATTAAACTGTCATGTTAGTTCGGTTATATTTATATAAGTTAATTGCCTCATAATGGCTAGAGAAAAATAAAAGCCATAAATGAAGACCATACTGAATCTTCATGTATTAATAAATTTTGGAAAATAGTTAACTATGATGATAATACTTTTGTTAAAATATGTTCTAAATTAGGTCTTACAACACTGAAACACTATTTTGTATTTGGATGCAGTCAGTTCCTGAGCAACAATGCGGAAATTTCTGGTCATAAAATAATTTCTGTTAAAGTTATTCGTTTAAAGTTAAGTGCGTAGTTTTTTTTTCTTGTAATGTTTTTCATCTGGACTTTAATAAAACTATGTCAAAGGTGTCTTGTTTTCTACTTAAAATAACTAATCTTTTTTATCTGTTTGATTGCATAAATGGAAAGGGTAGCTTAATATATAAAATCATCACGAAAAACATTCCATAGTTAGAAACGTTGCGAGAAATACACGGTATCAGGAAACTGACACATAGTTTATCCCTTTTAGCGCAACTTCAGAATAAATTACTTGTTATTTACTAAATATAGAATATGAAGTACGGACGAATGTACAGAACATGTTCTAAAATAGTTGTTTTCAGAAATATCCACCCAAATCCCTTTTTGGGGGGCACTACAGAATCCGTTGCTACACACAGTGGTTTTAAAAGGGGAAATGCCCCCTTGTCCCCACTATATTAAGCCATCAAAACAACAAAAAACAAGTTTCAGTACACGTAAAGTGCACATATAACTATCTATTGCTAGATAACTTGGACAATTTATTTAGATCTTAGTTAAGATGAAAGAAAACATAGTTTGATATATAACGATAGTAGTGTTTGAAATAAGTAACCCCACACTAACAACTGCTCTGTGAAGAGAAAACAATCGTAGGTATATTCTTCGCACAAGGATTAGGCAGTCTAAAAAAAACATTTTGAAAATAATATGTACTGTTACCATACCATTACAGTAAATAAAAACACTTTGATATCTTCTGGGCGGAACCTTAAGGGATTTTATACACGTAAATATCTGTAGCTCATATCTTTGTTGGCTACCTTCATGCAGCATTTCTGTTTCAGGAGATTTTGCGTTTCCACGGAAAATTGATGACGTCAAAAAGACACAACGTTCTTTATATAGTATCGTGGAAAAATTATAAATTTTAAATTATACAGATATATTTATTTACAACACAGTTTTGAAGGTCATAGCTGAGACTTCATATTTCTAGCCTCTTTGTGTAAAAGTCGTATTGTTGTACGTTACTTTTTCGAGTCAATAGAATACACTTTATAATTTCTTAAATATTTATTGTTTCCACGATTTAAAATTGGATTTTGGGGAAAAGGCCGCGTCCACGACATATTACTTTCGTTAGCTAGAATTCATTAACGGCAATTGTCAATTTTTTAAATGAACCTAATAAGAAATGTAATGACAGTTGACCGGATTGATTGATTAGACTAGCCAACGCTGTCCCTGAACTCGACCTGCTCTTATCCTGCAATTCAATGTCACGTGTTAAAATATAACAGTAATAAAAGTAACATTCGCTAGAATATTCAATATTCCAATATCTTAAATGCTTCAAATTCAAAACTGCAAATTCAAGATCTTTTAATTTGAGGGATAAAATGTATAAATTATTAAAGTACGAAGCGACATATTACAAATATACAAAAGGAGGAATCGTGCAGTTTTTGGTTTCCGTGTAATGTTCCCGTCGACACAGACGGGTGGGTAGCCACAGCTGTGTCGTCACGTGCCCCTGGCGGTAGATGGGGGTAACGGCTCTCCCCCCTCCACTACCGCTTGCCACTAGTCGAGTGTGCAGTCCGGTAGTGAGTTGACGTGAGAGTGAAGTTTCCCGTTTTTTCCGTCAGCTTGGAGGCAACGATGCATAACAGGTAATATATTGTCAGTTTTCCATTTGTTCGTGTATGTAAATGTTGTGTTTGTGTATTTTATTTTATTTTTTGTATATGTATTTGTTATCTTTGTGTTAATGTAAATTAAAATGTAAAAGAAAAAGATTAAGAAAACCCAAAAAAATTTGGTTAGTTAGGTGTAAGAACTTGATATTTAGATGTAAGTGGGTTCACTTAATGACGGGAGGATTTTACTTACCTCCCGAAACGTAGTGTAGTTTTAAACACTAGAAGCGATAGGTAAAGTCCAAATAAATCAAAATATAAACTGTTGTTATTTTAAAATTATTTACTTTATTTTTAAACGAGTTCGCACGCAGCACGCTGAAGTGAGGAAAGTGAATTTCCGCATTAAAACCTTTAACAAAATCTAACTAAACAACACTGGTAAAATTGTTGAAAATTTAAAATGTTTTGGACTTTTTTGATGCTCATGGTTATATTTAAATTCACTATTTGGATGGCAATATTGAACATTATAAGGTTATGAGGAGGTAGTCAGGATAACAAGTTGGTTTAGGGGTATTGGGGGCGATAAAACTACTCCAAGATATGAAAAACAGCCTTTTACAGTGTAAAATCCCCAGAAGCCAACGTACTGTGTTAACACAATTACCAAATTCGTTAATAACTCGGCAAATATTTGTACTAGAATGATGAGAGAGGACGTAAAATTATTGGCAGTTTACGTACAATAGTTTAATATGGAATACATTTAAATTCGGGGCTTATCTGACCGTTTTTGGGCCAAAAACTCAAAATTCGGGAAAAATTAAAATCCCAAAAAAGAGGGTTAGAGTTGTCCAATTGGTTTGACCAACAAACTTGTCCAACTGTTTACAGAAGGGAAGGTACCTACCAAAATTCAAGTAAATCGGACAAAATTGCGACCGCTAGAGTGCGAACACACACACACATATATATATAAAGTTGTTAGCGACCCCCCAAAACGTGGTCAGGGGTTCACGTTAGGAAATTCTATGGTGGTCTCGGGCTTAAGTTTCACCGTGCGGGTCATACTAATAGTTCACTTTTCCATTGGAAGTTCACTAATAGGAACCATACTCTGATCCCCCAGTGAGTGTTGAGGAAGGTTTGCGTGAAGGTTTGCCCGCATCAGTGCACTGAAATACTCGAAAAAGAAACTGTTAAGATGAAGCAGCATACCTTGAGGAAAGCTTTCTTTACAAATATTTCTAACGGGTTTTTTAAATATATTTTTAAATTATTTAAAATATTATGATTGCCGATCGAATTAATAACTTTAAAACCATTTTTATGTTTTATGAAATACCATTTATATACAACACATTTTCTAACCGAAAAATAACTTTAAACATGCAAAGTAAAATAGTAAACTTATGTACGTTTTAGAAGTTAAATACTATTGCTATGTTCTACATTCACTAAAACAGTTGGGCCAAAATTCTTATAGAGCCGTTGTAAGCAGAGAAGAGTTAACGTGATACAGCTTTATGTAGAACCATTAACTACTCTGCTTTCGTCAAAATTACCTTCATAATTGGTTTATTATATACTAGTGGCTTGAAGGAGCGATAGCCCCTAGCCTTGCTACAAGTAGGAACACATGCCAGATTGTAAACAAAGTAGACACTTAATCACATAGTTTATTGTAAACAAAGCAGACGTTTTCAAATCCCCATGCTTTTCTTATGGGGATTTTTTACGTTATTTATCGTTTGCTGGTAACTTTTTGGAAACTCTGCTATTTTTCAAAACGAGTCCTTGAGATCAAAATCTTTATTTTTAGCCATCTCCCATTATACTGCGATTTGCCAAACTCGCACAATTTTGACTTTAAAACTTCGCTTACAGAATTATTTAAACATATTTTTAACTCGTATGACGTTTTGTTGTATGACGATTTTACGGTAATCTGGTAAACATTAAATAATGTGTTGGTGCATTCAGAGATAAATGAAATACTCTTCAACAAAACCCGAGTTTTCAATAAGTTATTGGAGATTCTATACTTCTTGTGATTTAATAAAATGTCTGTTCAGTGTTACATCGGCTTTTGCAACACAGTCCTCATATTACTCCTCTTCTTCCCTTATTTTCTCATCGCATCTGACCCGGGAGCGCCCCTCTGTAATCCTCCATATCCAACAGGAAGCTGGAATAGATTGACTTTTTCCAGTCTGGATTTATTGGTTTCAGAGAAAACGTTTTGATACTCCTTGAAGCAGTTAATCTTCGATATTCATACGATATCATAATGTTTTAGCGATAATGATAAAGCAATGAAATCCTTTAGAATTATAAATATATCTATTCCAATCCGAATGCAATACCAATTGTAAAGAAGAATATGCTTTGATTAACAACACTTTATTAATAAATATTTAAAATTATAATCTGAGCGAATCCTGCAGGCAATTTCAAACAATATTATCTATTGTGATTTCAATCAAGTTTTCAAAGATTTAACGACTAATTGCAAATCTTCTTTTTACTTCTTTTACGAGTGAAACTAAGTTTAACCAAATTAGTTTTACTTAAGTAAGTTTGTGCTAAAGGTTCAGGTAACTAGTGAGAAACTTGGTTGAAAGCAACTTTTGTTACAAACTGAACTAATTTATATGATGGGAAAGCTTTGTCGTAAGTACATAGATAACATTGACAGTATTTTAGAGATATTTTGATTCTTTCTGAATAAATTAATGATAAAACCTAATGCATGAACAGAAAATATTATAATTCCTTAAATAAAAAATATTCCCTTTTTCCTTCAATCACACCCTCTTGACTTCCACTTACGGTTAAGCTTAATTTTGCATACGGGGTGTGTTACATCTTACAGTATATATTGCCTGTAAAGTTGTTAGGTCATCATTTGCAGTGTTTTTACATTAATACGCAAATGTCTCCGTGATTATAAGGACTATATAGGTTATATGGACTATGTTATTTTATAAATTATTGCGGACTTTTTCCATAACTAAATATTAAAAAAAGTTTCACGACATTTCGGGACCCGGAATCTGATCCCCTCTTCAGGTGATAAGAGTACCTAGAACATAACAAAGTTAGCGGCACAATCCAGTGAAAGCTGTAGAAATTCCACAGCAAATAATTCACAAACGTTCAAATACGTCCGGGTTTTTCCATTGCTCATGTTCTCCGTTTCAGGTTGCCTCCGCTGCACCACTGAGCACTAGTGGCCCACCGGTCACGTGTCCTGGACCTGGACCTAACACCAACACGGCGGCGGGCTGCAGAATGCGATTGGGCAAAAAGAGTATTGTCCGTTAAAGAAAATGCGTGGATGTGGTCCATTCACCGGTGACACCGTATTATTGATGTATAGGAATATGTGACCGGGCAAGGAGATTAATGCCCGTTTCAAAGTTATTGCGTGGATATAGCACATTCACCGGCATGATTCCGTATTCTTCACGTATAGGAATATGAGACCAGGCAAGGAGAGTAATGCCCGTTTCAAAGTTATTGCGTGGATGTGGAACGTTCACCGGCATGATACCTTATTCTTCACCTACAGGAATATGTGACCGGGCAAGGAGAGTAATGCCCGTTTCAAAGTTATTGCGTGTATATAGCACATTCACCGGCATGATTCCATATTCTTCACGTATAGGAAAATGTGACCGGGCAAGCAGAGCTATGCCTGTCTCAAAGTTATTGCGGCGATGTGGCCCAATTACCGGCATTACCGTATCTTCACGTATAGGAATATGTGACCAGGCAAGGAGAGTAATGCCCATTTCAAAGTTATTGCGTGGATGTGGCCCATTCACTGGCATGACACCCGTATTCTTCACGTATAGGAATATGTGACCAGGCAAGGAGAGTAATGCCCATTTCAAAGTTATTGCGTGGATGTGGCCCATTCACTGGCATGACACCCGTATTCTTCACGTATAGGAATATGTGACCAGGCAAGGAGAGTAATGCCCATTTCAAAGTTATTGCGTGGATGAGGCCCATTCACTGGCATGACACCCGTATTCTTCACGTATAGGAATATGTGACCAGGCAAGGAGAGTAATGCCCATTTCAAAGTTATTGCGTGGATGTGGCCCATTCACTGGCATGACACCCGTATTCTTCACGTATAGGAATATGTGACCAGGCAAGGAGAGTAATGCCCATTTCAAAGTTATTGCGTGGATGTGGCCCATTCACTGGCATGACACCCGTATTCTTCACGTATAGGAATATGTGACCAGGCAAGGAGAGTAATGCCCATTTCAAAGTTATTGCGTGGATGAGGCCCATTCACTGGCATGACACCCGTATTCTTCACGTATAGGAATATGTGACCAGGCAAGGAGAGTAATGCCCATTTCAAAGTTATTGCGTGGATGTGGCCCATTCACTGGAGATCGATGGCTGATGGCTTACTGCGGTCTCCGCATACACATCAAACCTTCTCCTCTCTATAACTTTGATTTATTGTTATTGCATGAATATCCCAATATACCTTTCTTCTACGATTCTTCTTTCCGACTTATAAGTAACTTGGGATTTATATAAATACTTGTTTTTGGCAAATTTCATATTTCTAACTGTCTTAGTTGCAATTAGTTTGTTGTTTTTTGATCCAATGGAAAGTATGATTTAAAGCGTTATTAACTGCACTACAAAAATAAAAGTACATAACACATTCTAACTGTAACACAAAAATGACACTTTACCAGTTAATAAAAATACACACTTAATGAAGTGTTTAACGCCAAAACTACTACAATTTTTCCTCAAGTAATCGACTTAAAAAAATGAACGCGAAAGTACAAAAAGGCAATTAAACATTTATTTACGGTTTATAAAGAGATAACACATTTGCAAGTTTAACCGACGACTTATGAAATATTGCAAATTAATTAATATTTCTGAACTTTACTTACTACGATTTTGGGAGATTGGCCAGAGAATAAAAACAGGCATATTAAAGTAGTTATTAGTTACAATATAACCATAATTTAAGCATTTTTAGGTTTTTAAAGATCATATATGGAGCAGCCTAGTATCACAACGAGCTGCTTACATTAAGTTTGAATTCCCTCTCATTTTTCTTCACATTGAATGTTGATCGAATTATTAGAACCAAAGAACTAAGAGTTTGAAACTAAGCATTGTATAAATAGTACACTGTAGATAATTAACCAGTACAGTTTACCTGTGTTATCTGAAAAACGAGTTCGCACTCAGCTCGCTGACGTGAGGGAAGTGAATTTCCACATAACAACTTTTAAAACTCAAAATCAGTGTAAAAACATACATTTGTCCAATTTTTATTGAAATCTGAAAACATTGATTTTTGGCTGTTCTGATACTCCTGGTTTCATTTACTTGCAAAGCTGGGAATACAATTTTGCGCATTATAAGGTTAGGAGAAGGTCCAGACAGGCTTGAAAGTAGGCATGAGGTTGCTGGGGATGATAAAAGTACTCTAATAAAGGAATAACAGGCTTTTCTAGTGTAAAACCCCCATAAGACAACGTACTGTCTTTAGTAGATACGCATTTTCTTTAATAACTCGGTAAATATTTATGGTAGAATGACAAGAGAGGGCTTAAAACTTTCGCCTCTCTAATTCCCATATTTTCACATCCATTGATTTTACATCTGGGGTGTCTCTGACCCTTTTTGGGCCCAAAAACTCGATATTTGAAAGATTAATCCTCAAAAAAAGGGGTTTAGAGTTTTCCGGTTGTTTTGCCCAGCGAACTTATCCAACTGATTACAGAAAGGAACGTCCCTGCCAAATTTTAAGTAAATCGGTCGAAAATTGCGACCACTAGAGTGCAAACACACACACATAATAATCAAATGAAACATTTTTCAACTGAGTACCCCTAAGAAATTTCTTTATTTTTATTTTTATTTTTAAGACTACATGTTTCGGGACATAAGCCCATCATCATGGTCAACAAATACCTAACCTAGTTTTATGATATTAAAAATATTACAAAAACAGACATATGAGGAAAATGACTTAGCAGATGTTTTACTTTGATGAACAAGTTTTTTATGGTTGTATCCCACTTGCGGTCAGTCCTATTTGCGGCCAAGGGCAAAATCGTCCAATTTGCGGTCACCCCAAAAATGTCGTGGGCTAATCAAATTATATTTGTCCAATTTGCGGTCACATATTTGAACACCATATAGTGAGCCTCACAACAAGGGAGTCAGAGGGATGACGCATACAACAGGTATGTACACCTGAATAGGGGTAGGTGAATCGACACCATGCCCCCCCTTGTTTACTAGAAAAACAACCCCTTATGCAAAACTAGTTTTCCCCAAAACGTAACCAAGATTCCACTGTCATTCGACATTCTACCGTAGTTGTTAACAAGGTCAGAACACCTGCTTGTCGTGTGCACATTTGAAGATATAGTGGGTTAGTATAAATTTATGTATATTTAATTTAGTGTTGTAATAAGCGTTACGATGGAATTTATTGAAACTGTTAAAGGAAGCCTTGTTTACTTCATAATGGGGTTTCCTATAGAAAGTATCGTGAAAACAAACAAAGGGAAGTGACGTGGATGTGTTTAAAGCAGAAATCCGTAAGGTGCAAAGGAAGGCTGGTGACAAAAGACGATGTCGAAATCATATTTATTGGCTAGGTATTCTAAGAACGGGAAGAAGAAGTAATTAACTATCTCTCAAGATGTGACCGCAAACTGGAAACCCTTCCACCTTCAGAACCTTGATCATCCCTTATAAAATTATACTTGACCGCAAATAGGACTGACCGCAAATAGGACCGACCGCAAGTAGGAGGACACCGTTTTTTATCCATCTATTCTCATTTTCACATTATTTATGTCCCGAAACATGTAGTCTTAAAAATAAAAATAAAAATAAAGAAATTCCTTAAGGGTACTCAGTTGAAAAATGTTTCATTTGATTATTATTATATTAGTAGCCCTAACAAATGAATGCAATATAAATATATATATATATGTGTCTCTCTCTCTCTCTCTCTCCCTCTATATATATATATATATAATTTTGAACGACCCCCCAAAACGTGCTCAGGGGGTCATGATAGGAACTTCTATGGTGGTCCCGGGCTTAAGTTTCACCGTGCGGGTCATGCTAATAGTTCACTTTCGAAAGGAAATTCACTAACAAGTACAGTTATAAATCTGGAGCGCGGATTGAATCAACTGATGGAAATATATGTTTAAGTGTTTATTTACTAACAATTTAGGTTTATGTGAAAATAAGTGTTCCTTTAGTTAGTAATTCTCTGATTGGACTTTATGATTGCCGGAATGACTGGTTGAAATCGATTGCCTTGTACCATCTTTTATTTATAGATACAGTATTGTATGGATAAGTGTAAACATACTTTGTAGTGTTGTGAGACGTAGTTTATTTATCCTGTTTAAATGTAACGTACTATACAACTTAAGAGAATAATACCTTAGTTCTGATGGATATAACAATTGTTATTTCGGTCAGCTTTTTCCATATCATGTTCCAATTTACAAACACCTTAAGTAAAACACAATATTTTTTAAAGACATGTAGTTGTATAAGAAAGTCTTGTCGCGGTTGTTTACTGGCCCATTAATAGAGTGATTACTTTCCAACTACCTTCATGCCGGGGCCACACGACAATTTAGATCTCGTCTGAGATAAAGCCAATTGAGTTACTTTGCTTCGCAGTCTGTTTATATTACCGTAAAGAAATAAAACACAAAAAACTATTATAATCAATTAACCTAATAAAATCGGTAGTATTTCCGTTCTACAATGTTGTTTTTTTTTTATTAGTGGTTGGTCTTTTTTTATTTTTTCCATATCTACACAATTTAGGATAATAATCGCCGCATAAAATGGCGTGATAAAAGTTTCAGAGTGATTGTGAGAAAACGTGAATTTTAGCTAAACAAGGTTTAAATACGTTTGAAAATGTGGGTCTCCGAGGGCCAAACTCAGTATTTCAGACACTCTCCCCGGTTATTGGCCTCCGGGGAGGATATAGGTTCTGCTTCAGAGATAAAATGTGTCCTCAAACATTTGATAGCGTAAGTGGTGTGTATGAACTTTAAATTGTGCCAGGTTCCTAATGATTATTTATTACATTTACTTTCACCCCACAGTTAAAAGTTTATTGTTTTAAAAACTAAAACATTGTTTTTTCTTATATTAATCTGCATTTGAATAATTGGACATGTAAGGTTCGATCAATATTATTATAAAATCAATCATACTGTAAAGCATAGATACCATCAACTGGTTGTATGATTATAATATGCTTCATTTTATTGATGATACATCTTTTGGAGTAAACCCACCAAAATCGCAAATACAAATAAAGAAACAGTGGGGATGAGTAATATTACATAGTCGGCAAGATACCAAAGCTGGACCATGTAGGAGGTTGGGTACAGCTCACCACAGGGAACTTTTAACTATTCTCTTATTCAATTTGGGATAGTAAAGGATACTAACAAATCATTCAAATAATTTAATTTTTAATAGTTAAATTTAATTGTTAATGTCACTCTATCGCAAAAGTAAACATTTTTTTTATTAATATCGCAAAAGTTTTCGACAAACTTAAACGTTTGAGCAACCCTGAAATACAAATTTAACACAAAAGAAAGGTGGTTTCATAAAGGTGACCTATACCTTTAGCATAGTATTTTTCCATAGTTTATTTATTTAATTGAACAGGTTAAACTAAAATTATTACGTTAAAGGACGCAAGACATTATTGCGTTGAAAAATTAGTATACTATACCTCTATCAACTGACTCTGTAGGTATTCAACTGAGAAAAGGATTTTTTTATCGAAGGTATTCTAATAAAATGTCACGGTTAATATCAGCAGAGCTATTAACATTCAATATTACTCCAAAGAATGAGAGTAAACATAAAATGTTTGATTTAGATCATGCATTACCTGTTAACAATATCATATACACAAGAAAGTACTAATCTCTAGCTACCTGGAGAAATTACTAAAATTATTCATTTCCTTATCACTATGCCCTACTTGGCTCAAACGTTCTCGCTAATAAGTTTAATTTCTTGGAGCTCGCTTACATACATATTTTTACTGAGTTTTCTAATAAATACCCCCGTAGCAGCAAACCTGCGTACTCAGCGAATTTCCAATGCATATATATGTATCCTAATACCACATAAAGCCACATACCAAGTTTCATCAATATACATTCATAAATAAACGATTTATAACATTTTAATTATTCACCATAAAAATAACATGGCGTTTGAGGATGCAGGTTTCCTGAAGAAAGGTATACGAAAAATGGGTTTTTATGCAAAATTTTTTATAACGCAACTAGGTGAAGCCAAGTACCAAATGTTATTAATTTATGTTCATAATTAAGGGAGATAACATTTCACTTATTCTCCATAAGAATAACATGGGAGCTGAGTACGCAGGTTTGCTGCTACGTGAACTATCGGCAAAAAAATATCATTTTTTGTGCAAATATCAATAGACCACAACGATATGAAGCACTATACCAAGTTGCGTCAGGATAAGTCGATAAATAAGCAAGACATCAAATTTTTCTTTTTCTCCATAGGAATAACATTGGACAACGTACTGTATTTAGCACTTTCAATATCTCAGTAACCAATTGACGTAGAGCAATGATCAAAACACCAAATTGTGTGTTTTTCAAGCTGAATGTAATGGTGAAAACTAATGTTGGATTTACAAAAATATTATATGTAAACAACTCAAAAACCCCATTTTTTGGGTACAAAATACCCCAAAAATACCACTTTGGATAGAGCGATCTGGCTGGTTTTAAAACTTAAAGTCATAAATTCTGCTTTACATGTTTGTACCAAATGTAATCAAAATTGGACCATTTGACGAGAGTTATCGCACCCACAGATACACACACATATATATACAGTATTGAACTCATGGTGTTTTTGGCATTTAGGAACCTCAAAACGAAAAGTTATCATGGTCCCGGGCCCAGGTCTTACCATGCCGACTACGGTAATAGCTTCTTCCCTAAAGGGGAATTCGCTAAAACCAATACTGAAAGTTTAAAGCTGTTACGTATCTTACGCTTGACAAAGTCTCGCGCCCAATTAAACCGTTGTTATCGCTCATAAATATTTATAGAGTTATAAACGTTCTTTGGTCTATCATCCGCTCTTCACTAAGTAAAGATCACTGCATAATATTTTATTCAACATTCTTAATCAAGGGCCCTATCTATAAAATAAAATAAAAACATCCCCGTCACAGCATAACCTGCGTATTCAGCGAATTTCCAACGAATACACGTGTGTCTCATTATCACACAAGGCTAGTTTCCAAGTTTCAGAAAAATACATTTATAAATATGCCATAAATAATATTTATTTATTCTGAATGATAATAAAGTTAAGGCTGAGTACGTAGGAATGATGCAAAAACAATGACAAACCAGGTATAGCCACATAATAGTTTTATTAATTTTTGTTTATAATCAAGGGAGATAAAACAATTTAATTTTTCTCCATGAGAATAACATTAGGACTGAGTACGCAAGTTTGTTGCTACGGGGACCATGTACAAAAAGGGTTTTTGTGCAAATATCAATAGACCTAAACCAGATCAAACCACATACCAAGTTTCATCAATATACATTGATATACAAATGAGATATAACATTGTAATGCATCGCCATAAGAATAACATTGGACGACCACAGAAAAGTAATGCAACACTCCGTGGAACAACGTAGTATACTATTTTGAACTCTTTTAATATTCCAAAAAAATAAATGGTAATTCATTAACATAGAGTCATATTCAAACTACTAAGTCCTTTTTCTTTTTATGCTGAATTCAATCGTGGAAACTAAAATTGGATATTTTAAAAGATGATATGTAAAAAAACATATACGTATCTTTCGGGTACAACCCCCCCCCCCCATTGAACCCAAAGAAACCCCTTCGAATGGAGCGATCTATTTCGAACTTAGAGTCATAAATGCTGCTTTGCATGATTGTACCAAATACCATCAAAATGGGACCTTTTTACAAGAATTATCGCACCCACGGAAAAATACAGTTTTGAAGGAATGGTGTTTTTGGCATCCGGGGTCCTCAAAAAAATTGTATCATGGTCTTGGGCTTAGGTCTAACCATGCCGGCTACGGCATTAGCTTCTTCCCTATAGGGGAAATTCGCTGAAACTATCGCTGAACTTTATTGTTTCATTGTTCATTGTCCCCTTATGGTGGTGACCTTTGAGCACCAACATAACATTCATTTTAATTTTAATTGACTACGTATGAGAATGAGTTGATTAAGCAAATTTTAATTTTTAATGGTTTATAACTCGTTGTTTAAACATTTAATATTTTGTTAAATTTGTAAAAAAAAATTGTTTTTAAAAACGGTAAATGATTCATAATAATCAGATTGGAGTAATTAAAAATGTAGTAAGAGCGCATTATAAAGCAACTTGATAAATGTAACTGTGGAAAATTATAAGCCTCGACCTGTTGTTGAGAGCTGTATGTCTCTGAATAGCTCCTTTGAAAGGCTCTCGCCCCTCATCACCACTCCTTTATCTGTAATGAGTTTTCATTCACAATCCTAAGCGTTACGTAATCACTGATTACATCATTTATTTAAAAAAGGTGTTTTAACAGCAAATTCATGTCCCTTCGGGACTATTTTAAATGTGTACTAATATATTTACTGATAATTATAACTTCTAGTAAATAATTTAAATTTATGGACAGCATAATGTTGTTTACGGATTCTCTTTCGCCAGAGAGGAACGGAACTACTTTCCTTTATTGTGTAATGGATCAAGTGTCGTGATTCAGTCCTTGTTTTAGTTAATGTGATATCAGTTGTACATCAAATGTATCAACCTATGCTTTCAAAATGATGCAGCTATTGTTCAAATTGTATTTTTATTGCATTTTGGGTTAAAAATAAGAAAATAATTAATATATATGTACTTTAATTAAAAGCTTATAATTTAATTAAAAAAAGTAGCAGCAAACCTGCGTACTCAGCGAATTTCCAATGCATATACATATATATATATATATATATATATATATATATATATATATATATATATGTGTGTGTGTGTGTATCCTAATACCACATAAAGCCACATACCAAGTTTCATCAATATACATTTATAAATAAATGATTTATGACATTTTAATTATTCTCCATAAGAATAACATTGCGTCATTGGATGCAGGTTTACTGAAGCAAGGGATACAAAAAAAAGTTTTTATGCAAATATTTTATAACGCAACTAGGTAAAACCGCATACCAAATGTTATTAATTTATGTTCATAATTAAGGGAGAAAACAATTTACTCATTCTCCATAAGAATAACATGGGGGCTGAGTACGCAGGTTTGCTGCTACAGGAACTATCGGAAAAAATTAATTTTCGTGCAAATATCAATAAACCACAACGATATGAAGCAATATACCAAGTGTCGTCACGATAAGTCGATAAATAAGCAAGATATCAAATTTTTCTTTTCCTCCATAAGAATAACATTGGACAACGTACTGTGTTTAGCACTTTCAATATCTGAGTAACCGATTGCCGTAGAGCAATGATCAAACACCAAATTGTGTGTTTTTAAGCTGAATTTAATGGTGAAAACTAAAGTTGGGTTTACAAAAATATTATATGTAAAAACTCAAAAAACGCATTTTTGGGTACAAACACACCCCCAGTAGTGGCGAAAGGGGGCTGCTGGCTCACTTGATTTATGGCTTCCGGTCACGTGACCGGAAGCGCTGAGTCATTAAACACGTCATCTGAGGCTGAGCCAGTGACGTAGGCGGTTTTGTGACGTAATGAGGGAAAGGTTAAAGTTCAAGGTCACGGGGAGGTTATTTTAAAAAAGTACTACCTCGCACGCGTAAAATCCGATTGTGATTCGATAGTTTTCATTCGATAAAAATATCGAATGAAAAAATCGAATGAAGCAATCGAATGATACGAGTGCGAGGTAGTACTATTTCATGTATTACTTTATTATTTACATTTATTTTTATTTACAATAAGTTATGTTTACAATAATTTATGTTTACAATAGTTCCCCGTTGTTTGTCGTCATCGATGTTGTTGATCCGGAGTCGCGGCCGTCAGACGCAGTTTTCAAGTGCTGCGCTTGTTTGTCCAATCGGTCCATCCCGACTGTGTGTTCCTCGCCTATTTATGTGACCGCAGGGAACACACAGTCGGGACGAGCAGCTCGATGTTCACCGGTCGAGAGCCGGAGGTGTACTGGCTATTCACAAGCTAGCGTTGTAATCGTACTAAATGGTGGGGGTAAACGTGTGGTGGGGCGGAGCAGATGGCGGACGGCAGGTGGCAGGCGGCAGATGGCAGGCGGCAGATGGTAGGCGGCAGGTGGCAAGTGCGCGGCAGATGGTTGCTACTCCATTCGCCGCCAAAGTAATGCAAGCCGTCGCCGTAATTCTTGTATTTTATCTTGACGGTTCATTTGATATGTTTTACATCGACATATGCAATAGCTGAAACACCTGCACTTACGACAAGCTTTCCCGTCAACTTGATCGCCTGGTATTTTAAAACATTGCAACTCGCAACAATATGTCTTCAAATTGTTATCGAAAAATAAATTGTTCATCGGTGGCACCGACATGTTAGCTGCAGCGTGTGTTAGACAAGACTGAGACTAACTTCACTGCTCCCTCTCTTTTATACCCCTTCATAAGTTAACCCTGAATGAAAGTTCAAGGTCAACCATTTGAATTTTAAAAAAAAGCAACACAGCAGTATATAAAATAATATACTGCTATGTTGCTGTTTTTTTTTTGTTTTTTTTTCTTTTAATGTTATTCTTTTTTTATTTTTATTTCTTTATTAAACAAACATTCTACAATACAATAAGCTTAAGTCTAACATTGATGACTAGAAATACAAACAGAGAAAAACAAATAGAGACATTATGTACAATGATGCATGATGTGCAGAGTGAGTTCCGTCGAGTTGTTGCCGCTTACACCGTGTGATACCAAATACAACGTCCCCGGTTGAATATCTCGCAAGTCTTCATTTTGTAGCAGTTGAACAAATCGTTTTGGAAGAAATACTTGAAACTTCAGCTCATCTCCTGGAGTCATAGGTCCTTCGCACAATGATACTAGAATTGCTTCTCCATGTGTGGTTTCCACTTTCTTGATGCTATGAATAATGTAATGTCTTTGTTCTTTTAGTTCTGAACATTTTTTAGTTAGCAGAAGGTTCGATTTTGAGTGAGTGTTGAATTGATCAACCAATGTTTGTAGATATTGTTGTGATGCCATCTTCGTCAGTGGTGGTGTCTTCTGTGATGTTGCCTCTTCGGAGTCTCGAATAATACTCATGCTGAAGCGGTGTTGTCTCCTCGTATTTATAGGCCCCGCTACCCCCACCACATTTCTGTTCTCCGCTACCCCCACCACATTCCTGCGTTTGTTTCAAGTAAGCAGCCAAACGATATGCGTTGTACAATGCACAGTTTGTTTGACCGTGTTTAAGATCTTTTGCAGCGACACAAATATTACCGAGATTAATGTTAAAGTCCTTACTGATAGTTATATCGAAAACATTACCGTGCGTATACTTTTGTATCCAGTTCTTTTTTTCTAATCCTCTTGTGTATATATGTGAATATTGTTTGCAAAAGTTAAACATAATACTGTGCAGATTACTGTAGCTTATAAATCCTTCATACCAATGTATGTGATGAAAGTAGTTTGTTATCCATTTGTTTGTACTTTTTGCTTTGGTGTTAAGTTTGTTAAAAGAAAAAGGAGCTTCAAACGTGAATGGGTAGGCTACAAATGTAAGCAAGTCTAAAATTACTAATTCCTTGATAATAAACCTATCGTCATTATTTCGAAATGCTTGAAATTCTATTACACAAGGCTTTACACTCACTTCTTCATCCCCTCCGCTCATCATGGCACCTAGCGATCAACTAAACTGTTTTCCACACCACGGTAGGTTAAATACCAGGCCGTACAGTTGCAGGCGCGTTGGTGTATATTTAACGTGGGCACCGTCCCCAATAGGCCTACCCCACGTGTGTTCTTCTTTACTAAGTCAAACTTTAGTCTTTTTTAACTTCTTCTTCTTGTGTTTCGTTTTATTCTTCTTCTTGTTTCTCCGTTTCTTCTTCTTCCTGTGTTGTTTCTTCTGTAGCTTCTGTAGCGATTTCTACAAGTGGTTCAAAATCCTTTAACTTTCTCCACATGCAAACTTCATGAGGTATTCTATTAAAAATAGATGTATCCACAGGTCCGTACACGATGGTGCTATCAGGTTGTTTTTCCAAAGTATCGACCAAATATTCTTTAATAATAGCGCTTGCAAATACCAACTGTCTCATGTACCTTGTAATAGGTTCTGTTGCGTAGTTTAAAACGTAGAATTCTTCACGTGACAGTAGAATCTTATTTTCATGTTGAGTCAAGTCTCTAATTCGCACTTGTAGTTGTCCGCGATGTTTAACAATATCGATTTCATTGTCACAATCCAAAAGTCGAATATGTGTTTTCCTTCCACACAAACTGTTAGTTAAATAACATTCTATTAAATGTACATGTTTCAAAAATGACTCCCAAGCATTTTGCGAAAATAAAACCTTTTTTGTTCCATGGTGTAGTATTACTGTAGGGGAATAATCCAATGATTTCATCAATCCAACTGATACACTTTTACTGATGCATGCTGAGATGGGGTAAAAGATTCGCAGAAAAACTTCAGTTAAAATGTGAGGAGGAATATTTTCTTCAACTTTCTTCTTCCTCTTTGGTACTACCTTTGATGGGTCTGCATTAATTTCCTCCTCTCTATCTCTTTTACCAAACTTTAAAAATGCAGTTATTTCCTTGATGATTTCTGCTTCACTAGTATTATCACGTTCCAATAACGGTGCTACCTCTGCATCACCTTGTACAACAGATGGAGAACTCATTTTTTAGAAGATGTTACCCATGCGCCGATAGACGATCAACTGAAGACCTGCATTGCTGCTCCGCTATTTATAGGTTAGCGACAGTGGCGGTGCCGGTGGTGGTACAACGTTTTACAATACTGTCTTTACAATACCGGTCAACGGCGTGTATGTAACAATTTTATCGTGCAAAATTAAACAATACGCAGATGTATTTGCAGGTACGTTTTCTTGAAATTCCATTTCTATTTTTATATCAACACTAGACGATTTTACAGATTCATTTTGTTTGGAACAATCAATTACAACAATCGGAGCTTTCGATTCAAACTGAACGGGAGATAGTAGAGGTGTATTTGTTTTGCCGTAATATGAATTTTGGAACCTAGCGTACATGTCGTATAAAACACTGTATCTTTTCTTATCAAAAGAAATATTAAAGTTGTCGTAGGGAAAGAATTGTGAATTCAGGAACACTTTACAGTTTGTTAATTTACAATGGTCAAATTCACCAGCATTTTCAGTTATTATACTTTTCTTCTTCGTTTGTAATCCAAATATTACATATCTCGCTTTTTCCAAATGAGTAGAAGTTTTTACAGTCCATGTATGTCGTTGTGTTGTAGGTAAAACGGGGTATTCATGAAACTCCCAGCTTCTGAATGGCATTACAATGTCTCGATCTGATTTTAACTTTCTTAATAATGTAATCCTGTGTTCATCATTTAGTCGCACATGTGGTACTCTCCAAACAATCTTGTCTAATGTTAATTTCCAGTCTAAATTGGCATCAGTTGTTCCAGTAGCTGCTTTAATAATATCTTTATCGTTTGATGATCTTAATAAAACTAGTTCTTGTTTTACATTTATTATTATTCTTCTGTAGTCTTCAGCAAATCCTAGGAGTAATCTTAAAGGTACGTAGAAATCAAAGTTTCCCGAAGAGTCAGGAGCGATTGTACTTTTGTCTGGTGCAACCCATCCTGCAACAGCTAACAGATTCTTCTCATTTGGTGTTAAAGACGCTAATCCTTTCAATGTACTGGAAATTCCAACCTTTTTTGTTGAATCGACTGTAACTCCTGAAATTTCATATCTAATCTCGTCAAACAAAAATGCCATAGGATTATTTATGAACGGAACAGTGGTTCCAGCAGTACCATCATTTTTTGTTACTTTTCCTTCAATATATAAATAACTTTCGCATGGAAGAGTATAAATGTCTTGTTGTTGTATAGGAATCCTAATTTCATCGTTATTGTTTAATTTGGACGAAGCGTAAGGGTTGTGCGTGTGATATTCCTTTTCCCATAAGGTCTCGTCGAATGTTGGACCCTGCGCTATATCCAGTATATCCATTGTTAATGACTTTTAATCCAATTTCTTCTAGAAAACGAATGTTGTCACTTGTTAACCCTTCTACAGCTGATAAGCTACTGACCTCTTTGCTTGTTGGCTCTCTCTTTTTAAATGATAACCCCATTGTCTAAGCGGATGATTTTATATGTATTCTTACAGTAATAGCTTCTCCTCTAAAGTCAATAAGGATTCCGTCTTGATCCACTATGTTCAGCACGATGTCTGAAATGAAACTGGTGTTTAACGGTAGGTACACAAGGTTTTGAGGCTTTTCTACTATCTTGAAACCCGGTGCAACTGATGGGTAGAATGTGTGTAATATATGACGATTCTCTCCATCTCTGTAGGATCCTTGTATAATGTTACATGTAATGTCTATGCTATTAACTTTGATGATCGTCACAGTTTTATTCCCAGAATGAGTTTTATTAGGTTCTAATACTTTTGTTTCCTTAGAAAACCCCAATAAACTACCAATTGAATGTTCTTGACTAAAATCAATATAATACTTAGACGTAATTTCGGCTTTCATTGTATTGTTATTGCCTTTTATCGTTATATTTTCTTTTCCCATATGTTTTTGTATAACTTCATTTATATTATCAATTTCATAAGCTCCTGTTGGTAAACTGAATTCTTCCAAAGCTGAATACTTTCCTTTATCATCTTTTGTCTTGTAATAATGTATTTTGTTATTAATTCCTTCACTAACGTTTGGAATAGAGTTATATGTTGTTAAATCCAATAATGCGGCTTCCCATAGTCTTCCTTTTTGCAAACGTAGCGCTGGAAACAGAATACTGCGCAAAGTACATGAGTTACCGGTTAATGACACTGTATACGAGGACATCTTAAAGTTGACTAACACTTTTAGCTAAAAAGTCTAAACATAAATGACCGCAAATGGATGTATCATCAGGTTGTTTTCTTGTATGATTGTAAAAAACATTTTCTGCCGCACGAAAGTATTGTTGAAGTTCTTTCGGTGGTGGAAGGTCTCCAAAACTGTCGAAATAATAAATGGTTTTACCAAGTTTCTTGTAACACACCCAATGAGTGCCTAATCCTTCACTATTATCCAAATTTACAATACCAGTCTCATTTTGCCACATTTTAACCGGTAACTCATCTTTCATAAATACTCCTCTAAAAAATGGGATTTTCAAACAAGAAGCATATGTAATCAGTTCTTCATTGGTCAATTCTTTGTTTTTAATTATTAATTGCTCTTTCTTATTTAATACACACGATACGGTCTTAGGTATAATCCTCCTCCCTTTTTTATCATTGACCATATTGTTGGTTTCTTTTTAGCTTTACCACTGGTAGATCGACGTTTTCTTCTGACATTACCTCCTTGTTTTTTAGCGGGTTTTTTCCCACGCCTTCTTCTCTTTCCTCCTCCAAACGTAGTTTTTGCTTTCATTGCTGCTGTTACTGCTAAAGACGCTGCTTTTTCACCAATACTCGCGTCACTAGATTTTACTCTTTGCCAAGCTTTCTCAGCAAGTGCTCTATCTGCTATTGATCTATTTTTAGTATCACCAAATTTGGAATACGCTATATCGTGCAGTTTACAAGCCTGATCGAGCTTATTTATTCCAGGATCTCCTCTAGCAAGACGTTTCTCTAATTTGGTTCCAGGACCACAATATTGATTTCCTCCAGGTAAATGTAATTCCACAGGTAATAAATCAATCGCCTTGTTAACTATAGCTCCAACCGGTTTACTCAATAGAGAAAATGCTGTTGATGCTATTCCCCTTCCTCTCTGTAATCTCTCTCGATTATGACTGATGCGTTTAACCCTCGACATGACTATTTATAGCAAAACCTACAATCAGTAGGTGCACTCTATAAATGTTTTACAATGAATGTAATATCAGTTTTGGTTTCTTGTATTATATACTGTTTAAAATCCATTTATTATATAAAAATGGATTTATTAATTAAATGAAGACATATTAAATAGAAGTAGTAAAAATTGAAATAAGTTGTAATTGAAGATGTTCTAGATGTTTCTCCGCTGGTAATGGTATCGTTGTCTTCGGTAAAATGAATAAACTTTAAATAGTTGTCATGTTTCCTTAGAAACTTGCCACTTAATCGTTGGTAATTGAATAACACATCCCAGTCTAGTTTATCTTTAAAATTGTCAATGTAATTCTCAGAGAGATTTTGATATTTACTTATTACTTCCCAACAGTTATTAAAATTTGATGTCATCTCTACGAGGAAGTCTTCTGAAAACTGTTGTCTTTGTAAAATATGGATCCAGTTAACTCTGTGAAAATAAATTCTTAACATAGTCATTGTGAAGAGATAATGTATGGAAAGTTGTTCCCAATCCATATATCTATCAAACCGTTGAACAAAACCATCTGTCAACACTCCTTGGGGAAATCTCGGCTCTTGAGATATTAAACTCCACGCAGTAATATTGGATTCCATCATCCTCTCTGTATCGTCTCTCGAATATGACTGAAGCTTTATCCCTTATCATGGGGGTATTTTAAATTCTTTTTTCTCTTATGTAATCTTCATTGTTTTCTGTTGGTTCATTAATCACATTCACTTTATCTCCCTTTCCTAATGTCTTGACTTTAGAAGGCTCAGACGGTTTATCTCGTTGATTAGGTTTCTCTGGATTGTGTATATTTTTCCAGTATAAATAATTGTGACTGTCAACATCTGAAGCTGCATCTCTTCCTGAAGCCCGATGGATATAATGGAATAGAGCTGCACCAAACCTTTCCAAATGTTTTTCATATTCCGTAGTCCATTTCTTGTGTACAATATCAAACATTTTCTTATTTACAGCGTCTCCATCCTGCTCACAATCACCTACATTTGATAATTTTAATTTTTTTACATCATAGCTTGTGTCAGTTTCATTCCTTTTGTAAAACGTTAACAATTTTAGAGTAGCTAAATTTACTGCTTCACCATCATAAACGGGATATTGTATATTGCTTAACCTTTTACCGGAAAACCCCCAATGATCTTCGTGTACAGTTGGGGTTCTTTTTTCCATGTACTGTACCGTAACCGCATCAGACGACATAAGCGGATCACCAACATTTTGAATTACTTTTCCTTCAAAATTATAGTTGCCGTCAGGTGTTAACGGAAACCCAGCTCTTTTTTCACTATATCCAGATTTTACTCCAAACTCGGAGTACCGTCCAAACTTGTCCACACTCATGATGTAACTGAATCGCTATCATTTAGGTTCTTATTATATATGTACGTCTACTGAACAATTATTCCTTGTTTTCGCAGTTCATCAACCAAAGCTACCCATTCGTTTTCTAAACCAGTGTGCCCGGCTTCCATGGCTTCATGTAATAATCTCATTCGATCAACTAACTTATTTATATCGTTGTAATATATTATATTAGTTTTGTACAAATTTTTCAATAATCCCCTTCCAGATGTGGTAGGATCAGTTGTTTTTCTCTTTTTATGCAAAACATTTAATTCAGCAGAAGATAAAGCTCTTCTTTTAATTTGAGCTTTTTTTGATTTTGAGGGGAAAAGACTAGATATAATACTTGTATATTTTATTGACCGATTTCTATGAATAGGTAGGTCTTTGGAATACTTTTTTCTATGTGCATTTGTATACTCTAATATATTTTTAAACAATTGTAAATCCCTTTTAGTATATTTACCAGGATTATTTTTAAAGATAAGTTCAAACAAACCTTTTGTACCTTTATATTTCTTATCTCCAATAACTATATCATCATTTTCGTTTATATCTAACTTGCTATCTCCAATCATTAATCCTTTATCCTCTATTCTAGCTCCATAGGTATGATAACTTCGATTAGCATGTGCGGCGTGTAACATTTTTAACGTATATGTTCTTCCAAGTGTTCCTTTAAACATAATATCCGTGCCTAATTTGCTTAAGTTGGATGGGTTAATATCCTCTTCTTCTGCTCTTGTATCTTCTACACTTGTATCTTCTGTACTTGTATCTTCTGCAATATCCTTTTCCTTTAAATCCTCTATATCTCCGCTTTCTTCATACTCGTCGCTTTCTTCAGATGTATGTAACTGGCCAAAACTTTCATCATTCTGAAATTCTTCTTCATATTTGGAAATTGGTAGAATTTTGTCTCCTTCGAAGCGAATTGAAGGTTTTTCCATATTTTGTGCTAATCGCTTTAAAGGTTCAGTAACAGGTTTGAATGTTGTTTCTAAAAATTGCTCTCTTTCATTTATACCTGATTTTAAAGCTCGGTTTTTTTGTCTAATAGAATCACTAAGTGATTTTATTTCCTTTAATAGCTTTTCCTGGTTAACCATCTTCACACCTTGACGACTTGTACAGTAATACCGCTAATCAGTGTATTAAAACGAATTTATCAAAACCTATTCTATAACGACCATCTTTTATAGCATGATCTTTCATAATAACCAAAAATCCATACTTTTCCGCCCATGCTTTTCCGCAAAGTTCTTTAAACCTTTCAAATGGCATATCTGCATTCACATGATCGTTATATATATGTTTTAGGTTAGTATAATCTTGTTTGAATACAATCAGAATATTTGCATTATCTCTGATAAGTTGTTTTGGGATTTTGCTATAGGTTTGTCCTATATATATGCTGTCGATGTTATTATGTCTTCCCATGGCAAAGTAGTTTCTAATAGTATCCTGATTTTCACAAGATACATCGTCAAATATAAATACAGAATACGGTTTCGCTTCGT
Source organism: Allygus modestus (assembly GCA_963675035.1). Taxonomy (NCBI): domain Eukaryota; kingdom Metazoa; phylum Arthropoda; class Insecta; order Hemiptera; family Cicadellidae; genus Allygus; species Allygus modestus. Next base: position 99,742,121 of record OY776111.1, on the reverse strand, counting down.
TTGGTTGCATAATGCTATCACTAGCGTTAAATTTGTAAAAATTAACATTAGACACATCAGATAGGATTTTATCCAGCAATTGATACTTTGGTTGATGTAGAGACTTTGAAAAAATATATAGGTTATTAAACCTTAATCCCTGCGGATTAGTGATCAAATTAAAGACAACATTGGTCTTTCCGCAGTTTGAGGGGCCACTTACTATACATCGAACAGTGTTTGGAAGTAAACTACCGTGTTTACCATTGTTGATTTTAACGTTATCCACAGTTAAATCATCTATGTTATTAATATTGAATCGATCTTTATGGTTAATAATCTCCATCCTGCTCAAAGGTTAACGATGAAATGAGTTGCTTGCATTAAACCAAGTCCTTTATAGGTATCCATGAATCCTCAGTTTTGTTAAACCCTAACCACCGCACTTTAACTGCGTCCTTTTTTCTTTGTAACACTTTTTCAACAAGATATACATCACCTACTGTTGACTTTAACATTTCATGTCCATAAAATGCACCTTGCAACAAATCTCCTTTGTTATCTTTTAAGATATACGTTTCAGGTACAGTCGGTTGCACTTTATACACTGTAAAAACTTCATTCGTCCAATTGGGAAGGTATTTCTTGGTAAACACTCCCTTATATTTACTAATCCGTACTTTATCACTTACATTAAATTTTCTTGGCTGCATTTTTTCTACTTTAGGCTTTGTATTTTTCTTAATGCGTTTTAATACATCTTTTGCATTTCTTCTATTTACTTTGTTAGGTTTCATACCAATAGTTCTATGAAACCTGTTGTTATAATCATTTATTAATTGTGGTAAAACATCATACCATACGTAAGAACCTCTTTTTGAAAATTGTTTATACGGTGCTCCTTTTAAGGTTCTATTGAATCTTTCTACAATAGCTGCTTTTTCTCTGAATTTGTAGAATAATGATTTATTTTATATTTATTCATTAACTGTGCAAAGTTTGTATTAAAGTATTCTGTTCCATCATCAGTTTGTAAATGTTTAATTTTGTTTTTATCTCTTTTTATGGCTATTTCCATGGCTTCTGTTACGCTTTTACCAGTCTTGTCCTTTAGAGGCAAAGCGTCTGCAACTTTTGTAAAACAATTAATAATTGTGAGTATATATTTAAATCCTTTGTTTATTCTGCTATGCGGTCGCATTTCAATTAAATCCGCTTGATATAGATCATTTATCCCTTTTATAACAGTATTTCTTCTTGGAAACTTTATTCTTGCAGGTTTGTGTAGTTCATTAATAATCTTCTCCTTCAGGTGTGGCATGATGGTTTCACGAAGACAGCTGATATGATATTAAATATTCTTTTGTATAAATCCGCTTATATAGGTCAAGGTCATTCTAAACTAATGTATAAAAGGGGAACACAGCAAAATACTGCTGTGTTCCCCCTTTTATACGGAAAGGAAAAGGAAAAGGGATGTAGGACGATGAAAGGGTTACTCGTCAATAGGGTTGAGGGAATAGTGGCCGAATGGTAGAGTGTGGATGTTGTCTGCAAGGATGTGTCGTTTATCATCATTTGAAGAGAGAGCTTTTTTTACTTCCGTCACGCTGTACAGCTGATGGTTGAAACTTCTGATTGTGTTGAATTTTGCTGTTATATCTTGATCTTCAAATAAACATTTCTTATAGTGATTAAAATGCACATTCTTCTTTAAATACAAACTTTTTACTCCTTTAGCTTTCTTAATGACTTGGTTTTCATTTAGTTGTAAAGAATATAATTTTGACATTAGTGCAACAATTTCTTGAAGTATAACACCATTGGCTTCGTCTTTAAATTTGCCAAGCACTTTTTTGTTTCTATCATTGTCGTAGTTTGGATGATCTTTTGGATAGTCGGAAAAGTCAAAGTCGTTTTTGTAATCAAATGTCCGAAGGTCTTCATACATATCGTTAGTAATTATCCAATATATAAATGCGTCTGTATCCATGTAGGAGATGCCGATGTTTTCTCGTCCACAAAAGGTGACCATCTTCTTGTAATGAAAATCGTACATATGAGTCTTGGAGATATCCAGGATTGTCATACCTATATACAAAGGACGATCCATCTTCACACTTGTTTTCTTCATAGATACAGCTACAAGATTTTTGTTAATAATTATAGATGTTCCAAAGTTTGGCTGTTGTACGAGTTTTTGTAGTTTGTTTGGATCTGTAACAAGTTTAACATTTTTATGTCTTCTTTTGTTTTCCAATGTTTTACCGAATATCGCATTGTTCATCAATTTAAAAAAGTCTTTTTGAAAGGCTGATGTAGCGGCTGCTCTTCTGGTAGTATTCGAGTCTATGTACGGTTTCAACCAGCACGATTGGGAAAATTCTACAGCTCTATTAATTTTAGTAAGACGTAAACCTAATGCGATAGCTTGTTGAACAACCCAATAGTGAGCTACGTATCGTTGTTTATTGTTAAGGGTCATCATTAATTTGGGGTGTTTTCCAGTTGGTGAAATTTCTGTTCTTGCAAGGAGTGGAAGGTCATAATGAAGATCGTGTAAATGTTCTGGATATTCAAAGTCGCAATCCAAAATATATCCGGTATCTCCTTGTTTTGGAATTTGTGAAATATCGCCAATACAGTCGGGATCAACCCATTTAAAGTTGTCAAATGGAAGTGGGTTCGACATGGCCCATCCATACAGATTATTCGCGTCGAAATATCCCAAGTACGTTGAAGGTTTCTCTTGATCATGGTCAGGTAGATATTTGTTGTTGGCTTTAACATGTCTCGTCACGCTTTGAGTTAATCCACCTCTAACACCCGACTCAACCATTAAAACCATATCTATATCTGTTAACAGCTGGAGTTTGCATTTTGTTTCTTTCAGCATTGCTTGCCAAGCTAGTCCTGGAGATGTATATGAATGTAGAGGGTCTAAACCGTATGCTGCAAAACAGGTTCTTCGGAATTCTTCCATAACATCGCAGAGAAGAGTCACGTCAAGTTTTACATAAAAGTCTGAGTATTCTCCTAAAGTCTTCATATCCAACTCGTTCCATACTCGACATGCGTGTTGATAGTCTTCAAGTGAAATCTCCGAATCATTAAGTTTGTTGTTAAATTGTTCTGGTGGAGGAAGTGATGTTTCATTAAATCTATGAAGTCCATCGATGTAATCGTAGGGGAAGACTCCTTTTCGAAGAACCAGATCCATTTTACTACTGGCTACAATTTTGCTTGTTTCTATCAGATCTTCTCTTTTTAAATTATCAGTTAATTTCATTAGGCTAGAAGGCATAAATCGAAACGAATCAATAAATCTAAGTTTTATTTTGCCAACCTTTTTAGAGAAACTCATAAATTTTTCCATTGTTGTTGCCAAAACATCTATTGCTCCATCATCTCTTCCTAACTCCGGGATTATGAAATGAGAGTCATATCCGCTAAGGTTATGTAGAACAACGGGTATAAAAGATGGTACTTTGTAATTTAAGTTGCAAGCGTTACAGGCTGCACCTCTGTATGCTCCTGTAAGATGGTCGTGATCACGCACTTTAACGTTATCTTGTGTAAATAGGTTATTACACAGATAACATGTTGTTGCCAAATTGTGATGTTGAAGTTGGTGTTCATCCATAGGTTGCATCGGTATTTTAATTTTGTAGATTTCTTCCACCTTAGAGGCAATGTAATACAACTCATCTACAAAGTGTTTCGCTGCTTGTTCACCACGATAAATCTTCGGAGCAGATGATAGTCCAAATTCTTGAAGATGTTCTTCAGACAGCGTGGATTTTGTTAGTATACAATAACTGTTTGGTGCATGTTTTTGATATTTGCTTCTTTTTGTGATATCCTCTTCTTGTTGTTCAATAGGAAGTAAAGATGCTTCGAAGTCCGCGTACACAACAAATGGAACAGGGTATTGTTGATTTACTTTGTCAAATTTTATCTGCGCTCTGCTGGGATGTGGCAATTTAATTCTTACCTCATAGTTTCCACTACATAACCTTTGATGTTCTACTAGCCATTCTGAACCTCCCCTTCTTAATGACTTGCCTATATGACAAAAACACCTTTTACAGATGGTTTTTTCAACGCGTTTTTTTGATATTTGTTTAGAAACAAGAGCTCCAAAGTTTTTTATGTAGATATAGTGGGATATGTCCCCTTTAGTGATCAATAGCAAATCCGTATGATCTCTGCGCTCAATAGGTGTTATGCGCAAGGGGTATGCATTGTTTGACGAATCTAAGCCGAAAATGTTGACAGAAGCTGACGGATTTTGCTTTTCAAATTTTGATATATCAGTAATTGCAACAGGGTAAGTCATTCCCTGGAAATTATACTTATGTTGTACTTCTTCATATTTGTGACTTGGTCTTATCGGATTGTCTGTTACATATTTGGTCAACATGGCATATTTAAAACATTCGTTATCTTCATTTTGCACATTAATACAGGATTTTGTATCACTTACTTTTTTCGGAAGAGGAATATAACTACTTCCTCTCATTCCATAACCGTGTTTATGAACTCTAACATCCAGACTTGTTATACTTAATAAAGTCCATCCAGATCCTCTTCCTTCATGCTCTTGTAGTTTCGTCAAAAGTTCCTCAAAACATTCTGTTACGATCTTTTCAATATCTGACGCAGCCATGATGGTTCGGTTTTTTGTCATGAATCCTCTTGGTGATGTTTCGTTTTGAATGTTAGTGAATATGGCATCTAGCAACAGTCCAAATTTGATAAAATTTAATCTTTTTTGTTCATTCTTTAGTGTTTTGGCTACTAATTCTTTGGCGTTATGTAAAAAGTTTTCAAGTTGTAATTTTACGTTGTCAATTTTAAAATGTGTTACTACCTTACCAGGTAGTGCTTGAGCGTGTAGTTCCACATCTACTGCTGTTGATGTTGAGGGTCGGTGAAGTGTAGACATAGCAGCTGTTGATGTTGAAGGACGGTGAAGTGTAGACATAGCAGGCGTTGAAGTCGATGTTGATGGTGTTGATGATGAAGGATGGTGAAGTGTAGACATAGCAGGCGTAGAAGTCGATGTTGATGACGTTGATTGTGCATAATGAATGACACTCGGTCTTAAAACTTCATTTTGTTCTTTTTGATTTAGGTTTGCAAATTGATGTTGTGCTAATTGATGATCGATTGAATCTAATTCTTGTTCATTTTGTTCTTCTTTTGTATTTGTGTTGGAATTATGTTTTAGTTCTTTATGAATGGCTAAAAGCCAATCATCTCTAAATGAGGCTTTACAAATATCGCACCGATACATATTATAACTGTGTCTTCCTCAAAGGCTAACCAGCAACTAATAACACTCCAAAATGCACCTCTATTTATACCCGAATAAGAACAGTGGTGGGGGGTATACATGCCGGAGTATATGTGTTAGTGAAGAAATACCAAATTTTACGCAGGAAGTACATTTTGCATCAAACCAAGATGTTTTCAAGTCCCCAAAGTGGGTCAAGGTCGTTTGAACATGTTGCCAAAACGGGGAATAGAGCAGTAAGTGATTCTCACTTGGACCACAAACTGATCTATTCCCCGCTTTGTATTATTTAACAGATCTTTAAGTTTTCTTTTAATTATCCTGATCTTCAAAAAGTTGTTTGTATGAGGGTTCTTCAGCAAAGAAATGTTGAACCGCCAAGTCATCTTCAGTCAAAGGACATGATTCCAACAGTTTTTGATCGATTGAGGGAGCTGACAGCGGTTCTTGGAGTTTTTCATCTTCAGTCAGAGGACATGATTCCAACAGTTTTTGGTCGATTGAGGGAGCTGACAGCGGTTCTTGGAGTTTTAACTGTAAAATTTTGATATATTCCATGGCCTTATACAAAACGGTTATTTTTGCATCTCGAGGATTGGCGAATGGGATTACACTTTGTAATCTCTCATATCCAGAGTTAATATTCACTCTCCATTTCTTTGAGTGTTCAGCGTTTCTCTGACTGTAGCCAGATCTGGAGTTGGATGTGCTTGCTTGCGAATCCATAGCTGACTAATACGTGTATTCCAAAGTGCATGGTTAAATACCTGCTTACCCCCACCATTAGAGTACCCCCCTCTTGGAGCATATGTTTGATTTAGTAATAATTATTGTATCAAAAGAAGTTGTTTCCAAGTCCAGATATAGGTCAAGGTCATCTGAAGATATTTCCAGAACGGGGAATAGAGCAGTAAGTAGTTCTCACTTTGACTACAAACTGATCTATTCCCCGCTCTGTATTTGTAGTTGGAAGGTTAACGAAGAAAACTAATCAGACTCATCTGACACATCCGACTCATCAAACGGAAATAAGCGACGGGGGAGAAAGCTAGTGACGTAGGTACCCTCAAAAAGGGTCCTACTACCACTCGGAGTTGCCTCCATGTGTTCCAAACAGAGTGACTGTTGGTAACACTCCGCATCGTCCGAATTCGAGTTTTACTCCACGTCATCCGCTACACTAGAGATATCCTCATCACTCTCCAATTGTTCCATCCAACTCACGGCTTCCATCTCTACGGAATCAACTTCTTCATCTTCCAACACCGCATCTTCATTTTCATCTTCATCTTCTAACATAATGTTTTTTAACATTAGAATTACCTCTCGTGGATGAGGAAAGATGATGTCTCTTGGTGCCATGACTAGACTGATTCAACCATTGATACAAACTCGCCTTTTATACCACAATATTTAGAGGGGGGGCGTTGGGGAGGGGATATTGTTGTTAAATATATATTTAGTACTACACAAAGTTGTTTCCAAGTCCTGAAGTGGGTCAAGGTCGTTTGATCATGTTACCAAAACGGGGAATAGAGCAGTAAGTGATTCTCACTTGGACCACAAACTGATCTATTCCCCGCTTTGTATTCCAGACGTCTTTAATTTTGTTAACCCAGTTATTCATCCTGGTCTTCGTCCATGAGGAAGATTTGTTTGTAGGCTGACGGTTCTTCCTCAAGAAAATGATGTTTCGCCAACCTATCTTCCACCAGGAACACGCATTCTATCGGTTCAAGAGAGACCGGTTCTTCAGAAGGAACTTCTGCAACTATTTCCTGCAGATGTTTTATGTATTCTATTGCCCGATATATCATGTCCTTTGTTTTAGTAGTAGATTTAACGCCCGGGACTTTACTTGATAATCTCCGGTAGGCTTTTTGCATTGTCAGCTTATATGTTTTTGTTCTTAATTGTTTTTCGGCTCTTCGGTTCCGCAAGCAATTGTTGAACTTCAAAAACTCTGATAGTTCATCTTTATACTCTTTGGATGTGCTTGCTTGGGAATCCATAGCTAACTACTGGGATATTCCGATGCGGTCGCTTAAATACCATGTTTACGTGGTGGGGGTAAATGTCAAGGATATTATTGTAGGAAGTACATTTTATATCAAACAACGATGTCGCAGAATGACAAGTCTTGTAAGTGGGTCAAGGTCGTCTGAACATACCACCAGAACGGGGAATAGAGCAGTAAGTGGTTCTCACTTAGACCTCAAACTGATCTATTCCCCGCTCTGTTTTTAATCTCTCTCCTTTTTATTGATTCAACAATGGTTTGGTTTAATATAAAATGTTGCATTGATGATCCATTTCTGCCGGAGTAACCTTTCCATTATACCAATCATTTTAAGTAACTTTACATTGTTTTTATAGCTTGTTTTCCATGCTTCCTGTTCACTATTATACACTGGAGCCGTAGGCTTCCACATATACAAATCACAACCAACCTCCCAATCGAGAACCTTGTGCAGTAATCTTCTTAAGACAATTAACTGATCGTGATTTTCAACCTTTCTGCTTACTACTAGTGTTGCTGCAGCGATAGGGAGAGCGGGTGTACTCATTTTCAGCAGAATGATTTTACCAGTGATAGGGAACCCCTTTTATACTACGTTTAAATGGTGGGGGTTAGTGGTGGGAGTACAAGGGTTAGGGAAGGGGTATATCGTGTTAAGAAATAAATATATCTTCCATTATTTTACCACACGGAGTGTAAGTCACTACTATACACGAATATTCTAAGTCTTTTTATTGGGTCAAGGTCGTCTGAACATATTGCCAAAACGGGGAATAGAGCAGTAAGTGATTCTCACTTTGACCACAAACTGATCTATTCCCCGCTTTGTTTTTTTTTTTTTTTTTTTTTTTTAACCCCTCTCATAGTTTAGTCATCATCTTCTTTTTTAAGGGTCGGAGGTTCGACAAAAACGTTCCCTAATTCTTTTTGTAAGATTGAGGGGGGCAGCGGTTCCTCAGGCAGTTCAGCTTTTGTACAAGGTTCTTGAAGCTGTGTTTGAAGAAACTTAATATATTGTACTGCCTGTCGAATTTTTGAAACCCTAGAATCACTAGGATTAGCAAATGGTACAGCGACTTGTAATCTTTTGAATCCTTCTCTTACTTTATTTTCGTTTCTTCGCGAACGTGCACTATTTTGTTTCGCTCTACGTTTCCAGATTACTTCCATATCAGTAGCTGATGAGTTGGATGAACCTGCTGGAGTCTCCATAGCTGACTAATGAATATGTTCTACGACGCCACGCTTATATACCCGCTTACCCCCACCTAAAAGGTTGGTGAACAGATCAATTTTTTGGTTTGAAAAGGAATTCAAACAGAGCGAAATGTTTCTAAGTCCGTTATCTAGGTCAAGGTCGTTGTAACATTGTAAAAAAAGTGTGGACAACCTATTTACACTCTGCAGCAGATGCTACAAAGTGTAAATAGGTTGTCCACACTTTTTTTTAATTTGGAAGAAAATTTTATTTAATTTGGAATAAACTTTTTGGTCTTTTTGTTTTTATTTATTTTTTATTTTAATGATTTCCACACAGTGTTACCTGAATCATTTCGAATTAAATAGTCTTTCTGGGAAGGCTTTTTGACGTGGAGGTCCATGCCTTTAGGTAACTCTACATAGTACAGTTTGCCTTCACATTGAACCAACACCTTTGCAAAGCCCTTTATTTTAACAAAGAAGTAGCGTTTGTTTTTACAAAGCCTATTAATTCGAATTTTGGTTGGCACTACTGTTGGACGTGGTGAAGAAGGAGATGCGCTATGGTTTAATTTTAAATGAAGACTGCACGCTCCTTCATTTAAAATACAACGTTTATGACAGCGATCACCTTTTTTGAATATATAACTGCATTGTTGTGCAGGAAGTATGCACATCCTTTGTACAGATTTCAGTTGTTTGAATTTCTCTGAAGGAGATGAAGTGTATGTGCAGATTACTGAAGGTCTGGTTGGAGAAGATGATTGTGTGGCTGGTTGGCTTGGCCTCGACCTTGATGATGAGGATGAAGAAGCAGAAGATGTGGAAGACTTTGATGAAGATGTAGAAGACCTTGAAGATGTAGAACAACTTGAAGATGTAGAAGGACTTGGAGAAACAGCACGAGAAGTTGACGGAAGAGGTGAAGGACTTGTGGAAGACGTTGACACAGCAGGTGGTGGTGAACAGTTCTCCGGGACGATGTTAGCTAACATCAGAGCTGTCCGAAGGATGGATGGAACCGCAGAAGACGAAGTGGTAGAGGCGGCTGAAGACGAAGCAGAAGGTTTCAATTTGAGAGGTCGTGTCTGCTTCCTAATGTGTGCCATGGTGTGAGGTATAACAGCACAGGTAGAAGAGTGATTTTACTAGGGCTGGGGGACCCTCTTTTATACACAATGTTAGTGGTGGGGAGTGAAAGTGCTATAGGGTGGGGGTGTTAATGTTGTAACGAATAAATATATATATATGTATATTTTACAATACGAGAACTTTCTAAGTCCCAAAGTGGGTCAAGGTCGTTTGATCATGTTGTCGAAACGGGAAATAGAGCAGTAAGTGGTTTTCACTTGGACCACAAACCAATCTATCCCCCGCTCTGTACGAGAATTTTCTAAGTCCCAAGGTCATCCGAACAAGTTGCCAAAACGGGGAATAGACCGGTAAGTGATTCTCACTTGGACCACAAACCGATCTATTCCCCGCTCTGTATTGGGGAAGGGGACAAAAGACAACAAACAAGAGACTGATTTTAAACAAGAGACTGATTTTAAACAAGAGGCTGATTTTATATTTCACAAACGTTTCTCAGGCTAAGATGGGTAATGTCAACCGGTTTGCGCGCCGTAATGACATAAGGTCGGTTTGGGAGCCATACCTTTTTGTAAGGGGTTAGGAAAAGGATGAGAAACAAGTTACATTACTTTTAAAATAAAGACTTTGCCAACAACTATTTAAACAAAATTAATCAGTTAACGTTACTTTTACAAGAACAGCCGAGATCGGTTTTGCAAAGGTCAACAGTATCACTGAAACCCGGTGGGACGTAGACCCAAACACCCGGCGTCAGGCTGCTGCGAACCCAAGTTTTGACCAAGGTTGTTGAGGGACCTGTAGGGCCGGGAGTACATATGTTATTAGTAAATAAAACACTTCAAACCGATACCACACACTAACTACATTACCTAGCAGCAAACTACAAGCGTTATCTAACATGCTTAACAAACTAACTAAACATGCAAGGGCGCGGATCTCTTAATTGCGCGTCGGGCCCAACGCACACTTAACAGACCTACGCTGCAGCAGAGTGCAACCTACTGGGACGTATATCCAAACAACGGGCGGCAAGCTACTGCGACGAGACTGCGGACTGCTCCCGCTTATAAAGGCAAAGTGACGTCACCGAAGCGGAAGGGGGAGGTCGAGGTTTTCACTTGGACCACAAACCAATCTATTCCCCGCTCTGTACGAGAATTTTCTAAGTCCCAAGGTCATCCGAACCAGTTGCCAAAACGGGGAATAGACCGGTAAGTGATTCTCACTTGGACCACAAACCGATCTATTCCCCGCTCTGTATTGGGGAAGGGGACAAAAGACAACAAACAAGAGACTGATTTTAAACAAGAGGCTGATTTTATATTTCACAAACGTTTCTCAGGCTAAGATGGGTAATGTCAACCGGTTTGCGCGCCGTAATGACATAAGGTCGGTTTGGGAGCCATACCTTTTTGTAAGGGGTTAGGAAAAGGATGAGAAACAAGTTACATTACTTTTAAAATAAAGACTTTACCAACAACTATTTAAACAAAATTAATCAGTTAACGTTACTTTTACAAGAACAGCCGAGGTCGGTTTTGCAAAGGTCAACAGTATCACTGAAACCCGGTGGGACGTAGACCCAAACACCCGGCGTCAGGCTGCTGCGAACCCAAGTTTTGACCAAGGTTGTTGAGGGACCTGTAGGGCCGGGAGTACATATGTTATTAGTAAATAAAACACTTCAAACCAATACCAAACACTAACATATATATTAGACTAACTACATTACCTAGCAGCAAACTACAAGCGTTATCTAACATGCTTAAACAAACTAACTAAACACGCAAGGGCGCGGATCTCTTAATTGCGCGTCGGGCCCAACGCACACTTAACAGACCTACGCTGCAGCAGAGTGCAACCCACTGGGACGTATATCCAAACAGCGGGCGGCAAGCTACTGCGACGAGACTGCGGACTGCTCCCGCTTATAAAGGCAAAGTGACGTCACCGAAGCGGAAGGGGGGAGGTCGAAGGGGGGGGGTGACCTTGAACATGACCCAAATCGGGGGGGGGGTTATGTCGGGGGGGGGGCTCCGCCCGTGACGTAAGGGGGGGGGGGCTCCGCCCCGTGACGTAAGGGGGGGGGTTGTGTCGTCACGGTGGAAGGGGAACAGGATGTAGACCGGTCTTTAGCTTTCTACCCGTATATGGAAATGTCACGGTTACACTTGGCGACCCGCTTTGCTCCGTCTGGTACCTCATTCCAGCTTTGCCTTGCGAACTGTATACACCTCTGCGCTATGTCTTCTCCCATCACACCCGAGAAACTGCAACGTTTGAAGGAGACTTTGAAGAAGTCTTCGGAAAAAAGGAGCGGATTCAAAAGACCTAGTTCTTTTAGATCTTGCATACAAAAGAATTTTCGAAACCACCAACTTTACTTTGACCAACGGCCTTCGACGTCTACTGCATCTTCGCCATCGCTATCGCCTCGCCCTTCATCGCTTCGACCTTCATCGCCACCACCAACTGTTGAGGAGATAATGAAGAGGACGGCTACGGTGAAACTTACCGAGTTGGTAACGCCGCTGGAGTCTGTCACCTTGAAGTTTGCGCAGTTGAAATTAAACGTGGAGTATCTATTTGTGGGGAAGATCAGCGATGATGAGTACCTACTCCAACACCTCTTTGACGGCCGTTACGTCAAGGTCCACCTTCCAAGGTCCACTCTGCCACCTCCTGAGACCAAGTGCGACTTGTTTTTAGTACGGCAGAAGGGACAAGTAAAGTGGGTTACGAAGAAAAAATAAACACTGTCCACCGCTCACCGCTCCTTATCCACCATCTCCTTCAAACACAAACGGTCCTTTTCAGGACCACCCTAAGCATTTCAAGTTAGGGACTTGGCCTGTACATAGGCAGGAGACTGTTAGTCTCATGTTTGTGTGCAGCCCACTTTGTGAAATTTTCTAAGTCCCAAGGTCCTTGACCTTGACTTGACCTTGAACATGACCCATTTTGGGGGGGGGGTACAAAGTTTGTGCAAAGTATGTCATGTGGGTACTCAAATTACGCGGATTGATCAGACGAACAAGTTGGTGCAAACAGAATTCAAATCCGACCAAGGGTATAGCAGTAATAGCTAAAAACAACTATTTTGGAGGTTAAACCTAAATAACTTCTTAATTTACGGATTAAAGTATATCAAGTGGGTACTCAAATTACGCGAATTGATCAGACGAACAAGTTGGTGCAAACAGAATTCAGATCCGACCAAGGGTATAGCAGTAATAGCTAAAGACAACTGTTTTGGAGGTCAAACCTAAATAACTTCTTTATTTCCAGATTAAAATATATCAAGTGGGTATTAAAATTACGCGGATTGATCAGACAAACAAGGTGGTGCAAACAGAATTCAGATCCGACCAAGGGTATAGCAGTAATAGCTAGAAAACAGCTATTTTAGAGGTCAAACCTACATAACTTCTTTATTTACGGTTTAAAATATATCACGTGGGTACTCAAACTACGCGGATTGATCAGACGAACAAGTTAGTGCAAACAGACTTCAGATCCGACCAAGGGTATAGCAACTGTAGTGAAAAACAACTGTTTGAAGGACAAGGGAACGTTGTGGTGGGGATAGGTGTCTATCCTACAAGCTAGCGCTACATCATTATACTTCCAGCTGTTGTCGGATGAACATCTACCTATATAGTTTGTGTTAACGTTTGAACATGTCACAGTTTTACAGGAATATGAGTAAGGTGTCCTTCAGTAGCCCGCTTGCCACCACCTTCTACTTCTCCGACGATGAAGATAGAATGTCTACGCTTTTAGCGGACAATGAGCGGTTCCATCGTAGAATAGCCAAGGTTGAAACACTCTTAGCCAGTTGTCTGCTGCACAAGAAGCAACACATGGAAACATGCACTAGTTTAGATCATAGTGACTGTAATATTTATACACATATAGTGTTGAGACAAATTAATTGAAGTTTTCAGTTAAGGAGCTACGGTCTTGACAGTGTAAGAGTCAGACCCTAACTAATGCGTGTACGCTAGTTAGTGCGCGATGTACAAACTTGGTGGGGGGAAGTGGTGTGGTGGGGGGGAGTGATGTGGTGGGGGAAGAGACGAGTACCTAACCTACACTCAAACGCTGCATTACTATACAATCATTGGAACAGACAACACCATGAGCAGCGTCAACGACAATATTTGGGGAGATGCGGTTTGTGAGGAGGAGTTGATAGCAACTCTTGACGCTACCGAGGTTGAGCAAACTACATCTCAGCAGCCAACAAGCAACATCATAAGCCGTGGCAATGACATTATTTGGGGAGGTGTGATTAGTGAGAAGGAGTTGGTGGCAACTCTTGAGACTACCGAGGTTAATCAAGGAGCGGCGATGCAAACTATATCTCAGCAGCCTAGGACATATGAACAAGTCCTGGAGGAATATAAGAACGCGTATGATTATGCTTGCAAGAGGTGGTGTGCGCAGCCGCAATGTCCAGAGCAGGAGGATGAAATGGAAGCGGATTTTCGGCTGGTTACTAAACTAGAGGAGGAACTTCAACGAGCAGACCAACTTTTGCGTGGTGCACATGGAACCACAAATATTTTGATGGGTAACTAATGGATATTTTGTTCAAAGTCTTCCTCCCCACGTCAGCTGCCATCTGCCGCGCACTTGTCACCTGCCACCTGCCGCCTGCCATCTGCCGCCTACCATCTGCCGTCCGCCATCTGCTCCGCCCCACCACACTTTTACCCCCACCATTTGGTACGATTGCAATTCTAGCTTGTGAATAGTCAGTACACCTCCAGCTCCCGACTGGTGAACATCATCCTCTCTCCGCGCTCTTCACAAAATAACATTGTCATGTCACTCAAGATTCGATGTATTTATTATGACTCTATTTATCTATCAACTTCTACGGACCTGGAGGTTTTTAAAGAGGAGTTACGACTTCTCCTAGCGAATGGCTACAGTTTATCTTTAGAACTGATCGCAACAAACAACATAGACTCTGCGCAGGGGTCAAAGTATCTACCGCCTTTCATCAGAAAACGAAGTGATGGCCGCGACTCCGGATCATCAACATCGATGACGACAAACAACGGGGAACTATTGTAAACATAACTTATTGTAAATAAAAATAAATGTAAATAATAAAGTAATACATGAAATAGTACTACCTCGCACTCGTATCATTCGATTGCTTCATTCGATTTTTTCATTCGATATTTTTATCGAATGAAAACTATCGAATCACAATCGGATTTTACGCGTGCGAGGTAGTACTTTTTTAAAATAACCTCCCCGTGACCTTGAACTTTAACCTTTCCCTCATTACGTCACAAAACCGCCTACGTCACTGGCTCAGCCTCAGATGACGTGTTTAATGACTCAGCGCTTCCGGTCACGTGACCGGAAGCCATAAATCAAGTGAGCCAGCAGCCCCCTTTCGCCACTACTACCCCCCCTCAAAAAAAATACCCCTTTGAATCGAGCGATCTGGCTGGTTTTCGAACTTAAAGTCATAAATGCTGCTTTACATGTTTGTACAAAATTTCATCAAAATCGGACCATTTTTACGAGAGTTATCGCACCCACGGATACATATATATTATTAGTATAATAACATGAAAATAACCATGAGAACCCTGTTAAAATCAGCTTTGAATTATATTCGCACTCATGTTTCGACTTAAGTCATGATCACAGTGCTATAATGTGATATCAGTTGTACATAAAATGTATTAGCCCATGCTTTCAAAATGTTCCAATAGCACTGTGATCATGACTTAAGTCGAAACATGTTAGTGCGAATATAATTAAAAAATGTTTTTAACAGGGTACTCATGATTAGTTTGATGTTATTATACTTATATTATAGAAGCCCTTTACTGTGAATTTGATTTATATATATATATATATATACAGTTTTAACGAATGGTGGTTTTTAGCATCTGGGGACCTCAAAACGAAAAGTTATCGTGGTCCCGGGCCTAGGACTTACCATGCCGACTACGGTAATAGCTTCTTCCCTTTAGGGGAAATTCGCTAAAATAGTCTAATAAATATGACAGTAGAAAATCCATTGTCTTAATGTCTTAATGTCACTGTCTTAATCCATACTGTCTTAAAAATATGACGCCGTGTTATTGTAGCCTATTATGGTGTAGACCTACTCACCGTCAATCACAGCAATCCAGTCCAGATTTATTTATCTGTACGCGTATCACACCACAATAGGCTGCATTAAATTTTCAAATTATATATATACTATCGTTACGTATATCTATGAATTTAGGAAGTAATGCAAATGGAACACCAGGAACAGCATGTTCAAAATTTCTACTTTTGAAAGATTTATAGGGTATGATAAGGTACAAAGCATATTGTACCTTACATTTACTTGCATAAGGTTAGCGGTTTTCAAGTACATATCTTCGTTTATTTTGTAAAGTAAACAATTCCTCCGTAAATAACAAATAAAATTCAGCTGGCTCATTCTTTTTTCTACGAGTTTTTGCCTATAAGTGTTTAGTCCGACAAGCCTTTAGAAATCAAATTAATTGTAAACAACTTAAACAAATTTCAATAGGTATTTTATTTGTAAAGTTTGTTTTAATACGATTTTTGTTATCTACTTTTGGGTCTTTAGTTGCCATAACCACGAATCTTTTTCTTCCGCTGGGGTAAATACATTTTCTCTTTACTTGCATTCAACAAAATTGCCTTGGTTTTCTTATTACAAGCTTCATTCTACTTGGTATTCTTAACTTTACACACAAGATTTTTTACAATTTTTCTTTAAAGTTGCTTGATTTTAGACTTTGAATTTAACAACCCACATTGTGAATTTGAAAACTACAACTGTACTAAATTATTGGACGTTCAACCAAATTTGTTCCGTTATCGTTGCCACTAGCTGCAATCTGTTCATTTAAGATTATGTTTTTCTTTTGCAATTGTTCGCATAAAAGTCATTTTTGTTATCGTCATAATCTAGCACATCCGTAGTTATTGACCTCCATAGATTGTTCTTTGATCAAACAGTAACATTGTCTAGTGGCATTATAACTACATTCGCATTGCTATATGTTATATAATGAAAATAAAACAAACATATCTTTGATTCAATGTGCAGTGTCATGGAGCCATTCCATAGGATAAGTTAAAACTGTTATTATTTTGTCAAAAATATTGATTAGGCATTCAAAGATATTCTCTATTTTTTTAATCCGAAGGGGGGTTTTGTATCCCTAAAATGGTTTTTTTTTGGGTTCGCACATATAGTTTTTATTTTAATCAATTGTTAATGTTTCCCATTGAATTCAGCTTAAACAAAAAAAATTGGTATTTTGATCATTGCTCTACTTCAATTGGTTACTGAGATATTGAAAGTACTACTTTTAATGCATATACTAGTACAAATTATATATTTTAAATGTATTTAAATCCTCCAATGACTGACAATTTTTATTATTTGTTTTGCAATAAATTTCTAATTATATTAAAATGTAAATTTTGATGTGGTGTTTATGACAGAATTTAAGATTAATTTTTAATTTATCAATACAAATTTAACTTTTTTATGTTTATTAACTATCACTGTAATAAAAATACAAACTGTCTTTAAAATAGGACAGTGGTAAAACTTCGGATAATCTCTCTAAAATGAACGTGCAATATTCATTCGTTTTCAATTAGCCATTCCGCGTAGCAAATGCAAATTATTAAATCAATCCCAAAATGGCCACTGTTATGTTCGATATGCGCAGCCCAAAATAATTGTTGTATTATATCTTCTTTTAAGATCAAATTATTTTTCTATAAAACACCTACTTTACTGTACATTTTCTAATACAATAAACATGAGCGAATAAAGTGCAGGAGACGACTGCGTGAGCCAGCGACTGGCTTATGCTTCCTGGGGGAAATTACCCAACCTGGCCACAGGCATCACTCCTCGCCCTTCAACCACGTGATATTCCGCCCTGGTCCTTTCCGTAGACACTATTTTACACGCCATACTTAGGGCCCAATCAGATTTTTAAGCATTTGCATTACTTCATAAAATTTAAATTTAAAAAGTAATGGCAATTACTCTGCATTCGTTTATTTAAATCTTACATTTAAAATAACAAGTTTTATTGGATAATAATATTCAAAGGTTAAGATAAGCGGATGGATCGTTTCCCACAGGCAACAAACAAATTGTATGCCTCAAACGAACAACTTGACTGCAGTTAAATGAAAACTAGTATGAAAACGAAATATGCCAATACTAAAATTATAAGAGAAAGAAGGAATATTGTAAAAACGACTGCTCAGCAAACAAGATAAAGGAAATTTAATTCTGTTGATGAAATAAAAGTCAATCTAAAAAAACATATGGCAGTAGCCCAAATATCCCGATTATGTTGTACACGTTTTAAATCCAATATTTCACACGTGTTTATAACCAAAAAGAAATGATCGCAATTCAACAAAACTTGTTTGTTAATGGAGTTTTGCAATGACCTAAGAGCTAATTTATTTTATAATATGCAACATACAAACTAGCTCATTTGTTGGGGGAGCGAGTTAGTCTTGGTGTTACAACAGTCTACCCGACACCCCTCTATGCCACCCGGCCATCACTCTATGCCATCCGGCCTTCACTCTGTGCCACCCGGCCTTCACTCTGTGCCATCCGGCCTTCACTCTGCGCCACCCGGCCTTCACTCTGTGCCACCCGGCCTTCACTCTGTGCCACCCGGCCTTCACTCTGTGCCACCCGGCCTTCACTCTGTGCCACCCGGCCTTCACTCTGTGCCACACGGCCTTCACTCTGTGCCTCCCGGCCTTCACTCTGTGCCACCCGGCCTTCACTCTGTGCCATCCGGCCTCCACTCTGTGCCACCCGGCCTTCACTTTGTGCCACCCGGCCTTCACTCTGTGCCACCCGGCCTCCACTCTGTGCCACCCGGCCTTCACTCTGTGCCACCCGGCCTTCACTCTGTGCCACCCGGCCTTCACTCTGTGCCATTGTTTCTACAGTTTTCGTATTCAAACTTTACGCTTTCAACTCTTACAAGTATTACTTTTATTAAATATACAAATCTTTTCTATTGTATTGGAGGCTTTAAGTTAAAAAGGGAGTATTTTAAGTGTCATAATAGTTTGAATTTTAAACTTGAACACGATTTACTAATATAAAGGTTACATTTCTTTATATTACATTTGTTTTTGGAATTTATAATATTTAATAATGTATACAATTATTATATGATTATATAATATTATATAATTATTTATATATTAATTTAAACAGTTTTGCGTAAAATTAATTACGTATATGTATTAATTGAAATACTCGACAGTTTTCATTCATTTCGATTATTTTCTATAAAACATTTACTACAGAACAGCTGTTTTTACAGTTATAGGTTAAAGAAATATTCAAAATATGATCTAGGCTTAGCTAAGAGTGTATGAGAAGGGTACAGAGGATAGAATCAGCCTTATATAGGAACATTCAAGAGAGCAGTTGCCATCCGTGTGTTTTACCAACTGACAAATTATTGTAGTTGCAGATTTTATTTTTAAATAAAAGGGTAAATAGTTCTGTGTTCCATTTGTATTATTCTTTTCTTTCGAAAGTAATATTTTAAAGCTGAGCGGTACGTTTACGTGGTAACTATTTATGTGGTACAATTAAGCAAATCACACTTCAATACTATCCAAACTCAATGTTGGACACACAACGACATTGAACAATATATTTATTTGGTAATTTCAATTGTATTGAACACTATAGAAACGTAAAAACTATGTAAAGTAAGTTTAATCTTTCCTAACAAAATTTGTCCAACCAAATGACAAAGGTTCTACGAATTTATCGCGACGTGACGGCTGAGGATGTTTGAATCTATCAATGTTTTAATAGTATAGATATTATTTAATAAGACTCTCTGATTCCACATTGTATACGGGTGAGCGATTTTTTTCACACATTCATTGCCCTTGGTACAATATTCCTTAGACGATTATAATTTAGTGGGAGTTAGAAGTAGTTACAAGTTTAAATATTTTGTTAAGTATTATTTATGTTGAGCCTTACATCGCAAAAGCGGTGCAAGTGTGAAAGTGTATTAATAAGATAAAACACTTTGAACAATATATTACATACAAAATAACTTTTCAATAGTTATAAATTAGAGATCTCTAAACTCCGAAGTATTATGGTCAGACGAGAGTTGTTTTTTGTTTAGTCTAATGAAGACCTAAATTATAGAGACAAACGTTTGTCTTTGGATAACACTACAAGGAAGTGGCGAGGGGCTTACAGCTTCACCAAGCGTTATGTCTAACACCAAGCTCGGTGATATTCCTCGGCCCTCTGACGATTCAGATTTGTCCATACAAGAAACTACAAGGTAAGGTTGATTAATTTTTAAAATTTACATTGTTTAAACTTGAACATAGGAAGTGACATTTTATTCGTTTTCTGAAGAAACTGCTCATATTCCAGCATAAGCTTCGATTATAATTAGCAGAGAACTTGGAAGAAAACATGAACGTGAATCAATGAACGGATGAATAATTTGTCTGTTTTAACTTCCCAATAAAAAAGTGTAAATCATTACTTTTAAAATATAATGTCTTTAAAATTGTGTTGGTTGAGTAACTTATCGTTACATAGTAAATTTATTTACTATGATGTTTACTGTTTGAATCTTATTTAATATGAAGATCCTAGTGCCTTAAGATTGTGTTCTTTATTGTTAAGTTTAATTTCAGTCAGATTTCCCAGAAATTGTAACTGAAATATAAAGTATTTTTAAGCAACGGGCCAGCGTATGGCACAGTCACTCCCATCGGACTCAACTTCGTATTTCAACAAGCTCGCATGTTATTGTCCATCAGGGACGTCATACGGTTTTTTATTTTCGCATGTTTCCCCTCAAATTAAAATTTGATTTTGGTACGGATTTAAAAATTACTATTTTATAACTTTAATCTCTTCCTATAATAAATGAATTAACGTATTTATTTTAAATTTCAGACGTGTTGTACAAAGTGAGTCTTTCAGAGCATAAAGTGTGGGTAAAACAGTTTATTCAAACTTGTTTTCATTACTGTTGTAACAGATTTCTTTTGCCAGTGATTGGAAAACTGTTAATCTGAATATAACTCTGAAAAACGTTTCTGACTTTAAAAAACTAACTTCGGAGAATTTTACCCTAGATATGAACATGATTTGTTCATATTATATCCAGGCGAGGTGAGCAGAGGTAACATATTATTTTTTGTACAATTTTCCATTCCATCAAATTACTTTTTTAACCTTACATCTTTTATATCTGATTCACATACAACCGATAATTTTTGCATTACTTATGTTTGTAAATCAATGCATCATTTTAAGTCCATTAAAGGTGTTGGTGTAACCAAGTAATTTACTTTAAAGACACTGTAAACAGTAACTGTTAATAATGCAGTTTTGACTGTACGGGATTTTAACAGTTATATATTTATAATATAAGTTCATTTAATACCACTTATTCTATTAAATACAGAAGTTGATAAATATGTTTATTATAATTTGAAAAGTCGAAACTTTAAACAAATAATTTGTAATTGAACAAATTTTATGAGTGTTAAAATACTAATATTAGAATTAATATGTATTAAACAAGATATATGTAAAATACACGTCATAATTTAGTCATGTAGGGATTTTCTTCCAAAATTTCCCTTCACCAAATCATTAAGATAAACGAATGATACTGTTGAATGTTTCAATTTAACTTATTTTTTTGTGATTAATGATTTTAATCTTATTTGAAGTATTGACCCTTGATATTTTCGTCAATATTTTTGTATGCATACTTCTCCGATTCTCTAATGTATAACTTGATACACAACCAACGAAATAAATATTGCATTTAATAAATATATTTTACCCAATAATTTAAGCAATTTAGATGGCTAACATAGGAATCATTCCGCATAAAGTTTGGTTTGTAGAATATTTTCCAGGTTTAAATCCCCGCCGCATTGCAGGAAGGCGACTTTTCACGTGGCAGGAACGCATGCTCAGCAGAGCGTCAGCGTTATTACAAGTAAGATGATGACAGACTCTTTCCCACTGAGGTACCTTTCATTCCTTTTGTCCCAAATTATATTTTAGCTCCTTTTTATTATTTTATCTTTGTGTTCTTTTTAATTCTGTAAAATTACATTGATGAAAAAAGATAAATAAATGGTTCTCAAATCTAACTGACAGATCGCAGCATGATGCGTTTCAGTTGCGCGAGTACCAATGCACCAAGGAAGTAGAGCGTGATTGGTAACATCCTGACAATTTTCAGTTCTTATAGACTTCTAGATTCATGAAAGCTAGTTTGTATGGACGCATAGATTACTGCATGGGATACATCAATCAATGAACTTACGATGCGGAAAAATACAGGGATACCTACTTAAATCGGCTGTGCTGTTCCAGTAGTACTACACTTTTGCTTAGGTTTTGTGGTAGAAAGAATTTGTGTTCACAACTTCTTTCAAGTACATAATCATATATTCTCTAAGTTTACAATTTTCAGTTCATAAAACGAGTTGAATTAATAATAATTAGTTATTAGGTGATGTCCCGATCTACGCTCGTAATCTAGCAGACGTAGCACGCGTATATATTTTGAAAAGTTTGCATAAATCAGCTGACTACATAAATAAAATATAACTCCATAAGATTAACATTGGAACTTTGTTAGTCTGTGGGGTGAAGCCCTTAAAGTGGATGTTTTTCAAACTCCTAAAAGGCACATCTAGATTATAAGAGCTTTCGACTGATCCTAAACATGTATTTAAAACAATAGTTTTATGGGTCGAAAATCGCCAAACAAAAATCAAGAAATAAATAATATAGATTGCTCATGTATTTTGCATTCAAGTAAAGTTTATTTGTTTAAAGTTGGAAAATGCAAGATCTCTCAACATAATTAAATTGGTTATCGCATTTAGTGCAATGGATTTAAAGTTACTGTTTTCCTTTTTTAAGGTACAGTTTAAAATTTTAATAGGCCCTGTCATATTGCCTATAGTAATCATATTATAGGTCTGTATCGTATTGCATGTAATAATGATATCATAGGCCTGTATCATATTGCCTGTTTGAATTCGATGCCTGAGATTTAAAATGAATTAATATTGAGAAACGTTTTACATTCTCAGGATGCAAAAGATGATTTTTCTGTCCATTCTAAGTTTTAAAATGTGTAGTTCACTAGTTCACACCATAACCCAGAAAAGCATGGAAAACATGAAATGTATGCGTGTTTAAAATAATTATTTAATATTCCATCAACCTAACCACTCACTTGACATCCACCCACCATGTACTATTTAAATCGGTTTATTGTCACTTTTACTTTACCAAGGAGACCCTGTAAAAATCAGGTTTTACGTAAGATACAAATATAGAAAAGATTTGGATTCACGAGTTGAAATGCTAAAACGACTTGTTGTTAGTCTCCCTTCGTTGTCACAACCTTGTAATCTGCTACATCCGGAGGAAGCCTACACAGATTGACTTCCCTGATCGGGTTTAGCGATATTGACTTTCTCGAATAAGCTTTTGTATTACGTCCAACTGAGGCAGAGGTGCCGTAATGTCTTCTCTCTAAACATTTTAACAACATAATGCGAAAACATACCACAATTTTTACTTATATTTTTACTATTAATGACTACTACCGGTATAATCTTAAGTTTACGAAAAATGTTCGCATATGTGACGCTTGTAGATTTTTGTCCTTTTAAATTTTCGACATATAACACAAGCTCTCAAAAATTATATTTTCTTTAATCGTACTCAACTTTAATGATTCATTCGCTTAATGGGCTTAGCAATAGTTACAAAAATAATATACTAGTTAATTATTTGCTTTTTTCACTGATATTTCCTGATATTAATTTATACTCATATCTATTGAACGTACTCGATAGTTTTGTAATATAAAGGATGATTAACTAACCAAGGTTATGTAAAATCATAAATTTAACTTTTCGTGAGGGTTTCAATCGTAATCGTGACACGCTTGGCTTTACTAAATATTCCGTGAGGTATTCAAGTAAATGCCCAATGTTTTACACAAATCGACATGGGTCGTTTGAATATATTCAAATATCAAAAGCGATTTTTAAATGTATTGAAACTTTGTTCTCTTTTTTGAATATTTGAAGAATTTAATTTAATTTTAGAATCTTGAAGCACTGCAAAGTTTGTTTACCAAGAAGTTTGCTTTCAGCCCTACTAATTTTTATCGAGAAACTCTGAATAGCAAAGTTGTAAAAGTATTTCTCAGAGCTCTTTTGAGTTTTTATCAACACAACAAACCGTAAAGATAAGCTGTTTTAAAGATTTGAGTTTAAAAATTGAGTTCTATTTTATTTGCTTACATTTGTTTTTACTTTATTTTATCTCCATAAAATTTAAGCGCCATATCTTTCAGCTTGATATAACGAACTGACGTTATTCCTAACAACAAATAATGTTATTACAAACAAATATACAAATAAAGCGTAGCGAAAAACGTAAACTATTCCTAATTTATATTGACAGTTAATCCCTGTATTGTTTCACGTGTAATGACATGAAATATATTGACTTGTATCACGTACACTAAATAAAAGGTAAATTATGGTAAAGCTACTTTACATAAACTGATCACTTGGCCTTGCAAGGCCCAACTTGGCAACGCATGGACATGAATTGATTTTACTCTCCCAAGATTAATTAATTTATAACGATAATAGGTTTTAATGTTTTTACAATAAATTAAAAATTATAATTTATACTAATAAATATACCATACAACTTTTTACCCAAAATTTTCATTTCATAAAAATAATAATAAACCGCAATGTGCATCAATAACATTATTCAGCTGGATTTTCGACTAAACATGGTCTTCAGATAAAACTGTATTAAACCTATAGTTTCATATCTCATACATCATAATATAAATTAACCGCTCTCAAAGGACAATTCCCGGTCAAGTGAAAGACAATACTTTTACGACCGTAAGTCTATAAAAAAATATTCGACTTTACAAAATTAACTTCCATTTGTTTACAACGAAAATCGGTAACTATTTAGGATATGCTTAAACAAAGTGTATGGATTTCGAATAAAATGCCAGGAGTATTTAATTTTACATTGAAAAGACGATACAAAAACAAGACATACCCGCGGCCCGAGGGCGTTCCCCCCTCGTAATCCCTCTATATCCGACAGGAAGCCGACATAGATTGACTTCTTCCACTTTGGAGTTATTGGTTTCTGAGAAATAGTTCGGAGTCTTACATGCCGCACTGTCAACGCCAGCAAGGCAAAACGCTCGTTAAAACATAAATAAAAAATCAGTACGTAACTTCTACTGCGCTAAACGTTTAATCGGTCTCAAAATTATAGTATTGTTTTTTTAGTTTTGAATATGTAAAATAGTTTAAGTACTACCTGCAACTAAATCATTATTATATCCGTACGCTGTGAAGTATGCGGTATATTTTTATTATGATTCTTAGTATAACAAATTGTAACATTAAAGTATGTGACAGTTATTCATTTCATTAGTTATATGAATGTAAAAATGAAATATAGCTGTAACTTTGGCCTAATTATTGCTTAAGACATTATTTGTAGATCATTATTGTGTTATAAACACTCCCACTTTTTAATGGTCCCGCTTCTTGTAGAATAAATCTCGTTGATCCCATGTTTGACGGACACATTTCTTAACGTCGTGTAAAAGGGCTTTAATAGCATTTAACTATGTTTCCAAATTTCACTGGCAATTACCATTAATAACAATATGCAAACGTTTTTCAGTAATACTTTAAGACTTATTAATGACAGTTTGCTTGCTTTTAATTTATATATCTTTTAACTGTATGAAATAACTATATTAAATGCAATGTGGGATTTTTTAAACGGTGTGTGATTTTTAGATAACTTATCTATTGAATGTATATTTAAGGTTCACAACGATTTGTACAGAATTAAAAATTATTTTCATCCCTAATCATGTTTTAACTAATTGTTATCTGTTCACAGTGCAAGGTTAATTTTTTCAATTTGATAAAATAAATTTTAATTTTAAATAGTTGTTATTCAATAATAGAAATAATTGTAAACTGGCGAGAATAGCAATAACAATTAATATAATAATTTATATTATTTCTCATTTCACCTGAACATAGAATGTGAAAAATATGTGTAATGGTTTAATTGAAAATAATAATTTAAAATAAACAATAATAATAATAATTATAATAATATAAAATATGCAACCGACTTGTTTTGTGATACGTGTAGGATATACAGGGTGTCAAAAAAAAGATTCAGGACATTGGGACGTGATTATTTACATAAAAAGGCAGAAAAAAGTCCATATGACGGTATGTCTTAAAACGATTAATTTTCTGTTTATCTGCCTGTATGTGTTTTTTACTTAATACGTTATATCTTATGAACATCTGCAGATATCAACTTCAAACTTAGTACATGTATTACCACTAGTAAGACTCATGTTGGTATGAAATATCAAGTTCCTACTTTGTACAAAATTTCAATATGTCGGTCTTTGCTTGTTTTCATAACTAAATACCCTGAAAACCGTAATATTTAGGGAAGAACTGTAAAAATAAAAAAGCTGTGTCATTGAGTCCTAAAAATAATAATATGAAGATTTTAACAATATTATTGAAATCGGTATTTTCATTAGTTAAAACATGATGTTACAATCATATTAAAATCCTATTGTTACAATCTTCTTATAATTACTTTTACGACAACATTACACAAGTTTTTGACTTTTACAGTTTTTCCCTAAATATTAAAGTTTTTAAGGTATTTAGCTTTGAAAAACAAAAAAAAGACCGCCATTTTGAAATTGTCCAAAGTAGGAACTTCATATTTCATACAAAAATGAGTGTTATTAGATGTAATACATGTATCTAGTTTAAAGTTGATATCTTCAGATCTTCCTATGATATAACGTGTTAAGTAAAAAACACATACAGACGGATGGACGGAAAACTAAGCGTTTTAGGACATACCTTCATATGAACCTTTTTCTTCCTTTGTATCTAAATATATCTAAATAATTACGTCCCAAAGTCCTGAAACTTTTATGTTGGACACCCTTTATAGATTCGTTTCAAGTAAATACGTTCTATAGTCAAACTATGTACTATATCTAGTTGCTAAGAACAAATATGTTGGTCCACAAAAATCTATACAAATAATTTTTTAATAACTATTGATATTTTGGGATATAGATACTGCAGTCAATTTATGAACTAAAAACCATTTATATACATATATAATTTTAATGTATTACCTAAACACTTCTATACTTATACAAAAAAAGTAAATTTGGAAATAAATGCGTGGTATTATTTAGTAACATACAAGATGTAAAGATAATAAATGTGTATTCAAAAAACGCATCGTTTTTAATTTTAACTTGTGTGATTGACCTATTTTATAATAACTGTGGTATATATAGAGTAACCATTTCTTTGTTCCTTGAAGGTGGTGATTTTATATCTTCAAAAAGAGACTATCTAAGGGAGAATGTAAACATCGATAGCGGAAGCCGAGATTGATTGAGTCACTGTCGATAAAGTGATACCAAGACTATCTGCGAACAAGCTTTCACGATCCTAAAATAATAATCTCACAGTATATTCCAGAGAAATATAAATCAATACATTTCCATATCAACTACTTTCCTCATACACTATTAATCAACTTAAGGTTGCATAGTTTCACGTTATCATTAATGATCTAGATAATTAGACAATTTTTGCTAAAAATGACGCCTAATTGTAAAAAAATATTTTTTGTTATAACTAATAACAAAAAAGGTTAGCAAATACTGGCTGTTACAAAACATAATTAATTATATTACAGTTCGGTAGGATTATTCTAAATTATATTACTTACTCCGGGAAACGGCTAGGTAATATAATAATTACAAACTCTTCAAATATATCTTAGACTGACAATATGTGTTAATTTATGCCCTGATTGGAAATAGTTTACAATGAAATTATTATTGGGATACCAAGTCGACTTGTAGGTATAAAAAAGTAAAAAGATTATGTAAAAATATTACGTAGGAGTTTTCATTTATTGAGACTAAAATAAAATTGTTTCAACAAGTTTATTTGGTAATAACACACCATGTCACTTGTATTACCTTGTGTCATAGTTTGTTGTCCTATATCACATCAAGGAGCGCTTTTAAATACACTTGCTTATTTTAAACTTATGTACTCTTCCTTCTAAACCTTATATTCCACGAATAAATGTTCTATTCAAACACTTTAATTTCAGTACGTAGTTTTATCATATGCTAGCTGTTCCCGTAGGCTTCGCCCCGCAAATAATTTATAAAAACTATGACAGTTGTGAGTGCTGCATTTTGTGGTTAGCCCATGGAACTACTACGAATCAAGATCAGCTAATTTTATTTCCATTAGCTAAAAAAATGAATGTCCATAAGAAATACATGGGAACTTTGTCGGGATCTCTGGCGGAGCCCTAAGGTTACATCAGGATGAAAACCATTTAGTTTTCCTATTTTATGCCTAAAGAATCAGTGTACAAGATTTCAGCTCTCTACCTACATGGGAAGGTGGAGAATTAGCGATGAGTGAGTGAGTCAGTCAGCCAGCCAAGGCTTTGCCTTTTATAGAATATAGATATACGCAATTAATTAAGCTTACAATTAAATAACGAGGGCGCAATTATTTGAAAAACAAATTGTAATAATTATTTCATAATTACGATATACAAGGTTAGACGAAATTTTAATTTCCCATTACAACTTTTAATTTTAAAGAAATTATAATTATACTTTTTATGGACTAAAGAAAGTAAATTATCTAATTATTTATATAACGGGATAAATATAATTGAAAAAAATACACCTCATTCCGATAAAAATTAGCAAGAGCTAATGATTAGCTATATTTACAAATGATATACTATAGCAACAAGATTATATACATAAGTAAATTCAGGAAGCGTAGATTCAATGATAAAGAGGCTGTCTGTCGCGCCGTGGCAACAAGTGTTCACTTGCTGGATAATATCGAAGCGGCTTTCCAGTATGGGAATAGAAACATACACAATTGGTACTCTTCTTTTCGTGCTTAACTGTATAATCTTTACTATATCTTATTTTTCAAAAGATTAATTTCTAGAATTTAGAAACATTTAGAATACTTCTAACTACAGTTCTTGTTGAACTTTCTTCATTCTTATTAAAGAGTGGGAACTGACACTTTAAGGAGATTTATGATTATTTTATGGTACTCTAATAGCATTGACTATTAATACTGAAGTAGACTTCTCATTACCATTTAAAGTCTGTCCCAATTTTTGTGTGCCAAGATTCAAAGAGGACGTAGTTCTCACTAATCACCAACAGAGTATGCCGCTGCCAACTATTACTTATCCTCTCAAGGAGGGGATAATACAACGTTATTGTGTCAGGAAGCAAACATAAGTTGATTATCTAATTAACTCATGAATCTAGCTATTATATAACATATTTGTATCGCATTTATATTGTTTTGCATGTAATACTTTTTTGACATAAGACTATTGCATTGTGATACTATTTTTAACACAGACTATTTTTAAAATCTGTTTATAAGTATTTTAGACCATATTTATATTTAGTATACAAATCTTGAGGCTTGTCCATGCACTGTTTTTTTGTTTTATGACAATTAAGAATCTTGAATCTTGAATCACTTGCTTTCTGGGGTGGAGATATTTTACAAGTTAACGTAAATAACTAAAATAAATCGTTTACAGCAGCACAATGTAAGTGACCTAATCAAACTTCGTCCCTTACAAATTCTGGCAAACACTAAAAACTAAGACAGCTGGGCTATAAAGATGGGATGTCTCCTTCAGTATAGATATTCAATGATAATAGTATATATAATAATTCTGGGATTACTGAAATATTAATTTTAAGTTGGGGTTGGTATCATCTGTTAATAATAACTTCAAGTGAGTTTTGTTAAGATATCCTCCGTTACTTCTTAACAGATTTTAACGATTTAGGTTTCAACACGTTTTTTTCTGATTCATAGTTGCATCAAATTGTTTTCAATTTTTTAATTATTACTTCAAAGGGCGCAGACTGCCAGTTTATTCTAGAATTGTTATACGGTAAGGGCAGGTTATTAAACAAAAAACAGAAGTTACTCGTAGACTATAAGGTAGGGTTTTGCCTGTATATCGCGTATACTCTCGATATGTAGATTTTTTATTTTATGCTTTGAACAAACTAAAGTTGGTGTTTAAATGAGATTTTAGTTAACTGATTTGCTTTCACTGCATAATGACGGACAAATATTTGTTTCCCTAATCTACAACGAATTTTTAAACATGAATAAATAGTATGAAAAAATGGGCACTTAACACATGCGCTCCTGGAATAGTATTTGAAGCTCAATGTGTTTAACTATTGTCATATCATTAAAAACAAATTTGATAGGAAGATACGCAATGCACCAATCAAACATAAGTCTACTCTTGAATGGAAAGTCCTTTTTGGTCCTGTTCCATTGGCCTTCAAAATTCTCATGTTAACCACTACGAACAATTTACTGGACCATTTAAGCATATATTTGTCTTAAGATTACGACAGATAATAAGTCAAAATCAAACATGTGCCGAATCCTGATTAAAAAATATATTGGCCTAAAAAATCTTTTTCTATACTATCACGTAACGACTAATGGATCAAAATAGACAAGACAATATGGTATGGTATGGTATGTTATTATGGCCATTTGTTGACAAGACAGAACACTATAATCATACGTAGGCAAAAAATACATTGCAAAAATAATTTGATGATCTAATATTTTGATAATTAGTCACAACAATTAAAATACAAATATTATTAACAGTAAGACTTTACTGTAACGATTTAGCTGACATTTGGCATGGAATAGGTTATAAAACATGATAACACATTTAAATCAATCAGTCCAGTAGATAGAACTTACTAATTTTCTCTGACGCTTTTTATAACATACAATTTTAAAATGTCCTGTACTATCCTATATATTAAACAACTTTTGTCAAAACTAAAGACAGCGACCCTGACCGTTCTACTGGGTCGATTTGTATGATTCTTTTTTAAATGAGAGGTAAATATGCCTAGATATGTCATCACCCATCCAAACTAACATATCGTCAATGGGATTTGCCCCAGTGGCTCTTAAAGTTCCCATCCCATGTTAATCTTTTGGAGATTATATATTAAAAACTAAAGACAGCGACCCTGACCGTTCTACTGGATCGAAAAAAAATTCAACGTAACATAATAAAAACTGGCAATCTTGTACAATAGTTATGTTACTAGTTGTTTGTGTCGTCGCGTGCTCTAATAATACAGACCGAACATAAGATATAACTTGATTTAGGGTTACATGTGGAATTTTGAAGACTTACTGCGTCGGCTCCCCATGATGATAAAAGTACGTAAAAGTATCGGTTACATTTACCTATACATGGTTGAAAAGTGTTATTATGTTTTGCTGGACTTTTTTAAACAATAAAATGTATTCCAGAGTAGTGTCTGTATATTAAAATTAGTTACCTAACAAAACAAGGTAATCTGATATTAAATGAGTTATGTTCAAATTGCTGTTACAATTTACAGAAGGCGGGAAAATTATTATCTTAATTCAAGGTTGATTTGGAATAACGGATTATAGAAGGAAAAAAGAAGGCTTCTCAATATGTTATAGTTTGGAAATATATTTGAATGTTATGTTCATTTTTATTTTGTATTCACATTATTCCTAAAGTTATTAACTCATTAAGATACCTTTGTGAACGCTTAAAAAGAGTTTAAATAGAAACATCTAAGTTATTTATAATTAAATCCCGAATTGATTTGTTTCTTTATAAAATAAAGACGCAGTAAATAGTAACGCAGTAATTGAATTAAAATAGTTATTTGGTTTTTCTTTTTCACATGACTATTTTTTTCTTATTTATGTTATGATATTCTGTGAAATCAAAATAAGCTTTCATACCTTTATTTTAGGCTAATTTGATAGAAAATAACATGTATGATTTAGTACAATATGTCTACAGTTTTCTTGCGAGTCTAAAGATTTCAAAATATAAATCGTATAAATGTACTAAATGTTTGTAAATAACCCGGCGCAGAATAAAGCAGTTTATGCGATTCCACGCCACAAAGTCGTCAGAACAGCTTTGCCCACTTACTGACTTTCAGAGTAAGTCTCAAAAAGGTTTCAGAAAGCCTGGAAAAACTTTATCAATGTAATTTATAATTGTTAATCAATTGTAACGCACAACAAACTGTTATATTTGTAGACCTCCCCAATTACAACAAACTCTTCTTGTTTTAAGCAGACGAACTTCTGTTACGTAATGTTTTAGGTTCTCAGGTTCTCCCTTGTATTCAAATACAAAAATAATTACTGTTCGTATGTACGAAGTTGTTTTAGAGAAGGACGCGGTCTGTTGAGAAAAAGTCCAAATTTTGCTGAGATGTGCGGGTCTCTGAGGACCTAACTCTGTATTTCCAACAATCCCGCCTGTTATTACTCTCAAGAGAGAGTATAGGTTTTGCTCAGAGATAAAAAGTATACTAAAAGATTGTATGCTTAAAGTAATATCTTTTTGTATTGTTTTTTCCTTTAAACGAAAGTAAAAGTGTTTTGTCTGAAACTATTATAGCAAAGCATGTATGTATTACATTGGATTTAAAAAAGAATTGTATGAGTATTTTCTCAATGTTAGGCAATATTATTAAGAAATTTATTTTTACTTAAGTTTTTATCCATGCAGTTTTGAAGTAGATATTTATATGAAATCGCATTGATATTATCTTTCTACAAGGACTAGTTGTAATTAAGACGATTACTACAATTCTATTCGGAATGAAAATTGTTTGGTGGAACTAGATCGATTCTTTGTCGATATCTAAACTGGAAAATCTACACCCAGCAACAAGTAAAGCAACTCAACACTCCATCCGTCTTCTTATAACTTTGTTGGAACATTCTCCCTTTCTATCAAAAAGGATTTTATCTGACTTTGTTATCATTTTCATTAGCTAAAATATTAGCTTTTACAAGCTAAATTAAGTATAGGGGTATTTATAAAAAAAGGAACAACTTTAAACAAAAATAACATTTGTATGTGTTTATAAAAAAAGGAACAACTTTAAACAAAAATAACATTTGTATTTGTTAATACAAATACGTAAAAATTACAACCAAATGATAGGCAAGTTTCTTGATTTTTTCTACGGTTAAGAGTTTATCTCAGCTCGATATGACTTCCGTTATTTGCACGCAAATAATCAGTCTACATTCTGAATAAGACCAAACACGACATAACAGATTACCATCAATCTCGACAAACATCATACTTCGCCTTAGTTCTTCTATGGTGTTAACTTAACATTAGAGGCACACACACAATCCTTTCTATAGGAATTCCCCCTTTTACTAAATCCTTTGCAACTTTGATGCTCTGTACGCTCTGTATATAAAAAACTCGCTTCGCTCGCTGAGGGCTTCGCCCCCAGACCCCCGCTTGAGGTCGCTTCAGGTTTTATTGGAACTCATAGTCCCTTCAAGTATATTTTATATTTCAATCTATTTTAATTAATTTATGATATACCCACTCTAGTCCTTTTTCGACCTTCCTATTACTTGTTTATACTCTACCATGTGAAAGCTATTTTGACAGTTTACTGGATATTTTATACAGGTGATTTTATACAGGTAAGCACCAGGATTGGCTACAACCCACGCCACATCCCTCCACATCTGCCCTCGGTCCAAATGTCCTTTCTTGGCCAGTTCCCTGAGTACCTTCTAACCACCAACATGTAGTCAATCGGGTTTCTGTTTTCACTAAAATGTATTTTTATTTATCAAACCACTCGGACATTCCAAAAAGCTGCAGCTTTTGGCAATTTTCTCGGGAGTTCATAGGTACAACCTACGTGCATGCCAAATCGTAAGTTCCTAGCTCGTAAAATATTTGTATGCCAGTAAAGTTTATATATGCTTTGTTACGGCATATAAAGGGTTAGTAAAATTCGTTTTCCTTATTTTTTGTCTTTTAGGAAATTATAAATCAGGCACAGTATGAATAAATCACATATACTTATAATTACAAATTCCAGGTGATGTAATCCTCCCTGGTTAAGAGGGAAGCTTAGTTCCACTACTTTTAAATACAGAATTGATACCGATTATAACCAACACCAGGCCATTAAGTATTGAGCACCGGTTTCTTTTTACACAATACAACTACCTACATTTAACGTTATCTTGATTACAATCTAATTAGTCAATTGTTAGGTTGTTCAACAGCGGGGTTACATCATGCTGACTGTATTCTTAGATATTTTGTTTTTAAAGGTCTTTTAGCTAAATACCGAGACTGGTATCAGATACTTTGGCACATTTGTAGTGTACTGAATATTATCTTAAATTGAGATTTAGTTTTATTTCTCTTGAGTTGGAGAGCCCCTTCAATGTTCTGCAATGACTAAGGATATTTCAGATTCGAGTAAAAACGTTAGAGATATGCACAGCTTCGCCAATTAATGATATTAAGAAATAATC
Source organism: Allygus modestus (assembly GCA_963675035.1). Lineage (NCBI taxonomy): Eukaryota > Metazoa > Arthropoda > Insecta > Hemiptera > Cicadellidae > Allygus > Allygus modestus. The sequence goes on along the minus strand of OY776111.1, from coordinate 99,707,859 downwards.
AAGGATCATTTCTTGGATAGGTTTCGATTTATTATCACTCCAGTTATAGTATCATCTATTGCGAAACGTAAAAGAAACCCTCTGATAAAACTCGTTCTTCTATTGTGAAATAAAAAAATAAATTAGTTACATACTTTTTCCGTTAAAACTGTTCAAATATTAGTGCATGACCATTTATATATTCAATCCAACGGTAAGCACCATTTTTAAAAAATACAAGAGAGTACATTCATTTATCAGAATGGCTTATGTAATCCCTGCTTAGTGATCTTACAAATATCAGAGTCCAGCAAGTAACTACACGATAACAGTTACGGGTAGACTAGTAATAAACAAGTCTTACTGTGACAGATAACAATAAGTAACAATAAATAACAACAATAATTTACAGTAATGGACTCGTAATGAAGAATAACAATATGATTTCGATTGTAGACAGTAAGTAAGTAAAAATAACAGATTTAATAAAGCTAGACCTCAATCAATCTATCAATAACAACAATTAATTGTATGAAATAACAACACTGACAAATCAGATATATCAACAATAATAAACTGAGCGTGAGTAATTTATATGAGGAAAATTACAACAACAACAAATCTAAAACTTATCAACAATAAACAACAATAATCTACAAATAATTGAAAATGAGAATAAATAATTGACTATAATTTGGAAATTACCATGTGCATGTTTCGGGATTAAAATCCCATCTTCAGGTTACTAAACTGTTATATCTTCATTTCTAAATCGTCGATAGTATTAAAAACAACAAAAAGATTAAACAATTACATTTATAACAGAAACCTACAAACACATAACTGGAATACGTGTGCACTTTCATATGGCCGATAACTCCAATATTGTTGTTAGGTTATTTTTATGTTGCAGGTATGAAACTTAATGTCTTTCTTAATAGCAGTTTAGGAGGAAACAAATAAGTAAAAATCTGGTACGTTATGTAACAGTTGCATATTTCAAACAACCTCATGACTTGATTGGTATCTTTCCTATAAAATGGGTAATGAGTGTCCAATCAGAGAACAAGACGTTACATAATCACTTCATTTACTCGTCTACTTCTCCTTTAAATCACTAACTTTCCTTTCTTGCCATTTTTGTAGTGCTTCAGGGAGGACGTTTCTCCGGGGGTTCCGCGTAGTATAAAACATTACCTACACGGGTGAGCGCCCACCCCCCTAGTTTTTGATAATTTTGCTTAATATTGACCCCGGACCGCCACCAATCAGTCTTGATATCAATACTGCTCTTTTCTGCCGTCATCTTGGATCCACCATATTGTGCTGTGTGACCCATTGTTGTAAACTATTTGATCCACGCTGAATCAATGCCGCACAATTTGTACTGTACACTAAATTAGGAGTCTGGAAAGTTCATCAACGGCTGAATATTTGTTTATGAATGAAAATACAACAATGATATCTAGGATCCTTACTCTAGTTCATGATTGTTTGATACATTTAACGGGCTTATTTCGTTATGACGGATGTTTCTCGAAGTAATATATGTGTAAGCAGACAAAATTCCGATGTTTATAATTATTTTATTATATTACTCCTAATTTCATTGAGTAGAGAATGATGACATGATGTTATATTAATGTATTATGATTAAATGTAATGTTTTAGAACCAAATTTAACTTCATTAAATTAAACTATTTAACAATTAAATTTAAAACGTATAGCAAATGTCACCATGTCATCATACCCGTCTCATAGGAGTTCGAGACGGGCTAGATAACACCTGACAATTGTCCATGATGTTACAGTTTATGACAATAACCGTTCTTGATTCTTCATTCTTGATTCTAGACGATTTAAATGTCATTAATTAATTACCTTAATTACCTCCCTCGACGTCAATTACCAGCACTGTTAGGTAGAAAATAAAAAAGATTTGTTCGTTGAATATACTTATTTACAACTATTTCAGATGGCAGCAAGGCTTAGACGGGCACTTTGAAAAATTCATCTAAGCAGTACGTCCTACGATGTTTATATTAAAATAATCAAAATCCCAAATGTCTTAATTATTTGTCTTCTATTTTCATGTATTTTATGTTGTAATTTTTACATTTCAGTGCAATGACGACAATAGCAAGACCGGTGGATCTAGCCTTTCAAATGCTACCAGACCACCCTTTGTTAATGTTAGACCTATCTCCCAAAAGGTATTGGCCTATTTCAGCTATCGGATGGAATGTGTAGATTGGTCCTCATTTTTATGTTATCAAAATGCAGAAAATAAGTTTAGTACTTTCTTTAACCTATTTCTTGAACTCTTTCAGGATAGCTTTCCCATTAAATCAGTTAATCCATACAAGGTAAAGGTAACCAAATTCTCTTGGACCAGAATTTGGATAAGCTTAAGAACTTTGAGCTGATTGCTTATGACAAGTTCAAATCTAACCGTAATGCTGACACTAGACAAGACTAGGCAAATGCTGACTTTATTGAATCAGCTAATAATAAATGCTCGGCTGCCTGGAAATTTCTCCGCGATAATTTATCAGCTCTGACTCCTGTCATCATCACAATTTCCCCTGATGACTTTGGCAAGTGCTAGATGGACTCTGTGCTGCAGATCCGTGAAGATATAGGCTGTCCAGCGACTTCGGCCGAGCAGGGCCGACAGCGGCTTCTGCTGTCAAGAGCCCCCCCTACCGAGTTGCAGCCTAAGATGGAAACCAGTCTCCTGTACATACATCATCCAGAAGGATATCCCTCCATCGAAATGAAGAGATATCCATCAGTATATCTCTCCATGTTGCATTAAGATGAGAATAAGGACGTTTTTGAAATTACAACTTTTTAGCGAATTTCCCCTACAGGGAAGAAGCTATTACCGTAGGTCTCATGGTAAGACTTAAGCCCGAGACCATGATCAATTTTAGTTTTTAGGTCCCCAAATGCCAAAAACACCATTCGTTAAAATTTATATATATACAGTATATATATGTGTGTCCGTAAGCATTATAACTCTCGTAAAAAAGTTCCGATCTTAATGAAATTTGGTACAAATGTGTAAAGTACCATTTATTTGAACGATTTTGAAAACCAGACGAATCGCACCATCCGAAGGGGGTTTTTGGGGTGTTATGTATCCAAAAAATGGGTCTTTTGGGGGTTTCTCGTGTAATTTTTATTTAAATCAAATTTTAATTTTTTAACATTAAATCCAGCTTAAAAAACAAACAATTTGGTATTTTGATCATTGCTCTACGACAATTGGATACTGAGATAATGAAAGTGCTAGACACAGCACGTTGTCTAATATTATACTTATGGAGAAAAATAAAACTTTTATATCTCGCTTACTTATGAACATAAACTGATACAACTTGGAATATTTTGTAATCTACTTGTGGTTTATTGTTGTTTGCACAATCACCAATTTTTCGCCAGTGGTTCCCATAGCAGCAAACCTAGGTACTCAGTCCCCATGTCATTCTTATGGAGAATAATTAAAATGTTTATATCGCTTATTTATGGATGTATATGGATGAAACTTGGTATGTGACTTTACTTCATTGGGTTCTATTGATATTTGCATAAAAATCCATTATTTTGTGTTCCTCAATTGTTGCAGCAAACCTGCGTTCTCATCCCCAATGTTATTCTAATGGAGAATAATTAATATTTTAAATATTGCTTTTTTGTGAATATATTTCTTATGAATCCAGGTAAATGGCTTAATGTGTTACTAAGACATATATAGTCATTGGTAATTCGCTGAGTACGCAAGTTTGCTGCGATGAGAGAATTTTAAATTATTATAAACCTTATTATTAAGCCTTTGACTTCCTGTATAAATAGTTTCCTTTTTCATTCTGTTTTTCCACATGAGCTTAAATTACCAAAACAGTACCTGTCTTTAAGATAGGATGCAAGTCTCTGCCTAGCAGCTACAGGCCTATTTCAATTTTTCCTATTCTAGCTAATGTGTTTGAGTCTGTCATTGCTGCTCAGTTGTATGAGTATTGTGAACTAATGGCCTGTTTGCGGATACTCAGTTTGGTTTCAGACGTGGAAGATCTATAGTTGATGCTGTCAATTTTCTGGTGTCCCATGTCTATGAATGCTATGAATCTAGATACCTTGCTGGCTTGACACTTTGTGATTTCAGTAAGGCGTTAGATACCATTGATCATGCGGTTTTACTTGCCAAGCTTGAACACTGTGAACACTTGAACATTCTGGTGTCAAGACAGAACATGCCTTTTGCTATTTGACTCCTATTTGAGTAGCCGCGGACTGGTTGTGTTTGACAATGGTTGACTGTCTCGGGCAATGGATGTTACGTTTGGTGTGCCACAGGGTTCGACACTGGAGCCGCTTTTGTTCTTGATTATGATTAATAACTTACAGTGTGGATGTCCCTGTGGTATGCTACGCTGATGACACCTCCATCATGGTGACTGGAAATGATCATGCCACCTTAACTGGGGACATGGTCTTGACCAAATGGATTGCTGTAGACTGTTTCAGTTCAAATGATTTTTTTTGCTAAATGATAGTAAAACACAAAACATTGTTTTCAGTCTCAGAAATGGTGCTGGCTATGACTATGACCCAGTCAAGTTGTTAGGTATAACACTCGACAGGAAGCTTACCTGGGCTGATCATATAAATGATGTGTGTTGTAGACTGAGTAGAGTAAGTTTTCTTTTGAGGAACTTTAAGTCTTGTGTGACAAAAGAATACCTCAAACTGTTATTTTGCGTATTTCCAGAGTATAGTAAAACATGGGATAACTCTGTGGGGTAGAGCCTCTGATGTTAAGGAAGTTTTGTTGTTTCAAAAGAAGGCGATCAGAATTTATATGTGAGAACATATTTTTTTGGAGTATTTTTTTTTTGGTGATTTATTTTTGGATCACTGTCGGCCACTGTTTGTACACGAGGGTATTTTAACTGTAAATAACTTGTACATAATGTCTGCTCTAGTTAGGGTCAAAAATTATAATTTTTATCTGAGAACTGATGTACACAATCACAACACTAGGGTTAAGATGCAGATTGTTATACCTTATGTTAGGCTCAGGAAATCACAAAAGCAGTCCTCTGTTAGCTCATTGAAAATGTTTAATAAGCTTCCTGATTCAGCTAGATGCCAATCCACATACAAATTTAAAGAGAATGGGAAGAAGTATTGGCCAATCCATTTTATTCCTACTGAATATCGTTCCTCAACACTTCTACTGAAATGGTAAGTAGCTATTTTTTATCGTTTGATTTTGAGAAGCATGGTTTAATTTTCGCATAGCCTAGTGTCTGTGCATGGTGTGCATTTTATTTTATTTTGTTATATATAAGTATTGTTTTTACTATTAAGTTATGACGTTTCCTATTGTATATCATGTATGCTTAATGGAATAAATAATTGTCTATTGTATAAATTCGGCCTGAAAATTGTATATTCTTACAATTTTGTAGAATGTTGTCTTTTAGTATTGCAAAAGAAGTTATATAAGTAAAAATATCCTAGATCTGACAAAATTAAATAACGAATCATAATTTTAACAAACAGTAGATACAAAATCTGAATACAGAATTTGAGGTGGTAATGACTTTTTATTGAAGCAAGCATCCCTCGCCCTCTCCATTACACCGTTTACTTACAACGGCACACTCATTAATCTCCTTGAATAAACCCCTCCTCTTCCTCTAACTCTCACTCCAACAATCTTGCGACATTGTGTTTTGTTATATTAAAACAATGTTATCAAAGGATTAATTGAGGCCTGAAATTCCAGACGCATTATAATTACACAAGAGACAGTAAATTGATAACATTAGAATATTCTTTAGATAATTCAAAAACCTATGTTGTTAAAAATATAACTTGTTAGAAAGGTCAATGGACGGATTAATAGCCACGCTTTTGTCATATTGTTCACCCAAACTAAGAAGGAGAGCTATAGCCTTATCGAGCTATGTTCTCTTTAGTTTTACTGGCACAGTTAACCAAGAGATTGGCGGTTATTGCCAGTCAGGATTGAAGATTTGGTGTCAGTAATCATTGAACGCCTGGTGGTTATTGGTAAAAAAAACAAAAAAAAAACAGTAGTTTCATCTGACTCAGGTTACGACATATATTACAGGGCGATAATCTGTTGTTATGCATTTATATTTTTTTAAGTTTTACAGAACGATTGTTTAAACATGCTAGAGATCGTGAACATATTCAGCAAAATGATTGCAAAGGTTTAAATGAAACTGCCGCCAATCAGTGTTGACCAACTTAAACTTGATTTTGTCTTAGTTTATATTTTCGGCCGTCATCTTTGATCCGCCACATTGGATTCAAATATTTTTTTAAATGTAAAGGTGGAGTTGTGTCGCATCATACAGAAACACGTTTATACCGTGAACACAACGCCGCAATTCGTTTTGGAAAATCATGATTCGTTCTCAAGATATTGGTGATTTAATAAAATAATTTTGGAGAGAATTTTAAATCCCAACCTTAAAAATGCCCATATTCTCATTATTACATCAAATAGTGACCAAGGACTACTACCAATCATTGTTGAGTGACATTTGATTTGTCTTGAAAAAAAATGTTCGGTCGCCATCTGGGATTCGCCATTTTGGTATGATTTCTTTTAAATGTAAAGATAAGGTTGTGAACCATGATTTCCAATTGTTTTTCCACGCTGAAACCAATTCCGCAATCCGTTTTCAAAAGTAACATATCGTTCACATACTGACACTTTTTGAAATGTTAAACAAAAATCATTCAATGCCTTGCGAACAAAAGGTGGTATTTAAAAATAGATTGTGACATTGGTTTTAGTGTGGAAAAACAGTTGGAAATGATGGATCACAACCCTATCTTTACATTTGAATAGAATTATCTTATTCCAAAATGGCGGATCCAAGATTGTGGCCGAAAACTGTAATGTTGTTAAAATGGAGCAAATGCCTCTCAATAATGACTGGTCCGCTGATTCATTCGTTCATGGTCAATATTTGATGGTCGAAGTTTTTAAATTTAAGTTCTATTATCGAATAGAACTTAAATATCAATTATCAATTTTGATAATTCTCGATATAAAAGTCCTTTTGAGATCCGGTATTCGACAGTGACTAATACTATGTAAGACCTTTAAAATTATGTGTAATATGGTCTAAGCTTACTATAAAATGTGCCAGACTTCCTCGCATTTGGAGTAAGGCAGTGCTATTTTAAATCAAGCTATCATCATTTTAAAATACTGTAGTGTAATGTTTGACGGCGCGGCGTGACAACTAGAAATGTTTTAACATCGAAGGAAAGAGTAATATTTACACAAATTAGCTTGATGGTAAGCATACGCCACATCATACATATGTTTAAATGTCTTACAGAGTATTAGTAATTGCAGCAAACCGGATCTCGAAAGGGCCTTTATACTAGGAATAATCACAATTTTAATGATTGTTAATAGAACTTAAATGTAAAATTCGACCGGCTGCCATTTCCTACTCAGTGGTCCGTCCGAGATTGGATTGCGGCATTTCTTTTCACTAATTACGACCTTTATTTTTGTATACATCTTGACCTATGTAGTAATTTAAGATTTTCTTCTGACTACTCGCGGGCTGTCACCCTGATTAAACAACTCAAAGTAGCTTCAAAAAGAAGATTTTAATATGTGGAAACTGGTATTTATCAAATTGACTACTTCTAGGTTTGACTAGAGGGATATTTTACAAGATAATTCTTAATGCATTTTTACACTATCATTATATTTTAAGTAAAATCGCGTATCTCCATTAGTACAAATGTTTGTTAACTAAAATATTGATGGGAGCAGTGTGATGAACTGTATGTATGATGATTTGAGACTCAAATAATATATAATGTGCGCAAAATTGAACCCACTTATCTGAGAATCGTAATAGGAATGTGAATCAGTACCGAACTACCAAGCAATCATCTGTACCAAACTATACCATGCACTTCTGCTCTAAACAACCTAAAATGGTAAAAAACTTCCCAAAAAATTACCAAGCATATTATTGTATATTTTTATATTCAACTAGATTTTGAAAGTAGTAATAACCCACTTTCAGCATCTCATTTTTACTACGTTTAAACCTTTAGTTAACATAAAATCAAAGCCTCAGTTTTACAATTTTAGGCAGGAAATCCGGCAATCGCTTAGCGCGATTGTCGCCGCGGGAAAGCTTGTGCGGTGTTTAGCAATAATGTGTCCTGTGAGGGCAATGCTACTCAACCTAACCACCTCGTAGTTTTGTGAGTAAAGTAAAGTTTACGATTTGACAGAAAAGGTCCAGTTCGCATGAATAATCAAGTTCATATTTGGAGTAAGGCAGTGCTATTTTAAATCAAGCTATCATCATTTTAAAATACTGTAGTGTAACGTTTGACGGCGCTGCGTGACAACTAGAAATGTTTTAACATCGAAGGAAAGAGTAATATTTACACAAATTAAGCATTAATACAAAATTGTTTTATTGAATTATTTCTATGTTAATACATAAATCGAGTACTTCATTTGTTTTATTACAACAAAATTAATATAACTGCAACTTAGTATGTGTTTATGACAAGCGTCAAAATACTTTGTGGCAGAAAAACATATTGTTATAAATATGTTGTAGTATGACATTGGCATTAGTACACAAATGTAAACTTTTCAAATATTCCCATTTAACTTACGTCTTGAAAGGCTGGTAAATAATTATCTACAAGAATATATTTCAAGTAGTAAAAATAAAAATAATTATATTATTAATTGTTTTTAGTAGATTATTTGCTCGTTTGTATTATACAACTGTAAAATATATTTTCCAAATGTTATTTTAGATAAACCACTATTTTGAATTCGTTAGATTGTCTTCCCCATTGCATTGCAGCTTAGTTAAAAATACTATGAATTTTGATTTGTGAGAATGGCTATCTTAAACCTGATTATGAATTCTAAAAGGGTAAAAAGTTATGAAAATCACTTCGGAATCGTGGAAGGTTTGTGATAAAATGCAAGGCGGGAATGACGATCTCGTGCTCGGAATTTTGAACAGCTTATCTCTCGCCAGACGGCGGCAAACATACTTCATAAAATCCAAAAATACTTTGCGCTATTGACTGAAAAAGAGACTGTAAAATGACATAGTAACACTGTCCTTATCATTGACACTTGCTTTATTTATTATAATGTAATATGACTTGCGTATGTAGTTTTCCAACAACGAAAATAAGTTTTTAAGGTGTAGTCCTATAAAATGTTGAATATTATTTTTATTTTGACAGAAGAATTACTTTAATATACTATGTATATAAATAACATGTTTTGTGATATCATATATTAAAGTGTTTTAGATATATCAAAAACTCTAATTCAACTTAGTCTAATTACACTAAAATTTGTCCAAAGTTACTAAATACAAACTTTAATTAGTATTCAACATTTTCTCAACAAAGTTGTGTTTTATATTTTTCCTATAAATCCGTTTAATTAATAAAACAATCAAGTTCGTTTACTAGCATGCCCATTTAACTCCTTCCCGTGTGGCTGTCCTTTAAAACCCACACATAACTACATCTCCATTCCTGTGAGCCCGATTTAAAAGTGACTAAACCATCGAGTTCCTCGCAAACTTCTACATTGTATTTTAACCACCCTTATACACTCTCCTTACTCACTAAACACTAATCAAAATAAAAACAAAACCCTTGACAATGAAGCATATAGGACGAATATACACATGAATAATAATCATATCATGTTATAATCCACAGTTAATATGTAGTTAAGACTAATTCAAAACTAGACTGATAAAAATGCGATATTAGAAAAAAATCAGCTATGGCTACATTAGCCACAACTAATCTTGATTCATCATAATTCATTAGAAGTCTATTTAAAATTAAAATTAAAGATTCAGTTGAAATGCTATATAATAAAGAAATTAAAAAGAAGAACCACATAAGCAAGCCTTGCTAAAAAGATGTTGAGTGAATTAATAACAATTCAAGTTATTTATTTAAATCAAATACAATTAATTTTAAAAGTATACTTTTAAATACAATATTATATATTTTTACGTTTTAAACATAACATTAAGATTTTAAAACAGATTTCTGCACTTTAAGATTTGTTATTTTGAATACCTTTATATTCATATTATTTATTTATATGTTTACCTAGATCTGCACCATTAATACCTACACCAATTATTTGATGTATACAAGGCCTTCAAGATTTTAACCTTTTTATATAAACAATTTTTACGGGATATTCTTAAAGATTTATACTCTCCAATCGATATTTACATAATACCTCATCCTACATATTTAACTCTCTCATCACATATTTTATCGGCTTTTATTTTTTTCCCAAGACGAATGAAACCACAGGTGTTTTCGAGACGTATATAACAAATAAATACAATTTCAGCCAAAAACCACATCAAGATTTTGATTATCTTAAAGTTTATTTTAGTTAACATTTTATAAAACCTCGTCGCCTCGTAAAATCTAGTTAGTGTTCAGGAAAATAATCTCTTGCTAATTATAATATGACTAGCCGGAATGCCACTGTAATACTTACATGACGATGTATTAGCCTATGCTACCAACATACCACCCAATATGGTAGCCTTTGATTTGTATCTCACCTGAAACAAAAGGAAAACTATTTTTAAAAATACACTAAACTAACGACTAAATTTTCTATTAACAAACATTTTACAGTAGCTAGTATGTAAAGTCTATGATACATTTTAGGTGGAGTTCTTGTAGGTTAACGAGTGGAATGTTTCGGGTTATAACTGTAATAAACAACTGTTTGTTTAACACCTAGTACTTCATTAAATGGCAAAAGTAAGGAAATGGTTGGGACAACTCAATATATTATTCCTTAACTTGAAAGCAACTAATGTTATTAGAGTAACTATGCGTCTACTGTACCTTTTTGAGGAACAGTTTGGTTCAACTCATTGTTATGCCTATTAAGACAATTTAACATTATGATGAGATTTAAGCTATAGACAAATGTAATTCCAGTGAATTTTATTTTGTTTAAATTAATATTTATTCAACAGTTAATTAATTTACACATTAATATTTTTACTGGTGGCATCCACTCTATAGTAAAACAAACGTTGTATTTGTTGAAAAAGTTGCCATTTTCGTCTGTTTTCTACGAGGTGCTCCCAGAAGTAACTCCAGAGACAAGTTCAGTTGCTGTCACTGAGAGGTAAACACAATTTCGAGTGGCTGTTGTTAGAAACAACCTCAGGAAATCTTTATATTAAATCAGGAAACAGCTCAAAGACTGCCAACCTCCAAACTCTTCCGATAAAGTTACGTTTTCTTCTTTGAGCTAGTGATACGAGAGATCAGCAACATCACAATCACTACATATAGATAGAGTAACTGTTTTTAATTGTTGAGGCTAGGATGGGGTGAATTACACACGTTTTTTATGTTTATAAGTATAATTTTATGCACTGTAATATCCAAAATATTTCAAGATAAATTCAATTTTAAAATGTATTTTGTTTTTAAAATTTAATCTTTATGTTAGTTGATTTTTCATTTTGGAAATATTTATTAGTAATAATGCTCTGTATAAATGTTTCGATTTTGTTTGGTAATTTTACTGAAGATAAATTATTACTGCCCTTTTTATTTAAAATTTTAACACTTTAAGTAACCTTTAAATATAAGAACCCATTTATGAGTGATTTTAGCCAAGACAATTCATAAACTCCACTAGTTTTAATATATTTATTGGTTATTTAGAGTACCAAAGGTGGTATTTTCCGGTACAGGATTTTTCATGTTTCATGTGATAGTATTCGTTCAGTTTTACTTTTCATTACTCTGTAATTATTAATAATAATTATAATGATAAAACATATTTTTAGACGATTTTATGAGATTTGCTGGGCAATATTTCTTACAACATGATGATAACGATGGTGTTTACATTACTGTTTTTTTACGCTTATCAGGTAACTAGATTTTTATTGCACTAAAGACCAGGTGATTTCAAATGCATAAATTACTGGTAGCAAGTTGATAATTTATTATAAATAAATAGACAAAAACCTACATTTGATTAATCGAAATTATATGTTTGTTATAATATTTACCGGTCTCATAAAATTAAAACATCTGCATAATCAAAAGAAATCAACTAAAGGGTTTATACATTTCAAAACAAACTAATTTTCTTTCAGAAATTTTGTCTTCAAGCTGCTCAGGTATATTTTCCTTAGCCTTTGTACCATCTAAACTAAGGCCATTGAGAAATTTTGAGTTAGGTACAAAATGGTTGATGTCACGTAGTAAAGAAAACGTTTACAGAAGTCAATGATTTTCCGGATGGGTATGACCTTACAGATGGTCTCAAATGTTTCACCCTGCTCCAGCCCATGAGTGACTAATGACTAGGTCAGATTTTTGTGTCTAAAGTCAAACCGGTCACCCATCTTCCCTCTTCTAAAAGTGTTTTTAATGGAACCAATGTAATTATTTTGATAAGTTTGGCATTGGATTTGGCACACTAAAGATTTAGATCTGCAGCTTGGGTTTCAATTGATTCTCTACTCCTTTGATGTCGGGTTGCTGTAAAAGCTGGCCGATTAGTGTATTTTCTTTCTTCGTTGTAACTAAGTTTTGGTTTTGAAGTAACTAATAGAAGTTCTTAGCATTATGTTTACTTATCAAGAAAGCCCAAACACCTTTAATTACAATCAAAATGAACAACTCCTTTGTTTTGCTCAAAATTTCTGAAAAAACTTAATAATAATAACAAAATAAACATACGACTTTATGTTAACATCTTCCTCTTCAAATTGGGAGTAACAATTTTATTTCAAGGGGTGTACACACCTGAGCGGTACGGCGGAGCGGTAGCGGTGCGATATTCACGCGGTGATTTAGTGCCATGGAAGTAAATGCGAGCGTTCACACTGGAGCGGTGCGAGCGGTAGCGATATACCGCCCACGCCACCGCACCGCCGAGATGCAGCATGTTTCATTTCACCGCCCAGCGGTGACAGCGGTGCAGTTTTGAGCCTGGCTTCAAAACATTCCCCCATACATTATAATATTTTTATTTGCTATTTTATAACCTTCAAATATGTAAGGCTTACTATTTTAGGTCTTTTTACAGAATTTGTATACAATTCCAACAAACGGTGTAAAAATCAGTATTTTAAAAATATATTTATAGATAATTCATATAAGTTACAATATTTTTAGGGTTTATGTGCAATTGTACGTAATGAATTGAGATTCCTGCAACATTTATACAATGAATTGTCCATAACAACTTTTTTTATAAATATCCTGAACCTTTACTTTCGTTTTCCATTTTGAAAATAGTTAAATCGTTTATTTTGTAATATTTTTCTAACAAAATTATCTTCCAAATTGGCTTTTTTGTATTCTCACACTCTTCTGGTCTTTCTAAACAAAATGAATAAATTTACTTCATAATTGGAGTTTATCAAAATGTTCCAAAAGTAGTCTGTAAAATCGCCGAATTCACCCTGTCATTGAGCAATTCACCATTGACCATTAAACCACTGAGAGTTTAATCAATAATTAGCTTAAGTGGTTCGTCAAATCATGAAATTTTCATTCTGAAAAGAGATTATAGTCTTTTCTCAGTTCAGGCATCAATATGCGGTGGTATTCACCATGCTCTTACTGTGGTTTGTTGATGTCGTGCACCTTGTCCATAGTTTTGCGATCGTATTCTTCAGCTACCAGCATACCATAGCAACATTTATATGAATCGTCGTCTGAAGAATACATATTTCGACGATATAACTAACAACACAGCACTTGTTGACTGCACAGTGCAAACTCATAGACGAGGAATTACTACAGACTACTGTTACCGCTGCGGTGCAGAACCGCTCTAGTGTGAACCCCTCAGCAATATCACCGAGGCGATTATGGGGGAAGGGAGGGGTTAAAAATCGCACCGCCACCGCCACCGCCCACACTGCTACAGTGTGTGCAGGCCTTCAGTTACAGTTTTTTAACTAAGCGTTTGAGAGGTCTACATATACCGGGTGTTTGAAAAAGAACTCCCTAGATTTGAGAACAATTATAATGGTGAAACATAAAATATGTTACGTTTCTGAAAACATAGTTTGAAAGAGAATATCTTCAGTTTTGGTTTTGTCTTAGTAAACTTCGACGGGCGTACCATTAGTTGACCTACATAGATCAAGGCGATTTCCCACTTCTCGCCAGATATTCGCCAACAGTGCAGGTGTGACTGGTGCAACTGCTCCGATGATCCTTAGTCGGATCAATGGTCGATGTCACGGATATTTTCAGTATATACCATATTCTTTAAATGCCCTCAAAATAAAAATAAAAAGCCCAATGGGGTTTAAATCTGAGCTTCGAGGTGGCCAGGACCAAGGATCATCGGAGAAGTTGCGTCAGATACACCTGCAATGTTGGCGAATACCTGACATTGAAAATCGCATTGGTCTGTGTAGAGCAACGAATGCTGTGCTGATAAAAGTTTACGAGGACAAAACCAAAACTTGAAGATATTCTCTTTCACAATATGTATTCATAAATGTAAGATTTTGTATGTTTCACCATTAAAATTATTCTCGAAAATTGGGAGTTCTTTTTCAAACACCCGGTATATTTACGGAAGACATGTGACGCGGGTTTATAGTGTAATGAGGCACATAGGATAACTCGATGCTTTCGATTCAATTGCAGTTTGTGCCCAACAAAAATAGACACTTCGTGAAGTACCCTGGCCACGTTGGGCACTTGCTGCAGAATTATGGTAACTAGCAGTTGGCATTTACTTAAAATTAAATTAAATTGAAACGATCTTACAATCACGATTTTAGTTCGTGCAATTTATTACGTGACATTGTTTATAGTGTTGTATAACATATATTCGATAGCAAAAGGGAAATAAAGAAGTCAAATAATTTATTTATGAACAAGAACGTTGGCGATTTAACGAAGACTAGGATTTGTTGATCAGTAGTTTGATTTGTTTAGTTGTGTTTATTTATTTATCTGTCTGGAGACTTGTCTAGATATAGAATTAATTAAGCTGCCCCGATCGGTTTTTCAAGTTTTTAATCTCATTCTTTTTTAACAAGTGTATGTTTGACATTAACTTAATATCCGGAAATGTTCTGAAATTATATGAAAATAAATTAGGGGTAGAAGAAAAGTAGCTATGCATGAATATTTATTTAGGAAAAATAAATTAACAACAACATGGTTTCTGTGTCATGGTTTACTTTCGTTTGTGAAATAGTAAATATTTTTGTCGCAATACAATATCCATTTAGTTGATTATTTCATATTTTAATGTATTGATCTCAGAGAGTAAAATGACTGTTTTTATAGAGTTCGTCCAATACCATCTTTGGCGAAATACCTGTGATCTTCATGTTGGGATACTAAAGGGTAAGTGAATCTACCTTCGTTAAAGAGAAAGGCTTATGGTTGCCTTGGAAAATATTTCCACCATGAACAAGATAAAATAATAATTGCAAAAACTGTGAACTATTTCATTTACCAATACAAAATTTATAGTTAAATGTTAATTGGCGCTGCAATAAACAATGTAAATTAGCTCAAATATCTGCCCCTGGAGCATATTTTAAAACCATAGATATACACTACTGGTTCTTGCAACCAATTTAAAGTCGCTTACGTGGACAATCAATAAAAACAACAGATTTGGACATTTGTGATCAGACTCAATAATTTACTTTAATACACAAAGGCTTTTTAAATATATTTGTTGGAAATTCATCTTCATAAATTTCTTAATCTCGTTGAAAATTATTACGTTGGTATGTTTATATTATTCATGTGTTTTGCGGATTATAAATTAATAGACAACTATCATTCAATAGTAAAGAAGCCGAAGTTGTTCTTATTTCAACTAAAAATAACTTAAATACAGCTAAACAGAATGTTGTGTACAACATACACTATCAAGGTGACTGTGACAATAAAGATTAAAAAAAAACAAATTAATGGCTTAAGGACCACTGTTTAAAATATAAATATAAATGGTTCAATAGGGTTGTTTTAATTAGTTCATTAATTATTTAAGAGGTTTCTTTAATGTCAAGTCAATAATTTATACAGGGAAATCCATACTATAAATATGTAATACATTAGGTACCACATCTATTAAAAATAATTGTTTCTAATGAGAAGTATGATCAATCTCCAATGCCTTCACAAAATGCAAAAAATAACCAAATTTATTCAAAATGCATTGTATATCAAATACAATAATTATACATTTACTATCAATCGTTGTACATTCAAAATAAAATTGTATAAAACACGCAGTTGTGATATATTTTAACTTGTACTACATCCTAAACAATTTGATACTTTTTCCTTGTTTTTTTAATTTTCAATTTTTACTGAAAATAATTATGACTTATTCTTTTAGTGTAAAGTGCCCAACCTGGCCTACGCACATAAATTTCCTGAATTCGTTGGGCACATACTGTAAATTTAATCGATAGTGACGAGATACCAAATGCACCCAGGTGCGATGGGAACTTCATTAAGCGCCAACTACACTAGGCGCCTCCGACATATGTCTATTCTTTATGTTCCTACTTGAAGCAATATTTGATGTGAATTGTAGGCAAGAGCAACAGCGGTATGTTGGAGGTAAAATAAAAAAAAAACATTAGGTGGGAGGCAAGGGGAAACGGCGATGTGTAAGAGGTAAAATCAGCAGCGGTCTATGGGAGGTAAAAGCAACAGTTGCATGTGGGAGGTAAAATAAATAACTTAAGGTGGGAGGTAAGGGCAGCAGCTTGTGTGGGAGGTAAAATCAGCAGCGGGTATGGGAAGTAAGAGCAGAGGAGGAGTATGGGAAGTAAGTTGAGCAGCTGTGTATGGAAGGTGCTCTCGTCGAGTTGACATCACAAGTTGACACGCTTCTCGGCACAAGTTGCCGTTGTTGACTTTTGGTGACGACACATCATCAAACATGTTCCTCATCAAACTGTTTCCTCGACGCGTGTTTATTTAATACCGTTCAATTTAGCTCAACGCCATAATATATCCTTGTATTTCAACTGTCAAGAATAATTGGTTATGTTAAGAGAAAATATGTTTCTGGATTAACAAATAAACAACAAAATGTATCGAGCATAGTTTACGTATTAATAAACCCATTTATTTGGGTAAGGCTAAAATTAGAACCGTACAAACTTCAGTGTGCATTGAATTACATCATAAAACGCTCCATTGGTAAAATAAAATAATCAATACACAGAAATAATACAAATTGATTTCCCTTAAATCTGATACATTTTAAAATTATGCTTCTAGTGTCGGTAATACGTCGCTCAAACCAACACGCGATTTAACAACTGTGATAAAAGGTTTGAAACAAATCCAAATGTATTTAAGTAAAACTTACATAAGAGATATCTGAGTGACGAGTGGCCATTTATCTTCATCTCAGTTGTAATAATGCTGACACTATCCGCCGCGGGATAGACAACGCGACTCGTCCGCTGCATTGCGGTCTCCTCAACTGTCTCTTTCAGACGGAATCACAAGTTCCTTGACAAAGAAAGGCAGTTTACCAACATTTAGTTTGAAATAAAAATAACAATCTTATTTTACGATTAATTTAAAATTTTTTGCATTAATTAAAAAAATAAAAATATAAACATAAATATAGAAACAACTGAAAAAAAATACTAATAGAGTTGTAAGAATATTTAGACTATTATTTTGACTTTAGTTTTCTCATTAGGTAATTAAAAATGTCCAGGACTGATAAAAATATACGCAGACATTCGTAAAAGATGCACTGGCTAAAATGGTTTAGATTCTATACGTACAAATGGAACTTAAATAAAGAACAATAGTTTTTGAAATTCCGCTCCGTTCAGCGTCAGTCTGTATGTATTATTTTAATACACAATAAATTATATAACCGAGTGACCCCGATTACATAAGTCATTCCCTATTTTTTATTGTTAGTCTCTTAAAAGATATATGTAGGGTATGAATCTTTCTATGATACAGAAAGAAATATTGTGAAGTTTCGAAAATCCTCAGGACATTAAAGACGTCAATGAACACCGTCATTGCAAACTCAAAGACGTCAATGAACACCGTCATTACAAACTCAATCAGTAATTATGTCGTAGATAGTTTCTATGAATTGGTTAAAAGTTAATTTGGTTAAGATCTTATTTCTCTTCTAGAATGTATAATTATCATTGTATATTTAATTTAAGTATTGTAACAGTGAATAATGTGTTAACTATAAAATCCAATAAAAGATAAATAGATTTAATTCCTATAAATTGTTGTAATATTTGTTGTTAGCATAAATGGTATTAAGAGCATATTAATAATACAATCAAAAGAGAATGAGAGTAATTTTTAAAGCCATAACAGCAACTGTATGCAAATAAGATGGACAGTTGTCAGTTTAACTCAAGACGGACTGCATATATAAGTGTATTATGTCTTTGTAAGATTATATAAACATTTATAATCCACGCATGCGATATGTACTTGGATTGTGTTTAAATATGTGTACAATCAGAATATTATGCAAAATAAAAGGGCTGGAATTAAAATCTGTACTTTGGTTATTATTTTTTACAAATAAATTTGTTAGGTTGGAGTAAATGTTTATTTTGTGTGCGAGTAAAAATATTATCATCCAAACTTTTCATGTCTTGGTATGTTAAAATGAAACGCAATTTAATAGCCAAAGAACATTGTTTTCATAAAAAGTTTAAATGTGCACTAGGCAAAATCAAATGTAAATGCACCTTCAGATCGTGTATTAGTTTACATTGTGACACTGATAATATTTTATACAAAATATGCATACTTAAAAAGCTCCGATCTAACGACGAACAAGTTTAAATTGTGCTCAGCCTGGCATTACATTTCTGACTGAATTATTGCTCTACCAAACATTACCCTTGAACAAATTTAATCCTAGACACAAACACCACTTGAAGTAAAACAATTATAGAAGTAAATACTTTCGATAAATAGTTTACAGAATATAAGGAGTTATGTTAGTAGTTATTAATTAGGGGTAGTAGTTAATTTGAAAAAATGTCTCTCCTTATAGCAGAATAAAGGGAACAGTAAACAGGCCTACAATAGAAATAATGTTAATCTTAAATATAAAGTAGATGTTTAAGTAGCATATTAAAACACCTGAGCAAATGTGAAATTTAAATGTTTTGATAAGAAGGCTAGGAATAATATATTTTTATGAGATGTCTTGACTATTCGAACTTGAGGCGCAGCGCCTTTTTTTGGTCTTAACCTTAAAGATTTGTCGTCTACATAATTGCTATGTAATAATACATTTCACAAAGAATGATGTAGTGTAAATTGTAATATAATTGATCAATGTTTAAACAAATCTGCTTTGCTTTAGTTTTTTGTTGCTCGTGTGATGTTAAGAAAATTTGTGGTGTTAGTAAAAAAATGTTTTCTATAACAACTGTGTTCACGTACGGTCGATGCACTTGGAAATAGAAACTGTAGCACCTAAATTAATAAATAAGATTACTTAAATAACTAATTCGTGAATTTTCATTTGTATAAAGCTCGGTTATTACATGAGCATGTTATTTCTAACCAACGCCAATAGTTCGAAGTACTCATGGCATTACATATTACCAGGTTACATTAAGTAGAACATAAATAGTGTATTTTATGTATATTGTATTTTCCAACTTCGTGGTTTCTCTGCTACTGATAAATAGCTCAGTAAATGTTTTAAAATTCAATACTCGATTCCCAGATGATTTACCAAGATGCACGTCTCTATTCCTAAAAGTTTTTGAACTCTCTTGATATGTTGGAATTGCATGCGTCACAACTTTGGTGCAAACTTTCTTTACCACTCATGTTACCTGGAACCATGAATTCAGTGTTTCAAGTTCTCATGACGAATGTTTCTAATACTTTGGTTTTTGATTTTCAAAATGCGGATGGTGAAATTACTATCTTAAATGCTTTTTTCCATTTAAAATATCTTTGTAGCGTTTTTATACAATCATTGTCTAATTCATCAATTACTCATTAATAAAATAATCGATACGATATGGGCACATGAGTGATATGATAGTTATTAATGAAAGAGCTTCTAAGAGGTTTAATTAATTCTTTCATAAATTATATTGAAGTTGTTTTTATGTCAATGTTCATGAGATCTGTTATGTGCCAAATGTTACCTCCCACCTAAAGTTATTTATTTTACCTCCCACATGCAACTGTTGCTTTTACCTCCCATAGACCGCTGCTGATTTTACCTCTCACACATAGCCACTTCCCTTACCTCCCACTTAATGTTTTTTTTATTTTTTTATTTTACCTCCAACATACCGCTGTTGCTCTTGCCTACAATTCACATCAAATATTGCTTCAAGTAGGAACATAAAGAATAGACATATGTCGGAGGCAACTAGTGTAGTTAGGCGCTTAATGAAGTTCCCATCGCGCCTGGGTACATTTGGTACTCTAGTAACAGTAAAATAACAAACATAAATGACAATCATAAACTAAATTGTATATTAATTAGATAGTATTGCATAGTTCATAAATGAGTTAAACTATTTCAATGTACGTAAAACCTAAAACACACGTGGAACACATAAGATATAAAGTACAGCAACAGACTGTTCAGATTGCTTCTGTCTGACAGACCAGACCGTCCGAATTGGCTGGGTTTGTTGGTAAATCAATTGACCTCTTTCTTCTATTTTCTCCCAAAATCTTTAAAGCTGTTTTTAAATCACGTATATTACAATTATTGTTTGTAAAATAGTAAAATACACTGCAATCAAAATGCATTTTAGTTGTAAATGCAACAAAAGGCAAATTACACTATTATTAAAAGAATTTCTTAATTTTTGTTTGGTGATTTTATAGTTCTAAACAATTATTCTATATACATGTTTGGTATCAATGCATAAATCTCTTACTCTCTAGATGTGCCTTTTGAGTGTTTGAAAAACATCCACCTTGAGGTTTTCCCCACTGGTTTGTTTCAGTTATGGAGTTGTTAAGACTCTAAACATTTCTATCCAGAATACACATAGGCAACAAAATAGTATATTTCATCATTAGGGCTAAAAGTGACGCTTTTCGATACGAGCTCAAGTTTAACTACCGATTCGAAGCCGAGGTCGGAAAATAAGCGAGGATCGAAAAGCAACTTTTGGCCCATGTGACTAATATTTTTGTCATACTGCACTATGCTAATTACTTTACAAAACTAAAATTGTACAACTTGTTTACTTTTAAAAGTTGGCTTCCTTCTTGTTCTTGCTATTTAAAATACACAGCTGTATTCAATTTATTGTCTGTTACGTTTGTGTTAGTGTTAGATTAGACTAACTATTACGATTGATATATCGAACGTTGTGGACTATCTTTACACCGACAACAATGCAAGACTGAATTACAATCGATACAGTAAGCGTTTACTACTCTCGATACACTAGATCACTAATCATAGACATTAGTTGGTTATGAATAAATGTCTCTCCAATTTAGGAATTCTTCTTTTGAAGAGAATAGTCTGGTTGTTAACCATACAGAGAGAGTGGACTTCAACTTTTGTGCATGTAATTTCCAAACTTTTATGGCTTTTATGGAGATTGTGCTGTTTTCTCCCATATCCGGAGGGTTTTTCTCAAACAGTGAGCTGTGGAGTGTAGGATGAATGTGGATGCGTGTCTGGTGTCATGACTGTGGAGACTGACCCTCTTTGTTTTGTAACACTGTATATGTGAGAATCACCACTAATTTATAAATCCTATTTCACCTCTCTTCATTTAAAATATAACCCGTTTTATAATAGGTAATAATAGTAACTGGCCTCAACATTATTTTCGAGTTTTGTAAAGTTAGGTACACATACTGTAATCTGGATTGACGGTAGTAAATATGTCACGTGGTTTGTCACGAGTTAAATTAAATGGGGTGAGTAAACATGGGTAAGTATCTTAGCCTTGTTAAAACCACAAAGTTATCTCTAACAGCCAAGAGTGGCTCATTATTCAGTTTGCAGCTAGAGTGATAATGAGGGACCCTCACTAATGCCTGTTAACAATACAGTGTTTGCATGATTGCCCTGCTGTAGAATTCAAGCGTGTCATTCGTTGCCGTTATAAGAATAGAAAGTTAATTCGCCGTTTTATTTTATGATAAAAATACATGATTATGCAAGTTTGTCTACCAATTAAATGTAAACAAATAAAAACAAACGCTCTTGAGTTAATATTATCTCTCTCTCAAAGAACTTTGAAAAAACCATTGGATATACAAACTTTAGGAAAACAGTTCGTATTTATAAAGTCATCTAACCAAATTATTTACCACCAAATCGCATATTGACGATGTATGTTATAAATTCACTAACCTTTCTCCGTTTCAAGATGGCGGCCATTTATGGCAAAAATATTGACATTTACGTAATACTCTGAGTTTTGGATTATAAGAATATAAAAAAGTTTTTTTTAGTTTTTCTAAAATGCTGTCATGTAACATATCAGAGTGAGTAAAGATGATTTGACTATGGGCAATGCCATTGATTCGGAATATGATGCGTCTATTGGTTTATACATTTATTTATTCCAGTAATAACAATATATTTTACAATATCCACCATTTTGGATGAATAAACATAAGTGAATTTGTAATACAAATTGCCCATATGCGATTTAGTGGAAATAATGTTATGAAAAATTATTACGAATGTGTAGCAATTTATTTTAATTTGGCGAGACCTTTAAAACTCTATGCTTTGCTTGGATCCATTTGCGACAATTTTAATATTCGACCTTCAGTTTTGCAGCAGCTTGAACATAAACTGTGACAGGGATATTTTTATTAGATTGCCAGTACGATTTTTTGGATAAGAATTTAGTTTTTTGAATTAAGGCTTAACCACTCTCCCGTGTTACATGCTGGTTGGATGATCTGACTCACCCTGTATTTTTAATCTGGAATTTGTTTTTTCTGTGACAAATTCTTACTGCCCGAGGTTACAGGCTATTGACCTATGCGGTAATCTAAAGACAGCTGAGATAACACGTCACGTGGGCATTTGTCACGTAAGCAAGCCAGTGGCAACCACTCGTGAAAATTATCATAACAGCCAGCCGGAATCGAACTTCCAACTGACTATGACTGACTAGAGGGTGTATCTCTAACTTTTTTGTAGAGATATAGACAATACCACCAAGTTCACTTCTTCACATACTAATATTATAACATTCCATTCTGTCATTTTAGAGACAGTAATGATTTATCTTTGATAAAGCTATGTTTTACCGAAGCTATGTTTTAAGCTATGAATTACCAATAACGGATGATTTAGAATTAAAATTTCTAGTTAGTTCAGTAATCAGTACCGAGCTGAAGCTGACCTCACTGATATTTGTGCTGATCACAAAACGGTGGATTAAAACAGCTTTGAGACACAAATAGATCCTCAGCACAGCCAATACACACGAGTTACAATATGAAATTTTGACGCCTTTCTATTACAATAATAGTTGTTACGTTGTTTTTGGTTAGAGGACCGAAATTTAGAATACTGATTCCCTGTTGGCCTACTCTAGAATGAGAACCACCAAATAAACTTTCAGTCTAATAAAAAAATAATAATTTGCACACTATATTGATACTTTTGTCGAGTTTTACAACGTGAAAGTGAAATAAGATATTTGTTTTTATTTGAGGACAAAAAATTCTCTAAATTACAAAAATGTTAAAGCTAAAAATAATTTGAAATAATAATAAAAATGTAATGAAGGCCACAGTAGAGCGGTGGCACAGTGTGTATTTAGTGTTGGCGTGATGGTGGCTGCGTCTGAGTGGAGATTTTCTGCACCGTTTCACATCCATACCACCATTGTTAAAAATTCTCTTCTAGTTTCCTCAGAGTAAACGTTTTCATAATGATTATTATTTTAATTTTTCGGGATTGTATCGAAAGTAATTTATTGAAGATGTTTGAATATATATTATTGGTATTACGTTCACTGAATAGGGCTACTAATACAGATATTTTAATGATCATAGTAAAAACTGAATGCCCTTGTTTTTTAATGTAATGTCATGTTTAGATTCCATAAGGTAATTTTCAAAGTAAAAAATATCTAACCTAAAGTAAGTAGCATAATGCTATTTTAAATTTAAATTTATCAGCTGAGTTAACTTTGACGGTAGTTCAGTTTAGTTTTATAAGGTTTCAAATATAGGGTTGTTTACTTTAATTTTGTTATTAATTAAATTGTTTGATTCTTTTTTATATTTTAGGAACATATTTAATTCACCCTTTGGCATAGTCTATTTTTGTAAGGTTTTCTTCCATGCCTTATACTGTATGTGTGGTTATTACTTAGCAAGTGCTCTGCAAAGTTTGACTTCATAGATGTTCAAGCGTAACTTGAAGTTTCTTCCAGTTTGATCTATATCAAAACTATTACAACTTGTGCAGTTAATTTGATATCTTCCAGATATACTGTAATGATTTTGTTCTTTTCGTTTCTTTTTTAACGTTTTACTTATTAATCCAAAAGTATTTGGTCTTGTTCCAAAGCCAAGTTTAAAATCAGTTCCTTCAAATGTTTTGCGTATTGCTTTGTTTAGGATGGTGTTGTATCAATATGTATACTATGGAAAAAGAGCGGGAGATGCCGCATGAGTAAGCAGCCTCTGTGTTGGTCCGTGATGGTTTTGTTGTCGAGTTGGTTATTATCTTGTTTATGATTTTATATTATTATCAGTACGTCAAGTGAGTGTAAGTGAACATTATCTGTAACTTTGGTGACGTTCTGTAATTTAATCATAGATTAAGCATACTCCTTAGTAGATTTTTCATCGACATGCTACCAGATGAATACGTGTGAACAGTGGCGCGCTCTTGAGGGATTTTCTAGTACTAGTATAGAATCAGTGCCGAAGGCAACGGTGCAGTGGCGCAGCTTGTGGCCATGTGAGGAACCAACGAGCCGCGGGCTAGGAGGGGAGACAGCATCCGTCTGCGAGAGAGAGCGGGAGTACTTGTGCGAGAGAGAGAGAGCGAGAGAGTGTGAGCGAGAGAGGGAGTGAGAGAGAGAGTGAGAGAACGGCGCCGACGACACTGCCGTAGTGCCGTGGCTCACGGGGCTCACGCCGTTGATTGCTCGCAGGGCGTCCGCCAGCCCCAGCCCCAGTGCCTTGCTTTCGTCAAATCATAGCGGCTTCTCCCTTGATAAATGTTTTACGTTCGCTCACAAAAATGGTCTTACCGTTGTAATTAAAAATTAGTGTAAAAGGTGTATGATATGTTAAACCGATATTTCATTACCAATAACTCAAATAATCACAACCATTATTTCCTTATTAAAATCCCATTTAATACTTTTTCACAGTTTATATTTTGTTCCTTTTGATTAAAATGGCACAAGATTAAGGAGTATGCTTAATCTATGCTTTAATTAACCAACAGTGTGAGTTCTGTTGTGACGGGCCAAACATGACCTCAAAAACTATGGCGCCACTGACTAGATCTAATGTGCGCAACAATAGTGCATCTGAATTGGATGAAACGGTCTCACTACAGTCGTTAGATGTGAAAATTAGTTCTCTTTTACAAATCTCAACCTCCACAGCTAACGATGTCAAGAAATTAAAAGAAGAACAAGTTGAATTGGGTGTGTCTGTTGAGCTGTCCCAAGTAGCAATATAAAGAGTTCTAAAAACATTTAAAAAGTAGATAGTTCACTGATTGAACATTTAGAAAATTTTTTAAATTGTTTTGAATAAGTTGTCAACAAAAAATTAAAAACAAATGAAAATATTTCAATTGGCATTTAGAAAAGTATTTAAATTGTTTTCAATAAGTTGTCAGCAACAAATTAAAATATTTCAAAATATAAGCAATGAAAACTTGAAATGTTTTTGAAAATTTTTAAAAACTTGCTTGTAACAATTATAAATTATTTTGTAAATGTTTTGCGATCTATAAAAATAGTATTTGAAAAATTATTGTTGTTATTGAAATTTTTGTTAAATACGGAAAAAAGGGTAAATGGTGCATGGAATATAAATTGAATTATCAAATAATTTTATTACATTTCTTTGGAATAAATAAAGTTCTTTACAATTGGATTACATAAAATATCAAGTTTGTTGAGAAACACATATACACTCTTTGTATAATGTTAGCACAACATAAAAATATGACCAAACCAAGTGTATATCTTGACGTTATTTGTTGTACTAGACTGTTCTTATTTTTTTATAAATATGTTACCTAACATATTTATCCAATAACAAAGATACCAAAGACAAAATCAAATGCTATTCCAAAATTGCGGTTGCCAATTGGTACCGTCTAAGTTCAATTAAAACATGTTTCTGTGACTAATTTGTTTTTTACTTAAAATACACAGAGTATCTCAAAAGTCGATGACCACACTTTAAAATATGGTTATTTGGGTTAAAATAAGTAAAAAGTGCCTCTAGCATTTTTTTCCTAAAATGTTTAGTTTTCCATGTATCTCTCTGGTGTGTTTTATACATATAAATCATATCTCACTAATCTCCAAAAGTATCCTTAAGATGATACTTTAGGAGTTTAATGAGATATGGCTTATTATGTTAAAATCCCACAAAGACAGATATACAGAAAACAAAGCATTTTAGGAAAAAGTGCTATAGGAACTTTTTACCTTATTTTGACCCAAATAACTATTTTTTAAGTGTGGTCGCCGACTTTTTAGAAACCCGGTAAAGAAAACACAGCTGTTTTGAATTGTTTTGTAGGACACAGTATGTTTTTGTTTGATTTTAAAATACAAAATTAGTATAGCCGACAACAAGAAATGTTGTAACTCTACGGAATTCACTAACATGAATTTCGCAAGTATGTATTTACAAGATATAATGAATATACTTTAAGTAAAACTTTTTTCTAAAAAATTGACAAATATAATCATAAACCGTGGTTTTATAAACACGTGTGGGGATTAGGGACACGTGTGATTGGGGATTAGTTTTAAATCATCAGAATTTCAGTACACCAATTTTCCTTACTGTTTATCTTTAGTTCAGGAATGAAATTTTATCTTTCCTAAGATTTTGTTCACTAACTCCATGAAACTTAAAATGGTCTTTTGCAAAATAATAGCACTGTGCACAGTACAAATATTCCAAAGTACAAAGCATGCTATGCAAACTAATACCCTAATAAACTAAATAAAAAACATAAATCAAAGTCTGCTGAAATGTTTTTAGTGACATAATTATGAATTATATTTAAATCATACAAATTTCATTACGTCAAATTTGCAGTTTCCTTGGTGTTATTTTAGGTATTGTTATGAAATTCTATCTCTCCTTAGTTTTTCCACAAACTTCATCAAACCTAATGGTCTTTTGTAATAGAATAGAGCTGTACACGGTACAAATATTTCATAGTACAAAGTATGCTACGCAAACTAATACCTTATATTAAAACTAAATAGAAAACATAAATCAAAGCCTGCTGTAATCTCTTTGGTACTATGGTAACTAGGTGACTGTTATGTGGGATTATTGCCACATAACACACACAAAATACACAAAATGGCGGTGTATGTAGATTCAACATAACAGTTTTTCCTTTAAGAAAAGTCCACATTTTCAACAGAGGGCAAAGAACTAATGCGGCGATCGAAAACCATTGTTCATTCTACATTCTGTATGTGTTCGCTGAAAAAATTATTAAAATTAAAAACATTTACCTATGATGCATTTACAATATGGTACATACAAAATATGAGGTACCATCAAAATCTCACTCTGGGCCATCAACACTACACATTCTGCACAAGTTGTTAATAGATCTTTTATGGTAACAGCTTGTCCCTTCTACAATTCCTTACTCTATTCGTGGTGGGGTTACCTGAACCGAATAACCATAGCGTGGTGGGACAGTGGGCACTAAGCCTAGGTGTAGCGGAAGAGAATGTGTGGGTGATTGTCACAAAAAATCTTTATTTTTATTATGTGTATTTAGAATTCGGCATATTTATATAAGGTGCGATTTGAGGCGAAACGGCGTTCTGGGACTTCTTTTTCTGAAAAATTAAAATATCGGCCCTAAAAGTCATAATAAAATCGGAACAATTTTTGTTATTAGTGAATGAATTGGGAACGTGATTAAGCATTTGGAGGGGGGTTGAGGGGGTGAGGAGGGGATCGTATCTCCAAGTAGGTTATAGTTCCGGCACCTCAATTTCTAAAAATCAAGGACTGTATATAAACACATGTAGTTATATAAAGTACACAGTTGTTTTGTTTGATGAAAAATGTATTTTTGTTATCTTATCAGTGTACAAATTTCCTAATTAGTTAGTTTAAAAAATATTATTTTATGATATAGATTAAATATAAGAAAGGACCATGTGGTCCCAAAGTTCACCTCAATAAAGAAGTATTTTAATTTAATTTAAAATGGAAAATATAATTTAAGGACTCGGTCTCAAATTAAACATTTCACATAAAAAACATTGAAATAAAAACCATGTAGGCCTAAATGACTTCCTAAATATTCATAAAATACTTAATACTAACCTGGATTTTCTTTTGCTCTGTTTGCGACAACTAGGCAGCGATAGTTTTTTTTTTTTATTTTATCTGATTCTTTCAGTACGTACTTTTTATCACAACATCTAAAAAAAGTTCAAAGTTATTAGTGTTACAATATGCAGCGAACTATCACATAAGCCTAGAAATGCATCACACACGTCTTTGAAGAAATAAAAAAAATCTGCAATAAACAAAGAGAGGTTGAGTTAAATACAGTAGACTCCCTCTAATTCGGCCTCCTTTAATTCGTTTGCCGGATAATTCGCCCGCGGCCTTTCCTTAAAAAAATAAGACAAAATAAAAAAATATTAAAACAAACGTTTAAAAACTAAATAAACGAATTTCAGTTTGCGTTTTGACAAAATTAAACTTTCATACTGAGGATACTAAGCAGAGTTCATTGGAAAAGTCAGATTTGCTCATACGCTAACCAGTCTCCAAGATATATGGCGGGGATTATAAATAACTTACAACTTTTAGAGTTGTAAGACGTACTTTATTGACATCCTTCGTTGTTTTTTATAAACGTAGGGCTATTTAAATTTTATATTATATTTGAATTCAGTGAGGAATTAAATACTGGTAAGTTATTGCTACTTGATTATCTTCGGCTTATTCTTCGGAAAAACTTGTTGGCAGAATTTTCACATGCTTTTCGGATTCATCTGATAAACAAGTTACATTTTCGTGATCAGCGCATAAAGTTGCATAAGAAAACTTAGTAGCCTAGGTTAACCAAACAAAAAAAATAAAACATTCCTATTTTTATTTTTCCAGTTCTGAGCTTTTCCACACAAAAAACGCCCATTTTTGGAAGTTATGCATTCTTTATTTGACGTGTCAGTTTTAACAAAACTTAAACAATCGTTTATGACTACGTTAATCGTTCAATTATCATGAAAAATTAGTGGAACAAAATTCGGCTGCAGTTTCATAACTGTCCCGCAAAACAATCAAACTAATATATCGAACTATCGTAATCAATATATCCATAAGGTAGTAGAAACTATCGAAATAAATTATTCAATATATCCAAAATGGAATATATTAAGGAATATACGGAATACACTATGGATTATTTTAATATAAAATGGAATATTGTTTAAACTAACTAATTAGGAAATGTGTACACTGATAAGATAACAAAATGGAATATATATCTAAAATGAAATTTATATAATCATGTGATTATAATTGTTATTTTTATTTTCGTATATGTTTAAATATTTGTTAAAGAAGATAAAAACGTCTGACGAAGTTCTAATACAATTAACTATAGTGGTTTAGCCCAAAATGTTTTGACAAATACCGGCTAACACCCAAACTATAGAATCTTCATGGAGGTCACCTCAGAAATCGTTAAATACCTGTATGAAATCTGATGATCTCACTGACCATTTTGGTGAATACTTGTATCGAAGAGAGGTAGCCATAAGAGGATCACATTTTACACTTCTTAAAGGCAATAAGAAACTGTATCCTGGATTTTGATGTTTTATTTAAGTTTTAACATGTTTTTTTTATGTTCTATTTTTGATATTTTAGTCCAATTTTATGTTTCTTGTTGTTTTATTTATATGTGATTAAGTTTGATTTATGAAAAATAAAATATGTTTCCTGTTGTTTGCTTATATATTGTTTTAATTTATAATTTAAATTTCTTTTAGATATGGATCAAATCCATCGAGATTAGTATATCGATATTTACTAACGATATATCGATTACGTTAGTTCGATATATTAGTTCGATTGTTTTCGGGACAGTTATGAAACTGCAGCCCAAAATTCGCAGGCACCCTCTTCCGTTTCATAGTCCAAGCACCCGATCGAAGGTTACATCTAACTTAATAGGCCTAGGCTAGAACAATTAAGCCTAGGCCTAGGCTTGTTCAATAATTAGAACAGTGATGTTACAGTCAGACACGCCTTGCATAGCCACTTTGATAATATCATTTTAAACATAGTTTTTAGTGGCCAGTGTTAACTATTGAACCATCATGGCTTCCCAGGTTGGGAGACAACAGTTATTTTGCCATCTTGCCAAACCAACTGATGCCAAAAAAGCAAAGATGATTCAATCACTGCACTGCATATGCTAATAGGCCTAAGCTGCATTTTAAGCATTGGCTTGGCTTAGCTAAAAAAAAAAAAAAAAACTAAAAAACTGGTGGTACAAATAGGCCAAAGTTAAGTTAAGCCTTCTAGTGACCTGGAAATAATACTTCTTGGTCGCTTGTTATCCACGCCGATAATGTATGCATAAGTTAGTAAAGTTACTTACCACTATTATTAGTTGATTAGCCTAAGCTTTACAGTTAAATGTGTGGACTTACCTGCTGCTGCTAGACATGATACGCCAACAACATATAAAAAAGAGATTAGTATATCGACTTGAACTCAAATATATAAAACTCTAAGGTAGCAAACAGCACCGTCAACGGCAAATGACGAAATCTTCAACAACGAGAGAACATCAAACGAAATAGCCCAACGTCACAACTATAACCTTCAAACCAACTGAAGTCAAAAGACCGACTTTCAAAAAATCAGTTCAGGTCATAGAGGCTCGAATAAATAATAAATAAGTATTAGGGTGTACGATAAATATAAAAATAATGCACTAAGCATTGCCATTAAAGATATTATTTAAGTTATGTTCATATGACTGGGAACCCATACAACAGCAGGGTCAAAAAAGGCACTGTGTTGTGAAAAGCAGACAAAACATTTCAAAAACATTTTATCCTTTGAAAAGTTTTCAAAACTATTGGCCAAATCTCCATTATACTACACCTTACCTCTGATTTCGAATTCCTCATATTTTGGCTTGTATTAGAATATAAACTTTAAGGAAATTCAAACTGACTGATTAGGTTTAATGTTTATACACACATTTAAACAATGGTAACTATTTTTTAATGAGTTAAATATTTTTGAACAGTTATTGCAGGATTCTTAAAATATTAATTTAAATAATTTCAGAATGTTAAACAAATACAAAAATTTGCTGTACGTGATTGTTGTTAGATCAAAACAAATATAACAAATTATATGTTAGTTTACTAACTTTCTGAAACCCAACATTTACATACCCTGAAAACACATTTCCAACAAACTTCTCTGAAAAAAATAACAAAAATATTTCAAAATATGTTTGAAATTATTTTAAAAGGTTCAACTATGTTCGCTATAAATGATTTCAAAAAGTTTACTTAATGTTTTTAAAATAGATTCAAACACACAATTAAGTTTTTAATAAATCAAAAACTTAGGGGAAAAATGTATTTACAATTTGTTTAAACTACTAAAAAATTATTTAAAACAATAAATTATCACACGTAACACGAAAACATTTGAAAAAGTTATTTAAAAGATTTCATTGCCAAAATATATAACTTTTTAAAGTTAAAAAAATATGTTTTAAAACATTTCAATAATGTTGTTTCAATTCGTTGATCGGAAGAAGTTTTTGAACTCTTTAAAAAAGGTCTATAACAAGTTTTTAAGCTTTGCCTAGTTTAAATTAGTTTTAAAAGTTAAAATTATCAAAATATTACCCTTGCTACTTGGGGGGTCACAACGAAATATCTAATTTCAAAATTTATTTGAAGGAAGTAAATGATAAGGTTACAACATTGAACGAGGAAATCGATACTTTGAAACAGGAGAAGGTACAATTGAACTCAAAAGTAAACTTATTGGAATAAAAAAATGATGATCTACTGCAGTATTCCCACAGATATTGTATATTAGTTACAGGGATCGTTGAAAACGAAAGTGAAACTATGGCCTACATTATTAATAGATTAGCTACAGTTATAGACTTTTATAACTTTTCGTCAAGTATGCTCGATTCTGCCCATCGACTTGGTGTGCGTCAACCTACTGGCCAGTCATGTCGTCCATTAATTATTAAATTTGTGAGCGGTATGATAAGGACTTGTTTTTTAAGACGAGAAAGGCTAAACGTTCCCTGACTGCTTCAGATTTGGGGTTTGCTAGTACCAACAATGTCTATATAAACGAGTCCCTCACTCCGGAGAACCGCAAACTGCTGATGGCTACCCGAGACGCTGCGCGGACCGAGGGATACGACTACGTTTGGACGGCCACCACAAAGATACAAACTGCTGAAGGCTACCCGAGACGCTGCGCAGACCGAAGGATACGACTACGTTCGGACGGCCAACACAAAGATACAAACTTCTGAAGGCTACCCGAGACGCTGCGCAGACCGAGGGATACGACTACGTTCGGACGGCCAACACAAAGATACAAACTGCTGAAGGCTACCCGAGACGCTGCGCGGACCGAGGGATACGACTACGTTTGGACGGCCACCACAAAGATACAAACTGATGAAGGTTACCCGAGACGCTGCGCAGACCGAGGGATACGACTAAGTTTGGACGGCCACCACAAAGATACAAACTGCTGAAGGCTACCCGAGACGCTGCGCAGACCAAGGGATACGACTACGTTTGGACGGCCACCACAAATATACAAACTTCTGAAGGCTACCCGAGACGCTGCGCAGACCGAGGGATACGACTACGTTTGGACGGCCAACACAAATATACAAACTGCTGAAGGCTACCCGAGACGCTGCGCAGACCGAGGGATACGACTACGTTTGGACGGCCACCACAAAGATACAAACTGCTGAAGGCTACCCGAGACGCTGCGCAGACCGAGGGATACGACTACGTTTGGACGGCCAACACAAAGATATTAGTGAGGAAATCTGCTGGACAACCTGCTATTGCTGTTGCTTCTGAGGAGGACTTGAACAGGCTATGAGCTATTATTTTGTGATGCGTTTCTTGAGACTGGTCATGGGCTAAAAACTTGCATCAGTATGTACATTCTATTTGTTAGCATTATAATCATTATTATTACAATATGCTATTTATCCTTGATTTTTCTGTTGTTTATGCATATTATTTCTAGTTTATGTAAAATATCATAATGCTAACGTACAATTGTTCATTATATCATTAGATTACAGCATTATTTTTATTATCCTAGTTAAGTTATATTCGATAACGATTAAATTTAAATTTAAAGTAAAATTTTTCTTTAATTATCTATTTTTAGTAGGCTTATGAGTAGTATAAATAATTTGTCAGTTTATTATCAGAATGTCCG
Organism: Allygus modestus; assembly: GCA_963675035.1. Classification (NCBI taxonomy): domain Eukaryota; kingdom Metazoa; phylum Arthropoda; class Insecta; order Hemiptera; family Cicadellidae; genus Allygus; species Allygus modestus. The sequence goes on along the minus strand of OY776111.1, from coordinate 99,674,063 downwards.
AGGTTTAAGGTCTAAAACCAAAGACTTTTACACAAGTGTATTGACCAATAATCATGATGTTATTGTCGGAACTGAAATTTGGCTGGCTGTCCCACACTTTTCGCGAACACGCCCGAACATTCGGCCGAACTCCGAATGTTCGGAGTATTCGCGAGAAGTGTGGGAGCAGCGCGAACTTTGAATTCCGGAGCGAATGTACAGTGAACATTCGGGCGAATGTTCGGCCGAACATTCCGACGAATATTTGGGAGGCTCCCACACTGTTCACGAACATGCATCATTGCATCGTTGATAGTCGACGATCTTGTTCTACTGAGGCAATGCTATAAAACATGCATATTTATTTGCATGCGTAACGTATTTATTGTTATGCTTTCAAGTAAGTATTGAATACCACTTAAGTGGTCATTGATGATGAATAATCTATAATGAAATGACAGTTTCTAGTTGTACTGACATACTATGAGTATGTCAGTTAAATAATAATAGCCATAAATAAGTTATTTGTGTAAATTGAAGTTGTGTTTTAAAGCGCAGGGGGTTGATATTTATTAGTATACTGTCAACTGCTTGATTCAGGGCTTGCGCCCCTTCTTTAACCCAGCTGCAGTATTGCGTCCGAGTGTCGAGGAAGTGTGTTGCTTCGAATCATTCAGTTCATAAAAGCACTTGCGTTTTCGTGGCAGCAGATTGACGCCAACCTCAATAATGGACAATTGAAATGAATTATTTATAAAAGAGATAGAAATAAATCCTGCAATACGGAACCCTTAATTATTGTCCCTACATATTCTTTATTTAAATAGTTGTTGATTTCCTTTCACCTTTCACACTCCATAATCAGTGCCGAAGGTCACAGTGGCGAAGGAGGGACAACTACTCGGGGGGTAAAAACTTGTTTTTGGTCAGAACACCAAACGTGTATGTCTTACCAAATTAATATAAATGGGTCATCTCAGTTGAGTATCGATATACAGTGGAATCGATTTAATTTACCTCAATTATTTAACAATAGATAAGAAGCTTCCAAGAATTACAAACGTATCGCCTCGGCGGCGTGTCATTCCCACGTTGAAATTTTACCCGAAAAGAATAGTTTTGAGCTATCTCTTTATTAATATTATTGTTCAGTATATTCCTTATTGTAAGGTAATTGTAAAAACGTGACTGTTATAAACTTAATATTTAAATGTTTATGCCAAATAATAAAACAATTTCCAATGTTTGTTAACAGTTTTTGTAATTATTAATTATCCTATCCCCTTCATGTATAAAAGAAAGGTGGTGTCTTTCTCTCTCGACTTGTCTGTTCCATTTCAACGTCCCGTCTTGGCAATACCTTAGCCCCAGTCGCCCTTAAAGTTGCCATAATACTCTTATGGTAATAGTATTGACTATAAATACTGAAGTAGACTTCTCATTGCCATTGTAAAATCTGTCCCTAGTTTTGTGTGTGTCAGGATTCAAAGAGGTCGTAGTTTACACTAATCACCAACAAAGTACACTGCTCTCAACTATTACTTATCCCCTCAAGGAGGGGATGATACAGCAGTTGGTGTGTCAGGAAGCAAACATACGTTGATTATCACTTGCTTTCTGGGGTGGAAATATTTTAAAATTTAACGTAAATAACTGAAATAAATAGTTGGCAGCAGCACAGTCTGTCGGTGACCTAATCGAACTATGTAAATTTTAAACTCTAGCATACACTAAAAGTGGGACAGCTGGGCCATATGGATGGGATGTCTCCTTCAGTATTTATAGTCAATGGTAATAGGTTTAATGAATCAGGTAAGTACTTAAACAGATGTAGTTGCAGTAGGAATTTTAATCAGCTGTGCGAAATACTGGAATCAGCTAGTATATGATATATTTATGTTTGTTTTTTACACTTCGTAAAAAATAGGCTTCTCATATTTTCGTTGGTTTCTTCTACACAATTAAATTATACACCTTTCATAATTAATAACATCACGACTGTAGATGCAACAACAGCAACATCTTCTGTAGAGTCGTCCATTTTGTCACGACAATGCTCGTTGGACGAAGGACAATGCATCAACAGCTGATTAAATGTATTTAATATTTTCTAAGGAATGTTCGCCCAAATGTTCGGTGGGTGTTCGCGAGAAGTGTGGGAGCTTCAAACAGGGCGAACGTTCGGTAGAATGTTCGGCCGAATGTTATGGAGAATGTTAAGGAGAATGTTCGGCCGAATGTTCAGGCCTGTTCGCGAGAAGTGTGGGACCGCCTTCAGAGGAACTTTTTGACAATAGATATCGAGTGTATAGGTGTCATCGGGACTCACATGTCACATGGGCTTACTATGGGTGGTGGGGTTATTGTAGCTGTTAGATCTCGGTTCAACTCTGAACAAGTTGAATGGGATACGGAGGAATTGTTAATTAAATTGGGAGGACATTCTATGTACTCAGTTTATATTTTTACCGTTTAGTTTCGACCTAACTATAAAATTGAACAATATAAGGCTTTTTCTGTGTTTTCATAACATACCAAATTTACTAGGGGCTAATTTATGCATAGTTGGGGATTTTAATTAAAAAACTGAGTGCTGGATGCAATCTCAATAAAGGGGATAACTTCTGTCGAGAGCTTTCAAACTTTATTAATTTATATAACCTTTCTAGTAAGAACAATATTATCAATAGAAATAACAGAACTTTTGATCTTGTCTTGACTAACAGTGCCAGTTTAATGGTACAAAATAGCAGTAATTCGTAGTAAAGTTGGATAATTATCATCCAGCCCTTTTAATAACATTTCAGTTAAAGTTTTATCACCCCGAGTTAAAGGTGGATGGTGATTTTCATTATAACTTTGCAAAGGCAATTTTGTTCAGATTTATATTGATTTAAGAGGTAATGATTAATCAAACCTTTATAACCTGAAAGAACCTTATGCAGCTACTACATGTTTTTAGAACGATTTTTGTAGCATTACCCATAGCACAGATTAGCCAATGGTTCGTCTTATCCCGTTTGGTACACACCAAATATCCTTAAAAATATTAGAATGAAGTATAGACTTTTCAAAAAATTTAAAAGATTAAAATATATTAACGATCCTAGATTTTCTGAGTATTACAGAGAGTTTAGTTCCATTAGAAGCATTGTTAAAAAGGACATTGACATTGCATATAAAAATTACATTTCAAGTGTAGAGAATTGTTACGTAGAGACCTACCAAGTTCTGGGCTTGTATAAAAGGTTCACGGAAGCATAACATGGAGGTGACAAGTATGATTTGCGAGGGCACAGAAATTCACTCCTCAGCTGATATAGCAAATAAAGTTGCTGATTTTTTCCACTCAATTTGTTTAGCACCACCTAGTCAGTTAGAAATTAATCAAGCATTGTCAGGTAATAGATATTTTCAGGAGTGAATCTTGCCATGTACAACAGATCAAAGCTATGTGTTATTTATTTTAAACAGTTTGAAAGTTAAGCGTTCAACTGGTCCAGATTTGATTCCACAGTACATTTTCAAAGCCTGTAGTAAGGTTTGGCTAAACCTCTGTGTTTTATTTACAATTTATGTTTGAAAAATAACTCTCTGCCTGAAATATGGTAAGTAACCAAAATCACTCCCATACATAAGGGTGGTAATAGTAAGTTAATTAATAATTATCGCCCAGTAGCTGTATTATTAACTCCTGCTAAGGTTTTTGAGATTATATTACATGATAAGTTTTTCAGTAAAATCAATCCAAATTTGTCTTCAAACCAACATGGTTTTTTCCTAGGCAGGTCCACAGTTACAAATCTGATTAATTTTACACAATATGCTTCCAATAATTTAGATAAAGGTTCCCAAGTTGATGCAGTTTTTACAGATCTGAGTAAAGCATTTGATAAGGTTGATCATGCAGTAATTTTATCTAAATTGAATAAAAAAGGGATTTTCTAACATCTTTAAAAACATTATTTTTCCAACCGAAAGCAATATTTTTGGTTTAGAGGTTTTAAATCTAGGTCGTTTGATGTAACCTCCGGGGTGCCTCAAGGCTCGAACTTGGGGCCTTAAATTTTTACGATTGTAATTGATGATGTTGTAGAAGTTGTATTACATCGTTATATCCTGCTGTATGCCGATGACCTTAAATTATTTAGAGTTGTTAACAATTAAGAGGATTTTGAATTTCTTCAACAGGATGTTTTTGTTGTCAGCAACTGGGTTTCTGAGCATAAATTGTCATTTAATGTTGCTAAATGTGAAGTATTGACATTTTCTAAAATAGTCAGTGCTCTACAGTTTGACTACAAATTGAAAAGAGTAATTTTGAGAAGAAAAATTAAGTCAAGGAGTTAGGGGTTCTATGTGACAGCAAACTGACATTTAATAATCACATCTCGAACATTATAAATAAAGCATTTCGTAATTTGGGGTTTTTACTTAGAGAAGGATCCAAGTTTCAATCATTGTTGTATTTTAAAACTCTTTATTTTATTTTGGTTCAATCGAACTTAGAATATGCGGCAGCGGTTTGGTCGCCTCACTATAATGTGCATATATAAAAAATCGAGTGAATTCAAAAGCGTTTTTTGAGATTTGTATATTATAAATATGCTGGAGTTTACTCAAATATGATTCTATATGAGCATTTGTTAAATACATTTGAATTTCATACCCTTGCATTGAGACGTAAATTAATTCAACTTTTGCACCTTTTCAAACTAATCAGAGGTAAAATTAACGATCCTACTTCACTAGAACAACTCACATTTTATGTTCCTCAGTTCCACAACCGTTTGTCACACTTATTTAACATCCCGTTTGCTCGCACTAATGAATTAGTTTAATCACCTTTGTTTTCTATCATGAGAACCTATAACTTAGTTTCACAACAAATGTCGATATTTTTAATGACAGCTTAAATACATTTAAACTGAAATGCTTGTTGTCTCTCGAATAGCAGCCACAGCCGGCTCGGCTGGAGAGTACAGATTGTAGATCAGCTGTCTGGCTAGTACCAGCTGATCTGTTTATGATGACACTGACTATTATTTCAAGCTTTGTTTACCCTGTAATCTAGTCTATTTTTGAACATTCATATTTACATTAACTTTATAAGAATTATGTTTATTTTTGTTCTGTTAATTTTATAATATTTTTTCAAGTTTAATGTTATTTGTAATGGACACATTTATTAGCAAGGTATATTAAATTATTCTTGTTGCAATGTCAAGTAATAATTTTACTTATGATTATTTTTTGCAGACCGTTCTTCCACAGTGTAACTGTTTAAGTGAGATGGTGCTTTGCTCCATGTGTATTTCGACCTATTTAATTTTGTATTATTTTTAGAACTGCTTTATTGTAATTAGGTATAATACCTGTAATAAAGTAAATAAATTGAATAAATAAATACTGAATTCATCTATGCCAAAAAAACGCTTAGTCAAAAACATATATTAGTAATGTGTTTAGTAAATGAGTCAGAAGATTATTTTGATATATTAATTTAAGAAAAATAAATAAACACTTGGGACTCGAATACCCATACCCATACCACCTTTACTATGGGTTAAAATATCATACGGTACTCAATTCATATCCAACCAGAATGTTATTTCCTATTTGCTTATACTTATTAAAATTCTTCAGAAAATCATAAACTCAAACCTGATACAGCCAATATGTTGATGATCCTTTCTACACTATACTACATATCTTAAGTCAAACCTAACCAAAGTAACCAAAGTGACTCGTTTTAATGATAAAAGTAGTTTTATTTCTTATTGTTAAATTCCAGTGCAAAGTAACCAATAACGGTGGTGGTGGTGTGTATATGGACCAATTGAGTGGAAATAAACGAGAATTTATTTTAAAAGCCCAATATTATTTTTGTTAGCTTTGCGGTGGACGCGTTATTTTTAATACATCTGAAATGTAAAACACAATAAGAAATATTACTATTTAAGTTTACGATTGTAAATAGAGGAGGCACTCAAAACTCGGATATGTTCTACCTACGAAACCAATTAAACTTTAAATGAATGTTCACCAGGACTTGGGTTTTTCGAAGTAGAAAAATAATATGGTTCAGTGATCTATTAGCTATAAAAGTATTAATTAATTATTAAGTTAGCTAAAAAAATACTACAAACGAAAGTAAAATATTAACTTGCTAAGAAAGTGTTATCACAAAACACTGACATGAAATCGTGTATCGCAAAATTAAGACTAAAACCCGTATAAAACAAACCATATCATTACCTTATTTATACAATAATGAAATGGTTTATTTGAGAGCGTCTCACTTTGGCGCGTTATTATGAACAAGTTAGCTTTAATCGTCACGAGAACTATTTAGTTTGAAACTTGAGTTGCCTAAGGGTCCCGCTAATGCAAGTACAAGTCTTGTTTAATTACTCTGATCTTAAGCAACAAAGTCTTTCCATTCGCTTGGAAAAATTATATCTAAAAAGGTTCTCAGTTTAGATATTGTCAAGATTTCTTTTGAACTCTATTTATTTTGCATTATTAAAATAACCACGTCGGGAGATGATTACTTATAACTTCATTACTTGAAACTATACTAGCAACTTAGATTTAAGTTGTATGCGTATGCAAACAAAATTAAACTGCATGTAAATAATATATACATACTGCATCTGCTCAACATTTTAAATTTTAACTAATCAATTTGTTGGATCACAGTACTACTAAATATGTTTGAATGATTAAACTAAAATAAACATGTATTTATTAACTGCTAATAATACAGATTTAAGTATAGGAAGAAATTTAGCCTATGACTCAATCCTACACAAAAGTAAACTATTTAATTTCAATTTGTTACTTTGCAGGAATATAACTGATTTAAATTGATGACGGTACATTGAGTAAAAAAATGCATGGTACATGTTTAAAAAATCACATGAGAGATAAACCAGTGGCCCCTTCAGGGAATAGAAAACACATCGAGTTATTTGTTTATAAATAATCTAAAATTGACTGTTAAGACGCCATATCAAATTTTTTAGAGGTTTTTTTATTTCTCATAAAGCTACATACTTGTTTACAAAAAGTTCTTATTGAAATCACATCTAGACCGACAGAGGGGGACGGAGATAGTTAGAACAAAGTTTATAAAGGATTTTAGCTACTGTTAATGAGTTTGTCAAGACCCGAAGTTATGTCATACATATGTTATATGTTATATGTCATACATATATGAAGTTATGTCTCTCGCGGGAGACACTGTGAAAATATATATAAGTAGGTTTGATGAGTTCGTGTGTGTATGTGTGATAGGTTTGAATTATTTAATTTATTAGTGAATTTCCTATGGAAAGTGAACTATTAGCACGACCCGCACGGTGAAACTTAAGCCCGGACCACCATAGAAGTCCCTAACGTGACCCCCTGAACACGTTTTGGGGGGTTGTTCAAAATTATATATATATGTATGCACTCTAGCGGTTGCATTTTTTGCCCGATTTACTTCTAATTTGGACGTTCCTTTCTATAATCAGTTGGACAAGTTCGTTGGGCAAAACAATCGAAAAACTCTAAACCTCTTTTTAGGGGATTATTCTTTCAAATTTTGAGTTTTCGGGCTCAAAAAGGGTTAGAAAAGCCCCGGACTTAAATTTAATGCATGTATTAAGATGGGAATTAGTGAAGCGAAAGTTTTAAGCCTTCTCTCGTCATTCTAGCATAAACATTTACCGAGTTATTAAAGAAAATATACATCGGCTAAACACAGTACGTTGTCTTATGGGGTTTTTACATTAGAAAGCGTGTTATTCATTTGTTGGTGTATTTGTATCATCCCCAGCAACCTGGCGCCTACTTTAAAGCCTGACTGGACCTTCTCCCAACCTTATAATGCGCAAAATTGTATTCCTAGCATTGCAGGTAAATGAAACCATTAGCATCAGAACAGCAAAAAAACAATGTTTTTAGATTTCAATAAAATTGGAATAAATGTATATTTTTACACTGGTTATGAGTTTTAAAAGTTTTGAATGTGGAAATTCACTTCCCTCACGTCAGCGTGCTGCGTGCGAACTCGTTTTAAACTTGATTCTCTAGAGTTGTTATTGTTATTGTGAACAAGTTCAATTTTGTGTTGCATTTGTAAATGTAGGTATTTTAGCGAATTTTAAACACTTCTTTATTTAAATATGAATTAGAGTTTACTTCGTGCTGCAAGAAGGTTAGTATTACACTAGAATTAGATTTGCCTTCGTAGGTTCCTGTTGTGACAGTAAACAAAAAACAATAATAATTGCCTACTTCCTAGTAGGAATATTGAATCATGTGTCATGCTAATTCCCCCTCAAACTGCTTTAGAATTCTCTAACTGATTTTATCATCTGCAGTTAGTTTTCGCCACTTTATATTTTAAATGTGTTAGTTTTATATCAGATAGTTAAATAAGTAACTTTATTTTTAACCGTAATTTATTGTAAATAAAATATATGTAAATAAAAACTATAATACAATGGGAACAGAAAGAATTCTAGATAAATTGTAACAAAAGCGGCATGGAAGTGAAACGTAGCAGAAAATGTTTACTGGAAGTCAGCCACCGTCACAGCAAACACTAAATACCCGTCGTGTTGGTGTTTCATTATCGCGGTCATCTGCTTTACTTTTTCCCTTTTTGTCATACAAAATTATTTCTAATTTCTTTATAATAGTCTGTATTTATAAATATTTAGTAATTTATATTAAATGTGTATGCATCTCGTTCAACACGTTACTTTTGTATATGTGACTAAATCACAAGCAAAATATGTAAAGTTACAAATTAGTGAATATGTTTTTAAAATAGTTTCGGGACTTTAAAAAACAGCCTTGGACTTATCCTTTATTTGTTCTATGCTTCGTTCCACGACGTTGACGGTGCTGAAAGACACTGATTTCGCTTCTAGTAACTTCGTTTTTTTTCATTAACTGTGATCGTTTCAATGACATAAAGTTGTAATTCTACTCTATTTTAAATATTCAGAAATGTAATAGGAATTTGTCAGAAACTTTCTTCAATTTAAAAATCCTACTAAACACAAAACAAGGACGTTTGTATGCATCTCTGTTTTTGTCGGGCAAATTCCTCCTTCCAAAATAATTATACGAAATAGTACGGAATTAGTGTGATATAATACGTTTGATAGGTCTGTTTCGTTTAGGATAAGGAGTTTTTCAGTTTATTTATATAATTTTCCTAGTATTATATAAATGTTTAAATTTGTGTATCGTCTTATGTACTTTTTCATATCCCTTGATAAAAACATTTTAAAATAATTTTTAAATTTGATTGCCATGTAAACGCTCTTACCTGAATAGTTTAATACAAATAAATCACAAATACAACAGTAGAAGATTGCATCAGTTTGGGTTCTGATGTCTGCAAAGTTAACATGGTAAGAAGGGGTTTAATAATCATGAAATACAATACTTTAGAACCGCCATTTATTTAAAGTGTTCCGACTTTAACTTTCCTTACATAATTTGTCGTGGCTAACCATGCCCTTTAAATGACACATAAAACGTTGAGAGCCTCTCCAGGAAAAGAATGTAAAAAATAACACTCACTACTGTCCCCCATCATATCAAAGAAAGTTGCTGAAACCATATTTCAAATAGCAAAAATGTTAAGGTAGGGTGGTAGAAGTTACTTTTCAGTCACCCTGAATGTGTCTTAACAGTGAAAAATCAAAAATATATATCTATATAAATAAAATTAGAGTTTTGTCTGTACATTGCTTTGAATTATCACATTTTTTATATTTTCACTTTTTATTCCCTAGGGAAGCCAAAACAAGTCTTATCTCAATTTCCGTCTGTCTGTCTGTCAGTAACGCTCAAGGACGGGTTTTTGTTCGCTATTAACGGGAAAACTGGTGCATCGATGTTGATGTAACTTTGTTCTGTACATGTGTGAGAAAGTTTTAGGAGACTTAAAACTGGAATACACTTTTTGGAAAAAGGAATGGCGGCCGCTCAAAAACCGTGATTTCGTGTGGTTTTGGTCGTGTTCTGTTCGCTTTTCACTGGGAAACCGGTGCACCGTTTTCGATGAAAATTTTTCTATGTCCTATATGAGCGTTAGAAGGTTTTAGGCTAATTGGATTTTTTGATTTCACCTTATGACTCTGCCCCACGGTGTTTTAAAGATCCTATATTATTCTTATGGACAACTAGCTGTGTACCCGTCCTTCATACGGGTTGTCTGTATAAATAATAGATTTATTAGAGAAAATAATAACCCAATTAAATTTACAATATTTAAATTACATTTAACATTTTTACTGTACATTTAAATAAAAGTTTACGAAATATACTGGCAGATAGTTCGGGTACTGTAGCTAAGTCGAGGATCCCTAACAGGTAGTGAAAGGCGTGGCCATGGTGAAAAGAACTGTGTTAAATGTAATATGTTCGTTCCTCGCTTTGAAAGAGACCTACCTTTGTGTTGATCTCCGTTGATTGTTCAATGGTAATGATAGAGCCAGGCACCTTCCACATTAAACTGTTTATGAACCTCGGGGAAAAATAGGTCGATCAGTAAATTCTATGATTCAACGATTGTGCCGAGTGAAATGTTTATGAGGCCACTTTTGGTTTTCAATGTCCCGTTCATAACTTAAATACCCCCGTCGCAGCAAACCTGCATACTCAGCGAATTTCCAATGAATTATAACATAACACATTAAGCCACTTAACAGGGATTCATAAGAAATATATTCACAAACAAGCGATATTTAAAATATTAATTATTCTCCATAGGAATAACATTGGGGATGAGTACGCAGGTTTGCTGCAACAAGGAACACAAAATAATTGGTTTTCATGCAAATATCAATAGAACTCAGCTATGTGAAGTCACATACCAAGTTTCATCCATATACATTCATAAATAACGATATATAACATTTTAATTATTTTCCATAAGAATAACATGGGGACCGAGTACCTAGGTTTGCTGCTACAGGACCCATAGGCAAAAAATTGTTTTTTGTGCAAACAACAATAAACCACAACCAGATGAAGCCATATACTAAATTTCGTCAGTTTATGTTCATAAATAAGCGAGATATACAATTTGTCTTTTCCTCCATAAGAATAACATTAGACAACGTACTGTGTTTAGCACTTTCAATATCTCAGTAACCAATTGACGTAGAGCAATGATCAAGATACCAAATTGTTTGTTTTTTATGCTGAATTGAATGGTGAAAATTAAAATTTTATGTTAATAAAAATTACATGTGGAAACCCCAAAGAACCCATTTTTGGGGTACAAAACCCCCCCAAAACCCCCCTTCGGATGGTGCGATATGTCTGGTTTTCGAACTCGTTCAAATAAATGGTACTTTACACGTTTGTACCAAATTTCATTAAGATCGGACCTCTTTTACGAGAGTTATCGTGCTTACGGACACACACACACACACACACATATATATATATATATATATATATATATATATATACATATATACAAATTTGAACGAATGTTGTTTTTTGCATCTGGGGACCTCAAAATGAAAAGTTATCATGGTCTCGGGCTTAAGTCTTACCATGAGACCTACGGTAATAGCTTCTTCCCTATAGGGGTAATTCGCTAAAAGGACAAGAAAACTCCTCAACCCCTTAATCTTCTCAAAAATACACTTTCATATTTACTGTTAAGTTTAGACGCTCAGTGGTTGGCTACATAAAATATCATTTTAGAGAGGCGTAGGTAGATCTCGTCCACCCATGTCTCATGCACGACAAAGTGTGTCTTTGAAATCTCCAGAAAACAACACCGTGACTCCCCATTATAGTCATGATGTTGTTTATTATGTCCTTTAAGGTACCAAATTTAAGCTCTATTGGTTGAGTAGTTGGTGAGTGATGATTAACACGCTTACATTAAAGGCCATTGAGGAAGAGCCCTTGACTATATTTGTATCTGGAGTAGGAATAATATGTCTGCATTAGTCCTATATTCCTATATGTGACTATTCCTATACGTTCCTATATATTCCTATATGTTCCTATATGTGCATTGAGTCTATATTCCTACCGAATTTCAGCTCCATCAGTCCAGTAGTAGGTGCAAGATTGTTTAAAGATTGTATTTTGAAATTCCGGGGGGCGAATCCCTTGATGTCCTAATGTATTAGTTATGTTCCTACCGAATTTCAACTTAAAAGGTCCAGTAAATGATAATACTCATAATAATTCAATAAAAGAAAATTAGGGCAGAGCCCTATAGGATTTTTTAAACGTATTATTTTTGTACATCTGTAGCATAAAGGGAACCACTATACAATAAGTAATCTTCAGACATTGTTGTTTTTTAGTTAAAGTGATCAGTAGGGGCCTATGTCAGGGAGAGAATGAATCGTCTGACAAATATATATTTAGATAATACATCCACTCTTTATACTTTCGTTAGTGAATACCAATCTTCACTCAACGTTTTAAATAATAACTAAAACAACTGTTTATAGAATTACTATTCTTAAGTCATTATCTGGTCCAATATAAATAAATGATTTGTCTATAATAATAACATAAGACCTTTAAAACACCGTGGGGCAGAGTCCTAAGGTGATTTAAAAAAATCAAATTAGCCTAAAAACCTTTTAACGCACATATAGTACATGGAAAAAAGTTTCATCGAAATCAGTGCACCCGTTTTCTTGGGAAAAGTGAACGAAACACGATCAAAACTGCACAAAATCACGTTTTTGAGCGGCCGCCATGCTTTTTCCAAAGGCATGTGCAAGTTTAAAGTGGCCTAAAACCTTCCCAAGCATGTACAGAACAAAGAAACAAAATTCCATCAAAGTCAGAGCACCCGTTTTCCTGTGAAAAGCGAACAAAACCCCTTCCTTGAGCGTTATCGACAAACAGACAGACAGAAATTTAGATAAGACTTGTTTTAGCTTCCCTAGGGTGTAAAACGTGAAAATGTATAAAAATGACATAATTCCAAGCAATGTACAGACAAAACTCTAATTTTATTTCTATAGATCTGCAGCATAACCATGCATCATTTCATATTCATAGATATTGTCGTTTTTTTCGATACAGTGATCACAATGTCATTGAGTGAATGAATCTAACAAACATAGATATTTATATAGGTAGATTATCACTCTGTATACTTATATTATTTATAACCAATCTCCACTCAACGTTTTAAATGATAACTGCAATAGCTGTTTACGGAATACATATTCTTAAGTCATATAAACACTCTGTTATCTATTACCTATCTTCAATCAACGTTTTAAATAAGAAATAAAACATCTGTTTATAGAATAAATATTGTTAAGTTATCATCTGGTTCAACATTAATAAGTGCTTTACCCATAGGAATAGCATAGGATCTTTAAAACCCCGTGGGGCAGAGTCCTAAGGTGATGAAACAATTAGCCTATAACCTTTTGACGCACATATAGAATGTAGAACAAAAGTTTCATCGAAATCAATGCACCCGTTTCTTTGTGAAAAGCGAACAAAACATGACTAAAACTGCACAAAATCGCGTTTTTGAGCGGCCACCATTCCTTTTTCCAAAAGGTACACGACAGTTTAAAGTGGCCTAAAATTTTCTCACGCATGCATAGAACATAGAAACAAAGTTTCATCGAAGTCAGTGCACCCGTTTTCCCGTGAAACGCGAACAAAAACCCGTCTTTGAGCATTACCGACAAACGGCAGACAGACAGAAATTGAGATAAGACTTCTTTTGGCTTCCCTAGGGTGTAAAACGTGAAAATATGCAAAAATTACATAATTCTAAGCAATGTACAGACAATATTATAATTTTATTTATATAGATACATTTATTTATATTGAACCAGATGATGACTTAAGAATATTTATTCTACAAACAGATGTTATAGTTCTTATTTAAGTCATTGAGTGAAGATTGGTAATAAATAACAAGTATACATAGTGTATATGACTGAAGAATATTTATTCCATGAAAAGCTGTTGCAGTTCTTATTTAAAAAGTTGAGAGAGAAATGGTAATAAATAACTTAAGTATACAGAGTAGATATATGAATATGATCTAGGGCCTGAATCTATATAAGACGCATGCACTCACTAACATAGTGTTCCCTTTATATAAAAAACGACAATGTCTGTGAAGAGAAATTTTGCATGGTGGTTCACCTTATGCTGCAGATGTACAATAAGAATAAGTATAAAAAATCCTATAGGGATATACTCTAATTTACTTTTATGGCAAAATTATGAGTATTAGTATTTACTGGACCTTGTACGTTTAAATTCGGTAGGAATACAGCTGATAGCTCAATGCAGACATATACCTACTCCAGATACAAATATACTCAATGGCTCTGGCCCACTGATGGCCTTTAATATTAGCGTGTAAATCATCACACTCCAACTACTTAACCAATGGAGCTGAAATTTGGTACCTTACAGGGCATAAGAAACAACATCATGACTATAATGGGGAGTCACGGTATTGTTCTCTGGAGATTTTACATAGACCCTTTGTCGTGCGTGAGACATGAGTGGACGAGATCTACGCCTCTCTAAAAATATATTTGATGTAGCCAACCACTGAGCGTCTGAATTTAACAGTAAATATGAAAATGTATTTTTGAAATGATTAAGGGAATAATGAGTTCTATTATGCTCTTTTAAAATTTGAGAACGGAGCATTGAAAATCAAATGTAGTTTCATAAACATCCCTCCTTCACTCGGCACAATGGTTGAATCACAGGATTTACTGATCGACAGTTTTTTACCGAGGTTCATAAACAGTTTAATTTGGCAAGTGTCTGGCTCTGTGATTGTGCCATCCTCACGCCTACCAATGAACAAGCAACGGAGATCAGTACAAAGGTATATATCTCTTTCAAAGCGAGTATCGAACACATACATTTTTCTTTTAGCCATGACCACGCCGTTCACTACCCAACATAGTTCCTCAACTTAGCAACAGTACCGGTACCCGAACTATCTGCCAATATATTTCGTTAACTTTTATTTAAATGTACATTAAACATGTAAAATTTAAGTATTGTAAAATTATATGGGTTGTTATTTTGTTTAATTAATCTATTATACATAAAACCCGTACGAAGAACGGGTACACAGCTGGTTAAATATATAATTCGAAGCATGGTTTCAATCAGGCGTTTTTCAAAACACCTCGGTATACAGAACACGCTGAATTGAAAGGACGATTGTATCCTAATTATAACACTTCAAAATGCTATGCTATACTTGTTAAAAAAAACGAGCTAATGTGTAACGTTATTCTGAAACACTAAACACTGAGATTTATAATAAGTATATTTCAAGCAGGAGACCCCTTTATGTATACAACATTAAAGAGCTAGATGCATGCAACTTCAACTATAATAAGCAATAATAGTATTAAGGTATGTATAGTATAACCATAATCAAGAAAATCAAGACTTTGTTAAGCTGTCTTTAATGTCAGTTATTGGTGTCTCTGTCATTCCTGGTATTTTTCCAAAGAATTTGTATAATGTATAAAGTTAAAAAATAGTAATAATTCATAGTATATTAACTTGTAAGTAATAGTTCTATATATATTTTATCAAAATTTTAAACCAAGCGTTGAGATGTTAGGTACATGTTAGAAAATTGTGACTTTTAGAGTTAGCTACGAACAAACTGACTCAAAATTAAACCTCCTAAAACTAAATATAAAAAAATCATACAAAACATAAAAAATACGTCACGCAAAAGTTGAAGAATGGCGTGGTATCAAAAGCGCGTCAGTTTGATTACGAAAGTTGAACAAACTGGGAAACCTGTCTCTGAGTAAACAGCTCCACAAATCGTTACAACTTCGGTTACTTGGTTGATATGTTGGAGCTAAACACGTCAGAGTTGGGCACAAACTGGATAACTTTTATTTGCATGCTTTACCATATATCTAAACTCTTCTTTCAATATTCCGAAATTATTCATGCAGTGATAAACAAAAACTCTGAAAATATAGCACCTAAATGTACCGCCCAGGAAAATATAACTACTCTACAACATTTTTTTGTAAAATGCCAATTTGAAATTAATGTTTTATTTCTATTTTTGCAGAATCGATATGACATGTCTTTCTCTAAATAATCATGGTATTCATTTATTTTCATTGTGCATTTTTTGACTGTGATAAATAATCAGTATATATTGTAACCCAAACTACTAGAAGAAATGCGCATGCATGCAGGAGATTGCCATGCTACACACCAGTTCATCCATTTGGATTGCCCCTGCGTCGTTGTTCCCCGTGGAAATAGCGGCATTATGTTTTGAATACATTAACCCTTTTTCATTTGAGTTTTACTATGGTTCATTAAACCTACACATCATTCAGTTTAAATCATAGGATAAGAATATTTATGAACATTGTATGCTTTCTTTTAATCTCCCAAAAAATTAATACAGTAAATGAATGGTTTAATATAACTTTTATTTTAGATTCTCTTAACGAAGAAAATCCGTTTGAATATTTTCGCAATGACAACTGAACAATATTGATATTTAAAAACTATTTTCATATTTTTTCTTATTCATCGTAATTAGCTAATATGTGGCGGTAACTACGAGAAGTATTACAGCCTAAAATTTTTAAATATAGAGTTATTTTAGAGAATAATAGAAACGGTGCTTTAAATTATTTTGCTAGTTCCGTAACTTTAAAGCAGATGCCATGCCAGTATTATTATAAGAAAATAAATTGGGTTTACCGAGTTATTTAAATTGATATTATTGGCCGCAACAAAGTGGTTCACCTTAGGATTATTATGTATCCATTAATTACTCATACTAAGCCCGACTAGGTTTAATGGGTAGGGTTAGTTTAGGTGATTCGGAATTAAACCGTATTCAAACTGATAACAAAGTTCTAGTTATTCCATTAAAGTGAATTTAATCTTCTCTAGTTTTTGTATGATGTCAAAAGTAACATGTAACGTGTATAGTTTTCAGAACAAAATCATGAGCCGTCTAAGTAGCCTGATAACGATCCAAGTCAGCGGGCTTCTTATAACGCCAGTAGTTAAAAGCAAGAGGTCCTATAAAGAGGAAACGTGCGTGTAAGTGTATGCAGAAAAGAATATAATAAACCAGACTGAGGTTCACTGCGGCTTGGTGGGAGATAAGCTGTTCAAAATTCCGAGCACGAGATTGTCATTCCCCCTTTGCATTTTATATCAAACTTCCATATTTCGGAGATGATTTTCATATCGTTTCTCTTTATATTTTAACCATCGTATCACTCCCATCGGACATCTTATTACGTATGTTCTATAAAATATATGTTGTGATAAATATTTTGTTTTAAAATCTAAAATGCTTTTAAGTATCAAAGTTCTGCGTAAGCTAAGCTTTTCCAACTGTGTTTGTTTATATCTAACTTTTTCATCGCGCTACTTAGTTTTGCAGCTATATAAGATTACCTTATAGATAAATTTTAACTTGTAAATCATTTAAATTTTATTTGTACTACTTTCAAATTGTTTTCACTTTGAATATACTGGTGGGCGAGACCAAAGGCATTATGGAACAACACGAGACTTTTGCAATGAGAATGTCACAGTTACAGACTTAGTCCGAGTAAATTGCAAAAAGTAAATTTGTTCGATAAAAACTATGGTAAAAATTATTCTTGGTATTAAAAAATACAGTACCAAAAGAGTTGATTACCAGAGTGTCTAAAATACAGAACATGTGTTGTTTGCCAATCAAACCTACTAAAAAGAACGGTGGGATTATTTGTAATTGTTAACGTAGCTAATACGTTTCAATAAGACAGAAATTAAAACGCTGAATGAACAATAATTTTATGCTAGTAAAAATATTTAACGTTAAACAATCATCAAACAAAATATAACTCATAGGCAACGATAGGTCAGTTTGTAACTATTATAATCAATCCAAGCAATTAATTGTTTATAATACCGAATATTATTAACAAGTGAACTGAGAATTTAAAGTATTAATTACAAAATAACACATTATATATAATAATACAACAATAATAATAAAAAAGAAATCTCAGACTAAATCCTAGCATCACTTTAAATGGATGATAATGTTTCCGATTCAGGTATTGAAATATCTTGCAAACGCATTAGTTAGTTTGTGTGCCCTTGGCTGTTGTAGTAGTGGACAACTACGTTACTGCAATAACTAATAAAGAATCTATTAAATTATACAAAACCTCATAAATAATAAAAACTGTATATTATCATATCATAGTTAAATTCGTAAACTATTACGTGCATTATAATAATCATGTGATTTGCAAAATGCATTATTTTTTACAACAATGGTGGATGTAATATAATACGTGGACCCCGCTTTGGAAGCCAGGCTCTAAAAAAGGTGGTCTCTTAAAAACGTAAATGGGCACAATCAAACGTTACTGAGAAGAGCCAAACTTTACCGTAATTAGGGCATTCCTTTACATTCAAGCCATTCCATATTTACCTTTTAATCGTTATATTAAATGTAAGCCAACAAATATTTTGTGCATATATGCCAGCAGTAATTTTTTTACGTTTTGCGAAAGACCGATTTAAATGTTGGGTTTTTTTCTATCCAAAGTTGAACTTTCCTTAGAGAATTTCACTAATGCTCTAGCTTAATGGGAAATGTTTTGATTTTATTCAGTATCGGTCTGATTACAAGATGAGCATTCATAAATCTACTTTACCGAGCCAATAAAAATATGTCAGTAATATTCCGTTGGATTGATATTAAGATACCAGGTAAAGGTCAAATAAAGCAGCAGCCTAAAAAAATCTTCCTACAGACCTAGGACAGTTGTATTACGTTTCCCTTGGAGATGTACCCGAATAGATTATTTAGCAGGGATTATATTAAAGACTTTAAATTTCAAGTTTTAACATAACGCATTTAAAACTGGAAGGCCTTCAGTTTCTGCTTTTCACCGGGCCTACTTGCGAATGAGATGGTTAGCCAAGTGAAATGTGATATGAAATTATGTTGTTTAACAATATAAATTCCATCTCAGTAAATTAATACCGAAATCAAATCAAAATATGTATTTAGCTCTCATAACAAATGTTTTACATAAATCCTGGGTCCAGATCTTTTTCGGTTGTCAGGTCCTAGATAGATTGCTGCGCTATCACCGTGCATATAAATACATAAACAACTTTGGGGCGAGAGAAATAGTCCTTAAACTGAAGATCTCAAGTCACAAAAAGCTGTAAGAATTCACTTTACCTTATTTTTCACTATCACTGATACAAGTAAATGGGTATCGTATGAAAATACTAATACTATCAAAACTTAAATTGCAATGCCAAACTCGATGTTCCAAACAGTTCGTGGGTGGCATGTAATATTGTGTTGGCCACTTCTGCGAAGCGCGTGGACGGGATGATAACAGAACAACATTTAATACTTTGCAATATTTTTCAACGTTTTTATTGCATACATAAAATAACAACTATTTATTTATTTTTACAATCAACAGATCATTTACAGTAAATAAAAACAACGAAAATAATAGCCTAATCATTTTAGTTGAACAAGTTGGAACATTTTATTCGATTGGTTAGTATTGTTTATTTGGTTAAAATTACTTGGTATTACTCGATGTACATTTAAAAATGCTAGCAAGTTTTACATTTAGATAATCACGGAGCCATTCATTAATATTGATATTGAGAAATGAGATACGTGCAGAGCTATTGTCTTAAACTATGAATGAGAGCACTCCTACTATCACTGAAGCAACAGTATCGCAGTAGGATGGAGCTCGTTTAGTGTAATTGGAATAGTATTGGCTAACTTTATTTTGAAGTACAATTTACTAACGTTATCAAACAGCTATTTTCAATACGGTCCCTCTTTTATATAATTTTTGTGAGAGGTGATTGTAACTGTAATTGTATGTTCTAGACTTACTATTATATTTATATCGACTGTGTATTTTGATGTAAATTATTTTAAATTTGTACCTCAACCTAGCGTTTAGAAAAGCGTACTATGGTTCATTAAACCTACACATTATTCAGTTTAAATCATAGGATAAGAATATTTATGAACATTGTATGCTTTCTTTTAATCTCCCAAAAAATTAATACAGTAAATGAATGGTTTAATATAACTTTTATTGTAGATTCTCTTAACGAAGAAAATTCTTATCGTATGGCTGTATTAAAAAACTGTATGTTTTTTATTTTCAGGATAAATACTTTAGTTTTAATGAGTATTTCGCTTAAAACTCTAATTTGAAGACAAAAATGTACAGAATGGAATCTTTGGTATATACATGCAAACAATATTTAAATTAGGAGTAATTAATAATTGTATTAATCATCGTTAAAAATAAGTAATGGTGATGATAAATGTACTAACTTTAGCAAATGACCCATTGGGAATAAGCTATTAAATATTTTTCGTGAGAAGAAACCTTAAAGTAACTTAATTTTGTTTAAATTAAACTCTTAGAGCATATCTCCATTGAATGAAATCCTTTTGCCCCTGAGGAGACGAAAGATATTTATGATATATATTACTTAAATGTTGCGATTATCTGTTAATAGGAACATCTTTTCTGCAAATGTCTTCTAGCTACTGGTCATTCATAAAACTACCTTTAAATATTGGTCAGTGTGTCACATATGAACACCAATAACGAGTTTTAAGGTAAATTTTGTAATGAGCAAGACATAACTAAACTAAAAATATTAAAACAAATTAAGATGTAATGTGAGAGGGATACTACTTAGCTGCCTATGAGTGACATATATTTGAATTATGTGCCTGCATTTTAAATATGATACCCCATACTTGTGGTTAATTTTCGAAAAAGGTTTGTTCGAAACCGTGGAGTTTTGTCCTATAGAACAACAAATAAAAGTATTGATAAATATGCTAATAGGGTTTCAAATTAATCAACTCCTCTAAAATATTAGGCTGAGTAATTAAATCAATAATGTTTTGCATATAACTAATAGTATAGTATTTGAAAGGAGATACTAATTAAAGCCTATAGAGTTATTATTATTACTAGTACCAAATTGTAAGGCTTGATCATCTATCTGAAAAGATAGTAAACAACCGTTTGCCGATAAACAGCACGGACACTAGAAATCTCTGGTTGCCACACACTGAGAATAAAATACTGCTAGGAAAACTAACAACGGAAATAAAACCTAAAGGCGCAAGAAAAATACAAATGTTGGAGACAAAGGCAAAGATATACGTCACGTGTAGAAGTATAAGAGATAGAAACTTTACAAGTTTGTCGTGTGTAGTTCCAACATATCAACCGTGTCTCTACAGTTAGAACGATCTGGGAACTGTTAACTTAGAGAATCATTTGTAGGTTTGTAGTTTGACCAAGGTTGATAATTGCTCTGTCAGAATCCTTATTTTAATGAAACGTTTCTTTTTCAGCGGGCTTGTGTTTAAACTAACGTATAAAATGTTTATAACTTAAAGAAAAGTACTTCATTTGTTCATAAAAATGCCACAGTGAATGAAAAAGAGATTAAGTTGATATACACTTAATGGAAAATAAATTGTTGAGCATGATCACATGAGTAGTCTTCTGACTTAAAGGAGAAAATGTGAGTTAATTACATATATACGTTGATTAGATACACTCGTCCATCATATTTGTCATGCTTTTGGATGTTCGTCAATGTTATAACGATTGTTATTTTCGTATCCCAGTTGGGCTTCAAAAATCTTTTTAGGAAAAGGACCTACCGTTTACCCAACTGAAGAAACAGGATAATTATGTGCGGTGCTTTACTGCATCTGTGGACGGTAGTGTGTTTTGTCACGGCCCGAGTGATAAACCCACAATAATGAAGACTAATGAGAAGTGACAGCGACATACTGCTAGACTCGTCCCCGCCCCCTGTCTTTGGCGGTAATACATTCTGTGAATATTCAACAATGCAATAGTTTAATATTAAAATTTACTATTTTAAGTACTATATATCTGAGCATTAAATGAGTATAATTTAATAATGATAATTTGTTTTTTTTTTGCAATTCAAGCACATACGTTTATTCCTGCATTATTTTTGTATTTTCTTTATTACAAAAAGATAATGGAGAAGATTTTATATAGGTTATAATAACAAATGTAAAATGTGATATATTTATTAAATGGTGATTTTTTTATGGAAACGGTTTTATAGCTGCCAAAAAGAAGTAGTTTAGTACAGTATAACGTATCGTAAGACGAGTTGTGTTTTTCTACACCTAATAGTAAGGCTGTAATGCCAGCACACAACAATATCTTGACTTCAATATCAGACAGTCTCGATGATAGGAGACGTGATCAGGCCACGAATGTCTGGTGAGGAGAGCACTTCTCGAGTGATACCTACAGTCCTGTAAAACCTTGCTTGCTAAATTACTATAAACTATAATTTTTTCCTAAATCCCAAGCCATAAATATATTTTATATTTTTTTCCTGTTACCTTTATCCACAGAAAAGTAGCATCTACATATTTAAAAAAAATTCCTGCTTTTTGTTCACCCACTTCTTGAAGTTAATACTCAACCGATTTTGATGATTAGTTTTGATTTAAAAGATAATTTCAAGTTTTAAGTTATTATCGAGACAGGATTTCGATTTAGGCCCCAGGGCTCTGCCCCGCGGGACTTCCAAGTTCCCATGTTATTCATATGGAGGAGAGTTTTATTTGGTTTATGCCACATGTGTTTTTCTTGATTCAGTAAACAGCTGTTACAAGGATTAAATCAGCAAAGTATTGAGGGAGAGCAGCTCTTACCTATAAATACGCATTATGTAATTTTGAAACATTTGCTGCCATTTTCTGAGTGATTTTTTCTGATATTTTACGCAGTTTTTAGTGAATTTCCTTTGGAAAGTGAACTATTAGCATGACCCGCACGGTGAAACTTAAGCCCGGGACCACCATAGAAGTTCCTAACGTGACCCCCTAAACACGTTTTGGGGGGTCGTTCAAAATTTTATATATATATATATATATATATATATATATTATATATATATATATATATATATATATATGTGTGTTTGCACTCTAGTGGTCACATTTTTTGTCCGATTTACTTCAAATTTGGTAGGGACGTTCCTTTCTGTAATCAGTTGGACATGTTCGTTGGGCAAAACAATCGGTTTTTGGGGGATTAATCTTTCAAATTTTGAGTTTTTGGGCCCAAAAAGGGTCGGAAAAGCCCCGTATGTAAAATGAATGCATGTAAAAGATGGGAATTGGAGAGGCGAAAGTTTTAAGCCCTCTCTCATCATTCTAGCATAAATATTTACCGAGTTATTAAAGAAAATGTGTATCGACCAAACACAGTATGTTGTCTTATGGGGATTTTACATTAGAAAAGCCTGTTATTCATTTGTGGTGTACTTTTATCATCCCCAACAACCTCATGCCTACTTTAAAGCCTGACTGGACCTTCTCCTAACCTTATAATGCGCAAAATTGTATTCCCAGCATTGCAGGTAAATAGAACCAGGAGCATCAGAACAGCCAAAAAATCAATGTTTTCAGATTTGAATAAAAGTTGGAATAAATGTATGTTTTTAACTGATTTTGAGTTTTATATTTTTTTATGTGGAAATTCACTTCCCTCACGTCAGCGTGCTGCGTGCGAACTCGTTTTTATCTTTGAACACCCACAGTTTTGTAACGAATAAAGCTTTTGAAGTGTGGTTTGCCGCATTCACCTCTGCTTGCCGAGCCCTTTAAAATGATCTACATCTCAACCATGTTTTCATTTAAGATTACCTACTGACTCCTCATGGGCCGTCCCTTACTGAAGGTAAAGTACCTTAGAAAATAGTTGTTTAGCTTCAGAGTGGAGTTTAGCTCTCAATTTTCCATTCTCTTAATCTCTCCAAAAATGTAATTAAAAATATATTTTATTTTCCAGACTTGTTTGACACCCTGTATATATTGCCTGACATCGCTTAAGTACTAAAAGTAAAATTATTGATATTTTATTTTTAACATTTTGAGGTTAAAAATACTTCAGCGAATATCGTTCCGGTTTCATAGCCCTAAGAATGCCTTGTGGAAGATTAGGATTTTAAAATTCAGAACACGTGATTGCCATTCTTGCGTTTCAACGATTATTGCACAGCATGGTTTTAGAGAAAGACACTTCACATTCAATGTCAGATTTTTTTCGCATGAATAACATATAAACGTTTACCTATTATAAGGTTTAGCATTGTATCGTACAACCAACTCAAAACACACTTTTATTTTTTATTTTATTTTCACATGGATAAATATATGGCCAGTTTATATTTAAAATATTGTTATTAATGCAGCAAGAAAGTAAATTATATGATATTGGGTTGAAAAAGAAAATGATAGCACAATGGGACTATGGTGTCTGCTTCTGGGTAAGATAAAGATTAGGTAAGAGGCTGCTTGATAACGATTAGGCTGTTCCATCCTAGAGCCAGGTGTATGGGTGTTATTTCGAACGTTACAGTTAATCGGGAACTGTCACTACCTGAAGGTTTTCCATCTCAAGATGTGTGGGCCTGAGCTTGGTCGTTAGGATCAATCAGTAACGATTGTTAGCTCAAGCTGTTCTTTTACAGCTTCTACTGGTACAGGTTCTGTTCTTCTACAGGTACAGTGTGGGTGTTGGCTTTGTCGTTACAGTTAATCGGGAACTGTCACTACCTGAAGGTTTTCCATCTCAAGGTGTGTGGGCCTGAGCTTGGTCGTTAGGATCAATCAGTAACGATTGTTAGCTCAAGCTGTTCTTTTACAGCTTCTACTGGTACAGGTTCTGTTCTTCTACAGGTACAGTGTGGGTGTTGGCTTTGTCGTTACAGTTAATCGGGAACTGTCACTACCTGAAGGTTTTCCATCTCAAGGTGTGTGGGCCTGAGCTTGGACGTTAGGATCAATCAGTAACGATTGTTAGCTCAAGCTGTTCTTTTACAGCTTCTACTGGTACAGGTTCTGTTCTTCTACAGGTACAGTGTGGGTGTTGGCTTTGTCGTTACAGTTAATCGGGAACTGTCACTACCTGAAGGTTTTCCATCTCAAGGTGTGTGGGCCTGAGCTTGGTCGTTAGGATCAATCAGTAACGATTGTTAGCTCAAGCTGTTCTTTTACAGCTTCTACTGGTACAGGTTCTGTTCTTCTACAGGTACAGTGTGGGTGTTGGCTTTGTCGTTACAGTTAATCGGGAACTGTCACCACCTGAAGGTTTTCCATCTCAAGGTGTGTGGGCCTGAGCTTGGTCGTTAGGATCAATCAGTAACGATTGTTAGTTCAAGCTGTTCTTTTACAGCTTCTACTGGTACAGGTTCTGTTCTTCTACAGGTACAGTGTGGGTGTTGGCTTTGTCGTTACAGTTAATCGGGAACTGTCACTACCTGAAGGTTTTCCATCTCAAGGTGTGTGGGCCTGAGCTTGGTCGTTAGGATCAATCAGTGACGATTGTTAGCTCAAGCTGCTCTATTACAGTGTAAAGGTACAGTGTGGGTGTTGGCTTTGTCGTTACAGTTAATCGGGAACTGTCACTACCTGAAGGTTTTCCATCTCAAGGTGTGTGGGCCTGAGCTTGGCCGTTAGGTTCAATCAGTAACGATTGTTAGCTCAAGCTGTTCTATTACAGTCTACAGGTACAGTGTGGGTGTTGGCTTTGTCGTTACAGTTAATCGGGAACTGTCACTACTTGAAGGCTTTCCATCTCAAGGTGTGTGGGCCTGAGCTTGGTCGTTAGGATCAATCAGTGACGATTGTTAGCTCAAGCTGCTCTATTACAGTGTAAAGGTACAGTGTGGGTGTTGGCTTTGTCGTTACAGTTAATCGGGAACTGTCACTACCTGAAGGTTTTCCATCTCAAGGTGTGTGGGCCTGAGCTTGGCCGTTAGGTTCAATCAGTAACGATTGTTAGCTCAAGCTGTTCTATTACAGTGTACCGGTACAGTGTGGGTGTTGGCTTTGTCGTTACAGTTAATCGGGAACTGTCACTACTTGAAGGCTTTCCATCTCAAGGTGTGTGGGCCTGAGCTTGGTCGTTAGGATCAATCAGTAACGATTGTTAGCTCAAGCTGTTCTATTACAGTCTACAGGTACAGTGTGGGTGTTGGCTTTGTCGTTACAGTTAATCAGTAACGACACCTACTTCAAACTTCTTCAGTTTAAATACTAAAAGTTTATTGACATATTGCTCTTTTATTTAAAGAACGAAGCTATCCGTAATGAATTTTACGTACTATACTTACTACTCGTTGAACTACACTTTGTACACGTAAAAATTTAAATTAATACAATGATCAATCCATTTATGAATTTATTTACTGGTATTTCATATGTTTTACCAAGTATTGTGTACAGTTACCATTCCGTTTATTTAGTTCATGGTCATTAAATATACTCAAATAACAGTTTAGAACGACCTCAAAACTTTTAAAATATTGTATGAATACAGTCTTAAAAATACGTTAAGACTTGAAACGTCTTAATTTTTTTTGTTTAGTTTTAAAATCGTAACAATACATGATAACAAGTAGTGATTTGATACACCTTTTTAATTTATATATGATCAAAGTTAAATTATTTTAAAGGTGTGTAAAATATAATTAAAGAAAAGTTTCCATGGCGGTGATGATAAATCTTGGTTTGTTTGAACATAAAGCAGCCTTAATGAAGACAAGTGTGGGACGACAGTGCTCTTTGTGAGCTTGCGAGCCGCATATGGCTGCCGTTGCTGCTGCTTAATGGTTTATTATTTCTGAGTGATTATAAACAGTAGATCCATACAATATTCTCAAACCTAAATCAATTTCTTGGATATCATTCCTTTTGAATTTTAGAGCTAGAATTAGATGAATGTAGAAAATTTGTTTTCGATATTTTTGCAATGATCGTTACTACATTATTGTAGATTATTACGATGGCGATTTTCTTAAACTAGTATTTAAAAATAAAATCTCCAAATAATTACGTTATTTATTTTTTATCCGCTGTAAAAATACAGCAGTAGAAAAAAACACGAAATTTATGAAATTGCGTGGCAAATTTAAGGATTTAAAACCGTATTAAAACGCTAATGTTTAGTTAAGGGATCCATAATTTTGGCTGGAAATCTTTAACCACACAGCCTAACGGCCACAAGCTTTAAAATAAAGAAAGTTAATTGTAATTTTACATTACTCAAAATTCGGTATATTTATCAAAAGGATTCACATCAACATACATCTGATCCACTTTCAGTTGTCTTTGAAAGTTTGCGATTTATAAACGTTTGTGTACATTTAACATAGTGACATATTTTAGATCCGTTGTTACAATTCGTGAAGTTTGTATGTTTTAATTAAATAGTTAAATCTCTTTACTCTTTCGAACTGCTTGAGCAGTGTGGTACTTATTCCTCTAGGGTAAATACAATTTGTTGCGTTGTAAAACACAGTGTATTGCATGTAGCAAATCTCTTCAGTATAGTTGAACATGCCATAATACCTACTAATATCTCTAGTTAGGTATCACTTAGACCAAAAATGTCCAAATCACCCATTTTATAACTATTTTGTAAGCAAATTCAATTTTACATAACTATCATGTTAAAATAACAATATCCGGTTAAATGTAATTTATTAGTATATATTTAAGTTGACAATTTATTAAAGATGTATTATGAAGACCAACAATTCCGATACACTACAAACCCATGCAGATCATTTATGAATACATTATAGTTTATTTATCACTAACAATTTATCATTATATTCAAAAATATTCGGTTTATAAAACCGCCTCGTTAGCCTAATGGTCAGCGTCTTGGATTACAGTGTAATAGCTCACGGGTTCGGTTTACACGACTTCGAGAGGATTGGACCGTTGTCCTCTAACACCGTTAAATACAAAATGCCACGGGCTTGGACAAGACAAAAAGGCTTATGCTACATGTTACCTGTTATCACTGGCGGTTCACAGGTCACATGTAGCAATAACCTTATTGACATTGAAAGTAATCGCAGTCCTCAATAATTAAAATATACAGTTTACTATTATTAAATTAAGATCCCTTTTCTCTCCCCATTGAAAGTGATGTTAAAATATTAGGATAATTTAAAATAAACTGAGAGATTAATCTTTTACTTCAAAATAATAATTCAAAATTAAAGTGAGGAAACGTATGTGTGTATTTCTGGCAAGTAATATAAAGCAGGCGTAGTTTCATGGTACCCAGACGAGAGATGAACTGTTTAGTATTCCGCGCACAAGAAAAATATATTCAAAGATGATTTTGATATCGTTTATATTTGCATTTTACCACGTGTTTCCTTTATATTGAATAAATTGGTATACAATCAAATTTACGTATAATTGGCATATAAAATGGCATTACAAATTACAAAGGTTATTTTGCAAAGCTAATAAAATATACAATGACTATTCTTGGGAAGAAATACCACGTAAATTATATAGTACAAACAAATCGGTTAAAAGGAATCGAAAAATTACTAGGAAATAAGATTTGTTTATTTAATTTACGAAAACTTGTTTATTATCAAGATTATTTATTTTATATCCTTAATTGGTATTTTTACATGTCCTATATTTAGTATAGAGTGTAAATGCCAGCAGGTAATTACAATAAAATGTCTCAGTAGAACTTTAAAATACCATATTAATAATAACAGTAACTGAGTGTCTAACTCCTTCATACTCCTACAATTGTCGTTCCCATAGTAATAATAATGCTTAGTAATGTCGTTCCCGTAGGCGTGCAAATCTGATATTTTCACATATAAAGTGAAAGTACTTGAAAGTAAAGTGAATGACATATAAGTGTCATTCACATATAAAGTATGGTACCTGAAACCTCAATTGTTTTGTTAATGTAAATTTGAATAAATTTGATTTCAATAAGTTTTAAACAAATTCTGATTGCTATAATAATAATACACTTTTATCATATGACACGCTAGGCTTATCAACTCATAAAACAAAATAATGTGGCAAAACTATAAGGGTTATACAAATAAATGATATATATTACTATGATAAATGATTATACATATTAGGCCCATGGATTCAGTTACGTGGGTTTCTTATCTAGTTTTACAATAAATTACAATATTGGTTGATGTAAAATAAATAAATTAATATGTCGAGTGAACGCAAAAGTTCAATGTTGATCCACTCGTTAGTATCTTTAGTGCTTCACTAGTTTTCAGTTTTTACTAACGTGCAGTTTAAAAATAAATTCAATGCAAACTTGCAGTGTATCTCGATTGCGTAAAACTTGCGGCTTAAAACTTAAGATGTTTTACTTGACAAGCTTTTCAAAACCCAGGAAAAAATGAGGGACTGTGGGTGATTAAAATAATAATACTAATACCATTTTGTATTAGTTTTACAAAGATCCAGATTTACTAGGGATTATTTGAATGTAACTAAATTATTTAAAATTGTAACAACATTTTCTTACATTAGTTGCATTGAAAGCCAGATTAAGGAATTATCTGAAAGTTTAAATACATTTATAGTTTATATATGAAGCTCAATGTGATTTAATGTTATGGCAACGTTATATTATCCGATCAATATTCGTGTTTGGTGAGTTTTAACTGATATTATGCTTAGTATAAACTAAATCATATGGCTTGGTAAAATCAATTTAGGACTTTAAAAGGCGGTCGCCTACTGATAGTCGTGTTTATATATATATATATATATATATATATATATATATATATATATATATATATATATATATATATATAAGAAAAAAATAATAAATAACCCACAATATACACTGAAAGTGAAGATTGAACTTTCCTTACTATTTGCACTACTTCATATTCTTATTCCTTGTTTCTAGATTTCCTAAAATAAACAACATGATATAGTAGTAAACTAGTAATAAAAACATTTTTTCGTCATACTGCTTCAAAAACAACTGTTTTTGACAGATGCGTTGAGATTCAAAAGTTCTTCTTTTTAGCCTGTGGATAATAGCATATGTTTTGATGATCATTATCGTACTAGTACTAAAAAGATCATTGTTGATGATACTTTTGATTCGAGGTCGTCATAAATCGATTAAAATTCATTCTATTATAAATAATCGAAAAATTCATTGTTATTATCGAAACATTCATTGTTATATTGTTATTATTTTTGCGTTCGTTTCCCGTACACCACTGGTGAGTGACAACTGTGAGTGACACGATGGGCGAAGTTAGTAGGCCTAACGATTCGTATCGAAATATAATAGAAAAAGCCCTTGCCCAAATCGAATGTTTGTTTTGAAGAACAAGCGATTGATTCGAACCACAATGATTGGTTTGAAGTGATCGACTCAACAACCGATAGATATGAATGAACCGAGGTTATGCATGTGCAACAGCTGATTGTTTCAAGAGACAAGCTGAAAGAAACATTTGAGGTTATGAAGACACAGTACGTAAATTTTACTTTTGTTTTTATTTAAACCTTAAGTTTTTTGGCAGTATGACGAAAAATATAGTTCGTTACTCGGATCAAAAGTGTCTTTTTAATACTCGCTCATTTCCCAGCCTCGGCAGTTAAACTGGAGCTCATATTAAAAAGATCCACTTTTGATCCTAGTGACGAAATATACTATTAGTGGGCAGCTAGACATTACTGAAACAAGGATATAAAACCTTTAATAAAAAGTATTTTGTGGATATAAATAGTTAGCTTGGTAGTATCCCGACCGGTAATTGTACGTGAAGTAGATATTTATTTTAAATATGAACCTATTAACGCATTTTAAATACTTATAAATTAAAGTATAAGCAAGTTAATCTCCCTCAATAGTTTAAATTGAAAAAAATGTTATCAAGATAGTACATGAAGAATACCTAAAGATAAAGATGTATTTTAAATGATTAAATTAATCAAACTGAAACACTTGGAGTAACGCACTGATGACACTTCAGAGAGATGATAATGTTTCCGATTCAGGCATTAAGAGGTCTTGAATATGTATGAGTCCGTTTATGTACATGTTTGACTTGTGTATTAGAGGATAACCACGTTAAAGATACTACTACTGTTACTTTATATGTAATCGTATTTACATGCAAGATATTGTCATTACATAGAAATGCAAATACATATACGTATAAAGCAATCACATAGGTGAACTTATTTACGATATGTAAAGGTCGATTTACATGGTAAATAACCTTTGCTTATAGATTAAATATGGGTTTAATATATTGTTTGTGGTAATTGATCAATTAGTAAAATGTTATTGAGTATATGATTTACAACATGCACAACAAGAATATTCTTCACACGGATAAGGCTTTTAAAGATACTTTGATTAAAAGTAATAGAATTGATAGAATATAATATAGTAATAGAATAGAAGGGCCTTTCATGTAATCAATATTTATAAAATATTATTTATTGTAAAATATTATTAATTGATACAAAATATAATTTGTTCTCTTTATCGTGGGGATAATTTGAGGTTACAATTAGATAGTATATTGTTTTGTTAAAAAGTCTGCAAATTCTAAAAAAATGAACTTAAGTGGTCTAGAAATCTCAGAACGATTACTTACAATGGTAACAGGGAAAACAAGTGAACAATTAACGTAGGGATATTTTCTGTTTGGATGACTGCGAGCAGCAAATAAGGCATTTCACTCCCCGAGCGGAAATGAGCTTAGCTGTTCCGACTGGTCGATTGTGATCCAACAAGCGTCCCCGTCATATGAAATACAAACAAGAGGAAACTATATATTCGTTGATAACATTCGCACTTGCTCACTATAAAAAAACAAGTTATATCGCGCTAATAGTTACGAGAAAACTCTATATACTTAATATAATGCATAACTTAATTCAATTCATAATCACACAGGACAATTTCATTAGATCATCGTAGATTACATTTTCGTAAGTTTTCGTCGATTTATTAATATAAACAGTTTGATCAGGAATAAAAATAATATTGATTGGGACATGTTTAATTCAGTATAAATTTCTGTTTCCCCTCCTGACGAATCAGAATGTTTCACGCAGTAATTTCCATATTAGTCGCTTGGCGTACAATAACTCGGATTTGGACATGGAAAATAACTTTCATCCAGGTAGCGTAAGGAAAAGAAGTCCACACAAAAGATATGTTGAACAAAATGCTCTGATATTACGTAATTAGTAATTCATCCAATTATAAGCTTGCAAAATTGTGTAAAAATATGTTATGTGCACGAAATTTTACACTCAAATATTAGAACCTATTGGGAAATTGTTCACTATCGTAATGAATTGTATGACATTACACAACAATTCTAAATTTGGTATAATATATATTATAGCAGAGTGAGTGACGGACCC
The DNA here is from genome assembly GCA_963675035.1 of Allygus modestus. Lineage (NCBI taxonomy): Eukaryota > Metazoa > Arthropoda > Insecta > Hemiptera > Cicadellidae > Allygus > Allygus modestus. Next base: position 99,641,716 of record OY776111.1, on the reverse strand, counting down.
TTCACTTGATAAGAAACGCATTTTCCAAAGTTATTACTTCAGATTACTTTAATTGCTTCAGATTGTTCAATAAAAATTAAAATAACAAGGAGAGATGTATTTTTAACCAACTTTAGTTGACTTACAAACATAAAATAATGTTGTTTTGATTCATTAACTTCAGCTTGTTTTCTAAGGGTGGCTAACTTAGTGGAGAGATTGACGGGATGGAGTGGGAGTCCACTTGAAACTCAGACAACGAGAACGTGTTAGTTAAAACTGTAAATTTCCGGTCGGAAACGGATGGTCTTTTCATCTTATGAGACTTGACGTAGCTACGGACCTCGTCTTGGTCCCAGTTTCAATCAAAATAAGATAATACCATACATTTTACATTAAATGAATAAGTCGTAAAAATAGTTGAAAAACCATCAGGCTAACGTTTTTAGTAGGCAAGTGTATACAGAATAAAAATTGATTAAAACCAAACTAAAATTTTAGCCTCCGTATCAACAACTTATGTAATCATATCTCAAATGTATTATTAAGAGGATCTTCGTAATATTTTTGAAAACAAGTCCTCTTATGGACATGCAACGAGTTACAGGACTAAAGGTTATTAAATTGACGTCTTTATTGAAGTACAATTATAACATTAATAATAATATTTAATGATTTTAACTAAATATAATATATATTTTATAAAAAAATTAAATAAATTATTTGCATGGCTTGATTGTTAAATTGATTAGTTTGTATTTTTATATTTTATAGTTTGTTTTTAAATCCTTAAACGTTTATACTGAAATGTAAATATTGTTAATTTTATATTTTATAGATTGTGTTACAATGATGGAATAGGACTTATCTTAAAAAAGTTGGAGGTAATAAATTCTTATCATTAAAAATTATACTACTTCACTCTAAATATTGTTGAAAAAATACTCTACTAAATATAGTAATATTGTGAGATAACGAGCTTAGTAAAATTGCATCAAAGTTTATAGTTAGATTGGTGATCATTTATAAAAATGTTGCATCATACTCATTTAATTTATTAGTACGATATATAATTGTTAGTTACAACCTAGATTAATTCCATTTTTATAATGGTGGCGTGATGAAAAATGTATTTATCATTCATTTAAACAGTCCCGAAACTCGAGGCGGCTTGGCAGAGCAGTTTATCCCACATTCCAAGCACGAGACTGCCATTCCGCCTCACATTTTATACCAAACTTCTACAGTTCAAAGACAACCGTCATAACGCAGCTATTTGAATTACATAAACAATTTGTTTACCATAAATCTAAAACATTTAAACAAATAGAATTTGTTAAAACTTGCTCTGTCGTTCTAATAAAAAAATAAATAGGACTACTCAAACGTTTCTTCTGCTTGGTTATTGTGAAGGTGAAGAACATCACATATAGTGTAAACCTACTAAATGATTACTAAATGAGCTAGGGTCAGATCAGGATGAAAACCATTGAGTTTCCCTATTTTATGCCTAAGAATCAGTGTACAAAAATGTCAACTCTCTAAGTAAATGGGAAGTAGGAGAATTCGACAGTCAGTCAGTGGGTGAGGGCTTTGGCTTTTATAGATATGGATTATTTTCAAATACATATGGTTTTCTTTCACTACATAATGCTAATCCATCTGTAAAAATAAACAGGACAACACCAACTAGTTTATCCAGTATAAAACTCCATATATTTAACTCTGTATGGTTCTTCTTTAGTTTCACCATAAAAACCAAGCTAGATGTTGTTAGACTCGGTAAACGTTGAAGAACTAACATCTACGTTCACTGGTAAAACTTACATTATGATCATGATTATTTATCATAGTGATCTACTCACTCATAGTGATCTATTCACTCATAGTGATCTACTCACTCATAGTGATCTACTCACTCATAGTGATCTACTCACTCATAGTGATCTACTCACTCATAGTGATCTACTCACTCATAGTCATCTACTCACTCATAGTGATCTACTCACTCATAGTGATATACTCACTCATAGTGATCTACTCACTCATAGTGATCTACTCACTTAAATTGCTTAGTAAAAACAAATTGCTTAGTTACTTGAAACACAGTTAAAATGCATTATAAAATAATATAGAAAACCTAATTAGAAAATTCATAGATATCGAATATTCCTTAGCAAATGATTTTATATACAAATGTAAACTTATTTTGTGATTGATAAAACAAACAATTTAACCTTTTTCTTAACCTTTTTCATTCAAGCGCTATTGCCATACTATATTACTAATTATCATCCAAAAACATCAATAAATAAGTCAAGAATAAAAAAACTCAGTAAAAAAAGTAGAAGACAAAGAAGTCACGATTTTAAACATGATGGCAACGATAGTAAGATGTTATGTACACATTTTAACTGATGATTATGACAAATTATAACATAAGTTGGTTTATCAAGGCAGTAACATTTCGACATATTGAGTAGAGTGTTATTTTAGTGAACAGAATAAAGCTACACCAAAGTTTTGCCATTTTGTTCAACGTCCCGAGTCGCACTGTTTGAAACAGTAATATTACGAACAGCACTCCTTGTCAATTACAACCAGAGTATGGTTTGGAAAAAGGAAGATACACTTTCTTATCCCATAACGTTTAAAACAAAACTCTAAGCGAGTTAATTACATTTACTGATTCAAGGTAACTTTTAAATACTAAATTATTTACAAAATGCAATAGCACTGGTACATTTGAAAGATGTATGGACAGGTTAGTTTGCTTGCCTTAGTTTTTCCGCATTTTCTTCGCAAGGTTTAATCTGCTCTATTTCATTTCTGTAGTTCTGAACATAATATTTGATTTAAATTTTGGGTTGTACCTATCAGAATTAGTGGGTAAAGTTATCTATAATAAGCCGTTATTCATATGAGATTAGCAAAGCTAGTTCTAAGCTCATAACCGTTTGTTGTATATATATATATATATATATATATATATATATATATATATAAGGATTGTTGCTTTCACATTTATAAGCCACCTATTGTTAAAATAATATATTCAAGTTTTGTTTACCGGTTTAGGTAGCATTATGAAATAGAGATAAGGAATAGACGTAATGCCATACAAAATACGTTTTCTTGAATGCGTATCAAACATGAGGTAGGGGTTTCACAAAATGTAATTTCCCCTTAGAACACAACTTATTGTATCTCCATATTCAATAATCGCAAGCTACACAAATAATCTACATCTCTTTTGGATATCTTACGAGTTCCCAAAACGGTTACTCTGAAACTAAAAAATAATTAATAGATTACCCAAATTTGTTGTATGGTCAGTGATGCTACACCATTATTCTTATATATTTGGTTGTGGTAATAATTCATAATACATATCTAAAGATAAGTGTCCTTAGTTTTAAAATATATCACACGTACCTTGCGTATACCAAAAGTATAAAATTCGTACGACTTATCCTAGCTCTCAATACTCAATGATACTCTCATTGATAAACGTTACTCAATACTCAATACTCTCAATGATAAACGTTAACCTAGCTCTCAATACCTAAATAATACGTTTACATAAGTGTATTATGAATATAATAAATGTGGAATGAATACCTTATTGATTTATTTTAGTGAGAAAGCTTGCTTCTTAAAAATAAGTTATTACCATAAATGGTCTGAAGTGCCTGTATATATTTTGAAAGAATACCTTTATTGCAGAAAATGCAATATAAAACTAATGCATTAAGTGGCAGTTAGCCATATGCGGCTCTCTAAAACACAGCGTCCGCTGTCTTTATACACTTGTCTTCATTAGGGCGGCTTTACGTTCCGACAAACAAGGATTCATCTTCACCAGCCAGCAGTGGGAAATCTGCTCTAATTATGCACATATATAGCCTCAGAGAATCCAGCTGCAAATCATTCAAAACGAACTAAAAAAATATGTAATGGAAAAATCACCTTAGTAATTTCTTGGAAGTATGAAGGATAAAATAAATAGTGAAACTAAAGTTATACCATATTTAATTATAAAAGCCAGGAATTATAAATGAGAACACTTGAGAATGAATCAAGTTAATGCAATAACGACGGGCAACGTCAAAGCTGTTTCGTCAGAACTGATAGAAAAATAATTACCAAGGCATGGTTAACCAGTTTTGAGTATTGTGCGAAAACAGAACTATTCCTTTACAAAATTATAAATGAAGCGTGGAATATATTGAGCAGGGTAAGCAATATTGACGCAATTTGCTCGTTATACGATATTGTAAATTTAGTTAATTGGCCTAGGTCTTACCATGCCGACTACGGTAATAGCTTCTTCCCTATAGGGGAAATTCGCTAAAAAGAGGTTGAACTATTTAAAAAAAATGTATTTAGTCTATCGCTTGTTTTATTAGAACTTTTCGTAACAATATGATTAACGTTACGAATTTTCAGAGCTATTATATATTATAATTTAGAAAGTGATTTATTAATATACTTAATTAACTTAGTTGTTTGAAAAGCAGCCAGGGAATTCCAAGCCTCGGGACAGTGAAGGAAACAACTTAAAAGCTCATCTTCAGACATTTTTTTTTAAACATCGGATTCATTAAAATTAATAAGTCGTTATTGATTCACATAGTCAATTTTAATTTATTCCTTTCAAAGAATAAAATTATAAAGTTTAATCCAACGTTGGTTATAAATTAAATAAACTAATAAAATGATGGCATCGAGTTGATGGAAAGTAACGGTTGGATATAGCACAACACACCTGGACTCGGACTCGGTAATGCAATAGCCTAACTTCTATCGGTTGGGTATAGCACGACACACCTGGACTCGAACTCGGTAATGCAATAGCCTAACTTCTATCGGTTGGGTATAGCACGACACACCTGGACTCGAACTCGATAATGCAATAGCCTAACTTCTAACGGTTGGGTATATCACGACACACCTGGACTCGGACTCGGTAATGCAATAGCCTAACTTCTATCGGTTGGGCATAGCACGACACACCTGGACTTGGACTCGGTAATGCAATAGCCTAACTTCTATCGGTTGGGTATAGCACGACACACCTGGACTCGGACTCGGTAATGCAATAGCCTAACTTCTATCGGTTGGGTATAGCACGACACACCTGGACTCGGACTCGGTAATGCAATAGCCTAACTTCTATCGGTTGGGCATAGCACGACACACCTGGACTCGGACTCGGTAATGCAATAGCCTAACTTCTATCGGTTGGGCATAGCACGACACACCTGGACTCGGACTCGGTAATGCAATAGCCTAACTTCTATCGGTTGGGCATAGCACGACACACCTGGACTCGGACTCGGTAATTCAATAGCCTAACTTCTATCGGTTGGGCATAGCACGACACACCTGGACTCGGACTCGGTAATGCAATAGCCTAACTTCTATCGGTTGGGCATAGCACGACACACCTGGACTCGGAATCGGTAATGCAATAGCCTAACTTCTATCGGTTGGGCATAGCACGACACACCTGGACTCGGACTCGGTAATGCAATAGCCTAACTTCTATCGGTTGGGTATAGCACGACACACCTGGACTCGGACTCGGTAATGCAATAGCCTAACTTCTATCGGTTGGGCATAGCACGACACACCTGGACTCGGACTCGGTAATGCAATAGCCTAACTTCTATCGGTTGGGCATAGCACGACACACCTGGACTCGGACTCGGTAATGCAATAGCCTAACTTCTATCGGTTGGGTATAGCACGACACACCTGGACTCGGACTCGGTAATGCAATAGCCTAACTTCTATCGGTTGGGTATAGCACGACTCACCTGGACTCGGACTCGGTAATGCAATAGCCTAACTTTTATCGGTTGGGCATAGCACGACACACCTGGACTCGGACTCGGTAATGCAATAGCCTAACTTCTATCGGTTGGGTATAGCACGACACACCTGGACTCGGACTCGGTAATGCAATAGCCTAACTTCTATCGGTTGGGAATAGCACGACACACCTGGACTCGGACTCGGTAATGCAATAGCCTAACTTCTATTGGTTGGGCATAGCACGACACACCTGGACTCGGACTCGGTAATGCAGTAGCCTAACTTCTATCGGTTGGGTATAGCACGACACACCTGGACTCGGACTCGGTAATGCAATAGCCGAGCGGTTAGCGATACTATTCTATCGGTTGAGCGGCAGTACAATGTTTATATTTGTTTTAAAATATCCACTCTATAGCTAATAACCATCCGTGACACAAAAACGAGGTTCGTCTTGTTCCTGTAATTAAACGCGACTAACAAATACAATTCTGGTAATCACAAAGAAACCTTTTAAAAATACGTTATACTTAGTTGTTAGTTTTCCAACTTCTAAGGTGAATAATGTAATAAGTAATAATGTAATGTGAATAATTTTTCTAACACAGTAAAGAAAATAATGAAGAAAATTAGAGGCGTCCCGACGAAATGAAGCCTTTTTAAGTAGAGAAGAATGAAAATAAACCTAAGGATCAGTAACAGGTTATCGCGATGGAGAGTGCATTATAATTTGCTCCTAAGCGACGATAACAAGGTTTTGTCTAGTGTTTCCCATCAATTCCCTTAGTTATCTGTGATATAACCTTCTTTTCCATTGATTTTTATATGGGATACATTTTAATAATGGCTATCTTTCTTGAAAATATCTCTAACCATTATAAGAAATTTTGTTTTCACCATTAAAAGTTCCTAAATCGACCCTGAAACTCTGGAGACACGGTAATTTGTGACGAAGTTTAGGTATAATTTTCATAAACATACATAGTAATATTTAGCATTTCACTTTTTATCTAGCATTTTCTTTATTGGTCTGTGTTCGTTGTATTCGTAACAGTAAAATTCATATTGTATTTAAGATAATACGATTTAAAAATTAACTACAATACATTTATAACTAAATTTATTATATAACTAGGATTATTTATTTATAAATAAATGAATAAACACAGAACAAACAAATTGTTTCTCTCTTTGTTAGTTCGAATTGAAAACACACGCTTACATAGTATTGATCCAATGCGATCAGCTCGAAAAATATTAGCCATTATAATATATCAAGCGATTACAGAGAAGATATTTGAATTAATTATATTCTGATTTAAACAAATGCAGATATATCTTTCATATTTATGCGTATATTGGGAGTAAACTTTCCGAGTGTGGGAGTGCCTTCATTAATAATAATGTTTATAGGAAAATATTCTTTCAATTAAACCAATTTCATGTATTTTGACCATTTCTTTATTTTTTATTATCAGTAAGTCATACCACATCATCTGTTAAATTATTCCTTCGTCTTCAATTTAGTTTGACAATTTAAGGTTAAACGTATTGTTTACATGGCTTCTGGTGTAACAAACATACTATAATACTTATTTCAGTTTAGCACGAGCAACGCCTTTAAACTGAATACGGCATTACGTTTGGTATACGCGTGCCAGATATCCTCTTTGTAGGATTTGGACTTGTATTGGAGTATTGGAGCTATCAACAAAATTAATTTGAAACCTCTCTGGTTTTTGGTTTTTCTATTATTTAGTGATCTTAACATTGCGGTTCTACCAACTTCTACTTGCAATTTAGCGGCGACCTTGAAGGTTGTAACTTAAGCCATTTTTCATTCAGATGTAATTTTACAAAACTTTTAAAATAAATTTACTCTAAACACAGAGGGTATTTAGAATAATGTTTGAACGTTTAATAATTTTCATTGGTACGTCATCACAGCCACGTGAAAATTTTTTTCCCCAAAAAAATATACTTTTGATGTGTTCCTTATAAAGGGTTGAGGAAGCCAAAAGACAATTTTGGTAATTTTTATTTACAATTTTTGAGGTATTTCAATATGTTTTGCTGGCTGGCTGCCTTAATTTTGACAAATAAAAACATAAACTAGAATTATGTTTTAACTCATTACTTTCATTACTCCAAACTTAGATGATTATATATCCTGCAATGTAATATATGTTATTAAAAATGTTGGGTAAAATTTTTAAATTTACCCTAAATGCATTTGTAAAACATTGGCGAGGTGTCCTGTAAACTAAAATTTAAATGTTTTTTTTATTTCAATCGATGATCATTTAATTTTTTGTCTAAAATTTAGTTTGCTTCTGCAGGTATCCTTTTTTCTTTTATTCACAATTCTGGTTCATATAAAATTTAAACTGAGGTTGAACTCGAGCATCAAAACCTCTTACTTTATTATTTATTTTTATATATTATACTGATTTCGGATTCACTTATTTCATGGTCAGTTAACACCAAGAGGACGGTTTGTAATTTCATTTAACATGAAATTTAAAAAAAATATGGTATAATAGTAAAAACTATTAAATAATACTAATACAAAATTAAAGTGGAGTTGTCACCTAACGTTTTTGAATGCTCCAATAAGTTTTAAGTAAAACTCGTAATATACATATTGATCATCCTGAACATGTACAATTCTATACATACGGGAATTTAGCGAATAAAGCTAGTTAAACTATTTCAAAGTTGTTTTTTTATAAACTGTGGTGGAACAATGTACGTCACAATAACTATGTATGGTTATCAAATAAACTAGTTATTAACAGATATTTATGAAGCTATTATTTATAACACTTCTAATAATGATTAGTATTATTAACAAGTTATTGCGATTACAATTCTTGTTATTGATTAATGATCGATCCCTCCTAAAATATTTTATGTTTTTTTAAGTTTACTGTTATTAAATATTTGCGAACATTTGCATATTCTGTAATTTTAATCAATTTTAATTCAATTCCTTTAATATCATTTATTCAAAGTCACTAGATTATTACGTAAAAGCCTCCTTTGTAGAGTACAAAACTTTTAAAAGCGTTTTGTCATATTGCAAAGTGTTCATGCAAATACTAGACAAATTTATTCCCCCATCTTCTTAGGTTTAGTTACGTGTTTTTAATTACTAAAGTTACTTTACAAGCTATTGTTAGCTGTAGTTCTTTCGATGTTATTTATTAAGATTGTGCACCCACCAATTTAAACCGATTCATATAACGAGTTAAAATTCATTTGTCATACCTTTTGTATAGTATGAGGTAAGTTTGCCTTTTTACAGTTTTGTTTTCTGCATGCTCTTAAATTTAAACACATTTTACAATCAAACATTCGTTAAGTTAAAGTCGTTTTTCTGAACACGGCAAGCATAATAAAGAGATATGTTTTGTTGTTGTTATAAAATACATTGCCTCTAATCCTTCTTAAAATGAAAAGATTGGAAAACTTTATTTCTAAAGATTTATTCTTGTTTCTATATCGAAGCAAATTTTGGTTGACTGCTATTTCTAACTAAATAATTAAGATATATCAGTAGGCGAGTTTTGGCGGTAAGTTCCAATTTTACATGAAAGGCCTTCAGCAATAAGAATATAGTAATAGTAGCAGACAGCTTCGAAATATAAATTACGGATATAAATTAGATTTCTGTGAACATACAGCTACCTACATATGAATTACACATAAGTGAAAAACTAAAATATACACAGTATTTGACCATTTTTATGGAATAAGACAAACCACTTTTTACGAAATCCAATAAAATTTTAATCCATGGCAATTAAAGCCAGTAGGTGCTCTTTACCTATCGCTACATATGTATACGAGCTGCTCTGAAAAGTTCATCTTTATGGACAATTTATTTTATTTACAAGCTCTATATTATGTTTCACACTGCTATTTATTTACCATTTCAGGTTGTTTTTAATCGCATTATTTAAATACTTACAAAGTTTGTAGGTGGGAGCAGCTCTATCATTTTCAAGCGGTCTTATGGGGATATCTTTATGGATCTTAGGCAGTCCTTTAAAAGTAAGAGCTTTAGGATTCATCATTTTTAGTTGGATCTTTTCTTAGTTTGAGAGGCATTTACAACATGTTATTATACCGTTTGCAGGTTTAAACAATTCTTGTGTCTTGTCTTCGTTGAGTCGTATAAAGTTGTTATTGTTAATAAATTGTTGAACCTTTTCATTATAATCCCTTCTTTTAATAATTGCAGTTGTATTTCCTTTATCTGCTTTCATTATCTTTTAGTTTAGCTTATAAATGTGTCCGTTAACTCGATAACATTAAAAAAACATCCAATTTTGATTAAATTTGGCACAAATGTGTAAATTGACATTCATTACTTTAAGTTTGAAAACCAGAAAGATCGGTCCATTGGAAGGGGATTTATAATTTTCCAAAAATCGGTTTTTTAATTGTTTACCCTAAAAGTTTTAAAACACTCAATTTTGGATTTCACCATTTTATAAAGCTTAAAAACAAATTATATTGTATTTTGAATCATTAACCTAGGTTCAGTGGTTGCGGAGAAAATTCAAAAAAAGCGTTCATAAAATTTCCAATGTAATATTGTTATTTAAATTCGTAAACAATTGCAGGAATAGTTTTTTCTATGTATTGTAAATAGTTCACTAATTACCTCTATCAGATTCCATTACGGCCATTCCAATTGAGTGAGCCGCCAACTGACTGTATGATTCCATTATAAACTGATAGCCCAACGAGAAATTAATAAAGTTCATGCAGATGCTAAAAACTGGCGTCAGCAAATGTTTCTGACAAATACTAATTACACTTAACAGTATCCATTTTAGCAAACATTTTTTAGTTTCACCATTAGCAAGTTGAGAAATATTAAATGTAATCTTAAAATTACATTGCAAGTTAATACAAGTTAAATAATTTCTAGAGAATTACAATTGCTCATCTGAAGACCTTGATTGCCAATCACTATTTAAATAAAATCTTGACAGTGGACTTATGAAAAATTACGTTTAGGCAAACAAATGTTGAGGGATAAAAAATGTATCGATTATCTTTATGCAACACTTTCACTATGGTCAAACGGGAAAAATGACCCAAGTTGTATTACCACTTTGAGTTACAGATCTTGTATCCAATTTATATGTTCTTCAGTTTGTATTGGTCTTACTCTATACAGGAGGACTTTTAAAGGTAACATTATTGTGCACGTTTATATTCAACCATATTTAGGAACTGTTTCTACTTTTAATATATTTATATACTATCGGAATTATTCATCCTTCGACGTGCAAAAAGCATAAAGTAACATTAGCATAATGGCGGCTATTTTAAAACAATAAATTTATGATCCCAGGTCTACGAATTCTAACAGCACAATCATTAGGAATGAGTTAGAAATGTTTCATGCTTTAATATGATAGCTCCTACGGTATACAACAACTTTAGAGGACTAAAACTCAGTTAACTTTATCTGTTTCAAAATTGTAGATTTATTAATAAGACCATTGTACTGGATTACTGAAAATACTCTTACGTTTGAAACTACCAGGTATGTAAATAGTTTACTAAAAGTGGTTTATGAAAAGAATTTAATTTAGGATATAACAAAGGACTTTTTTAAACCACTATTACTATTTCTCGGTAATCCGGAGGCTAGAAATCAAAAAATGTAAATGTTTAAAATAATTCCCCTAATTGAAACCTACCACTGACCATTGAATGAGTCCTATTTTCAACCAATATGTAGTAGCTATCACTATGGGAGTTGGCATTTTCGGCCTAATAAGCATAAACCTATATTTTGAAACACAAAATTAAAAATCTTCCGGGAGAACGTGTGAGACATCCACTGGACCGAATGACATGCGAGTGGTGTCAAATGACAGGGAATAACTCCTATACTTGCACATTTAACCTCAAGCGTTGGTATCTAGTCAATGACTATTTAAAAAACGAGATTACATGTTTTCTTATTGTAATTTAACATGGGGTAAAGTTTAAACTTTGCACCTCTTTGATCAGTTCATGTAAGGTTTACCCTGAACCGTTTTATACGCGGTTTGTTTTAAATTAAAGACCAATCTCTATATATCTGCAAAATTTACTTCCATTTAAAATCATTTCATTTAGGATATAAAAAAATACTTTTTAAAACCTATTTTAAGTTTCCCTAACCAGCTGATTATTAAAACGTGTATATTGTGTATCTAAGAACAGACAAATATATATATATAGGTTGTAGCCAAAGGAATCAGCTGCTTTAGAGAAAATCATTAATGGCCAGTAACTGACAACGATGCATTGCAGGTATTGCAATTACTGAAGTCGGTTCTACTTGACCCAAAGAATATAATATTTGTTCTTATATGTTGCAATTACTATATTAATTGACACAATCCACAATTTATACAAAATCATATGGAGTAATATACCATCCCATGTTATTAATTTTTAGTTTCGCTCCTTGAGGCCAGAGTAAAATATAGCACTAATTGTCGTATTATGTCTCCGTGGCTCCACGAGGGGCGCTTCATTCAACCCATCATTTGTCAAAACATCGTTTGTTTTGTAAACATAAGAGGAAACAGGTCATGTACTGTCATTCGTTATGAAAACAAAATTTAACAATTGGCAAAAGTTTCATACTAGCATACCGGATTTATTATGCCCGTAAATACTCTAATAAGATCCAATAAGCGTGATTACGTCCATTAATTTGTATAAAGGAACTTATTTGTACTCATGTGCAATGTATATATGTATACATTGCACATGTATTTAAGTGATCAGCTGATAATAAAATAGCTCCATTCAATTAATTGCCAAGGGAATTTAAAACATTGTCATAAGACGCCTGTTTTAGGGTATGGGAACTATTTCTTCAGTTCCTTTTTCTTATTTTATTTAAAATTGAAAAATCTTACAGAGTTACGGAGGGAAGTCGTAAGTCACAAAAATTTAGAAAAAACTACACATATTTCATTGTTGGTGTCTTTTCCCATAGAGTACCATCGAAAACTTAATATTGTATGCGTTGAATTTCGACGGGAACAAACAAGTTATATTTATTTTACACTACGCCGATAGAATAATGTGTTTTAGCCCGAGTAAAGAAAAACGCTTATTAATTATCGCGATTAACTAAGGAAACAGTTATATATTTATAAAATATATCTAATTCAATAATGTTTATTATACTTGTTATTTGTATATACCTTAGTAATATTACTACCTGTAGATATGATGATAGACGACACTGAGCTGCCACTCCAAAAAGAGGATTACCACCGATCAGCTGGGCAGCGTGACGCGGGCCGCAGCCACGCCATCAGAGGCTTTAGCTCCCAGGCCCTTTGATAAATAGCGCTTTAGCAATCACGGGAGTGGTCATAATCACGAGTCGTGATCATGTGTAACTTGGATGCGATGGCAAGTAGCGAGATACGCGTGCATAAAAATACATTTATAAAATAAATTAACAATCTTGCTACCAGTGCATGTTGCATTAACACAATGAGGACAAATAACAAATGTTTCACTAGTGTCGATCAAATTGTATTCAATATTGTACAAAATACCATAACGAAATTTGGTATTGTTCATTCAGAACTTGTTAACAACCCAATTACTTAACAATTTAATTTTTTAATAATTTACTTCTTGAGGCTGTTTTTGACTGAGCTCAAAACGTATTAGAGAATCAAAATTCCTGCAATCTTTTACAACATACATTGATTTCAATGATACCTTCAGACCAATACAGTTATTAATGTATTGTATGTATGCTTCCCATGATGATTTCGTATCACCCAACCTTTTGTATATTAGGGGAGAATATAATGTTAATAAACTCTTACTAAAACTTATTAAAAACCCTCCTTACACATTTTACCGAGTCAAAGGTTTCAATCGTTTTGGTAATGAATGCAGCCGTATACTGGTAATAGAAAGTGTTGTATATCACTATAATATAAAGCCTGGGTAACAACTGGAGCAAGCAAACAATTGGCGCAAAGCGATTTTCTGTTTGGATTACTGTGAGCTGCAAATAAGGCAGTTCACTCCCCAAGCGGAAATGAGCTTTGTTGTTCCACCCTGTAGAATGGCATTCAAACAAGCTCTTACAAATATTTCAGCAACTTTATACAAATAAACAACAGGATTTTAGGAATCCGTGAAGAAAAGCAATCACGGTTTAAATATAACATAATTAGCAATTATCCTTTTTCGTAACAGCTTTCATTGTGAAATAAGTTGATTTATTTTTGTAACAAATTTTCATTATATATGCAACTGAATCTTGTTTATTATGTCAGTGTTAAATATCAGTACCCATATATTAAACCTAATGAAGGGATGCACTGTGTTTGATTTAGATTCCAGTGTATGACCTACGACTATATATTTCCCCTTTTGTCAATAAATTATGTTCCATTTTTACAATTTGGGGTGTAGTATTTCCAGAAACAATTGAGATATACCCCAAACATATTATAGAGGGGTTTAAAGTAAACAAAAATTATACTAGTAGATGTATAAATATATAGTTATAATGGCTTTTTAAGTTTTGTGCAGCTTATTCCAGAAAAAGTCCCATGAGAGCTAAGTAAAAATATTTAACAATTTTAATACATGTCAGCTTTGTATTAAATTTATCAGCTTTTCAGGTTTTCATTTTTTCCGCAAACCAGATTTTGAAATTTTGAACTAATCAGAAATGTCAGATATTTAGATTGATAAAAGTGACCAACTAATCACTTTTGTAAAAAGGTTTGAAAATGGATTTAAAACCTTAAAAACAAATTCAGGTAGATATTTTAATACCAAGTCTTTGGTCAAACTGAATCACTTTTATTTTTTATAACTAACCCATTTAAGAAAGTGAAAGCGTGAGAGCTTGCTTGACATTTTAAAATAAAAGTATAGGTCAAGTTTTATATGCAACTATAGTTATACAGGTTTTACGTAGTACAGTATTTTAACTTAAATGTAATCCTACAACAGGAAACGTTAAAAAAGTAGCAACATAATTTTAAAATGTATTTAGCATTTTTGTCGAAGTTTCTATAATTTTTGTATTGTTTTGTATGTTCATAATGTTCCAAGGAAATATGAACTGCGGTTAACACTTTTGGTTACAGTGAAAAAACAAACAAAACACGATTCTATTATTTGCAGTCTCTTAATTAAAGACTAATTCACATCGCATAAATATAAATATTATTGGAATGCTCTGTTGGCGGTGTGTCCACAATTATACTTTCAGCCGTGACCCAACACATTTGAGTTCCACACAGTTCGTGGTCGGCATATAAACTTTATATTACCCCTATTGGCTAGCGCGTAGTGAGAATGTTAATATAAGGTCACTTTTTTTATTTAGTTTACGCACTTAAAAGGTTTCCCTCTCATCTAAATTAACCACTTATAGTATATCCATTCATAGTATATAAAACTTACCTTTCAACTAAGTAATAATACCGTTATTGGATACGTTTAGCCAATCTTTTTAGGTACAAATAACTTGTTATGCTTTAAACATACAAATAACAGATGTACATATTACATAACTTTTTTTGTTTAATATGTTTGTAATACTTTAATGCTTTTTTTCTCTCCAAGACTAGTACGTTTATTTCCCGCCACAAACTAATCATAACAATGATCAAATTTCCAATTAATATCAAGGGTTTAGTTTAAAGCTATAGTGTTGCACTGTGAACACAGGATGTAATTAATTAATGACGCTTTACAATTCTATCCCATCCCCCAAAATAGGAGTTTTTGGGGCCAAGTCAAAACTTTTAAATAAAAAACCTTATTTTGGGGGAAAATCGTTTAACTCATACATGATACATGATGTCTCCGTCCGAAGTTCTTTGCGGCAAGGAATTGGACAAGTCAGGTTTACCTTAGCAAAGAATAACTTAGCCTACGGGTACTTAACCTACGTTGTTACCATTGAGGTAACTGTTAATGTTATAAAGGTTGACTCCACCAGATATTTTTTAACATCTTATTGACATTTTTCAATCTCAAGTAATTTTTCTGGCAAGGCCTGAAACAATTTAAATCTAATGCAATTGGGCTTATGTTCGAAGGCGGTTAGTCTATTTTGAACTGCATGTTTTCCTTTTTTTCGGGTATTATAAACATGGTCTGTAAAAATTGGCGTTATATTCTGAGTTTTATGTAGCAAAATGATTCAAAGATGAAAAGGGAGGGGACTGTGAGAAGGCCAAGTTGTCTGAAAGCATCTCTACAGCTGGTCTGGGGTGACATACCTAAAATCGTTCTCTCTAAAAGATTTGTTTCTAAGAAAAACCTCAACTGCCCGTCACCTTAGGCCTTTGACCTTTGCGGTGAACTAAAGACAGCGAGGTACCGTAACGGCATTAGTCACATGGGCAAGCCAGAGGTGACCGCTCATGATCTTACGAGTCGGCCGGGACCGGGATCGAACCGGCCACGTCTGACTTGCTGTCAGGCAGTTTACCTCCTGAGCTACCGCGTTTGGTTTTTTTACTAGTGGCTTTGTTACTTAAATGTTCCCATAAAAAGAGCATAACCATTTCAAAACTTTCTTGGTAAATTTTTATTATTGCTATGCAAAAATAATGCAAAATTGACGTTATCAAATCCAAAATTCAATCGAACGCAGTATTTGATAGAACAGAGCTAGAACCCCCCCACTTGCACCATCCTTCTTCTTCTTCTTATGTCATTTAAAATTAGGCATAATTAAAGGTTATCATTTACATATTTTTACTTAGCCCCAAAACCCCTATTTTGAGGGAGGGAGTTGAACATTTTGACTCATCAAAAGTTTCCCTTTGGGGTTACTAAGACTTCCCCGGAAGATAATCTCGTTATATGCAGTTGTTAACAAAATTACAGGGGGGGACTTTAGGGACACATGGTATGCAAGATTTTATAAGATACTCGATTTTGAACCAACACAATTTGCATCCTAGGGGAAAGGGAAAGGAAGGACATTTAATACCGTACCTCATTATTCTACTCCTTTTATTTACTTATATAATAGTATAGGTCATTATTATAAACAATCTTGCTTTAATTTGAAGCCAGTCAGTTAATTTCTTCATTAAATGTTTTAATTTTGAACTGTTTCACTAACCCAGTGGCAAACATTTATTATTAATTGTAGTTTTGGAATAGTAATTATTAAAATGAGGAAAGTGCCTTAACATTACATTACATGTAGAAATTAAACATTACCAATATTTTTCAGTAATACATTTTTAGCCGCGGAAAATAGACAGACTAATGCAATCTGAATTTTCTCATAAACCCAACGGCAAACGTTCCTTATTAATTGTAGTTTTGGCATAGTAATCATTATCATGAGTAAAGTGCCTTAACAATATATCACATCTAGAGACCAATCATTATGACTGTTTTGAAGTAATATTTTAATATTTTTGAAGTGAATAATTTTTAGCCTTGGAATTTTAAGTAAACCCCATTTAAAGGTAAATAATATTTTAAATTTGTATGATTCATTCAGTAAACATTATGTATAGTTTGTATTTCATATGTCTAGTTTTTGGATCATTTAAAGATATAATATTTTGTAACGCGTTCTTAGTACGATTAAAACCTAAAATTCCGTCAAAATTAAAGGGACAGGTAATACCATCTGTTCGTTCAGAGGGCCTTTTTACCTTATTTTCAATGGTTTTTCCTGTTATTGTAATGGTCGCGAGGTAAAGTTCTAGACAGTAAATAAGAAAGTATTTATCACGAACCTTGATTATTGGTCCGATAATTTACCCGTAGTTATTCGAATATCACTTGGCTGATAAGAAAACTAATTTGAATCGCAACATTATTACCTTGCAGGTATATATTACAAAATGTATTAATGTGTTAAAAGAAATGTAGAATTTCCAATTTAAAACCGATTGAAATCACTAATAATTGCGTTATTTGGGCTGCTGCCATATTCAATTTGGTACGAACTCATATACAGTATAATACTATTTAATTTAGTACGATGCAGCCTGGCAGCAATATCCGGGTCTCTGGGCCAATCCATGCCTGTCGTTTCAATTTGTCTTTATTAAGTCAGTTTATTGCTTTGAATATAACAGGATTCAAAATATATCCATCATTAAAAAAACTCCATCCTTTACCATTATTTTTTCGAAGTTAACTTTAAATAAGATAAAATATAAGTCAATATTATTTTTGCCGGGCTTTCGAAAGTTGTTAAATAAAACGAATATGCTTAATACGGGGTGCTGTATTTGTAAACGGGGTGCTGGATCAATGGGGGTTAGATTGTAAACCTGAGACAGCTTAATCAAATATAAATTAAATGGTACTTAAATATTGTGCGGCAAATAAAACAATACAGCTTTAACTGCCAAATCGAGAAAAGAGTCTATTTGAAAATGAAAATCATCAACAATTAAGTAATAGTGCCTTCTGCTAGTATTAACTAATACATATCGATACTGGTTCAATTAAAACTCTACACAAAATAAACGTATTGCCATTTTGCGCTATATTTGATAACTTTCACTGTACAAGTTACTTAAATATATTTTAAACCTTTTTTTCTTAAGCTAAAATTTAAGAGTTATAATAATGAAAATAAAAACTAGTGTAAAAGCTAACTGTAGCAAAATAAATTAAACACTTAAATAAAGGTTTGGTTTACCATTTCTACAAACTTTTGTTATTCGTTTCAAATGTTAAAGCAACATACATCAGAGTTGAGAACGAACTGGAGAAGATTTACTTGCACGTTGATTCATTCATTATTACTCTTATTTTACCAATTTTTTTCGTTCTTGGTTATTATTGGAGCTGGAATTATAATTTTACATACATGTAATAAACTTTTGAAATTTATACAGGTTGTCTCGTAAAAAAAACTTGACCATGTCGATCAGCAGCTCAAAGTAGTAGTACAACATGCTACCTTCTTATAGTTCTATCTCAATTCGTTTTGTGTGTATTTCTTCAAAAGTTAAAATTTACAAACTGTTAAAGCTAAAACAATTAAATTTGGTATATATATTTGTCTAAATAATTTACCCATCTTTGAAATTGTATTTATCCGTGTAAAGTTTACAGATAGGGACAGTTTAAATTTTAGATGTTAAAAATCTAAAAGAACTTTGAAAATTAGGGTTACCAGTAGTAATGATTCCTTCCTTTACCGTCCAAAATGTCGAAGGACGAGGTCGTAGGCTGAGATCACGTGACCAGGATTAAAATCGCAAACCTCATTTTTGCAAAGTTTTATCACTAAAAACGACTCCAAACCTAACATAAGCTACGATTTATTCTCTAAACGAGCATTTTCACCTCTTCATTAACAACAAAAGCTTTATATTCCTAAAAAATAAATGCAAAAGCGTTATTTCGTTTAAAAATGCAATTGGTGTGGTCTTGAATCAATAAACAACGGCCAATTCACAGCGTCAACCTGTCTAGAGCCTGTTATCTCGAGGTCAGAGGCCAATGTCACGGTGATAAACAGTACATAATTATATTTGCCTATACTTTTTACTTAAAAATGTTCAGTTTTAAATGGTATTTTTTTAACTCAAAACCACTCCAAAAGCGTCATTTTACCCTCAAATTCAACCATTTTCATGTCTGTATTGGCAATATAAAGTTCAAATTTGATAAAAAAAATTATAAGCTATATTTCCGTTTTAATACAATTTTTATGTTAAAATTCAATAAATATCGACCAATTCACAGCGTCAACCTGTCTAGAGCCTGTTATCTCGAGGTTAGAGGTTAATGTCGCGGTCATATACAGAGCATATTTATATTTTCTATACTTTTAACTTAAAATGTTCAGTTTTAATGAATATTTTTTGAAATTTACAGTCACAAGAATTAGTTACCTATAAATACTTAGTTCCGACAAACATTTTACAAAATTAATGACAAAAATATCACCAATAGCGATGATTTAGGGCATACTTGGTAAAATATTGTGTGAAATTAACTGGAATTTCCAAAGATTGTATGTTTTTTATCACTTTAATTTTACAGAGTTAAAAAGGTTATTTAGTTAATTATGACACATTTTAATAAACATTTGAGAGATTTTGCTATCAACGAGTAAAATATTATGTGAAATATTTTCTACTTTTCTCTGGTGGTTTAGGCATTTTAAATCAAGCATCGTAGTTTTAAGAACTTGTCAACTAATGCGTAGTTTCATCTCACATTTTACAGGTTTTAGTGATAAAATTCAATACATATCTGGTGAATCAGGGTATTAGCCATTATTACTTGTGAGATTTCTACTTACCAGTTAGTATTTGAGTATTTATACAGAACATATTCATATTTTTCTATACTTTTAACCTAAACATGTACAGTTTTAAAGAGTATTTTTTAAATTAACAGTTACAAGAACTAATTGCCTGTAAATACTTAGTTCCGACAAACATTTTGCATAATTAATGGTAAAGATATAACCAAAGTAGTTGATTTACGGCTTACTTGGTAAATATTGTGTGAAGTTATAAAATATTGTATGTTTTTTTACGCTTAAATTTTACAGAGTTATAAGGATTATTTAGCTAATTATGATACATTTTAACAAACATTTGAGAGATTTTGCTATCGAGGAGTCCAATATTATGTGAAATGTGTGATATTTTCAACTTTTGTCAAATAGCTTGGGCATTTTATTTCAAGCATCATGGTTTTAAGAACTTTTTATCAACATATGCATAGTTTCATCTTACATTTTACCAAGGTTTCCATATATTACACAAACATGTATGGAATTTCTAACATCTAATTGTTTGGTTTGACTTTTATCATGGTAACGGTCAATTATAAGAACCCATTTCCTGTAAGTACTCAGTTTTAACAAATATTTTGAGAAGTTAATAATAAAAATATTGCATCATTGCTGATTTATGTTGTTTTTGTGGATATTGTGTGAAATTTCAAACTTCTAAACTTTAATTTGCACTTTCTTTGTACAAACTCACAGTTGTAACGGAGTTTTTATAGACGGTTTTACATCATATATCACCTAAATGTCTAAGGTTTTCATTATTTAATTGATAAGTTTGATTTTTAACTTGGAAACTGTTAATTACAAGACATATTTAACTGTAAATGGTCAGTTTTAGCAAACATTTGCATAGGTAATGATTAAAGTAACGTAAAATGGTAATTTAGAGGTTTCTTGGGTCATATTGTGTACAATTTTCAACATGTTTGAGTAAATTTGCTCTTTCTGTGTTCAAATTAACAATTATGTAGGCTGTTTATCTACGAGTGTCTAGTTTTCACATACAGTTTGACCAATGTAAAAGCCACACAACAATAATTCGGTGAAATATATAATATTTTCAAGGTCTCTCACCTACAAATGTATAATTGTCACGACGTGCGTCAACGATGGTCGGTATACCGTGACGCTCGGTAACCGCATTCGTTGTACGGTGCGATCCGACTTGACGACGACCGTGACGTCAAGTTTTAAAGGAATTAGTAAACGATTTACTTAAATATCCATTATCTGACCTATAACTCAGTCCCTCATACAGTGATTGAATCTGTAGTGAAGAATAATTGATTGGTCAAACTGATCAATTATGAAAAGGGCGTAATATATTTTAGCCTTGGAAATTTAAGTCAAAGCCATTTAAAAGTAAATCACATTTTAAACTTATTATGATTCATTTAGTAGACGTTATGTATAATATGTTTTAAAAATTACACATGAATAGTTTTTGGATCGTTTGTATACAAATGTATTTGGAACATTTGTTTATTAATATGGAGAATACAATTGATATGTTATTTATAGATTTAAAATGAAAGATTATGAAAGTTTAATAGTTGTTGTGGTTATATTAAAATGAGGTATACAATTTCAGTTTTACGTTTTTCGATTTGATTAGAAACGACATATATAACTTACCGTTTTACCTCCAAGTAATCCAGTTTGTGTAGCTCACCTGAAAAAAATAAATGATTTTAATGTAAAGTTTAACACTAATTTTACAATATAAATGTAATTGTTTATGCATTAGGTTTTTATCGTTTTGTTTATAAATGGTATTTACTAAATTTTAATACATATTTCATACATTGAGCGAAGCTTTGCTATATACTTGTAGATCACTAACTAAGCAACAGTCAGCCACATGCGACACAGTAGGACTCGACGTGCGTTGTCGTTTTCCATTTGTCTTCATTAAGATGGCTTTATGTTCCGACGAAACGAGAATTTATCATCCTGGCGGGGAAAATCTTTATTAATAATTCAAATAGTGCACTCAAGAGGTTTTTTCGACATGTTTATCATAAATTCATTGCTCTTAATGTGAAAATAATTCTCTTGAACTTTGAAGCTATCCTTTTGCAAGGAAGTTTGTTGGTGAAAAATGTGAATCATGGCCCTCTAGTTAATATACCTGGTTTTATATTTTCGAGTTGAGCTTTTCCTGCTATTTAGGAAAATAGCGTACTTTTTCAATTCGATTTTGTGTATAACTATCCCCATGGCTCAATTATAAAGCCACCAAAGTAGTTTTCAGTTTGTTTTTAACGGACTATGTAAGCCTAACATATATATCTACATTTCTCTCTGTATCGGACGTAGTAGTCGCATTAATTTGTTTATTCACGTATAAATACTACATTCACATTCTGACGTTCTTGTTATTATTTTATTAAGTATATATTGTTAATATTCACAATATTACAAATTCTTCACTAGTGCGTCATTTAATCTCGTAGAACTCGACCGTGTAGGTTTACACAAACAGTCTGAATTGTACGTGAAAATCTACACGGTTTCGTAATTTTTATAAAACTTTCTTTATGAGGATGACACACATTTCTTAAAGCAATTGAGGGAATAAAAAATGCGATAGAAAAAGCTCACTTAATCCACAGTGGAAAACTAGGGTCCCTCAGAACGTTTCCCAGCAATGCACATTTCTGCTTATTTAAATGTAATTTTTGCCAAAGTTTACAAAGACCTTTTTAAACTGTGTTAAATAACAATAACTTAAACAGTCATTTCTTACATAAAAATATTGGATTTGAAAAAATACTCTAAATTAATTAAAAGGACTCCTTAAAACAAATTGTGGTTTTCTTTTCTTTTCTTAAACCTTCTTCAGTTGATAAAAGGGTTCAACTAAAAATCAAGACAACAGCTATTTATTAAAAGGTTTATGCTTTTTAAAGTAATATACAATGTTTTTAAATTCGGTACTTAAGTCTTTTAAATATTCGTTTTCTCTAGTTTAATGTGCCTTAAAATAAAAACCACCTTAGCAATTAAAAGCAACGTTTTCTATCTGTAGCTTCCGTTTTTAGCATAGTTTGATAAATGGGTTTGCATTATTTTTAAAATCTTAATATCTGTGTTTGCATTTATAAATGTCTAGTCTTGTCTTGTTCGAATGTCATGGATCAGCTATAAACATCATCATAAATTATTTTCGTTACATAATATTCATTAACCATATTTTCTTTAAACTCCATCCAAATCTTGCAGTTTTAATTTGTTTAGTGGACTCACCAATATGGGCTCAACAA
Organism: Allygus modestus; assembly: GCA_963675035.1. Lineage (NCBI taxonomy): Eukaryota > Metazoa > Arthropoda > Insecta > Hemiptera > Cicadellidae > Allygus > Allygus modestus. The sequence continues at coordinate 99,618,331 of OY776111.1, read as the reverse complement.
ATAAACAACAGATATTTTTAAAACGTAAAATATTATTGATTTTTACGTATATCTTCATATTTATAGCAAAACAAATTCAGTTTGAAACCCAATTTTATTCGTCTAGACGTTCTTGAAATGTTCTGAAATATTTTGTTCGAATTTTTTCAGTTATTTTGGGAGGAGGTAAAAACTAAATAAATGACATATCAATTGATGGGGAATCTTCTCGTGTTGGTGTAAACCTGCTGTGTGCTCCCTCATCAATGTCGAGCCGCGTGCCTTGTGAACATTTGAGAAATAAACACATGAATCTCATTAAAACCCTCACATATTTTTTTAAAGTCACTGTTTTACTGATTACTAGTATAAGTTATAATACCCCCGTAGCAGCAAACCTGCGTACTCAGCGAATTTACACTGCATATATATGTATATTAATACCACATAAATCCACAAACCAAGTTTCATCAATATACATTCATAAATAAACTATTTATGACATTTTTATTATTCTCCATAAGGATAACATGGCGGCTGAGTATGCAGGCTTGCTGAAGCAAGGAACACAAAAAATGAGGATTTATACAAACATCAATATAACTCAAGTAGGTAAAACTACATACCAAGTTTTATTAATTTATGTTCATAATTAAGGGAGATAATAGGTTACTTATTCTCCATAAGAATAACATGGGGCTGAGTACGCAGGTTTGCTGCTACGGGAACTGTCGGCCAAAAAATGTTTTTTAGTGCAAATATTAATAGACCACAACGATATGAAGCAATATACCAAGTTTCATCAGGAAAAGTTGATAAATAAGTGAAATATACAATTTTTCTTATCCTCCATAAGAATAACATTGGACAACGTACTGTGTTTAGCACTTTCAATATCTCTGTAACCATTTGACGTAGAGGAATGATCAAAATACCAAATATTGTTTTTAAGCTGAATCCAATGGTAAAAACAAATATTTGACTTTTTCAAAAATTGCATGTAAAAAATTCAAAAAACCCATTTTTGGGGTACAAAACCCCCCCAAAATACCCCTTCGGATGGAGCGATATAGCTGGTTTTCGAACTTAAAGTCATAAATGCTGCTTTACACGTTTATACCAAATTTCATCAAAATCAGATCATTTTTACGAGAGTTATCGTGCTCACGGACACACATATATACAGTTTCGAACGAATGGTGTTTTTGGGGTCTGGGGACCTCAAAACGAAAAGTTATCATGGTCCCGGGCCTAGGTCTTACCATGCCGACTACGGTTATAGCTTCTTCCCTATAGGGGAAATTCGCTAAAAACAATCAGCAATATTAAACAAAATAATAAACTATAATTAAGTCTAAATATGGTGTCGTCAAAACAGTTTGGAAAGTTAAACATTTTGCGCCGGCACTCTTCATTTATCAAACACTCTCCAGAAAATTATATTGTCTTGGGGGGGGGGGTTATTCGCAGTATAGGCGCTGAGAGGCAAAGTAAGGGTTAAGTAATACACATAAGCTGAGGCCTTGCGGATGTAAAACATTGTTTCAGACATTGGCTTTACCAGAGACACTAGACTAGACTAGAGTAGAAACAAGGATCGGTTGTACTTTTAAAATATATTTTAATTCGTAAATTATCCGTCCCTACTAAAAAAATAACATAGTAGAAAATTGAATACGTTACATGAAGTTCCATGCTAAAAACAATCATCTCTGAAATGAGGAAGTTTTATATAAAATGCAAGGCGGGAATGACAGCCTCCCGTGCTGAATTTTAAACGGCTTATCTTGCGCAAGACCTGTGCAGAGCCACAAGCGGGAATGTGTTTGCTAAAATATCAACCGCGTTTGTTGTTTCCAAATAAATTTGTTTTTAAGTTTTGTATATCGTTTAAGTAATATATCTAACGTAAAAATACTACAATAGCCTTTTTTTACTTGTTAGACCTTTTAGTAAATATAAAAACTATAAACTAATTAATTAATCAACTAAAAACAAAAATCATATCTCGCATAGTCTTTAACAGTTGAACAATTTTGATTTTAAAACAAAATTAAATAAAAATCAATGAGTTAATAATAAGCTTAACAAGCCCATTTCGCATTTGTTTTTATAACTTAATGATCTAAATCAGGCGTGGTTTCTTATCAGTATTACCTGGCTGATGTGTGAGATTTTTGACTTGTGTTAGCCTATTTAATTTTTCTATTTGAATAAATAAGTTGTGAGTATTAAACTGGGTTTTGAATATCCAGTAGCTTTTAATAAATTAAGTAAAGTGCGATCGTTATATTTATAGCTCCTTTAGCTCTCGAATTACGGAACCGTGGGAGGACATGAATATCATTGCAAAACATCCAGATAACACAGATTCTTTATCATAATGTAGTAATACCACATTTAACGTAACAATTCAACTGCAATACAATCCGAAACAAACCCTCGACAATCAGGATCCCACTACGACTCTGGTCTTGACCCTTACCCTTTCATAATCGCCTTAGAACATGTGCAACACCTTCCAATGTGCAGCATACTTCGGTCGTAAACAATCCAAGAGGGAATTATTCCTTTTTCATAATATTTATCTCATTATTATTTATTTGAACTTCAATTGTAACGTAAACAAAATAATCTTTCTTAACAATATTTTTTCTAGAGTTTTAGTGTACAAAATAATTTCAGACATGGTTTAGAAAGAATAAAACACACCAAATATTAACTGTGTGATAAACGACGCATCTAATCTAAGAACTAAGTGATGTCAGGATCTTTGTTTTATTTACTTTATATATATATATATACAATTATATACTATAACTGTGATTTATTTATAAGGACAATTATATATTATAACTGAGATTAAACTAATTTTAACGAGTAAAATATGCCACATACCGGCCATGTTAAAGTTGACGGTAAATCTCGGTGAATGAGTCTGCTAGTTTAACATGGGCTGTTGACAAACTGTTTGGTATTCATGACGAGTTGTACATCGTCGTATGATAATGATCTAAGTTCAACAAGTGGATGTGGTTTGGCTGTCATTTCCATGTTTTGGAATGCACAACTAAAAAATAAATTAATAAGCATTTGAATATAGACATATTTTATTTTAAATTAACTTATCAAAATTAATGCTACAGTAAAATATTAATTAACATGAACCTGACGCAAGCTACCTCGTTTTGAATGTCAAGTGAAATTTAAACATAACAAATTATGGGAGAGTTCAAGCGTGAAGATGTGTGCTGTCTTTCCAACTAATGATCCATCAACTAATAAACATTCGATTTAAAACTAAAATATGTAATGTTTTCTTAAATGTATCCTCGCTCTAAAACAAATTTTACAGTTCGTAATACATTATATTTTCGGCTTGGAGGTAACTGTTATTGTAATAATGTGATGTATTGATTATTGATGGTAATATATATATATATATATATATATATATATATGTATATATATATATATATACATAAGTTCCGTTTATTAAAGTTTATTCGGAAGTTTCATCTTAAGAAGTAGGTAATTATTACAGGGGGCATAAGAAGCTGGTGTACTTTAGAAGTCGATATTTTGGAATTTAAGCTATATTTGATTTAAGAGGCTTCGTAGAGACTAGTAGTTATATAAATAACCTTAAGTGGATCAGCATTAATGGACTTTTTAAACTTGTTAATTCAACGATTAAACTTACTGTATTGTTATTCAACTCCTGTTTAAATGACCTTATTAATCATCTTATAAAAAGGTGATTTTTATGAACGGGTACCAGAGAAACTATTACGTTTTAAATCAGGTTGTTTTGTTATTTTAAAGCCCTTGGCGACTAGATGTGCCTTTTGGGAGTTTGGAAGACGACCACGTTCAGGTCTCTACCCCCTAGGCTTTCAAAGTTCCAATGTTAATCTTATGGAAGAATAGAAATAATAGTTGAAAATTTAACAGTAGCTGTTGATACTAACAAAACACAGTTTAGAAGAAAGATCAGCTAACTTCTGGAAAGGGATCACAATATAAATACCTAATTAGAACCGAATATAAGCTGGATAATCTCAAAAGAAGATATTTAGCTCGAGTCGAGCAACTGGATTTGCTCGTAATTATTTACATTTTATGAAATAATGAAATTAGGGAGTTACCTATGTAACCTAGGTAACATGTGTAGTGTATTGTAACGTAGATAACATGTGTAGTTTATTGTAACGCAGATAACATATGTAGTGTATTGTAACGAATATAACATATGTTACCTCTTTTCCGTTTCGTTTTGTTTGCGTAGTGGTTAGAGCGCGTACCTTATCCTCGAGGCCCGGGGTTAGTTTCCAACAATCACTATTGGCTATAGTTGAATGATCGCACCGCGGCCGGAAAGTCTTGCTTAAACAAAGGTGGATCTTTGAGGCGAGGAGAAGTGTTTATGTATTTGAGATTTAACTATGTTAAGACTTGAGCGTTTAAACCTAACTATATCGAGGGTCCTCACTTTCTGGCCGCTACGGCTGAAATGCAATGTAATACAGTAATAATAATAGCTAAATATGATCAATGTTATATGAAATAAGGTATTTTAAAACGTTCACCATATTAATTATGTAAGGGATGTTAATTATTGGTCATGTACCCAGAAAAGTTTCGACATAGCTTAGGGTCAAGCTAATTGTTCAATCAAAACACATACAGTGTTGAAAACTGTTTTGACTGTTATTTTTTATTCATTCCTAAGCTATTTTTTAGACTAGTCGTTGGTAAGAAATTGGAATAAAATTCTCATTTATTTTTGAGAATAAATATAAAAATACTGTTTATGTGAACTAATAGTTGATTATATTTTTACTCAATATATCTGTTTAAAATTAAAAGATGTTTTCATAGGCATAAGAAAGGACAGTTTTAATTTTAATAGGAATATTTTAATGTTTTAATAAGCATAGGAAAATAAATCTTATTACGTTTAATAATAGTTTTAACAGTAACGTTGTTATTCCAAGTACATTATTAGAATTCATATTTTGTAACATTGTAATAAAGTTAACCAAATACATCCATTAGTATTCATTGCAAGTAGCGATAAATTTATATTCATGACTAAGCTGCTTTCTTATTCTGTTTATAGAGATCTTTGACAAACGGATGAATATTCTCTGAAAATAAGCTATTCCGACTATAATCTTTAGGGATATCGCTTGTATAATGTTTTTTTAAAGTTAAGGGATAAATCGGGTTTCTTTAAAAAATCGGTTAATGACAATTGTGATTAAAGGAAATGGTTTTTATTTTTATGAAATTGTAACTTTATTACATATGAATTTAAATGTATGCATGAAAATTTAAAATGAAAGTGTAACGGAGATTTTATATGTCCCTTTGGTCTATAAGAAAATTTAAGCTTGACCGATTTATCACTATAATTTTAAAAACTACGCAGGATTGATGGAGGTAAAAATAATAATAAATCTTTATTTGCCTTATATCAATAAATATAAAAAAGTACAAGAAAATATAAAGTTTAAAAAATCCTACTCAAAATAAAATCAAAGTTTCAAACAAATCGAAATACGTATATATACATTTTAAACACTGAATAATGAATAACGAAGAAAACTCAAATTTAGTGATCAAAAGTAGGATTTGGTCATCTTCAGCTACCAAATATCCTTAATTAGGACCTCAACATGTAAGTTTGATACGTGTATCCAATCTTTTAAAGTTAAACATAATTACACTGTAATAAAGTTATCTAGAAATTTGGTGTCTTTACATTGTTTTAAAATATTTATTCGTTTGGTAGTTAAAATTTTAATTTTTAAACGGGATTAAAAAAAACTAGATTTCAAAGGAAAATATACCCTACCTAAATCATCCCAAGTTATATAATTTTATATTTGAGAGTTTCTGCGTTGTTAAAACTGTTAAACAAAAACATGCAGACTCACCGGCAGAAAACGTATCAAGATCAAATAGTGTTATATTTGTTTTTATTTGCTTGATTTTACTGGAAAAATAACCCAGCAAAGTTTCGGACAGAAGTTAGACACCCTGCATTTTAATTATCAATTTTTGGAAATCAGTAGAAATACTTTATCCGTATAACTAGTTTTCTGGCGGTAATTTTCCGCCACCCCACTAATAGTCCGGTTCAAGGAGGTTCGGCGCGGTGAAGAGACCAGTTCCATGAAGATAGATTGTACGAGAGGCGGCCAAGATCCGTGTCAGTTCAGATTACATGAGTGGCTAATAGTCCGGTACAAGGAGGCGCGGCGCAGAGACCAGTTCCATGAAGCTAGATTGTACGAGAGGCGGCCGAGCTCCTGCTAGATATAGATGAGCTCCGTGTCAGTTCAGATTACACGAGTGACTAATAGTCTGGTAAAAGGAGGCGCGGCGCAGAGACCAGTCAGCTCGCAGCCAGTCAATATTAATATATTTCTGAAAAGTCTTGTTACGGGCGGGCTAAAACATTGTAATCCTCTAAAAATGTAAACTAGGAAGTGTAACTGCGTAGTAGGATTAAATTAAACCATTCACTTTTAAATAGTGTAGATTGTCTTCGATTTATAAAAGACGGCGTATGTGTATAATAAAGATCATTTTAAATCATTATAATATGAATGGTAAATAGTCCGGTAGATGTATGTGGTGATTTGTTTAATTTCCCCACTGTCTTGGGAAAGCAAATAAAAAGTTATCGTTCTTATTTTCTGCGATGACATTTTCGCAGAAAAATGGTATATTAAAATACAACTAACATTATTGTTAATATATAAAAACGATCTTCAAAATGTATCGATGAATCATAGTTTAAAACATATTTTACAAAAATATTGAATATTTTTGTCATTATCATGATTTTATTTAATGTTAATAAAAGTTTTTCAATTATAACTTACAGTAGTAAAATACAAATTCTTTGATGTAACCTTTGTTTATTTTTAGTGTAAATATTTGTAACAGTTTTACTCGAGCTTTAAAGAAGTTGTCTGGTCAAAGGTGGGTCGTGCCACACTCCGCACCTGCGCTCGATAATGGAATGGCTTGTCTCGGTCTCTAACCTAATTTTCCACTTGTACCAGACCTTCTCATTGTACAACCACACTACCAACCATTGACTGATTCAAGGAATCTGTACAGTCACAAAATCTAATATAAATGTTTTTAAGTTGCTTTATTATGTTTATTAAGTATTTTTCAATATTTTAAAGAGGTTGTAAACATGCTTAGTCAATTTGCTAACATGTTCCACTATTTAGACTATTAAATGTACTAACGATTTGCGACCTTTCGAAAATTCACAAACATAATCATCGATTAATGACGAGAACATAACAAAGTAAGAAGCAGTAGATGTGAAATACGGGGGAGGCATACTATTCGGCGCTTTTTCCCCATGTTATTCTTATGGGGATCAGTTTTTGGACCGACACCCGATCCCGCCTATACTAATAAGCCACAAGTTTCCTTGTTGGCCTATATTAATACCCAACCCTTGCCTATATTAAATATATTGTCCCCATCCCTCCTCTATATTTTTTAAAATTAATTTTCAAATTCAGGCTAAAAAACTATCTTTAGTGTTTATGGTCTGATTTGTTTAAAACTTGGATATGTTATTGTCGTAGGCAAGTGTTTTAATAAATTTCACTTACATTTCCCAAATTCACTATAACGGTCAAATTAAAAAATATTTTTTGAAAAATACTATAGTGCCAATTGCCACCTTCTTTATTAACTGTCCAATTTGTCTTCAATTTGGATATGTTATTGTCCTAGGCAAGTTGTTTAATAAATTCCACTTACATATCCCAAATTCACTATTACGGTCAAATTAAAAATTATTTTTGAAAAATACTGCCAATTGCCAACTTCTTTATTTACTGTCCGATTTATTTAAAATTTGGATATGCTATTGACCTAGGCAAGTGTTTTAATAAATTCCACTTACATATCCCAAATTCACTATTACGGTCAAATTAAAAAATATTTTTGAAAAATACTGCCAATTGCCAACTTCTTTATTTACTGTCCGATTTATTTAAAATTTGGATATGTTATTGTCCTAGGCAAGTGTTTTAATAAATTCCACTTACATATCCCAAATTCACTATTACGGTCAAATTAAAAAATATTTTTGAAAAATACTGCCAATTGCCAACTTCTTTATTTACTGTCCGATTTGTTTAAAACTTGGATATGTTATTGTCGTAGGCAAGTGTTTTAATAAATTACACTTACATTTCCCAAATTCACTATTACAGTCAAATTAAAAATTATTTTTGAAAAATACTGCCAATTGCCAACTTCTTTATTTACTGTCCGATTTGTTTAAAATTTGGATATGTTATTGTTGTAGGCTAGTGTATATGCACTATCCACATTTTACAAATATTGCGGTTAAATTTTAAAAACAATTGGAAAAATACTGCCAATTGGCAACTTCTTTATTTACTGTCCGATTTGTTTAAAATTTGGATATGTCATTATTCTAGGCTAGTGTATATGTACACACCATCCACATTTGACAAATTAACTATAATGGTCAAATTAAAAAAATATTTTGAAAAATATACTAAGAATTTCAAACTTCTTTATTTACTGTCTGATTTGTTTTCGGATATGTTATAGCTCTTATATAGGTAACAAGACCACACTACCACACGTTCCATTACCCCCTACAATACAGTATTTTGTCTTTTTTGTTTGTTTATTTTGCTGTAATCCCAAAACTGACTTTGCTGTTTATTGTCCGATTTGCCTACACTTTGGATATTGTCCTAAGCATTTATTGTCTGATTTATTTTTGGATATGTTATAGCCCCCAACTATTATATCTAAAATTACAATATTATTTCCACCTATAATACAGTTGATGTGTTGTTTGTTTTGCCGCAACCTAAAAACTAACATTGGTATTTGTGTTTTTACAAAACTATATTTTGTAAATTACTACCAATAACTCCTTTATTTACTTTTCGACTTGTTATATCCCCTTATCTAAATTTACCGTATATTTTTTCCCTTTTAGTGCTGTTTTGTCATAACCAAACTTTGGATATGACTGCAATATATTACTGGCCATTGCATAAGTAAATACCCCATTTCCAAATTCACTATTACGGTTGGATTAAAAAAAATAAATACAAGCTTATTATATACATCCAGCTGATAAGTAATATATATCCACAATTATGGTCAGAACTGCCTAAATTTAGGATATGTTTTAAGCCAATGCGATAGCAAAAAATAAATTGTTAAAACCCAAAACAACTAAACACAAAACACTAATCTTTCTTTGTGCTTGTTTGGAGTAGTCTTTATTTTATCCAACTTAATTTTAATTTTGTAGTTAAAATCAAACTTCCCACATTCTAGCTCCCTTTCCAGCCAGTGGTTGGAGACATAAAGGTTACGAATATTTTCAAACTGTACAATATATCTTTTTCTACCCCTATGTTGGACTTGTTTAATAGCGCTTATTAATAATTCCGCACCATATTCCAAATCCTCCAGTCTACTACATTCTTTAAATTTAACATTGCCTTTAATATCTTGCATCTCTATGTCTTCTTGTCCAACATCCCACTCATTGTTACGGAAACTTAGGTTTTCTATTTTTGGAAAGGAATTGCCACAAAATGTTGCGGTTCCGTTGGTGTTAAAGCTTGCAAGTGGCTCGTTGGTAGGTAGATAAATAATGTCCAAATCACCACTGTATGGCAACACGCTATAACCTTGCCTATTCTTATTTATCTCTATAAATACAGTTTTACAGACACCTTTAACACAGTATACACCCCTCCGTCCATCCTTTTCTGCCAACACTCCCACAAACTTGTTGTTTACTACAAACGCATCCACTATATAATGTCCATAATGCTCTAGATCCTCCCAACGTCGCAGGAAGTAATCTTTTAATTTATCCTCTCTTTCCCTTCTTTCTTGTTCTTTAGCCAACTGTGCTTTGTATTCCTCTGCAACAGTATTTTCCACATATTCCAATTTACGCTTATTACTGTCAATGTCTTCTAATTCCAATTTCCTCTTTTTGGAACAACTCTCTAAGAAAGGCTTGGAAAGTGGCTCTATTTCTTTAATAGTGTATGGGTACAGTTTATTGGTCCGGCTTCTTAACACGTAGGGAGTAAGGTTAGGACTTTCCACTAAGCCTAATTCTTCTAAATTGATGTGTTTAGGTATAGTGGAGAAAGGTGTATTTGATTTTGTAAAACATGTGCCCCCCAGATTTGATGTAACACTTATGCTTTACACATATGGCATCCTCCTCTATTACCTCTACATAGTTAGTTGGTAAACAGTTAAAGCTAAATGCAGATAGAGCATACCTTATTAACTTTTCCCTTTGTGTACTATCTTTTGGCAGTTTTAGTTGTACTCCAGTTATCTTCTTCGTATTACTATTACCCCAATATGCGTATTGTAATAAATCATTAAACACTAAACAACAACCGTTTTGTAATTGATTGGCAACTTTCACCCACATCTTATGCAGAGGTACAGCATAGAATGGAGCATTTTGAAAGTACCGTTTGTTGTCTTCTATTAGACCTAAACAATCTCTTAAAGGTTCAAACCCTTTACCTCTACAATAGTTATAGATTGTTGCCTCTAACCTTGTTATTCCATTCTCTCTAGCTAGTTTAGACGAGAACGTTTCTTTTAGTCTCGCATCTGGACAGTTTACAAAGTTTATTATATGGTTTCCTATACTTTTAATTACTCCAGGGCTTGTAATCTGGCATATAAATTTATTATATATTTTTACCCTGCTATTTACATTAAACCATGTTAAACAGTCTTTACTAACATTATCTACAATAACATTATATCCATTCTTGTACGCCCCTTGGTAGCAAAAGTTAAAGTTTTCTGTAAGATATTGGCACATTTCCTCTTTATTAAATATTCCAGCCAAATCTAGTGTTATATCGAAATCCATAAGATAGTACATTTCTTTTTCCAGATCTTGCAGTATCTTTGGAATATCTTCCAACAAATCCTTAATTTTAACATTTGCAAGCTCTATTTTATAGGGAATTGCTATAGGATCATCACACTTTTGTTTAATTTGGTCAATATCTTTCTTTATTATTTGTAACACACCCTCGCTTTGGGAGAATGGTAGTTTGGCCACAACACCATGTCGAGCTAAAGAGAACTTTTTAAATATTCCTCGTAAGTAGCTATTAAACGAGCCACATATTTCCTTCTTAACTTTAAATTTATTCCGAACGTCCCCATCACAATCCGTAACATTGGTTATCTTAACTAACATTATGTTATCACAAAACGCATCCGTTATAGATGTTAAGTTATTTAATTTTGGTTCGCCCTCGCAATAGTTTATATTACCTATGTCTGTAAGAAGGTTATTATTACGTAGATTTTCTAATAAAAACCATATACCGAATCTTTCGTTAGTAGGTTTAATACAATTTCCCAATAAATGGCTAACAGAGTACATTTCTTTTATACAAAAAAGTAGCGGAAACATGTAAACAGGACAGATTACACTATAGGCATATAGAGGTTGTAAATATATGGATATTGTATATAAACATAGGCGAGCGGTAAGTGTAACATGTAAGTGGACACCTATATGCAAATATGGAATACCCACTATTAATATAATTCCAAATTCGACTAAATAAGTTTATAGTCTCAATATAATTAACATATTAACTAACGGTGCCATCCCGCACCAGTACCCAAATTGTCGAAATTCTATAATTCTATTCTTAGTCCTTGTATTAGGTTTTGTACTATTAAACCCTACATTCTTATCCTGTGCAGTAGAGTAATATATGTATTTAATACAGATACGCACATTCTACAAGACCTGTACATCTGTTGTATAAGCAGCAGAATAGACGTCTCACTGTGTTGTTGTAAAGTAAAACATAAATGTAAATTGTGCTGGATACAACCGGCCAGATATTAGACAGGAAATGTGTTGGAAGTGTATTGCCAAAGACAAATCACATAGGGCAGCATGTAATCAATCCATTACTATTTAGACAAATGTATAAGGTCAGTATTGGTACAACATCCGATATATTAGCCAAACCCACAATCATACTTGGAAAACAAACAGTAAAAAATTAATATTATAGTAACAGAAATAGTAAGAGTATAAGGACATAGTAATATTTAAAGTTTATAAAACAACACAAATGCAGAGACACAATAAATGACACACTCCAACACATTACGACACAGGCACAGATACTGGTTTACAGCCATTTTACACAACTTTACAGGATCTGTCAACTGACACAAAAAATAGTTTGTAAATTGTGTAAGAAATATATGTAATATAAACAAATTTAACACAATCATAACATTGTGTCCTCACAATGTTATGATTGTGTTAAATTTGTTTATATTACATATATTTCTTACACAATTTACAAACTATTTTTTGTGTCAGTTGACAGAACCTGTAAAGTTGTGTAAAATGGCTGTAAACCAGTATCTGTGCCTGTGTCGTAATGTGTTGGAGTGTGTCATTTATTGTGTCTCTGCATTTGTGTTGTTTTATAAACTTTAAATATTACTATGTCCTTATACTCTTACTATTTCTGTTACTATAATATTAATTTTTTACTGTTTGTTTTCCAAGTATGATTGTGGGTTTGGCTAATATATCGGATGTTGTACCAATACTGACCTTATACATTTGTCTAAATAGTAATGGATTGATTACATGCTGCACTATGTGATTTGTCTTTGGCAATACACTTCCAACACATTTCCTGTCTAATATCTGGCCGGTTGTATCCAGCACAATTTACATTTATGTTTTACTTTACAACAACACAGTGAGACGTCTATTCTGCTGCTTATACAACAGATGTACAGGTCTTGTAGAATGTGCGTATCTGTATTAAATACATATATTACTCTACTGCACAGGATAAGAATGTAGGGTTTAATAGTACAAAACCTAATACAAGGACTAAGAATAGAATTATAGAATTTCGACAATTTGGGTACTGGTGCGGGATGGCACCGTTAGTTAATATGTTAATTATATTGAGACTATAAACTTATTTAGTCGAATTTGGAATTATATTAATAGTGGGTATTCCATATTTGCATATAGGTGTCCACTTACATGTTACACTTACCGCTCGCCTATGTTTATATACAATATCCATATATTTACAACCTCTATATGCCTATAGTGTAATCTGTCCTGTTTACATGTTTCCGCTACTTTTTTGTATAAAAGAAATGTACTCTGTTAGCCATTTATTGGGAAATTGTATTAAACCTACTAACGAAAGATTCGGTATATGGTTTTTATTAGAAAATCTACGTAATAATAACCTTCTTACAGACATAGGTAATATAAACTATTGCGAGGGCGAACCAAAATTAAATAACTTAACATCTATAACGGATGCGTTTTGTGATAACATAATGTTAGTTAAGATAACCAATGTTACGGATTGTGATGGGGACGTTCGGAATAAATTTAAAGTTAAGAAGGAAATATGTGGCTCGTTTAATAAGTACTTACGAGGAATATTTAAAAAGTTCTCTTTAGCTCGACATGGTGTTGTGGCCAAACTACCATTCTCCCAAAGCGAGGGTGTGTTACAAATAATAAATAAAGATATTGACCAAATTAAACAAAAGTATGATGATCCTATAGCAATTCCCTATAAAATAGAGCTTGCAAATGTTAAAATTAAGGATTTGTTGGAAGATCTTCCAAAGATACTGCAAGATCTGGAAAAAGAAATGTACTATCTTATGGATTTCGATATAACACTAGATTTGGCTGGAATATTTAATAAAGAGGAAATGTGCCAATATCTTACAGAAAACTTTAACTTTTGCTACCAAGGGGCGTACAAGAATGGATATAATGTTATTGTAGATAATGTTAGTAAAGATTGTTTAACATGGTTTAATGTAAATAGCAGGGTAAAAATATATAATAAATTTATATGCCAGATTACAAGCCCTGGAGTAATTAAAAGTATAGGAAACCATATAATAAACTTTGTAAACTGTCCAGATGCGAGACTAAAAGAAACGTTCTCGTCTAAACTAGCTAGAGAGAATGGAATAACAAGGTTAGAGGCAACAATCTATAACTTTTGTAGAGGTAAAGGGTTTGAACCTTTAAGAGATTGTTTAAGTCTAATAGAAGACAACAAACGGTACTTTCAAAATGCTCCATTCTATGCTGTACCTCTGCATAAGATGTGGGTGAAAGTTGCCAATCAATTACAAAACAGTTGTTGTTTAGTGTTTAATGATTTATTACAATACGCATATTGGGGTAATAGTAATACGAAGAAGATAACTGGAGTACAACTAAAACTGCCAAAAGATAGTACACAAAGGGAAAAGTTAATAAAGTATGCTCTATCTACATTTAGCTTTAACTGTTTACCAACTAACTATGTAGAGGTAATAGAGGAGGATGCCATAAGTGTAAAGCATAAGTGTTACATCAAATCTGGGGGCACGTGTTTTACAAAATCAAATACACCTTTCTCCACTATACCTAAACACATCAATTTAGAAGAATTAGGCTTAGTGGAAAGTCCTAACCTTACTCCCTACGTTTTAAGAAGCCGGACCAATAAACTGTACCCATACACTATTAAAGAAATAGAGCCACTTTCCAAGCCTTTCTTAGAGAGTTGTTCCAAAAAGAGGAAACTGGAATTAGAAGACATTGACAGTAATAAGCGTAAATTGGAATATGTGGAAAATGCTGTTGCAGAGGAATACAAAGCACAGTTGGCTAAAGAACAAGAAAGAAGGGAAAGAGAGGATAGATTAAAAGATTACTTCCTGCGACGTTGGGAGGATCTAGAGCATTATGGACATTATATAGTGTATGCGTTTGTAGTAAACAACAAGTTTGTGGGAGTGTTGGCAGAAAAGGATGGACGGAGGGGTGTATACTATGTTAAAGGTGTCTGTAAAACTGTATTTATAGAGATAAATAAGAATAGGCAAGGTTATAGCGTGTTGCCATACAGTGGTGATTTGGACATTATTTATCTACCTACCAACGAGCCACTTGCAAGCTTTAACACCAACGGAACCGCAACATTTTGTGGCAATTCCTTTCCAAAAATAGAAAACCTAAGTTTCCGTAACAATGAGTGGGATGTTGGACAAGAAGACATAGAGATGCAAGATATTAAAGGCAATGTTAAATTTAAAGAATGTAGTAGACTGGAGGATTTGGAATATGGTGCGGAATTATTAATAAGCGCTATTAAACAAGTCCAACATAGGGGTAGAAAAAGATATATTGTACAGTTTGAAAATATTCGTAACCTTTATGTCTCCAACCACTGGCTGGAAAGGGAGCTAGAATGTGGGAAGTTTGATTTTAACTACAAAATTAAAATTAAGTTGGATAAAATAAAGACTACTCCAAACAAGCACAAAGAAAGATTAGTGTTTTGTGTTTAGTTGTTTTGGGTTTTAACAATTTATTTTTTGCTATCGCATTGGCTTAAAACATATCCTAAATTTAGGCAGTTCTGACCATAATTGTGGATATATATTACTTATCAGCTGGATGTATATAATAAGCTTGTATTTATTTTTTTTAATCCAACCGTAATAGTGAATTTGGAAATGGGGTATTTACTTATGCAATGGCCAGTAATATATTGCAGTCATATCCAAAGTTTGGTTATGACAAAACAGCACTAAAAGGGAAAAAATATACGGTAAATTTAGATAAGGGGATATAACAAGTCGAAAAGTAAATAAAGGAGTTATTGGTAGTAATTTACAAAATATAGTTTTGTAAAAACACAAATACCAATGTTAGTTTTTAGGTTGCGGCAAAACAAACAACACATCAACTGTATTATAGGTGGAAATAATATTGTAATTTTAGATATAATAGTTGGGGGCTATAACATATCCAAAAATAAATCAGACAATAAATGCTTAGGACAATATCCAAAGTGTAGGCAAATCGGACAATAAACAGCAAAGTCAGTTTTGGGATTACAGCAAAATAAACAAACAAAAAAGACAAAATACTGTATTGTAGGGGGTAATGGAACGTGTGGTAGTGTGGTCTTGTTACCTATATAAGAGCTATAACATATCCGAAAACAAATCAGACAGTAAATAAAGAAGTTTGAAATTCTTAGTATATTTTTCAAAATATTTTTTTAATTTGACCATTATA
Organism: Allygus modestus; assembly: GCA_963675035.1. Lineage (NCBI taxonomy): Eukaryota > Metazoa > Arthropoda > Insecta > Hemiptera > Cicadellidae > Allygus > Allygus modestus. Next base: position 99,602,145 of record OY776111.1, on the reverse strand, counting down.
GTTAATTTGTCAAATGTGGATGGTGTGTACATATACACTAGCCTAGAATAATGACATATCCAAATTTTAAACAAATCGGACAGTAAATAAAGAAGTTGCCAATTGGCAGTATTTTTCCAAATGTTTTTAAAATTTAACCGCAATATTTGTAAAATGTGGATAGTGCATATACACTAGCCTACAACAATAACATATCCAAATTTTAAACAAATCGGACAGTAAATAAAGAAGTTGGCAATTGGCAGTATTTTTCAAAAATAATTTTTAATTTGACTGTAATAGTGAATTTGGGAAATGTAAGTGTAATTTATTAAAACACTTGCCTACGACAATAACATATCCAAGTTTTAAACAAATCGGACAGTAAATAAAGAAGTTGGCAATTGGCAGTATTTTTCAAAAATATTTTTTAATTTGACCGTAATAGTGAATTTGGGAAATGTAAGTGAAATTTATTAAATCACTTGCCTAGGACAATCACATATCCAAATTTTAAACAAATCGGACAGTAAATAAAGAAGTTGGCAATTGGCAGTATTTTTCAAAAATATTTTTTAATTTGACCGTAATAGTGAATTTGGGATATGTAAGTGGAATTTATTAAAACACTTGCCTAGGTCAATAGCATATCCAAATTTTAAATAAATCGGACAGTAAATAAAGAAGTTGGCAATTGGCAGTATTTTTCAAAAATATTTTTTAATTTGACCGTAATAGTGAATTTGGGATATGTAAGTGGAATTTATTAAACCACTTGCCTAGGACAATAACATATCCAAATTGAAGACAAATCGGACAGTTAATAAAGAAGGTGGCAATTGGCACTATAGTATTTTTCAAAAAATATTATTTAATTTGACCGTTATAGTGAATTTGGGAAATGTGAGTGGAATTTATTAAAACACTTGCCTAGGACAATAACATATCCAAGTTTTAAACAAATCGGACCATAAACACTAAAGATAGTTTTTTAGCCTGAATTTGAAAATTAATTTTAAAAAATATAGAGGAGGGGTGGGGACAATATATTTAATATAGGCAGGGGTTGGGTATTAATATAGGCCAACAAGGAAACTTGTGGCTTATTAGTATAGGCGGGATCGGGTGTCGGTCCAAAAACTGATCCCCATAAGAATAACATGGGGAAAAAGCGCCGAATAGTATGCCTCCCCCGTATTTCACATCTACTAGAAGCAAAGCTGAAATCAAAGCTATATGACCAAAAATTCTCGTTGTGCTGTTGCGCAGTGCATCCCGCATGACTTGTCATCTTATATTATAATTTAAAACTTTGGACTGATATAAAATTTCACTGTTTCAGCTCTTCTGTAATTCTTTTGTTGCCCTTATCTTTTACTACCATCTCTCCTAAATTCTACCTTATTTGGGTCTGAAAAAGGCGTCTCGAAATGTGGCAAAACCTTTTTTTAATTTTTTACCAGTAATAACAAATGTGCATGAAAATCATGTAGAAACAACGTTCGGAAACTGCAGGTCTTCCAAACATTTTACACTAAGTTATATTTTGATTGCTACATTATTCACAGACGAAGTATGGAAACACCAAAGACCGACATTAATAAGACTAGCTGAGATTTACTTAGTAAAGTTACTTGATTGATATGCGGGAACCGTATAACTTGCGAGAGTTGGAACCAACTTGGCAGACACTAACTACGGATGTTCCACATTCTGCAAACAGCACATCACCTGTGTGTTATGTGATAGACAAACCCGTCATTGGAAAAAAACACAGTTTTAAAACCAATTATTCTGTATTATTTATACAAATTCCTTTTAATATGCTGGTGCTTATAACTATAACGGTTACCTTTAATGCGATAGAATAACTTACATTTGTGGCTGGAAAATCAATCACTCTTAGTCGGACAGAATAAATAAGTATGCCAAACATTAGTCACTAAATGTATCATGTAACGTTATATTGCTTACATTTAAGATTGTATATAAAAAGCGAACATTAAATTGGTAAACAACGAAGGAAGCGAGGTTACAAAGGTTAAAACTTTAGTCATAATTAGATGTAAGTAATATATGGTTGTAAACTAGGCCTCATAGACCACTTACTAACGAAATAATTTGGATATAAAAAATATTTTCTTATCTAAATATAGATAGATTTCTTCTCTTTTATCCATAGGTCCGTCATCTCCCATTTTCAGTTTAAATGAAACGCTCCTCTACAATCACACCCTACAAATTACTGTTTTAAATTATGTTTATTTTTTATTTTTAATACTTGTTTCCCTGTAAGTATCAGTATCCCTAATAAAGCTTCAGCAGGAACGACACAGATATAAGTTCCGTTTCATTATTTAACATGTACGCCGGTATGACGAGATCAAAATTTAAAAGCAAAATGTAATCAATAACAAATAATTGTATTACGTGAAGGTATTTTACTCTCTTTCAGGAATGGTACGTTGTCCTTCGCTCGAGGTCCAATGATTGTTTACACAGCAGATGTGTTAGTGTTTGTAACGTTGACGGGGTTGGTTTAAGACGTGGTAACCCCGTCTCGTTACGACTAGAAAGTTAGCTTTGTCACGAACACTCTCAACTTTACAACTTGAGAACTGCTTGAGAGTTTCGCTAATGCAAACTAGAAGTACAGCCCTCATTTATTTCAGTTGTTTATAAGGATACAATCGTGCCTTATTTTTAGCATATATATATAAGTTGAAACACCTTTTTTTGGTACAAGGTTTGATTTCACTTGGATATTTTAAATCAGTTTAACTAATGTTAGCAAAAACAAATTTTATGATAAAAATGGTATAATAATGTAAACTAATATTATGTAATATTTGTTATCTGTGAATATACATTTAATATTTTGGTTAAGATATTGAAACTGCTATTTGTTCTTAACGAATGACAAATTATTATAGATTATCGCTACACAAACTATTTCGATAAATACTTATTAAAAATATTATTAATCTTAGGTTTAATTATGCTAAAGATACCTGCATTTCCAACTTTAATTTCAACAGTTGTAATAATTTAGATTGTGTGAACAAGCCAAAACTATGACTTTATAATGACCAAGAAAGTGTTTTTTTATCAGAAAAAGGTCGTTATCAAAATATATTAAAACCGTTTAGTAATGTATCATAATAGTTTATAGAACCAATCATAATGATCATCATGTTTCCGTTTAAAGTTACCGTTCTAGGTAAAACAGGAATAATAAGGCAATATAAGCTTTTAAAACACTCACATCACTATTTAATTAAATAATAACATAATTGACTAAATAAAAAATAAAAAATCAAATATGTCATGACAAATTAAATACTAAAACAATGACCTTGCAGTCTATATAATTAAAAGATACGTATCTATATTTACACATGCATATATATAATAATGACAATGACAATTTCAAGACTGGAAACAAACTTAAAAAAATATATGAGTTATAATTTTATATATGTAATAATACGCGTCAAATAATGATCATAGAACAACAAGAGAAGTATAATAATACGAAAATGAAGACCAAATATCCACGAATGAGACCGCTTGTTCAACATGGATTGTTGACAAACTGTTCAGCATTCATGACGGGCTGTACATCTTCACATGATAATGACCCGAGTTCAACAAGTGAATATTGTCATTTCCGTTTTAATAAGTTGAAAATAACTCGTACGCTTTATCATAACATCATTACCATAAGTATATTTTGTATCACTACTTTTAAAAGTAAAATAATAATTCGTTTTAATGTTCGTTACGTTTTAAAGTAAAACATTACTAATGCGTCTGCCGTTCCGAGTCACATTCCATAAAATTTAATTTTTTTTTGCGTTTGTATTCAATCTATCAACGTTCTGAAATTTAAAAAAATTAGTCGAAATATATTAAAAAATAGAGCAGTTGTTTACAGATAAACTATCATTTTTTAAGGATCTCGTATTATTAGAATATCATACGAGCGTTGTGTACCAAAAGACCCATCATCATCAAGGGTGTAATTTAAGGACCAAAGTAGGCAAACTTGTTATAGTTGTATGGAGTTTAGAAAAATATTGCTCAGGACTTTGTTTTGCATAACGTTATTCTGCAGAAAAGGGCAAATGTTGGGTGAATTGTAATGTTGAAACGTTATCTGGGGCGAGTGATTCATTAAACTGAGGTTCATTATCACCAGTGTGATAAACTGACCAAGCCTGTCTGCATGCAGATGAGATGTGTTCAACATTGTGGTATTATTATGAGAAAAACGCTATTTTGCTCATGTCACATACAAAATTAGGCTTATCGATAGTAGACCCCTCATTGAATCGAGTGGCCTTACATGCCCAACGTAGTACAAAGTATTTTCTTATTTTAATTGCGCTCTATACAAGTATATTAAGAAAGTTAAAAATTACAAAGATCCTAGGACTAAAAAGGGGGTGTACCTTTATTTAGAATCCTTCAACAGAAAAGATCACTAATAACTATATACCAAATTCCAAACTCAAGATTCTGCAAACAACTTTTCCAAAATCTCAATATCCTTCCTCTTGCTGTTGTATGTATCTTGCAGTCTGCAAGCTATGTACATGTCAGTAGAGAATCGTTTGAATACAAACAGATAACTCAATTACAACATCAGGAATAATAAACAAATAAATATTCCCAACTTCTTTAGGGTTTACAGTATTTGGGTATAAAAATGTACAATACAATCCCAGAAAAAATCAAGAGTATAACAAATAAAAAAAGTTCAAAGCAAGTTTAAAAGAAGACTATAAAAATACGTATTTATAAAATTAAGTTTTTTTCAATGACGGCCGAGGTTGAAGAATAATAAAAATAAAAGTTTCAAATTTAGTTATTAAAGTATTATATTTTGTCTTAACCATACATATGGCAATTAATACTTAAGTAAAAAATAAAAAAATAATGTGATGAACTTATTACCATTAAACCCATCATTGTTACCTTACTTTTTACTATTGAAAATGTGTAGAATAGATTATTAATTATTTCTTATTTTTCCATAAATTTATTTAAAACTTGATGTAGGTTAGGCTAAAGTTGACCAGTAGAGCATATTCGGAATATTTTTCCTCCTAAGCCAGGGGAGAGGAACAGGAATTTCCTCCGGATAACCACTGTAAGCAGTAAATGGCTTTTTAATGCTTTCAATTGTTTACGAACATTCAAAATTAAATTAAAACATTTGTACTAGAAGGTGTTATATATAGGTGAGGTTTATGTATTTCTAAAAATATGTATTAATTTAAAGAGGATTAAAATGGATAATGGATGTTGCCGTTACCGATTATGATCCTCGCATGAACAAAAAACATATTTACTTATATCAACGATTAAGTAAGTATATAATAATGCAACAATTGTTTGTGTATCCAAAACAATTTATAATTGGTTGACTTTTAAATTTTAAAATGTGCAATGTAAAGAAAGCAAATTGATGAAACTTAAGTTTCCTCGCTTTACATACAACAATTACTTATTTAGACAAAGTGTAACAAAGTTTCCACAACAAAGCATTGCATGTAAACACAAGAACCACTGGTTGTCTGAGAGTACAATTGCTATTATTATCCTCCTGAACCAAGCTGTAATGTATGGGTTGTTATGTGGTAATGAATCCTCGAGCCGCATAGCAGTTATAATTTAAACAAGAAACATGAGATTATGCAATTTGTTCGTTTTCATTTAATTTACAGAGAGACCTTGCATGTATGACTTCTATTACTATAAACTAAAGCGACAAAAACTGACTTAAGTATATAACTGTAACTGGCGGATGGAACATTTTGTTAGATTAATTATTTAACCTATATAGAAATGACATAGTTTATATATGTTTTTTAGGTGTTGCACACAATACATTGCAAATTATAAATGTAGTAAGACTATGATGAAATACAAAAGTGAAATAATGTTTAGATATTTCATATACAAATGTATTGTGGTTTAAAAACAGTTAAGTAATTTTTGCCCAACAGGGTCAGATATGAAAAGTTTCAGTCGTTAATACTTAGTAACTCCTATTTGTAGAGTAATTTCCTTATCTTTAAACAAAATTCCATAATGCAGCGTTTTACAACAACGTTTTAAATCTTAGTTCTTTGTTTTGTTTATGCCACTTACGAAGAATTTACTATCTTACACTCGAAATCCTGTTCATAAGCAAACCATTTGGTCCCATCAAACTGAATTAGCAAAAATAGTCTACTTTATACAATTATTTTCTCCATAAGTGTTACTAAGTTACTTTAATAATGTTTTCCTGTTCACACAAATCTTTAGTGATCTGCTATGTTCCAAACTTCAAACATACTCACCACCAAATACACTGAAACGCACTACGGAGGTTATTTTTAAAATATTCCATTATATTTCCTCACTACCTAAATAAAGAATACCTTATGCACATCACTAAAGATAAAACAACTTTAGGATGAGCGGGTTACCTCCTGAGTTGGTATAGTTTTAATCGTTATCATTTCAATATTAACAGTCGAAATTTGGGGTTTTAAATCAAATCTTGGGTAGTTAACTAATAGATTGTAAAAGACTAACTATAAATATAAGATATTTTTGAATCCTAAATCGAGGTAACAAATTGCCTCGTGAAATTAATCTTTGCTTGAAATACAATAATCTGAAATTGACTTCTCAGATAAATGACGGAATTAATGTCGAAAGCAAATTCATCTTACTTTAAAAAGCAATATTAGAACCAATATTACGTATAGTAAAGTAGCTTATCGATGTTTTTCAAAACTATATTTCGGAGCATTGATACCAACCTACAATTCAATTACTAAACGGCAACATCAAACTGATTATTACGTACACCATCACACCGTTGCAGTAATGTATTCCTAGAGTATATTCCACGGGTAATTTACACCAGTAGGAAGCAATGCAAATCAGGTGTTTACATGCACGTTCCGTGACGTCACATTACGTGGCACCACCTCGCGTGTTGTTTCATTACTTTTGCAATATTTCATTTCCCTGCAAAAATAGTCTACTTTATAGAATTATTTCCTCCATAAGTGTTACTAAGTTAGTTTAATAATGTTTTCCTGTTCACACAAATCTTTAGTGATCTGCTATATTTCAAACTTCAAACTAATTTGTAACTGGTAACAAATACTATTTACAACTATTTGGTTGGTAGAGAATATTGTAGGCCCGAATAGTTAAAATATTACAAATCCACTATAAAACACTCCAAAACAATATTAAAGATTAGTACTAAATAATATATTATTACAACTTTCTATCCGACGTCTAAGATATAAAGTGTAAAGCGGTCCGAGCAGACCGCTGCTTCCTTTGTGGATCGCCTCTCAATTATGCACGAGACCTCCGCCAAAACCTTATTCGACCCTGGAGGCTTTTAGGCTGGTTCATTTTAAATAAGGGTTTCTAGGTTAATTTATGTTTCGATAATCTAAAAATTGGGCCCTGAAGTATTAAGGGTATTTAACTATATATCCCCTACATGTGGCACATGATAAGACTTAAGCCCGAGACCATGATAACTTTTTGTTTTGAGGTCTCCAGATGGCAAAAACACTGTTCGTTCAAATATATATAGATGTGTCCGTTACCTCGATAACTTTTGAAAGGAACGCCCGATATTTATGAAATTTGGCACAAATGTGGAGAGTAACATTTATGACTTTAAGCTCGAAATCCAGATCGATCGGACAATGGGAAGGGGATTTTATGGGAGTTTTAAATTTTCCAAAAATCAGTTTTTTGAACTATTTACCCTAAAATGTTAAAAACACTAGATTTTGGTTATAGCCAATTTATAGAGCTTAAAAAAAAATTAGTATCTTTAACCATTAAGCTAAGGTAAATGGTTGTAGAGAAAAGTAAAAAAAAAGTGCGTCCATAACATTTCCCACGTTAATCTTATGGCAATAAGGTTTTTAGATATTCCTCAGATAATTTTACTAAAAACTTCACATTTCTTTCTACCATTAAGTTTAGCTCCACATAACAATCTTTCTGGTGTTTTAATTTTTGTTCTACGTCCAACCGTTGCAGAGATATTCAAAGTGCTAAACACAGTACGTTGTCCAATGTTATCCTTATGGGGAATAAATCAAATTTGATATCTTGATTATTTATGAATGTATATTGATGAAACTTAGTATGTGGCATATTGGTATTTGTACAAAAAATTGTTTTTGTTGATTTTCGTGGTAGCAGCAAACCTGCATACTCGGCCCCCATGTTCTTCATATGGAGAATAAGTAAAGTTGTATCTCCCTCAGTTATGAACTAAAATTAATAAAACTTGGTGTGTAGCCTTACCTGGTTGAGTTATATTGATAATTGGAAAAAACCGTAGCAGCAAACCTGCGTACTCAAACTATGAATTTACAACATATATATGTATTTTAATACCACATAAAGCCACATACCAAGTTTCATCAATATACATTCATAAATACACGATTTATGACATGTTAATTATTCACCATTAGAATAACATGGCGGCTGAGTATGCAGGGTTCACAAAAAATGGGGTTTTATACAAATATGTATATAAATAATGAAGGTAAAGCCACATACCTAATTTTATTAATTTATGTTCATAATTAAGGGAGATAACACGTTACTTATTCGCCTTAAGAATAACATGGGAGCTGAGTACGCAGGTTTGCTGCTACGGGAACTTACGGCAAACAAATTTTGTATAGTGAAAATATCAATAGACCAAAAGGATATGAAGCAATATACCAAGTTTCATCAGGATAAGTTGAGAATTAAGCGAGATATACAATTTGTATTATTCTCCATAAGAATAACATTGGACAACGTACTGTGTTTAGCACTTTCAATATATCTGATTTTTTCAAAAATTATATGTAAAAAACTCAAAAAACCCATTTTTTTTTTACAAAACCCCCCAAAATACCCCTTCGGATAGGTCGATCTGTCTGGTTTTCGAACTTAAATTCATAAATGCTGCTGTTTATACAAAATTTCGTCAAAATCAGTCTATTTTTACGAGAGTAAATTGCTCACGGATGCATATATATATATATATATATATATTTATATTGCATTCATTAGTTTAAATAATGTTTGATTTGATTATATATATATATATATATATATATATATATATATATATATATATATATATATATATATATATATATATATAATCAAATCAAACATTATTTAATGAATGCAATATATATATATATATATATATATATATATATATATATATATATATATACAGTTTTGAACGAATGGTGTTTTTGGCATCTGGGAACCTCAAAACGAAAAGTTATCATGGTCCCGGGCTTAGGTCTTACCATGCCGACTACTAATAGCTTCTTCCCTATAGGGGAGATTCGCTTAAACACATTTATATCTTCCTTGTTGCAGCAAACCTGCGTACTCGGCCCTAATGTTATTCTTAAGGAGAGTAAATATAATGTTTTATATCACTTATTAATGAGTGTACTTTGTGAAACTTGGTAAGTGGCTCTAGGTAGTAGTGAGACCCATATATATGAATTGGAAATTCGCTGAGTACGCAGGTTTGCTGTGACGGGGGTATTCTTTAAGGGTACTTCTATAAAATATTGTATTTAATTCATCCAAACAAAACGCAGTTGCTTATACAATTGATAAGGATTTTGAGTACGTAAAACAAACTCAATAATATGAAACTTTTTAACCATCCTTTCTATAAGTTAAAGGCCTTGAACAAAATACATGTATTGAATCTGAATTTTCCGTGTGTTTGACTTTGAAACTTGTAGACCAACTGCGATTTGACCCAACATTTATTTTAGTATTTTAAGTTAAAGTTGTATAGCTCGGGCGACTACTTGTGCAAATACGTGCGGTTTCAAGACGGACTATTGAGGAGATTTTATCAATTGTCTGTTTTGATAACGTGGGAATGTGAGTTATTGAATCTTCTAAAAGAGTAAAAAATAAGACTGAGATAATAACATAACAAAATCAAATATAATACATATATGTAAGAACAAATATTATAATATAATGGATTTGAGCTTATTAGTTATTTAAATATCAAATTAAATAATTCCTAATTTACTCTTAGATCTATAATGATTATTGTTTAACAAATCAATAACAGCTTAAAAAATAACTTGTTTTTAAATTGCCATTTACCCAGATAAATAATTAGAAATCCAGGAGTTTAAGAAAGTATGTAATTTATGAATATTTTCCTTAATTTTTAAATATTTTTTTACAAGCAGTTAAAGGTATGGGTTGCCTGACTAAGAGTAGTGTACCAAATCAAGATGTCTCGCTTGGTAAAATTCTGTCTACTTAATTCGGGCCATGTCATGCGATGTCTCCTTTATTATTTTTCTAAATTATTCAGTCACAATTCCATTTACTTTGCAGCAAAGAGAACACTTTTTTAATAATGCAATCTTCATAGATTGTATTTATTACATCGGAACAGCAGTTGTGATTATTGTTATTGATAAATTATTATCTTGCAAAATAGTTTTTTTAAGCTGCATTTACTGTATATCGCAATAACATTTTAAACATTGGACCTAAATTATGAAATTTCTAAACCAATGTAATACTAAACTAATTATACTGATATAAATTAAAGTGACCGTAAAGTTACGCATCTAAAAATCTGCATGTAAAGAAATATCAAAGTATGCATGTAATCAAATCTGCATCTAGTGACACTATATGAGGCTCATCACCCAACATAAACATTGGAGAGTAATCTGATTACAAATGCACATGGTTCAAGGGCTCGTGTCCAGGACACTCTGCCTCGTGCCTTGTAGAACACTAGGAGCTGGCGAAATGCACATGTTGCGAGGGTCTGCATATAGAAAACTAGGAGCTGGCGAAATGCACATGTTGAGAGGGTCTGCATATAGAACACTAGGAGCTGGCGAAATGCACATGTTGAGAGGGTCTGCATATAGAACACAAGGAGCTGGCGAAATGCACATGTTGAGAGGGTCTGCATATAGAACACAAGGAGCTGGCGAAATGCACATGTTGAGAGGGTCTGCATATAGAACACAAGGAGCTGGCGAAATGCACATGTTGAGAGGGTCTGCATATAGAACACTAGGAGCTGGCGAAATGCACATGTTGAGAGGGTCTGCATATAGAACACAAGGAGCTGGCGAAATGCACATGTTGAGAGGGTCTGCATATAGAACACAAGGAGCTGGCGAAATGCACATGTTTCGAGGGTCTGCATATAGAACACTGCCTCATCTCCTTGGAGAGCACCGTGTATAAATCACACTAAACCTTAATTACTGAAGCTGTTGTCATCGTTAAAAATAAGTAAAAGACCGACACAACAGCAAATTTCGCAATAGTACACGAAAAAGTTTCGCAAACAAGTATTCGTTTCTAGAGCCGGATACGCGGCTGATTATCTCGTCGCGATAAGCATACTTGAACACGTGGGGTATTTTTTGTTGTCTCGCGAAACGACGTGTTGTAATGTGAAGTCTACTGTTGTGTTTGTCTTTCCTGTTTTTTTTTTTTTTTGTATCGATGACAGCGGCTTCACTTATAGTCCAGTGCAATCAGCATTTGAGTAAGGAAATAAAAAAAGTTTAAACCTGTTGGAAATAATTTATTAAGGTCGCCTGAACCCACAGAAGAAAGTCCCAGAAAATCCCGTGAGGACTTTTCCGCCATTTTGAAAAATAAGTCGGCCATGTTGGATTTGTGCAAGGGTTTACGGAAATGGGTATTACTAGTAGACTAATGGACTTAAAAACCTCCCGCTTGCTAAAATATGTCTTGTAAAAACCAGGCTAGCTATTGTACAAATTATATGTATTCATTAATTTATTTACATTTGGTTAGTAATTTTAAACATATTTATTTTTACATATTGTAACTAATAGTTAACATTTTTCACCAAGTCTCCTTATAGTTGGCATATATAAGAACAACTTTTAATACAAATTGTAGAGCATAATATCCCCTTTCAAATACACTATAACAAGTTTTACCTGAAAATTTCAACCATCCTACTCACGAAGCAATAGAAGCGTTCCCTACATTTTCACTACGGCGCTTGGTGCGGCGCTCGGCCCAGTCAATGAAGGTAAATCACGAGCAAATGTCGAAAGAAATTAGTAACCGGCCGAAACACATACCAGTCGATAGCACCTACCTAGAGGAACAAATCCCCGAAAATCCCCAAAATTTACCCTTATGCTTATCTTGTAGCCTTCCTTTAAACCCCCCTTCTTGCAAGCATTTACAAAAATATTCATATCTCCATTAATATTGATTTTAGCTTCATATTAATTGTTTTGATTGATTTCCGAAATGACGGTCTACAACAAATGTCCTATCATTAAATTAGCTCAGAACAATTGTTAAATATATATTTGCATTATAATAATATATATTTGAAAAATGTAAAATATTTAAAATACTATTTAACATTATTCTTTCTAAAATACTAAGACGCAAGTCTTCGAGAAAATACTTTGAACAAAAGTTGTAGTAAATCAGATTCCACGTAAAACGATACACAATGCTGTACTTTATACAATGGGAACGTAATTTAAGAGGCTCAAACACGGCGCGTGCACTTTAAGCCGCGACGACCACAGCGGCTGCGGAATTTCGGCAATTGCGCCGCACCACGTTCGCCACCCACGTTTTAAGGCTGAGCAGCCTAAATCATGCAGCCTAAATTAATATTGTAAAAAGACTCTGTAAATTAAGATAGGATCCAAACATTTATTATGTGGAACATTGATTTTGGTTGATAGCTGATTTTACAATGAAAATATTTTTCCTGAATAGTGTATGATAATATAGAACAGTGAAGTTACAAGGTAAATAAACAATTACATTTTAGAAATAAAATGACGAAGGTTCGTTTAACAACAAGTTTGAAATAAAGTGCATGCATAAAGAGCAGCTACCGTACCAGCGCAGCGCCGGCTTCATCGCGATTTGTGATTTTATAGTCCGTGGCATTAGGTCGAAAATATTTCACCTCTAGCTACCGGTACCAAATATTGCACGTTGTTTCTTCATCTGACTAGTTTTTACAGAAACACTCACTCAGATCTTTCAACAACCTATGATGACGCCATCAAAATAGCGCTCTAGAAACATTACAATGTGTGCTTTAAACGTTAATAACTTCTATACCTGTTGCTTTATTTTGAAAGCCTTAAAAGTCAAACATGAACCTTTGTAACTTTTCTTCCTAAAATTTAAAATGTATTTACATTACAACTTCACTGATCTATACAATGTTTGTTTCTGGGGAAATATTTTCATGTAAAATTCATCTATCAGCCAAAATCCATGTAACATAATAAATTGTAGACGATATCTTAAATTTAAACAGTCTTTTCACACTATTAATATATGCTATGTGATTATTGTCCGTGATACTCAGCCTTAAAACGTGGGTGGCGAACGTGGCGCGGCGCACTTGCCGAAATTCCGCAGCCGCTGTGGCGTCGCGGCCTAATGTGCACGTATTTTCACGTAAAGTGAAAATGGAACGAACGCTTCTATTGCTTCCTGAGTAGGATGCTTAAAATATTTAGGTAAAACTTGTTAGAGTGTATTTGAAAGGGGATTTTATGCTCTACAATTCGTATTAAAAGTTGTTCTTATATATGCAAACTATGAGGATACTCGGTGAAAAATGCTAACTATTAGTTAAAATATGTAAAAATAAATATGATTAAAATTACTAACCAAATGTAAACAAATTAATGAATACATATAATTTGTATAACAGCTAGCCTGGTTTTTACAAGACCATTTGTGTGCAAGCGGGAGGTTTTTAAGTCAGTTAGTCTACTAGTAATACCCATTTCCGTAAACCCTTGCACAAATCCAACATGGCCGACTAATTTTTCAAAATGGAGGAAAATTCCCCATGGGATTTTCTGGGACTTTCTTCTGTGAGTTCAGGAGACCTTAATAAATTATTTCCAAAAGGTTTCAACTTTTTTTAAATTTCCCTCATTTTGCCATTTTGGAGCTAATTGCACTGGACTATTAGAGTCACAAAAATGGTGAGTGTTGCCTAATAAACAACACAATATTGCGCAAGTTATACACTTAACTACTAGTCTGTGGGGGCTTTTGAATTTCATGAGCTACGGCAGTTTATTTAATACAAAAGCCTATCCCCTACGTATTGGTTTACAGTCTTTAAAATAACCAGGAATCGATCGTATATGCGGTGTTTCTAAAGAGGGCAATAGGATAGTATAAGCTAAATTAACTGTAACTAATATAACTGAAATTTTAACCTAACTCTGTCATTTTAACACGCACATTTTTATCAGTACCACCATGGCTTATGTTTTGAAGGTTCGGGGAAGAACACAATCTCAAGACAGGAAACTACTTCCTTTGTTTAGCCGATACTTCTTAATTATTCTGGAATTGTATCGAAGCTTGGCTCAGGCACTTAGCAATTAGAGATTCATTAACTATTTTACATATATGACTTTAAATAATTTGAAGTAAAAGGTGCCTTAAAGGTTTAAAGTCCTGTGCTTATTTTGAGATTTTGAAGTTTCGTGATGCAACTTTACAAAAGTTTACATTTTATTTATAGTTTCAACAAATACACATGATTCATTGTTTTATGTATAGTTTTAATAACTATAAACAAATTCTTAAAATCTAAAATTGGTTTTGAACTTTTACGTATGTTTATGTATAGAAAGTTGTACTGTAATAATACGAGTTTTCCTGGTGCACTTTAGAAATTTTATACACCAGGAAGCGTGCGAGACTGGCTTAAAGTTGTTGTATGGCTCTCATCATTTAGGAGACTTCTACATATTACTTCCGAGGCCAAAGCGGTAAGACTAAAAGCCTTTTTCAACAATCATCTTTTACGATCAAAAAGCCTGACCAAAAAGCACCCATACAAAAAAAAATACCTACACAATTATGTTTTACATTCACATTTATATATTGAAAGAACGAACGTGTTTTTATGAAATATCCATATTCGAAAGAAGTTTCGTATACTTTGAAAGTATAGAAAATGAAAGTAAATTAGGTGTTTTTAATTAATACAAATAATTGTTTTATTTGATGAGATTAAGAGTTATTTTTTTGTACCTCGATATTTAAAACTTAAACAGTTGAAACACGGTTGAATTTTATTTAATGTAACCAAATTTGTCCTAAATGTACCTCAATAACATTAATTCATTAGATTATATAAATTTGTAGAATTTGTAAAATAGTGAGTTAAATAACATAATACTACAGTGTTAGGTATATTTTTATCATCAAATACAGTGGGTAATGTTTTAAATTTATTATAATACTCAAATGAAGAAAAGACAATAGAAAACACTGTGGTACTGGAGACGTGATAATGTACAATGTTGAAACGTTATCTGGGGCGAGTGATTCATTAAACTGCGGTTCATTATCACTAGTAATGATAAACTGACCGAGCCTGTCTGCATGCAGATGAGATGTGTTCAACAAGTGTGATGTTATTATGTGAATAAACGGTTAACTCGTTACCACCAGACTATAAATGGTGCTCATTTGTTACTACGACACGTATCCTCAGAGGGTAACAAACTATCTCACGTTAAGTGCCAAGTAGGTTCATTAATGAAACTACTGTTTTTGATCTCACAGCAATAATAAAACTGGTAATTATGGTTTTATTACGCTATTACGCTCTTAAAAATCTAAACCAGTTAAGCTGGTGTTTGAACGATGACACGGAAGTCGTTTATTTAAAGCCATAGGTTTTTTTACTGCGCAAGTGTTGGGGTATGGCTTTGACCCAACAAGGATGGACTCCTTTCTACCAATCAAATCATGATATCATTTATTTTATTACCAGCTCTTTAAAAAAGTATTCCAAATCACACAGGCATTATTTATCAGTATTTCCATAAGGAAAACTTGGGATAAACATTACGTGAAATGATTGAGTTTAACTTCGGGATTGTATAGCACACATGCAATATGCCTCGGTCATGATTAACTAGATGTTAAATATTTACTTAACACTGTATAGATTGTATAAGGAGGAACACGGTCCGATATAAATCAGCCTCGTGTCAGTTCTGATTACAGCCGGAGACTAATCGTCTGCAAGACGTCGCGTCGGCCAATCAGCTCACAACCAATCGATATTTCATTTCTTTACATCATCAATCTTAAGTTTCGTACTATGTTCATACACATTTACTTATTTTATAGTTGTTATGATTGTATTGTATTTTTAAATCGTTATCTAAGTTTGTATATCCAATCGGAAATATCAGTATTCTTGGTTTTGTTAAAACTTTATTTACCTGATATTAATTAAAAAAGCCAAAGTATAACTATGGAAATGTAATACAATAATATTTTGAATTTTACAATTTTATAAACGTCGAGTATTTCCACTACTAAAATTGTTTTGTTTTCTTGTGGAAATATATATTAAGGTTTTGGAAATGGAAATCCATCTGAGTGTGTCCACTAATGGTGATGGACGACACGCACACACCAAATCGGCCTCACACTAATGGTGATGGACGACACGCACACACCAAAACGGCCTCACACTAATGGTGATGGACGACACGCACACACCAAAACGGCGTCACACTAATGCTGATGGACGACACGCACACACCAAAACGACCTCACACTAATGGTGATGGACGACACGCACACACCAAAACGACCTCACACTAATGGTGATGGACGACACGCACACACCAAAACGGCCTCACACATTCCCGATATTTCTCGGAATCTCCATATGTCCCGCATCACCAGAACATTCCCCATAGTTTGAAAGTCTGACCGCGACTGTCAGTGTTCATCCCGGTTGTAGGTTGAGTGTTGAAATCACGCATACCCGATATTTCCCGGAGTCTCGGGAATACATATCACGAACATCAGTAAAACATAGATTTTACACATGGTGGATATCTCTAGAACCTTTATCACTAGCTGAATCAAACAGGTTTTCCCCTCCACTAAGAGCTATGAGTGATCGTTGTTAATGGATAGGCTCTTAAATTGTTCAGAGAACCGGTAAACCAAGGACTTAGAGCTGCAGGTGGTGTGCAGAAAATGAATATTGCGATTGTTTATGTTTGTTTTTCAAGTGTCATCCGTCATGTTGTTGTCGAAGAGCTCGAATCGGTTATAGTGTTAGTTTCAAGGATTGTTCGTTTGTCAAAAAGCAAGGCAAAGTTGGTCTAATACCAATTAGCCAACCATAACGTTTTAAGGTGCGTTTAAATTAGGAAGAATCGTGACTTTCCTTAAAAGAAAAAAAACTCGTAAAACTAAACATAAGTAAGCAAGTGTTAATCAAATCTCATAAAAACAAGGCAGGTCGTTTGGTAAAATATTTTGATTAAGCTACATAGATATACTCTGGAACCTTTTCTATTGGATTAAAAAAAAAAATAATAATAGCCTATTGTACACGTTGGACTGAACAATCGGCCTGCAAGGACGCAGGTGGAGCCAGTAAATTGTTGGCGGGTATCGACGTTACGTGTGGGGAAATGGCGGGAGTTGTGCCGCTGACCACGCACACCGGCCTGCGAAAACTTAAAACAGACACAGTTGTCCCTTTCTATTTTAAATAAGAGATTAAATAGTATTTTCTTTAGTCGATGGATGATCTACAAATTTAAATTAAAAATTAAATAGGAATACACTTTAATACAATTATTTTTGAATTCCCGTTTTATAGCTAGTAGTACCAGGAATAATACTGCAATTTTCACCATTATTATTTATTTTAATATTTTATTATTATTGTTTTATTTAATATTAATAACTGCGGTGGCATGTGGCTATTTGGGATTTTATCACGCTCCGTTCGTGATGTATATTAGGTAAAATTGATTAATTTAATATTGTAAAACGTTGTAAAGAGAGCCATTTACTCGCTCACCCACCAGCCCAACGATTTGGACACTTGGTCAAGGTATGTCAATCAAAGAAAATTGTATTAAAACGATTTGATGAACGTGGTGATTCACTTTAACTTCGTTGGGTTTTGACTGAACTACAAAGATTACGTTAGGATGTCACTGGTGTTGGGTAAGCATACTAAAAGTGAAATTTAATAATGCTCTCAAGATATGTACTGATACATAACCAAATTTAGGTAGTATTGTTATGAGAAAGGTTAAATTACTTAGAGACATTTGAATTAATTCCGTCATTTTAAAGACCAGCAGTAATTTATTTAAACTGTAACATTAAAATGAAATAAACCAAGCAATTTTTACTGTTTTATAGTTTTATTGAAAAGACCTTGCCTTCCATTAAAACTGGCCAATGTGGAGCTGTCTCTGGTATGGTCCCCGGCCAATACGAACGCGATTTATTTACAGCAGCCAATGTAATAAAAATAAAAGCACGTTTTGTAGCACGTTAATAATAGGTCCTGCGGGGTTAAACATAATAACGGATTTCCAGTTTTCCAATTAAATTTATTTGATATTTTTTACGAAAATTAGGGTTTTAAGTTGAATCACGTATATGATAAGCTAATCTCAACAAGACTGTTTCCATAGCATTTATTTAGGCAATATGTTTACACAACAGTCCGTCCTACCACTACATTGCGTACAGTGGAATTTACATTAAGATCAAATAAACGGTTAAAATTATTGAGTCCTCTCTTTATTCTGAAATGTCAAATTGGCCTGTCAATATTACACACTTGAAATGTTCACAAAACCTCCCTGCTGTGAAACAACTTGAGTGGATCAAACATCGATGTATCTAAAAAACCCATAGGGTGTCATAGCGTAGCATAGCATAGGGTATCATGAGAGGTAATAGTTATCCCCACAATGGTAACGATTGTTTAACTGGGTCAATGGCAATAATCTGGCAAGATTACATGTAAACATAAGAACCAGTAGTTGTCCGGGTTGAAAATTACTGTTATTATCCAAAATACCCGCGCTCCGGTGAATCTTCGTCCAAAAGCCGTAAGTTATGTTGAGTCACACAATTTCTTCCTATCACTTTTTGTTACACATAAAAACAAGATAGTGCAAGCATTTATACCCCTATAGAGATTAAATTATTTTAAGAGATATTTTTATTTGTTTGAAAACATTGTGCATAATTACGTTTGTTTTTTGATATTTTGTTCTTTACAGCTTTGCCTAGAAGCACTTAATGGTTTAAACGTTAAATTATGATGAATATGTGAAAAAGGCGACTATTTTATACATAATTTACTACTCCAAGTTTTTAGTTGAAGAGGGAAGTGAAATTCTGTAAAGAGATAGTATTTGAACATTTTGTGTTAGAAGACTGGAATTTTTGTCCAACAAAGAGCGTTTTTATGACCTACTGAAAGCTGTGGCTTAAGCAGGTTGCTGACTAGTGTTGGGAGTAAGCCGGTGAGATGGAAGGTTAGTAAGAGATGTGTCCAGACTGGGGTCTCAATGTCCAGGGCCTGTTTGGCCTTTGGACCATGTAAGCTAACAGTTTTTTTTCTAAATTAATAGTTCATACCTTCCAGGCTACTCACCCTTAAAAATTATTTGATTTACGGGGTTTCAATACGGTGATGGCGGCCTGGTTTCATCAACATCGTGATCGGTCACTGCCAAGCGGACAACTCCACTTCTATTTCAGAGGCTCGCATCATATTCAGCTTCGGAACCTACAGTTGGTGTTCTCTGGAAAAGAGCTCATCTGGGAGGAAATGCGACTTCAAGAAATTGGCCACTCGATCCTTTCCCACACTACACCGTTACTTTGGTAGTTGTATCCTAATTTGTTTCTGATAATATTTTTAAATATAATTTACTTAAATTCACCAATGTTGCTGTATTTTAAACTTCGTAGTGTTTGTAAGTGGGACGAAGGGCGCTATTTTATATAATTGTTTATTATTCCAGGTTGGAATTGAGCGAAGTGCATCTTTTCTAGAGGGAGTATTTGACCATGTTATGTGAGTAGGCTGGAATTGTTGGAAGTTATATAGTTTTCTAAATCGATAGTTCATATATCAGGGAACTCACTCTTAATAAGTAATTGGATTTTAATATATTTAAGTTTTCTATTGTAACTAAATATGCAGTTTTACTATTTTCATGAGTTTTGTGACATTTTGTAAATTTTGTCTTTTATTATTTAAAGTAATATTTGACGTAACATGCCTTTTCATTGACTGAGCTAAGTCCTCGTGATGGCTGGCTGGTTTATACTTTTTGTCAACAGATAAGCTTGATTGGCCGTTACAAATGTCTATGTTTTGGTCGTCAAATTTGGTACTTCTACAACATTAGAGCCATGAGAATAATTTTGTATGGATTCGACAAGTCAGATTAAGCGTTGTTTGTATATTTTTTAGTTTGAAAAACTTCTGATTATCCTACATGGCCCTTGGAATTTGTTCCAGTAGAAAACAAGTTTATCAGTAAGAGGAGGTCCAATTGGTAACTTAATTTATTGTAATATTAGCTGTTGTCCGGTACTTAGCACGGGAATCTGACAGATTTCCTGTAAAACATTACTTTAAGTTTATTGATACCATTATCCTTTTTTATTAATAAATATCAATTAAATAAGCATTGGACCTTTGAAAGTCATTGGAGTAGAGCCCTAAAAGATTTTCAAAACCGAAGCCTATTATTTTGCTTTTATTTAGCAGAATAGGCGGCCGAGCATCCTTTGGGTATTTTAGCAACAAAAAAACTTATATTTAATTTAAATATATTATTCAAGTTTTAAGAGCAGTGTTTAACTTAGCAATAAATAGTTTTTAATAATTCTGTAGAGTGATTTAAAAACTAATATGACAGTGGTGTAGTAAAAAAAAATCCTTTTCCTTTCTACACCAATCACGTCGGTGTATATATTGTAGAAGTACTGTTATAATATAATACCCCCGTCGCAGCAAACCTGCGTACTCAGCGAATTTCCAATGCAAATATGTGGGTACTACCTAGAGCCACTTACCAAGTTTCACAAAAATACATTCATTAATAAGTGATATATAGCATTTTATTTATTCTCCATAAGAATAACATTATAAATGAGTACGCAGGTTTGCTGCAACAAGGAAGATAAAATATGTATTTTTTTGCAATTATCAATATAACTCAACCAGGTGAAGCTACATACCAAGTTTTCTTAATTTAGGTTCATAACTAAGGGAGATATAAAACTTTACTTATTCTCCGTATGAATAACATGGGGGCCGAGTATGCAGGTTTGCTGCTACCGGGGAAAATCAACAAAAAACTTTTTTTGTGCTATTATCAATATACCACAACTAGTTAAAGCCACATACCAAGTTTCATCAATATACATACATAAATAATCAAAATATAACATTTTATTTATTCTCCATAAGGATAACATTGGACAACGTACTGTGTTTAGCACTTTGAATATCACTGCAACGGTTGGACGTAAAACAACAATTAAAACGCCAAAATGATTGTTTTGTAGAGCTAAACCGATTGGTAGAAAGAAATGTGGAGTTTTTAGTGAAATTATCTGAGGAAAATCTAAAAACCGTATTCCTATAAGATTAACATGGGAAATTTTATGGACACATTTGTTGACTTTTCTCCACAACCACTAAACCTAGCTTAATGATTCAAAATACTAAATTGTTTGTTTTTTTAAGCTCTACAAAATGGCTATAACCAAAATCTAGTGTTTTTTTTTTTAATTTTAGGGTTAAAAGTTCAAATAACTGATTTTTGGAAAATTTCAAACCCCCATAAAACACCCTTCCCATAAACCGATCGATCTGGGGGTTTCGAACATAAAGTCAAAAATGTTACTCTCCACATTTGTGCCAAATTTCATAAAAATCGGGCGCTTCTTTCAAAATTTATCGCGGTAACGGACACACACACACACACACACACACACACACACACACACACACACACACACACACATATATATTTGAACGAAGTGTTTTTGGCATCTGAGGACCTCAAAACAAAAAGTTATCATGGTCTCGGGCTAAGTCTTACCATGCCACCTACGGTAATAGCTTCTTCCCTATAGGGGAAATTCGCTAAAAACACATAAATTTAATGAAAAAATTAAAAAACACAGTTTTCAAGAATACAAATTTGATAATGTACTTTACCACAGTAATACAGCCAGTACATAAATATTGCAACGGCAATTTAAGCCAGCGGGAAGCGATGTCAATCGGGTATTTACAGACACGAGACGTGACGTCAGCTGACGTGTTAACTTGGGAGGGGGGCTCTCCTCTACCCACAACCTACAGGATTCGTTACGTTGTAGTACTAATTACTTCATTGATGAAATTAAAAATGTGCTAGAGGGCACATGCATTGCGCTGTGTGGGGTTTTGATGCATTTAATGTGCATTTAAATTCCTAAAATTGTCTCTAACAATCAATTGCTTGTCAGTGAATTATTTATACAGTTAGTATTTTTTTTACACATCCTAAACGATAGCTTAAAATCAGATTTTATAATTCAGTTAGAGATTTATTTACGATTTTTAAATTGTAAAATGGTGATTTATCGGGTATTTTGAAAACTTAGTGATTCAAGGAGAATCGCTTATCATAACAAAGTCCCAAACCTGTTTATAGGCCGAAAAAGGCAATCAGATCATTTTATTATTGTCTTAAGCGGTTACGGATCGAAGATGACTGTGCCCTGAAAATCATCATACAAATGCAACCGAAACACATTTTATCGGCAGAATGAGCTGACTGAACGACATTTTACTGGCTGAAACTGTGTCAGCACCGCTTCTAGCGGTTGAACAACGATTTAATAACGATCAGGTTGGAACCGCAACCAACCGGAGTATTATCGGTCATAATCGGCAACCGCACCGCATGTTATCGGTTGAAACCATCGCCGGGCCAAATAAAATCGGGTCGCATGTTATCGGTTGAAACCAATACTAGGCCTGATAATATCGGCAATGATTTCAACTAAGCCGCATATTATCTATCATAATTAGCAATCGCACCGCATTTTATCGGTTGCAACCATCACCGGGCCTGATAATATTGACAATGAATCCAACGAAGCCGCGTATTATCGGTAATAAACGGCTCCTAAACCGTACTCAAGTCCACTAAATATCCGCCAGAACACCATTCAAACCATATACTCTCGGTAGTAAACCGCAACTGCGTCGCATTTCATCGGCCAAAATAACTTCCAGGTAGAGTAATATAAATAAATAAATAAAATTTCCTTTATTTGTAATTGTTTCTCCACATAGGCTATTTGTTCTTAGAATGCGTTGTCAGAATCACATTGTATCACTTTGAAGTGGCAACTGAGCAGCGTAGTTTCAGCCGAAAACGGCAAAGGGAATGAACTAAAATGTTATGGATTTGTTGCAGGTTTCTCAAGCTTAATTCTTTTTCTCGGTATTTAATGATCCCCACGTTTCCAGTTTTTCTAGGTTAGTAGTCACATTCTGTAAATTCAATAGCCTTATAGTATGATCAACTTAGATCATGTGTAAGGTCTTGTTCTGTTCTGCATTACAACACTTATTGTATGAATGCTTATGACATTTCCTTTTTCGCTGAATAGTGGTAAATGTTAATGAAACTTCTATGTTCCTTTAAAATATTGATAGTTAGCAAGAGCCAAATGTTACTCTATTGAAGATGTATTCCATAAAAAGCTCTGCTCATGAAAATGTTTACTAAGTTATACTAATTTAACTTCACAGAGAACAGCTTGGGTAAGTTTCCTCTGGCCAGGATTTGTAATTCACTTAACCAAAACGACGCGACGCTGTCTGAGGAGGCATCGCCTGACAAACAGACATCTTAAACGCTGACTTGCATAGTACCAGTGCCATGTTATCTACCGTCTTGTTGTGTACTCGAGAGACGTTGAATTGGAAGTAGCCTTTCCGAACTACTTGCTGTATTGATTGTAGGCATGTGCTAATATTTATATATTACACGGCTTTTAAGCAATAGGTCGTTTTATGGTAATAATGTATTACATGGAGTCATAGAATATTTTATGCTTGAATTTAGTAAACAAAATTATCTATTAGTGACCACTGAAGTAATACTCGTTGGTTGAAAATAAATACATTTGCTGAACACTCTTACTCCAAAACCCCAATTGTAGGTTTTTGATATAACAAAGAATACTTATTTATTATGTTTAAATCCATTTAATTTTTATGCCATGTTTATTTTTCGCCTCCATTCTTTGCTTTTAATAGACTTCGCTTTTGAAGTTCAAAAACGTCTTCAGATATAACAAGCCTTCAAGATTTTTGTTGATGGTTAACAAAGTCTTTACAGAAAAATAAAATCTTCACCATCCAATACCTACTTTCTCTCAGAACCTTGGAATCGATTAGTCGAGTGTGAGCAATTGAATAGTTTGTCACAGGACTGTCAAAACTTGCAAGTATACTCAGGCAACCAAATGAGGATATCAAGACTATCAGCTGAGTGCATACATTTTTTAAAAATATATTCTTTCTGTAACTTTTAATATTATTGTTGATTGTATGTAGTCTGTTTTTTATACTAGTTAGATTCTAAGAAAAACCAGTTTGCACGATTTCGTTAAAGTATTACTAACATTGCATATATAATCATATTTTCGTACCGAATATCCTACTCTTCTTTTCATTTTTTATTGATATACCATTGCGAGTACTGTTAAAGCTTAGTGTGGTTGTATATTATTATTATATCAGGTTTGATAATAAGAAAATAATAAATAGATTAGTAACTATTTTCTTAAATTTAAATGTAGTAAACCAGGAGTTTTGAATGATAAACGAATTACTGCCGCAAACAATACATTTTCCACCACTTTAAATCAAGTATATTTGACATACTTGAAATAATATTAAATTCAGAACACTCAATGATTGCACAGAACCACATCAAGTTCTAGACTTACTCAGTACTAAAATAAAATGACTTTAATTGGAGATTATATTTCTCATGATAGTGTAATTTAGTTGTGAATGATTTTAAATGAACAAAAACCGTATCAAGTATTTTGATTTATTAAATTGACTTCAGTAAACTTCAAAAATGAAATAGAAAGTGATTTAAATTGTAAGTTAAATACTTGTATTATTAATCAATGGCTTATTAACTGTTGTAACCGGCGTTGCGTACCATGTTAACGTAGAGTGGTCTGGGGAAAGAAGCCACTTCCTTTGTGGATCGCCTCTTCATTATGTATGAGTCCTTCGCCGAAACCTTATCCGACCCTCGAGAATGTCAGGTTGTTTCACTGGTAATGAACGAGTCAAACTTTTTTTGAAACTGTTAATTTGGCCAAACAACGAGAGAATTATAAATAAACGCAACCCAACTTGCCTTTAAATCTTGTTATTCAATAATTTTGATAAATTACAGACTAATCAAAAACATTAATTTTAAATTGAAAATATAAATTACACAACCACTGCCAGAAAACCAGATAAATAATGTAAAATACAAATATTTGTTAAATAATATTCTCTAAGTTTGGTCCCTAGTTCTTTAATCGAGTCATTTTAACGAATTCAACGAATTCCCCCCCCAAAAAAAGTGTATTACATCAGTGAACTGGAAGGTTAAGTTTGAAAAAATATTTGTTTAAAGAACAGTTTGGAAAATATACCATATGCTTTAATTATATTTTTCAAGGACTCCGTGCTCATGTTTTGGAAAGCATAAGTTAAATAATTATACATTTAAATTCCTTTGTAAATGTATTAATAAAAGGTCGTTTTATGAAAATTCATCGGTTTCATTGTTTTTTAAATTAAGACTTAATCTCTTACTCATTATTATATTATTTATTTATCTTGGATCAAAATTATCATGTATTCAAATAAAAAACTGAAACTGTAGTAAAAATTACATTAAAAGTTAGTGTAATTATCATATCATATTTTATGGAGATTAATCTTGCATCTCAGTCAGCAGGAATCAGCATATGTTGATACTCGCAGGTTCCTGTAAGTATATGGATGATCATTAGGAAATATTAAAATGAATATATTGAGTAAGGCAATTTTTTTAACACTTGGTTCCCCAGATAGCTTTACTTCACCCTTTACTGAACTGTAGATATTTCCAGAATTGTAGTGGTCAGAAGGTTATTAACTCTGATGGATAAATAAATGGACGTACATGTCGTATCATACCAAAACGTTCCATTCAGTAGTAGTATTTTTGTAATATATTAACATTCTATTAGTAAATTACAGATGAGTTTAGAATGTATATGGGGTCCTATTTCCCAACCCCTCTAGGTAACCTTCAACTGTGTAAGCGTTCGGCACGTTCACACTCATTATTTGCTAAGACATTTAAAGTGTATTCAATAAAGATACATGTATTCAATAAAGAACATGTATTATATTACGCTATCGAAGGTTTTAATTTTGTTTTGAAGTTATGTTATGGCATTTATCAATATAATACATAAATGTTGAGAGTATTTATAAATAAGAAAAGGAGCAATTTCTGTACCGCTAGTTCTTAGAATATCACAGATTGTAATGTAAAAAATATTTAAATATAATAATCATGTTTGTTGGTGGAAAGAAGTGTATTTCAGAACACTGCGAGAAAAGTAAATTGTCTGATCCAAAAGTGTTCAAGGTGTTACCAGGAGGCAGTAAACTATCTCTGTTTACGGCCCGTAGCCCGACTGTAAATTGGTGGCTTCATCCGTGCCACGTCCCCACCTAACCAGCCTTGTTAGAAAGCGACCACAATCATAACGCAAGTAGCTTACGAACGGTTAAATAATATAAATTAAAGCCTGTTGAGCCAATAGAGGATTTTAATTAACTACACATTCATTAAAATTTAATGGAAAGTTCAAGTATCACTAAAAATATGACAACTATAGGGTCTTTACTAAATTTGAATATAAAGAGCAAAAGAAAGTGTTTCCTTAAAATAGTTTTAAAAAATAGCTACAAAGCTAGACTAGGAGAAAAGATATTTGTTATTTATATGCATAACCAAATTTACATAGACCGTTTTTATAATGCCACAACAGGTTTAAAATACGAACAAATAAATGGTCAGAAAAATGATACTATCTCAATAGATGCAAAGATAGTATCATTATGTGATAATAAGGAAACAAGTTAACCTAAATAATTACGTTCACTTCCCAAAGCCATGAAATTCATGATGCATGGTTATACTTCTTATTATTAACAATCAATAAAACTAGCGCATAATATTAGAGGCATTTTCTGAAAATTAAGACTCTTCATCTTAAGACTGCATAGTGTTGTATTTCAATTAGTAACATCCTCGAACAACGTTAGCTGAACTTGTTAACAAACTTACGCACGCAAGTTATTATCTAACTTCATTAATTTATCATGTTATATATTACTAACGTCCAGTTCAATAATTATGGGAAACTACATTTGTTAATAAAAAATCAAACAATTACCAACCAATCAAAAATAATTTAAGGACGAAAAACAATTTGTATCTAGAAGTTAACATGCCATAAACAAATTCTTCAAACTCAATATATAAATTTACCGCCTCAAAGAATTAAACACATATTATTGGCTTTGCATCAGTTTATTAACGCCTTTCACTCCCTGGGGGTCGGTTCTAATATGGTCGTAAGGCAAGTGATGAGATATGAAAGATATAAAGGTAGGCCCCTACATCAAATCTATGCAAGAATCTCAATTTCTAAGAAGTAAGTACATCCTAGAAATCATGAGAAGAAAAAAATACAAAACATGTACAATACATACGAAAATGGTCATTTTTACACAGACTATAATTCGATCGAACATAACCTCAACGGTCACCACTGGATCATGATGTGGTCAAACTGGGTAACTGGCATGGTGGAAGGAAACAAATAGGTGTGCTATTGCACAGGTTTGTGAAGTGAAAAAAAACATTGTATGTCAGCGAATTGGAGATTGCATCCGTGTGACGTAGATGCGCGGAATTAGCCTATGTTAGTCACTGGAGTAGCACACCTATGTTTTCCCTTCCACCATGGGAGACTGGCTCTCCACCCGTTGAGGTTATGTTCGGTCGTATCATAGTCGGTGTAATAATGGCCATTTTCGTTGTTGTCTTTTGTTCGTGTGATGTATGTGAGTGTACAAAAGACGTTTTAAACATTTTTAAGTTCGTGTCAGGATCTTCGCGGATCAACCTACATATGTAGCTTAACCTCTTCTGCAGATGATGCAGCCTAGTGTGGTGAAACGTGTACAAAATAGCTAATATATTCACTGCATTGCTAATAATTGACGGTAACTCACATATTTACATTGTATAAGCAATTCCTTGGTTTGTTATCATCTAATGACATATAATTCAGACCTTAAAGTGCTTTAATTTAAAGATAAAAACCTTGTTCATTATATGTAAACTTTATTGGAATATCGTTGTGTTATTTTTTAATTATGGATGTAATACTCTCGCTGTTGTCTACATTTTTATGTAGCAAAAAAAACTACTGCATCCATTTTCCTGGCTCACCAAAAACATCCTGTCAAAAACTCCGTTAAACTTGTAAACTCGTTTTTCTATTAGTTCTCTTTAGAATGCATGGACATTTGTACCCAACATTTATGATTATAATAGTATATTTCGTCACTAGGATCAAAAGTGGATCTTTTTAATACGAGCTCCAGTTTAACTGCCGAGGCGAAGCCGAGGCTGGGAAATGAGCGAGTATTAAAAAGACACTTTTGATCCGAGTGACGAACTATATTTTTCGTCATACTGCCAAAAAACTTAAGGTTTAAACAAAAAAAAGTAAAATTTACGTACTGTGTCTTCATAACCTCAAATGTTTCTTTCAGCTTGTCTCTTGAAACAATCAGCTGTTGCACATGCATAACTTCGGTTCATTCATATCTATCGGTTGTTGAGTCGATCATTCAAACCAATGATTGTGGTTCGAATCAATCGGTTGTTCTTCAAATAACAATACAACAATGAATGTTTCGATAATAACAATGAATGTTTCGATTATTTATAATCGAATGAATTTTAATCGATTTATGACGACCTCGAATCAAAAGTATCATCAACAATGATCTTTTTAGTCCTAGTACGATAATGATCATCAAAACATATGTTATTATCCAATGACTAAAAAGAAGAACTTTTGAATCTCAACGCATCTGTCAAAAACAGATGTTTTTGAAGCAGTATGACGAAAACTATATTATTGTTCCCTGGGGTACTCTGCCCTTGATTGGAATGTTTTCCTTAAACCATTATTACTTATATTTGCATGGAAGGTGGTTAAAATCCTAGATTAAGATTGGTTAATCTACAGTTGTTATATTAAATCAAATTTTATAATTTTTTCAATGCCTATTTTTAGCCTATGTTTTTCTCGTATACTATCAAAAGTTCGCTTCCATATTGATCTCGCAACTCTAAACAAACCCAAGTGAATTTGTTACAACAAAATTACGTGAATTTTAATATTTTACAAACACAAGTTGTCATTGTTAACAAGTTGAATAATTCGTTTATTCATATTTAACAGCTAATAGCCTCGACCAAAAAGTCCCATTAAATGTTGTTTTCTGTCCTAGGACGAAAAAGATAATCATTCTTTTTTATGAAAATAGTGAAAGAAAATGACAACTTTAGCATCTCAATGCATGTGTTAAGATCAGTTTTTTTGAAGCAGACAAAAACATTTGTATTTCTAAAACTTTTTTTATTCTCAAGATAAATCTCTTCCATATGAAATGGTCAATGATACATTTTTAATAAAGGAATATATAACCGTCCATACGGCAGAATGAACTCGCACTGATAAAAACATCAAAAGAACGCCGCAAGGTAATGCTCTGTAATATTTTAAGGAGTTTCCTCCTTGAGTTTCCAAGAACATTACATTTCGAAGAATCTTTTTTAATTCTTTCATTACTAATAGATTTTTTATTAAGTAAACTCCAAACTCATAACTCATGGCACAACGATGAATATAGAGCCATTTTCCATTTATGTTTTTTTATTAACGGAAATAACCTTCATTAGTAAATATTGGTTGAGTTTACGGTTGCCTTTCTTATCGCGTTTTTTAAAATTATTTTAGCGAATTTTCCCTTTGAGGAAATTGGTATTATTGTGGAAAGCAAGACGATACCAAAGCCCCAGGTCCGTTATAATTTTTCATTTTATAACCCTTTAATATACCATTTGCTCAAATTTCTAGATCCCGTTACATAAAGAGATAGCTGAGGTTCAGTTGGTGAGGTTGCTGAAGCGTAATAAATGTAGGGTCCGTGGCGTGTTTCTGTGAGTATAAAAAACGTATAAATGCTATACACACACGCGCTGAGGTTATCATTTAAATATTATTTTGATTAAATTCTGTTTAAGATATTCTTAGTATCATGCTTGTAATCTAAGATTGATCGTATCAGTAACAGGTAATGTCCTAGTTCGACTCTCTTATTAATGTGTAGGCCTACTATATAAATTTAAATATATATATATATATATATATATTGTTACGAAAATAGGAAATACAACAAGCACAGCTACTAATCAGGAAAATATCTGCTGATATGACCTTGCCGTCAAAAGCAGTTGATAAATGACACAGGAGTACTGTTGATTAAGAAGTTACTGTGGAAATATCCATTACTGATAATAGAAAACCCTACTTTTCTTATTATCAGTGGTAGAAAATGTCGCACTAATTTCTTAAACAAAATAAAAACTACTTTTTCGTTGTACTCATTTGGTTAGCATGATGAAAATAGGACATAGTTTTCAGGAAACTTAGTTATTTCGCAAGCTTTGATATATAAGCCGAAACAAACAATAAATAAATGAATACATGCTTTATGACAGGAATTATAGTTAACCTTTTTTCCATCAATATCCTATTTGATTTAATGAGTTCAGAATTACAAATTTGTATATAGATATTTCTTCTGAAAATTGTAATGCTAATCATTTTAATGTTTAATTCACAGGAGGGTTTTTATAGGGCCACTTTTGGTTTTGGTGATGAACTATATTCGTTTAAGTATACTGCAAATAATAATAAGATATATATTTCACAAAATATAAATTTGGTTTACTTGGTTAACTTTAAACGTTTCCTTCCATCTCGAACTTGTTACTCCAAACAAACAGCTGTGACACAAGTTTCCATTATTTACAAGGTGAATAGTTCGTTCAATTCTTAATTAAGAGCTGATGACCTCCACTGAAAAGTGTCATTAGATGATGTTTTTTTTGTCATAGGACGAAAAATCTCATCAAAATGATACTTTTTATCCTAGGAGTAAAAATATCAACTTTAGCATCTAAATAAATGTTTTGAAAACAGCTGTTTTTGATGCATTTTTCGTCATAAAAATAACTTTTACTATTCATTGTCCCACTTCAATATTTGTACGTAGGTGTTATTAACGAAACATGAAACGCCAACAAATCAAATAAGCAGTTACCGCCACCAAACTTGTTTATACAGGGTGATCTTAACGTGTCCCCCACCAACCTTCCAACATTTGTACTAAATATACAAAATATTTGTATATTTTTATATTTATCATTAATATTTGTACAAAATATTTGCACTAGACTGTCAATTTTTTCTCGCTGTAAAAAATACATAAGTACTTTAAAAAGTGAGATTTCAATGCATTAGTATCTTAAAACATGACTACCGTTTAATCTTGTATTAGAGAATTACCATAAACCATTACAAGCCCGATGGAGTGGCATAAACTTATTTTTAATAACTCAATACTTTTGGCCACAATGTTGGATTCGCCTATTGACATGAGATATTTTTTTTTGATTTGATGGTCGTGTTGTGGCACATAATTTTAAAATATTTTCACTCACTAATTATAAATCGTCATTCTTGTTTTTTCTTATATTTTTATTTACTCTTAAACTTTCAAGGTTTTGATACTATTTTGGAATTTATATTTTAAAATATGCCATTATCTTGAGAACATTTACAGATGTTTAAAAACGGATCGCAGCATTATTTTCTGCGTGAAACGATACTTTAAAATGACTGGTCATAAAACTATCATTAGATATTTATTTTAAAATACAGGGTGATTATATATTATTGGACACATTTCAAGATGAAATAAATAAATAAGCAATCAATGTAAAAACATGGGAACTGTTTTATTAAATTGGCAAATTTGAAACAGTTTTTACTATCACAATAGGAAAAATTTACTGTTACTCATTCTTCCTACAAGTAAACTAGGAACCTTTCCACGTGCTCTCCGTGGTTTGCACGCAAAGTTTGCAGTCTGAATTCAACCTCTTACTTACAATTCTCTTACTTGATCAACAATAGCCTCAGAAACTGGAGGTCTACCAGCACCTTTTCTATTTTGGACACTTCCCTATGTTCAAATTGCCTATACCAACGTTTTATAGAATTGTTACTCGGGGGATTGCGGTCATACTATAAACGATACCTTCTTCGAACAGTTATTGAATATCTGCTTTCGTGAAACCAAAAACACACTTTGCTTTTTCTTGCACACTAGGTTGCATTTTGATACTGAGGTTAGTTTACTGTTCGTTTAACCAACTGTAATAACAGCTGGTGAAGATTCATTGTTGACCAGCTGACTTTGCCACAGCAAGAGTCGTTAAAAAGAAAACATACCTTACACTCACAGTTTAGCTGAGATTTTACGGAGGTTTTATAACTATTATATTTAGCTACTGAAATTTGTATAATTATTATTTTTCAGTTGATAGGTAAAACTGTTTTAAATTTTCTATTTATAATACAACAATTCGCATGATTTTACGTTGCTTGGTTATTTATTTATTTAACCTTAAAATATGTCCAATAATTTATAACCACCCTGTATATCTCACTCCAATATGGCGGGAAATTGTAAGGTGGCAGCCGAAAATTGTATTATGTGGAAATGAAATCCATACCTTGAGTGAATCTTGGTTAATGCCTCATGCAATGTAGACAAGAGAGGGATTTTTAAACTCACTTCAAAATTAGTTTATGCAAAATACCAATATCTTAAGAACGAACACGAATGTTTTAAAAAGGAATTTTTCAAAGAAAGTACATTCTATTCAGAGTAAAATAATACCAGTTTTAAATAATGAGTCACAAATTTTTACTGAAAAAGCATTTTTTATCCCATGTGATATCGAAAGTAAAAAAATAGTTTAAATAAAGTAATAACTACCTAACAATGATCGGCGGTGGTTCAGGTAGTTATTTTGGCAAAGGTAGAAAAAGATAGGTGGGGGTTGACATTTAAAACTAGCAATGAGTAATTTCAACTAATAAACATAATATAAAATGAGTTTCTTTTCTTATCTTTTAGTTTTATGATCAATTATAACCAACAGTAAAATCAATAATATAACATAGTTTTAAAAGTTACTTTTAACTATCAAACTAAAAAAATCAACTATATAAAGTAATTTAAAAATCTAAAAAATTGCATTTTAAAATGTTGCATAATTTAGTGGATACAGTATAAATATTTTGTTTGGATTAAAATTTATATTATTACATTTATATTACTATAACCAAGTATAATAGGCATGAACTATAATAATATGTCATTACACTTATAATGTGATAACCCCAACGTCTAGAAATTTATTTTGTTTAGATTGATATTTATATTATTACATTGATATTATTACAACCAAGTATAATAAACATGAGCTGTAATAATATGTAATTACACTCAGCACAACAAACACTTTTCCTAAAAGGTAATAAAAAGAACTGACGGTTTTTAATATAGTTATACAACTAGTACTTAAATAGTCCACAGAAATTTTGGAACTCGCGATTCATATTATAATAATATTACACTATTGTTACAGTTTTTTTCAGTTTTGGATCCAACACAAACAAGAATTATAACCACCCAAATACAAAAGTTATCAATCAATTTTAATTTAAAAAATAGTTACGTAGTTTTTCTCTAAGAGATAAAACTAAAATATTATATAAAACAAAATGATGAGATGACGTGTAGTTAACTTTGACTCTTCAAACGAAAATATGATGATTTAAGCAGAATTAAAGTTTAGGTTGCTAAAGAAAAGAGATTTCTTCGAAGGAAACTTTGAACAAATTATTTCCCAAGTTATTGCCAACAAGTAATTTGCACCCACCCTCTCTAATTTCTGTCTTTGCTTATTTCTTTTACCATTTCTTTTCACCATCTTCTGGCTACATGTAAAATGCAATATAATCAATTTTACATATTAAATAAATAACTTTTGAAATCTCTCCCAAAACTGTGAATGTAGTTTTTTACATTTTATCAATAGGTGATGACGTATTAATTAGATCAATGTGTCAACATTCAGATCCGACTATTCGTATCAAGTTCAACTATTTTACAGAATTACTCCAAAACAGTTTTAATAGTAATGTATAAATGTATCTCGTGTTGTTTGAAAGTTTGAGGTGATAATACGTACCTCCATATAAATGGCCGCTGATTTGTGTTACTTGGGAAAAGATTAGTAATTACTTGAAGAAGAAATATGCATTGAGTTGCTTGATTAATTTAAATCTTTATTTTATGAACAAATATGAATTACTGGTTAAAATGTTGAAGACGTAAATGTTTATGTATTGAAATTAATATTTGTTTGATTTGTTAGCATTCATCAAGCATTAATGATGATTGCTGAATAATTTCACCGTAACGTGCATAGATGTTTAAACTATTATTTGTTCAATTATTGCTAACCTACTACTTTAAACGACTTTAATCTGGACGTTATTTCTGACTAAAGTGTTCAAATAAGACCACAAACCTCATTTATATATATTTTTCCTGGTTCAAAAATTAACCTTTTAATCCGTTTTTGCTTAGGTCAGATTAGTCAACCAAATTACAAGGTTATCATGCCTAGTCGTGGTCATAGTAAGTTGGGAGTTAGTTAGCCCTGAGTTTTTCAATGGCTCCAACTGTAACTAAAATCTAAAATCTTAATATATAAAAATGAATGCCTGTTTTCCTTTGTGATTCCATAACTTGAGAATGAGTGCACCGAATTGAATATTTTTTTGTGTTCGTTAATATCAGGAGAAGGTTCTTATAAAAGATAATTTTTAATCAGACCTAAGGGCTCTGTCCAACTGGCCTTCAAAGTTCCCATTGATTTGATCAAAGTTCAGTTAGTTACACCAAACAGCTATTACCAAAAGTATTATATCCAAACATACTTGAAAGGCATAATCTCGTTCTCGCTAACCATGATTACATGACACTAAACTAAATAAATAATATTTTCATTATGGAAATAAAAAACTATTTGAATGGCAACTCTTATTATGGAAACCAACAAAAATACTTGAATGGCAACTCAAACTCTTTTTCCGATAGGCGAGTGAGCGTAGCGAACGAGCTAGTCCGGGAGGAGAGTGAGCGAAGCGAACGAGCTCATCTTGAAACGAGTTCGCACGCAGCATGCTGACGTGAGGGAAGTGCATTTCCACATAAAAACTTGTAAAACTCAAAATAAGCGTAAAAACATACATTTGTCCAATTTTTATTGAAATCTGAAAACATTGATTTTTTGGCTGCTCTGATACTCCTGGTTTCATTTACTTGCAAAGCTGGGAATACAATTTTGCGCATTATGAGGTTAGGAGAAGGTCCAGACAGGCTTTAAAGTATACGTGAGGTTGCTGGGGATGATAAAAGTACTCTAACAAAGGAATAACAGGCTTTTCTAGTGTAAAACCCCCATAAGACAACGTACTGTGTTTAGTCGATACACATTTTCTTTAATAACTCGGTAAATATTTATGCTAGAATGACGAGAGAGGGCTTAAAACTTTCGCCTCACTAATTCCCATCTTTTTATATGCATTGATTTTACATCTGGGGCTTTTATGACCCTTTTTGGGCCCAAAAACTCGAAATTTGAAAGATTAATCCCCCAAAAAAGGGGTTTAGAGTTTTCCGATTGTTTTGCACAACGAACTTGTCCAACTGATTACAGAAAGAAACGTCCCTACCAAATTTTAAGTAAATCGGACGAAAAATGCGACACTAGAGAGCAAACACACACACACACACACACACACACACACACACACATATATATATATACATATATATATATATATATATAAAATGTTGAACTACCCCCCAAAACGTGTTCAGGGGGTCACGTTAGGAACTTCTATGGTGGTCCCGGGCTTAAGTTTCACCGTCCGGGTCATGCTAATAGTTCACTTTCCAAAGGAAATTCACTAATAATATTTAAAAAACTGCCAATAGTATAAATAGTCATCGAATTGTAAGTCACTGTTATTCGCTTCTAGCAATTGATATCCATTGAAGCTACTTTCACACGTGGTTTTCTCGGTCTACCAACTATGTTAAAATATTTAATATATTTTCGGGGATAAAAACGTTAAGGCCTAAGATAAAGCATATTACATTCTTTAAAGCTAACTCTACATTCTGCCCCTGTACATAGTGTGGAGAAAGTATTCTTTTCGACAACTCTTATTTATTTTGGTGCTCTCTGAAGCCAATAAATGTTTGTGTATGTTTATCGATGGCTGTGCATTTAGATTACAAGTACAACTCCACAGTATTTCGGATGCTAGTTTTTTTATCATTATATTCCGCTATACAAAATTATGAATTCCTTTATCACATTCAAGCTATGAATTAAAACAATATGACAACGTAAATATCCAATATTGCCGAACATCTAAGAAGTTGAAGTGAAAATCTATAACGGTTCTATAAGTACTCTTATGGAATTCCACTACAAGTAATCAGTAATATAAGAATCTTAATCAGTAATATAACGTATTCAGTAACGTAACGGACCATAAACATAATCAGTATATAAGAATCAAATAGAGTTATTATTTTACATACTATTTTCAAAATTAACCTGGCATCTATCACCTTAGACCAGCATTTATTTTATTTCAAATTTACAAAGGCTAATAGTTCAATTTAGTAAAGACATAGTTCAATTGAAGTTGTTTTATGATTAATAAATTAAACAAACAACACACCAAAATCATTAGCAAACCAAGCCAAGCCAGGCTACATTATTTGTTCTTAGGAGTTTATAAAATTCTACAAAATCTATATAATAATGAATTTATAGCCTTATAATACACAATATTGTACAGCAAGCATTAAATTAATGACGATTCTGACTTGTAAGGTTTCTTTGTAACGTTCAATTACCAATTAAAATATTTTCAATTTTATTGATTATAATTTAAGTTAAAATTAAGGAAAAACGTTTAAGGTACTATTAAGAATATTAACAATTAAAAGAATAGTACAATCAATATTAATAAAAAAGCTATTCAATTTAGTTAATAAATAAATACAGTAACAAAAATAAAAACAACTATTGTCATTAAAGAAAATTATTTATTTCATTTAAAAATGTTGAAGCGGAAAAGAAGGATTACTAGATTCACTTAGTGAACTTGGAATTAAAAATGAACTTATCACGCTGACCATGATTATATGACACTAAACTAAATAAACTCTATATTATCACAAAACTAAAACACTATACCATAAAAAATCAGGTTTAGTAGTCAATCTCTCATTTTCGTGGCAGCTTTACTATATATTTTTAAAGGTGACTGATCAAATAAGTTTAATTTCGTCAGCTTGGAAAATTTAGGGAAATACTCCAATCCAACCTCCACATGGAGGTTATTGCTTCGCGTAAAAAGCAGCCATATTGGCCGTGTGGGCCAAAGTATAAAAGCAGCCCAGGCGAGGTCACCACTTGCTTTGTAGATCAGCCTCTCAATTATGTAGGAGAACTTAATCGAAACACCGCTCAAGCCTTTTAAGCTTTTAACGTTTCTTCTAGGAAGCATAAAAATATACATTGTATCTTGTTCATTGTATATTGTATACATGTATCTTCATTGTACATGAATTATGTTACTCAAAGTTAAAATTAATTACTTTTGTTTTAGTTTTCCACAGAAACAACGTGTTATGCCATTTGTGCAGGGACACAATTGGCATATTAGTGGCAATTAGTGTATATTGGACAACATCGGGGAGTTTAAACAATTGTAAAATTGTATTTAGCAACTGTCTGATAACCATCAATCAGCGTTTAAATATTCAACAGAGCTCGGCGCCGCAGTCACGCGCCCAACCCTTGTAAACAACCCGCCTTTAATTTTATTGACTTTGAATAATTGGACAGTTGTAATCAAAGTGATTTTATATTTATTTTTACTTTTCTTAAATTTGTAATTAGTCAAATACATACAAATATACATTATAATAACACTGAATCAATTCATTATTTATAGAGTATCTAAGCTTAACGCCATGATTTGTGTACACTTAGTGCTACGTAGAATGTACAAGTTTACTCATTAAATAAAAAATGATAAAAATATAAAGTCTGTATTAGGCACATATTTTCTATATTATAGTGTTACATAGCACTTGTTTTAGTAAATATATTATTTATAAAATAGAGACTTAAATTATCCTTGATCTAGTTAGTATTTACTATGTATTTAGGGTAAATATAGGTAACAGTTATTGCTAAATTTTATCAGTACATTATCTAAAATGCCATATAATATTGCATAGTGATACATGTATTATATTTAAATCTGCAATATGTTGCAAGGGAAAATAAAGGCTACATTGAATCGCAGTTGACTGGACGCAGTGTTATTGAACGTGTCCGGGTGATGTATGTGTGAATAATATACGAGACGAATTGTCCTGTGACGCGGTCCGTGCGCAGCTTCATCTGAGATAGCAAGTTTCCTGTAAATAAAGGCTACATTGAATCACAGTTGACTGGACGCAGTGTTATTGAACGTGTCCGGGTGATGTATGTGTGAATAATATACGAGACGAATTGCCCTGTGACGCGGTCCGTGCGCAGCTTCATCTGAGATAGCAAGTTTCCTGTAAATAAAGGCTACATTGAATCACAGTTGACTGGACGCAGTGTTATTGAACGTGTCCGGGTGATGTATGTGTGAATAATATACGAGACGAATTGTCCTGTGACGCGGTCCGTGCGCAGCTTCATCTGAGATAGCAAGTTTCCTGTAAATAAAGGCTACATTGAATCACAGTTGACTGGACGCAGTGTTATTGAACGTGTCCGGGTGATGTATGTGTGAATAATATACGAGACGAATTGTCCTGTGACGCGTTCCGTGCGCAGCTTCATCTGAGATAGCAAGTTTCCTGTAAATAAAGGCTACATTGAATCGCAGTTGACTGGACGCAGTGTTATTGAACGTGTCCGGGTGATGTATGTGTGAATAATATACGAGACGAATTGTCCTGTGACGCGTTCCGTGCGCAGCTTCATCTGAGATAGCAAGTTTCCTGTAAATAAAGGCTACATTGAATCGCAGTTGACTGGACGCAGTGTTATTGAACGTGTCCGGGTGATGTATGTGTGAATAATATACGAGACTAATTGTCCTGTGACGCGGTCCGTGCGCTGCTTCATCTGAGATAGCAAGTTTCCTGTAAAAAAGGTATTTGAAAAGCCGTCTTACTTTAAAAAAATACTTTCTTTCTATTATAAAACTTGCTCTAAGATATGAGTACACTGTAACTAGATTCATGATTTATTTAATGATTGAGACTCTTGTAATGTACCTGTATTAGTAATTGATCTCATTTACAAATATGACCGTAATCATAATTCATTCGTATTAAATTTATTGACAATAATACATTTTTATTAAATATTCCTAATGGCTATATTTGTTTTGTCTCTTCATTGTTATACAAAAAACGTTAGCAGACTGAAAAGTATTAAAAAAAATCATAATGTGTCTTGTATTGCGTATTTTAAGGTAATCAGTACAGAATTTATAAATCCTTTAATAATTAGGAGTTACGTATAACGTACAACTGTTAATTACGGTACCTTTAAGAGATTAAGTTGAACAAGAATTTTAAACATTAATAAATAAATTACATATTAGCATAATACATGTTGTTATAATTACGGTATGTTAATAAAAATACATCTTACAACGTTTAAACATATATTTATTCATACACTGTATTCATATACAAGATGGTAAATATACATAACAGTAGTAATAACTATACTTAATGACGGTAATGAAATATGGTTAATAAGTAAAGCACTATCCTTTATGTTTACTTACCGGCTTACATGAATACAGAATAATATCAATACGTTTATTATTTACATCCCGTAAATAAATTGACTAAAACGATTTTTAATTGGATCTTTTCCTTCACCAAGACAAATTCCTAGTTAAGGATGTTTAAGATATGGGTTTATAACCATAATCAGCGTTTTGTGCCAATAAATATCCACATAACTGTATTTATTATCGCAATTTAAAAGAGGCTGAGCCCAAAAGGGTCTTTTGCATAATAGAGAGAGTCCCTACAAAGGAAGTACCCATATTACAGCTAAGCCAGGGTTGTACTACTCTAAACCCTCACAAGGGGGTTACTTTCTTCTTTGTAAAATATTTCACTTTACAATCTTTTGACCTTTTTCAGCCAGCATTTCACATAAACGTAAAACATAATCTGATAATAAACGACCTAATAATATAGCGTTGACCTAATACTTTAGATATTAATGATTGAATAGTTTTGATCTCAAGATAATGGGCAGACTGAACGTTGTTAATATTATAACAAACCTTCATATTATTCAATTTGTAATTAGTAAATTTTATAATATCGGTAACATGTAAATTATTTGTGACAAATGAGTTAATAATGAAAGTCTGCTAACGTTATTGTAATTAATTTGAAAATGTCCAACTTGCACTGTCAAAGCCTGAGGAGAAAGTTTATTCTATGTGATATGGCTCTGGACAGGCCTTCAGATTTAGCCTATAGAATTTCAGGAAACAAGAGGACTCTAAAACGCACCATACTATGTAGTCTTTATACAGATTTACAGTAATAATGTATAAAGTAATAATAACTGTTATGATTGAAATGTAATCAATTCGTATATGTCAAAGCCTGAGGAGAAAGTTTACTGTATGTGATATGGTTCTGGACAGGCCTTCAGATTTAGCCTATAGAATTTAAGGAAACAAGAGGACTCTAAAACGCACCATACTATGTAGTCTTTATAAAGATTTACAGTAATAATGTATAAAGTAATAATAACTGTTATGATTGAAATGTAATCAATTCGTATATACTCGTAGGCCTATAAGCCAAACCATTCCAGGAATCTTTGAGAAAACCAGGGTGTCGTCCATGAATAATTTAGTTGAATGAAAGGTATCGTTGACAAAATCGGAGAATAAACTAAGTTTTTTTATTCAACCTCTTCTTAGACCACAATCTAAATTAAAATGTCAAGTTAAAACGCATTTTTAAATATTGGAATTTTGATAAGATAAGTGATTAGAATTGACACTATATCAATGAAATCAGACGAACAAGCAAAGCAGATTCGAAGGTATAGGTATTCGAAGGATAAGGCAATTCGAAGTAAGAGCACCGCGTTATATGAGTTTATTTGAGACGGTAAGTGACTACAGTATTTTTGAGTGAATTTCCTTTGGAAAGTGAACTATTATCATGAACCGCACGGTGAAATTTAAGCCCGGGACCACCATAGAAATTTCTAACGTGACCCCCTGAACACGTTTTGGGGGGTCGTTCAAAATTTTATATATATGTGTGTGTGTGTGTGTGTGTGTGTGTGTATGTGTGTGTGTTTGCACTCTAGCGGTCGAATCTTTTGTCCGATTAACTTCAAATTTGGTAGGGACGTTCCTTTCTGTAATCAGTTGGACAAGTTCGTTGAGCAAAACAATCGGACAACTCTAATACCCTTTTTTGGGGATTAATCTTTTAAATTTAGAGTTTTTGAGCCAAAAAATGTTCAGAAAAGCCCCGGATGTAAAATTAATGGATGTAAAAAAATGGGAATTAGTGAGGCGAAAGTTTTAAGCCCTCTTCCGTCATTCTAGCATATATATTTACCGAGTTATTAAAGAAAATGTGTTTCGACTAAACACAGTACGTTGTCTTATGGGGGTTTTACACTAGAAAAGCCTGTTATTCCTATGTTAGAGTACTTTTATCATCCCCAGCAACTCACGCCTACTTTCAAGCCTGCCTGGATCTTCTCCTAATATTATAATGCGCAAAATTATATTCCGAGCTTTGCAAGTAAATGAAACCAGGATCATCAGAACAGCCAACAAATCAAATAAAAATTGGAATACATGTATGTTTTTACATAGATTTTGCGTTTTAAAAGTTTTTATGTGGAAATTCACTTCCCTCACGTCAGCGTGCAGCGTGCGAACTCGTTTTTTTATTTGAATGAGAAATCGTGCTGTCATATTTTGAAATTCAGATGATCTTTACAAAAGTTCATTTTTTACCAACGACCAAGTGGCATTTTGGGATTGCTAATTATCTTATGTCGAACCCATTTACAGTATCTCACGATGTCAACACATTACTGTGGAAACGTCTTCAAAAACGTGGTTTACTTAATACTTTTAGTTTATTTATGTATTTAACTTCCCAGTTTTATTGAGTGGACCTTAATAAATATCTGTGGCACGATTTTACTCAGGTGCTTATGTTACGGACGACAAGGAAATAGTTAATTAATAAAGTTACTGTTACGGTACGATATAAGTGTTACAATTAATTTTCAAGGGTAGTAGTGTGTAAAAAAACTAAAATATACGAATATTTTACCACTAAATTTCCGCACGATGCATTTATTAACGAACCTGATTTGCATTTGTAATGAAAGTCTCGTAAAACATGTAGGACCAAGTAATTATATTACAGCTGCAGCCATATTGCAGGCGCTCCACTATCATCCCTGTTGTTTTCCAATACATATACATATATTTACATTTATATTACACTTCGAATTTCCAGCACCGAGGATTTGTTGGATGCAGCAATTTATTTGTTATGTACGTGTAGTGTAAATAACATATTTAACATTGGAAATAAAATAAAATGTGCCAAAAAATTAGTTTTTTAATTTCCTCATGTATTTAATTTAATATGTTTTGTTATTTATGAAAAAATATGTAAAAAAATATATCTACGGGTCCAAATATGTAATTAAAAAATTATAGTTTAGGTGTGATATTTTGGATAAATTAGTTCTGGTAAGGTACGGTAGATATTTAAACAGGGGGCTTACTCAGAATAACACTTCTGGAAAGGAAAAGGTTTTTGTGATTTTGTATTTTTAGTAGTGATCATACCTCCTTATATATGGTCATTTTATCCTTATCACTCATAGTAGCGATATTACAAGCAATTTTGTATCCTCTGTTTGAATGTAAATATTTAAAAAATGTATATCAGATTTTTTTCTGAAATATCTTAGATCACGGCTTTTTTCTAGGTTTTGCAACTCTCCTAATCACATCACCCAATTTTACAGAGGTTACTATATGTGTTAACTCTAAAATTCTCCCCCAAAATACTAAAAACTACTATTTATAGGATACAGAGTCAAAGGGCTCTCTTTGCAGCCATACCTAAAAGCGCATTAGCCATTCCTAATATGACCATTTTCAAAATGTTCACGGAATTTTAATAGTCATAAAATTAATTTTCAATAAAACATACCCTGAAAAATCACGAATTTCTGTTGGGACCTATTTGTTTTTGTTGGATAATTTATTAACAAGTTTAAAATTATTTTACGTTTTTATTAAGTTTCATGATTAGAGTAAAACTACTTGATTCGGTCAAACAGTCGCTAACAGAAATGAAGGGTATTGGAGTGTCCAGTAAACAGTAGCTGAGCATTCGACCTTCGAATTATATTTGGTAAATTACCTTGTCCATAAGTTCGTCTTTCATTTATAATGACTAGTGACAGAGCTTAACATAAGAGTATTAACTGCATTACTTGGGTTACTTACATAAACAAACAAATCTCTGCTTCTCCTATATTCCATACTACTTATATTTAGGATTGATTTAATCAGTGAAGTTATTATATTATGCCTATAAACCTTGAAATAAAATTACTGTTATCGAGCAGTTACTGGAAACTGTTTTTCAAAGTTTGATTTATTCTGTAAATGTCTGTTGTCGTTAAAAACCAATCAAGTGCATCAATTATGCATTGCCAACGGCTTAATCGATATACTGTAACATGCTTCAACGAACATAATGAATGATTGTATATCAAGTTTATTTTAGTGGATTCTTAAATTACCCTTTGCAAAGTAAAAAAGGATTCTTTTACCCGTTTTTTATTAAAATCAACAATAATGTTAACGAAAATTGTATTTAATTAGAAACAGGCCATTTAACAATTAATCACAAATTATTAATGAAACTTAATATTTTTACGTTCTTCGTTTTCACTGGGAACTTTACACATCCATAAATCATATGTAGGTAAACGTTTTCCTACTTTGGCAGGTTCACTGGGCATTAAGTTGAAAATATGTGACCCTGTGAAATTATGTGTTGTTGTATTAACCATAAAAGTAAGCGTCCAGGGTATTTTATTGGACCTTTAGGAATTTGAGGAAAGTATAAATAAATGAGGCTTTAATTGATTAAAAGGCTAAATAAAATGGCACTTATTCCAACATGTTGAGTCAACATCCGGTCCAGTGACATCCTGGTCAATTAAGCAGTAGGCTAGTGCACTCGCTACAGGCAGCAGACTGTG
Organism: Allygus modestus; assembly: GCA_963675035.1. Classification (NCBI taxonomy): domain Eukaryota; kingdom Metazoa; phylum Arthropoda; class Insecta; order Hemiptera; family Cicadellidae; genus Allygus; species Allygus modestus. The sequence continues at coordinate 99,557,452 of OY776111.1, read as the reverse complement.
AGTAGAAGCAGAAACACCTGTTGCAAAATAACTTTAATTGTATGTCAACAACCGTGCTGAGGTAGCCCTCTTGGCCCTCTTGTAAAGTCTGACTTATAATAGAGTTAGAAGGGGGGATGCGCAGTCTCATACGCGCAGTGGATGGACATTGATTTTATCTAACTAAAGATTCCAGTTTCCAGATTACAATGGAAAAGTTTAGGCGAGGGAAAGCTAGAGTTGTTAATTACCTCCGTTTTAAGAGATGTTTTAATTGAAAGAAGTCAAACACATTTCTCGTTGTAAATGCTTTAACATCTGTTTCATGTTAAATTTCACTGCTAACGATATATTTGGATATCAAGGCATATGGTGTATACTATACATTGTGGTTCAAATATCTTTTTACATTTGTAGTTAAAATATTTATTACATTGGAACAACCTCTCAAAAGGGATTCCGCAAAAATGTGCAATAAATATGTTTTGATTTGAGTACTTACACAACACTCACCTACGAGTCGGTAAACATACATAAAAGGCAAGTAATCAGCAGGGCCACCGGTTATCTCGATCATCATCAAGACCAATGAGAGAATAAAAATGGCCAGGTTCCAAAACCATAGATTTGTAACCTTTCTGTCTAAAATCTTTGAAGATGAAGTCGATCAAATTATGAAAAAGGGGTACACGAAAACATTTATACCTTACATTACATTTAAAACCTTATGCAATATACAGTTATAATACAAAAATAAAACAGGCATACACCAGTATACCAATACACCATACAGGCATTGACTACAAATACTGAAGTAGACTTCTTATTGTCATTGTAAAATCTGTCCCTAGTTTTGTGTATGCCATGATTCAAAGAGGACGTAGTTCTCACCAATCACCAACAAAGGACACTGCTGTCAACTATTACTTACCCTCTCAAGGAGGGGATATTACAACAGTTGGTGTGTCAGGAACAAACCATAAGTTGATTATAACAGTTATAATCTATCTTTGAATCATGGCATACACAAAACTAGGGACAGATTTTACAATGACAATAAGAAGTCTACTTCAGTATTTGTAGTCAATGCCTACAATATGGTATGTCAATATCTCCACCCCAGAAAACAAGTTACTTGTTTTCTGGGGTGGAGATATTTTAAAAGTTAACGTAAATAACTAAAATAAAAAGTTTACAGCAGCACAATCTGTCGGTGACCCAATCAAACTACTTCCAGCATACACTAAAAGTGGGACAGCTGGACCATATGGATGGGATGTCTCCTTCAGTATTTATAGTCAATGATACAGGCATACAACATTCACCAATTCATTAGAGAGTTTAATATGTGGCATTCGTGCATTGTGCTTGGTGATGATCATCTGGATGACCGGATGAAATCAATTGCAATGTACCATGTTTTATTATCCCAGGTTACATATCTTTCCTGTCCAAGCAGTTTCTTTATATCATCTTATTTTACGTCTCGTCTTATATTTGCCGTCAGTTATCAAATAAAAAATTAAAAAGAAAACGTGTTTTTATATTTTTTAGGACGTTTTCTTAGTTACATACCGTTTTATGATAACACGTTACATGCTAGTAAAAACATGTTTGATTTGTTACTTCCCATCAAAAATATGACAGTTAGGGCTTTTGCAGATATTGTTCATAAGAATTTTCAATAATTAAGAGTAGTTTGAGTTGTGAAGGATGAATCAAAACAGAAAACAGTTCTGCGTAAAGGGAACTTTGAACAAATTATTTCCTAAGTTATTGCAAACAAGTAATTTTCACCCACCCTCTCAACCCATTCTTCATTTCTCTGCTGTGTCTTTATACATTTATCTCATTCTATCCATTCACTACTATCCCTTATATTTCTGACTCCCTTTTGTTGTTTCCATTTTAAGGGAATATTTGAACTTTTGTTATCACTGATGCAAGTTATATATATTTCAAAATAAAACTTAAAAATTTAAGTGAAGGTGTCCATCTTTTACCTAACCAGAATATGTTCAAAAAGAACCAATGTTAAGCTTTATATTTAATTTGAATAGTGACGAAATTATAAATTGTATATAATCCTCATAAAAATTATAAAATAATAAATATTAGGACAAAAACTTTTTTGTAAGCAGGTCTTATTAATTTAATACTACTACTACTATATTACTATTATACAATATAATCGGGGACAGTAAATGTTAACATTGTGGACTACGGCACAGCTAAGGTAATATTATGTGCAACAAGAACAACACTTCTCTCACACAAGGTCGTTTCTACCAAAATCACGTGGTATAAAAAAAGGTAACATACAAACAACTCCCTTCAGCTATGAAAAAAAGTTAAGATTGTTTTATTTATCTCCCGTTATAACAACCTCAGCAATTAATTACTGAAAACGCAACTCGGCATTAGTAATACAACTTTTTAATTTCAGTCTCAATTAAAGTCCTATGTCGCAATATAGTGAAAAACGGCGTGGCGTCTAAAGTATAAAGGGGACCAACCGAGCTAACAACTGCTTTGTGGATCGGCGTTTAATTTGGCAGCAGTGCTTCAATGGTTTTCGAGCGAAGTCTTAAATATACCACAAAATTACACATGCAAGAGATTTGAAAGGAATACTAAAATTGCTAACACATTTAACACATATAAAATAAAATGCATACAAATATTATATTGCTTTGGAAAAGCATTTGATTTATAGTTTGTATCTAAAATAAATCACATAGGTAATAAAAAAACTTTTTTGTCACACACAAACTAATTAAGTTAACGGTATTATCACATAAAGATAAAACGATTAATAAACTTATATTTATTTATAATATATATCTAAACTGTTTATATCTTAGGTAAATCTAATGGTTGTGTGCCTTTTTTCTTGTAAGGCTAAAAAAAAACAAATACTTTGTTTTTGTCTTAACTATTAAACTTATATAAAACTGATTTAATGTTTTTCTACGAAGAATCCTTTGTTTTTGAGCATCTATTGTATATTCGTCAAAGGTTACAACCGATAAATAAAATATATTATTGCAGTTTTAAGCCGCATGCTTACCTAAACTTGTTTAAAACTAAAGAGTGGCTGCAATTTAAAAAATATATGTAACGAACAAAACCTGTATTGCTAGTAAAAGAACAACAGTTATAAAAGTGAAATAACACAAAAGCCGCCCTCTTAATAAAGACCGACAGTAAGAAGCTTAGCCCCGTCAAGGGTTATTTCGCATTCTTTTCATTTTATAACAAGTTCTCTCCAAGCAAGCCCATTTATTATTAAACACAAACCCAGAATCCAGTTACTTAAAATGTTTTCTAAAGATTTTCAAAAGGGCTTGGAACTTGCATTTCGTTTATTCACAACCTAAAGGGTCAGCGAAAAACGTTAGGTTTTTTTTTAATCCCATTGAATTGTGCGTTCACTACAACATGATATATTAAGTCTAAACTCAAGTTAAAAGCGTTCTAAATAGGTAGTACACTAACAACAAACATTTTACCACCACTTTTACAAGATTTCATTCGTTAAATATACCGTGTTCCACCTAGTTTTGTGTAAGTACTAAACATATGCCTATATAATCGTGTTTGTCAGCGTGTGGATCAAATTGTACTCAACATCTGAGGTACTATACAACCTTTTATCAACTTCCAACAGCTGTCCAATCACCATCAAGTTAGTGTACAGATATTCAACAGAGACCGAAACCGTTATCACACAGATAGTGGTTAAATGTTAAAATACTTGCTTTTGTATACAATACTTTCCTTAACTCTATTCATCGTCATTGTTGCGGATTAGGAAACCCCAGCATAGCTGCTAGGCACATCTTACACAAGCGATAATATTGCGCAGGTTACCGGAAGGATAGGATATAGCAAAAAAGGAAAGGTTGGGATGGAATGGCAGCCAAATCGACCTTCAGAGGGCCAACTCCCGTGCCCCTCTGAACCAGGGATGAGGCTCTCAAACAGGGGACCCGCTTTCTGCCCTCCAACTGGTCAACTCAACTGACAAGGTATTCATGTAAAACAGCATTAACTCTATTTAACCTTTGGACAATGCATTGTTTTACTATTTGTTAATGTTTTACTTTATCATTTGAACCAACTGGTAAAAAATAAATTCCTTAAAGATAAAGATCAATCGTCAAAACGATTTGTTTTGTTAACCTTATTTCAACGTTAATAAGGAATACTAAATTTGAACATTAAAATATTAAGTATAATATAACTATATATTTTTTTAAAGCTAGAATGAGTATCCCTCAAAAATTTTTGTCCAGGTTCTCTAGGTTCCAGCGATTGTTGAATTTGGATTGCTGGATCGAATTTCTAAGCACCTGTGTAGTTAGTGCAGTATTTTATTTGTAACTAATACAGGATTTAAATATTTTAAAGCTATTTACTCGAATGTATGCTCACTTAGAGTTTGAAACGTTTAGTTTTTGAGCTAATTAATGGTTTTTGGGATACACCTAATGTAATGTAATTTAAATTTCCAATACTTACATACAATTTATTTATCCCTTTGATAAAAACTCAACTATAACCTTAAACAAATACTCACGAGATCATTTAAAAGAGTGGCCCGTGTTCCAATTGTCATTATGCATAAGAGAGCAATCCCTTCAAAGGAAGTGGGTGTATTACAGGATGAGCCTTGATGTGTGGGGGGAGGGGGGGTTTAGGGACACTCACAGGGCCTTCTACGTCTAGGGACTTTAATCTTTGAAAAACCCAATCCAACAAATAATGCCTGAAATGTACAGGTCGTAGACACTATGCCTAAACATGTGTTTGTACTAACTCATCAAGAAATGTATAAATTAAATGTATTAAATGTATACAGGAAAACTGGCTTGGGTGTGTTTTCAAGACGAAAAAGTCAGTCACGAGCATAAAAGGATTTGTCAGTCTTCGTCATGTCTGAAGGTTCTTCAACTCTCGGTATTTGTAGACACGACGTATAGAATCAGAAATTGAAAATGTCACTGATCTACTTCTGCTTACTGGATAACAGTTTATTTTTTAGCGAATTTATCCTATAGGGAAGAAGCTATTACCGTAGTCGGCATGGTAAGACCTAGGCCCGGGACCATGATAACTTTTCGTTTTGAGGTCCCCAGACCCCAAAAACACCATTCGTTCGAAACTGTATAAATATATATTATGTGTCCGTGAGCACGATAACTCTCGTAAAAATGATCCGATTTTGATAAAATTTGGTATAACCGTGTAAAGCAACATTTATGACTTTAATTTCGAAAAAAAGCCTTATCGCTCCCCCCATTCGAAGGGGTATTTTTTGAGGGGGTTTGTACCCCAAAAATGTTTTTTTTTTAATGTTTTACATATAATTTTTGAAAAAGTCAAATATTGATTTTACCATTGGATTCAGCTTAAAAAACACACAATTTGGTAATTTGATCATTCCTCTACGTCAATTGGTTACCGAGATATTGAAAGTGCTAAACACAGTACGTTGTCTAATGTTATTCTTATGGAGGACAAGAAAAATTTTATATCTCGCTTATTTATGAACGTATAATGGCTAAACTTGGTATACGGCTTCATCTGGTTGTTGTCTATTTATATTTGTTCAAAAAACAATTTTTGCCAAAGGCTCCCGTAGCACCGAACTTGCGTACTCAGCCCCCATGTTATTCTTATGGAGAATAATTAAATGCTATGTCTCCCTTAATTATGAACATAAATGAATAAAAACTGGTATACGAATTCATCTAGTTGAGTTATATTGATATTAGCATAACAACCCATTTGTTGTGTTCCTTGTTGCAGCAAACCTGTGTACTCAGCCCCAATGTTATTCTTATGGGGAATAATTAAAATTGTATATATCGCTTATTTGTGAATATATTTTTATGAAACTTGGTACGTGACTTTATGCAGTATTAATAAATTTATATCTCCATTGGAAATTCGCTAAGTATGCAGGTTTGCTGCTACGAGAGTATTTTCTTAAAAACTTGTTCTTAAGTTTAAATTATTACTCTTTGTATAATTACAATGTTGTTGATTATTGGTTTGTTTTTCTGTAATAACTGTAGAGTATTACAATTTTATTAGAATTTCAAGTGATTTTTTTTATAGTTGCGTAGTTAAATTTTGCACGGTATTTCATTGTTTTGGTTTAAATAAAAATACGGAGGAGTTTCGTTTAGAACCCGACCTCGGCTTTTTTAACTTATTGGATCCGTAAGAAATTCTTAGTAAAGCTAATTGACCTTAATAAGTAAAACTACATTTTAACTTTAAAGAAACATTTTAACCGTGGACAAAGATAACTATTAAAATTAATCAAAACTTTAGAACATTACTTTGAAAGAGATAGCCACAATTACTGCTACCACGTGGTTGGATAAAATAACTTTATACAGGAACTTTGTTTACTCACATACAATACTTTTAAATAGGTCGTTTATAAAAACCCTGAGATATTCCATCAGAAACACGTACACATACAACAGTTACAGAAACTTTAATGAGAATTAGGAACATGTTTTCCTTAGTGAACCTGTACGAATGAAAGAACATCAAAAGAATTCTTAAATTTGCCTCAACGAATGATGTAGCTCTTTTGTACATACATTTAATTTACGCTAATGAATTTCTTTTGATAAGCCGTAAGATTTCATTTATTCACGAACAATGCTGAGTGCTGTTAATTACTCTCGCTATTTGTTTTATTATGCTTTAATATCTGTTCACTTAAATTTCAAAAATGTAAAATACAGTTCATTTCATAATGGGTAGTAAAAAACTAAAACTAAAACTAAATCTTTAACTAACAAAAACCTAACCACATGAAAACAGTTGCACCATGTAATGTAACGATCAAACCGAAGACAAATTGTACTTCTTAGATTCCTCTCACCATAGTATCTCTCGCAATAAAAGCATATTGCGATGAACAGCCAGGTTAATAGATTAGATGAGTAATGCGCATGTTGTAAACCAAGCTAAAGCCATAGTGTCAGAAAATGAATTATGTGTCATTAAACACGATTTATGAAGAATTTTAGGCAACAGAAGCACTAGTTTATGAATGTTTATTTTAATATAAATAAGTGAGAATAATGAAATTACTTGTGAAAAAATATGCCCGCTTTCTATATCCCTAAATCATAAGCTTGTCATGATTAGAACTAAAGTCCTTCCCTGGTCCCAGGTTGTTGGATTAAACAGTGTGCGATTCTTAGTTGCATCTTTTTGAGCAATACGTCCTTCCGACTTTTCATATTTTGATACAGTTTTATCATTAGTCATCATATATTTAAAACAGCAGTTTTATTACCCTAACTAAAGTTATCAAGGTATGTAAGTTAACGGATTCCTATGAGGCGACGTCAAAAGTGTTATATGGATTATTTAAGACGAGTTTTTTAGGAATATGGCTTCCATTTGTTTAAAACTAAGTTTTTCCTGCAAATATTTGTTTACATTTTTTAATGGCTTCAAGCGATTAGGAATCACTGAAAATTAAAGAAGCTAGTACTAAGAATGGGCCTATTTTTTAAACGGATTATTGGTGAGTAACGTTTTATCACTTAACTCACTTACGCGCTGATTTTGGCATTGGTAACATTTTACAAGTGAGGCGTGAGTTTACAGATGATTTATCTATTAAAATCAAATAGGCAAATTTAAACATTTACAACAATACTAGTTAAAATATTATATGACATTCAGCAATGTTTGATGTACAGTATACATATTTATTTTTATATTATTTCGTTAACTTATCTAAATTATTCAAGTATATTTACAAAATTTATGTTGGAAAGTAAACATAACCTAGTTAGGTAGTTTAATCACAATCACTTATGTTTTTCCTACTAACAGGAACAATAAGAAAATTGTTTCCGGTCAACTCGCTCATCTAAAAACAAGCCACCTGTCAAGTGAGGGGTGACATATTGGTGACATAATGAGTGATTCTTCCATTAATGTTAAGTATGAATATTTATGAAGATAAATCTTGTATGGATGGATTTAATAAATTGAAAAAAAATACTTAAATAGTATTTCGCTGCTATCTCTACACGTCAAGGCAAACAATAGTATTTGGATAATATGATCTCTTAATATTATCAAAGTTTCCTGATATTATAGTTTTGGACTTTGAGATATATATAAGCTGATATTTGAAAGCCCAGAATTCATCTTACGGAAAAGGTCAACAAAAGGAACGGAGTATCGTCAAAGGGGTTTCACGTCTATTTCCTTATTCTATAACAACCAATCTGCAAGCAGACCCATTTATTATTAAACAGGTCTTACTATTCTTTGATACAGTCTATCCTAAAATAAATATGTATATTTCTGTCAACCATAACTTGCAAAATTTTCATCTATGTGACATTAAAATTTTCATTAATTTGTTACCAAATTTCTCATTATTGGTAATATGTATAGTAAAGTATATAAGTAAGAATAAGAACATATTTATTCCTTCAATAAAAAACATAAGTACAGTTTAGTACAAACTAGGAGTATCAGGTCGTCGTTTCTGGTAGTTAATGATCATCACAAATAAAAAACACAAATTATTAATCAAAACAGTCTAATCTTATCACTGGAATTCGGGCGGCTTGCTGTGTCACGTGAAAGTCGAGCCTCGTGACTTTGTATTACCCCGAGTTCCGGGATAATACAATGCACTGTCACTGCCGTTTAATATTTCATACAAACTACACATATATACATGTTTATACAGATTAGAGTAATACTACTAATAAATATAAAACATCAAACTATACCTTTCGACATTGATCATACATATTTGAAATTTGAAATTAAGGTGGTAAGGCTCCTATATCCTTGTAAAGTCTTGGAAATATAGAGTTGACGTAGTAAGAATATTACAAAAAGTTACCTGTTAAAATGTATTATTTATTCTTCTGTTTCATACACAAACATTATTTGTAGTTTAAACTTCGATATAATGCGAAGCCAATATTTTTCACAGTTTACAATAATTATATATCCAGTGTGGAATTACAATGAGGGATCAAAGTGTTAAAAGAGAGAACAAATTGAGACGAATAACCAGAACTAAAATACAGCTACTGTTTACACTGGGTTTTACTTCCACCCGGCGCACTCTGTTTTCATTTAACAAGAGATTTTAGTGATACGGGGCTGTCTGTTATTTTTAGAATACATAGTAACTTTGGAAAAACGAAGTAGAATCTACTAGGAGTGTGTCTAATAATATGTTGTTTTAAGAAAATAAAACAGAAAGCCAACCATGGTATGGAAAGTATTACGAATAGACTTGCAGCTAGACGTCTTTAAATATTTAAACAATTTAAGGTGATTGAATGTTGAAGTGTTATTTTCGTAATTATTATAGGAAGTTTTTTTACTATTGCGTGTAATGTAACTCCGAAAATAAAATAAATAAAAACACAGAGGTTAAAACAAAGAACGTCAAATAGAAGAAGAATTTCAATAATTCCACAGATTTTATAGAGGATACCTAAAACGTATAACTACAACGCCTTATTAACTTTTGGTTATACGCTATTTTTTATGTGTTGCCTTAATATGCTAACTCAAACATTGTTTCTATTAGTTAATATTACATATTTCAAAACCATAATTGCAACAGTCTCCATTAAATCTTCTTCCTAATTCATTTGCAGCAATGTATCGAGTGAAAAAGTATAATAAGTATTCAAAGGCCAAATGCAGATTTTAGTGCTGAGGGAAACAAAATACTGTACTCAACTTTGTTAAATATTATGTTTCAGCTCGTGATGTATCAATTTAAATGTATTTTAATAATAAATAAAATTGCTTGAATTTGGGTTCTGATATTTGGAACACTAACATGGAAAGGATATAAACATACTTTATTTCACACGCTTTAATGATAACTACCCAATCATTAATATTCTAGTAATCTTTTAATATCAGCCTTAAAAGTGATTAAATTCTACACTCACCTAAATTAGTTTTCTCCATAAAAATAACATAATTTAAGAGAATTTTATAAAACCGATTTAGGAATTCCATCATCTAAAATGTACTAGAAAAAAATGTACTTTATTGGGTCAAGCCAAGTGCTAAAAGTCATCGGTGCACCACAGGAATCGAACCCGTGACCTCTTGCAGCGACGTCCAAGACGCTGATCGCTGGTCAAGCAAGCCACCTAATTTGCTTGACTATCCATATCTATGTTCTGAGCTTGTTAGTTGATCATGTCTAAGAGGACCTCTTAATATCCTTATATATTGTATTGTTGAAGGGGTTTACTTAAATAACGAGGCCACATATATTTGGCAAACCTCTTGTGATCCTTAAACAACAGCTACGATGATATCTACCTACAATTTTATAACAACAGCTACGATGGGTTATAATTGATATCGATGTATAAGTATATTGGTATACCTAAAATATAGTGTTAGAGAATAATATAATGAGTAGTGTGGGTTTTATTATTATTACTGATACTTATCCAGTACTATAGTTGAATATATAATAATTTAAAATTCAAACGAACACAAAAAGATAAAACTTTTGACAAAAAATTAGTATTCCCTTCCTAGAACCTTTATTCTGAGGTAGAATAATAGCTAAACACTGCAGGCATATTTAGACAAAAAAATAACAAACCGAGTTGACAAGTGCGTGTGGTTGTTATAAATACAAGGAATGCAATAGAATATATCAAACAACCCTGAAGAGCATATGTACACGTATAAGGTACTCACATACGAGACGTTAAATAAACATGTGTGTTATAGCGTTGTATTTATTACACCTAGCAAAGAATGAATAGTAAAGATGCTATCATCCAAATAACTGTACGATGTTTTGTGACTGATGATATTTATGTACTGATAAATCTATAAGTATGTACGAGTAAAATTACGTCAGGCAAAGTCAAACGTGACAAAGTTAAGCAGATTGGCATCTTAGAATGCCAGTGAGGGTAAGATACCATCCGAGCAAGCAGGCGCTTACTGTAGATGATGAAATTGATAATGAATTTGTCTGTAATGTATAAAGCACTATAAAATTTGGGATATTTACGTAACATTTATTGAAACCGCAGTTTAACTTACCGGGATTCTGTTTCCATTTAAAATTTTAGTTGTTAACTATTGTAATCTAAATGTACATTGAATCCAGTTGTAGTTTAGGTGACCATTACATTTTAGCTACTTTATATGGAAGCATTAAATTATTATGCTTTGGTTCAAAAACACAATAAATGTGACTTGTAAAAAATGAATGTTTAGTTTAAATATAAATTGAAAAGTTAATAATGAAAAATTTCTCAGAATTAAGGTGTATATTCACTCATACTATGATTTTCCACGCCCTATTTAGTTTTAAGTTAACTGTAATATACTCCAGTATACGACTTATATATATTTCAAAAGGGACTTTATATAATTGTCTTATTTCTATTGTATTACATTTTATTTTATGTAAACTAGATATATTACTTCAAGCATTCTTATTTTTTAAAAGGTTAATTTTGTTAAACATATGGTTTTTTTATATTTAATATATTGAAGTTAAGTGAACTTTTAACTCTAAGAGTAACAATTTTCAATACATTTTATTGTAAATAAAACAACTAATATGTGTTTCAAAATTTATCACGGTTTCTTTTGCGAAAATATTACAAGAATAATACCGAACCAAGCGATTGCGAACCAGCCTAAACTTATATTTAATATATATCAAAATATCGCCTACTTTTTATGTTTTTATAAGAATAAACATCGTAAAATGTAACTAAACAAAATCAAAGTTGAACTGCAGTTTATTTTCATATAGACCTGACTTTGCAGATATGTTTGGAAATATGGTGTTAAAAATTTACTTTTAACAAAAACAGCTTTAATTGAAAATCACCGCGTCCCGCGTCCCGCGTCCCTCTGACGTCATATATAAATATTTTTCCCGTTTGGTATTTAAATTCAGATATTGCATTTCAAAAAATTTCGTTTTAAAAATACTACTTCCCAATATTATAGTTGATTTCTGAACAAGCTCATCTGACCAGATGCAGCACTGTAAAATAAAGCTGTGCAGCATTGGTTAAAAAACAATTGAAATTTGTTAACTGTACGTTGTAGGATACGTAGTTCTAATATGTAATAATTATAAGTATAATGAATACATACCTGATAAGATCGTTGGATTCGGGCTTTACGTTATTGAGAGCGCTATATTTATAAGCAGTATATGGAACTGAATGTTTGACGGCTGTATATTTTATTTCTTTACCAGCTGCTATGCCCGTGCTTCGCAACGGGGTGAAAATTCAGAGTGTAAAAGTTGTAAACAAAAAATTGGCTGTAGTTAGATAACATCCTTGTATCAGCTGTTTTTTAGATGAAAAAACAAACAAATGTGACATAGACCAAATAAAACACTCCTCCATATGGATAACATTTTTGAGGACTTTTTTAATCGGCAATAGAACTATTACCATTGAGATACATCCTCCGTAGGATGTATAATCGATGCTATTACACTCCTGGGTACATAGACTATATTTGTGCATAACTCCAGCAGAATTGGTCCAGTGGTTTTGCGTGATGGAACAATGACAGGCAGACACACACGACCACATTTTTATAATAGGAGTAATATTACGCAAAATAAATGTAATAATGTATTTGAAAATATTGCATAGTAAGCCTTATAGCCAATATCAAGTGATGGTTTGAATTAAATAAAAAAGTGTATATTCACAAACCTCAAACCAAAACAGTTGCCAGTTTGACGCACTGTAATAATTCAGCAGATGTAATGCAATTACTTGTTCGGTCGTTCCATATTTTAGAACACTCTCATCAAAAATGCAAATCACGTGGGTTTGAACAGATAACACCCCGACGCTATGACACATGATTACCAATCATCACACAGTTCTAAGTCCACTTTTATATAACCTTCAATATTTTGCTTGGCGAAGTTTGTAATTTATTTAAGTTTTATTAAATATTTATTTTATATTATTAAAGAAAAGCGTATAATATACGGCAAGGGCTGTTCAGTTAAAATAATCTCATCCAACTACAGACGGACGAACAGATGGACACAGTCTCTTTTAGTCCGGCCAGACAGAACCATTTATTAAAAAAAAGGTTTATAAATATTAGATTTCAGTTCCGAATTGCAATCACAAATCTCCCATTATATTTATATCATTAACAATTGACTTTACTGTTGACTAATTGTCAAAAGTTCCTATAAAAACTTATTTGATTTTTAAATATAAATAATATAATTGCACAGATGATTAATAGTCTTACATGTGTACCTAATGTAAACAACACAGCTTGTTAATTCATTATTGAATAACCATGCGGATTATGTATATAACAAGCCATTTAACAATAAATGATAGTGAAACCTGGTAACTGACAGGTTTAGTTGAAAGATTGATCAGCGAGCTAAACTGAAGGAGCTACTTGGAATGTCAATGAGGAGCAGCGAGATGCTCGCCTTCGCCTTTCAGACAGAGCTGATAATAGACTGCCAAACGAATTATCTGTATAATAGCTTATCATTATTTGAAAATTTATGTTAAAAATAATATTTTAGTCGTAATTTGTTTAAAGTAGTTTAATAATAATTACGTACTACCTACCACCGTACAGACGGTGCTCTGGTATTGTATGACAATCGATTCAAAACGGCACTTCATTATAATAATGAAAATATCCATTTTACAAATATAAACTCATTCAAGTCAAGGAAATTTCTATTAGTTTTGATATTCTCCTCCTACTAAGCTCCTAGCACCCGGTTCCACTTAGGTACCAGATAAGTCGGTCACTTGGGATAAGACGATTTATAACGCCTCCCTGGCGATAATCCTAACGTCTCTATTGGGGAATACCAATTATATATCAACTGTTCATGCAAATGTTCCAATGTAGTAAATGTTAAAAACAAAGTTCTTAAGACCCTTTTAATTTTACTTCCTATTTTTCTTTAAGTTTTACAATTATTTTAGGTGTATTATTAAATATGTATATTTATATATATATATATAAATATATCATATATATATATGATCGTTTTAATATATACATTTTATACTTTACTTATACACCTGAAGACACAAAAAGCCAAATACAGTGTGATGCTTAACTAAATGTTTTCAGTTTCTCATTGAAATGTATCCAACCAGGTAAGAGGAACAGGCAATAATAATTAAAACCTTTAAAAACAGGAACCGTAGGATCACAAATTGCAAAAGCTTCAATAGATTAACCGTCATTGCTAAGATAAATAATAGAATTAAAATAATAAAAATATCATTCAATTATGAACGATGAAATAAAACTAAACCCCACACATGTTGAAGAGGTAGTTAGCTGTTGTAAATATAGGTATTTAAAAAACAATTACAATCTTATGGAGACTTTCTTCAATCCCTTAAAACGGAATTATTTTCGAGATGGAAATCACGGTTTGATACGTAAAGTAACAGCGGTGGCCTGGGAGGAGGGAGGCGAGAAGATAAGGGCAACGAGGTGTTCTGTGTGCTAAGACCCTCGCTGATAAACGGTCATCCACTTGCACGGACTCCCAGAGTGAGACTTAATGTTTCAGTTAGAGAAGGAGTCTGTGGTGCACGCCCTCTTGTGGTTATGGGCCGCGCGCAACGTGGCGGAGAGGTTTGGGCGGGTTGAATTAAGCAAGGAAATACTCACAACACCTCAGACAGCCACTCGCAAGATTTTTGCCCAAAGGTAGCCATGGCAAATACGTATTACAGCAGGGTAACCACAAAGACGCCCTAGTACCAATAATAACAAGGTAAGTTGACGGGGACGTCTGAGTACGGGGCTACCTGTTTAGAATTAATTGGTGCTCTATGATTGTTAGTTTCGAGAAATATGATTTTAAGCGGTTTCCTAAAGTAACGAGTATATTCACCTGAAAATTAGCATATTTAAATCATAATTTTAAAAACTAATTTAATTAGTTTTGAGGCTTTTTTATAGTGATATGTAAATTTTATTAAGGCGTGCAGTTTTATGAAAACTAAACTGGCTTGTGTTTTGTATTCCGCAACATTAAGATTTTTAGAGCTTAACAATGTTATCTTTTACAATGCGTTGTTACTCACCGTAAAGTACATTCAAAACTTACAATTTGTAAGGTTAACACTAGTTTTCTTCGCTAGGAAAGCCTCTGAAGGGGTTCAGTTGACACAAAAACCTCAATTCAACTCGTGAATTGCGCTATTGCACACAGGAACAAAAACAAGACCACGCAAAATAAACGGACATGACCTTCATGGATTTGCTTACATCACCATGTTGCTGGTCTACATCCTACAGTTTGATGCGTTAATCAAGTTTAAACTAATTAAATTGTTGGCATGATTTAGATATGAAGAAATGATTAAATTATCAGAAATATTTCGATTCGGAGAAGATAGTTTTGACCATTTTATAATGCTTAAACAAAATAAATAATTTATTATTTTGAATCATTAACCTAGGGGTTAAGTGGTAGACCATAAAAAAAACGTATTCACTTTACTGAAAACTGCACATTTATTTTTACCAATAACTTCATCGCCAAAAAATATTTTGTTGTTTAAATTGTGATTCTACATTCAACCGTTGCAGGGATATTCAAAGTTGCAGCACATTACGTTGTCCAATTATCCTTATGGAGAATAAGGAAATATTTGTATTTCTTGATTATTTATGAATGTTTATTGATGAAACTTGGTATGTGGTTTCTCCTATTTGTGGTGTGTTGATATTTGCAAAACAAATAATTTTTGGTTAACTATCCCCGTAGCAGTAAACCTGCATACAAAGCGCTAATGTTATTCTTATGGAGGATAAGTAAAGTTTTATATCTCCCTTAATTATGAACATAAATTAATAAAACATGGTATTTAGCCTCACTTGGTAGAGTTATATTGATCATTGCTTAAAAATACACTTTTAACCTTATCCTTATTGCAGCAAACCTACGTACTCAGCCCTAATGTTATTCTTTAAGAGAATAAATAAAATCCTATATATATCACTTATTTCGCCGAGTATGCAGGATTGCTGCGACGGGGGTATCTCGTTTTAACAACATTACCACCATAAAACGAGAAAGAAAAGTTTACCGTTTCCAAAATAATTATGATTTATAAAGGTCTAACCCATGAGGCTAAAAAAGTAAATATATGGTTTAAGACATTTTAGAATGCTAAAAAAAATTGTATAATAAACTATTCACTTATATAATGTGGTAAGGAGAAACTTTTAAAATTATCATATTTTTTTGTCATGTGTTATGATAATCTTGGGGGCAATAAGGATTTAGCCTTTTCACAGTTGATGTAACTAGATACGATATTTTAATTTGTATTTAGTTATAATGCTAAAAGATTAGAATCATTATGATTTACAAATTGTTATTCTAAGTTAGAGACATTGCAAACCAATTCATTTATCTAATTTCTTTTAGAGATTATTTTTATAAACTTAGTACGTGACTTTATCATAACATTGTCGTGACTCGTATTGCTACAAACCTGTGTACTCCGCCTAATGTCACCCTTATGCAGAATACATCAAGCATTATTTATCACTTATTTATAAATATTTCTTGATAAACCTTGGTAAGTGGCTTCATGGGGTGGCTAAGCATATACATACTTATTGGAAATTCGTGGAGTACGCAGATTTGCTGTGGCGGGTATCAGAATTGAGAGTATCCATCGAGTAAATCATACAGATCATTCAATATTATATATATTATATTTAAGTGTTGTATATTGAAAGTTGTGAAATTTATGATAGTCACTGTTAACGTAACTCGTAAGCAAAGTTTTCTGGTTCGGACAATCTATACTTTTATTATTACATAGTAGTACTGATTGAGTCTTACTGAATATTCAGGTTAATAATGGCATACCCGGTGCATTAAATATATCATTTAGCCACTTTTGTTTGTTTATCAGTATTTAAAAATGTTTATCATATCAGTAAACAACTTTATACAAAGTGTCACTTACTTACCGTACGCTGCACGGTTCTTTGAATAACAGGACTTAATCTGCTTTACTATTTGGTAAGATTCCCAACAAATTATTTTTTGTAGGTTTTGGGCTTTATAGCTTCCGACGCAAATTTCCAGTTGTGCGGAGCATGCAATTTTGTCAGGGACCTGAATCACTACTAGATTTTTTATTATCAAAATAGATACTGCGGTTTTAATTTTGACTATCTGGTTGTAAAGGGGAAAAAGGATAAGGGGAAATGAGTAGTTCCACGAATAACTGAAATTCGGATTTTTAACGAAACCAATACTTTTACCGTGCCTAAATTATGCATAAGGACAGAGCACAAATAAAAATAAATGTTTGGTATTCAAATTATTTCTCACAATTTAGTTAAGTTATTGATTTTAAAATATTAGAAAATAGTAATAAGATTAAAGTGAATGTTTTGTTGGTTGAAAAGTAATTTAGACGCTTAGGACTAATTATCTCAGTACGCGACAGTGATTCCCCCTGTTAAATACTCACTCTGTCCTTGTTCTACGGTTATTTATGTTCGGTGTCCTGTTTTACAGTTATACACTAGATAAACTACCTTGTTAACTTTTAAACTGTGTGCGAATAATTCTTTGCAGTGTTGGTATATGAGTGTTGTTATTTCGTTATCATCCGGTAGAATACTTTGATTGAATAACGTTCTTATCCCTGTCATTTGTCCATGTAGGGGTATATAAACGTTCAAAATAAAAAATAAGTGGGCCAAATTATGTATATGGTATCAGAAAATTGTCATGCTTTTGTATTACATTTGTTACGGATGATAAAGCGTTTCATTTAACTCATTTCAATATATTCAAGGTATTTGTTTACACCGAACTAAAAAAAATATTATTTGTGCAGTGGTTTTGCAGTAACAATTGATACAGTGCAATGAGTTTTATTTAATGAAGGGCATTTAAATATTGCGCGGCTCGTAGTTGAACTCATGGGGCGATTATGCAAATCAGAACGATTTAAAGTTGATGAGCTATCGGCTGTCGAGTGCCGCAGAGCCTGTCAGTAGCCTGACGCCATAAATAAGGAAAGTCAAATGGCCTAGTGAATATTTATGGCTATTTACCACCGTCACTGAATATTCACTTTTAGCTCTTCCATGTTGTTTCTCATGCCTAAACCTCATTTTCAGATGGAATTCCAAGTGTAGTGTATGGGAAGTATACAACTTAGCATTGCGATATGGATATTTGCTTGAAACTATTCATGTTTAAGGGCTTAATCTCTTAAAATTCAGTTGTTTGTATTTCAACACCATTTTTTGAGTACACAAACGCGGTCTAAACCCCTAAACCTAAACCTATAAACGTTCAAAATAAAAAATAAGTGTGCCAAATTATGTACCGTACCTATATGGCATCAGAAAATTGTCATGCTTTTATATTACATTTGTTACGGATGATAAAAAAAAAACCTAAACCTAAAACCTAAACCTAAACCTTTTGTGGATACCCCGGGATTAACGCCTTTAATAAATCGTTTACTTTTTCAAAATCTGAATACAATTATACTTTAAACCGACCGTCTTTATAACAAGTGTTAAGTTTTTGTTACAAGGAAAAGTAACGCTTGTTTGGTAACTTAATAATATTTGTAATAAATACGTAAAAAATGGCTTCCAGACTTTATAGTATTGCATTAAAAGTTTATTAAACTATCTTAGTTTTTTTGAGAATCATTACTCCGTGGGATATCAATATCAATAAGAATATTCAAGGATTCAGAATTTAAAATATTTTTCTGAAGTAATCGGAAAATAAGCGTTATAACCCCTTCCCTCAGTAATAGTTATCTTCTATTTTTGTATAAGTTATAGATTTGAAAATGAAATTGTATACCATAAGGAATAATAAAACAAAGTAATGCGTCAGACTATTTCTTCAGAAGAGGCTTTACATCAATGTAATCATAAAAAAAAACAATACTTTAGGAAGGGCACCAAGAACTTTGTACAAACACTTCATAAGATGGGGTCCAAGTGCACGGGGTATTTTACATTGTTATTATTATTTGTTAAGCAAGTTATTGTGCTGAGTTGTTTATCATCAGTTTTGATAAATACTAATTGTTTAACTAAGAACTGTACAGTTCTGTAAAATAATGATAGCGCATGATTTAGCCATGATTATGTTACAACTGAACTGAAGTATGCTAAGCAACTGCATGTAACACGGTAAATAAAGTGTTACAGACTTATTTTTACCCTAAAAGTAAATAATAAATTGTGTTTTTATGATATAAGTAATGTCCTTCACCCTTGAATATCTGTACATTTGACTTTTTCACAGTGTGAGCATAAATTATTTTACAATTTTAAATGTAATTTTCACATTACCTTAAAATCTAAAAGGATCTCCTGTTGCGTCATACCTGCAACAAAGCAATTGGATAGTGATATGGGTTACAAGTGATTTATATACAGGGTGTTAAAATAAACCTTTCAGGTCTTTGGGATATGATACCTCATACAAAAATAAAGAAACAATTTAATATGAAGGTATGTCCTAAAACGCTTAGTTTTCCGTCTATCTGTATGTGTTTTATACTTAATACGGTATATCTTAGGGACATCTAAAGATATCAACTTCAAACTTGGTACATGTATTACATCTAATAAGATCAATTTTAATGGATTATCAAGTTTCTATTTTCTACCATTTAAAAATGGCGGCTATATTTCTTTTTAAAAGCTAAGTCTTAAAACCCGTAATATTCAGGGAAATAAGCGTTTTAGGACTTACCATCATATTAACCTTTTTCTTTCTTATTGCATGAGGAATTATTTCCCAACTTTTTTAACACCCTGTATACATTTTTATATATAAAAAAGCTATACTGTGGATAAGCTCAACAGTTTATAGTTTGTAGATTTATTTAATTGCCTACTGTAGTTCCAGTCATAAGAATTATGGCCTCTTCCAAGCAACATTAAAAAATGTTATACTCGTATACAACTAACAAAGAATAATTAGTAGATATTAATATGAAAATAATTTTACTTTTGAGGCCAATAAATTCGATTGAGAATCTGGAACGATTAAGTAGAGTATCCTTAGAAATCTCTATAAAACAAACTTTTAACTTGATTTAATTACTAAGGAATATTGGTCAACGGTTCCCTAAAAATTTCAATTGTAATAAAATTCAAAACTAATCCATGCCAGTAATCAGTACTTAATGCCAGTAAAACATACCAGGAACATTAAGGTGAACAAGTTAAATAATGTTACTGATTCAGAAGTATAAAGATTTAGGAGTTATTAACACAAACACTGGCTTTTCGGTTTTATATTTATATTTTATAAGTTTATTTACATACATATTTTTCATTAAAAATAGCTTTCAATTACTAATTTTGATTTTTAATAATCATTCTACAATACCTGATTTTGGAGAAGAAAAAAACAAAAAAATACATACTTGATAAAAATAACTTTTTGCGATTTAAGAAATGACTGCTGACCTTTTACATCACTGATTGATAAAAACAAAGTTTCACGAAGTTTCGGGATCTGGAATCTGATCCTGTCTTTAAGACAGATAGTGGTTATCTGTTTTAGCTGTTCTGTGATTTTGCTGTTCTGTGTTTTGTGGTTTTACCTGGATTGTATCATTGATTTAGTTATGTTCTAGAAATTCTTTCCACCTGAAGAAGGGGTCAGATTCCAGATCCCGAAACGATCGTGAAACTTTGTTTTTACTAATCAGTATGGAAAATTCCCGCAATAATTTCTTAAGTAACATAAACTTATCATCACCAACAATTAATTTTAAACAAACAATGCTCTTTTATCAATTTACTTTCTTCTAATAATGCATTGGAAACCCCTTATGTTGCTTAATAAGAGTGACAATAAGTTTTAATTGTAATAGACGATTTAAATATTTGATCAAAAATGTATCAATCCGTAAAATAATAACATTAATAGACAAGTTCTGTATTATTACCGGCAGGTACCTTCACATGTAAAACCAAAATAATTTAAACTACTAAGTTGTTTGTATTTTAAGAAGTATTTTTAAGGAAAAATTCTTTTTCCTTAAAAGTACGGGTTGAATTTAAAAATGTTTATGAAAGATTCATCAGGTCCAAGATAAAGTAAATAAACACTGGCCTAAAGTAGAAAACTTGGTATTTCAATTAGAAGACCTTAGTGCACATTTTCAAGCAAAGATCTTTCTGCTTTAAATTTTTCCATTTGTAAAACTTATTTTCACTGACTTGTAAGTAATTCAACATTGTTAATAACTATTTCGGTAGATTTTAAAACCGATACATTTGTTTTTCGGTTAATAAAGATAGAAAGGTACGTTGTGGAAATTAAGGCATCAGAGGACGTAGCACGCAAACGCACTTGTCTATTTATCTGTATCACTAAAATATCAAGCATCAAAAATGTGGCTAGATGTGACAGTTGATATTATTGTTGCAATATGCAAGAAGAAAGCTCCTGGAAAAGGTCAAACATTTGGCCATTCTCGCGTGGTGCTTCCAGTCAGTGATTGCAGTCTCACCCCTTCTATTATATTATGCAAGTTCTGACCCAGATCTTCACAGCAGTTCGGGTTCTCTAGTTACAATGCATTTATTGCGATGTCGGCTACTAAAAGAAATTCTTGTTGTAGTGTTTAAATTAAACTTATCGCCCATACTACATATGGTTAGCGAATTTACCATAAAGGGAAGAAGCTATTTCAATATTTGGCATGATAAGACTTAAGCCCGAGACCATGAGAAAGTTATGTGTGGAGGCCCCTAGGCTAGTCAGAAACATAATTAGAATTTGTATACATGTGTGTGTCCGTGTCCGATAACAAGATAAATCTCGTAAAAAAGGTTCGATCTTAAAGAAACTGGGTTTAGTCGTTTAATATAGCATTTATTTGAACGATATTTAAAATCAAACAGATCACTCCATTTTGTACCCCAAATTTTGTTTTTCCTTTAATACATTTAGCTTAAAAATGTTCAGCTAAGCGAATTTATCTGAATGCAAAAAAATGTATTGATTTGATTTACTGTCGTACATCGATTTATTAATTAGTTAATAAAAGTGCTAAACACAGAACGTTGTCCAAAATTATTCTTTTGGAGAAAAAGTACAATTTTACATCTCGCTTATTTATAAAGACTATTTACACTCACACCACTCTGTGCATAGCTTCATCTGGTTGTAGTCTGTTGATTTGTTCATAGAAGTCCCATTTTGATGTAATCCCCAAAACAGCCCCAATGTTATTCTTTCGGAGAGTATATCAAATGGTTATATTTATAATTTTTCACACTTTGTAAGTAGCTCCATGTGGAAGTCAGGTACATACATATGCATTAGAAATTCGCTGGGTAAGCAGGTTTGCTGCGGTAGGTGTGTTTTAATGTCGCTATATTTATCATTGTAATGCTTGTAATTGATCTATCTAAACCTGGAATGATCCGAAATGCAACTTCAATATGTTTTAAGTGAGCTTTATAGCATATATTCAGTTTGTTTTACTGCATTTGAAAGAAGACAAATTATACACGAATGCAACTAATGAGGATAATTGTTTTCAATTTGCATGTTTGTTAGCAGGAGGATGGAAACTGTTCAGCTGAGGGATGAGGAGAAGTGACAAATCCTCTTACACTTGTGTGTCCTTGTTGTTGACTTGAAACTCGGAAACACGGCAGCAAGGCGCGTTGCAGACAGGTAAATTAGGTTTTAAATATAAATGAACGTAAAACTAAAATACCCCCGTCGCAGCATACCTGCGAACTCAGCGTATTTCCAATTCATACTGCTATGGTTAGATGTAGGACATCAATTTAAATACCAGAAAGATTTATTTTTAGAGCTGAACGAATTAGAAACAACAAATGCCAAATATTTAGGAAAACGTACGGAGGAAACCTAACAACTAAGATTTACCTATAAACCTATAAGATTTTTCTCAACGTTTTCCGGTTATTCTCCAGTTAACCTAGGTATGGTTCAAACTCCTAAATTATTAGTTTTTTATGTTCTATAAAATGGGCAAAACCAAAATTGTGTGTTTTTAAGATGTAATAGTGTAAAATATAAAAAAACACTGATTTTTTGAACATTTTAAACCCCTATAAAATCCCCTTTCCCATGGTCTGATCTTTCTGGTTCTTGAACTTCAATTCATGAATGTCACTTTATATAATTGTGCCAAATATAATTGAAATTGGACTTTTTTCAAAAGTACGACCCCCCCCCCCCTTAAAACTCCCTCAGATAATATGATCCGGCTGGTTTTAGACCTCGATAAATAAATGCTTTTTTTCATAAAACCCGTGCCAAATTTCATCATAATCGGATCATTTTTACAAAATTTATCGCACCCACAAACACAAAGAAAACCTGGATTTTTTTATTCTTATATAAACACATGTAAAAGAATTTGAACAAATAGTGTTTAGAGCTGTTGCATATCAGTTCCCGACAAACAGTCTTGTATATCTGAAATCAACGGATAAAAATATATCACTTACAACTAACTATATGTTTGCCAACGGTACACTATACTGTACTGTACTTTTACCTTTCACAATTCATCCCACTGTAATATCTTCTCTCTCATAAAGTAAATTAGCTAACATAATGTTTTGTCTATTACCAATTAATAGAACTATGAGACAGTTAATGTATGACTGAAACAAATATGTAATCTATTTGATTTCCTTTTTAACCCATAATGTATAAATACTATTAGACAAATAACTTAAACCACATCCATCTTTCTCTATATTTTTTACCACTTTATAGTTTTTGAAGGTCATATTAATTGTGTCTATTAATATTAATACAGGTTTGCATATTATTTACCTACAAAGATTTTATTTATTTATAAAAATACAAGGATTTTAAGTACAGAAACATTAAGAGAAACTTATCTGAAAACTTTATCAGTTTAAAATAATAAAAAATATATTTTAAAGGTGGTTTAATTATATATTTAAACATTTTGCATGGAAAAAATACGTACAATAAAAGTTGTTTGAACACTGCACAACCAACCTTTTTCAGCATAATAAATTAAAAACCCAGGGACCGGCCGACGCACTGATATGGGCTCTCTCTAGAACTGTAAAGTATGCACAAAGCTTTAGCCGTCACAGCTACTAGCGTGTTAATGATAACGAAGTTTGTGACATTTAAAATACTCAGCTCCTTATCTAATAGAAATTAAAATAAATGCTTTAAAAATGGTTAAAACATAAAAAGGTAGATCAAAACATTTAGATGGAAAAATTTTAAACATTTATCCAAAATGTTTACGAATCTAAATCAGAAAACAATAGTTAACGGTGTATATTTAACTAAAAAATTTAAAGGCGTCTTTCTTGTAGAGATGTCTGTAGACATGACCACCCTACTTCTTCATATTTTCCCCTAAGAATATAACAATTATTCTTATATTCAAGATTAACTAGCCGATTCAACATTTGTTGATTCTGAGGACCAAATATTTGTTGACTTATAGTAAAGAAAGTAATTAATTGTCTTATTACGTCCTCAATAATAATGGAATTTAGGTGATCAGACATATGTTCTCCAGTTATCAGTTCCAGTGGTTCCAAGTCCAATCACTCTGATTTGGAGGTAGATAGGCCTTAATAAAGGTCAAGTTGCAGTATTATATTAAACCTGCTAGATGCTATTTTCTTCTACAACAGATGTGATGAAAAAAAGTTCACTTAAGTCGGACAAGGACCCCCTATCGGCCGATCATCATGCAGGACTGTTCTTAACAATTTATTTTAAGTAATTGAGAATCTTACTACTTTAAACCCTTTGAAATGAAAATACTACCCCGAGGGCCAGAATTCCGCATGTGCCACAGGGTATATTTGGGGAGAGGGGAGGCAAATTAAAAAAAAGTTTAAGCGAATTTCCCCTATAGAGATGAAGCTATTACCGTAGTCGGCATGGTAAGACCTAGGCCCGGGACCATGATAACTTTTCGATTTGAAGTCCCCAGACCCCAAAACCACCATTCGTTCGAAACTGTATATATATATATATATATACTAGCTGGCCTGACAGACGTTGTCCTGTCATAATATCATTGAATTTGTTTTATGTCAAATACTCGTTCATTTTCAATATGAGCCTCTCGGATTAGCTCGTTCGCTTCCCTCACTCGCCTATCGAAAAAAAAATTGTTTACGTCCTATTTTCAGACCTACCAAATATACACACACAATTTCATAAGAATCGGTCAAGCCGTTTTGGAGGTGTTTGTTACAAACACTGTGACACACGAATTTTATATATTAGATATATATATATATCTATATATATATATATATATATATATATATATATATATATATATATATATATACTTATATATATATAAGTCCGTGGGTGCGATAACTCTCGTAAAAAAGGTTCGATTTTGACCAAATTTGGTACAAACTTGTAAAGGAACATTTATCACTTTATAACAGATAAACAGAAATATTGTGTGAATTGAGAAGAATAAATTTATGA
This sequence comes from Allygus modestus, assembly GCA_963675035.1. Taxonomy (NCBI): domain Eukaryota; kingdom Metazoa; phylum Arthropoda; class Insecta; order Hemiptera; family Cicadellidae; genus Allygus; species Allygus modestus. The sequence goes on along the minus strand of OY776111.1, from coordinate 99,531,879 downwards.
ACAGAAAGATAACACAATAAAACAGTTTACTACTAAATGTTACCAAATGAGCTTACACTAGCATTGCAATGGGAGGTAGCTAAATTTATATTTTAGGTAAATATCGAAGTTATAAAATTATCAGAGTACTAATCAACAAGCAACTTTGTACTTCTATTTATGAAGAACACGTCTGTCATTTCGTATGCACTTATATGTTACACAACCAGCTAGAAATCCATTATGTCTGGATGTGCAGGGCGATAAAACTTCAGGAATTCGGGATACAAAAATGAAGAAAAAGGTTTCAGAGATGTTTTGTCTAAAAAGAGGTTTCGGCCTTATATTTCTGTATGTTTTTTTTAATATAAATTATTAACATCTTTTGGTGTCTTTTTATAGAACTTGTTAACATCTTATGGCGTCAACTGCAAACTTGGCATATGAGCACATAAATGAGATTAATAATATAATATAATATTATATATATATGAAATCAGAAATCAGAATCTTTATTGCCATTGATCAAGTCTTACATTGAAACAGGCATTGTCAACATTTTAAATCAAAACTAATTTAGTTTAACTATGAAATTACTCAATCATACCAGTTGAGCCCAAAAATTCATTAATAGAGTAAAATGTGCACTATGTTATTATTATACTTATTTTAGCATAGAGTATCAAGTTTCTTCTGTGTACCATTTAAAAATGGCGGCCAGTTTTTGTTTTTAAAGCTTAATATCCTACAAACCATACATTTTCGTAAAGATGTACAGTATATAAAAAAACTTTTGCAATGTTATCCCCCTGAAGTATGTTGCTGTTGCAATGAAGTCCTGAAGTGTTTGTGTATACTCTGTTGTTGTTTATCATAAAGAAAAACTATCCTACTTCGATAGCACTACAGTATGTTCTCAATAGTAAAACACCTTCTATCCCTATTACGGATTATTCTTATTTTTTTAGGAGACCATGAATTACGTTTTTGAGTAAAACAACGAATGTATTACCTCCGGCCAGCTGGTTTACTTGAAAGGTATTGAAGCTATTCTAAAATTGCAAATGACAACTCCCCTAGTCTATAGGTTTTGTTTTCTTAGGTGATCTCATAGTACATGGTATTGACATCCATTTTTACAATGCTTGGTGGCAAACTTGAAACTGTTAGGTACATACAAACCCTCACTTTTTTAGAATTTAAAAATTATTTTAAGATATTAATTCTGCTACCCTAAGAATTGTGGATCGAGCTACCCTAAGAAATGGGGATCAAACTTCTACAGCCTTTATCTCCAAATCCAACTTAGATTGTCACAACAAATCCTAGGTCTAGGGTTTGGGTCTGTGTCTAGGGTTTGGGTCTGTGTCTAAGGTTGGGTCGGCGGTTGATATTGTGTAAAACTCACTAAATTTATCACGTGAAAGTTTGTCTTAGATACACCCTCCACGACCTACCCATTGGGCCTGTGCCAGTGCGGGGTTTGATATTACGAAAAGTGGAGCCGGCTTCCTATTCGCCTTGGCATCTCCTCATTGCACAATGGCGGATCTCTGACCGGGTCTTAAAAATATACCCTGAGAAGTCGCAACTCTTGAATAAAGTAATGGGTTGTCTTTTCATGACCTATACTACCCGGTTCCAAATTAATTTAATCTCAAATAACGTTCTATTTATAATCGATGAAATAAAGCGTGACCTTAAAAAACTTAGACTTGACTAAAATAACGTGAAATCAGATGAAGCTGCAGATTTGTTAAAGTGAACAAAGTATTCTCGGAACAAGGCATATAATGTAATTTAAGCTATAAAGTATTTTCTTAGCCTTGATGGGTGAATGTATGTACTCTCCACGGGAATATGGGGAGTTGGAATGTTCCCAAAAATTCCCAAAGATTATTAGCTAATTAATTAAATTACCATAATAATCAACAAAAATATAATTGTATAAACCTTATATACAATGTTTTCCCAAACTCGTGGGACCTCTTTTGAAGATTTTTTTCTTCAGTAAAAAAAACACATAAACGATAATTTAAAATGGCTTAATCTATGCCCGTCGGTCTGTTTCTGATTTTCTCAGAAGTGTTTATAACTAAATGATAAAAATCGTTCTGGCATATTTTTTACATTTTAAAACTAACTCATTCCGATATCCGATATCTTCATTCATAAAGGCTGGATTGTTTTACTAAATCATGTAATTTTTCAGTAAAATACTAACTCATACAGCTTTGGTCCAAGTGCAGCAAACAAGGTGTCGTTTGACGTTTAAGTTCCGCACTTTTTATAATCAAAAAACATTTTTTGTTATTTTATCAATTTGTATGACATTTAACAATAACATTTTTTAATGTGCACCATTTTGAAACGGCTAAAGAAACAAAATTTGATCCACTTGTTTATGCAATAAGATACACATTTATGTCAACTTTTAAGTATATAAGCTAAACGACCGTCGAGTTATAACAACATTTGTAGAAACCACATATAGCTAGCGATTGTAGACACGAGTTTTATGTTTGTCTTAACCCAAGGAACAAATTTACAAAAGGGGTCTTAAGAGTCCGGAAACACTATGGTATAAATTTACATACTAAAACTATTTTCGAATTAAATCATGATTGTTAAGTGAACAATGTAATCTTAATAATAGTAAAGATTATGTTAAGAAAGCATTGTTTTAGTGGTCTAAAATGTTCCAAATTAAACTTACAATTTCCATTAGTCTATCTCCTAAAGTTCGCACAGAAATTACTTGGTATTTATCTGAGTATGCTATTTGATGGCCATAAATTTTCCATAAATTGTCATTTGTGTTTCCCTTTCCCACCAATGGGAAACAAATACATAATATCAATACATATATTTAATTTTTAATGAAAGCTTATTTTTACCAACGAATTTGGATTGAAACCAATAAGTAACATACAGTATAATTAAACTATTTATTTAAGTAAATTCGCCTCAGAGGTGTTTTATTTTAATTAATCTTCTTGCACTCATTCATTTATTTACTCATTTAGCATTCACAAGTTATTTTAACTGTATAATAATTACACAATTAATATCATAATACTTCAACTTGCAATAGTTTATGTATTTTTGTTGTTGAAATGTTTAATTGAGAAACCCTACTTTACCAATAAAAATATACGAATTGTCTACAGAATAACGTTGAATAACAAGAATGTCTTGCGAGAAAAGCAGCAGAGGAAGGTTCAGACTTGGATACAACGCATACTGTCGATCTCACGTCTGAATTGACGCTATTATCTGATCAAATATCCCACCCTGGAACACATTGTCAAAAATATATTTCTCTTCTGGAATTTAATCAGTTTTATGAATTAAATGTGTTGTGTTGAGAACGTTAATGTTTTAAATAACCTTATAATACACATTAAAATACTGAATAATGGGAAAACTATACATTTTTATGATAATAGGCTATTTTGCTACCATATCCCACTTTTCACACTAATTTTGAGTTTCCTCCTTTACCTGTTAGTCAATTCTTAAATATGGTACACCGATAGGTTACAATTGTCTAAAAGATTATTACAGAATTATTTCGCATTGTTTCAGTTTTTTTTGTGTGTATATATTGTTTTAGCATTGAAAATTTCAAACCACCACCTTAAAAAATCGACAGAATAATTTTTCTGTAGATGTTTGTAAACTACTAACGTAAATATTCATACCTTAGTCATATTCCCTTCATTATTTTATCTTTAACCATTTCTGAGATATTAAGGTTTTTGTAAACAACTCACAGGCAGCAATCGGATCGAAATAGGACAAATATATACACACGTTATAGTGGATTATTTTTTGTTTTTTTTTGCCAAATAACTCTGTATAGTTTTGGACAGTCGAAGCTGGACACCTTGAATATATAAATTTGCTCGATAACATTTGTGAAACAGACCCGATTTTGACTAAATTATGTACAAACAAGTAACACTCATTGTTATTAGTTTTAAAAACAAACTGATTGCATCATCCAAAGGAGAATTTCGGGAGAGTTTTATCACCAACTTGGTTACATATAATTGTTAAAATAGTCGAATTATGGTTCATCCTATTCATTTTTTCAGCTTAAAAACTAGCAATTTATTATTTTGCTCTACTTTCTGGATTGCCGAAATATTAAAAAACAGTACGTTTCCTGGTGTTATTAATACGTAGAGTAAGTACAATTTTATATTTTGCTTATTAATAAACATATTTTTATAAAATTGGTGCGTAGCTTCCTCCGATTAAAATTGTACTTACATTTTTAGAAAAAAAAACACGTGTTTACTCAAATCTCGGTAATCGTGTGAACAGTGTGGTCCCTTGAGTCTTATGGGGTCTAAATAAACATCTCTACACCTTCCTTAATTATGATTTTATTTTTATAAAAGTAAGTTCCACCACAACGCTTGGATTAACTATTAAATTCATTTCCACTTTGGCATCATCTTTTGTATAAAAGCGGCAGTAAAATCACAGTTCCAATACATAGGATAAAGGCTTGTATACCAGTACATTATACTATGAATTTATTTTTTTCTATAAGTACAGTTGATTTTATTTTAATCAATAAATCACAATAGAAAATCTTGATAAACCTCAATAGCTTTGTATTATATGTAACCTTAATAGGCTTGAACGATTCGTATATCGATTCTGACATTAAAAAGCTATCAATTAATTTATAGCATATAAATTATAATTACAAAATAATAAATACAAAACGATATAAATTTTTTTTTTGTTTGCACATTGATACAAATAAATAAAAACAAATCACATAAGTCTAAGCTACTTTAATTACTCTTCTCTAGTACTTTAACCCATAATTTTCTTTGACGCCCAACAGAAGACAGGGCCAAAGAATCGACGATACCGTAACAAGGCGGTAGCCTATTATTAGGTATTATGTGTACTATATATTTTTCTCCTATTCGTATTTTTTTGCGTCTGAACAAATTTATACATAATTTAAAATGATCGAATGGCTTGACAGTTTAAAGGATAGACAAATTATGTTTAAATGCTAATTTACTTCATCTTAGTTCAGATAATAATTATTTAAACATGTGTTATACATTGTTATTGCTGATACAAACTCACTCTAAGGATTAACAACCAGTTTAGAAGAATTTAAAAAATGTATTTTTATCTGAAAACATAGTACCATATTTTATAGCAAAAACAAGGAAAATAACTATTTATATTAAACTGAATAGGATAAGATCCTAAATTAAATTAAATAAATTCGTTGAAATCCGTTTTTACTTGGCAAATTTCGTTTTTATATTAAAATTATAGCAACCCTAGAGACTGAGGAATCGCATGTCGAGATCCGCATTAAGATAATTCCATGTTTATTTCAAAGACAGGTTTCGGGAATGGAGCTTAGACAGGCGACGAACATTTAGCAAAGCACACAAGAAGTCTTGGCGAAGTAAGAATATTTCACAGCCAACGACCCAATATCCTATGGTTTATAAACAGTAACCAGTACGGGAATTACTTGATACAGTAATTCAAAATTTGATATTGTTGGTACATATAGAATTTGGTTTACAATAGTGTTTGTCGGTTAATGAGGACTTCCTTTGTCACATCAGATCAATAACGCCCCCAATGTAGAATTAGTTCCTAAAATAGGGATTTAATTGGAAATTGCATAACTAAAGATCGCATGAATCATGTAATAATAAAATATAAAATTAGGTTGTATATATTTGTTAAAACTAAACTGTAATTTCGAATCAGATGTTCCGTTATAATTTAATCCATCTGGATTTCCTTATATTGTTTTCATATAATTGATACTACGTTTTCGTACTCTGAGGATGAAAACAACTACGTTTCCAAGAGTGTTATCAACCCCTTTTTACAATCATAACAAATATCCAACCTTGGAATGGAACCTGTGGAACGCTGATATCCACATAATAATTTTCAAAAGACAAAATGTATTGTTAAAGACATGGAAACAGGGAAAATATAATTGACGACTTATAATTTTGGACATATGGAAGGGAAGGTTTATTGTTACATTGAGTAAGAAATTTGTTCCTAAATGTGTCCAAGTATGTCAGACACACTGGTCAACAACAGAATTTTCTCACAATATGTCATTCTGGCATATATATCTTTATATAAAGTGAAATCCCTCCTACAAATATAATGTCAAAGTATTTTCTGCTCGGAAAAAGTTATTCTCTTTATTTATAATATTTCTACTCCACTTTTCTTAAAAAACTATCTAAAACTAAATTATAAAAGTAAAGATCTTTAATAATTATTAGTTATTGCATTACGAAAATCATTTATGTACTGTAATTTATAATTCTAATAATTATACCGCTTCCCCGGAGTTGTAAATCTTGAGATGTTCTCTTCATTCATTGGTACATTTTTAATACAACTTATTATGGCTTAAAAGTAAGAAAGCATTATTTAAGAACTTAAGATATGGTTGCCTTTGTACAAATATTTAGCAGCTGAGTAAATATATGCGGGCAATAATGAAATCCTATTTCAAAATCTGGTTTTTAGTAACAAAATGTCTCTCGGAAAAAATTTTCTCTATAATACAGTAAGGTTAATTCTCCCATCGACCTATCCATGTGCTCACCCCAGAAAAAAAACAGTAAATTCAATATTTTATAAATTAATGGCATAGTTCAAACTGTGCAACCTGTGCAGTGACTTGTCTACTGCTTTCTAGACTATCTCAAAATGATTAATTGCTGGTAATAGCTTTTAATAATACAACAATATTTGACTTACTGCAATCAGACTCGTTACCAAAAGTTATATAAACGAGCGATGAAATTAAACAATTGGACTACTTTGATTCAGAGCTTGCGATGCAGATAATGAGCATTTATGATCCCTTATTAGCCTGTGTAGGCTTGCATAATGCTAATGTACCACCACGTCAGTCCATTAACTAATCCTAAATGCACTAAATATGATTTTTTTTTGCCAAACGGTTATCGGCGACTACATCTTTTCCAACTTAATCTAATTTAATTTATTTTATTTTATGTTTACAAATACTAAACAAGTCTATAAACTAAACAAAAAATTGGATGTGTAAGATTTTGCTTGACATAAGTTACACTCGTGAACTCCACTTGCACCTAAAGATAAAATAAAAGGAAATTATGAAATGAAAAACCTCAGGTCCCTGGAATTTGGCAATAAAGTAAGTACCGATATTTGAAATGCGATGCTTGAAATATTTGGTAAATTTAAATATTTTATGTTTCTTATGATGATTTCGGCACGTACTAAATGTATATGAGCACAATGTAATCAAGACAAATTTTCATAACTACAAAAATTGATCAACAACTTCAAACCCTGCTGTTATCTAAGTTTTGTTAAAAAGCATAATAATCATCTCATTGCCCTACGTTGCTGCAATAAATGAAGAGCTTAGACACACAGGGTAGGGCGGTGAACCCTCTTCATGATCTGGAACTCTAATCGAGTTCCAAAAACTACTAGAACAACATAGTAATATACTACATAGCGACGGTGATAACATGACTACTGACAATATAGTCCCCTTGCTAACCAAATAACGATCTGGCGATAGAACGTTAAGGATGAGAGAGTTGAAGAAAACACTTTAGTTAACGTTATTGCTTGCAAGTAGTGGTATAAGTTATATAAAATGACTGGTCCTAGTCGCTTTCATCGGCCGCCTGTGGAAGGTTGTAGTACAATAGCAGCTCTGTTTTCATTTTTTTTATTTGCAGCCATATTTTGTTCCAAAGCACGTATGGACATTATTCAATAAAATTGGCCCAAACACATGCTGTTGGATTAGATTCTGTGATAATCTCAACGGTCCAAAATGGTAACAGCTGCATGTCTTATTATGAAACAAAACTTAAACTCTAGGTTATGATAAGCAACCTTGTAATTCTTTTAGCAGCTTTATAATAGTTAAGTTTTGTATTTAATTATTCAAGTGTTGAATAAATATTTACTTATAATCGTAATGTATTTAAAGTAACTATTTACTTTATATATACATACGTATATTTATTAACTATTGTATAACCAAATCGTACCAACATTTTGATTATTGTTTCACTATTAAATTTATTCCTCGGTTTGATTGAAAAAGTAATTTAAACGGTGCCCTCGTGCGAGAAACAACAACGCCAATAACATCGGTGGAATGGCTTCATTGTATTAATACCAGCTGTTTCATCAGATAATCCCATATGTGAATGGAAAATACAATCAATAACTTGATACCATACTAACTGAATTGTCACTTGGATGTTTCCAAATGAACCCTCAAATTGATATTAATAAAGTCTTCATAAACCCCAAATGTTGTCTCAATGTCTCAAATGTTTGATAAACAAACATTGAATGATAATAGTATAGTGAATAACAAGTCATTTCCCCCCCTCCTCTATTTTGTATTTGTTAATATTATCTTTTGGGTAGTAATGATAACTTAAGGTGTGGTATTTTTTGACATATTCAACATTTTGAGTGTCCCCCTAAAAAAGGTGATTTGGGGGGCAGGTAATATTTGTTTAATCTAATCCCCCTTTGAGTGACCCCCTCATTTTAAAGGCCTTCCAAAATGTAGATAAATGGTGAGAATTAGAGACCGCTATCTCCTCCCGAACCAAAATAGCAGCCAGTCAAAAATCCCAAATATTGTATTCAAATCTGGAAGGCAAATCTTGGGGGACATTCAAAATTTGTAGCAGTGTTACAATTTATTTTACTTTAGTAAAAGTAAAGATAAAACCAACAAATTTACCTTCCAGATTTGAATAATAGGTTTTTTGGGAGAATTTCGACTGGCTGTCATTTTGGTTAGGGAAGAGTTTTTGGTTAGGCCTCTCTCTAATTTTCACCATTAATCAACTTTATTATTGTTCTTTAAAATGAGTGGTCTTCGAAGGGGGATTCAGATTTTTGTCTCCCTATTCATTTATAACGAATTATGCATAGCAAATTAAAGATGGTTTTGTTTTAAGTTTAATGAGTTCCAGAATCAATGTAATTTACCTATACCTATCATATTTGTCTTTAAAACAATTCGCAGCCTGTGCACAAAACCTGAACTAGTTATTTAATATTTAATCATCATAATATTATCTATCAATATACTTTATTTCATAGTTTAATTGGTAAATTATCACTAACGGTCACTATTGGCTTAAATGAGATTAAAATGAAAACAAATCTTTGTAAAACTGCTAATATAACTAATTCAAACGTCCTTTAAAGCCATGGGATTATAAGTTTTTTATAAAAAAGCTTAACTTCGGTTCTGAGTTATAAGTTGCATGTTACGCAATTTTTGATAGGATTTTCCTTAAAAATATAGTTTTTGGTTTTTGAAACAAAAATTTGATTACTGTAATAGTTCAGCATTAAAACAACGCATGGATGCTGATGACTAATACTGTACATGTCAAATGTTATAGTTACTTTTTAAAAGCGCCCTGAGATATTTCTACTTGAACAGTTTCAAACTGCCTGCATGGCTAAAATGTTTTAAGGCATTTATTTAAATTAAGTATCAGAGATCTAAATAATATTGGCTTAATTTCTGTAATACTTTACGTTTTATACTCGGCTTTGTTTTACGAGAAAATTATAATAATATTAAAGAATTAGTATGACCCAGTTATTTGAGAACTAAAGATAAATAAAAGTGAACCATAATCTACGGCTTCGAGAGTAAACAAGTAAATCGTGCAGCATCAAAGTAAGGACTCTTGATATAATGGTTTTGTCAAGAGCGCGCGCGGCGACGCAGCGTGTACTCAATAACAAGCTTGCTCCGCTGCCAGCATTGTGCATCACTGCGAGGCCCGACCCTCTGTATCAGTTATAGATCATTAAAAGTAATTGATCGAAAAACTATCGAAATAGTCCCGTCGCAGCAAACTCCGTACCCAGCAAAACTCTAATGAAATATTTTGTATTAAACATGTTACTTAGACATTGTCAAAGGAAGTAACATATTTAATACGACAAATATTCAAAGTCAATCGAAAAGAGTTGATCGTCTTCATAAACAATAATTTGTCCTGGATTCACTAGTTTGTATTCAAATATCTGTAGAACAGGAACAGTTTCCGATACTTTATCACAATGCAATCATATATAATCATATATGCAGGAATAGTCTAAATCAGACGAAGCCAATTACCAAGTTACATAAAGTAATCAGGAATTAGCTAGTTTTAAAACGGTATTCACTGGCCATAATAATAACTGCAAAAGCGGACTGCATTTATCAATTTCATAATCTTTGCAACCACTTCATATAGTTAGAACTTGAAATAAATATCGAACGATTGTTGCTTTTAGCTAATTTATTTCGTAGTACTAAATATAAATATCTAATTAATGAAATAGTAGTGAAAAGAGCTAAATATTGGTAGTGCAGACATAGGTTATGGCTTTATCTCTGCAATAATGACTCAGGTTAATTGTCACTACATTAAATAGATTCGTTTTCAGAAATTAAAAAAAATAAATCTCAGTTTCAGTGAAAAAGTTTGTGATGCGTCTTACCGTCTTACATGATCTAGTATTGTAAGCATCAATGGACTTCAGGATTGAAGTTTAAAATAGCCAAGAGCAAGCAGAAATGGCCTGGCGAGGAAAAATAAACGTTGATATCTTCTTCAGGAATTCCGCTTAAATTGTGCTTTTAAAACTATATTTTGAGGTAAAATAAAAAGTGGGCGCTAACTAAGACTGAAACAAACTCTCTTCAATATACAATTAGAGCCAGAGTTTCGTTATATATTATATTGTCTTTGTACGTGTTACAAATTAAATTTGTAAAACACCAAATTACCTCGTCTTTATTACCAAAGTAACTTATGTCGTATATTTCACGTTAGGGTATGGCTTGAGAGGAGGAAATATTGGTTACCAGCCGCAAATATAGTGAAGCAAATTATAGGCCACAATTCTACCCCGGCTATAACGTGAAATACTTTACTACCCACAGACCTTCCGGCAATTTTGCCCAGGTTTAAATAATGTTCTCACTCTTCGCAGGTAAATTTAAAACGTGTATGTGTACTAAAATATTATTTTTTTTTAAACGTCTAACTTTAATAGAAATCCTTGTAAACCATTTTCTTTATTTTATCACATAAACGTTAAGAATCTTAGCAAGTAAATGTAAAAGATGAACCGAATAAAATTTTACATAATATCAAATAAACGTACATTTAAATATGAAATACGAAACTGATGGATTGCGGATTTAGAGTGAAAATTCCAATACCAGTAAAGGCACTTTTGAATATGACCAACAGTAAAACAATAAACAAAACACTACCTTTCCTTTAACAATTAATTATTTTGTAGGTAACTGTAGTGCATGTTAATTTTATTTTATCGCGACACATTATTTTCTATTGTCGTTTTCTGATAGAGTTTGATTGCATCAAACTGATCGAAGTTAACTAAGTTGGACATGGAGTATAAAAGTAGCAAATCAATAAAGTTTCAAACTACAATGTAAAAATATATTTAAGATTGTTAATAGATTCAATGTATATCTAAAATTGTATATAGTTTTATTATGATGTACGTAGAATATTATTGTGCTTTGGTATTTGATAATAATTACGATAAAAGTAACTAGAAGTACGTGTATTTCTAAATAAATAAAAATAATATTTTATTTTAGTCCTTGGTATAACTCAACGTAATTAACCCCTTGAAATAACCAAGTCATAGTTTATAAAAGAAATGTACACTATTATACATACTATGTTAAAGGTGGCTCTCAATTATAAAACTATGTGTCGTTCGTTGTCCCATATTTTTTGTTTTTTACATTGCCAACTGCAAATGACAAAGCCTACCTTCGTGACTTAACAATCACATATCTAGATTCTATGCTGGGGCCAACCTTTTTTGAGGAATAAACGTCATCATAATCTTCTAAATAAAATTACATTACAATTGTAGAATAATAGGCCTAAAATGTATGCTCCAAATATTATACGAAATGGAATTTTCTTTTGTCGTGTAAAGAATATATCTGATATTTTTACTTGTGTGTATTTGATGAATATAATTGATATACTTTCGGTTTATAATACAGGTATCTCATTCACTTTAAATTACTGTAAAACCACCAACTATTAAATTACAAACATTATTTCTAAGATAATTATTAGTCCTCTAGGATATTACAAGCCTATCGAGATATTTTAAAGTAATATTACTATGTCTCCGTTCTGTAAATTAGAGGTGTCATTATGACGATGGCGTGCTAGGCTGTGGTTTATGTACAGATACACATGACAAATGTGAACAATATTCCTGGGATACACGCAAATACTTTTGTCAATCTCACTTTTAAATTTAAATGGTTTAGCAGTTTAGAATTTAACCTAATAATGATGTTCTCGAATTACAAAGACATGTTTATTTCTAAAATAATATCCCGCACTTAATTGTAATAATTCCCTCTTTCAACTGCGAAATTTATATATATTATCACGTTTATAACAAGTTTGCAAAAGTTATAACAACTAGGAATGTTAGATTAATTAAGTAGTAAATGTTAATTATAATCCGAAACTTTGATCAAATACGATTTGTTATCACGCACGAATAAGACTATGTTCTACACAAATGTAAATGCCAATTTAATTGAATTTATTCAAAATGTTGGAAGTATTTCTATGAATAATGCATGCATTTGATCGGGAAAATGCCAATGACTCAGAGAGACGGAGATTTTGTGCTCCAAATACAAAGCTTTCTGTGGCTCACTATTTAAATCGACGTCATTATCCGATAAAGTATTCAGTCTAAGTCATGCTGTTTAAAATTGATTCGATTTGTTTTCGTAAATGTTTCACTGAACTTGTACTAACAGGAGGGAACTTTTACTGAATTTTATTTCGAACATATTTTTATTCAACTAATAAATAAACGATAAATTACGATCCAAAAGTGGTAGAACCAGAACTATATTTATTAAAAAAATGGTAAATGGTTCTGAAATATATTAAATAAATTAAGATCTGTGGCTATAGAATTTAAGGCTATTGTATGCAACTTGTAACATCAGTACACAATTTTCAGCTGAATATTAAAATTTAAACATATCCCTGATGTATTTCAATGTGTTAAAATATTGTTATTAAAGTCGGATGTACAAATATTATTTCAACTTAAATTACTAAATTAAAAATATGTAAATCCATTCCTTAAAATCTCGAGATTTTGTGCCTAAATGTAGATAGGCCTAAAATGTATGCTCCAAATACTATACGAAATGGAATTTTCTTTTGTCGTGTAAAGAATATATCTGATATTTTTTACTTGTGTGTATTTGATGAATATAATTGACATACTTTCAACGACTGAGCAATTAGTTTTACATCATAGTAACAGTTAAACACTGTTAAGCTATCTACTATTTGATTTTATCGATGGTTGCTTCTTTACTCAATGGTTTAGAATATTTTTGGCTCATTTTGTTATCTTTTTAAGGGCTATCTTATTGCTATAAAAGTGAAGTAAAGTTCGTGTAACCTTCTGTCCATGAACTGTTTTCAGAATGTTCAGGTCGCCTCTGCCCTCTGACGTGATCTATTGACTCTTATGTTGCCGGGAGCAACGCAGCAACGGCTCAACGTGCCTTCACAAGTGCGGTGGCAGAATGAATCTTCAAAAGTCAATTGGATTTCACCGGGAATTGAACCAGAGTCTTTTGGGTAGTAGGCATCCCTCTGAGCTATGACTGCCACGTCTTATTGTAATTAATCTTTGCAAGGCGAACATTTTATCAATTACAACAGCCCCGTCATATATTCATACAAAAACATAATGAAGTTGAACAATGATTTGATTATTTTGTCATATATTTGTTATTATTTGACTTATAAGTTTAGAAACCAGTAAAAGCACCGAATAATATATGAGTTTGTTATTTGTTGCAAAATATTTAATAATTCATTATGGTTTTGTTTACAGTAATTGGTTACAGTAACACCAAACCATTTGAAGTCGTCGATTAATAACTTTTCTTGAAAAAGAAACGATTAAGTTTATGAATATCTAAATATATACGATACCATACTTCATCAGCCACAGCATGTTCGTGCTCTGCAGTGGCTCAATCAGTTAAATTATTGAATATATGACTTTCAAGCTAACAACCTTATACAGTAGTTTCACCTTTAAAGGGCAACTCACACAAAGCACATTTGGGGCAAATTCGCTGTGCATCACGACTCGCGACTTTTATAAGCCACATTTTCTATCTCTTATGCTTATTTAAGCAATTAAGGCTGTTTTGTATCCTCCTTACTTTTATAAATAACAAACAAACATTTATAAAATTAAAAATGATTGTTGCATTATATTATATTTTAATGAATAACAAACATTTCTTAGCATGAAAAAACACAATAATTACTAGTCCACTAGTCACGATAATATACACATCACACAAATATTATTTCGTGGAAGGAAATCATAACTATATGTGTATCCACACAAACTAAAAATGCAATAAAATATAGAAATGCACAAAAATTACACGACATTCGGTAACTGTATTGGCGTTATTACGACTTGAAATGCCATGTTTTGTGGCTTCATTTTTTTAAAAATAAAACCAAGTTTTTTTTTTAATGGTTTAGTAATTGTTATATTTTCAGATACAACATTAAAGTGAAGTTGACTATTAACGTAGTTGGTTCGGTACCATCCTGACTTTCCTCTAATATCTTTAACAATCCTAATTAAAAGATACTAGGAGCTTTATAGTGCCCACGTCTTACTCTAAATGTCCTGGATATCAGAAAATTTACAGAACGAGCCCCTAAAGATTAACTTTCTACCTTAAATTAAGACACGGATTAGTGAGTGATTCTTCCTAATATTCCTAGCTGTCTTATCTATTGAAAACCTTTCTCCTGGTGACTGCACACAACTCTAAAAGGAATATGTGGCTTAGGTTACAGTGTGATTTTTTCTTCCCACCAATTCTAACATGTATTTTTTATTTTAATTTTATTAACGCCTAATTGATAGACGTTACTTGATGCAAGATAACTTTTTATATCTAATCTTAAGGACAAAAAACGTTTTAATATGTATTATTTTAAATTACTTCAGTAATATTTATGACATGTTATTGAGACTCTAATCCAACAAACTATGTACAGGTTAAAATGCAATACTGCTAACAGTTTGTAAAGTGGTAAAAGGAAGCTAGTTAATTTTATAATTCTGTGTATACAAAAATGTTTCGTATATTTAAATACACGCGGAGGGGAATAGTAAATCTGTTACCTGTGTTTTCACTGGAATGAATCAGTTTGATCAAGCTCATAATGATATACATGAAAGAAAAAGTTAGGAAAAAAGCCAAAAAAAACACTACAATAAAGGAGATATAATTTCTCTGAAGTATATACCTTTAAAAATCTTAGGTTTTTAAAATCACATTTTATTTCATTAGAGCAAACTCGATTTGTAAACTAAAGGATCGCGTGTCAAGACTCATTCCAAAGTGACTGTTCTATTCCGTTTAGGAAAGGAACCACTTGGCATTACAGCCGGTTACGTGCTAATACTGTGTATCAGAAAACTCCCACATACTTTTCCTAACCTACAAACCCTACTAATTACTTTTGTAGACTTTGGTATTTACCTGATCCTTGATTTACGTTATTTAAGAAATTATTGCGGACAATACCCATCATTGATTAAAGAAAAACACTTTAATCAGAGATGAAAGATATCCACAATAATTTCTTAAATAACACTAACTCGCCATATATTACCATTGAATTTTAATCAAAAAAGTTTTATTTACGACCACAACTTGTATTTAGGTCACTGTGCTATTTTTTATTCGTATAGAAGGTAAATTCCCATTGCATAATTCTATATAATTATCGTTTTATCGGTGCGTATTGGGTGAACTAACGTTGGTTATTTGTATCACTCTTTACGACGTTACCTTTCATCGCATGACGTTATTGTGTTGGCCTCAGTTTACATTTTCACCCTGATTATTTATTTTAATATTTACTCTTACTAAAATTTATTGTAAGAATAGGCTTGCATTACTAAACTCAATTCATTGATTGTTCTGAAAGAGGTTTGCTATATGGATTGTTTTATAATAATGTTCTAAATCAATTACATCCTCACCACGTGACAAAGTGCATTAAATGCCGCCATGCTGCGTTGAGTCTCGCTTGAGTGGTTACGCTGCATATCAGTGGGTGATTTACTTGTTGGAATTATTTTTTATTTCCTGATCTATTGACCTTTCTCTATTTATGTGCTCTAGTGTGGTTTACATCCAGCACTGCCTGGATTGTTGCTACCAGTATTTGTTCAAGCATTTTTGTATTTGAAGGATGAATTAGACCCCAGGTTCCAAAAAACCAACTTAGTTTTCTCTAATCTGTAATCGTAAATTTTTACGCGGACTTTCTAGACAACATAAACTCACAACCGGCAATAATACGTTTTTAACTTAGAAGCTTCATGGTAAATATTGGTAAACATACAAACAGTTGTAATGTAATAATGCTATGCATAGTAAGTAGGAGTATTGTTGTAGACCACAAAGGTGAGATGTATTTTGCACCTAGGGACGCGGCGCCGCTCGGTTGTTACCCTAACAAGCCGCGCCTTCTAACAAGCGCCCTCAACGCCTACCTCAGCAGACCCGCCCCATGCGGCGATATGTAGCCTGCCTTCGTTGTAATGCTAAGTGCCTTTATATAATGTAACATTATAATATTTACAAATCATGATATGTCTTTCATGTAACCATTTGTATTTCTTTTTCTAATAGCTCTTTGAATCTGGCTAACAACGCATTCTATATACCAAGTTGATCCACAAACACGTGTCCGACGGTATTATAATGTAAGGATTCAATTGGCTTAAGGAGGAATTATTAGTTTTTAAACTACCTGCTCGGCTCCTCAGTGCGTCTAATCATTCTTACAAGGTTTTCTCTGCAAATAATATGTTTAGCAATCTTTATTTGTTCTACACAATTTTGGATACTTAAGTATTAAACTAATAACATAGCAATAAATCCATCCTAAACAATACAGCCAGAATGTCTCATAAAACACAATTTTTTTGTATGAAAAATAGGATCTCTAAGACACAATGGCCGTTTAGAAGTTCCTTTACAAAATAAACATAACGAATTTAAAACCAGGTTTACATACCTTTTCCGTCCAAACAGTTCAAAAATATATGCTGCCACCTACTATGACGACATGTTTCGGAATCTAGAACTCCATCTTCCGGTCATACCAAAAACGTTCGTAATTCATACAGATTTTCGTCAAAATTTAAAAACTGTTGTTGTTGTTAAACATTAATACAGTTCAACATAACACCACGAAACGACGTTAAACACATATTTCGCACAAATTACAGACACGTACTCATAGATCGTGTTGTGGTGTTATGTTGAACTGTGTTAATGTTTAACAACAACAACATTTTGAAATTTTGACGAAAATCTGTATGAATTACGGACGTTTTTGTTATGACCGGAAGATGGAATTCTACATTCCGAAACATGTCGTCATAGTAGGTGGCAGCATATATTTTTGAACTGTTTGGACGGAAAAGGTATATAAACCTGGTTTTAAATTCTAAACAACAGTTCAGGAGGCATTTTCAAAATGAATAAACATAACGAGTTCAGGAGCTACGCTTCAACAAACATGCACTAAGTTCTGGAGGTACAGGGTATTAAATGTAATTAAATACTGTGTTCCAAACATTGTTCAATGCTATAAGATTATTATTTATAATCTTACTCCTTTTTTGGATAGGTATCTGAGTGGTTTCTAGACATCAGTTTGATTAATTAGAGAATTACCTGTAAAAACATATGTTAGCTACAATGTAAGCTTTTGTCAAATTACTGTTGGTTGTTGCAGTGTAATAACTTGAGAAAGCTTCAATTTAATAATAACTACAGTAGATAACTACGTCAAAAATCCCCTTAAATTGTTTAAATAACGTATGTTTACATGTCATTGTAACGCGCCAAGATAAAAATAATGTTTAAACTGTTTTCGATTTGTAGTAATTCAGGAAAACTTATAAAGGAAAAAGATATTATATAATCAAACTTTTAGTTGACTGAACTCAATATCTTTGCTCGCGTCCAGGCAGTGCTCTGAATAATTTGTGTGTGAATCAACCCGGGCTGCGATTTACATCTCAGATTTATATACTTTTTCGACAAGGCAACTGTGTTTGTTTAAACTCCCGTGTAAGCTATTCCATATGTCGTACATTCAGTGGCACAATATGTTAGGGATACATAGTTAGTTATACGTAGTCTACAGCTTTATTTACCGGGTGTCCAAAAAGTCTGCATACCCTTGCATGTTTTTTTATAACTAAACATACAACAATGAAACTCTAGGATTACATCTCCGCTGCTGTTACTAATTGACTGGTCAATTTAACAGCTATATTTCGCTATGTGGGGACGTCCTGTGATGGAAGTCTAAAAAATCTTAAATATAAGCATATGTCAAATCAAAGGTACATTTACAGGCCTTTTCTTGAAAAAACATAATGCCACAAACCCAACTGAAAAAGGACTATTCGTTTGGAAATGGCAGTCTCTACTAAACCTGTTTGTTTGATATTAACTAAGTTAATTGGTAAATAACTTCCTAGTCTTACTTACACTCCATTTTTATTAGTTTACTAGTTTATATGCTAAGGTAAAGAAGCTGTTACCGGAGTCAGTACGGCATGACCTAAGCCCGGGATCATGATTTTACTTACGTTGATACGCAAACAAAAGTTTACCTACGAAATGTAACAGAAAGACAGAACATTTGTAAATACAGATTCGTATTTTTATTATGTGTAAACGTCAGAATAACGCAAACTTTCAAGGTTTTGTGCTGTGAATCGACAAAACTCTAATTATATATATTACTATAATAAGCCTATTCGTCTGCATATCTTCAATTTTTTTAATTATCTATATTTTAACATATATTTTTTATGTTAAATATTATTCTTTTTATTTTAAGATTATACTTTGTATTCACTTGAAAAAACGTATAATAGCCAATAGTGTATTAAAATTATTAATAAAGCGTACTCTTTATAATAAGCATAATTTGTAATTTTATATAAAACATAACAATATATTGTTTTGGAAAATATTCTTAATTTTTTAACTTAATATCTCACCTGAATATATTGCTGCAAATAAATATGGAAGTTTAGAGTAGACTGTTACAATTTGGGTTCTGACAAATGTAAAAATAACGTAGACATTAGGGGTATGAGGTAGATTTAATACATCCAGTTTGTAGCCACCATTTTGTTTAGGACAATAGAATTCTAATTTTCTTTATCGTTATGTTTACCTCAACAAGACCTTTAACATGAGGGGTCACACAGTAGGAGCCGCTACTTGAAAACAAAGTTACTCTTCATGCCTCTGTCACTATTTATGGGAAAAAACTATTTGAAGGTTATTAAAGAGGTCCCAACTGGTGTTGACAGTGATTGGCGCACTGTGCGTTTTTATAACTCTTATAGTTAAGAAGGTAAAATGTATGTTCTCTACTTTAGTCTACGCATTGTATACTTGTATTTTCATTGGGAATTCGTAAGTTTCATTGAGGGGGGCATTATTAATATATTTATTTCTATATCAGATTCTAGGTATGTCTATGGTTTGCAATATTATCCCCCTTTTATGCGAGGCGGTCGTCTACCAGAAGCAACAAGAGGACACCCGAACCCTCTATGTAATGGCTCCATAGCATGACTATGAATCATCACCCCAGCGCTCGGTCATTAGAATTTACAAGACATCGTCCTGTGATACATTAGAGATGCATTTTTAGATTTTGCAATAAAAAGAAGCATATGAAATATTAACTACAAAATTCAGTTTTGGTCGAGTTCTTAACTTATTTACATACGAGTTATAATAGAAATAAAATAACTCTTTGTTTAACCATCAAGATTTAATTTGTTATAATTTAACGCAGTATTTTCTTTCTTATTTATATCTTGAATATATCCTCATGCTACAAACACTAAGTTAGTATAGTTGTAAAGCTAACGCCTCAATTTCGTGTAGTCAAGCGTTAAAATTCCGTACCTTCCTTAGTTAGTATAGATTTAATCCTTGTTAAATTCCTAAGTGGTTTTATGGTAGAGGGGCTAATAAAACCCTCCCATGTCCTAGTAAAACCAGTCCACTAAATGTTCTGGTTCTGTAACCCCGTATAACCTGCAGTGCGGGATAAATTACTTACAACTCAGCTTATCATATTTTCAGAATTTTGAACTGTTAATAAAATATTGGTGGTTTTACTTAATACAGATCAATATTATTACGGCCAATATATATATATATATATATATATATATATATATATATATATATATATATATATATATATAAATTATAAATATATATACTATATATTTATATGTATTTAAATACCTGATGCATTTACCTCAGACCTAGATGCAGTAAGTGGTTATATTAACGTGTATATGTGAGCCAAATTTCCAAGCTGGTCGTGGTTATGCAATTTTACGTAAATACCCGTGGTATTTAAATATTATAATGTGAGGATTTGTTAGTTGCTATGGTTAAATATAAATTCGTTATAG
The DNA here is from genome assembly GCA_963675035.1 of Allygus modestus. Taxonomy (NCBI): domain Eukaryota; kingdom Metazoa; phylum Arthropoda; class Insecta; order Hemiptera; family Cicadellidae; genus Allygus; species Allygus modestus. The sequence goes on along the minus strand of OY776111.1, from coordinate 99,511,194 downwards.
AAAATCAGTTAAAGTGGGATTTACTTAATATTATTGAATTATTTGCGTTTTCCTGATTAGCCTCAAAACCTTTATCCTTATTGTTAAAAATTAATGCAAAATTATTTCATATAACATCCTTGTATTCGTGAATTGTTCATAAAATACTTGTAGAGTACGGCACAGGATGCGCGTCCATCCTGGACTTCCATCGCCCATCCTCTCAGGCTCTGAACGTACGCATCAGCTTGGCAAGGTTATCTGCTATCGTTGCCATTCTGAGAGCTCCGTATATTAAGCTTGCTGATGTTTTGTTACCATAATTTGAAATTAAGTAATATTAAATTTGTTTGAAAATAAAATATACGTTAGTACAAAATAGAGAGAAAGGTTAACGTGCTTTAAGAAATTACATTTTATGGCAGCCTTTTACGAGCGCTGTTTTAAATTCTTTTTACTTCTAATATCGCCTGTAAATATCGATTTGGCTTTATTGTCTTGAACAATATGTTGGTCGAGTTGTGAAAAATTGTAAACACACGAAGCACGACCAAGTAAAAGATAAGTATAGAAGTGTTAAAGGCATAAGCGGATATTTTATCTTTGTCGGTAGTCGCCGCGTCCACACCGTACGAGGTCAGTGTCGCGTAGCCTCTACATCACCGCGCTCGCGCCCGGAACTGTCGCAGATGCCACCCGCTGCACAGCACAGCCCCCACGAGCTCCTACAACCCCGCACCAAACATTTTCTGCCTCTTAAAATCTATTCTACCTTACTGTTTTGGGTCTAGTTTCGATACTTCAGGCTATTTGGACTTTAGTATCTATATTTTGTTTAAACAAATTCAAATAATAAAAATAGAGTCTAATTTTCAGATGTTTTTAGATGTATTATTTCAACACAGACCAATACAAATGTATTGGTTTTTTATCGTGGCTGTTTTAGTGGTAAAAAGAGCACTTTTTATAATGAAATTCACGAAATGGATGATTTTCTTATGAAGAATATATTTGTCCCCTTTGGGTCTTAAGATTACATGAAATTGGTATCTCTTAAAAAAAAAACTTATTTCTGTGTTGAAGTTCATGCTTTTATTAGAAATTGCACATTTCATTTTGCATATCTGTCCTACTGTACAACATAATGCTCTCTTGTGTTTCAATAATTTTACATTTTAGTTGGATTTTTCTGTAATCTGAAACTGGCTTAATTTAAATAAAATGTGGTTGTAATTTAGTTTTCTTGAATACTTAGCAGTGGTGAGTCAGCATCCATAATCTACGATTGCCCTGATCCAATTTGACAGTCTTGAATTATCTTGTCGAAATCATTTTCGGAAATACATTCTCTTGGTCTTTGCAAAGGGTTCCATCGGAAGATATAATGCAACGTCAGTAATTTAGATTCATTAAATATCTTTCATAACTTGGATGAAGTAATGAGCATTGCCTTCTTCGTGGTCTCCGAAAACTTTAATTGTAATAGGAAATATCGGTATCCTTTGTATAATATGTATTCAATAAATAATGTTTACGTTGAAGGTTTTATCTAAGCATTTAAGTTCAGGCTCATGTTGTAAACACGAAATACTTTATTACATGCTTTCAAGAACGTATGTCTTAATAATTACTTGTTTGATATTCTTTTATTCTGAGCTATTTTACTTCGTAGTTGTTCATTGTAAGTTCATTGTAAATTTTGCTGTATTCACTTTAATACATTTTTGAAATAAAATCGTTAAATGATATTTTCTCTACAATATTTCTTACGACCCAAAATATTATTACAATATTCATTGGTTACTTTACATTAAGTTCCACTTTATTCTTGCTATGTCATTACCGAAATTAATTTGTAATTGAGAACAGTGTCTTTGCACAGTGTTGTGTAGCTAAGTACCAAATTGAATCGGTACAGCGAGAATCGCAGGACCCGCTAATGTAAGGGTGAAGGGTGTGTCAGGGGTTGTTAGCCTTGGTTGACAAATCCTCTTATTCATGTGACTGTCATGTGCGTCTCTTGGTCGTGGTGCTGCTCTATACTCTATAGCTTACTAAATAGTCTCAACTAAAATACGTTATCTCGGTGTAAGAAGAACATAGAAATATAACGCACCGATTCTTTTTACTGTATATTACTTTTTAAAATCCTAATAAGCGGAACGGTATTTTGGGCAATTTTTTTTAAGAGGTTGGTGTTTTCTTTGCCACTATACTCTGCTCGTCCACACGGGTTTCTATCCTATACCAGAAACGTATCAAGCAAAGCTGAGGGTGCAATGGTGAGCCGCCACAGTACAAGCGTAGAAAGATCTGATTAAATTTACTACACCAGCGACCCGCCATACGGGTCAGCCACAACGGGTAGTCATTGATAAATGGGAATACTTCTTATAGAGCAATTCATAAAAAAATATTTAGCAACTCGAAGGAGGAAAAAAGTTAAAAAATAATCACTGTTACCGGTATCTATTATGATTAGTCAAAGATTATAACGACATATAAATTAATAATGGATTCAGTCACTTCTATTCGTTTTTCCCCTGTTCTTGAGTAAAAGAGATAATAAGTAATTTATTTTTAAAACAGCATAGGTTTTTAGATTAAGAAAATTCCACAAATAAGTAATAAAAAAGTAAAGTTCGAGCAACCGTCAGCCAAGGTTTTACATGCCTAAGGCCAAGGTTCTTGTGCTTCTGACATGACCTGTCGACTACTTATGTAGCCGGGACCAACGGGATAATGTGCCTTATAAGTAATAATATAGAAAAAATGTTTATATTAATAACTATTCTTTAGGGGTTTAGTTCCAAAATTGTATTTATTTGTAATCAAAGGTTATTTGTTGAGGAGGTTTAAGTAAATTACAAAATTATATATAGATTACATTTCGCTGCTGAGAAATACGAGTAACGAAAAGTTGAATGCACAAGCAAAGTAGTTTGTGTGGTGTATCTGACTGTACGTAATACGTTTTACTTAAATTTACAATTAATTACAGATATGTTGAGACTTGTTTTTGGACGAAATAATGCTAAGTTGGTTCTTTTATTGTGTTCCCCATATCTATGACTCCAACATTTTCGTATATTTAATGTTGTAAAGAAGTATTTATATACACGAAAATGGTGTACAACAAATATTATGAGTCCAGACATTCCTGCCGAGCAGTGCGCATCTATATTTTCTGTATTAAAGTTAATGTTTATTAGTTTTGAGTTGCGATTTTTAGTTTTTTTTTACCGTTTTGACTAGCTCATCTGAGTGAAGCTTGATGTTCTCTAGGGTCTGAAGAGGGGACTCGTTTCCACAACCAACGACAGCAAACAACTGAATTACAGAATTACTTGATACAAATGTAACTTAACATTTTTTATCGTTTTGTAATGAAAGATGTTAGCGAATTGTAGATCGTATTAGTCTTGTTAGGCCATTATGCAAATCGATTTAAAGTTGAGCTATCGGCTGTCGAGTGCCGCAGAGCCTGTCAGTAGCCTGACACCTTAAAGAAGGAAAGTCAAATGGCCTAGTGAATATGTATGGCTCTTTACCACCACTGTAAATATTCACATTAAATCTTGATTATGATACGCATGCCAACGTTTCTTGGGCCGGTTCAATACAAATAACTTTTAAACCAAATAAATAATTTAAAGTCATTTTTTACGTTTTTAAAGCGAACTTTCCAAACCTTTATCTTTTTACAATATAAGGTCGACTTGTCCTTGGAAGGTATAAATTAATTCCGCCCATATTAATATGGCTAATGTTTGGATATCAATAATTATCATTTGACCAAGTTTAATTGTATTATTTAAATAATACAATCTGTTATATTAATTCCAACGGTAACTGAAGACTAACCTTTGGTTGTTAGCTAATTTCAAATTTATACCCAACTCTTCTTGGTAAAAAACGCAATTAAGAGTATATCGATAAACAAGCACAAAAGATTCTATCTTCGTTTTTGTATTGGATATTAAACGATTTCTTATATAAACCTTGGCTATACAAAATAATAAAAAAGTGATATTTCAGTCAACTGCTTAATATAAGACTTTGTAACAAAGTAAACGCCAGGATACAACAAAGACTGTAGAAAGAGCACCGAGAACTTTGTGCAAACACTTTGTAAGCTCGAGTCCAAGTGAAGGGTTTATTTTACATTCTTTTGCAGCCTTGGCCCTCGGCAATCCTTTGTGTGGAGCTGTTTATTATCCGGTTTACAGCTTAAATAAGCAAAATAAATATTTTTCCTGAACATATTTTATTTTCAATTAAAGAGATAAATGTTAATTGACTTTGCTTTAAAGTTAGAATATAGATTATACATACAAATTAAATTGCTTATACATACTTTTAGTTGACACGGCACCAATTTAGCTGCACAGTACCTGTAAAAGGAGATGGATCATTAGTTTGAACATAGTAGTTCCGTTGGAGGACATTTGGTAATTTAACTCATGTTAAACCAACCAAGTACGGTAATATCAATTAATCGATCAACCGGCCTTTACAGAAATAAACAGGATAAATAAAATAGTCTTACAACACTACAAAGTATATTTACACTTATACTGTACTTACATACAATACGGTAAAATATAGGTAAAATATACACGAAACATGGTACAACAAGGCGATCGATTTCAACCAGTCACACGGTCATCATCTGGCCCAATCAGAGAATCATTCTCTGATTTTTTGTTGTTGCCAAATCATTCTCTGATTGGGCCTGATGATGACCGGCGTGACTGGCTGAAATCGGTCGTCTTGTTGTACCAAATTTCGTGTATATTTTACCGTTTTGTATGTAAGTACAGTATAAGCATAGAAAAATAAATCAGGTACAGAAGTGTCACGAAGTAGGGAAAAAGCGTACACGGGTATCATGGAAATGCAGGCGCTGTCGCGTCGTTCAAGTCTGAGTTAGCGGTGCCTTGTTGCCAAGTCGGGCAGTGCGGGATTCCCAAATTCCCGCAGGGAGCAATCTCGGTCGCTTCCTGTAGGCGGTAAGGCTGATCTGATAAATGTGTGGCTGTGTGGCAGTGGAGATCACTCTCCCGTTGTATGCACAGGAAGTGGAGGATGTGCACAAATCTCGTTTCGAACTGATCTGGTATTTATTAAATTTCTGGAATGTTATTATTACAGAAGGATAAAACATGAACTGCATTAGACAAATTCAACCTTTTAAATTCCATAAATTGCAATGATGATTAACAATAAAATACCCCCGTTGCATCAAACCTGCATACTCAGAGAATTTCAAATGGTACTTCACTACGTCATGAACCACTTACCAACTTTCATCAAAGCATATTCATAAATAAGTGCAATATGAAATTTTATTTATTATTCATAAGAACAACATTAGGACTGAGTGCAGGTTTGCTGCATCAAGAACAACAAAAATCTGTTTTTTTTACAAATAAAATAGATCACCATAACATAAAGCAACATTTCAAGTTTTACTAATTTATATTTATAAACAAGCAAGATATCACGTGTTTCTTATCCTCCATGAGAATAACATAGCTACTGAGTACGCAAGTTTGCAGACTTGGGGACCACAAAAAATTGGTTTTAAATGCAAATATCAGTACGAAAAAAAAAGTTGTTTAAATATCAGTAAAACCTAAACAAATGAAGCCACATTACAAGTTTCGTCAATATATGTTCATTAATAAGCGAGATATAACATTTTACTCTCTCCATAAGACTAACATTGGACAACGTACTATGTTTAGCACTTTCAATATCTTGGTAACCAATTGACGTAGAGAGATGATAAAAATACCAAATTGTTTGTTTTTGTAAGCTGAATTCAATGGTACAAACTAAAATTTGGGTTTATAAAAAATTAAATGTAAAAAGTTAAAACAAATTTTGGGGTACAAAACCTGCTTTAAAATAGAGCTACCTGTCTGGTTTTCCAACTCATGAAAATAGACGCTGCCTTACACGTTTATACAAAAGGCATTTTTACGAAAGTTATCATGCCTACGGACACACACACACACACACACACACACACACACACACACACACACACACACACACGCATACATGGTGTTTTTGGCACCTGGGAGCCTCAAAACAAATGTTATCATGGTCCCGGGCTAGGTCTTACTTTGCCGACTACGATAATAGCTTCTTCCCTATTGGGGAAATTCGCTAAAACTATTAAAATTATTAAAAATATATGCATCTTTCATCTAAATAATGTGTACCGTAAGAATAATTCTAAATTAATATCTCAATTATTTATGAATGTATATTGATGAAACTTGGCCTGTGGCTTCACCTAGTACTGGTATATTGATATTTGCATAAACATTTTTTGTTATTGTCCCCGTAGCAGCAAACCTGCATATTCAGCCCTAATATTATTCTTATGGAGAATAAATTAAGTTTTATCTCTCCCTTAGTTATGAACATAAATAAAAAATAAAACTTGGTATGTAGCTTCACCTGGTTAAGTTATATTGATAATTGCACAAAAACATATTGTTTATATTTCTTGATGCAGCAAATCTGCGTACTCAGCCTTTAATGTTGTTCTTTAGGAGAATACTGTACATAAAATGCAGAGGGTATATAACATGTTGAAATGTTAGCAGCCGATGCCATACAAATTTACTATAAATTCACTGAAGAAATTAGCTCTTCACGTAGGAACAAGTTACTGTAAAATATTAAATTCAGTAATAAAATGCATTACAATTTAATCGTGAAACATAGTTTACTTTTAAAATTATGATTTTACCTATTTTCTGTAACCCTTTATTTATAAATCAGGGTATGTTTATAAAACATACAGAGAGAGCTTAAGCTTTTAATCTTATTATTGACGCGAACCCATACACGAAAACTATCCTCGAACTAAAAAATGTTTAAAGAAATCGTCAGTCAACATTAAACGTACCAGTATCTCAGAAGATTTTAAATGTATTTTTAAAGTTGGTAAATCGATAAATTAACATTGAGGTAAAATCTTTAGCATCATTGAATAGAAAACTAACCAGAGAAGTAGATAATGCGAAGAGCGCGTAAACACTGCACTCAATACGACAAGCGCCAAGCAGGGCGAGGGAATTTTTCCCTACCGGCTGGGCCGGCCGGCCAGCCGGCTGGAGTGCACAGACAGGAAACGTCGCTTGGCCGGTTTTGCTCGTATGATCTGGCCGGTTGAATTAACAATTTTGTGTTAGCAAATTTTAGCATTACGTGACACTTCTATACCTGCTTTATTTTTCTATGGTATAAGTGTAAATATATTTTGTAGTGTTGTAAGACTATTTTATTTATCCTGTTTAGTTGTAACGACACGTATCATGCTACTAAATAAATTATGTATACAATTATAAGAAGTAAATAAATTATTATGTTGCTTTTAGGGACGGGTAGTAGCTTATCAATTATTGTGTTTTACGTCGGCGTCGGCGGACCTACAGCCTGACCACAGTTCCGGTGGATTCTCAGACAACAGGTTAGCACCATTATACAGTAGACAACAGACATATGGTGGTGCAGTGATTAGAGCTCTCACTTCATAACCTTAGTTTCGCGGATCGATTACGATCAAAACTTTCAGATTTTAGAAAGGTTCAAATCTGGAGCTAGCAGCTATTTGTGTTCAGGCTCTGAATGAACTGCGCTTTCTAATTAAATGTTTCCAGTAACAATATCGGAACTGTTCATGACCGTATCCCCGATAAATATGATAAAAGCTCATTCAATAAGGATGACATCAATATAATCTTCATACACAGAACCGCAATATTTTCTAGATGAAAAGTTCGGATTTATATTGGCAGTAACATTGGTGACTGGGGAAGTGAGGCGTGTAACCCCGGCAGTGATGTGTTACCGCTACACGACGGCGTTATCGCTCGGAACGACCTTCGCTGACACACACAAACACAGCAGTAACATATCATATCAACTGTATCAATTGGAAGTATGCCGAGTTACCTGGGTTAGATCAAGGAACCCTTGGCAATGGCTAATTGGACAACACATTGTGAACGCTTCGTTTTCATTATTTTTTTTTAATTTGTTCTAAAATTACCAAGAGATTTCGATTAAAAAAGGGATAACAGCCAGTAAAGTTATTACGTGTAGTGAAGATAAATAACAATTTGAAAGAAGCTCATTTTTAATTTTTGCAGTCATATTTTATTTTATTAGCAGCTGAATTAAACCTTAGCTTAATATTAATATGTTTTCTACAATAATCATGCTAATGTATTTAAAGGCTTAATAAATCATGTTTGTCGCAGGATAAAATTGTGTTGGTCGCAGGATTCCATAGCTTTTTAACAGAATATTTTTGATAAAAGTTTATAAAAAATATCTGATTAGAGGATTATAGTTAATGTACAGAGATATACTAAAATAGGGTCAATCCTAAATTTTCTCTAAAATTCTTGTATAATTGGTTCTCATAACCCTTAAAACCCTGAAGCTCACTTTTATGCTCTTCGTTGTTTAATGAGTTTTGTGAGGGTGAATTAGTTAATTGGATTGATTTAGGGCCGCTTTCCCCAAATGTGGTTTAAGTTAAACTGGTTTAAATGTAAACGAGGGCTTAAACTCCGGACCACTTTTCAAACTACTTAGTTTATTTGGTTTAGTTTATCCTTGTAGGTAACAGTGGTGGTACTACTGATTTGCTTTTTCGTCTGCAGTTTTGCCAACGAGAGTTGGCGGAGCTCTCCTCAGGGGTAAATAAGAGAAGCCTACAAGGTGACAGCCATTTTACTCTCTGCATGAACAACATATGGTCAAAGAACGGGGTTACCATGGACATGTGAGGTAGAATTGGTTACCATGGACACGGCGGGGTTTGTATTGTATGCGGATTTGTTTGTTATTTGTTTAGTACGGTAGATGATTTTTTAAATTTATTCCAAAATGCCTTCGGAATATATCACAAGCTCATACATCATTAATTTGTTCTTTGTTTTGTTTACTGTTCTTACATGGGGTTTAAAACATAACTAGAATTTCAATTCTTAAACTTAAGGAAGCCATTGTTATGTTTACTAATAATAACGCTTTTGGCAGTTTCATTCTTATTTATGTTTTTTATTTTTACCTAGACGTTTCGATGCCACTTTGGACATCTTCATCGGTAGGAAGGTTATGTAAAAAAACAAAAATTAAAAACAAACAGTGAATCATATGATAGCTTACTACTACATCTAATTTAAGTGCATTAGTCAAACATTTAAATATATTAATATGGTGATCCATGGGGTGTATTAAAAAAGAAATAAATTAAAAATACACCCCATGGATCACCATATTAATATATTTAAATGTTTGACTAATGTACTTAAATTAGATGTAGTAGTAAGCTATCATATGATTCACTTTTTGTTTTTAATTTTTATTTTGTTTACATAACCTTCCTACCGATAAAGATGTCCAAAGTGGCATCGAAACGTCTAGGTAAAAATAAAAAACATGAAACTGCCAAAAGCGTTATTATTAGTAATTATAACTAGAATTATCAACACGTCAAACTGTGTTAACCTCAAACGCCAGCTTCAATAATTAAATTGTTATATATTTTAACAAGCCTGACACAGTAATTATAAGCAGATACATACAAATCAAGCATTTCCTTTACACTACTTACAACTTTCAATTATTTTAGTTAGAGTGTAAGAAGTAATCAACACAAGATTCGGTGACAGTCTATCCTCTATGTTTAGGAAAATATTACTCTTTGCTCTTGGTTTAAACTATCTATTACTCGTTAAACGACCTCTCCAGGTGGTTTAACTTATACCCAGTTTAAACAGAAGAAGTTGTTTGGGGAAAGTGATCTTTTGGTTAAACTAGGGTTTAAACCGACATAATAGTTGAACCACATTTGGGGAAAGCGGCCCTTAGTATCATAAAACAAAAGTTCAGTGTAAAAAGGCTACTAAATACTCTCTCCGAGGTTTTTATCATAAACAAGATTTAAGATTACGATCAGTTGGCGCAACGTTTTTACAGTAAATTTACAAACATATTTATCATGAAACGAACATATTATTTACGGCTGTAAATAATCGAAGTAAATAGCGTGTTTTAATATTGAATGTGAATGAGACACGAACATTACACCTTACGCGAATGGGCTGTGAATACCAATCTTGATGAAGTTTTGTACGAACCTGTAAAGCAGCATCTTTTTCAAGTGTTCGTAGACATACAAAAAATTGATTTTGGGTCGCTTTGTTAGATTCATCTAACAAAAATTTGTAGTAGGGACAAAATTAGTAGATTCTTCAAGGTCACTCATGAAATTCAGTTTTATTAAAATATTATCTATTCTTCTGTCTGCATGGTTTGTTTATTAGGGATTAACCTAACCCATCATACACATGAATAAAAAACTTAGGTTAACTCAAAGTAAACATATGGGATCATCCACCTTATGTTCCAATTTGCTTTTGAATGTTTTTAATTCGTTATTGTCTAGAAAAACAAAACAATTCATTAAAATAAAAAATATTTTAAAAAATTCATAAAATAATAAAAAAATTTATTACAAAAACTGTTATACAAAGAGAGTAAAAAACACTAACATTATCTACAAACTGTAAGCACAACATAAAATTTATACAAAAGTCAGGTTAGAAGTAGTCAATACCATCTGATAATTTTTACATATGACACAATTAAAGTTTGACCTTGAAGCGTTGATTAATTTTGTCGGTACTATAATTGGAACTGAGCCATTTAAATTGCTGCAACACATTGCTCAGTGTTGTTCTTATTGAAAAATAAAACAGTTTTATATCTTGCTTATTAATGAACAAAATATATTGATCGCACTTGGATGCGGCTTCATCTGAGTAGATCTATTGACATCTGCATAACAATGTCATTTGTTTATGACCCCCGGTGCAGCAAACCAGATACTCAGCCGCAATATCCTTCTTATACCGAATAAATAAAATACATTTGATTAAACTTGGTAAGAGGCTTCATCGGATATGTGAGTACATATACAACTATACACCCACTGTAAATTCACTAGAAAGAAGGTTTACCGTAACGGGGATATTAAATCTAAGGAAAACAAACTATAAATACATAACAACAATAGGTTTTAAGTGTTTAAAAAAATATACATAACATAGAGTCATAGTCGCGTTTCATGATCATACGAAAATTCATTTCACACAACTTCGAGTATATACGAGGATTAAATTTCATCGAGTTAAGTTTGACATTTAAAATAGTGGCAATTGACGGTCGCGGTAGTTCAGAGGTAGAGCACTGGTCTGGTAAGTCAGACGTAGCGGTCAAACGTGGTTCGATCTCGGCTGACCGATTTTATACTTTTTAACTCACAAGGATCGCCTCTCTGTTGCGGTACCTCCCTGTCTTTATATCGCCGCAAAGGCCTATTACCTTATGACGATGCGTAACAACAAGAGTTTATGCTGAAAGAGCGATATCATTTTTCAATCCGGTTATTTTCCTGAGATAAAGGGTTAGGTCAAAGGGCTCTACACACTAATCTCTCAGTCGTAAGGTCAATTAGGGTAATTAATCTTCTAATTACACTTGAAAGTTTAATATTAATTTGTAAAGTATTAATAAATAACATGTTCCGTTTACTAACTGCATTTGTTTTACTTTATTGTTAAACGGTCATGGGATTGATTTTTAAACGTACCCTTTTCCTAAACGCTCTCAAACTGTAAAATTCAAATTTTCTTCTAAAACCTTAAAACATTTATGTCGGTTTGTTTATTAAATGTTACCACGTTATTTAAACAATCGAGTTTCAGAGGATTGTTCAGCCTTGAGATACAACTCAAACTGTAGATCTCATATCCTGAATTGACACCATTTACTGATCAAATATCCCGCCCTGAAACGTATTGACATATATGCCTACTCGTGCATCTCACATTTGTATAACAGAAAGGAGAGTTCAATGGACTATTATTACCATTAATGTAGGAAGTGACGCTTAAACCATACATTACGGTAATTGATCACATTCTATTAGTCGGTCTACTAATTTAATTAGTCGGTTTTTAATGGTAGGGTCGTAATATAAAACGAGGGCAGTTTAAAAGTGAATATTTATCACCCCAGTTAGAATTTCTAATAAATAGTATATTTTAATTTAACTGATTTACAAATATTTTTAAACGGGTACTGAAGTAGCGAAGGATTTTAAAATATGCTATAAGTGCATAATCTACAAAAATCTGAAAATAAATACACATATATAAAAATAATACATTTTAAATCGGTTCGATGAAAATGGTAATCGTTTAATGATATTTTTACAACAATTTGTACGGTAATTGATTGAGTTTTAGGCGTTGATTTACTATTATTGAGTGCAATTTTTAATTTAGTATTTGAAAGTAAGAGGTTTGTGAGGTAGAAATATCAAGCAATCTAGTATTGGGTCGCTGAATAAGACACGCAAAAGACAACTTTAACGTAAACAAAGTAAATCCCCATATCGTGTTGGGTTTTGCTATTTCAGCTTTTTAACGGGTTACCTCCTATCAATAATACCATTTGTTTTTTATAATGTTCATAATAAAAATCAAACACGTAAATTGTAATTGAATTCAAACTGTAGTTGGCCCATTATTGAAGTACGTTTATGAAAAGCCCGTAAAAAGTAACAAATGTAAATTATAACTAACTACAATTATCTGGTTTTATGGCAGTTTTTATAAATGTAAAAGTATTTCAGGAACATTAAGCACTTTTCTTTACATCCTGGCTAGCTGCAGTTAACAGCTTCACCAAGGAAATTAAAGAAAAGTTGTGTGTGATGTATTCTGTCGCATGTACTTTTGAAATTTCCGAATAATTAACATCTATGAAATTAAACATCTGATGGAATAAAAGTAAATTTCAATAAGAATTCCATTGGGTCTCTGGTTGTACGTGGTCGGAGCGCTAAAGAATTTTAGTAAGATCCATGCAGATTAATATGGACGGACACCACTTTGGTTTTTCGTATTTCAACGCCAACGAAATTTTTGTTAATAGAGTACACAAATGCTTTTAGGGAAAGGGGTCCAAACCCCTCAAATGTTTGTAGACACCCCAGGATTTGAACCCGTGACCCCTTGAACCGAAGTCCAAGTCGATAACCGATAGAATAGCGAGATGCCCGGATTATCGCACTTTCCTTCCACAATAGTATAGCTGGATTAAACAGCACATAGCTGTTGAATAATCGTATATCTTTGTTTTACAGCTCGATGTTTAATTTTTCCAAGTAGTGTAACAAGTCCTGGTTAGAATTTACTGTCGTACCGAAAGTATTAAATCGTCTGCTTAAAAAGTGTAAGTGATTTGCGTAAACGTTTCCCAATATGTTTTTCTTATTTTATTTTTCAATATGATACGAGAAATCTTCTTAAGTAATATTATATAAGAGGTAATAAATTACAAGGGAAATATTGTGGGAACGAGAACTCTTTACACAAACTCATACTTTTTATTTGAAAATTATAGCTGCCCAACCTGGGAAACTGAGGGATTGCATGCTGAGATCCACATTAAGATTGTGTCTTGTTTATTTCTACGACTATGATTTTTAAAGTGGCCAAAGGCAGGCGAAAATTCTTTTAATAAAAGTAAAACGTTATTTAAAATTTATAAACAACTGTTGGTTTAGCTATTCTCGACAGTTACAAATAATCCTATACTCGGTTATAGACCTGTAAGAACCGTATAGACCCTTCAAAGTTATACCCTTTAATCTGTAATGCCCTTCGTTGATTAAGAAATTAGGTTGGTTTATACAAATTACAATATTTTTTCTATCTAATTTAGTCGCTCGTAACTACAGTATTGAATGCTATATTCGTTGTAATTTAAGCCATTTTATAGTTGCAGAAAACAATACTACGAACTAAATAACAAATACATTTATATGAAATTAAATTAAAATATTAAAAAAAAATATGTTTATGTTTATGTTCTTTACTAATAGATTAATATTTTTAATTATGTTATGATTTTTTATCATTAAGAAATTGCTTTTAAATCATTTCATTTTTTATGTTAGAGCTACTTTGCATATCCACACAGAGTAAAGGAAAGAAGTGTTTGAAATTCTTATATACTGAGAATGTTAAATCTCTATTATTTTATAATAAACACAATAATAATTAAAAGAGTTTAATACCAGTATCTGGGCTATATATTATTATTACATAAGAAGTTTATCTGTAGATACCGAAATGTTAACTACTAAGTCAAATAATACATATTTAGAGTTAAATACTGAAAAACCAAAAAAATAAAATATTAAAAGAGCTGTGAGGTTTCATTCTTGATACTCAATACTCACTGCTAAAGTGGCAATCAGCACTTAGCCTAGGGAAATGAAGGAGACAGCTAAAGTAAGTTGGATATACCGTTGAGTTGTACTTGCACAAAGAGTTCAATCAAAATAGGGCCACTAATATGGTCTCTAGGTCTATACACACCCAGACAGGTATCATTGCGAATAGGGCCACTAATACGGTCTCTAGGTCTATACACACCCAGACAGGTATCATTGCGAATAGGGCCACTAATATGGTCTCTAGGTTTATACACAACCAGATAGGTATCATTGCGAATAGGGCCACTAATATGGTCTCTAGGTCTATATACACGTCTAGACAGGCATCACTGTGAATAGGGCCAGTACGGTCTCTAGGTCTATACACGTCCAGACAGGCATCACTGCGAATAGGGCCACTAATACGGTCTCAAGGTTTATACACCCAGACAAGTATCATTGCGAATAGGGCCACTAATATGGTCTCTAGGTCTATACACACCCGGACAGGTATCATTGCGAATAGGGCCACTAATATGGTCTCTAGGTTTATACACACCCATACAGGTATCATTGCGAATAGGGCCACTAATATGGTCTCTAGGTCTATACACGTCCAGACAGGCATCACTGTGAATAGGGCCAGTACGGTCTCTAGGTCTATACACGTCCAGACAGGCATCACTGCGAATAGGGCCACTAATACGGTCTCTAGGTTTATACACCCAGACAAGTATCATTGCGAATAGGGCCACTAATATGGTCTCTAGGTCTATACACACCCAGACAAGTATCATTGCAAATAGGTCCACTAATACGGTCTCTAGGTCTATACACACCCAGACAGGTATCATTGCGAATAGGGCCACTAATATGGTCTCTAGGTCTATACACACCCAGACAAGTATCATTGCGAATAGGGCCACTAATATGGTCTCTAGGTCTATACACACCCAGACAGGAATCATTGCGAATAGGGCCACTAATACGGTCTCTAGGTCTATACACACCCAGACAGGTATCATTGCGAATAGGGCCACTAATATGGTCTCTAGGTTTATACACACACAGACAGGTATCATTGCGAATAGGGCCACTAATATGGTCTCTAGGTCTATACACGTCCAGACAGGCATCACTGTGAATAGGGCCAGTACGGTCTCTAGGTCTATACACGTCCAGACTGGCATCACTGCGAATAGGGCCACTAATACGGTCTCTAGGTTTATACACCCAGACAAGTATCATTACGAATAGGACCACTAATATGGTCTCTAGGTCTATACACGTCCAGACAGGCATCACTGCGAATAGGGCCACTAATACGGTCTCTAGGTTTATACACACCCAGACAAGTATCATTGCGAATAGGGCCACTAATATGGTCTCTAGGTTTATACACACCCAGACAGGTATCATTGCGAATAGGACCACTAATACGGTATCTAGGTTTATACACACCCAGACAGGTATCATTGCGAATAGGGCCACTAATATGGTCTCTAGGTCTATACACGTCCAGACAGGCATCACTGTGAATAGGGCCAGTATGGTCTCTAGGTCTATACACGTCCAGACAGGCATCACTGCGAATAGGGCCACTAATACGGTCTCTAGGTTTATACACACCCAGACAAGTATCATTGCGAATAGGGCCACTAATATGGTCTCTATGTTTATACACACCCAGACAGGTATCATTGCGAATAGGGCCACTAATATGGTCTCTAGGTTTATACACTCCCAGACAGGTATCATTGCGAATAGGGTCACTAATACGGTCTCTAGGTTTATACACACCCAGACAGGTATCATTGCGAATAGGGCCACTAATATGGTCTCTAGGTTTATACACACCCAGACAGGTATGATTGCGAATAGGGCCACTAATATGGTATCTAGGTCTACACACGTCCAGACAGGCATCACTGTGAATAGGGCCAGTAATACGGTCTCTAGGTTTATACACACCCAGACAGGTATCATTGCGAATAGGGCCACTAATATGGTCTCTAGGTCTATACACGTCCAGACAGGCATCACTGTGAATAGGGCCAGTACGGTCTCTAGGTCTATACACGTCCAGACAGACATCACTGCGAATAGAGCCACTAATACGGTCTCTAGGTTTATACACACCCAGACAAGTATCATTGCGAATAGGGCCACTAATATGGTCTCTAGGTTCATACACACCCAGACAGGTATCATTGCGAATAGGGCCACTAATACGGTCTCTAGGTTTATACACACCCAGACAGGTATTATTGCGAATAGGGCCACTAATATGGTCTCTAGGTTTATACACACCCAGGCAGGTATCATTGCGAATAGGGCCACGAATATGGTCTCTAGGTCTATACACGTCCAGACAGGCATCACTATGAATAGGGCCAGTAATACGGTCTCTAGTTCTATACACGTCCAGACAGGCATCACTGTGAATAGGGCCAGTAATACGGTCTCTAGGTCTATACACACCCAGACAGGCATCACTGTGGATAGAGCCACTAATACGGTCTCTAGGTCTATACACGTCCAGACAGGCATCACTGCGAATAGGGCCACTAATACGGTCTCTAGGTCTATACACGTCCAGACAGGCATCACTGTGAATAGGGCCAGTAATACGGTCTCTAGGTCTATACACGTCCAGACAGGCATCACTATGAATAGGGCCACTAATACGGTCTCTAGGTCTATACACACCCAGACAGGCATCACTGTGGATAGAGCCACTAATACGGTCTCTAGGTCTATACACGTCCAGACAGGCATCACTGTGAATAGGGCCAGTAGTACGGTCTCTAGGTCTATACACGTCCAGACAGGCATCACTGTGAATAGGGCCAGTAATACGGTCTCTAGGTCTATACACACCCAGACAGGCATCACTGTGGATAGAGCCACTAATACGGTCTCTAGGTCTATACACGTCCAGACAGGCATCACTGCGAATAGGGCCACTAATACGGTCTCTAGGTCTATACACGTCCAGACAGGCATCACTGTGAATAGGGCCAGTAATACGGTCTCTAGGTCTATACACGTCCAGACAGGCATCACTATGAATAGGGCCACTAATACGGTCTCTAGGTCTATACACACCCAGACAGGCATCACTGTGGATAGAGCCACTAATACGGTCTCTAGGTCTATACACGTCCAGACAGGCATCACTGCGAATAGGGCCACTAATACGGTCTCGAGGTCTATTCACACCCAGACAGGCATCACTGCGAATAGGGCCACTAATACGGTCTCTAGGTCTATGCTCGTCCAGACAGGCATCACTATGAATAGGGCCACTAATACGGTCTCTAGGTCTATACACATCCAGACAGGCATCACTGTGAATAGGGCCACTAATACGGTATCTAGGTCTATGCTATATCACAAAATCCAGGGTAGGGTTCCAATTTTCTTCCCAAGCACTTAGGTAATAAATGGAGACTTAAAATTTATCATACAAAATCCCTAAAGATAATAAAAAACTTGGAATATTTGTAGAGTTTATAGGTCTTAAAGAGAATTTGGACCAATTTACATTAAATTCTGGCCAAAGAGCGACCAGGGGGCGAAGCCCCCCACAGGAGTCTGGGGGCGGAGCCCCCAGCGAGCGAAGCGAGTCTAGGTCTATACACGTCCAGACAGGCATCACTATGAATAGGGCCACTCATATGGTCTGGAGGTCTGTGGGTTAGAGAGAATTTCCACTAACTCCAATTAAAAAATGTTTACAAAATCAATGCTTTCTCCATATGCTATGTATAGAGGAGAAAGTTAAACGTAACAAAGTTTGTATTCTTGACGATTGTCATACAGTATATAGTCGTGTGCCAATAAAATATTCTCGATTCTAACCTTCACAGTCAGAAAAAACCACATAGTGATATGATACAGTTGGATCAGTGGAAATTGTTTTCAGAAATTCGGTAAGTTAACCAGCAACATTTCGGTTAGTTAATTAACATTTTGTATTACAGGGTTTTCATACAAGAATGGTGCGTTTTTTACATTAAATACTAAATTATTTGCTTTTTTTAAAACATCGTAAGAAACTGTTTAATATAGATGACTGTTAAATTTCAATATGCCAGCTGTTTGCAGCTCTTGTAGTCATGTAATCGATAGTTTAATTGAACCCACACACGTTGCAGCATGTCCACTGTTACTGAACATACTGCCCTATTTATTCATTTACCTAAATAAGCCATATTACTATTTATTCTCGTAAAGTGTGTTTTTCACATATCCCTAAGAAACAGTCACATTGAATTAAGTCTGGACTCACAGGAGGCCATGATATGGAACCACCTCTACCTATTACCTTGAAATACTACTTGAAAAGGTAAACAATCGAAGCCTAATCGTAGACATAGTTACACAAATCAATGTTCACAATCAATTTAGCTGTTTAACATTTAATAGAAACGAAACTATTTGAGCTGTAGAATCCAGTGATTACCTACCGGGATTTTCTGATTTGCCTAGTAGTTTTGTTATAAGTAGTCAAAACCGCATCATTATTTTATGAAAACCCTGTACTATGGTGATTAAATAACAATATCAACGTATTACTTAAACAATTAATTATACTACAAAGGGTTGTCTAATGAAGGGTCATTACACAAACCTTGTTATATCACTGTCATAATTCCCTACGTTAAAACATAATGTATGAAAAAACCAACACTTCTATGGCGAATAAATGCATAAACATTATCGTGGTAGATTAATATACTAAAATACATTTGTATATATTGGATGCGCGATAAAATTGGTTTGTTCCAGTTATAAATATTTTAGTGAGCGAGCAAGAAAATTAAGAGGTAATTGGATAATGTCGGACCCGATGAGGTGATTATGGAGATTAGTTAATGGACTAACGTGGTGGTACATTAGCATTATAGTGATCTGCATAGTCCAGTAAATTAGCTTAAACAGTTACTATTTTTTTTAGTTTTAGATTATCCTAATAATATTTTATTTTTAAAAAGGTTATTATGCAAAAATAAATGTATTAATGACCACTATAGTTCTATTGACGAAAGTGTGTTAAAATGTTAGGTCAAAACATTTATGTATTTTCCTGTTTTATCTAAAGTTTGATAGAAACATATAGGGTTTAAGGAATAATATTAAGTGTAATAATAAATTGTTTTACTGCTTAAACTTATTGTTCCGAAATAAATAACCGATTTTGTATTTACCCTTATGAAATAATATAGATATAAATTGTATGCAGCAGGAGCTATTAAGTGTAGATGTGTAGAGAAATTTTTCAATCAGTTTCAAAACTGAAGATTACACATTTCATTCTTTATTTTAGACTTATATTTTTTAAATTGAGGGAGACTGCACAGACATATTAATTGAAAGTCGTTAATTAATAATTTTTATAAAACCATGGTTAAATTTTGTATGATTCTTAAGAAATTTAAAATGGAATTTTATGCGGGGCTTGAAACAAATTGTGAGCCTCACTATATTTTTTAATGAAGGAAAAATGTTCTCTTAGTTCGTTTGATGTATAAAGAAGTTTAAAATAATAACCAACAGTTCGCCGTGGTTACTATCTTTTAAAATGTTCGTAATAATTTAAATATTTCAGGTCAAACAATTTAAGGGTAACAGTTGCACAAATGGGACTGAAAATAATTAACTTTAATCGGTTGAAAAACTTATTGAATACCTTCCGTTGAGTGTTTAAAATGTGTGGCAGTTCTAAACCGTCTTTTAACCCAAACATTATACGTTAATAGAGGAATTCGTCTACATAATTATCACTACTTTTGTTTAGATAAATAATATTGTAATTTTCCTGCAAATATATTGCTGATAATATCGAGTCACGTTTTAAATTACCTGGGATTACGTAAACTATTTAATAAACTGCAATGAGAGGTGTCTTGATTTTACGATCCTTGAGGCGGGTCAGATAAGTTGTCTTGTGACACACTGTCACACACATGGACATTATTGAAAACAAAAATAATTGCCGTTTGATGGATTTTGTCATAGTTGCGTTGTAATGAAATTCACTCAAGGATACTGTGATGGCTCGTCAAAAGTTTTAAAATGTAGTTTCAGAATCCTAAAAAGTCAGCCTTCTACCTCAGATCAAACAGAGTATAATATACTAAGGTTCACCAGATCGATCCTGAGGAAAATTTGCAAATTGTGTGAAGGTTCAAAACTGGACCCAGCTACCATTTGTCTTGGTTCCTACTTGTCTCTTCTGGGGGCTTGACTCTCAGTTGAGCCTGGATACCCAGTCTAGTCCAAGTCCTTGGAGGGAGTAGTGGATCTTCCTTGCAGCCTGGGACGGGTGCCTGGGAGGAAGGGCCCTTACCCGACGGTCTCCGGTCTGCCGGGCTGGGGGACGAACCGTCCTGGGCCCACACGACCCCTGAGAGGTTGGAGGCTCTGTGTGATGGCGGTCCCTGTCTGGTGGACTTAGGAGGACGTCGGGTTAGAGGGTGAATCGTCCTGGGGTGCTGTCACCCTCAGATCCCGAGAGCTAGGTAAGTAAGGTTCCTCTCCCTTTCTAGAGCGAGGCAGACTGACCCCGTCCTACCACCTTTCCCATCCCTCCTTTTCCTCTTTCCGGCAGCTGCACAATATCCCAAGGGTGACGTGCCTAGCCGGCTATGCCGGTCCTCCTAATCCCCCCAAAAACGAACATTAAGGTTCACCAGATCGATCCTGAGAAATATTTGCAAATTGTGTGAAGGCTCAAAACTAGACCCAGCTACCATTTGTCATTGAGCTATTCATTAATAATTCCTTTCGAGAACAGGTCAACAGTTGATAGTAACAAGATCAGGGTTTGGACAGTTCTCTTCCAAAAAGTTAAAAAATTATACCGGCTCATGTATTTATAATACATAAAATATTATGGTCAGCAATATCATTAGAGGGGTTTGAGGCCCGTTTAACAAAATATAATTGAGCTAACGATTGCAAATCAGTAATGAAACATTTTTCAGACTATTTCTGAAATTATAATATTTGTATTAATGCCTGTACTTGTTTCTACCCCTGGTGATTGCTAAATGATTGTATTTAGAATTGATGGGCAAAAGTAATTTAACGGAGGTCTAGTTCGAGAAACAACAATATCCAATAACATCGGTAGAATGGCTTCATTGTATTAATACCAGCAGTTTCATCAGATAATCCCACATGCGAGTGAATGGGAAATGCAATCAATAACTCGATATGATAGTGACTAAATTATCACCAGGGAGTCAAAGAATGAACTATTCAAACCTCTATGACTTGTTGTATCATATTGGTTTATGTTTTGTTTCCTTTTAGTTCATAAGAACAGATAGTAAACATTTAATTGCAACTGTACTGTTTATATCTAAGTGAGGTTATATTAGCTAATTTGTGCTACCAAACTTTAGTTCTAGTTCTGTATTATTCTTGACTAATTTAATCATCCCGGAATATAATTATCTATATTAAAAAAAATACCATTAAGTGCATTTTTGTTTGCTATATTTGTTCCACACATTAATAAAGACTTTAAAGAATAGTTACATTCAGGTTACAACTATCACCATCTATCACTCTTTGCTTAGTTATGATGTTAAATACGGTAAACATTTTACTATCTCAATCACATCCGTATTATAAAAATCATTGCATTTAAAAATGGATTGCATTATTGATCATAAATTTAACGACATATTTTCAGTTATATTTTCCTTCAAAAGTGAGCAACTAGCATATCCCGCATGGTGATACTTAAAACCGGAACTACTCAAAAGGTCTATAGCACGTTAGGTTAAAAAAAGAGTTCATTATCACACTGGGGGAAACATCTAAGTCTACGTCAGTATTGCAAAGAATACTGTATTTTAAAGGAAGGATAAGCATTAATTTATATACAAAAATGTATTTTTACCTGAATGCGACATCAACTATATTTTTTAATGGATTAATATTCTTTAAAAACTGTTTTAATAATTAATTAAAAATTATTCACTTTGTTTGCCAATACGAGCTCCAGAGAAAAAAATAGCAATTTTGGAAAGATAAGCAAAAACTATGACACTGATGCTGGTTAACGCAATATTACAAATATAAGTTTTCAGCGGTGCGAATGTGTGCAAATGCTGAAGGTGTATAGTTGTAGTGTGGTAGGTCTACACACGCAGCGACCACAGCCCGGCCACATGTTGACCGTGTAGCACACGTGTTACGGTCTGCTTTTATGTGGTCGTCGGCTTGTCTCCGCAACTAAACCATCTCTCTCTAGTACACGAGTTGCTGGGGAAGGGTGACACAGCGAATATACTGTGGCAAGTAGATTAGTTATAATAAAATAATTTTATGTTATACCTATTAATTCAAAATGATACATTTTTGCTATAAATCTGTTATCCACAGTAGGGAAGATCCTCCCTATGATTCATGTTATGAGAACATTTTCAAAACGCCTTTTTTAATGGTTTGCGATACGTCAAATGCTCAAGTTAAATCTTCCTTTTTAACTAGAGCAACAAATTATCTGGTGTCTGTAGTTGAGCCATCGGTGTGTTTGCTTCTGTCTTATGTGCTCAGATAATGTTAACTACAATTATGCTCAGTAATTATACACGTATTTAAATTACCCATATCAAAAAAATAAAAAATTCGTAATAAAAGTGTATACAAATTTGATTAGTGTTTACTTAGATCTTTATATATTTATTAAGTAAAATTCAAACGACTAGGAACTTTCATCTATAAGATTGGTTTTGCCATGAAGTCTACACGTTTTAACAAGTTAAAAAGGTAACACTTTTTTTTGCTTGAAAAACATGTTTGAATGATATAAGAGTATGAAGTATGCGCTAATAACTAATAAGTTAATTAGTTTTGATTACATTTCACATTGGCTTAAATTCATTCTTCATTAATTTATCCATACTGAACTGCAGCGCTATAATAAAAATAATACAGAAATTCACAGAGTATTGCCACCAATAAAGCATATATATTAATCAGTGTGAACTTGGTCTTTTAGATTTAAATTAGATTATTTTCGTTCCTTAGAAATTATCTTTCCTTTGGAACACCAGACATTAATGTCATAATAAATTACCACGAAACTTGCTCGAGACTAAATAATATTCATATTGGTATGTACATAAACCCCAATTTACAAATAGTTGTTATACTGACGTTTTATTAGGAACAGTAATTGTTAAGAATGAGACTTTGTTTTAAATTATTAATTTACTAAGACAAGCCAAATTACGAAAGATTACAGTGCGACAAAGTTCCACTAAGCTTCTTTGTGGGATTAAACTTAAGTGTTGTCTGGTCTGAGGTAAAAGGGGTGGTGCATAATTGACCGCCCGACGAAGCGCGCGACCCTACCTGCCTAATCCCTCGCCTCAGCAAAAATACAAAACCATGGGAATTAGTTTTATATAATTAAATCGATGCTTTATAGTCAGTCGCGGTTGACTTGGTAAAATCTTATAAACAACGTTTATTATGTTTTATTGTGCATTTTAAGAAAAATTCCTTGACTCTCTGAATTTTCAATCAAAGATTTTTGCCGCGGCACCAATATCATAAAAAACTTAAAATGAGGCATTTTTAGTTGTAAAGTATCTGACAAACTGTAAGACTGAACAAATATTTATCCGTTACTTTAACACAGGAACAAATACTCTTAAACCGTACAATCATAGATTAAGCATACTCCTAAGGAGTATGCTTAATCCATGGTACAATTAAAACCACTCTCCGTCAATCAATCAGTAAGTACAAGAACATATTTTCAACGAATAAAGCGGTACGTAGATATTTATTTATTATAATTTCTGAAATAGTCAGTAATATAACTCATTAAGGGGAACTGCAATGCGAAGGTATGAATTAGTTTGTTATTATTCAACAACAATGAAGTTATCAGTCCATAATAACTCTCACTGTCCGTAACAATTCAGGCGAGTCAATTCTGATTAGGAGGATTGTGTCTAATACAATTACGTACTGCCTGTAATACTCTGTTTCACAATTCACTAGGAAGGTGCGAATATTTCTACCTAATCAAATGGTAAAAATATTCATATAACATCATATATCCCACAAAATTATGTAACATTTTAATGTATATGATCATACAAATCTAAATAAAACGAGAAAAGTAATGTTTATAACAAAGACAGTTTGTATTGAGTTTAATTTTGATAAGCAATCTCGTGGCAAACCTAAAGGGAATTTAGTTGTTTACAACGTTTAAAATGTCTTCCTTCGTAGTGAAACTGTTAAAGGTTTCTGTTACTCAAAATTATTTAATTTATTAACCCTGAAATATCGAATCATAGATAACTCATTAAAGATACATTTTGCCAAACTACCTTTAAATTTATGCATTATTCAATATTTAGTATGCATAATTAAATGCAATATTAAATGTTCAAATTGACGATATGTACTACCTTTTGAATAATGGGAAAACCAAATTTTTACCCAGATTCTTTCATAAATGGAAATACAAAAGAAATAACCATGAAACCTGCACGAAAACAATTACGTGAGTAATACTGTTTTCAACAACTGGAAAATGCCAACTATAATTAGCAAATTGTTTCATTTAGTCCTCATTTGATTACTGATCCAATGTGCCATTATTAACGACATGATATATACCGTAACTTTATAAGTATTCACTTTCATTACGAGATTTTTTACTAACAATTACTGGGAATTTTTATAAAATATATTTCATATAAGTTTACAAAGGTTACGTACAATAATAATTAAGGCAACGAAATTGTTTGTTTTCAAATTTGAATTTAATCCAAATTTATTGGTATTGTGTTTGAATATAGAGTGCACTGAAGAACCTTGGTTGGTATACAATGTAATTGTTAAGAATTATACTCGTTTTGAATCATTATTTTACTAAGACAAGCCAAATTCCGAAATATTACAGTGCGGCAAAGTTCCACAGATATGAATGCCAAACAGTTTATAGATTCAAACTAGTTATTCATTTAATTTGTATAAGATGTGACTGATATATTTTATCTTGTATTAAACTCAGGTGTTATAAAATATTGTTTATCAGAAATACAAATGTAAAACTAAAAGAAATTGAGTGGTCTAAAATAAAAATAAAATTAGTTTATTATAATATGTCCATTTCAATAATTTATTGGTTTTAAGTAATTCTACCAGAAAAAATAGCAAGAAATGTTCTGTATTTCTGGCACACACCCTTTTAATCTTTTACTAACCTGTTTTGAAGCAAATTAAAGATAATATTGTTAAGTGAAAGAGAACAATTGTTACGGTGGGTAGAGAGGAGAAACACCAGGATGTCAGCTTCAGGATATTAAATGTATTTGATTGTCTTGAACACACAATAGATGTCAATATGTACTTTAAAATGGGATGTTTCCAGCATAAACATACCCTTTTATTTATTTAACTAAATGCCATACATTTATTATAGTTGTGAAGAATGTATATCTGTATACATCATAAAATAAATACAGTCAAGTGATTGGACTTAAATCACAATCAAGCTATAAAATCCAAATTAAAGAAGTAGCAATACATTTTTAATATTTTTTAATTTGTATGTTATAATTTTTTTAAATTCATTATATTTGAAAATTGTTACATATTGTAATGGCTAAAAATAATGAACTGATCTTAGTTGAATTTAACTTTAATGTCTTTTATTTTTACATTGTTAACCAGGATGAATAAACTACGTCACTAAAAAGTATATTTACACTTTTCCTGTACTTACATACAAGACGATAAATATACACAAAAGATGGTACAAAGCGATCGATTTTAACCAGTTACACAGGTCATCATCAGGCCCTATCAGAGAATTTATTATTGTAGTTGTATAGTGGTGTATGTGGTTAAAATCGATAATATTTTTTACCATATTGTACCATATTTTGTGTATATTTACCGGCTTGTATGAAAGTACAATATAAGTGTAAATACAACTTGTAGTGTTGGGTAACGTAGTGTCTTTATCCAGTTTAATTGTTACAACACGTATCATGCTACTAATAAAGAAATTAACTATTTTTTCATAATTATTGAAAATGTAAGATCTTTTATAGTCGAGCTACTTTTGATGTGAAAAAACATCTAACTCAATAATTAATACGGGGTGAGCCATAATAAAAATGGTTTTGAAAATAAAAATACTTAAGAACAAAACATAGCTTAATTTCGTAAAAATAACAAAAATATTTACATGATTAAACTATTTTTTTATTATGTCACTCATGGCGTCTCTCCATATCCACACAGGTCTCCCATCTGTTCTGCATATTCGGTGGTACCTTCTTCAACATTGACTGCAGAAATTTAGTTTATTATACACTGCTTCAGTTCAGCTACATCCTGGGGTTTTAAAACACTTTAGGACTTCATATTTTTGATAGCCCCATAGCAATAGTCGCAAGACGCCAGGTATGGGGATAATGCAGACCGTAACATATCACCAAACTGTGAAATCAGATGCCTCAGAAACAACCTACGTAAATCTGCCATTAACATAAGTCTTCCCGTTGTGTGACAAGCCGCCTCTTCCTGTAGAAACTTTGGCGTTTCTGACGTAACTGCGGCAATGACAATTTTCAAGCGTTGCGAACTGAATTAACACTGACAGTCATTCCCTGTCGTCCTAAAAAATTATGTAGTTACGAAAGCACGATGGATGCCGTGCTAACCACTGATGATCCATGAAAACTTACCTCAAAATGACATGAACGAAACCATTGTTGTTTGCAACAAATAACTCTCAAACAGCTGAGCAATTACGGCAAAACCCGGGTTTTATTTTTCACCCTGTATATAATCAACTTTAAAAAAACATTAAACACAAAGACTGCATATTGAAAAACATCGACACATTATTCTAAGAAATTTAACTCCTACTTTAGACATATACACATTTGTCATTGCCTCGGTTGACCTAATATGAATTTACTTAAAGAATTTGCGATTATTTGTCAATATGGAATAGTAATCAAAATATAACTAACTAAGGAACTTAGCGGAAAATGTTTAAGTACGTCTTTGATGACGGTAATATTTACGTGGAGTATTTTACCACATGTTCGTAGATATTGAGAAGAACATTATTTACTTGGTGAAGGGGGAAACGCAGTGTAAGTAGCTGCTTGAAGGAAACATACAGAGGGCTTCACTTCAAAAGTAACAATTGTTCACACACAAACAAGCTCCACAGTGGGTTGTATACCTACGTACGTTTAGTGATTTATTCTATGTAAGTAATTTCTCTATAGTGAGCGACAAATTAAATCACAAAACAGGTTAGTATTACGTTTGCCGCAAAAACGAAACTGGACACAAAAATACTGAACCTGAAGGTATTTAAGAAGGAACTACGCCAAACACCGAGCTGGAAACTACGGCCGATTGAAGTGTACATTTACATGCAATTATCTAAACATTAAAACCCCCGTTACTTCCGTCCTAATTGACCTATTATCTTAATAGTGTTTGCGGAAATGTGCTCTTTTAACTTAGGCTTTAGAAAGTAGACTCAACATGTCCTATGTAGAGGGCCATAAACGGAAGTAGGGGTAGGCCTAGGATAAATTATACGTAGGTTTAAAGCCAAGAAAGTAGTGTTAAATGAAGACTTTTACCGGTTGCCGTTTCCGGCATAGTTGTCTAATTAAGGTAGAATTTAAACAATGTTGATATTTATAGAACAAAATGATCTTTTCGAAGTTAGATAAGCAGTTCGATCTTTGCGGACGTTCAATGTTTTCTTCCGAGGCAAACTTCCTCTGAGGTAATGGGATATTGCCAGTAGTTTCATAAATTTAATTTTAGATACAGTATTATTGAAAAACGTGAATCTTTTGTAACGGAAAAAGGATGTTGATCTTTTCTAATTTCAGCTTGATTACGTTTCGGAGCTGTGTATGCAGCGTTTCCGATTTTCAATCGTTTCAACAAATATTATGGAGGCGATCTATTTACCTAAAGCCACATTACACATCACAATAAAGTACGCATTACAAGCTGTTTTAAATAGTTGAATTTAATGGGTAATTATATGTTTTATTTAGTTATTTTATAAACTCTCACTTATAAATTGAATAGCCATGTGTTTTTCATCAATCCGATTTAATTTGTTACTAAATGAAAACAGTTGACGAAATGCAAACTTAATTCGACTGTTGATCTATTCAACATAATAATCGTTGCTTGGTTGAATTCGATCAATTCACATTATTAAGTGGCATATAACTTCGTCATATTGTAAGTTCATAACTTACTAGCACTAAGTATAAGTGGGTTTTTGAACATTCACGTTTTGTGTTCTTCAACAAAATGTCCATCTAGTTTTCTCACAAGACAATTTTCGACTAACTGAGAAGTACAAAGCCCGAGGGGTGGCGCGGCTGTCGCAGTCAGACCGCTGGCCCTGACATTCCCTTGTACATTAATTATACAACAGGGCTCTGCCCTCTCAATCATTGCTTATTAAGTTTAATATATTGTTCAGAAATTAAAGGTTACGGGTTGAGTTTACAATTTCTTCTTTCAAAATGAAATGATGAATTACTTATCTATACTTTCTTATGAAACAAATTGTTAACATTACTCCCTTATGGTATAATTGTTTAACCGATTATCTATGTATATTAGCGTACAAATGTGTCAATAGACTGTTTTACTCTAAAAAATAAATCCATGCACATATTTTATTCTACATTGAGGCAAATACCCAAATAGATCACAAACTAGGAAACAAGTTCTTAAAGGTCTTTCTCGATAATATACCAGCTAATAATTGCTTAGCATGGAACAGACAGCAACTAACTGGAAACAGATAGCAATGAATCTTTATCTTTTATAACTCGATATCTTCCTCGTATCCTCGTGTTACTAAAATATTATAAATAATTGTTTACCTTTTCAACTAACCCGATAGTAAAAGGCACAGAATTTACGGTAAATTATGCGTTTGAATGATCTGTAAAATACGAGGATGCATGAATTAGAGAATTAAAGGTTACAGACAATTCAAAATAATTGGTTCTTTATAAAAAGTTTATGCTAAATAAAGTACTATACTTTCCAGCTTACGTGGGGTACATTGGGCCTTTTAGTGTGGATTATTGAAGTTTACAGAGCTAAAATACGATCATTAGACAGAGTAGTTTATGTCTGACCACAAACCCCAGATTGGGGGAGGAGGCTTCCTGCCCCTCAGTTGATCAAATATCCTGCAAGAGTATAAGTCTTGACATGTTTAAAGGCGAAGACTGTATATCACCCTAAAGTTCTGAAAAATAGATATTTTATAAGACCTTAAATATTATATATATATATATCAAATGAGTATCGAAAATATATACAAACGAATGTTTTAAGAACCATATTTTGTCTGTTTAAGTTTTCCCATCAGTGTACTTACTATGAATCCAATACTTGTGTCGTTATAACCCTTGTTATATGGTACACTTTATTGGTTTATGTTTAAATAAGTTTGTTATAGGCTATGGGCATTTCATTTATATATTTCTCATACCTTGTAAACCGTTGCATGCCAACAGTCAATTTCCAAAATCCGAGGTTGAAATAAACACAAAGATATCTTAATGGAGATCTCAACATGCGATCCATCTGTTTGCTACACAGGAATGTAATACAATTTAACATTAAAAAACTCCTGTAAATTTATGTAATATAATAAAGTCCCATACTTATAGCGTTTTTCTTAAACTGAGATCTTATTTTATGAAACTTCAACTTGGTGTTTCAATTGCTTCTCATGACGGGTATCAGTCGTTGATTGAGACAACAACATTTTAATACTATCCATTTGCTTTATTGTTTAAAGTCATATAAATTATAGTATCTAGTCATACAGAATTTCGAATTACTAACACGATTAGCGAATTTCCTTTAGGGAAAAACCTATTACCGTTGGTTGCACGGTAAGACTTAAGCACGAGACCATATTAACCTGTTGTTTTGGGGACTCCAGACGCCTAAAACACTTTTTTCAAATTTATATATGTATGTGTATGTTACTGTAAATGTGATAACATTTGAACAAAATCCGATTTTGATTGAAATGTTCAAAAATGTGTAAAGTGACATTCGTGACTTTAAATTCAAAATCCAGTAAGATCGCACTATGGTAGTTTAATTTTTTTTAAATACTTTTTTGGCATTCCTCACTCTAATATATTAAATAAAACAATTACGGTTTTAACCATTTTATAGAGCTTAAAAAACAAATAATTTATAATTTTGAATCATAAACCTAAGTTAATTGGTCCTGATAAAAAATAACATAATTTATAAAATATACCATGTTAATCTTATCAGGAAAAGGGTCTTAGCCTTTCTTTATATTAGATAATTAGTTTTTTTGGTTGTTAGTCAGGAACAAGGCTACAAAAGGCATCTCACCCATTCTAAACTCAATATATATTTTTTCTACATATTTTACGTTATTTTCAATAATTATATTGATATAATCATGTTTTTTATCTCATTAAAACACGTGGTCTTTTTTGCCACCCGTTTCATTTTCTATAAAATCAACAAATTTTATTGATTTTTCTTTGAAATTTTCTGATTTTCGTTAAAATTATGGGTTATTAAGTAACATTTTGTTTTATTGTTCGAAGACAGAGATTTTACATTCGTTTTCTGTACTCACCACTTTTTGTCCCAGGATCGGCATAGTACTATCTACTCACGTTTATTATATTCCTTGTTGCAGCAAACCTTCGTACTTCATACTTCATGAAACTTGGTAAGTGGCTTTGTCTATTATTGAAACACATATATTATTTGCATTGTAAATTAGCTGAGTACGTAGGTTTTCTGCGACGGGGGTATTTTCTTGTTATAGTTGTGATTGTACTTTTTGTTGTAGGTATTACAAATAATGTAATTTCTTAAGGTTACACCCTATTTTTATCACATAAACAAACATACAATGTAGATTATAAGTTATCATAAAATCCCATATTAGGCCTATATAAACATACAAACAAACAAAACAACCGAGGAATGTCTTGAGTATTGTTTGGACACATATTAAAAATATATAACATGAAGTTTTAAAAATCATTCATTGTTTTATTACAATTTACTACTGTGGACTAATTCGTTTTTGAACAACAATGTAATCGTACCTGTTTTAAAAGTACCAACTGTTTATTTATGTGGCTGCATAATGTTGTAATAGAAAAATAAGATTAATTATAATGTAGACTGGACATTTACCTACCATGAAAATTTGTAATGTGTCATCAATTATAATTTTTATTTTTTAATTTGATTAGTAAATGAATGATATTAATCAAATGAAATCATTAAATTTGGTCCATAACGGAAACTCATCCCGAAACTAACAAATAATGTCAAAAGGGTAAAAGTTCTAAGATTAAAACCGGACCTAAAAATCTTTTGAGTCATAATGTTTTTTTTTCGTTAATTTAAACGGCCGATCAGAGGAAAGTGTTTTGAAAAATTGTTGACACATTAAAGTCGCTCTCTTGAAACAATTAAAAAAAAAATAGTATTTTTGTTGGTCACTAGTTAAACAACAGGGAATGGAGGGTCGGCAGTAGAGGACATAACAGCCAAGAGAGCGGCTTCATTACTTGGCCATCAATAACTGGAGCTGTTGTTCAACTGGCCTGTAAAGGCAGCCCTCTGGTCCACCTTCTTGTCAAGTTGGTATTTCTGTTTGCCACAGCTGATTAATGGAGGTTCAGCGGTGGAGGGCAGAAAGGACCGAGAGCAGCTTCATTACTTGGCCATCAATAACTGGAGCTATTGTTCAACTGGCTTGTAAAGCAGCCCTCTGGTCCACCTTCTTGTCAAGTTGGTATTTCTGTTTGCCACTAGCTACACAGCTGATTAACGGAGGTTCAGCGGTGGAGGGCAGAAAGGACCGAGAGCAGCTTCATTACTTGGCCATCAATAACTGGAGTTGTTGTTCAACTGGCTTGTAAAGGCAGCCCTCTGGTCCACCTTCTTGTCATTATGGTATTTTTGTTAGTCACTAGTTACAAGCTGATTTACGAAGGGTCAGCGATGGATTACAGAACGGACTGAGAGCGGCTTCATTCCTTGGCCATGAATAACTGGAGCTTTTGTTCAACTGACTTTAAATTTGAAACAGTATATCAAGAGAAACAAAAATCAACATGGATATAGGTTATACTAATTTGATAGAAAACGTATTATAGAAGACTAAATTGAAAATGCCGTTTACTCAGAAAATTTGCTGTATTTCCCGTTCCAATGAACTAAAAACAGACTGTATTTTTGAAACTCATAATAGCGATGGATTTGAATTTATTTTTTTATTTATTTGGACTTTACCTATCGCTTCTAGTGTTTAAAACTACACTACGTTTCGGGAGGAAGGAAACTCCTCCCGTTTTCAAGTGAACCCTACTTACATCTAAATATCAAATTCTTACACCTAACTAACCTACATTTTTTGGATTTTTTAAATATTTTTCTTTTACGTTTTAATTTACACTAACACAAAGATAACAAATATATACAAAAAATCGAATACAATACACTAACAAAACATTTATATATACGAAC
The DNA here is from genome assembly GCA_963675035.1 of Allygus modestus. Taxonomy (NCBI): domain Eukaryota; kingdom Metazoa; phylum Arthropoda; class Insecta; order Hemiptera; family Cicadellidae; genus Allygus; species Allygus modestus. The sequence continues at coordinate 99,478,271 of OY776111.1, read as the reverse complement.
AAATGGAAAACTGACAATACATTACCTGTTCTGCATCGTAGCCTCCAAGCTGACGGCAAACACGGGAAACTTCAATCTCACGTCCATCCACAACCAAACCGCGCACTCGACTAGTGGCTAGCGGTAGTGGAGGGAGGAGAGCCGTTACCCCCACCTACCGACAGGGGCACATGACGACACAGCTGTGGCTACCCACACGTCTTTGTCGACGGGAACATGACACGGAAACCAAAAACTGCACGATTCCTCCTAGAATGCTACACGGGCACCAGTACGATATTCTCATAGAGATTACCGCATGCCTCCAAGGTGAACATTGGGAACTGGTCATGCAATCAGGTGGCCATGTTTCCTCCAAGGGTGATCACGGACGCATGTGTCGTAGCCGAATTGGATGGACTCTAGACGGAGGAGCAACTGTAACACAAGGAACTGGCGTGTGTTTGTGGGGTGATTTTTGACTGAAATGGTTTTTAATTAAGGGAACCCATAGTGGCCTGACATCAATACTACTCTGACTTAAAACGTAAAAGAAAAATATTTAAAAAATCCAAAAAATTTAGGTTAGTTAGGTGTAAGAATTTGATATTTAGATGTAAGTAGGGTTCACTTGAAAACGGGAGGAGTTTCCTTACCTCCCGAAACGTAGTGTAGTTTTAAACACTAGAAGCGATGGGTAAAGTCCAAATAAATAAAAAAATAAAAAACAGACTCTATGTTCTATTATACATTATTCAGATTAAATAATATTATTAAAACTATTTAACTACCGTAGGAGATTAATGTATTATGTTTAAGGTTAAGGTAATTTAACGATTATAAAATTAAGGCAAAATAACCGCTTGTTCTAAAGTCAGTACAAAGTTTATGCCACTACTGTTGTGTTTTGCTTACGTGGTACCTATAATTGTAGTTACTACTTGCTGATAACGGGGATATAGCAGGCATAGAGCCAGACCATTTACATAATCAGCTGGCTAAATAAATAAGATACAATTCCAGGATATAAATATTGAAACTTTGAAAGCTTAAGGGGCGAAGCTCTGAAAGTGGAGGTTTTTCATAAAAACATCCAAAAGGCACATCTAGAGAATAAGAGCTTTTCATTGATACCAAACATGTATACAAAATAATAGATTTAGGGGTAAAAAATCACCGAACAAAAACCAAGAAATTCTTTCAATAATATAGATGTGTAGAAGTGTGACTTGCCTCAACGTACACATTTGGTAATTTCCGAATGAAAGAGTTAAAAAAATTACAATTATTTAAATATTCGAGTTATTGCTCAGCACTGCAAATAGGTTTTTGAAGTGTTATATTTAAGTTTTTAATCGTAATAATTATTTAAATGTCGGTTGATTAAAATTCAATTACAGAGTAATTTTAGTATTAAACTCGCTGGGATGCAATATTAATTAAATGGATTAAGCTACGCAATCAACTATACGAGTGCATTATAATGCTTATGAAATAGCTAATTCTGACTTAATTGCCTACATACATTGACATTTAAAGGTTTTCGAGTATTTTTGAAGTAGTTTTACAACTATTAAAATATCTTTACTATCTTACATTTTTGTAGACCCTACACTTCATGTCTTAATTGCCTTCATACTTCGACATTTTAAGGTTTTCGAGTATTTTCAAAGTACTTTTACAACCATTAAAGTATCTTTACTATCTTATATTTTTGTAGACCCTACACTGCATGTCTTAATTGTCTACATACTTCGACATTTTAAGGTTTTCGAGTATTTTCTAAGTACTTTTACAACCATTAAAGTATCTTTACTATCTTACATTTTTGTAGACCCTACACTTCATAAAAACTCTTAATAATATAATTGGTTACTGACAACTATTTTGCAAGGTCTAAATTTGAAAGGAGACTCCTTATAATGTTTATTAATTAGAGGTCATGGTGAAGGGAAAGGAGCGCGACAGGGAGTTGTCAGATTAAAGTCATGCCAATCATCAATGACTATTGGACATTTGAAAATGCCGCGGGCTGGCGGTTTGGGACTGGCTTCAAGAGGGGCTCCAGTCCTCTGCGCCTCCCTGCTTCTCCCGTATGTGAGGTGAGAACTCTACTCTCTTCAAAAGGGGCTCCAGTCCTCTGCGCCTCCCTGCTTCTCCCAAAAGACCAATGCCAACTTTCAAAGCCAGTCCCTCCTCAATGGTAACAATTAAATATTTTGGAATTTTGTTGAACCATTATTAGTTGTGATATCGAATGTTTGCTCACTGAAATCGATTTATATATTTTTTTTATCAAACATAAATCAACGATATCCGGTAATCCATTGACGAGGTACGAGCTTTAAAAGTTAACGTTGGCCTTATGGAGGAAGCAGGTAGAACCACGAAAGTTTCATGACTGGAGCTTTTGTTATGCTTGAAAACAATTTAAAAATATGTCGTTGAGGCGAAGGAAACTGTTTAAATGTCATAATAATCCTTCAACAACCTACTGTTATATAGTCTTTATTTGCATAGTTAAATCAATTGTAATCTAATAAATTCTTCTATTATTATAGAGCCAAAACCTGCTGAATTTAGAACACTCTCTTGAATATTTCATTATGCCGTGTACTATACAACCTAACATATAGTACAGTTGCCTAGTTTAGGAGTTTGTCTAGTAAGTTGAACATTCTTTGATTATCTGAAAGATCCCTAAATATTTAGCATAGTAGTAAAAAGTCGAGTTGTATTTAATACTATAAACCTTCGTTTGACACCGGGTGGTCACGGAGCTTCATCATATTTGACATATCGGTCATACACCAACACACCAACACACCAACTACACAGCAACTATGAATATTTTTACACACTAACTAAGCCTGAAGTTAATGAATAGCGTTTTTACTACAAAATATGTACATAAAAGGCACAGATTGTTTATCGATAAGGTAGATCAGCTTCATTATAAGAGTAGATCAGCTACGTTGTTCAGGTGCAGGCGCAGCAATGTCAGTAAGAGCCTGTGATTTAAATTGTGGAGGTCCTTAGAAATCTCCTGTGTGAAGAATGCGTTCTAGTTTAAACAAAAATACATTTTGAGTCAAATCTTAAAGAGTGTTTTGTCATTGGTTTGGGTGATAAAATACACATTTGGAAGAAAACAGTCAGCTCAACAGCAACAACAGCTTCAAAACCTAAAGAAGCTATCGGACCATATTGTTTTGCAATGCACTAAAAGAAAAGTCTCCATCCCATTAACGTTTATCCGAATGGGCGAACGCAAATTCATGTTCATTTAGCAAGTTAAAATAACTTGTTTATAACACTACACACCATAATCTTTCGAAGGGTGCCCGACAATTAAACATAATAATCCGCCGGTATTTTTAGAGGTCCTTTTTTAAGAGTGTAAATTTACTATTTAAGGTTATGTTTGTTTACCTTTGTACATATCGTTGTACAAATGTCTTGTAAATATAATGTATTATTAATACATAATATGTATTATTCATCAGGTGTTTTGGAACAATAGAAGTGCAGTGTTCAAGGAAATGATTAACATTTTATGAAATAATTTTGGTTGAGGCAGAATTTTAACAAACACACATTGTGTGGTGTCGAAAGACTAGCAGTGTAGCACACCTATCCCCTCAGTTAAGTGTTGGCCATTTGAATAAAATCCCGGAAGGCATTAGCTTCGAATCAGTGGACCAAATTTCTTATTAAAATAAAGACGCTTTTTGGCATCGAACGTGTTCTACTCGGTGGACGAGTTCAAAGACCACACGGGGGAATACATCGCATTGAGGCTTAAAATAATTTGCTTTTAGATTAAACATGCAACGTGCATCTGGCTGCTCCTTTCTTCAGTTGTTTGCAGTTTTTTGCCGGTTGTTTTGTTCACGTGGAAATCGAGGGACAGACAGTGGCGGTTGTTTAGATGTAGAGAGTGAGTGAGTGACTGAGTGAGTGTTTGGAGGGGTGGTGGTGTTTGTTTACATTGGAAATCGAGTGTCAGACAAGGTCAGTTGTGTAGATGTAGAGAGTGAGTGAGTGGTTGGAGGGGAGGTGGTGTTTGTTTGCATTGGAAATCGAGTGTCAGACAAGGTCAGTTGTGTAGATGTAGAGAGTGAGTGAGTGGTTGGAGGGGAGGTGGTGTTTGTTTACATTGGAAATCGAGTGTCAGACAAGGTCAGTAGTGTGGATGTAGAGAGTGAGTGAGTGGTTGGAGGGGAGGTGGTGTTTGTTTACATTGGAAATCGAGTGTCAGACAAGGTCAGTTGTGTAGATGTAGAGAGTGAGTGAGTGGTTGGAGGGGAGGTGGTGTTTGTTTACTTTGGAAATCGAGTGTCAGACATGGTTGGTTGTGTATGTAATGCCTTTAGGCGGTCCGGTGGTTTTACGCGTTTCGTAAACAGGAATGAAATAATAAGTACACTACATTTTAGTTAGCAATGACCGGTGCAGCGCGGAACATCAGGTCAGGAATTTGGTAGTGGACTGACTCTAGGTATTGTATAGAGAATTACTGAAAAGGGATCGCTCCACCTATCACATTGCTTTATTTTACATCATACGATATCGGGCCAGTGGGCCGATCACCTGATACATGTCATGATTTATGTTGTTGTCAACTGCTAGAATAACAGTCATGTAAAATTCAGATTAATGATAAATCAATCAAAACATTACAGTGTAGATGTAGAGAGTGAGTGAGTGGTTGGAGGGGTGGTGGTGTTTGTTCACTTGGAAATCAAGGGACAGACAGTGACGGTTGTGTAAATGTAGAGAGTGAGAGAGGTATCAGTGGGGGATGCAGGTTTTGTTCACTTGGAAATCGAGGGACAGACAGTGACGGTTGTGTAGATGTAAAGAGTAAGTGAATGGCTGGAGGGTGGGTGGTGTTTGTTCACTTGGATATCGAGGGACATACAGTGACGGTTGTGTATATCTAGAGAGTGAGAGAGGTATCAGTGGGGGATGCGGGTTTTGTTCACTGGAAATTGAGGGACAGACATTGACGGTTGTGTAGATGTGGAGAGGAAGTGAGTGGCTGGAGGGCGGGTGGTGTTTGTTCACTTGGAAATCGAGGGACATACAGTGACGGTTGTGTAGATGTGACATGACGGTTGTGTAGATGTAGAGAGTAAGTGAGTGGCTGGAGGGCGGGTGGTGTTTGTTCACCTGGAAATCGAGGGACATACAGTGACGGTTGTGTATATATAGGGAGTAAGTGAGTGGCTGTAGGGCGGGTGGTGTTTGTTCACTTGGATATCGAGGGACAGACATTGAGGGTTGTGTAGATTTAGAGATGATGGTTGTGTAGATGTAGAGAGTAAGTGAGTGGCTGGAGGACGGGTAGTGTTTGTTCACTTGGATATCGAGGGACATACAGTGACGGTTGTGTATATCTAGAGAGTGAGAGAGGCTGGAGGGTGGGTAGTGTTTGTTCACCTGGAAATCGAGGGACATAAGTGACGGTTGTGTATATATAGGGAGTAAGTGAGTGGCTGTAGGGTGGGTGGTGTTTGTTCACTTGGATATCGAGGGACATACAGTGACGGTTGTGTATATATAGGGAGTAAGTGAGTGGCTGTAGGGTGGGTAGTGTTTGCTCACTTGGATATCGAGGGACATACAGTGACGGTTATGTATATACAGGGAGTAAGTGAGTGGCTGTAGGGTGGGTAGTGTTTTTTCACTTGGATATCGAGGGACATACAGTGACGGTTGTGTATATCTAGAGAGTGAGAGAGGCTGGAGGGTGGGTAGTGTTTGTTCACCTGGAAATCGAGGGACATACAGTGACGGTTGTGTATATATAGGGAGTAAGTGAATGGCTGTAGGGTGGGTAGTGTTTGTTCACTTGGATAGCGAGGGACATACAGTGACGGTTGGTTATATCTAGAGAGTGAGAGAGGCTGGAGGGTGGGTGGTGTTTGTTCACCTGGAAATCGAGGGACATACAGTGACGGTTGTGTATATCTAGAGAGTGAGAGAGGTATCAGTGGGGGATGCGGTTTTTGTTCACTGGAAATCGAGGGACAGACATTGAGGGTTGTGCAGATGTAGAGAGTAAGTGAGTGGCTGGAGGGTGGGTGGTGTTTGTTCACTTGGATATCGAGGGACAGACAGTTGTTTTTATGTTCTCGCCAGAGATGTATCAGTTCACAAAGTTTGTGCTGAATAATTCACAGTCGTCCCAGTCCAACTTTGTTTATTTATGGTTCTGTAACTGAGATAAAGCTATGTTTTATATTGCTTAATCCTTAACTAACTTTTATTGTTGGATTTGTTTTGAATTACATGATGCTTTATTTTACTTACGTAGTAATTATTGATAGCTAGTTGGACAAATTATTATTGTTTCTATATAAATAAGAATGTTACAGTATTTTATAATAGAGATTTATTAATCTCAACTTTATTTGCTTTTATCTGATTGCATAATCAGTTTGCACCATTATACCTATTAAATTGTTTTCCACATCGTCAATAAAAGCAAGACTGTATTTTTGTAATTGTAAGTTTATTTAATTATTTATTCCTCCTAAACCAATATACATAAATTCATCTAAATCCATTAAAACCTAATACAACAATCAATGGATTAAATTTATAGGCGCATCTATCAAAATGCTACAATAACTTAATATTTATTAAAAAGAGATGGATTGAGACGCACTTATATTTTTAAACACGGGTACTAAAGAGACTTCTAACCATGCAGAGTACACAGAATACTTGGATCAGCGTAGCTAAAGGTTTATAATTTGCATCAAGATTGGATTTCCATTCTGACGGTGGTAGACATTTTTCATATATTATTTTATAATTCATCGTTTAAAATAACTTATTTCATACGAACAAATAATATTAAAATAAATATATTAAAATAAATATATTAATATTAAATATATTAATATAAATATATTAATATTAAAATAAATATATTTAAGTTATTTAAGTAATAACTTAAATATACTTTTAAGTTATTACTTAGAAGAAAACGTTAGGTAAACACCTTGAGTCTGACGTTTGAAGGAGTGCCGGAGGTGTCAGCAACAGGAAATTAAGTGTTCTTGATAATCTTTAACAGACAGCGAGCAGACTGCTACCATAAGATGTTTAAAAGTGTCTTGGATAGTAAAACTAAATAAATTGGGCAAACATATATTTAGAGAAAGATTTAATAATATTTGTTTAATTATTTTTAATACAGTGGATGTAAAAATTTAAACGCATTATGTTTCACATACTTGTTTGATTACTTTAGAAACTATATGACATGAATTAACAAACTGATATTAGATGCAGCTTCTAGTTGTTATATATGTTAAATTGTAGTCAATCACGAATGAAAATCTTGCCAACATCAAACCATAAAGAGTTTGAAAAATAATAAATATATTCAACCTCGGTCAAGACACTGTACTTGTTATAATATATGAGGAATCAGTCGATACCTACTCCTATTTGGTGAGGAACTTCATGGACGCTTAAATTTCAGCCCTGGACTCTATTGTCTTTATTTGAAAATAGTTTTATTACCTGAACGATTGCTGATGTGACGTTACACCGACATTAAAAAAGTATTGATATATCTATCCTTACTGTTACACCATTATTTAATACAATGATTACTCAATAAATAGTGTTAAAAAGGGATAATTAAATATACCGGCGTCCACTTTCATATCCGCAGGCATTGCCTTCGGTCTCAGATATACTATTGAATAATCCTTTAAAAAAATGTCTTATTAATCATGTTCACCACTGCACAATCAAAATTATGTTTTTTGGGATTAATTTCTTTGTCTAGCTATCATCTCTTGAAAAATGGGAACGAGTTCAGATTTCTAGACGTGTTTATTCTGCGGGTTATTCTAGGGGTGTATGGTAGTTTATGTGGCTCAGGATGGGGATCCAGTCACGAAGGATTTCTACCTAATGTCAGTTGATCAATCACTTAGCTCCTCGACGGATTACTTGAAATCGCAGCTGTTTGTCTAATTGTTAATTAAAAATTCCTAGCAGCTGAAATGGATTGTTGTTTGATAAATTGTTGATTATTCAGTAAGGGACACCTTTCTTCAAAAACAATTTTTTCACTAGGTATGCTGTATTTGGTTTTTTTCAAAATCAGAAATGAGTCTCAGGTTGCGGTCAACAGCCGAGCTATAGTAAAAGGTTAAAAACTAAAATTGGCCATTTAGGATCTAGGCGGGCTATTTCGTGGATGGAGTTCCCTATTAACTACTCCTATGAACTTAAGTCTTAGTTACACCTATTTTCGTAATTAACACCTAAGATAATTTGAAAACCTAGATTTTCATGATACTGTTTCCATATCCAACGTGAACCATATCCATAGTGAACGTGTTTATTCCAATTGCTTCTACCGATGGAAGGAAGGTAAAATAGTTTAGGAAAACTAAATGCTTTTCTTAGCACTGTGAGAGTTTAAGTTAACCTTACTTATTCCTTACATAAAAGGAAAAGTAAGAATAAAAGCAATATTAAAGAAATATATCTGACGAGATGTTTAGCTTGCCGGATATTCGATCTGATAACAGCGTGAATACAGAATATCAGTGGTGCTTCTCCCTTGCCCGTTATCAACTCGTCGCTTGGGACAGAATATTCTTGACGGATCATAAACGAGAAAGAGGAAACTAAGGCCTTCCATTAAACATGTCCGTCTGTCTGTGAATCTGTATTTTGATTACAAATATACAGTGCACAACTATGTTCCATTAGCGCATGCATGAATAAAAGGCAACACAAAACTGGAAGCGTTTTGTTATTTGTTAAACGCTTATATACAAATAAATCCAAGCCAATAAATCAGTTAAACAAAACTTTGTGGTAACGTAATGAAATGCTAGGTGAATAATGGAAGGTGTTTATTGATTTATTTATGTTTAATCAACCAAATCTATGTTAATGATATAAATAATGAAATATTTTAAATACAAATTTACAGCATATGTGTGGTAATAATTTAATTGCTTTCCCTGTTATAAAATAACAAGGGGTGGAATATTGTATACAGAGTGGATTTTATGTTGTATATTGCATTTTGCAAATTATAAAAGGTGGAAGAAGCGTAATATTGTGACATTTGATATTTTTGTAAATGCCTCAATCTTTATAAATTAAAAATAACACAATATTAAATTTTCAAATAATGCGTTACGGATGCTGAGGTTCGTAGGCCTGGATATATAGAGAGGATGTGACCAGCAAATTATAGGCCGCAGTGTCAGCTCGGCAATAACTTGGGATACTTTACAGCCCACAGATCTTCCCAGCTTTAGGTCCGTTAAAACGACGCACCTTCAAAAACGTCCTTTTACCGAACTCAAATAATAAAAGTATAAATTATATTTATTGTTATTTTCCAGTTTTAAATGATTTAAGATTGAAATGAACTTCCTCGAGGTCACAAAATTCAACGTCATAATACCAAGCACTGAGGCGAACATTTAACTGTAAATGTTTAAAGCCTGAGGATTGTGGGAGCGAGTAGTTACTAGTATAAGAGTTTTTAAATGAGGAGCATGTTCTAAGGAACTGCAAGTAACATTATGAACAAAAACTAATTTGGTGTGGCGTGTATATTCAAGTCTCTTTAATTTAACGAGAGTTATAAATATGACATTTAAACAGTTTTAAAACATTTTGTATTTTAAATATTTTTACTGGGTTTTAAACTGCGTTTGACCTTTATGAATGTTTTATTTTCGACTAGCCGTATTTTGTTGATTTTTGTTTTCTCAAAAACCTAACTTTCTGTTGAGTTAAAATGCTTTTCTTAATAGGTTTGAACTTTATTTATTAAAGAATATCCGTACAGTTTTGTAACATGTTTGTCTGGTATTAAAGGCAAATAATATTCTTCCATCAGTACATTTTTAACAGTTTATGCATTGTGATTGGAACTAATTTTGTTATAATATTTGTAAATATTGATGTAGATTTGCTGTCGTATGTGCAGAAAAAAATTCCGAGGAAACGGTCGGGAGTGAGCTGTTTGATAACCCAGGTGTACACATTTTAAATTAACCTGATAATAACTATGCGTTTCACTTACTTGTTATCACAGACGTCAACTGTTTAAGGATAGTAAGGACAAGCCAAATGACGTGGGATTACATCGCGAACCAAGTTTGACTGCTTAAGTGGTACCCGGTCTAAGGTACAAGGACATGTGAATAATTGACTAAGCCGCGGGTACCGAGCCATCACGCGAATAATCCCTACTCCGTAGTACAACGCGAACACCTAAACGATGTACAAGGGCGAAGTTAAAAACCCCTTCCTGTTCACAGTGAGCAATCGTTCCTTAACTTAGTAAATTATCTCTAGATCAATACAGACCTTAGCTTAATGCGCATACGACGTTAGGAGATCTTAAGTAACAGCATAGGTAGAATTAAACATCAAGTGTAACCCATTAAGGTAGTGATTTTTTCTATTTCCGATAACCCACAACGGGCTTCGATTGGTGCTACACTATAATAGAAAAAAATGTAACTAATGACTGTGGGTGAGGGCAGTTCTCTGCGCTATGTTTTGAATGATTTTTTTGAGCGAAAGTTTTAAATATGACAAGTTTGGAAAGGAACCAGCACGTCATTGTAAGCCAATGGGATGAATTGTATTAGCTAAAGCACATGACCCCGACCTCAAAAGACAATGGTCGCGCAAATTTAATCCGTCTTAATTTTAAAATAAATTACAACTAACAAAATATATTTATTTTTACCAAATTTGTTATGTAGTAAAGTTGATCACTGTGACAATTGTTTAGACTTTTCTTAGTGGAGTACCTGAATGGAAAGTAATAAATTTTAACTATGGTAAAGCAAACACTTGTATACTGAATATTATTTTAAATTACTTAATTTTTATTCGATTTATTAAAATTAGCAGCTAGTTTCAGTTTCCTCTCCTCGATTTGTTAGTTGAATATGTCCCTTAGTAGCGGGATAATGACCATTTCGACTGTTTAATAGTCCAACGAGAACGTGCGATTGCATTATTTATCAATACAACAGCCAATTATCGCGGTCTATCATCACCATAATTTTGTTCGGAATTAAAATAATACAACAAGATTTTGGATATCCATAGTAGTATAATTGTCAAAATAAAATGTTTAACTATTGATTTTAACATTCTCACGTTGACATGTTTTTAAATTATAGATATCATAATGAATTATACATATAATCACTAGCTATGCTTTAATAATTTTCAACTTTTAATATTTGGTGGAGTAGAAGCATACAATTAAAATGTGTACATCAAATTTATTGTTTTTAATAATAGGCCTACCAATAAATTAACCACCTGGTTTTAGTGATTTATTAATGGCTAGAGCATAATACTAATGAAATTTTATAAATACGTGTAAATTATAATTTATTTAAACGAGTTCAAAAATCCAGACGGATCCCTCCAGCTAAAAGGGAGTTTTTAGGTGGGGGGGAGTCTTCCCAAAAATTTGTTTTCCACGTGTAATTTTTATTTAAATCAAATTTTAGTTTCCACTTGAATTTAGCTTGAAAAATGGTGTTTTTAAAATTGTTCCTCTTCAATTGGTTACAGATATATTGGACGTCCTCAACGCAGTACGTTGCCTAATGTTATTATTTTGGAGAATGAGTAAAATTTTATAACTAGCTTATTCATGAACATATATTGATAAAACTATGTATATAGCTTCATCTGAATGTAATCGTTTAATGTCCAAATAAAATAATCCCCTAACAGCAAACATGCATACACAGTCCTGTTTAAACATATGGACATTGTGTTTTTGAAACTCATAATAGCGATGGATTTGAATTTATTTCTTGATTTATTTGGACTTTACCTATCGCTTCTAGTGTTTAAAACTACACTACGTTTCGGGAGGTAAGGAAACTCCTCCCGTTATCAAGTGAACCCTACTTACATCTAAATATCAAGTTCTTACACATAACTAACCTACATTTTTGGATTTTCTTAATTTTTTCTTTTACATTTTAATTACACTAACACAAAAATAGCAAATACATATACAAAAAATAAAATACAATACACACGGCCACCTGATTGCATGACTAGTTCCCAATGCTCACCAAGGAGGCATGCGGTAATCTCTATGAGAATATCGTACTGGTGCCCGTGTAACATTCTAGGAGGAATCGTGCAGTTTTTGGTTTCCGTGTCATGTTCCCGTCGACAAAGACGAGTGGGTAGCCACAGCTGTGTCGTCTCGTGCTCCTAGCGGTAGGTGGGGGCAACGGCTCTCTCCCCTCCACTGCCGCTAGCCACTAGTCGAGTGCGCTATCTGATGCTGAGCGGACGTGAGAGTGAGGTTGCCCGTGTTTTCCGTCAGCTTGGAGGCAACGATGCAGAACAGGTAATGAATAGTCAGTTTTCCATTTGTTAGTGAATGTAAATGTTGTGTTAGTGTATTGTATTTTATTTTTGTATATGTATTTGCTATTTTTGTGTTAGTATAATTAAAATGTAAAAGAAAAAATTAAGAAAATCAAAAAAATGTAGGTTAGTTAGGTGTAAGAACTTGATATTTAGATGTAAGTAGGGTTCACTTCATAACGGGAGGAGTTTCCTTACCTCCCGAAACGTAGTGTAGTTTTAAACACTAGAAGCGATAGGTAAAGTCCAAATAAATCAAGAAATAAAGACATTGTGTTATCCCATGTTATTCTTACGGGAAATAAATACAATTCTATATCTCCTTTATGAATATTGATGACATTTTGTATGTGCTTTCATGTGGTTGTGGTGTGTTTATATTTGCATCAAAACTCCATGTGTATTCCTCTCCTTTACAGTAAACCTATGCAATATGTTAAATATTACGATAGATAAATACAATGTTATATCTCACCAATTTATATATATATATATATATATATATATATATATATATATATAAGCATTAGCAGTTAGCTGAGAACGCAGATTTTCTGTGGCATGTTATATATTTGTTTTTAGAAGGCACGACAAATAATCCTTCCTTAGGTGTACGTGAAATGTAAACAATTATAACTATTTATATTCAGAATTTCAAGAAAGACAACCATAAATCATTAATGTTGCCGCCTTGGTTTGTTGTGAGATTTAGATGTTCTAGTTACGGTGGATAGTAATGGCGTTACACTCAACTGCCTTCTTAGAGGTCAAATGACGAGCACATTCGCTTCGTTAATTTTCACGTCTAATTTTATAACAGTGGGTCTGCGTTCGTGACGTGAACAAGTTGAACTGTCTCAATTGACCATCGTTCTAGTAACTAGGTGATACAATAATCAATAGCCATAATATTATGATTGTGGAGATGACTTGAGGGCCAGATGGGCGAAATTCACCCCACAACAATCCTTCCTTACCTATGCCATTGGAAACATTATTCTCTTTATTTATTAGGATTTTATCAAAACTGGTTGTTAAACAACATGTCATATATATATATATATATATATATATATATATATATATAAAATAATCTTTATCAATAAATAGTAAATAAATATTGGATGGGTTAAGTTTCCCTTCAAATCTTTGTCTACTAGCTGGTCATCAAGTAATCTAATTACAGTAGATATTTACACACAATTTAGGCTCCGTTGATCCAATAGCTTGCCCTAATCCAATGCATACATATTTCATATTCACATGTTTCATGTTGGACAGAGACAATTTATGAAATTTAAATTTTAAATTGCTCTGTGATAAAAAGTTGCTGTTGATTTAACAGTCTAGTTAAACTATTTTAAATAAGTTTAATACATATTGGAACTTAAGACGCTGATTTGAAAAATGATGTTATTTCAATTAGCAATGGTCACTTAAGCAATACACCTCCAGAGAGTATTAAAATTATTCATCGATTTGGTCAAGAGGATTTTGTAAAGGTCACTTTGAAAAGGCTGAAACCTGAAAATCGATAGTTATTTGTTTAACAGAATGGCAGAATGCAATCATTTATTGTATTTCCATACAGACTCATGTGAGGTTATCCAATGAAACAGTTGCCATTAATACAATGAAGCTATTCTACCGATGTCATATTGTAAATTGCTATCCCTCCCACTGCGGCATTGCGTAAACCTCATTTCAATATTCCATCGCGTTAAATTAGGAAATATCTAGAAATATATGTATTACTTTTTCACTCGTAAAATTGAAACATTTAATATCCTTATGTGCACAATATGGATTTGTTTTCAAAATCAGGTTCAAAACTGTTTGTTTTTTATAATGCGAGTGACATAAAAGAAAGGTAGCTAACAGGTAGGAAGGTAGTGACATACTTCAGAAGGTAGCTAACAGGTAGGAAGGTACAGTAGTGACATACTTCAGAAGGTAGCTAAAAGGTAGGAAGGTAGTGACATACTTCAGAAGGTAAATAGCATTGAGTTCAAACGACATAAACAGAAGTTGGGTATAAGTCTAAAATAGCTAATTATATTTTAAATAGCGGAACTGCTAGGCTTACGGTTATTGAGAATGATTCTAGAAACATTGTGTTTTTCAGGGTAGACCGTTATGTAAGAAGGTGTCCTTAATCTGAAAGAATATATGTCGACATTATACTAATTTAATGCAACACTTTGGGAAAAAGAAGTCAATAAAACGATTGTAATATTTCTACCTGAAACAAGGAACTAAACTGAAAAATTGAAAAGGAAACAAACATCAAAGCAAATCAAACAAAACATTATTTTTATTACATTTAACAATGCAATTTCTACAAAGTGAAATAACACATTCATGTCAACGATAAATAAATTAATTTTTACTCAAACAATAATACAACTTTATACATTTCGATCAATTCTCAGTATTATGTTCATATAAATATAACTTATTTTATAGGCTATTCAATTAAATTATTAATGTAGGATATATATATATATATATATATATATATATATATATCTTGATCATGACATTTTAAGAAATTATATATAATATAATTGTATTCCAAAAAGTAACAAACTGGAATTATAAATATCATTATATACTTACTATCACTCTCTTGTTAATGATAATTGGTCTCATTATAAACACGCCTAACGATGTATCACAACATGTAACAAGGCGTCTGTCCATGTAACACAATGTTTATGCAAAGGAAGCTCATTAGTTATATGAATATTGAAGTAAAAAAACTCTATTTTAATGACTACTGGGATAAAGATGAGTAAACAGATTAAAACCTAAATTTAGAATTGCCATAGCAATATTTCATTAAGAAAAACCATGAAAGCAATAACAATTGTTAACAATATTTACCATAACAATGTAGTTGGTAATTAAAGAATCAGTTTTATGTTACACTATGAATTTGTTTCACGTTTACGTCACTTAATCACGTGAAATCAACTTGACCACAGTATAATAGCTACAATGTGTCTTTTGAATGAAGATAATCGAAACCCCGAAGCTGCAAAGCCGGTCATTAGCCCAAGTGGTTTACAACTTTGACCACACAATCCAGCGATCAGTGTGTGGGTTTCGACGGCTCCTGCCGCCGCTCTGCTCACTCCTGGGGTTCAGAAGTCAAAACTAACTTCATGTAGTATTAGTAACAGTAATGTTGTCTTCAAGCTGTAAAAACCGTCTATTATACCTACCTTTTAACAAAGATTTATTAATAATGACCTATTCATTTAATTTCGTAAAGAAAACCTATTATCGTAATCTTAAAAACAAAAAAACTGTAAAATAAAACATTTAGTATAAAAAAACATGTTCAAAAATCCATTCGAGAATATTATTTCAGCATTCATTTAAGAAATAATAAACATTCGCCACATTAGCATGGTTGGTTAATGTTGATAGTATTATAATTATAAACCTTACAAAACTCCAGTGTATTATAGTTATAGTATACTCTTCTCTTGTTTTACGATATCTCAACAATGCGCCTATGAGGAAGAGTGTAAGACGATATGTGACTATCACAGATGTAGCTCCGGGGAGAGTTCTGGCTGAGGTTGCCACTCTCTTATACAAACCCATTACATTAAAAGGTACTTACTTTGATCCCAAGAAATGTCCTTCTTCACTGCTGAACCAATTCAATTTTCCAAGTATTACCTACTACATAGTAGGTAATACGCTCGTAGTGAGTAGTGCGTATAATACGTAGTTGTATTATAAGTGACAAATCAGGTGGAATTTGCAATGTATAAACATTGAATGATTTGCATTCATTAGTTTTGAAAGATAATTTTAAAAAGGGTGATTTGTCCATCAACAGAGAATGAATAAGTCAATTTATAATTTGGAACTTCTTTATACGTTTGAGGTTTATCGAATGTTTAGTTAGTTTCCAAAACAATGGCGATCGAAGAGCAAAGGACCCTGTTTGTGATGGTTAATAGTAAATAATAAAATATTAAATATAGTTAAAAGTGTTAAAAGTAAGTCAATACCAGAAGTCTACTACAGTCTCGTAGTCAATGGCTCCACATCTGACAAATCTTTATCTTATTGAATTATATTCCGTAATAAATACGATTATGTTGAACAGTATTCATATTTTGGGATCCCTTCACAATATTTGGACCGTAGTTATTTCAACTTCTTTTGAAAACATCGAAATGGATTCAAATCCTTTAAAATATGCTATCTTCGCAACCTCTCGTATGTTCTTGACCTAAAGGTTAAAGGTATTATTTTTTGTTTACAAGAGGTCAAATCATTCCAATTGAATCATCTTCAAACTAAACATCTTAAAATTTAAAACTCCATAATACTTTCTAAATTAGTGTGAATAATAACATTAAGAGATAATAACCAAACAAGAAATTGGTTATTAAAATAAATATTACCGTCAGTTAATAGCAGTCCAGTGAACAGATTTATCCTGAACACGTTTCACAGCATCTAGGCTGGATCATCAGCAGATGAGGATAAACTGCATTGAAAATCATGTTATCAAATATCTAGGTTGAAACGCGAAGATCTTGTCACGAAGTTAATATTTGTTGAAACATCTTTTGGACATACACATAGTAACATAATAACATTTTAATAGTGTAGAATCTTAAGTAACAAGAACAAATTTACAATGTTTGTAGAAATACGGAGACTGTTATGGAAATGACCCTAAATCTTATAATTCGATAATGAGCTCTTGTAACAGCTTACACTTAAGAATACAGAGTGCAAACTAGCTATGTTCGAATATTATTGAAGTAATCGTATAAACTAGCTCCCTTTAGAAATGGTGTTAGTTTTTATGATACAATAGCTAACACATCTAATAGGGATATTAAGATACAAATTAAAATCAAGAATGATAAAACATTTGTCATTTGAAAAATAGTTTGACATACGTTGTTTTTCACATCATATTCTTAACGTATGTAGTTTTCCTTATGGCGCGATACTTCCATTATTAATCGCCCTTAAAACGTTGCATATACAAAATTGTAAATAGTGTATTAGAAATTACTTATACGACAAAGTGTATTTTTTATGACTAAAGTTAAGACTATATTTGCTTGCTAAATAAGATGAATTATATAATATTCAAGCATACTGAATGAGAATGGCATATGCACTGAACAATTAATTTACGCAATTCTTAAAAATACTAAAAGGATAAATATAAAACCACGTTAAGCAAAATACTGTGCAGTAGCAGCAAACCTGCGTACTCCGTGCGAATTTACAAAGCAAATATACCTTACCTATCATGAACCAGCTTACCTAGTTTCATGACGTGCCTTACCTTAATTATGACTGGTATAAATCGATCACCTTACACCATCCTTTGTGTATATTCACCGACTTGTATGTAACTACAGTATAAATGTAAATATATTCGATAGTGTTGTGAAACGTAGTTTATTGTACCTTGTTTAACTGTAACAACATGAATCATGCTACCCAAGCCAATAGGGTAAATAACCTCGATGTCATTAAATGTATATCTAGTACTAGATTAATTTAGTATATATCATATGTAGAATGTATCAAAGTGTGTACAAAAAAGTGGCTAAAATGGAGTTACATGGGATGTAACGCAAAAAAAACACTTCTTCGATTTCGAAACAATATTAATTTTAATACTTTAATTTTCCTTGTATAATAATACAGATTATTAGTCTTAAATAAATCCACTTGCCTGCCCACGTGGAAAATGTAATTGTTTTGAGTAGTGAACAAGGGAATTTTGCGCGATCAAAGTAAGTACCTTTTGATATAATGGGGTTGTCAAGAGAGCGACAACCTGTACCACAACACACCCCGGGCTTCTACACGATCTCAGTATATTCCATCACATATCGCCTTACATCGCTGATTTTGGGGCCATAAGTAATGACAGCTGATAAGTTGCAGTATACTGAAAAGCCTGGGAAGTATTTTCAATGCACTGATAAACGCATAAACTGCAGTGAAAATAATACTGTCGAAATTAAACCACATGGAATCCTGTTATTTTGTTAGTGATTATCTATAATCCAGATAGGGCTTACTACCTACTTATTAATCTGCAAAGTGAAATGGTCACCTACACGAAATATTTCAGCCAAGTACCTAAATCAATGCTCCTTTTTGAAATGCAATCCGTCACCAAAACGTCAACCACGCAACTCAAATTCAATGCAATATGCACATCCGCGTTGTACCTGGATGTTCATGTTCCTGCAGAGGCAAGAGTGCTGTTGTAGCAAAGGTTGCTGGAATGTTTTAATATATTTAATTGTTTTGGACTAAAGGTTTATTTGTTGGAAGGGTGTGAGGAAGAGTATATTTCCAACCATTTCAAACATAGCTGGTATGCATCATCTTTATCCTAATTCCACTAGTTGTGCTTGGATTTTCTTGTATTTTACTGTATCATTGAGTGTAGAGCATCTCACAAGATCGTGAAGAGTGATTTTTAGTCATCAGCGATTAGCAAATATTCACACCAAGTTTCTCAACAATATACACTACCACCAACAACAATACATTTAAAACAAAGTACCGTAAGGGTGTTTTGTTGTAACTCTACCATCTATATCTTGCTGGTCGAATTTATAACATTATTGTGTTCATCAAATCAATAATGTATTTAAAAAATAAGTATTTGAGTAAAGACCAATTTTTAAATTAGCTTTTAAAAGCCATTTGTTACGCTACCTAACTTGAATTATTAAAGGTATTAAATTATAAAACCAAATCTGTAAAAATGCCTTTGGAAGTATTACTCATGGTTAAACATTAATAACGGTTTGCTATTGTGATAAAGCCTCAAAAAACAACCTGTTACTGGTCCTATGACGTCTGCCTTGTTGCACTCGCTCATACTTACAAATAATATAATACAAATACACGTTATACAAACAAACCGATAACGATTTTATTTCCGTTATTTTTATTTTTATATTTTTTATAGAGGTTTGCAGCCTCTTTTTCCTTACTTTATTCACATCGGTGCGTGGAGCGTAACCAGCAAAGCAAGGAGTTAGCCGGTACTAGTTGAACAGTACTGGGACATAGGATTCGAACCCACGACGGGTCGCTGCCATATTTCCGGAGCCATACGCCTTGACCACTTCATAAAATATCGTTATTTTTATGGCGGGCGGATTCGCTCATTCGTATCTCTAGTGTCTCCACCTACTATTATAGCTCAATGATCCGAATCGTTATAATGATTATGTCATTTAATAATTCCTTGTTAAGTTAGTAAAACATATTTTTAAATACTATAGCAAAATTTCTCAAAAATATTATAATAATTGTAACAGAAATAACAGAACGGATATACAATAACTTTGGTTTTTATTAAAATATAATACATAAATGATTATAAAACATGTCTTTGCAACACAGCGTTATTAAAGTATCATCCCCCTGCTTCACAACAAGCACGATTACACTCCTGATATAAATATCGATGTATTGCATGCTTGAGACAATCGAGGACATTTAATATCCTGATGCTCACGTCTCTTGTCCTTCTCGCATCAACGCACTTCAAATATTGCTATTGTTCACCTTCACATGACAACAAGCACGATTACACTCCTGATATAAATATCGATGTATTGCATGCTTGAGACAATCGAGGACATTTAATGTCCTGATGCTCACGTCTCTTGTCCTTCTCGCATCAACGCACTTCAAATATTGCTATTGTTCACCTTCACATGACAACAAGCACGATTACACTCCTGATATAAATATCGATGTATTGCATGCTTGAGACAATCGAGGACATTTAATGTCCTGATGCTCACGTCTCTTGTCCTTCTCGCATCAACGCACTTCAAATATTGCTATTGTTCACCTTCACATGACAACAAGCACGATTACACTCCTGATATAAATATCGATGTATTGCATGCTTGAGACAATCGAGGACATTTAATATCCTGATGCTCACGTCTCTTGTCCTTC
Organism: Allygus modestus; assembly: GCA_963675035.1. Lineage (NCBI taxonomy): Eukaryota > Metazoa > Arthropoda > Insecta > Hemiptera > Cicadellidae > Allygus > Allygus modestus. Next base: position 99,457,871 of record OY776111.1, on the reverse strand, counting down.
TCGCATCAACGCACTTCAAATATTGCTATTGTTCACCTTCACATGACAACAAGCACGATTACACTCCTGATATAAATATCGATGTATTGCATGCTTGAGACAATCGAGGACATTTAATATCCTGATGCTCACGTCTCTTGTCCTTCTCGCATCAACGCACTTCAAATATTGCTATTGTTCACCTTCACATGAGGTTTATTATTAGAATTAATGCTTTACTAAACCCATAATAATTTATACCACAAAAACTAATCATTACGATTTCATAAGTAGTATACAAATCATAAAACACTTATGTAATTGTTTACGTTATGAGCTAGAATGTAATGGATTGATTAAGGTTTAAATAATTATTAGTTCCTCCCCCTCCTTCTCTTGGATGCAATTGTTTATGAAAGGTATAACAATACAGGGTGTTTGAAAAATAACTCCCTATTTTCCTTAACAATTTTAATAGTGAAACATACCAAATATTGCATTTATGAATACATAGTGTGAAAGAGAATATCTTCAAGTTTTGGTTTTGTTCTAGTAAACTTAGACTTGCGCACCATTAGTTCACAGATGAAGCCGATTTTCCACTTCTCTCCAGGTATTCGGCAACATTGCAGGTGTAACTCACGCAACTGATGATCCTTTGTCATAAATTTTCAATGTCACGGATATGTTCAGGTAATACGACATTCTTTACCTCAAAATAAAGAGTCTAGTGGGGTCAAATTTGGGCTTCGAGGTGGTCAGAACAAAGGATCATAGGAGAAGTTGCGTCAGTCACACCTGCGATGTTGGCGAATATCCGGCGAGAAGTGGAAATTCGTATTGATCTGTGCAGAGCAACTAATCGTGCGCTCGTCGAAGTTTACTAGGACAAAACCAAACTTTAAGATATTCTCTTTCACACTATGTATACATAAACGTCAGATTTTGTATGTTTCACCATTAAAATTGTTCTTGAAAATAGGGAGTTCTTTTTCAAACACCCGGTATTTGTAATTTTGAGGTAACAGTTTCGGGAAAGTGATGTAGTAACACAAAATAAGGTAGCTTTTAGTTTAAGTGAATAACGTCGAACTCATTATATTTATTATTATATTACAAACAAGATTGACTCTGCTCGTTCAAACACAATGCATACAAAGTGTTTTTTAAAAGCGCCCTCCCTTACTTTTTTCTAAACATGTTAAAAAATCGACTACAGACTACCGCCGATCTTTTTTGGGTAATCATATTGGACTATCAAATTAGATTATTCTAATAAAGAAGTTGAATTACGTTATGACTGTCGATTGTTCCAATTTTCGCTGATCGTGGGTGGCCGATATTGTGGTTACATCGGCGCGGGCGTCACAAACCGAAGCTGTCACGCCGCCGTGAAATAAGTGTGTTTTTTATTTTGTTTTAGCTTACCGTCAACATAGTCAACTAATCGACAGTTTTACCCAGACTCACTATCGTAGCCCTTGACCGCATCTTCAGTGAGCTGGTTTAAAGCTACTTGAAAATGTTGATCCATGAAGTCCACAGTTTTAAATGTGACTTACTTTTAACACGAACTCGTTTTTGTGATTGTCGTGTTACCCAGTGGGCGCACAGACAGTTACCTGCCTGTCTACTGTTTCTTAGGAACTAGATTGTTATAACGTCTGCAAAACATTTGTATTTAATATTATTTACACATTATGTAAACCTGGAGTGTTCTTAATATATATTCAATGTATATTTATTTTAGATTTACTTATAGAGTAAACTTGAAAACAAATATATGAACAAAGATGTAATCCCATAAAAAATTAAGTTCTACTAATATGTTTAACATTTCGTTACCATTACGTCTAACCAAGGGACGGGAATAGCTTCTTCTTCATAGGAAAATTCACTTGGATGGTAAATCACAATACATTATTTCATGGTAAAAACTAATTGATAACAATTTATTTATCTTTGTTGTATAAGTTAAAAATAAGTATAAGCAGTAATAATTCATAAATTGGAAATTTGTTGATACTTCCCCAGATCTGGGGTTCTCTTGTGATTAATGCAATGTAATACGTGCATCCGCGTTGTACCTGGAGGTTCATGAGAATTACTGCAGAGACAGCTCTCTAGCTGTTGCAGCAGTGGAGCCTTCCCTTGTGTCAGCAGACGTCCAGACCCTGGCAGTGGACCTTCTGCTGCAAACTCTGTAGTTAGGAGACTATTCACAACTGTGGTATCAAGTGTCACATGTCGATCCACAGTGGAGAGAAACCTCATGTCAGTTAAGTGAAATCAATTTCAGTTAAGTGAAATTTATGACTTTAAGTTTGAAAACCAAAAAAGATCTAACTAAGGGAAAGGAGTTGAAAATGCATAAATAAATCTGTTTTTTAATTTTTTACATTAACATTTTAACACCCCCTAATTTTGTTTTTAACCATTTTGTAGTGTTTCAAAATATATCAATAGTTTTGATGTTTTTTCTACGTCAGACCCTTGCAAAGGTATTCAGTGCTAAACACGATAGTTGTCCACTGACACTCTTATGGAAAAAGAGTAAATTGTTATATCTATCGTTTAAATATGAACTGAAATTGGTAAAATTTGGTATGCGACTTCCGATGGTTGTGGTTGATTGATATTTCACTAAACAAATATTTGTTTCGTCTTCGTGACTTCGCTCTAATGTTATTCTTATCGATAATAAATCAAATGCCATATCTGGCGTATTTATGAATATTTTTTGATGACATTTGGTTTATAGCTTTCTTGTGGGAGTTAGGTATATATAAAATATTATTTTGTACATGTTCTGTTAAAATAACGTAAGGATTTTGCTTTTAAATTAAATTAGGGACAAGAGTACAAATATTACGCAGCAATCGTAAATCCAATAATTTAATTTAATTTTAAAGGTACGTAGAAATACACGAATGTTGGATAGACCTTTTAATACGTTTGGATGGACCTTTTAATACTATGTTATGACCGAACGTTATAGTATGCGAAACTAAAGTTAAGAAACTTAAAGTTCCAGCACTACGAAATACGTACCAAAGAGATGAAAGTAATACTGAGGAAATATTTCAGCCGAAATGTTAAACATTCCGGATATTTGATCTGATAACGGCGTGAATGTAGAATATCAGCTGTGATTCTTCTCTAGCGCACCGTGAGCCTTTTAAGAATATCTTTTGTATTTTTTAAAGTCAGAATGGGTATTATTAGGCTAATTAAATTACTTGGCAATCGTTGAAATAAATTAAACTTTGGTATTTGAAAACATCGTATACATGACAAACACCATGGTATTTTAATCATATAATCGTAGCATACATGTATACTGTTAGGACAAATGTAGACGCGCTAATATTTCATAAATTTTTTACAATGACTAATTTGTTTTACTTTAAAGGAGTATATTATTTTTAGTTTTTATAAAATACTTGTAGATAATAGCTTGAAATGAATAAATATAGAGTACCTATAATTAATTTGATTTCCTAGTGTGTATTTGAGGCCCGCTGAAAGATTGTTAAGTGCAAGTTAATTTACAATAATGAATGATAATATGTTATTTACATTTACTTGACCAAAACCAGTCGGTTTTAATAATATTACAAAAATTAAAATGTCTTCAAATAAGTTCAGCCAAGAGAAGAGTTGGTTCTGTAAGGGGTATCAAGGCGACTCGAGTGGGCTAATGAGCGTCGGTCTGGAGCGGCTCAACAGGCGTCCAGCTGGTGGCCCAAAGTAGCATTGTCCCCAACGAACTGTTACAAATATTATTTGACCTCTATGAACTATTCATATACTTACTATTTATTCAACGTTTGATGTTTTATTTAAAAATCTCGTCAAAGAAAAATAATATCACTTCGAAGAAAAACTGAATAGATGTGGCATAGATATGTGGGGTAGAAGGCGTAGAATTAAATGGAGTAGCTGAATTGGTAGATATGTGGCGTTACAAATATCCATGTTGTTCACAATGTACAAGTCTTAAGGCAAACCAAATGTGAAACATATTAGTAGAACATTTTTTTTGTGGACTACTTTTTTCATAAATATTTGTGTAAGTTTATTCCATAGTTAAATATACATAACATTTACATTGGAAATATATTAACTATATTCCAGGTTTACATAATGTGTGAATAATAAAAAATACAAACAATTTTTAAGACGTTATAGCAATGAAGGTCATAGGATTCATCAGGCAGGTAGGAACTGTCTGGGCGTACACTGATTGCTAAATAATTAATAAATGAAAATATACTTTGTAGACTCTTTACAATAGTTATGTAAAATGTAAAGTATTGTTGAAAATAAATTTTAGAAATTTTGTTATAAATTACAATTATTTAACAAAATATTATTTTTAAAGAAAATTTTATCAAATTCAGAAATTATTGGTGTATGTTTTTACTTCCCCCTAACATATTTTAGTAACAAAACATGTGTCGTGGCGAGGCGTGGTGAGGGGACCAGGAGTTGGCGTCGTGGCAGCCCAAGGCGCTTTGTGTCACACGGTCAATTATGCACAACTTTTGTTTAATCCACTGAAGGGATTTACTAGGAACTTTATCTCGAATAGTAATCACCCGAAATTTTACCTGTTGTAATAGATAACTGAGCATGTTCTTATTTAATAAATTTTTAGTTAAAAAAATAATTGATTACAATTATTCAATTTTGTGGCTCAGTTTATAAGTCAGTAATATGGACATATAAACTAAACTCGATAACAAATTTTGAAACAATTTTTATATTTGAATAAAATGATTCGCCTTCGCCGGTTCTTAATACTCACTTGTTTGTCGCAGTCATAGCTGAGTGGGTTGAGTACTGACCTACCACTCACAAGACGCGGGTTAAATTCCCAGTGAAATTCATTTGGCTTTTGAAACTGCTGCCGTGCTTCGGAAATTGAAAATGACCTCCCCCTACTTTGTAAATTTCTTAAAATATCAACCCTGGACCACCTCCAATCATTGTAGGGTGGTAAATACGTTTTACTAAGTTTAATAATTTTGGTGCCATCTTTGACCTGCTATCTTGGATTCAAATATTATTATCAACTGTAAGGATAGAATTTTGACCCATTATTCCAATTGTTTCTTTACGCTGTACAATGCTGCAATCGTTTCCAAGATGTAGTTACTTTTTAAAATTAATTTTAAAGTTAGTTTTATCTGCCCTAACCTCAAAACATGTCCCTGTCCTCATTATTATATAAGATAATGAGCTACCATATGTCATTGTAAATAGTATTTACTTCATTTAGACCTTAAAAATTGTGGCCGTCATCTTTGATCTGTCATCTTGTACTGTAATTTAATTTTAATTTGAAGTTGGTCAATCATTGTGACCGTTAAAATAATTATTTGTCAAATTCCGTGTAATATATATATTTTTTATTTTGAGACTTGCCACTTTAGCAATTTTAAACCAAAGGTTATGTATGTTTAAAAATAATTTGCAAAATAGTTTTCACCGTGAAAAATCACATCTAAATTATGTATCCGATCTCTACCTTTGAATTTAAAAATGTCATTCGAATAATCATCTATATATAATCAAGCATATAATTTAATTAATTATGATTGTTACAAATGTAACAAAATATTTGGTAACACTAGTATAAATTGGCTTTTCCCGTTGAAACTAATTTAAATTAAATGAAGACAGCAGCCAAACATTTACAACTATTATATTGAAGTAAATATCACGCAAATATTGTAGGTGGTGGTTCGCGGTCATTATCTGATGTTAAAACGAGAACGAGGACTTGTTTGAAGGTTGGTAAAAAGATAATATCAAAAAACATATTGTGAACAAATAACGTTGTTTGTGGTATTGTGTTCAGCATGAAATATATTTAAATTAGGAGCCACAACACCACATTTACATTTGAAAACTAAATTTAATCCACGATAGCAGCTGAAAGTGTCAACTTATTAATATATGTGTTAAAATAATATACTTTTTGATTTGCTCTTGATTACTTTTAATTGATGAAGAGGTTCAATTACCTTATAACTGCTGAGTGATCCAAACGTCGCGTCGCTGCGTATGAGCGGCTGGTTTAGACCCAGCAAAGGGGTCATTACCAAGCTAAGGCATAAATTGTCACTCAGAAGAGGCCGTCAAAAGTCTTAAACCACAAATAAACAAATACATAGACGGACGAACGGACGTATATACACAAAAACATGATCTATGACCATACTAAAAACACTTATGTCACGTCGTGGCAGGTACAACCTTACAACCTTACGTAGAAAGACATGTAGAAATTTACTTTATATTTTAAGGGACATCTGTAAACTCAATATTAACTACACAAGTGGGCGTAGTTAATAAAGACTGTTAAACAGCGAATGTATTATTTTTATTCCGACCGTACAAATAACATTTGAGTTTGAAGAATGTCTAAAAGTCAAGTCGAAACTACTTGTAATTACAGCTGCCGGCGCCGGAGGAGATGCCCAAGGGTAGTTTAGAGAACAACGCTTACTGCAATGTTCACGGACTGTCAGTTTACTTTTTACAGAGGATGGGGTTTTAGTTAGACATCTTGTTTAAAAAAATTACTACTGTAACATTTGTTAAATGTATAGTTTGTAATATGTCTATGAATTTATACGGAAAGAAAAGCTTGAAAAAGTATTACTCCTGTTACGTTTGGAAAGCATCGTATATTTAACTTTCTAACTTCTTTTTTGTTTAACTCTAGTAATTTTACGTATATTTTCAACGTGTTTTATGTATAATTGCAGGTAAAATCCACATCTAATTATGTGATGTGTAAAAACAACAATAACTAATATACAAGTTTATCGTAAGTTTAAGTATAAGTTTGCACATGTGGATCTTGTTATCACCTGCTAAAATCTTTGCGTACAAGCCGCTGAAACGAGCAAGCGTAACGATGTAAACATTTATTACGTAAACAATACATTAAATATTCAATACTTTAAATACTATAGCATTACAATGTAATATACTGTATGCAAAACCGCATTGAGAATAGAAGCTATATTCAATATGAAATCGATGAATTTATTTTGTTATAATAATAATGGATTATTTTATTTGTTGTCGCTTTTTTCTCTAAATGACTGAGTTCTTCACGAGAGATACTCTAGTTCTTTGATACTGTAAAATAACATAAAACAGCTATTAATGTTTAACCGTGGGTAATCTAAAATTAAAAATGCCTTTTTAAAGGTGTTTAAAGTTAGCTAAACACCTGTAATAATTCAAGTTAGTTAGCGTGTAAAAGTGCTTATAAAAGCTGATTTATGATTTGGTCCCTACTTAAATACTAATTTTATAAAAATACATTTTAAATTTGATTTGACACAATAATCTGGTTAATTCAAGCTGCAAAATATAGGTAGTAGCGTTACAATATTTTTTTACATTCTAAACATATCAGTTTTATTTACGTGCACATTACAAGGGCAATTCAATTTTAAACAAAGAAATAGGGCTTTTAAATTTCCAAGAACTTCAGAACATCGGCACACTTTCTTCATTTAAAATGTATTGTTGTCGGTAGTATGTGTATGATGTTTAATAAATAGGGGGGGGGGGTATTTTCTGATCGTCGATGGACTAAGTTACACACTTCACGATGTTGTGAGATGCTCTACACTCAATGACAAAGTAAAATACAGAAACATACACGCAGAACTTGCGTAACGAGGATAGCGATGCCGCATAACAGCTGTTTAAAGTGGTTGGCAATATGTTCTTCCTCAAACTTTTCCATCAAATCAAATATTAGTCAAAAGTTATTTCCTATTAAAACTATGAGTATGGTTGATAATTTGATAAAGGATTGCTTTTAAAAACAAGCATAATATGAGTTACTTAGCTTTGAATGCGGTCTCTTTACTTTGCAGATTAATGGACAAGATGAGGTAGCGTATGTATAATCACGAAAATTAGTTTCATTTCAGTTTTATATTTTAACAGTGAATTGAAACCACTCCACGGTTCTTGCAATATATTGCAACTTATTATGTTATTAACTTATTAGTTCATTACTTAAGGCCCCAAAAGCAGCGATGTAAGGCGATATGTGATGGAATATACTGAGAGCGTGCAGAAGCCTGGGGTGTGTTGTGGTACAGGTTGCCGCTCTCTTGACAACCCCATTATATCAGAAGGTACTTACTTTGATCGCGCAAAATTCCCTTGTTCACTACTCAAAGCAATTTAATTATACACATGGGCAAGCAAGTGGCTTTATTTAAGACTTAGCTTTATTATTACAAAAGTCAAATTAAAATACTATAGTTACCATTGCTTCGAAACCGAACTTTTAGTTTACATATTTTCGTTACAACCTCTGTAACTCCACTTTAACGATAAACATGTGCATACTTTGATACATCTCGTATGTAAACTATACTAAAGTAATAATGCGATGGATGTAATTCTAACGACATCGAGGTTTATATCACAATGTCTGGGATAGCATTCCACGCGTTGTCATAGTGAAACAGGATACAATAAACTACGTCTCGCAACGAATTATTTACTTTTATACTGTATTTTCATACAAAGCAGTATCTAAACATACAAAAAGGCGATCGATTTCAACCAGTCACATCGGTTTATGCAAGTACAGTATAAGTGTAAGAATAGATAGTGTGAGACGTAGATTATTGTACCTTGTTTGTAAGGACGCATGTACTAAAGCAAGTCTAATTTATAGTGGTTGTGCCTCATACATAGTTCTGGCCAAGGTTAATTTAGTTAATCATATTTAGCTCTATTTTAAAAATGTGTAATTTAGTTAAAAATTGTGGGGTAAATTAGAGTAAATGCTTGTCCTGGTTGACATACAGCTGAATGATTTGACATTTTAGCATTTAGCCCACCACAAGCAAGGTTTTTTTGGAAAGCTGTCCAAAAAAAGTGACAAGTCTGCCTACGATGAAGACACATAATCCTTTTTAACGGCGATGAAATATGGTAATTATTGGAGAACATATTTCCCAACCGATATTTCAATGGGTAAGAGAACCACAACTAACTCGCTCGTTGGTCTCGGGTGGATGTTAATACAAAGGTTGCGCAAATATTTAAAGTTGCATAAAATATCACCTAAAGGCTAGATAGACCATCGAAAAGGCTAACGAATCAAAAAACATTATCCTCCATTCCAACGACGAGTTTCTTAATTACTCGTACGATAATTTTGAAATCTATTGAGGGAAAACTTTAATTCTGGTAACAAACATATTTGAGATAGAACAATATACCTTGTGATTACAGCGTTTGAGGGCTCGTCCCTCCGGAGTCTGTAATGGTCTCTACAAGCCTGTTTAACATTTAAATCACTCATATTCCGTAAAATAAAATGTGGAAAGCTTATAAATAACGAAAATATTGTCTTTGTAACACAACACAAAAACATAAGTATAAGGAAGTTAATTCTCAGCATTGGCTTTGCCTCCACATCGCTATGTAACTAAAGGGAGAATTTAACAGTCAAAATCAGGGGAAAATAAGTGTCTTGTTGGTACAGATTTGACAAAAATGTTGAATACATTAGGTATTTCCTTGGTATTTTAAAAGTGATGCTGCATATCATGATTTTCATGGCTCAACAGTGCACTCGTCCTGAGATGTTGTTGGTCAGTGAAGTAGGACAAAAATGTTGAATACATTAGGTATTTTCTTGGTATTTTAAAAGTGATGCTGCATATCGTGATTTTCATGGCTCAACAGTGCACTCGTCCTGAGATGTTGTTGGCCAACGAAATAGGGACATAAAACCAGGTTGTGATACTGTATCAATAATTTATCTTCCATTTCTCTCGGTTATGTGTAACTTTGGCCCTCCGCAGATTTTGCCGTGAAGAAAATATTATGATTGTTTAGCTGACTATTTGTCTATAATCACATAGTAAACAACTGTTTTACCTGCTTTTTCGATAGGGTTAGGATCTCCATAATGCTTTTCGGACTAATGCCTTCGAAGTAACCTAGTTATTTCGGAGTACGGCCTTTCGGATCTATGCATTTTCGGAACAATGCCGCGCACCAATTTGATTACTTACTTATTATTACATACTTAATGGTTGGTGTTCAATTGAACTATCTATTCATAGCTTCCTTGTTGGAGCATCTGTTTTAGTGTTCATGATTCGAAAACATTCATGTACTTAATGTAATAATCCACCAGAATATTTCTGTTGAGTTATGAATAGCGTACTGAAAATAAATACCCCCGTCGCAGAAAACCTGCATACTCAGCGAATTTCCATTGAATATATATGTCTTAATAACACATCAAGTCACTGACCAGGATTCATAAGAAATATATTTATAAATAAGCGATTATTAAAATATTAATTATTTCCATAAGAATAACATTGGGGATGATTACGCAGTTTTGTTGCAACAAGAAACATAAAATAATGGGTTTTTATGTAAATATCAATAGAGCTCATCTAAGTGAAGTCACATCCAAGTTTCATCAGTATACATTCATAAATAAGCGATATTATATAACATTTGAATTATTCTCCATTAGAATAACATGGGGACCGAGTAACTAGGTTTGCTGCTACGGGAACCATAGGCAAACATTGTTTTTTTTGTGCAATCAAGAACAAACCACAACCAGATGAAACAACAGCCAAGTTTCGTCAGTTTATGTTCATAAATATGCGAGATATAACAATTTTATTTTTCTCCATAATAATATCATTAGACAACGTGCTGTGTTTAGCACTTTCAATATCTCGGTAACCGATTGATGTAGAGGAATTATCAAAATACCAAATTGTGTGTTTTTAAGGTGAATCCAATGGTAAAAACTAAAATTTGACGATTTCAGAAATTATATGTAAAAAGTTCAAAAAACCCATTTTTGGGATACAAAACCCCCTTTCGGATGGTGCGATTCGTCTGGTTTTCGAACTCGTTCAAATTAATGATACTATACACATTTGTACCAAATTTTATTAAGTTGGACATTTTTTACGAGAGTTATCATTCTTATATATAACCCTCTCCATAATTTATATATTAATTATAAATAGATAACAAATACCTGAGTACCCTTTTCAAAACATTTTATTTTGCTAACACGTGTTTCGGCTATAATGCCTTGTTCACAGCGTCTTAACTCTTGTGTACTTAACCTACAATTTAAAAATACAAATTATAACTTAAATGTAAATAAAAACATATGATTCAATCTACATATGTCCCGAACGTTATATAAAATGAACGCAAAAGAAGATAGTTTTATATATATATGAACCATTTTGATGACAACAATAATTTACTAAATGTTATGCAAACAGAACAAAGAAATCCGATTTTTTGAAAAAATAAGGAAATTTAGAAATAAAAAACACCACACTCTGTATAAAACATTCGAGACATATGTAGATTAAATCATATGTTTTTGTTTACATTTAAGTTATAATTTGTATTTTTTAAATTTTAGGTTAATTACACAAGAGTTAAGACGCTGTGAACATGGCATTATAGCCGAAACACGTGTTAGCAAAATAAAATGATTTAAAAAGGGTACTCAGGTATTTATTATCTATTTATAATTAACATTTTAGTAGCCCTATTAAGTGAACTGAAAATCTCAATATAAATATAAATAAATAAATATATTTATATACATATATAAATTTGAACGAAAAACAATAAAATAAGTAAAACAATAGAATGTTAAACACTCAAGTGACAACGATATGATGATGTTATCAGCAAACGAACTTATGATATTTTCATTTATAATTATAGTTATAGTCTGATATATCAACTTTTTCATCACATGCACTATTGCCTTACTGTAAAGTTCTGCAAATCCTATGGTTCTATGTGTTACAAATGGTGAAACACATTGGAGATGGGTCGATGGGCAGTAAAATTGTGCGAAGAAGAGACAGCCAATAGCGGTTGAATCAAGGTGGTAGTGGGTGGGGGGGAGTCTAGTTGGGGTGATAGGATTGGGTTAGAGAGTACTTGGGCATCGAGGAAGGCAGATGTTTTCCTGGTTTCGCAGAAACAAACTATACTTTAAGTGCATTTTAGTGTCTCGGATCTTTTAATGGTCCCACAGATATAAACGGCAGATTAGTTTATAATTGTTATTTAATTTTGCTAAAAATATATTTTATTCTATATAAAATATACCGATATAATAATTGTTACAGTCTTTTTCCAATAATTTTTTATTCGGTTTAAAAAAATTAAATTTGTTTAAAGTTATCGATTGCAAAAAACATGTTTTCTTTCAAATGGAGTCGATCAAACCTTAGTGCTTGGAAACCGACGCGATTAATGCAAAACTGATTATTGAGAAAATAAGTATACCTAAAATAATTAACACTCTGGATATTCATTTTATAACAACATGATTGCTGAATATTAGTAGTGCTTTCTACAGAGAATACTAGGCTACCCTAAGACTACCTTAAGCGTCGTTCTTAAATAAATATGATTTAAACTAAGGAACATAATCCAGTTTAAATTGTGTTACTTAATTATTGTTTATGATCAAATGGATACCGACGTTAGTTAAAGGTCAGCTTCAAATAAATCTGTCCTAGCACACTTTGGGTACCAACGCAAAAATTACGGAACGATATTAATTTAAAAACCCAGACAGTGTCGCTAGGGACGTCATTACAGAACATTTTCGCAGAGACTAGAAGGCTATCCTCTGCTGTCTACAAACATACGAAACGAAAGCAGAGGGCGAAACGAGGGTGAAGTAGGGCGAAACGAAAGCTTGTCATACTACCCACATGCTATGACATCTTGCTATTGCTGAGCTCAATGTCGACCTCTAAGTCAATAGTTCAGTAGAAAGTATAACATAACATAAGCATAACATCGGGCATGACATGGGATTTGGTGGAAACGAGATTCTACACTTAAGATGCTAGCAGAAACGAGGCAGAAAATTAAGACAGAGATGGGCATCACCAAATACAATAAACGGTATCAGGAAACTGACACATATTTTCTCCCTTTTAGCCCAACTTTAATGAATAAATTACTTTATATTTACTAAATATAGAATACAAAGCACGGTCAAATGTACAGAAAATCTTGTAAACAAGTTGTTTTAAAAAACATCCACCCGAATCCTTGTTTTAGAGGAACTACAGAATACATTGCTACACACGTGGTCATGGTTTTAAGAGGGGAAATGCCCCCTAGTCACCTCCCAGGGTTATTAAAGAGCAACATATTTCGAATTTCCTCTGATGGTCAATGCTAACTTGACAAGCAAATCAAGTTTGAACAAAATTGATCAGTAAATAAGAGAGAAATAGTAATTTTTGTATTCCCCATAAGAATAACATTGGACAACGTACTGCGTTTACAGAAAATGAAAATTTAAATTTCTCCGCAACCAGCAATCGTGCATTAGTAATTCAGAATACTAAATTATTTAGTTTTTGAGCTCTTTTTAATGGTGAATAGTAATATTTTTAGCGAATTTCCCCTATAGGGAAGAAGCTATTACCGTAGGTCTCATGGTAAGACTTAAGCCCGAGACCATGATAACTTTTTGTTTTGAGGTCCCCAGATGCCAAAAACACTATTCGTTCAAATTTATATATATATGTATGTGTGTCCGTTACCGCGATAACTTGAGTAAAAAATGTCCGATTTCGATGAAATTTGGCTCAAATGTGTAAAGTGACATTCATGGCTTTAAGTTTGAAAACCAGAAATATCGGACCGCGGGAAGGGGGGTTTATGGGGGTTTTACATTTTCCAAAAATCAGTTTTTTGCATTTCTCACCCTAAAATTTTTAAAAAACTTAATTTTGGTTTTGACCATGTTATAGAGCTTAAAAAAACAAATAATATGGTATTTTGAATTATTAACCTAGGTTAAGTGGTTGCGGAGAAAATCCAAAAAAACCTGCTCATAAAATCTCCCATGTTAATCTTATGGGAAAAAGGTTTTTGGCTTTTCCTCAGTTCATTTCTATGTAAACTTCACATTTGCTTTTACCAATCAGTTTAGCTCTACAAAACAATCATTTTGGTGTTTAAATTGTGATTCTACGTCCAACCGTTGCCGTGATATTCATAGTGCTAAACACAGTATGTTGTCCAATGTTATCCTTATGGAGAATATTTAAAATTTGATATCTCGATTATTTATGAACGTATATTGATGAAACTTGGTAGGTGGCTTCACCTAGTACTGGTATATTGATATGTCCACAAAAAATCGGTTTTTTGTTGATTATCCTCTTAGCAGCAAACCTGCATTCTCATCCCTAATATTATTCTTACGGAGAATACGGAAAGCTTTACATCTCCCTTAATTATGAACATAAATCATTAAAACTTGGTATATAGCTTCACCTGGTTGAGTTATATTGATAATTGCAAAAAACCCGCATTTTTATCTTCCTCGTTGCAGCAAACCTGCGTTCTCAGCCCTAATGTTATTCTTATAGAGAATAAATAAAATGCTATATATCACTTATTTATATAAGTATTTTTATGAAACTTGGTTAGTGGCTTTATGTGGCAGTAAGAAATATATTCATTCATAGGAAATTCGCTGAGTATGCAGGTTTGCTGTGACGGGGGTATTTGTATTTATGTTTTTTTATGAAAAATTCAAAAAACTGAATTTTTGATGTGTTAAGTCCTGTAATTTCTGAACCAGAATTTTTACAGAAATTCGAGTGATGTCAATTTGTTGTAAAACTAAAGCTCTACAAACGACTAAAGTTTAATCAAAATCGTTAGAGCCGTTTTTGAGAAATTTAGATTTTTGGCGGTTTTGGGGGGATAATTACCCTAAAAAATAAAAAAAAAATAAAAGAAAGCCTGGAGATAACGTGGTTTAGTACCCACACACCAATTTTAATCATAATCGGAAAATTGGTGTGGGCTCTAGCTCTGTACACATCCAGACAGATAGACGGACAGACATCACGTAAAAATCACTTTTTTGGGTTCAGGGAGCACCAAATCGAATTTTTCTATTAACAACTCAAATTTGAAAATGTTGACGAAAACAATACTTTCTCCAAATACCATGTATAAGGGGGAAAGTAAAAGGATACGATAACATGTAGGGATATAGAGCTGATGCAGAGTCATGAAGGAGGACGACAGTCAGGTCTAATCGTTATTTTATTAGAGACGGGATGGCTGCCGAGAACTCCTACCGCAGATCTATCCATAAGACAATTGTAATGGAGCACCTACCGGCGGAGCCTGTATATCGGAACAGCCCAAGTCCTGGCACAACCGCTGTTACACCTCTGGAGTCTCTCCCTACTTATAACTTGATTTACTTAGTTATCACACTCTTCTCAAAGGTCGAAGGCCTTTAAAAGAACTCCGTCAAAGAACTTTCATAGAAGGCCGTTGGATGTATTGAGTTGATTAAAAAACCTCTTTTCACCGGGTCATTAACTCAAATATACGAATTCGTGACTACTGGAGGATATGAATACATATCTAGGCAATCTCAAACGAATGCTCTCTGCCAAAATACTACGATCAATCATATACACGGGGGAAAAAAGATCCAAATAGGAGGACAGTTTTATGTTAGGCCTACATTATGGTCTAAACACTAGTAAGCGTGATATTTTGATTTGTGTAATGTGTAGGGGAAATCAATATGCAAAAGAATTCTTGGAAGCTCACTATAATTTACATTTAAAAGCTAATTTTGGAATGCATTAAATCAAAAGGTAAATTCCGCCATTTGAAATAATGTTTAGGTCAATATGAAAATGTTGTTTAAAAATTCAGAAGTAGATTTCAAACTCAGTGATTGTCAACTGCTGTGAGAGTTGAGTCAAAATAAAATAATATTTAAAACTGAATTTGAACATCGTCTCAAAATATTGCGAGCATTTTTAAATTTAAAGGCTGTTGAAACAATCGATCAGTGCCTCAAAAAACATTGTAAAATCCATGAAATCTTACTATGCCCCGGTCATGTGGTTCTATTATTTTTATGATCGAGTAATGTTACAACAGATAGGTGTCTAATTAGGTATAACATTATCCCCGTGGCGTGTTTACGTCAGTTCATGACCGAGCACGCTTGACAAATGTGAGCAATATCCGGACAATACACGCAACTCCTTTTCTTAAGTGTAAACATTTATATTTAAATGGCAATGCAAACATTACGTTTAACTGCTTTCTTTACGTCTTTTAACATGTAACTTTAACTTTTAACTGTAACTTTAAACTTACTATCTTAAGTAACTTTAAACTGTATTTCAGGTTTCAAGAATGTTTGCACTAGTTTAATAACCCATTTATAAAGTTAATTATTGATTTATAATTGATTTGATAGATGTAAACTCAAAATCTAAACCAAACGTTTTATTTATATGTTTTACCTTGAAATATGTTATTTTAAAGGTAAATCAAGATTTTCACCTTCGCATTTTCTTAAAGAAAAACAACTTGCCTCGAAATACATGGAGAAAGAAGCAACAAAGAATAACTTTTGTTTCTGTAAAACAAGCTTTATGTAGTTCAAACTTCTAAGGGTATAGCAATTGTAGCAGTTGTAGCTATAACAGTGGCTGTAAGTGTTGGGTCTTCTTCTACACTTGCTTGTTTTACATTTAGTCTCAGATTCTACAGAAATGTATTTTGACTTAATGCATAGTTATGTAGCTGCTTTGTTGAAACTATTTTTATCATTTGTAACAGCCACACTAAGCAAGAATTAAAAAGTAAAAAAATTCAAGACTAGCTATTAAACGAAAAACTGAATAAATACAACTTAATTTGACAATATTCTTTTAAATTAGTTTTCAAAGTAAAAGTACCTTGGTAAAATCATAACATTACAAACATTAAAGAATTACATTTTTACTTTTGGTTGCTTTGAAATGGGCCGTATGCCTTAGTTTTTACAGGCACAGTTGGACATCTCAAATGATAGTCCAAATTCCACTGTTGTTCGTTTAGCGTCCAGGGAGCACGTGGACAGAAGGCTGAAAATGACGTGGGTGCAAACAACGTTACTCCCCGACATTTGGTGGTAACATTATATATGACGGGTTACAACCAAAATAAAATCAATACTCCAAATACAACCTCTCGTCATCCACCTACTTAAATGTATGCATGTATTGACATTGCCGTTGATAATAAAATAAAATGCTACTGTGTGCTTGGTATATTATGTTTTAAAGAAAATCAATTACTTTTAAGGAGAACTTAAACCATACTTGTTTGAGTAAGTATTTTATTATTCATTTATTAGCTTAAACAATACAGGGGTATTGTATTGTCATTACGAAAATAAATTTAAAGTATAATTCTAGCCTAAAATATACAATTCTGTATTGAATTTGATTTTTAGTCCAATTGTTTAGTATCCTTTAATTTGCAAAATGTTCTTAATTGTATTCTTAAATGTATTGATCCCTGATTATTTTTTTCAGTTGCGGGAAAGTTTAATAATATCACTCCATTATACAGTAATTTCTTCTTTAAAAGCTGTGTATGACGAAATTATTAATACTTCTCGAAATACACAGCCAGACCCGGAAATATTACTGCTAACTGTTTTATTGGCCGTAATAAACGAGTTTCACATGACAGCTCATAAACAACCAGACTGGGCAGCGTGCCGACTCTCTGTTCTGCTGACCTTTACTTTTATTTTCATTTAGGGCACTTTCATCGACGATGGTTGTGGTGGTGATAGTTATAAACAATGCGCAATAAATTCCTTTAAGATTTCATATAAAAAGCCTTTTAGTAATCTGGGTTTGCATTAAACCTGCAAAAACTTTCCATAAAAATAACAATTGTAAACTATTGGTCTAGAGTAAACCCCTAAAACAATGACTTCTATCTGGCTTAACATTAAAAAATATTAAACTTCAGCATAAATGAAAGTAAGAAACAATATAAAGAAGATCTTATTTTAGAAGTTACAAAGTAAATGGGAGATAGATGAATATCTAAAAGTCAAGCGGAAAGTACTTGTAATTACAGCTGACGTCGCCGGAGGAGAAACTGGGATTTGCTCTAAGGAACAACGCTTATTCCAATTTTCACAAAAGTTTTACCTTCAATGTTTTCAACCATTACACTCAAATGAATATAAAACTGAATTAAATGTGTGTGTCTAAAAATATTTTTTTTTAATTTCATAACTCATTCTCTTGATATTGTGATAGTTATTTAAACGTACCATATTGATTTCACTTGTTAAACATTTTAACTAGTAATTTTCAAACAATGAAGACATTATAGTAGCGTCTTTATAAAGTTAGTCAATAACAGTATGAAAAAATTAATAAAAAGGTCTTACAACTTTCAAACTATATTTAAGCTTATACTTGATTCACATACAATGCAGTAAATATACATAAACGATGGTACCATACATTTTATTATGCTATATTTAAGCTTATACTTGATTCACATACAATGCAGTAAATATACATAAACGATGGTACCATACATTTTATTATGCATATTTACCATCTTGTATATGGATAAAGAATAACTGTAAATATAAAGCGGTGTAAGACATTTTAATTTACCCCGAAAATAAATTACTGCCATTATACTGTTGTATGTTGGTCAATTGAAATTTTGTTGAGCTTAACTGTTTTAGGTACACTAACCGAAGTAAGTTGATAAGCTGTATCTAATAAATGTTTGAAACCTCAATAATCAAATAGTTTTAATTAAAATGTAGAACCCCAAGTGTAGTGTTAATTTAATTTTTAAAGCTCCTTTTCACGGGTTGTAAGCAGACGCGTTATGAAAAGAATGCATTAAACTCCACAAAGGCGTGGATAAAGCTTTTATTGGAAAATCCGTGTTGTCGAATATCGATACATTAGGTTCTCGTGCTGCATTCTTTCAAACACTCTGCTGTATTTTGTATATTATTATTAAAATGTAACTTGTTTTACGTAATGGTACATAAGATAATAGACAGCGAACAAGTACATAGTACTTTTAATTATATTTTATTACGATTCTCAAGATTCGCCATTTAAATAATGTTAACGATGATTTTGTTAATGAATTCGAATTCGAATGAATCGTATTATTGATTCCTTAAATTAAAACTATTTTATACAAATACCTTTAAGTTATAATTTCGAAATAATATCGAACAGAACAGAAATATTATTTTAGAACAGAACCGTTTTCAGATATCAATGAAGTTATACATGTGATATTTTTGTTTGCTCATTTAGCTTTTTAGTTTTTAAATTTGTTGTATTGCTCTTTATTTAATCTCCATTTATTTTTCCCCACAATATGAATTGCATATGATAAATAGTAACTATTATATAAACGTAAATCTCAACCGTATCTTGAGTTATGCTTCTAATACTACAATGTACAATGAATTTATTTATCAATATATTTTTAGCGAATTTCCCCTATAGGGAAGAAGCTATTACCGAAGTCGCCATGGTAAGACCTAAATTCGGGACCATGATAACTTTTCGTTTGGAGGTCCCCAGACCCCAAAAATACCATTCGTTCGAAACTATATATATATATATATATAGTATACACGCGCGCGCGTGTGTGTGAGTGTGATAATTCTTGTACAAAAAGTCTGATTTTGATTAAATTTGGTATAAACGTGTAAAGCAGCATTTATGACTTTAAGTTCGAAAACCAGAAAGATCAACCCATCCGAAGTGGTATTTTGGGGAGGTTTTGTACCCCAAAAATGGTTTTTTTAAGTTTTTACTTGTAATATTTTAAAAATTCAAATTTTATTTTTCACCATTGGATTCAGTTTTAAAAACACACAATTTGATGTTTTGATCATTTCTCTACGTCAATTGGTCACAGAGATATTGGAAGTGCTAAACACAGTACACTGTCCATGTTATTCTTATGGAGAATAAGAACAATTCTATATCATGCTTATTTATGAATGTATACTAACGAAACTTAGTATGTAGCTTCACCTAGTTTACTTCTATTTATATTGTCATAAATACAATTGTTTGTGTTCCTTGTTTCAGTAAACCTACATACTCATCCCCAATGTTATTCTATGGAGAATAATCAAAATTGTATACATGTATATCGCTTATTTGTGAATATATTTGTATGGAACTTCGTATACGGCTTTATGTGGTATTAAGACATATATTATGCATTGAAAATTTGCTGAATACTCAGGTGTACTGCGACGGGGGTATTTTTTTATGTTTGGAGGATATTGAAATATGATATGAAAATTATTGTATGTTTTAACGGATATAAAAAGTTGACTGACTCTACCTGCATGACGGAATGAAGAATAAACATTTTAGAATATTAAATTATTAATGGTTTAAAATATAATGGAGTAATACCCTGTTATGTAACACTGAAACATAATACGGGAAATTAATTTATTTACATAATACTTTCACTTCTTGTAAAATATGACGTCAACAAAAATAATGGGAATAAAACGCAACTAATTATTTAATTTATTCATTTTGAAAATGCCTCCTGAACTGTTGTTTAGAATTTAAAACCAGGTTTACCTACCTTTTCCGTCCAAACAGTTCAAAAATATATGCTGCCACATACTATGACGACATGTTTCGGAATCTAGAATTCCATCTTCTGGTCATAACAAAAACGTCCGTAATTCACACAGATTTTCGTCAAAATTTAAAATTTGTTGTTGTTAAACATTAAAACAGTTCAACATAACACATAACACGACATTAAACACATATTTCGCACAAATTAAAACACGCACAAGCCGGCCGGCGATTAGACTCCGACTGACGGAAAAGGAATGTAAACCTGGTTTTAAATAATTATTTAACTTACCCATGCCAATTTACAGAGCAATTTTGTTGTATTTTAGATTATCTATCTACGAATAATTTGTGAGTGATACACTTCTTATGACACAGTACAACGTCGATTTAGTCGAATGTTTACTTTCTTACTGATTTACGCATTTTAATTTTCGTTGAATATCATAACATAAACATATATTGTTAGTTTCCCCAGAGTTTAAGACCGGAAAAGTGTGTTTAAGGCGTTAAACGCCACTTGGGGTGGAAACAACGGATGCTGTTGTCACGCTCGAATATTGCAGGACAAAAAAATACTAGAAATATAACAAAGGCGCCGTACCACGCCCCAATGATGGAAGGTATACGATATGTATAAAAAGTACGGTGAATCACATTTTATACATAAATACTTTGATTTTAACACCAGAGACTTAAAACAAATATGGGAAAACCAAAAAGAAAAATTGAATAACAGAACTTTTGTGTGATGATTCATTCCAACAAATCAAGGTAATGACCTTGATTAGTTGTAATTATCACACAAGTTCATTCAGCCACGTGTATTAATTTAAACATACACTTCAATATTATTATCGGACTGATTTTCTAAAACAGTTTATAGCAAATAAAACGTTTTCGATAGTATCAATAAACAACTTCATTGACATATTTGTACTTACATGTTTTTAACTTGAATACAAAACATATCGTTACAAGTATTTACAGTTTACAAATCACAGAATTTGACTAATTAATTAAATAATGTGTTGTAATAGCCAGTTACGACGGACACGATTCGTAGTATTTTGTTTGCTTAGCATTTTATTGAGTAGCGTCTCGGGCTTCTGTGTATTTAATTGTTTACCAAGTAACCTAAATACAGATGAAGAATAAAGCTGATTAATATTTATTATCTAATTTACAAATGCAGTAAATAATTGTCAGTTAAATGAATTTATGTAAAGTGTGTGACGAATCGGTCCTTAAATCCCCGCATCCCTCAACATTTGTAAAAATAATTAATATGCTATTAACATTGACAATATTGATCCGTGACAACTTTCCACCGACGAATGTCACGCCTCATTTAGTGTTTATATAGTACTAATTCTAGTGTCTGTGGTCTGACGCCCCCATTTGCACGGCCGTGAACCTCGTGTGCAGAGTCCTTGGGCGTTGACTTGTGACCCCCGAGGATTATTTCCGTTGCACAATGTGCAATTTGCTCATAGATCGAGTGGCTGTCAAACGACGAGCATCTGTTGTGTTTTCTGTATTAAAGTTTTGTGATAAGTAAAGTTGTATGTTATGTTTTCGTTGAATGTTGTCATCGTAATGTTCGTCTAAACGAGCCGTCATCGTCTGATGGGGTCCCGGAGGAGCGCGACCACGTCAACACCATGAGCGTCGGCGGAGAGGGATTTTCCACCTTGGCTGCCGTCACCGGATTCTGGCCCCCCTCTCCGCCCTGCTTCGTCGCCCCTCCGGTGGGCCGCTTTTG
Organism: Allygus modestus; assembly: GCA_963675035.1. Taxonomy (NCBI): domain Eukaryota; kingdom Metazoa; phylum Arthropoda; class Insecta; order Hemiptera; family Cicadellidae; genus Allygus; species Allygus modestus. The sequence goes on along the minus strand of OY776111.1, from coordinate 99,435,584 downwards.
ACCCGCCCAGAACCGCCTGCCGCAAGTTGCCATAGAATTTTTTTTGTGTTGTTATTGTCTATATTTATTTATTTATTTATTTGATTGTTTGAAAACTGTTGCCAACATGGACTTATTATTCATATTTATATTCTGTTATCTAGTTTTAGGCACATTTTCTGTAGGCATATTTATGCAACGTTATTTATTTAAATGTTTATTTATTATCCACTGTTGATTAGTTTATATACTTTTTTGAAAAGGTTGTTAAAATTTAATTTTTGAATAGGCTGTGATTTAACTCTAAACTTAAAACTTTTTGAATTTTTTTTAATAGAAATGAATACACCTTTATTTAATTATATACAAATGGAATTGTAAGCTAGAAGGGCAGGTGAGGGAGTATTGAGGCAACTCGACATTTTTACTTTTAACTCACATGTATTGTTGTTTTGTCATTACAGTTTGTGCCCCTCAGTTGGTGTGTTTCAATGAATTTTCCTCCACGGTCATCCTTTCACATTTAGGTAGGGCTGTGAGCCGCCCCTCGCCCCGCGTCCATGGGAGCACGCTTCCAATTCTGGTTCGCTTGGGTGCGGGTGCGGGGGCGTGGTTCAGATGGTAGCAGAGCGTGGTTTAGTGGTTGTGGTCCTGGCCCTTGGCCGTGGACCTTATTGGTTCATGACTGAGGGACTGGGAGACCCGATCACTGGCCACGTTCTAAATTTTTTTGGAAGGACCGTGGATGGATTGTTTCTCGGGTGTTTTGTGCTAGTTGACTCTGGAAAAAATTGTTGTTCTGGTGGGGGGAGACAAAAATTTTTTTTCCAATTAGGAGCTCGCCCTTAGCCGAGGCACCGGGTGGAATCTGGTTAATGTCTTGCTTCCGAGCTTAGGGGGCAAGAATTTTCTAAAGCATGGCCGACACTCAAAATTAAATCTTGCTGTGTGCTAACCCCACCAGACAAGTGTTAGGTGTTGTTATTTAGTGTATGTATCTGTGTATGTATGTGTGTGTGAATCTTTGTTCAATTTTTGCGGTATTGGCGGTATGAATGGGCAGGTTCTTCTTCTTTTGGGACCTCATCAGGCGAATAGGCATTTCAGTCCAGGGATCTTAGGAGGTTAAGTATGTGTATTGTTCTTTGTGTATTTTTGATGTAGGGTAGGTAAAACACTGACTGAAAACAACATGAGCAAGTTGGCATCAATGGACTCCGAACTTCTGAGCAGTCAGTTTAGCCGGGTAGTTATTCTTCATCAAATACTCCAGGGCTAGGTCACTCTTGTGTCTGGGTGGGAAGTGCACTGGGCCAGAGAGATTGATCACCTCTTCTGTCCTTTGTGCGCTGCTGATGATTTTCCCTTTTTAATCCCCAGCTCTGGCCAGAGCAAATCCTGGGGGTGAGCATTCCCCCCAGTCTGGAAGTCCCTCGGCGTTCCCCACTCCAGACACTTGAGTCGTCTACGGGTGTCGTTGTTTTTCAGAAATGGGGAGAGGCTTTGTGTTGTCCCTTTGGAGAGGAGTGTCCTCTTTTGGGGGGGGGGAGGTTGAGCCGTGACAACTTTCCACCGACGAATGTCACGCCTCATTTAGTGTTTATATAGTACTAATTCTAGTGTCTGTGGTCTGACGCCCCCATTTGCACGGCCGTGAACCTCGTGTGCAGAGTCCTTGGGCGTTGACTTGTGACCCCCGAGGATTATTTCCGTTGCACAATGTGCAATTTGCTCATAGATCGAGTGGCTGTCAAACGACGAGCATCTGTTGTGTTTTCTGTATTAAAGTTTTGTGATAAGTAAAGTTGTATGTTATGTTTTCGTTGAATGTTGTCATCGTAATGTTCGTCTAAACGAGCCGTCATCGTCTGATGGGGTCCCGGAGGAGCGCGACCACGTCAACACCATGAGCGTCGGCGGAGAGGGATTTTCCACCTTGGCTGCCGTCACCGGATTCTGGCCCCCCTCTCCGCCCTGCTTCGTCGCCCCTCCGGTGGGCCGCTTTTGACCCGCCCAGAACCGCCTGCCGCAAGTTGCCATAGAATTTTTTTTGTGTTGTTATTGTCTATATTTATTTATTTATTTATTTGATTGTTTGAAAACTGTTGCCAACATGGACTTATTATTCATATTTATATTCTGTTATCTAGTTTTAGGCACATTTTCTGTAGGCATATTTATGCAACGTTATTTATTTAAATGTTTATTTATTATCCACTGTTGATTAGTTTATATACTTTTTTGAAAAGGTTGTTAAAATTTAATTTTTGAATAGGCTGTGATTTAACTCTAAACTTAAAACTTTTTGAATTTTTTTTAATAGAAATGAATACACCTTTATTTAATTATATACAAATGGAATTGTAAGCTAGAAGGGCAGGTGAGGGAGTATTGAGGCAACTCGACATTTTTACTTTTAACTCACATGTATTGTTGTTTTGTCATTACAGTTTGTGCCCCTCAGTTGGTGTGTTTCAATGAATTTTCCTCCACGGTCATCCTTTCACATTTAGGTAGGGCTGTGAGCCGCCCCTCGCCCCGCGTCCATGGGAGCACGCTTCCAATTCTGGTTCGCTTGGGTGCGGGTGCGGGGGTGTGGTTCAATATATTAATTCTTTCAACTACGCACATACTATTTTTACAGAACGATTACTAGTTAGAGGCACACATACTTGAATACTTGAATTACTTGAATAATTGCAATGTCTCCAAAGCTGTTTTACCTGTAAAGTTAATATATGTTTCAACCAAGTGAGACATTGCTCCAAGTATCTGACAGCCACAACTAGCGTGTGATGATCGAGTAACAGAGCCTGACGTCGCTTTCGCCCTGAATACTGATTGGTCCATGATTTGCACAATACTCCCTTGAATTAAAACAACTGATAAAGCTAATCTTGTTATACTTTTACCGGTATGTTTTCCAATAAACTCTTGAATATTATGATGACAAAATTGAAAATATTTATAATAATTTATTGAAATATTGATAAATAAAGTGTATATCTTTTACAATGCCTAATTTATCTGCTAAAATGTGTGCATTTAAATAATAATTATTAATAAAATAATGTGTGGGCTTTAAAAACAATTAATATTACGGATAACGTATATATTTAATGCGTGCTTTATATGTTTATCGATCATTTTACAAATAAATAATAACGATTTAAATATAACCACACATAAGGATTGTAAAAAAAAAACTTTCCAGCAAACCTGCGTACTTAGAAAATCTACAATGCTTATAATATGTACCTAACTAAACAAATTATATGTAAAGAGTGATAACCTGTTTTCGGGGAAATCCTCCCCTCCCCCTCCCATTCCCTCGAAATAAAACCCTTCGGATGGTTCGATCTGTCTGGTTTCATGAAAATAAATGCTGCTTTGCATGTGTGCACCACATTTAATAAAGATTGAACCTTTTTTGCACGAAACTTATCATTAACATATTACACTTTATAAAAGTATTATATATATACAGGGTGTTACACAAGAGTATGGCACAAATGAAGGATTTGGTAGAACTCATCAAAAGGAGCAAAAAACTAGGCATAAACATTTTTATAAATCGTTTATAATTCGTTTTCTGTCTCTCTGCCTGAGTGTATTTTCAATCAATGCAGTAAATCTTATGAACCTCTTTAGATACTGACTGAAACTTGGTATGTGTATTATACAAGTTTAGGGCTAATTTGGTATTAAATTTGGTGTTTTTATATTCAACCCTTTTTAAAAGGGCGGTAATTTCAATTCTTTAAAGCTTAATATCTTGAAAATAACAAACTATTAATTATTTACCATAGCTAAACAATTGTAATTGTAATGAGTCAAATCGTGCAAATTCTATGTAAATTACCAAAGTTGTCACGATTTTCCTCATAAAACTGCAATTGCTCAGCTATAGTTCGAGTAATATTTATAATTTTTACACCATTCTTTTTGACTTATAATTTCACATTTATTAAATACAGAGATAAAATATGAAATATTTAATAATTTGTCGTATTTTTATATACTGAACTTGAACTTATTGAAATTGCCACTATTTTGTAACGGTTAAAGATAGAAACACCAAATTTAATATGGAATTAGGCCTAAACGAGTAAAATACACATATAAAGTTTAAAGGCACTATCTAATGTGGTTTCCAAGATATGCTGAATTGATTGAAAATCACGTACACACAGACAAACTGAAAAAGGAAGCGATATAGAAAAAGGTTTATACGAAGTTTTTCGTTCCTTGTAATGAGTTCTACCAAAACGGCATTCGTGCCATACTGTCGCAGGATACCCTGAATATAGCAATTTAACGACAATCTTTTTTTGGCCTTTTCGCCTTAAAACAAGTTAATATGGTCCCTGCCTGGGTTTTACTATGCCAACAGCTTCTATCCTTTAGGGAAATTCTTTAAAACAAGTTTTTAGCTGGGTTATATTTCTTTCAAATATTAAATTGATTAATGGAATAAGTTAAATATTTGTACTAAAACAATCTCTATAGATTTAGTTTCTCTGCGTCGCTTCATATAAACCGGTTTGGACCAGTCATGGACTTTGTGATTGTTGACAACTTAAGTGGGACTTGGAAAACATCCCCCTTCTGTGACTATGCCTCTGCGAAATTTAACTGAAAGTTTAGAGGGTCCCCCTAATGTTACCTAATGCCAGGAAATAGGCTCAAAGCCTGTATGGCTCTGTAACTAAATAAACTAGCAAGTTTGTGTATGTGATTGAAAACAAATTGCGGAAAGCTATAAATTGTTTTATTTTCTTGATTTTACATCTATAAGACATTTTTGAAGTTTGCCCCTTAAGACCTAGAGAGTTTTAGTCTAGAATCAACACAACCTTTTTTAAATTACATGTTTTTTTTCAAAATAACTCAATATTTATTAACTGTACAAAGAATATTACTCTTATCTTGGTTTAAGTGCGTTTCATTATGTATGTATTGAATATGATAAATTGAAAATCGTAAAAAAACAAGCTAGTCATAGTAAGTCAAAATAAGGTTTTTCTTTTTAGCGAACTTCCTATTGCAGGGAAAAGCTACACATGCCATGGTTATAACTTTGCCGATGGCCTTAGTGTTTTTTATTTATTTTGTTTTGATATCTGGACGAAAAAAGTTCATCACGTTTTGTAAATACATAAACATACTGCCAGAAATGAACGCTCAGAAAATTGCCCATGCTTTTTATTTTTTTCTTAAGGATAACTAATATTTTACTTGATCACATTCAGACTGAAAACATATCTTCTCGTAATCACTTTTTTTAAGTATTGTTTTTCACAGATAATCAAATTGTTAAACATAGCAAGTTTCTCGAGACGTATATGTATATGTAAGAGTTTAAAAATGTATATTAAATGATCTTCAGAACAGAGCACTAAATCCGCCAAGCGATATCACCGAAAAAGTGTGTAACAGCAAGTGTCGAATTTTATGTAACAATGCCATAACCATGCCCATGCCATAAGAACATTTCCTATCAAGTGAAAGCAACAAGTGGAGTTTTTATACAATTGCTCAAAGCAAGCTTGAAGCAAGAAAATATTGTATCGTAGCAAGTAATTGAGGATGTCAATACTGCTATAGTAAATAAAGCCATCCAAGTTGCTCAGGAGCCAGATCGTGATCTTATAGTTTTGGAGAGTATTGATCTTCTAGTGCTGCTCACTTCATTTGCTCCAGACTCATCCCGAGTATCCATTTTGAAGCCGAGAAAAAAACAAATAAGCAATGATTTTACCCTCCATTAAGTTAAAAATATTCACAAACTGAAAAATCTTATTGTTCTTTCATGATTTTGGTGGCTGTGACTCCTCATCAGTCATCTACAGGCAGGGAAAACTATATATCAAAGCTTTTGGAAAAAGCTGACGAAACCACATTCAACCTGTACCCCCTACTGAAAACGCAGCCAAACATCACGCATTAACGGATTTTACAAATACATATGTGGTGTGGGTGACCAATAGTCATCCAAATGTGGGTTACTCCCACTAACAATGGCTACTTCACCTGCACCGATAAAGCTGCTTTTAACAATTTATCCTACAAGAGCCCAAAAGGGTGCTAAGGCGGTGGCAGTCGCAGGAAAAACTGTGTAACACGGTATGCTACCATTGCAAAGGGTTGGCATGAACCGATACCACAATGAGAGGAGATCCATTCGCAGACTCCGAATTCCCTTTATTAGTCAATGTTAACTTAACCTACATACCAAGTTTGAATGAATTTTATCATTAAATAAGCGATGAATTATGATTTTTTTATCCCCCGTTAGAATATTGTTAAAGAACGTACTGAGTTTACGGTGAATGAAACTGAAAATTTACTCAAAAGCCATAAAAAAATTGTTAAGTACAATTTAACTTTTGTTTTTTATTTGTTTATGGTGATAAGTTAATTTATTTTATGATTATGGTTTTACAACAAATAAAAAAAAATAATTTTGAGACCTTTTAAGGTCTATAATCTTTGAACCCGAATTTTCCCAAAAATTTGGAGGAGTTACTTTGTTGACCCAAAGCACAAAAAATCACAAAATGTTAATTAAAATGGTTAGAGTCATTTTTGAGAAATAGCTTTTATATGTTGTTTTAGCGGTTTTGGGGGGATAACTCCCCTTCGCAATCAACAATTTAACAAATTAAAACAAGTTTGAGTACCACAAATTAGTGCCTACAGCCCAAATTGTATCAAAATCAGACCTTGTTGTCAACTCTAAGCCTGTACATAACCTTTAAAACTACCTGTTTGGGTTCACGGGGCACCAAAACGAATATTTCCACCAATAATACTAGTTACTCTAGTTCTAGTTACTCAAACTAGAAAATGTTGACGAAAACAATGCTTTCTCCATGCCCTTTATGTAAGGGGAGAAAGTAAATATTTGTAACCCAGTATTGCCAAGTGAAAAAGGACTTAGTCTTATGTCTATAAATAAGACACTTTTTTCTGATTATAAATCTGAAACTTTAGTGGTTTGTATATAATTGTCATACGTTTTAACTGCATGTAATAAAAATGTAGGTTGATAACAGTTATATAAATCTAACTCTCTATTTATTTAATTTTAGTTTTTTAATAAAAAATAAATCACTTTAAAGGTTTTTACAAATTATTAACTATTTAATATGTTTACCAAATACAAATAACAGAAATAGATAATTAACGATTTTGACGACACGTAAGAGATGATACCTCTATAGATCTGCAATATAAATTAGGAGTTAGAGACTCATGTAGTCCTTTAAGTTAGGTCATTGCACCATTTAGTCTGTCAAGATCTAAAGCTCAACATTGTTTTTAACAAACATTTTGTAAGATGAATATTTGAGCATATTGTGGTTGTGGTATATTGATGTTACACAATAACGGTATCTTAAAACGTTGCAGTACAAGGAGGTCGCTTATTACATACCTCCTGCTGCGGTGGTATTGGGGAAGATGAATTTATGTCGTCGAATATCGGAAGCGAGGGTTACAGCCCACCTCATAAATCACGATTACTTCCGAGAAATGGCATTTTGATATGATGCAGGTATAAACGAAATATAATTTTACAGCGTCGTAATATGTAATTAACTGCTTTCATTAAAATATGAAGAATGCTTTACAGTATATAATGGTCCTACATTTAAACATTCAGAAATACGTTCATGACAATATTTCAATATTTAGACAAATTTTATTCTATTTTCCCGACTTAAGCTACATATAAAATATACAACACAATTTTGTATTGTATTGTATTTAAACTATAATTAAAGGCTATTACTGTTCCGAGTATTGTCAAAGGTAATGTCTTTATAAAATTACGAAGCGGTTTTACCCTCAGATATTTAATAATAAAATCAAGAATATTATATTTGTAATTACTAAAACAAGTATTTCCGCCTTTTTTGGTTGCCTTCGTTATTTTAGTCAATAAGAGCATATTACTGCAGAATGAAAATACTATATAGTTAAAATCAAATAAATCTGGAACTGTTTTATTTTGTATCGATCGTGAGAGCTGGCAATTGACCAGTGGCGCGACCCTCATACGTTGTGAGCTGTCATGTAGACGCAGTTTAGCACAGGCAATAAAGTCTTCGATAGCTGGACCCCTACACAAGCAAACCAACTTTAATTAAATTTTGAACGTTTTTCATTTGATTCATGTGAAACGACCAATAGTGTTTAAAATTACGTATATTTTTATTTTATCTGCAAGTAGTAGTTGGTACAGTCTGTTACAGTCCAAGCAGAATATTAGCGTAAACAAGGAACGCGTTCTTTTCAATTAGGCTTATCCTCTAATCAGTTACATACTATATTTATAGAAATAAACTTCTAAATATGGAAATTAAAATTCAATTCAATTCAATTCAATTCAAAATATCTTTATTCATCTTTTATGTACATAAATACATTGAATAGCGTCAGTACAGTATATTATGTAGGTCCTATAACAAGTTTTGTTTAAAATAAAATTACACACTACATAGCAAATACACCAATTCCAATTCCACTCCATTATTCCAGAGTATTTAAATGTTTAAATATTCCTCAAAGGAGTACAGCCTCAATCCCACAATGTATTGTTTTAATTTAATTTTAAAAGTGGTCTGGTTTGGTTCATTCTTTAATAAGCTTGGTAGTTTACCCAGAAACTTATTTCCCATATAAGATGATTTTTGTTTATATAATTCTAATCTGTGGTGATTTCTAATCATTTCAAATTTTCTTCTAGTATTATAGACATGAGGCTCAGTTTTTTTGTCTTCACTAATATTGGTCTTTACATACAAAATTAGCTCATAAATATATAACCCATATACTGTTAATATTCCCAAATTACTAAATTCATCTTTAACACTGATTTCACTTTTCAATTTTAACATAATTCTTATTGCTTTTTTCTGCATTTTTAATATTTTTTCCATGTTTTTCTTGCTTGTTGATCCATAAATTGTTATTCCAAATGAAATATGAGATTGAATGTAGGAATAGTAAATTGTTTTTAAAACTGAAATACTACACAAATATGACATTTTCTTTAAGGCATAAAGACCTGAACTTAATTTTCTCAAAATAAAATTTACATGTGCATCCCAACTTAAAAAATTGTTAATTTTCATACCCAAAAAATTGGTCTCACAAACCTCTTGTACTCTATTAAAATTGATTTTTATAATCGGTTCAATTGGATTTCTGTTCTGTCTAGTTGAAAAAGTAATAAATTGTGTTTTATTCGTGTTTAAAAACATATTATTAGAATTAAAATATGAGTTTAGGTTTGCTAATTCGGTAAAAGCCCCACTCTCCAATTTGTTTACAGTCTTTCCTGACACTTTCAGGTTTGCATCATCTGCATATAGTGTCAATAGGTTGTTGTGGCAATCATTTAGCGAATCAGAAATATCATTCACATAACAAAGAAACAATAAAGGACCCAATATAGAACCTTGTGGTACTCCGTATTTAATTGCCAAGTAATTTGATTTGATTTTCATTACTCGCCTTGATTTGAATTTTGTGTGATATCTACAAACTGATAACGATCTGTTAGGTACGATTTAAACCAAATTTGAGATACCCCTTTTACCCCAATATTGAAAAATTTTGCAACAGTATACTGTGGTCAACACTATCAAAAGCCTTAGATATGTCCATAAAGATGCCAACAAGTTTTTCCCCTTTATCAATTGAATCAATGATAGAATCTAGAAAAGTTTTTGTTGCTGTTAGCACTGATTTTCCTTTCCTAAAACCATGCTGAATGTTATTTGGTAGTCAAATTTAAACTTTGAGTTTATAAATATATTAAATATTTAAAGTAAGAAACTTTACTACTTGGAATAATATAAAATAGTAAGTAAAATCAATCACAAGCTAACTAGTTAATCTATGTCACTTTAAACAATATCTGTGGTAAGATAAAACATAATCTTTTTGTTGCACTGTAAAGATACGCACGAGTGATGTGGTAGGTACGTGGAGGGTGACGTAGAAGATGAGGGCCCCTCACTGGGGGTCAAATGAGCTGAGTTTACAAGTATGCTTATTCTCCTCCCTACAAACATCTGCAAAGGCGAAGTAATTTTAAAACTACTGCACATAGGACTACAATATGTTGTGAACAGAGGCTGCACAGTTCTCAAAATTATATAGAGATTGTCAACGTAAAATTTTGACCAAGAGTGTGTACCGTATTGTAAATAATCTTCATTGTTTTAACAGTAATTCTCAGCATATATCAAAGTTAATGAACGTTTTGGTAGGAATGTATAAGAAATGTAAACGTTAAAACTGAGATTCTGCATATAAGTTATATCCAAAGGCAAGACATCTGTTATGTTTATATGTTTTTCTATATTATAAATACAACTAGTTTATGCAGATTTTACAAAACTTTAGCAGTGACGGTTCATCTGTACATTCGGGGTTTGAAGTTGAAGCTGTTTAAAGAACGACTGTTGTATGCAGCAGCGCTGCGGTTCCTGTAGCAGGGCTAAGCACTCCGACCTGTCATTTCCCTCTTAACCGTTAATCACACGAGGGGCTCTGCCCTCCCTTTCACCACTAATTACATTGCTGAATCGTTTGACATCCTTTTGGGGATTAGGTGAGATGGGAGGTGATATTAAAGATAAAAATATTGCGTTTCATAACTTGTAGTTCAGATTAAGTTGATATTTTAAATTATATACTTAAAATTATATATAGGTCCATCTGGTTGGAAATGAGTACGCAAAAAAGTTATAGCTGAAAAGATAAAATAATATGGAAATAAAATATCCCGTAGCAGCAAACCTTCGCCTTTAGCGAATTTACAATGCATATATAAGTTTTAATAACACATTGAGCCTCCTACAAGAGCCATAAAAACACATTAAAAACAAGTGATATATAAAAGATTATTATTCTCCATAAGAATGACATGGGGGCTGAGTACGAAGGTTTGCTGCAACTAGGAATACAAAAATGGGTTTTTATGCAAATATCAATAGAACTCGACTAGGTGAAGCCAACTAGGTGTATTTACTCTTACATCATCTCAAAAAAGCCATAAGTTAGACTGTGAATAAATAGTAAGTGAAAGAGTGCGTTTTTTAAATATAAGGTTTGATAAGTAATCCGATACTGGTTAATACTCGCATTGAATGTTTGCATTGCTAATAATTTTAGGTTATATACAATATCACGGTGAATTTATTACATTTACACCTTTTTTACATTAAAATTATTTTCAATGAAAATCCTCAGATTGGTTTTGATATATTTAAATTATAAAGCACAATGTGCTACATGTAAATGATTCCGACGTGGAAAGAATGCATTTAACTTGACAAAGGCGGGAAGAAAGCTTTTATTGGAAAATCGATTGTGCAGAAACCCAAAATTTTGCTGAAACGTATTACACTGCCACTATTATTTTCAACATTTAAAAGTTTTGTTAAGATATACTTTCAAAAACAAAGAGTTTTAAACCAAAGATTACCTTAAAAAATATCTCCATTTTACAATGCTGTGATCCTTAACCGGCGAACATGTACAATTTACATTTATTTAAAAAATAATAAAATCTCATAAATAGTAATTGTTATTATTGAATATATTTTCATGAGAAAAATGGTTGCAGGGAAGAAATAAAATATATCTTGAAAAAAATAATACTTTTGAAATTATATAGAGATTATAAAATGCACTGAATTTATAGTTGTTAAATATTTTAGAGCTTATAATAGTTTCTGCTACTATTATTATTGTCTAACTGATTTTAATGTGTGGTCAGAATGCGAGCTTATAGTGACCCGTTTTTTGCCGTTCCTTCTGCTGCCAATTACCACTAACAGCCGATCTATATTTATTTTTTTATCTGACGTTTCTTGGTTTACATCATGCTATTGTGTGTGTATTATTGACGTTATAGATCTGGTCTCGAGCTTTTTATTTACGTAGTTTTTGTGTTATTTTACGGTTAGTTAAGGTATCAACAAAATGAAATAAGAGGAAGGGAACAAGGTATATGTAAACTGAGCTTATTATTACCTGCCCATTAGCAAAAAATATGTACTAAAAACCCCAACCAGCCTTTTTATAAATTTATAAGAAAAACTGTCTCTAGCCAAGCCAACAGACTTGGGTAATATAGATCAAATTAAGGAAATTCGGAAGGACAAGTACCCGTGGTGGAAGTCAGATGTTGACTTTCAACCACACATTAATATCAGACAGAGTACAGATATATCAGGTCGCGAGTTCCATTAGAGACCAGGTGTTTTAAGTAAACAACGGAAGAGGGGGAGGATTCATGCCATCTTTGCATTTTTTTATTCAACAACAATTGTTATTTTTTATACTTTTTAGTTATGAAGGTTTGAATTTTATCCTAGACTTCTCATGAATAGTGTTTTCTCCAAGGTGTACACATAATAAATGGGCAAAGTTGTTTTATTTGTAAAATAATAATCAAAATGTACTTATAATTTTAGTATATTAGAATTTGTTCTAGTATAAACATAAAAATGCTGTTACTAATTATCATCGGTTATGAATCAGTGCAGGGTGAAAAAAACAGAGCCTTAAAAGTTTAAAGTCCATTAATATACTTTATACTCCTTCTTTAGATACTTAACTAATTTATCTGTTTAGAATCTCCACATTCGACCCTACTGTTATTTATGCAGTTTCGTATGTCGACTGCAGGTTTGTTATTTAAAATGTAATATTGAACTTTACTGTAGCCCTATATTTCATATTCTAACACTCCTTATCGCTGTATTCAACTCCCAAAGTCACAAAGCAGTTCGGCCTAGCTTGTTCTCTCACACTAATCACATCGAGGGATTTGTCCGGCTGTAGTTTCAGAAGCTAATTATAATTTAAGCTCTTGAACGTCGCAAATGGCCATGAACCCGTAGAACTTGTGGTAATTAGGTTCAGAATGCTAACCTGTAACATCAAGTCGATTCATAATTATATTAAATTAATAAAATATATATTATATAGATATATAATAAATATTATAAATATGTATGGATATATTAATTTTTATTTGCTATTTATAACAACAGAAACAACGCTGTCCTATTAATTTTGTTTAACAAGGTGTTATCATTTGTATGTAGCTGAACATGGGAGGGGGAGGGGTTGCGTGTGTAATGTATTTACAAAACTTATCTGACGTTTATAATTTTCAAATTTTACTTTTTTCTCATTTCAATGAATATGCAAAAAAATGTTTTCTTCAGTTAGCAATGTTAGGTTTAAAGTACAAAAATAAAATTGATTAAAATATATTCTAGTTCATACATTCTAGTTATTAACTGCTATACTGTTTCTTAAGCACCGGAATAACAGCTTTCAACCATTGGATAGGTGGACTAGTTTACAAAATCACCTTGATGAATATGTAAAAATATCTTTCATAAATTGAAAAAATGAAAATATGTTTCCGTCCACCAATCGAAAACACTTTTTTGTGTAACCTAAATGTAGCTCCTCTAAGATAAAAAAAAACATGACAAATCTTTATGTACAAACGTTTTATAGTCCCTATTTATTTGCCAACAGCGGGGAGAAAGTTTGGAGTCTCATGTATGTAAGTTTGTTACTATAATCTGTAGTCATATATATATATATAACAACAACAGGTACAATCCATTATAGTTGTTAAGTAATAATTCTTGCACATTAGTAATTTTAGTTAAAAGCCCAATACTTGTTTTAAATTGTTGGTACAATATACCTTTTTTGTTGAGTTTTTTTCAAAACTCATATCTTTCTATACAGCATAGCAGGACTTTGATTAAAATTTATTTTTGTTTAGTTAAAACTTCTATGGTATCGAGATGATAAGTTATTGGTAACACGTGTCATAAGCAGCATAACAATTAAAGTTTTAATACAAACTGTAATGTCGAACGTTTTGCATTCGTAACGGATTCTACGAAGATTGAACAGTTTTAGCTTTTAGCAATATAATTCTCTCAATCAAAAAGAGGTCAGTGAACGAATCAGCGTTGTAATCTGTGGGAGGGACAAGGGATTTTGATTGTTGGGGAGAGCGGGGAATATTACATTGAGCCGGCCTGATTCTTCAGCGATCAGAGGTTTTAATACTCAATCATGTGGAACAACCGATAAACAAATGTAACGAATTTCATTCGCATTGAAGTAAGCAGTTACTAACGTAAAACTTCTAAAATTAATCCGCTCAATGAAATTTTTACAAGGGGTTGCTCTACGTAACATTTTCGCCAAAACACTTAAGCCATTAATTACCATATTTTGAAGAACATATTTAAATTCCCTTTCTTATGCACCAGCCCCTGTTATTTATTTAAAAAATAACATAACAATAATGAAAATCATGATCGGTATTCTAATTGCTCAAACCCAGTCTCGATAAACGTCAGGACTTAATTATAAAACAGTTTTAACTTTTGGTCGGGAATACCGACCAATTTTCACTTTATTACACATTGTTCCTACAGCATGGCCTAACAACATACATTGTTTTTTTTTTTTAATTTCTAATGGAAAACTCTATTTTGTAAAAGGAATGCTAAGTTTTAATGTTAGTTTTAATTTTGACAAACTGCTACCATGGACTAGACTGTTCGTGCAAATGAAAGCACGCTGTTTTAAAGCAAGGTAAATTTACTTTATCGAGGGTTGCAATATAAAGGAAGCAGCTACATCAAGTGGTTGAAAGCTGTTATCGAGGTACTTAAGAAACAGTATAGCAGTTTATAACTAGAATGTATGAACTAGATTATATTTTAATCAATTTTATTTTTGTAATTTAAACCTAACATTGGTTTATATTATATTATTCTTGGTGTGAAGAAAACATTTTTTTCCACGTTCATTGAAAAGAGAAAAGAAGTAAAATTTGAAATTAATAAACGTCAAATAATTTTGTAAAAACATTACATACGCAACCCCCCCCCCCCACATGATCAGCTACATAAAAATAATAACACCATGTTAAACAAAATTAAAGGGACAGTTTTTTTTCTGTTAATGTAAATACCAAAGGAAACCCACTTAATTTAATATAATTATAAATCGACTTGATGTTACAGGTTAGTATTCTGAACCTAATTACCACAAGTTCTACGGGTTCATGGCCATTTGCGACGTTCAAGAGCTTAAATTATAATTAGCTTCTGAAACTACAGCCGGACAAATCCCTCGATGTGATTAGTGTAAGAGAACAAGCTAGGCCGAACTGCTTTGTGACTTTGGGAGTTGAATACAGTGATAAGGAGTGTTAGAATATGAAATATAGGCCTACAGTAAAGTTCAATATTACATTTTAAATAACAAACCTGCAGTCGACATACGTAACTGCATAAATAACAGTAGGGTCGAATGTGGAGATTCTAAACTAATAAATTAGTTTAGTATCTAAAGAAGGAGTATAAAGTATATTAATGGACTTTAAACTTTTAAGGCTCTGTTATTTCCACCCAACACTGATTCATAACCGATGATAATTAGTAACAGCATTTTTATGTTTTTACTAAAATTATAAGTACATATTCATTATTGTTTTACAAAGAAAATAACCTTGCCCATTTATTATGTGTATACCTATGTGAAAAAACCGTTCATGATTAGTCTAGGATAAATGTAAAACCTTCATAACTAAAAAGTATGAAAAATAACAATTGCTGTTGAATAGCAAAAACTTCAAAGTTAACTTAAATCCTCCCCCTCTTCCTTTGTTAACTTAAAACACCTGGTCTCTAGTGTAACTCACGACCTGATTGATCTGTACTCTGTCTGATATTAATGTGTGGTTGAAAGTCAACATCTGACTTCCACCACGAGTACTTACCCTCCCGAATTCCCCCAATTTGCTCTATATCACGACTCACAGACAAGGGAAATAAATAGCAACTGCAATATACAGTAAAAATATACATGCAAAACCAAAAGAAACCAAACTTAAACAGGGACTTAAAACAGGTAGTAATAATCTGTAAAGCTCTTCGACTTTAATATATTAAATAAAAATAATAATATAATACACACATTCTCACATTCTCCATAATAGCACATTATTCTCCATAAGATACGCATTGTTTAAAAAGTATAACTAATCCCGCCATTAGGACGGGTAGGAAATTATTTACCATGGGTTCGTCTACTATATTTGTATATCTAGTAGCTTTTCTACTCTGTACAGTGTATATTGATTAAGATAGAACCAAGAAGAAGACGCCAAATAGTTATATACATTATAATAATAATTTGAAATTTATTAAATATACTTAATAAAATATTTAAAATAAATCCATGGTACTACTTGCTTACTCATGGTACTTCTTGGGTAGTACGTGCAATCTATATTTTGAAATAAATCATGTGTAAAATGTTATCCAAACAGTAACTGTCATTATTTTGTGGATTAAATAAATAACAACTTGGCTTCGAATACAGAGAACTCCAGTACTGTAGTAATATGTAGTTTAAGTGTAATACAGACTTTTGAAAAAAGGAGCTATTTAACCGCAAGCACTATACATGTTTTTATATCCGTGTTTATTGTTATAAAAATACGTAATGACAATCATGTTTCACTTTAATTTCTTCAGTACAAACTATAATTATTCTTTGTCGATTATAGGGTTAGTTGTGTTTGCACAATACACTAACATAGTTTTTTTTAGAAAAAAGTCTCCATCAAAATAATTTCTACCCCTTTAGGAAGTAAACCGATGAATCATCCGCCCTTCACACCCCTCCCTGCCCCCCCCCCCACCCCGGTAACTCTCCCGGCTGTCAATCACTGGATCATCAAATCCTGTTACATAGGCCAACCTCAGAGTTACATTCCATATTACTGAGTCGTGTATTATTTTAATAAACATTTTTCTCTTACAGGAATTTTAGTATTTTTCCTACTTTATTATTCAAAATCTTTCTCGGTAAAAACTATTTTTAATTTGATCGCAATCCATGATTTCGAAGTAAAGACTACAAATATTTGACATAACTTAATTTAATAGGTTGCATAGCTTTTTGTAATTGCAACATCTAATTCCTAAACTTTATGATTGCAAATTGTTTGTAGACGATGTGTTCAAACAGACTACATTAAGCGTTGTTTCAGGAGAGAGGAAATGTCTATAAGCCATTAGAATAGTAGTTATCAACGTATTACTAGCCTATACCACAGAAACAACAGTATAATTATGTTTTTGAATGTTTATTGTAGAATAATCATATATTTTAATACGAGCAAAATGGATCTCGGATCCTATTAACAGATTTTGCTTAAGCTTTGGGGTTTTGGGACTCCAAAATTGATGGAAAAAATCTTAAACCTAGGTGAAATTTAATTTTCTTTAAAACTTGTATGGATATTACAAATTGTAACTTTAGGATCATGGAGTTTCAGATTATAACAATATGATCATAAAAGCTGATAAAAAAGAATTGAGGTTTTAAATAAATATCTCTCGTAGTAACATAATAATATGAGATTTACCTGAGAGTAAAGCTCGGCCCCCAGTTACTGATGCAAGATGTACATCAGAGTAGAAGTAGAAGTGTACTAACAGGATATCTGTATATTGTTCAGGTAGAAACAAAGCAAAATCTCGGCTAAAACATTAAATTAAATTTGCTGACACAAAGCATACTTGCTTTTACAATTCTTAAAGGATTAAAAATAATATAGGCTTTTTGGTTTTGATGAAGGGAAAAAGTAAAAAGAATTGCTAGACTTTACACTGCACTTTCTAAGAACAAGGAAATTAGTCTTCATACAAGTTAATTATAGCGCAGTCGTCATAGCATATGAAGAGGCTAAAGATCTTTATTTAAAAATATATTTTAGTAGTAAAGCTGACAATGTATGACTTTTTAAAAAAAAAGGTCATGCAATACATTAAGCTAAACTAGGGACATACTGTTTTTGTCTTGCAATAATATCACGGGTCTCTGTTTTCAAATAACCGAATCCGATACTAAGAATTACAATAGTAAAGACGATCAACCAATAAACTGTTAGCACTAACACGAATAAGCTCAGAGATTATTAAATTATCTCAAGAGCTATCAGTATGCAGGGCGGCGTGGCGGCGACGTCGGCCCTGTTACATGGTCATTACACCCCTGACACGGCGGGAGATAGCGCCACGGCCGAGGGTGTCCTGCCACTGTTGGTTCATCAATTAAACAGGGATGTCCCACGGTGGTCAGTTGATTGCTCTAATTTTATGTAAATGCATCTCTGCATGGTCTGCTGTTTTATGATTTCAATTTTAAATTAAATAAATCTTTACTACCTTGATACTAGTGCTGATAATATATTTATACAAGTTTAACAATACCAAATAAAAAAAGTTAAACTATTTCAGAAATACTCATTCCTGTCTATTACATAAGTAAATCGTAGTTGAAACTACAGTACAACTCACTAATATATGCATAGCATACATACAGTAGGAGCGTTCAAGGAGCAGAAGGTTTTAGTCTTACACAATTATGGCGTGTCATAAACCTATCATAAAAATGTTTTCTTTTTCAAAAACATATATTTAACTGTAATGTACATTATACAATGCAGTATTATAATGGTTAATTAAACTATTATCAATAAGATAATCATTAAACATTTGTATCAGTAGTAATAAATTAGGTTTTCCCTGCTTTGCTATGAACGATAAATAATAAAACGGAAGAGCAATAAATGTTATTACTACCTTATGGTGATGAAATCAACTCCAGTTTTATAGCCTAGTTAATATAAACTGCTATATGTTTCAGCTGTTATTAATTTCTTGAGAACTACGCCAAGTTCTTAAATGCGTGAGCTTACGATACTTCAAAGATTTGTTCTAGCACGTGCAATACCTTTTTAACAATAATACAAAGGTTCAACAATCGCAATAATTATGATAACCTTACCCCACCACTTCCTATTTGTTTTCAATATACAGTATTGATTTAACTCCTTAACATACAGGGGACAGTTTGATATGCATCGCAATTCACATAATACGAAACAGCCTCAATAACTGCTATGCTTTACAACACTATCATCCCCAATCTCAACCGTGTAGTAGACAGTGATTATGTACAATACCAAAATACGAAACAGCCTCAATAACTGCTATGCTTTACAACACTATCATCCCCAATCCCAACCGTGTAGTAGACAGTGATTATGAACAATACCAAAATACGAAACAGCCTCAATAACTGCTATGCTTTACAACACTATCATCCCCAATCCCAACCGTGTAGTAGACAGTGATTATGTACAATACCAAAATACGAAACAGCCTCAATAACTGCTATGCTTTACAACACTATCATCCCCAATCTCAACCGTGTAGTAGACAGTGATTATGTACAATACCAAAATACGAAACAGCCTCAATAACTGCTATGCTTTACAACACTATCACCCCCAATCTCAACCGTGTAGTAGACAGTGATTATTTACAATACCAAAATACGAAACAGCCTCAATAACTGCTATGCTTTACAACACTATCACCCCCAATCCCAACCGTCTAGTAGACTGTGATTATGTACAATACCAAAATACGAAACAGCCTCAATAACTGCTATGCTTTACAACACTATCACCCCCAATCTCAACCGTGTAGTAGACTGTGATTATGTACAATACCAAAATACGAAACAGCCTCAATAACTGCTATGCTTTACAACACTATCACCCCCAATCCCAACCGTGTAGTAGACAGTGATTATGTACAATACCAAAATACGAAACAGCCTCAATAACTGCTATGCTTTACAACACTATCACCCTAATCCCAATAGTGTAGTAGACAGTGATTAAGTACAATAATGTCTGTTGCCAATATTCCAGTAGCTACAGTTGTCGTAGATCATAATTTAAAATTATTTAAATAAAACGTTTATACTAAATTGTAATTATATTTGTTTAATTAATCATGGTCAATTGTTTATATTATTTTAGTTTTTTTGTTTGGCTTTAAAATATTAGTTTAACTCTACTCAAAACACAAAGGCTGTAAAACGATTTTCACTGGTAATTGAGGGTCTTTCGGGCAAGAGTCCGCCTGATTAATTGTAAAGAGGGGACCGGGATTGTCAGGGCCAGCGACCCTTCTATGCCTCACCCCCACTACCACCCCCGCCATCGTGTTTCCGCTCTGCAATCGAATAACGCTCAAAATAGATGTATTTAGCGTGGAAACAAGTAAAGACATATGTTATTCGCCTTTGAAAATGTATGCGTACTCTACACTTTATTTGTTGCAATACTTTCTTTGTGATATTTGCATGCTCTGGTACGCTTGGTCGTGTCAGGCAAAATAGTAGCTTTAGCAACACTAGTTTTATTAATTGTGAAATTATATAGAGGGTCCTTTTATTTAATCCTCAAACAATTCATAAATGATTTTATTGGGCCAAGGTATAAGATCAGGTTGGGTATTTGCCTTAGTCTTAAAAAAATCGCTTAATTTAACCTACTAGTCTGTTGTGGAGTTCACATCCAGCTTCCACAGAAGCATTGGAGCCATCCATACAAGGTAAAAATCATAAGTGATTAATCAATTCCTTTCAATGATTTTAAACATTAAAACAGGTTGATTAACTTCAGCAGTGAAACGGACAAATAAATCACATTATACATAAAAAATAATAAAATAAAATAAATAAATTGTAATTTAACAGTACAAAACCATTTTCTATTGAGTAGGTCACCTGACTTTCCTCTTTCATAACTCTTAACATTTACAATACTCTGGTGTGTTTAAAAATATATATTAATAAATCATAATACATTTTTTAAATTGGAATACTTTTATTTTCAACCCGTATATTGTTTATGGGTTTATAGGTTTTATGTATTTTCATGGATTTTATAAATGTTTAAATACTAATAAACTAGAGTTTCAGAATAATAAAGAAAAATAAATATAGAGTACCTTTCACTAGTTCTTAAAATACTATTTTTTATGTGGCCAATAAGTCACGATGAGTTGTTATTAAAGATGGGAAGAATATAATTCCACATTAAATTAGGGATTATAGTGAAATAGTTTTTGTCCGAAAGGCTTACGTTGGCTTTTGTCAGTTGGGAAGGCAGTGTTTATTCAAATAAATTGTGATAATGGATTCGCTGCGGGTGGGTCGAAATCGGACATTGCTCAACATTGGAATATATGAGATTTTCATGTTTAAACATTTCAAACACAGCGAAAGTGTTAACACATGAAAAATTTATGTGGAATTTATAAGTTTTACTAAATTTAAAAAGTAATGATACTCCCAATAGTGATAATAGCAGGTAAAAGTTTCCACTAAACCCACTAACCTTTATTCGTCTCTAATTTATCAGTTGTTATGGACTACCCTGAAATGTACTTATGTAAAATATTTGTTTACTTTATGTATAGTTATGTGGTGTAAATACAGGGCGTTTTTTAACGCAATCAAATTTTCAAATGCCAAAAGTCACCGTTTTTGATTGCGTAAGATGCTTACTGTATTTCACCCACATAGAGTGTGAAGTATTCTCCATCAGCTAGTTTTCATTTTTTCAGTTCATTGTATTTGCTGTCATATTGAAGTTGCTACAATAAAGGTGAAAACATGGTTGTATCAAATTTTCTAAAAAGATTTGACTGTTTCAAAACGCTTAACGTAGTCTGTTTCAAAACATAGTCTACAACAAATTTTCAATCATTTTTCTCTGTATTCGAAGCCAAGTTGTTATATATTTAATTTAAAAAATAATGACAGTTACTGTTTGGATAACATTTTACGCATGATTTATTTTAAAATGTATTCTAAATAATTACATTTGAATTATTAAAACCCCGCAGAGCCTTAATTGCACGTACTACCCAAGAAGTACCACGAATAAGAAAATAGCACCATGTATTTATTTCAAATATTTTATTGAGTATTAAATATATTTAATAAATTTCAAATTATAATTATGATTATACAACTATTTGGTGTGTTCTTGGTTCTATCTTAATCAGTCTACGCTGTACAGACGAGAAAGGCAACTAGATATACAAATATAGGAGACGAAACCATGGTTAATTAATTCCCTACCCATCCTAATGGCGGGATTAGCTATGCTTTTTAAACAATGCGTATCTTATGGAGAATAATGTGCTATTATTGTTTTTTTTTTTTAATTGATTAAAGTCGAAGAGCTTTACAGATTATTAATACCTGTTTTAAGTTTCTGTTTTAGTATTTTTTTCTATTGGTTTTGCATGTCAATTTTTCATGTGAATTGCAGTTGATATTTAGTTTTCTTATCTGTGAATCGTACTAATGGCGACAGCGCAATTATAAATCACACTTTGTATATACTCCAAAAACTATAGTCTTATTATGCTCTCAGGAAATTTGTATTTTAACTGTCAAACCTAAAAAAAATTGTTTAAGATCAATTTATTTGTTATATATGATATATGTTTGTATTTATTAATATAAACATCATCTAACAACTTAAAAGCTAATTTAACGCTTTAATGATGAAAAACCTTACGAATAAAGAAATTACGAAAGAAGCAATATGCACGAATATAAATGTCTGCACAGTATAAACTTTGATAAAAAGAAAATGTTAATTTATTTCATTAATATCCGTAACATTGCCCTTGTTTGCTAAAGGTAATTGTGTAGGCAATTACATTTTGGACTAGAAAATACAGATCATACGATATTGCACATTACAGAAGTACAATTCAGGGATATAGAATAATTATACAATTTTAATTTTTATCTTAATGGACACTTTAAAACAAATGCTTTTGATCATTCTTAGTAATACCCCTGTGATAGGGGAAAATGTTCAGTTTTCGTTATTTCTGGAATAAAAAAGGCTTTCACTTATAATTAAATACTGTGACAAGCCACAGACACAAACAATGTTAACACAGCGCAGCAATGCTGCGGGCCTTTCCACCACGTATTCCTGTCTATGTTCTATATTATTTCAGCTTTGTTTGCTTCATACATATTTCATTACCAAAGTTTAAAATATTTTAAAATAACTTACCTATAATTCATAAACTGACGTACTTAAAAATGATTATCCTATATATGTGTAATTTTAATTCGAAGTTGAATATTGCATGTCTTAAAATATAACGTTAAATTCACATACTTAATCATCCCCCTAAAATAGGAATTTGTACCTCAAAAAAAGCAAAATGATGTAAAATCAGTCATTACCTAAAGTATGGAACGCAGTTTTTTCGCAATCAAAAACAAGACATTCATCATTTGAATATCGGTTTTTAGTTATAACTATCAAAGTTAACAAATTAAGTGTCAAGAAAAACTACCTATGTTGGAACCCGATTTCCGAGACAAATAATAAAAAATCCAATCCATAGGCAGTAACAAAGACCATAGGCAAACAATAAGACCCTATATTAACAATTTATAAGTTAACAACCTGAACTGATAAAAATGCACCATATTATTTGTATAAGTAAATTTATTAGGTTTTACTCTTGTTGATGGAGATTCATTTTCAAATAAGGTTAGGTATTTTAACTAGCACTGTAAATATGGCCTCAAAGCCGAAACATGGTTAGAAATTATTTTACTTGGGTACTCTAGTTTATTTACTTCTTCCATCTTCAAAATAAGGTCAGTGAAGATATTTTATTTGAAAGATGATATAACCGACATTCCCTCAGTAAACAAATACAATTAAACAACAATTGTTTGAAATTAATTAGTGTTACTAATTCAAACCAAGCAGGATTTAGTTATTTTTACACTGCATGCTTTTATATTTATTTAAACAAAACAGATGAACGAATAATTCTCAGGTAAATTCAGGATCATTACCAAGTAAATATATATTTATTATAAGGAAAAACCTGTTAATTAAAAAATAAATCTAAAACAAGATTAAATCCTAAGCATTCAAATGATTTAAGTAAAAATAATTCTTATCATCGTTGGAGCAAACAATAATAATTTGCTAAGAGTGTATTTTCTGATCCTGGAGTGCTGTAGTTACATTTATTTTTCAAATCCCCGGTAACGCAACTTAATCCCACCTGAAGAAGATATTTGTTTCAGGAAAGGGGGCTTTTCATGGAAGAGATCGATTGTTTCATCATATTCATTCTGTACTCGCTCTCTTGTTTCCTCGTTATTTATTCTTCGTTAATTAATAATTTATATATAAACACATTTTAAATAATAAAATATCATTTTATAATAGGATTTTCGGATGTATGTGTTGTCAACAAAATGTTTCTTACTTATGGGTTTTGACACTTAAATATTATTATATTTAATTTAATTTATGCTATTATTAAAATAAGATAAAAACCGGGTTTATTCGTAATGATCGTTATCAATATGAAAACTGTAGTTTACAGTTATTACAGTGGTTTGTAAGTCCTGCAGGGAGAATTACTGGAGTAAATTCCAATAAGTAAAAAAGAGTTCCTTAATACATTTATTTGTACTCATCCTGTAGGACCGAGCACAAAGGCTATACATTCTAAAAGGCCTATCTGTAAGGCCTATACGTTCATTTAAGGTTCATCTTGTAAGGCCCGCCAAAAATATAGAAGGCTTAAAAATGTTTAAAACATTTTAGTAGATTTATAAATATAACTTGGAATATAGTTAATGCACGTTCTGTTTCGATGATTGCTACAACCTTTACCGTCAAGAAATCGCAGGTTATCTTAGTTACTCAAATCTTCATTTTAAGTTGTAATAATTTTTCCGTTACTTAATAAACATTTTAAAATATTTATATATTTTTACTACTAAAGTTTTTTCATTAGAATTAAGTTAGTGTTAATGGTAAAGCTCGTTATAAATAATTGATATATTATTTTTGTAAATAGCATTGAGATTAATTAACACAAATACTGTCTTATACTTTATAAAATCGTTGATTGTAAATGACTTTCTTCGTTCAAAAATAAATAAACAAAGAAAAAATATCACAGGAAAACATTCTTATGTAGCCGGTACAATAAATCATGCGTTTACTACTTACTTATTAGAGAAAATTATTTACTATTTTGGAATCATCGTTAGTTCTATGAACTAAAGAGGCTGATTGCTTATGAGTAAATTAATTGATTTTTTTTATTGAAGATTAATACAAGTTTGCTAAGTTTAACTATTTAATTGGCTATATTACTTACAACTCTCCAAACTTGTAGGTGTTTCACTCTGTTAATACGTAGGTTTGCAGTCGTTACCTAAAAAAAACAAGTTTCGTAATTTTCCAATTTAAAATAAAATATTATATGCCTTAAATAAACTTAATATATACTTTTATTGTTTTAAAATGAATCTGCCATTGATACAACAGCATGCACAATATACAAATCAATGGGAAAAATCGGCTATCTGTTATGGTTCACATATTGTAACGAATTACAAAATTGATGACATTATAAAAATCCAAATTATTTCAAATAAATTATATATACAGATATTTCAACTAATTAACAATACTTGAGACGTTATTTGAACTTTCAATTGCATCCGAAAAGTAAACATGTACTATTAAATGTATAAAATTAAAGCAAATTGTGAAATAAGCTAATGGCAACATCGGTGGTAGTGGGTCGCCGGTGAAGAGGGAAGGGTTTATAAATGACACCAGATTAACGGTTAATTAGGCGATATTGGTAAACTTAACTGGAAAATATTTTATCTCTGAATTGAATCAAACACTCTAAGCAATCTCTATTCCAACATCACGATCCTTTCAAAGTAAACAGGTCGGTTCTATTACATCTTGTTCTGTACATAGACCATCTATGTTCTGACCCTTCGTTCTCTAAAATTATAGTTATTTAATTGATATTTTTTATTTGAGTAAAGCAATCTTGAGATAAAAAGTTACTTTCTTGGAATTAGGGTTTGATAACAAAACTTTATAATGTTAATTACTTTAAAACACATTGAAGTTTTTTTTTATGAGACTATAGTATTAAAACTTAAATAAGTCTACATTTTAGTATTTATAATACTTACAATTAAAACAACAGGGATATGTAAATACAATATTTTTACAACTAACTGTAACCTCGAACTTCAACAAAACATACACAGTAACAACCATTAGTGACCCATTAAGACTATGTTTACTTCGTTATTTCGGCAACATCTCTCACAGGCTCGACTGCTGTCTGCCCTCTTTTTTATTTAGCGACTAAATAAAGATATACTATTTTAAAATAATAACGTAAAAGTGGTAGGGAAAGATTCTGTTGTACTGAAGAAGATTATATCCACGGAATAGTAAATAATTTAAAAGTGCTGCTTAATAACGTTATAAAGTTCTCAAGATTTTTACTGTACTTAAACTTACATCGGTTATTAAATAAATTAAAAACTTTTGTCAATAGTCAAATCCAACAAGTGGACTTCAAGTTGTACTCCGTAGTTTTCCGATCAGTTTATTCCGACCTTTACCGCTCGGCCCACTTAAGTACTTCTGATGGTTGAAGGAGAAATTCAACCTTTGAAAATGTATACTAACAAATAATTTCCAAAGTAGAAAAGTCTGACGGTCTACACTTAATTGGGTAGGGGGTGCAGTCTAATAGCAGGGTCATTGACCACAACTGCCAGCAGCTTAAGGTAGTCAATCAGGGCTGCCACAAGCTTTTGAAAGCTGATAAGTCTCTCCACTGCATCAAAGCCCTCAGAGGGATTAAAATCATTGCTGCCTCTGTAGACGTTCCCAGCACCTTCAGGACTGCAGTTTTACTTTATACTTTGTAAATTGAGCGAAACAACTTGAAAGTATCAGTTTTCATAATAGTTTGTGTAATTTCATTCCATCTTTACGAGAATCTGAAAACCAAGACTTAGGCTGAATGGAAATGTTCCTTAACACTTCCAGCTTAAGCCTACCTTCAACAGGGTCATCCAAAATATCGCCCGTATTTAAAAAAAAACACGCCTTTAACTAGAAAATATCGTGGTTGTGGTCTCAATATAAAGGTAGGTTTGAGAAGTTTTTTTTCTAAATGCCTTAATACGTTTTTGTTTATCCTACATTAGTTGACGAAAAACATCGAAACGAACTCCATTTCTGTCCAAGTATATACACTGGAGCGTGTCTGGAGTTACAGTTGCGACAGCAGCAGTAATCGTTTATTTAAATACGCTAAATTTATCCTCCCAAAAAGAATTCCAATTCAGTAAGATGCAAGATGGGGCACCGTGCTCCGCCGCGTGACGAAGTAAACGTACGCACATCACTAAACGCCCAGCTTCTGAAAGTTGGGTTTGTAGAGGATACCCTATTTGCTGGTTGCCCAGAAGCCAAGGTTTCAGATGGTCCTAGAACATTGTTTATGATGAAAAAAATACGTAAATAAGTGCACCTTAGAAAGAAGAATTATTGCTGGTATCGGGCAAAGAATGTACCTCCACAGACATGCTCCATCGTAGGTGTTATAAAATGACGAGTATAATGTCTGTCTTGCAACAAATGGTGCGCATAAAACAACTTTTAAGAGTATTTCAAACAAACTCCCAACTTTCACCTGTACCTCAACCAACTCAATATATTCATTCTTGAAGTAGTGATTTTTTTATACAGGCATTCTTTTTCGATGACTATAAATAATTAAGCGGATATTCGGAGCTACGAATATCTACGATCTGAGTAAAAACATCGTGTGATTTTATGACTAGGTCTCAAAAAGAGACATCTCAAATATTACTTAGTTTTCTATCATAACTGAAAATATTACATTTATTCAATATTTACCATATATAAGCTTTAGATATTCTAAGAATGTTTCTCAAGAGCAAAATAAAACCTTTACGAATAATTTAGTTCTATAATCAGTCACACAGACCAAGCGGTTTTAAAGTAGTCGGAATATACATAAACCATTGACTATGTACAGTATATCTACTGTATAGTCAATGCATGAACCAAACTTGTTTGATTGGTTATGTGTCATAAAAATGCGATTGCAACCAAAGGCTAAGAAGAAAAGGTGCGATGAATAAACACGACTAGGTTAAAAGGATCGCAATCAGCGGCATTCTACTCGCCTGCAGTTTCGCCGACTGTTTGACCTTTTGTTCTGGCATTTTATTATTCCCACGAAACTTTAAAAAACCTTGTTTTTACAAAAGTAATTTGTAAAAGACAAAAGTTGTTAATATAGTCTTGTTATAACAACTTTTGTCTTTTAACCTTGTAGCTTATAATATTAAACTTTTGTTCTAATAACTTATAGTTTTGAGTTTGCTTCAATCGGACTTAATGAGTGAATAGGTCTTATAAATTGTTAGAAAATATCAATGTAGTTTTTAATTCGGCTACAGCATATATTTTACTACTAAACAAAAACTGTTGCAGTAACAGCTAAATAGGTTGAGCCAACCACCCAAAAGACCCAGGTAAAATTCACGGTAAAATTCATGTGAATCTTAAAACTCAGACTGCCACTGACCGTTAAGTGGTGGTTCTGGCTACATAGGTAATTGTAATTTTAGTTGTGCGACATAGAAACTCGGACAACCGATGCAAATTATAGAACTTGAGTTGTTACCGTGTCTAGATATTTCAGTGTTGATCTAGGAGCACCAGTTGCAGATCGCCATTGCCTCGAGCTCGTCTGTTGATTGTCTTGAGATCGATGATGAACTTTCTAGGGCTGAGATCCGAGAGTAGATGAGGTAATGAATGTTGCTGTCGGCGACGACTTTCGCCCGAGAATATAATGACAAAAAAGTATAAGCACCGGTAGCGGCACCGCGAGTTAAACGCGTTGAGAACGGACGACTGACCCGGCCGAGGCGTACCATCGAATCTGTAGCAACAGGTTCTGCTGTGGTTGTGTAGAGTTCAGCTGAGGAGCATGTCGTGTCCACCAATCAGAATTGATTTCTCGTACCGGTAGCCAATGAGAGTTTTTTTTATGAACAATAATCTTGTCTTGAATGGCGACGTAAAAATAAAAATTAATGTTAAAAAGTGATTGTATTTTATGAAGTATAAATTGGAATACTACTGACCTTAGTCATAGAGCTACACGAGGATTGCTTTTACTTTTTAATAAAAAAAAAAACTGTAAATCAACGGGCTGGTATGTTTTTTCTTTAAAATAATATACAGGGATAAGTCTTAGTTATAGTCTCATAAACGATGTTTAAATGATCCATTGTAAAAATCAACATTTCTCTATTTTGAATTGAGTGACAGGGACAGATTATAAAAGTATAAAACTAACATTTAGAATAATTTTGTAACTAAGCTTTACTGTTTTGATTAGAACAAATTTTTGAGCTTAATGATGAATATATCAAAATTACATGAAACAACAAAACATCGCTCTCTATCAAAGAAACTAAATTTTTGCAGATTATATAGCGATATAGATTTTGTTAATATCTAGAACATTCTTTATAATAGCGGTGTTGTGTGTGTGGTGGGTTCTTTAGTTATTGGTACTGTATTATACGGGGAGTAACAAGAAAGGTGCACTGCCTATATATTTTCGGGATGTACACCCATAAGTAAGCAAACAATTTTCTTTTAAAACAGAGTTTTCTTTTTAATTCCGCTCCGTTAACAGCAGTCAGTCTGTTTGGATTTTTTTACCTAATTAAGTATTATATTTTGAATCGTTCAAGATATTGATTTAAAACTTGCCATATGTCTATAGGACATTCAGGACAAAAATAAATAACATTTTGGACGCTTGTTTTTTCCCTTGAATATTACGGTTTTTTGTGTCTATCTACACCAGTGGCATTTTTAACGTTTTGATAGCGAACGGTCCAAACACTAGTCTTGTTACTATCTAAGGTCGACCTGTTCTTAGAAAGCATCATTAATTAATAGCCCAATGACAAATTTTATTTAGCTTTCTAAGCAAACACGGCTGCCATTTTGAAACGGTTAAAGGTAAAAATTCAAATTCTATACCAAGGTATAGTAGGCACAACGTATGCCAAGTTTCAGATCAAGTCCTTTAAATGTTTTAATGATGTACTGAATTTAGTCAAAATCACAGACTGTAACTGAAGCTAAACGAAGCGGAATAAAAAAAAATGTCACACTACTTATTTTTTTTCTTTATGGGTGTATAATCCGAAAACATAATAGTCAATACACCTGTTTTGCTACTCCCTGAGTGGTGACAAACCGCAAGAACATTAAATAAATAAACGTAATTATTATTTATTATACATATTTCACTATCTGCATTATTATTCCCTTTTACTACTGTTGTTTTTATAAATTATTAAAATTTGTTGAGAAGTATTATCACAAAATTAATTGGAATAGTATGTAAATGAAAGTGTTACGGGATTGTATTAGTTTCCAGCACGGTGGATAAAATATGAATTATAAATGGGAAATCATGAAGATTGCGCGAACGCCTCAGAACGGCGAATGTCGAGGTGCATTATTCACATAGACTCCGACTGTTCTTGTTTATGTTTCCAAGGAAACAAGTGGGTACATTTTTCACGTTCTCGAGACTCCTTGCTCTGACATTTGTGGCACTTGAAGTTCCGAGTTGTGAGTTGATATGAACAATGATGTGACAACCTCAACCTTCACTGAGATGCTTTTCCCGAAAAGTGTAATCAATTAAGTACTTTCTATAAGCGGTATAAATTATTTATTTAAAATTCTTTTCAGGAAAC
Source organism: Allygus modestus (assembly GCA_963675035.1). NCBI lineage: Eukaryota > Metazoa > Arthropoda > Insecta > Hemiptera > Cicadellidae > Allygus > Allygus modestus. Next base: position 99,404,930 of record OY776111.1, on the reverse strand, counting down.
TGCCTGTTTTACAATATTAAGATATGCAACAAATTTTCTGCGATATTATTCTGAAAAATGCAAGTTAAAGATTTTCAGGTCAATGTGTACTGTTCATTTTGAGTTCATCGTAGTTGGATGTCGCAATCGCCCCTTTTTGGGGTATTCGAGGGGTGCTCGAAGGTTTGATAGGAAATATACTTACAACACATATGCTACCACGTAAAATCAGATTGTATAATTAACTACTAAATATTTTTTATTTAGTTTAATTTTTGTTTTAACGGTCTAGAATTCTTTAAAAGTGTATTTCTATACATAATTCAGATATTTATATTGATCAAACTATTATAAGTTTTACCGTCGATTTGTTATAGCAAGGTGAGCTTCTCCTGATATGATTACCAAGCAGAGAAATGCCGTAACGTATTCCGTAGCAGTGTTGGGTTCGTGAAAGGCTTTCCCATCGACGAGCATATACAGGTTATCAAGAGGGGATTACAAGAACAACCGTATCTAATAGCAAAGGGACTAAACCCCACAGGCATTGTTTCCATTGCTTTGTTCTCTGTTGCAAAACGTTAACCAACTTCAGCATGCACTTAATTGGTATAGCTTTCAGACTTTTTAGTAGATAAATTCTTTGTTTAAGTCAGTTATATTTTAGCTAATAACGTGTACCAAAGTTTAATAAAACTGTATAGATTGACTATCTAAAACCATTTTCATCCACTTCTTGGTTTCAGTCACTTTAATTTTATTGGTGCATATATTTTTTTGTGTGATTTTAATATTATAAAATCTATAAATAGCTTACACATATTGTAATGGAAAGTCTTCTCAGTTTCAGTTTCCTGTATTCTAAATGTCAATCTGTCAGTATTTAAAATTGTAACCCCGCATATTTATGAATTTGCAGTAAGTAATCTAATTTTTTAAACATGTTGTCTAATTTTATTTATTACAAATATTAACATATACAACGTTTTAACAAGCCATTTATATTATATACAACCTAAGAATACGAGTTAAGAAAAGTGTATTTTTAACCCTATTATACACAACTTTCATATATTAATTGCTGAATATATCTTCGTTTTAAAAGCATAAAGTTATTAAGTATTATTTGTTATTTGACAAGTAAGCTACACAGTATTAGGACAACAGTTTTGTTAGATATAGAACAAGTAGCAGATAGGTAAATACTTGGAAGGAATTAGACGGATACTGCGTTGGCAGGGGTAGTTACTGAGTTTTATACAATCACTAAAATATACACTATTTGCAAGTAAGAAAATAGTTTGCATCCTAAATACTAATTGATATGATTCTACTAATATTAGTATACGTTTAGTATTGATCTAGTATCGTTTTTTCACTTTATAAATTTAATTAGTTCTTATATTCCTTTTCTTTTCCTTTTCCTTATGTGTGGAGAGTTGACCTACTTATTTTCAGAGGATGCAAAGAGTGGGAAATCATCTTGCGAATCTATTATATTCTTAAATCAATAGTTCCTGCGTCATGTAGTTTTCAGGTTTCTTCCTTTTAGTTTATCTTGAACACTCGTGACTGTGGTGTTTTACAGGCCAACTATTTCACTAAATATAACAATAACACAGTGACTGTTCCGGGGTTCGAGTGGAGATTAATCACTCGCTTTGCAGAGCCTCTGAGGGGAGATGAGTGTCGGCGCCATGGATCCAGCTGCCCCCTGCTGGGGAATGGCAGATTGGGGATCACAACACTTGCGGGGTGAACCTGACCAATCAGAGGGCGCGCCACCGCGCCTCGCCGATCGTTTAACCATAACTATGAGATTGCGGATTATATCATTTATCACCTATGTATGTTGTAAAAAAGTTATGGAATAAAATAAAAATACTCACATGCAAGTAACCTTTGCCTTTCCTAAGTTAATTAGTTTCTTCTTATTAAAATTTAGCTATAATTCGTCCTAATGTCGTTTTAAACAAAAGTGTCTGAAAACCTAGTAGATTTATAAATGCAATTACAAAATGTCTACTGTTAAGCATTTCATGGCGCCAGCTCCGGAGTATATTTTGCGTAGCAAAGCATAAAAAACTTTTTTCTCATAAAAGAGAATATTAAAGGCCTCGACTGCAGCAGCCGGGACTAATGAGTGGTCTGAGAGCAGCTTAATGCGCCTTCCTGTTTATGCATCAGAATCTCGAGACTTCCAACTTACAAAGTTAGCTGCAGTTTATTGTTAAATCGACATATTTAAGAGGTATTAAGTTGATGACCATTTCTCATTAACTTAAATATAAATTAGTATAAATTACTTATATTTTATGTTATAACAAAAAGTTCTTAAGCAACAATTAATTATGTTTGAAAATTGTGTTAAGCTAAATTGTTTTCTACTAACCATTTTAAAATTTTTCTAAGCTTTCTCCATCTATTGTCAGGAATAATATATTCTTTTCGTGGCGATTCGCGTGCCACCTATTAATATGATAGTGTTACATACAAAATATGTTTATTTATACGTTTTTTATTTCGTTAAGAAAAATATGTTTTAAAATGTCATTGGGCTGTATTTTGTCATGGCAATCATTTCAGGCCAATGTGCACATTGCAGTTTCTAATGAACTAGCATTATAAGCAATATAGATTGCTCTCAATTAAATTTTAACGAGGTAAACACTACAAGTAAGAAACCTGTCGTATAGCTGCGATTCTTAATTTTAATTACATACACAATTTATTTACAAAAGCGTATTATGCTATACTTTGGCCTATAACAGGAGTACAACCTTATGTGATAGTAATCTGTGATATTTGGTACAAGTTTCCGATAGTACTTCAAATATTCTCAATCATTTATGACGAGACAACTCTATACAATTTCCTCATATTTCCTAGTGTAAGTAGTACGACATTTTTTACATTAGTTCCGTGAATTAATAACACGAGTACTATTTATCTATCCCACCAAGCTCCTTTCATGGGCATATTTTATTTATTACAAATTGATCATAATTAAATATACTATTCACTATTGCCACCAAATCTCCCAATACGCAAACCATTACAAGAACACAGAATTTGCGATAGCTAAAATAATAAATATACACGCAATTGTTTTTATTTATTGTTATATTATGTTTCAGTTTAATATGCGTACAAGTCTTATCTAGAGAAAAATATAATTATTACAATATTTTCCGTTATTAAAACCGTAAAATTAACTTGATACAAGCAACCTAAATATTTATTTCCTATCACTTATCACTTGAAGCGGTTAGGCGCACATGTTGACTCATTGTCAACTTATATTGTTTCACAATACCAGTTTATACTCATGGGGCTTTTTGAAAGACTTATTTAAAACATGGATTTGATCCATAAACACAAATTGGGTCGAGAGGAAGTTAACAAATTACTCTTAACATTATATTGTTAAGATTTTTAGTGCTTTATTTAAATTATTTCAAAATTAAATAAGTTGCGTAGGATTTACATTAACAAACGCTAAAACTAACAGAACTTAGAATTTTGCTGATTAAAGTTCAAGAAAAAGTTATAACTTGAAATAAATCTTTAATTCCTCCTAGTTTGAATAATCGGTTGAATTCTGTAACGAATCCATCGCAACTGTTTCCACCAGCAGGAGCTGTAATTACAATCTACTTGAATACCTCCAGCCATATGCTGTTGACTTTATAACTCTCATTAACATAAATTCTTCCAACAGATCTCCTAAAATTATTTTACCTTAATCTCCAAAAAGATTCCCAAACTAGATGGATTTTCAAACTGTTATTGAAAAGTGAAACTTGGGAGACTGTCTAAAAGTAAAATATGCTTAAATTGGCATACATTGTTTTAATAATATCATACTACGGTCTCATGTTATTTAGTGTTGGTTATAATACTTTTTAATCAACCGTCTTAGTTGCGAACTCTGCACACCAATCATGACGCCATGCCAATTTGAAACACAGCTAAGTAAAATAACATCAAGGTATACGTATTTTAATAGGTTGTTTCAATATTTGCAGCTGAAACATGGTTTTATTTTTGGGTTGCCATACAAACACTCAATTCTCCAAATACGAGTGATATAGTTTCATGGGATTTAATTTTTTTTTAACAGATATTTATTGTACGCGTTATTAAAATTCAGCTACCTGAGCAAAAGACTTTATCTAGCGCCATGTTGTTATCTATATTTTTTGTGGTGATACGTTTTGTTGTACAAGTAGTTGAGATAAACACCAGGAAAAGTTTATTAACTTTAGCTAATTTCGTTAATCTAACAGAAATAATGTAAAATATTAGCATGATCTTGACAAGTGTGGACTTTTTAAGTGCTAAGTAAAGCGTGTTTAAAGAAAGTTTTAGGTATATTTTTCAACGCAATGCAATATTTCTCCGATATTGTCTCAAACAGAGGTGCGTCAACACAGGCTCTGTACAAATAACTGTCCCAAAAGTATTTCATCCTATATTTTATCTATTTATATTTATATCATATTTAACTAATTTATCAAATTTTGGTATTTTGTTCATTTTTAATTTTACATTTTGCTAAAGCAGTTTTATAAGGTATAAAATAACGAGTTTAAGGATAAATGTTGGAAGGAAGGATTACCTAAACAAAAATTAAACAACTGAATATGGATTATGATTGCTCGTTTTCAGGTAAGTAATGTAAGACAAGTAAAATATAAACAAAATGTGTCTGAAATAATAATTGTTTAACAAACATGGTACTATCTAATCAATAAGGCCAAATCGAATTTTCATTATTATTTGGCTAAAACTTACAGCAATGATTACACCTGTAAAAAAACTGTTAAGTAAACTGACTGCACTTTTTTCGCATAGAAGGTTTAAGTTAATAATTATTGATATTTATAAATCAGCACCCTAATATTAATAAGTATGTTTTCAAGTAGAAACATCACTATTTAGGGGATATGAACAACTAAATATCAATTTGACGTTTTTATTATAATGTGCACTTGTGATAGAAAGGTAGCGACGTTTTCCTGATTAACGCTCTCGGAGACCATTGGACATTGCTGGCTTACTCATACAGAGTGATCCCTAACATTATACCACAAGGAAATAAATTAAAGCGGTAGAAGCAGTTCCGAATGTAAAACATAATTACTGGAAATTTCAGATTTTAAAAGAGCTACCTGATACTTTTTGGCATTATTTATCCTACTTTGCTGGCGTAGTCAAATTAAACAATATTTATAAAAACTACTTGTTGGTACTAGCACTCAAACCCATTTCAAAGCCGCCGTCATGATTTCGGATTGCAACTGTGAACATCATACTAATTATTCGTTTAAACTCTAAAGTCACAGTATTTTGGACGGATTTTATTCGCCTCGTTAAGTGGCTGAATACTGTAATTTATAAATGCTTTACACTTGAGAGCAAGACAAATTTACTCTTTAGATCTCGGTGTAATATTTAACCAACATATTTCCGATATGCGTAAAATGTGATTGCTTCTTGGAATGGTAACTCTTTGGTGATTATCAAGTGCACGGTCTTTATTGTTCTAAGAAGCTTTATTAAACTGGGTGTTTAAGTTTTGCTCACCGCCCTCTGTATTGTGGCTTTACTAATCCAACCAATCTCAAAAAGGCTGTCAAACGATTGCTGGAGTAATTATAGTCCCTTTGGGGGCGACACCGCTTGATTAATAGGAAGAAAATCGAAAATGTCAGGACCAGGATATCCCCTCTGATACTGCCCCCTACATTACAGTGTGTTTCGTTCAACCTGTCCATTCATAGAGAATTTCAATCACTATTCATTATATAAGGGGAATTATGAGGATTTGCTACTTTGTATATTTCATTCATCTTGATTAATCAACTTTAACTACTTGTTTGTAAATAGTTATTGAGTTATTTAAAAAAAGATTGCGGCAATGTGTTTTACGTGAAAAGCCCCATTTACAAAAATCTTACTGAAATATGGTGGATCCAAGATGGCGACCGAACATTTAAACTTAGTCAAAATAAAATACGATTTGCTATGGTCCAGAATCGATATTTCAACAAATTTAGAAAAATAAAATAATTGGGAAATTTGAACTCACTTTGTTTATTATGATATAAAAATACTACTTTACTGCATCATGATAGTAACAAATAAGCCCAATCATCCATTTAAATTCAAATTATGTATATAAACATATCAGATTTACGTTGGATAATACGCATTTAATTAAAAAACCGAATATATTTGACAATTTGTTGTTTCATAATTTCCAATATTGCAACAGTATAAATCCACCTTTCCACTGGATGTCGCAGCAGGCGGCATGTAATAAATGTCGTCCTTGTCACGCTATCTATTACCGGTTGTTCTCAGAGAAAAATGTTTACGATTAAAAACCCTTTTTATTGCCTAGTTTATTTATTATTTTTAAGCTATCATGCGGATTTATTAATATAAATTTCCTATGCATTTTACTCTTTATGACGTTTTATTTAAAGTAACGGCGAAAAATCAATTTAATATATATAATTTATATATCCAAAAATCCAGATTATAATCGGAAGTAAAACACGAATAAGGATTTGGACTGTTCACGTGAGACGGCGAGATTTTGTCAAAAGCTAATTTAAGAGGTCAAATAATGTAGACGTCCTATTTTGAGATAGTGACCACCGACCGCTGTAATGAGGATATTAACAAGAGCCGACTTCACCCTGGCTGCCTCAACACTCCTCCTAGTCACTGTGGACCCTGATCAGGATAATTTAAACAGCATCTTCGACGGTAGCAAACACAGCAATCATTTACAAAGTGCATTATGCAATCTTGATGAGACAGGTGGGTATTTATAACAAAATCTGTGTTTGAGTATTGATAAATATGATGACTACATAATATTTTTATATTGTTTTGTTCAAATACAAATATGAATGACTAAATAGAACATGTAAACAACTTGCATCACTACAATTTGTACTCGGTAGTATTACCATACGAATCATTAGGTTTTATCGAATGACAGCATAGAAAGGCTATGAAACATCAGCCAGCTGCTTCTCGGAGCCCAATAAAGTAACCCCTCAACTGTCGCCTGCCGTGAATAACTAAATTACGCCCTCTGTCATCGAATTACTTAACTAAAAGGCGACACAGATCAAATATTAGGGTTTGGCAGCCGTAATTCTGCAATAATTCCTAAATTGGTCGTTATTTTAATTAATTATATTTCTTTTTTCATAATGAGAAGGTGAAACAACTTTGCAATTTACTGTACCTTCTTCGTTGTTAGACTTTTTGGCAATTATATTCCGTTTTTAGTCTCTTGAGACAAACACTTTCATAAAAATATATAATGAAACAAATTTAAAGATATTTACCATTGACTATAAATACTGAAGTAGACTTCTCATTGCCATTTTAAAATCTGTCCCTAGTTTTGTGTGTGCCATGATTCAAAGAGGACGTAGTTCTCACTAATCACCAACAGAGTATACTGCTGTCAACTATTACTTATCCTCTCAAGGATGAGATATCACAACAGTTGGTGTGTCAGGAAACAACCATAAGTTGATTATCACTTCCTTTCTAGGGTGGAGATATTTTACAAGTTAACATAAACAACTAAAATAAATAGTTGCCAGCAGCACAATCTGTCGGTAACCTAATCAAACTACAACCACTTCAAATTCTAGCATACGCTAAAAGTGGGACAGCTGGGCCATATGGATGGGATGTCTCTTTCAGTATTTATAGTCAATGATATTTGCCCATACCACAGAAATATCACAAGAAATAGTGTTAAACTTAAACCTCAATCTAAAAAACTCGTTTAATAATGAAATAAAGACGATTGTACGATTTAAGTACAAATAACTAAAATATTATTATATGAATCTGTAATCCAATATTAACTTTCAATGCACATTCTAACTAATTAATTTTGTTATGTATTATTAAAATTTGTGGAATGCATACTACAGCGGAGTGCCGGGAGGGTATAAAATCATGTTCTAAATATGTATTACCCATTTGTCTTTGTAAAATAACTTATAAAAATAAATTTCATCTAAGACTTCGCTAATGCTCTACATATAAATCAAATATAAACAGAATATAGTAATTTGTAGGATAATAATTATAGTTAATTATAAATTCCCTTTCTGTACACTGCCCTAGATCCCACTGTGACCTCGTGACCTTGACCTTGAAGCCATTATCACCTAGGTAGGAACTGATGAATAGTGCCTGGCACACGAACGGGGGTTGCACCGTTAGACAGTTAATGCTACGCAACGATAAGTTTCACTCAGTTTTGAATTTAAAGTGACTTGCAAACGGTTTATCACTTTCTGAATATAGTGAAATTTCGAAATAATAATTTAATTTATTATTTACCATAAACAAAATTGAAAGTTTATTGAAAAATATGTTTATGTAACAAACCATTGCTTAATATTCAACGGAAGGAAAAGCGTATTACATTGAATACACTAATTAGATTGTTAACGGCGCATAAAGACGCTTGTTCCATCGTGAGATATCACAGAAGCAGAAAACAGGGTTATTAAAAGACAAGCAGTTAGTTAATAATTCATCACAAAACTTAAATATAGTTATATTTGTCTTCTGTGATGAATTTGAAACCAAAGGATATCCTTACGTATCTAACATTATCTCTGGGTCACTTTTTAAAATCTGAATTTGTTTTTTGGAATTTCAAATACGTTGGGGTTGATTTAAAAAAAAAACAATTGCTTATTATATATATTTCTTACACAACTGCAATACTTCAAGTGTCTATGAATAATTTCAAAGTGGCACTTTTCTTAGGTACCTATAAAGAATTGTTTAAATTAATAAATATACCGCTGCGTTTTTTTTTTTTCAAAAGAGTTTTGTATCCTTAAAGGTTTTGATATTTAAGTTTTAAACAACCGAAGTAATGAAAAATAACAACATTATTTTTATGAAAGCAAAGCTTTGTTCCCGCTCAAAGGAATCAAAATCCAATTGCAAAATGTTTGCACAGTCATTCATGTTAGGTTCATATTATATGCTACGTTGTTGGTTGTATGTTATGTAATTTTCTGTTTGCCAGAATATTGTATGGTTATTTCTGTTAGAGCATTTTATTGTTAGCAATCAACCAGACAAAATTACTTAATTAAAACAACTATATACTATATTTTTTTAGCCCAATTTGTAACCTAAGGTAAAATTCAAACTTGGTTTAAAATTATTTATTGTTTTACAAATATTTTTGTTGACAACCAATTTAATAAACCTGTAGGATAACTACAAAAACAGTTATATTGATTGAACAAGAATTACACTCTCGAGATTTGAAAGGTAACCTGCAAACATCCTGATCAAAGGGATCGTATTTCAATTGCAATATTCTGTCATAGACATTATTTATGATTGGTTTATATTTGGAAGTCTGTTTAATTATTTGCTTTGTCAAAATAACGTTCTATCACTGCTTTTACTGCTTTGTAATATTAACGATTTGCAGTGAACAGCAAGACCGACTTATTTTTGTACAAAATACATATTAATTTGTTGTTTATCCATAAAAGAAGAATACTAAAGGAATTCTTTGCCTTGCTCCTTTGAATGGCAGAATAAGAACATTTTTACGAAGAAATGTAATCAGGTAATGGTTTTTATCGATATCACCAATACATTATATTTGATGTAGATTATATCCAGTGACTATGTTTGCGCAATAACTATGTTACTATTGCTATGGTACTATTGCGCAATAACTATGCGCAAACATACAATTGTATTATAAATTATAATTATAATCCGTTATTTGGGTAAATACACGCACTGATGTGATCTAAGACCTTAGTTGCACGCATTAGCCAGAGGCCAACGCGAGAATAATATTGTTGAGCAGCCTAATGGAAAGCAAATACTTGGACGAGATATAGCGACGATGCGACGCCGTAGACTCTGCAATTAACAGCGATGCTACCGAAAACTATAGTTTGACAGACCATCGATAGTTCTGCAGACATAATGGTATTGATGACTCCGAGTAGTTCTCAGACGATAATAGCAGTGAATTTGTTGAGCAAGTCATATATTTGGCATTCATGGACGTCGAAATGACAACGTAAAATTACTTACCGCGAGATCAATGGCATGGTGGTCTGTCAGTGGTATATTGTTATAAGCTCTTATAGCTTGTCCCAATCCTGGATTGTCAATGTATCTCGACGATTATGGCAGAAGTTCACTTTTCGCACCAACCAAAAATTTTTCATTACTCAAAAACACCTTGCGGTTCGTCAAGTACAATAACATTACATGGAAATACATCACAAACATTTGAATGTTCATTTTAGTAGACGTTCCCTTGGCATGGTGATGCGGCCAGAGGCTCGTGCACGAACAGGCTAGAAGGACGATCACTAATCAGCTGATATTTCTCCGTACCGCATGTTACTAACTATGGTGTCCTTCCTAACTAAAACTATTCTGTTGTAAATTGAGTTTTTGTGTCCTATTCATTTATGTTGTCAACACTCTTTACCTTGTCCTTTGTTGTGTGGTGTAATATTGTCATATTACTGCTCAAGTCTATATATGAATGGTAGTATATGACTGTGTGTTCAGCTCACTTTGTGCCTCGTCCAGAGTGTTCAATTTCGTCAAAATATTTTATAAAACGAATGTCAAAAGGATCTGGAGACTTGGTCGGCATACAACTTGTCACAATTATAACAATTACATGTCTAAAATGTGTAAACCACGGCACTAAACCCCAGTAATAGGGGGTTTGGTTGCTTGGTTTGTGCCTATGTTATTCTTTAATATATAACAAAAAACATATACTCAAAACGCTGAATACACAGTTTCCAAATTGTTGGATTTTTAGAGGCAGCCCTTTTTCCGAGCCGGCTAGAAGCCCAATCCTCACTCCAATGGGCTTATTATCATGGGCGTTTGTAACATTGTTAATTTGTTGAAAAGGTACGTGGCATGGTGCATCTCAGAGAGAATATTTATTGCTGGTATCGCAGCTAAACTCCCCACACATGCTCCGGTGTAAATGACCATAAATTCAATATCGATTCGACGTCTTCTTTACCTTCTTTAAAAATGTCGACTAGTCCCAACCATCACCTTTATTTTTAAGCCCACAACTAACTCAAGATGTTCATCCTACTTAAAGTAGTGGTTTTGTATCATATGGACATTGTTTCCGATGACCCTCTATCTATTGTAGATGCGATCAAATACAATAGACCACTTACCACTTACCAGCTACACAAAAAATAGTTAAACAAATTTAATTTCTAAAAAATAATTGGGTAAACTATATCCTTTGGTTCATTATGTATTGAAGTATTGTAATTTATAGTAAAAAAGGGACACTATACAAAAAAGAAAAGTTTCAACTAATTTGTTTAGAAATATATATTTTTCTCAATATATTCAGAATGTTAGCTCTTAAATAAAGTAACCATAAAACTAAAATAAAGAGGAAGGTTCCCTACAGTTGTAATTCCGGCCATCGCAGTAATTGCATGTCATTTGTTCTATAAACCCTTTGGTGAAACCTTAATCCCACCTGGAGAAGACTTTTGTTTAACTCTAATGGAAATTTCAGGAACACCGCTCTATTGTTTCGTCGTGAAACGTCTCTGTCTTTTCTTATCGTCTAGCGTTTATATCTTTATTGTTCCGTAACATTTGGTCTATTAGTAGTCTAAAGACATGACACTAGCGATTCAGAAGAAATTTAAAATTGTAGTTCATAATCATAGTCATACATCCCTCTAAAATATTTGTAAGATATTATGATATATTCCAGATTATATACACCAGTTTGAAAGCCATACGACAGCGTGGTATGACTTGTTAATGTTGCTAACCGTTACCTAAACGAAAAAGGCAAAGAAACTAACCTATACATAATCACTTAGGCTTGCAAGTACGCAATTAATCTGTTTTATATTTTGTAAGACTTCCCAAACTATACCACACTAACCATCTTAGTACATCATACGCAGGATTCTGATGTTAATGCTGTTATTGTGTTCTACTTATTCCGTCCAATTTTGGTGTAACATAAGCATATAGGAATGTAGGGTAGTAATTTTGGGAGAACCTAAAATATTGTTACATTTTACTGACAATAACCGGTTCACCTTTTCCCACTTTTTACAACGATTAATTAAATCACAAAAGTGCAAGTCTTTGTAAAACGTGAACTTACCTCTCTACTTAGAAGTTAGATTAACAAAGACATGAAGTAGTGAGTCACGAGAACATATTCCACTCACAAGCCCCGACATGACATGAACTTCTCAACCCGGTAACTAATGGTGTACACGATCTTGACCAACATTTTTAAGAAGACGTAAATTTATGTTAATTGTGAGGACATACTGCACTCACAGTCGGCAATAACGTCTAATTTCCGTGTCTAATAATCATCAAGATCTGTTACAAGTCATGAAGTGGTTTGAGTTGTGAGACTATCTTGCTCTTTAAACTCATGGCCCTAACATCTCAACTTAGTGACTTATAAGATTCTTGGCTTCAAAGTCGTGAAGTAGTGTCAACTGTAAGGCTATACCGCACTCACTGGCCACTGCCCTGATATATAAAATGTGTGACTAATTGACTTCCTAGTATAAAAACATTTATTTACAAAGTTGTGAAGTGGTTTTAGTTGTAAATATATATACCGCCGCTTGCTGACCACGGCCCTGACCTTTCAACTCTGTGACTAATTGACTTCCTGGTATGAAAACATTGGTTTACAAAGTCGTGAAGTAGTTTCAGTTATAAAGCTATACCGCAATCACTGACCACGGTCCTGATATCTATACCCTACGACTAATAGGATTCCTGGTTTTAAATCATAAGCTTATAATGTCGTATAATAACATTTATATTTATAAAATTGATTTTACATAATAAAATTAGGTGTTAGTGGCAAATTCCAAGAGATGTTCTACATGGCGTGAAGGTGTTTATTGGCTAGGGTATTCGGCTCGTGGCTGATAATTACACCATGACCATTTATTTAATGAGTAAAAAAGCGCCCTTAACGCCGGCTGAAGACCAGCGAAATCCTTTTAAAGTCAATAGTAAATAGTTACAAATTTGGCTCATCCTTGTCATGTTTTAGAATGAAAAATATCTACGAAATAGACTTTTTTATGTTCTTAGAACTTTAATTAACCTGAAAATCTTTGTATTTGTAAATGGTATTTCTTATTAAACATTGTTAGAGGACAAAGGACAAACCATCAATGTGTTGTAAGGCCCTGGGGATAGAACCCGTGAGCTCCTGTGCCGGAATCCAAGCCAATAACCGTTAGGCTAGCAAGGAGCGGTTTTGTTGTTTAACTTTAGTCTTCTAAACGTGTTACAACGCATTATCCCTTTAGTAAATAATACAAATATTAATAATGAGAAATACAGTTTTTAGGTAATCTGAAAATAAACGACATCAGGAAACCAACATACTGTGTCACAATTTTAGCCCAGTTGTAATCAATAAATTACTTTATATTTACTAAATATAGAATATGAAGTACGGCAGAACGTATAGAAAATTTTCTAATCAACGTTTTTTGTTAATATCCACCCGAATCCCTCTTTGGAGTCACTACAGAATTATTTGCTAAACATAGTAGTCGAAGAAGGGAAAAGCTTCCTGCTACTCCCCCCAGGATTAGGTTGTAATATATTCCGAATATCCTCTGTTAGTCAATGCTAACTTTACCAACATACCAAGATTAAATCATGTTGAATCGTAAATAAGAGTGATATGGTATTTTTTAAATCCCCATAAAATATTGCTGCATCCTAATTATTTTTATTTTTATGAAACTGTATTTTGTAATGAATAACTATTTATTTGTCTTTATGAATTTTTGCTATTTTTTTAAGTAGGTTTAGTACGTGATCTCGCATATGTGTTGCATTGTTGTGTGCATGAAGAAAGTGGAAAAGGACCGGCATGAACTCTCTCATATATTCTTTTTAATTATCGAATGCAACATTGTAATTGGGCGCATGCCTGTTTTGTAGTATTTTGTTTTCAATAAATAAATAAATAAATAAAAATACCCAATGAAAATAACATTGGACAACGTCCTGCGTTTACCGCTAAATTAAAATGTTCTTTGCAACCATTAGTTATAGAATGATAATTCAAAATACTAATTGATTTATTTGTTTGATCTTTTTTAATGGTGATAAATAAATGTTATAAGAAACTTACAGATTTTTATAAGCCCTGTAATTTCTGAACCCGACTTTTTCTTCAAGTGCGAGAGATGTTATTTTATTATAGTCCTGAAGCACTAGAAACGATTTTCTTTTTATAAAATCGTTTGAGCTAATCTTGGGGGATAATTTCCCTTTCAAAAAAATTATAAAAAAGCCTGGAGAAAGTGAAATAAGCCCTAAATACATAATTGGATGAACAACGGCCCAGTGGTGTGGTTTCTCGGTCTGTACACAGACGGGCACATGTTTCCTCAATAACCACTTTTTTGAGATCACGGAGCATCAAAACGACTACTTCCACCGATAACCTTTTATGTTTTAGCTGATTACCTGTTTTATTAGTATCATGCTGTATTACAGATTTGATCACAAATTATACCTCTATTGTAGTTTCGAGTTTATTTATCATTACAATTTTCAATATTTGATATTTGTGTATGAATAAATTTCGTTCTTTGTACAGCTTAAAATCAATACAAGACTGAACCGGGTAACTAAAAGGTAAGGTGTACAAAATCAGTCGGATTAAAAATGGGTCACAATGAGTGGCTGCCTCCCCACCTGCTCGACGTTTGACCTTCTCTTCCGCCCACAACACTTCGATAAAACAGTGTATTAATCTCAGTATTTCTGCAGGTACTTGTGAAATAGAAAATCCTTTTTTAAATATACACTGTCGGACAATAAATCGTTTCTTTCCTGTTGACAAAACCAATTACTGCGGCTTAAGTGCATATTATTGTAACAGATATTATTTAATTTGAAAGAGATTCGACTATATGACCTATCTCAGGTCAGAGACGCTTGTTTCTTCGACAATACATAAACAGTAGGGGGCATTGGACAAAGTCTCTGAGTAAATAACACGTTGTGACGTTTACGACTCTGGTGATGTACAGACCTGCCGCACATCCAGTTGTGAGAACTGCTCTTTAGATAATATTTACAGAATTTTACAGAAAACCACACTTGTGGTTAATAGGAGCTTCTTCATTAACAGAACTAACTTATTAACTTTTAATTTACATCCTACATTCATAGTCAGGCTCAGGACACTATAGGTTAATTGTAATATATTTTAAATATATTACAATTAAATGTTCTTCACTTGCATACAGATATTGTTTACACGCTTAGCAGTAATAGATAATTATTATGTTGTATATATATATATCTACATTTTTGTAGTATAGTATTCACAAACATACTAGATTTACGAAATTTATCAATTTTAAAAGTTAAAGAAAAAAAGTCATGTTACAGTTAAAAATTGTTAAACGTTGCCAAGTGTAAACGTTGAAAAAAAGTAATTTGATGGTATATCCTTATGGCCTTTCCTTGTGAATGCTTTCCTGTTTCACGATACATTTCACAACAAATCATAATCTTAGACACAAACTGTACATTAAGACTTATTTATTAGTCTTACGAAGAAGCGTCTTTTAAGATAATTGTTACTTTTTCCGGTTGCATACAAATTGTGTCTAGACGGCTGATGGTTTAAGTTAAAACAAATAAGATAATCTGCGCCTTTTTATATAAAAGCTCCAGTATTATAACCCAAAGTTTTTGATAAAATTCTTCACCGACAATAATTTTAAATAGCAATTTGTAAGTGAACAAATTCATGGACATATTTTGCGTTGGCGTCCCAGTATCGAGCAAACAACACGCTTTGTGATCAGGTCACAACCGGGGAAAAGTGTTTACTCTTGCAGTATTTTTCAGAAGTTCTAATTTTATGGTCGGACAATCATTTCCGATCCTTTATTTAGATATAATATATGCTTAAACGTACAAATTTTGAGAAATTAATATAAGGTTAGGTATATTTTGACGTTTTTTGATTAATTTACACTTCCATATTGGACGATAATATGTCTAATAATTAAAAAGTCAAAGAAAAAAAAAAAATCTTCAATCTTCGATTGAATCTGGCCCATGTATATTTTTATTTCCACGGATCTCAATAATAAAGGTAAACTTACTATAATTTCAATTACAAACTTAGAGTGAACTGTCAGTGTAATTTGTTTGATAATACATTTCAGTTTTGTTGAATATTTTGTTTGCCCTTTTTGTATAACATGTATTTGTTTGAAATCAAGAAGTAATCATTCAATTTATTTATTAAAAGAAAGGTAAGTTAACCTCAGCATCAGCAAAACAGAATTTGTATCTACTGGAAACTTTTCCAAGATGATAAATTCACGATTACAGGCAGCTTAAGAGGAATCACACTTCTTAAGTGATACTATTGTAAGGTATAATTTACGCCCTTTCATCCTGTAAATGAGCAGAGTACAAAAGTGCTTTTCATTTGAATGGAGTTTCATTGTAAGCGGAAGAGAACTCATTGTGAAGGGAACAGTAAAAAGATTTCATGATTCCAAATTCTCAATGAATACTTATTTAAAACAAATCTATAGTAATAGAAAACCATTGTACATTTGTATTCTACGAATTACTAGATGGTTTACTCATACGAAAAAATAGTCATAGGAATGTTTTTGTACTCAGATTACACCTTTAATATCAGGTTGATATTCTCTGTCATAAGTAGATATACAAATTAAACTTTATATGAATTTGACCCGAATCAAAAATTATATTTGTCTTCTTATAATTTATTATTCTTTCCCGCAGTAAATCCACTGATTTTTCAAACATCTAATTATATTTTATTCGTAAAAGGTATTTTCTTTTTACTATTTCATTCCCTTTGTACACGATACTCCTGTATGAAGGCCGAACACTACGCTGAAGCCTTTCCTGTTTGTTTCCAAAAGTTTTAATTTTATATCTCCAACATAACCCACACACGTTTGCTACTCTAATTACAAGTTACTCATAAAATAGGTGCTAAACCTCTACAAACCACTAAATTTTAATCAAAATCGTTAGAGACGATTTTGAGTAATTTGGATTTTTCACGTTTTTTCGGTTTTTGGGGTGTAATTACCCTTACAAATCAAATATGGGTATTAGTACGGTCCGATAATTTAATAAATCGGACTACAGGTGAGGTTTAAAGCTCTGTACATATCCAAACAGCCACACAGACGTCACTTCAAAAACAATTTTTTTAGAATCAAAAATATATATTTCCACTAATATTCGAAATAAATGTTTCTACTCAAATTCGAAACTGTTGACGAAAATAACACTTTCTCCATATACTATGTAGACCTTCTATGTACAATTTCTCACTATAGGGGGGAAAACTCCGAAAACAGTTTTTTTTATCAGGAAATATTAAAATAAATATTTCCACTAATAACTTAAATTCGAAAGTTTTGACGAAAACAATACTTTCTCCATATACTATGTAGAACTTCTATGTACAAGTTCTTACTGTATGGGGAGAAGGTAACAAGTAGTGTCGATGTAAACAACTCTTACCGTGGTCAGGCTTGGATTATTATCCTAAATCAACCCCAAGTGACTAAGTGACTAAGTGACTCCACGTGAGTGACTAAGTGAGTTGACAGAATAATGCGTCTAAATAATAATTTTTAGCGAATTTACCCTATAGGGAAGAAGCTATTACCGTAGGTCTCATGGTAAGACTTAAGCCCGAGACCATGATAAATTTTTGTTTTGAGGTCCTCAGATGCCAAAAACACTATTCGTTCAAATTTATATATATATATATATATATATATATATATATATATATATATATATATATATATATATATATATATATGTCCGTTAACACTATAACTTAACGTAAAAAACGTCCGATTTCGATGAAATTTGGCTTAAATGTGCAAAGTGACATTCATGACTTTAAGTTCGAAAACCAGAAAAATCTGACCATGGGAAAGGGGGTTTATGGGGGTTTTAAATTTTCCAAAACTCAGTTTTTTGCACTTTTCCCCTAAAATTTAAAAAAATTTAAATTTTGGTTTTGAGCACTTTATGGAGCTTAAAAAAAACAAATAATTTATTATTTTAAATTATTAACCTAGGTTAAGTGGTTGCGGAGAAAATCCAAAAAACCTGCCCATAAAATCTCCCATGTTAATCTTATGGGAAAAAGGTTTTTGGCTTTTCCTCAGTTCATTTTAATGTAAAATTCACATTTACTTTTACCAATCAATTCAGGTCTACAAAACAATCATTTTGGTGTTTAAATTGTGATTCTACCGTTGCAGAGACATTCAAAGTGCTAAACACAGCACGTTGTCCAATGTTATCCTTATGGAGAATAAATAAAATTTGATATCTCGATTATTTATTAATGTAGATCGATGAAACTTGGTATGTGGCTCCACGTCGTACTGGTATATTGATATTTGCACAAAAAATTGATTTTTTGTTGATTAGCCCAGTAGCAGCAAACCTCATACTCAGCCCTAATGTTATTCTTATGGAGAATAAGTAAAGCTTTATGCAACATAATTATGAACATAAATTAATAAAACTTAGTATGTAGCTTCACCTGGTTGGGTTATGCCGATAATTGCATAAAAACACATATTGTGTGATCCTTGTTGCAGCAAACCTTCGTACTCAGCCCTAATGTATTCTTATGGAGAATAAATAAAATGCTATATATCACTTATTTATTTATGTGTTTTTATGAGACTTGACAAGTGGCTCTATGTGGTAGTGAGAAACATATATTGCATTGGAAATTCGCTGAGTACGCAGGTTTGCTGCGAGGGGGTATTTTATATTTATTTTGATTTAATTTAAAATGCCCGCCATAATTCAAATGTTTACCAAGAGTTTGGAACATTGTATAGGTAGAATCATTAGTATATCGTTTCTGGAATGAAATAAACCATTGTTGATATACAAGAAAAATATTGTTTACAAAGAAGATTAAATGTAGTAATGAAAAATATGTAGTGATTTAAAAGTGAGGCACAAATAAGTCACTAAGCGTGAACTTTGTTCTTTTCGGGTTAGGAACAAATTTACAGCAGAAAAGTTGTAGATAATTAGTTGATCTACAATTTTTATCCCAAACATTTTTTATAAAATATTGTATTTGTCCTGCACAGATGGTTAAACACGTTTCTCGCGCTCAAGCCAATTCGCATCGCACTGCTCAGATCAGATAACTGACGCGATGCATTGTTATATCGCACGAACTTATTTCTATTAAAAAGCTAAAATATGACTTATTATTATTTTTAAATGCCATATTTGTTAATTTAGATGACACATTCATGAAAGGGACAGCCCCTTATCTGTTTCGTATGCGATTAATTCTCACTGAAATTAAATATATCAATTTTGAGGTGATTTTCAAACGTGTAGTTCACCTTTACAGAATATTATTTTTAAATTAATATAAAAACTACCATTGTTGTTACCCAAAATATATCATCTTTAAACTATTAAGTGGTTTAAAGATTATATAGAATATAAACAGATATATTCCTCACAAAATGTATTACTTTAAGTTTTAAATTATGAAACCGTACTACATTTTCTCATAATTTGGTACACTTTTTCAATGAAACTAACTTACACAAACCACAGTAATAGCGTACATTAATTTTGTCCCCCGAGATCCTAGCAATAACACACGGTGCGGCGACGCGGCGGTGGCCGCGGTGGCGATATCGGAAGCGCACGTTTAACCTTTAAATATGAGATAACCAAACATTGTCCATACAAAAATGATTTGAGTAAAAGTTTCTACTCAACTAATTGCCAATATTTTTCTCGCTTGAAGTTCGTTTCTACCCCAAAAATGAAAAAAGTTAACGCTTAGTAAATTTTTCATGTTTCAATTTTCTTAACTGGTTATATTTTGTAATATTATAAATCTGTCAACTGACTGATCTATATGCTATTAACTCCGTTGGAATCCTCAAATCTTCCAGATAAGAAATATATAAGTGTCATTACAATCGGATGATCCCTGTGCGATGGAGGAGCGTGTTAATGAAAGTGCGCATTAAAATATTTTACGGCAGAAATCACTCAGTTGACGATGTTGACATGATAATGGAGGGGGAAGGACCGTTTTTTGCTTCCAAAACTCCTCTGCGTCAGCGTTCCAGGTGTATTAATAGGGTTCTATGGACTAGGTTTATAGTTCTAATAGACACATTAAACAAAACAGAATTACAGCATATAAACAAATACCATTCTTAATTGTACTTTTAATTAACAAATGGTTGTACTTTATTAATATTTGTTGGCCAAATTACGTTTACAAAACATAGAAAATTGTTGAATTTAAAGTTGCAGAAGGATATATCATGAATATAATTTTAAGGGTTTATAAAAAATAGTAGTTAAAAAGGGACCAATTAAGGAAGACTGGCACCTTAAAGTAAGATATGCACGTGCAGTAGTTTTTAAGTAAATGTTGACTCTTTCCATTGCTAATTACAGAAAAAAAGTTGCGGGATCTGGAATCTAAACCAGTCTTGAGGTGAAAAAAATACCGGCGACGTCAAAAAATATAAGGACTGAAGAACAGATGCCAGACCAAGAAATGTCATGCAACTTGTTTTTTGTCTATTTAGTGAATAATTTCTTTAGTAGCATGATATGTGTTGTTACAACTAAACAGGATAGATAAAATAAGTCTTACAACACTACAAAGTATATTTACACTTACACTGTACAAGGCGGTAAAATATACACGAAAGATGGTACAAGGCAACCTTGTAGTAACTGTAACTTGTAGGAACTGTCGTAACACAGACCATCAAGATCTCAAGTTATTATTCACTTTAGTTATTATTGACACAGACCGTCAAGTGTTATTTATAGTTTTATGTTTCTGTACACCTAATGTGCGGAATGTTCACAAAACTCCTATCACACTATTCGGAGGATTGATCATCATTCCCCTCCAGACATTTGATCGTATAATCAAAGAAGCCGGAGTAGTGGGATTCCATGAGAAGGATTTCACCCTCGAGAACGTATTGAATATCCGAAACTGACCTCTACGTTTGATCACATTTACAAATTTACTTAAAAACAGGAAACATAAAAAATGCTCAATTCAAACAGCATTATTGGTTGCATAACTACTTTTAAACATATACTACGCTCTACCTTTTATATGTATAATATTATTGTATTAAAATACTGTAAGTATTCTATTAAGATATCAATTAAATAAAAACGTTATGTTGCATTTGTAACAAAGTGTGTCCTGTTGTATTTGTGCAAAGTGTTATTTATGTTATTTGGTTCTTTTACTGTGTTTGTTATAACAAATAAGCAAAAAATATTATACTATTATAAATACCTTAACTAAACCCGTTATATCAAGTAAATTCATATTATTTTATGTGGGTATTTATTTCCAATAGTATTTCAAACTTTTACAAAACTTATAACATATTCAAGAGTAATAAATGATCCTAGATATTTGTAATGAATGTTAAAATATACAATACGTCTTCAATTAAATGAAAGGCACTGTTGCAATACAATTAGTAAACTACATGAAATCATGACTTAGTGAAAAAATGTCACAATCAAAAAATCATAACTATTTGAACAAAATCCTTTGAAAAGGTCATTAGCTGTAATAGTGTTTAACTACATAATAATCTCCCTCTTGATATTAAAAATGGAAGAAATAACTTTAAATTTTTTTAAATGTTTATAGTTGAAAAGTATTCTTATTCAATTCAAAAATTGTATTTGAAGATGAAGAACACAAAGAACGAGTTGAATAGAAAACAATGATTAAAGATACATTTTTAATTAATCTTAAATAGTCGTTTTAACCTAAACATCAGTCTACGGAACCTGGGGAAACTGCTTCAAACATAGTGCGTAGTGTTAATCATTTTGTAAGCTTGCGCAATTTTCAAATTGTTCGGTTTAGTAAACTTTCTGCAGATGTTAGAATTAACAAATTGTTATTCCTATATATTTTTTTTACTCATTAGTCAGTATTGTTCAACAGTTTTCTCCAAAAAGCCAACTATTCTTCTTTATAATGGAAATTTGTTGAATTGTTGTAATAATGAATTAAATAACTAAAATTAATACTGTTATTAGAATAGTGCCTTAAAATTTTGGAGGATTACAATTAAACGTTCTAAAACTGCTATGTTTTCGCATCAATACATTTAGTAATCGGTTATAAAAACGTAATTAAACTTTGATCTCCAAACAAAGACTGTTTCACCGTAACAGTTTGACAACGAAATGAGGTTAGTTAGGAAAGCAGGGTCGGCCACAACTTGCTTAGGCAGGGTTGACAACCGTCGCCTGCTAATGATCGCAACTGACTTTATTCACTCCGCATTTAATTTCAATACATTTTCTGTAAATGTCGATTCATATAGAATAAATAGGACATAGTGGTGTACCATCTGTGCGGAGTTTTTTACATATAATTAACAACTTTTTTATTAACATATTATGTGTTGTTATTATCATTGGCCTGATGATGACTGGTGTGACTGGTCGAAATCGATAGCTTAGTACCATCTTTTATATATGTTTACCGTCTGTATGTGAATCAGTATAAGTGTAAATATATTTTAAGTGTTGTAAGACGTCTTTTATATAAATAAAGCCTTTTAAAACTGTTTAGTATTGCTTACAAGTAAAAGTATTCAGTACAAACAAATCGGAGAGATTTCTAAGTGCACAAACAGATCAAGTTGTCTCGTGGTTGTAATCTTTTTAATTGTGTTGTCTAATCAACAACTGCTTTACGTAACTCCAGAACCACAGTCAACCGGATGACTTAGGCTATTTACAGACAAATTGTAGACCGATAAAGAAATAAAAAACAATTTTAATAAACAGACGTTTATTCAAAAGTAGTAAGCTAATCAAATTAAACATTTATTAAATAAGTAAGCTTTTTTGTTGAAGAAAGATAACAGAAGTCACAACTCTGGAGACAATGGATCTGGTTCGATTAGACTGACACGACATTAAAAACGTCCGCGATAGCGATGTTTCAATAATGTTTTTTCTTTATAATTGATTTTCATTCTCAGAACGTTTACCAATATTAAGAATAGATTTATTCTAGTAGATTTTATACAAATAATATTATAAAAATAAACATTAACTAATTCCTTTCTGAAATGTACCAATTTGCTAAACTGTTAGCAGTAAATTTATTCAACTTCAAATTTTATTTTGGACAAAGGTGTATTTTAAAATATCAAACTATAAAAGAAATTCAACCACAACTATATATTTTTCTTGCTAAACTACTAATAAATGTTGAATAACACTCGCAGTTTTTAATGTCAATTAAATAACGGGATGGAGAAAACAGCCGATCGAATTATTTTTAAACAGCTAATTCTACCTCAACTAAAATTATTACACTTAGGTAAAATTGAATTTTTTCTGTGTGGTAGGGGTAAATTTCATTAAAAAAAATGAAAGTAATCTCGGTAACGGTGAATACCTTGTAGGTATT
This sequence comes from Allygus modestus, assembly GCA_963675035.1. Lineage (NCBI taxonomy): Eukaryota > Metazoa > Arthropoda > Insecta > Hemiptera > Cicadellidae > Allygus > Allygus modestus. The sequence continues at coordinate 99,381,304 of OY776111.1, read as the reverse complement.
GAGTCAGTAAAACCGAGATCACTAGGGGTTGTCAGTACTCACAGTGTCTTGACTGGATTATTAGAAACATCAGAGAGACGACAACAGTCTTGGTGATGTCGAATACCTGGTGAGTGACAACAAGATAACTGGGAATAGGCAGACCTCACAGTGTATCGACTGGATTGTTATTAGCACCGGGGATAAGACAAGAGTCTCGGTGATGTCGAAAACCTTGTCAGTGGTGGGCCAGTGACACCGAGGATACTAGGGGTTGTCAGATATCCGTGAGTATTGGCTGGAGTGTTACAGACATTAGAGGGGACGTTAATAATCTCTGGGACGTTGAATACCTTGTCAGTGTTGGGCCAGTGACACCGAGGATACAAGGGGTTGTCAGATATCTGTGAGTATTGGCTGCAGTGTTACAGACATTAGAGGGGACGTTAATAATCTCTGGGACGTTGAATACCTTGTCAGTGTTGGGCCAGTGACACCGAGGATACTAGGGGTTGCCAGATATCTGTGAGTATTGGCTGGAGTGTTACAGACATTAGAGGGGACGTTAATAATCTCTGGGACGTTGAATACCTTGTCAGTGTTGGGCCAGTGACACCGAGGATACAAGGGGTTGTCAGATATCTGTGAGTATTGGCTGGAGTGTTACAGACATTAGAGGGGACGTTAATAATCTCTGGGATGTTGAATACCTTGTCAGTGTTGGGCCAGTGACACCGAGGATACTAGGGGTTGTCAGATATCTGTGTAATAGGCTGAATTGTTACAGACATTAGAGGGGACGTTAATAATCTCTGGGACGTTGAATACCTCGTTAGTGTTGGAACCAGTAACGCTGAGGTGACTGGGGTATACGGTAGTTGAGGTGATGTAAAACATAAACTGGAAAATTATCATAATGCAATTAAATGGTGGTTTACAAGGTTTAAGGTATACATTTTTCAAACAAAAACTCAATTGCTATTGAACTTCCATTTAAATATAAACTATGGGATTGTTTGGAACTCAAGATCAAAACGTGATGCTAGTAGTAGTTTTCAGGAAATACTTGGCATGTATATTGGAGTATAAATAGACAGCAAACTGAATTGGAATGAACATATTAAAAAGTGCAAGAAACTTGACTGTGTACATATTTTGAATGTGTTTGAAAAATATTGCTTTTGCCTTGGTTCATAGAAGATTACAATATTAAATTTCTTTTCGGGGGTCAACTTCTCAGATCATTATATATCAGTTCTTTGTTAGGAGAATCAATGATAGAGCCGTCATTTCTAAAATTCTAAAAACCATAAAATGTTTAAAGTGTATCTGTTTTTAAAATGGGAGGAAACTTTCATCAGTCCGAACAATCAAAGTAAAAGCTAAGGAATGCCTAAAAGTTTCTGGTCCTGAAGCCCTGAATCACAGAATGTATAACACCTATAATTTTGTAGGACCTCGGAAAAGCTACTCAGTACCCTTTATAAAACTGTTTAAGGAATATACATTTTTCTAAATACTTGCCCGATACACTGCCTTGATTTTCTATCACATGTACCCTGAATATCCAGTGATATAGTTAGTTATTCTGATACAACATAGTTAATACAGCAAGAGTCTTATGTATCATTAAAACTCGTTGTTGAATTAAATATTTTGCTTTTGTGTTATTTTGCTCTTGGTGTTATCAACAAAAACGTAAATATGTTAGGTTAGCCCATTATAAATTAGCACTGTGATCATGACTTTAAGTCGAAACATGTTAGTTCAAATATAATTTAAAAAATGTTTAACAGGGTCCTCATGGTTATTTTCATGTTTTGATACTTATATTATAGTAGCCCTGTACTGTGAATGTTATTCTCTAATATGCATATGTACTAAACTTATTCAGCCATTTAAAAATCTATAGCCATACCTGCATTCAACATTTCATTGGGTGTATATATTGTAGTCTTATCCATGTGACATGGACATGTGACATTGACTAAATAATAATAATAATATTATTAGTATTTCATCTTAATAATATTTTAGACATGCAATTCCATGTACAATCACCTACATACTGAGGGTAATACAAGTGGTATAGTGACATGTTCCTCTCTATATTCCGTATTTGTAAAAAATTTTATTCTCCGTTGTTGAGGGACAGCATCATGTAACGTGACCCCTCTGTAGCCATTGTAGCTGTCTCGTGTTGTGGAATGGGGTATGTTTTGTAAAACATCGTTTGTATTAACCAGCATACTATACCACGTTTTATAAACATTAAAAGTATATTTTTGATATTTCAATAAGCTTTAGTGTAGTCTATTATTCTTATTTTTAGTTTTTTACAAAATTCGTCTGTACACTTGTAAAAAAATGAGTCAAATTAATATTTGTGCTATATTTATGAGACTGAACAGCCAACGTATTCTAAATCTGCTCTTATTTATTCTATATCCTAGGTTACATTTTGTGGGTTAAAATTAAAAATACTCAATCATTTTTTGACCGTGGTTTTACCATGTCTCCTAGAAAAATAGCTTCTTACCCACGACTAACTCGCCAGATAGCTGCTATTTAAAATGCTACTCTTAATGAATACATTTGTATAAGAAGATAAAGCAGTATAGTATTTCCCTTAAAAAACTCTTGTTTTCAAGAGACTGACAATTTATTCTATAATTGTTTGTAGTATTAAAACAACTATCATAAAACAATACTTTAATACTGAAATACTACAGATCAAACAATGCATAGCTATTTACTTTTCTACGAGTTCCAGTGAACGGCACGTTGCTCTTTTTGTATAATGATACAATACCCTAATATAAAACTATTATTATTTTGCTTATAATTTGTTTCTGATGCTTGGCACTCCTATTTCCTTACTTCAGCATATACTTAGGGGCACATATTTGTTATACTTGCTTTTACGTTGGTGGTACCAACTCACAATTAACTAAACATAATCACAACATTTTACAAATGTAGTAGAAACAGGACATTTACTTTAAGTGAAACAGCACTCAGTAACAGTGGCAGACCAAACAAAGGCGCATGACTACTGGCAATGTTTGTAGGATGAAATTAGCGATACATTACTGATGTAATAAGTTACCTACTAATGATTGACACGGTATAAAATAAATTATTCGGAGATATTTTCAATTAAATCGTAAGCTATTAAATGCTCGCTACAAACTATCCTTTTTTTATTAAATCTTAAATAATTGGCCACATATTACCAACAGCAGCAATGGAAGATTTCCAATAAAGCCAGTGAGTTGCGTCAGGTTCCGTGTGACAGTGACAATTACTGGGCGATTTGCGGCGGTAGCTCTGCGGCGGGTGACGTGACCGCCCTACTCCTCGTTATTATCAGTTCCACGGTGAGGTGAATAGCAACATACGTTGTGCCTAAGCTACTGCCCTTGCTCTTGTTGAGTGCTGTAATGTGTAAATTGTAATTGGATTGAATATAGCCTTTACAATTGTTTATCATTTAAGTAATTTATATTTTTTAAACGAGTAGCCCTCAACATAATGAAATAATGATCGTGCACTACTACACTATTTGCATATGTTTACAAGTGCAGCTCAGTTATACTACAACTAAAGTATAAAATATGATGTAATATAATAAAGCAAACAAAAGTACCTTATATACGATAGGTTAGATATTTTTCTATCAGAGGCTAGACAGTCAGCAGTAAACATTCAGTCTGCGTTCAGTAATCCTAAGTCTTCATCAAAACATACTTAGTCGCACCAACATCCAGTATTGCACCGGTCGTTGAGTGTTAAAACAAAGTAGTTTATAAAAATGCTGTTTTCAGATTTCAGTTTATAGTGTGGAAATTATGTTTTTTTTTTGTAAACTACACGAAAACATTGAAGCTGTTATCGTTAGCCCGATCGTATTTTTTTATAATTTGTTAAATGAAAATCTGCTATTCACTAAGCAATGATAATTTAACAACATAACAAAAACAATAGAAAATGGAGGCAGTAAACAGAAACCGGTATTGAGAAAAATGACTCTCATATGCAATCGTCTACACAGAAAACTCTGTTAGAGGAAACTGGTCGTCTTCGATGCATAATAACATCTTCTTCTGCATGTAAGACGGCTAGCTAAGTTATTTTTAGTAAATACTGATTCAAAAGCTTTAACGAGAAGTGTCTTAAAAGGCACATTATAGACATAAGATACAATTTTAAGCCAGGATCCCATTCACGTGACCTCGAGCTGATGCTCCTACTGACATGCACTAGGATTTCCATATAGGAAAATAATTATGTAAATATGCGCCATCTTTCTAGTTCATTTTGGGAAGCTTGATGGTTTATTGGGTAAAACGTAACAACATGAGGTAAGAGCACATAGATGTTATGAAATACATTACGCCCTCCATAATGAATTCCAATGTCAAAGAATTGAAAATATTTTAGAGAACAAACCTTAAACCATATCCAGGCGAGAAATAAATAATGACTGAAAAACATATGATCCCAGAAACATCTAAATAACAACAAGACATTTTCGTTGATCGCTCATAAATAATATTATTGAACTGTATAAACAACGATTTCATCCGAATCATCTGAATTGGGCAGTGAAATTTTCAAAGCTTTAGAGTGGTTTTTAGAACGGTTTTTAGTTCAAAGTCAAGTTAAGTGCATTTTAGGAAACCTTCCGACGATGTTGAATATAACATAGTTTGTGCTGGGTTTTACAACGATGGTGAGTAAGCACGGTGTGTGTCGACATACCCGCAGCTTTGCTGAAGTTTACATTGTTTGTTGTCTGTCGCTTTCAAAAATAATTTGATATTCCCTTTCATTCACAAATTTTGGGACATTAATCTAGTTATAATGTAAAAAAATACTGCTGTCAATTTCACCAATGTTTTTGGAACCCAAATGTGAAATAATCGGTTATATTTTTCGAAACTATTTAAAGTTTTCCAAAGGTTAAGTACAAGTTTAATTCTTATTCCACTGTGTACACCTGAAGAAAGAGAATTTCTAAAATAATGTTTAAACATGAAACGTACAGAACCAAAAAGAAGTTTAAAAAATATATAATTAAATTATATTTTAACTCTCCACTTTTTAACCATGGATTAACTATGACTGTCCTAATTCAAGTGTGCCTCAGTTTACTAAAAATGTGCATAATATCATTTTGCAATTTAAATTCAAATAAAAATCATTCTCAGGTCAATAACAACTGGTGACAAGGTGCAAATCTATGCAATGCAACGCTGAATTGTAAATAACGTTTTATTCCGTTTATAGAGAATATTTCCCCTATAGAGAAGAAGCTATGATAACTAAGTATATGATAACTTAGATAAAGTAGATATGATAACTTTTCTTTTTCAATTTCCAAGATACCAAAAACAATACCAACAGTATATATTTTATGTGTGTCCGTTATCGCAATAACTTTTAAAACAATCATCCGAATTACATTATATTCTTGGCACAAATGTGTAAAGTGATATTCATGACTTTGAGGTCGAAAACCATAAAAATCAGACCTTGGTGAATTTACATTCAGTTGGTTGTGGTCCACTGATTTTTGTCTAAAATCCTCATTTTGGGGTCTCCGTTGCATCAAACCTACGCGGCCAGCCTAATGTTATTCTAATGCAGATTTGATAAAATATTATAACTCGCGTATTAGTGAATACCTTATGACCTTTTGAGGTGGTTAAGTATATATATTTGCATTATGAGTTGCGGAGTATGCAGGTTAACATAACATAATTACTTTTTTGTGAAATATGTTTTAAGCAACATTTTCTACTCAAACTACATCCTAATATTCATCAGAATACACATTTTTTAGAGTTTTGAAAAACCTTAGAATCAGGTCAGATTTGAATTCCCTTTAGTTCTCATGAATTGCAAGTGATTGAATTCTACTTAAATATGTTAACGAATTTAATTTAATATTATGTTTCAGGGAAAGTGGTGCAATAGCAAACCAATGGCGGTGGAGTTTAAGGTTTAAGGTTATGACTAAGTTTTTTTTTTTTTTTTTTTTTTTTTTTTTTTTTTTTTTTTTTTTTTTACTAAGCTTTATTAATAAGGTACTCAAAACAAATACAAACAAAAACAAAATTCCCTGTAATTTTCTATCCACTTTTGCAGTTCACAGACAAGTAAAGCCATTAGCTTTAAACTATTTTATATTTCTAAGATTATGAGTTGTGCCACATAATGGTGATTACGTCCTAGCTTTCATGTGGACCGGACGAAACTTTACTGCTGATGCAGGGATCTGTTTTACGTTATCATAAACTGTGGCCGTTTTTCAAAAATCCTTCTGTTTCTGTTTGATACTCAAAGTTATTAGGTAAGAGAAAAACATTATTTTAAGCAATATATTTTTCTAAATGTCATATAGTGCAACACATGTTTATTGGCTTTATTAGTAACAACAACAAAACCTAATGTTGCGTATGATAAGATTTTCTTGAATCTCTTAAGTCTTTTAAACTTTATTGAATGTGAGTGTAAAGAAAAATCTATTGAACGCACTCAAGTAACATAAGCCATGCATTTTCAAAGTTGTGATACCTCACTGTATGTTTCAGCACTGCAGGAGTCGTCAGTATTACGTACCTGAAAGAAGAATTAAAAAGGTTAATACCTAATATGTACCTGCGTAACGTATGTGATTATTATGCATCCCAAGGGTCAGTGATTTTACCATTGTTAAAACTATGGTTATTCTAAAGAATTCAATATCTCTGCTTACATGTAGTAGTACATTTATTACCGCTGAACTAATGAATTCATTCACTTTACAACCTCAAGCAAGTTAATAGAAATAGATTCAACTGAAAATAAATATTTAATTTTAACTTGTAAGTGAAGCATTGCATTAAATTAGCAAAAACTATATTTTAGTGCAATTTAAAACCAATACCTTTACAGCATACCGGTTTTCCGATTGAAACTACATAGTGGTCATTACTGATTGTTATATAGGATACATATTAACACCCATATTTAATCGTCAGATATAGGATTTTACATATTATATTATGGTGTAATCCATAGAACCTAATCTGTAATAAATGTAAAGCTGAAATTTGGCATGTATCACAAATAATGCCTCAAAATAACGTAGAAAATGTATTTTCTTGTTTGTTTTTGAGGGGTCTCGGGTACCAACCTTGATAAATAAACTTGTTGTTGATTTTGCTGATATTTAAATCTGAGGATCTAGATCCAACAAAAAATGTATTAATTACCCTAAAATTTAAATTCTCAAAATTTTTAGAATCTTAGCTTCGAATCGTAGTAAAAAAATACCAACAGTTTTTATTTTCTCAGATTTGTATTAACAACTGTGTAAGAAATAATATTAAGTGGGGGAAAATATTTTAATATACGAACCTGAAATTCTCAAAATTAACTTAATATTTTAGGTTAGGCAAAGTATAGTTAATTACATGTCGTTTCATTTATTAAAAATTTGACATCAAACATAAAGGGAGTTTTGTTTAAACTGGGATTATTTTTTAGACTTGTATAACTTTTATAATATTTGTATGAAAAAAGTATATGGTTGCTTAATGAATGGACACGAGGCGTTGTATAATTGTCGAATCCAAGACAACGACAACGCATCAGCGAGTCTAAATATCTCGTTAGTGCGACACAGATCAGTGCGACCATGACTGAGTAGGTTGTGGAAACTGATGAATTACTAACGTGTTGAAGGGCAGTTTGGTAAAGTACTAAATAATATACTGTTGAATACGCTTGAATATAGTGTTGAATGTTTAATGAGTATGTGTTTGATACACACCAGTGGCTTTACAATACTTCTCGAATAGACAGTAAGAATCTACTTTGTGTTTGTAAAAGGGCTATTTCTGTATCATAACGTAATACAAGAGCTTTAAACCACAATATAGAAAAATTAGAAGTACAGACAAACTGGATCTTATAAAATATTTGGATTGAAAAAACAAGCACGTATTTTGCCATTAAATATAAAAAGTTAATAAAGTAACACTATGAGTAAAAATACTGTTATTATTGATGTAGGAAAATATAAACGTATACTTTCCTAACAATAGTAGTATATATCGAGGGCTCTAACAAACGTTAAAGTTGTTCCAATAAAATAACTACCGAAGTGGACAACTCAGATCACATTGAGCCGATTGAGCTGAAAAATCGTTCACTATGCATTGAAGGGCCAATTTTTGTAAGAATTTGCTCGATTTCAAGAGTAAGTTGTATTATAATTCGGAATTCACCTGTAACGAAAGAAATACGAGTAAACTATATAATTACTATATATATTCATAGAGAGATGTCTTTTGACAAAATATACTTTAGCAAACTTTCTCTCTGTGGGCAAGGTTGATTCAATACCACCATTTTAAATTACTCTTAATCCAATTAACCGTAATTAGGTATTGTAATCAGTATTTCATTTGAACTTACAATAAACTGCTATGTCCCCTATTTGATTAAAATAATCAGTACATTTTGTAAAGCCAGTAGATTTTACTGCTGCATTCAAACTCAAGCAAATGTTCTTCTTTTAAATTGAAAACACCTCTCATAACCTACTTCGTATATGCTTCAACATACGAGTATGGACTTAATTTATATAAAGTATCTGAGATCTGTACTTGTTCATGTGTCAGTTTATTGTTTTCTTACTTAACATTTATATCTAAAATTAGGCCAGGGGGCGAACTTGATGTTGATTTGAATTGAAAAATCTCATACAATCTAAGCAAAATATAACTGCCCATTGAACTTAAAGTATACTTAAATATTCTTAAAGATGAGTGACAGTTTCGTTGATTTAGTGTAGCTGGAGATGTAAACCTATCAAAATTCTACTAAAAACCAAACCTTAGTAGGGATTATTAATCGTGTCTGATATTTTTAAAAATTACCGGTGAGCTTTAAGAGGTTTTTTGTACAAAAAACAGACAAAATTTAACAAATTATTGGAAAAAAACACTTTTAAAATAAACTTTTTTATTTCATGCAAACTGCTTTATTTCAAAGACAAAATATGCATAGTATTTTGACCGTATTCTAAATACGAATTACTCGCATTTGCATATATTTGCATTGACACATTAATAATTTAAATCGTAAAATGAAAACCCTCTAGCGACAGAGCTCAAAGACCAATCAATTGGAGTAACACATCACGAGTGGCTTAACCCGACGATTACGATTAGCTTCTCGGCTGAGCAATAAAACGTTTCCAGCCTCATCTTTCCCCAGGGTTTAAAATGCATAAATATGAAATTCTACACGAATTTTGCTTATTTCTTCAAAATTATATGTATATTGAGATATGCTTATTGGTTTTAAAAACTATTAAGTATATCTTCATGAATCAATAATATACATCCCTTAAAACGTGACATTTAACGTTTAGTTATAAAAAAAGTATAAACAACTATTTTATAAAACAAATAAAATTCTGCGAGTTTTTATAGTTCGTGATTTTGTTATAGTACGTATGTAATTTCTTTTTAAACTCCATGTAACACTACTATATTTACACTTACACTGAACTCTCTTGGAAGACGGTGAGTATACAGGGTGAGTTTTAAATGTCCCTCGCCACTTTGGTTCTACGTTTGTTAAAATATCAACCACGGTCCACAGCCAATCATTGTTGGGTAGTAAGTACTTTATTTTGACTATGTTAGAATGTTCGGTCGCCTTATTGGAACCGAAATTTCCTCGAAAGGAAAGAAACTATTACCGTGAGTTGCATGGTGGAATGGTAAAAATAGGCAACCCTATTCACATTTGTTTTTACCAAAGAGTTCGGCACTTAAAAACAATAATTTTGGTGTTTAAATTGTTGTTCTACGTCCAACCTTTGCAGAGATATTCAAAGTACCAAACACAGTACGTTTTCCAACGTTATTCTTATGGATGATAAATAAAATTTGATATTTGATTACTGATAAATGTATATTAATGAAAAGTGATATGTGCCTTCACCTGGTGGTCTAGTGTTATTTTATGGGGAATAAATCAAGTTTTTTATTTTCATTAATGATGATTCTAATTTATTAAAACCAGTTTTACTGGTTGAGTTTTTTGTAAATTGCATGAACAATGTTTTCTAGTAGCATAATACGTGTTGTTACAACTAAACAGAATCAATAAACTACACCTCACATCACTACAAATCAGGTGACAAACATGACCCTATTCTCGTTATCACATCAGATAACGATCATGAACCACCATCGATCATTGAGGAGTTGCGTTTGCTTAACTTTGATAAATTTACAATTTTCAGCCGCAATCTTGAATCCTCTATTCTGGAATGAGATTTTTTTAATTCAAAGGTGGGGATGTAAACTTTCAATTACTTTTCAACAATTTGTCCACGCCAAAATCAAAGCCGCAATCAGTTTTTAAATACTACCTGTCGTTCTCATGATATTGGAATTTTTAAGTATTCAAAAAATGCAATGACAAGAATAGGGGCGTTTTTAAGGATGGGGCATGAAAAACTTGCTTAACAATTAATTTTAAAAAGTTCTGATTAAATATTGCCAAAAACGGATTGCTGGATTGTGTTCAGCGCACAAACGTAGTTTAAAATTATAGGTCACAACCTCACCTTTACATTTGAAAATCAAAATGTCCTCGTCCCAGCAAACCTGCGTACTCACCGAATTTCCAAAGCATATATATGTGTCTCAATACTACGTAAAGCCACTTACCAAGTTTCATTAAAAATCATTCATAAATAAGTATATAAAACGTTTTATTTATTCTCCATACGAATAAAATTAGGATTGAGTACGCAGGTTTGTTCTAACTAGGAAGCTAAGAAATGTGTTTTATTTATCAATATAACTACATACCAAGTTTTTTTTTAACATTTGGTTCATAATTAAGGGAGATATCAAACTTTACTCTTTCTCCTTAAGAATATCATTGGGGCTGAGAATGCAGGTTTGCTGCTACAGGGACAGTGAAATAAAAATAGTTTTTTGTGTGCAAATATTAATAGACCACAACTAGATGCAGCCACATACAAAGTGTCATTAATATACATTGATAATTAATCGATATGTGAGTTGATCACTTTGAATATCTCTGCAACGTAGATCAACAATATACGTCTGTATATCGTCTGTAGTTTGTATATCGTCTGGACGTAGATCAACAATTGAAACACCAAGATGATTGTTTTGTTTTTTAGGGATAAACGTATTGGTAAAAATGAGTGTGAAGTTTAGTCAGACAAATTTATTAAGGAAAAGTTCAAATCCTTTTTTCTATAACAGATTAACATGGGACACTTTATGAACATGATTTATGGGTTTTCTCCTTAACCCTTTAACTTGGTCTAATAATTCGTAATACTAAATTGTGTGTGCTCTATAAAATTTTCAAAACTAATATTTTTTATTATTTTATAGCAAAAAATGCGAAAAATGTTTTTGGAAAACCTTAAACCGCCATAAAACCCCCTTCAGATAATGTTACACGTCTGGTTTTAGAACTCGTCAAATATATGCTATTTTACATATCTGTTCCAAATTTCATCAAAATAAGACCAGTTTTACAAAAGTTATCGCACCCATAAATACACAAAAATTGAAATTTCTGTTTCCCATATAAAACTATGTAAAACATTGGAATTAATAGTGTTTTGTTCAGGTAAATATTTTTTGTCCAGGTTTCCGACAAAACATGTTTTATATCTGGAATCTACAGATAAAAATATCAGTACAAACAAAAAATTATATGCTTGTCAACGGTACCCTGTAACACATTTTTACCTTCACACCATTCAATCCATGGTAATAGCTTCTTTTCCATAGAACAAATTCGCTAATTTCCATAGAGGATACAACTGAATTTAATCCAATATTGGGGATCCACGATGGCGGCCGAAATCTTTATCATAGTAAAAATATGGTACTTACTACCTAACAATGTTCGGTTGTGGTCCGGGGTTAATATTTAATAAATGTAGAAACAAATTAGGGGGGGAAACATTTAAAATTCATACTGTATATAATTATGGGCTGGTCCAAGGCAATAGTTTTAATCGGGTTTCACCAGTCATCTTTTAAAACCTTAATACAAATATCGACATGCATAACGTAATTTTTTTTTAACGAACATGTATTAAATAGCTAATTGCTTAAATAGCAGCAGAAATTACTGTTTATAATTAATTAAGTGTTCGTTAGTAAATTAATTTAGGCCATTTACAGGTGTATGTGCCTACAAATATTGACCAACTTGTTGGAAAGTATCCATGTACACAAAGAGATAGTCAACAACAGCCAATGGTGTTTCGGGGTTGGACAACTCGACATGTTTGTCCACATAATCCCATACTGATATCCTCGTGCGCGTTCCATGGACACGTTATACATAAGACAAATGAATCGAACAAAATTACTTAAGTAATATGTACGAAACCACTTTGTCTTAACTTTTACTACAAGTTCAATATTAGTTTATACTCACAAGATGCTCTCCCAGCATTTAAAGGACTGTAATTGTTAAATGTTGCAATAAATGTTGAGTATTTACCGTTTTATTTTTTAAATATTCTCAATGTGTATTATTTTTAAATAAGAAAACAATTTAAAATTATATTTAATGTTTATTTCAGCTTAGTAAATGCAGCGCGATAAAAAATAAAAAATAGTGAAATGTAGGTAGAATTTAAAATAGGATAAGCTATATTTCTATGAAGTTAGTTATTAAATAGTTATATTTGTTTATTGTATCTTAATTACTATGTTAAAACTACCACTACATCTCGTGCATTTTAATAGCGTAGTTTGTATTTATTCTACTGATCCAATCGCTAAGCATTATAGTTGTAAGAGGTGCATTATAATTTTTAGGCATGTTTAGGATTAAAATACGGAATATTTATATGTTGACATACATTTACAGAGTACATTCAATGTACTCTCTACTATTCTTAATATATCACAACAATCCTCAGTTATCTAAAATACTCAATCTGGATCAAAGGTATACAGTGTTACTGTCTCAACGGCTGCTGTAAATGAAAGGCTTTTGTCTGTTTCACTAAAGGTATTTCCCTCATAGGAAGATAAATAGTTACGTTTGATCGTGCACAATTCATTAATTAAGTCTTATTGAATCAATTATAACTGAAAATATTATTGAAAGCAAACGAAGGAGAATTGAAGCTTTATTTATTCTAAATCCGATTATTATATTATTGTCAGAACCTTGTTACATCATCCGAAAACTAATTATCAAAGAAATTTCTCTTGCTAGCTAATGTACGATATACAGAGCTATCTCAAAAAACATATTATTGTAACCTGTTAAATTGTTTAAGACTCATTTCTTTGGGCATTAAATATAAATATATTATTGTTCTTAAACTGGGCTAGCCCTTTACCACTGGGCTGTCAATAGAAAGACTAAAGTTCATAATCGATCCGAAGTAAAAATGATTCTCAAACAGTTAAGGAAAATTTATTTTCAAATAATACTGTTATAACTAATACATTAGTTAAATACTGAAATTTAAAGTACCAAAGGACATAATAAAACTAAATTTATTTCTTGACGAAAATACAATTTTAAAAGCAAAATGTTAGAGGAACGGAAAACTTGAACGGAATTGTTGGGGTGTTTAACCTTACGGTGTATTTATTACTTAAGATAATACGCTTTGTTTATAAGTTATACTAGTAGGGAGAATAGATAGTTCAAAACCGGCAGGAGCAGGAAGCGAGTGGCGGTGGCGTCACCCCCCATCACATAACTTGGCCACGCCCCCCTCGGCAGTTTTCGACTGCAGCACTTTTGCCTAGGGGCCCACACCACACTCTCGACCTTCCCCCCTCGGCAGTTTCGTCCGCGGCAATTTTGTCTAGGGGCCCGCACCACACTCTCGACCTCCCTCCCCCCTCGGCAGTTTTCGTCTGCGGCAATTTTGCCTAGAGGCACGCACCACACTCACGACCTTCCCCCCTCGGCAGTTTTCGTCTGCAGCACTTTTGCCTAGGGGCCCGCACCACACTCTTGACCTTCCCCCACCAACTCAGACGCTGTGGGTTTCAAGAAGCTTCTAGAACGTCGTGAAAACCTGTTTACTCATTAGCGGACCGTTCGAAACACAGTGGTGCAAGTTGTTTACCGTGGAAATCCCCAAGGTCATCCGTCTAAAAATAACCGCGATTCCGAGAATTGTTTCCCGCATTCACCCACCTCTGGCGCTGCGGGCTTCTAGAACGTCGTGGAAGCCTGTTTCCTCATTATCGATAATTGCCGCGATTCCGAGAATTGTTTACCACTTTCATCACCTGCCCAGAGCTGTTCACTCATTAGTGATAATTGCCGCGATTCCGAGAATTGTTTACCACCTTTATCACCTGCCCGGAGGCAACTACGTCATCCTGTTGAAATTTGTTGATGACGGACCTCGCTCGGAGGTGATTATGTCATCCCGTGGCATAAACAACTTGTTGACAACCAGCTTAACGACTCTCTCCCATCCGGAGGGAAGTCTTCTGTACAGTACGTAGCTACGTTATATAACCGATCGCCACCGCTTCTTTCATTCAGTTTGTGTGTTTGGAGCTTAGTGTGTGGACGTGCTAGTTCAGTGCTTTGCTAGTCTTTATTGCATAGCACTGTCTACCATCGTTATTCCAGATGCATTCTACTCACCACTGCCCCGACTTCGATCGCGTCTACACATGTAGATGCGATTTGACACGACACGTTACCAGTGCTCATGGTGAGAGGCAGCAGCACGTGTGCGTCGTATGCGGTAACACGATGATCCGCAGAGATGCCGTCTGACGCCTCATGATTAACACCCACGGCGGAGCCACTCCACTCCAAAGTTTGGACGAAGGTTCTGGCCCTACTACCACGCGTGTGGAGAATGCGAACCTAGAACACGGAGCCAACCTAGAACGGCACGTGGAGTCTACTCACAACCGAAACAAACGTTTCCTGTGCGACGCGTGCGGTGAAGTGTTCACCAGGAGAGACAACCTACGTAAACACACAGAAAAATTTCACAGTGACGGAGAAGAACGTAGTTTCTCTTGTGTGTACTGTGATCAGATAATCAACCGGCGGTTCAATAAGGACCAACGTGAGCAATTCAACTGCAGCGTTATGAGGGATCTGATCTGGAACCGAGTGCCGATGGAAGAGGAGCCTCAACCCACACCTAGAACCGAGACTCAACCCGGACCCAGTACCGAGCCTCAACACGGACCTAGACCCGAGCCTCACCCGGGACCCAGTACCGAGCCTCAACCCGAACTTCAACCCAGCAATGACGACATGAAAAGTGCCGGCCTCCTCACGTTCCAGCCTTTCCAGGCCTTTCGTAGATGCCTCCTCACCTACCACTTGTCCCGGCCGATGTAAAATCTGGTGACCATCGATGAGGCATTGGTCTTGTTGTTCCAGGAGGTATTGAACCTCTTGACCGATGATAGGAGGACTTATCCTACCGACAAGGTGAACATGTTCCTGGAGTGTGAGTTCACCAACGTTCACGAAGCCACCTGTACACGATCGTTCAAGACTAGCAACGTTCCATTGACCGAGACGTCCGACTTAGTGGATCTTCTGTCGGCTTCGTTTCAGAAGCTCATCAATGTAAAGGAGCAGTGTGAGCTGCTCGGTAGCGGTTGGACGTTCCTGCTCATACGCAATCTGGAGATCCGCATGAATGAGTACAAGCCGCTTGGAGGTAGAGCCTTTATCCAGTTGGCAAGGGCCATCACCGAGACGCGCGCTATCACAATGTACAAAACGCCGACAACATGTGTTTCATGTAGGCCATTCTGGCCAAGTTCGTCCCACAGCACCCATAGTGGACCGTAGAGTACAACCTGGACATCATTCCCCTGTACGACTGGACTGGGCTGCATTTACCCGTGGCTCTGAAGGACATCAAGATCTTTGAGCGTAATAACGCTATCAGCGTGCACGTGTATGGGATCGAGCGCATGTTCCCCTACCACTTTGTCACGTCGTACAACGTGTTGTACTCCATCAGGGAGTTTCCACCCCAGGCGGCGTTCAAAAACAGCCTGACCCTGGAAGACATTTAGGACGAAGAGTACGAACACGCCCTCCTCGTGTAGTGACCCTTCGAGTGTCGCAACCTCAAGGACTACGCCAACAAGTACCTGCGCTGCGATATCGCCCTGCTCACCGATGTTTTTGAACAGTTCCGGGAAACGTTGTTGGCCGAGTACAGACTGGACCCAGTCACGATTACACCCTGCCCTCTTACGCCTCGGTCGTCATGCTGAAGACATGCGACGTGGAGCTGGAAATGCTGCAGGACTTTGACATGTGACTTCGTGGAGCAAGGCAACCGAGGAGGTATCTCCCAGGCAATCACCCGCTACGCCAAGGCCAACCACGACAGGTGCCCGGACTACCGCCCGGACGAGCCCACGCGCAACCTCCTGTACTTGGATGCCAATAACTTGTACGGCTGGGCCATGTCCCAGTATCTGCTCTCCGGAGATTTACAGTGGCTCAGCCGTGGGGAGATCGACGCCTTGGACATCGCCACGCTGGACGCAGAAGCCGAACGGGGCTACAATTTGGAAATTGACCTTCGCTACCCCGCCCGCCTCCATGACCTGTACAAGGATCTTCCCCACTACAACGAGATGATGGAGCACCTGAACGATTTTGATACCAGCGCATATCCCAGGTCCCACCTCGTCAACGCCAAGGTCAAGGGCGAGTTCAACGACGAATGTAACGGCCGATCCCTGTTTGAGTACCTAGGTCTTCGTTCCAAGCTCTACTTCACGGATATCGAGGATGAGAGAGAAGAAACAGGATCCAAGATCGTGAAGCGCGCCAAGGGAGTGGCCAAGGGGGTTGCGAAGAACGTCCACACCCCCAACGACTACAGGGAGTGTCTGTTCAACGCCGTGTTTATGAGCACCGTAAACACCCGGTTCCAGTCTCACCTGCACCGCGTCTTCACTGTCCAAGTGGTGAAACTGTCTTTGAGTCCCGCCGATGACAAGTGCTACGTCTTCGCCGATGTCGTTCACTCCTTGCCGTGGGGACATAAGGACATCTCGCCACTGCACAGAGCGGGAATAAGAGACCGTTCCGAGGAGGAGAAGCATTGGGAGGAGGAGGACAATGTTGACGAAGAATTCCCCGTTTAGAGTTTAAGTTTATTTGTAAATAGTATTAATAAATTTATTTGTGAATTTAAGACATAAGTAGATATGTGTTTATGTGCATTGATGCAGGTTTCAGTTAGATTTATTAATGCTGGATTGAGTTAGATTCATCAATGAACGTTTCAGTTAGGTTTGTCGATGCACATTTTCGTGCCTCAACATCGCGCGCGCGATATTAGTTGTTTAGGGTTCGTCTGGTCACGCGCCCGATGTCGATGCACGAAATTGAGCATCGACAATCCTAACTGGAACCTCCATCGATAAACCTAACTGAAACCTGCATCGATAAATCTAACAAAATCCAACATCAATAAACCTAACTGAAACCTTCATCAGTGAACCTAACTGAAACCGGCATCAAGAAGCCTAACCGAGACCAGTATCAATAAATCTAACCGAAACCTGCACCAATAAACCTAACTAAAACCAGCACCAATAAACCTAACTAAAACCAGCACCAATAAACCTGAATAAACCTAACTGAAACCGTTATTAATAAACCTAACTGTACCCACCGTAACGTAAACTCACTATGAGACGCTTCAATTTCTCATAACCCGGATCGATCCTCCCTAAGTTTACTGTGCTGTAAGTAAACAGCTCCGGGTGGTCACGTAGGCATTAGTTAACATGTTACATAACACAGTTTAGGATGAAAGTAAACAGTATAAAGTTTTACACACACTTTTACCACACTTATTGTAAACAACATCGCAAAACAATTCTGTAAGTAGGTAATCAAGAATCGAGACTCCCTTCAAGCACTCAGACCCATCAGGTTTGATGATGAGCGCTCCACCGCAAGTTGACTGTTCCGGGTTGACGCTTAGGCCTTAGTAAATACGTTACATAACACAGTTTAGTAGGAAAGTAAACAGCAGAAAGTTACACACACATCCACTTTCACAACACTTCGTGGAAACAACATCACAAAACAATACTAGAAGTAGGGACGGCATCTCTGCGGATCATCGTGTTACCGCATACGACGCACAAGTGCTGCTGCCTCTCACCATGAGCATTGGCAACGTGTCGTGTCAAATCGCATCTACATGTGTAGACGCGATCGAAGTCAGGGCGGTGGTGAGTAGAATGCATCTGGAATAACGATGGTAGACAGTGCTATGTAATAAAGACTAGCGAAGCACTGAACTAGCACGTCCACACACTAAGCTCCAAACACACAAACTGAATGAAAGAAGCGGTGGCGATCGGTTATATAACGTAGCTACGTACTGTACAGAAGACTTCCCTCCGGATGGGAGAGAATCGTTAAGCTGGTTGTCAACAAGTTGTATACGCCACGGGATGACAATCACCTCGGGGCGAGGTCCGTCATCAACAAATTTCAACAGGATGACGTAGTCACCTCCGGACAGGTGATTAAGGTGGTAAACAATTCTCGGAATGGCGGCAATTATCGCTGATGTGTAAACAGCTCTGGGCATGTGATGACGTTGGTAAACAATTCTCGGAATCGCGGCAATTATCGATAATGAGGAAACAGGTTTCTACGACGTTCTAGAAACTTCTAGAAGCCCACAGTGCCTGAGGTGGGTGAAAGCGGTAAACAATTATCAGAATCGCGGTTATTTTTAGACGGATGACCTTGGGGGATTTCCACGGTAAACAAGTTATACCACGTTGTTCCAAGCGGTCCGCTAATGAGTAAACAGGATTCCACTTCGTTCTAGAAGCTTCTAGAATCCCGCAGAGTCTGAAGTGGGGGGGGATGTCGAGGGTGTGTTGTGGGCCCCTAGGCACAAGTGCTGCAGACGCGGGGGGGAAGGTCAAGACTGTAGTGCGGGCCTCTAGGCAAAAGTGCTGCAGACAAAAACTGCCGTGAAGGGGCAGCCACATGACGCCCCCGTCACTTGCCTGCTGCTCCTGCTGGGTTTGAACCATCTATTGTCCCCTACTTATACTCTAAGTAGAACCACGTTGGAATAGTATATCCAAGAAAGTACATTACAATAATAAGTACGGGCTAAAATCAAGGTACCGTTTGCCGTACAAGGTTAGCTTTTAGAAGTTGCCTAATAACTAGGTCAACTAACATTAGCAGCACAACTAAGGATATATCAATATCATCTACCAGGTGTATTTAAGTGTGCAATTAAACTACCTTTAAGTTACGACTGATTTATACATAGTTTAAACAAATGTCGAATATGTTTGAAATTTTATTCTAAAATATTATGCTAGTTACTACTTGTGTTCTCAACCCTAAGAAAATTAAACGCATTATGAAACAATATGAAAAATTCGTGGTAGAACTGCTCGAAACAGATTATGGCTCTGGTTATTTATAGGTGCGCAGTTATTTTTAAAATAAGTGTTACACTAGCTAAGTTGTATTTAAAAAATGACTAACATTCTTGGAGCGTTTAAAGCTGAATTTTAGTGTTAAGTTTCGCAAATTTTACGCCATTTGTCCACTGTGGTGACATATTCGACGTTTTGAAATAAAAATATCCGTCTTGTTATAATAGTGTTCTTTGTGTAATGTTTTACTTAGTTATTAATCGATTACTTTTAGCCATATTTTTATGGACTGAGTAAGAAGTTTATTCAAAGCCTTTAAAATTGCTGCAACATCATTTTTGTTTGTAATTTAAACTAAACAAGTAACTATTTTTTTTAGTAAGAGGCGTTTTTAACTTACTAATCGAAACATATTTTTGTTACTTCTTTTGTAGGAAAAGGTTTCTTTGTACTGTATGATAATTTTTCCTCTTATTATGAATCTTGTTTATAAAATCAGTAAAAATACTATATTCGTATAATTCAATTCAGGCATGTATTATTTAAAGAAAATAACTAATGGTATATGCACGACGGATTTAAACTGGTGAAAAACAAACTGGCTTTAACAAATGTGATAGGAATACTTCAAATGCGTCCTCTCGTTACCTATAAATCACATTAATGCAGGATTAAGCCTCTCTCACTAAACCATGGTAAATTTCACTATCCAATAATCTTAACTATAGGGGATTAATTCTTCATAAATCGTCACATAGCTATTTTGTGAGGATTAACGTTTTTTACCTTAAACAATAACATTTGGCATGTTACCAATAACAAAGAAGAAAAATTATATTTACTTGTGATTCAAAAGAGTAATAAAACAATAGATTATTTTTACAAATTATGTGATCACAATGTTAATGTGCAATTACAAATATTAATAAATTCCATATTTGAAGTCGTTAGTAAAAATTGGTCCTGAGATAATGCTTTGACTTAACAACCTAAATTAAATTAATTTAAAAATAACAATTTATCAAGGCGGCCAGTTTTATTTGTCTAGACGTAAACATAATGCAATATTGAAATATAAAAGCAAAATTTTATTTATATTTTTGCTTTTATTGAAAATTATAAAAATACGGTAGTCATACCTTTTCAAGCTAAATAGTATGAGGGCTAATTGACCTTAAAAGTGACCCAACAGCTTATAAAAATTGCTCGATGATTTAAATTGGAATTTGAATAGAATTAAATTAAATGCCAACCATAGGCATACGTGAAATGTTACCTGGTTGCCCGGGCAACTTAGCCGTCACTAAGAACTTACACAGGGACACGTGAACCGTGGCGCGAAGAGTGGATCTCAAGTTACTGCGGCTAAGAGAGGAACGTCTGAGTATTGTGTAACAAAACCTTTCCGTTATTTTGTGATTGATTTATTGTCAGAGTACTAAAACCGTGGCATATCGTAGCCTTGAGCTAGGTCTGTTTAAGTGGTTGGTGACTCATGTATAATAATGTATGCAAGCAAGAACAATCATGCGACCGATTGAGCCTGAAATACCCAACCACTATCTGGTGGTGTTATTTATGGGAGGTAATGCTGTTGAATGTAATAAGCATTAGGTGGTATATATTTTAAATCAATCACAATAATACAAAAACCTACAGGTATAACGGTGACCAACAAACTACCCTTGTGTGCGTAGCATGTTCATTACGTGCCTATATCTGTAACAGACTCTCTATTTGGTTGATTAATATTTGCTGAATTTAATACTTTACTGGGCGGAAATTATTTTCCCGACATCGCAATCATTAAGTTTATATTTTGTTACTTATTCCAACGGTTAAATACTTTGTGAAAGCTAGAATTCACTGTAACAAGGATGGTTTGATATCTTATTGTTGTCTAATCATAGGTTAAATAGTAGTTAAGAGCCAAAATATATTAAACTTAGTCACTTATTCGTAAGGGTTCGTTCACAAGGCAACTTTATTTCTATGGCTAAGTAAGTAACTCGTGATGGGCAGCAAAAAAAAGTAAGTTGTATCAAAAGAAACTTTGGTTGTCGATATCTCCTCTGTTGCACTTGAGCATCTGTCATATTTTATTTATGGTACTAAATAAAGTAAACATAAGAGTTCAGCAATTTTAAATTTCAAAAAGTGACATTTCCGCTCTGCATACATGATACTTTGGTGATTCACTTTGAACTATGGTAATTTGCAAGGATATTTTGTTAGATTTTCTACATAGATATACATCAGCACAGTATGCATTTTAAGTTTGTACAAACGCGCCTTAAGACAGAAATCAAGGTCAGGTAGACCAAATTATGTTTTTCGACGTTTCCTGTTTATTTCGACCCCAGTAACAACCTGAAGTTTCCTGATAGAATGCAGAACCTTGCAGTACTTTGATTTTTGTAGTATATCTATTTAGGTTTTAGTTGTTTAATGATGTCTAATGAACGTCAGTGAGAGAAAATCCCTGAAATTCTTCCAATTGTAAGTACCTATAATTTGGATTTCTATCATTAGTTTACAGTAAAACATCAAACGCGATACATTAATAAGCTTTGCTCAGATCATTCGGGCTGCAGGTAAACAGAGATGAATCGGTTTTATTAAAAGTAAAAGCATTATCACTCCTACAACCAGTCATACGTTAAGTGGTAAAGAGCATGATAAATGAAACAAGCCCATTAGCTTAAGTCACTAATGATAGTGGGAATGCATTAGCAAATTAATTCTGCCACTGAGAAGGCCTCTGTGTGTGCCTGACGGAGTGACCTACTGGAGTTGTAAAAATAAACAACCTTAAAACCAACATTAGTCGAATAACAATTATTTTCTTTTTCTATATAATACACTGCAAAACAGTAGTGCGCCTCCGGTTCTATACGACATTAATTTGAGCTTTATTGCGCATTACAAATAACCATATTTTATTTTTTAAATGTAATTATTTTCAAATACAATTGTTTTACGTTATTAGTCTGTGTTGATAGTATGCTAAAATGTTTATAAACAAACACTCGTATTGGGTTTGAGATGGAAAAAACAAAGAAAAATAAATATATAAATATAGGTTTACCATCCAAAAGTGTGTTAAAACATTTTTGTTTAAATACCTTTGAATTATGAATACATTTTAAACATTATTGTTAAAACCCCTATAGAAATTAGCTCTAAGTAGTTTATATATTTAACCTCTCCAAGCAATCTAGAATAGGTGATGGTTGATGGTCTGAATTTCACTTGTTGTGCGTTGGTTTCCGGGAATAGTTACTTTACTAAATTCCTAGGACATAAGGGACCCTTGGTCATTTGATTATCGAAGGCGGAAGTACCCGCGAGATGGATTGCACCCCAATCAAGGATCGGGTGTCTCAGTCTGTCGAACCATATCACTCCTGGTGCTCGAAGCTCCAGTGAACAATATGTTCTAAGAGCCCACCCACTCAAGGTAGTGTTGTTACTGCTCAGTTTCCTTTACCAATACATATTTCAAGAACATATTTTTTTAAACTAATATTCAACCTTTATTTTATTATGTTTCTTTTACAGTGATTACCCAATATATATTTTAGTTTACGAATTTTTGTGTTCTTAATAGAGCGATATTTTTTGACCTTTTGTTTTATTTTGGAGCAGGAAACTTCAGTTAGTTTATAATTTTAAAGACAAAATCAACAGAAAATGTATTGTTTTGTAACGAGCCAAAATTGTAGGGGGTATAAATTCGCTACAAAAGGAATACAAGCCATATAACTAGGCCTAGAATTAGCTGTTAAGGTTACCTGGCATAGCCATGAGCCTACGTCCTTACCAGTAGGCTTAGGCCTAGCACAGCCGCAATCCTGTTACCAACATAGCCTAGGCTTCAGAACACTCACTTTTGGCTATCACTTCACTTTTGGTTCTGGAGCACAAAGGGGTGAAATGACAATTAATGCACTAGACGATTAAATAACTCCTTGGCTAGGTTAACCTCGGGCATTCACCGGCGACCCGAGCAACACTAGTGTTGAATAGGTTGACGGATAGATACAACGTATCTAAACACTTGTATAAACTCCGTTAAAACGAATGTATCACCCCTAACGAGGTGACATAAGACGTAGCACGATATTAAGAGTTTTACGGACGTTGACGATGTATGTTTGTCAACAACAAACATATCCTCCCCACTCGCAGTTGCAGACAGACACCTGTGGCGTTGTTTTTTTCAAACGCCACCTAGACAGCTGATCAGCGGTGACGTTGATTTTTCCAAACGAGACCAAACTGCTGGAAATTATGAACAGCTGTTTATCCTTTCTCCCCTTCCCCTTGGAAGGGGAAGAATGAAGGGGTGAGTGATAAGGTAACGGTGAGGAGGTGATTCGTGTATTACGTTAGGTGCTGACAGGTGTGTTTAGTCGTGGTACCTTGTGTACCTTGCGTACTACTGTAGGGCTGTGTGTTCAGGAATAACCTGCGCTTTTCTTATTGTAATTAAGTTTGACAGTAAAACATTTTGATTCGTAAATTGTAATTCCTTTAGTCAGATCGCACTTAGATTTATTCAGAAGATTAACTTTGTGCCGTATCGCACGTTTTAAACTACGCCAACTCCCGGCACAGATTCTGTACGGGGCGTTTCAAGTTTAATAGTGATTAGATTAATTTCGAAATATCTAGCTGTACCAACGATTGGGATTTGTGTTGGCATAACCGCCAGTTGTGAGCCGACGAGGTGACCCTTCTGCTTGGGTGTCACAGGCACGTCACCACAGGTCTGAACAAACCCTGCAGAGGGAGCAGAAGTAGTTGGTTGGACTAGGGTTTATATTAAAACCTTAGTGGGTAATTGGGAGTTGTAACGAGTGAGTACGTTAGTTGAGTTAAAGTTCCACCTTATAAATTTGTTTTATTTATTTAAATTTGTTTTATTTTAATTGGCGATTCCTGCAGGTGTAAGCGATGATGATAGTACAGTATCGTGGTGTTTGCCGGTACTGAGTTCGCACCTGATTTTAAGTCATATATTTTTATTTTTTTATTTAATTAATCTAAATCTGTACCATAACTAAATTTCATTTTAAAGAACCCTGGACAGACCCAGCACGCCACAATTGAGTGAATCCGCTGGCTAGGTCTGAGACGGCTTTCTCCCGGCTTAAAGAAAAATCAATTGTTTCTTTTTCGAGAAAGCCGCCACAGTTTTAGTAAATAATACCCCCGTCGCAGCAAACCTGCATACTAAGCGAATTTCCAATCATGCATATGTTTCTTACTACTAGGTAAAGCCATTTACCAAGTTTCGTAAAATTACATTTATAAATAAGTGATACATAGCAATTTATTTATTATACATAAGAATAACATTAGGGCTGAGTATGCAGGTTTGCTGCAACAATAAATATAAGAAATGTGTTTTTATGCAATTATCAGTATAACTCAACCAGGTGAAGCTACGTACCAAGTTTTAATAATTTATGCTCATAATCAAGGGAGATATAAAACTTTACTTATCGTCCATAAGAATAACATTAGGGCTGAGTATGCAGGTTTGCTGCTATGGGTACAATCAACAAAAAATCATTTTTTATGCAAATATCATTATATCAGTACTAGTTGAAGCCACAGTCCAAGTTTCAACAATATACATCTATAAATAATCGAGATATCAAATTTTAATTATTCTCCATAAGAATAACATTGGACAACGTACTGTGTTTAGCACTTTGAATATCTCTGCAACGAATGGACGTTGAATTACAATTTAAACACCAACATGATTTTTTTCTAGAGCTGAACCGATTGATATCAGCAATTTCAAGTTTACTGTAAAATTAACTGTGGAAATGCTAAAAACATTTTTCCCATAAGATTAACATGGGAGATTTTATGAGTAGGTTTTTTGGATTTTCTCCGCAACCACTTAACCCAAGTTAATAATTCAAAATACCATATTATTTGTTTTTTAAGCTGTCTAAAGTGGCCAAAACCAAAATTGAGTGTTTTGAAAATTGTAGGGTAAAAAATTCAAAAAATTGATTTTTGGAAAATTTAAAACCCCCATAAACCCCCTTCCCATGGTCCGATCTTTCTGGTTTTCGATCTTAAAGTCATGAATGTTGCTTCACACATTTTTGCCAAATTTTATCGAAATCGGATGTTTTTAACTCAAGTTATCGAGTTAACGGACACAAACACACACAGACACACACACACACACACACACACACACACACACACACACACACACACACACACACACACACACACACACACACACACATATATATATATATATATATATGAATTTGAACGAATAGTGTTTTTGGCATGTGGAGACCTCAAAACCAAAAGTTATTATGGTTCTCGGGCTTAAGTCTTACCATGAGACCTACGGTAATAGCTTCTTCCCTATAGGGGAAATTTGCTAAAAAGAACACTTACTTTAAAATATGTATGTAGGAGTATTAGTATTTTCTTTTGTATATGTAAAAGTTTTTATAAACTAATTTTTGTTAAGTTTATAAAAATCCCATTTATACACGTCAGCACTGATACGGAATCGAGTTATGTGCCACATAAATCTAACCAAAGAGACTAAATCTAACCAGAGTTTTATGACAAAAACATGAACTTGAATAAACATGATATGGAGACTGAAGCTTTTCCATTGAACCTGTTTTCACAGGTAATCCTACCCGTGCGCGGTCATGTTGGTGTAACGGGATATAGCGCCGCGTCCCACCCCTGCGTCGACGGGTTCGGTTACACGCCCTTGTTGTTTGATACGTTTGCCTAAATAATCCTATCGTGGGGTTTTTATGTTTCTACGACCGCCCCTACAATGCGAGGAGTGGGGGATGTTTGATTGAACAACCCTGTCTTTAATGGAAAAGCGATTTATACATTATGTGCGAAACAAAAATACATTGCAGGATGTTGTAAAGGTTCAGTGATTCCAAGGTTTAGCTGGATTTAAAGTTTGGCATTAATTATATACAAAATTATAAATATATACTATGCAATAACCTCGATTAAAATAATGCTTATGGCTGCACACAATACTGAAAACAGGTGTTACAATAAATTACAAATTGACTGCTGTCAACAGTCTGGATGACCTTACAACTTGTTCTAGAAAATAAATATAAACTAAAACAATTTAAGAAATACCTATTTTTGGACGGTCAAAAAGGCCTTTTAAACACACTTGCCTTTGAAATTAAAAATTTAACCCAACATACCCTAATCTCTTTCACAATCAGGGAAAAATAGCAAAATATAACAATTTATTTGGACGTTTACTCTGACTTGATCAAATGATTACGGAACTTAAACAGACGATTATTGTTCAAAATAGTTCAAGAGTTAAACTACAAAAGGCAACTTACTAACTGTTGTATTTCTCCTAGCTAGTTGTAATATTATTATTATAAAAGAGGATCTGTGTTAAATGCGATCTTGAACAACAAACGTCAAAGGGGAGAGCGCTGGAATCCCTGGAACGCTGCTATTCGTTTCAGACACCATAAACAAGAACGGCTGCTGCTATTTTGTAGATAAATGTACTTCTCCAAAGAACTTAGTGTAGGCCTACTAAAAATAAACTACATGAAATAAATCGAGACCAAGGATTTTCATGAAAAAACTCGTTTAAAGTCATTCTTCCAGGAAAGTAAACCTAAGTATTCCGGCACATTAAATTCAAGTTTCGTGCGTACCTCGGAAATACGAATACAATTAATATTTAGACTATAACACAGTAAAATTGACAGAATAAATACATGCCATTAAAGTTTCTCCCTCTAGGAATAATACTGCATAATGTATTAGTTTATACCTGCTTGTTATTTTCAAGTGAGTGAGTGAGTGACAGGTTGAATGTGACAGGAGCAATTACAGAGATTTGCAGCGGTCAGTTGTTGGTTAGTCACGTTACTGGGCTGCGGCTTCGACTCAACTTGTTGTTATCGTCGGTCCAGAAACGTTCATCAAGCTAATAGAGAATATAATGTATCTACAAATTATTTTCTTACCTAAAGGAAGTGCATATTCTAACAAACAACAAATATTTTAGTAAGTTATTTTAAGTATTGTTCAAAATGAATCAAGCTTATTAAATTAGCGAATACAATTTCAGTACATTAAGCTAGTGGTGATTTGCTCATCCAGTCCAGCATTTTGAAGTGACTAGTACAAAAGCGCCGCAATACGTCTCTAAAGTCATCATTCATAACAGACGTCTCTCGTATCTAGACTAGAGAAGAATTCATATTTATTTTAAAATGAAAACAACTAGACTAATGCCAGATTTGGAAATCAAATTAAATTGCTGATCAACAGATTTTATTGTATTATGTGCTTATGCTTGGAGTGGCTGTGATCAGACTCGGTCAGGGTATTACCTGATGTCCCTAGTTTCAAAGAGAATATACTCAACATTACGAGCATCTGCACACGAGTGAATGATTTTTTTTCTGAGTTATGGATTGAAAACGAGTCTCAGAAATTTATATTTAAAACTCTGACTGTACCGCAATATAAACTTAATTGTTTCCATTATTATTAGGTTTATACTGTAAGTAATTTTGGTACTATAGTACACGTTCGTCAGTGGATGTGTGAAATTGACTCACGACCTAATTAGGCGGTTAGGTGCAGATTTAAAATATAAGTAGGGTTCACTTGATAACGGGAGGGGTTTCTTCACCTTTAAATTACGTGAAGTTCAAAGAAAATTGTAATAAATAAATGACTATTGTGATAACGTAACAGATATGATTTCCAGAAGAAGTGGTAATTATTTGGAATTAAAAAACACAGCATGTTTATTAACATTTATTTAAACACACTTAGATTTACCATTGTGTCATAAAATACGCTATAAATATATATTATATGATATAAATAGTGTTATAATGGTTTTTTTTTTAATTTCAAAACACCGAGGTTATATAATAAAAAATAAAAAATAAATCTACTTCATTATTGTTATTAAACATAAGGCCTGTCGATTAAAACGTATCCATGGTCAGACAGAAAAAAGGAAAAACTGGAGGAAGCAATACTTAATAAACATAACGCTGATATGTATCGGGGGAATATGTAAAACATATTTCAGCTTAACATATTTTAAATTCGGTACTCTAATACTAATATATATAAACCAAAATAACCAAGAAATAATATTTTTAAATAATTCAGTTGTTATTGTCACTACGTAACGTGTGAAACATTTCATTGAAAATGTAATGTTAAATACTGGATTACAAGTAACTGCGTATATGGTAAGCGAAACGTTTATGAACACGCCATTGCGGTACGTTGTGGTGCCATTGCCGTAGACAAATAGTCGCCTATATTTATTGTTTGTTAGTTTAATGCTGTGGAGTTGAGTTTTTAACAAACCCACAAGGATTATACAGCATCGAATTGTCATTGAATATTTTAATAACCTTCTAAGATGAAAATATAAGCAAATTGTATAATACCCCCGTCGCAGCAAACCTGCGTATTCAGCGAATTTCTAATGCATATATATGTGCCTCGCTACTTTATAGAGCCACTTACCAAGTTTTACAAAAAATACATTCATAAATAAGTGATATATAGCATTTTATTTATTCTCTATAAGAATAACATTAGGGCTGAGTAGGTAGGTTTGCTGCAACGAGGAAGATAAGAATGTGTTTTTTGCAATTATCAATATAACTCAACCAGGTGAAGCTACATACCAAGTTTTATTAATTTAGGTTTATAACTAAGGGAGATAAAAAACTTAACTTATTCTCCATATGAATAACATGAGGGCCGAGTATACAGGTTTGGTGCTACAAGGATAATCAACAAACAACTTTTTTTGTGCAAATATCAATATACCACAACTAGTTGAAGAAATGTGCAGCTTTCAGTAAAATTATCTAGGTTAATGATTCAAAATACTAAATTATTTTTTTTCAAGCTCTATAAAATGGTTTCAACCAAAATTGAGCGTTTTTAAAATAGGGTAACAAATTCAAAAAACGCATTTTTGGAAAATTTAAAACCCATAAAACCCCGTTCCCATAGTCCGATCGATTTGGTTTTCGAACTTAAAGTCATAAATGTAACTCTCCACATTTGTGCCAAATTTCATCAAAATCGGGCGTTTCTTTCACAAGTTATCGAGGTAACGGACACATATAAATATATATATATATATATATATATATATATTTACATATATAAATTTGAACTAATAGTGTTTTTGGCATCTAGGGAGCTCAAAACAAAAAGTTATCATAGTCTCGGGCTTAAGTGTTACCTACGGTAATAACTTCTTCCCTATAAGGAAATTCGCTAAAAACCATTTTAAATTTAATATATTAGGAATAGCTTAAATTAATGCGTGATTTTTTAAACTTAGCCCAATTTACAAGTACCAAAAGTCCCTATTTAAATACAAGTTTGTAAGTTGTTTATAAGTTTAAGGTTTCCTGTCCTGCTTAATTTACTTAATTATTCATTAGCTGCTTTGCGTTATTACAATATTGTTCCTCCAATTGTTGTTATTTCCAAGTCATTACATTAAAATTATCAGTATGGTTTTTTATTTGTTCAAAAGGGTGAAATTTGTCAGTAATAAATTAATGTTGCATTAATGAAATAGGCTGTTTGACCATATTATATAAAAATATTTTTAAATCATAAAGTACAGGAATTAGTTGTAGCAAGTGACAAAACATGGCAAACCAATTTTAGTAAATCAGTTTGTTTAGTTGTCTTTTATAGATCTTTATCAATATTTTGCACGATTTGTTATCAAAGATATTCTCTTCTTAAAACAAAGAATAAATCTGTAAAAAATCACTCCGACCAATGTAAGATTTGATAATGTCTGTTGATATTGAGTATTTGTAATTTTCATTGTACTAAACTAAGGCTTAAATGTTGTCTGATTTACATTTAAAACGGATTAAGCATCTAATGGAAAATCTATACACATGGGTCAAACAAATTTCACTTTATATATGTGAAATTAGTTTGATCCATATAGGCTGTTTGATTTATACATGGCTTGTACATGGGTGGTCAAACAAATCAGAATTCTCTAAAAAATGCACAAATTATTCTGTTTTTTAAATTTTATTTTAATATTTACTATGACCTGGAAGTTAGTTCATGTAAAAAAGTTTTTCTTCATGTCATGTTGAGTTTAAATCACCAATAAAACAAGGTTTACAAATTTAAAATACTCATAAAGCCATAATTGTTGAAAAGAGAGAGCAGCAGGCCCGGAAATTGACGCCCTGCGGTGGCCGTTGGAGGTATCGCTTAGGATAATGTTGGCCACCCGGAAAATGTTTATGCATTCTGCGAAGCCACGTGCAACGCCACGTGTTATTTGTTTTAGCTTTGTATTTAAAATTAACAATTTGTAAAATAAATATTTTACTTTTACTTGTGTTACATCACTTTATTATTATTATTAATTAGTTGCATTATATCACTAAAGTGTATACAGTGCAACCTCCCTTGAACCAAATTCTCTCCTACCGCATGAAGTCCATGAGCTAAAATAGAAAAATAACAAAATACTAAAACAAAAGTATCCAAAACACGAACTTTTTACATGCCCCTTAATGGATTTTATATAGTCCACATTGAAATTTCTCTGAAAAACTGCCAGACTATGATTATTTGTCTAAATAGTGAATACAAATATGTTAAAACGCGACGCATTCGATGGTTACCGCTTAGAGCAATGTGAGCAAGTAAAAATAAATTTCATTTTTGAACACGTCATTTTTAACCTTCAACCATATTCTATCTCTGGTGAAAAAACGTCTTTAACTGTTTTTAGTATAAAATTATGATGTATTACTAAACAAAAATGTTTAAAGTTAACATTTCTTTTATGATTAGAAATCACAACAATATTTTTATTTTAGTAATAAATATTCGGTATATTTTTAGTATATATATTAGTAATAAATATATACTTTTAGAAATATATTAAAATATAATAAAAAAGAACAATTGTATCGATCTATGTTGCAATAACAATAAACAGGTACGATATATTTAGTAAACACAGTAGACGCCTTATTACTAAATGAATGCATTCTTTAAAATATCAAAGTTACAACTTTCTAACCTAAGTAAATATCATGATAAATCATTAGTAAAGTTAAACGAGGTAGCCGATGCATTATCAGCCCCTCGGGAGAAATAAGCTGTGCGATATTACTTGGGGAGGAGATAAAATGCCACCCGGGAACGTGGCCATTTGTGAGCTCAGCTGAGAAAACTCAACATCTTTCCTCCTACATGAATTTAGATGATTTTAATTACTAACAAAAGTATCTTACCGTATTTCTTTATTTTATTTTTACCAGGATTAAAATCTATTGTACTTATTTAATGCGATATGTTCTAGATAGTTTTCTAATGATATAGTTTAGTTTTCTAATGATATATCAACAAATTAGTTTAATATTAAACTTATTTACTGTTACATCGAGTGTACAAAACCACGCTCTTACAATTTAACATATATGCGTCTAAGAACTTGTCCCCAAAATAAAAATGTACTCTGTATTTCCAAGATCACATTTATTATGTATTTGTGTGAGAGGCTAGCATCAACACTGGGCGACTGATGTTTAGCAATCCTGGACCTTCATCAAATCACAACTAGCCTCTCCCTTACCTGAATACTTTTATTCCCTTCTAGAAAATGTTGACTCCCAATAGTCACGACAATAATTACATATGTTTGAGGTTTTAGAAAGAAAATGCCAGAACATTTAGAAATTTAAAAATAATAATTATTAAAAAGAAAATAAACTGTAGTAATTATGAGTGTTTAAGGAAATTGTAAAATAATAAGAAGTAAAAATACCAACAAGCTCGCAAATGTACAAGTTTTCGTCGAACTTATCTCCAAAGCACACTACTTTATCACAATGGTTGTATTGTTTAACGAGTTATTTAATATTAATTTTAATAGTAAAAACTCTGTAGCAGTACACAATTAATATTAATTGAAATTTATAAACATTTAGATATTATAAGGACAATATTTATTGACTAACCATTTAAAAAATACTACTGGCAAGATATGATTTTTTTGCCGTGTCATTCTGCTATTGGCAAGCAGAAAATGAGAAACCGTACAACTTTACCTCAGAATTGCTGTCTCACACCGAAGGTAAGTATGCTGTACACCCAGAATAGAAGAAAAGAAGGAATAGAGTAAGATTTTCTCCATTTAATTAAATCATTTCTTGATATAATTAAACAAATTTTGCATAGCTTTTTATGAAATAGACAGCATGTAATATTTATTATTTTTGAGTGGGATCATAGTTTGACTAATTATCACCACAACTAAAATGTCCTCTCTTCTATTTAACCTCACTTATAACACATTGTTTGGCAGGGAACTATTTTTCATTTATATAAACAAGTATTTGCAAAGAAAACAATGCATAAAACAGTTGTTATGTTATTTTTGAACGTATTATTGTCAGCAGTAAAGTGAATGTAGTAAACATTAAAAAAGTCATAAACTAAATTTATATCAAAATGTATATACGTAATTTTAAAGAGGCCACCAATTACCATTGACAAAATGTAAGCTTTGTTCCAAGAACTAGAATTGTAAACCGTGTTATGAACTAGGAACTGGCACATAGTAATAATATAACATATTCGTTTGTTTAATTAGTTTTAGCCCAGAGGTTGAAACCTCATGCCTCGTAATATATTTTCTGTGTAAATATACACAAAAATTGGTTTCTTGGCTTACTGTCATAAATATTAATCGATGTTGTTATTTTAATTTCCAAATTACACAGTTTAATACAGTATTGTGAGTCTCGCAAGGCAAGGACATCCATTGCATACTGGACAAAATACCTTGTAAACAACTGGCCAACTTATTAATGTAAAATAAAATAGAATCAACAAATTCTCAACATATTGTGGTTCGTAATTCAGTTTTTTTGTGATATAAGTCTCTTGAATTTGTCCGTCTTCCCTGCTAAGTTTAGGTTTTACATATGATAAACTAAAAATGTAGTATTATGTTTTTATTATTATCATAAGTGGAAAAACACAAAATATACGCATACTCGATCTTAAACGGAAAATATATCGATATTACATAAACACTACATTTATAGGTAAGCTGAAAACATCTATTATAGTTAGATAAATACGTCTGAAATAGTTAAATTTGCTACATTCGATATAGTAGTGGATCAAAAGGGGATATTAATGGGAATAATAATAATACGAGCTTTTAGTTTTTTACTTTACATTACCTTTTTTGCTCCGGTTCCTATGTTGGGCAACTAGCTAGTGTTATTTTGTGTAAAGGCCGAGACCTATTCCAAATATCTATTGATCTGGAAGCTCCACTCTCGTACTTCCAATGTTTCGTGGAACCACCATTATCGTCCCATATCTTCAAGGGGTAGGTGCGGGGGGGGGGGGTTCTTGAACACCTGACCACGACTGACATTAGCTAATATTTTGTAAGCATTGATAAGTTCTTTGCAAGAGGTCTTTTAATTTAAACTGTCCAAGTCAAGAAAAATATCGTATAGGTTATAAATCTTGGGTTCCGCCATGGTTCTCCTTATTACTAATTTGTACAGCATTAAAATAAAACGGATTAAAGTTGTCTTAAACGTCACCTAATAGAATTTTAATGTTGTGAAAGGTTAATTATTACAAACGCCCCTAAAAGAAATTTTGATGCACAGTTGGTTTTAAATATTAAATGATTTGCTAAACATCATAGGATAACCAACGTGTCCACTTACGAACACTATAAAAGAGTGATTAATGTAGTGTAGTCAAAATACTAATCGTAAATATTCAATGCATGTGATACAAATCTAGTCAATTATCAAATTTTTGTTTAGGCATCTCAGTGATGTTAAATTTGTTTTCAAAGTAGAACGCAATGTAATGTAAAAATACCAGATTTCTTAACAAACCACGTAAATAATAATAATAAAATACCCCCGCAGCAGCAAACCTGCATCCTCAGCGAATTTCCAATGCATATTAATTTATCTTAATACCACATAAAGCCACATACCAAGTTTCATCAATATACATTCATAAATAAACGATTTATGACATTTTAATTATTCTCCATAAGAATAACATGGCGGCTGAGTATGCAGGTTTGCTGAAATAAGGAACACTAAAAATGGACTTTTATACAAATATCAATATAACTCAACTAGGTAAAGCCACATACCAAGTTCTATTAATTTATGTTCATAATTAAAGGAGATGACACGTTAATTATTCTCCATAAGAATAACATGGGGCTGAGTATGCAGGTTTGCTGCTATGGGAACTATCGGCAAAAAAATGGGTTTTTGTGCAAATATCAATAGACCACAATGAAATGAAGCAATATACCAAATTCCGTCAGGATAAGTTGATAAATAAGCGAGATATACAATTTGTCTTATCCTCCATAAGAATAACATTGGACAACGTACTGTGTTTAGCACTTTCAATATCTCAGTAACCAATTGGCGTAGAGCAATGGTTAAAACATCAAATTGTGCGTCTTTTTAAGCTAATTCCAATGGGAAAAAAGAAAAATTTACTTTTTCAAAAATTGTATGTAAAAAACTCAAAAAAGCCATTTTTGGGGTACAAAACCCCCCGCAAAATACCCCTTTGGATAGCTCGATCCGTCTGGTTTTCGAACTTAAAGTCATAAATGCTGCTTTACACGTTTGTACCAAATTTTATCAAAATCGGACCTTTTTTACGAGAGTTATCGCACCCACGGACACACACACACACACACACACACACACAAAAACACACACATATATATATATATATATATATATATATATACAGTTTCGAACGACTGGTGTTTTTGGGGTCTGGGGACCTCAAAACGAAAAGTTATCATAGTCCCGGGCCTAGGTCTTACCATGCCGACTACGGTAATAGCTTCTTCCCTATAGGGGAAATTCGCTAAAAACAAAAAATTAAACAATATCTAACTTTTCCTGTTTATAATTATTTTTAATGGCTTATTACGCCTAAGAAATCATATTCAACAATTAAAATATGTGTGTATAATTTTAGCTGTAATTTTCTATGTTTAAAGCACGTCAAATGAAAATTAGCTAGATGAACTTGAAATAGTTTTATACAACCTCAATTATTTATATTTAGATGTTTTTATATTTATTTTGATAATCGAGACTAGCCTCTTAAACTGTGTTTGAAGACAGGAGCTTTAATTATTTATTTTAAATTATTCAAATAGATTATTTATATTACTAAAAGACTACTGTTAAAAGGTAAAAATGTTATCCACCGAGACATAGTAATTGCATGTCATTTGTTTTATAAATCCCTGGTAACCCACCTTAATCCTACTTGGAAGAGACTTTTGTTTAATGCTAATGGGAATTTCAAAAGTACAGTCCATTCTTTTATCGTTAAAATGCTTTGTCTTTCTTTCTCAGAACAACATACAACATATAACTTGCATAAACACTTTCAGTACTTTTATATATTTATGTATATTACAAACCAATTATTTTTGATCTTGTACAAAGAGTTTAACTTTCTTGCTGCATCGCTTCTACTGTAAATTAGTTCATTAGTAAAGCATATTTATTTGTTTTAGTTTATAACCGTGCTTCTACTAGCAATATGCTGTTACATAATCCAAATAATAGTAAAATATAAGGAGTTTGTATTACTTCGGGTGATTCAAATCCCACCCACTTGATATATATTGAGAATAATAACCCCAAAATATAAATAAAATTAATAGACTAACAGAACAAAAAAAATATGCTAAAAAAAATATGCTAAATTAATATGCTTAACAGACAGTAATTTTTATACAGATATATCGATTTCATGCCTATCAGCTGATCAAAGTTGGATGCCATTTAGTAGCAGTGTTACTATTGTTAGGATGAAGATGAGACGGTTAAAACTATATACATAAGAACTATAATATAGATAAGACGGATGGTACCTATACATATATTTTTTATTGATATTTAACGAAGTAATCATAATTTTGATGGTCAATGTTAGGAGTTTATTAATTAAATAAATATAATTTACCCAAACCGATCTCTTCCGAAAGAGTGAAGCTCTAACTTTCGGAACCAGATGATTACATAATGCACTATTTTAATCAGGTGGAACGCTAAACAATACTACTGAAACGAGTATTGATTTAGTGAGTATTTATTTATGATGTCGCTATTTGAAACTGGAACAAAATATCCTTGGATTTCCTCTTTTATTTTATTCTCTATCAGCCGTTAAAAAATGTTACTCGATACATTTACGTTGGAATACCCGGGAGAACCCTCTCAAGTGTTTTGGAGAAAGAGGTATCAAATATTTTTACAACAAAAACTGCTACATTACAAGAAATCATGTGTAAAATAGTTAAGTGCATATAATTTAGTTTCATAGTTTTCGAACCAGTATGAAATTTGTATTTCAAGACACTGTACGTGTATGTTCCTGTAGGTAGGGTTCTACTATAAACAGGTAAAGAAATAACAAGATTCCTAATTATTTTATTCATTATTTTATTCAGTTATTTATTTTATTTTATTATTATTTTATTCAGTTTAAAGTTACTATTTAATAATACGCAGTTACTTAAATATCTTGTAATTATACCAGTTATACAAAATAAAGGTATAAGATACTACAGGATTTAATAAGAAATTAAATTAATTATCTAAGATCGCTTATTCTCTGCATATATAATTTAGGAAAACTCTTGCTCGGAAAGAGATTATGTAAACTGTTTAGCGCTTCCTCAGATCTTACTTATTAATGGTGTAAAAAGTCCGCTGTATTTATCTCTCGTAACTGAAAATGTAAAATTCAAACTATTTGTTTTACTTCTTACCGTTACTAGATACTTTTTAATCATTAATTTAAGTCCATTCCTTAAACTTTCTGTAATTAGAAACTAGTAACGAGTTCCCAAACAGCACGCTGACAGGAGGGAAGTAAATTTCCGCATTAAAACCTTAAGAAGATCAAATAAAGGGTTTAAACCAACACTGGCGACATATGTTATTGAAAGATTTTATTTTTGTGTGGTTCTGATGACCTGGTTATATTTAAATTCACTAATAGAATGTCAATGTTGTACTTATAAAGTTAGAAGGAGGTATAGTCAGGATAACAATTTCGTTTAGGGGTATTGGGGGTGATAAAACTAAATAAAGATATGAAAAAACCTTTTCCAGTGTAAAATTCCCATAAGACAACGTACTGTGTTTAGACAATTAACATTTTCTTTAACTACTCGGTAAATACTGGTGCTGGAACGATGAGGGAGGGCTTACAACTTTTGGCTTTTTACGTACAATAATTTAATATGCAATAATTTTACATTTGGGCCCAAAAACTCGAAATTTGAAAAATTAAAATCCCCAAAATAGGGGGTTAAAGTTGGCCGATTATTTTGCGCAACGAAAATGTCCAACTGTTTACAGAAGGGAAGGTTCCTACCAAATTTCAAGGAAATCCAACAAAAATTGCGACCGATAGAGTGCGAACACACACATACAAACATATATTGTTCATATATAAAGTTGTTATCGACCCCTCCAAACGTGTTTAGGGGGTCACGTTAGGAACCTCTATAGTGGTCCCTGGCTGAAGTTTCACCGTGCGGGTCTTGCTAATTGTTCACTTTTCCATAGGAAATTCACCAACAAGTGGAAACTGTTCAATTTTGTTTTAAAATGTTAGACGATTTTTCATTTGGACCCACCATCTACTTATTTTTTTCAGTGCATCAAGAATAACATGGGGGCTGAGTACGCAGGATTGCTGCTACGGGAATAATCAACAAAAAATCAATTTTTTGTGCAAATATCAATATACCAGTACTACGTGAAGCCACATAACAAATTTCATCAATATACATTCATAAATAATCGAGATATCAAATTTTATTTATTCTCCATAAGGATAACATTGGACAACGTACTGTGTTTAGCACTTTGAATATCTCTGCAACGGTTGGGCGTAGAATCACAATTTAAACACCACTCATTGGTAAAAAATAATCATTTCATAAAATTAAAAAGTTGTATTTTTATTGACTTACAAAATGTGAATTCTTTACTAGGCCATTTGAACTCCAGTTTTAGTTGGATTTAAGTAGAATGTCGTTGGATAAGTTGTGCCGACCTAATGTAAGACGCTTATGTGACATTACAAATCTCTCAGAGATGCAATTGCAAAACTTTACGTTTTCGTTTTTTTCACATTCATTTCGGTGCGAAGTTTTAAATCGAATACATATGCAAGAGATCTCAACAATGCAAGTGTCGGGCAAGATATAAGTAACCACGACAAGGTCGTTTTTATTAGATTTGCATGTTTACATATAAATCAATATCTATTCAGTCACTTTTCGCTTTTTTGGTACTAGCCATAATCCTCATTAACAATCTATATAATTGAAGGCAGTTTTAAAATTTGTAAGTATATTATTTTCATCCCTTAAAAAACACAATTTTATTAATAGTGACAGATGCGTTTAATTTGTTTAAACTCATAAACGCTAATTTTAATTTCCAATGGGCTAGCAATGTTCCCATATTTGTATGCATCTTAAATACTTTCCTGTTCATATGGTATCATAATCAGTTAGTTAACATTACTTACTACACAGTTATTGTTCCACCAATCTGAAAATGTTTTAACTTCAAGTAACGAAAATACGACTGCCTCGGATTATTCCTGTAGTATTTCATAATTGGCAAGATTAGGTTAAACTATCTAAACACCCGCGTGTTATAACATAAACTTTAGCTTGGAAGGGGACGCTGGATAGCTTGTATTGATGAAGTATACCTAATTACGGCATAAATTGCCGATCAGTGGTTTAAAGAAATAGGATACAAATTTGCTTATTATAAAACGCAGTTCGTTCTTTGTTTACACTTTTTTAAAGTGTTTTTCAGTAATGTAGGTTTTGCTTGTCGTGAATTTTATACGGCTGATTTATTAGTGGTTATAATTTTAAAGAAGGGTTTTTCAACCCATAAGCAGGGTGCATTTTTACCTATACGATAAAATGTAACTGAAATTAATGTTCATTTCTAATGGCTTTAATAAAGTGGAATAAGGGAGAAGTAAACCATGTACTATAACTTACTTTAAAAATAGTGGACAACACGCAAAACTTGTTCTTCTTTTTTTAACGAGTTTTTGCAGTTTAATACACCTGTTAAATAAATTCCGGTATCTCATTATTAAATGGCTCGTTAAAACGTATATTTACAAATATTTGTTGAAACCCACATTTCAATGGAACAAAATATAAAATATGTACCGAACAAAGCATTGAAATATTTGATAAATGAATATTTCAGATACACGAATTCAAATGAATTATATCTTCCGTAAAAAGAGCGTATCAAACGTTTTAAATTGTTGGCGTCGTGTTTAACAATCCCAAACTGGCCTAGTGTAAATAACTATCGTGATACTTCACATTTGATAACATTTTATAGTTTTTCAAACGTTAACAAAGACCTTTTAGAGTTTATCCTTTTTTGAAATGACCAGAAAACTCTAGTTCCTGCTATTTAACTAGTTTCATTGAACATAAGGTAGTAATCAAATTCTTAGTACATCAAGAATTGCTTTAACAGCGTAAAAATAAACGATAGCCTGAGCAAATATATATTACGGTTTTGATATAAAGTTGTATGTACATAATACGTTATATATTAACGTCAGTAAGTTACACAAAGTCCTTTAGTATATTACTATGAAATGTTTTCAATGCACTTGTTATATGATGGCACTCGACATAAAATTTAAAATTAAACTTTTTTACTGAGGGAATGGAAACTCGTAGACATTTGAAACCTTAAGTGACATATCCTGATAGTAACAAGCATACCTGCTCCCCGGATACATGGGTTTATTAAAGCTCGGATTGTATGGATCAGCGTGCACATAACCCAATCACGGACGGAAGCCGACCATGTTGAGCTCTGCAGCTGTGCTTATGTGTACTACGGGGATCGTGCTGCCTTTCCACAGATACACTGTCAATAATTTTTTATCTCTAGTGTGAGGGATTGTATGGATCAGCGTGCACATAACCCAATCACGGATGGAAGCCGACCATGTTGAGCTCTGCAAGCTGTGCTTATGTGTACTACGGGGATCGTGCTGCCTTTCCACAGACACACTGTCAATAATTGTTGATCTCCAGTGTGAGGGATTGTATGGATCAGCGTGCACATAACCCAATCACGGACGGAAGCCGACCATGTTGAGCTCTGCAGCTGTGCTTATGTGTACTACGGGGATCGTGCTGCCTTTCCACAGACACACTGTCAATAATTGTTGATCTCTAGTGTGAGGGATTGTATGGATCAGCGTGCACATAACCCAATCACGGACGGAAGCCGACCATGTTGAGCTCTGCAGCTGTGCTTATGTGTACTACGGGGATCGTGCTGCCTTTCCACAGATACACTGTCAATAATTGTTGATCTCTAGTGTGAGGGATTGTATGCGTCAGCGTGCACATAACCCAATCACGGACGGAAGCCGACCATGTTGAGCTCTGCAGCTGTGCTTATGTGTACTACGGGGATCGTGCTGCCTTTCCACAGACACACTGTCAATAATTGTTGATCTCTAGTGTGAGGGATTGTATGGATCAGCGTGCACATAACCCAATCACGGACGGAAGCCGACCATGTTGAGCTCTGCAGCTGTGCTTATGTGTACTACGGGGATCGTGCTGCCTTTCCACAGACACACTGTCAATAATTGTTGATCTCCAGTGTGAGGGATTGTATGGATCAGCGTGCACATAACCCAATCGCGGACGGAAGCCGACCATGTTGAGCTCTTCAGCTGTGCTTGTGTGTACTACGGGGATCGTGCTGCCTTTCCACAGACACACTGTCAATAATTGTTGATCTCTAGTGTGAGGGATTGTATGGATCATCGTGCACATAACCCAATCACGGACGGAAGCCGACCATGTTGAGCTCTTCAGCTGTGCTTATGTGTACTACGGGGATCTTGCTGCCTTTCCAAAGACACACTGTCAATAATTGTTGATCTCTAGTGTGAGGGATTGTATGGATCAGTGTGCACATAACCCAATCACGGACGGAAGCCGACCATGTTGAGCTCTGCAGCTGTGCTTGTGTGTACTACGGGGATCGTGCTGCCTTTCCACAGATACACTGTCAATAATTGTTGATCTCCAGTGTGAGGGATTGTATGGATCAGCGTGCACATAACCCAATCACGGACGGAAGCCGACCATGTTGAGCTCTTCAGCTGTGCTTGTGTGTACTACGGGGATCGTGCTGCCTTTCCACAGACACACTGTCAATAATTGTTGATCTCCAGTGTGAGGGATTGTATGGATCAGCGTGCACATAACCCAATCACGGACGGAAGCCGACCATGTTGAGCTCTTCAGCTGTGCTTGTGTGTACTACGGGGATCGTGCTGCCTTTCCACAGACACACTGTCAATAATTGTTGATCTCTAGTGTGAGGGATTGTATGGATCAGCGTGCACATACCCCAATCACGGACGGAAGCCGACCATGTTGAGCTCTGCAGCTGTGCTTGTGTGTACTACGGGGGTCGTGCTGCCTTTCCACAGACACACTGTCAATAATTGTTGATCTCTAGTGTGAGGGATTGTATGGATCAGCGTGCACATAACCCAATCACGGACGGAAGCCGACCATGTTGAGCTCTGCAGCTGTGCTTGTGTGTACTACGGGGATCGTGCTGCCTTTCCACAGACACACTGTCAATAATTGTTGATCTCTAGTGTGAGGGATTGTATGGATCAGCGTGCACATAACCCAATCACGGACGGAAGCCGACCATGTTGAGCT
Organism: Allygus modestus; assembly: GCA_963675035.1. Lineage (NCBI taxonomy): Eukaryota > Metazoa > Arthropoda > Insecta > Hemiptera > Cicadellidae > Allygus > Allygus modestus. The sequence continues at coordinate 99,338,911 of OY776111.1, read as the reverse complement.
CTGCAGCTGTGCTTGTGTGTACTACGGGGATCGTGCTGCCTTTCCACAGACACACTGTCAATAATTGTTGATCTCTAGTGTGAGGGATTGTATGGATCAGCGTGCACATAACCCAATCACGGACGGAAGCCGACCATGTTGAGCTCTGCAGCTGTGCTTGTGTGTACTACGGGGATCGTGCTGCCTTTCCACAGACACACTGTCAATAATTGTTGATCTCTAGTGTGAGGGATTGTATGGATCAGCGTGCACATAACCCAATCACGGACGGAAGCCGACCATGTTGAGCTCTGCAGCTGTGCTTGTGTGTACTACGGGGATCGTGCTGCCTTTCCACAGACACACTGTCAATAATTGTTGATCTCTAGTGTGAGGGATTGTATGGATCAGCGTGCACATAACCCAATCACGGACGGAAGCCGACCATGTTGAGCTCTGCAGCTGTGCTTGTGTGTACTACGGGGATCGTGCTGCCTTTCCACAGACACACTGTCAATAATTGTTGATCTCTAGTGTGAGGGATTGTATGGATCAGCGTGCACATAACCCAATCACGGACGGAAGCCGACCATGTTGAGCTCTGCAGCTGTGCTTGTGTGTACTACGGGGATCGTGCTGCCTTTCCACAGACACACTGTCAATAATTGTTGATCTCTAGTGTGAGGGATTGTATGGATCAGCGTGCACATAACCCAATCACGGACGGAAGCCGACCATGTTGAGCTCTGCAGCTGTGCTTGTGTTTACTACGGGGATCGTGCTGCCTTTCCACAGACACACTGTCAATAATTGTTGATCTCTAGTGTGAGGCGGTTTGTTTAAAATGACCAAATAACTTTCAAGGTACAAAGCCTTATTTAAATTCAATACAAATAAATTATGCGATTACGTAATGTGTCATGCCCTCAGGGCATACCTTTGACGGATGTCTGTCAATGTGTAAAACCAGGAATTTTATAGAATGCCTAACTATTCTATACATTGTCCGGAATTGATAGGCAATGCTAAAATAAAATGAGGAGGGATCAAATGTCACTTCTTGCTTATATATGAATGTGTTTTGATAACATTTGCTAAAGGGGTTCATGTTTTGATGAGTTACACATTTATATATGTACATTTTTAACCAGATGAGAGTGCAATTTTTCGGTGAAGAAGGTATTGTGGTATTATAAAACAATTTTCTGAAAGGCTGAAAGATCAGCAAAAGCGACATTGATTAATAAAATAAGTTAAAGAAACGCAAAACAGTTTTAAAAGAGACTGGACTGTAATCGGTGGCATGAAAAAGGAGAAAGGTATTGAAAAATAGCCCATAGTTATAAAGGTTGATGGGGGAAAATGTCAGATCCGTCAATTGTGGCAATAGGTTGAATGAGTTGTTTCTCGGTGGCAAAGATGAATGTACAGTCAGCATCTGAAGCTGGTAATAAATCGGACAACCTCTGTCATCAACTGTCTTATGTCCGGTCACACAAAATGGAAATCTTGTAAGCCCTTCGGTTATTTTTAATAGGAGCTTCGATTGGATTAGGATCCATTCTATCTGCAAAAGCAAAGGTTATACCAAACCTATAAAATCCGCAACCCCTTAAAACCCAATAATTATCGCCTCATATCGATCCTAACTGTAATAATCAAAGTATTCTAGAATAACACCCTATTTAGACTACAAGAATTTCTAGAATATCGAGCAATTCCTTCCTTGGACCTGTTTGATTTAGATAGGGGAATCCATGCCGTAATAGCTTCTATGTTAATAGGGGAAATTCGATTTTGAAAAATTTGTAAAAAGAAGTGTATCGTAACATTAGAGCTCAACAATATTTAAACTAAATCAAAACCGTGTAGACGTAATGTGGTATTGTAGTAACAACAGAATTATTAGAAATAATCTGCCCTATCTTAAATAGTGATTTGAAACCACCCCATTCCAATTTAAACTGGGGGTAGGATGACAACGGTGATACAAAAATAAAAAGAGATAGTAATGAAAATACAAAATGTTATAGTAATTAGGAATATTTTAGAAAAACCTCTAATGTGATATTTTTGGTATTTTATCAAAATAACAAACATTGCATTATGCCAACATCTTGATCAATGTTTCCTATGAGACAGTTATCATAAACAAATTACTTACAATTGTATATGTTTTTGAAGTATTACAACTACCGTAGTTTTATTTAAATTTAATTACTTTAACAGCCCATAAAATAGTATAAATATTGAAGTAAATGGCTTAGTAAAATATAATACTGTATAAAAACACGTAATAAAATTATATTGAACTTATATTGAATTTAATATGTTCAACTTATGTACACGTTTAATAAATTATGTTGCAATGAGATATGAAGCACATTCTTCAATGTATCAATTACATAGGAATACATCAACGTTATGTATCACCGTTACTGAATAAATCATAGTACAAGATTGTCTCTACAAAATATTTAACGGACTGTACATTTATGAGTTTGGACTGAATATAAATTCCTCTTAACTGGATATATTTCAGATCTAAGCTGCTTAAGGCAGTGATTACGAAAATCCGATTAGGAAACGAGTAAAACCACCAACCAATACACTGTTTGCTTTCATTCTGTAAATGCTCTCTCAGTTTTATTTACTTATTCCACAATGTATGTAGCTAATATGAAATTAAATACAACTTAAAAATTACGTAATTTAGACTTTTAACGTTGTGCCGTCAAAGGAGAAATAGATTTTATTTAATTTCTTTATTTCTCCCTTTATGGGAGAATGAAAAAGCAAACAAGATTTAAAGAAAGGCAACATAAAGGCTTTTACTACCACTTGATGCATTAACAACAAATATACAGTATATGTAGTTCACAGTTCAACAACTGTTCCTTCCGTTAGATTTATTAATTAATTTTTGGATTAATTTTTTAGTTAGACACCATGACTGAGAGGTAATAAGTAGTTAGTTACGCGTAATTTCTACTTTTCTATCAGGCGATTGTACCTCCAAACACGTTCTCTATAACGTATTATATATTTAAAGGGTGATTCAAAGAAGCTATTGTACATATTACTTTGTGGTTTGTTTTTTTGAACAAAATTACTAGAGCATGTTTTCCGTATTCAAGCTGAATAAAACTTCAAATGTCTTTAATGGATTGTCCAGTACTTATTTTGCGTTCAAAAGGTAACTATAGGCACTGTATCCTAGAGTTTATTAAATAAGACGACAAAAGAATTGACTATAACAATGTTCGTATATAATCATTTCTAAACGTATATTTCAAAATATTAACACACGGTTCTAAAATAATACTATAAGTATTACATTATTGGCTGTATGAAAAACTAAGCTTGGATTATAAAATTGTAAATGAATGGCTTACATTACTTTCGAGGATATATATATATATATATGTCCGTTAACAGGATAACTTCAGTAAAAAACATCCGATTTTGATGAAATTTAGCTCAAACGTCTAAAGTGACATTCATGACTTTAGTTCGAAAACCAGAAACATCGGACCATGGGAAGTGGGGTTTATGGGGGTTTTAAATTTTCCAAAAATCAGATTTTGCATTTTTCACCCTAAAATTTTTAAAAAACTTAATTTCAGTTTTGACCATGTTATAGAGCTTAAAAAACAAATAATATAGTATTTTGAATGATTAACCTAGGTTAAATGGTTGCGGAGAAAATTCAAAAACCTACTCATAAAATCTCCCATGTTAATCTTATCGGAAAAATGTTTTTGGCTTTTCCTCAGTTTATTTTAATGTAAAATTCACATTTGCTTTTACCAATCTATTCAGTTCCACAAAACAATCATTTTGGTGTTTAAATTTTGATTCTACGCCCAACCGTTGCAGAGATAATCAAAGTGCTAAACACAGTACGTTGTCCAATGTTATCCTTAAGGAGAATAAATAAAATTTGATATCTCGATTATTTATGAATGTATGTTGATGAAATTTGGTATGTGGCTTCACGTAGTACTAGTATATTGATATTTGCACAAAGATTGATTTTTTGTTGATTATTCCCGTAGCAGCAATCCTGCGTACTCAGCCCCCATGTTATTCTTATGGAGAATAAGTAAAATGTAACGACTCTCTTAATTATGAACATAAATTAATAAAACTTGGTATGTAGCTTCACTTGGTTGAGTTATATTGATAATTATATAAAAACCCATTTTTTGTTCCTTGTTGCAGCAAACCTGCTTTCTCAGCCCCCATTTTATTCTTATGGAGAATAACTAGAATGTTATAAAGCGCTTATTTCCTGTTCTTGGCTGAGGAAGTAGTTGTGACCGTAACTACCACATCTTATACCTTCGTCCTATGGTCGGGTTTCTTGCCATTTCGGTAAGAGTGGCCGAACCTGAGACACTGGAAACACTGCGGGACATCAACTCTTCGTCTGAGCTTGCAGATGATCTCAACAATCCTCAAATGATGGAGCTTCAATAGCTTGATAGCGTACTTCTCGCCCATCCCGGCAACCTTCATCCGCTGCAGGCTCCCCCGTTTGGCATTTTAACCATCAAGCCTACCGCATGCCTTGAGAGCTGAGGAACGGCGTTCGTGGTGGCCCCGATTAGTCAAAGTGTCAAAGTGTCTTCAGTGTCGGTGGGGAGTCCGTCAAGGTCCCGGATCCATATTTGATTCAGCAAGCGCATCTTGAGACAAGAGGCGACCCGGAAATACAGAAACGGGAATGCCCCCTCAGGAGCAGAGCCCCTACCTCAGATTCCTGAGGCCTGACCTCTGTTTTTACAGCACAGGTAACCTGACGTGCCGGGAGTCACCCGAGGCAATGCTGAGCTCGACCTCTGTATCCATGCGCACTGCTGCGACATGGGGCCGGCTACCCGAGTTTCCTGATGCCTGACCTCTGTTTGTTCAGCACAGGTAACCTGACGTGCCGGGAGTCACCCGAGGCAATGCTGAGCTCGACCTCTGCATCCATGCGTACTGCTGTGACAAGGGTCCGGCTACCCCAGTTTTGTGCAGCACAGACAACCTGACGTGCCGGGAGTCACCCGTGGCAATGCTGAGCTCGACATCTGCATCGATGCGCGCTGATGTGACAAGGGACTGGCTACTCCAGTTTTTTTAGGTCTGACCTTTGTTTGTGCAGCACAGGTAACCTGACGTGCCGGTAGTCACCCGAGGCAATGCTGAGCTCGACCTCTGCATCCATGCGCACTGCTGTGACAAGGGTCCGGCTACCCCAGTTTTGTGCAGCACAGGCAACCTGACGTGCCGAGAGTCACCCGTGGCAATGCTGAGCTCGACCTCTGCATCGATGCGCACTGATGTGACAAGGGACTGGCTACTCCAGTTTTTTTATGTCTGACCTTTGTTTGTACAGCACAGGTAACCTGTCGTGCCAGGAGTCACCCGTGGCAATACTGAGCTCGACCTCTGCATCTATGCGCACTGCTCTAATAAGGGGCCGGCTACCCCAGTTTTCTGAGGCCTGACCTGTGTTTGAGCAGTTCAAGTAACCTAACGTGCCGGGGGTCACCCGTGGCAAAGCTGAGCTCGACCTCTGCATCCATGCGCACTGATGTGACAAGGGGCTAGTTCCTGAAGACTAACTAAAAAAAACAATGGCAGTGCAAGGTACACATCAGACCCTGTAACTCATCAGCGACACTCCCAGGAATCTCCAGTTTGCTCCGGTTAGACAGAAGAAGAAAATGGAAAGACATCCAAGTGGGGCTAAGAAACTAAGACAAATAGCAAAGAGGGAAGATTGCGAATAAAAAGCCAAAGAGTGGGAAGAAAACATCACCTTTGAGGTTAAGGTAGTAGAAGAGTCATGTGTTGTTGACGCAAGGTGTGTTATATAACGTAGAGGTCCAGACAGGGTAATGTTGAGTGTTGTTTTGTACAACGTAATGAGGTCCAGTCAGTTGAAGATTGGGATATATGTTGTATAACGTAGATGTCCGGACAGGGTAATGTTGAGTGGTGTTTTGTACAACGTAATGAGGTCCAGTCAGTTGAAGATTGGGATATATGTTGTATAACGAAGATGTCCAGACAGGGTGATGTTGAGTGGTGTTTTGTACAACGTAATGAGGTCCAGTCAGTGGAAGATTGGGATATATGTTATATAACGTAGAGGTCCAGACAGGGTAATGTTGAGTGGTGTTTTGTACAACGTAATGAGGTCCAGTCAGTTGAAGATTGGGATATATGTTATATAACGTAGAGGTCCAGACAGGGTAATGTTGAGTGGTGTTTTGTACAACGTAATGAGGTCCAGTCAGTTGAAGATTGGGATATATGTTATATAACGTAGAGGTCCAGACAGGGTAATGTTGAGTGGTGTTTTGTACAACGTAATTAGGTCCAGTCAGTTGAAGATTGGGATATATGTTATATAACGTAGAGGTCCAGACAGGGTAATGTTGAGTGGTGTTTTGTACAACGTAATGAGGTCCAGTCAGTTGAAGATTGGGATATGTGTTATATAACGTAGATGTCCAGACAGGGTAATGTTGAGTGGTGTTTTGTACAATGTAATGAGGTCCAGTCAGTTGAAGATGGGATATATGTTGTATAACGTAGATGTCCAGACAGGGTAATGTTGAGTGGTGTTTTGTACAACGTAATAAGGTCCAGTCAGTTGAAGATTGGGATATATGTTATATAACGTAGAGGTCCAGACAGGGTAATGTTGAGTGGTGTTTTGTACAACGTAATGAGGTCCAGTCAGTTGAAGATTGGGATATATGTTATATAACGTAGATGTCCAGACAGGGTAATGTTGAGTGGTGTTTTGTACAATGTAATGAGGTCCAGTCAGTTGAAGATGGGATATATGTTGTATAACGTAGAGGTCCAGACAGGGTGATGTTGAGTGGAATTTTGTACAACGTAAAGAGCCCTATAAGCATAGGGTTGTTGTATAACGAAGAGAAGTACAGACAGCTGAATCTTGACTTGTGTTTCGTAAGAACTGTAGTGGTCTACAGGAAAGGTTGCGTCGTTTTTTGTTGTCGTAGATAGATTAAGGTAGAGGAATGATAATTCGGGCGCAGTATAACGTAAAGAGGCCCAGGCAGGAAAATATCAGTTTGTTTGTAGAAACAAGTTGAGAAGCACAGAAGGGAAAGGTTGAGTTGTGTTGTATAACGAGCGGCCGCAGTGAGATGTTTAGTGAGAGCTAGACAATGCCCTCGGTGGCTCTGAATGCCTCATTAGTGTTTGCTACTCATTGTGAGGCCTGTAAGGTAAAATATAAAATCTACCTGTTGCCTTTTTACACTTTTTGAGCTAAAAAAACTTTAGTTGAAACTAAATTATATCCAAGCATAAATAAAAATACTACTTCCAACCTTAAGAAGAAGCGTGTTGCCGGTTAATTTAAGAAGAAACCCTGAAACAGACAGGTTATATCCTCCTATATTTCTTCGGGAACGTTTTAATAAAGCGAACGACGGACTGGTAGTCGGTCGATATATTATCCTACTCTTTGTTATTTTTCAATGTGTATATTTTCACGATTAGATTGGATTACATACTTAAATTTAGTTAAAATAAGTCACAAAGCTTGATTTAAATGACAATTTTAATTACTACATCACTAATTTACAACTACATCTACAATATTAATAAATTATAACATAAGTTTTAATATACTTACCGAATTAGTATGAATGATTTGTTAACTTGGTCTCTGTGAGTAAAATGTTTTTGTAATAAAGAATCAAACAAAATCTCAACATAATAATAATAAACTCAGCCTGACAAAAACACTATTCTCGGATGAATAATAACTTACAAGACATAGTTGACATAGTTTACATTGGTGAGAAGTAAAGAGGAGACCCTTCAAACGCTCAACGGTGAAATTACGGGAAATTAACATTTTCCATTATGTAAATATTATCTTCTAAAGAAACCCATAATTTATTTTCATTTGTGTGTTTACTAAACACAGGTTTACACTATTGCAAAATCTCCACTCTTAATTTTCTTTTATCCTGATACGGATAACCTTTACAATAGAAACGCAAAAACACTCTTTGCGCTTTGGTAGGTGGGGATTGTATAAGGAGTTACGATAACGATCGGGATTAGAGGATTTAAAATCACTTTGGCCCTTTAACTTTTTACACTGCAGGATTGATTTTCTCCATCCATGATATCTTCTCCTAATAAATTAATACAATCACTGTAATTGGCCATACACATAAAACGTTTGAAAACAATTATGGGATAGTTTTATTTAGCTACTTCCAAAATATTTACAAATATAAAAAAATGTATTTACAAACATAAACAAAGATATTTATTAACAATTAGACATTAGAAACAACAGTTCTCTATCTCAACATAGCAACACTAAAACAATTTTCAAATTTGGAAAGCTAAGTCACTGGCAGAACGTACCTATCCGCTAATCACCTGTCATTAATAAACTTCGTCTCACCTCGACCTCACCTCTAATAGTAATGTTCTTTCATTTGTTTATTTTCATTGAACTTAACTATAAAGTTCTGCAAACGAAATATTTACAGGTAAATTTTGGACTTTAAGATAGTTGTAAAATGATTGAATGTGAGTTTAAAAAATGCTTTGGCCGAAGAAACTTAGGATAATAATATTCAATTTAAATCTTTGCACCCAACAAGTCAAGTATTAAGAACAATTCGCGTCAAAAACAAAAACGTAGGGATGGTGAGAATCTGCTTTGCCTTGTTTACAGTACTAAAATTCGTCACTATAACGACACTAAGAGCTATGGATACTTCCGTTTACTAGTTATTAATTCATATTGACACCTGTGGATCGCGTCTTCACATAACTATGAATAAGCTTTTGTTATTGGCCATTATTATGGCCACGAAACAGTTTAAAACCATAAATATATGTTTTTTTGTGATTTTTGAGTTAATTGTTATAGTTTATGTTTTTAATCTAGACTGAATGTTTAAATTTTACTTTTAGCATTTTTTATAACAATTTGAGCTTTTTATTGAAACTTTTTTACACAGATTTGCCAAATACATTTGTATACAATTTATTTGATTCGTTATAAAACCATTATAGTATTGGAATGATTTTAACAGTTCTGCAGCCCTGTGAAGCTCCATTTAACATTTGTTATGTGGTTTTACCATAAAACTATTAATTCGTTGATACGACATTAATCTACAAGTCTTTTTATGTTTAAGAAACAAATCCAGTATAAAGATCCTGCCGCTTGTGTGGAACTGAACAGCCAGGGCCAATTACCTGTAGCGGTCTCCATCGATTTGCTATTATTATAATCTCAGGAGCCCACTGACCACTTAGATTGCGGCGTATATAGCAACCGTCTGACTGAGAGTTTCAACAATGGATTTTAGTTTTCAATAAATTACCTATTTTTTAAGATCACAATGCAGTTATCAATTTAACAAAAATAGCAATTATTGAGTTGGTTTTGCTGGTATATGTAGTGTGTATGAATGAATAAAAGGTATACTTTTTATTTTAAAATACTAGAGAAGGAATGTTGTTGTTTACTGTTGTAAACATAATGTAACAAACATTTCGTATTTTGGATTTGGACTTTTATTGAGAATCCATAGATCACTGAGATGGAGTTTTTCCAGGTAATTTACTTTGCTGTAATTTGTAGTAATATATTCCGGTTTATTTATATACAGTGGGGAAAGCCATATTTTGATTTTGTTATTTTTGAAGGAATATAGGCTTTCACTTATGCTACAGGACATGTTTATGATCTTATTAAGTTGTGCAAAATTACATTTAGTAAAACAGAAGCAAGGATATGTAGTTTTCTAACAATAATAACATTTGTTCAAACATATTTTTTTCATTAAACAAGAGTATGTTGACCCACTTTTGAAATCCTGGTTTTTAGATCCCATGAATCTGAAGATTTTCATGTCGTAATCAATACTGAACAAATTACAAGTCCAAGCCAAATAATTAAATGTTAGATCTCGTTTTGTATTAATTAATTACGGGTTGTTTATGCTAGCTCATCTCAAATAATTCTGATTTCAATGGTTCTAAAAAAAACGTATATATATATATGTAAGGTTACGTTTTAGCGAATTTCCCCTAAAGGGAAGAAGCTATTACCGTAGGTGGCATGGTAAGAGTTAAGCCTGAGACCATGTTAACTTTTTGTTTTCAGGTGTCCAGATGCGAAATAGTATATTTCACTAGCAGTCACGAAATAGGACTTTTGTGACGAGTAGTGAACGATACTTTTCATAACGATCAAATAACCACATTAAACTTAAACAAAAATTATCTGATATTTCATAGTATAGTAATTTTGTATAAGTAAACAAAACACGGTTTTACAATTCATTTTAGTGTTAAAGTCAGCTGTTTGAACACAGAATCGTCAAAAATGTCGAAATCACACTGATGCTCCTGTTGAGTAAAACGGGAACTTCAATTGTTTAGGGCAGGAAAAGTTTCGTTTGGGACAGACAATGTATTGTTTTGAACAGGAAAAGTATTGTTTAGGACAGGAAAAGTCAGCTGGTCATATTTTGTTTTGTTCCAAGAAAATCTATAATTTTCGTAAACCTCAGCTGTTTGGTTATAGGCTACTTTCGAATACAGAGTGATGAAAACACTACTCGTTCAAATATATATATATATATATATATATATATATATATATATATATATATATATTTGTTGCTATCCCTGTCACGTCCATGCATTAGGTTCCCTTCATATACTATGACGTCCGCCGCTTTATCACGTCTGTATATGGAAGTGATAATGCAACCCCATGTTAACTCTCTAAACATCCGTCTGGTAGTTTGCTAATTAATTTAGCTTATTTCCAGTATTAAGTTGAGAAACACAATTTCGTCAATTTACTATTTTTTTATTCTTTGACATAGTTAAAAATTAAATACTTGTCTGAAACGGACGTCATAGTGAGTGTAACCTAAACAGTAATATTTATTTTTAGTTCGGACGTCTGCCGCTAGTTTCGCTAGAATCTAACCACCGTATACTCACCGCGTATACTTCGAGTTTAAACCGTCGCTTTACTCACGTCCACGATATGGCAACACTGCTCTCGCTACGGAGTTGACGAATGTTTCACGTGTATCGCTTCTACGAGAACTACTACGAAACGGGCACATGTGGTGGCCGTGTTAGACCTTTTCAGTCAGTCCTTTTGGTTATCACTACTATTATAAAAATTAGGTAGTGTCTGCCTGTCTATTGTTACATCATGCCAAACCCCCTGGACCAATTCTGCTTAAATTTTGCAGTTATAAAAATGAGGTGGTGTATGTCTGTCTGTCTGTCTGTCTATTGTTCCATCATGCCAAAACCACTGGACCAATTCTGCTGAAATTTTCCACAAATGTAGTCTATGTACCGAGGAGCGTCATAGGCCTATTTCCGTTTAGAAATATCCTCAGGGCTCTGCCCAACGGGACTTCTAGGTTGCTATGTTATTCATATGGAGGAGAGTTTTATTTGGTTTATGTCACATTTGTGTTTTACTAATTCAATTCATTTAAACAAAGAGCTGTTATAAGTAGTATATCTAACTTCAGACTGTCATTATTTTGCTTACAATTTTTCTACCCTGAATTTTCACCCCGTTCTCAAAGAAGTAATATATTACTTCTCTGTGCCCCGTTGCAAAGCACGGGCATAGCAGTTAGTCTGTTATAATTAGTATCCGTCTGACTTTTTACATTTAATTAAAACAGTTTTGTACTTAATTTGTAATATTGTAAAAGTAAATGTATTTGATTGAATTGCGATTTTGAAGTTTAATATGTAGCTGAATATTTTAATGGTTTTGTAGATTGGTTAAAATATGTCTTTAAACCGAATAACATTAACTGACACTTAGGCATATGATAAGTGATGAATTTAGACCTTAGGAAATTCCTGCGCATTTTTTCAGCTGTATACAATAAGTGACCGCATAGGTATTCAAACGTTCGGGATGGGTCAGTCAGATTTATATGCTTTTATATATCATATTGCATGCAAACATAATTAGAAGTTACGTGAGAACTTATATTAATTTTCCTGGGTATTGTAAATATTTATTTTTATCTGATTTTATGAAATTCCAGGTTATAGATAGTTACAATTCTTTCAAATCATTATCGCAGTAAAACACCTGAAAGTTCTGTGCGGGTTGAAGTTCGGACTAAGCTTTCATTTGCTATTTTAATTTTACTATCGGTGATTTTTAAGAACAGGTTGGCCGTAGATAGTAAGGATTTTAACCTATTGTTACTGGTGTTGAAAGATAAATAACCAAAAATACCTTTAATCTGGCAACATGTTTGTCATCTAATATGAACAAATAATATGAGTAATACAGCTAAAATTGTTCTGATTCCTACAGGTATGTATTTACCTAAGTAAATAATGTATAAAACTATTATGTGCACACTGAGTTTACAAAAAAGGCTTCACATATCCAAATTAAGATACTTAAATATGTTTGTTTAGTTTTTACTGTGTTCCAATCAGAAAATATCTGTAATAACAGAATAGGAAAGAACGTGTGTATTATAATGTACGACTGTTCATAATTACGGGAATCTCGATTGTGTGCGGATGTTTAGACGTGTGTAAAAGTTAGGCAGGCATAAAGGGAAACATATAGTGTTGGGTTGATATGCCTTGGAAATAAAGGAATATAAAATACAAATTGTAACTTGTTATAACTTTTTTCCAATTTAAGTATCAATAACACATCTGAAATAATAATCTAATACTCCAAAGTTCCAAAGTATTTTTAGCAATATATTTTAATGACTGTGGTGTTTTCATTTGTATATCTAAAATATAAGTTCGACCGGAAATACTTTATATTAAATTTAGTATAAAGAATAACATTGTAGCTTCAAGGGTGACTGGGGTAAAGACATAAGGCATTGCCAAGATGGGAATATGCCTATATGTAACACAGATAAATTATCTACCTACATGCAAATTTTCAGTTCGATTGGTTAAGTAGTTTTTAGGTTAAAATGGAACATACTGGTCAACAGGCAGACACCCCCTTTCTTTTATAAAAGTATAGGATGCGGGGAAATACGAGATATTATATTAAACAGTTTTTTCCACTCGACCTTCGCCTTAGTTTCATCTGTTTCCTTTGGCATGCTTATGTTTTATATCGAATTGCAGCAAATTTCAAAAGCTTTAAGCATTTTTCATCATTTTGGTAGATTATTCCGCCTATTTTTGTATTACAGATAAAAATCGGAATATCCTCCACATTTAAAACTATTTTTAGCAGTATACGGGTGTCCGGCAACACTGTGGACAAAGGTATATAGATTGCATCATTCCTTCGGTCAAGGCAAACACATTTTATAATATGGACACGGGTCTCATATGTCTAGTTTTCCCTTTACCTGAATGCAACGTTCGATTTATTATTAAATTCCCTATAAGAAGTCATTGTTGTAAATAGTTTGTAAAATAGCTTGTTTTTGTGCCCTTTATTAGGGTAACAAACTTGAAATTGCCGCCATTTTGAAATTGTCATAGATAATTACTCTATAAATTTTACGGTGGTAGACCCTATCGCTATTAATAGTTGACTTACGTTTAGTTGTTTTCGGTTTCACCATAAAAAAACTTTAAAGGGAAACACACATACAGACAGAAAAATGGAAAACTAGGCAAGGGAGACCGATTTTCAGGTGATAACACGTGTTTATATTGACCCAAAGAATAATACTATGTACCAGAAATGACTTAATAATGCTTTTTCCAGAGAGGTACAGGACACGCTGTATACTGAGAGTAAGGAGCATCTTTTTACACAAAAATCTGGAGTTCCACCGAACGCTTTTTATCATTAAATATACCTCAATGGAAATCCTTAACAGTGTAGCTTGTCAAATTACCAAAGTAAGACTATATTATATGGGAAAAACTCAACATTTAAACATATTTTAAAATCATTTTTTTCTTGAACAATCGATATATTCAGTTCACCATTCAGTAATTTGTATTAAAATAGTGTGGAAGATTATAATATTTGTTGTATTTATTGTTGTATTTTTTTATACAACGAGCCTTGAGATTAATAGTCGTAAACAATGTTGTTAAGGTTTTATCTTCCACATGGATTAAATATAGCACAGTGTATCCTGAGGGCGGCGCAGTCTCTGTTGTCGTCCAAGTTGACATGTGAGTTGTAAATTATCACGCCCTTCAAAGGCTTTTATTACTTGCCGCTCCGCGGCTAAAGTGTCATTCAGAGTCAGTGTTGGTCCTCGCCTTTTGGGCAAACAAAGGTCGGTAGACCAGACAAAAAATTTAGCGCGGGCTAGACACATAGAAACTGAAGCCACGAGCTCTTCCAACCGATCGAGCTATTGCTGTAAGGACTGCCCTTACGTTTACCAGAAATACGTGGGGCGTCATTGAAATTACTGCTTTAGAATACGATGCGACATCAGTAACATATATCTTATTAATGCTATGTAGTGATGCGGGCAAAGCTGCGACGGGTAATAGCTAGTAAACAATAAATAAAATACGTATATACAAAAAAACTACTTAAAGGGACAATTGTGAGTTATAATAACAAATGGAGTGGCCTTAAACATACAGAAAAGCGAAGAACATCTGCTCGTCATGTAGGGGGCTGTAGTTAATAATTACTCCAGAACTTGTTAAGAAACTAATATAACTGGACTGAACCGAGCAAAACTATACTACATAACACTTTAGTATTTGACTTACTCGGAACTGTAACTTAAAGAAGTAAAAACCTTTTTAAGATCTTAGAGGAAAGCACAATTAAAACAGAGAGATAATAGATTAGCTTAGGTAAATAATGCTGTTAACATGTAAGTATTATTAATGTTATATTGACTCGAATAAAATAAATGTAAATATATTTTTAAAATTAGCTCTGAAACGAATGAAGTCAGACATTATCTTTGCTCTGTTCTTAGACATATTTATTTTGATCAAAGTAACTCAACCCAGATCTGAAACCTCAATTTGTAAATCTGCATCTTCTTTGACCAGACAAAGACACACAATGGAACGTTTTGGATAATGTTTGAGGACGTGGGTGCTGGGGATATATCTGTTGATTTCGAGAATCTGGAATTTCCTTTTCATTTAAGCACTGATAAGGTATTTGTTGACAAGTAAGCAAGGAACGTGATCGGTTGACTTACGCTTTGATAAACAGAGTGGGGAAAGCCACCCCTTTTAAAAATTCAAATATCTCCATCTTATTCCCACAAAATCTCAAAAAGGGACACTGTTAAAATAATTCAGTTATACTAGTTCCAAACTGAGTCATCGCGAATATAAAATATACAAATCCGTACTAATTTAATGTGTAAACAATAAAGTAAAAGGCAGTTGTTTAAAATATTTCTTGGAAAAACTGTTTGTTGTTTTTTTTTGTACAATTGTTTGTTCGTTTGTTTCGTGAAATTCCAGTGAGCAGGAAAGTCCCTGGCCCACTGTAACTGTTTTAGGGCGCGTGGGCCCTCTTCAGCCGTATTTTTTTTGGCTATAAGCATACACCATTTCAATCAAATTAGAAATACTAAAATTGTAATAAAATGGTTAAACGTATCTCTTATAAATTTAACCATTACATGTATCTAAATTTTAATATCTTGCTTAAGTAAGAATTAAAAAAAATTGAAAATTGAATGTTTTAGTAACTGACTAGTGGTTTGAAGGGCCGATAACCCCTAACCTTCTCCCAGTAGGAACACAAGTCAGTTCTTAATCAAAGTAGACACTTATTCAAATGTTTGAATGTAAACAAAGCAGAAATTTTTCAAACCCCATGCTTTTCTTATGGGGAATGTTTTACGTTATTTCTCGTTTGCTGGTAACTTTTTAGAAATATCGCATATTTTTACTTTAAAATGTTGCTTACAGAATTACATAAAAAGATTAAGTTATATGTTTGGGGATTTCACCCATTTTCATTCACATTTTTCAGGAGTATACTTCTTTCTTTACCACGATGAGCAAATTAACATGATAAACCATCATGGTACTTTTATTTTACATCAAAAAATTAAAATATTCCATATAGCAAATATTCTACACTGACATTGCGGTAACTAGCTGTTACCCATCGGTCGCGGCTTTGCGCACGGTCACTAAACGTTATAAATTTTAAAGTAATACTAACGTATTACGATCATGAGTTAAAAGTTAATACACATTATTAGGATATAGGTTAAACATTTTGTTACTAGGTACCGCAATTTATTAACAATATTGATCAAGGAGTAAGACTTATCATGGTATGAAATTTAAGGATTTTTAAAACGGCTTGTAGGCTTGTGTTTGATTCTAGTATAGTACCTACTACATTCTAGCGTAATTCATCCAATACAGACTAATGAGCATACGATCTATTTATTTATCAACGACCAAAACCAACACATTAATAATAATTACAAAGAATATGGCTTATATGCTGAACAAGTGAAATACTGGATACTAGTTAGCAATACAAACATATTAAATGCATGAATACAGGTAGAAACTATTAGTGTTTGCAAAATTCATTAGCAATATTTATGAAAAAATAAGAAGTATATATAAAATGAAGAAATAAGTACAATTTAAAACGTTCTTTGTTTAAAATTCATTGTTGGTGATGGCGAATTAATGTTATTTAAGGATATTTTCCGGGCATTTTTCTTCACTTATTAGTAAAAACAAAGTTTTACTAATGAGTGAAACTTTTTTTATATTTTCTTGATTAGTGTGCAACTTTGTTTTTACTAATAAGTGATGGAAAATGTCCGTATAAATTCCTTAAATATCATCCTATCATATACCTCTCGCCAAAATTCCAACGGAAGGATCCCTAGAAAATAGGCAACGTCGATCAGCGGCACATCACAGTAGTCTAAGCCATATCTCATTCCCACTACACGAAGAAACCTGTTCATAAACTTTATAGATTTGGTATTTAAAGGCCAGGGAGGGTGAAAGCCAAAAAGACTTTTGGATCGTGACCTAAGCATAGTGTGTCTTGAGTTTATTTGTTATTCTCCTACTAAGTACTATAACCATCGGTCCTGCAGTAGATTCGAAATAGTTAATATACGATTTTTAAATGTCGGGGGCGGAGCTCTAAATGTTTTATTGAATAATTTGTTATTCTAGTTTATTACCTATCTTCCTAGAAAATGTCAACTAAATTGGTTCAGTAAGTACTTATGTTCCTAAGATTAACAAGGAAACTTTGAATGCCATAGTGGAGCGGAGGCCAAAGGATTTTAAGATCGAGGGGAAAACTAATTCTTTATTTAATGTAGAAGCTATCTTTATACCAAATTTCAGCTAAGACGCTTCAAAAAATAGCATTGTCCATAAGATTAACAAAGAAACTCAACCCACATTGGCACGGAGCCCCAAAGGATTTTTAAATCGTGAGCATTCTATAAATGCTTTTAGTGTAACAGATATCGTTCTATCAAATTTTAGCTCAAACTGTTCAGTAAATAATAATGCTTATACGTGTTCTTAAATGCTGTTGGAGCGGAGCCTAAAGGATTTAAAAAACTTAAATACGTATATGTGTTTCTTTAGGATATTAGCTAGCTTCCTAATAAATATCAGCTCATATTAGCTTGAGAATGATCGGTGAAGTAGCTTGAGCGTGATCGAGCGACAAACAAACTCACAAACCTTCTACCGTATAACTTTAATATGATGGTAATTCGATTAAGGTAAGCCGGTGTCAAAGTGTGGCCACTTCTTACACGTCAGAACAAAACGATGCATATTCAATGCCTTTTAATTGGTAAAAACCTAAAAGTTTTATTTTCAGCACTTTTAAGTTTAAAAAAGGGTCCCCTTATTTTTTTAGGTGAAGATCCCCTGTTTTTATTTTATTTCGTTAAAAAATCTGTTATAATAAATAAATCTAGGTAAATAGATAATTTGAAAAATATTCGAATTTTTGGCTGCCATATCTTACTTTCATTCCTCTCTGTTCTAATTTGAGATGACGTACCCTTATAACTGGAGCTCAATAATTTTTATAATTTGTTATACTATTGGTGAAAAATAACAATTTACCTTCGTATTATAAATTTGAGTATAACACTTTCGGAATATGAAATAAAGAGGAAATACTTGCTATTATTTGTTTTTATGTAGAGCATAAAGTACTGTAATGGCTTGAGCTAGAGTATATTATAAATTTTCGGTAAAATTTAAAATAAATAGGACACTTACTTTACGAATCAGCTTTAACACAACTCTTTGTTTAAATGCAATGAATTTAACATACGTGTGGCAGAAGCCCAATACAAGATTTGATCCGTAATAATAACATGTGAAATTTGAGAACCAATGATCCCTACGGTCCGAGTAAATATTCAATTCATTTTTAACCATTTAGAGAAAATCCCTTTAATTTGATACTTCAGTTGTAAAAATCGGTTATGAAATAAACTTAGTTTACTAATTGAACTGTTAAGCATTTGTTTGTTTAACTATCCCAAATTAAAATTATCTTATAATGCAGTAAGGCTAAATAAATATGTAGTAGAATAATATGTTCACACATTAAATGTTATGGTTTTGTTTCATACCCCTCGTAACTAATTATAATTAATACGTAAAGATTTTGAAGACCAACTTCATTTGTGACATTTGTTTCCGTAACATAAGATACAAATTGTTTTTAGAGTTTAAACACTTTTCAGTCACGGTAGTACAATAATAGGACTCACCTACGGTTTTGTCTTAAAAAAACGCAACTCAAAATTCCAAAGAGAGTTAATAATGCTATAATTTACAACCTTATTTAAACTAAATCCCAAAAAATTTCCCATTGCAGACTAAGCTGATAATTATTTACTGATCAAGGCTTGGTCCTCCCAATGCCATAAGATATAATACGAGTGGATCTGTTGCTTGGAAGTGAACAAATTGTTTGATAAGCAGATTACCGATTACGTTGCCATTTCTAATATTTGTATATTTCTACTCAGCTTATGACATATTAAAATACTGTAAATCCGGGTTCATTGTATCAATGACTATTTAGCTATTTAATTTAACTCCTTATCTTTATGTTATTCTTCTGGGAATAAAACAAACTTTCAGGGTAGCCTGTGCCCTTTTACAAATATAATGGCAAATTTAAACCACTACGAATCGGGGCCACTTTTTAATACCTCGATAGATCAAATCGGTTTAGAAATAACGAAGCAGTTCTCTTATCAAAAATCACCTTAACGTATTATAGATATATTAAATTATGCTATACATTTTATCTTATAATTAAATATCTACAATACAAAAATTGTCTTTGATGGTTGAAAAGTGACAGTTAAACAAAATTGTTTCATTTTCATCCTTTTAATACTTTGTATTTTCCATTAATAAGTTGTTACAATGATGCACTGTATAAAAACCAGTAGGTTTCACATAAGTGCGTTATAAATAGGTCAGTGTACAAAAGCAAATGTATCTTTTTTCCATCTTTCCATTAAAATTGCTAAACACTCTCCCCAGTCATATTTAAAGTTTTAACTGACCTTAGCTGTAATGTATATAAATAATTTATAATTTATTTTTGACAAGTTTTATATTTGTCTCATGTACTCATAATGAGCTAATTCTTCAGACAGTACAAGACTATAGCACGTTTGATACTTAGAGTACCTGGGGGGCCGAGCTTTGCTCGGGGAAGACCAGTCAGTTTGTTTAAATTACTGGGAGTAATATTTCACCCCTTCCTCCAACTGATTACCATATTTGTATAGCTCATTTGCCTCTTTCCTGCATTTTTAAGGTACTCCAGTTGTTATTTATAAGTCAATGTCCCTTGATTTATTTTACTACCCGAATATACGTAATCTTCACTCAAATCTTTTAATCTCTGCTCTTAGGAAACCACATGTTAATAATCATTAACAACATGAGTCCCTTTGAAAATTCCCTGGTTGATTATGAACAGCTGTTACAATTTTTTGTTTTGATTTGAAACTCCATAAGCCCAATATTAATTTTTTTAACTTTTCATTTTAGTTTTTTTACATAATTTGATTTTTACTGGGTATGAGGCCTGTCTAGAACTTATTTTTATCCCAGAAATTAGTTATTTCGAACATTTGAAGGAAATCGTTGGAGCCGTTTTTGAGATCCGTGTCGCAAGCAAGCAAGCAAGCAAACCTTACTCATATTAGAGTATAGGATAGTTACAAGAGTTTGTGCAAATAATGTATTTCGCTGTCCAGGATGTCTCACCAAAGGTGCCTCAAACCGATTTCAGACGAACCGATTGACTTAGAAGGATAAAATAAAATTATTTCCCACTAAATCGACTCCAAGGAATAACATAACAGTATTTTAGTTAGTTAAAAATACAGGGTGTTTCAAAAAACGAAGGTCACTAGTTCGAATCTCGAAATTCTCAATTATGAAAATATGTCAAGTTATATACCACTTAAAGCTCTTCAACAGAATAACATATTGGCGAAATCAGAACTCACTCATCTTTATCCGTTTCAAAATAGCGGCCATACTGACATTTACTGAGCATTCTGTAACTGCTAAACCAAAATTCATACTTTTGTTCAGATTTAAAATTCGTACTCATATTAAGCTCAGTGTTAACCTGATATGCTACATGACACTATTTTTTAAAATAAAAAGCAAAATACAAAACACCATATTTTTGAAAATTTGTATATGCCCAAAACTCCCAAAAGTCAAATAGTAACGTCAAAGACTATATCATTTGAAAGGTCTTTAGATATCCTATCAACTTCCTAATTTACACCTATCTCGTATTTTTATTTTGTTTTTAGCAATAAGAAAAATCACAATTTCTCCAAATAAAATGTTTGTTAGTTATAAATAACCCACATTTATAAAAGAGGCCACAGAGTACTTGTAAATGTGACACACAAATAACATGCATTTTATATGGGGAAGTAATAATTTGTGTTGATTGCTAAATAACTAAAAGATATAAAAGGTTGGTGTAAATTATAAAGTTACTAGGATTTCAAAAACATAAAACTGTACGACGTACACCAGCATGGGCCATTGTGCTAAGCAAGGGAATGTGAGGGAGAAATTCCCGTCTCGCCCCTGCCCTATACTAACCAATGTTACCGAGGCCGAGCCGCCGCTGAAATATTCTCCTATTTAGAAGTAAATAGACGAAAACACATCAGTTAAAACAATACATTTTAAGGATGAAATTATTTTTCTTACGATAGTTCCAACTAGAAATAATATTAAGATTAAGTTTAAATCTCAAAAATTATTCATGATTTAAAATTAATATTTTTTTATTTTTAATTAGAAAAATACGAAAATGTCAGTGTTGGTGTAAGTTTACATAATGTAAAATCTTTACTATTTATACAACCTCTTTGTTTGACTAACTGGCTTCATCATTGCTATAATACTTAAACACAATTTACCTTGAATAAAAAAAAATATTGCAGCTCTCTACTATTATATATATTGTTCACTTAATGCACTAAAATTAAGTGCTCATACTGTGACATGTGTCCTTAATAATGTGTGTCATTATTTAATAAATTTATTTTCATTAGTAAATATCTCATAAATGGGTTTTGATATTTTAATAATTATGAAATGGTATATAATTCCCCAAATACAACATTTCATACTATAACATAATTAAAATATTATCTTTTAAGAAACTCTGAAACTCTGTGATAATGATGAATTAAAACACAAATACTTGTTTATTTCCATCGAAATGTAGAGATCAAATGACAGAGGCCTTTTGTTTTTTTGCCAAAACGGGTTTTGCTACAATTGGTAAATAATATTTAACCAGGGATAATACGAAAACACTGCCCATAATTGACAGTGTTTTACTCTGTCCCAAATAGAAATACACTATTAAACATTCAACATATCCAGAGAGTTCGCCACGCAGCGCGGTTTTTGAGGTTCTAAAACCGCAAAAAATTAAATATGATGCTAATAGAAAAGTATATTTTTAATGTAATAAATTTATCTTGACTTGTGTATAAGGTTGTTTTGAAATGATGGGGCGTCAATGCTAATCAGATGCTAATCATTTGGTTGTGTGTAAAAGTACTTAGGGGAAATATCAGGATTGATAATACTTCTAATATCGAATACTATAGGGGGTTTCCCTCATCTTTCCCAAGATTCGTTAAAGAATTTGCACATTTCATGTGAGTTCTGGGTATTTGCTCTGTTAATGATTTTTAAAGTTGTTAGATTGAGAGTGTTTGCAGAATATCGATACTTTGGGGGTTCCTTTCTCAATTCCTGTAATATATGTTGGTGACTGGTGATTCATAGATACTGTATTATTGCTCGCTGTTCTGTAACCAAACAATCTGCGATTGTTTAAGGCAATTTATTGCAACATTTTTAGTAACTTTGGTGGTAGCTAGGCTATCTACATATTCAATTCCGTAAGCGAATCGGTCCTCACAATATATCTTGAGCTATGAAAAAGTTAAGTTAGGTTATGACGATTTATTTTAAAGCTTGAGGGCCAAGGACGGTGGGAAAAATATCAGAAATGTCAAAAATTACGGTGGCTACACCTCACTAGACTTCAAATATCCAATGATTTTCTACTGGAAATATCACTACAGAGTTTTTATTAATAAGCAAAATGAACGAATGATCAGCTGTGATCCACTTACACAAAACCCATATGTTAGGGGCTATAGCACCTGTAAGCCGCTTGTTTAATTTAATATTGCCATTGTTAATAAGGAAGGTTTTATAACATTTTGCACAAAATTTACGGCATGCTAATTTTGGTTGCAATTTGATGGAGATTCTGAAAATGAGGATGGTATAATTTACTGTCTTCCAAGACAATTCTGATTCTCAAATTGTTACATCTGACTGACACATTCTGATGACGATCTGCTTGAAGAGGGCTCCACCCCACAGGCTTTTAAAATCAGACTAATCACCTCGCACCTACTATTGGACTCGGGTGGAAGGAAGCTAATATACTCAAAGTAGACATAGGCATACTCCTGATCAAAATATGATTTAGGCCTCCACCCCTCTGGCCTTTATTATTCCCATGTTAACTATCACAACCAACTACAGAACAGATAATTCTGAAATTCCACTCAATGAATGTCCGTCTCCGGTTCCGAAAGTTCTATGGGGCTCATCCACCCCACTGGAATTATACGCAGTTATGTTTAGTAACAAACGTATAATTCTGGAATGATGGAGCTACAATTTGGTATGAAGATAGGTACATGATAACCAGGCATCTACAAGAAGCCCAGTAGAATTATCCTAATTTAAGGGGTTTCCATGCAAAGTCGGAGTAATTTTGATTTTCAGTTATGTTATATGTATCGACCCCATGATAAAAAACCAAGTTTTCGAACTCGTTCTATTAGCCCTTGTGCGCTTTCCGCCATCTTGAAAAAATCGTCTAAAAACAGTACCTTTTTTCTATTTCCTTAATGCTTACAGTATGTCGTAGGTAAAAACAATATCTTATCAGTTTTAAATATTATAAAATACCCTACAATAAACATACATAATACTGGGAAATAAGACTAATAGGAACGGAGTATCATAGGTATTAACTCAGTACAAAAGTTGAAAATAGATAAAAAACAGGACTTCATCTCATTTCAACTCAACTAATTAATTTTCTATATGGTGTACAGTAAAATGTGTAAGGAGTTCAATTGTAGAAAACAATATTTCCTAAAAACTTCATATAAAGTAATGTAACATGTGTCCAACAAATGCATAAAAACAAACGGTCAAAATTTAAATAAAAATATAAAAGATGGGAAAGTATCATGTAAGCCCGGCTTTCTTAAATATACCTTATTTTTGCTTACGTTTAAGGTACAATATATGTTATTTATGCTTCTTAGATGACATGTTAAATACTGCATTGAAATAAAGTTACGTCTAGCTTGGACATATGAGGAAAAGTATGTTAAAGTACGTTAAGTAAAATAGTTAATGTTAAAATTAAGTTAGGATAGTATTATCGGTCCGTACAAATACGAAATCACTATACAGTAAGGTAAACAGTAGAACACATTAAAACACGAGGTCTTATTCCTTAAGCTTTCTTAAAACTTTGGCCGAATCTAGCAAGTACCTTGTTGAGTTAATTTTAAAATTCAAATAATCATACGTATTAAAATGAGCGGCAGAGAACTACCCATCCACACTATTGCTAATCTATCTCGTTCATCTTCACTCGTCTATATTCGACAAAGGCAATGATACCACTTTAGAATATATTTAATATCAATTAAACATTGTAAAATGATCATAAATTTAGTTTAATTTCAGTGGCAGTCAGTTTATATCGTTTTGGTCTTTGTTTTATGCCATATACGATATAATCTAAAGCCAATACTACTTTGACATTTTGTACACTTATTGTTTAGGCATGCTGTGGAATGACTTTTCGCCTCTATTCGGCTTACTACCGTCAGTGTTACAGTCTACTTTTTCAATAGAAAGAAAAATCACTTATTTGATTTTAAAACATTTGTTTTGGTTGTTTTCGTTGATTTCTTCTTTTATTTACGAAAAATTGCATTATTTTCTCGCCTTTCCCAAGATCCAAGCACCGTGAACCGAGCTGTAACAGCTGAATCTTTATATTAATAGGCAAGCACATAACTGTCCCTCTTTTGTTCTTAGCTTGTGTGCACCGTAGGAGAAATTCACGCAAACCATTAGAAAGGTATTGTCCTGTAGTTGAGCAGAATCCCATTACAATTTACATCGGCCCTCAGGGCTACGCCCCACAGCCTTTCAAAGTTTCAATGTTAATTGGAGAACAGTAATTGATTGGATTGTATATTTGACAGCTATTGATATAAAAAATGCCAGCAGACAGCATGAAAAAATGTTTTAGACATAACCCCTATATTAAACGGCTAAGGAAATTTGTGTAGTACCGATTCCTCGGATATGCGGCATTGAACAAATTAAACTTGGCACACTTATCTAGAACTATTAGCGGATGTGTGAATGCAAATAATTGTGTGTTTGGGTGTGTAGGGCTATGCCCTTTTGGCATTCAAAGTTTACATGTTATTGTTGCGAGTCGAATGTTCTGATTTAAAAAAAATTGTTTTCGACATTATCCTTATAGGAACTTTTGGGATCTGCTTTTCGTTATGCTTTTCATTTAATGTAATGCAAGAACAGATGATTCATAAATAAAAACTATTACTGACTACTGGAATGGTAACACCCTTCTCTTAACTCCTTCTCCGTTTTAACTCTACATAAAAAAATAAACCTGTTTGTAAGGGGGCGGGAAGACGGACGGGAAGTTGATGAGGTGGAGAGTTTTCAGGCATAACTGATTATTGGAATAGTAATGCCCTTTTGCTATCCGTTTTACCTCCACTTTAAAAAAATAAACTGTAGGTAATGATGGGGGAGGGGGAGGGGGAGGGAGAGAGAGATGAGCTTAACAGAACCCTCTAGGTATTAAACTTGTTTTCATATATTCGTCAAATTTATAAACAAAAAATATTTGGTCGAATTTTGACTATTGGGCGGTCTCTAGTATTTATTACTATTTAACATGAAGTTTCATGTGCTGCATTCTAGGATAAACGTTACAAACTCACTCTATGATTAATGCTAACATTAAAAATCAGATATATGTTCATATTGCGTTTTCTTTCCAGTATTGAACATGTGTTCTTGTTGATAAACTGTGTTTACTCTATTCAGCTGTTTGATCATACAGGTCAAAACAATTCTTTGTCAATATTAATTTTAGAGACAAATTATGAACTTTAAGAGCGACTAGGGCCATTCTTTATATCAGTTCTTTATGCAATTTGGGCACAAAATACTTCATAACAACGAAACCAAATATATCAAAATCGGTTGATAACTGAAGGAAGAGTTTCAGTCACAAAAAATCCCCTAGCGTATTAAATAAATAATAGATTATACATTATATTTATATCTGCAGGATTCTTTTGAAATATTACAGACGAATAATTATCAAGCTTTGACGTAACAAACTATTAAAAAGTTGCGCAGCATGCAAAACTTTTGAAAAATGTTTACAATATCTGGGGTACAATTGAATTTTGCGCGTTTGTATAAATGATGAATAACATGTTGAGATGTTTTCAAGGATGTTATGTTTTCATAGCTAGAAATAAACGTATTACTGTAGCGCTCTTTGTCGCATTTCTTCCTCTCAATTTATTTGGAAGCAGATAGCACAGTGTAGTGCAAAATTATTATAATTTAAAATTTGACAGTCAATGTTCAAGTGCTTGTGGTACTTACATAATTTATTTTTTATTAAAGAGCTTTATTATCCTTTATGAAGCTTATAACTTCATGATGAACACCATACAACACATCTGGCAGCAGCCTGGAGAACAAATTATATTACAATGAGTTCTCGTGGTAGTAAAATATGTAATTTTTTTAATAACTGATATGCCAAATCTATTATGCTTGAAAGTGGTTCAGAGACGTACTTTACCGTAATGTTTGGTAGTGAACATCTGGTAAACGGGCAGCTTTTATCTAGTGTTACTCTTGTTATAATAAGTTAGGCATATCAACATTTTATTAATACAAATATGTTATGAAATTGCGAATGACGTTGAAAAAACACAAGTAGCATAACAACTAATTCATAAAACAAACAACTAAATGTTCAGGTAACAAAATTAAGATAAATTCACTTTATTGACAATATAAAAATACTAGTAGCCCGTCGCGGCTTCGCTCGCTATCATAGTGTAATACTATGTTTGAAACGTTACATAAATTTGTTAAAGCACCTGGGGAACCAAGCTTTG
Source organism: Allygus modestus (assembly GCA_963675035.1). Taxonomy (NCBI): domain Eukaryota; kingdom Metazoa; phylum Arthropoda; class Insecta; order Hemiptera; family Cicadellidae; genus Allygus; species Allygus modestus. The sequence continues at coordinate 99,312,083 of OY776111.1, read as the reverse complement.
ATTGAAAAGCCAGTCAGTTGGTTCAAAATGCCATCAAAGCCAGTCAGTTGGTTCAAAATGCCTATCTTCTCGGTTCCTATCCAAGGCAAGCATATTTATGTTGCTTATTTGCTCGGTTCGTTTTATTTTGGACATCTTCGCTTTATATTCAGTTATTCTATCTTATTCTAACCTAATGATCTGTACGTTACATTAAATTTATGTATACATTGGTTCTAATAACTATTCTCACAAAAATCACATGCTGATACTTCACCAAGTGAGTATTATTTTGTAAACTTGTTTAAGAACAGATGTTAAGGTTCTTTTATTGTTATTTACAGAATCTTAAACCTAACCACATTGGTGTTTTTTCGATCAACTTTTCATACACAACTATATTTTTCCAGGGATGAGGCGTAATTATAACTTATTTATTAACAAAAAAATTCTATAGCTCCAACATTTGGCAAGCTCTAACGTATTTTTGGAACAAGAGTAGGCAAAGGTACTGGTTTTATTCTGATGTATTAACTATCTTCTCAAAAAATTTACTATGTTCAATCTAATAACGGTCAGTGTTGTTAAAATTTAAATGTTAAAGGCCAACAGAGCAAAAAACTAAATAAGGGGTGGAAAGTATATGCCTATTTATCCTGCTTATGGTGCATTCGTTTTGCCTGCTGTCTTTCTACCAAATACTTCTTCAATCGGTTTGGTAAATATATGATTAACATGACAATCTCAAGGTCATTAATAGGGCCAAGCCTCATTGGAACGGGAATATGCCCATAACTGTTTTTTGGGATGGATCTAACTTCTTCCAAATATCTGCTCAATTACTCATGTTAAATATAGGCCTACCATAGTGGAGTAGTAAAACATGTGTTTAATCCATTCTGTGGTAAAAAATTTATTAGCTGACTAAATGCTCATTAGAACAAATATGGTGCATTCTACAGTGAACGGTCGAGTAACCTGTACACATAAGATCACTTTGGAGCAGTAACGGACAATAGGCATAACGCTAATGATGTACGTAACGATTCGCATAAGCATAAAAGTTTCCTGACCCACAAGAAAATTGTCAAAAAGATTTATTTTATTTAGTTCTGTCTTTTTTTTGTGAAACGCGGAAAAACTTTTTTCATGAACAGACAGATAAACAAAATGTAAATATCTCCGCTGCATACAACATTTCACTGCTCAAAGTGATGTAGAAACAAAACTTATTTTATTTATAAAGATAAATACATTCCTTACTTGTAACATCTGGTATTGCTAATAACCTGTCCATCATATATTAACAGCTGCAATTCAAATCAAGTTATTCTCAATGTTAATCTTTAGAGCAAAAAACGAAATCTGAGAGCAGTCCGTGCCTTTGAGAATACAAATATCGAAAATTAAAAACCTTATTGTAAAACTGAGAACTAAGGCGAATTTTTTGATACGTCAAACATTAAAACTGGTCAAGAAATAAGGGAGGGGGCCTTTATGGGACACTCGGGTATAAAGTTCTGTAGCGAAATTTGTAAGTCCAAATTTTGTTAGTTTGGCAAATCGCAGGATGATGGAAGACGGCTCAAATTAAAGGTCTTGATCCCAGGGACTCGGGAAAAAAGCAGTATTTCTACAAAGGTTTCAGCAAACGAGAAATAACATAAAACATTACCCATAAGAAAAGCGTGGAGATTTAAAAACGTATGTTTTGTTTAAATTAAAACTTGTGATTAAGTGTCAACGTTTATGAACTGACTTGTGTTCCTACTTTTGACGTTTTATTTTCCTTAGCAAGTAAATAGTAAAAAAATCAAATGAGGCAGAGAATTAGAGCAAGGTTAGAGGCTATGGCCCGTTCAAGCCTCTAGTTGCATATAATGATGCTATTTTGTATCACTCTTATAATTTACTTACGGACAGCCCAATAAAATACATCAATAAACCCATGATAATCTATAAAATTATAATAACTTCAATAACATTAGAACAATGCATGAAGTTCCGTAACTATCATAACAATTCACAGAAGAAAACTACGTGTACAAATATTAAAAGTTGCAAATTCCCACGAAGTAACCACTATTAAAAGAATGCGCTACTATTACAAGAACGTAGCTTCACTGGCAAGAGCATATAGAAAGTAACAATATTATGAGCACGTCAAATAACAAGTAACTTGTTAATACACATAATACTGCAAGATAATACAGTATATTATTGTATTGCATTGTTTTGTTTCCAGGTTTTAAGTATAATAAGAAAAATATAATTATTGAAAATTAAATATCTTTACAAATATTTCTGAAAGCAAAATTTGTAATTCAAATTTTTGGGACTTTGGCAAATCGTAGGATGATGGGAGTCGTTTCAAATTAAAGGTTTCGATTTCAGGGACTCGGGAAAAATAGCAGCATTTTAAAAAAGTTACCAGCAAACGAGAAATAATGTAAAACATCCCCCTTAAGAAAAGCATGGGAATTTAAAAACGTCTGCTTTGTTTTCTTGAAAACATGTGATTAAGAGTCCACCTTGTTTACAAGCTGAAATGTGTTACTACTTATGTTCTTTTATTTTCTCGGTATGTAAAGAGAACGAAATTAGTTCAGGAACAAGGTTAGGGGCTATGGCCCCTTCCAGCCACTAGTTTAAAACTATAAAGCTATTAAACCTTCATCTCTTCTTAGGTTTGTTTGGCAAATAATATACTTTTTATTCTTAATCATATGTGCACCTTATGCACGATTTTCAATTTGTCAAATCTGACAAATTGAAAATCGTCACGATGAGTTTGGTTGTGCTGGCAAACGAAATTTGAAGAAGAACGCCTATTTCTAAGCCTATTGTACGCAGTTACAAAAAGGTAAGAGCGGTCGGACCAAGATTTATGGCAGGGGCCACCGCACCTCGTGGTGTGGGCCCCTGCCATCGCGTGGGCGATGAATGGAAGAACGTTGTGAGGGTTGTTAAGGTAAGCAACGCACAGAACGTTCTACCAGCAAACGATGAAGACGCTATTCTGACATGTCACTCATGTTGTAGTATTATTAACAATAATACACAGCAATGGAAAATTAAAACAGCTTGGGATTACTGTTTGATAATAGTTACGTATATTTGTAACAGTTTTTTAATTTTTTGGTAGTTTTATATTTGATGTAGCAGTCATAGCTGAGTGAGTGGAGGACTGGCCTACCAGCCACAAGACCCGGGTTTAATTCCCGGTGAAATTAATATGACTTATGAAACTCAGACTGATACTCAGAAAGCACGTTAAGCCGTTAGTCCCAGTTACTTAAGTAGTCGAAAGGCCATGTCAGAGGCACTAGTAAGACCTGAAAATTCTGACAACAGACCTTGGCCAGAAGGTTATTTTACTTTAATTTATTGTAAAATGGGACGTTATGTTTATTTTTGAAACCTGGTTCATGTTATCAATGAAAAAGAATTATAGCACTGACAATTATTTTGTTTTATTTGTTAATTATGTGTAATTAACGTACATTACGTAATTACGTAATTATACGTAATTTTAGAGTAAATTACGTTCCAAATTAATTGTTATTGTACATGGAAATAAAAACCTTTAGAAAAGATAAATATTTGCTTTCAGAACTAAATATCTCAGTAATTTAAAGTTTTTCCGTAAAATGAAAATCTATTTTATAGGATTTTTTATCTATAGTAAATAAGTTTTTTATTGACAGACAATAATGTTAAAATAGGGTTTTATTATTCCTGTACTTTAATATTTCAAAGTATTAAATCGTTATAAGTTTTAGAAACGAATTTCATATTTTTAAAATAAAAGTAAAACTGGCAACGTTGCAGGACGTCATAAGACTTGACTTTATAAAACAATATACTCAATGGACGTAGTAAACGCCTTAAAGTAAAACGTATACCCGACGGAAGTGACAATACTGTGAAGTAAACGGACGTGATAATGCATATACATTGTAACGAAAAATCCGGATAAAAATCTTGAATAATTTTCCAACTATAAATAATCTGATATGTAATTCGTGAACGGTAACGTGTATTTACCAATATACTTGAGCAAAACCTTGATATACTCCAGTGGTTCTAGGGGACGTGACAAAGCTGTATTCTAAACGGACGTGGCAAGAATAGCAGGCTGTATATATATATATATATATATATATATATATATGTGTGTGTGTGTGTGTGTGTGTGTGTGTGTGTGAGTCCATTAACACGATAACTTGGGTAAAAAACGTCTGAGTTCGATTAAATTTGGCTCAAATGTGTAAAGTGACATTCATGACTTTTAAGTTCGAAAATTAGAAAAATCGGACCATGGGAATGAGGTTTTATGGGTGTATACAATTTTCTAAAAATCATTTTTTTGCATTTTCCCCCAACAAATTTGTAAAACACTTAATTTTGATTTTAACCATTTTATAGAGCTTAAAAAACAAATAATATAGTATTCTGAATCTAGGTTAAGTGTTTGCAGAAAAAATCCAAAAAACGTGCTCATAAAATCTCCAATGTTAATCTTATGGGAAAAATGATTTTAGCTTTTCCTCAGTTCATTTTAATTTTAACCTCACATTTGCTTTTCCCAATCAGTTCAGCTCTAGAAAACAATCATTTTGGTGTTTAAATTGTGATTCTACGTCCTACCGTTGCAGAGATATCCAAAGTGCTAAACACAGTACGTTGCCCAATGTTATCCTTATGGAGAATAAATAAAATTTTATATCTTGATTATTTATGAATGTATATTGATCAAACTTGGTATGTATGTGGCTTCAACTATTTGTGGTATATTGATACATCCTGCAAGTTTTTTGTTGATTTTCCTCTTAGCAGCAAACCTGCATACCTGGCCCCCATGTTATTCTTATGGAGAATAATTAAAGTTGTATATCTACCTTAGTTATGAACCTAAATTAATAAAACTTGGTATGTAGCTTCACCTGGTTGAGCTATATTGCTAATTACAAAAAAAGTCTTATCTTCCTCGTTGCAGCAAACCTGCGTACTAAACCCTAATGTTATTCTTATGGATAGTAAATAAAATGCAATTTATCACTTATTTATGAATGTATTTTTGTGAAGCTTGGTAAGTGGCTCTACGTAGTAGCGAAACAGGCACATATATATGCATTGGAAATTCGCTGAGTACGCAGATTTGCTGCGACGGGGGTATTATCAGTTTATAGTGGTTATCACTCATTGAAGCTAATTTCGCTTGTGGATAAACATTAATTACGGGAAAATACGTATTTTAGTTTCAAAGCAAATATAAATATTTACGATATTGTGATGATGTAGTAATAGAAATAATAAATATGCCTATATTTTTCCATGCCGCATTGGTCAACCGCAGTATTTGATTTTAACCGGTCGGTTAGTCGCGGCGAGTCTCGGTCACGTTATTAAACGTTGAGAGATAAGCATCGAGGTGATGGCAATTAACGAGTGTAGCTCGATGTTAAGTGGTCATGGAGCATCGGCCCAGTTGATACCTACAGTCAAATAACTCTTACTGTACGAGTTCAGTTAATTTTGGTGAACGAGCACGTTAATGAATTTTTGTTATATTTTTCATGTCCGCAAAGGTATTAAAATTCAATGAAACTCTGGGTAATTTATTTATTTCCAGTTAAATTTAGCTCAAAATACAAAACTGTTTTGTATCTCAAAAATGTCTTTTTATCTCAAAAATAATGATTATTTATTTTGTTTTTTAGCGAATTTCCCCTACAGGGAAGAAGCTATTACCGCAGTCGGCATGGTAAGACCTAGGCCCGGGACCATGATAACTTTTAGTTTTGAGGTCTCCAGACCCCAAAAACACCATTCGTTCGAAACTGTATATATATATATGTATATGTGTGTGTCCGTGAGCACGTTAACTCTCGTAAAAATGATCCGATTTTGATTAAATTTGGTATAAACGTGTAAAGCAACATTTATGACTTAAAGTTCGAAAACCAGCCAGATCGCTCTATCCGAAGAGGTATTTTGGGGGGGGGGGGTTTGTACCCCAAAAATGGGTTTTTTTGAATTTTGAAAATGTAATTAAAAAAAAATCTAATTTTAGTTTTTATCATTAGATTCAGCTTAAAAAACACAATTTGGTATTTTGATCATTTCTCTAGTTATCGCGATATTGAAAGTGATAAACACAGTACGTTGTCTAATGTCATTGTTATGGAGGAAAAGAAAAATTTTATATCTCGCTTATTTATGAACGTGTACTGACGAAACTTGGTATATGGCTTCATCTTGTTGTGGTCTATTGATATTTGCTAAAAAAATAATATTTTTCCGAAGGCTTTCGTAGCAGCAAACCTGCGAACTCACCCCCTTGTTAATCTTATGGATAATAATTAAATGCTATGACTCCCCTAATTATGAACATAAATTAATAAAAACTGGTATATGACTTCACCTAGTTGAGTTATATTGAGTTAGCTAGTTGAGTTAGCTTAAAAACCCATTTATTGTGTTCGTTGATGCAGCAAACCTGCGTACTCAGCCCCAATGTTATTCTTATGGAGAATAATTAAAATTGTATATATCGCTTATTTGTGAATATATTTTTATGAAACTTGGCAAGTGGCTTTATGTGGTATTAAGGCATTTATATATACATTGTAAATTCGCTGAGTACGCAGGTTTGCTGCTACGGGGGTATTTTTTTAATATAACTAACGTTCGACTATAGAAGGTTATCGACTAGCAGTTATTCGGTCGTGGCTCTGTCATGTGGACACTCCACCCATGTATGCACTGCTGCTGGTGAGACCGCTTCTGACGCTGTACGGGGTTGCACTGCAATAGCAAGTGAGGCATTCGCTGACTGTAATCGGCTTATAGTAATTTGTGTTGCTTTGATGGCCAGTTTTGGATTAACAAACAAACTTTTATTATTCGAATTTAATCCATAACGGGTTTCTTATATAACGTATAATTTTTCTATTAAATTAATACTTTGTCTCCAGGACAGAATTTGTAAATACTTGCTGTTGGAAACACCGCAAGTATTAGAAAAAACTTTATGGATATGAGCTTAGCACTAAGGTGAACATTACGCCTCATTTATATATGTAAACCACTATTGCATATCGAACTAAAATTGCATTTTAATTTTTCTAGAATTCAAACCAAGAGTTAACCTTCTCTAAATGGCCAAATTTACTGATAGTGAAGCATAAAAGCTGCCCAAAGTGGAACTTACAATTTAGAACAAGTGTCTTTTTATTCTGCTTCGTTTAGTGTCAATTTGTCCGTGTGTATTTTTTAAATTATTTATTTAGTAGCATGATACGTGCTGTAATGTATTTTTTTACTAAATAAACTATACGTTCACAACTAACAAAGAAATTTACTTTAAATTTGATATACATTTTACCATTTATTTTTCCATATTTATATTTCAAAGCTAAATATTTTAAATCCGTAGGTTTTGAGAAAAAAGAGTAAAATCCTAATCTTTCGGAAATTTTTCTCTGAACGGTGATAGAATAAAGACTTTAAATTTCGAATTATAAATTAGTGAAACATTGAATTGATTTTTTAAATAAAGACGCGTTTTCGCCCATTTTTTCTAAAAATGTGTGTTCAACCAAACGGAGAGGTATTTCAATAATACTTATTCTACATTTTATGTTCCTTTTAGGGCGTGGAATCCGAATATACAGGGTGACTGAAAAGTAACTTGCACCCCCCCTTAACTTTATAACTATTTGAGATATTTGAGATCGGTTTGCGGCAACCTTCTTTGATATGAGGGGCTACAATAATTATGATTAGTTTTAAAATTTTTACCCTTAGGGGTAGTGGGGGTAGGGGGTAGCTCAAAATTTTCATATGGAAAGTATGGTCGACTTTCATATCATTTTATAGCTCTTGATGAAACTAAACAATTGAAATAAAGAAAAAATCGGACCACTAATAACGAAATTACAACTAAAAATTACCTTTAATAACCCGCGTCTTAAACAGCATTTATTGTGGTAGTCAAAAAAAAAAAAAATAATAATTATTTTATTAATTTTTAATTTGTATCAATGCAACTTTTTTTAGTTCAGATCATTGCTAATAAGATCTGAATGGTTAGTAAATAGTGCCTGGAAAATCCCCAACTGCCCATATTGTTATCAGTAATCTCTGACTTTTTCCTTGTAATCAGTTCTTATCTCTGGGTGAAAGTTCAGCAGTACTTGGAACAGCTGTTTGGATTTTCCCAGCTGAGAATAACAGCTGATTTTAAAAATAGCTATGACCATACTGTACACCTAGTTACTTTTTGATTGTTGTGTGTTGGTTAAGATTTGTTAATTAATGTTGTCATGGTTTTTTATTGCTGTCCTGGTTGATTAGATTTGAATCATTTAAGGGCACCATTTTGTTATTAGTGGTCCGATTTTTATTTTCTTTATGTCAATTTTTTGTTTCATCAAGACATATAAAATGATATGAAAGTCGACCATACTTACCATTTGAAAATTTTGAGCTACCCCCTACCCCCACTACCCCTAAGGGTAACAATTTTAAAACTAACCATAATTATTGTAGCCCCTCATATCGAAGAAGGTTGCCGCAAACCGATTTCAAATATCTCAAATAGGTAAAAGGTTAAGTGGGGGTGCAAGTTACTTTTCAGTCACCCTGTATGTAGCTAGTCTAAATATTCTAATCTTTTTTGTGACACCCTCTATAGAACTCCTTTGATAAAACATCTATTGAAGGTTTCTTTTGAATCGATGCCATTTTGGGAAATGTATTATATCTGCTAGCCTACTTCTCACGAGCCCACATCTGCGGCTGTTTAATCCGTTTTACCAATGTTATACCTACTAATAAAACATTATTCTTCAGCCCTCGAGCACTGTCGCTTCAAGACCAGAACAGTTCAAAATACCTGTGACCCAACACACATTCAGAATCAGAATTCTTTACTTGTCTCGATTACAATATGTACACCTTGAATGTTAAAACAGTTTTTTAGTTATGACACTAATGCATTTTTCGTTAAACTACTTATATTGGTCTTATCATGATCAAATAAATTAAACAAATAATATCATAAATGTTTACTTTAATAACATGTTGATGGGATAAATATAATAGAAATACGCAGGGAGTGACTGAATTTAAAGATCAGTACTTAGGTCTTAGGAACCAAATAAAATGTTACCCACAGTATAAAAATGGCCATATTTGTATTACGGTTGAAAAATATGGGATTGGAAATATTTAAACCGATATCAATATAGCTAAAGACAACAATAGACTAGACTATGCGAGAACCCGCACTGCTCTGCAGCATCAGTCAATGTTGGAACTTGAAATTGAAATAGTTGTATTAAAATTACCCCCGTCGCAGCAAACCTGCGTAGGCATACTCAGCGAATTTCCAATGCATTAACAGGGTGTAACTAAAAGGTGCTCTGGCTCCTATTTTATGATTTTACACCAACATATAAACAAAATATTTGAAGTGACTTTTTTTTTAATTTTGCTCCGTTTAGCTTCGTTACACAGTCTGTGGTTTTAATTAATTCAGTATTTCTTTTTAACTGTTAAAAGTATCGATTTGGAACTTCGCATACATTGTGACATTATTGACTTTATTACATTTCTGATGCTATTATTGTTTTGAAAATGAAGTTTCTATCTTTCACCGTTTTAACAGAATTTCAATGTAACGAATAGTTTGCAAAAACAAAAATTATAAATATTGCATATTTTGGAGTTTTATTTGTAGATTATTATATGAAAATCATAATTTTGCTCAGTTAAATTTCTAGATATTGTTTTACTCTTAAAATGAGCCACGCATCAACGATATCGGATAATCCGATGAGGAAGGATGGGATTTGGAAGATAACATTGACCTTATTGGGGAAGCAGGTAGAAACCCCGAATGTTTTGTGACTGGAGCCCACTCCTAAATTTGGTTTTCTGTTCACAAGAGACAACCAGTTCTGAGAGTAATATCGTTATTAAGCCTCAAATTCAAATATCAATAAAGAAATGCCTTGTTGCTTGTACTGAATTTTGTTGCGAGTTTTCTTGTTTATATCAACATAATATATACAATAAAACGGGATATTTTTCTTGAGTTTATATATTAAAGATATATGAATTATTCTTGCATATTTGAAAAATACAGTATACATGCATCATTCCGCTGGATGGCTACTAAAATGAACCACTAACTGGCTGTTGGCAAGTTTGGAGATAAAACATTTCCCAGACTGATTACACGATAACGCTTAATTAGCCTCTAATACTCCAATTTGCCATCATTAATTACTGCACTAACACCGCGCCTGACCGGCCCATGATAAAAAACCTTCAAGATTTATTGCCTTTTCAATATTATCACAATAAACGTCATTATTCTTAGTTATGATGCTCATCTACAACTGTTCTACGAATGTTGACTTGCTTTATACAGTGTGATTGAAAAGTCCCGGAACGGTGTAATATATTTTTTACCATTATAGATAAAGTAATGAGACTTGGTATATCCATAATAGCCATAAATATCTACTCTTTTAAGCTATTATCACTTTTTTATCGTTAAGGGGGCGGCCCACGATGAGTTAGACCAAATTCTTAAATAGCAGCATAGGTCGAGTTTGGTATCAAATTAAAGGTCTTATTTAGTAGAACACATTGCCGCAAACCGGACTTCGAAAGGTCCACCCTAACCAAAATGGCGGCGTTTTAAAGTTATTCGTCATTTATCCAAATAAGCCATTCTCTTACATAAAGATAACATTAATTTAATGTATTGGAATTGTAAATTTAGTACTTACAGTTACAGAAAGTGTTCAAAATGTTGTCCAAGTTTCTCTTGGCAATAGCCCAATCTGTGGTAGAAGCCTTCAATAACTTTTTGAATCATCTCAGGAGGTATTTGACGAGTTTCTTCTGTGATGCGGTTAATTAGTTCTTTTGTGTTGGCAGGCTTAGTTATAAAAACACTTTGTTTTAAATAACCCCATAAAAAAGAAGTCAAGAGGATTTAGATCAGGTGATCTAGGTGGCAACTCTATTGCTCCCCTACGTCCTATCCAACGATTGCGAAACTATCTGTAAAGCAGCGCTCGTACTGGTAAAGCATAATGAGGTGGTGTACCATCGTGTTGAAACCATACTGTGTTATAACTTCGACCCAGCACAGTACGTAAAGCTGGTATAATGGTTTCTCTCAACATCAATTCATATGAAACCCCATTCAAATTTCCATTGATTATGAAAGGTCCAACAATATGATTGCCAACTATCCCAGCCCACACGTTAACTTTTTGGTGTTTCTGGGTATGGCTTTCCCTCATCCAGTGAGGATTGTCGTCGCTCCAATAACGACAGTTATGCCTACTTAAATCCCCATGAAGTGTAAGGGTAGCTTCGTCTGAAAATACAACTTTTGCTAAGAAATTTGGTTCTTATACATACCTAGCCATCATTGTCTCACAAAATTCGACTCTTCTGTCAAAATCGTCTTCCGAAAGCTCCTGGACCAATCTTATACGGATCCTTATACGGATGATAGTGGTTTTGTTTTAAAACTTTGAACACTGAAAACTTGCTTATTCCGTGAGAAGTTGCTGCAGTTCTTGTTGATGTGTGTGGCTCTTCGACGAAACTTTGTAATACTTCTATGGATGTATCTTCGTTAGTAGCAGATAAAGGTCTACCACTTCTTGGACGGTCTTTAACATTGCCGGTATCTAGAAAACGTTGGACTGTTCTACATGCGGTAGACGTTGATATTGGTGGCCTGTCCGGAAATCTGTCAATAAATAAATGTACAACTTCTTCATATGATCGTACACGGTCACCATACCCCCTCATCATAAGCAGGTTTATTCTTTCAGTCTCAGTCAGAGACATCCCTATCACAAGATACACAACAAGTCACTGTTAACAATTAAGTTAAAACCAAATTTACACTATACAAATCTTAACTCGTTTTCACAAAGGTCGACTTTGTAACATCTAATGAGAAAAATTAAGTTTCCTGTCCAAACGCATTCTACCCTCAGAATGATAAGATACACAGTTAATGACCCTACAGTTGGAATTTCAGCAGGAATGTCAACAACAACTTTCACTGAATAAAAAGGATGTAAACACTAATGAGTTTTCAAGACTAATACACTATCCCGGAAATCCCATTGTTGTGATGATTGTTGTCAAATTTGGTCATACTCTTTACTTCCTATTTCAACAGTATCAGCTGTTTTCCCTCTTTGGATAAATGACGAATAACTTTACAACGCCGCCATTTTGGTTAGAGTGGACCTTTCGAGGTCCGGTTTGCGGCAATGTGTTCTACTAAATAAGACCTTTAATTTGATACCAAACTCGACCTATGCTGCTGTTTAAGAGTTTTGTCTGACTCCTCGTGGGCCGTCCCCCTTAAAGGATAAAAAAGTGACAATAGCTTAAAAGAGTAGACATTTATGACATTTATTGATATACCAAGTCTCATCAGTTTAGATATAACGGTAAAAAATATATTACACCGTTCCGGGACTTTTCAATCACACTGTATATACAAATTTAAAATCCCCAAAATGAATGAAAATAGATGATCGAATAATAAATCTTTATGCTGTTTTTTCATATTAAAAAAATATCACAAACATAGATAAATGATCTTTAAAAAAACTATGAAAATCAAAATAACAAAACCGCGAAAGTTGATTATAAGATTGTTAAGTAATAATAGTTGTCAACATAATTATGTAATTTTTAAAAGACAAATCCAGTCAGACTTCACCAATCAACAAAATTGAAACCTGTTTGTTAATAAATCTACGGGTATTTTGTGGTTAGGAGAAAAAACACATAGCCACATTGTATCACAGTGTTTGCTAGATAAATGCGGAGCCTAAAAGGTATAAATAAGATGAGAAAAGCTGGATGTCAATTACCAAGTAATTTGATAGGGCAGCCACCGTGGTGGTCAGTGCCGGCGTGGCTTCAGCTATTGATTCGTCGTTATTATAATCTCTGTTGGCCAGATTATTGAAATCGGATTGATGTCATTAGGAGGAATTTAGTTAAAACGTTGTATTTATGCAATAAATCGTCAAAGCCAAATTTTGTATTAAAAAAATTATAGATTATTATTTATATTATTTTCTATTAGTATTTATTTAAAATAATAGTGAGACGTATAGTTAGTACAATCGCATACAGTTTTTAACCACATTCAGTGTATTATATAGAGTGAGGTTTTTTTTACGCTTTAAACTTAAATCATCCGTGCCTTCCTTGAACCTAATTATAACATTATTTTTGTTTCCGAACAAAAAAGGTCTTATTAGAGTTATAATAACAAGGAGCTCAGTATATACATACATATATATATATATATATATATATATATATATATATATATAAGTTGTCTCATGATATCATGGCGTAATTTAAGGATGTATAATAACTCATTTTACAACATACAATTTTAGGAAATGTTATTACATTAAATGATATTTCTTATTGAAATTCGGACATAAAACAAGCGAGTAATGGCGGTATCTCGTAACAGCTTCGCCGGCCACAGGGGCCCGCGGCGTCCCCAGTGATAGCGCTGGTTCCCGGAGTCAACAATGGACGCGGCGTTGTCTTTAGCTTACTTATAACAACCACTACGTTTCATTGTTAAAATACATCCGTTAACAGATTAAATATGAAATTTCAGCCTAACCGAAATATTTGATCTTTTTTTTAAATAGCTTTACGTCTTCATTTAAATTGAAAAATAAATTAGCAGCACTATATATTTTCCTTATATACGGTACCTTCCACCAAGCAGGAATCATTGGCCACAGTTAGATATGGGGAATACTCTTAGAACGGCTCCCAATGGTCACATATATTTATTTGTCAATTATGATAAGTTTTTTTTAACAAAAATATTTATTTTAACGAGTTCGAAAACCATAAGGGGTTTTAGGAGGTTTTTTACCTCAAAAATGTGTATTGAATTTCCTCTATGAGAAAGAAGCTATTACCGTGGGTTGCATCGTGGAAGGTTGAATTACAATATAGGAAACCGTTGGCAAACGTATACGTTTTCGATTTAACTGATATGTAGATTTCAGATTTAAAACAATTTTCGTCGGAAACTCTTACAGAATTGCAATAAACATTATTTTCTCCAATTTCTTTGCAAGTGTTTGTATAGGAAATAGAAATTTTAGTTTTTTTTGTGTTTGTGGGTTTGATATCTTTCTTCAAAATGGTCCGATTTCGATGAAATTTGGGACATATGTAAAGTAGCTTTTGTTTAAACGAGTTCAAAAAACAGACAGATCACATTCGAAGATTTTAGGGGGGGGGTGTTTTATCCCATATATACCTATCTATTGTGTGTCCGTGAACGCAATAACACCACTTAAAATACTCCTGCAACGGCAAAACTGCTAACCCAGTCTTATATAAACATATGGAATTTGTGTTTTCCTATGTTATTCTTATGGGGAATAAATGTACCTTTATATCTCCATTATCTATAAATATAAATTGCCTTTTATCCCTTACAGAAAACCTGCCTAATCTGTTTAGTGTTTTTCTTAAGGATGATAAGCACAATGCCAATGACATTTTGCTTTAAGTACGTGGATTTGTTGTGATGGGGGTTGTTTTAAGTTCAAAATAACATTTCAAATTATTTTTTGCAGATATTTTATGGTCAATATACAGTATGTGTTTGATGATATCCTTATGTAGAGTACATCAAACGCTTATATAAAAAGATGTTTGTATACAGTTTACTTTGAGGAATCACTAATCGTACAAAATTGCTTTACAGTTAAACAATGGTAAAACTAAATTAGTAGGAAATGAAAGAAAAGTTAGGGTATTTTTATTTTGTAGTATATTGTTTACGATGGTCCCCTGACCATCTTTCACAGTTTTAGCAACAAATCCCTTTGCCGATAGTTCCACTATCTTAAAATAAACGTAAACTATTTTATTTGTTTACGATTATGTTAAATAATCTGTGAAAAAGGCACAAGAATTTTAAAGGCCAGGGAGAGAATTCGTTTATTTTTTTATTATTTTGAACCATACTTCCGCTTATATATATATATATTATATAAATAATACAAACTAACGGATCAAATAATCGAGTAAAAAGAGTTTCAAACGGGAGAAAAGATTTTGTTTTCCGATACTATTTGATAGCCCATATTTTAATAAATGCGGCTCAAGTAACATTTTCCAGTGATGATTAGTGGAGTTGAAGAAGGGCCAAAGCTAAAAGACTCTTGGGAGTTATAAGCTGCACCATATTACTCGGGGCTGGAGATAAAACATCGCTTGGGATCTGGGCTCTGTAGAGACTGGACTTACAGTCAAACTATACAATTTCATGTATTGATTTAAAGTAAATCTAACATTTTTAGATTTCAATTTTGTTGGTAATATTAGAATTGAAAAAATGTTTACAATATTTTAGTACTTACAACTTGGATTTAATCCAATCAAACAAAAAACAACATAGATATACGTAAAGCTTTTGATAGGATACAACTAACATGATTACAGTTAATATATGAGTGTAAAATAGGGGTTTAATATGATAATCCCTTTTATCACCTCATACAAACATTTACGAAATTATTATTGTTATGACCGTATTGATTCCTGTTGAAATCAACGATGCGAGGCCGAATTCCACTCTAATTAAACCAAAATCCGATTACTAAAATTCCAGATAAACAAACGTTCTCTATCCTTTTAAATAAAACCAAATATTTTCAACAAATGTGTACAGGATTCCTATAACTCTTATGTTATTAGTGATGAGTTAAATATATAACTATCACCCTAATTAATAATGAACCCTTTTCCTTAAATATAGCCACAATTATTGTACTCTAATGGTAAATTAAACAAAACAATAGATTTTTTCTGAACAGCCGGATGAGTGAATTGTATTTGTTGTTATTCGTTGGAAATATTTTAAATTAATACCACAACCAATATTGTTAAATCACCAGTTGCTCAATTTATACAAATATTTTTGAAACTTATAATAGCGATGGATTTGAATTTATTTATTTTTTTAAGTCCAAATAAATCAAAAAATAAATTATACAAATAGTTTCGACGGTTTATACAACTCGATGTGAAGTAGTTACACTACTTAGTAGACAAATTTAATTCAAATAAGAATGCAATTTTAAATTTATCCTTGACATTATCACATATTTACATGAGTTTATGTTATTTATACTCGTTTTATTACAATATTTATAACATTTTATACTATATTTTCAATTATAAAAAGTGTATCTCTACTGCTGAAATGATTTGGGTTTAGTTTATACACCATTTAAAATAGCATTATGTGGTCCGATATTACATAACATAAACTATACAAATATTTGCCTTATAAACTGTACGAAATTGACTAAATGGTGTTTATAAATAAAATATTGACTGGCAAGTTTACTATTTGAGTGATTATAAATAATCCTTCAACATATTTTACAAAAAATAATAATAAACCATTACCAACTATAAACTAAAAGTAATTTCAATAATTTTAACGAAACATATTCATTGACTATGAAACTTATTTTATAGACACTCTCTCAAAATGCAGTACACTGTTAAGCATGGCATATCAAACATTAAATACCATAAATAATAACTTCTCTCCGAGCACTGAGCAGTCATCTGAAATAAAAGCAATTACCAGCTTTGTAGTTGGTGTTTACCTCGGTAGAACTGCAGGGTTACGTTATTCACACAGATAATTAAAATAATTCACCCAAAAAGCTCCCACCCTTTGTGTTGTTATCACTACATACTCAAACCAAATACGGGTCTTTATAATAATAATAAAATGGAACAAATATACTATTGATTCTTTAAACCCTAGAGAGGTTTTTATGTAATTAAATTAAATTGCGTGTGGTTTATACGTTCTACATGACGTTCCACGTTTATATATGTTCTACAACGAAGAGAAGGTTCTCGTTATTTAGACCTATCCATATTTGTTTTCTATACAGCTACCTACAACTTGAGGTGGGTACCGAACTACCGGGTCACGTCATTATCACACAGCCAATATCCATTGGTTAATGGCGGAGATCGAACCTGGGGCCTCGCGGGCCAATGTCAAGCACACTAGCTATTACATTGGTTTTCAAATAATTAATTGTAACAACACGATTGATACTTTTTTTAAACAGGATTTGATATCCTCCTTTTGGGTATGGACATGTCTGGTTAGGTTTTTTGTTAAGCTTATTGAAAAAATAAATAAAATAAAATATATATACTTTTAGAATATGTATACATATATATATACGAGCTATATATCAATATATATATGAGCTATGATTTTCTCAGGTTAAATCTTATACCAATTTATTGAGCGAACAATTAATTTAAATAGAATGAGTGGGTTTACATCATTTAACATTACATTACATAAATATATTTCAGTATAAATATACATTTATAAAACATAACTAATTATTTATATTTAAACTTAGTTTACATCCAGAATCGATCAATGGATAAACTGATCAAACAATCTATTGAATAAACAATGATAAAAAGAACATATTTTCTTTAAAAATAATTTTAAAATGTAACAGTTAATTTGTTTTATTCGTTTGTAATATCGTACTAGTACTTTTAAAATTATGAAGATGGTTAAAACAGTATTTATGATCAAATTTCGGATATTTTTATATGGAAACCTGTCAGTTAAATAACAAGGGATTAAATTTACATACAGTTTTAATATTATTTGGCTTCTTTAATCAACTTTTACTGAAATATGTGTTACCTGTACTCATATAATTGACCTCTGCAACTTCATTTCAGTTATTAACAATATGTACATAACAATGTATTATCTGTTGGTACATTTAGAATCACTTTTATTTTCTGGATGTGGTATTCAATACATTAGGTTCCCAAGAAAATTAGTATATCCTTAATAATGTGTACAGTCTTCCAAAAATGTGGTTAAGAAAATACGTTGAAAATTTGTTTCTTTCTTAGCTAATCTCAAATAATATTCATTTTACTATTTGGTCGTTAAAGTTGGAATTTAGAGCACAAGCAATTATTTATCCATAATTATATGTCTATAAATTATTAGTATTAATTATATTTTTATTTATTTATTTATTCAAAAAATTTAAATTTGTACAGCTTTTAATTTACCAGCTGCAAAAGCCACAGAAGTCTTGTCTGCAGCTCTCCGTTTAACAGCAAATTATATTATTAAATTATATTAAGATTAATATTACATTTCTGGAATGTTCTCTATGTTACAATATTTAAGAAGAAACTATTTCGAACGGTGTCAAATGTAAAGGAATAAAATACACCGTTTGTTAATTAAATTAAAATATTTAATTCGTAAGGATATAATATTGTATTAATACAATATTTTTCAAAATTATCAAGTTAAATTTTAACCAACCCACACAAGGATTCTTATAAAACACTTTAATCTTAAGGTTTTTAACTTTCCTGATAGAGTCTATTAATTTCCTATACATTAATTTCCGATATATTTTCAATATTACGTTTATGATTCCCTTACTTATAGTGAAAAAATAAAATCATACGAATGTCGTTTTATAAACATCCTGAATAATGTTGAATTGTAAGCACTGTTTGGAATCAACTTCTAAAATTAATAATACCTATGTATTATGCATTACCTACAACGTTTTACTAACTATCCTCTAGCAATACTAATAGAGTTTACTTAGGATTTCGAAAATAGTGGATTTTCAGAGTAAAATTGTGTGAACGCGGATAATGAACGTTCTTTATAATGTTGATATTGATAGCATAAGCGTATAAAGTGTTGATTATACATTTATATAAAAATCATACAACTGTGATATATTTACGTTATTTATTACTAAAGAAAAGATCAAATATAATTTACACACCGTATTGATATTAATTTAACACTTTAATGAAATTACACTAACACTGCAACAATAATGAACATAACTTATTAATACTGATACATTTTTTTAATATTTTGGTCATCAATTTTGTTTTCATCTAAAAGCAAATTATTGTTTGTTTATTTGTGAAGTTTTTTTTTAACTAGTCTCTCTACCGCTATGTATATAGTAACCCAATACACACAAGGCCTGTACAACACAGCTAGGATCGTGATACCTGGGTCATCGTCGCCCTCGTTCCAGTCGCCCAAGACGACTCCCAGGCGGAGGAGCAGCAGCAGGCAAGACGTTGGTGACAAGTGCGGCATCACAGGCACCACTCGGATGGTATTATACAATTCTATTCACAGATTTACTACAGCACACTGACACAACACCACACAGAGAATAAGCTTATAACAATATTCATCACATAGAGTATTTTTACTATCCTAAACACCTTTCTGAATGGGATGTAATGTATTCAATCGGTTATTACGGAAGAAGTACCGAGTGAGATAGGAACATAAATGGAAGATTATGTCGGGCAACGTAAGTAGCACAGAGACACTGGGCGCGTGCTGCGCTCCCTGTACGCTCGGGGTCGACTGGCGGCGCGGCGGTGGTGAGCGTCGGACAGCCCTCGCCCGCGTCCCGACGCCACGGAAACGCCCGAACCCCGCCGATAATCGCCGACTGATAGCTCTGCGGTGATGGCATGCTAACTGAGTAAGATTCGCACGCCATGAGCGCTAATGTGCGATGGGCCGAATCCCACCCCTATCTTTATAGGTTCGGGGCTATATCGTTTTTCTTATTCCGCTTCTACTCAGTTTCCGACGTTCATCTCTGGTGCATTTGTAAATATAATGTGCTCACAGGTCAGACTTTGTTTTCTTACAATTCCTTTAAAATCAGTACATATAATTTGTAAAAGTAACAACTGAAAAAGTATATAACATTCTTATTTGTATTGAACATTAGATATCGATTTGAGTGTTTAATCTTCTGAATATGACGCGGTTACGTAATTTTATGGTGTGAATCAAAATTAATTTTGGTGTATACATCCATCAAGCGCTTTAACATATGTTTTAATTAGCCTTCCTCAGTTGTACGTTCTTATTTGACGGTGTAAGTCATATATGTATTTGTAGATAATCTTACAACATACTAATGTGTGCTCTCCTGGATAACCTTCTTATTCACCCTATTATGCACCATTATGACATTTTTAATGTACAGGTTTGCATCCTTTATACAGTCGTAAATATCAAAATATGATTATCATCCTGATAACAGGGGTAGGTTTTTCATTTTCAATCCTAATGAAAATGCATGATTCTATTGTTATAGTATTTCCCACAACCATAATTTTGTAAACATTGCATATCAGTAGAACGTTTTTCTTTCTTTAGACGAGCAGGAATAGCTTAGTCCACTATTGTTCAATGTTCAAGGTTCACAAGTATATTTGTTGTATTTCCGCCTGTGTATCATAACGCGGCTTGGCGTTAGTTCAATATTTCACAATAAATCCTTTCTTAGTATACGAACTGTTGGTTGGAAATAAAACCAGCTACATCTCAGTTTTAGATAAATCAATTAGGCAGTATTCCATAATATGGTAGTCGTAACCTGAGAATAAAATTAAAACAAATATTTTAATAAAATAGATTATACGCCTAAAATATATTAGAAGCATAGAATTATTACTATATTATCGTTTAAAACATCAGCAAAAAGGCGAGAATTCGTTTCAAGCTTTGACTCAAAAAATACATAGTTTTGCGCTTGTATATTTTGGAATTCAGTGACATTAAAGTTAGTATATTATTTGAGAGGGTATTGTCTAGGACGCAACAAGTTAGTTAGGGTCTGTGTATCGGAAAACATTTTAAAAGTCGGCAACAGATGGCGCGTCTTCATCTCCGCGCTGGCTTAGCGCCAGTTAGAAATAAAACTGTATTCATACGAAAACGCAGCCAAATAAACGCGACGGTTCTTACGATTCTTGTATATTGGTGGCACAGTAACAAACTTAAGAAAACTGGCAAGTTTAACAACTCAAAGACAATTAGGGCATATCAATTAGTATATACATATCTCGATACATTTTATGATATAAAACGCCGGTTGATCGTAAAAGATCGATGAATTTAAGAAGCGCACACATGAAAAATTCTTAATTGCTGATCACATATAAGTACAGTAGCAAAAGAAACCTTTCTGATATTTACATTCATAAGTCTGACCATTACCGAAATATTGTAAGCCATAGACTAGATCAAATGTTATTGGCAGTAATCACGTCATTAAATTGTGGAATACTATTCTGAAAACGTTCAATCATAAAATGCACCTGATGTTCAGATTTAATTTACGGATTATGTGGGAGGCTAATTATAACAAAGGTTTATTAATATTTGAAAGCAATTTCTACAGTTAGATCCAACACCATTATTATCAATGTTTCATAATTTGGTGTTGTGAAACATCGATCAAGACTAAAATAGTTTTTTCTATCCAATATGACGTAGATAATACACTAATCAAAATATATTTGTTAAATAAACTATTTGCTACTTGATTTTTAAAATATACATTTGACGGCAGTAATGGCTTGGGTAGAGTGGGTTATGATCACACCCAACAAAATGGAGTGTGTTCTTCAACATATCGATTTGAGAGCTTTAAAAGGGAAAGAAATGTTTATTCTTGATTGTAATTTAACTTTTCTAGGTTCAGAGAATTCTAAGCAACCTGTTTTTAAATTGCGTGAGCCAGTTATGTCAAAGATTATTCTTGGTTTTCATAAGACATTAAACGTAGTCAGTTCATTAAGCAGCGAAACAAACTTAAATTATTTGCAACCATCATACTGATTTTGTTATACCATACTTATTTCTTAGTTTTTTTTTTAACATGTTATTGCTTTTTCACTAAATAAAATCTGAATTTGACTGTTATGCATACACCGAGATCATTTGTCATCAAACTGACACTACCACTAATATAAAATAAATTCATCTAGATATTTTAGCTAATTTTCCCTATAGGGAAGAAGCTATTACCGTAGGTCTCATGGAAAGACTTAAGCCCGAGACCATGATAACTTTTCATTTTGAGGTCCCCAGATGCCAAAAACACCATTCGTTCAAATTTATATATAGTGTGTAAAAAAAGTCCGTCCCCCCCTTTAATTTTTTTGTTTGTTAAAACAAACAACTCACCTTTGGGGAACGATACTAACTTAACCCAAAGTATATTTTGACGTTATCGGAAATTTTGAGTGCCCCCCAAAAGTGGGGGATTTTTGTGGCAACTTAAAATTTTCAAATGTATACCCCTTTTGAGTGACCTTCATTTTAAAGAGCTTTAAAAAAATAGGTGAATGGTGGAGGTTGGAGGTCTGTAACGTGTTTCTATCCAAAATGGCAGCTTGTCAAAGTTTTGAATACAACTTATTCTTGTAACCTGGCGTCTAAGACTTTTGGAGTTTTAATTTCACCTTTGGTGACTTAAAACTAAAAAGACTCTTGAAGAAATGCTATTAAATGAAGAAGTGGTCTCTTTTGGTGATATTTAAAATTTTGAGTGTGCCAAAAAAATGGGGGATTTTGGGGGCAAATCAAAATTTTATGATGTAAACCCCTTTTGAGACCCCTCATTTTAAAGAGAATTTTAAACCTAGGCGAAGGGTGACAGTTAAAAGTAAATTTAACCCCTTCAAAAGGTTTACATTATAAAATTTTGAGTTGCCCCCAAAATCCCCCATTTTTGCGGGTTCTCAAAATTTTAAATATTACCAAAAGAGACCAGTTTTTCATTTAATAGCATGTCTTCAAGAGTCTTTTTAGTTTTAAGTCACCAAATGTGAAATTAAAACTCCAAACGTCTTAGACGCCAGGTTTCAAAAATGAGTTGTATTCAAAACTTTGACAAGCTGCCATTTTGGATAGAACCACGTTATAGACCTCCAACCTCCACCATTCGCCTATTCCTTTAAAGCTTTTTAAAATGAGAGGTCACTTAAAAGGGGTTTACATTTGAAAATTTTGAGCTGCCAAAAATCCCCCATTTTTGGGGGACACTCAAAATTTCCAAAAACGTGAAAAGATACTTTGGGTTAAGTTATTATCGTTCCCCAAAGGTGATTTGTTTGTTTTAACAAACAAAAAAATTAAAGGGGACGGACGGACTTTTTTACACACTGTATGTATGTATATATATATATATATATATATATACAGTGATATGTAGCGTGGACATATATATATATATATATATATATATATATATATATATATATGTGTGTGTGTGTCCGTAAGCACGATAAATCTCGGAAAAAAGGTCCGATCTTAATGAAATTTGGTACAAATGTGCAAAAGTACCATTTATTTGAACGAGTTCGAAAACCAGACGAATCGCACCATCCGAAGGGGGGTTTGGGGGGATTTTGTACTCCATAAATGGTTTTTTTGGGGTTTTCACATGTACTGTTTATTTAAATCAAATTTTAATTTATATCATTGAATTCATTGAATTTGTATTAAAAATACAAACTATTTGGTATTTTGATCATTGCTCTACGTCAATTGGTTTCTGAGATATTGCAAGTGCTACACAGTACGTTAAATAAAAATTGTATATCTCGCTTAATTTTGGATATAAACTGACGAATCTTGCTTGGTATATGGCTTCATCTGGTTGTGGTTTGTTGTCGTTTGCACAACAAAACAAATTTTCACGTATGGTTTCCATAGCAGCAAATCTAGGTACTCGATCTCCATGTAATTATTATGGAGAATAATTAAAATGTTATATCTATACTTATTTAATAGGCGAGCAGGTTTTTTGTGACAATCTCTTCTCCTAAACTACTGAACGGATTTTCATGTTTTTGGTGTCATTGGAAAGAGCCTAACGTGAAGTTGTGCAGGAAACTTTTTTTATAGAGAAATAATTTGTGAGTGAGGCCCTGGGGCCCCTTAAAGTTGAGTTCTTTCCCATAAGCTTAACGTTGGGAAATAACTATAAGTTTTAAACAATCAGCTGGATAGGGCCCCTTAAAGTAGAGTTTTTTTCCCATAAGCGTAACGTTGGGAAATAACTATAAGTTTTAAACAATCAGCTGGATAGAGTAAACACAGTTAATCAGCAGCCCATGTTGGCTTTGGAACCGTAACACAATATTTATAAATGATGATCGCGAGCGAAGCCGCGACACATTTACTAATCAAAATCAGCTGTTTGTATTTTGATCAGCTCAAACAAAAATGAATGTCCATAAGGAATACATGGTAACTTTGAACCCCCATGGGGCATAACCCTATAGGATTTTCACAACTTTAATATGCCTAAATCTTACTCAGGACTATCAAGTACCTCTCTGCAAAATTTCAGCTCAATCGGTCCAGTAGTTTTCTCGTGATGTAACTTCAGACTTACGCACAAACATCCATACTTTCACATTTATAATATTATAATGATGATATGAATGAAACTTGGTATGTGACTTTAGTTAAATGAGTTCTAATGATAAACAAAACATTTTTTTTTTTATGATGTTAATGAGTTTTAATGGTTTGCTTAAAAAAACATTATTTTGTGTTCCTTGTTGCAGCAAACCTGCGTACTCATCTCCAATGTTTTTCTTATGGAAAATAATTAAAATTGTATTTATCGCTTATTTGTGAATATATTTTTAAGAAACTTGGTATGCGGCTTTATGTGGTATTAAGACATTGGAAATTCGCTGAGTACGCAGGTTTGCTGTGACGGGGGTATTTACGTTACCTTATGTAAGAAATATCTTGACTAGTGACAAAGAAAAAGCCATGCTACTTATATATCAGAAAGCTTTTACACAATATCCGTTAACAAATTTACTTATGCGGTAGTTTGTAAAATAACGGGCGTCTTTTGGGTTAATAGTAAAAAAGCTGAAAGCAGATAACGGTGGCTCAGTGCACAATGAAGAAATATGACCCCAAGTCCAGAGATAAACTGAAAAAGTGTTGTCGTAAAATCTAAGCGCTACTCCCTGGTGCGAGGGACCCTCCTCTCTAGGGCCTGACTGAGCTGATATACCGTCTCCCCCACACGCGGCGACGGGGGAGTATCTAGATACCGTGCTGAATTTGTACACTTTTAGCTTGCTGCGGTTATCTGCACTATAAGAATTATGTCTGTAGTGGTTTGCGCAAATATTGATTGGAATTGTTCGAATTTAAATGTTTTAAACAAAAACAATCTTTTTACAATTTAAAAACAAATTTACTCGTACAAAAGATTTTACTTGAACTCACAGAAATAATGAATTTTTGATGAAATTGAATAATTCATTAAAATACAATATTGCAGTGCAATCCTATACTTTGTACAATGAAGTTTTGAAATATATTCTATAATATATCTTGGAGAGTGTACAAAGTATTTTACACAATTGCTGCTAATTTTGTATAAGGTTCCTAAAAACGTGTTCATCGGTCGATATCAGACAGACTATTAGCCCTCACCACAAACCGACAACTAGCACACCTTGGTGCCCTCATTAATATGTTTATTACCCCCTCACCTTCTCTGCCCCCTTACTCTACCTTCCTGCAACATCTGGGAAGGCCAGGTGTGGGTCTGATAATACCAACAACTGCCCCGTGACATGCGAGCCTGAGCAGAAACAAACTCTATCTGAGTCATCGTGGAAAACCGCCGAGTGTCTACGATATTTGGTTAAAATAACACAGTAATTATACTCATCCTTGTTACCACTACTGGTTGGTTGGCGAAACAGATTATGAACATACTTGCGACTAGTACATCATCAAAAACTGTATTCATTGATTGAGACTGGTGGGAGGAGCGATGATTTATTGCTGATGTCGTAAACTGAAATAATATTGGTATCTCATTTTTTAGTCCGGTATATTTGTTTGGCTCCATAATTGTGAGTTACACTTTATGAATGCACGTTGATTATTGTGTTTTAAAAACGTATGCATATAATGAGAATAAAAAATCTAAAAAACAGAAAATTTAGGCCTTAATTAATACGAATAGGAAAGAACAACAAATGTGGTGATGTGTACTGACAATCGAGAATAATCAATCGTGGGAAGGACTTTAATATTAGCCCACTTACCCAAGTCGGTAGTAAATACTGCCAAAGTAAATAACCCCATTGCAGCAAACATACGTACATAGCGAATTTCAAATGCAAATATTAGCACATAAACCATTGTATTTAGTTTTACCAAGATATATTGATAAACTCGCTTCGCTCGCTGGGGCCTCCGCCCCCAGACAGCTGTGGGGACATTGGGCCTATTTACTACACCACTTACGTGGAAGGTGGACTCGTCTGAAAAACGTGCATGTTTAAGATAGTTGTTATCTAAATGAATGCAATCAAAAATTTCATTTGCAAAAGAAGTTCGAGGAGGGTAATCATTAGGTTTCAAAGATTGCACTAGTAGAATCTTGTATTCACTTAGTTTGAATTGTTTATGCAAAATTCTATCAGTGGTAGGTGGTAAACCAAGTTCCCTCGAAACTTTGCGAACTGATTTACGTGGACTGCACCGGAACACTTCCAGTATTCTTGAAGATATTATACCAACGTATGATAGAATTATAGCTTGGGGCTTGTCTTCCATAGTGCATTCTCAAATGTATTTGAACGTAAATTGGTGAATTCGATTCGGGAAACCACAAAACACAGTAAGCGTTTCCTTCACTTTTAGCCATTTTTACGACACAGACAGTGATTGTAACTTTTGTATGGTACTAGCTGGCCCGACAGACGTTGTCCTGTCCTAATGCCATTTAATTTGTTTTATGTCAAATACTCGTTTATTTTCAAGATGAGCTCGTTCACTTCGCTCACTCGCCTATTTTTCTATAGTGCTAACTTCGGCAAAAAAAAAGAATTTGAGTTGCCATTCAAGTACATTTGTTATTTCCATAATAAACATATGTTTATGCCTTTCAAGTATGTACTGTTTTTGATGCAAGCTGCAAAAGTAGTAATGGAGTTTCCCTTAATGATGTTTTATTCACGGGGCCTAAACTACAAACAAACATCTGTGATGTCCTCATGCAATTTAGACGCCACAAATTTGTGTTTTATTGTGACGTAAGACAAATTTTGGTACACCAGGACGATCGCAATTTCCAATTAGTATTGTGGCGTGACAATCCTAACCAAGATGTTTCCATTTTCAACTAAATACGGTTACATATGGGATGAACTGTTCTCCTTATTTGGCGATTCGCACTCTTCACCAGCTGGCTGATGATGAAGGTATAAATTATCCTGCAGCTGCTCAAGTTTTAAAGACGCAGGCATATGTGGATAATATCATAACAGGTGCAGATACTGAAGAAGATGCATTAACCTTACAACATCAGTTGGTTGATTTATTACATTGTGGAGGTTTTGAATTGCGCAAATGGTTATCGAATTCTAAACTTATACTTAATTTGTTACCAGAAGAGTATTTGGAAACCCCGGTATTCCTTCAAGAATCATCAAGTAAACAATTCACTGTGCTAGGACTTCACTGGTCTCCTGATACTGATGCGTTTTCTTACAACATAAAACCATCATCTAGTATTAATTTTACCAAATGATCAGTTTTAAGCATAATAGCTAAAGTTTATGATCCATGTGGTTTTTTAACACCCTACATTATGTTCTTAAAATGTTTCATACAGTTGATATGGACAAAAGGATTATCCTGGGATGAACAGTTGCCATCCGAAATGGCGAACACATGGCGTATCTTTGTTAACGATATGCAAAACTTGTCAAAGATTTCAATACAACGTTCACTTCAATTTTCATCTTCATGTCACATTGAATTACATGGTTTTTGCGATGCTTCTGAGTCTGGTTACGCAGCTATTGTATATTTTCGTTGCGAATCTTTTGGTCACGAAGTTACTGTTAGCCCAGTTATCGCTAAAAGTCGTGTTGCACCTCTGAAACGAGTAACACTACCTAGGCTAGAATTATGTGCTGCTCTCTTATTAGCTCAGCTAGTTTATCATTGTAATCAATTTTTCCTGACAAATTGACTGCAATTAATATACATTTGTGGTCTGATTCTGCTGTGGTTCTTACATGGTTACGCACTCCTTCGTACAAACTTAAAACATACGTTGCACATAGAGTGGCACAAACTCAAGTACTTGTTCCTATTGAAGCGCGGAGACATATTTCATCGGCACAAAATCCTGCTGATTGTGCTTCAAGAGGAATATTAGTTTCTCAATTAGTTGATCATCCGTTATGGTGGCATGGACCTCCGTGGCTAAAATTGTCATTAAATGACTGGTCGACACCAATGTTTACTCCGGTGAAACTCGATGATTCACATGAAATCAAACCAGTTCCATTGACGGTTTTGGTAACCACCCAATCTGAAAATTGGTCTTTACTAACTAAGTTTTCATCCTGGGAGAAATTACAGCGTGTCATGGCATATGTATTACGGTTTGTTACCAGCTGTCGTTCAACTGAACTTCGTTTTGGCTACGTCACTACTGAATAATTACACATTTCCCGTGTCAAGATATTTCAATTGGTGCAAAAGTCTGCTTTCAAAGATGACATTTCTTTGATACAAAAAGAACAAGACTGCACTAAGTGCATTCAACGTCTAAACTCTTTCATAGACGCTGATGGTTTGTTACGAGTAGGAGAAAGGTTGAAGTTCAGTTCACTTTCATACGACACACGTCACCCCATTCTTCTTCCAAAACGTCATCACGTTGTAAATATTTTGATTGATTATTACCATTTGATTTTCCTTCATGCTGGTCCACAACTAACTCAAGTGTAGTGTTTAACTAGAAGTGTTTGGATTTTAAGTGCAAGAAGTATAATTCGTTCTCGAATTTATAAGTGCATAACTTGTTTCAAGCATCGACCCAAGAACACAACTCCACTTATGGGAGATCTGCCTCCTTCACGTGTTGTTCCTGCTAAACCGTTTACATCCACAGGAGTTGATTACTGTGGTCCATTTACAATCAAGATGCTTAATTTTCGTTTTGTTAAACACATGAAAGTGTACTTATGCATATTTATTTGTATGGTCACAAAGGCAGCTCATATTGAGGTTGTCACGGACATGACCACAGAAGCTTTCATTGCTGCTCTGACTCGATTTGTAGCAAACGTGGTGTATGTAGTGAAATTTATTCAGACTGTGGGAGTACATTTGTTGGTGCTCAAAAGGTGCTCCGTAATATTGTACGATCTACCATTTAAAACATTACAGCTCAAGAGTCTATTCAACGATTCGCTTCCAATCAAGGAATTAAATTCCATTTCAACCCTCCAGCATCTCCTCATCAAGGTGGGCTGTGGGAAACTGCAGTGAAAAGTGTAAAAAATCATCTTTATCGTGTGATGGGTGATGGCATATTTACTCTTCCGGAATTTATCACTTTGAGTTCACAAATCGAAGCCATGCTCAATTCTCGGCCGTTAACACCTTTGTCAAATGATCCATCGACTTATCCGCATTAACACCTGGTCATTTCTTATGTGGAGGTCCATTAAAAGCTGTTCCAGAATTTGAATGCAATAACATTCCATCAAACCGGCTAAAACATTGGCAACAAGTTCAAAGTTGTCATCAACGTATTTGGCATCGTTGGAAATTGGAATATCTACATACGTTACAACAACGGACAAAACGGATCAAACATGTTTAACAGCTGTTTGGTGTAACTAACTGAACTTTGATCAAATCAATGGGAACTTTGAAGGCCAGTGGGACAGAGCCCTTAGGTCGGATTAAAAATTTTCTTTTATAAAAACCTTTTCCTGGCATTAACGAACACAACCAAAAAGGAATTATTCAATTTAGTGCACTCATTCTCAAGTTATGGCGTTACCAGAGGAAATAAGGGTTTCATTTTGATATATTGAGAAGATTACAACCAACTATGAAAATAAGGGTTACCAAAATATTCAAACAAAACTTGATAAAATCAGCTGTTAAACGACATATATAAAACATGCATAAGTAGGGATAAATGGAGTGTTCTGGACCAGGAGGAGCCAGGAGGAGCGCCCCCCCCCCCGAGGAGCCCCCCCCCCCCGAGGAGCCCCCCCCCCTAATTAGTATGCAAATTTTTTTTTTAATTACCCTAATTAATATGCAAATTTTTAATTACCCTAATTAATATGCAAATTTTTTAATTACCCTAATTAATATGCAAATTTTTTTTTTCATTTCAGGAGGAGCCCCCCCCCCCCGGTACATCAATCAGGAGGAGCCCCCCCCCCCAAGGTACATCAATCAGGAGGAGCCCCCCCCCCCCGAGGTCTCGTCTGTGAAACTTTTAACCCCCCCCCCAAACCTAACGTAACCTAACCTAACCTAACCTCGGAAGCAGCTGCGCCCGACCCTTCCAGGAACCCATTATAGTCAGCCCGTATCTAATTCCATTAGAGGAGGGTTGCTTTTACCCCTGACAGCTGTCGTGATTTGTTGTCTAGGCGACAAACGTCGACGCAGCAGATGTTCGCACAAAAGACCGGTGAGTCGAGACCGGTCTGGGAAGCAGCTGCACCCGACCCTTCTAGGAACCCATTATAGTCCCCCCGTATCGAATTACATTAGAGGAGGGTTGCTTTTACCCCTGACAGCGGTTGAGATTTATTGCCCCGGCCTTCTCCGAAATCCATTAGTGGGGAGCGTCACCCCACATCGCCAGCCCTCCGTCAGTTCAGTTCGAGAGTTCAGTGCGTGTAGACGTGTTAGTCCGATCCTGCTCCGTTCTACGCGATTTTTGTTAGTTGCTGATTTCATTTGTGATATTCGTCCAGCATCTTTGAACTATTTAAAACGGTTGTGTTGTGCCGTATTGTTTGCGATTATCGAAACTTTATAATCCATATTCAAGATGAACGACTCACACCAATGCGTCATTTGCGGCTGCACGTTCCCGCGCAGGCACAGTATGAAGCACTACGCAGAATTCCACGGTGGATTCGTCCCACCCCAGCAAGGTACGTCATTGTGTGTTGCATTTTTGTTTTAATCAGACTTAAATGTTAGTAATATAGGAATATGTTATGCAGTATATAACCGGAGTGTGGTAAAAGCCTTCTTTTTATTTAACAGCTTTAGTTATTCTGTGCGAATATAGAGCTGTGTAAAAAAAAATTAAAATTACATGACTATATTTATATAATGTTTATAACTTATGCTATTGTTCGAACCATCAAGTCAAGTCACCAGAGTACCCATATGACATACTTCAAAAATATTTACCCCCCCCCCCAGTATGACCCTAACCTCGGGGGGGGGCAAAAGTGCCACAGACGAGACCTCGGGGGGGGGGGGGGGGGGTAAAGTGTTGCAGACGAGACCTCGGGGGGGGGTAATGGGTCTGGGTTACCATAGGTCGGATCTGAATTCTGATTGCAGATTCTTGCTCGTCTAGTCAAGACGAGTCATTTGAGTACCCACATCAACCACTTTGGGCTAACCTGATGATGACCTTGAACTTGAACTTGACCCTCTTTTTTTTAATGCATTTTCGGAATCCCCTCTTCAAGCCGAGTATTTTGAGTACCCACATCGACCACTTTGGGCTAACCTGATGATGACCTTGAACTTGAACTTGACCCTCTTTTTTTTTTGTAATGCATTTTCGGAATCCCCTCTTCAAGCCGAGTATTTTGAGTACCCACATGACGTACTTTTGATAATTAATACAAGAGTTGAGCAGGGTAACGCTACAACCAACAGAGCTAGCCCATCAGTGCCTGCGGACAAGTTAACTACCAGTGAATGCTTTGGGTTGGAGCACTTGAAGGGGGGTGTATCGATACACCCCCCATCAAGTACACTAAACTAAGACAGGTGTTAAACATTTCTCAATCTAATCGTTTTGTGCGTTTGCAGATGGAGAAGCTGCATGTCGGCTTTGTCGAGCCACATTCACAGACCAGGGGGCCTTAGAGCGGCACATGGGAGCGAATCACCTCGTTGTTCCACCCCGGGAGGCGATTGATGCTCCGCAGACGACTGCCGGTGTCAATCAACACTCCGTTGAAGGTGAGAATCTACTTTAAAATAACTTTTTTCCCCTAGTGACTATTTACCTTCTTTTTTTTAACTATTTAACTAGGTTCCTGAAGAAGAATGAGACCGTGCCAACTGATGTACTATTGATTTAATTACTAGGGGGAGATTTTCGCTCCCCCTAACACAAAAGGCTTCTTTAGGGTTGACGTAGCTCATTATTGCAGCTACATCCTTTGCTTTGAACCCAGGATCATCAATGTAGACAAACAGTACAGAAGATTACTTCTTCCCTGTTTAATGATTGCTATTTTGATTTAACAAACTTAACTTTGAAATGTGATTCTCGAGAGAGAGAGAGAGAGGGGAATTTGTATCTTCATTTATCCTAATTTGTTTTTATTTTTATTTTCAGATGAAGGTCCGGGTCCTGGCCACCACACCTGCCATGAATGCGGTCGCCGTTTCCGTCGTGAAAGAAACCTGCGTCGACATGTGGAATCAACCCACAGCAGAGTCCGCAGGTTCCTTTGCGTCACATGCGGCGCCGAGTTTAATAGGGAAGACAACCTTCGTCGCCACACCAAGCAATTTCACGGTGATGGCCAAGAACGGAGATTCCCTTGCGCATACTGCGGTCAGGAGTTTAACAAGCTGTTCAACAAGGACCATCATGAGCGGATCTCTTGCCCGATCATGAAGGACCTGATCCGGAACCGAGCAGCCATGGAACAGGATGAACCCCAGCCAGGTCCGAGCACGGAGCCACAACCCGGTACGAGCACACACCAACAACCCGATGATGTTGAGATGACTGGAGCAGGACAGTCAAGCCCCGTATTCTCACTTATTCAACGGGGTTTCCGCAACCGCCTCCTAACCTACCGTCTGCAGCGACCGATGGAGAATCTCGTCACAATCGGAGAAGTGATGGCGTTGTTGATTGTGAGCCTTACGGAGTTGCTTGAGATAACCTTGGCGAAACACCGCAGCATAAAGGTCAACTTGAAGCTGGAGTGTGAGTTCAAAAATGTGCACAACAACACCTGCCTGCGCAACTTCAAGACGAAGATGACTCCGCTGACGGTGACCTCGGACCTGAACCAGTACATCACAACAGCTTTTGCGAAGCTTATCAGAGAGAAGGCTGAGTGTGATCATATCGGCTCCGGGTGGACATACCTTCGCGTTCGTGATTTGGAGGTCGGCATCAACGAATACACTCCTCTAGGTGAAGATGGTCGAGCTTGGCTCCCACTGCCTACGTCTCTGGAGAACACCAAAGCAGTCGTCAACGTATCGAACACCGATGAGCGGTGTTTTATGTATGCAGTCCTGGGAAAGTTTGTTCAAGATCACCCCGAAAGACCGGCATCGTACACCGATGACATCATCGCCCGATACGATTGGACCGGCCTTCAATTCCCCGTTGCTCTGAAAAGTATCAAGACGTTTGAGCGGACAAACAACATCAGCATCAACGTCTATGGTATTGATCACACGCGCGTGGGTCAGAAACCTAACGGACAACCAAAGTATCAGGACACCGTCTTTCCCTTGAAGATCTGTAGGCAGGAGCGCGAAGACCATTGCGACCTTTTGTACGTGACAACGGACGGTGATAGTCACTACGCCTACGTCAAAGACCTTGGCCGACTGATCCGTCCCCAACTCACAGCGCGTGTAGACAGGATATTCATCTGTAAGCGGTGCTTCGCGCACTTTGACAACCGTCCGAACAAGCTCGGTCTGACGGGTGCTCAGCGTCTGGAGGAGCACAGGCGATACTGCTCCGCTTCAGCCCCTATTCGCATGGATACACCGAGAAAGACTGAAATCAAATTCAGCCATCCAGAGTTCACCCGACGCGAGCGTTTCACCATCTACGCGGACTTTGAGTGTGCTCTACTGCCGACCGCGGAGATGGATGAACAAGTCGACGAGCCGCACGGAGGAGTAGCCACCCACATCCACATCCCATATGCCTTTGCGTACCAGATCATCGACTCGTACGGACTTGAAGAGTTTGAGCCTCGAGTCTACTTCGGGGATGATGCGTCAAAGACATTTATGGAGATGTTGAAAACTGATGTTGAACGATTGTGGAACTTCCTGTACGAAGCAAGAAATCTGCGCCCTGTCCTGACGCCAGCGGAAACGATGCAGTACAACTCGACAGCGAATTGCTACCTCTGTGGATCGGCATTTTCAAGAGAAGACCCAAAGGTTCGTGATCACAACCACGCGCCGCCCTACGAGTTCCGTGGCGCTGCGCACAGATCATGTAACCTACACTACAGGGAGCAGCGAGTAGTCAACTGCTACTTCCACAACCTCTCCAACTACGACGCTCACTTCATAGTGCGGGAGTTGGCGGTCGACCCCGGTGATGTTGAGGTGTTGGCTCACACGGAAGAGCGGTACATCGCTTTCACGAAGCGGTTCCTGTTCGACCGAGCAGCGGCACCGGTTGGGATGCCAGGGCGTGGAAAAAGACAGCCAGGATTCAGAGTCAGGTTCCTCGACACCTACAGGTTCCTGGCTTTGAGCCTCGCCAGCCTCGCAGCCGCACTTCCACCAGCTCAACTCTTGGAGACGAGGAAGAGATTCCCCGAAGACCACCTCTTCGATCTAGTCCGTAGGAAAGGCGTGTTCCCGTACAACTTTGTAACGTCGAACGCCGTTTTGGAAGATACTACGGAACTGCCTCTGCAGCGAGATTTCCACAACGACCTGACCCTGGAAGACATCACGGATGCAGACTACGAGCATGCTCGCAACGTGTGGGAAACCTTCGGTTGTAGGAACCTCAAGGACTACGCCGAGAAGTACCTGCGCTGTGACATTGCGCTGTTGACTGACGTCTTTGAACGCTTCAGGGACACGTCGATGGCTGAATACGAACTAGACCCTGCGCACTACTACACCCTACCGTCATACGCCTGGGATGTCATGTAAGGACCTGTGGAGTGGAGCTTGATACGATACAGGACTTTGACATGTACCTCTTCTTCGAGCAAGGCATCAGAGGAGGTATTTCCCAGGCAATCACCAGACACGCCAAGGCCAACCATGATGGATGTCGCCCTGAAGATCGACGACCTGAAGAGCCAACGCATCACCTGCTATACTTGGACGCCAACAACCTTTACGGTTGGGCCATGTCCCAGTGTCTTCCACAGGGACACTTCCAATGGCTCAGCCGCGAGGAGATCGCGTCCCTGGATATTGCAGCGTTGGACCCCGAAGGACCCACGGGCTACGTCTTGGAAGTTGACCTTCGCTACCCCGCCCACCTGCACGACCTTCACAAAGATCTCCCTTACTGCTGTGAGACCAAACGTCCGCCAGGAGGGAAATTCAAGAAGCTCGTTACGACTCTGGATGACAAGAAGAACTACATCTGTCATTACAGAATCTTGCAACAGGCACTGGAAAACGGGCTGGAGCTTGCGAACGTGCATCGCGTCATCTCGTTCCGACAGTCTCGGTGGTTAGAGAGCTACATCCTAATGAACACCGAACTGAGGAAGAAGGCCAAGACCAAGTTTGAACAAGACTTTTTCAAGCTTATGAACAATGCGGTCTTCGGCAAGACGATCGAGAATGTTCGCAAGCGAATGAACTCTAAGCTGGTGTGTACGCCGGAGATGTTCAGGAAGTACGTGGCCAAGTCAAACTTCCTGGACCGAACCTACTTCAACGATGATGTCGCCATTGTCCACATGTCGAAAGTCAATATCGTCCTGGACAAACCGCTGTACGTCGGAATGTGTGTCCTCGATCTGAGCAAGTGGCTCATGTACGACTTCCTTCGGAAGATGAAGAACCGCTACGGTGATCGTCTGAAGGTTGACTACATGGACACTGACAGCTTCGTGTTCGACGTCCAGACTGAAGATGTTTATAAGGACATGTTGGAGCATCTGGATGATTTTGACACCAGTGCGTACCCCAGAAACCATCCCTGCTACAGCCCCGTCAACGCAAAAGTCATCGGAAAGTTCAAGGATGAAGCAAACGGACTTCCTCTGCTCGAGTACCTCGGTCTTCGCTCGAAACTTTATTTCATGGACATTGTCGAGTTCGAGGAGAGGACCGAAGATGACGAGTTGCAGGTCATGACAGTGAAGCGCGCCAAGGGAGTCGCTAGAGGTGTTGTAAAACACAATTTAACCTCTGACGACTATCGGGAATGCCTCTTCAACGGCGTGTTGAAGAGAACCATCAACACCAGGTTCTAGTCCCGAAACCACCGCGTATTCACAGTCCAAGTCGACAAGCTATCCTTGAGCTGTAACGATGACAAACGTTACATCCTTCCGGACGGAGTCAACACACTTCCGTGGGGACACATTGACGTTCCACCTCAGCCCGAAGACATCCCTCAAGACGATGAAGAGGCGGAGGATGAGGAGCGTTGAGTGGTTGTGTCATATTGCCAAAGACCCTGACTTGACTTGTAAATTATTTTGAAAAATCTAGTCATTAGTTTGTATCGAGTCTCGTAAAACTTAGAAATGTTCTCCTTTTTTCTTTTTGTTCTAGTCATTAGTTTGTGTCGAGTCTCATTTTTGCTAGTCAATCTCAAATGTTCAGGAGCACATACTCGATGTAAAATATATTTAAAGTGTGTAAATAAATAGCCAAATTGTTTGTATATACATTCGTATTTTTTTTCTCCCCTCACATAGTCTTAAGATACAAAAGTAAACTACCAATTCAAATGTATGACTACTTGCTAAAAGTGTAATTGCTAAAGGAGGTGAGGATATGAATGTTACTTTAGAATCATTGTATGATAGGTATGTCCAAAATTGGGACAGCCCTAGTGTTTTCACAAACACGCATTAGTAGGACTTTCCTACCTGGGTTAGAGTAATTGAAGGGGGGTGTATCGATACACCCCCCTTTGCAGTATATGTTCAAAGCATTACATTCCTCATTTTTCTCAAAATTTGCATTCAATATGTGTCTGACTAATTGCTAAAAGTAAATACTAAAGGAGGCGAGGATGGGAAATAATAAGAATGTTTCTTTTTTATTCTGAGTACACAACTAGTTTATTGAGAAAAAAAATGCAAAATTCAATTGGTATACATTTGTGCAAAGAGTCTTCTGATCAGTGCATCATTGTGGCCAGTAGAAGAGTGTTCAAAGAGCTGCACAAAGTCCGTCATCTTCATGCCGTAGTGGGTGCTGCAGTACAGGAACACAAGGCAGTATTGACCGCAGACCAGAGTGTTGTCACTTTGAATGCGATGCTCGTTGTACAGGTAGCGACGAGCGTTGCGTCTCAGGAATCCTTGGTAGAATTGAAGATGTGGCGGTTGACCGTAGCTGTCAAAGAATTCAATTATTCCTCCTCCTTTGTTAAGGTAGAAAGCGGCCCAGTGAGTTCCGTCTTCATTGTGTGGATCAGTGTTCACAATCATAGCAGTAGATGGTGAGATGTAATGGGGCAATCGATCCGCAGCGTAGACACCAACATTCTGTACGGGCAGTTTAGCCATACACTTTTGTATCTCTAAGGTATTCATTCTACTGTGTCGATGCCACAGTCAGTAGTAGGAGTAGTACTAGTAGCAAAACAAAAGCAGGAACTGGTATCACTCCCACCATCGTCAGCGTCATCATCAGCGTCATCGATATTTGTACTTATATGTAACCAACCGCGCAATGTGATGCAATTGGTTAGAGCGCATCGTGTGTGAACTGTTCTGTGATGGCGACATCGCACTGCGTTTGTTGATAGTATACTGTTGATTGATGATAGTGATCCGCAGCCAATATCGTTGATATCGATGACATTAGTAGTACAGTGATCCGTGATGAAATTGTATCGTACAAACTCTTTTTTCTCAGCACCTTTGACATAGACAATCGGTCGTTTGGCGATACATGCACGTAACTTTTCCGATCCCTATTCTTGTTTCAGTCTCAATATGCATTATGGCGTACGTGCCAGATGGTACTAACAACGCTTGAAATAAACTGCACACATGTGTTGCGATACATCCAAACACAACAAGTTAGATACATCATTCTAACATTCAGCATCAATTGAAATGTTATGCGTGGTATCATTTCATCTGGTGTAATTTGAGGGAATAACTCGACTACGAACCTTTATCGTATGTTAGTTCATTAACAACGTAACTTGTACATTGACGCATCGATCACTTTTCATGCTTAAGTCACAATGTGCATTATGTTGTATGTGACGACTGGTAATAGCAATGCTTGAAGTAAACTGAGCACATGTGTTGCGTTACGTCTTGTCACAGCAGGTTATATTGCTCATTTCCCCATTCAACATCAATTACAATTGTATGCGTAATCACATTTCACCGGTTGTAATTCAAGTCCGCGTTAACTGTTGTACATCCTCACGCGGTTCGTAAGTGTAACGAGTATTTAGTTTTACATTAAACTTCTCGTATGTCAATCCCAAGTATTCGGTGTTTCAAGAAGTTTGCCTTTCCCTCAAGAATTGTCACTAGCATTATAACATACTCGTTTAATAACCAGATCGCACTTGTAATATTTTTGTATATCGATAAAAATTCCAAGTAATCGAGGTTTGAAAAAGTTCGCACATTGATACAAAAAAAAAAAAACCCAAGTAAACGATGTTTGAAGACGTTTGAGTTTTCACCATCACACAAGTTCCAATCTTGAGTAATGTCAACCCAAGAAAATGAAAGCTAACAGCATCACGTAGTTGTGTTAAGTTACGATAGGTATAGTTAGGTTTATTAAGACTGTTTCCAGTTAGAAAGGGGAAACATGGAGAGACTTATCTCATCGTTAGGTTACGATATCCAGTGTAAAGTTAGGTCCCTGCATAGAAATAGGAAACGTGGGCAGTTGTATCTCATCCTTAGGTTATGTTATGCTCTGTTAAGTTAGGTTTGTGCTTATAGATAGAAAACATTGTCAGGAGTATCTCGTCGTTAGGTTAAGTCATGCTCTGTTAAGTTAGGTTTGTTGTTGATTATAAAAAAAAAAAAATCTGTGCCTCAATGTCGGCGCGCGCATTATGATTATACCCATTTAAATTGCGCGCGCCGACATTGAGTCACAGATTTTTTTTTTTTTATAATCAACAACAAACCTAACTTAACAGAGCATGACTTAACCTAACGACGAGATACTCCTGACAATGTAATTCTTGAGGGAAAGGCAAACTTCTTGAAACACCGAATACTTGGGATTGACATACGAGAAGTTTAATGTAAAACTAAATACTCGTTACACTTACGAACCGCGTGAGGATGTACAACAGTTAACGCGGACTTGAATTACAACCGGTGAAATGTGATTACGCATACAATTGTAATTGATGTTGAATGGGGAAATGAGCAATATAACCTGCTGTGACAAGATGTAACGCAACACATGTGCTCAGTTTACTTCAAGCATTGCTATTACCAGTCGTCACATACAACATAATGCACATTGTGACTTAAGCATGAAAAGTGATCGATGCGTCAATGTACAAGTTACGTTGTTAATGAACTAACATACGATAAAGGTTCGTAGTCGAGTTATTCCCTCAAATTACACCAGATGAAATGATACCACGCATAACATTTCAATTGATGCTGAATGTTAGAATGATGTATCTAACTTGTTGTGTTTGGATGTATCGCAACACATGTGTGCAGTTTATTTCAAGCGTTGTTAGTACCATCTGGCACGTACGCCATAATGCATATTGAGACTGAAACAAGAATAGGGATCGGAAAAGTTACGTGCATGTATCGCCAAACGACCGATTGTCTATGTCAAAGGTGCTGAGAAAAAAGAGTTTGTACGATACAATTTCATCACGGATCACTGTACTACTAATGTCATCGATATCAACGATATTGGCTGCGGATCACTATCATCAATCAACAGTATACTATCAACAAACGCAGTGCGATGTCGCCATCACAGAACAGTTCACACACGATGCGCTCTAACCAATTGCATCACATTGCGCGGTTGGTTACATATAAGTACAAATATCGATGACGCTGATGATGACGCTGACGATGGTGGGAGTGATACCAGTTCCTGCTTTTGTTTTGCTACTAGTACTACTCCTACTACTGACTGTGGCATCGACACAGTAGAATGAATACCTTAGAGATACAAAAGTGTATGGCTAAACTGCCCGTACAGAATGTTGGTGTCTACGCTGCGGATCGATTGCCCCATTACATCTCACCATCTACTGCTATGATTGTGAACACTGATCCACACAATGAAGACGGAACTCACTGGGCCGCTTTCTACCTTAACAAAGGAGGAGGAATAATTGAATTCTTTGACAGCTACGGTCAACCGCCACATCTTCAATTCTACCAAGGATTCCTGAGACGCAACGCTCGTCGCTACCTGTACAACGAGCATCGCATTCAAAGTGACAACACCCTGGTCTGCGGTCAATACTGCCTTGTGTTCCTGTACTGCAGCACCCACTACGGCATGAAGATGACGGACTTTGTGCAGCTCTTTGAACACTCTTCTACTGGCCACAATGATGCACTGATCAGAAGACTCTTTGCACAAATGTATACCAATTGAATTTTGCATTTTTTTTCTCAATAAACTAGTTGTGTACTCAGAATAAAAAAGAAACATTCTTATTATTTCCCATCCTCGCCTCCTTTAGTATTTACTTTTAGCAATTAGTCAGACACATATTGAATGCAAATTTTGAGAAAAATGAGGAATGTAATGCTTTGAACATATACTGCAAAGGGGGGTGTATCGATACACCCCCCTTCAATTACTCTAACCCAGGTAGGAAAGTCCTACTAATGCGTGTTTGTGAAAACACTAGGGCTGTCCCAATTTTGGACATACCTATCATACAATGATTCTAAAGTAACATTCATATCCTCACCTCCTTTAGCAATTACACTTTTAGCAAGTAGTCATACATTTGAATTGGTAGTTTACTTTTGTATCTTAAGACTATGTGAGGGGAGAAAAAAAATACGAATGTATATACAAACAATTTGGCTATTTATTTACACACTTTAAATATATTTTACATCGAGTATGTGCTCCTGAACATTTGAGATTGACTAGCAAAAATGAGACTCGACACAAACTAATGACTAGAACAAAAAGAAAAAAGGAGAACATTTCTAAGTTTTACGAGACTCGATACAAACTAATGACTAGATTTTTCAAAATAATTTACAAGTCAAGTCAGGGTCTTTGGCAATATGACACAACCACTCAACGCTCCTCATCCTCCGCCTCTTCATCGTCTTGAGGGATGTCTTCGGGCTGAGGTGGAACGTCAATGTGTCCCCACGGAAGTGTGTTGACTCCGTCCGGAAGGATGTAACGTTTGTCATCGTTACAGCTCAAGGATAGCTTGTCGACTTGGACTGTGAATACGCGGTGGTTTCGGGACTGGAACCTGGTGTTGATGGTTCTCTTCAACACGCCGTTGAAGAGGCATTCCCGATAGTCGTCAGAGGTTAAATTGTGTTTTACAACACCTCTAGCGACTCCCTTGGCGCGCTTCACTGTCATGACCTGCAACTCGTCATCTTCGGTCCTCTCCTCGAACTCGACAATGTCCATGAAATAAAGTTTCGAGCGAAGACCGAGGTACTCGAGCAGAGGAAGTCCGTTTGCTTCATCCTTGAACTTTCCGATGACTTTTGCGTTGACGGGGCTGTAGCAGGGATGGTTTCTGGGGTACGCACTGGTGTCAAAATCATCCAGATGCTCCAACATGTCCTTATAAACATCTTCAGTCTGGACGTCGAACACGAAGCTGTCAGTGTCCATGTAGTCAACCTTCAGACGATCACCGTAGCGGTTCTTCATCTTCCGAAGGAAGTCGTACATGAGCCACTTGCTCAGATCGAGGACAAACATTCCGACGTACAGCGGTTTGTCCAGGACGATATTGACTTTCGACATGTGGACAATGGCGACATCATCGTTGAAGTAGGTTCGGTCCAGGAAGTTTGACTTGGCCACGTACTTCCTGAACATCTCCGGCGTACACACCAGCTTAGAGTTCATTCGCTTGCGAACATTCTCGATCGTCTTGCCGAAGACCGCATTGTTCATAAGCTTGAAAAAGTCTTGTTCAAACTTGGTCTTGGCCTTCTTCCTCAGTTCGGTGTTCATTAGGATGTAGCTCTCTAACCACCGAGACTGTCGGAACGAGATGACGCGATGCACGTTCGCAAGCTCCAGCCCGTTTTCCAGTGCCTGTTGCAAGATTCTGTAATGACAGATGTAGTTCTTCTTGTCATCCAGAGTCGTAACGAGCTTCTTGAATTTCCCTCCTGGCGGACGTTTGGTCTCACAGCAGTAAGGGAGATCTTTGTGAAGGTCGTGCAGGTGGGCGGGGTAGCGAAGGTCAACTTCCAAGACGTAGCCCGTGGGTCCTTCGGGGTCCAACGCTGCAATATCCAGGGACGCGATCTCCTCGCGGCTGAGCCATTGGAAGTGTCCCTGTGGAAGACACTGGGACATGGCCCAACCGTAAAGGTTGTTGGCGTCCAAGTATAGCAGGTGATGCGTTGGCTCTTCAGGTCGTCGATCTTCAGGGCGACATCCATCATGGTTGGCCTTGGCGTGTCTGGTGATTGCCTGGGAAATACCTCCTCTGATGCCTTGCTCGAAGAAGAGGTACATGTCAAAGTCCTGTATCGTATCAAGCTCCACTCCACAGGTCCTTAACATGACATCCCAGGCGTATGACGGTAGGGTGTAGTAGTGCGCAGGGTCTAGTTCGTATTCAGCCATCGACGTGTCCCTGAAGCGTTCAAAGACGTCAGTCAACAGCGCAATGTCACAGCGCAGGTACTTCTCGGCGTAGTCCTTGAGGTTCCTACAACCGAAGGTTTCCCACACGTTGCGAGCATGCTCGTAGTCTGCATCCGTGATGTCCTCCAGGGTCAGGTCGTTGTGGAAATCTCGCTGCAGAGGCAGTTCCGTAGTATCTTCCAAAACGGCGTTCGACGTTACAAAGTTGTACGGGAACACGCCTTTCCTACGGACTAGATCGAAGAGGTGGTCTTCGGGGAATCTCTTCCTCGTCTCCAAGAGTTGAGCTGGTGGAAGTGCGGCTGCGAGGCTGGCGAGGCTCAAAGCCAGGAACCTGTAGGTGTCGAGGAACCTGACTCTGAATCCTGGCTGTCTTTTTCCACGCCCTGGCATCCCAACCGGTGCCGCTGCTCGGTCGAACAGGAACCGCTTCGTGAAAGCGATGTACCGCTCTTCCGTGTGAGCCAACACCTCAACATCACCGGGGTCGACCGCCAACTCCCGCACTATGAAGTGAGCGTCGTAGTTGGAGAGGTTGTGGAAGTAGCAGTTGACTACTCGCTGCTCCCTGTAGTGTAGGTTACATGATCTGTGCGCAGCGCCACGGAACTCGTAGGGCGGCGCGTGGTTGTGATCACGAACCTTTGGGTCTTCTCTTGAAAATGCCGATCCACAGAGGTAGCAATTCGCTGTCGAGTTGTACTGCATCGTTTCCGCTGGCGTCAGGACAGGGCGCAGATTTCTTGCTTCGTACAGGAAGTTCCACAATCGTTCAACATCAGTTTTCAACATCTCCATAAATGTCTTTGACGCATCATCCCCGAAGTAGACTCGAGGCTCAAACTCTTCAAGTCCGTACGAGTCGATGATCTGGTACGCAAAGGCATATGGGATGTGGATGTGGGTGGCTACTCCTCCGT
Source organism: Allygus modestus (assembly GCA_963675035.1). NCBI lineage: Eukaryota > Metazoa > Arthropoda > Insecta > Hemiptera > Cicadellidae > Allygus > Allygus modestus. The sequence goes on along the minus strand of OY776111.1, from coordinate 99,268,385 downwards.
GCGGCTCGTCGACTTGTTCATCCATCTCCGCGGTCGGCAGTAGAGCACACTCAAAGTCCGCGTAGATGGTGAAACGCTCGCGTCGGGTGAACTCTGGATGGCTGAATTTGATTTCAGTCTTTCTCGGTGTATCCATGCGAATAGGGGCTGAAGCGGAGCAGTATCGCCTGTGCTCCTCCAGACGCTGAGCACCCGTCAGACCGAGCTTGTTCGGACGGTTGTCAAAGTGCGCGAAGCACCGCTTACAGATGAATATCCTGTCTACACGCGCTGTGAGTTGGGGACGGATCAGTCGGCCAAGGTCTTTGACGTAGGCGTAGTGACTATCACCGTCCGTTGTCACGTACAAAAGGTCGCAATGGTCTTCGCGCTCCTGCCTACAGATCTTCAAGGGAAAGACGGTGTCCTGATACTTTGGTTGTCCGTTAGGTTTCTGACCCACGCGCGTGTGATCAATACCATAGACGTTGATGCTGATGTTGTTTGTCCGCTCAAACGTCTTGATACTTTTCAGAGCAACGGGGAATTGAAGGCCGGTCCAATCGTATCGGGCGATGATGTCATCGGTGTACGATGCCGGTCTTTCGGGGTGATCTTGAACAAACTTTCCCAGGACTGCATACATAAAACACCGCTCATCGGTGTTCGATACGTTGACGACTGCTTTGGTGTTCTCCAGAGACGTAGGCAGTGGGAGCCAAGCTCGACCATCTTCACCTAGAGGAGTGTATTCGTTGATGCCGACCTCCAAATCACGAACGCGAAGGTATGTCCACCCGGAGCCGATATGATCACACTCAGCCTTCTCTCTGATAAGCTTCGCAAAAGCTGTTGTGATGTACTGGTTCAGGTCCGAGGTCACCGTCAGCGGAGTCATCTTCGTCTTGAAGTTGCGCAGGCAGGTGTTGTTGTGCACATTTTTGAACTCACACTCCAGCTTCAAGTTGACCTTTATGCTGCGGTGTTTCGCCAAGGTGATCTCAAGCAACTCCGTAAGGCTCACAATCAACAACGCCATCACTTCTCCGATTGTGACGAGATTCTCCATCGGTCGCTGCAGACGGTAGGTTAGGAGGCGGTTGCGGAAACCCCGTTGAATAAGTGAGAATACGGGGCTTGACTGTCCTGCTCCAGTCATCTCAACATCATCGGGTTGTTGGTGTGTGCTCGTACCGGGTTGTGGCTCCGTGCTCGGACCTGGCTGGGGTTCATCCTGTTCCATGGCTGCTCGGTTCCGGATCAGGTCCTTCATGATCGGGCAAGAGATCCGCTCATGATGGTCCTTGTTGAACAGCTTGTTAAACTCCTGACCGCAGTATGCGCAAGGGAATCTCCGTTCTTGGCCATCACCGTGACCCCTCGGCTTGAAGAGGGGATTCCGAAAATGCATTAAAAAAAAGAGGGTCAAGTTCAAGTTCAAGGTCATCATCAGGTTAGCCCAAAGTGGTCGATGTGGGTACTCAAATGACTCGTCTTGACTAGACGAGCAAGAATCTGCAATCAGAATTCAGATCCGACCTATGGTAACCCAGACCCATTACCCCCCCCCCCCCGAGGTCTCGTCTGCAACACTTTACCCCCCCCCCCGAGGTCTCGTCTGTGGCACTTTTGCCCCCCCCCCCGAGGTTAGGGTCATACTGGGGGGGGGGGTAAATATTTTTGAAGTATGTCATATGGGTACTCTGGTGACTTGACTTGATGGTTCGAACAATAGCATAAGTTATAAACATTATATAAATATAGTCATGTAATTTTAATTTTTTTTTACACAGCTCTATATTCGCACAGAATAACTAAAGCTGTTAAATAAAAAGAAGGCTTTTACCACACTCCGGTTATATACTGCATAACATATTCCTATATTACTAACATTTAAGTCTGATTAAAACAATAATGCAACACACAATGACGTACCTTGCTGGGGTGGGACGAATCCACCGTGGAATTCTGCGTAGTGCTTCATACTGTGCCTGCGCGGGAACGTGCAGCCGCAAATGACGCATTGGTGTGAGTCGTTCATCTTGAATATGGATTATAAAGTTTCGATAATCGCAAACAATACGGCACAACACAACCGTTTTAAATAGTTCAAAGATGCTGGACGAATATCACAAATGAAATCAGCAACTAACAAAAATCGCGTAGAACGGAGCAGGATCGGACTAACACGTCTACACGCACTGAACTCTCGAACTGAACTGACGGAGGGCTGGCGATGTGGGGTGACGCTCCCCACTAATGGATTTCGGAGAAGGCCGGGGCAATAAATCTCAACCGCTGTCAGGGGTAAAAGCAACCCTCCTCTAATGTAATTCGATACGGGGGGACTATAATGGGTTCCTAGAAGGGTCGGGTGCAGCTGCTTCCCAGACCGGTCTCGACTCACCGGTCTTTTGTGCGAACATCTGCTGCGTCGACGTTTGTCGCCTAGACAACAAATCACGACAGCTGTCAGGGGTAAAAGCAACCCTCCTCTAATGGAATTAGATACGGGCTGACTATAATGGGTTCCTGGAAGGGTCGGGCGCAGCTGCTTCCGAGGTTAGGTTAGGTTAGGTTACGTTAGGTTTGGGGGGGGGGGGTTAAAAGTTTCACAGACGAGACCTCGGGGGGGGGGGCTCCTCCTGATTGATGTACCTTGGGGGGGGGGGCTCCTCCTGATTGATGTACCGGGGGGGGGGGGCTCCTCCTGAAATGAAAAAAAAAATTTGCATATTAATTAGGGTAATTAAAAAATTTGCATATTAATTAGGGTAATTAAAAATTTGCATATTAATTAGGGTAATTAAAAAAAAAAATTTGCATACTAATTAGGGGGGGGGCTCCTCGGGGGGGGGGCTCCTCGGGGGGGGGGGGGCTCCTCCTGGCTCCTCCTGGTCCAGAACACTCCATTTATCCCTACTTGCATATCCTCGCCGTTTCTACCAACAATAACCTTTTCAAATGTTTCGAATACTTTAGAAACACCCGGTATATTCATAAATAAGGGATATATATATAATGGTACGCGTATTTAGTCCCAATATGAATTACATCGAGCAACATATGATTACGTAGGGACTGTCTATGCAGCTTTGCTGCTGCGAGGGTGACTTATGCTGATATTAATAGATTATAACCGGGTGAGCCGTATACCAAGTTTAAGCAATATATATTTACAGAGCATTACTTATTCTCCATAAGAATGGCATTGGTTAATAAACTGTTTTAGCAATTTCAATATTCAACCAAGCAATTGAAATGGAACAATGTTTTAGATGAATGATCTTAGCAGAAAGGGAAGGTCTCATTGCCTATAGCTGTGACTTAGTATTACAAATAAGAAAATGAGATTGCAGGTCTTCATGCTACCTTAAACTAAACCCCTACATTTGATTCCTAAGCATATTAAAAATAAATTTATTTCATCAAATTGTGTTTTCGTCAAAGGAATTAAACAAACGAATTAAAAGCAATTCAAAGATAAAATAACCGATTTTTGCCTATTTAATTCCAACTTTAGCAGAGGTACGCGTTCCCTGTAATCCACTTTTGATTTCCAATAAACACAGAACCTGCAGAGAGCAGAGCTGTAATTACATGCATCAACAACTCGTTCAGGCGAGTCACTTTGTGGTGGTGCAGCTCCGAGCCCGTCATTAGAAACATTGCCATGTTGCAAAAACTGTTTTGTTTGGAGTGTTGTAATGACGTTCGCCGTACACAGTTATTGCTCTTAAAAGTACTGCTGGAGCGATATTGAATTTTCACCTGCTGAAAACACTTTCATGCCAGAGTTTTAACGAGTTCTGTTTTATTCATCGATTTGACATATAGCTCATATCGATTGCCTATTTCCTTTTAGCGAATTTCCCCTATAGGGAAGAAGCTATTACCGTAGTCGGCATGCTAAGACCTAGGCCCGGGACCATGATAACTTTTTGTTTCGAGGTCCCCAGACCCCAAAAACACCATTCGTTCGAAAATTTATATATATATATACACATTTACATATACATTTTTTCGTAAAAATGATCCAATTTTGATGAAATGTGGAATAAACGTGTAAAGCAACATTTATGACTTTAAGTTCGAAAACCAGCCAGATCGCTCCATCCGAAGGGGCATTTTGGGGGGGTTTTGTACCCCAAAAATGGGTTTTTAGAACTTTTTACATATAATTTTTGAAATAGTCAAATATTAGTTTTTACCATTGGTTTCAGCTTAAAAAACACACAATTTTGTATTTTGATCATTCCTCTACGTCAATTGGTTACCGAGTTATCGAGAGTGCTAAACACAGTACGTTGTCTAATGTTTTTCTTATGGAGGACAAGACAAATTTTATATCTTGCTTATTTATGAACATATACTGACGGAACTTGGTTTACTGCTTCATCTGGTTGTGGTCTATTGATATTTTCTCAAAAAGCAATTTGTTGCCAAAGGCTCCCGTAGCAGCAAACCTGTGTACTCACCCCCCATGTTATTCTTATGGAGAATAATTAAATGCTATGTCTCTCTTGATTATGAACACAAATGAATAAAAACTGGTATACGACTTCACCTAGTTAAGTTCTATTGATATTAGCGTAAAACCCCATTTATTGTGTTCCTTGTTGCAGCAAACCTGCGTACTCAGCCCTAATGCTATTCTTATGGAGAATAATTAAAATTGCATATATCGCTTAGTTGTGAATATATTTTTATGAAACTTGGTAAGTGGCTTTATGTAGTATTAAGACATTTATAAATCCACTGGAAATTCGCTGAGTATGCAGGTTTGCTGCGACGGGGGAATACTGCAGTGATCTTGTACTTTCATATCACAATTCATTATAAATTAGAGGTAACTAACAAAACTTAACAATACCATTTTTATATGCATAATCTATATTGTCATATAAATATAATACTATCTTAACTATTTAATTAATATAATATTTATATAATAGTGCAACAAAAGCATTCCCCATAACAATTAATACTGAAGAGACAATCTGAATAATATAAACATAAATAAATTCCTTTTCCATAAACTAAACTTTTTAGTTATAAGATAATTCGAAGTTAAAATAATTTAACATAAAATTCCATCTAGTTTCCTTTTATTTTAAAAGTGTCTATGAAATTTGTTTAGCCATAGAATTTCATTCGAAGTTAAGCTTTGATGTTTACAGAGAGTAAACAAGTTAAAGAATGAAACTCAACATGTGCATAAACAACAACGTGTTCACTTTTTCGGTCCAAAGGATAATTTGTATGTTCCTCCTTCGCATTTAAGTCTCGTGGGGCTGAGACAAAGGAAAACATAAGCAGTAGTTTTTTTTCATGTGAACACTCTTCAAATTGTGCGGATTAGTGATGTTGATAGGGTAAATACTCAGAGAGTATAAAATAAGAAAAATCTACCTCAAAAAAGTACCTCATCTGCTAAATTTCTTCAAAATGTCGCGGTATATATCCAGGTTGAGGATACTTAATATTTGTATTATCTTTCAGGTCACTGCCAAAGGGTATATGCTACAGTTACAACAGAGCCACTTACAATGGTTATGATGTTAATTGGTATAACAATATCTAAAGTGATTGATTTTTACACTTAAAATAAATTTTTATTTTTATTTGCCTAAGAAATACAGGTGTGTTGCATTGTTACTAAAAGTATAAATTCTAATCTAAATTGCATAATAGTTTACTGAATTTGATTAAATTATATCTGCAAGGAATTCGTAAATTTTATAGTATCCTTCAGCTTGCAAAATTGTCTTTGCTGTGTTCTTAAATTCATTGATATTTGTTCTTTGTAGTGATAGGGAAGTTTACTATATACAATTACTCCATTATTCAGTAAATGATCCTTCAAAAGTGATGCACTGTGAACAGGAATTTTGAGTTTGACCTCGTGCCAAATGTTAGTTGAAATTTGTTTTGTTGTAAACAAATAAGACGTAGTTCAACCAAATTTAACGTTTCTTTGACTGGATTGGAGTATTTATATTTTTACAGTAAATTACAATCCTTTGTAAAGATTCAATTTTAAAGTAAATTTGTTGGGTATTCACACCCCAGGTGGACAGTTGGGTTTTCTGCACAATCATTTTCAAACAAAACGCTCTTGGTCTTTATAAATTTGAACGAATTTTACGAGGCGAAACACAATATCAGAGTATTATTTCTAATATCGACATTTCTCAGTTTTAACATTTATAAAATAATTTTGAAACTCCGCTAACGAAATATCTCATTGGTATTAAAATGCATAAACTATTGTGGTGTTGGTAGAACAATTGACCGCCCGGTGGTTTATATGTACAGTGGCGTGCCCGGCGTGAGTAATCAGTAGCTTATCACAGGAACACCTGGCGTCTCTCCGGGAATACGGCCACCTGGTCCCTCCCCACCCTGCCTCGTCTTGCTTCACCTACTCCCTCAGGGGTTTATTTTAATTTTCGCGTGCTATTTTTTAAATAATTAAGTAATAAAATATTAATGACAATTTATCACGTCTTCTTTCCACTTAAAACCAAGATTTAAATTATTGTTCACTATAATATACATATGACCTTTAGATGTTGAACTGACAAAATGTAAAACGCGATATTTGAAAGACGACACTTAACACAGACTACGATTATTTTAAAATTGGAAGTGCAAAGTATCCTTGCAAAATATCACTCCTCCATGAAGGGGAAAATAAACATAAATAAATTAAGTTTTTCTTACTTTATAATAAAGTAAGAAAACTATCTCATAACTATCTCATTGAATCGCAAATGAATTACCAACTGTTATAGCTTTGTAAGTTTGATAACTTTGTATTTACGTTTACATTTTCATTTTTGAACATAATTATAACTTACGTCATTACACAACTTGTTTGCATAGCATTGTATTATTAATTATTATGTAAGTTGATTAATTTATTAACTACTTTTTTATTAATTTGTTATATACTCATATATTCTGTAGTTTTGAGACAAGACCAGATAATAAAGACAACTATGTTATAACATTCTTATTTGTTTGAACTGTTCAGCCTCATTACAAAAAAAAAATAGTTATTGATTTTAAGCAATTTTTATGTTTTTGTAATTAAAAAGAGTTAATTTAAATAATTATATTAGTATTGCTGTACATTGTAATGGTATTTATACTATCTTAAAATATTAAAAGAGCCATGATAAGAATTGTTCAAGATTACTTAGTAACAGAGACTAGCCTAGTCCTAGATCACTAACATTAAAAATGAAATTTACTCCAGGAAGGAAACGAAAAGGCAAAACTGCGTGAGTGACCTCAATGAGCCATTTAAGCCCGACAGAATGCGATTCTTTCTTTCAGTGCAACAAGTGAACTGGTGATTCATAAACAGTCCCGAGGATGGCAGATGGCAGCAGATGCGCTTGTCTTATAGCAGGCTGGAGTGATGCCAACTTCAACTGATAAAACTTCTACAATACTCGCAATACTGAAACAGAGTAGTTCATTTGACAGTTAAAAGCTAAGTTTTGCAGGGTTTTACAATCGATTACTTCGACGTTTAGATCATTTTAAATGTTTACGAATGAATCATTCATTATTCTCTGGTAGCTTTACTTGTTTTTTTGTTATTTCAAGCAATTTTATTTAGCTATGTAAAAGTGAGCTCTTATCATAACCCGCGCGGTGAAACTTAAGCCCCGGACCCACTACATAGGTTTCTAACGTGAACCTCTGAACACATTTTAGGGGTTCGCTTATACTTTGAGCGTTTACACTATAGTGGTACCATTTTTTGACCGATTTACTTTAAATTTGGTTGGGATTTCTATAATCTGTTGAACAAGTTTGTTGGGCAAAACAGTGGGGAAACCCTAACCCTCCTTTTCCAAGCGTTTAATATTAAAATTTTGAAATCTTGCGAAAAGGGCTGAAAAAGGCCCTTGATTAAAATAAAATGCAAAACGGTAGAACATAAAAATCTAACATTTCCAAGCACTCCCTCATCATTATAGCTGAACTTCTCACCAAGTTATTGAAGAAAATATCAATTGAAAAAGTTAGTGCGTTGTCTTAAGGAAATTTTACAATGTAAAAGGCTGGGTTTCATTCCTTGTTGTAGTTATATCAGTCCCAATACCCCCACATTCACTCCTAACTGGATCTCCTCTTAACATTATAATGTAAACAACCATAGCTACACCAACATCAGATAAATAGAACCAGGAGCATCAGAACACCCGACAAATAAAATATTATAGAGTTTCCAAAAACATTAGTAACAGAGTTTGTTTAAACAAAATATTTGAGATAGTAAAAGTTTTTAATGTGGAAATTCGCTCCCCTTACGTCAGCGTGCTTCGTGTGAAATCGTATTTACTTTAAATGTGCTTTTTTACTTTTTTGTGTGTTTTTTTAATGAAAGAAAACCCTTCCTATAAATATAAAACAGGATATGACTTTTCAACCATTATTGTTTGATTCAATAAGGAATTATTACCCTTCCACAAAAAGGGAAGCAATCTTTGATGCTAAATTACACAACCATATTTTACATTTACAACGGAATTTCAAAAGCAGTAAGGTATAATATTCATGAAACAACAGTATCAAGAAACCATTGCAGTAAGATTCATGAAACAACAGTATTAAGAAACTAACTATAATAAAGTAACACTAGAATCGGCAGATCTTCATCAGTCAATCGACAAAAAAAACATCTCCTGAAAAATTTGAGAAAAATTCTAGAAGAAAATTCAACCTTTTCAACAGTGTTGTTTTTGTTCAACCCTTACAAGCTTTGTCAAGCCGTAGCTGTGTGCATGGTTTGTAGGCTGGAACCACGGACGAAAGACGGTCCTACTCCTAAATCCTCTTCTTAACTTAATATAGACATGGGAAATTAGGATAACAAATCGGATACAAAAGAAAAAATTGCAAGCAAAAATATTTTGCTGAAAAATGTTACCTTAGGTCCCCTCATTCAAATATTAAGTTTTCTACTTCGAGTGAAGTGATATTTCACCACCATTTTGGATTTTTCCTCAATTTGATATATTGCTATCTATGAAATTGCTCATAAATCGTACATTTGTTATCTAATTTCGATCAAATTTTGACTGTATATATGTATTTTAAGGTATGCATCTTGATTACCTTGTCATAAATGCAAGAAAAGGTAATTTAATTTACTAACAGGTAAAAAAATGTTAGGAATTATTACCCGAAACACCGTTTATTTTTATATTATCATAATCTTTGTTATAATTTATCTAAATCTAACTTTTTCATTAAAAATAGCTTAAAAAACCTCAAATTTAGTTTTTTGAATCATCATTATACGGTAACTGGTTCCAGAGAAAAGTTAATAAATACATATTACATGCATATTAGTTATAAACACAGTACGTTATCTCAATCTTCTCTCCCCTACTAACCTATTGAAAATGACTTAAATTGCTTTATATGAGTGTGAAGAGGTTTTAATTATAGGAAAAAACTTAAATATACGTTCAACTGACTTTGATCTGAAAATTGTTGAAACATAGGTTTACGTACCTTCAGTCAACAGTTCAATTTTCAGTAGATGCCTACATGTTTCGGAACTCTTGTTCCATCATCAGGGTTTACAAAAATATCATCTACTGGAAATTGAACTGTTGACTGAAGGTACGTAAACCTATATTTCAATTATCATTTAACAGTTCTGGAGGCATTCAAAAATGAAAATTGTTTAATTTGAGAATAACATTGATATACAACGTTCTGCATTTTGCACCGGCAGGGTTTCTTCACTTTTCTCTAGAACCACTCAAAATAAAGTCATGATTAAAAATACTCAAACGTTGTTTTTTTAAGCTCACAACATGAAGGCAAGTATTACAAATATTAAAATACATGGTAAAAAAACTTAAAAACCACATTTTTTAGGTAAAAACGCACAAAATTACTAGTTTTATCTTGAAATGTGGGTTACGGCTTCATCAGGAGGTCAGAGTTATGCTAATTTTACATGTTTTTCCAAATTTTAGCAAACTCGGATGAAAGGTTTCCGCTATTTTCCAATATGAAAAATTGAATCCAATACTTGAATTCGAATATTTTAATCAGAAAACCTCAGTGCTCATTTTCTAGAAAAATCTTTCTCTTTGGAATTTATTTAAACATATTTTTACTGGCCTAGTGATTATAAACGATCGCTGGTAAACTACACATTTACTCTAAGTCCTTCTGCATTTTCATGATTTTTAACAGATTTATGAGATATATGATATAATCGTAAAATAAATCTTCTGTGTCACTCCATCGAAGTTTTTTTTAACACTTGATTTGTAAGTTAAAAAATGAAATATCTTAGAACTTTAAACTACCACTTTGCCTAGTCTATAAAAAAATGGAATTACGACAGTGTTATTGAGCAGCACCGAGGGAGATTAACCCGACCCCGCAGCTGCTGTTCTTTGATATTCATTTATCAACCAGTGAGCTCAAAGAGGCCCAGATCAAAGGTCGTGTGTGTAATTAACAATATCAATATTTATCTCATCTGAGATTGCTTTGAATAATCAAAACTCGTAAATAGCATTTTTTAATAGTCTCGAAAGTTATTCCGGATAAAGAAATCTGAATATTTTCTCAGGATGATGTGTTTAAGAACTCGTATGTATTCTTAAGTTTTATATACTTTTAATCGTGTTTCACCACTCGCAAATATTCATGAATTTAAAATTATTTTGCAGCCAGAAATAAGGGTAACCTAAGTTTTTACAGGTTAATGAGCTTGGAAAACGTTACACTACTATGAATCTTAAATACGTGTTGTTTATTTCTATTTCAACGCCAACTGCATTTTTGTTAATAGAGCAGAGAACTATTTTTAGGGAAAGTGGTCCAACCCCTCACAGTTGTGGAAACTCCCTGAGATTTGAACCCAGTGTCGCCTTATGAGGCTAACCATTATGCTAGTGAGATGCCTTGTGATACCCCAGTGACGCCTTATGAGGCTAACCGTTATGCTAGTGAGATGCCTTGTGATACCCTAATGACGCCTTATGAGGCTAACCGTTATGCTAGTGAGATGCCTTGTGATACCCCAGTGACGCCTTATGAGGCTAACCGTTATGCTAGTGAGATGCCTTGTGATACCCCAGTAACGCCTTATGAGGCTAACCTTTATTCTAGTGAGATGCCTTGTGATACAATTTGTTCTGATTTGTGTCTCATACTGATAATTCATTTATGGTAAGTAAGTTTGAGCCTCATATAAATGAGTACATCACGAAAGTACTCATACGTAATATTCCTCGTCCTAGTATGTCTCCTATATACATTTGTGTGTAAAAGACGAACAAAAAGACAAATATACTTAAACTAAGATAATCATTTTTAATTTAAATCTTCCCTGTTACCAAAAGAGTAATAAATCATTGTTCATTAAAATCAAACAAATCAAAAGTTCGCGTAACGGATATCTTGAACCTGTCAACGAAAAAACTTATAACGACTTTGAGTGGATAGAATTTAATTTGAAGAAAGTTTCAGGTTTCGGGGGTTCATTTACTGTTGGGTTCATATTTTGACATAATTAAACAACCTCCCAACTAAATCCAAGGATGTTAAGTTGAAAAATATTATCCACCAGCCTATCAATGTGTGGGAAAAAGTAGTGATTTATCAGATAAGTGCTAGGTTATTATGTAAAGTTTAAAAATAGTTTTGCACTGCATCTAGTGGAATGATGTTAACAAAATCTTAAATACGCTTTGTTGAAGCTGGGATCCAATCCCTGATTGTCATGAATCTGTTTGACAACTAACATAACCCAGTTCACGGTAAATGCTTGTCTTGATAACAAGACCAAAGAAGGATTGCGTTCAATACACCACTGACTATTTGTTGCTGTCTAAATGAAAGTTGATAATCACTCGTATTTTCAATAGTGTGAGTAGTATAAGGGGTTTACATTACATATAACTGCAACCTTGGTCAAAACATGTCCTGAAAATTACTACTGAAACGGATACATTTTGCTATAGTGGGGAAAATTCAATTAGTTATTTCCTGAAGTTTAGCTCTTAAGAGAAAGATTTCTTTTTTGCCACTAATTCAAATTCATAGAGAAAGTTCATGTTTACATTGTTCAGTTCATTTAAACCATTTGTAAAACAATATATATAGCATATATTTGATATTTCTGCTTTCGTTGGGAATAGTCGGTTTCGCCGGGGTATTTTACATATACATATGGATAAAATACTAGTTATTTTTAACCTACAACAAGGGTTGGAATCGTCGTCCCGGTCACGGATCAGGTGGTGAGATGTCAGTATTGTAGGAGTTTATTAGTTTATTTATTATATATATGTTTTATACTATAACACCATTGTTTTGTAAACAGGTTTGGGCATGGATTTAAAGGTGTACATGCTTAAAATAATTACCTGAAATTTATTATTTTACAGTGTAATTACAAATTTGTTATTTAGTACAACATTCTTTGGAAAGAGTTTTGCATGATTTGTTGATACAAATCTTGTTATTCGGTAATATATTTATTTACTTGTTAATCTACTTTCAAATTGTGTATTATTATTTGTCCAATTACAGTATTATAATTTATCCATGTTTCTTTTCTTTTTAACATAACAAATGTAACAAGAAAATAAATAATACAAAACAAATTTTAATGCAGGTTTTTATACCCTTAGAAATTTATTAGTTGCAAAGGAACAGTTATTAGGAGCATTCTAGACTTGGCTGGAAAATGTTTGACTCAGTATTTAGAACATAGTGCAGGCCGATGAATTAGCTGTTCTATGTATAATATCCAATGTTAGTAGCTACAACTGGAATACGTAAGAAATCAAATTTTAGCAGTTTTAGCAAAGTTTGTTGTTTATTCAAAATTGTATCTAGTGATTTTTAAACGCTCAAATTTCTAATGTTTACTTTTTATTGTGAACTTAATTTTAAACCCCTATTTTAACAATATTTCCAGTTACTTATACTCTAAACGCCCATTTTACTAGTACACGTCGTTATGAACCAGGGAGAGGGAAGGTCGGGGCGGCGAGGAAATGGAGACTCGTTGGAACTCCTTGTACTCCCCCACGCACTGATCTAGATTGACCACAGCTGCCTCTTTGGTTTAAACTTTTTCCTCTTTTATTCCTCCCCTGTGTCTTTAATCAGAGGATTTTTAAATAAATAATGCCAAGTATCTTCATAAAAATCAAGCAAAATTAATGACTGTGGCAGGTTTTTCAACATCCTTAACAATAAATACACTACGATATGCTACTAGTATTTATGCTGCTAACCTCATATTATCTGATATAGTTTGGTTAAAAGTTAAAATGGTATGCCTTTGTTTTATTTAATGGTAAAATGTTTCTACATATTTTTTGTTATGCCAAATATTAAGTTCTAATTATGTTATCGAATTCAGAGCATTCCCGTAGCGTGGTGGGAGTGGATTTTACTTTTTACCTTACCTAATATATTGTCTTAATGTTGATGAACTTATATAAAGACTTTTTAGCGGTTTTGGGGAAAGACTAGGTTTCCCGCGAATTGCATGAGTCTTATTGCTGTTCCAAGACCATAACGCAGCCACTGATGGCGACCAATACACGGCCCGATTTTCTCAAAAAGGCGGAGCCAGGTATGTATTTGAAATAGAGTAGTAAAAGTAATTATTTGTATACTTTATTTCCATAAAAAAAGATTCATTCAAGCAAAAAGATAAAGACGATTTAGTAGTAGAGAAAGTCAAATTTGTAAGTTGAATCATCCTAATTCTAGGGGTTAACATGCATTATTCCATAAAACAATGTGCAATGAATCGAGCAAATCGTTAGCCTAAAATCTTATCCCCTGCGGACTGAAAAATTGCATCAGCCTTATAGAAAACTTCCACACCTAAAATTAGCATTTTGCGTAGATGGCCCTAATAATCTTCAGTTAGTTCGAAAAACTGCACAATTACTTTCAGTGTAAAGCAAGTGAATGCCTTAATAAGAAAATACTATCAACAAGCACATAGGTCCCTACACTTAAAACTCAACTATGTACCAAGATCTTTACTAACTTGGAAAATATGTGTAACATTATTAAAATCGTATTCAGTGTTTTAGAAAAGCCAAATTTAGTTTATTACTTTAATATATAGTAATATTTAATATTGTAAATTTTAAGGCTATCAAGAGGAAGGCAACGAGGGATTGGTTTAGTCAAAGCAATCTCAGGGGAGCGAAATATTTATATTACTAATTACACAAGGGCTTTGATATTTGCTGCTTTAAGACTGCTAGTTAAATATGACGCTTTCAAATCAATTTATCTAGATGATGTTAGACCATTTTATTTGTAGGTATTTGAGAAGTTAACATTTCCACAGTCTTAAACTAGCAGTAAAAATACACAATGTTGACATAACTATAAATGATTCAGTTCCTGATAATGTAACAAGTTTTTTCTAATGGCTTTTAGTGGAAGAATTCTTTATTATATCGGTCGTTCACCTCGTCTCAGAGACTGTCACAGTTTGTCCTGTAGATAAGAGGACATAAAGTTTAAGTCGTGTTACGGACAACAGGTCTACTACATTATTTAATAGGTAATATCTAGAAAGGCTGGAAGTCGCAAGGGCGGTACCAGTATATCCGTGTCCTGTAGTTGTCATCAAATCACCATATCGTCCCAGTCAAATTCAAAGTGTTTGAGAAGGTAATCAATTTGGATAGCATTAGTGTATTGTAGGACAACTCATTATTTAGTTGGATAGTGTTATTCATCTCGGAAACTGCTATGTATGAGAAACAACGGTTATAAGAGTTAAAGTTCGTTAATTCTCAGAAAGATAAAGTAACATAAATGGCTTGACTGAAGTTTTTACTGGTTCATATAGTAATAATCAAATGAAAAAAGACATAGAACCAACAATTAAAATCAGTAACAAAAATTTTATACTAACGTTATTTGAGGAATATGTAGAATATTTTAATTGGTTGTAATATAATGTGAGTTTTTACTTCGTAAATATAAAGTAAAAATGAAGCGGTACACAACATGTAGAGGGGACCCTTGTTTGTATTCAGACAACTGGAAATAAATCTTTTTATCGCCTTGTTAAGTTGTCACATTCTACAGAATTCTTCCCGATTTCCAACAGCAAGAATATGTTTATGAAAAGATTGGTATATTTTTATTTTAAATAAAATGGTTAGAATATTAAAATTGTACTATCTCGTTAAGGATATTTTCCTGTCTTTTAACTAATTTTTCTAAAAGTGGAGTGCTTAAATTTTTTTATTATTATGTTCTGACTGGTAATGCATACAACATAATTATTGTTTCCAACAACTCGTTGGATTAAATTTAAAATAATTAAGGGATTAATATTGTTGTAAAATGTCACTAAATGATTTGCCGGAAAACTTTGTTTGGGCTGAAATCCACAGTTAATTATTTTAGATTCACTGTGGATTTAAAAATGTAAGATTCAATGCGGCACACGATTTGTTTACGATTCGTATTTTCTAACATTGTTCATTCCCGATTAAGGCAGGGAACAGAGTACAATAGTGCATATATATATACTAGACATGTTCTAGACTTGACACAGGTTCTCTGTCTCTGAAATTTAGCATCCGAAGGCAAAACATAATTTTAAGAAAGTTATTAAAAGATATTCATAAATACTAAAAAACACTCCCAATTTTTTTCTAATTACGTTGTTCAACTCTGATAACTACGACAATAATCTTACAATAATAGTAACACTGTTTAACCTCATAGCTTTGAGATCATCTGAGTCTACAGATTTTGCTCTGAGACACTCATTCTAAGAATTTCATCAACTCTTGAGCACAAAAAATACATCAAATAATTTCATCAATTTAATTTCAGATCAGACCATTTGTTTACCTGATTTCCCTTAGAGAAATTAGTAAGGACATCAATACATATGAGGTACAGTAACTTGATATTTAGACAATGGAAGTAGGGTTATTTCTTAAATATCCAGTCTTTCCTATAGCCTAATGTCTAGAACTTCTTGTAATGTACTTTCACCAATGATCGCCCTTTCTCAATTTAACTACGGATTACACCATTTCTGAGTAAGGAAGAATCAATTGGATAAATATTAAAACACAACTACATTGAAGGAAATACCCCCGTCGCAGCAAACCTGCGTACTCAGCGAATTTACAATACATGTACGTGTTTCTCACTACCACATAAAGCCAATTACCAGTTTTCATAAATATACATTTATAAATAAGTGATATATATAATTTTATTTATTATCCATTAGAATAACATTAGGGCTGAGTATGTAGGTACTGCTACGTGCACAATCGACAAAAAATAATTTATCTGTGCAAATATCAATAAGCTAGTACTAGGTGAAGCTACATACAAAGTTTCATCAATATACATTCATAAATAATCGAGATATCAAATGTAATTTATTCTCCATAAGAATAACATCGGAGATCGTACTGCGTTTAGCACTTTGAATATCTCTGAAGCGGTTGGGCGTAAAAACACAATTTAAACACAAAAATGATTGTTTTGACGAGCTAAACTTATTGGTAAAACCAAATGTGAAGTTTTCAGTAAAATTAACTGAGACCTTTTTCCCATCAGATTAACATGGGGAATTTTAAAAACACGTTTTTTTGGATATTCTCCGCAAACACATAACCTAGATATTGTTATTATTTTTAATTTCTATAAAATGGTCAAATCTTCTAAAATTGAGTGTTTTCATAATTTTAGTGTAAACAATGAAAAAAAAAAACTGATTTTTGGAAACATTTGAAACCCTTTTCAAATCGTTCGATCATTCTGATTTTCGAACTTTAAGTCATAAATTTTGCTTAACATGTTTTTGCCAAATTCCATCGAAATCGTTTTTTTTCAACAGTTATCGAGTTAACACATATAAATATAAAGGGATGTGAACCATGCAACAGACTGCGTTGCGGTATATGCAAAATCACGTGCTCCGCTTTCGGAGCACAGTAACGGACAAAGTTTACCCGATATCTGGACACATGGATTGTTCATATAATCATGCGATTTACCAGCTAACGTGTAAACCATGACCTGAGGAGTACATTGGACAAACATCTAACTCCTTTCGTGTACGGATGACAGAACATCAGTTTTCTGTTAACCACAAAGACAAACACAAGCCAGTGGCCTTATACGCTGGTGCTGTTAAACATAATACTGAGTTTGAAGATTGTTTGTATCTTAAATATATACACGAAATCCAAATGTTGAAAACAAAGAACTTAATGATAAGAATTTGAGAACATACAAATTGGCTCACTAGTTAAACCTCATGGACTTATCATTAATTTTCTAATTTTTGTCTCCTTAATCTTTCTACAGTATCAAAATGGTTTTACTTCACAACATCTGTTCTTAACTAAATGTGTAAATAACATCTTATCTATTTTTGTCAATTATTTGTTTGTTCTTGATAAAGAGAATACCTCGAAATATTTCAAAACAAAATCAATAGATCAGATGTTATTTACATATTTGGTTAAGAACAGATGGTGTGAAGTAAAATAACTTTTATACTGTATTTTGGTACTGTATGTATGAATCAATTTGAACTTGTAATGTTTTTGGCATCTAAGGACCTGAAGACAGATATTTATCATGGTCTCAGGCTTAAGTCTTACCCTGCCACCTATGGTAATAGTTTCTTCCCCATAGGAGAAATTCGTTAAATTCATTGGAAACTTGATAATAGTAATATTTGAAGATATTAAGCTTCCACGGCCACTAATACATTCACCCTCGTGATATTCTGGGTTAAAGACCCTGTGTCACCACCTATTAATGTCCTCACTTGATCCTAATGTCAACTAGGCTAATCGTAACTTAAAAACACGATGCTTTTAAATATATATTAAAACTACCAAGATTGCAGTTCTGAATGTGGGTCCCTTGCTGCCATTATATTTACATTAAATAAAATACAATAAGGAATATGACATTTCTGCATGTGTATTAAGAATGCCCGTGACCCTAATCGTCTTCTTACCTTCAAATATGTTAGGGGCTAAGTGACACATTAGAATCCTTTTAGGATCAAACAATTCGAGTCATAAGCATATATTCGTAAAACTTTAAGATCTTCTAATATAACAGGAACTTTGCACAGTGCTATGATACAAATATCTCAAACTCAGCGAATACAGAAAATACAGTTTGTGTATTGCGATTTATTACAGTTATAGTCTTCAAGCTTCAGTGGCACAAAGTGAATCGTCGGAACGAATAGCACGAGTCGAAAACAGTAATTAAACCTCTGAACCGGAATGTTCCTGTGTTTATCGGAAATCAAAAGTCGATTACAGGGCGAACGCGAGTCCGCTATAGTTAGAATTCTGTGTGTTTCAAAGCTCTATTTTAACTTGTATGAGTTCGATTTCACTATTTCATTTTTATAAAAAAGGAAGTTCTAATAATAAGTGTTTATTAGGTTTATTTTTAGCTAAAAACATAGTGATATACCCTATATCATGCGTGGAGAGGGCAAAGCTCAAAAGACGTCACTCTGACGCTGGTAAAAAGGCTTGGAAACTAAGCAATCACACGATTGTGGGGCGTAAAAACAAACAAAGAGACCGTATTGTTAACGACTTCTCCTTCCGTTGTAACAGAGTAGCATCAAAAGCTTAGAGAGTTTGATTTGGCACTTAAACTCCTGTCAGATATAACCTTTTCAAATTACGAGTTTATTTTTATTAATTATGAACGTTGTCGTGCAAATGAATAAATTGATCGCTTTGACGAATTATTTAACGTTACAAATTATTTCATTACTATACGTTAATAGATGTTAACGTTATATCTAATATTCATTTTTCTCTTTTATTATGTCAGCGCCAAGGGCAGTTTTGTAAAGGAAAAGCGGTCCAAACTCCTCAAATGTTTACATACCTTGTATTCTTTTCTTCACTTCCTGGAGTTCTTATTTTATATTTATTGTATCATTACATTAAATAACCTAGGCTCATATTTAGTTCCATAGTTACTTTACGTATTACAACATTCTGTTTGGAATTACTTGTAAGTTTGTATAAACATCATTGGTGACTTCGATCATCAACAAATTATTCAACTATAAAAGGTATGTCAAGAATATAGGATTTAAATTTGTATTTAAATTCTGTAGAAGTTGAATGTTGTAACTATTCAGCCATTTTATTCAGTAACTTTCTTTCATGGTATATTAGCTGACTTGTATAAAATGTTGTTCTATTGTAGTTATGGGAATTCCATACTTTTTCCAAAGATTTAAATTACACATGTTTATATATCAGTTTAGAAAAATATAGAACATTGAAAATATTAATAGAACATTTAAAATTTATGTTAAATAGAATAGTGCAGCTTTTTTTCAGTTAGAACATTTCATAACCCAAATCTGGATGCCAAACATAATGTGAGGGATCGAATGGTAAATATTTAGAAGACAAGTAATGATTATACTAATTTTTAAAATAAAAGCATTCTTTAATCTTAAAAATACCGAGAAGTTACATCATTGAATCATTCTAAGATGCCGATGCAAGTTGTTACTGTTAAAAATTATTCATGATCTTTGCCTCCTGCATTAAACTATATTATGACTATAGAATAAGGTTACATAACATGCTATCATCAAGCTACTAGGTTTCTTAGATTAATAGTTTCGGGACTGATGCTCGTCACACAACAAAGACAAACGTTACTAACTGATACTTGACACTTAGAAATAATAAAAATATACATTTACAAATACACGATATGTGTACACGTTCATTTTACCATGTGGACAAGAGCAGTTTCCAACCACATGTGATACACATATCATGAATTTGTATATGTATTTAATGTTTCTAAGTATGAATAACATATTCGTGTTTATATATAGAAATATGTTAAACTTCAACACAATAATATTGATCAAATTACTTTTGACATGAAAGATTTTATAATGGGACGACAAGGTATGTAAACTTATTTTATAGTTAAAAGTGAGTCATCACACTCGAGTAAAAAAGTTAGTTGAATACCAAACTGATACATTGTCAAACGCTGCTTTCTTAAAATCAGTGTTTTCTTAACCTTAAAAACCTCTATGACATTACAAAATACTATACGGTTCTAAGCGTCTCCAGCCGTGTTTTATATACCGAGCTCAATTTGAAATGAAATCAGTTAGAAACCGTAATAAATAAACTTCAACAAATAGTTGTTTGGTAAAACTAATAAAATCTTTAGGTTGTAAACAATGAAGGGTTCTATTCATATTACACATTCTAGTCAAAAGAGAAGGAGTGTTTAGAGGAAACCTGCAACCTTGGCAGTAATGATCTGGTAGATGAGCTCTCCTGGTGACGAGGGGAGGGCCAGTTGTAACTGAGACCATTCACTGGCGACCCTCCCACTGCCACAGATCGAGATTGTCCACGCCACGTCTTTTGTTTTAAATATCCACAAGGTTTCATTCTCTAGTATATGCTACTGCTACTATATTGGTTCTTAATTAACTACTCTTATTGGATTCGTTTTAAAGTTTCTTGCAGCAACTAAAACCGACGTGTTCCTGTAAAAGATTTATCAATATCTCTTTGTTTATTAGGTTCAAAATCGGTGTATAAAATGTAACATGTGTACTCGAAATAATAAATATGACAGACTTTTTGTAGTGTTTTAACTATGTTTTATTTGAAAGTTAAATTTGTAACAGCTGATTATTGTTTTGTATTGGTGTTTTGGTAATGAATAAAGATGAGTTTTTATATACCAATTATGTTTAAGTTATTAAGGGAATTTAAAGAAGGGGACATGGTGTTGATCAGAGAATCATTTTTTTTAAATGGAAAACTAGTTTGGAAGAAAGGGAAGATAAAAAAGAGAATATGAAAAGTGATGTATTGTAGTTGAAGTTGAACAAATGATATTTGGAGACGTCACGTAAACCAAATCCGAAAGTTGTAAACCTAAGCTCACAATCCTCAAAACGGAAATATCACATATTTGGTTTTACGGGGAAAAAGTTGTAGTGTTTTAAATATGTTTTATTTGAAAGTCAAATCTGTAACAGCTGATTATGGTTTTGTACTGTATTGGTGTTTTGGTTGTGAATAAAGATGGGTTTTTACATACCAATTATGTTTAAGTTATTTTACGCATAAATGCTTTAAACTTTTGGCAGTGGTTTTAATTGTTATGGTACTGAACGGCAAAGTCAATGTAGCTGATAAAGGATCTGTTAAAATCGTATAATTAAGCGGTACTAGAAGTGAAACTATTTCATGTAAAAGTGTATACCGGTACATCACATTGTCACACAGTTATATCTTATAAATTATAAGTTCATCCATATTATAACTAAGAAACAAGGCTCTTTGGATATAAATGCAATGAAAAAAGCTATCATCAGGAATAGTTCTATTAGTGGACTCATTTAGCGGAATTATACAAGTTTCACATATATTAAAATACCCCTGTTGCAGCAAACCTGCATACTCAGCGTATTTCAAATAGTACTTCACTAAGTCATGAAGCCACTTACCAACTTTAATCAAAGCATATTAATAAATAAGCGATATATGACATTTTATTTATTCGCCATAAGAAAAACATTTGGACTGAGTATGCAGGTTTGCTGCATCAAGGACCACAAAATCTGTTTTTTTGCAAATACCAATGGATTACCTCCAGATGAAGCAACATACAAAGTTTTATCAATTTATGTTCATAAAAAAGCAAGATATCACTTGTTTATTATTCTCCACAGGAATAACATTATAGCTGCTGAGTAAGCAGGTTTGCTGCCATGGGGACCACAAACAATGAATTTGTATGCAAATAGCATTAAAACCCTACCATATAAAGCCACATACCAAGTTTCATTGATATATATATATATATATATATATATATATATATATATATTCATTAATAAGCGAGATATACAATACTACTTATTCTCCATAAGATTAGCATTGGACAACGTACTGTATTTAGCACTCTCAATATCTTGGTAACCAATTGACGTAGAGTGATGACCAAACTACCAAATTGTTTGTTTTTAAGCTGAATTTAATGGTGTTTTAAAATTTAAAAATAATGGTAAACAAAATTTAGGTTTAAAAATAATTATATGTAAAAAGTTCAAAAAACCCATTTTTGGGGTACAAAACCCCCACCTTAAAGTAGAGCGACCTGTCTGGTTCTCGAACTCATGAAAATAGACGCTGCTTTACACGTTTATACAAAATTTCATCCAGATCGGACTATTTATACGAAAGTTTTCTTGCCTACGGACATATATATATGAATTTGAACGAATGGTGTTTTTGGCATCTGGGGGCCTCAAAACGAAAAGTCATGATTCCGGGCCTAGGTCTTACCATGTCACCTACAGTAATAGCTTCTTCCCTATTAGGGAAATTCGCTAAAACGTTAAACAAAATCCGCTAAAATTATGACTACCTCAATTCTTTAGATTTTTTAAATAAGACACGGACTAATAGGACCTGCTGCTCGAGCTCGAGGAAATGTTCTTCTCATACTCCTGAACGTATATAACCCGACATAACGTATCATGCACACTGTGTTGTCATTACAGTAATAATCACTCATATCATGTCTGGTTTTGCTGCTGAACTGTGTTTTGTTGATGAGTCAAAAACTGTTAATAACACTACAATAACCCGGGCACTACACATATCATTGGCTTGTGGGGTTTACCTTGCCAGTTTTGCTTATTTCTTGCTTTTGCACTTATTCGGGATGCGTTTCTCAACACAGATCAAAATATGAATCCCACAATAAATTAAACTCTTAAAACCTGTCACTTTCTCTATTCTTTTACATTCTACATTCTTTCATCACAATTTTTATAAGTTTTCCACTATGACAGGACCAAGATATAGGCTACATAAACTTCGGATTTTCTTGGATTTAATGAAGAAGTATTAATTATACTCTAGATAACACAGGTGGTATGCATTTAAAATGTCACACTATAGCCCTGTCACACTTAGGCGACTTTTCGTGCGCTAGATTAATGCGTCAGCGCATGCAGCAACGCACAAGAGGCAAACGTTATCGCATGCCTTTTTAAGTTTAATGTTTGTGATATAAGTTTGCCTCAGTGACTTCGACGGTTGTTTGGTATCAGAATAACTTATAGTTATACTATAAAAATAAAAGTCCATACATCTAAAAGTCCTGTCAAAATTTACAAAAAAGTGGGCTATCCTGCAAAAGGTCGAGTATTTGTGCTTTTTGGATATGTTGTTAGGACTAAAATAAAGAGTAAATAAACGGTATCAGGAAACTGACACGTACTTTCTCCCTTCTAGCCGAACTTAAATGAATAAATTTCTTTTTATTTAATAAATATAGAATGCAAAGCACGGTCGAATGTACAGAAAATCTTGTAAACAAGTTGTTTTCAAAAACGTCCACCCAAATCCAAGTTTTGGAGGTACTACAGAATCCATTGCTACACATGTGGTTTTAAGAGGGGAGATGCCCCCTATTCCCCTCCCTGGGTTATTAAGGGCAACATATTTCGAATTTCCTCTGTTGATCAATGCTAACTTGACAAGTATATCAAGTTTGAACGAAATTGATCAGTAAATAAGAGAGAAATAGTAATTTTTGTATTCCCCATAAGAATAACATTGGAAAACGTACTGTGTTTACGCAAAATGAAAATTTAAATTTTCTCCTCAACCAGCAATCGTAGAATAGTAATTCAGAATACTAAATTATTTAGTTTTTTTCAGCTCTTATTAATGGGGAATAGTAATTTTATTTTATTTAGTTTTTTTCATGAAAGTCCAAAAAACTGAATTGCTAATGTTTTAAGTCCTGTAATTTATGAACCCGAATTTTTACAGTAATGCGGGTGGTGTAATTTTGTTGGGAAAATAAAGCTCTACAAATGACTAAAGTTGAATTAAAATCGTTAGAGCCCGTTTTGGGAATGTTGATTTTTCACGTTTTTTGGCAGTTTTGGGGGATAATTACCCTTTAAAATCAACTAAAAAAAGAAAAACTCCTAGAGATATCGTGGATTAGTACTTACATACTAAATTTCATAAAAATCGGACCATTGGTTATGGCTCCCCTGCCATACACATCTATACAGACACATCTAGACAGACAGACAGACATCACGTAAAAATAACTTTTTTTGGGTTCAGGGAGCACCAAAACGAATATTTCCACCAACAAATCAAATTCGAAGATTTCGACGAAAACAATACTTTTTCCATATACTATGTATAAGGGGAGAAAGTAAAAATAGCTACATGTTCGATTACATATATATTGATATTTACAATTAAAAAATCCAACCATAATATCAACATAAAATTAAAATAACATACAAAACATAATTAACAATAAACTGGTCGACCCGTCCTCGCTAGACGCTCGGCCTCTCAGTATCAGATAATCACAGTCACAGGCGAATCACAGTCACAGTCGAGAGTGTGATTGTGATTTGAGTGACTCGTGGCTGCGCGCCGAGGAAATGACTCACGCAGATCACTGAGAGCAGTCCGCCTACAACGAATCGAATTACAGTTAGACCTGCTAGTCCGGCTCGGTCAGTAACAGGTCGACCTGATTTCAGAATCTCAGGGTCGAAAATCACACCCTATCACTAACCTCCGGCTCATGCCCAGTACACATGGACTCGCCAATCCAAGACACTAGTGTTTCTTCCACATTTTCTTCTTGTAATTTTGAACAAGCTGCCAATAATTTAAATACAACTGATCAAATACAAGTGCATGAAGATCCTACTACAACGTGTTCTGATGCGGAAGCAATGATGTTATCCTTGGTAGGATTTGACTAATGGATATTTTATTTAACAAACATGGAAGGAAACATTACAGGTGAAGTGGAATTTGCTATAATATCTACTGTTTCACAAACTTGGGCTGTAAAATTGGAAACACCAGATCAAGATGTTGTGCACTACATTTTAAGTTATACACAAGACCCTGCAAACACCAAGAGTCGCGCATACTTCATTGGAGGAAACTAGGTAAAAGTTAAAGACAATATCTTGCACAGGTTTCATTCGATAGTTTTCATTCGGTATCTTTATCGAATGAAAACAATCTAATCAAACCCGTGTAGGATTCCTTTTTTAAAACATCCTCAGGATGACCTTGAACTTACCTACCTCACATGACGTCACCAATACGTCGCCAACTATGTCACTATTACGTCACAGCTACGTTACCAAAAGTCACGTGACCGGAAGCTGTCAATAAAATGAGCCAGAACTCCCAAAGTTACACTACTGTAGCTCGAAAAGTATCGTCCATATCAACAGGTTGAAGGAGACCAAAGTTTTAGATAATTTTGTTATCTTTAAATCTTATAATAATATAATGTGCTCTACGGTACATAGAAAAGGAGATATTAAGCAAAAATAAACAAATTAGGAGAAATTTCTATATTTTGGCGCTGTGATTTTTTGCACAGGGTCTTCGTTTCCATTAGTAATTTAAAGTTAAGAAGTTTACACCTTTATACCTAAGCATATATTCCTCAACAAGGATATCCAAAAAGTTCCAAATCGTTCGAAATAAGTACTACGTGTCTACCACATAAACCACTAGATGTACCCAGTCATTCATTGCTATCATCCGTCACAAAGTAAGCTTTTGAAAGGTGCGGTTTTACGTGTACGAAAAACTGAGTACGGAAATCCTGCAAGCATATGACATCTAATAGTAAGAGCTAATAGTAAGAGCAATTCTTAACTTGACAGCTCTTATTTATTATCTTTATCATTGTGCACTGCAGTGTTATTAAGTATAGTTTTAGTTTTACATTCATTGGAATTAGGACCGTGTTTTTAGCAGCACCTAGGGCGTTTAGCCCAGCCCCGCAGCTGGTGTTCTTTGATATCATTTATCAAACAGCGAACTCAAAGAGGCCCAGATCAAAGGTCGCGTGTAATTAACAATATCAATATTTCTCCCATCTGAGATTGCTTTGAAGAATCTAAACTTTATACTTTATTAAACGAAATAATAAACCGAATCAAAGGTCTAGGAAGACATGTTTTAATAATTATGGGTTTACTTGATTTCGAAGATTAGAAGTATAATAATATATATTTTGATTGTGTTTCTGTATTCGCACATGATAAAGCATTCACAGTTTCTTGGACTACATAAACTAACAAAAATATTATTTTTATAGCCATTTGATAACCTAACTCATCCATGAAACCTTTTGGGAAACAGGAGAATAGTGACCGCAATTCATTTGCCGGCTCTTTTAATAATTTTCTTGGTTAATTTCATGTTTATATAGTTTGTTTAGCGAATTTCCCCTATAGGGAAGAATCTATTACCGTAGTCGCCATGGTAAGACCTACGCCCGGAACCATGATAACTTTATGTTTTGAGGTCCCTAGACCCCAAAAAACACCATTTTTCGAAACTGTATATATGTGTGTGTGTCCGTGGGTGCGATATAACACTCGTAAAAAAGGTCCGATTTTTATGATATTTGGTGAAAACGTGTAAAGCAACATTTATGACTTTAAGTTCGAAAACCAGCCACGTCGCTCTATCCAAAGGGGTATTTTGGGGGTTTTTGTATTCCAAAAATGTTTTCTTTTTAAGTTTTTACATACAATATTTTAGTAAATCCAATTTTAGTTTTCACCATTGTATTCAGCTTTAAAAACACACAATTTGTTATATCTCGCTTATTTATGAACGTATACTAACGGAACTTGGTGTAAAGGCTTCATCAGGTTGTGGTCTATTGTTATTAGGACAAAAAAATGTTTACCGGTGATTACTGGCGTAGCAGAAAACCTGCGTACTCAGCGCACATGTTATTCTTATGGGGAAAAAGTAAAATGTTATCTCTGTTAATTATGAACATAAATTAAAAAAACTTGTTATGTGGCTTTACCAAGTTGTTATATTTATATTTGTATTAAAAACCAATTTTTGTGTTCCTTGTTTCAGCAAACCTGCATACTAAGCCGCCATATTATTCTTATGGAGGAAATTAAAATGTCATAAATCGTTTATTTATCAATGTAAACTAATAAAACTTGGTATGTGGCTTTATGTGGTATTAAGATACGTTTATATTCATTGGAAATTCGCTGAGGACGCAATTTTACTGCTAAGGGGGTATTTTTTATTTAGATAACTAGGAAAATTCAGCTAAGAATTAATTTTACTAGTAAAAGCATGCGAGTTGTTATCTCCTTAATCATACGAAATTACTACCTTTACTACGAGTACTTTAACAGTACTACGAATGCTAAAATATTTTTCAAAATAAATTCCCATCTCGATATGACTGAACTATACAGTTATGTGAGAGTCGTGTTACATACTAAACCCAACACATTTCTTACCTACACTGAGTCACATCTGTCTAATACAGTAATGTGAGAACGTTGGTTGTGAAGGTGTTAATCAACTTTTTGATTAGGATATTACGTGTTGTTATTACTTACAGGATGTAATAAAATACGTCTTACAACACTTAAGAATATATTTACACTTATACTGATTCACATACAGACGGTAACCATATATAAATTGCCTTGTACCATTTTTTATATACGTTTACCGCCTATATGTGAAACAGTATATAAGTGTAAATATATTCTTAAGTGTTGTAAGACGTCTTTTATAACATCCTTAAGGTGTTAACGAACTTTACCAAAACAGGCTTGACTGCCCAGTCGCATTTTAATGCTATTTAGGTTTTTTCTAGTTTATTATAATGAAGTATTTTGAATACATAAGACTAAAATGTATTAAGAGAATACTTAAATATTATAAGCCCTGTCCACACATGTGCGTTTTTCTGTTCAATTTCTCGTTCAACTTTCAATTCAACTGTAATGTTGAAGTTCAAGATGCTTGCTTCTTGATTGATGTCTTGCATTTTTTTTTTTTTTTTTTTCTAAAACAGATGCTGATGGTTTACAGATACATGTAAACAAGTCAGAAATATTTTTGGCTAAGCAAAACTAAGAAAACTAAAGGCAAAAGCAATAATCTCGACTGGAATTGACTAGGTATTTTGACTGAAATACAGAATAAATGGGAAAATAATCAACTCTCAATAAAACTGAGCAATTTGATTAGAATGCAGGACTGTTAAATCGTGAAGTATTAACATATACTTCAAATTAGTTATTCTTTTATTTAAAAAAATACTGAATTTAGAAATAGCAGGAGACTTTAAATAAATGTTCGGGCCAAAATATGAAGGCGACAAACTGTTGTTTATTTTTTCTAGTCCAGTAAAATTATACATGCTATCCTGCAAAAGGTCGAGTATTCGTAAATTTTGGATATGTCATTAGGACTAAAACGAAGAGTAAAAAAAACAATTTTGCGGAAACGAAGACCCTATGGAACAAAATTTACAGCGCCAAAACATAGAAATTTTTCCTAATCTTTAAGTTTTTCCTTAATATCTCCTTTTCTATGTACCGTAGAGCAAATTAAGCTATTATAATATTTAAAGATAACAAAATTATCTACAACTTTAGTCTCCTTCAACCTGTTGATATGGATAGTACTTTTCAAGCTAAAAAAAAACGATTTTCTGAATTATTAATGCATTATTTTTTATGATTGAATTACATATTTTATTAGCCTACAAAATAAAGTTCTATACATCAAATTTACACGTACTGCATTTATAGGTGGGTACCTTTGTAGGCCAAACAACAAAAACTCTCTCAGCAGTCTTAAACTAACAAACCTTATCCATCCCGCGGTGATTCTTTTACCTAAAATTAATTTCAGCTAAGTAACGTTATAATAGTTAATACCTTATTTATTCTTCTGAATTGGAAGGGCTTCATCAAATTTTTTAGCGGTTTTCCAGTAACAATTAACTGAACTACGGATCGGGTTTCTTCGGAACCGTTCGGCAATTTCGGCGATATGATCATTGAGCAAACTCTCATGAGATCCATGAAAACTTATGGTGGTTTGACTCATGGTCGTGGAATAACAGATAGCGCACTAGCGCGGTGGACTCTAGGGATGGTTAATTTACAGAGCATATGTGATGAAGGTGAGAGATTTAGTGGGATAGACTCCTCCACAGGTGAGCAGCATGTTGACATGAGGCCATCTCGAATTACTGTAGTTGATTCAGATGTGACGAAACTCTCGTTTAACTGGTTTGAGCATCATCATACTTTCCCAAGTCTGATCATACACTATCCATCCACAGTGGAGAAGTGGGAGGGAAAGAAGTCAACTGCGTCATGGCTCAAGCTATTGGAATCGAGGGGATGTCAAGAATTGGTGGTAACAACTTTGGAACTGTTACTTTCAAGCGAAAGGAAAACGTGGTTTCTCTGGCATCGGTCACAAACACTGTTCAAATAGCTAACAAGACAATTGTAATTGATCCCCTGACACTTCCCCAGCAGCACACATCTTAACGCGGTTGGGCCAACGAACCAATCGTTCGCTAGCCCACGTTGGCAAATCGAACCATAGCCGACGTTGGGCCATCAAACGCTATTGTTGGCAAATCCTACCATTATACTATTATTAATTATATATTCAATATAAATTTTTATTATATTTATGATATATATATCATATATATATATATATATATATATATGAATGTATAATTAATAATAATATAACGACGTTATATTAACGACGTTGGATTTGCCAACGTGGGCTAGCCAACGATTGGTTCGTTGGCCCAACCGCGTTACCGACCATTTCCCTACCACATCCTACAATGCCGACGATTTGTGCTGATGGGCCAACCTCGCACCAACCGTTGGCCTACCATTTTCCTACGTTGGCCCTACTATTTGTGCTGATGGGGTATAAATTAACACTATTTGTTTATTATTATAATTATATTAAATATATATATTAATTTGCTAGTAGTTTTACATATTTCATAGATACATAAATCAAATTAACTTGTTACTAATTTTATTACAGTGATTTTTGTACGAGTAGATTAACGTAGAAGAATAAAACATAATAGTATATAGGCTATTACAAGTCGTGCAGGTACAGACCATTGGTAATTTCTATATCTCAGTCCATCCATACTAGTAAGATAGATGGGGTCAAGGCGAGTGTTCAGTAACTCAAAGGTTGTAGGTTCGAGACCCGACCGCGACTCGATATTTTTGAAAATTAAGGGTGCGCCCTACCTAGATTGAATTCATTGTTGTTTAGCGCCGCGCCGGCGCCGCCAACAAGCAGGGCCAAGCATATTTACGCTTGAAGACCATTTTGTTCTCCTCGATCGCACTGTTATTTTACAAATTTCTACCAAACTATTTGCAGTTTCACACTTTTCAGATTCCAATCTAGGGATCATACGGTTCCTTTTCTCCAAAATAATTTTTCTCCATACGTTAGGAATCTTTAGAAAAACGCTTAATTTGAGAACATTACTAATGGCCTACCACTTATTTACAATTAAAATCACGATTTTTAAATCGTATGATCTCTAGATGAACATTTATTGAATTAAATAACATCAAATTATTTTTAATTGGTTAACAATTTAGCCTACAACGAGGGAGATGCAAACCCCTTACTTGAGCGTGCGGAAGGGAGGTACGGCGCACCCTTAAGTCCATTTTTAAAATTTCTATAATTGGTTTCCTAAACAATTAAATTAGATAAATCATGCATAATAGTTTATAATTTTTGCATATCATGTATAATTTTATTGGACTATAAAAAAATAAACGACAGTCGCCTTCATATTTTGGCCCGAACATTTATTTAAAGTCTCCTGCTATTTCTAAATTCAGTATTGTTTTAAATAAAAGAATAACTAATTTGAAGTATATGTTAATACTTTAACAGTCCTGCATTCTAATCAAATTGCTCAGTTTTATTGAGAGTTGACTATTTTCCCATTTATTCTGTATTTCAGTCAAAATACCTAGTCAATTCCAGTCGAGATTATTGCTTTTGCCTTTAGTTTTCTTAGTTTTGCTTCGCCAAAAATATTTCTGACTTGTTTACATGTATCTGTAATCCATCTGCATCTGTTTTAGAAAACCAAATGCAAGACATCAATCAAGAAGCAAGCATCTTGAACTTCAACATTACAGTTGAATTGAAAGTTGAACGAGAAATTGAACAGAAAAGCACACATGTGTGGACAGGACTTATAATATTTAAGTATTCTCTTAATACATTTTAATCTTATGTATTCAAAATACTTCATTATAATAAACTAGAAAAAAAACCTAAATAGCATTAAAATGTGACTGGGCAGTAAAGCCTGTTTTGGTAAAGTTCGTTTAACACCTTAAGGATGTTATAAAAGACGTCTTACAAGACTTAAGAATATATTTACACTTATATACTGATTCACATGTAGACGGTAAACATATATAAACAATGGTACAAGGCAATTTATATGTGGTTACCGTCTGTATGTGAATCAGTATAAGTGTAAATATATTCTTAAGTGTTGTAAGACGTATTTCATTACATCCTGTAAGTAATAACAACACTAATATCCTAATCAAAAAGTTGATTAACACCTTCACAACCAACGTTCTCACATTACTGTATTAGACAGATGTGACTCAGTGTAGGTAAGAAATGTGTTGGAGTTTAGTATGTAACAAGACTCTCACATAACTGTATAGTTCAGTCATATCGAGATGGGAATTTATTAAAAAAATATGATAGTATTCGTAGTACTGTTAAAATACTCGTAGTAAAACTAGTAATTTCGTATGAATGAGGAGATAACAACTCGCATGCTTTTAGTGATTTTATGCTCGATGATGTTATTTGTAGGTTTAAAAACAGCTTTTGACGCGTAAAGATTTACGCTCACTCAAGTATTACGTTTGTTTACTGGCAGTCGGAATTAAGCTTTACTAAGAATTTATTTTCCTACGAAAAGTATTACTATGAAATGTTAGCCGTTATCAGACCAGTGCCGAGCCGAGCGAGCTATCGGCTGCAGCCGGCGATTTCAACCCTCATTATGGTGATGTGTGGAATATTTTCGTGGTTTATTTTTTCCTGATATCTTTTCAACATATTCATTTGATGGCTCAAGGTAGGCATTGCTTTATGTGGTCAACGTGTTACGTGTGGATGCGGTAGTGAATAAATACAATAAACATACTATTATCGAGTGAAAAGGTACAATACAACTTAATTACAAACTTAAAAATGTGTGTCAGTTCAAAATCTTCTATCGTAAAAATCAATATGATAGGGTTTCCTAAATAAATTACGTAATACAACAGTAGTTCATCTCAATGCCGAAAGTGGTATTTTTCTGTAGGCGATTGTCTTTTCCGGGCAAGGCGATGGCCGAGAGCGGAAATTCGATCAAGTACCGAAAAAGTGCAAGGAACAAATTTACTTTTGATTCTATCTTAAATCACGCCTCAAAGAATATTCCAAACGTTGACGATTAGTTTATAGAAATTTAATAGGGAAGAATGTAATAGAATATTCTTTGAGACGTGATTTAGGATAGAATCAAAAGTAAATTTTTCCCTGCACTTTTTCGGCCAGTTGTTTTAATCGAGTAAGACAATTTTCTCGAGTTTTCCAATTGTAATTGTTCTGGGCTAAGTCGTGTTATTTTGCACTTTGACAATTTCCACCTTTTGTTTACGCCTTCCCTAGATAACGCTAATCGAACAATGGCTTCGGTAGCTTGAATAACACGGATATTGTTATCTCACAGCTATGTAAGCTATCAATAACATGGGGAAATGAATATTTCTGGGCTAGCACAGTAGCTTCATGAGCAATATAGAATCCTGTTCATTTCACGCCAAGAGTCTCATTAATAAGGGTAAAACAGGGAAACCTTAGACCCTCCTCTGACACAGAACATTCTATAAGACTTCTAACAAGAAGTGGCCAGGCATTGTATCCCAGTTTTAAACAGCCCTGTGTCAGTTATTCCCTAATTTCATACTTTATTTCTTATGCATGAATCCGACTCCAGTTGGAAGGAAAATGACAGGTACCTCAAACCCAGAAAAAGCTTGTTCTTACAGCTTTGGGTAATAGGCCTAACGTTGAAATAACCAAAGGTTTTATGTTGGGCACTATTAATGTGTCAAGCCTGTAATACAGTATGCATTTTCGCAAATTTCAAATTTTCAAGATTTCCAGCTGAACTTAACAAGGCTTTATTTTCTTGTTAAATTGAAGAATCAATAAGTTGCAAGAAGACGTTGATCTTCTTATATTTCGCTGTCATTGGTTTACATTTAACTTAACATTTTTGTTAAGATATAAAAATTTGTATTGTTTTTAAAAATTGTTATTGTAATTAGTTTCTTAATAATTATTCATTTTTATATTTTATTTCTAAATTCAATATGCTTAACCCAAAATTGTATGTGTTCTATATTTACTATTTCTAATAAAATTTATAAGATAATTAGTTAATTTGTCATATGAAAAATTATTATTTGTGTATTAAAATTATTTTTGCAAACATTCGTTTAAAATTAACTTTATTTTAATTTTGGTAAAGACATATTCGAAAGCTCAAAACTTATTCTTTACTATTTTTTAGGTATGTAAGCGTACATAAACCAATTGGTACTTATTGTTAGAGATAATAAACTGATAATACACATTTTATGGCAGAATCTATACTTAATTCAAAACCAAACACAACAAATCAGAGAAATCTTGTGATTTGCCTTTGTAAGAAAAGCTTTTTTTATTTAGTCCGTTAAGGGCTTGCATAGACCTTTCCTGTAGTATCATTGTTGTACCTATGTTTACGCCATTCTACTAAAAATAAAAACTGTGATAAAGGCTATTGTATTTCCCACAGAATTTATTGTATTGATTTACTCGATATATATAGATTTGAAGCCATTTTATGGCATCTAGAGGCTTAAAACGAACATTTTTCATGGCCTTGAGCTTTGGTCTTACTATACCTCCTACGGCCCTCCCCTATTTTCTATAGAACAAATACGCTTAAACTTTAGGGCCTAAGTTTGCAGGATCTTCTTACTTTGTTTTATATATGCCTTTCCTAATGTTTTGTAGCGTAGTTCAAGAACTACGGGTTTGTATATTTCCAATTGTAAATATAGAATAAACATAATTTCATACCCATTATGCAACAAAAGCGGATTACGATACAATCACTGAAGTATCGCGAGGAGAGTTATCAGCTGAACCGGGTGATTCATGGCCTCATTATGGTGATGAGTGGCTGCGGAATATTTTGAATGATTCACTTTGTTTACTAATCATTTCTTATCCCTCTAATTTCGGTTCTACTATTCACCTTATTATTTCGCTCTGAATACTGAACTGTTAATGAAGATCACACTTTTCAAAATATTCACCAATTTCTATGGATACGAGTTACACCGATAATTGCATCACTGAAACACTATTGGTAAAAATAAGGGTAGTTCTCGCGTCCAAGTAGTGGTATTCTATCGTCCCAATTGTAATCAATTATGAATGGTGTCACTCATAATTATAATGACAAAAGCTGTGCCGCAATTTGATATTAGGAATAACGTTGAACGTGTGAATTATTGTTTTAAGATTTACTATCACAAACAGTTATACTGGATTTCAAGCAAATTTGAGATCCTATAACTTCGGTTTTGAGCAAAATGCCCTCGTCGTCTTGGATGACGACATTTTAATGCGATTTTATAAGAAAAACAAACAACTAATGACCTTAATAACCTTTTTTTAGCTACTGTATTAGACTATTTTCTAAGCTAAATTTTGAATCTCAAATTGCATTGAATAAACAACTGAGCTTTACTGTGACATGCATAGGATATTCAAAACAATAAAGGAATAAAAAATGCATTAGGTGATTCTACAAACCAGTTGTCAAAATAACTTGTAAATATTTCAACTAGATTTGTTAAGTTATTTATATATTAACTGGTCGCATTCACATATTAATTAATAATATTACTTTGAAATTTACTTAAAAGCCTCAGAAGTAAAATTATTATAGAATTATTCCTTAACATAAATATCTCTAGTTAAGTATCCAAAGACTTGAGAGAGCGCTCCGATGTGGCTGGCCTGCGTTTTATAGCATGCTTTGTCAAAGCTGAACTGAATCACGGCTCTTCCCGTGAGGGATATCCTTTGTATTACGCGGTTGGTTAAGAAACCTGCGTGCCATTCCTCTTTTGGTTTTCGTACAAATATAAATTAATTAAAAAAATTGACTATTCTTCCCTTCATCCGATAAAGGTATTTAGGGATTAGCCAGAAGTAATTAAATTCAAAATATTTATTTAAACATAGCCTACGGGTACATCAGCTACCGATAACTAATACCCCTTGCCAATCAGCCGAGGAGGCTTTGTAAATCAGACCGCCTGTTCGCCTGTGGAGGGCTGATGAGTAGCCATCGCGGGAGTCACGGGAGTTTGCCCTCTAAAAGGTTAATTGGATTCTCTGTTCCGTCCCACATTTTCCACCTCTGTAAATTCCTTTCCTTCAAGTCACCTGCGTACAATACCCGCTGTGGAATACGTTCCTGGTTGCTCTGCCTGGGATTCATATTACACTTCTAACACTATCAGTAATGTGAACGCTAGCAATTCTTCTTATTTTTCAAATTTCTTACACAAAATGACTGGTTTTTAGCCAGTCTGAGTTGGCCAACCAAACCGATATTCAAACTATGTACCAATATTCTCTATAAAATATACCTGTAAATTGAAACAGAAACTTCAAGTTATTTATTCTATATGTTTTTTGCATGTTTGTAATTATATTGCAACGTTTCAGAATGATGAAAATGTATTGCTGTAATGTCTGTCTTTGGCAATATTAAGCGAGTGCGAAAATTATCAACAATATAATCAGTGGTGTTGGGGCTTACAATAGGTTCAACTTTAAAAAAATTGGTCTTTTAATCATTTCTCTACGTCAAAATGTTAACTGAGATATTGAAAGTGCTAATTACAGTACGTTGTTCAATGTTATTCTTATGGAGAGTAAGTACAATTTTATACCTTGCCTATTTATAACTTCTATTGATACAACTTGGTATATGGTTGTGATCTATTAATATCTACATATAGTACCCCCGCAGCAGAAAACTTATATACACAGTCATATGTAAAGATTTACACATTGTCTCGTACCATGTTATTTTCGGGATGCGTACAGAGCTATATATTTTCTAATAAGAATATCCTCACAATTTTCTCTCTTTACAGATATGAATGTCAGATATGAATATGAATGTCTTTGTTCATTAATAAAAGCTGACTTTTCAATGCAGTGATACCACCCACTAAGGAACACCGAGACATTATCCATTCCTCTTCATAACACAACTAATTTTTAAAAACACATACAGTACTCTCTTTTTAATAGTCAAACTTTTAATGCACTTCCTCCTTATTTAAAATTAGAATCATATGTGCGGAAGTTTAGATATACTTTAAAATCATTTCTATTGGAAAAGGAATATTACAGTGTCCAAGAGTACTTTGTAGATTTGAGTGTTTCAAATCTAGGTTTGTAGATTGACATATCTATGGAAAAACTATTTTATTAACTTAACCCCTAGGAATATTCTACCTTGGTTTTCTGTCTATTGTTCACGCTATGTAAATAGTTCATAACAATAAAGCATTCTTGATTCTTATGGGGGATGAATAAAATTCAATATCTCCTTTATTTATGAAATTATGCTGATGAAACTTAGTGTTTACCTTCATATGGTTGTGGTATATTTTTGTTTGCATGAAAAACCCATTTTTAGTTATTCTGTTTACAGCAAACCTGCGTTATCTGTTTAATGTTATTCTTATGGAAGATATATCCAATGTTATATCTCGCTAATTTATCAACACATTTTGCTGAAACAAAGTAAGTTGGTTTATATGCTGATGAGATAAACAACATTTTCATCGGAAATTCGCTGAATACACAGGTTTGCTGCCTTGGGGGTATTTCACTATTTCAACTAGCTTATTCGCTCTCCCTTTATTTGTAGATAAATTTTCGGACTATAATCGTGCTTCTAAATGTATGCCTTTAGCTAAAATATCAATTTAAAAGTTTTGAAAACTTATATTTGCTTGGCCCACGTATTAAAGCGCGCTTCTTTAAATCTCGACTAAATTTCGGCACTTTTCTCGAGGAATATCTTTTTCATCACACTGTGCTGAAAGTATCTATTTCCGATATCAGCTCTGAGTACCGATTGTGATGATTTTCCACCCTAGGGCCGTAAAAACAGCTGGTGATTTTCGCCGCACTGTTATTAGTTATTCTGACACTAATATACTTAGTAGCTTGCTAGTCTACCAATAGCAGTGCTGCATTTGAAATCAGCTGTTTCAGCAAATTTCTCCTAAAGGGGAGAAGCTATTACCGTAGTCGGCATGGTCGGCATGATAACTTTTCGTTTTGAGGTCCCCAGACCCCAAAAAAACCATTCGTTCGAAACTGTTTATATTTCCTATATATATATATATACATATATATATACATATATATATATACATATATACATATATACATATATATATATATATATATATATATATATATATATATATATATATATATATACATATATATATCGTAAAAATGGTTCGATTTTTATGAAATTTGGTACAAACATGTAAAGGAACATTTATGGCTTTAAGTGTGAAAACCAGCCAGATCGCTCCATCCAAAGGGGTATTTTGTGGGGGATTTGTACCCCAAAAATGTTTTTTTTTTGAGTGGTTTGTATATAATATTTTAGTAAATCCAATTTTGGTTTTCGCCATTAAATTAAGCTTTAAAAATTTGTTGTTTTGATCATTGCTCTACGTCAATTTCTATACCGATATATTGAAAGTGCTAAACACAGTACGTAGTCCAATGTTATTCTTATGGAGAATGAGAAAAATTGTATATCTTGCTTATTTATCAATTTATTCTGACGAAATTTAGTATATTGCTTCATACCGTTGTGATCTATTGATATTTGCACAAAACAACAATTTGTTTGCGGTTCCCGTAGCAGCAAACCTGCATACTCAGCCCCCATGTTATTCTTATGGAGAATAAGTCAAATGTTATCTCCCTTAATTATGAACATAAACCAATAAAACTTGGTAAGTGGCTTCACCTAGTAGAGTTATACAAGATGTTTCATAAATACCAATTTTTTTGTTTTACTTGTTTCAGCAAACCTGCATACTCAGCAGCTATGTTATTCTTATGGAGAATAATTAAAATGTCATAAATCGTTTATTTATGAATGCATATTGATGAAACTTAGTATGTGGCTTTATGTTGTATTAAGATACATATATATGAATTGCAAATTCGCTGAGTACGCAGGTTATTAATCTAATTACTATATTAACGCAAACACTGTTGTTGTCATTATGTTGTAAGAAAAACTACCCAGCAAACCTGATAACAATTTCTGAAAAATGTGCTTTATTATTATTATTTACAGTTTGTTGAAAAACATCGTTTGTAACTCGTACCTAAAGTGTTTTTTCGGTACTTGATCGTATTCCCGCTCTCGGTTATCGCCTTACCCGGAAAAGAGAATCGCGTACAGAAAAATACCACTTTCGGGACTAGAGATGAACTACTGTTTTATTACACAATTTATTTAGGAAACCCTATCATTCTGATTTTTACGATAGAAGATTTTGAACTGACACTTTTTAAGTTCTTAATTAAGTTGTATTGCACCTTTTCACTCGATAATAGTATGTTTATTATATTTATTCACTACCGCATCCACACGTAACACGTTGACAACATAAAGCAATGCCTACCTTGAGCCATCAATTGAATATGGTTTAAAGGTATCAGGAAAAAATAAATCACGAAAATATTCCACACATCACCATAATGAGGGTCGAAATCGCCGGGTGCAGCCGATAGCTCGCTCGACTCGGCACTGGTCTGACAACGGCTAACATTTCATAGTAATACTTTTAGTAGGAAAATAAATTCATAGTAAAGCTTAATTCCGACTGCCAGTAAACAAACGTAATATTTAAGTGAGCGTTAACAATTAAATCTTTACGCTTAAAAAGCTGTTTTAAACCTACAAATAACATCATCGTAACTATATAACTTATTCGTTGGTACTGAACCAACGAATATTGTTCGTCTACATGTATACAAATTCAATATATTACGAGCATTATAGTCATCTTAATCTTATAAAATTATTTTTTATTATAAAAAATAAAACATGTTTATTAAAGCACAGCGATTAGTTGGTTTAAAGTAATTTTTTTCAGAGAAAATATTTTATTTTGTCATTTCGACTTGACCCTGATCTGATGTGACTAAACAGTGGTCGTTTAAAATTACCTTATCATCTCTAGTTCGAGTTTTTGTTGTAAAATTAAAACCTTTTTTCTAGTGAAAAGTGCGTCACGACCAATCGTAAAAACGTCCGTTTTTGTTTAAACTTCAATATTACGTTCACGTGTGAGGTTGATTTTTACTAAGTCTTGTCCCAAAAGGTTAAAAACTTTGTTATCGTTTTTTTTTCTGAAACTTGATGTGAAATTACCTTTAACATAAAACCACTCTTTACTGATACATTCAGAAATTAGGGGATTATATATAACAAATTATAAATTTAAATAATATGATTTCATATAGTTGATTATTAAACAAAATTGGCGTTTTGTGGAATTTTGAGGGGTGGGGGTAGTTATACATATATGTTATTATTATGTATATTTAATGATAACCTATAAGTATAATGATAAAAAGCTGAAGTTTAAAAGTTTACAACAATAATTATTACATTATAAACATCAAACAAACAGGATGTTAGGTTTTTTTTTTAAATTAATCAATCTCTAAAGTAAAAATTCCGTTTTTTTTAATTCAAAATAAAAAGTTCTCATTTTAAAATACGTTTAAAACCGTCTTGAATTAAAATATTCGTATAACAAGAAACTATAATAGTATCTGACATGAAATATATTATTTTACAGTTCGCAGAGTATCATGTTGTTTGCATCTTCGTAACCTGCATTCAGTAATCTCCATAACGATGCCATAAATAACTTTGTTTCCTTCATCAAGAAGTCAGAAGTTAGCGTACTAGATATTGCACGTAACATCACTCACTATATTGTGTGAACACAGAAATATGTCTAATAATAAACTGCATCAACTCACAAACGAATCAATATGCTGAAGCATTATGAAATGAGTTGGAACTTACCCACCTGCTTTAGGAAGAAAATATGGGCAGAAAATATATAGTTACTTTATGTCCATATGTTCCTACATGGTCTACATTCGTGAAGTGACTCATTATATTTTAGAATCAGTACGTTTCAGGTTTTTATATCCAAGCAAATGTTTTTTTTACAGGCGGGTTTGCGGCAATGTGTTTGTCTAGAAAATATATTTAAAATGAGGCATAATTCATCCTATGCTATGTAATTCATCCTATTCTTATACATTTAAGATTTTTTGAGACTTGCTCCGCAGGATGCCTGCCATTTCAAAATATAGCTGTTAAGTTGACCAGGCAATTAGTAACAGCAGTGAAGAAGTAATCTTAGAGTTTCATTGTCGTACGTTTATTTACAAAAAATCTTAAGGTTACCCAAACTTTTAGAACCTGGTATAATTAAACCTCTTTAAAATAACTCCACCACCTTCTTTCTTGTATAACCGGTGTATTTACGAAACATGGTAAGATGTTCATGTGATAGCGATGTGTATATATTTGTATTGGAAATTCGCTGAGGATCCAGGTTTTTTATTTACACTTTCTTATGTTACCTAACAACATGTTGAGCCGGTGACCTTTCCTACTCTAATTTGCAAATATAATAAAGTTGTAGATGTGAAAAAAGAACGAGTTCGCACGCAGCACGCTGACGTGAGGGAAGTGAATTTCAACAGGAAAAATTTTAAAAATCAGAATCAGTGTAAAACAAACATTTGTTCCAATTTTTATTGAAATCTGAAAACATTGATTTTTTGGCTGTTCCGATGCTCCTGGTTTTATTTATCTGCAATGCTGGGAATACAATTTTGCGCATTATAAGGTTAAGAGAGGGCCCAGTTAGGCTTGAAAGTAGACGTGAGGTTGCTGGGGATGAGAAAAGTACACCAACAGATGAATATCAGGTTTTTCTAATGTAAAACCCCCATAAGACAACGTACTGTGTTTAGTCGATATACATTTTCTTTAATAACTCTGTTAGATATTTATGCTAGAATGACGATAGAGGGCTTAAAACTTTCGCCTCACTAATTCCCATCTTTTTACATGAATGAATTTTACATCCGGGGCTTTTCTGACCCTTTTTGGGCCCAAAAAAGTCGAAATTTGAAAGATTAATCCCCAAAAGAGGGGTTTAGAGTTTTCCGATTGTTCTGCCCAACGAACTTGTCCAACTGATTACAGAAAGGAACGTCCCTACCAATTTAGAAGTAAATCGGACAAAAATGCGACCGCTAGAGTGCAAACACACACACACACACACACACACACACACAAACACACACACACATATATATATATATATATATATATATATATATATATATATATATATATATACATACATATATGTATAAAATTTTGAATGACCCCCCAAAACGGGTTCAGGGGGTCACGTTAGGAGCTTCTATGGTGGTCCCGGGCATAAGTTTCACCGTGCGGGTCATGCTAATAGTTCACTTTCCTAAGGAAATTCAATAATAATGATAACTGATATGGCCGGTTTCAGCGAAGAGAAACGGGCGAGCGATATAAATCAAAATTAGACATTATAAATATTTATTCGTTTAATTATCTAATAAATATGTAATTGTATTCCATAAAATGTAGTTCATATGGTTTAGATATCATATTATTTCATTTATTAACCTCATCGGGATGGGGTCCACACGCTTCGGTTTAATTTCAGTTGAATTAAATTTCAGAAGCCGCAAAGTATTTAATGAAAGTTTAAATAGAAGTAAGACAGTGGAAAATGAAATGAAATCTTGCGACAGCTAGAGTTTAACTTTCGCCTTGATTAAACTTTGTAAATATTTAAGTATAAATGAAAATATATAAGCAATAAATAAGGGTATAAGAGATAAATAAATATAATGCTAGTATTTGTTGTAACGCAAAGTTAACTCGTTTACTTTGTCTTTCAGAACGAGCGAGGTTTGTTTGCTTAGTGAACTTCCGGCTAAACAGCAGAATGACTCAGAAGTTCTAGGTGTCTTCTGGCAGTGTATTTCATTTTGGAAATGTATGGAGTCAATGTATGAAACCACACTTGTACTTGCTATTTGTTATTATGAATTGTAACAAAGTTTAAATCCATATATAATATAATTAATTGATTGGTTAACGTCTAAAGAATTTCATAGTTCCTGAAAGATACAGGTGCAGCAATACTTTTAAAAGAAAGTTTACTTAAGGAGGAGGAAAAATATAACGTAGTCATTGATAAAAATTATAAATAAAATAGTGGCTTACAGGAGCTATAGCCCCTAACATATGGTTTTTGTGTAAGTGTATAATCACAGCTGATCATTAGTTTATTTTGCTTATTAATTAATACACTTTAGTGATATTTACATAAGGCAATCATCGGATCTTTGGAGTCCATTGGGGTGTAATTTTTTTATATTTCTGATATTTTTCCCACCGTCCTTGGCCCTCAAGCTTTAACATGAATCGTCATAACCTAACTTAACTTCTTCCTAGCTCGAGATATTTCGTGGGGACCGATTCGCTTACGGAATTAAATATATAGATAGAAGATATTTTATTAGTAATTCATAAAACAGAAAACTCGAAAACATACATTGAATTAAGAAGACGTGCGAGGAAAATTGCCTGGGTATTGGAGCAAGGTGCTCGTCTCAACAAAAGACTATAGAACATACAATGTATATGAAGAGCAAGTCGGCTTCGGGCTTCCTCTCCTCAGGTTTTGGATTGTTCCACCCTCAAACGTGTAAAGCTGCCATACTGTTGAGTGTTTGGACATCCCTACACCGTAAACATGCGGTTCTTTCAACTCAAAATTATAGATAATTATATACCCAATGGTTCAAATATATTTATTGATAAGAGTTTAGATCTTATTTACCCTAGAGTAATGTTAAAGTAGAGCTTAGTTACTCGTACAACCATAAACATGATGTAAATATATTGATATATGAGTAAATAAAATCTTACGTTAACATGATAAATATATACTGTACTGTAGTTGTAAATCAGGTGTTATATTGATTAATAAATAGGTATGTTTTAAATATTTCACATAAATTGACTTGTTCCGTTGATGCAAAAACATATAGGTATCTGATTTACTATGTTAAAAAATTTCAGTAATATAATTTATTTGTTAAGTTTATCGTCATAGTCTTAAATCTGACAAAATACTAAATAGGCTAACATTTTAAAATAAAATGCGAAGGAAAACTGGAAAAAATATTAGTTTATACATGTTTGACATGGAACATTGAAATTGTCTATGAAGTGTAGCACTTTCCCCTTTTCCCAAACAGTATACTCAAGTAGCAACCCTACTAGAGAGAGAAAGAGGCGGAATGCAGGCAAAGCAATTTTAAACAAGTTTATACGCAAGGTTTAATCAGTGCGCAAACGTTTAAATGTCCTGTCACCTGAGATTTCATTTAAACTTGGGCTTCCCGTTAAACGGGTATTTAGTGCTTGGTAATTCTAACGAGCTCCACAGAGTAGTTGCTGTTTTCATTATAAGCTTAACAAATATAAGCTAAATTCGTAACATATATTTCTGATTACACTACGAACTCTTTGAATACTAAATTAATTAATTAATTTATTCCACCCAGTAAATGAAATATTAAAAATTACAAAAACACATTATACGGTAGGGTGTCCCGGATCTATTTGGGAAACATCAGAACAAATTGTTTCTTGGGTCAAAATCTAATATTTTGAAACATAAACTCCGATGCCTGGTTATCCGTCTGTCTCTCTGTATGTAATTTTTATACTCTTTTAAAGATCAAGATTGCTTTGAGGTAGAAACTGGAAATTTGTATGAAAATGTAAAACTACTATACAAGCCTTAATACCTAGTACCTTTTTTGTTTGTTAATTTAGGAATTGACAGACCAGTGACTGTTTAAAATTAGTAAAGTTAGTTTTCTCCAAACTGCTAAATAAAAATAAAAACTATAATTACCAAAATATAAATATGGTAATTGTAGTTATAGCTTTTAAATCCAAATCTAATGAAAACTCGTTAAGAAAATAGATTAATAAATAAAAAAAATATGACGAGACTTGCAATTAAATACAATTTAAATCATACCTTATACCGCGCATTTAACTGTGATTTAGAAGTATTTATTTGTAAATATAATCTTCATGTGTTTATGAATGTTAAATTATCGTATTTAAGGTGCCGTTGGAAATGGCCGAAAAATTTTAATTGTGTAGGACTCTTCATAACTTATATTTAATTTAAAATATTTTTGTTATTTAGGCTTGGTTTATTTTAAAAGCCGTAATTTTGAACTGTAATTTTCTTTCAGCGTATAAATTTCTACCAAAGGGGTTTGTAAATAGTTTACATTTGTATACTAAATTTCATGTTTCTATCTAAAAGCGCTTTTGATTTATGAAGGTGTTGGTAACAAAATAAATTCTTGTACTGTAAAATATTTTGATCTCGATCCAAGAAGAAATTTTACTGATTCGATACAAAGAGTTCTGGGACACCTTGCATTTTTTGCAAATAATATTTCGTCAGTACAAAAATCATCCTTGTTC
The DNA here is from genome assembly GCA_963675035.1 of Allygus modestus. NCBI lineage: Eukaryota > Metazoa > Arthropoda > Insecta > Hemiptera > Cicadellidae > Allygus > Allygus modestus. The sequence continues at coordinate 99,223,577 of OY776111.1, read as the reverse complement.
TTTGGTATTTTCAAACCTGTCAAGTACATCAAGTACTGTTGTTGAAGTAGTGTTGTCTGTTTTTTACAATCAAGTACATTTGACCCACTCGCTGCTACGTAAAGGTTTCCTTGATAGCGTACGGGGCGTGGGAGGTAAACTCCAACAGTTCTGCACTGGGCTTGTGCATTGTTAAATGGGCACTACCAAATCTGGAATAGCTGGGATTTGAATACGTTGAGCCGTGACTACCTCACCGACGAATGTCACGCCTCATTTAGTGTTTTGATATAGTGTTGATTCTAATGTCTGTGGTCTGACGTCCCCATTTCCTCGGCTGTGTACCTCGTGTGCACGGAATCCTTGGGCGTTGACTTGTGACCCCCGAGTAGAATTTCCGTTGCACAACGTGCAATTGCTCATAGGCTCCGTGACTGTCAAACGACGAACATCTGCGAATTTTTCTGTGATGAAGTTTGTGTTAGTAAAGTTATTTTGTGTAATGTTTTCTGTTCGTTAATGTCATCGTAATGTTCGCCTAAACGAGCCGTTACCGCCTGATGGGTATGTAACCTTTTCATTTCTGTATTTTAGGTTAAAACTTTGGATTTTCACTCGGCCTTAGGCCGAGTCTCACAGTAGGATTTATGGAATCCCCTTGGGTTCTGTTAAACGTTTAACACTATTCTGTGCCTCAAATAGAGCACTGAACAGCATTTAAATGTGTTTTTCCATGTTTATGGCCTAGTTGAACTTGAGCGTTTTCTCACTTTTCTTTGGCCTTAGGCCAAGGCTTGGTGGGCGTCAGACCAAATGTTATGTCATCGTTTTGTAGTCTTCATTGCTGTGTTTAGTTTAAGACCTTTCCCGAGGTCCTAGAGCAAATATAACCCGAGATATAAGACTTTAAAAACCACTACTTGAGAGGTCCAACTCAGTTTGCTTTTTGTCTATTGTTTGTGTAATTTTAGGCCTAAGGCCTCCAAATAGCTTTAGTTTGTATTCTTGTGTTGGCCTACACCTTGCCGAGGTCAATCATTCATTTTGGATTAGGGCAAATGTGTTTTTGTAGCTGATAAAGCTAGGCCATTGTGACATTTCTGACTATGTGGTATAAGTTGGCCTTAGGCTTTTCCCAAGGGCCAGTTTGGTTATTTTTAGTTGTAACTTATGCTCATGAATGTTTCCTGCAAGTTTTATCCATTTCTGTTGATAAATAATTAAATTATGAGTTTTTTCAATTTTGACTTTTCTGGTACTGAGGTACCCTTGGGTATTGTTTAGGCCAATTGGCCTGAGGCCTGTTTTTAAGGCTCGGTTTAGGCTTGGAAAGCTGGGGGCATATTCCCCCCAGCTTTTAAGACTATTCCGAGCAAATTCGGTTGGTATTTTTTTAAGTTATTACAAAATATACATGTGAATGCTCCTCTAGCCCAAAATTTTTAATTTTCTTTAAAACTGCTTATTTCATGTACTTGTCAATGTCTATCTGTTAATGTTTCATTGTTTTATTTTATAGTTTGCCACTCTGGACCAGATTATTTTGGGTTTTCTATTAATTTTTGAATATTAAAGTGTTCCACCTTCTCACCTGACCTGACAGTGAATTAATTTAAAGTAACTTCTTGTTTTATCTTGTACTGTGCTTAGGTCATTGTTAAAAATCCATTGTTTAGCTTATTTAATATTGTTTTCTCAATTACAATTTGTTAAAATCTTTTTTTGAAGTTTTAATGTTTTTAAATTATTTTGTGAACAGTAGTAGGGGAGTTTGGGGACTTCTGGCCCAAATATTTTGTACTTGTTTTTTCTTGCGGTAATTCTTTTGACTTTGCTAGTTTGACATTTTGGTTAGGGTAAAACTTTTTTTTAAATTTTATTAGCGAATTGTGATTGAAAATTTTCTGACAAAATAAAAGGTGGCTGAACTGTTTGGAAAGTTTGAACTGGTGTTATTGGGGATTCTGGGTTGTGTTTCCCAGGGTCCCGGAGGAGAGCGACCACCTCAACATCATGAGCGTCGGCGGAGAGGGACTTTCCACCTTGGCTGCCGACTTCGGATTCTGGCCCCCCTCTCCGCCCAGCTTCGTCGCCCCTCCGGTGGGCCGTCTTGACCCGCCCAGTTAAACCGCCGCCTGCCGCAAGTTACAACGTTTTTGTTATTGTCTTTATTTATTTATTTATTTATTGTTGCGTGTTGAGAACTGTTGCCACCATGGACTTTAAAATTTATTCATCGTTATTTAGTCTTAGGCACAGTTTGTTGGAAATTATTTATTCGCTATTTATTTAAGGGGGCCCCTACCAACCGTTTGACATGTCTATATATATATATAAAGAAATTATTTAAATTGTTGATAATAGTTGTTGTACTAATTGTTTATTGTTAATTATTATTGTTGTTGAATTATTTATTTAAATGTTTATTCTTTTATCTACTGTTGTTTAAAATATATATATATATATATACTTTTAAAAAAATGGATAATGTTAACAAATTTAACTCAACAAATTTAACAATTTATTGGAATCAATTTAATTTTTTGAATATATCCTTTTACTTATCTAAATCTTAAAACTTTTATAGAATCAAAAGCACCTTTATTTAATTGTGAAGGAACATGTAAACTAGAAGGCAGGTGAGGACGTTCATAATTGGTAAAGATATTCAACTCACATGTATTATTGTTGTTTTTTGTTTAATACATTTTGTGCCTCTCAAATGGTGTGTTTTAATATTTTCCTCCACGGTCTTCACTTTTAGGTAGGGCTGTGAGCCGCCCCTCGCCCCGCGTCCATGGGGGCACGCTTCCAATTCTGGTTCGCTTGGGTGCGGGTGCGGGGGCGTGGTTCAGATGGTAGCAGAGCGTGGTTTAGTGGTTGTGGTCCTGGCCCTTGGCTGTGGACCTTATTCGGTGCATGACTGAGGGACTGGGAGACCCGATCACTGGCCACGTTCTAAATTCTTTTGGAAGGACCGTGGATGGATTGTTTTCTCGGGTGTTTTGTCCTAGCTGACTCTGGAAAAATTGTTGTTCTGGTGGGGGGAGACAAATTATTATTTTTTTTTTTCAATTAGGAGCTCGCCCTTAGCCAAGGCACCGGGTGGAATCTGGTTAATGTCTTGCTTCCGAGCTTAGGGGGCAAGAATTTTCTAAAGCATGGCCGACACTCAAAATTAAATCTTGCTGGGTGCTTACCCCACCAGGCAAGTGTTAGGTGTTGTTGTTTAGTGTATGTATCTGTGTATGTATGTGTGTGTGAATCTTTGTTCAATTTCTGCGGTATTGGCGGTATGAATGGGCAGGTTTTTCTTCTTTTGGGACCTCATCAGGTGGACAGGCATTTCAGTACTGTAGCCTTAGGAGGTTAGGTATGTGTATTGTTCCTTGTGTATTTTTGATGTAGGGTAGGTGAAGCACTGACCGAAAACAACTTGAACAAGTTGACATCGATGGACTCCGAACTTCTGAGGAGTCAGTTTAGCCGGGTGGTTATTCTTCCTGAAGCACTCCAGGGCTAGGTCACTCTTGTGTCTGGGTGGGAAGTGCACTGGGCCAGAGAGATTGATCACCTCTTCTGTCCTTTGTGCGCTGCTGATGTTTTTCCCTTTTTAATCTCCAGCTCTGGCCAGAGCAAATCCTGGGGGTGAGTATTCCCCCCAGTCTGGAAGTCCCTCGGCGTTCCCCACTCCAGACACTTGAGTCGTCTACTGGTGTCGTTGTTTTTCTGAAATGGGGAGAGGCTTTGTGTTGTCCCTTTGGAGAGGAGTGTCCTCTTTTGGGGGGGGAGGTTGAGCCGTGACTACCTCACCGACGAATGTCACGCCTCATTTAGTGTTTTGATATAGTGTTGATTCTAATGTCTGTGGTCTGACGTCCCCATTTCCTCGGCTGTGTACCTCGTGTGCACGGAATCCTTGGGCGTTGACTTGTGACCCCCGAGTAGAATTTCCGTTGCACAACGTGCAATTGCTCATAGGCTCCGTGACTGTCAAACGACGAACATCTGCGAATTTTTCTGTGATGAAGTTTGTGTTAGTAAAGTTATTTTGTGTAATGTTTTCTGTTCGTTAATGTCATCGTAATGTTCGCCTAAACGAGCCGTTACCGCCTGATGGGTATGTAACCTTTTCATTTCTGTATTTTAGGTTAAAACTTTGGATTTTCACTCGGCCTTAGGCCGAGTCTCACAGTAGGATTTATGGAAGCCCCTTGGGTTCTGTTAAACGTTTAACACTATTCTGTGCCTCAAATAGAGCACTGAACAGCATTTAAATGTGTTTTTCCATGTTTATGGCCTAGTTGAACTTGAGCGTTTTCTCACTTTTCTTTGGCCTTAGGCCAAGGCTTGGTGGGCGTCAGACCAAATGTTATGTCATTGTTTTGTAGTCTTCATTGCTGTGTTTAGTTTAAGACCTTTCCCGAGGTCCTAGAGCAAATATAACCCGAGATATAAGACTTTAAAAACCACTACTTGAGAGGTCCAACTCAGTTTGCTTTTTGTCTATTGTTTGTGTAATTTTAGGCCTAAGGCCTCCAAATAGCTTTAGTTTGTATTCTTGTGTTGGCCTACACCTTGCCGAGGTCAATCATTCATTTTGGATTAGGGCAAATGTGTTTTTGTAGCTGATAAAGCTAGGCCATTGTGACATTTCTGACTATGTGGTATAAGTTGGCCTTAGGCTTTTCCCAAGGGCCAGTTTGGTTATTTTTAGTTGTAACTTATGCTCATGAATGTTTCCTGCAAGTTTTATCCATTTCTGTTGATAAATAATTAAATTATGAGTTTTTTCAATTTTGACTTTTTTGGTACTGAGGTACCCTTGGGTATTCTTTAGGCCAATTGGCCTGAGGCCTGTTTTTAAGGCTCGGTTTAGGCTTGGAAAGCTGGGGGCATATTCCCCCCAGCTTTTAAGACTATTCCGAGCAAATTCGGTTGGTATTTCTTTAAGTTATTACAAAATATACATGTGAATGCTCCTCTAGCCCAAAATTTTTAATTTTCTTTAAAACTGCTTATTTCATGTACTTGTCAATGTCTATCTGTTAATGTTTCATTGTTTTATTTTATAGTTTGCCACTCTGGACCAGATTATTTTGGGTTTTCTATTAATTTTTGAATATTAAAGTGTTCCACCTTCTCACCTGACCTGACAGTGAATTAATTTAAAGTAACTTCTTGTTTTATCTTGTACTGTGCTTAGGTCATTGTTAAAAATCCATTGTTTAGCTTATTTAATATTGTTTTCTCAATTACAATTTGTTAAAATCTTTTTTTGAAGTTTTAATGTTTTTAAATTATTTTGTGAACAGTAGTAGGGGAGTTTGGGGACTTCTGGCCCAAATATTTTGTACTTGTTTTTTCTTGCGGTAATTCTTTTGACTTTGCTAGTTTGACATTTTGGTTAGGGTAAAACTTTTTTTAAAATTTTATTAGCGAATTGTGATTGAAAATTTTCTGACAAAATAAAAGGTGGCTGAACTGTTTGGAAAGTTTGAACTGGTGTTATTGGGGATTCTGGGTTGTGTTTCCCAGGGTCCCGGAGGAGAGCGACCACCTCAACATCATGAGCGTCGGCGGAGAGGGACTTTCCACCTTGGCTGCCGACTTCGGATTCTGGCCCCCCTCTCCGCCCAGCTTCGTCGCCCCTCCGGTGGGCCGTCTTGACCCGCCCAGTTAAACTGCCGCCTGCTGCAAGTTACAACGTTTTTGTTATTGTCTTTATTTATTTATTTATTTATTGTTGCGTGTTGAGAACTGTTGCCACCATGGACTTTAAAATTTATTCATCGTTATTTAGTTTTAGGCACAGTTTGTTGGAAATTATTTATTCGCTATTTATTTAAGGGGGCCCCTACCAACCGTTTGACATGTCTATATATATATAAAGAAATTATTTAAATTGTTGATAATAGTTGTTGTACTAATTGTTTATTGTTAATTATTATTGTTGTTGAATTATTTATTTAAATGTTTATTCTTTTATCTACTGTTGGTTAAAATATATATATATATACTTTAAAAAAAATGGATAATGTTAACAAATTTAACTCAACAAATTTAACAATTTATTGGAATCAATTTAATTTTTTGAATATATCCTTTTACTTATCTAAATCTTAAAACTTTTATAGAATCAAAAGCACCTTTATTTAATTGTGAAGGAACATGTAAACTAGAAGGCAGGTGAGGACGTTCATAATTGGTAAAGATATTCAACTCACATGTATTATTGTTGTTTTTTGTTTAATACATTTTGTGCCTCTCAAATGGTGTGTTTTAATATTTTCCTCCACGGTCTTCACTTTTAGGTAGGGCTGTGAGCCGCCCCTCGCCCCGCGTCCATGGGGGCACGCTTCCAATTCTGGTTCGCTTGGGTGCGGGTGCGGGGGCGTGGTTCAGATGGTAGCAGAGCGTGGTTTAGTGGTTGTGGTCCTGGCCCTTGGCTGTGGACCTTATTCGGTGCATGACTGAGGGACTGGGAGACCCGATCACTGGCCACGTTCTAAATTCTTTTGGAAGGACCGTGGATGGATTGTTTTCTCGGGTGTTTTGTCCTAGCTGACTCTGGAAAAATTGTTGTTCTGGTGGGGGGAGACAAATTATTATTTTTTTTTCAATTAGGAGCTCGCCCTTAGCCAAGGCACCGGATGGAATCTGGTTAATGTCTTGCTTCCGAGCTTAGGGGGCAAGAATTTTCTAAAGCATGGCCGACACTCAAAATTAAATCTTGCTGGGTGCTTACCCCACCAGGCAAGTGTTAGGTGTTGTTGTTTAGTGTATGTATCTGTGTATGTATGTGTGTGTGAATCTTTGTTCAATTTCTGCGGTATTGGCGGTATGAATGGGCAGGTTTTTCTTCTTTTGGGACCTCATCAGGTGGACAGGCATTTCAGTACTGTAGCCTTAGGAGGTTAGGTATGTGTATTGTTCCTTGTGTATTTTTGATGTAGGGTAGGTGAAGCACTGACCGAAAACAACTTGAACAAGTTGACATCGATGGACTCCGAACTTCTGAGGAGTCAGTTTAGCCGGGTGGTTATTCTTCCTGAAGCACTCCAGGGCTAGGTCACTCTTGTGTCTGGGTGGGAAGTGCACTGGGCCAGAGAGATTGATCACCTCTTCTGTCCTTTGTGCGCTGCTGATGTTTTTCCCTTTTTAATCTCCAGCTCTGGCCAGAGCAAATCCTGGGGGTGAGTATTCCCCCCAGTCTGGAAGTCCCTCGGCGTTCCCCACTCCAGACACTTGAGTCGTCTACTGGTGTCGTTGTTTTTCTGAAATGGGGAGAGGCTTTGTGTTGTCCCTTTGGAGAGGAGTGTCCTCTTTTGGGGGGGGAGGTTGAGCCGTGACTACCTCACCGACGAATGTCACGCCTCATTTAGTGTTTTGATATAGTGTTGATTCTAATGTCTGTGGTCTGACGTCCCCATTTCCTCGGCTGTGTACCTCGTGTGCACGGAATCCTTGGGCGTTGACTTGTGACCCCCGAGTAGAATTTCCGTTGCACAACGTGCAATTGCTCATAGGCTCCGTGACTGTCAAACGACGAACATCTGCGAATTTTTCTGTGATGAAGTTTGTGTTAGTAAAGTTATTTTGTGTAATGTTTTCTGTTCGTTAATGTCATCGTAATGTTCGCCTAAACGAGCCGTTACCGCCTGATGGGTATGTAACCTTTTCATTTCTGTATTTTAGGTTAAAACTTTGGATTTTCACTCGGCCTTAGGCCGAGTCTCACAGTAGGATTTATGGAAGCCCCTTGGGTTCTGTTAAACGTTTAACACTATTCTGTGCCTCAAATAGAGCACTGAACAGCATTTAAATGTGTTTTTCCATGTTTATGGCCTAGTTGAACTTGAGCGTTTTCTCACTTTTCTTTGGCCTTAGGCCAAGGCTTGGTGGGCGTCAGACCAAATGTTATGTCATTGTTTTGTAGTCTTCATTGCTGTGTTTAGTTTAAGACCTTTCCCGAGGTCCTAGAGCAAATATAACCCGAGATATAAGACTTTAAAAACCACTACTTGAGAGGTCCAACTCAGTTTGCTTTTTGTCTATTGTTTGTGTAATTTTAGGCCTAAGGCCTCCAAATAGCTTTAGTTTGTATTCTTGTGTTGGCCTACACCTTGCCGAGGTCAATCATTCATTTTGGATTAGGGCAAATGTGTTTTTGTAGCTGATAAAGCTAGGCCATTGTGACATTTCTGACTATGTGGTATAAGTTGGCCTTAGGCTTTTCCCAAGGGCCAGTTTGGTTATTTTTAGTTGTAACTTATGCTCATGAATGTTTCCTGCAAGTTTTATCCATTTCTGTTGATAAATAATTAAATTATGAGTTTTTTCAATTTTGACTTTTCTGGTACTGAGGTACCCTTGGGTATTCTTTAGGCCAATTGGCCTGAGGCCTGTTTTTAAGGCTCGGTTTAGGCTTGGAAAGCTGGGGGCATATTCCCCCCAGCTTTTAAGACTATTCCGAGCAAATTCGGTTGGTATTTTTTTAAGTTATTACAAAATATACATGTGAATGCTCCTCTAGCCCAAAATTTTTAATTTTCTTTAAAACTGCTTATTTCATGTACTTGTCAATGTCTATCTGTTAATGTTTCATTGTTTTATTTTATAGTTTGCCACTCTGGACCAGATTATTTTGGGTTTTCTATTAATTTTTGAATATTAAAGTGTTCCACCTTCTCACCTGACCTGACAGTGAATTAATTTAAAGTAACTTCTTGTTTTATCTTGTACTGTGCTTAGCTCATTGTTAAAAATCCATTGTTTAGCTTATTTAATATTGTTTTCTCAATTACAATTTGTTAAAATCTTTTTTTGAAGTTTTAATGTTTTTAAATTATTTTTTGAACAGTAGTAGGGGAGTTTGGGGACTTCTGGCCCAAATATTTTGTACTTGTTTTTTCTTGCGGTAATTCTTTTGACTTTGCTAGTTTGACATTTTGGTTAGGGTAAAACTTTTTTTTAAATTTTATTAGCGAATTGTGATTGAAAATTTTCTGACAAAATAAAAGGTGGCTGAACTGTTTGGAAAGTTTGAACTGGTGTTATTGGGGATTCTGGGTTGTGTTTTCCAGGGTCCCGGAGGAGAGCGACCACCTCAACATCATGAGCGTCGGCGGAGAGGGACTTTCCACCTTGGCTGCCGACTTCGGATTCTGGCCCCCCTCTCCGCCCAGCTTCGTCGCCCCTCCGGTGGGCCGTCTTGACCCGCCCAGTTAAACCGCCGCCTGCCGCAAGTTACAACGTTTTTGTTATTGTCTTTATTTATTTATTTATTTATTGTTGCGTGTTGAGAACTGTTGCCACCATGGACTTTAAAATGTATTCATCGTTATTTAGTTTTAGGCACAGTTTGTTGGAAATTATTTATTCGCTATTTATTTAAGGGGGCCCCTACCAACCGTTTGACATGTCTATATATATATAAAGAAATTATTTAAATTGTTGATAATAGTTGTTGTACTAATTGTTTATTGTTAATTATTATTGTTGTTGAATTATTTATTTAAATGTTTATTCTTTTATCTACTGTTGGTTAAAATATATATATATATATATACTTTTTAAAAATGGATAATGTTAACAAATTTAACTCAACAAATTTAACAATTTATTGGAATCAATTTAATTTTTTGAATATATCCTTTTACTTATCTAAATCTTAAACCTTTATAGAATCAAAAGCACCTTTATTTAATTGTGAAGGAACATGTAAACTAGAAGGCAGGTGAGGACGTTCATAATTGGTAAAGATATTCAACTCACATGTATTATTGTTGTTTTTTGTTTAATACATTTTGTGCCTCTCAAATGGTGTGTTTTAATATTTTCCTCCACGGTCTTCACTTTTAGGTAGGGCTGTGAGCCGCCCCTCGCCCCGCGTCCATGGGGGCACGCTTCCAATTCTGGTTCGCTTGGGTGCGGGTGCGGGGGCGTGGTTCAACGTTGGAGACTGAAAGGAAGAATTTATTCGTTTCTTAGAAGTGGCATCAGTTAATATCGCATAACCAATGAATTACTCTTATTATACGAGGGTTTAATTTTAGTCGTGTGTCATATATAAACTATTTAGAAACTCTAACGAATAGCTATTTTGCTATTCATCCGTTATTATTCTGTCACAACTTAAATACACGTTTTCCTGCCGTGGAATGATATATGTTACACGAATTTTTAACATATTACCGTCCTCATTCCTAGAAAAATTAAATTTGCTCTATCGTTTATTTCCATGAATAACGACATTTATAACACCATAAGCTGATTCTGTTACAGCTAGATCACTCAGAATCGATATCGTATCAATCTTAATGCTTCTTTTGATGGAGTATTGCCATCCAATTTTACCATCTCCGAATAACTTTAACAAAAATCAGAATCAGGACTAATCGCTGTTATCGTTTGGTTGATAGAGTATATTGCATCACTGAATACCAATAATAGTAACATTTATGCAATTTTAAAATTGTTATACAGGGTGAGGCAGTAAAACGGCATGATTTAAAAAAATTACCAAAAATACATTTTAATTAAAAATATATATTTTTTACATGAATCTCGAGTACATGAATGGAAATTAATTGGTTTTGCACATATTATCGGAGTCTGAGATGTGATCCGCCCATGTCTGAATCATATCTGCTACGTAATGTTGTTAATTTCTTATTGAATTCGCTCTTTCAGATCTTGGAATTTCCACTAAGAACACAAGTGAATTTGAAGATTGAATTCCACAAGAAATTAACATCATTCCATTGCAAATGCTTCAGAACGTCATGAGCGGATTTTATCTCCGACTCCGACAATGTGTGCAAAACCAAGGACACCATATTAAATAAACGGTATCAGGAAACTGACACATACTTTCTCTCTTTTAGAGCAACTTCAATGAATAAATTACTTTGTATTTACTAAATATAGAATATAAAGTACAGATGAATGTACAGAAAATTGTCTCAAATAGTTGTTTTCAGAAATATCCACCCAAAACCCCATTTTGGGAGGCACTACAGAATCCTTGCTACACAAAGTGGTTTTGAGAGGGGAAATGCCCCCTGTCCCCCCCTCAGGGTTAAGCTGCAACATATTTCGAATATCCTGTGTTGGTCAGTGCTAACTTGACCTGCATATCAAGATTAAACTACATTGAAGGTTTTTTTATGAATGATCAAAATAACAGAATTTTGGATGTTTTAAATCCTGTGATTTTTTAACCCGAATTTTTCCAGGAATGCGGGTGGTGTCATTTTGTTGGAAACGTAAATCTCTACAAACCAACAAAGGGTAATCAAAATCGTTAGAGCCGATTTTGATCAATTCGGATTTTTAATGTTTTTTAGCGGTTTTGGGAGATAATTACCCTTAAAAATAAAAAATCCAAAAAATGGAAAAACGCCTGGAGATATCGTGGTTTAGTACCTGCATACCAAATTTCATCAAAATCAGCCAATTGGTGTGGGCTCTAGCTCTGTACACATCTAGACAGGCAGACATCACGTAAAAATCACTTTTTTGGGTTCAGGGTGAGCCGTGACACTTGTTGCCACCGTGCGGTGTTGTTTTTGTCCCGACTCATTTTGTTGTATATATGTTTGTTACATCGTCGTTATTATGTTGTCGATTCAGCCGGCCGTGGCCTTTCAAATTTGTGACCCCCGGAGCAACGGGTGTTATAAGGGCAGGGACATTGGAAGGCGTCAGAAGCCTCATTTTGCCGTTATCAACAAATTTATTTTAAAATTGCCCTAACACGATGTTTCTTTAGTAAATACTTTTGCATAATGATGTTTCTGTAAATTTTCCGCTCCTATGCTCACGGGTAAGTACGGCTGGTTATTTCATTAAGTTTCAATAATAGTTGCCACGTTGCCGACTGGCTGATCGAACATTTTGCAAGTTTATTTTAGGTCATAGAAATGTCTATGAAGGTTCAAGGTAGTTTTCTATAAACTGCAAACAATATGTGGCATTCGCTTTCACAATTTCACTGGTTTTTATTTAGTGGAATTTCTCAATGCCGTTTCTAAGCTAACCAAGTTCTGTTTGGCTGGGAGTGCCAGTCATAGGCCTAAATGTTCTCTTGGCCAGAATTGTGGACCAAATTGTCCCAGTTTGTGTTTTTGGTGTCCCTCAGATACCAACTCAGCTCCTCACTACACATTTCTGGTAATTTTAGTTTGTTAAAATGTTTGAAAAGTGAGATTTAGTCAGACACAGACAAGTAGCCTGGATTTTGTTCAACCCAGTAAACACTGTTATATTTATTATAAACAAGGTATGCCTTCTGTTTAACGTTTTGGTTTGTAAAGTAAATATTTGCTCTAAATTTGTATAAAATCTATAACCTATTTTGTATAAAACTTTTGGAAGTGAATCTGTCCATAACTCCTGAGGTCTATTTTGTTGAGAACCGATTATACCTGCTCAATCATGTTTTCCTTTGCAAGGATGTTTACTGCTATTTAAATTTAATTGTAGCATTTAGTATTTATTTTTTTTTATATTTCATAAAGGGTCCATGATGGTAGGATAGAAGAAGAAAACAGATTTATAATTTAAAACTTGCTGTTGAATGTGAAATGTTAAATAAAAAAAGGGGAAATGAAGCCTAAATTTAAAATTAAGTAAAAACGGAAGAAGCCCAACTTATTTATATGTGAAGAAGTTATTTATTGAAAATTAAGCTGGAAGAATTTTTGAAGATGTAATATTGCTAAAGGTGAAACTGTCCATAAACTGCCCATTGGTGAATTGCTCCATAGCCATCGTTAACTAGAGCTTATGTTTGAACTTCATTCTGGTGAGACCCATCCTTGCTCATTATTATTGTCAACTGCTAATAGTCTGCTACTTCTTCGGAACCACTTCATCGGAACTACTTAACTTAACTTTAATATAATTTAAATTTTTAATATTTTCTCTTGCACTCTTTTAAATAACTTTAAATTTTTTTTATTAATTGCTCAACTTTATCTTTAGTCTCTTGTAATTTTTCAGTACCGTTTAACTTGTCCTTTGTTAATTTACTTACAAATCTGGTTTTAAATTTGGGTTTAATATGAACAATTTAAAAAAAATAAAATAAAATAAAATAAATTTTATTAAATTAAATAAAATGGGATAATAATGTGATGAAATTTTGTTGCCTGTTGGTAATGTACTGTAATTTCGAAACTTGTGTATGTTTATGATGTATGTTTATGATTATTTATTTACTTGTTCTGTGTCATGTAGTCATTTACATATCTGTGTTATTTATTGCTGCTATATTGAATTTTTAGTACAATTTTTTACTTATAAAATGTCACCAAACATATTTTGAGTCACACTGGTGAACGACCCTTTTGGTGTCTCACTTGTACAAATTCGGTCACGCTTAATTTTTTTACTGTCATTTTCGTTTACCTTGCCACTGATAAATTGCCTGTTTTTAAATTTATAAATAATGAAAATTTTTGCTCAAATGATTTATAAAAAAATAAAAAAATTTAATTAAGTAATTGTTAAAAAATTAACATGTCATATTGTAATTGATCTTATTGTAATTTTTTCTGTTTATGCAGGTTGGCCAACCACTACCAAGGTTAAGATATTTATAATATTGTTTTCCTTTTCTTTTATTTTTAACTGTAATATTGTTATGACATTTTGAGACTTACATATAAATATACCCTGTTGATCCTCAGCGATGAACGACCTTAATTATGTAGGGCGTGTGCACAATTTATCTTTTTTTTTGAAAACAAAAAAGGGGGTTGATGTTTTGCTTATTTATTCTTGTAAAGGTTCTTCTCTGAAAATTATATTGGTTTTCCTCATATTGGTGTTTGTTTCTGGAGTTGCCAAAGGTTTTTAACTGTGAACCCCTCCTTCGTCTCTTGGATTGTTGGCACGCTTCCTGGACATTAGGTTGATGGGCCATGGGACGGAGGGGTGTGGTTCAAGGGAGCACCAAAACAAATATTTCCACGTACAACTCAAATTTGAAAATTTTGACAAAAACAATAATTTTTCCATATACTATGTTTAAGGGAAGAAAGTAAAAATTATAGTTTTTAAGTTATATAATTAATTTCTATTCACGTACTCAAGATTCATGTTAAAAAATATAATGTTTGTTAAAATATATTTTTGCTGATTTTCCAAAATCTTGCCGTTTCACTGCCTCACCGTAGTACTTCGGATAGAATGGGATAACACTGGCAATGTTTTTTAAAAATCACTACACAGCAAAATTGGTATGCTACAAATGGCATTTTGAAACTCTTGAGGTATTTTGTCTGGAAGCACTGACACTGGACACATGGATATTTTATCAGTAATAATCTAGGTATATTTTTAAAGGCAATTTGCTTCTTGATTGTTAAAAGTAATGCCTCATATGGAAAACTGTGTTTTGAATGGTCGTATTGGGCCACTTCCTCATAATAAACTTGCTCACAATGCTTCTGTAAGGACGCACATGCAGTCTAACCATAAAGACCTCAGTTTATGAATTATTGCCTTTTGTAAAACAATTGTCTCAGAACCTCTTAAAACTGTTAGAAAAAAAAACACTTTATGTCAAGATTAGGACATAAGTCAAGATTAGGACGTAGGAGTAAAAACTGTATCATTAATTACTGAACTTTTTTTTCATTTGCTGCTTGATAAATTTTACTGTACATTCTAATGTCATCAATAACTTCATTGGTTACTTCTTCCCTTGTTGGTGATGGCAATGGAAATCCCATATTTATACATGATGTGAATAGAATGTCATCAATATCTAAGAGCCTTCTATTGAATGTTGTATCTTCATCGAAACTTGGAAGATAATCTTCCTTCAGATTTGTCTTCAACTCTTCCCATAGCTGGATTTCATTTGTAGCAGAATTAGGTCACCAATGACGGCAAGTAAGAGTCTTAACTGGGAAGGAGAGTCGAATGTGGCTGCCTCTACAGGCTGTTCCTTGCTATAATTAGCTGTGGTTTATCGGGCATGGGTTTTTTCTTAGAATTTAGCAAACAACAATCTGTCATAGGTTATAAAATTATTCAAACGTATGCATGCTTCTCGTTTATGTAATAAAATCACTGAAAAGGCACAAATCTATGCATCTTTGACTTCGGCTGAAAATAAAAATACAAGTACATTTTAGGGTTAGTGGTTAAAATGACCAAAACTTTATTTTTCATACATAAATGCAAAGGATTATTTTATATCAACCAATATTTATAAAACGTTATAATTTGAATAATTTCCATTGCTAAACATTTTCCCGTGATGCAGTTCAGTTTGTATTAGACGAGTACAGTAAGCTGCTTAGGAAACGGTACGTTTAGGTAAATATTCAAAGCATAAATTTATTTTACATGTACACAATTTGTAACGTCTTAGTTTTAGTTTACTAAACAACTAGCGACCCAGATCGGCTTCACACGATAGAAAATTGGTGTCATCAATATTACAGTACAAATTGATTGTGCTCTCCGCGTCTTCCCAGAACCTCAGCGCTTTTAACCGCAGCATAGAACCTCTGCTCTTTTATTATTTATAAATAAAAACACTGTTTGATAGATTAACAGGTTATTTATTTTCTTGTCTGTGTTTATATTTAAAATACTACCATTTATAAAATTTTGGTTTTGTTCACAATATTTACAGCCAACATTTTACTACTCAATAGATACATACTGTATTGTGCTTGGATGTGACCCTCGAAAGGGCTCCATAAAGCTGTCTATGAGTAAAACACTCAACACTAAGGTTTTTGAGCCTACAACGTTGAACGTCTGCCCTTAGACTTGTTGATAGTGATGGAAAATGATGGTTTGGGAGGACATTTTAATCTTTCAATTGGAAAGGTTGCCTGTAGGTACCAGGGGAATCTGCGGGATCAACACCATTTTTTCAGAGCCACAGCCTGTTGGTACATTCTATGACGGGCAATCTTAGTGATTTGATCTGTAAACTTGTACCACTGCACAAATTCGGTGGGTTTAGGACTTTATTAGTAGCTATAAACCATCCAAGGGTTAGCCTTATTGACCTTGCAAAGTTTCATCGAAATCGGATGAGTGGTTTAGGGGGAGTTAACGGATAAACAGACGCGAGAAACCACTATATAGATTATTATACATGAATAATTTTGTATGCTACTCTCAAAATTTCTGCCAAATTTCATCAATATCGGGTCTTTCTTTCAAAAGTTATCGAGGTAACGGACAGTGATATATATATATATATATATATATATATATAAATTTGGACGCCTAGTGTTTTTGGCATCTGGGGGACCTCAAAACAAAAATTATCATGGTCTCGGGCTTAAGTCTTACCATGCCACCTACGGTAATAGCTTCTTCCCTATAGGGTAAATTCTCTAAAAACTGACAGGTAACTTTGTTTCGATATGCAATATTACTTTTTTCCAATCATCAGCGATGTCAGGAATGCTTGGAATGTCTTCATTTGCATGTGCATATTTTTGTTGCGTATAAATTGATATTGAACCAACATTTGGTTGGTTTTCAAACAGCAATTCTGATACTTACATGTGCAGTCATATGAGTGAAGTTGCCTGATAGGAATCCGCCACGTTCTTGAAACGTTATTTCAATTGCATTAGTAATTTAAATACAAGTTTATAAAGGGACGATAGCTGTAAATTAGATTATTGTAATGTCTAAACAAAATATAAATGTATTATTACCTTTACTATATCATTTAAATATTTTAAAATATTTCTAAACGTGATTATTTACGAGGATAAACAAGCATTACATTTACGAAAATGGTCTGTAACATATTTTCATTGTTCGAATTATCTGTATTTAATACATTCATTCGTTTATAGTTTTTCGTCATTCTACTTTTAAAACGGCTTTTTCACCCAAAGCATTGAAACGATAAAGTTTTAATTTTTATTCCTCGGATAAAAAAGTAAGATCTTGATGATCGTTTTCGTCTTAGGACAAATATAGTATATTTCATCACTAGGACAACAAGTGAAGT
This sequence comes from Allygus modestus, assembly GCA_963675035.1. Lineage (NCBI taxonomy): Eukaryota > Metazoa > Arthropoda > Insecta > Hemiptera > Cicadellidae > Allygus > Allygus modestus. Next base: position 99,206,590 of record OY776111.1, on the reverse strand, counting down.
TTTTCGATTCGAGCTCAAGGAAAATCATCGAGGATCGAAAAGTCGCTTATGGTCCCAGTGATTAACAATATTTTTCGTCATACTAAAATTAATATTAAGATAACAAGTATACAATACCCCCGTAGCAGAAAAACTGTGTATTTAGCGAATTTGCCATGCATATTTATGGATCTTGATACCACACAAAGCCACATGCCTAGTTTCATCACTATACATTCATAAATAAACAATTTATGACATTTGAATTATTCTCCAAAAGAATAACAAGGTGGCTGAGTATGCAGGTTTGTTGAAACAAGAAAGATAGAAAATAGGTATTTATACAAATATAAATATAACTCAACTAGGTAAACCCACATACCAAGTTTTATTAATTTATGTTTATAATCAACGGAGATAACATTTTACTTATTCTCCATAAGAATAACATGGGGGCTGAGTATGCAGGTTTGCTGCTACAGGAACTATCGGCCAAAAAATGGGTTTTTGTGCAAATATCAATAGACCACAGTGAATTGAAGCAATATACCAAGTTTCGTCAGGATAAGTTGATAAATAAGCGATATATACAATATTTCTTATTCTCCATAAGAATAACATTGGACAACGTATTGTGTTTAGCACTTTCAATATCTCTGTAACCAATTAACGTAGAGCAATGATTAAAACACCAAATTGTTTGTTTTTTAAGCTGAATTCAATGGTAAAAATGAAAATTTGATTTACTAAAATATTATATGTAAAATAACACAAAAAACTAACTTTTGGGGTACAAAACCTCCCCACAATACCCTTTTGGATGAAGCGATCTGGCTGGTTTTCGAACTTAAAGTCATAAATGTTGTTTTACAGGTTTGTACCAAATTTTATCAAAATCGGATCATTTTTATGAGAGTTATCACACACACACAAACAAACACACACACACACACACACACACACACACACACACACACACACACACAGGCAAAGTTTTGAACGGATACATTCAACTCATTATTCTACTTGTAAACGATAACTATGTTTGTAAAAACTATTTGTTTTGAGTTGCAAAGTCCAGATGGAAGTAAACTTTTGAATTAAAACCGATACATCAAATTTAGTTTTGGTGAAATAGTTTTCTCAACAACTTTTGCAGTATGACAAAAAATCCATAGTTCATCACGATGACCAAAAGTGGGCTTTGGGCTTTTCGATCCTCGCTTATTTTCGTAAACTCGAGCTCGTTTAAAAAAACCTTCACTTTCAATCCTAGAGATGAAATATAATATTACTGAACTCGAGTAAACTCTTTAGAACCAATGTTTTGAAATCTCTTCCTTCTATCATCCAGCTAAAGATGAATAAACGATGAAATTTGAACATATTGACTTAAATGTCAGGCAACGTGCGTTTCTCTCCTCTCTATAACAAGTGGGCAAATATTCGCAGCGCGCATTTTGTTAAGTATAACCTTGCTCTGCTCTTTTCAGAGGAAACCTAGATTACAGGCTGAGGAAAAATATGGAAGTACAACCATTAAAACGTAAACAAAGAAGACTTAATAACCTGTGAAAATGAAAACAAAAGCAGTCGTTTTAAAATTCCTATATATTTATTATTGAGTATATTGGTCCTTATTTACGGCACTACATTTCAATAATAACTTTTTTCCTGAGTTCTTGGTCCAGTATTTTTTATTTGAGCCATCTCACACCATCCTGCCATTTACCAAACGTCCAATTTCTGTTTCACAAGTTCTCTTCCAGAATTAGTAACATGGATTGTTTTTTCGTTGAACTCATTCGCTGATTGTTTATAGCTTAAAATCACATAATTTGCTAGTAAGTACTTGTAAAATAACATTAGAATACGGTTTAACATCTACATGTCGTCCTTTGCAAAGTTACAACTTCTCAAATAGTTCAACATCGGAAAAATTTACAGTAACCCATTTCAATAAATTATAGAAAAAACAAAGTTTACATCCACATTGTAATTCGAGATTCAATCTGTTTAGAAGGTTTAGGTGTCGGGCATCCAAGTTTAAAAATCGCGATAAAATAAAATACGAGACAAATTACATGTGCTGTATGAGTAAATGTAAATTGTTACCATATGCTCGTAACTGTTTTCTGCATTGCAAATATGAAGGGGTCTCAATAAAAATACTATTTACTTACAATTGTTCCATTTTTCGTGTTTAAGTTACTGAATGAAGGAGTATTTTACGATGCCTCCACATCCATGTTGTACTAATGAACAATCCCTCTTAATGAGCAAAGTTACACGTCTGACCGCAGGTAAACTATAACTAGCGGACTGTCTGGAGTAATTAGCTTAGTTGGCCACTTCGTTATTGCTGTTCGCAAGATTTAAACGATATATTCCACAGTTTACCGTTTGATGTGATGTGGCCATTATTAATTAAAAGAGAGTTGGTTAAAACCATTCCTCTAGCAACCTGACAATGAAAAGTTTTAACTGTGTTATCTCCCCTTCTATAAAATATAATATTGCAAACTACGATTAAATATAAATTTGTATTTTAAGCAATAACAGTTTTATTCCAATGGTGATTATTATCCATAATTTTCACAAACTATACTGTATATGAAACATATTAACGTACTTTATGATTTTCACGCTAAACAAATTACTTAATATTGAAGGCTTACTGCAGACTATGAAATTGCTCTAATAACATCCTACTAAAATAGCATACATGCTGTTTCCCTTCTTCATTTACAAAAATATTAATTAGTTTGATATTTTTTCTGAAATTAGTCATGATATATAATTAAACCCCCAAAATTGAACCTTTTAGCGAATTTCCCCTATAGGGAAGAAGCTATTACCGTAGTCGGCATGGTAAGACCTAGGCCCGGGACCATGATAACTTTTCGTTTTGAGGTCCCCAGACCCCACAAACACCATTCGTTCGAAACTGTATATATATATATATATATATATATATATATATATATATATATATATATATATATGTGTGTCCGTGAGCACGATAACTCTCGTAAAAATGATCCGATTTTGATGAAATTTTGTATAAGCGTGTAAAGAAACATTTATGACTTTAAGTTCGAAAACCAGCCAGATCGCTCTACCCGAAGGGGTATTTTGGGGGGGTTTTGTACCCCAAAAATGGGTTTTTTGAATTTTTCACATATAATTTTTGAAAAATTCAAATTTTAGTTTTCACCATTGGATTCAGCTTAAAAAAACACACAATTTGGTATTTTGATCATTTCTCTACGGCAATTGGTTACCGAGATATTGAAAGTGCTAAACACAGTACGTTGTCTTATGTTATTCTTATGGAGGAAAAGAAAAATTTTATATCTCGCTTATTTATGAACGTATACTGACGAAACTTGGTATATGGCTTCATCTGGTTGTGGTCTATTGATATTTGCTCAAAAAAACAATTTTTTGCCAAAGGCTCCCGTAGCAGCAAACCTGCGTACTCAGCCCCATGTTATTCTTATGGAGAATAAGTAACGTGTTATCTCCCTTAATTATGAAAATAAATTAATGAAATTTGGTATGTGGCTTTACCTACATGAGTTATATTGATATTTGTATAAAACCCCATTTTTTGTGTTCCTTGCTTCAGCGAACCTGCATACTCAGCCGCCATGTTATTCTTATGGAGAATAATTAAAATGTCATAAATCGTTTATTTATGAATGCATATTGATGAAACTTGGTATGTAGCTTTATGTGGCATTAAGATAAATATATATGCATTGGAAATTCGCTAAGTACGCAGGTTTGCTGCTACGGGGGTATTTTAGTTTGTACAGGATAAATGTCTCATGCGACAGTTTTGATTAAAAAACAATAATATTTGTAAATGTTATGAAAATTGATGCGCGTTAACTAAATCTGAAATCATTATTAATTGATACTTTACATTTGTTGCTCGTGCTGGTTGAACTGGATGTCCAACTTTAAAAGCACCTTAAATATATATAAATGCAGATTTATGTGTTTTGTGATATTCGCAAACAAAGTTTTCTTAAACGTTTTTGTGCGTAGAAAATCAGTAAGGAAATGTCTAAATGCGGCTGTCATCCCAGGTTCCATTTAAACTTTTAATCGTTGGGAAAACCTGTCCTTCACCTCAAATAATTAAATCTGCTTGTGGAAAAGATTTAATCTATTTTTTATATAATTTTAACGTTACCTGAAATTAAAAATAGATTACTATATTTAAAAACTGTAAGTATAAAACACTACGTTCTTCCCTTCTGTCATCATCAGTATCAGTTTAAACATAATTTTATATATATATATATATATCTGTACATAACACGGGTATAAGAGAAATCTTTGTATATTCCTACAAACAAACAGATATAGAGTTCTCGTAATAATGAGTAGACTATTATAAAATATCATATAAACATTTGTGTTGCTGAAAAATTCATATTTAGAAAGTATCAAATGTATAATGTAGTGTGATAAACATGCTCGCAACGATCTAATAGCCAAACACGATAAAACATACTTCGTAAATTATTACAGGCAATAACAAGCTTTTTTAAAGAGACATTACTTCTCTTGCCCGTAAAATACTACTTTTATTGGATTGCCATGAACCTGATCTCTCCTGTCGAGACAACATATTGCGCAAATCTAAATCCAGTTTATCATGCATAAATCGTCAGTAAAATAAAAACTTGTTATCTGAAATAAAGTTGATATGAAATAAGACTGGGATTGGTCCAATAGCTCTGAAACACAGCTACAAAGAACAGGTTATGTAAAATATATTATATTTATAATATATATTTATACAGGTTATGTAAAAAATAAATCGACATATTATTACTGGTAGTACGAAAACAATGTTTGGGACCGTACGGAAATGCGTTACTCGCCCTGTCCATTTGCAATTTAGGGAAGGGAGAAGTTCACCCAGATTTTCAAAGTAACCCCCTTTCAAGTGACCATTTATAGACATAAAAATGTGAAACACAACAGCGCAAAGTCAACTTTTACAGTGGCGCTCTTTCCAATAAATAAGACTTTACTTTTGAAAACTTGGGCTACCTCCGGAAATTGCGCTTTTGGGACATCACTAATACTTCAAACCGAATTGGTATATTTAGAAATCGTATGTAAAACCTATGTAATACACCACGTATCATTTGGGAGTACGTAATCAGTATATGTGGAACTTATTTCTAATAGAAAATAAATAACCGTTTGGTTTTGTTTTGTGTCAAGCCAGCCGCCGTTTCAAACCATAGAAAGGTGTTGGACACTGAGGTTGCACCTCATCAACATCCATCAGTAAGACCTAAAAAATTGTAAATTTTAGCTGTTTTTAGCGAATTTCCCCTATAGGGAAGAAGCTATTACCGTAGTCGGCATGGTAAGACCTAGGCCTGGGACCATGATAACTTTCCGTTTTGAGGTCCCCAGACCCCAAAAACACCATTCGTTCGAAACTGTATATATATATATATATGTGTGTGTGTGTGTGTGTGTGTGTGTGTGTGTGTGTGTGTGTGTGTGTGTGTGTGTGTGTGTGTGTGTGTGTGTGTGTCCGTGGGTGCGATAACTCTCGTAAAAAAGGTCCGAGTTTGATGAAATTTGGTACAAACGTGTAAAGCAGCATTTATGACTTTAAGTTCGAAAACCAGACAGATCGACCTATCCAAAGGGGTATTTTGGGGGGGTTTTGTACCCCAAAAATGGGTTTTTTGAGTTTTTTACATATAATTTTTGAAAAAGTACAATTTTATTTTTTCCATTGGAATTAGCTTAAAAAGACGCACAATTTGGTATTTTAATCATTGCTCTACGTCAATTTGTTACTGAGATATTGAAAGTGCTAAACACAGTACGTTGTCCAATGTTATTCTTATAGAGGATAAGAAAAATTGTATATCTCGCTTATTTATCAACTTATCCTGACGAAACTTGGTATATTGCTTCAATTCACTGTGATCTATTGATATTTGCACAAAAACCCATTTTTTGGCCGATAGTTCCCGTAGCAGCAAACCTGCATACTCAGCCCCATGTTATTCTTATGGAGAATAAGTAACGTGTTATCTCCTTTAATTATGAACATAAATTAATAGAACTTGGTATGTGGCTTTACCTAGTTGAGTCATATTGATATTTGTATAAAAACCCATTTTTAGTGTTCCTTATTTCAGCAAACCTGCATACTCATCCGCCATGTTATTCTTATGGAGAATAATTAAAATGTCGTAAATCGTTTATTTATGAATGTATATTGATGAAACTTGGTATGTGGCTTTGTGTGGTATTAAGATCAATTAATATGCATTGTAAATTCGCTGAGTATGCAGGTTTGCTGCTACGGGGGTATTGTTACATTTGTTTGGGCAATTTACTAAAATTCTTGGTAGGGACAGTGATGACTCGTACTAAAGAAGACATGTTTACGATCAAGAGTTAGGTTTGATTTATTTATGGACTAGTTTCGCATTTATTTTAACGATCCGGATAACGCAGTAATTTGGTTCTCAAAACGGTCCCTGGCGAAAAGATTTTGGGGTAGTTTTGATTTTTTTCTATTCTATATTTTTTTTCGAGCGTGCGAATCCAAATCTGAGGTTTGCTAACAACATTTGGTGATGAAATGTCTCGGAAACTATAATATTTTCGTAAATAATCTTTATTTTAAACGTGAAAGTACAAGAAATTTCCTACAATTTAAACTACTACTCAAACTAAAAATTAATACTGACAGCAAAATACTCCTGGACGCTGTAGTACTCTTTACCAACCAAAAATGACCTAATCCTCCACCTAAACCTTTTAACGCCTGACTCTGATTTTATGTGTAAAGGAAGTGAATTGAACACTTTTATGATGGTGAAGTATGAGTGTTTTTCGAACGAAGCAGTGTTGTGATGGGGAATGGTTAGTGTAGATGAAGCATGCCTTAGATTGTAGTGCCTCATGTTACGAAAATAAAATAAGTGTTTGTTTTTAATAAAAAAAGAGAGACACTGAAAATATATAAGCAATAAAATGTGAGTAGATTGTTGACTATACAAATAATTCTACATGATCCGCCTTTTTCATACCAAAGACCAATCTAGTTGCTCTACTTTGCAGACGGAAAATGGCTTTTTATTGTGGTTTGAAAACCCCAAGTCGCAACGACATAACTTATTTGAGGATAAAAGGACCCAAAATATGCTGAAAGAAGTAAATCAGTGTTTGTAAACTTAGCCAGCCTTCGAAGAATAAAAATACTACTATTGAGTTCTAGTTAAGTTGTCAATGTGTTCAGAAAAATCAAAGCGATTATCAGTTATTAAACCTAAAAAATTCGTTTTCGGACAAGAATAAATTTTAGTATCACCTATGAATGTACGAGATGGATAGGCTACTGATTTTCCCAAAATTTAATCGATGAAATGAGTTTTTTTCAGTACTAACAGTAAGGTTATCAACTAACCATTGCAGAAGTGGGCTACTCTGTATAAACGATCCAATCTCAAGGTCATTCCGAGAAGCATTACTTATGTTCAGAGATGTCTCATCTGCAAACAGGCATAGATTGACATTTGACATACTAGAGTGAATGTCATTGTAAAAGAAGAATCGGTCCTAGAACCGACCCCTGTGGGACTCCACAGGTAATGGCAATTTCATGAGACTTCTGAGATGAAATACACCGATTAGCGTCTAGGTAAGGGATTTGTACGGTTTGTGTTCTACCTTACAAAATTGAAGAGATCCAGCTAAGAGCATTGCCTCTAATGCCAAAGTGTTTAAAATTTCTTTAAGAGCAAATCATGATTGACCATATCAAAAAGCTTTACTCATATAAGAAAATGAAAGAGGTGGTGAGAAAACAATTTGTGAGGATTCGTATCCAAAGGATAGATGAATAAATAGATTGCGATATTAAACATACCTTCCCCGTGTACGTGTCTTTCTTCAGTCTGTTTTCGGCCACTTTCTTCGGTCTCTTCTTCGTCTATGTCGATGCTGCGTTCCGGGGGCTCGACGTTTTCATACAGCCTTCGCACGAAGTGCAGACCTGGGAGCATTGGAGGCATTGCCTTCCTGCATCTACAATTACGTTTGCACCTTTTTTACATTTAAAGGAATTTGGTGGAGTATCGAGTCTAATGCAAGGTTCCAAGTGGTCGACTCTGGTACGAGACTGTTCTTTTCCTCCCCCACTTGTTCGGATATCTTTGTTGGTGGTTGTGACAGGTTTGACTGGATAACCACCGCTGCACCTAAAATTAGCCTCTCGGTGAATGTGTTCGTGCATCAGCCCCGATTGGGTAGTGAGGTGATGTTGATTATTTTACTTTTGTACGATGAAGATACACATTTCAGCCTAGTTTCATGTCTTTTCCCATAAAGAGCCATGAAAAAACGTTTCCTGCTTCGGAAATATCGTTTGGAGTGCATATAAGTCTTTGAAGTCATCGATTACTTGTTGCAAGTCATTGTTAATTCTGTAGGACTTTAAGAAATGTCAGTTTCCCTTATTAAATAAAGCAGAAGCAGTCTCACAACCACTCATTGCATTCAGGAACAGTATATGATCTGATAGCGTTTTGTCTGTGGCAAAAATAAGACGTTATTGATATCAGTCTGAACATAATTTTATAATATAAGATTATTTAAAAATTACTATATGTTAAAGGAATGGATAGCAACAGCAGGTGTTCGTGAAGCTCGATTCGTGACGTGAGCTAAACAACTTGGGTTACAAACTTGGGGATGCGCACGCAGCGCCTTGTGATGTAGTAGGTTGTATTTTTGCTCCGGGTAAAGTAAAATATTCTGAATTGATTCTTTAAATCCAATGTAATATGTTATGTGAGCGACTTGATAGTTGTTATGTGCTTACTTCCTCGAACTTTTGAAATTCAGTTTAACGGTTGAACACAGTAATTAGAGTAATATTGCGTTCGGTACATGGATATAACATCATTGTGCACTAACAAAAAAATCACGTAAATAATGACCACTCGCCACGATGCCATCGGGATTTGAGTTCTGCAGTGTATCAATCACGTGGAACTACCACCAGCGATGGTCACCCGCGGTGTAGTGATCACGCCACCCGCCTCTGAATCTACCTCTCTGCCGACGACCGGCGGCGTGGGATCGAATCTCCTATCGGCAATCTGTACTTCTGTCCCTAAAAACATAAATTTATTGAACGAGTTAATGGGTTTTAAATTACTTATTGATGAAGGGATTTTATTCTTCCATTACTTTATAATCATGCAAATTATTGTTAATTATAACAGTTTAGTTTATGGACAACTGTGAAAGAGTGAAATACTTTGACTACGCCTTCAAGCTGCAAACGACGCAAGCCTATCACTCACGCACTGCGTTTTTGCCAGCAAGTTAAGGCACTTGTTTTATTAGAAATATTTATATTTCCATCAACGTAAGTGAGAGTATGATGACCAATTTTGACTCTTTATTTGACTGCACTAACTGTACAAGTGAAATTGAGGGTGATGTGGCTAATGTTTGCCTCCAATTGGATAAACTAGTTGCCAGCTGTCCTCTCGACATTTTCACTGATGTAGTAAAAAGTGCAGCACCTGTTATTATGAAATTTAATGAAGTATGTGGTGAAGTGGATATTATACAAAACTAGCTACGAGATTTAGAGTCAGAGCTTCTAGACGTCAAAGTTCAAAGAGACAAGGAAATATCTGCTCACCGTGTAGAAATGGACATCTCAATCAATACTAATGACTGTTTGCTTGATGAACAAAATGTTTTAGAAAATAAGATTAGAAATGTTCAAGAATGTTAGCTAAGTTTGAAACTACTGAAATTGTACTAAACAATTTGAAAAGTGAGCATGACCGTTTGTTAAATGATTATGAGGGAATCTTAGCTGCCATCCGTAAGTTTATTGTTGAAAACGACAGGCTGAATAAATTGGTCAAAAAAATTGAGCTGTAAAATATTGCAGATACAGTTGGATATTCTAAGGTTTGTTCTCCAGAAAGAGCTCCAGTTTGTCTGTTGATGAGGTTTTCTGATGTTTTTATTAATGATCATTTCAATGAAGTTGTGTAGCTAAGACGAGGTTGATGGCATATTTAAAGGATTTATTGTTTGATAAAAGGTTATATGTGTTTTTTTGAATTAATAATTACTCTGAAGTAAGATCTATGAAGGGTGATGATGGATCTCATTGGAGCCTGTAGCTTCTTGAGACCTCCACAAGTACTGCTGTCCATTACGACTCAGTGCAGGGCCTAAATGGGCAGCATGCGGCGGCTTTGCTGGCTAATCTCTGGCTGGATGGTGTGCGAGTGACTGAGGGCCGCGTGGCTCAGCAAATTGCAGTCAAAGGTCAAAGGTTACGAGTGCGGCCTACGTGTACTCGTTAACGCACGACTGTTGCTCAACGGGCTCTGTTCTGATGTCGTTGTTCCAACATTTCGTCAACAATCCAGCTCAGTAACGTCACCTGTTAAAACTAGAGTAACTAATTGCACAGATTCATCCTTATGTAATGATTCCTTAACATCTGGTAAAAGATTAAAAAAATGCAAACTTAATAAATGGACAGTTGTCCAAATCACGACCTGTCTTAGAAAAGGTTGTTGCTCCTAATTTTATTGCTATAAATACATATGATGTTCTTCCAGTAGCTGATGATATCGTCAACCAGTCAATCTCGTGATGATATCTCTAGAGAGTTTGCCCTCTGGAAATGATGGTAATAGTATAGTTTACAGAAAAAATTATAAAAAGAGTAAAAACAGACAACCGAGTGTGCCTAGCACTATTCAACATTCAGCTATGGATGTCAATAATGTTTTACCAAAGGTAGTGTGTGTAGAGAACCAATCCATCATTGTAGATAAAGTAAATGACATACCGCACACTGTAGATTTAGCAATTAATTGTGATGAATCTAGTAAGAAATGTAAAATTAGACTGCTGGCGGACAGTCATGGATGTCACCTTGCCAATCTATTGCTTAGTAAATGCCCAAGCTGTTATGATTTATTATGAGTAGTTGAGCCTAATGGTACATTATCTAGGGTAGTCGAGGATGTTAACTCTGTTGCAAGGGATTTGGGAAAGGATGTTGCATTGATTGTGTTTGGTGGTACTAATGATGTACACTTCTCAGGGCCCTGTGATTCAGATATCGTTGATCAAGTAACTACATTGCTTAAAACTGTGTCCCAAACAAGAGTATTTATTGTTGGGCTGCCTCTCTGCCTCACCTGAATCCCATAATTTCTGGTATTAATGAGGGGATTTCGCGGGCAGTCTCACTTGCAAGTCATGCTCATTTTATATCTCTTAACTCTGTGCAGACTTATCTCTATACCAGACATGGCCTTCATCTTAATATGAGATCTTAACATGAGAGATATATTGGGAATCTCCTCTTAAATCAAATCTTTCACTCGTATGATTCTGATTGCTCTCAATATATTCCTGTCCACATATCCTCCAGATTGTCATCCCACCGATTTTCAAAAATCAACTATCATGCTCATATCCAGAATATTATTTTAGGAAGGTTCCAGCTCAGAAATCACAACTTTCATCCAGTGTCAGCAATACCCCAGTGTTGTTCCAAAAGTAAGTAATGCCATTTTGACAATTTCCTACCAGAATGTTCAGGGTATTTTGTCAAAATTTTATATGGCTGAAATATTTATAGATTTATTTTCACCTAGTATATTCTGTGTATCTGAGCACTTCCTTGACGTTTCCGCAATCAATACTTTCTGTCTCCCTGGTTACATTACATTACCGACGCTAGTTACTGCCGTTCTACTATGGTTAAAGGTGGTGTCTGTATTTAGTTAAAGATGGGTTTGAATTTCATGCCGTTGACGTTGGTAGTTTTTGTGCAGAGGGGTTTTCTGAATTTGCTGCAATCACCTTCGACATGGAGGATATACCCTACTTTTTACTTGTTTATAGGCCACCGGATCCAACAGTTGTTAGTGTGGATCGATTTTGGGAATCCCTTCATGACTGTATTGAATCATTTGATAAACCTAATACGAGGGTTATAGTGGCTTGAGATTTTAATATTGATTTGTCTGTGTGTAACAGCTCCTCTAACAAACTCTCTGAAATGATGCTGTCTTTTGGTTTGCACAGAGCTGTATTTTCTTATATTACAGAGTTTAAAGGTTCCAAATCCTTTATTGACAAAGTTTTCTGCAACATCAGTCCTTTGTCGTTAACACAGAGGTTTTGGGCATTTCCGACCATCATGCACATGTTTCTACTATTTCTATTTCTACAACTTTGTTAAATGAGACTCCTAAGTTCAGATTCAACAGGTGTTTTAGTTAGTTAGAACAATGTTAGAATTTTCAAATTCTTTCTACGCCATGAAAAATGGGATGATGTTTTTTGAGCAGTTGGTTTAGATAACAAATTTGATTACTTTTTGTCTGCTATTAACTACTATTTTGAATTGTCTTTTCCTTGTAGCGAATCTAAGATTCGCCCAAAGAAAATCTTCACTAAGGTTCAACTTGGTGGAGTTAAGTAAAAATACCCTTGAAATGTATTACTATACTAAAGATCTTGATGTATCACATCCCTTCAAACAATCTTATCTTGCTCTTAAAAGAAAGTATGGACAACCTATTAGAACAGCTAAGTTAAGCAATGTTGCTGCTCATGTAAATACGGCCCGTTGTAAATAGCTATTTGGGATATTGTAAACGAAACCATCCCTAACAAGAGTTCAAAGCCTTTCAAAATGCTTAATGTCATGTCCGACATCTGCTGTCGTCTGCTGACCAGCCCGGTCAATTTGGCTATTCATTTTAACGCCTTTTTCATAAACACATGTCATAAATCAGTTTACAGTCCTTTTGCTCTCGACAAATTTCTTAAAGTGGCTACAATCCCTTCCCTCTATGTTTTTATACCCAACCAGTGAGAATGATGTGATAAATATCATTGATTCCCTGAAGACTGGCGACTCTGCTGGGAAGGATGGTTTATCTTCTAGGTTAATTAAGAGGGTTGCTGATTATTTTTCCCGCCCTCTGACTCATATCATTAATGTATATTTTGTGGAGGGGATGATTCCAATAGTTCTTAATTCTTCTGTTGTAAAACCTCTTTACAAGAAGGGAAGTGCTGTTGACAGTAAAATTAAAGACCTATCTCAATTACATCGACTTTTCTAAAATATTTTAGAAAATATTTCTGGCTCGACTTTATCCTTTCCTTATAGAGAATCTCGTGATCTTTGATAGGCAGTTTGGTTTTCAGAAAAATAGGTCCACCATTGATGCGTTGCTCAGCTTCATTACAAATGTATCCAAAGCACTTGATGAACGTAATCATATTTTTGGTTTTTTTTTTTATTTAAGTAAAGCCTTCGATACAGTTAATCATAAATTGTTTTTTCGTAAATTGAAGCACTTTGGTGTTAGAGGCAATGCTCTAAGTTGGATCTCTTCCTTGTTGGTGGGCAGATCTCAGTCTGTCGAAATTCCGTTTCTTGATGCAAGTAGGGCATCTCATCTCAGAAATCCAATGAAGTTCCTGTTATTTGTGGGGTACCCCAAGGATCAGTCCTTGGGCCGATTCTATTTTTGCTTTTTGTTAATGATATTCAAAATAGTATATCCCATGGAGATCTCTGCTTATTTGTGGACGATACCTCCTTAAGTATTACAACAGTTCTTGGGATACTCTTGAAGTTAATTAGTTTATTCAAAGTAGTATGTTGTTGCAGTGGCTGTCAGATAACAATCCTTTTGTAAATACTGAAAAAAACTAAGTTGATCGACTTTAATCTGAGGAGTAGTAGGGTTATACTAGCTGCGATAGTTTTAGGCGAGAGTAAAATTATCTTCTGCCAGCAAAAAAAAACTTTCTCGGTTTGATTATTGATTCTCGTCTTGATTTTTCTGATCATATTGTTAAAGTAACAAAGAAAGTAAGTAGTAGTTTATTCATCATTCGCAGACTCTCTAAATTTGCTAGTTCTCGAATCCTTTTGACAGCTTACTATGGCTGCTTTTATTCACACATATGTTATGCAGTTGCTATTTGGGGAACCGAAACCGCGAGAACAAATGGCATCTTGCGCCTACAAAAAAAAAAGCAATTAGATTAATCTTTGGCATGAAAAGTACAGACTCTTTTAGAAGTATATTCTCAAAAAACAAAATATTCCTTGCATATTTTTGAATGTCTCAACATAAATATTAAGCGAAAACTAATTTTTCAACCCCGAGACATTGCTCACTACAATTTCAGAAACACCGGGACCTTATCCATCCCACATCATAAGACTGCCAACTTGGAGAAACATACCTATTTTTCAATTATAAAGCTTTTCAATTCACTTCCTCAACACCTTAAAACGGAATCAGATGAGTGTAGATTTAAAAACAAGATAAAACTATGTTTGATTGATAAAGAATATTACAGCATCCGGGAGTTCTTTGCTGACAGTAGTAGCCAATAAAGGTATTGTTTTTGTTTTGTTTTTAGTATAAAGTAGCATAACAAGTGAGTGCATAAAGACTTTTTTTGTTTTAAGACCATTATTGTAATAACTCTTTGTTTTAGCGAATTTCCCCTATAGGGAAGAAGCTATTACCGTAGTCGGCATGGTAAGACCTAGGCCCGGGATCATGATAACTTTTCGTTTTGAGGTCTCCAGACCCCAAAAACACCATTCATTTGAATCTGTGTATATATATATATATATATATATATATGTTTGTGTGTGTGTGTGTGTGTGTGTGTGTGTGTGTGTGTGTGTGTGTGTGTGTGTGTGTGTGTGTGTGTGTGTGTGTGTGTGTGTGTGTGTGTGTGTACGTGGGTGCGATAACTCTCGTAAAAAGGTCCGATTTTGATTAAATTTGGCATAAAGTGTAAAGCGACATTTATAATTTATATATTTATAGTCCGAAAACCAGCCATATCGCTCTATCTAAAGGGGCATTTTGGGGGGGTTTTGTACTCCAAAATTATTTTGAACTCTTTACATATAATTTTTGAAATAGTCAAATTTTAGTTTTTACCATTGGTTTCTGCTTAAAAACACACAATTCGGTATTTTGAACATTCCTCTACGTCAATCAGTTACCGAGATATTGAAAGTGTTAAACACAGTACGTTGTCTAATGTTATTCTTATGGAGAATAAAAAAATTATATTCCGCTTATTTATGAACGTATACTGACGAAACTTGGTATACGGCTTTATATGGTTGTGGTCTTTTGATATTTGCTCAAAAAAAACATTTTTTGCTAAATGTTCCCGTAGCAGCAAACCTGCGTACTCAGCCCCATGTTATTCTTATGGAGAAAAATTAAAATGCTATGTCCCCCTTAATTATGATCATAAATTAATAAATCCTTGTATACGACTTCACCTAGTTGAGTTATATTGATGTTTGACTAAACTTCCATTTTTTCATTCCTTGTTGCAGCAAACCTGCGTTCTCATCCCCCATGTTATTCTTATGGAGATTAATCAAAATGGGATATATCGCTTATTTATGAATTTATATTGATGAAACTAGGTATGTGGCTTCACCTAGTTGAGTTATATTGATATTTGCATAGAACTCGCTTATTTGTGATTATATTTTTATGAAACTTGGTATGCGGCTTTATGTGGTATTAAGTCATATGTTATGCACTGTAAATTCGCTGAGTCCGCAGGTTTGCTGCGACGAGGGTATTTGAATGTGTAACTTGACTGGTTGTCCATGCTTGATTAAGTTTATGACAATAAAGGCTTCTTGATTCTTGAATCAGTACTTAGTAGGTGAAGTAGTCAAATCAATAAGGGCATTCAAAATGAAACATGTAAATTACTTTAGATAACTTGATGATTTTCTCTAACTTGATAATAAATTAACGGTCTGGTAATAATCCCATACAAACAATACCCCCGTCGCAGCAAACCTGCATACTCAGCGAATTTCCAATGAATATATAACATAACACATTATAACACTTAACAGGATTCTTAAGAAATGTATTCACAAACAAGCGATATTTAAAATATTAATTATTCTCCATAAGAATAACATTGGGGATGAGTAGGCAGGTTTGCTGCAACAAGGCACAAAAAATAATGTTTTTTTTATGCAAATATCAATAGAACTCATCTTAGTGAAGTCACATACCAAGTTTCATCCATATACATTCATAAATAAGCGATATATAACATTTTAAGTATTTTCCATAAGAATAACATGGGGACCAAGTACCTAGGTTTGCTGCTACAGGAGCCATAGGCGAAAAATTATTTTTTTTGTGCAAACAACAATAAACCATAACCAGATCAAGCCATATACCAAATTTCGCCAGTTTATGTTCATAAATAAGCGAGATATACAATTTTTCTTTTTCTCCATAAGAATAACATTAGACAACGTACTGTGTTTAGCACTTTCAATATCTCGGTAACCAATTGACGTAGAGCAATGATTAAAATACCAAATTGTTTGTTTTTTTAAGCTGAATTCAATGGTATAAATTAAAATTAAATGTGAAAACCCCAAAAAACACATTTTTGGGGTACAAAACCCCCCAAAAACCCCCCTTCGGATGGTGCGATTCATCTGGTTTTCGAACTCGTTCAAATAAATGGTACTTTACACATTTGTACCAAATTTCATTAAAATCGGACCTTTTTTACGAGAGTTATCGTGCTTACGGACATATATATATATATATATATATATATATATAAATATATATATAAATATATATATGTATACATATATAACAATTTGAACGAATGGTGTTTTTGGCATCTGGGGATCTCAAAATGAAAAGTTATTATGGTCTCGGGCTTAAGTCTTACCATGAGACCTACGGTAATAGCTTCTTCCCTATAGGGGAAATTCGCTAAAACTTAGTCATTTAGACAAAAACTGTAAAACTTAATTTACATTAGTTAAAAGATTTTGTTTGAAAAGGAAGCGCGATGAGCAAAGTGGAAAAACCTTATCACCATCAATCCAGTTCCTCCTCGCCTTCACCAATCTTGATAATGCCACTATTTATTAAACTGCTGCCACTCAAAACGCTTTCTCAGCTTAAAAACGTAAACTTCTTTTAAATTAAAATGTTAAATGCATAACAAATATAAATATTTATTAAACTACTTCGATACCAACTAGTGTACATTCAACGTTTTAACAACTTTTTACTATTCAATTTAAATTGCTTTCATTAAATTAATCCAAAATAGTTTCTTTCCTATATTACATTAAACATATTAATATTAAAGTTTACATATATCGACTACACACCGGATGGAAGAACGCGGCAAGTAACTAAACGGAAAATATTAGGTTTTTGATGAATCCTTAATCATGAATTTATGGAATTAGTAAGCTCTATTGATTTGTAAGTTTTCATATGTGATTATTAATTTGTAAGCTTCGTGTTGTAGTTACGGATTTGAAAGCTGTGATATTTGGTTTAACAATTTAAACCAGTGACCAGAGAACTCATTAGCCAAGCTATCCATTATAAAGGGTGAAATTAAATAACTTATGTATGTTGCCAGTTTAATCAGCTGTTCTATTAGAGTCAATTATACAAAGTTAAGAGGCGACCGAGGCCCATATTTTGTAAAGCTTTACCACATTTATGTAAATTTTTTGACATAATGGTTTCCCTAGATCCATGTGTGTTCAGTCTTATAGACGTGTTTTACGTAATGAAGTATTAAATGAATTGTAAGTCCTTTAACATATCCCCTTATTGATTTGATCCATAAGCGAGGATGCGGCAACCAGCCTATATCGTATAATTCGCGAAACTCCCCCCGTAATTGTGAAAGCAATAATTCAGTATAGAGGGGTGAAAAGAACAGCTAAGCGATTTCTTTAAGTCTTCAACTGATTCTTTATTTCTCTCCGGGAGGGAGGGGGTGGTGAAAACATTCAACGCACTCTCGCTATTATACTCTGCATTTTAGGAAAGGTGAACGCTAATTTTTATCCTAATATCATAAAGAGCACTAAATATTAAAACTCAGTGTTCAAAGCAAAGAGATTAAGTCAATTTTATTTAGTTTCAAAAAATAAATAGAAGTAATTTTAATATCAGTTTGGGAATAAGAGATGCATGTTCAGTCTAAAAACGCTGTGCCATAAAGATTTAATAACTTTTTGAGTTTAAATTGTCGAACCTAAACATTTATTAAAATGACAACCCTTATATTTCCTGAACTCTTCGTGTATTAGTTTTGTTTCTGATGTAGAATCGTTAAGATGTAGCATCTTTAATCACTCAACGACAAAATTCTGAGTAAATGTTTAATAAATATTTCAACAACAACAAAACGCGAGATGGAACATTATCAGGGGATTACCCCCAAACTAAGCAGATCGTAGTTGGATTTTGGTGTATTTGAGAGTATATGTAGTATAGAAGTAATACTATGTGGGAGGCTTAAATAGGTTAATGTTGTAGTGAATCGTTGGCATACTGGTCAAGGCGACGACGGCCTCCGGAACCATGGCAGCGGCCCTGTCGTGGGTTCGAATCCCAGTCCTGGCATGTCAGTTGCATCAGTACTGGCATGTCAATTCGTACTGTAACGGCTCACAACTTGCTTTGCTGGATACGTCCCAAAGAACAGATGTGTAGTCTATATGGACGGGTAAAGTAAAGCAAAAAGAGGCTGCCAACCTCTTTTACCGAATTTCCCCTATAGGGAAGAATCTATTACCGTAGGTCTCATGGTAAGACTTAAGCCCGAGACCATGATAACTTTTCATTTTGAGGTCCCCAGATGCCAAAAACACCATTCGTTCAAATTTTTATATATGTATATATACATATGTGTCCGTAAGAACGATAACTCTCGTAAAAAAGGTCCGATCTTAATGAAATTTGGTACAAATGTGTAAAGTACCATTTATTTGAACGAGTTCGAAAACCAGATGAATCGCACCATCCGAAGGGGGGCTTTTGGGGGGTTTTGTAACCCAAAAATGTGTTTTTTGGGGTTTTCACATGTAATTTTAATTTAAATCAAATTTTAATCCAAACCATTGAATTAAGCTTAAAAAACAAACAATTTGGTATTTTGATCATTGCTCTAGGTCAATTTGTTACCGAGATATTGAAAGTGCTAAACACAGTACGCTGTCTAATGTTATTCTTATGGAGACAAGGAAAAATTGTATGTCTTTCTTATTTATGAACATAAACTGGCGAAATTTGGTATATGGCTTGATCTGGTTGGGGTTTATTGTTGTTTGCACACAAAAAACTTTTGCCTATGGTTCCTGTAGCAGCAAACCTAGGCAACCTAGGTACTTGGTCCCCATGTTATTCTTATGGAAAATACTTAAAATGTTAAATATCGCTTATTTATGAATGTATATGGATGAAACTTGGTATGTGACTTCACTAAGATGAGTTCTATTGATATTTGAATAAAAACCTATTATTTTGTGTGCCTTGTTGCAGCAAACCTGCGTACTCATGCCCAATGTTATTCTTATGCAAAATAATTAATATTTTAAATATCGCTGGTTTGTGAATACATTTCTAATGAATCTGTTAAGTGTTTTAATGTGTTATGTTATATATTCATTGGAAATTCGCTGAGCATGCAGGTTTGCTGCGACGGGGGTATTTTTAATTTAAATTAAAACTTTAGTCTTTAAACTTTTTTTCCGATTTTATTGCTGATTTTATTTTATTGCTGACATTTTTCATCACTGATTAGTAAAAACAAGCCACAAGCCGTTTTCGTATAAACAACCTCGTGATACTTGTTTTTACTATTCAGTGATGGGAAATTTTCGCAAAACTTTCTAAATAACATAAACACACCATACAAAAAAAAGATTTTTAAACAAATAATTTACTCTGTTGACTATGCCTGGAAGTTCGGATCTTTCTACATTACTTTAAATCCAGAATGGATCTCTACATACCCATGAAAGATCTAAAACACTACATTTTAATAATAGTTGTTTCCATCATTATTTGCATTAAAATTATAATATAAATACATCGCTATCTACCTTTGAATAAATTGCAAAAAGTACAAGGTGTTTATGAAATAACTGCTTGGATTCAATAAATCATAATAAATAAGAAATCAGTTAAACGTTTGCGCTGTATTTTTTTGTACAAAGTATTATTACGTTTTTCATTACTAATATGACTTTGCAGTTGGCCTCTTTGTGTGGCATTGGCACACACGAACGTGAGAGAGGGAATTTCTGGCACTTGTCAGCCCGTTAATCTTTGCAGAAAGAAACACTAATGGCGTTATTTACTGAGATATGCGAGTTTTTTGTCATTCCATGTCATGCATTATTTTTTCACATGCACACGAACTGAACATGAATAAAGTATCAAGTTTATTTTAGTAAGATAGCCAAATACTGTAACAGAGGGATAAGGTAGACGATTAAAATGGGCAAACATTTTATTAGACGAAGCGAAGACACCATTAACAAAAAAATCATACACATTACAGGAAATTCATATAATTGCTCATAAAAATAAGACAACATTTCAACAAAAAAACCATTTCCTGGTTTATGTTGTTGGTTAAATGTTCTCTATGTGATGCTCTCATAGCAATCCAGAGGCAAGATGCCCCCAGGAAGACTAAAGAGGAGGTGGAAGGACCAGAAGCTGAGAGATGCAGATCACTGAAACAGATGCTGAAAAACGACAACTATGGAGGCAGCTTGACCACTTGGAGCAGTGTGAATGAGAGTACGGTAGTAAGATAGTACTCAGCCACATTATAGCTACCGTGACCATTATTTATAAGAAATTAGTTTCTCCTACCGTGGAACGAAATACGTGGCCCAATCGCATGCCTACCAAGGAGACCGGACCTGACTCCACTTAATGTCTGTGAGGATATGTAAAAAATATTTATATTCGTCTCATTAGACATATGAGTGAGAGGACTGATGCAGCCATAGTTCCCATCTCGACTGACATTCCGGTGCGTACGTGGGAAGTAGCTGGATAACTGTTTGGCCGGGTGAAAGGGGACATCCATTAGACATATGAGTGAGAGGACTGATGCAGCCATAGTTCCCATCTCGACTGACATTCCGGTGCGTACGTGGGAAGTAGCTGGATAACTGTTTGGCCGGGTGAAAGGGGACATCCATTAGACATATGAGTGAGAGGACTGATGCAGCCATAGTTCCCATCTCGACTGACATTCCGGTGCGTACGTGGGAAGTAGCTGGATAACTGTTTGGCCGGGTGAAAGGGGACATCCATTAGAGGGTGTTTTTGAACATATTGTGGTAGGAATTAGTATTTACCAACATTCCAGCCTCAATTCAGTTCCTCCTCAAACCACATTCACACCACAATGTTCCTCCTGGTACACTACATTAAACACAATGCCGCAATCCCGAGCTGAAATGGACGATTTTGTGAGAAAATGTTGTAATATAGAGTTTATTCTAACAGCAATGTAATGCAACGTTTACAGGTTGCCATTCCACCCGGTCGGTATTGCATTCCAATAATAGATACCTGTTATGTAAGTTATATATATTTAACTAATGCTCTCATTCAATTTTCTTTTATCTCCTCGTGTCGGTGAGCTTTCAATAAAGTAATACTTTAAGCACAGTATGATTTATCTATACTTGTAAAGACAGACGGGGAGGGAGGTTGAATTTTGTATTAAAACGGTATAGTTGAGACGTGAAGAACTAAGAACATTACAGGATTTTTTTAATGTCACGTTTAAAAAATATAAATAAATGACAGAGGCTTAAATGCATAATGTTTAACTACTGATCTGTTGAATGTTTTTTTATAATTCGCAAAATTAGGTCCATTTTACTGCTAAATAATTTCTCGCCCCATTCTGCTAAGTACTATTTAAGATGCCATAATTATAAATGAGTGTAGTGCTAACAAATGAAAATATAATTGAAAGTAGCTAAAATAAAGCGAAATAATCTTAATTCCCGAGTGGTGGATAAAGTAGTTAAAAAGTGGCTTATAGAGAATGAATCGGGTCTAACAGATATGAAGGGTATACAACGTAAAGGTGTTTTCCTGGAAATTTGAATGATTTAATTTGCAGTGTTTGTTTTTGCGACATCTTAGCCCATAAAGCAAAAGTAATGCAATGAATTATTTTTAAAGCATCACAAAGGACAGTTTTGCCACTCAGCAAGAGAGTAAAAAAGGGGAGGAAAGATAACATCCCGCGAGGAACACCTCAGCATTTCTGCCGCCAACTTGTATAATTAACCAACCAAAAAAGAAATCACTTCATACAAACTTTCTTACTATCAAAATATATCACATATACGAGATAACAGATCATATGTAAAATACTAATTATAAAATATCGTAAGCATTAAAACGTCTAAAAATACCCCCGTCGCAGCAAACCTGCATACTCAGCGAATTTCCAATGAATATATAACATAACACCTTAAAACACTTAACAGGATTCATAAGAAATGTATTCACAAACAAGTGATATTTAAAATATTAATTATTTTCCATAAGAATAATATTGGGCATGAGTACGCAGGTTTGCTGCAACAAGGCACACAAAATAATGGGTTTTTATGCAAATATCAATATAACTCATCTTAGTGAAGTCACATACCAAGTTTCATCCATATACATTCATAAATAAGCGATATATAACATTTTAAGTATTTTCCATAAGAATAACATGGGGACCAAGTACCTAGGTTTGCTGCTACAGGAACCATAGGTGAAAAATTTTTTTGTGTAAACAACAATAAACCACAACCAGATGAAGCCATATACCAAATTTCGCCAGTTTATGTTCATAAATAAGCGAGATATACAAGTGTTCCTTTTCTCCATAAGAATAACATTAGACAACGTACTGTGTTTAGCACTTTCAATATCTCGGTAACCAATTGACGTAGAGCAATGATCAAAATACCAAATTGTTTGTTTTTTTAATCTGGATTCAATGGTATAAATTAAAATTTGATTTATATTAAATTACATGTGAAAACCCCAAAAAACACATTTTTGGGGTACAAAACCCCCCAAAAAACCCCCTTCGGATGGTGCGATTCATCTGGTTTTCGAACTCGTTCAAATTAATGGTACTTTACACATTTGTACCAAATTTCATTAAGATCGGACCTTTTTTACGAGAGTTATCGTGCTTACGGACACATATATATATATGTATATATATATATATGTATATATATATATATAAATATATATATGTGCGGAACACATGCGGAACGTATCCAACCGTTTCATGGATGGCCAAGAAGCGATTAAATAAATTAATATACAATAACTAACTTGAGTTTCCAGTAATTCTTTACAGGTGTTAACGACGGCGCCGCAGAGTGGCGTGGTCGCTCTTGCCGATGCGGGCGGGAACCACCTCGTTAGCAGTCCATCGGAACACTTCTGTTGTGCAAATTTTCACTCTGAATACGCCTCTGATCTTTTATTCTAATGAACTGGTTCGTTAACGCCTTGTTTTATGTGTATTTTTTGCTATTTTAATACTTATATTACATTTAGGATATAAATTCCACCCTAAGGTAAATCTCCACTAATAAGATTAAATTTATACCGTGATTTGATGCCCTCTAAGCTTTATGTCTAAACTAAAAAGGATAATACTAAAACACGTATCGTATTAAATATTAATTTGCCTTCTATAAACTGTACATCTCCATTTAGCTATACTAATAAACCCTGCCCCAACCACAACCGTAAGAGCCGACCAAACTGTCAAGAAACACAGCATAAAAAGAAAATATAACATAATTACTTTAAAGTTTAATAGTCTTCTTATTTCTTATATATATATATATATAAAAAATTCCTAGGATGTACAAGTGGTTTTATCGAAATAATAATTAATATGTTCTATTTTGGAAGGCCACTGCATTTCAATCCGCCCAATAAACTTGACATAGTAAACCGCAAACACAGTTTTTAGTGGTACCTACTGTAATAATAACTTATTGAGTTTGAAACATTCTACACTAGAAAACCAATTGACCTTCTCATCGATTTGCTTTGCTGTTTTTTTTTTTTTTGTTTTTTTAGCGAATTTCCCCTATAGGGAAGAAGCTATTACCGTAGTCGGCATGGTAAGACCTAGGCCCGGGACCATAATAACTTTTCGTTTTGAGGTTCCCAGACCCCAAAAACACCATTCGTTCGAAACTGTATATATATATATATATATATATATATATATATATATATATGTGTCCGTGAGCACGATAACTCTCGTAAAAATTATCCGATTTTGATGAAATTTGGTCTAAACGTGTAAAGCAGCATTTATGACTTTAAGTTCGAAAACCAGCCAGATCGCTTTCTCCTAAGGGGTATTTTGGGGGGGTTTTGTACCTCAAAAATGGGTTTTTTGAATTTTTTACATATAATTTTCGAAATAATCAAATTTTAGTTTTTCCCATTGGATTCAGCTTAAAAAAACACACAATTTGGTATTTTGATCATTTCTCTACGTCAATTGGTTACCGAGATATTGAAAGTGGTAAACACAGTACGTTGTCTAATGTTATTCTTATGGAGGAAAATAAAAATTTTATATCTCGCTTATTTATGAACATATACTGACGAAACTTGGTATACGGCTTCATCTGGTTGTGTACCATTGATATTTGCTCAAAAAACAATTTTTTGCCAAAGGCTCCCGTAGCAGCAAACCTGCGTACTCAGCCCCATGTTATTCTTATGGAGAATAAGTAACGTGTTATCTCCCTTAATTATGAAAATAAATAAATTAAATTTGGTATGTGACTTCACCTAGTTGAGTTATATTGATATTAGCATAAAACCCCATTTTTTATGTTCCTTGCTTCAGCAAACCTGCATACTCAGCCGCCATGTTATTCTTATGGAGAATAATTAAAATGTCATAAATCGTTTATTTATGAATGTATATTGATGAAACTTGGTCTGTAGCTTTATGTGGTATTAAGATAAATATATATGCATTGGAAATTCGCTGAGTACGCAGGTTTGCTGCTACGGGGGTATTTTTTTTTGTTTTTTTAAAGTAAGAATTAAATAAAACCTACGATACCTATAATGAGACTGATACAGCACAACAAATTTTACTTCATATAAGATTTGCTTGAAAGTGTAAACAGGTAATTTGTTAAACTCGTACCAGGAGTGTGGATCTGCCGACATTTTGAAAGTTTTCAACAACAAACCATTGTTTGAAAGACAAACAGCGTGGCTCAGCAGAGAGGGTGGAAGTTTCCTAGCTTCCCTCGTGAGCAAGGAGTGCTGAAGTCAGCAGGTTCAGTCACCGCGTCGCAGCGATCATCATCCCTACTATGCGAGTGGTACTAAAACATGCGATACCTCGAACATTCAATTCCAGAAATGAGTGTAAATTTAGCAGTAACATTTATATTATGCCACGAGTTCATGTAAAATACCAATGTTTTTTACTGAGATATTTTATATTTTAATGCAACTTCATTAAACCATTTTTGATTCGGTCACTCTCTCAATTGGCCTGATGATAAGTGTTACCGGTAAAAATCGACAAATAGCCTTGTATTTATAGATTATAAATACTGATGTTCACTTCTCACTGCCGTTGTAAAATCTCAAAATCTGTCCCTATTTTTGTGAATGCCAGGATTCAAAGAGGACGTAGTTATAATCCACTAACAGAGTATACTTTGTCAACTATTACTTATCCTCTCGAGGAGGGGATGATACAACAGTCGGTGTGTCAGGAAGCAAACATAAGTTGATTATAACTTACTTTCTGGGGTGGAGATATTTTACAAGTTAACGAAAATAACTAAAAAAAATAGTTTAAATCACCACAATTTGTCGATGACCTAATTAAACTACCTCCACTTCAAATTATGACTAACACCAAAAGTGGGACAGCTGGGCCATATAGATGGGTTGTCTCCTTCAGTGTTTATAGTCAATGCTTGTACCATATTTTATAAGGATATTCCGTATAGTATGAAAATACAGTGCAAGTGTAAGTCTATTTCTAAGTGTTAGACTTTTTTCATCCCGTAATTATTATAATAGCACATTCTATAATGACTTGTGAACTGTTATTTAGCATGGCAGAAAAACACTATTATTTATTGTGCATTGACATAATAAACTTTCATCCTTGCAAATAAATCGCTTTGCATATTTTAACAATAAGTCTAGTCCCAGTCAAAAAACATTCCCGGATACAATTTACGTTTTTAATGTGAAGCTACAACAGATTCTCTTAAGGTTATGCGTATGGTATTCAGGAATAAGCTATCACAAGTTTTATGATCGCCTTTCAAAATGTCAACGTGTGCCAAACTGGAAGAAACTTTAAAAGAAGATTTGGTAAACATTTGCAATTAATCAAATCAAATAACGCAAAAATCTGCATTCACTGAACATATCCACGAAACTAAACCTAATTATAAAGTTATAGCTGAGAATTTGGAAGTACTAATTACTGCCAAAAAAGGAACGAATGGATATCAATTGAATAATTATTGTGATGAAGAATACCACATGATCCGAACAATGTGTTAAATATAACGCAAATAAAAAAACTAAATCGAATTTTCGATAAACTTGAAGAAATAAGGAAGAAAATGATACCTCGATAAACTCTATCATAACAACTGTAACAATCCCAAATCATCGGTCCAAGATAAAATTAATTTTTTTATGGCATTATTGACGTTAGGAATATTGTTGGCAATTATTATTAGTAAAAGAAATCATAAGACAGGAAAGAAAAATCAGAATTGGTAACATGTGAATTTGTAAAAAAACAGCTGTGTATTATATGCATTTGTCAATTTACTCTTGGTCAAGAAATAGAATAAGCAAACAATTTGCCTATAAATAATAGGTAATAGCTTAATAATTTTAATAAAGATAAATTAAGAAATAAAAAGGGAATAAAAGAAGTAGGGAATAAATATTTAGCATAAGAAAGTTATTTTCATAATACCAAGCTATGTATTTAGGATGTGTTCTTTCATTGATTATAACGCGGTTTTATATAAGAAATATCTGGGTATAAAATATGTAAAGTAAAATCAGAAAGCCAATCTCGGAAATAACATTTTGTGCGACCAAAAAATACCAAGAAAAATGAATAAGTGTTATAGTGTAATATAAAAAGGGGTTGTGAGAAACATAGATTAAATACACCAGCTGCAACAATTGTTTATTAAAAACACAAAATAATAACACAAGTTCAGTAAACTATTCAGAAAACCAAGACAGTACATATTGAAATATAAAAGTTCAAAGAAAAGAAAAAAAACTTGGTTTCTCGATACTGGCAATAGTTATTAATATATACAGTATATGTATATATATTATTAACATTTATATTATGTGTGTATTCCTTGTTCTTTGTATGAATATCGTACACATCTTGCAAATGTCCTATTATTACAAATTGATCACACAGCGAAGAACCCTGACTCATGTAAACCCAAGACCACTGAGTGGCTGGAGTAAAATTAAATTTAAAACGTGAGTCATGTTATAATTTGAATTTGTTCCCTTTAAAATGTAAATAAACCACAACCTGTTATAAAAATTGGAATTTTTTAATCATTAGTATAGTTATCAGAAATATGAATTCTAATGCAAACCTTTTTTCCGTATAACCTTTAATTTGTACTCTATTTATATTTTAACATATGTTTATTATAAGGTTATAATTTGTATACATTGGCATGGTATGGTAGCCAACACGTGCTGGGGATTAAAGAATGTTGACAAGGGTAATCTAAAACTTTTAATATTAATTCAATATTAATAAATATAAATAATAATAAGCACAAGACATTTTTGTGTGTATTTAAGTGTTCCTTTATCGATTGTGGGTCATACAACCATTTCACAGTGATTACAAATTGCTCTAATGAGCAAAGTTGTATGCATGACCAAGAGAGGCTCAAACTGATAAAATTGTGTCAGCTATGCCTTATTAGATTAGTTCATTATCATAGGAAATGTAAGCATCCAAGCCCGTAAAAAATGCCCTTGCGTTTAACTATCCCTAGAATTATTTTAGCTAATGGTTTGGAGTTTATTATTTAAATTATAACACGTAAACTAGTTCATCTTTTAACGAAAGGTTATGAGATTTATCGAACGTGTTGCTCAGTTGTAAGAATTGTCAAAATTTATTTTTCAGGCAGCATACAATTTCAGGTTATAAAATAAAAGTGGATCAGTTTTATTGTTCGTACTGTACTTTAACATTTAAAAAAGTAAATTAATGTCCAAGTAAATATACAGCTGGAACTGGTTTGACTATTTTAAATAAAATGTTATTGGTGATATATTATGACTTACTATTGACTAATTGTATAAATTAACTTACTATTTTTACCTAAAAAGTGAATTTTAAAGTCTCTCTTATTTACTGATCAATTTCGTTCAAACTTGATATGTTTGTCAAGTTAGCATTGACGAACAGAGGAAATTCGAATTAGGTTTCCACATAACCCTGGGGTGATGAGGGGACATTTCCCCTCTTAAAACAATTGTGTGTAGCAAAGGATTCTGTAGTGCCTCCAAAAAAAATTATTTGGGTGGATATTTTTGAAAACAACTTTTTTAGAAGATTTTCTGGAAGTAAATAATAATCTTAGTTTTCACATTAATCATGCTTTATTTGAAGAGCTTCTCTGCATGTTTAAACTGCAATGTAAAAAATATGTAATAGCTTATTGTAATCTGACCATAAAACTATTCAGTTATAAAATAAGTAATTTCACTACTTAATTTTCCATTGTGCTTAATCAAACAAAAGATTCAACATTTATGTTGTATAAAAAGGCCTTGTAAAAAGCTTCAGCTGAGCTCATTTAAACCTAAAACGTATTTTGGAATAATTATAGAGCCGGTCTTTGCTGGTTTAATTTAGAATAAGTATTACTATACTTTATTGAAACAAAGAATTATGAAGATAGCCTATTTTGAGACCGTAATAAAAAGTAATGAGTTTTTTTTTCAAGGAAATAATATTAACTGAGAGCCGTTATGCAAAAGTTGAAAGTTCGCGGCGTTGTGAAATATTGTTGAGAGAATTTATCTCTAGAGCTGAAAGATTATTAGACGAACAGTGACAATGTCGGGTTGTATTCTTACTCTAATTGTCCCTTAGAGCAAACCCATTAATAACGCTAGTGTAGCTTATTATTGGTAGGCATCCTTTTGTACAATAATTTATAAATTGTTGGTTCTTAAATTACGCTTGACATGACTTGTTTTCTCCAAAGAAGTATTTTCATTGATTCCTAAATGTAATATAATTGAATGTATAATCCCTAAATTTCTGATCAGAATTGCCTCATTGCAAAGTTGTATGAAGGAGGTTTCTCAAATACAGCTATTCTAATTATGTTAGTTTTTTTATAATTCACAAAGCATGTTTTATTGCTGATGCGTAAGTTGTATCTGTTTGATTAGAAGCATTATTTCATTGTGTCCGTTTTGGTGGGGGGGGGGGGATGTTGAGGGTCAATAAACTCTGACCACTTCTGGTTTTCAGCCGTTATTTTTTCAAGCTCACTCAACCTGTGTGGTCTGCCAAACTGTTTGTAATGTTAATCTTCTACTTCGTTTTATATACTGACCGCGCCCACCAGCCCCTAAGTTACATTTTAAATAGTTCGAGAATGCTAACTCTCCGTGTGTTATTTCAGTCACACTCTTCAGATCCATGAATTGCAATTTTAGTGTCTATTTTTTTCTTTAACATTAGTTCTAACAACGTAGACTGCAGTGTTTATGTTGTATTGAAGTTTCTAAGTTTTTAATTTGCTTTATTTAATCATATTTTTCTCAATTCCTTCCATTTTTTCTTTTTGTTCCCAAAAAATCTAAGCGTTGTAAGTAACAAACTCCGCGTATGATTTCATAAAAGTATTTTAAAATTAGTTTCAAAGATATGGAATAATGCAGTTAATATAAGATGGTTAGACCATGGGGCCTTGATAGAAATTTACTAGGTGCAAAATATCTTAGAAAGTTTAATGTTAATAGGAAAACAACCCAAACTGAAGTTTTCATCCTTTCGACGTAAAACCACTCGTGGAAATCTAAGATGTCTGGTTTCCAATCAATGATAACATTTAAGAAACATGATAAAGAAATAACATCACATGAAATACTAAGCAATCCAAGTTGATAAAAGACAAATAATTTAGACAGTTAAAAGGAAAATAATGTTAAAACAAGAGAATAATCAACAAAATCAGGACTTTGGAACAGATAACTGTACCATATGCAGGGCGAATATAACGTCAGGACCCCCCTACAGTTTTTATTTGTTAATATAAACTAATATCTTGTTGGTAATGATAGTAACTTAAGGTGTAGTATATGTTTGTGAAAATGACTTATTTAACATTTTGAGTGTCCCCCCAAAAAAGGAGATTTTGGAGGCAACTCAAGATTTTTCTAAGTAAACCACCTTAGAGTGACCCTTCATTTTAAAGAACTGTAAAAAATTACATAAATTGTGAACATTAGAGACGGTTATCTCTTCCCTAACCATTATGGCAGCCAGTCAACATTTCCAAAAAAAAAACTTGTATTCATATCTGGAAAGCAATTTTTTTGTTTTATCTTTACTTTTACTAAGTTAAATGAATTTAATTTACTGAGTTAAACACTCGCGTTGTGATATTAACTTCAGGTGAACCATCTTTTGTCACTATTGAAAATTTTGAATGTCCCCCAAGATTTTCCTTCCAAATTTGAATACAATTTTTGGGAATTTCGACTGGCTGCCATTTTGGTTAGGGAAGAGATAGCGGTCCCTAGTTTTCCCCATTTATCTACTTTTTTACAGTTCTCTAAAACGAAGGGTCATTAAAAGGGGGTTTACATTTTACAATTTTGAGTGTTCCCCAAATTCCCCTATTTTGGAGTTTTTCACAAAAATCCCTGATTTGTGATGTGAAATAACTAATAAAAAACTGAATTTGGAACTGTCTAAGCACTAAAACTTCTGATCCCAAATTTTCCCAAAAATGCGGGTGGTATCGGTTTGTTAGGGGCTTGAGACCCTATTAATCACCAAGAAAAAAAATGGAGATACTGTGGATTAGTACTTACATATTCAATTTATATAAAATTGGAAAATAAATTTGGTCTTCATATCCCTACACATCCAGACAGAAATGCGTCAACAACTTTTTTGGCGAGAAGAAGCATCAATAAACGGAGAATACCACCAAAAACATTCGAAGATTATTACGAAATCGATACTTTATCCAAATACAGTATACTGGAGGAAAAGATAATAATGTAAATCTGAATAATATATTACATTTTTAGGATTAAAAATATCACTTGAAAACTGTCTGGTTTACTTAAGGTAAACAATTGGTATTTCAATTTTGTTATAATAACGTTATCAATTCTAGTTTGGGCACTTTTCTGATATCTAATACTTTAACCTGTTATAAAGTAGGAGGAATAACAGATCCCAGATAGTATAATTCGTATCGTGTTTGACTTGTAACGTTAGCTGAAAATCTTTATAATGTAAAAAGATTTGAGTTAATGGGGAAAAAGTTAATTTCACTGTTGATTTGCGCTAAGATCTTACATCAATGTATTAAAATAAAGAATCATATTAACAAAATCATAAACTCCTTAGTAACAGTGATACCAACCACGGCTAGAAAAATAATAATGAATAATATTAGTATTTAAACAAATATATTACAAACATACATCATTAGATTAAAACCACTCTTTACTTCATCGGCTGTGTGATATATAGGACAAGATCGGAATGATAACTTATGACTTGATGAAGGGAACAAGAATATTTATGGCATCATTATGGAGATTACTGTCTGCGGGTTACGGGATGCGAGGAACAACACGTAATACTGTAAGTAGTATTTACTCCGTCAGTTTTATAAACCACTAATGCTGTGGTATTATAAATAGCATAAACGGATTTCCTGTTATTGTATACAAATAAGAAGTCAATAAGACTTATGTACGAAGTTAATAACAATTTATTTTTAAATTAATAGCCTAACGTATGATCGCGAAAACCTTAGTTAAACATTTCTCAAAATCTATTAATACTGGGGTCGTTCACCTGTATTAATTAAAACAATTGTTCAGCGCACTTATAACAATGTTCAACAATTATAAACTCCAATAAAATGGCATAATGTTCTAATTTATTTTGATAAAGAATATGTAATGATGAGCAAGGACTACGGCCGAAACTAGTAATCACATTAAACTAGTGGATAAATGACGGCTTGGTATGTAACCTCATTTTTTAAGAATTAAGGTTTGCACGAAAACGGATCTAATATAGGTTTCACCTTCAATTTACAACTACTGTGTCAATTCTTTTACTTACATACATAATCTTATAATATTATAAATGTATAAGTTTGGATGTATATTTGGGTGTGTGTATGGATGTTTGTAGTTCCATAAGGCATAAAATACTGGGCCGATTAAGCTAATATTTTGCATGAACATAGCTTATATATCACATTAACATGTCGTCTTGATAATGTCTACATCAAACCTTAGTTAAATGTACATACAATACATTTGTATACTTTACTTTCTTTAAGTGCATGAAGTTTCTAATGCTAATAATGTATTTGTAATGCTGATAATAAATCGTAATATTAAAATTTAGTTTTAGCGAATTTCCCCTGTAGGGAAGAAGCTATTACCGTAGTTGGCATGGTAAAACCTAGGCCCAGGACCATGATAACTTTTCATTTTGAGGTCCCCAGACCCCAAAACCACCATTCGTTCGAAACTGTATATATATTATACATATATATATATATATATGTGTGTGTGTGTGTGTGTGTGTGTGTGTGTGTGTGTGTGTGTGTGTGTCCGTGGGTGCGACAACTCTCGTAAAAAAGGTACAATTTTGATGAAATTTGGTATAAACGTGTAAAGCAACATTTATGACTTTAAGTTCGAAAACCGGCCTTATCGCTTTATCTAAAGGGGAGATCTAAAGGGGATCTAAAGGGGGTCTAAAGGGGCATTTGGTACCCATAAGCTGTGTTTTTTGAACTTTTTACACATAATTTTAAAAATAATCAATTCTGACCATTGGATTCAGCTTAAAAAACACAAAATTTGTTATTTTGATCATTCTTCTACGTCAATCGGTTACCTAGATATTGAAAGTACTAAACACAGTACGTTGTCTAATGATAACAACGTTAGCATTATGACAATGTTGTTGTTATGGAGACTAAGAAAAGAATTATATCTCGCTTCTTTATGAACGTATACTGACGAAGATTGGTATACGGCTTTATCTGGTTGTGGTCTATTGATATTTCCTCGGAAAAACAATTTTTTGCTAAAGGTACCCGTAGATTCAAACCTGCGTACTCAGCCCCCATGTTATTCTTATGGAGAATATGATTTCACCTAGTTGAGTTATATTGATATTTGCCTAAACATCCATTTTTTCGTTCATTGTTGCAGAAAACCTGCGTACTCATCCCCCATGTTATTTTTAGGGAGAATAATTAAAATTGTAAATATCGCTTATTCGTGAATATATTTTTATGAAACTTGGTATGCGACTTTATGTGGTATAAGACATATATTATGCATTGGAAATTCGCTGAGTACGCAAGTTTGCTGTGACGGGGGTATTTAATTTTGTTCTTGTTTAAGAGTAATCACGTAAATGGCACGTTATAATTCATGGTAATAATGCAGAAATATGTGAACTAAAAGTTTGCAACAAAGGCATGTTACCAAGAGTGTAAAGTTATTTTTTTCATTGATTACCATCGTAGAGAAAGCGGCGATGATGAAAAATAGTGTAGTTTATCCCATAACTATTAAAAAAAGTTATGATTTGTTTTGGACTACGTGCATTAAATAAAGGCTTGGGAGCCTCGCCTGGCTAAAGGAAGTAAGCTTGGCGAACAGAATATAAGGTAACTTTATTCTTGAGCACTTTGGTTGGCGTTAATATAAGTAATACTGGATTAGTTAACAAGATCAACAATTTGTATCGCAACCTGATTTGCAAATAACACAATTCGAAAGATTAGTACTAACATAAGTTGACATCCTTACTTTATTTACATTATTCTCCTTCTGCTGCTAAGAACAGGGTGTGCAGAAAGATGGAGAAGTTAAACGGAATTTAGATTGTGGAAGCGTGTGATTATTTTAAGTTAATATCAGTTTTAGAGGATTGTTTGGCAGGAATTAAGTTAAATAAATAGTCAAATAAAACATTTTATAGTTGTATTTTTACATTTCCAACAAATAATAAAGTAAACAATTGTAAAGTTAAAGTACCATGTCCAAATGTTAAATTTCAGTTTACAAGTTTCACACTTATGGCTTAGCCACATAGGGTCCTTCTACAGTGCCGTTTATTTAATTTCCAATTATGGTATTACATTAAAAGCACAAATATAGATTTTCAAATTGACCGAAAACTAATGTTGGTGTATTGTTTGCCAAATTTCAAATAGATGTACTTCACTGTTGTGAATATTTGGTAAAAAGGAAAAAAAAACATACACCGAGACTGACTGTAAACAGAGCGAAATTTAAATAGGGAAAACAACTCGCTCAATTTTCCGATTTTGTTATAGAATTAGAAAATCAATAGCCAGTGTTCTTTCTGTGTTACATACCATACATTTAATATTCACATGAAAATTACACACATACATTTGTTATAAATACTACCAAATGAATCTGGTGATTTCAGGGTAAGTATCTTGTATGAACTCTGAGAGATCAAAAGCAAACGTCAACAAACAACACGTATTCATCTCGGAATTTCCCATCCCTCGTCTACAATCCTTATATCCCTGACTCAGTTGTTACTTTTAACAACCCTTTGTTACACGCTCTCAGCCACACCTCACTGAGTTCATTCTCTTTTGCATAAACCATTAAATATATTGTCACCCATCTATCCTTTTAGAGTATTACATTAGAGAAGAAAAACTATGTTTCAAATAATGACTATTCAACTTATTCTCAATAAGTTAAGACGTCATAGGCAAGGGACAAACCACAAGAGTTTACTAAATCAACCATATTAAAGGGGGAAAATTATATAATTATATATCTGATGTCTTGTCATTTGAATCATAAAAATTTGATAGACAAATTTCCCTAATTAGCAAACCTCTTAACTTAAAAACACCTAACTTTCCAGGAGCTTCAAAAACATTTTTATAACTTTAGTTATGCTTAAATAAGTTTACAAATATTACTAATGTTTTTTTACATCGTTTTCTAACCTTGTAAAACTATTTGTTATAATATGAATATTTTTATTTTTGAGTTAAGAGTTTTTCTTGATATTTATATTGGAGATACGAGTTTTTCTTTACAAGTAGTTAAGGGCTAATAAGTAGAATAATTGGTAAATAAGTAAACAAATCTTCATCCCATGATAAATGTCATTTTAATTCTACTTTAAAGTAAAAAATAGGCCTACATTAATGAATTATCCAAGTACTACTATATACATAGTTTAATAACAATTGATCAAGTACTTATACAAACGGAATATTGTCATAAAACGTGTGGAAGTCTTTTGCTATAACTGATTTTAGGTCTTGTAAGTCGTTATACTTTCTTCGTTTTATGGCCAGGCTTCGTTGTACAGATTTGGCAGATTTGGAAAAATTGAACTTAAACTTGATTGTTCCATCAGGGACGTACTGCAAAGCTCGTATGTCGCCAACGCATGGGTCGCCAATCCATGGGTCACCAACGCATGGGTCGCCAACGCACGGGTCGCCAACACATGGGTCGCTAACGCATGGGTCGCCAACAACCTTCCCTGTTCTTTCCCTGTTCCCTGTACGTTTTAAAAGAAAAGATGAGCTTAAAAATTCTTGAAATATGTGTGATCTAAATACTCAACATTGTACTCAGCTGGATCATTCCTAGCTTGTCTACAAACATTTACATAATCTGCTGGAACATTTATTTTTACGTTTTTGAGCCTTCGCTTAATAAGAGTGCATTGAATCACCCTCCATTTGGGTATGTCCCACGTATTTTTGTTCAGTCACTTGATTTTTGTACGAAAAATGCAACAAACCGTTTTCCACATTTGCGTTTCTGTTCTGGTATGAACATCCATCACTATGCAGAATTTTTTTTCCTTCCGGCAAAGGGAGTAGCGACTGCAAAAACTTAGATGATTGTTCAAAACTCATTTGAAGCTAGGCCACCCTCGGTTTCATTCCAAAGATAACAAAACCCTTCATGTGTGCCTAAGTTGTAGATGGTAAAATTGTGTGGGGCAAGTTTAATTTTATAGTACAGCGCCGACACGTTAGACCTGGGAGACAGTAATAAGGCTTGTAAGTCCATTGTATAAGTTAAACAGTCGTTCCTTTTTTCGGCTGCTTCTTTCTCCAGCCTAGCTTCTTCTTTTCTTATAATATGTGCTTCATAGCTTTCTTCACTCACATTCCATATTTTAAATGATTCACACTTATCACAAGCATCTTTTTTCGCCTTAAACAAAGCAAAATTAAGGTCTTCAAATATTTGATCGAATTTACATTGAGAAAGCGAATCAAAGTTTTTCTGAGAACACCAGTCATTTTTATAGAACATGTAAAGCTCTCTCTTAGATTTCCAGTTTGGCTCTAAATACTTTTTACTCGTTCTTTTACGACAATAATGCGATTCAACATTGGGTAAAGAGTGGAAAAACTCCTGCAATGCTTCAACTTGAACTGACTTCCTAAGTTTCTTACGCTTTGACTCGATAATATCATTCATGTCATTCTCATCAACGTCATCCACTTTTTCTTCATTTTCTACATTATCATTTTCTTCATCTTGCCAATTGAGTGCCATCCATTCCCCAATCGACAGTGTGTTTAGGGACATTGTTTTGCATACTCTCATATTAGTCCCAGATTTCTGCTAGTAATACTTGTAAGAATACTTCCTCCCGTTTTCCCTATAGGGAAGAAACTATTACCGTTGGTCTCATGGTAAGACTTAAGCACGAGACCATGATAACTTTTTGTTCTGAGGTCCCCAGATGCCAAAAACACTATTGGTTCAAATTTATATATATATATGTGTGTGTGTGTGTGTGTGTGTGTGTGTGTGTGTGTGTGTGTGTGTGTGTGTGTGTGTGTGTGTGTGTGTGTGTGTGTGTGTGTGCCCGTTAACGCGGTAACTTGAGTAAAAAACGTCCGATTTCGATGAAATTTGGCTCAAATGTGTAAGGTGACATTCATGACTGTAAGTTAAAAAACCAGAAAAATCGGACCATGGGAAGGGGGGTTTATGGGGGTTTACAATTGTCCAAAAATCAGTTTTTTGTACTTTTCACCCTAAAATGTTTAAAACACTCAATTTTGGTCTTGGGCATTTTATAGAGCTTAAAAAACAAATAATTTAGTATTTTAAATTATTAACCTAGGTTAAGTGGTTGCGGAGAAAATCCAAAAAACCTGCTCATAAAATCTTCCATGTTAATCTTATGGGAAAAATATTTTTGCCTTTTCCTCAGTTCATTTTAATGTAAACTTCACATTTGCTTTTACCAATCAATTCAGCTATACAAATCAATCATTTTGGTGTTTAAATTGTGATTCTACGTCCAACCGTTGCAGAGATATTCAAAGTGCTAAGCACAGTACGTTGTCCAATGTTATCCTTATGGAGAATAAATAAAATTTGATATCTCGATTATTTATAAATGTGGATTGATGAAACTTAGTATGTGGTTCCTCGTAGAACTGGTATATTGATATTTACACAAACAATTGATTTTTTTGTTGATTATCCCCGTAGTAGCAAACCTGCATACTCAGCCATAATGTTATTCTTATGGAGAATAAGTAAAGTTTTATATCTCCCTTAGTTATGAACATAAATTAATAAAACTTAGTATGTAGCTTCACCTGGTTAAGTTATATTGATAAATGCATAAAAATACATATTTTGTGTTCCTTGTTGCAGCAAACCTGCGTACTCAGCCCCATTTTATTCTTATGGAGAATAAATAAAATGCCATAGATCACTTATTTATCTATGTATTTTTATGAAACTTGGTAAGTAGATTTATGTGGTAATGAGAAACATATGCATGCATTGGAAATTCGCTGAGTACGCAGGTTTTCTGCGACGGGGTTATTTGTGTTATCTTTTTGACCTCTGGGTCTTGCTGTTTCAATGTTTTATTTCAACAATTTTACAAAGGGCGAAGTCGTCTTCAGGTAGGTTTTCCTGCCCAGGTACGCCGACGCCAGGATTTTCAACTAGGGGTAAGTCATCTTCAGGTCGCCCTTTTTGCTCAGGATGAATTCCAGCTAAGCCTAAGTTATCTTCAGGTAGGCCACTTTCTTCAGAAATAACAGTATCCGGATTTGTAATTTGGTCTATGTCATTAACTGTCAAGTCAAATTCAAATGTCAAATGTCTCCTAAATCTAGGTAAGATGCTAAATTATAATTTGTTTCTATGTCAGCAATTACATCGGACAGATTTTGTCCAGAACACTGTAGTCATGATCTGTAATCTCTTCAACCTGTTTAGCAGGTGTTCTAGCAATGTTTATGTCTTTAGAAGGCTCATTACGATTTTCATAAACTTGAGACAAAGAACCGTCGGTGTTGACAACAAACGTCAGAGGTTGATCGGTATTTGAACGCAAAGCCAACTCGTGTAATTTCTGTCCCCTTGACATTCTGAAAAAAGAAGGCGTTTGGTATTGTTGCCATAAAAACCGGTCTCGTTTCCTCAAAATAAATATAGCAGCAGGAAATGTTGTCTATACCTGAAGGCCTTAACAGCTACCTGTATAATTTTGCCAGAAGGCAAAACACGATGTATAATTTACAAATTGGAATTGTTTGTATTATTTGTAGCGTTTAGTAAAAAATATGGATGAACGATAAAATAAACTTAATAATGATAAACGATCAAATAAACTCAATAGCTCACTGAAAACTTTTAGTAATCAAAACACTTAACTCCTCAGTGGATCCAACATAACCTCAAATACCGAAAACATGCAAACCTCTTAACTCCATACAAATAATATAACAGAGTTTTAAGCTTTCATAAAATAAACGTTGAAGTATAACTAAGCTACAAAATATTTCTGAATACCTACATTTCAAATATTAAAAGTCATTTGTATGAAAAAGGAGGATATCATCACTGAATTGTTAAATTAACAATAACACTACAGTGTCTTCAGCTGCAATACACAACAACATAGCAGCCGGGAGTTACCAGGTTTGCCAACCAAAAAACGAAACACGGGAGTTAAGAGGTTTGCTTTATGTTTAATAAGAATTTAAGGCTTTTTTATTTAAGAGGTTTGAAACATATAATAGAGTTTTTTTCTCTACAGGTTGGCATGAAAATTAAAATTTTGGCTAAAGGGGAGTTACGAGGTTTGCTAATTAAAGTAGAAAATGGTTGTATTCTTAACTGCAGGCCTTAATAAAGTTTTAAGTATAATTTGTTTGTTTTACAATATAGTTCTCGTATTTATTGGTTTGACAAACCAGAAATGCCGCAGATTGTCTTCGATGTAGGACAACGTTTACACGTCCCGAGTTCCGGGAATATTATCCTACTTTTTACCCTGTATAAGCTATGTTTAACATATGCCCAACAATGACCGTGTCCATGTATGAATTTTAATATACAAATTTCAGTAAGAAACTTAGAAGATTTGAAAGTTAACAGACATTGCATAATAAAAAAACACATATTAAATATCCAATATGTGACCAACCTTAGGTGTACGGTTACTGAACCTGCGTAGTTTGTGTGCCCTGTTGCTTTTTAAACGATTTCATCCAAAAACAAGTTACATGATAACGTTTTTCAATATTTTACATAATATGTTAGTAATAATAGTAGTGTGGGTTTGCGGGTTTTGCGCCGGAAGTGACGTCATCCGGTCACGTGACCGGATGCGCTGAGTCATGAAAGACGTCATCTGGGGCTGAGCCAGTGACGTAGGCGGTTTTGTGACGAAATGAGTTAAAGTTCAAAGTTCAAGGTCACGGGGAGGTAATTTTAAAAAAGTACTACCTCGCACGCGTAAAATCCGATTGTGATTCGATAGTTTTAATTCGATAAAATATCGAATGAAAATTATCGAATGAAGCAATCGAATGATACGAGTGCGAGGTAGTACTAATACAAATATTACTTTATTTTTATTTACAATAAGTTATGTTTACAATAATTCATGTTTACAATAGTTCCCCGTTGTTGGTTTTCATCGATGTTGTTGATCCGGACGAGTTGCGGCCATCACTTCGCTTTCTGAAGAAAGACGGTATATACTTCGATTCCTGCGCAGAGTCCATGTTGTTTTTTGATGCGTAAAGTTCCAAAGATAAATCGTAACCGGACGCAATGAGAAGTCTTAACTCTTCATTAAAAACCTCGAGGTCTTGGAAAGTCGCCAGATGAATAGAGTCATAATGAATACACCTAATTTTAATGGACATTTTAATACAATGTTTTACGTTTGTGAAGAGCACTCGATGTTCACCAGTCGAGAGCCGGAGGTGTACTGACTATTCGCTAGCTAGCGTTCTGGTATCAAACAAAATGGTGGGGCGGAGAAGATGGCGGACAGCAGATGGCAGGCGGCAGGTGGCAGCTGGTTGCTACTACATTCGCCGCCACAGTAATGCAATCCTTCGGCGTAATTCTTGTAGTTTATCTTGTCGGTTCATTTGATACGTTTTACATCTACATATGCAATAGCTGAAACACTTGCACTTACGACAAGCTTTCCCGTCAACTTGATCGCCTGGTATTTTAAAACATTGTAACTCGCAACAATATGTCTTCAAATTGTTATCGAAAAATAAATTTTTCATAGGTGACACCGACATGTTAGCTGCAGCGTGTGTTAGACAAGACTGAGACTAACTTCACTGCTCCCTCTCTTTTATACCTCTTCATAAGTTAACCCTGAATGAAAGTTCAAGGTCATCCATTTGAATTTTAAAAAAAGCAACACAGCAGTATATAAAATAATATACTGCTGTGTTGCTGTTTTTATTTTTTATTTTATTTTATTTTATTTTATTTTTTTTTTTATTTTCTTTATTAAACAAACATCTTACAATACAATAAACTTAAGTTTAACATTGATAACTAGAAATACAAACAATAAAATACAAACAGAGACATTATGTACAAGGATGCGTGATGTGCAGAGTGAGTTCCGTCGAGTTGTTGCCGCTTACACCGTGTGATACCAAATACAACGTCCCCGGTTGAATATCTCGCAAATCTTCATTTTGTAGCAGTTGAACAAATCGTTTTGGAAGAAATACTTGAAACTTCGGCTCATCTCCTGGAGAGAAAGGTCCTTCGCTCAATGAAACTAGAATTGCTTCTCCATGTGTGGTTTCCACTTTCTTGATGTTATGAATAATGTAGTGTTTTTGTTCTTTTAGTTCTGAACACTTTTTAGTTAGCAGAAGGTCGGATTTTGAATGAGTGTTGAATTGATCAACCAGTGTTTGTAGAAACTGTTGTGATGTCATCTTCGTCAGTGGTGGTTGTGGTGTCTTCTGTGATGTTACCTCTTCGGAGTCTCGAATAATACTCGTGCCGGAGCGGTGTTGGCTCCTCGTATTTATAGGCCCCGCTACCCCCACCACATTCCGGTTCTTTGCTACCCCCACCACATTTCTGCGTTTGTTCCAAGTAAGCAGCCAAACGATATGCGTTGTGCAATGCGCAGTTTAATTGTCCGTGTTTAGGATCTTTTGCAGCAACACAAATATTACCGAGATTAATGTTAAAGTCCTTACCGATGGTTATATCGAAAACATCACCGTGCGTGTACTTTTGTATCCAGTTCCTTTTTTCTAATCCTCTTGTGTATATATGTGAATATTGTTTGCAAAAGTTAAACATAATACTGTGCAGATTACTGTAGCTTATAAATCCTTCATACCAATGTATGTGATGAAAGTAGTTTGTTATCCATTTGTTTGTACTTTTTGCTTTGGCGTTAAGGTTGTTAAAAGAAAAAGGAGCTTCAAACGTGAATGGGTAAACTACAAATGTAAGCAAGTCTAAAATTACTAATTCCTTGATAATAAACCTATCATCATTATTTCGAAATGCTTGAAATTCTATTACACAAGGCTTTACACTCACTTCTTCATCCCCTCCGCTCATCATGGCACCTAGCGATCAACTAAACTGTTTTCCACACCACGGTAGGTTAAATACCAGGCCGTACAGTTGCAGGCGCTTTGGTGTATATTTAACGTGGGCACCGTCCCCAATAGGCCTACCCCACGTGTGTTCTTCTTTACTAAGTCAAACTTTAGTCTTTTTTAACTTCTTCTTCTTGTGTTTCGTTTTCTTCTTCTTCTTGTTTCTCCGTTTCTTCTTCCTGTGTTGTTTCTTCTGTAGCTTCTGTAGCGATTTCTACAAGTGGTTCAAAATCCTTTAACTTTCTCCACATGGAAACTTCATGAGGTATTCTATTAAAAATAGATGTATCCACAGGTCCGTACACGATGGTGCTATCAGGTTGTTTTTCCAAAGTATCGACCAAATATTCTTTAATAATAGCGCTTGCAAATACCAACTGTCTCATGTACCTTGTAATAGGTTCTGTTGCGTAGTTTAAAACGTAGAATTCTTCACGTGACAGTAGAA
This sequence comes from Allygus modestus, assembly GCA_963675035.1. Lineage (NCBI taxonomy): Eukaryota > Metazoa > Arthropoda > Insecta > Hemiptera > Cicadellidae > Allygus > Allygus modestus. The sequence continues at coordinate 99,163,901 of OY776111.1, read as the reverse complement.
TCTTATTTTCATGTTGAGTCAAGTCTCTAATTCGCACTTGTAGTTGTCCACGATGTTTAACAATATCGATTTCATTGTCACAATCCAAAAGTCGAATATGTGTTTTCCTTCCACACAAACTGTTAGTTAAATAACATTCTATTAAATGTACATGTTTCAAAAATGACTCCCAAGCATTTTGCGAAAATAAAACCTTTTTTGTTCCATGGTGTAGTATTACTGTAGGGGAATAATCCAATGACTTCATCAATCCAACTGATACACTTTTACTGATGCATGCTGAGATGGGGTAAAAGATTCGCAAAAAAACTTCAGTTAAAATGTGAGGAGGAATATTTTCTTCAACTTTCTTCTTCCTCTTTGGTACTACCTTTGATGGGTCTGCATTACTTTCCTCCTCTCTATCTCTTTTACCAAACTTTAAAAATGCAGTTATTTCCTTGATGATTTCTTCTTCACTAGTATTATCACGTTCCAATAACGGTGCTACCTCTGCATCACCTTGTACAACAGATGGAGAACTTATTTTGTAGAAGATGTTGCCCATGCGACGATAGACAATCAACTGAAGACCTGCATTGTTGCTCCGCTATTTATAGGTTAGCGACAGTGGCGGTGCCGGTGGTGGTACAACGTTTTACAATACCGTCTTTACGATACCAGTCAACGGTGTGTATGTAACAATTTTATCGTGCAAAATTAAACAATACGCAGATGTATTTGCAGGTACGTTTTCTTGAAATTCCATTTCTATTTTTATATCAACACTAGACGATTTTACAGATTCGTTTTGTTTGGAGCAATCAATTACAACAATCGGAGCTTTCGATTCAAACTGTACGGGAGATAGTAGAGGTGTGTTTGTTTTGCCGTAATATGAATTTTGGAACCTAGCGTACATATCGTATAAAACACTGTACCTTTTTTTATCAAAAGAGATATTAAAGTTGTCGTAGGGAAAGAATTGTGAATTCAGGAACACTTTACAGTTTGTTAATTTACAATGGTCAAATTCACCAGCATTTTCAGTTAATATACTTTTTTTCTTTGTTTGTAATCCAAAGATTACATATCTCGCTTTTTCCAAATGAGTAGAAGTTTTTACAGTCCATGTATGCCGTTGTGTTGAAGTTAAAACGGGGTATTCATGAAACTCCCAGCTTCTGAATGGTATTACAATGTCTCGATCTGATTTTAACTTTCTTAATAATGTAATCCTGTGTTCATCATTTAGTCGCACATGTGGTACTCTCCAAACAATCTTGTCTAATGTTAGTTTCCAGTCTAAATTGGCTTCAGTTGTTCCAGCAGATGCTTTAATAATATCATTATCGTTTGATGACCTTAATAAAACTAGTTCTTGTTTTACATTTATTATTATTCTTCTGTAATCTTCAGCAAATCCTAAAAGTAATCTTAAAGGTACGTAAAAATCAAAGTTTCCCGAAGCGTCAGGAGTAATTATACTTTTGTCTGGTGCAACCCATCCTGCAACAGCTAACAGATTCTTCTCATTTGGTGTTAAAGACGCTAATCCTTTTAATGTACTGGAAATTCCAACCTTTTTTGTTGAATCGACTGTAACTCCTGAAATTTCATATCTAATCTCGTCAAACAAAAATGCCATATGATTATTTATGAACGGAACAGTGGTTCCAACAGTACCGTCAGCTTTTGTTACTTTTCCTTCAATATATAAATAACTTTCGCATGGAAGAGTATAAATGTCTTGTTGTTGTATAGGAATCCTAATTTCATCGTTATTGTTTAATTTGGACGAAGCGTAAGGGTTGTGCGTGTGATATTCCTTTTCCCATAAGGTCTCGTCGAATGTTGGGCCCTGCGCTATATCCAGTATATCCATTGTTAATGACCTTTAATCCAATTTCTTCTAGAAAACGAATGTTGTCACTTGTTAATCCTTCTACAGCTGATGAGCTACTGACCTCTTTGCTGGTTGGCTCTCTCTTTTTAAATGATAACCCCATTATCTAAGCGGATGATTTTATATGTATTCTTACAGTAATAGCTTCTCCTCGAAAGTCAATAAGGTTTCCGTCTTGATCCACTATGTTCAGCACGATGTCTGAAATGAAACTGGTGTTTAACGGTAGGTACACAAGGTTTTGAGGCTTTTCTACTATCTTGAAACCCGGTGCGACTGATGGGTAGAATGTGTGTAATATATGCCGATTTTCTCCATCTCTGTAGGATCCTTGTATAATGTTACATGTAATGTCTATGCTGTTTACTTTGATGATCGTCACAGTTCTATTCCCAGAATGAGTTGTATTAGGTTCTAATACCTTTGTTTCCTTAGAAAACCCCAATAAACTACCAATTGAACGTTCTTGGCCAAAATCAATATAATACTTAGAAGTAATTTCGGCTTTCATTGTATTGTTATTGCCTTTTATCGTTATATTTTCTTTTCCCATATGTTTTTGTATAACTTCATTTATATTATCAATTTCATAAGCTCCTGTTGGTAAACTGAATTCTTCCAAAGCTGAATATTTTCCTTTATTATCTTTTGTCTTGTAATAATGTATTTTGTTATTAATTCCTTCACTAACGTTTGGAATAGAGTTATATGTTGTTAAATCCAATAATGCGGCTTCCCATAGTCTTCCTTTTTGCAAACGTAGCGCTGGAAACAGAATACTGCGCAAAGTACATGAGTTACCGGTTAATGACACTGTATACGAAGACATCTTAAAGTTGACTAACACTTTTAGCTAAAAAGTCTAAACATAAATGACCGCAAATGGATGTATCATCAGGTTGTTTTCTTGTATAATTGTAAAAAACATTTTCTGCCGCACGAAAGTATTGTTGAAGTTCTTTCGGTGGTGGAAGGTTTCCAAAACTGTCGAAATAATAAATCGTTTCACCAAGTTTCTTGTAACACACCCAATGAGTGCCTAATCCTTCACTATTATCCAAATTTACTATACCAGTCTCATTTTTCCACATTTTAACCGGTAATTCATCTTTCATAAATACTCCTCTAAAAAATGGGATTTTCAAACAAGAAGCATATGTAATCAGTTCTTCATTGGTTAATTCTTTGTTTTTAATTATTAATTGCTCTTTCTTATTTAATACACACGATACGGTCTTAGGTATAGTCCTCCTCCCTTTTTTATCATTGACCATATTGTTGGTTTCTTTTTACCTTTACCACTAGTAGATCGACGTTTTCTTCTGATATTACCTCCTTGTTTCTTAGCGGGTCTTTTCCCACGCCTTCTTCTCTTTCCTCCTCCAAACGTAGTTTTTGCTTTCATTGCTGCTGTTACTGCTAAAGACGCTGCTTTTTCACCAATACTCGCGTCACTAGATTTTACTCTTTGCCAAGCTTTCTCAGAAAGTGCTCTATCTGCTATTGATCTATTTTTTGTATCACCAAATTTGGAATACGCTATATCGTGCTGTTTACAAGCCTGATCAAGCTTATTTATTCCAGGATCTCCTCTAGCAAGCCGTTTCTCTAATTTGGTTCCAGGACCACAATATTGATATCCTCCAGGTAAATGTAATTCCACAGGTAATAAATCAATCGCCTTGTTAACTATAGCTCCAACCGGTTTACTTAATAGAGAAAATGCTGTTGATGCTATTCCCCTTCCTCTCTGTAATCTCTCTCGATTATGACTGATGCGTTTAGCCCTCGGCATGACTATTTATAGCCAAACTTACAGTCAGTAGGTGCACTCTATAAATGTTTTACAATGAATGTAATATTAGTCTTGGCTTCTTGTATTATATATACTGTTTAAAATCCATTTATTATATAGAAATGGATTAATTAATTAAATGTAGACATAATAAATAAAAGTAGTAAAAATAGAAATAAGGTGTAATTGAAGATGTTTCAAATGTTTCTCCGCTGGTGATGGTATCGTTGTTTTCGGTAAAATGAATAAAATCTAAATAGTTGTCATGTTCCCTTAGAAACTTGCCACTTAATCGTTGGTAATTAAATAACACATTCCAGTCTAGTTTATCTTTAAAATTGTCAATGTAATTTTCAGAGAGATTTTGATATTTACTTATTACTTCCCAACAGTTATTAAAATTTGATGTCATCTCTACAAGGAAGTTTTCTGAAAACTGTTGTCTTTGTAAAATATGAATCCAGTTAACTCTGTGAAAATAAATTCTTAACATAGTCATTGTGAAGAGGTAGTGTATGGAAAGTTGTTCCCAATCCATATATCTATCAAACCGTTGAACAAAACCATCTGTCAGCACTCCTTGGGGAAATCTCGGCTCTTGAGATATTAAACTCCACGCAGTAATATTGGATTCCATCATCCTCTCTGTATCATCTCTCGAATATAACTGATGCTTTATCCCTTATCATGGGTATTTAAATTCTTTTTTCTCTTATATAATCTTCATCGTTTTCTGTTGGTTCATTAATCACATTCACTTTATCCCCCTTTCCTAATGTCTTGACTTTAGAAGGCTCAGACGGTTTATCTAATTGATTAGGTTTTTCTGGATTGTGTATCTTTTTCCAGTCTAAATAATTGTGGCTGTCAACATCTGAAGCTACAGCTCTTCCTGAAGCCCGATGGATATAATTAAATAAAGCTGCACCAAACCTTTCCATATGTTTTTCATATTCTGTAGTCCATTTCTTGTGTACTATATCAAATATTTTCTTATTTACAGCGTCTCCATCCTGCTCACAATCACCTACATTTGACAATTTTAATTTTTTTACATCATAGCTTGTATCAGTTTCATTCTTTTTGTAAATCGTTAACAATTTTAAAGTCGCTAAATTTACTGCTTCACCATCATAAATGGGATGTTTTATATTGCTTAACCTTTTACCGGAAAATCCCCAATGGTCTTCGTGTACAATCGGGGTTCTTTTATCCATGTATTGTACCGTAACCGCATCAGAAGACAAAAGCGGATCACCAACATTTTGAATTACTTTTCCTTCAAAATTATAATTACCATCAGGTGTTAACGGAAACCCAGCTCTTTTTTCACTATATCCAGATTTTACTCCAAACTCGGAATACCGTCCAAACTTGTCCACACTCATGATGTAACTGAATCGCTATCGTTTAGGTTCTTACTATATATATATATATATATATATATATATATATATACGTCTACTGAACAATTATTTCTCGTTTTCGCAGTTCATCAACCAAAGCTACCCATTCGTTTTCTAAACCAGTGTGCCCGGCTTCCATAGCTTCATGTAATAACCTCATTCGATCAACTAACTTATTTATATCGTTGTAATATATTATATTGGTTTTATACAAATTTTTTAATAATCCCCTTCCAGATGTAGTAGGATCAGTTGTTTTTCTTTTTTTATGCAAAACATTTAATTCAGCAGAAGATAAAGCTCTTCTTTTAATTGGAGCTTTATTTGATTTCGAGGGGAAAAGACTAGATATAATGTTTGTGTATTTTATTGACCTGTTTCTATGAATAGGTAGTTCTTTGGAATATTTTTTTCTATGTGCATTTGTATACTCTAGTATATTTTTAAACAATTGTAAATCCTTTTTAGTATATTTACCAGGATTATTTTTAAAGATGAGTTCAAACAAACCTGTTGTACCTTTATATTTCTTATCACCAATAACTATATAATCATTTTCGTTTATATCTAACTTTCTATCTCCAATCATTAATCCTTTATCCTCTATTCTAGCTCCATATGTATGATAATTTCGATTAGCATGTGTGCCATGTAACATTTTTAATGTATATTTTCTTCCAAGTGTTCCTTTAAACATAATATCTGTGCCTAATTTGCTTAAGTTGGATGGGTTGATATCCTCTTCTTCTGCTCTTGTATCTTCCGCACTTGTATCTTCTGTACTTGTATCTCCTGCAATGTTCTTTTCCCTTAAATCTCCTATATCTCCGCTTTCTTCATACTCGTCGCTTTCTTCAGATGTTTGTAACTGGTCAGAACTTTCATCATTCTGAAATTCTTCTTCATATTTGGAAATTGGTAGCATTTTGTCTCCTTCGAAGCGAATTGAAGGTCTTTCCATATTTTGTGCTAATCGCTTTAAAGGTTCAGTAACAGGTTTGAATGTTGTTTCTAAAAATTGCTCTCTTTCATTTATACCTGATTTTAAAGCTCGGTTTTTTTGTCTAATAGAATCACTAAGTGATTTTATTTCCTTTAATAGCTTTTCCTGGTTAACCATCTTCACACCTTGACGACTTGTACAGTAATACCGCTAATCAGTGTATTAAAACGAATTTATCAAAACCTATTCTATAACGACCATCTTTTATAGCTTGATCTTTCATAATAACCAAAAATCCATACTTTTCCGCCCATGCTTTTCCGCAAAGCTCTTTAAACTTTTCAAATGGCATATCCGCATTCACATGATCGTTATATATATGTTTTAGGTTAGTATCATCTTGTTTGAATACAATTAGAATATTTGCATTATCTCTGATAAGTTGTTTTGGGATTTTGCTATAAGTTTGTCCTATATATATGCTGTCGATGTTATTATGTCTTCCCATGGCAAAGTAGTTTCTAATAGTATCCTGATTTTCACAAGATACATCGTCAAATATAAATACAGAATACGGTTTCGCTTCGTTTGGTTGCATAATGCTATCACTAGCGTTAAATTTGTAAAAATTAACATCAGACACATCAGATAGGATTTTATCCAGCAATTGATACTTTGGTTGATGTAGAGACTTTGAAAAAATATATAGGTTACTAAACCTTAATCCCTGCGGATTAGTGATCAAATTAAAGACAACATTGGTCTTTCCACAGTTTGAGGGGCCACTTACTATACATCGAACAGTGTTTGGAAGTAAACTACCGTGTTTACCATTGTTGATTTTAACGTTATCCACAGTTAAATCATCTATGTTATTAATATTGAATCGATCTTTATGGTGAATAATCTCCATCCTGCTCAAAGGTTAACGATGAAATGAGTTGCTTGTATTAAACCAAGTCCTTTATAGGTATCCATGAATCCTCAGTTTTGTTAAACCCTAACCACCGCACTTTAACTGCGTCCTTTTTTCTTTGTAACACTTTTTCAACAAGATATACATCACCTACTGTTGACTTTAACATTTCATGTCCATAAAATGCACCTTGCAACAAATCTCCTTTGTTATCTTTTAGGATATACGTTTCAGGTACAGTCGGTTGCACTTTATACACTGTAAAAACTTCATTCGTCCAATTGGGAAGGTATTTTTTGGTAAACACTCCCTTATATTTACTAATCCGTACTTTATCACTTACATTAAATTTTCTTGGCTGCATTTTTTCTACTTTAGGCTTTGTATTTTTCTTTATGCGTTTTAATACATCTTTTGCATTTCTTCAATTTACTTTGTTAGGTTTCATACCAATAGTTCTATGAAACCTGTTGTTATAATCATTTATTAATTGTGGTAAAACATCATACCATACGTAAGAACCTCTTTTTGAAAATTGTTTATACAGTGCTCCTTTCAAGGTTCTATTGAATCTTTCTACAATAGCTGCTTTTTTCTCTGAATTTGTAGAATAATGATTTATTTTATATTTATTCATTAACTGTGCAAAGTTTGTATTAAAGTATTCTGTTCCATCATCAGTTTGTAAATGTTTAATTTTGTTTTTATCTCTTTTTATGGCTATTCCCATGGCTTCTGTTACGCTTTTACCAGTCTTGTCCTTTAGAGGCAAAGCGTCTGCAACTTTTGTAAAACAATTAATAATTGTGAGTATATATTTAAATCCTTTGTTTATTCTGCTATGCGGTCGCATTTCAATTAGATCCGCTTGATATAGATCATTTATCCCTTTTATAACAGTATTTCTTCTTGGAAACTTTATTCTTGCAGGTTTGTGTAGTTCATTAATAATCTTCTCCTTCAGGTCTGACATGATGGTTTCACGAAGGCAGCTGATATGGTATTAAATATTCTTTGGTATAAATCTGCTTATATATATATATATATATACATATAGTTCAAGGTCATTTAAAACTTGTGTAAAAAAAGGGGAAACACAGCTTAACATTGCTGTGTTTCCCCTTTTTTTACGGAAAGGAAAAGGATAAAGGATCTAGGACGATGAAAAGGTTACTCGTCAATAGGGTTGAGGGAGTAGTGGCCGAATGGTAATGTGTTGATTTTGTCTGGAAGTGTTTGTCTTTTGTCGTCATTACAGGATAGCGCCTTTTTAACTTCAGTCACGCTGTACAGCTGATGGTTAAAACTTCTGATGGTGTTGAATTTAGCTGTAATGATGTTATCCTCAAATAAGCATTGCTTGTAGTGTTCAAAATGCACTTTCTTCTTTAAATATAAACTCTTTACACCTTTAGCTTTCTTAATATAGCTATTCTTCTTTTCTTCTTCTTCTTCTTTTTCATTATAGAGTTTCAAAGAATATAGTTTAGACATCAATGCAACAATCTCTTCAAGCAGAACACCATTAGCCTCATCCTTGAATTTGCCTAGTACTTTTTTGTGTCTGTCATTGTCGTAGTTTGGATGATCTTTTGGATAATCGGAGAAATCAAAGTCGTTCTTGTAAATAAATGTACGCAAATCTTTATACATGTCCAATGTTACTATGCGATATATGAAAGCGTCAGTGTCCATATATGTAATAGATATATTTTCTCTTCCGTAGAACGCCACCATTTTGTTGTAGTGAAAATCGTACATGTGTGTTTTTGAGATGTCCAAGATTGACATGCCTATATACAAAGGACGATCCATCTTCACACTCGTCTTCTTCATGGACACTGCTACAAGTTTTTCATTAATAATTATAGATGTTCCAAAATTTGGCTGCTGTACTAGTTTCTGTAATTTTTTTGCGTCGGTAACAAGTTTAACATTTTTGTGTCTTCTTTTGTTTTCCAATGTTTTTCCAAATATCGCATTATTCATTAATTTAAAGAAATCTTTTTGAAAGTCTGATGTAGCTGCTGCTCTTCTGATGGTATTTGAATCAATGTAGGGTTTCAACCAGCATGATTGAGAAAATTCCAAAACTCTATTAATTTTTGTTAGACGTAGTCCTAATTCGATAGCTTGTTGAACCACCCAAAAGTGAGCCACGTAGCGTTGTTTATTATTTAATGTCGTCATTAATTTGGGGTGTTTTCCAATTGGTGAAATTTCTGTTTTAGCAAGAAGTGGAAGGTCATAATGAAGATCATGTAAATTTTCTGGGTATTCAAAATCGCAATCCAAAATATATCCAGTGTCACCATGTTTCGGAATTTGTAAAATATCGCCAATAGAGTCGGGATTAATCCATTTAAAGTTATCAAAAGGAAGTGGGTTTGACATTGCCCATCCGTACAGGTTATTTGCATCGAAATATCCTAAATAGGTTGACAGTTTGGTTTCATCGTAATCGGGTAGGTATTTGTTGTTGGCTTTGACATGTCTGGTAACACTTTGGGTCAATCCGCCTCTTACTCCAGCTTCAACCATTAAAACCATGTCAATGTCTGTTAAAAGTTGGAGTTTGCATTTTGTTTCTTTTAACATGGCTTGCCAAGCTAATCCTGGTGAAGTATACGAATGTAGAGGGTCCAAACCGTATGCAGCAAAACAGGTGTTTCGGAATTCTTCCATTACATCACAAAGAAGAGTTACATCTAGTTTGACATAAAAGTCCGAGTAATCTCCTAAGGTCTTCATATCTAACTCGTTCCATACTCGACGTGCGTGTTGATAGTCCTCAAGTGATATTTCCGAATCATTAAGTTTGTTTTTGAAGTGTTCTGGTGAAGGTAGTGATGTTTCATCAAATCTATGCAGTCCATCGATGTAATCATAGGGGAAGACTCCTTTTCGAAGAACCAAATCCATTTTACTATTGGGTACAATTTTGCTTGTTTCTATCAAATCTGTTCTTCTTAGATTTTCAGATAATTTCATGAGGCTTGAAGGCATAAATCTAAATGAATCAACAAACCTTAATTTAATTTTACCCACCTTTTTTGAAAAGCTTATAAATTTTTCCATTGTAGTAGCCAAAACGTCTATTGCTCCATTATCTCTTCCTAGTTCGGGGATTATGAAGTGCGAATCATAACCACTCAGATTGTGCAGAACTACGGGGATAAAATATGGTAGTTTGTAGTTCAAGTTGCAAGCGTTACAGGCTGCACCTCTGTACGCTCCCGTAAGATGATCGTGGTCACGAACTTTAACGTTATCCAGTGTAAAGGTGTTATTACACAAATAACACGTTGTTGTTGAATCATAATGTTGAAGTTCTTCTTCTTCCATAGGTGACATGGGTACCTTTGTTCCATACAGTTCTTCTACCTTTGCAGCTATGTCATACAAATCATCGACAAAGTATTTGGCTGCTTCTTCACCGCGATAAATCTTTGGAGAAGATGATAGTCCATATTTTTGAAGATGGTCTTCAGTCAACGTGGATTTAATTAGTATGCAATAACTGTTTGGTGAATGAAGTTGGTATTTGCTTCTTCTTGTAACGTCCTCTTCTTGTTGTTCAAGCGGATGTAAAGAAGACTCGAAATCAGCGTAAACAACAACAGGTACACGGTATTGTTGTATTACTTTGTCAAATTTTATCTGCGCTCTGCTAGGATGCGGCAATTTAATTCTTACTTCATAGTTTCCATTACATAACCGCTGGTGTTCTACTAACCAATCAGACCCTCCCCTTCTTAGTTCTTTGTTCACGTGACAAAAACATCTTTTGCAAATTGTCATCTTTCTTTTATGCTTAGATAATTGATTAGAAACAAGACTTTCAAATTTTTTGATATACACAAAGTGTGAAATATCACCTTTAGTAATTAATAACAAATCGGTATGATCTCTGCGCTCATTTGGTGTTATACGCAAGGGGTACAAATTGTTTGTCGAATCCAATCCGAAGAGGTTGACAGAAGCTGAAGGATTTTGTTTTTCAAATTTTGAAACGTCTGTTATAGCAACAGGGTAAGTCATCCCTTGGAAATTATATCTATGTTGTACTTCTTCATAATAGTGACTTGGTCTTTCCGGATGAATTGTTACATATTTGGCCAACATAGCATATTTAAAACACTCAGTATCTTGATTTTTTACGTTGACGCAGGATAAGGTATTTCTAATCTTTGTTGGTAGAGGAATGTAGCTACTTCCTCGAATTCCATAGCCGTGTTTGTGTACTCTTAAGTCTAGCCCTGTGATGCTTAACAAATTCCATCCAGAGCCTCTTCCTTCATGTTCTTGTATTTTAGTCATTAGCTCTTCAAAACATTCAGATACGATTGAATCAATATCTGACGAAAACATAATAGTTCGGTTTTTTGTTAAAAACCCTCTCGGTGAAGTTTCATTTTGAATGTTTGTAAATAAAGCATCCATTAATAGTCCAAATTTAATAAAATTTAATCTTTTTAATTCATTTTGCAAAGTGTTGCTTACCAATCCTTTTGCGTTATTTAAAAACTCTTCGAGTTGTAATTTTGCATTGTCAATTTTGAAGTGGGTTACTACATTACCCGGAAGTGCTCGGGCATGTAGTTCTACATTTACTGCTGTTGATGCTGAAGGACGGTGAAGTGTAGACAGAGCATGCGTAGAAGTCGATGCAGCTGATGATGTTGAAGGATGATGAAGTGTAGACAGAACAGGCGTAGAAGTCAATGCAGATGATGATGATGATGTTGAAGGACGGTGAAGTGTAGACATAGCAGAGGTAGAAGTCGATGTTGATGGTGCATATTGAATAACACTAGGTCTGGAATTTTGGTGTTGAGCTAACATTTGATCTATTTCTTTCAATTCTTCTTCTTCATATTCTTCATTTTGGTTTTTGTTATGTTTCAGTTCTTTATGTATCATTAAAATAAATTCATCCTTAAATGAAGACTTGCAAATATCGCAGCGATGCATAATGTAGGTGCGATCTCCACAAGGGTCAAGGCAATAATGAACAACACTGCAAATACCCCTCTATTTATACCCTAGCAAAAGTAATGGGGGTACGTATTACGTGAAGTTTACTATTTTTTTTTTTTTTTTTTTTTTTTTTTTTGCATTTTATATTTACTATTGTAGCTGGAGGCTACAAATTTCTGTATTTAGGTCAAGGTCATTGAACAAATTTACCAAAACGGGGAATAGAGCAGTAAATGATTTTATATTAAACCATAAACTGATCTATTCCCCGCTCTGTATTTAACTAAGACAATTTTCTCCAACAGAAACATTTGATAAATTTTAAACTCGGATGTGAAGTTGGATTGTACACATTGCATCTTGATCAACTAAAAATTTCATAAAACAATAGGGATCTTCAGTTGTAGATTCATCTTTAACATATTCAATAGTCAACATTGCCGAACGAAGATCTTGTGGAATTACGTCGACTTTTATGAGTCGCCTTTCGAGTTCGAACCGTTTTGTTATTGATGTAAGTTTTATCACATCATCGATATCGATGAGGGGAAAGCTGTAGCAAACGGAGTTTCCTGGTGGGTTCATCATGTCTATATGATAAATATACACTGTTGCATCGTCTTTAAATAGACGTTCCCCCACCATTAAATGTATAAGTTACCCCACTTTTTTAATCATGTAAATGGGTCAAGGTCATACAACGATATTACCAAAACGGGGAATAGAGCAGTAAGTGATTCTCACTATAACCACAAACTGATCTATTCCCCGCTTTGTATTTAAAGTAAACTATTTGAAGACAACAAAAACTTATTCAGATTCTTCCGATGATAATGATGATGATGAGCTCATATCACTAAATAAGCGACGACGAACACAAAAGGTCCCTGTGACTGGATCTAGAACTACATCATCGATATTAATACTGCTTGGAGGGGTTTGACTATCAACAAGGTCCATTTCCTCCAAGCAAAGCAACTGATGATGAAATTCCGGTTCATTATTATCAACATCTTCGTCGTCAGTCAACAGCTCCAACAGCTCCATCTCTCCAAGATATGGTTCACTGCTAGCAAACTCACTCAGTAGTTCAAAGCCACTAAATAGTTCAAGATCACTAAATAGTTCACCTTCCATCTCTGAATCATCATCGTCTTCATCTTCGTTTAAATTTAATGGAATATTTTCAATCAATTCTAGTATAGTCTTCTTAGAAGGGAAAATGTTATCTCTGGGCGACATGATTCCAAGTAGCAGACTGATTTACCACTAATACGAAACCACCTTTTATACATGATTTCGGTGGTGGTGGGGGTAAGTGTTGAAAGTGCAAGTGGTAGGGAAAAGTGATAGGGAAGAGGTATTATTGTAACACAAATGATTAAGTCCTGTAAGTGGGTCAAGGTCACCTTATCATATGACCAGAACGGGGAATAGAGCAGTAAGAGATTCTTATTCAAACCTCAAACTGATCTATTCCCCGTTCTGTATTCCCCCCCCCCCCTTTGGCGTTTTATTTAGTTTATGAGGTTGTGTAATAAAGGCACAGTGTGTAGCCTTCTTGTAATAATTGGACAATTTTTTTCTTCAAAGGGATTGGTTTTACATCTATTTTTACTTCTTCTGTTCCACGAATACCCAATCCTTTGACCTGAACATGTTGGTACTCCGTTAACAGTTGGTAAACACGCTGGATAAAAGTATCCGCTTTAGCAGTAGAGTCAATATAGTGGAGGTATACCATGGTAGGTGCTCTCTTGACGCAATTCAGAACCAAAGTGATAATTGTCTCTGTAACATCGGGCTTATATACCCATCGTTTTTTTTTTTTTTTTTTTTTTTTTTTTTTTGCTTTAATTACAGGTTTGGAACAATATAAAATGTTATATTAATGTTCCATCCTTTATCGACTAACCTTACCATATTACCAAAGATTTTATATAACTTTCTACTGTAGTTTGTTTCAAATGCTTCATTTTCACTACTATAAACTTCACCTGTTGGTCTCCACATGTACAATTGACAACTAACCTCTATATCAAGATACCGTAGCAGTAATCTCCTTACAGCAAGCACCTGATCAATGTTTTCGACCCGTCTGCTAACTATTATAGTTGCTGCAGAGATAGAAGTAGTGGATGCATTCATTTTCAGCAGAGTACTAATTTTTACCAGCGATGGAGAACCTCCTTTATACTTAGTTTAGGTAGTGGTGGGGGTTAGGAAAAGATATTGTTGTGAGAAATAAGAAGATCTTTCATTATTTTTTATCAAACGAATATTTTCTAAGTCCCAAGGTCATTTACACCAGTTGCCAGAACGGGGAATAGAGCAGTAAGTGGTTCTCACTTGGACCGCAAACTGATCTATTCCCCGCTCTGTATTTTAAAGTAAACAATAACTCTTCTCACTATTGAGCAGCCTTTGTTCTTTGAAGCTCAAGTTCTAAGTCTGCAACCAGGCGAAAGTCTGCATCATGCTCCTCCCATTGTTCAGGAGAACGCGGTTGACCACACCACTTAGTAAAGGCGTACCTCATCGCCTCATTGTACTCCTCCAGGATAACATGATAGGGTCTTGGTTGTTGCGTTGTTGACTGCATCGATGATGTAGTTTGTTGCGGTTGAGACTGAGCACCATTTTCTGCAACCTTATTAATTTTATAAACCTCAGTCATTTCAGCAGCCTCAACAATCGCGTACAACTCCTCTTCGCTAATTTCCTTTCCCCATGTGTTGCTGTTGACGCTCATGACGATACAACTAATAATTATATTCCGAATCTCTCGCTTAAATACCCGCTTACCCCCTCCCCTCTTTACTGTTGAATAATGTCTTTAATATAATATTTCTCCTTTTTCCATTTAAGTTTTATCTTTGACTTAGTACAATATATCTAAGTCCGTTATTTAGGTCAAGGTCGTTGTAGCATTGTAAAAAAAAGGTGTGGACAACCTATTTACACTCTGCAGCATATGCTACAAATTGTAAATAGGTTGCCCACACTTTTTTTTTTTAATTTGGAAAAGACTATTTTTAATTTGGAATACACTTTTTAATCTTTTTTTATTTTAAATGTTTTCCACACACTGAAACCTGTATCATTTCGAATTAAATAGTTCTGTTTGGTAAGTTCTTTGACGTGGAGGTCCATGCCTCTAGGCAACTCTACATAGTACAATTTACCTTCACATTGAACCACCACCTTTGCAAAGCCCTTTGATTTAACAAAAAAGTATCGTTTATTTCTACAAAGCCTATTAATTCGAATTTTGGTTGGTCTCACTGCTGGATGGGGTGTAGAAAGAGAAACGGTGCCCTTGTGATTTTGTTTTAAATGTGATCTGCATACTTCTTCATTTAAAACACAAGACTTAGCACAACGTTCCCCTTTCCTTGCACCTTTTTTAAAACTGTAGCTGCATCTTGGTGCAGGAAGTATAGACTGCCTTCTCAAGGTTTTTAATTGTTGAAATTTCTCTGAAGGAGATTCGTTGTTAATACAGATCACTGAAGGACGGGAAAGGACACTTACAGAAGGTGTAGAAGGTTTGGTAGGAGAAGAAGAATGTAGACTTGCAGATGGTGTTGAAGAGCCTGGTGTAGAAGGTGGAAGAATGCTTGCCAGCGCCTGCTGAAGAAGCGAAGGAGCTGGTGAAGCCAAAGATGGTGCAGTTGTTTGCTCATCCTTCCTCGGTGATGGAGAAGGTGAGCGAGAAGTAGCCGAAGAAGATGAAGACGACGAAGACGATGAAGAAGATGAAGAAGCGGACGGGGGAGCAACGAGGTTTTCTTGAAGTGGTTGCGGTCGTGGTGCAGGCTCCTCAGGAACAATGCATGATAATATTAACGCCTGCCGAAGGATGGAAGGAGCTGGCGGAGCAGATGACGGAGCAGGTGAAGAGTGCTCAACCTTCCTCGGCAAAAGTTGCTTCCTACGGTCAGACATCTCGGGAACTGAACTGCACTCGTGATGTGTAAGCAGCAGAATGATTTTACCACTGGTGAAAACCCTCCTTTTATACCCAGTTGTAGAGGGGGGGGGCTTTAGAGGTTAGGGAAGGAATATTGTTGTAATGTTTTACTAAACGAAAATTTTCCAAGTCCCGAAGTGGGTCAAGGTCATCTGAACATGTTGCCAAAACGGGGAATAGAGCAGTAAGTGATTCTCACTTGGACCACAAACTGCTCTATTCCCCGCTCTGTATTAGGAGAAGAGGACTAGCTTAAAGCTCGCAATTATAGGCAAATAAACCTGATAACGGAACACTAACCTCTCCCCCGAAAAAATTATTCACCCAACACACAAACGATATAGTCAGTTAACAACAGTCGCGCACTCTGAAACCGCAAGGACGTTCATCACTGTGTAGGCGTCAGAGTACTACGAACCGAAGTACAATAATACCTGACCAAGGTCCCCTTAAGTTTATTTCCCCGATGATGTATCCTCCAAGATAAGCAAAATGGTCAGTTAACAACAGTCGCGCACTCTGAAACCGCAAGGACGTTCATCACTGTGTAGGCGTCAGAGTTTTACGAACCGAAGTACAATAATTACCTGACCAAGGTCCCCTTAAATTTAACCAAAAATAAGCAAACTGACTGAATCTGTTTCTCGTGAGTAAGGGTTAAGATAGGTAAAGTCATCCGGTTTGCGCGCCGTAATGACTTAAGGTCGGTTTTCGTGCCATACCTTTTTGTAAGGGGTTAGGAAAGGTGTTTATTTGAGAAACATAATCCCCCCTGAGATATTTAAAGACATAAGGTCGGTTTTCGTGCCATACCTTTTTGAATGGGAGCGTGAAAGAAAAGTACATATTTCATTAGTAAATAAAAAACACTTCAAAAACACTTTAAAACCAACACCAAACTAACTACAGTTAAACTAACTACATTTACTAGCAGCAAACTACAAGCGTTATTCTAACATGCTTAATAATACACAGACATGCCTTAAGCTAAGGTAGCATCTCTAATATATAGTGGTACCAACTCTATACTAGAGATACTATTGCGGACAGCGCGGGCAAACAGCTAGCTAGGCTGTCGGCCTGCGACTGCGAACCCTCTGCGGGCTGCTCCCGCTTTTATAGGAATATATCGGGGGGGGGGGGGGCTTCGACAGTAGTTTGTTCTAACGCTGTATAGCACACTTTGAATTGCTCCAAGTCCGGTAACTGGGTCAAGGACACGTTAAAATATTTTGTAAAATAGCAAAGGTGTTACCTTTGCTATTTTACTTTGGAAGAAATCTGTACTACGTTTAAACAAGGGAGACTGTTATCCGTTTTACGCAAAACTCCTTGCACGATCTTTTGATAAAATGGAAAAGATTAATGCCGGAGGGCGATTCCCATTCCACCAAAATACAATGCATATCATTTCTATGCAACGGTCTCAGCTCTATTTTTACTTTTAATTTAATGCCTCGAAACTCATAAGTAAGGATGGACAGAAAGGCTTCTGAAATAGCAAGCTCGGAAGGAACAAGCCAAGTGTTTACACCTACAGCTTCCATAGCGATATGATGATTTTTACCACGCTGTTGCAGTATATATTAAATTTCCCCTTCCATAAATTTTGTGCTAAAACGTGGTTGTGTACATTGAATGTTTCTTGAATATTTTCTAAGTCCTAATCTAGGTCAAGGACACGTTGAAGATAAAAGCATTAAGTGTTAAGCAAACACATTCCATCTACAATAGTAGTGGGATTTTGCGGCTTTTGGCTCACTTGATTGACAGCTTCCGGTCACGTGACTTTGATGACGTAGGAATGACGTAGTTGGCGACGTAGTTGGCGACGTATTAATGACGTCATGGATGTTTGGAGTAGGTCAAGGTCGTCTGAAGTAGTTTTTAAAAAGCTATCTTGCACAAGTTTTGATTCGATGGTTTCAAACTATCAAAATTATTTGATGCTAAACGTTTTACCCAAAGTATGGCATGTGGGTAGTCTGCTGACGCGTCTCAACAAGACGAAGAAGTTGGTGCATTCATAATTCAGATCCGACTAAGGGTATAGCAGTAATAGCGAAAAAACAATATTTTGAAGGTTTTCCGCTATTGCTCCTAATTCCCTCGTCGGATCTAAATTCTGAATGCACCATCTTGTTCGTATTGTTGAGCCGCAGCCAGCAGAGTACTCACATGCCATACTTTGGCTAAAAAGTTTAGCATCAAATAATTTTGATAGTTTAAAACTATCGAATCAAACTTGTGCAAGATAGATATATTTATGGAATGAAAACAATCAAATGAAACCTGTGCAAGATTTCTAACTTTTATTTTTATTTCTTTATTTACAATAATACAAATCGAATAATGTGTTATTCGCTGTGAAACCTGGGCAAGATAGTTGGGTTTAACTTTTATGTATTACTCATTTCATTTACAATATTTTAATTCTGTGTAGTTTTTGAAGTTTCCTTAAATGACGTTTGCTCAGAGTTCTTGGTGTTTGCTGTGTAACTTAAAATATAGTGCACAATATCTGGATCGGGTGTTTCCAATTTAATTTTCTAAGTCAGTGAAACGTTAATGCGCTCCTCCATGATTGTGTACGAAAATTACCATTAATTAAAACCTATCAAGGATAGCATTATTGCTTCCGCATCAGAAGTTGTTGTAGAAACTTCATTTACTTGTATTTGAGAAGTTGTATTTTCATTTGTGTCAGCTTGCTCATTAATATAAGAAGATGTGGAAGAAACAGTAGTGTCTTGGATTGGTGAGTCCATGTGTACTAGGCACGAGCTGGAGGTCTAATGATGTGATACAATCATGTAGTATAGATACCAGTCCTTCCCCCCACCAAGTTTTTACATCGCACAATAACCTCAGTATATGCGTTAGTAATGGTTTAGCTCTTAAACTGTGAGGATCGTAGCTCCGATTTAAAATGTTTTAAAATACCTCAGGATCAAGTTGATGTCTTGGATTGGCGAGTTCATGTGTACTAGGCAAGAGCTGGAGGTTTAATAACGTGTCAACAAGCATGTAGGATGCCTAACCGCCCTTCCCCCACCAAGTTTATACATCGCACAATAACCTCAATATATGTGTTAGTTAGGGTTTAGCTCTTAGACTGTGTGGATCGTAGCTGAAAACCTCGGATGAAAATGTCACAGTTTTACAGGAATATGAGAAAGGTGTCCTTTAGTAGCCCAATAGCAACTACCTACTACTTTTTGGACTATGAAGATAGAAGGTCCACGCTTTCAGCTGATTGTCAGCGGTTCCGTCGTAGAATAATTGTCGTTGAAACACTCTTAGCTAGTTGTTTGCTACGTAAGGTGCATCACATAAATACATGTATTAGTTTAAATCACAGTGACTGTTATGCTTATTTGTTGAGCAAAAATCATTGTTAAGAGCTGGATGTCCCCCTACAGACTAAAAAACAAAAATTGACGATGGTTCAACGCGTGCTAGACACGGCGACAGCTTGCTCTTGGAATGTCCCCCGCACACTGCAAAAAATAAATTGATGGCTGCGCATCGCGCGTACCAGAGCTGCCTCTTGAAATGTCCCCCGCAGACTGCAAAAAATAAATTGTCGGCTGCGCATCGCGCGTACAAGATTGTCGGACTAGTCATTCAGGTTTATTTTATGCACACATCTGCTATATAACGCAGGAAAAACATGCATCGATACCAGTCTCCTCCTGCATCGAATGAGAACCTGGTCTAAGGCTTACCTCTGCAGCTCCTGTCAAGATTGAGTCTAGTGTTTTACTGTGTATCTTTGTATCTGTTTAACCAATTGCAATCCCTCTTTAGCTTAGAACTACAAGTGTTATCATCATATAACTAACTTTGGATCCATCAAGTCTCCGTGTATTTTTGTATCTCCAAGTGTTATTTATCGTTATAATATAACTAACTTTCAATCTCTTTTAGCAGACTGTTCAAAGGAGTATTCGAGGAATCTTGCATCAAAGTGTTGTTTAATTTAACTGATTCTTCCTTCTAATATCTTCGTTAAAAACTCTGTCTTCTAGTGATACCGTTACATTCTATTTCAAATATCCAAATTAATATGGCGTCGGCATCAGTATCAGTTTGTGAACGCAAACCCACTAAACCCTCCATCATCGCACCTTTGCCACGTCCGGTGACCATCGAAGTTGGAGCGACAGGTTCGCGGAAATTGCCGCCGTTACCCGTGACGGCAGTTGTAGGCGATGTTGTAAAGAGAAACATCCTCTTGGAAATGGGTCTGGAGCTCTCAGATGATGATTCTGAAGTGAAAGTTCCCTCTCCCAAAATACAGAAAACCACAATTCTTATATCCCCACATCAGGAACAACATATTGGACGCTGTAAACACCGTTTTATAAAAGGAAGTAGTAAAGGTCTCATGTGTAACAAACGGTGTTTGAAAGGGCGCGACCAGTGCGGTATCCACTTTGGTCAAACAGTAAAAAAATTGAAAACATCAGTTGCAGGTCCGGTTACCGTTAATAGTAAGGTGAAACCATCCGCTTCTCAAGAAGTAACTACACCGTCTGTGAACCCTGCTGGGCCACAAGAAGTAAGTTCCCAGTGTGTATCCACATTGGGTAAAACCCTTGACGAAACAAAAGCAAAATTAGCAACTCTTGAAAACATTCTGCTAAACCTATTGAAGGATCCGCCTAAACCAGTTACCCAAACAGAAGCTCGCAAAACTAAACCATGTAAAAACCAAAAACCTGCAAACATCCAAAAAATTCGCATATATAAATTGAAACCTACGGCCATGTATAAATTACTACGATATGAAGACAATATGCCGATTGTAGAAAGTAAGGGAAAACTATATAAAGTCCCATTACCTGGCTACATGACACGACCAAGTCCTAACGGGAAATGGAGCCTTGTTTGTGATTACGTCACAGCGCGTATGGAATGGAAAGAAGTATAAAAAATGTTACTGAAGCGGTATATATTTATTATTTGTAACAGTTGTGTTTGTGTTTAAACTATTGACCTTTAGCATCTAAAACCAAAACTTTAAACAATAGATTAGTCCAAACAAACCGTTATGAATGATTTATATACTGTTATCAATCCATTTGACCTAAAACTATCCATTATATAATTTTGTTAAGATATTTTCAAAAATATTTGTTTACCCAAACCCTAATTATTAAAGTACAGCTGCACCTGAAGGGCGAGGGGGTATTAACTAATAAAGATATTACCTGTACTAAGGTTTAGGTCTTTATTAGTTAATACTTAAGCCCGGAAAATATTGATCTAAAACATATCAAATGCAAAAATATGATTTTAGTTCATATTTTGTCATTCCCAACTGTGACAATGGTGTGTTTTTTAACAATTTTCATAATTATTTAAACAAAACAAAATCTAACATACTTTGAAACTATATATTCATTATTTGTTACAGGATTGTTTAAGATTAAACTATTGATTTTTAATATTTAAAGTATCAGTTTGAAACAATCTCTCAATCTCTCAATCTCTTTAGATTAGTCGTTTCAATCTCTCTCTCTCTCTTTCTATATATATATAGACTATATATATATATATATATATTCTAAAACTGTTAATCGCTATATATTTGTTTAAAACAAACTTCCAAAATATATCATATCGTTTAGGCATAATTTGGAAGCCCTCGCGTATCAAAAATGCAAAATAAATACTCGCTCCGCTCAATATTGCAAGCAGACAACTGCATTGTATGCCTAGTTTTAATGTGGTGCACTAAACTTATACACCGTCATAAAGAGACTGTAAAGATATGATTTTAGTTTATATTTTGTTATTCACAACTGTGAAAAAGGTGTCTTTTAATAATTTTCATAATTATTTTTTAAACCCTATGAGTGTCATAGCGTCGCTCACAGCGACGCGATGCATTTACGCATAAATTGCCGAACCATCTATATATATATTCCTAAACTGTTAATCGCGATATATTTGTTTAAAACATACTTCCAAAAAATTTCATTTCACCCAAACACCTAATTATTAAGTTTAGCTGAAACTAAAGGATGTTGCAATCATTTAAACCATCACTTAAAAACAATAATGTTATGAGAAGTGAATTTTGCCTGCTGGATGTCACTATAATATATTTTACAAATTTCTGTATTAAAACAATCCGCAAGTTATAATATAACGCTTTAATAGGAGTTAAGGCGTGTCGAAGAATAATCTGTCGTGAGCGCGCCAATGCAGTAAATGTTAGCTATTAATAGCATTTATCGAGGAGGGGAGGCGGCTGTAGCGCGCCGGTAATCCACACTGTCACTCTCAATGAAACCTCAGTCAGAGCTCGTTCGTTGCGCGGTTCTCAAAACTAATATTAACTAAATAATTGGTTTGAAACCTCCGAGGTATATTGAACAAATTATTAATCTCTTGTAGAACCTCAGTTTTGAATTATATCGCGTTGACTGAAGCTTATCACGCGTTAAATGCACACTTGCAACAGAAGTAATTTTTAAGTTTGCAGCGTTGTTTTCCCCCACCACAATCCCCGTCTATAAAAGGAAAAATCACTCCAACACCTTCGCATTTGCTCGTGGGCATCAGTAGAGAGTGCATGGCATGTATGCGTTACTTATGATTATTAACATAGCATGATATGTTTGCATTATTTTATTTAGCTACTAATCAACTAATATTAAACACCTAGCTCGATTGAAACCCTTTGGTGAGGTATAAAATATCGAAGCTATTCTTAAACATATTTAGTGTACAACCCATTGAGGTCAATGTCACTAAAACGCTTGAGTCCCTTAAGTGAGGTCTATAAAGCAAAACACGTCCAGGTATCAGCCGCAGGAGGAGTACGAGTGGGGAGTTCTACAATCAGATGACCCGATGGTCCAGGGAGATGACTCGATGGTCCAGGGAGATGACTCGATGGTCCAGGGAGATGACTCGATCGTTCAGGGAGTCCAACAGATGATCCGATGTCCAGGAAAACATCACCACAATCCACGTGGATGGGAATCTACTGATAGCTCGATTGAATCCCTTCAGTGAGGTCTAAAATATCGAAGCTATATACTTAGTGTACAACCCTTTATTGAGGTCAATGTCACTAAAATGCTTATATCCCTTAAGTGAGGTAAATAAAGCAAAACACGTTTGAAACCGTCCAGGTATATATAACGTGTATCCCCACCGGAAACTGTTAAAGGTATTGAAGGCGGGGAAAAATACCTTGTTGAACCCCTTTATTGAGGTATATATACAAGGTATTTTGTTGGTAATAACCATTAAGTTAGGTTTTTGTTACCAACATATAACGTGTATTTCGTTAAAACTCATGCGCTTACCCCGCCGGAAAGTGTTAAAATTATTGAAGCCGGCTCTTAATTATTTAAAATGTTTCTATATTGTTTTCTACCATACATATAGTGGCCATATTATGTCATAGTAAGACAATATAGAAATATATTTTGTTCATAAAAATATTAAATATTTTGGAAAAAGTAGAGATTAATTGGGAGTGATGTTAGATTTTTGTTAAAAAATTAAATTTTTGTTTTGTTTTAGTACCAATCTTCACCTAAGGGGGGTTAAGTATTTGAAAAATTAAACATAAGTAGGGAGTTATTGAGAGTGATGTTAGATTTTGCTAAAAATTAAATTCCTGTTTGTTTAATACTAACCTTCACCTAAAGGGGGAGGGGGTGTTATTTGCGTATGTGTTTCTTTCCTTTAACGAGGACTTAAATCACTTGTAAATAACGCCTAACCCCGGGAAATATGTTCGAAGAGTGTTTAGTAAAACAACATGCTTTGAAGATATTTTAGCCATTCCCAAGCCATGGCAGGGTGATTAAGCGAAGTTCAAAATTAAGTTTAAAAATAAAAAAAGTGTGGACAACCTATTAAAATTTTACAGCATATGCTGCAGAATGAAAATAGGTGGTCCACACTTTTTTTAACATATTACAATGACCTTGACCTAAATATTTAAACTTTGAAATGTTACATTAAGTCAATCATTTGATTCAAATGGTGGAGGTAAGCGGGTATATAAGTGATGCTTCGGAACATAGTTACTAGTCAGCTATGGATACTCCGGCAGGCACATCCAACTCGAGGTCTCTTAAAACCGAGAAAAACACTGCTAAACAGCGGAAAACAAGAGCGAGACTCAATGAGGGTTATCGACAATTAAGAAATATATTACCATTTGTCCATCCAAAGGAATCGAAAATAGATACTATAAATATGGCCATAAAGTATATAAAAAGACTTCAGACACAACTCCAAGAAGCGAAACCTCAACAATTTGAAGAACCGCAGGCTCTCTCAATTCTCAGACAACTATTACACACCCCTCCACCGTTGGAATCGGTCTTTCTGGAAGAGGATGACTTGGCGGTTCACCACTTCTTTGCTGAAGAACCCTCAGCGTATAAACAACTGTTC
The DNA here is from genome assembly GCA_963675035.1 of Allygus modestus. Taxonomy (NCBI): domain Eukaryota; kingdom Metazoa; phylum Arthropoda; class Insecta; order Hemiptera; family Cicadellidae; genus Allygus; species Allygus modestus. Next base: position 99,139,570 of record OY776111.1, on the reverse strand, counting down.
CTTCTTGATGAGGATCAGGATGAATAAACAGTTTAACAAAATTAAAGACCTTTGAAATACAGAGCTGGGAATAGATCAGTTTGCGGTCAAAGTGAGAATCGCTTACTGCTCTATTCCCCGTTTTGGTGGTATTTTCAGGCGTCCTTGACCCACTTACAAGAATTATACAATTTGCGGATAGTATATAATTATTAAATAAAACACCCCTCCCTATCACTTGCAGCCCCACCGCTTACCCCCCACCACCTGAATCGGGTATAAAAGGAGGTTTCCCAACAATGGGGAAACCATTCTGCTATCATGGCGCCCACAAACAGCATCTTCCCTTCTAAAAATGATATCTTAGAAATTTTACATAATATTCCAATACAAATTAACGACGTCGATGAAGACGATTCAGTGATTGAAGATGATGATTCGTTTGGCGATCTTGAGTTACTAAGCGATGTAGCCTCCAGTGAACCATACAGTGGAGATATGGAGCAACTTGAGCTCTTGACGGACGATGACGATGATACCACAGAGCTTTATCAACAGTTGCTCTGTTTGGAGGACATGAATATAGACTTTGATAATATTGAAACTCCTCCAAGCGGTAGTAGCAATGGGTTGGTTTTCAGCGGTGAATTAAGTTGCCGGCGTCAATTATTCTATTGCGAAATGACCTCATCCTCATCATTATCTTCATCATCAGATGAGTCTGATTAAAATATTTGTTGAATACTGAACTTTAAACACAGAGCGGGGAATAGATCAGTTTGTGGTCCAAGTGAGAATCACTTACTGCTCTCTTCCCCGTTCTGGCAATATGTTCAGATGACCTTGACCCACTGACGAGACTTTGAAAACTTCGGTTAATATAAATTGATATATACCCCTTCCCTACCAACTTCACCCCCACCATTTTTGTAATTAGGTATAAATAGGGGTACATTAGCGTTGGTCTCATCTGTAGCAGGTTATCCTTTGAGAAAGACACCTCTACAACATGCACCGCTGTGATATTTGCAAAGATTCATTTAAAGACGAATGGCTTTTAAACATTCATAAAGAAGTAGAACATAATATCAATGAAATTGAACAAAATGAAGAAGAATTAGAAACAATAGATCAAATGCTAGCTCAACACCAACATTCCAGACCAAGTGTTATTCAATATGCAGCATCAACCTCAGCATCAACTTCTACCTCTGCTCTGTCTACACTTCACCGTCCTTCAACATCATCAGCTGCATCGACTTCTACACCTGCTCTGTCTACACTTCATCATCCTTCAACATCATCAGCTGCATCGACTTCTACGCATGCTCTGTCTACACTTCACCGTCCTTCAGCATCAACAGCAGTAAATGTAGAACTACATGCCCGAGCACTTCCGGGTAATGTAGTAACCCACTTCAAAATTGACAATGCAAAATTACAACTCGAAGAATTTTTAAATAACGCAAAAGGATTGGTAAGCAACACTTTGCAAAATGAATTAAAAAGATTAAATTTTATCAAATTTGGACTATTACTGGATGCTTTATTTACAAACATTCAAAATGAAACTTCACCGAGAGGGTTTTTAACAAAAAACCGAACTATTATGTTTTCGTCAGATATTGATTCAATCGTATCTGAATGTTTTGAAGAGCTAATGATAAAAATACAAGAACATGAAGGAAGAGGCTCTGGATGGAGTTTGTTAAGCATCACAGGGCTAGACTTAAGGGTACACAAACACGGCTATGGAATTCGAGGAAGTAGCTACATCCCTCTACCAACAAAGATTAGAAATACCTTATCCTGCGTCAACGTACAAAATCAAGATACGGAATGTTTTAAATATGCCATGTTGGTCAAATATGTAACAGACAATCCGATAAGACCAAGCCACAAATATGAAGAAGTACAACATAGATATAATTTTCAAGGGATGACTTACCCTGTTGCGATAACAGACATTTCAAAATTTGAAAAACAAAATCCTTCAGCTTCTGTCAACCTATTTGGATTGGATTCATCAAACAATGTGTACCCCTTGCGTATAACATCAAATGAGCGCAGAGATCATACAGATATGTTATTGATTACTAAAGGCGATATTTCACACTTTGTGTATATCAAAAAATTTGAAAGTCTTGTTTCTAAACAATTATCTAAACATAAAAGAAAGATGACAATTTGCAAAAGATGTTTTTGTCACGTGAACAAAGAACTAAGAAGGGGAGGGTCAGATTGGCTAGTAGAACACCAACGGCTATGTAATGAAAACTATGAAGTAAGAATTAAATTGCCACATCCTAGCAGAGCGCAGATAAAATTCGACAAAGTAATCCAACAATACCGTTTACCTGTTGTTGTGTATGCTGATTTTGAGGCATCTTTACTTCCAATTGAACAACAAGAAGAGGATATCACAAAAAGAAGCAAATATCAAAAACACGCACCAAACAGTTACTGTATACTGACAAAATCCACGCTGTCTGAAGAACATCTTCAAGAATTTGGACTAACATCTGCTCCGAAGATTTATCGTGGTGAACAAGTAGCGAAACACTTTGTAGATGATTTGTATTACATTGCCTCTAAGGTGGAAGAACTCTACAAAATTAAAATACCGATGCAGCCTATGGAAGAACACCAACTTCAACATCACAATTTGGCAACAACATGTTATCTGTGTAATAACCTATTTACACCAGATAACGTTAAAGTGCGTGATCACGACCATCTTACAGGAGCCTACAGAGGTGCAGCCTGTAACGCTTGCAACTTAAATTACAAACTTCCATCTTTTATACCCGTTGTTCTACATAACCTTAGTGGATATGACTCTCACTTTATAATTCCCGAATTGGGAAGAGATGATGGGGCGATAGATGTTTTGGCAACAACAATGGAAAAATTTATAAGCTTCTCTAAAAAGGTTGGCAAAATAAAACTTAGGTTTATTGATTCGTTTCGATTTATGCCTTCTAGCCTAATGAAATTAACTGAGAATTTAAAAAGAGAAGATCTGATAGAAACAAGCAAAATTGTAGCCAGTAGTAAAATGGATCTGGTTCTTCGAAAAGGAGTCTTCCCCTACGATTACATTGATGGACTTCATAGATTTAATGAAACATCACTTCCTCCACCAGAAAAATTTAACAACAAACTTAATGATTCGAATATTTCACTTGAAGACTATCAACACGCATGTCGAGTATGGAACGAGTTGGATATGAAGACTTTAGGAGAATACTCAGACTTTTATGTAAAACTTGACGTGACTCTTCTCTGCGATGTTATGGAAGAATTCCGAAGAACCTGTTTTGCTGCATACGGTTTGGACCCTCTACATTCGTATACTTCACCAGGATTAGCTTGGCAAGCCATGTTAAAAGAAACAAAATGCAAACTCCAACTTTTAACAGACATTGACATGGTTTTAATGGTTGAAGCTGGAGTAAGAGGCGGATTGACCCAAAGTGTTACCAGACATGTCAAAGCCAACAACAAATACCTTCCCAATTACGATGAAACCAAACCGTCAACCTATTTAGGATATTTCGATGCAAATAACCTGTACGGATGGGGAATGTCAAACCCACTTCCTTTTGATAACTTTAAATGGATTAATCCCGACTCTATTGGCGATATTTTACAAATTCCGAAACATGGTGACACTGGATATATTTTGGATTGCGATTTTGAATACCCAGAAAATTTACATGATCTTCATTATGACCTTCCACTTCTTGCTAAAACAGAAATTTCACCAATTGGAAAACACCCCAAATTAATGATGACATTAAATAATAAACAACGCTACGTGGCTCACTTTTGGGTGGTTCAACAAGCTATCGAATTAGGACTACGTCTAACAAAGATTAATAGAGTTTTGGAATTTTCTCAATCATGCTGGTTGAAACCCTATATTGATTCAAATACCATCAGAAGAGCAGCAGCTACATCAGACTTTCAAAAAGATTTCTTTAAATTAATGAATAATGCGATATTTGGAAAAACATTGGAAAACAAAAGAAGACACAAAAATGTTAAACTTGTTACCGACGCCAAAAAATTACAGAAACTAGTACAGCAGCCAAATTTTGGAACATCTATAATTATTAATGAAAAACTTGTAGCAGTGTCCATGAAGAAGACGAGTGTGAAGATGGATCGTCCTTTGTATATAGGCATGTCAATCTTGGACATCTCAAAAACACACATGTACGATTTTCACTACAACAAAATGGTGGCGTTCTACGGAAGAGAAAATATATCTATTACATATATGGACACTGACGCTTTCATATATCGCATAGTAACATTGGACATGTATAAAGATTTACGTACATTTATTTACAAGAACAACTTTGATTTCTCCGATTATCCAAAAGATCATCCAAACTACGACAATGGCAGACACAAAAAAGTACTAGGCAAATTCAAGGATGAGGCTAATGGTGTTCTACTTGAAGAGATTGTTGCACTGATGTCTAAACTATATTCATTGAAACTCTATAATGAAAAAGAAGAAGAAAAGAAGAATAGCTATATTAAGAAAGCTAAAGGTGTAAAGAGTTTATATTTAAAGAAGAAAGTGCATTTTGAACACTACAAGCAATGCTTATTTGAGGATAACATCATTACAGCTAAATTCAACACCATCAGAAGTTTTAACCATCAGCTGTACAGCGTGACTGAAGTTAAAAAGGCGCTATCCTGTAATGACGACAAAAGACAAACCCTTCCAGACAAAATCAACACATTGCCATTCGGCCACTATTCCCTTAACCCTATTGAAGATTAACCCTTTCATCGTCCTAGATCCTTTATCCTTTTCCTTTCCGTAAAAAAGGGGAAACACAAGCAATGTTAAGCTGTGTTTCCCCTTTTTTACACAAGTTTTGAATGACCTTGAACTATATGTATATAAGCAGATTTATACAACAAAATATTTAATACCATATCAGCTGTCTTCGTGAAACCATCATGTCAGACCTGAAGGAGAAGATTATTAATGAACTACACAAACCTGCAAGAATAAAGTTTCCAAGAAGAAATACTGTTATAAAAGGGATAAATGATCTATATCAAGCGGATTTAATTGAAATGCGACCGCATAGCAGAATAAACAAAGGATTTAAATATATACTCACAATTATTAATTGTTTTACAAAAGTTGCAGACGCTTTGCCTCTAAAGGACAAGACTGGTAAAAGCGTAACAGAAGCCATGGAAATAGCCATAAAAAGAGATAAAAACAAAATTAAACATTTACAAACTGATGATGGAACAGAATACTTTAATACAAACTTTGCACAGTTAATGAATAAATATAAAATAAATCATTATTCTACAAATTCAGAGAAAAAAGCAGCTATTGTAGAAAGATTCAATAGAACCTTAAAAGGAGCACTGTATAAACAATTTTCAAAAAGAGGTTCTTACGTATGGTATGATGTTTTACCACAATTAATAAATGATTATAACAACAGGTTTCATAGAACTATCGGTATGAAACCTAACAAAGTAAATAGAAGAAATGCAAAAGATGTATTAAAACGCATAAAGAAAAATACAAAGCCTAAAGTAGAAAAAATGCAGCCAAGAAAATTTAATGTAAGTGATAAAGTACGGATTAGTAAATATAAGGGAGTGTTTACCAAGAAATACCTTCCCAATTGGACGAATGAAGTTTTTACAGTGTATAAAGTGCAACCGACTGTACCTGAAACGTATATCTTAAAAGATAACAAAGGAGATTTGTTGGAAGGTGCTTTTTATGGACATGAAATGTTAAAGTCAACAGTAGGTGATGTATATCTTGTTGAAAAAGTGTTACAAAGAAAAAAGGACGCAGTTAAAGTGCGGTGGTTAGGGTTTAACAAAACTGAGGATTCATGGATACCTATAAAGGACTTGGTTTAATGCAAGCAAATCATTTCGTCGTTAACCTTTGAGCAGGATGGAGATTATTCACCATAAAGATCCATTCAATATTAATAACATAGATGATTTAACTGTGGATAACGTTAAAATCAACAATGGTAAACACGGTAGTTTACTTCCAAACACTGTTCGATGTATAGTAAGTGGCCCTTCAAACTGCGGAAAGACCAATGTTGTCTTTAATTTGATCACTAATCCGCAGGGATTAAGGTTTAATAACCTATATATTTTTTCAAAGTCTCTACATCAACCAAAGTATCAATTGCTGGATAAAATCCTATCTGATGTGTCTGATGTTAATTTTTACAAATTTAACGCTAGTGATAGCATTATGCAACCAAACGAAGCGAAACCGTATTCTGTATTTATATTTGACGATGTATCTTGTGAAAATCAGGATACTATTAGAAACTACTTTGCCATGGGAAGACATAATAACATCGACAGCATATATATAGGACAAACTTATAGCAAAATCCCAAAACAACTTATCAGAGATAATGCAAATATTCTAATTGTATTTAAACAAGATGATACTAACCTAAAACATATATATAACGATCATGTGAATGCGGATATGCCATTTGAAAAGTTTAAAGAGCTTTGCGGAAAAGCATGGGCGGAAAAGTATGGATTTTTGGTTATTATGAAAGATCAAGCTATAAAAGATGGTCGTTATAGAATAGGTTTTGATAAATTTGTTTTAATACACTGATTAGCGGTATTACTGAACAAGTCGTCAAGGTGTGAATATGGTTAACCAGGAAAAGCTATTAAAGGAAATAAAATCACTTAGTGATTCTATTAGACAAAAGAACCGAGCTTTAAAATCAGGTATAAATGAAAGAGAGCAATTTTTAGAAACAACATTCAAACCTGTTACTGAACCTTTAAAGCGATTAGCACAAAATATGGAAAAACCTTCAATTCGCTTCGAAGGAGACAAAATGCTACCAATTTCCAAATATGAAGAAGAATTTCAGAATGATGAAAGTTTTGGTCAGTTACAAACATCTGAAGAAAGCGACGAGTATGAAGAAAGCGGAGATATAGAGGATTTAAAGGAAAAGGACATTGCAGAAGATACAAGTACAGAAGATACAAGTGTAGAAGAAGAGGATATTAACCCATCCAACTTAAGCAAATTAGGCACTGATATTATGTTTAAAGGAACACTTGGAAGAACATATACGTTAAAAATGTTACACGCCGCACATGCTAATCGAAATTATCATACCTATGGAGCTAGAATAGAGGATAAGGGATTAATGATTGGAGATAGCAAGTTAGATATAAACGAAAATGATGATATAGTTATTGGAGATAAGAAATATAAAGGTACTAAAGGTTTGTTTGAACTCATCTTTAAAAATAATCCTGGTAAATATACTAAAAGGGATTTACAATTGTTTAAAAATATATTAGAGTATACAAATGCACATAGAAAGAAGTATTCCAAAGACCTACCTATTCATAGAAATCGGTCAATAAAATATACAAGTATTATATCTAGTCTTTTCCCCTCGAAATCAAAAAAAGCTCAAATTAAAAGAAGAGCTTTATCTTCTGCTGAATTAAATGTTTTGCATAAAAAGAGAAAAACAACTGATCCTACCACATCTGGAAGGGGATTATTGAAAAATGTGTATAAAACTAATATAATATATTACAACGATATAAATAAGTTAGTTGATCGAATGAGGTTATTACATGAAGCTATGGAAGCCGGCCATACTGGTTTAGAAAACGAATGGGTAGCTTTGGTTGATGAACTGCGCAAACAAGGAATAATTGTTCAGTAGACGTATATATATAATAAGAACCTAAACGATAGCGATTCAGTTACATCATGAGTGTGGACAAGTTTGGACGGTATTCCGAGTTTGGAGTAAAATCTGGATATAGTGAAAAAAGAGCTGGGTTTCCGTTAACACCTGACGGAAACTATAATTTTGAAGGAAAAGTAATTCAAAATGTTGGTGATCCGCTTTTGTCTTCTGATGCGGTTACGGTAAAATACATGGATAAAAGAACCCCAACTGTACACGAAGATCATTGGGGGTTTTCCGGTAAAAGGTTAAGCAATATACAACATCCCGTTTATGATGGGGAAGCAGTAAATTTCGCTACTCTAAAATTGTTAACGATTTACAAAAGGAATGAAACTGACACAAGCTATGATGTAAAAAAATTAAAATTATCAAATGTAGGTGATTGTGAGCTGGATGGAGACGCTGTAAATAAGAAAATGTTTGATATTGTACACAAGAAATGGACTACGGAATATGAAAAACATTTGGAAAGGTTTGGTGCAGCTCTATTCCATTATATCCATCGGGCTTCAGGAAGAGATGCAGCTTCAGATGTTGACAGTCACAATTATTTAGACTGGAAAAATATACACAATCCAGAGAAACTTAATCAACGAGATAAACCGTCTGAGCCTTCTAAAGTCAAGACATTAGGAAAGGGGGATAAAGTGAATGTGATTAATGAACCAACAGAAAACAATGAAGATTACATAAGAGAAAAAAGAATTTAAAATACACCCATGATAAGGGATAAAGAGGATGATGGAATCCAATATTACTGCGTGGAGTTTAATATCTCAAGAGCCGAGATTTCCCCAAGGAGTGTTGACAGATGGTTTTGTTCAACGGTTTGATAGATATATATATTGGGAACAACTTTCCATACATTACCTCTTCACAATGACTATGTTAAGAATTTATTTTCACAGAGTTAACTGGATCCATATTTTACAGAGATGACATCAAATTTTAATAACTGTTGGGAAGTAATAAGTAAATATCAAAATCTCTCTGAGAATTACATTGACAATTTTAAAGATAAACTAGACTGGGATGTGTTATTCAATTACCAACGATTTAGTGGCAAGTTTCTAAGGAAACATGACAACTATTTAAAGTTTATTCATTTTACCGAAGACAACAATACCATCACCAGCGGAGAAACATCTGGAACATCTTCAATTACACCTTATTTCAATTTTTACTACTTCTATTTAATATGTCTACATTTAATTAATAAATCCATTTCTATATAATAAATGGATTTTAAACAGTATATAATACAAGAAACCAAAACTGATATTACATTCATTGTAAAACATTTATAGAGTGCACCTACTGATTGTAAGTTTTGCTATAAATAGTCATGTCGAGGGTTAAACGCATCAGTCATAATCGAGAGAGATTACAGAGAGGAAGGGGAATAGCATCAACAGCATTTTCTCTATTAAGTAAACCGGTTGGAGCTATAGTTAACAAGGCGATTGATTTATTACCTGTGGAATTACATTTACCTGGAGGATATCAATATTGTGGTCCTGGAACCAAATTAGAGAAACGTCTTGCTAGAGGAGATCCTGGAATAAATAAGCTCGATCAGGCTTGTAAACAGCACGATATAGCGTATTCCAAATTTGGTGATACTAAAAATAGATCAATAGCAGATAGAGCACTTGCTGAGAAAGCTTGGCAAAGAGTAAAATCTAGTGACGCAGGTATTGGTGAAAAAGCAGCGTCTTTAGCAGTAACAGCAGCAATGAAAGCAAAAACTACGTTTGGAGGAGGAAAGAGAAGAAGGCGTGGGAAAAAACCCGCTAAGAAACAAGGAGGTAATATCAGAAGAAAACGTCGATCTACCAGTGGTAAAGCTAAAAAGAAACCAACAATATGGTCAATGATAAAAAAGGGAGGAGGATTATACCTAAGACCGTATCGTGTGTATTAAATAAGAAAGAGCAATTAATAATTAAAAACAAAGAATTAACCAATGAAGAACTGATTACATATGCTTCTTGTTTGAAAATCCCATTTTTTAGAGGAGTATTTATGAAAGATGAATTACCGGTTAAAATGTGGAAAAATGAGACTGGTATTGTAAATTTGGATAATAGTGAAGGATTAGGCACTCATTGGGTGTGTTACAAGAAACTTGGTAAAACCATTTATTATTTCGACAGTTTTGGAGACCTTCCACCACCGAAAGAACTTCAACAATACTTTCGTGCGGCAGAAAATGTTTTTTACAATCATACAAGAAAACAACCTGATGATACATCCATTTGCGGTCATTTATGTTTAGACTTTTTAGCTAAAAGTGTTAGTCAACTTTAAGATGTCTTCGTATACAGTGTCATTAACCGGTAACTCATGTACTTTGCGCAGTATTCTGTTTCCAGCGCTACGTTTGCAAAAAGGAAGACTATGGGAAGCCGCATTATTGGATTTAACAACATATAACTCTATTCCAAACGTTAGTGAAGGAATTAATAACAAAATACATTATTACAAGACAAAAGCCGATAAAGGAAAGTATTCAGCTTTGGAAGAATTCAGTTTACCAACAGGAGCTTATGAAATTGATAATATAAATGAAGTTATACAAAAACATATGGGAAAAGAAAATATAACGATAAAAGGCAATAACAATACAATGAAAGCCGAAATTACTTCTAAGTATTATATTGATTTTAGTCAAGAACATTCAATTGGTAGTTTATTGGGGTTTTCTAAGGAAACAAAAGTATTAGAACCTAATAAAACTCATTCTGGGAATAAAACTGTGACGATCATCAAAGTTAATAGCATAGACATTACATGTAACATTATACAAGGATCCTACAGAGATGGAGAGAATCGTCATATATTACACACATTCTACCCATCAGTTGCACCGGGTTTCAAGATAGTAGAAAAGCCTCAAAACCTTGTGTACCTACCGTTAAACACCAGTTTCATTTCAGACATCGTGCTGAACATAGTGGATCAAGACGGAAACCTTATTGACTTTAGAGGAGAAGCTATTACTGTAAGAATACATATAAAATCATCCGCTTAGACAATGGGGTTATCATTTAAAAAGAGAGAGCCAACCAGCAAAGAGGTCAGTAGCTCATCAGCTGTAGAAGGATTAACAAGTGACAACATTCGTTTTCTAGAAGAAATTGGATTAAAGGTCATTAACAATGGATATACTGGATATAGCGCAGGGTCCAACATTCGACGAGACCTTATGGGAAAAGGAATATCACACGCACAACCCTTACGCTTCGTCCAAATTAAACAATAACGATGAAATTAGGATTCCTATACAACAACAAGACATTTATACTCTTCCATGCGAAAGTTATTTATATATTGAAGGAAAAGTAACAAAAAATGATGGTACTGCTGGAACCACTGTTCCGTTCATAAATAATCCTATGGCATTTTTGTTTGACGAGATTAGATATGAAATTTCAGGAGTTACAGTCGATTCAACAAAAAAGGTTGGAATTTCCAGTACATTGAAAGGATTAGCGTCTTTAACACCAAATGAGAAGAATCTGTTAGCTGTTGCAGGATGGGTTGCACCAGACAAAAGTACAATCGCTCCTGACTCTTCGGGAAACTTTGATTTCTACGTACCTTTAAGATTACTCCTAGGATTTGCTGAAGACTACAGAAGAATAATAATAAATGTAAAACAAGAACTAGTTTTATTAAGATCATCAAACGATAATGATATAATTAAAGCAGCTGCTGGAACAACTGATGCCAATTTAGACTGGAAATTAACATTAGACAAGATTGTTTGGAGAGTACCACATGTGCGACTAAATGATGAACATAGGATTACATTATTAAGAAAGTTAAAATCAGATCGAGACATTGTAATGCCATTCAGAAGCTGGGAGTTTCATGAATACCCCGTTTTACCTACAACACAACGACATACATGGACTGTAAAAACTTCTACTCATTTGGAAAAAGCGAGATATGTAATCTTTGGATTACAAACGAAGAAAAAAAGTATATTAACTGAAAATGCTGGTGAATTTGACCATTGTAAATTAACAAACTGTAAAGTGTTCCTGAATTCACAATTCTTTCCCTACGACAACTTTAATATTTCTTTTGATAAAAAAAGGTACAGTGTTTTATACGATATGTACGCTAGGTTCCAAAATTCATACTACGGCAAAACAAACACACCTCTACTATCTCCCGTACAGTTTGAATCGAAAGCTCCGATTGTTGTAATTGATTGCTCCAAACAAAATGAATCTGTAAAATCGTCTAGTGTTGATATAAAAATAGAAATGGAATTTCAAGAAAACGTACCTGCAAATACATCTGCGTATTGTTTAATTTTGCACGATAAAATTGTTACATACACACCGTTGACCGGTATTGTAAAGACAGTATTGTAAAACGTTGTACCACCACCGGCACCGCCACTGTCGCTAACCTATAAATAGCGGAGCAACAATGCGGGTCTTCAGTTGATCGCCTATCGTCGCATGGGTAACGTCTTCTACAAAATGAGTTCTCCATCTGTTGTACAAGGTAATGCAGAGGTAGCACCGTTATTGGAACATGATAATACCGAAGCAGAAATCATTAAGGAAATAACTGCATTTTTAAAGTTTGGTAAAAGAGATAGAGAGGAGGAAAGTAATGCAGATCCATCAAAGGTAGTATCAAAGAGGAAGAAGAAAGTTGAAGAAAATATTCCTCCTCACATTTTAACTGAAGTTTTTTTGCGAATCTTTTACCCCATCTCAGCATGCATCAGTAAAAGTGTATCAGTTGGATTGATGAAATCATTGGATTATTCCCCTACAGTAATACTACACCATGGAACAAAAAAGGTTTTATTTTCGCAAAATGCTTGGGAGTCATTTTTGAAACATGTACATTTAATAGAATGTTATTTAACTAACAGTTTGTGTGGAAGGAAAACACATATTCGACTTTTGGATTGTGACAATGAAATAGATATTGTTAAACATCGCGGACAACTACAAGTGCGAATTAGAGACTTGACTCAACATGAAAATAAGATTCTACTGTCACGTGAAGAATTCTACGTTTTAAACTACGCAACAGAACCTATTACAAGGTACATGAGACAGTTGGTATTTGCAAGCGCTATTATTAAAGAATATTTGCACGATACTTTGGAAAAACAACCTGATAGCACCATCGTGTACGGACCTGTGGATACATCTATTTTTAATAGAATACCTCATGAAGTTTGCATGTGGAGAAAGTTAAAGGATTTTGAACCACTTGTAGAAATCGCTACAGAGGCTACAGAAGAAACAACACAGGAAGAAGAAACAAAAAATCAAGAAGAAGAAAACGAAACACAAGAAGAAGAAGAAGAAGAAGAGGTTAAAAAAGACTAAAGTTTAACTTAATAAAGAAGAACATACGTGGGGTAGGCCTATTGGGGACGGTGCCCACGTTAAATATACACCAACGCGCTGAGAACTGTACGGCCTGAGCTATAAAAGCTCTACCGTGGTGTGGAAACAGTTCAGTCGACATCCGAAAGATGGAGAGGTCTGGTGTAATTGAATTTCAAGCTTTCCGTGGAAACAATGATAGATACATTGTTAAAGAACTAATCATCTTAGACCTGCAAACATATGTTATTTATAATTTTTTATTCAAACCTCCATTTCCTTTTAACAAATTAACCTCCAAATCCAAAAGAATTAATAAGTGGTTGACGAGAAACTTGCATCACATTGGTTGGAATGAAGGTTATACAAGTTTTGAAGAAGTGGAAAGCATTATGAATCACTACTGCAGTAAATTTACAAGACTTTATACAAAAGGATTAGAAAAGCGCAATTGGATCCAGCTTTATACTACAAAAGATGTAATAGATGTTGAAATGGATAAGTGTTTCAAATTTGAGATGGACAATATTTGTATTTTAACAAAGAATGATAAACACGCACAATTTCATTGTGCTGTAAAGAACGCTTATCGTTTAGCTGCTTTTCTACATCCTCAAAGTGGAGGGGGAACCGGTGGGTATAAAAGCGGGGATAGCGAGGAGACCCACCATCAGTATTACTCCAGACTCCAACGAGATAACACGTATCAAGAAGGCATCACAGAAATTGCTGCAGACATTGGCGGATCAGTTTAACACCCAATCAAAATCAACTATACTACCAACAAGAAAAACTTCAGAAATTAAAGAAAACAAACATTACATCGTGCACGGCATGAGGAAGATTGAAACATCAGTGGGAGACGCTATTCTCGTATCTTTAAGCGATGCTCCATACACAGTAGGAGATGAAGCGAAATTCCAAATTTTCCTGCCCAAGAGATTTGTTCAACTGCTTCAAAATGAAGATCTGCAAAACATCGAACCTGGAACCTTGTATATAGTATCACACGGAGTCAGCGGGAACAACTCTACCGAGCTATCTCTGCATTTAACCTCGTCCGGAACTTCAAATTGTTAGATTAAGCCAATATCATGTAAAACTTGAAATGTATTTTATGTAAAAAAAAAAAAAAAAAAATATAAAAAAGATAAAATATCAGTATTAACTCCAAGTACTGATATTTTATCTTTTTTAAAAACATTCTTTGGTGACCTTGACCTAGATTTAGAACTTATAAAATGCGCTGTATTGGTTAAAGGATTATCACTTTCATACAGACTGACAATGAGTTGGTGGGGGAACATTATGGTGGGGGAAGGGTAGGTACCTGCCCTACACGCTTACGCCGTGTCAGTATACCTCCGACATTTGCCTTGGTACAACCTACAAAAACAAAAAAAAATGGAACATATGGTAGTAAAAAGGAGAATGAGATTTCCTAAATATGCACAGTTACAATCGAGATTGGATACGTTTGATGCAGCATTAAAAGACTCGTTTCTATACAAGTCTAGAATGGAGTTTGCAGATGCTGGTTTCTTTTACATGGGGCAAGATGATAAGACCGTATGTTACAATTGCGGAGGAGGATTGCAGGATTGGCAAGCGACAGATAACCCATGGGAAGAACATGCACGATGGTTTGACAGGTGTGCTTATCTGTTAGTTCAAAAAGGTAGAGAGTTTGTACAAAACCATCGGAGAGTTTATAAACCTCATCCTGTTAAAACACCAGCAGGAGAAAATAAGAGCGAAGGAAACGAATGTGTAGTATGTTTGTCCTCTGAGAAAAATTTACTATTTTTACCTTGTAGACACTGTTGTACATGCGCTGATTGTGGACTGATGTATAACCATTGCATTATATGCAGAACTCCAATAGGTTACGTGATGAAAATATTCATATCGTAGATGTGAAAAAAATGGAGGGGGGTGCGTATAAAACGAAGGCGAGGAGGTGGGAAGCTCACTCCGCGAGTAGCCGTACACGAGGTAACATCATGGCTCTCAAAATTAAATGTGTCCACTACAATACTGTTCATCTTTCTACAGTTCATGATTTGCAACTTCTTTCCGATGACTTAAAAGTTTTGATTGTAAACGGCTACAAAGTAACATTGGATATTTTTGCAACAAACACTTTAGCTCAAGAACACTGGAGAACATCCGCAACTACACTTCCACCGACACAGCTGAATAGATATAATTTTGAAGAGTATGAACCTCTCGCCTCGTTCAATGTCGGCAGCTCTAAGGAATCGGAGACTTCATCGTGGCAACCAACATCACTTCCACCCGCGCCTAGAATGAAGTATTATTGTGGAGAATGTGAACCCTACCCATCTACAGAAGCAACGGCCACTGCAGGATCGACGGTTCTCTGACAATCATTGCCTATGTGTACATTAATGTAAATAAAGAAATAGTTAGAATTAAGTCTACTGACTTGCACTTTTTTTTATTCGATGTGTATTATTGTAAATAAAGAAATAAAAATAAAAGTTAGAAATCTTGCACAGGTTTCATTTGATTGTTTTCATTCCATAAATATATCTATCTTGCACAAGTTTGATTCGATAGTTTTAAACTATCAAAATTATTTGATGCTAAACTTTTTAGCCAAAGTATGGCATGTGAGTACTCTGCTGGCTGCGGCTCAACAATACGAACAAGATGGTGCATTCAGAATTTAGATCCGACGAGGGAATTAGGAGCAATAGCGGAAAACCTTCAAAATATTGTTTTTTCGCTATTACTGCTATACCCTTAGTCGGATCTGAATTATGAATGCACCAACTTCTTCGTCTTGTTGAGACGCGTCAGCAGACTACCCACATGCCATACTTTGGGTAAAACGTTTAGCAACAAATAATTTTGATAGTTTGAAACCATCGAATCAAAACTTGTGCAAGATAGCTTTTTAAAAACTACTTCAGACGACCTTGACCTACTCCAAACATCCATGACGTCATTAATACGTCGCCAACTACGTCGCCAACTACGTCATTCCTACGTCATCAAAGTCACGTGACCGGAAGCTGTCAATCAAGTGAGCCAAAAGCCGCAAAATCCCACTACTTACAATGTTATTATAAAGCATCAAAATATGGTCAGTTTACAACAGTCGTGCACTCTGAAACCGCAAGGACGTTCATCACTGTGTAGGCTTCAGAATACTACGAACCGAAGTACAATAATCCCCTGACCAAGATCCCCTTAAATATATTTAACTAGCAGCAAACTACAAGCGTTATCTAACATGCTTAAACAAACTAACTAAACATGCAAGGGCGCGGATCTCTTAATTGCGCGTCGGGCCCAACGCACACTTAACAGACCTACGCTGCAGCAGGCACTGCAACCCAGTGGGACGTTCATCGCAACGGGCGGCAGGCTACTGCGAAGAGACGCTCGAAATCTCGGGTTATATAGACGGAGAATGGGAAATCGGGATATTAAGGGGAAAGCGGGATAAGGGATAACCCTGCTTCGTTGCGGGATTTTATCCCGCACTTCCAAGAACATTTTTCCCTCGACCTTGACCTTGACCTTGAACATGACCCAAAAGGGGGGGGGGGTCCGTCGGGGGGGGGGGTTCCGTCAGGGGGGGGGGGTCCGTCGCGGGGGGGGGGGGGGTTCCGTCGGGGGGGGGGGGCGGTTCTAAACCAGTCCTCAGCTTTCTACCCATATATGGATAGGGCAAGGTTTCACTTTACGACCTGCTTCACTCTGCCAGCCGCCTCATTCCGGCTTTGGATTGCAACCAGTACACACGTGCTCTATCCAACTCTATCTTATCCATTTTCTTTTCCATCCTATTTACACCATGTCTTCTCCTCTGACTCCTGAAAAACTCCAGCGCTTAAAGGAATCTTTGAAGAGGTCGACGGAAAGAAGGAGCGGGTTTAAGAGACCTTCAACTTTGAAGTCTCTCAAACGGAATCTCCATGGTCATCCGCTGTATTTTGAACAACGACCCTCGACTCAGCCTCGACCTTCTACATCGGCTCAGCCTCGGCCTTCTACATCGGCGGCTCAACCTTCGTCTCCAACACCGACTGTCGATGAGGTGATGCAACGGACAAGGGTGATGGGGCTGAACGACTTGGTGACGCCGTTTGAAGTCTCCAAGGTCGAGTTTCGAAATCTGAAGCGGATGACGGAGTATAAATATGTGGCAACCAACGGGGACCACGTGTTCCTGTTTCAACACACCATCCACTACATCGAGGTGCGTCTGCCGCAGTCTCTCCCACCGCCACCTCCTCTGATACCTGATACACAGGAGTTATTCTTAACCAGAAAAGATGGGAGGGTAAAGTGGGTTTTGAAGAATAAAGTTTGAACTGATCCTTATCCCGACCAACCTTCAGCACGCAAACGGTCCTTTTCAGGACCACCCTAAGCATTTCAAGTTAGGGACTTGGCCTGTACATAGGCAGGAGAGTTTGTTTGTGCAGCCCACTTTGTGAAATTTTCTAAGTCCCAAAGTCCTTGAACTTGACCTTGACCTTGAACATGACCCATGTTGGGGGGGGGGGTACAAAGTTTTTCCAAAGTATGTCATGTGGGTACTCAAATTACGCGAATTGATCAGACGAACAAGGAGGTGCAAACAGAATTTTGATCCGGCCAAGGGTATAGTAGCAGAAGCGAAAAAACTACAAAGTTTGTCCAAAGTATGTCATGTGGGTACTCAAATTACGCGAATTGATCAGACGAACAAGATGGTGCAAACAAAATTCAGATCCGACCAACGGTATAGCAGAAATAGCGAAAAAACCAATGTTTTCAAGGTTACATACTAATAGCTTCTTTAATATTGGGTTACAGTATAGCGAGTGGGTACTCAAATTACGCGGGTTAATCAGACGAACAAGATGGTGCAAACAGAATTCAGATCCGACCAACGGTATAGTAGAAATAGCGAAAAAACCAATGTTTTCAAGGTTACATACTAATAACTTCTTTATTATTGGGTTAAAGTATAGCGAGTGGGTACTCAAATTACGCGGGTTAATCAGACGAACAAGATGGTGCGAATATAATTCAGATCCGACTGAGATTAGGGAAGAAACAGCGCGAAAACAACACTTTCAAGGCCTGACATTAATAAATACTTTGTTTATGGATTAAACTACGACAAGTTATTTATAGTTTAAAGTATACCGAGGTAACGTTGTTGTGCGGGTAGGTCGGGTGGGTATCATACACGCTAGCGCTATATCATTATACTTTTAGCTCTTGCAGGATTAACATCTACCTATAGAGTTTGTGTTATTCTAAAGATGTCACAGTTTTACAGAAATATGACGAAGGTGTCCTTCAACAGTCCGCCTGCCACCACCTTCTACTTCTCCGACTGTGAAGATAGAAGGTCTACGCTGTTAGTGGATTGTGAGCGATTTCGCCGTAGAATACTTCAGGCTGAAACATTCTTAGCAAGTTGTCTGCTACGCAAGATGCATCATATGAGTACATGCAATAAATTAGATCACAGTGACTGTTATGATTGCGTAAAAACAGTGTCGAGCAAGAATTGTTAATGTTTTCAGTTACGGAGCTCCGATCCTCACAGAGTCAGAGCTAGACCCTAACTAATGCATGTCCCGTAGTTATTGTGCGATGTGAAAACTTGGTGGGGGAAACTGGTGTGGTGGGGGGTAAAGGCGAGTGTCTATCCTACATGCTTGTATCACTTCAGTATACCTGCGGCTCTTGCATAGTTCACATGGATTCGCAAATACAAGGCACTACTGTTTCTTCCACATGTTCTTCTTTTAATATTGAGCAAGCTGACAATACAAATGATGAAATACAAGTACATGAAGTTTCTAGCACAATATCTACTGATGCAGAAGCAATAATGTCATCCCTAATAGGGTTTGACTAATGATGGTGGATGTAGTAGCAACCATCTGCCGCGCACTTGCCACCTGCCGCCTACCATCTGTCGCCTGCCATCTGCCGTCCGCCATCTGCTCCGCCCCACCACACTTTTACCCCCACCATTTTGTTTGATACCAAAACGCTAGCTAGCGAGTAGTCAGTACACCTCCGGCTCTCGACCGGTGTACATCGAGCTCTCTGTTGAAATGTCCATCAAAATTAGGTGTATTCATTATGACTCTATTCATCTGGCGAGGCCGCAACTCGTCCGGATCAACAACATCGATGACAACCAACAACGGGGAACTATTGTAAACATGAATTATTGTAAATAAAGTAATATTTGTAATATGAATTATTGTAAATAAAATAAAGTAATATTTGTATTAGTACTACCTCGCACTCGTATCATTCGATTGCTTCATTCGATAATTTTCATTCGATATTTTATCGAATTAAAACTATCGAATCACAATCGGATTTTACGCGTGCGAGGTAGTACTTTTTTAAAATTACCTCCCCGTGACCTTGAACTTTGAACTTTAACTCATTTCGTCACAAAACCGCCTACGTCACTGGCTCAGCCCCAGATGACGTCTTTCATGACTCAGCGCATCCGGTCACGTGACCGGATGACGTCACTTCCGGCGCAAAACCCGCAAACCCACACTACTAATAATAGTTGTTTTAATATTACAGTCAGTATTATTATGTATTACAAAGTAATATAAAGGGTTCCGCGTAACAGGAACATGTATAGTACTATTTTTGTGTGTTAGCGGTCTAAATGTGATGCCTTTCAAGTATTTATTGAGTTGGAGATATTTTGGATCAAAGAAAATACAACGAAACATGTTTATTGACGTTGAATGCCTTTCAAAAGACATTTAACCCTACCAGTTTTAATGTTCAAAATTTCGTAATTGTTTCTAAAATGGTTCCTTAGATCATTTGTATTTTCAGTAACGAAAGCGCTTATTTCACCTATATTACTATATCACTATATTTCACCTAAGGGACAAAGCCTATACTGTATTATTTACTCATTTTTAAATAGCAAAACTCTTAGTTTTTGGACAGCCATTACGATGCCACAATACCGCACCACTCTTAACTAAGTTATTTGCTTGGTAAAAATAAGGTAATAATTCAGACAATAAACACCATATACAGGGTGAGTTTTAAATGAGTCCCCCCAATTTTTTCTAAATTTCTTAAGACATTGACACCGGAACACCCGAGATTATTGTTGACCAACTTATACTTCATTTTGACTTATGATGACTTCATATTTTTGGGTACCACCATCTTGGATTCAACTATTTATTTTTTAATGTAAAGGTGGGGTTGTGACCCATCATATAGAAGTAAGTTTTTACAGTTCAAACAATGCCGCAATCTGTGTTTGAAAATCATTATTCGTTCTCAAGATATTGCCGAATTAAAAAATGAATTTTGGAGAGAGTTTTAAAGGTCCCAACCTTAAACCATGCCCATATTCAAGGCATAAACAAGACCATACACTACTACCAATCATTGTTGAGTGGTATTCGCTTAATTTTGACAAAATACAAATTTTCGGCCGCTATCTTGGATCCGCCATTTTGGAATAAGATAATTTATTGTAAATGTAAAGGTAGGATTGTGATCCATCATTTCCAACTGTTTTTCAAGACTGAAATCAATGCCACAATCCGTTTATTCGTTTTAATGATGTTGAAAGATTTCTGTTTAACATTTCAAAAAGGGACAATATTATGAGAATGAAAGGTGATATTTGAAAACGGATTGTGGCATTGATTTTAGCGTGGAAAGAATTTGGTAATTATGGATCACAACCCTACCTTTACATTAGAAAAAATATCTTATTCTAAAATGGCGGATCCGAGATTGCGTCCAAAATTTTAAATTTTGTCAAAATGAATCGAATGCCACTTAACAATGATGGTAGTAGTTTATGGTTATTATTTGATACAATTATGAGAATATGGGCATGTTTTAAGGTTGGGACCTTTAAAACTCTCTCCAAAATTATTTTTTTAATTCGCCAATATCTTGAGAACGAATAATGATTTTCAAAAACAGATTGCAGCTGTGTTTTCACTATAAAAAGTACTTCTATATGATGGGTCACAACCCCATCTTTACATTCAAAAATAAATAGTTGAATCCAATATGGCGGATCCAAGATGGTGGCCAAAAATATTAACTAAGTCAAAATGAAGTATAAGTTGGTCAACCATGATCGGGGGTGTTCCGGTGTCTATATCTTCAGAAATTTTTAAAATATTAAGGAGGCTGGGAAACGTAGGAACCATATATTTACAAACATAAAACATAAGTAACTAAGCAAATGAAAAGACTACATGGGGAGTTTGTTCTAGGCAGGCCCCCTTGTCTCTGCCGTAAACACGAATCTTACAACTATTAAAAAGAGCAAATAACAAAAATATACACACCGGAGAGTTTTTTATGGCAGTTCTCCTCGCCTCTGCCGTCAACAAAATCTTAAAACTAAGAAAATTAAGAATAAAGGACAATTTATAAAACACCGGGGAGTTTTGATGACGCAGATTCTCTAGCCAACTGCATATATACAAGATCAAACACCTGGGACTTTTGATGAGACAGACTCCCTCTCGTACTGCCATTCATAATTGTCATATCCCGACGAGGAGTTTTGTTAAAGCAGATCCTCTAGCCTACTGCTTAATTCCAAACCAGTATTAGCGAAGGAGATCGTCATACACAATGTTCTTTGCATATGCGACTCCGTCGTGGACCCTCTCGGGACGTACAAGAACGACGATGTGGTCTGGATGTCTGACTACTTAGCAAGACGTACAGCTGTCCATGCGAAGATCAACACCTGATTCTATTGTCTGACCTTGGCTCTTGTGGCCGGTCATACAATAGACCAACATCAGCAGAAACTGACGTCGACGGACCCGAAGCGGCGAACCCTCGGCAAACGCGAACGTGAATATTATTCTAGGAATACATATCGGTTGTGTTTGTCCTGGAAGTCTAACTGTAATCAAGCGCTTGCTAATTGCAGTCACAATGACTTTAGTGCCGTTTACAAGTCCTTCAGTGATGTTGAGATTCCTCATTACGAGGTACACAGAACCGATCTTCAGTCGCAGGACATGGTCTGGAACACCTTTGCCAGTAGCTTTGTTCAGTAGCTGAACATCGACATCCAGCCGGTCATCGTTCTCCCTGTCAGTAGTGTCGGCGCTTCTCAGCTCGTATAGGTGACCGTTGATTTCTTTGACGTTCACGATTAAAGTCGAGAGAATGACCCGCCGCGAACACAGATCAGGATCTAGCAGGTCACTTGCAGGAAAGACGGAATGGATCAAATCAGTCAAAGACGTTACATGTCTAACCCCGTGTAGTGGAATCAGACTTTGACCGTCCCGCCTCTCCCCAATAGAAGTCGAACGAATCGTTCTATTACCTACTCCAAGAAGGAATTCGGAATAGATATTGTAACCACTTGTCCGATGAGGTGTCGTCAGAGCAAATACTTTTAAATATCGCCAAAAATGGGACGCCCGAAGTGAGACACAAGCAACTACGGCTGACGTGCGAGCATTTACAACTACGGGCGCGATCTGACGGGAGTCCCCTGAGTAGAGTAAAATTTTACCGCCGAATGGCACACAAGAATTCATGAGATCTCGCAGTGATCTGTCAAGAATCTCAAAAATGAATCGATGTGCCACTGGGGCCTCATTAAAAACAATGAGCTGTGCAGCTCTGATGAGCTCTGCTCGCTGGGATCTGTTGGTGACATTCCAGAAGCCAGTACCATCTCCGAGATCGAGTGGTAGCCGAAACATGCTGTGTGCTGTAGTACCACCCGGCATGTTTCCAGCAGCAATCCCAGAGCTCGCCACGGCAAGAGCCACCTGACGACAACTTCTCACGTAGGCAAGGATGACACGTATGAGTGAGGTCTTCCCATAGCCTCCCGGCCCATCTAGAAAAATGATTCTCGATGATCTACAATCACCGTGGCTATACAGGAGAGATCGTATGTACCCAAATACGCTTTTTTGATCATCAGAGAGCTTGGTGACCCACTCCTCCACCAACACTCTCTGTTGATTTTCGCCATAAATGAGCAGTTCTCTACCCAACTCAGTCGTGTCATCCCGTACATCGGGGAGGCCGTGATCGCCCAAGCAAGATCCCTGACGACGAAGGCTCCAATCTATTTCGACGAGGGTAAGCTTATAAGCCAATTCTGCATCATGCGGATTCCGTTCAATGTGATCCTCGCAAAGGGAGTCTCGTAACGTGTCCCACAAAATAACTGCGGGAGCTCCCATGTTGCAGAGGAGCACAAAGAAAGAACGGAGTCTCGGGCCTGACATAAACTGTGCGGCCTCACGAACCGCGTAGTCGTTCTCTTCTTCGTCTTCAACTAAAGCGAGTTTACGTGCGACCTCCTGAAACGTGTGGCAATTGAGTCCGCCACGAGACAAAAGATCGTCGTAAACACGGCTAAGAATAAACATGAAGAAGAATACGAAGATAGTACTGTTCGCTTCGGCTGGGAGAAATCCAAAACAAGCGTGTAAGCGTGGTCTACTTACCTTTTTACCACGCTGGCGAGCCGTGATAAAATGCTGACCGTCCGGATGGTCGCATGACTGGGACGTTTTGTGTGTACCAAATCAAATCAATTTATTTACAGAAATTAAGATATAAATTACAGGTATTTATTACAAACAGTCCCGCATGGGCTACAAGTGGCCTGTGCGCGGGATGAGTTCAATTACAACACTAAAAATAAACCTAATGAAACAAATCGATATGTACAAAAAAAATCACTTAGTTAGTTTCGAGAAAGAGCAACCTGCACAGCTACAGTAATAAATAAGTAAAATAAAATAATATTGTTTAGTATAGTTTTGAAAGTATTATCTGGCTCAGCCTTTCATAGTGTACAATAACATAAAACACAATTAGCACGACAAAATAAAAAATAAAATAAGTTTCGCCTTTAAACTTTAGCATAATGTTATGTAATAATAAAAAATATATACATATACATACATATATAGTACCTTATAGAAATGTAGAAAAATACTTTTAAGCGGCTTTATAGAAGGCAAATTAATTGAGTTGAATTGATTCAGTAATAAGCATTCGTTCAGAGGTATTCAGAGCTGATAAGAGTTTCAGATCGGTCAAGGCCAAGTCCCAAAAGCCAGTCGTTGATGGTACGTTTATAAACACTGTGTGATACCATGAACTTTTCATAAAATGTTTGGTACGTCACATTTTAAAAAAATAGAATTATGAGGTTGGTTGAAATACTCAACGATCATGGAGCTTGCTCTGGTGGTTGCGTTTGCCAGGTCGTCGGGAAGAAAACAGACTGACTGTTTCCCCTCCAGATGTAGGGGAAGACACTCAACGCTGGGCTCTAATTTAGAGATCGGAAAATCTAAAAGCCTCCAGCAAGCGTCACTGGCACCCACCATTCTTTTCGTCACGTAATGATCAATTTCGTCATCTTGCTTTCTGAAAGGAGCAACTGTTACGTTCTGGAGAGAACCTCCCTTCATAAGATATTTGAAGAGGTATTTTATTACACGCCGAGAAGAAGCAAGCTCTAAGTTTATATGTGCCTCATATTTCAAAATCAATGCGGAGTTGTACGGCACGACCCATCCGTCATGAACAGTGACTGTCTTGCGCCTTGTTCCTATTCGTCTGGGCCATGGGTCGCTCTGCTATAACCTGGAATTCAAAGTGAGCATTGACTGACGGTTCATAGCTCAAGCGGCGGTAATGCTTGAGGAAAGGATTTTCTCTAGAAAGAAATCGAGTAATGTCACCGGCAATGTCACTGTCAAGAGACCTACCCATGGCAATATTAAGTCGTTCTTCACCGACGTCGATGTACAGGCGGGACCGGTTTACAAGTTGAACGTCCCCAGCAGAAGTCATAAACTATTGACCAGGAGTGTCGAGATTGTAAACTTGATGTTGAATCATTTTGTTGTTTATTGATTTGTTATTTATTTATGTAATAAGTGAATTCAATGTTATGTTATGTACTTGAATAGAAATAAATACTTTCTTTCTTTCTTTCTTTTGATAGTAAATCCCACCTTCGATCTTAAAGAAAGATAGGCCGCTAGGATGCCGGTACCTGCCAGACACCTCGAGAGTACAGAAGGCAAACAAGTCATTATAAGCACGAGCTCTTTTGAGGAATAGACGATTAGAATATAATGGTTCTTGCAGAGGTGGAATATTGAGGACACTGAAGGCCCCTTCTCCGCAACACAATTTTTCTATTTTTCTCTTCCTCGAACAGCCGTGAATTGCAATGAGGACACCTGAAAATATCGTCATCCCAAAGACTAACTTTGTTTAACTTGAATGGTAATATTTTGTCTGGCAAATTTCCCCTCCAACGTGACATAGGCCTATTAATTATAACATCTCTAGCTAGAGAGATGTTCAGGTGTCTGAGTTTAGTGATCTTTGGATTTTTAAGACGAAAGATTTGAACTCTCTCACAAGACGCTTCGGGGTGTGTATGGCTATATTGACGAACAGTTTCCCTGTGGACTGCAGGGTTACTTTGACTGTATCGTTCAACTGAAGCCCTATTCACTTCAGGGTGATCGTTTCTGTTTCGGGTTTCTGCCTCTCTCTGCACATCAGGATAATTTACCTCGTATTTCTTTTTTGCTTGTTTTAACTGATCTTCTCGGGTAGAGGACAAAACCTTTGGTCGACCGCGTTTAACTTTCTTAGGTCTTCCAACACCTTTTTGTTTGTTGGGACAGTCAGAAATAGTTTTCGTTTTGAGGGGCGTTTTATTTTCTCTGGAATTTATGCTTTTGGTCAGAGGTCAACCTATGCGCAAATGATTAACCCGTTCATTCGATGGAATGAACCGTCACTTGCGTGATGGTAAACTGCCACGGGTTCCCATCGATGGTTGCATTTGATAACAATAATGTGGCAAGCGAATGATAAGTTACACGCTTGAACAGCCTTGCTAAGTTGTTGTTATTATTAAACATGTCACGTTGTCGATTCTCATTAACAGCATGTGAGTCAAACATGAACAGCTGTTCCTGATACCGCCAAAATGAGACAGAAACATTTTGACCGGTGAAGATAAACCCCTTGTCTTCTTCTACCGACAGAAGCTGCTCCAAAACATACGATAAAGCCCTGACGCTGTCACCAAGATCTTGCTGCCTCTGAGGGTATAAATCATCGTAGATATACGAAATATCCTGCATTCGTACTTAATACTATATTATTAAAACTAATCTTTGGCCTTTATTAATATATGTTGGATGTCCCTTTTACAACATCTTTGGGATTATTGTAATTAGGATTCAAAAATTTTTTTAAGTGTTTAGATTAGGTAGTATAATTCCCTAAACTATAAAATTTTGGTAAAGTTTAAATAGTAGAAGAGTTAAAATTGTAGTTAAAGGATAAAGAAATTGCAATATAAAATTTAATAAGATGGAGGTAGTAAAAAGTTATGCTATTTTTCAAAAACATAATATTAACTTGGTCCATTTTGCATAAGAATAAAGTTAGTAGTGTAGTGAAATATTTCCACGTGAAGTTCTCTCCTGAGCCGAAAGATTATGAGACGAATGATGATTATTCCTACACCAATTACCCGAAGGGCGAGCCTATATATCAACCCATTTACCGAGTTTCCCGCCCCTTGAAAAGAATTATATGAATGTCAATTTTCTATTCAAGATAAAATTATCCCTTTACTGGTTAATATTTTTATTTAAAACATTAGCCAAATTCGCCAAGGCAATTTCTCTAATCTTGAAGCAAATAATGTTTCCATTCATAATTTTAATATTTAATATATGCATTATTGTTTGTACTTCCATTTACAATTTCAATACAAAATGTTTATTATCATTAGAATATTTCATAACAAATAATATTATTATTTTATTTTATTGTTGTTGTTTGTTTGGTTTGTTTCTTTTTTTTAGGGGGGGGGGGGTTCTTGTTAAAATTTCAATTTACATTTATATATTCAGAATAGGTTAAGATATTTCGAATCTTACACGATGACAAGATGTTCCTTCCTAACTGGTGGTTTGTGGTGGTATGTTGGTCTCAGATTGTCCCCTAAATGTGTAAAGATATATAAACAATACTTTCCTTATGATACCTTGTACCAGTATACTAATACTATATTATTAATCTCTTTTAATAAGCTGTCTTTTTTACGTAAAAGTATGTAATTAAATGTTTAAGAAAGTCAAGGAAAGTTATTAGCCCATTATATATACTAGGAGTACGCTCTTATATCGCGTATAAGGATTGAGTGATCGCGTAAAAAAAAAATGTTTCAATTGACAATATACCTCATGGGCCCTCCATTATAACTGCAGCTTGACAATGACATACAAATCCAGAACATGACAAACAATGAGGCTTGAAACCTGTCAATCAGTCAGACAAAGTGCATATGAAGTAGTTACTCACCCCTCAGTCTCACTGAGGGCTGTATCATCTAGGCCCTCATAATAATATTAGCTGAAGATTTTGATAAAATGTAATATGTTGGCGGCAATAAAGGTCCCCAATCAGTGAGAGCACGTGGTTTAAAAGTAGTTATTTACACTTTGGTTCCACTGGAGGACCCATCAGGATATTTATTTTATTGTAGCTTAATATTGCAGTCAAAATCTATAAGTATAAATACAGAACTTGATGAACAATACGTTTTAAAATCAGTCAATTGGTTTTGAATGCCTAAATATTTTAAACTCTAATCCAGAGGTTTTAATGTAACACATTAACCTTACTGGGGGGAGGGGGGCTGTGCCCCCCAGGCCTCCCATTGTTATTGTAGCTTTATACGGTTGTTCAAATACATAGGCAACCTATAAATGCAGAACTTAAAAAACAATAAGGCTTAAATCGTTCAATTTGTTTTTAAGAAGAATAAATTGCCTCATTTTAAAAAGAAAAGAAAAGTAGTACCTTATGTTAAATATAATCTAGGAAGAAATTAAAACTCTTTGACCCACTTCTTAGAATCCACGAGTCATTGTGTCAAGGTCCAAGATTTTGTATACATCTTAATATATAAATACCCCCGTAGCAGCAAACCTGCGTACTCAGCAAATTTCCAATGCATAAATATGCATATATATGTATCTTAATGCCACATAAAGCCACATATCAAGTTTCATCAATATACATTCATAAATAAACGATTTATGACATTTTAATTATTCTCCATAAGAATGAAATGGCGGCTGAGTGTGCAGGTTTGCTGAAGCAAGGAACCCCAAAAATGGGGTTTTACACAAATATCAATATAACTCAAGTAGGTAAAGCCACATACCAAATGTGAATAATTTATGTTCATAATTAAGGGAGATAACATATTACTTATTCTCCATAAGAATAACATGGGACTGAGTACACAGGTTTGCTGCTACAGGAACTATTGGCCGAAAAATGGTTTTTAGTGCAAATATCAATAGACCACAACGATATGAAGTAATATACCAAGTTTCATCAGCAAGAGTATATAAATAAGCGAGATATACAATTTATCTTATTCTCCGTAAGAATAACATTGGACAACATACTGGGTTTAGAACTTTCGATATCTCTGTAACCATTTGGCGTAGAGCAATGATCAAAACACTAAATTTTGCGTCTTTCAAAGCTGATTCCAATGGAAAAAAAACTAAAATTTTACTTTTTCAACAATTATATGTAAAAAGCTCAAAAAACCCACTTTTGGGATACAATCCCCCCCCCCAATATACCTCTTCGGATAGGTCGATCCGTCTGGTTTTCGAACTTAGTCATAAATGCTGCTTTACACGTTTATACCAAATTTTGTCAAAATTGGATTAATTTTACGACAGTTATCGTGCTCACGGACACACACACACACACACACACATATATATATATATATATATATATATACAGTTTTTGAAAGAATGGTGTTTTTGGCATCTGGGGACCTCAAAATGAAAAGTTATCATGGTCATGGGCCTAGGTCTTGCCATGCCGACTATGGTAATAGCTTCTTCCCTATATGGGAAATTCGCTGAAATGGATCCCTATTTCCCTTGGTCACGCCATTACTTGAGAATTAGTGGACCAAATTGAATAATTATTTCTTGTTGAGTTCGTTTATGTCAGGACAAGGTTCATATAAAAGACAATTTTTAATCTGACCTAAGAGCTCTGCGCCACAGGCCTTCAAAGTTCGTATTGATTTTATCTAAGTTCAGTTAGTTACACCAAGCAGCTGTAAACATACTTGAAAGGCATATACATATGTTGATTATAGAAATAAAAAGCTACTTGAATGGAAACTCTCATTTTGGAACTAAAAAGAGTACTTGAATGGCAACTCAAACTCTGTTTTAGCGAATTTCCCCTATAGGGAAGAAGCTATTACCGTAGTCGGCATGGTAAGACCTAGGCCCGGGACCATGATAACTTTTCATTTTGAGGTATATATATGTGTGTCCCTGAGCACGATAACTCTCGTAAAAATGATCCGATTTTGATGAAATTTGGTATAAACGTGTAAAGCAACATTTATGACTAAGTTCGAAAACCAGCCAGATCGCTCTATCCGAAGGGGTATTTTTGGGGGTTTTGTACCCCAAAAATGGGTTTTTTGAATTTTTTACATGTAATTTTTGAAAAAATCAAATTTTAGTTTTATCATTGGATTCAGCTTAAAAAACACACAATTTGGTATTTTCATCATTTCTCTACGTCAATTGGTTACCGAGATATTGAAAGTGCTAAACACAGTACGTTGTCTAATGTTATTCTTATGGAGGAAAAAAAAATTGTATATCTCGCTTATTTATGAACGTATACTGACGAAACTTGGTATATGGCTTCATCTGGTTGTGGTATATTGATATTTGCTCAAAAAAAATTTGTTTGCCAAAGGCACCCGTAGCAGCAAACCTGCGTAATCAGCCCAATGTTATTCTTATGGATAATAATTAAATGCCATGTCTCCCTTAATTATGAACATAAATTAATCAAATCTGGTATATGACTTCACCATGAGTTATATTGATATTAGCATAAAAATCCATTTTTTGTTTCCCTTGTTGCAGCAAACCTGCGTACTCAGTCCCAATGTTATTCTTAAGGAGAATAATTAAAATTGTAATATCGCTTATTTGTGAATATATTTTTATGAAACTTGGTAAGTGGCTTTATGTAGTATTAATGAAAGTGTTAAAGGAAAGGATCCGAATATTTTCTTTCATTAGATCGTTAAGAATAAGTATAGCCTATTAACGTTTGTTAAATAGCCAAAATTACCCGTCACGAATAAACACACCAGATTGGAGAGAGGATTCTCTTAACTAATGCAGGGTGGTGTGAACTTTAAAATTCCATGAGAACGGAAGGGTACACTTTCATAAACGGAACAATACACAAAACCGAATAAATTTATCGATATAATGATTAGATCGACTGTAAAATATTTTATCATCTGTATGTTAGTTATTACGTAATATTTGTTTTTTACTTTCTCCCCCTATACATAGTATATGGAGAAAGTATTGTTTTCGTAAAAATTTTCGAATTTGAGTTGTTAGTGGAAATATTCGTTTTGGTGCTCCCTGAACCCAAAAAAGTGGTTTTTACGTGATGTCTGTCTGTGTGTGTGTGTGTGTGTGTCCGTGTGTGTGTGTGTGTGTGTGTGTGTGTGTGTGTGTGTGTGTCTGTGTGGATGTGTACAGAGCTAGAGCCCTAACCAATGGGCCGATTTTTATGAAATTTGGTATGTAGGTACTAATCCACGATATCTCCAGGCGTTTTTTTCATTTTTGGAATTTTTGATTTTTAAGGGTAATTATCCCCCAAAAACCACCAAAAATCATGAAAAATCAAAATTTCTCAAAAACGGCTCTAACGATTTTGATTAAACTTTGGTCGTTTGTAGAACTTTAGTTTTCCAATAAAATGACACCACCCGCATGTCTGTAAAAATGCGAGTTCAGAAATTACAGGACTTAAAACATTAAAAATTAAGTTTTTTGGATTTTTCTTAAAAATACATAAGTATAAAAAAATATTACTATTCACCATTAAAAAGAGCTCAAAAAACTAAATAATTTAGTATTTTGAATTACTATTCTACGATTGCTGGTTGCGGAGAAAATTGGAATTTTAATTTTACGGTAAACGCAGTACGTTGTCCAATGTTATTCTTATGGGGAATACAAAAATTACTATTTCTCTCTTATATACTGATAAATTGCATTCAAACTTGATATGCTTGTCAAGTTAGCATTGGCCAACAGTGGAAATTTGAAATATGTTGCCCCTTAATATCCCTGGGGGGGAATAGGGGGCATTTCCCCTCTTAAAACCACGAGTGTAGCAATGGATTATGTAGTGCCTCCAAAGCAGGGATTTGGGTGGATGTTTTTTAAAACAACTTGTTTACAAGATTTTCTGTACATTCGACCGTGCTTTGTATTCTATATTTGGTAAATAAAAAGTAATTTATTCATTAAAGTTGGACTAAAAGGGAGAAAGTATGTGTCAGTTTCCTGATACCGTTTATTAGTTTTTTTATCAAATAAACTTAAAATAAAAATGAAATAAACCTTACCTGCATAAACAAAATAATTGATTTATAAAACATGAAACTAAAAAACAAACAAATTTAAAAGGTTTCTAGGAAATAATTTTCTGGTATTACAGCAGCATGTAAAAAGAACATACGATTTCCATAGATCCGTTAAAAGGTTGCTCCCGAGAATACATATTTAAGTATTATTGGAATCAACGTTTCTTACCTGGAAAAATTTCCAGACAATATCTTCCACATCTTTGAGACCGAACATAACCGAATAACCTAAATAATAGCTATACCGTATCGAACAATTTCATTTTGTTTTAGCGAATTTCCCCTATAGGGAAGAAGCTATTACCGTAGTCGGCATGGTAAGATCTAGGCCCGGGACCATGATAACTTTTCGTTTTGAGGTCCCCAGACCCCAAAAACACCATTCGTTCGTAATATATATATATGTGTCCGTGAGCACGATAACTCTCGTAATAATTATCCGATTTTGATGAAATTTGGTATAATCGTGTAAAGCAGCATTTATGACTTAGAGTTCGAAAACCAGACAGATCGACCTATCCGAAGGGGTATTTTGGGGGGGTTTTGTACCCCAAAAATGGGGTTTTTGCATTTTTTACATATCATTTTGGAAAACGTCAAATTTTAGTTTTTTTTAGAATCAGCTTAAAAAGACGCACAATTTGGTGTTTTGATCATTTCTCTATGTCAAATGGTTACAGAGATATTGAAAGTGCTAAACACAGTACGTTGTCCAATGTTATTCTTATGGAGAATAAGTATATCTCGCTTATTTATCAACTTATCCTGATGAAACTTGGTATATTGCTTCATATCGCTGTGGTCTATTGATATTTGCACTAAAAACACTTTTTGGCTGATAGTTCCCGTAGCAGAAAACCTGCGTACTCAGCCCCATGTTATTCTTATAGAGAATAAGTAACGTGTTATCTCCCTTAATTATGAAAATAAATAAATAAAATTTGGTATGTGGCTTTACCTTCTCGAGTTATATTGATATTTGTATAAAACCCCGTTTTTTGTGTTCCTTGCTTCAGCAACCCTGCATACTCAGCCGTCATGTTGTTCTTATGTAAAATAATTAAAATGTCATATAAATCGTTTATTTATGAATGTATATTGATGAAACTTGGTATGTGGATTTATGTGGTATTAAGATACATATATATGCATCGGAAATTCGCTGAGTACGCAGGTTTGCTGCTACGGGGGTATTTTATATGATCGCTCCATCATTTATGAATGTGTACCCGAATGAAAAGTTTCTGATAAACACAGAACCTTATTTGTGAATGCTACAGTAAAAATCTTTCAGAAAAAATAATATAGGCTATGAATAAGTTATTGGTCCAATACTTTCTATTTCAACCGGTTATGAATATGCAACAGTTAAAACTGTTAACACACTGTGGTGGTCAGGATAAGATTAACGCGGTTTAATTATAGAGCTTTGTCACTTTTGTTAAAAAAGTGAAACCTCACTGGAAAACATCTAGCCAAAGAATAATAAAGACTAACATAAGTTGTGAAGAGGGGATTTGATTGGTTAACATATTTGTTGCCATGAAGATCGGAGGGTATAGAGCGTCAAAATGGCGGTCAGCATGTAAGCACAGTTTTTTACCCCAGACGAGACCTCTATAGATATATACCTCGTTGGATACGATAGGATTTGTTATTAAAAAAAACATAAGATAACCTAACCTAACACACTGTACAAGATGGGTGGTAAAAAAAATACCATTTCAACATCGAAGGTCACTCTTATCACTGACTTTGGCAAAAAATCAATTCCTAGGTTCTAAAATATAGAAAAAATAGCTAGGATAAACTGAAAAATACCTGAAACTCATTCCGTTAATATCAAAATAAAATTATGGCCCCTATACAGTCCTGACACAGACTTGCTTGCTACATTGAGAAATACACCCGCTATTGGCTAAATACATGGAAAATTCATGTACTTCAGAACTTGACGTTAAATTAAAACATATTGTTAATATTAGCAAAGTATGTACATACCACTAACTGTTTGTACGTTGTCTTCAGTTCCTCAATTGATAATCATCAAAAGTCCACATTTCTGATCCCAGTCATGGCCATGACGCCTCTAGCTTCCATGAAAAAAAACCCTAAGTGCGAGGCCTTTGTAGGCGCGAGGCCTTTGTAGGTGCGAGGCTCTTGTGCGGCTGCATCTGTCGCGCCGCCCTAAGGACGGCACTGGGTCCTATCACGTTAAGTAGATACCTTGGGTTAGGTAAGGTGTATGAGGTGGTGAGGTCTGTCGGATTCATTTTAGTATGTTTGGCCATTCCAAGTAGGTCTACAGCTTACCTCAGCAAACTTCTCACAAAAAGCGAGTGGACATATGTGAGATTTTGTAAATCCCAAATATAGGCTAAGCTAGTCCTCTTCTAAAATTCTCCCTAATAGACAACCAAGGCCTATATGTGGATACTTACAGCAAGGCTAAAATTAGAATGTGATGGTTGACAAACAATAGCATTGGCCTACCGTATCTACATTATATGAAAGTTAAATAGGTATGGTAACTTAGTCTTAAAGAATGCCATTTAATCTTCATATATTATTAAAACGTTGTAGACAGTATTTCATGTATATTGACAGCATCAGAAGTTTGTTTTTACTCACATCTTTCTTTTATTTTGGCTACATGTTACTTATGAATAAAACTGTAGGCTATAGGCCTAAACCAAAACCTCAGGTCTAAAGTTATTCCCACAGATTATTTAACCAGTAATGGAATAATGTTGTCATTCTCGCCGATGTCACTTTTATCGTGTTAAATCCAACTAAACAAACCACAGTCTTATTTACAGATATGTATGAAACTACCATGGAAACGTATCCATAACTCAGAAGGTTTACATTTGATTACCGGTATTCTTACAATGTAAATTAAAATATTATTATTGAGCATGAAGAACGTCACGTTTATAGTTTATGATTTTCGAACAAGATGTTAGAACAAATTATCAAAAAATAAACCTCTAGTTTGTAATCGTAACCTCAAAAAAGTAATGCCAAACATCAAGATGACAGCAACTAAAGAATTTTGACTGTTGTAAAGAGCCTGTGTACGGTGTGCCACTAAGGTCACTTACTACCACTAAGTGGTAGGGTAACTTACTGAAGAATGTTAAAATAATTATTAAAATGTAATAATAATTCGACAATCTCCGGTATAGTTTATCAGAATCATTAAATCGTCAAAACGTTAACCTTAAAAATGTCATGACAATCCATCGACCGGTGGAAATGGAGAGTGTATCAGGAATTAGATTTTTAGACTGAGGTATAAGGATTTTCGCTTCGCTTCAATCCAATAAGATAACTTTATATATGAAATTATAAGGTTTCCACCAAACTACATAACTTAGGTAGGTACCGGTAAACATAATTCTCTTCACTTTCTGCTTGTGGATATTACGTGACAGGTAATATTAACAGATTGCTGTGTTTTTTGACTCTCATGGCACCCGCCCACACTTCTGCGCCGTACAGGAGAGTCGCGTTGACGGTGGACATGAGAAGTCGCCTCTTGCTGGACCTCGGGCCTCCGACATTCCCCATCAATCTGCTGAGCGACAGAACAACCCTCGTCGCCTTGTTGCAAACCGCCTGGATGTGCTCCCACCATGTGAGGCGGCGGTCAAGCACCACTCCCAGATACTTCGCCGCAGTCTTCGTCTGGACCTCCACGTCACCAACAGTCATAGGGATTACTGTTTGGATCCTCCGTCGCGTGAGCATGACGATCTCGGTCTTGGCGACCGCCAGCTCAAGTCCATGACCGCTCATCCATCTGTTGACCCGAAACATCACCTGGTTGAGGCGAAGCTGGGCTAACTCCGGATTCCGAGCCGTGATGACTGCGGCTACATCATCTGCGTAGCCCACGAGATAGGCTTGTGGTGGCATCTCGAGGCGAAGCACTCCGTCATATGCCACGTTCCAAAGGTCAGGGCCAAGGATCGACCCTTGCGCCGCGCCGGCGGTGACCACTTTGGAACGGACCCCTGCTTCTGTGCTATATAGCAGCCTGCGCTCCTTCAGGTAGTCCTGTACCACGACCAAGAGATAGTCGGGTACCCTGAAGTCCCGCTGCAACGCCTCGAGCATGTCCACCCAACGGGCCGAGTTAAAAGCGTTTTTAACGTCCAGGGTGACCAGCAGCACGATCGGCCTGGCCTGATGGCAGGCCGTGTCAGCCCGCTGGACGGCGCCCAGGACTTCAGCCACGGCATTCAAGGTTGAGTGGCCCTTCCGAAAACCGTGCTGCCGGGGGGACAAGTCCCCAGCGGCTTCGACGGCCAACCTCAACCTGGGTTTCAGCAACCTCTCAAAGAGTTTACCCGCCGTGTCCAACATATAGAGTGGTCTGTATGCCGACGGGGACTCCGGGTCACCTTTGCCTTTGCTGATGAGTGCCAGTCTAGCTGTCTTCCAGCGTGACGGAAACACACCCGCCGCCAAACACGCGTTGAACATGCGCAGCAGCAGATGTGGGTGACTTCTCGCCACAACCTTCAGAGCCTCAACCGGAATGCCATCAGGGCCTGGAGCTCTGTTGTTGTGCATGGCAGATGACGCTGCCACGAGCTCCTGTTCCGTGAACAAAGGAACATCAGGCACCGGCCCCGTTACTCTTTCCTCTCGCCTCACAGGGTGACTTGGGAAGAGAGCATCGACGATGGCCGTGATCGTGCCTGCAGGCATAGAGGCACTGCTGGCCCCCATTCCCCCGAGCTTTCTCGTGACGAGCTTGTACCCTTTTCCCCATGGATCGGAGTCCACGTCCCGGCACAGCTCCTTCCAGCAGCGAGCCTTGCTCAGGCGAATTGCACTGGCAAGAGATTTTTTCGCAGTCTTGTGCTCTGCCGACCTGGCCAAAGCCTCCGGTCGGTTTCGAGTTCTCTGCGCTCTTCTGCGAAGCATCAGTGCCGTTCTCCTGAGCTCCGCGATTTCGTCCGTCCACCAGTACACGTGGCGACGACCCCGGACAGGTTTTTTCCGAGGCATTGACGAGTCGCATGCACGCTCGATCAGCTGCATTGTGGAACCCACGAGAGCTTCGACCCGATCTCGATCAGCGGAGTCAAAGCGCTCCGTCAAACCGGCCTCGGGGCTACGACTGAGCCGCTCGACGAATTTTCCCCTGTCCAGTTTGGCCTGATTCCAGCCAATTGGGTTTCGGGTACTGCATCGACGAGACAACTCGTTTTCTTCCAGATTGAAGGAGATGAATTCGTGATCACTGGCCGTGTACACGTCCATCACCCCCCACCCCGCTACCAGAGGAAACAACCCTGCCGATACCAGCGTGACATCTGGTATGGAGTCACCAAAACCAGGTCTTCGGTATGTCGGCATGTCCCCTCTGTTCGCCACTTCCAGGTCGAGCCTCGAGGCCATCTCCAAGATTCGTCTCCCCCGGGCGTTAGTGACTGGCATGCCCCATTCAACGGCACGCGCGTTGAAGTCCCCAGCAACTATTACGCCCCCCGAGACACCCTGAAGACTGTCTTCCAGCGCCTCCAGCCTCTCCCGGTACTCCTCGGCGGAATAGTTTGGAGAGAGGTAGACACTGTATACGTTGACTCGCCGAAGTCGCACCCAGACGTAACCGTCACCGGATCCGTGACCCAACACCTGAATCCCCTGACTGTCCGAAATCCAGAGAGCCGCGGTGCCAAGCCGGTCATAAAACCAAGATGGACTGGTTTTGATCCGGTAGGGCTCGCTGACGATCACGATCTGGGCTTTGACCTCACAAGCAAGCTGCTCAAGAATGGCGTCAGCTGCTCGACTCCGCTGCAGGTTTGCCTGGACGAAACGGATCATTTCGTGGCAGATTGAGCCCTCTTAGCGTCTAGGGCTTTCCTGAAAGCCCTGCACGCCCCTGAGCCCGGAATGTGGTCCGCGGACGCTCCAGGTGTACCGGTGCAGAGAACGCAAGAAGCGGCCGCTGTGCAAGCAGCGGCCTTATGTTCGCCGCTACCGCACTTCCAACAATTGTTGCCGCGGTCGGGACCGGAGCAACTCCGACGCGTGTGGCCGTACCCGAGGCACAGAAAACAGCGTTCTACCTCAAGGCGCTGCCGAACTCGGCAGACGACCCAGCCAATCTTGATCTTCCCAGACCGAAGAAAGAGAAGACCGTCTTTCTCTTCCATCTCAACGACAGCCTTTCTCTGCTCCCGCTTGTTTGGTGAGAACAGGGTGACCTTAGGCACACCGGAGATTGTCGGAAGGTCTCTTGTGATAGCCGCAATGACATCGGCCTCCGAAGCCAGGGCGTCTAGATCCAAGATCTCTACCCTCAGCTTCGGGATGATGGAGCGGACCTCGCCCTTGTCCCCCATAGCTCTCTGAAGTGCTTCCTGGAGTTTCCCCCGGTCGTCACACTTCGAGAGCTCAAGGAGAACCCCCCCAGCCTCCGTCTTCCGGATCTGCCGAACCACAGTTCCGGAGTCCTCTGGCGTCACCTCACTCTTCAACAATCCGAGGATCTCCGAGTAGGTCTTGCCGGTGGACGGATTGATCAGGACCACCTGGTTCCTGGTCTTCCTAGGCCGAGTCTTCTTTGGCTTCTCCTTCTTTTGGCTGGGTGCTTGGGAAGGCGCGTTTTCCGCCTCTTCCCGATTCTTCTGGGCTTTCTCCTCCGCCCGAAGCTTCCTCCTCTGTTTCTTGGAGAGGACCTGATTAAAACCCTCCCTGTCCGCAGACGCAGTGGTGGCTTCTTCTCCGTTCCTCTCCACGTGGACGGTCCTGTTCTTGACGTCCGGTCTCTTCTCCGTTTGCTGTTCCGCAGGAGGGCTAGTCGCCGATCTCTTGGCACCACCACCAGGCGCCCCAGACTCCGAAGATGGAAGTGGAGCTTGCCCCTGCTTCTCCTCCAGAAGCCTGAGCCGCCTTAGCGATGCCTTCCAGAGACCGAGCATCGAGTCAAAGACATCAAGGGATGCATCCAGGGTCACTATCCCGTTCTTGATGCCCATCGACACGGTCTTCTGCTTCGCGACCGCGGCGGACATGTCGAGGAGAGTGTCCCGCATCCTCTGCAGTTCCTCCTCGACCTTTTCCTGAGCAATAGCCACGTTTCTTTCATCCGGCGAAACTACCGGAGACGGAGCTCGAACCGTTCTTGGCTTTGGGGCATTCCTCGAGCTGGCTGAATCCGTGGAAGCCAGCGCGACCACAGGAGAAGAGGCCGGTGGTGGGGACCTCGCTACTAAGCTACTCCTCCGAAAAATGGAGGCAGTACTGGCGCTAGGAGGAGGGAGTTCTGGAAACTCCCTCATATCGTTGCCAATGTTGATGTTGTCGTTGTTTTTAGGGGTTGCCATACTTTAGTTTAACCAGCGCATCGCACGACGAGGGTGAACCCGGAATTGGCCAGGCGAGGGTATACCCAGGGGGACGATGCCCCCACCCCAGTTCCCCGGGGACCCGACCTCCGTTTGCCGGCACCGGATTCCAGACGTGCCGGGGTTCACCGTGGCAGTGCAGAGCCCGACCTCTGCACCCACGCCGGACTCCCTGACCAGGGCCCGAAGGGGCTGGCTCCTGACACCCACTGAAGAGAACCCATCGGCAGTGCAAAAAAAAACAAAGCAAGAGAATTCTCTCCGTTCAGCGCAGGGCGGCTCTTAGGGTTGCCTGTGCGTATCGCACTGTGTCTGGACTGGCTGTAATGGTTGTGGCTGGAGTGTTTCCCCTTGATCTGCTCGCCGCTGAGAGGCAGAACATCTTTCGCCGTGCTCCTGATCTCGGAAGAGACCAAGCTGCTGTGGAAGCCAGACTCGAAACTCTGCGAGTTTGGCAAGAGCGTTGGAACGGTGGACTGGAAGGGCGATGGACGTTTCGTCTCATCAGAGACATAAGCCCGTGGTTGAGCCGTGCATTTGGGGAAATTGACTTTTTCTTGTGTCAATTCCTGACGGGCCACGGGTACTTCAGGGAATACCTTTTCCGCATGGGGAAGGTGAGGTCACCTCAGTGCAGGTACTGCCCGGAGGAGGTGGATGATGCTCATCATACTTTCTTCCGGTGCAGTCGTTTCGCTGAAGACAGGAGGAGGCTCGTCTCTGCTGTCGGCGATCTGTCCCCGGACGTCGTGGTGGGGGCGATGCTTCGAGATGAAGACTCCTGGAGAGCGGTTGCGCTCTTCGTGCAATCCGTTCTTCGGGGAAAGCGAGACGAGGGATGCTTAGGTGACCTCTAAGTTTCCCGAAACGGTGACGTGACCCGTCTGGGCGCAAGACACGCGGGCCAGTGCCGAAGTTGTCCGATAAGGGTTCCGGCCTGGTTTTTCCCCCGCGGCTCCGTAGGAGGTTTAGTGGGTATACCTCGTAAGAGGGAGTCCCACACTGTTCCTTTGGGTTCGCGCATTAAGCGTTCCTCCTACGTAAAAAAAAAAAAATATATTAACAGATTGACTAACCTTAATATTTTCACATTAGGGCCTAACTAAGTAAGCAAATAATCTGTTGATAGCGATATTGTAATATGGCGATGCAAAATATATTGACACCAAAAGTTCTACTGCCGTTTATTGTGAGGTCTGAATTTGAGTTTAAGTTTTTTTTTTACCTCATGTACATTTTAGACAATCACTTAACTTATCTGTTAGTTTATTTATTTGAAATCAGCAAGTATGTTTACCTACAGACATGATTGATTGGTGAGATTTACGTGGTTGCTTATTAGTACTTAACTACCTTGGGTTGGGTAATGTTTATAAGACAATGTGTTGTGGCAGGTTGATTTTAGTATGTTTAGCCATTCCAAGTACAATTAGCCTCGGCAAACTTAAGTTTACCACAAAAAGCAAGTGGACATTGGTGACATTTAGTAACTCACAAATGTAAATATAAGGTAGACCTATCATAACATTCCCCTGTATAGACTACCAAGACCTACTTATGGTTAGAATGAATTTACAGCAAAGCTAAAATTAAAATATATTTATGAAGATTGACCAACTTGACGGTTGGAAAACAACAATAGCATTGGCCTAAATTAACCTATATGAAAGGTAAATACTTAGTCAAAGGGTAGTGTCTGTTATGACAATTCAAACGTTGTAAGTTTATTAATAACATAAAAAGTTAGTTTTTAGTCACACCTTGTATTATAATCATCCATGTTATGGCTAAAACTATAGGCTAATATACAAAACCTGAGTATTATTCGAACACAAACTATCTGCAAAAGAACACAGATACAAAACCACCAAAGATGTATGGTTGTGTTTAGTAGTGCTGAATAATCTTGGCATTCTCCGCGATGAAACATTTTATCGTATGAAATCCAACTTGAACCACAGTGCTTCACATAAGTTATGTGTATCGAAGTCACAAGGTATAACATCCCTAACTTACAGAAAATTTACATTTGATTATTGCTAAACCTTAATGAAATTGTTATTATTATTGAATTCAAAAGAACGTCACGTTTTGAATTTAGAACAAATTAAATAAATAAACTGTTTGTAACGTAACTTCTAACCTAAATACAAACAACAAACAGCGATTGCGAACAAAACTAAATGACAGCAGCTGAGCTGATGTATTTTGACAGTTCTCCAGCAACACGGTACCACAAAGCTCAAAATATGTACTGAAATAATGTTAAATGGAAAACTAACAATTATTAAAATGTAATAATAATTTGACAATTTTAGTTTATTTATAGCATTAATTCATCAAAACGTTACCCTAAAAATTTCATGACAATCCATCAAACCGTTAAAATGTAGATAGCGTCACACTACTTCGAATTCCAAACTGAGTATAATGATTCTCTAACGTTCATCCAACAAACATATAAGCTATTAAATATTAATCAGTGTTAAACATAGCAACCTAATTAATATACCGTAGCCTATCGAACAATTTCATTTGGTTCTTTATTTTGTTCTACTTATGAAAGTATACCCGAGCCGAGTAAGACCGAAACCATATTGGATTCGCCTGGGTAAATTAAATGTAAGTTAAACAAAAGTCAAAGCCTATTTTTGATTTAAAATTTGTATCACTTTACCCTTGTTTCTGAAAAACAAATGTGATTTCAAAACTCTAGAGGTAAATTTACATGAGGTTAGTTCAATGAAAATGATCATTTTCAATCGAAAAGTAGGCCTAGGATGAACTTGTGCTAAAAGGCACAATTATCCAGAGAAAAGTTTTACCTTACCGAACAATTTTATAAAATGTTTATTTTGGATAAAAATGAAGAAATCTAGTCAAAAATTGGATTAAAACAGTGGTGTATGGGCATCATAAACTATGCCTAGAAAATTAAAGTCGATAGGCATACCTTACCTTAATATTAACCTCCAAAAAGGACCAAACTTATTGAGTTTGCCTTATTGAGTTTGAATAAACAAGTTCTGGTAATGCAATTATCATTTTGTAGGAAAATAAATTTATATTAAACTTCAGTTTTCAATCTGACAAAAAGGAAATAGGCTAGTCCCAGAAAATGGTGGAAAGTAATGTGCCACATAAGTTTTAATAACATACCATCATAGTTAAAAGCACGATGTATAGGTAGCTATAGTTTGTTCTGTTTTCTGTTCTTACAAATGTTAATTATTGTAATATTGTAAAGTTGCATTGGTGATAGCCGCCAAATAAAAAACCAAAACATTAATTTTATTTGGTAACTTACCGTAAGTTTTATAAGCGAGATAATAATGTTTTTAACAAATTAAGACTTTCTACTGTTAATGAGTGGAAATTATAATGTAAATAATTACATATATTAGCGCGTATAATCACTTTAATAATAACTTTAATAATTTTCTTGTTGACATCTTTACTTTCGGTTAAAATTCTGTCGTCTGGAGTCTGGACTGGCCAAAGTCCCATTAATAGTGCAGCGCTCAGCCTGCATTTCTTTACATAGAGTACGGTACCAATAAAGTTATTTATTATAATAGTATTTACAATAATAATGCATCTTTTAATTAGTATAAAATAAAATATACATACAACTTTTAAAAGCTAATAAAATTTAAAACTTAGTTTTTGTGTTTCAAGTTACGAAAAGAAGTTTTTTCCTAGTCAACATGAACATGAATAACTACAGTTCTGTAGTGAATCTATGGCACTGTGACTTACGTTACTCTATAGTTGAAACATAGACGTTGGCTAAATATCAACGATTCAAGTACCACTAAAATGGCTCCCAATGTTAATCTTATGGGATAAAAAATAGATTTGT
The DNA here is from genome assembly GCA_963675035.1 of Allygus modestus. NCBI lineage: Eukaryota > Metazoa > Arthropoda > Insecta > Hemiptera > Cicadellidae > Allygus > Allygus modestus. The sequence continues at coordinate 99,096,641 of OY776111.1, read as the reverse complement.
TTTAAAGATAATTTTATTATCACTTAACCAAATATTCCCAATAACGAACTTGACCGAGATTTCGTACTATAGAATCTATCTCTAAAGTTTGAAGTGCATCTGTAGAAGCGTTTTTGAGTTATTTATGACAAAGACACGCCAGTTCGAGTTGATTCTCTTACCAGTGTAAGCAGTAAAGTTATGTATAAGGATTTCGTTTCACTCAATCCAATTATATTTTAAACGGGAGACACATTTCTTTTGTTTTAAACATGTCTAAACAAAATATTAGTACCAAGTACTCTTCTTATTATTTCATCACACCTCGGTTAATTTACACGTCACGTTTTTACACCTAATGTTGTATGTTATTATGATATAAATTATAATAATTGATTTAATAATCAGAGTACAAAATAACTACAAATGCGCTTATATTATCTTTCGGCATTGCTTGGTTATACGTTTACTAAACAGATTATATTGATTTTGAATTGAATTAGACGTATCTCAGAATGATTCGTTTGTATTTAAAAGTTATGTAATATGGAATTGTTGAAGTCAAAATTCAAAGCGAAAACTCCAGACCTAAAACAGTAGCGTGATTTCTGTAATAAACCATATTACAAGAGTAAAAGATGGGTTGTGTGAGGTTGCATGAAACCTTGAACTGAACATTAAATTAGAAAGACAAATTTACTATACCTCGAATATAGTGCACCCGTGAAGTCACCCCCACATAATCTTTGTGTACAGAATGATTTAAGTTCGCGCGATTTAGTTGGGGAACAAAAGATTCTTGCTACCACAACCGCAATTAACCAATTAACCAATCCCGTTCCAACGTTTTACTTATGTCCTTATTTGAATAGGATTCATACTGGCAAATTTTAACTTTTCTGCAAACCACAACCTGACTTGTCAATGAGTCCACTTGCTTATTTCAAGATCTAATGATTTTCCTTCAAATCAAAAAGTAAAATACAGAAAACCTCAACAATACACTCTTCTAATGTATCTCAGTCTCTAATCATATACAGTCGTAAATTATTTTCCTGATACACGTTTATAGATTGGTTGGACGATGAGCAACAGATTTAAATGAGCTACAGTATTTGTAATTATTGTTCTTGTATTTTACACTGTATTTTCAAGTAATCACATTTCATGGCCAAAAGAATTTAAGACCTTTGTTTCCTCAAGACGCTTTAAATATTTCTAAACAACAACAAAATGTTCATAACTCTCTCAGTTGTAGGTTTATATATTCGAAAACAGCTATAAATACTCCATTATTTTGATTAACAATAAAGTTTTAGATATAATTTTTTGGAACCGATGTATCAGTAGCGCATCAATGTTTTCTATCTTATTTTATTAAAGAATTCATTTAAATGTTTCCTCTGAGAATGTCCCGCAAAAAAACCCACTCAAAATTCATCAAACACATAAATCGTATACAGTACAATTAATGCCCCCTCAGCAGCTAGAAAAATCGTGATTTAAAGAACGATCATATACAATATATCAGTGAATCACGGCAAATTACTTGGCAAATTTTACTTCATCTGCTGAGTGATATATAGATGCAGGGCGAGGTCAGGATGATAACTTATGACTTGATGAAGGGAACAAGAATATTTATGGCATCATTATGGAGATTACTGTCTACGGGTTACGGGATGCGAGGAACAACACGTAATACTGTAAGTAGTATTTATGTCAGTGTTGTATATCGTGGTTTCACAGTACCTATATTGAAACATGCAGAGTTATTCTTAATTAATATTTAATAACTTAATTTTCTAAAATAAAATATTTTCAGTACGATGGGTTAAAGAGTTCAATCTTTAATATTACTGAACCTTCTAGAGTTACTGGTATATTTTCAAATTATCCTAACATTAGAGTAACTTTACAAGTAAAATTATAATTGAAAATTACGATGTTTATAACAACAATACACATACTTCCCTAGTTAACTAGTATTAATGGGGAAATACCTAACTATAGGTTTTACAGTCTTTTATAAACACTTTTAATGAAGAGCAAATCGTTGGTTCGAGTGACGCCGTTTTTGAGCATCAAGCAACATGGCTTCCATCAACATAGGTGGAGCTTCTTGGTGGAAAGTGAATATAATGCTAACAAAATTACCTTGGCTAACACTTTGAGCCCATGATTGACAAACATTAAATACATAAATACTCTTTTACCTGCTTTCTTCTTTATTTGTAGTTTGTCTGAAATAAATGTCTCTTGATTTGGGTTGCTACCTTCAAGGTAAGTCTTAGCTTTTAAATGAATACCTTTTACCTTTTTACCTAATTAATGAAAATTCGTTTTACATAGGTTCACATTATAAAATTTATTATTTAAATTACAAAAGGTAATGATAGCAAATTAATTTAACTGGGTCTAACAACATTAGTACAATATGGGGGATCTTCAAAAGTTGTCTAGATAATCTAGGCCTATATGTTTTTGGTAAATGTCTTTCAACGGTTCATATCTAATATTTTATTCTTATTTCTTAAATACTCTTTTATTCTCAGAGAGGGGTGTCGTGCCGGCTCGAATGATATACTATTTTGAAGAGATGATTTTCATTTAATGTGATAGTTTGTTTACTAAATGCAACAATGCAATTTGAAAAAGTCCAAAGAAAGAAGCCAAATTAATGGTTTTCACTGAATTTATAAATTGTTAAATGATGTTTGATATTATTTGGAATAATAGTTCAATTTTAATTAATTATATATTGATTTACTTTTAATTTAAATTATTTGAACATCAGGCTTGTTCAGAAATTGTTCATGATATCTCTTTGAAAATGTGAGTATATCAAAATGGATGATGGTTATCACACAGGAATCAAAGTTCTTCACCCAAAATATTACAAATGAAGGGAATTTAGGCATATGGGGTTGAATTTAACCATGTACTCTTTTGGGCAGTGAAAGTCCCTTCTTTTGGGCAGTGAAAGTCCTTACTTTTAGGCACTAAGCAAGGCTATTCTTAGGTCTTACTTAGGAAATTAATTAATAGGAACTTGTCCTTAAAAAAACGATTTTAACACATTTTGAGGTAGGTAGCAACAAGAAGGAGAACAGGGTTGGAGATCTTGAAGATTATAGTTCCATTGTTGAGTAGTACAGGTGGAGAAATCACATGTTTTAAAACACTTGACACAATAATTTAGATTTTTTAAGGACTAATTTTGAAAAGTTGTACTATGTACAACATAATACTATGTATTATATTGCAATTTTCTTGCAAATATTATATGACTAAAGTAGGCTATGTTTAAATTAATCTAAATGTAATTAATGTATTAAATTATGAATAAACTGTGGAAAATGGTTAATTATCAATGGGTACAAGGTAAATATGGTGAACATTGGCATAAACAACTATATATTATACTGTAAAACAAGGGGAGATAATTTTCTGCGGGGTGAGGGGACAATTATGTAGTATTCAACAAATTAAATGAAAGGTAACATACATTATTATGAGACAAGGACAAACATTATAAGGGCAGATAGATAAAATATGAATTATTCAGCATGCACTAGGGTGTGATAGTAACTATGATTATGCTATGGAGAATAGTGGCATTTATTTAGGGAAAACAGACAAAATTATGGGGAAATTTATATCAATGATGAATGAGATGTAACGTAATACTAAATGATTCGATAATTCTCTATAAAAAGCAATTAGCAAACAGGTCAAAAATGTTTTCCAATATTCATTAACACCTCTGTTCAGCACAGTTGTAGCAGACACATGGTTTAATTATCACAAACATTTAACTGCGATTGTCACCTGCGATTTTCATTTAAACTTTATTCTCAGTTGAAAGTAAGTTTGATGAGACAGTAATGCGATGGATAATAATTCAATTGCTTTATACAATTAAATTAACATTTGTGAATATAAGTTTGTTACTACTATATTTATGAAACAAGTGCTTTTTATATGGAGGTGCGATGCACCAATAACATCTATAAATTCAAGAATATTATAATATTGTTGATTGCTGCTGAAAATATAAAAGAGGTAATTAATAGGTAGGTAGGCGTTGTAAATCTTCTATGAGATAAATACTAGACCTTTAGAGTGATCAACTTAAAAACATATCTTTGGTTGTTATGTATTTGTTTTTATTAGTGAATTTCCTATGGAAAGTGAACTATTAGAATGACCCGCACGGTGAAACTTAAGCCCGGGACCACCATAGAAGTTCCTAACGTGACCCCCTGAACACGTTTTGGGGGTTCGTTCAAAATTGTATAAATATATATATATATATATATATATATATAGAGAGAGAGAGAGAGAGAGACATATATATATATATATATATATATATAGAGAGAGAGAGAGAGACATATATATATATATATATATATATATATATATATATATATATGCAGGCACTCTAGCGGTCGCATTGTTTGTCCGATTTACTTCAAATTTGGTAGGGATGTTCCTTTGTATAATCAGTTGGACAAGTTCGTTGGGCAAAACAATCGGAAAACTCTAAACCCCTTTTTTGGGGATTAATCTTCCAAATTTCGAGTTTTGGACCCAAAAAGGGTCAGAAAAGCCCCTGATGTGAAATTATCGAATGTAAAAAGATGGGAATTAGTGTGGCGAAACCTTTAAGCCCTCTCTGGTCATTCTAGCATGTATATTTACCGAGTTATTAAAGGAAATGTGTATTGACAAACACAGTACGTTGTCTAACGGGGGTTTTTACATTAGAAAAGCCTGTTAATCATTTTTTGGTGTACTTTTATCATCCCCAACAACCTCACGCCTACTTTAAAGCCTGACTGGACCTTCTCCTAACCTCATAATGCGCAAAATTGTATTCCCAGCATTGCAGGTAAATAGAACCAGGAGTATCAGAACAGCCAAAAAATCAATATTTTCAGATTTCAATAAAAATTGGAATAATTGTATGTTTTTAACTGATTTTGAGTTTTTATAGTTTTTTATGTGGAAATTCACTTCCCTCACGTCAGCGTGCTGCGTGCGAACTCGTTTTTTTATTTATTTGGACTTTACCTATCGCTTCTAGTGGTTAAAACTACCCTAGGTTTCGGGACGTAAGGAAACTTCTCCCGTTATCAAGTGAACCCTACTTACTTCTAAATATCAAGTTCTTACACCTAACTAACCTAATTTTTTTGGATTTTTTCAATCTTTTTTACCATTTTAATTTACACAACACAAAAATAACAAATACATATACAAAAAATCAAATACAATACACTAACACAACATTTGTATACACGATCAAATAGAAAACTGACAATACATTATCTGTTCTGCATCGTTGCCTCCAAGCTGACGGCAAAAACGGGAAACTTCACTCTCACGTATACTTGTGTAAATTAATATTCTTAAAAAGTGTAGTTGCATTTTTAGCGAATTTCCCCTATAGGGAAGAAGCTATTACCGTAGGTGGCATGGTAAGACTTAAGCCCGAGACCTTGATAACTTTTTGTTTTTAGGTCCCCAGATGCCAAAAACACTATTCGTTCAAATTTATATATATGTATGTTTTATATATATCTAGATATATATTAGATATGTATGTGTGTCTGTTACCGCGATAACTTTTGAAAGAATCGCCCGATTTTGATGAAATTTGGCACAAATGTGCAGAGTAACATTTATGACTTTAAATTCAAAAACCAGAAAAAATCGAACCATGGAAAGGGGGGTTTATGGGGGTTTTAAATTTTCCATAAATCAGTTTTTTTTATTTTTCTCCCTAAAATTTTAAAAACACTCAATTTTGGTTATAGCCATTTTATAGAGCTTAAAAAAACAAATAATTTAGTATTTTGAATCATTCTAGGTTTAGTGATTGTAGAGAAAAGTCAAAAAACGTGTCCATAAAGTTGTCCATGTTAATCTTATGGGAAAAAGGTTTTTGGATTTTCCTCAGATAATTTTACTGAAAACTTGACATTTGCTGATACCAATCAATTCAGCTCTACAAAAAAATCATTTTGGTGTTTTAAGTGTTGTTCTAAGTCCAACCGTTGAAGAGATATTCAAAGTGCTAAACACAGTACGTTGTCCAATGTTATCCTTATGGAGAATAAATAAAATTTTATATCTCGAGTATTTATGAATGTATATTGATGAAACTTGGTAGGTGGCTTCACGTAGTACTGGTATATTGATATTTGCACTCTAAATGGATTTTTTGTTGATTATCCCCATTGCATCAAACCTGCATACTCGGCCCCCATATTATTCATATGGAGAATAAGTCAAGTTTTATATCTCCCTTAGTTATGAACCTAAATTAATAAAACTTGGTATGTAGCTTCACCTGGTTGAGTTAAATTGATAATTGCAAAACACACATTTTTTATCTTCCTCGTAGCAGCAAACCTGCATACTCAGCTCTAATGTTATTCTTATGGAGAATAAATAAAATGCTATATATCACTTATTTATAAATGGATTTTTGTGAACCTTGGTAAGTAGCTCTATGTAGTAGTGAGACACATATATATTCATTGGAATATATATAATTATATTGGAATATATATATATATAATTCATTGAGTACGCAGGTTTGCTGCGACGGTGTATTTAGTTTTTATTTATTTTGTTACGGCATTTTTGGCTGTAATTTTTAAGTGGATAAAGAAAACTGAGCTTCGTTTCCAACAAAACACTTGGTTAACGTAGTGCTTCAATTGTTTTACAACGTAATATATTAATGCATTTGGAATTCCGAAATTCGCACTAGTTTCTTTAATACTTTATGTTTAGAAGTTTTTAAAAACGTTGTAATTTTTGGATTAAATAATTTTGTTTCGTCGCCCACTGACGAATCAGTTTGTCCTTAAAGTATTTAAGACAAACATTAAAAAATTGCAAGGCTTTAAAACCGGTTTTATTTATAAATGGAAAATTAGAAACAACTTTCAACTCATTCATGTTAAGTGTTGGAGAGGTGTAGGGGGCTAGTATACAACACATTCACTGAACGATTCCAGGACATAAATCTGACAATCGTTCACACACATATGAATGGATGGTGTTTTCGTTAATTGAATATTTGAGTGGAAAGTTACTATCGTACAAAAGTAATTTCTACAAAAAGCATTGCACTACGATATCAGTTGTTAACTTATGTAGTCTTAACCGTGCGCCCATTAAGGCTCAAGGTATTGGCTTGTAAAATGTTTGCTCCCATGTGTCTTACACTATCATCTAGTAAGTTCTTCATGTAAATTCAGCATAGAAGGTGGTTCATGAAAAGGGGAGCCTATTAAGGTTTAGGGTGTAATTAGAATATGGGTTTTCTCCTGTATAATTGTACTGATTTTTTCCGTTATCCCTGTATTGTGTAGTTTTCCGTAGTTCCTTGTGTAAACTACGCCTAGTATTATGCATGCATTTGATTTATATATATATTTAAATTGCACCGTTGTAACCTTCGAACCTATTAAAGAGGAGGGTTCGCTAAAAGAATTTGACATAAAATGTTTAAACAAAAGGATAAATCACGTTATATTCAGAAGATCTTACTAGAGTAAAACTCAGTAAACCACTTATAATGTATGTCTATAAAGGTTAATTTTTAAGAGTACGAAATTCCGAAAAAACTCGTATCGGAAATGAAACTGGAGAGCAAAACACGTTATGATGAAAGCTGTAGCGACGTTATTATTACATTTTACAGGTGAATACTTCGTGGTTCCTTTTCAGAGACGCAATCACATATAAAACTGTAATTACAATGGCAATGAACAGAGTTCCGATATGAATGTCATTTAAATCACAAAAAGATACATTTAAATACCAAAGTTTTAGAGTGTGAAATTTCCCGTCCAAAATAACTTTTGTCTTGAATTTACCAAAGAAAGGAAATACTTAATACTGGATTTTAGTTGTTTATTTAATGACATTTTTAGAAAATTTACCATGAAAAGTGAGCTATTAACATGACCCTCAAGGTAAGGCTCAAGCTCCGGACCACCACAGACATTCCTGCCGTGTCCTCGGAAATCGTTTGTGGGGGTCTCTAAAACTTGAGCTCTCATGTGAACTCTGAGCAAATCAAAGAATGTAATTTGTTGAATAAAGTGTCCTTCGATTATATATGCTCCAAAGATTGTTTTGGACCAAAAACAAACTCTTTCAAAACTAGAGCAATGGGGCATAGTTATGCAATTACCACAAAAAGTGGTAGAGAAGCACGGTGCTGTTAAAAATAACAATTTCAAATACCTATAGTAACGGAAATTAAATTGCCAGTTAAAGGCGTGGTTTTCCAGCCTATCAACCAAAATCAGCCAATAGTAGACGTACTGCATTGCCAAAACTTCACACCAGCTAATCGAAATAACATTCGAATGATATTTATCCATGGCAAAATGACAACAGTGACAGCGTACAACCATGCTAATGGCTACAGCCCACGTGTCAACTTAATTATCCGCAATTACATAAAAGTAGTGTCAAGTGTCCTACATTTTAAAAATCTCGAACAAGTGAAGAGTTTAAAAATTAATACCCCCGTAGCAGCAAACCTGCGTACTCAGCGAATTTCCAATGCATCTATATGTATCTTAATACCACATAAAGCTACATACCAAGTTTCATCAATATACATTCTTAAATAAACGATTTATGACATTTTAATTATTCTCCATAAGAATAACATGGCGGCTGAGTATGCAGGTTTGCTGAAGCAAGGGACATAAAAAATGGGGTTTTATACAAATATCAATATAACTCATGTAGGTAAAGCCACATACCAAATTTCATTAATTTATTTTCATAATGAAGGCAGATAACACGTTACTTATTCTCCATAAGAATAACATGGGGCTGAGTACGCAGGGTTGCTGCTACGGGAGCCATTGGTAAAAAATTGTTTTTTTGAGTAAATATCAATGGTTCACAACCAGATGAAGCCGTATACCAAGTTTCGTCAGTGTACGTTCATAAATAAGCGAGGTATAAAATTTGTATTTTCTTCCATAAGAATAACATTAGACAACGTACTGTGTTTAGCACTTTCAATATCTCAGTAACCAATTGACGTAGAGAAATGATCAAAATACCAAATTGTGTGTTTTTTTAAGCTGCACCAATGGATAAAACTAAAATTTGACTATTTCCAAAATGATATGTACAAAATTCGAAAAACCCATTTTTGGGATACAAAACCCCCCCAAAATACCCCTTTGGATGGAGCGATCTGGCTGGTTTTCGAACTTAAAGTCATAAATGTTGCTTTACACACGTTTATACTAAATTTCATCAAAATCGGAAAATTTTTACGAGAGTTATCGTGCTCACGGACATATAGACATATATATATATATATATATATATATATATATATATATATATATATATATATATATACAGTTTCGAACGAATGGTGTTTTTGGGGTCTGGGGACCTCAAAACGAAAAGTTATCATGGTCCCGGGCCTAGGTCTTACCATGCCGACTACGGTAATAGCTTCTTCCCTATAGGGGAAATTCGCTAAAACCATATTGCTTAAACTTGATATGAAAACCTACGCCATGTATGCGCATAAAACTTATAATCGTTATACTTGTAATGTCAAATGACATTTTATTATTTTATTATTTTTTTAATACGTTCTAGTTACTTTTGTCTTTTTTTTGGTTTGTTGTAATTATTGTTGTATATGACTCGCGTCCGAGGTAAATAATAATTAAATTTAACTTATATTATTTAGTTTCATAGGGTGAAATGTTTGAAAAAAATATATACATGACATATGTGTTCGCACTTTGGCGATAAAATGTTTTCTCTAATTTACTTACAATTTGGTATTTATCTTCCTTTTTAAAAACAGTTGACAAAAGAATTGGAAACCCCTAACCCCCTTATTGGATGTTTAAAATTAAAATTCTGAGTTTTTGGGCCCTAGAAGTGATATATACGTCCTAAATATCAACATATGAATTAAAAATAATATAATGTTAGAAGCCAACATGTTAATCCCTCTCTTGACCCTGTAAATGTATAACATTACCAAAATATCATTCCAGATAAATAGACCAGTTGAATCAGATCATAAAACAAATAATAATATACAACTTTCTCAAAAATGTGCTCAAATTTTTGTTTTACTATCATATTACATTTTTAAAATCTCAAATATAAAAACTCGCTCCCCTCACGTCAATGTGCTCTGTGCGAACTCATTAAAAATTTATTGTAGATGTTTACTTCAATTTTAAACATCTCTCGATACGTCACATGTTATGACTCAGTCACAATGTAACAGGTTACTAAGAGTAATTCTGTAAAGATTACTTCTAAGGTCTGTACTTGCCCTTAAAGAACACCGCCCTTTTAAATTTGTCCTGCCATCCTATGTTCAAAGATCGTTGAGCGAAAGCAAAGATGAACAACACGTATTTGTCTCCTTCCTCTCACAGTCGTACTGTGCAGGTCTGCCAACAACCCTTTGTCGCACGCTGTCAGGCACACTCACCATCTCGTCCTTTAAACTTACATAGTCCCTTACAAATTTTGCTCCATTTTCTTATAGTTTTTTGGTGTGAAGTAGACAAGTTAATATTAAACTTGGGCTATGGCTATGGTCGGGCTTAGTCAGTAACAATGCTACGCTCATCATTCATTAATATTTGCTTTAAAATATGACCTAATTGCATCAGCGTCTTAAAGAGATATTAAGGCATTAAGAGGTAGGGAGAAGAAAACCTTCACACCTGGCGAGTTCCATAGAGTATCCTCTATTCATGACCTACAGAGGATACCCGTTTTGCGCACAGAGGTCAGGTTTTTTAACGAGGGTCAGTTTTGTGGCCCCCGACTAGTTCGTCGGTTTGCGCACACGGTTACTTTTATTTGGGCAAGAAATAATCTCTTTATCCCCTAACAATCCTTTACTTACTTTCAATTATTTGCGTTAAGGGAGATAATATGAACATGATAATATAGTATGTTTTGTATCTCTTTCTTTGACAACCAACAACGGTATTTATACAAAATTATGATTATTTATTTTTAGTGTTAAGAATATTGTTCCAAGTGTAGTTTGATCTAGATTTAAGGAGCCCACTAATGTATTTTAAATGGTCTCAAAGAATAAATTAGTCGTAATGAAAGCCTGTGGCCGTTGATCCTTAGTAAAACGACGAATTCCGTTGCCACCACCATTACGAGGTGTTTGGGGGATTTTTCTGGTTTGAGAGAACAATTGGAATTTGGGACAACACCCCTTTGCCTAAAGATCTTGTTTCCTAATGAAATATTTCTAATATGAATTGGATGTTTTTTTAAGACGCAAAATGTTCAACACAATGCAAGAGAACCTTTAAAGACAGAAACAAATTATGTTTAGTTTTTCTTAAATACTGTCAATCTAGTTTTTCCAGATATGTTTGTTACTAAAATACTACAACCAATAGAGTTATAGTTTTATTTTTATTGTTTTTTGTTTTATTGTTTTTCTTGTTGTTCCTTGTTATATTATAAATATGTCAATCTAGTTTTTCCAGTTATGTTTGTCACCAAAATAGTACAACCAGTAGAGTTTTATTTTTATTTTCTTACCATTTAATAATATCTAAAAAAAGTTATTTTCTTGTTGTTCCTTTTATATTATCACTAATATATTTGGCTTCAATTCATGGCCATCTAATTGAAACCAGCAGGGCCATTAGTGCCGCGTGCATTGACCGTGTGCGCAAAACTACTATGACCGCGAGGGATCCCAAGTGACCGCTGTGCGCAAAACGACTGTGACCGCGAGGGATTCCAAGTGACCACTGTGCGCAAAACGACTATGACCACGAGGGATCCCAAGTGACCGCTGTGCGCAAAACGACTATGACCGCGAGGGATCCCAAGTGACCGCTGTGCGCAAAACGACTGTGACCGCGAGGGATTCCAAGTGACCACTGTGCGCAAAACGACTATGACCACGAGGGATCCCAAGTGACCGCTGTGCGCAAAACGACTGTGACCGCGAGGGATTCCAAGTGACCACTGTGCGCAAAACGAGTATGACCGCGAGGGATCCCAAGTGACCGCTGTGCGCAAAACGACTGTGACCGCGAGGGATTCCAAGTGACCACTGTGCGCAAAACGACTATGACCACGAGGGATCCCAAGTGACCGCTGTGCGCAAAACGAGTATGCCCCCCTCTACACCATGGAATCATGTTGCATACAGTAAATGAGGACTTCCCGTTGCGGTGGAAAATTCACCAATACAACTTTAGAAAAATAACAATTTGTTATCTACCATCTCCCCATATGACGTTTTTGAGAAGGAATCGTCATACATACGCAGATAAATTCACAATGATCCACCCGCCAAACTCAGAATCTAAGAACGAAAAACAAAATACCCCAAGCCTAGTTGCACAGCTTAGTTGGCTCAGCAACCAGTCTCTATATTCGTTGAATGAGTTTTTCTATACAATTGTTGGAAATAATTTTATGTAAATTTTATACAAATTTTATACTATGCATTGAAGCTAACACTGTTCTCAAGGAAATGTAGTGTTATTATTCCGTCTAATGTATTATTGTCTACTTTTTATCAGGATCAAATAAACTACGTCTCACAACACTAAACCACACCGTCCGCCGCCGTCTCGTTTATATTTACACTTATACTGTACATACATACAATTCGTAAATATAAGCACAGTGTAAGTATAAATATATTTTGTAGTGTCGTGACACGTATTTTATTTTATCCTGATTCATATTATGCTACTAAAGTAATAATGTATGCCTATAGTTTGTGTCGTTGCTCGTGTTTTACTAGACGAGCGACGGAAAATAAAAATTTCACAGATGGAATAATAATCTATGATTTTTTTTATTTTTAATTGTATGTGCGCACAAATTGTTAAAAAATATATTTTTGTTAATCTAATAATTTATGTCCAATTAAGAAAGCTAGTAGATCGAACCCCTAATAAATTAGGGATTCTAAATCCGTGTTACGCAAAGGAAAAAAAATGTGCTAATAATGAATGCTTGGATCGAATAAGCCAAGGCCTCGGTATTCCATCTACTGAGCAAAAAGAAAATAATAATTAGATTGGTGGAACGCCATTTCTCGTACAATGATATTAGATTTACCTACTGACGTTTCTTTGTTGCGACAGTTGTAACGCGTTTCATCAACACAGTCATCTTCAATGCATCGTGCATTAGCGATTCATCATAGTTAAACCTGGTCCACAAAACATTACTCAGCCAAGAACATAAATATATTCAAGAACCAACAAATAACATAAAACACATCGTCGCGTGGCCACATTGGCACGCGAATATCTATGAGGTATCTCAGATAAAATTTTGCAGCAAACATTTCTGTCTCCAATTTATTAATTTAATTCCAATTTTTTCCCTAATTTTTCTGGTCTAGCTTAGGTTTCATAACTACAAATTTTATTTAAACTGGCATTATGCCACATGTCAAATATGTATGTATATGTCAAAGCTATAATTTTAAGTATACCTCAAGATCCTAAATTCAACCTGCTAGTTTCCTTTTAGCAATAATTTAGTCAAATAAAGATATAAATATGAAATGGCTACACATCTGTAACTCGATGCGCTACTTTACATGTAATTTTATTCGTAATTATTTGGCAAAATCCCAAGACACTCGCCGTTCTGTTCGCCCGCGTGAGGTGGCTCTAGATAGAGCAAAGGGCACGTCTTGATCAAAGACAACCATACGACTAAAGTAGTGGGTAAACAGCAAAGAGGCATCACTTCCGGCGCTTTTTCCCCATGTTATTCTTATGGGGAGCCGTTTTTGCACCGACGCCAGCTCCCGCCTATAGAGCTCCCGCCCGCTGGCCTATATTAAATATACCCCTGCCTTAAATATATTGTCCCTCCTCTTTTTAAAAACTCTGGTGTTTGATTTGTTTTTGGTGTTTTAATCCCAACTGCCGCCAAAACTTGGTGTTTTAATCCCAACTATTACGGTCGAACTGTCAACTGATTAAAACATCCGCTGCATGCACATCCGCCGCTTTCACGTGCAACACCATTCACCGACACTCTCCCGAGAGCGAAAGTGTGCTTGCGACACATTAACACACTAACGGATTGTTGCGTGACACTTTGACCAGACTTTCCACTTACCAGTAATTTCCTGGAAATCCTCTCAATGTGAGGTAATTTCCAAATTGAAAATCGAGGTGTATATAAGGAGCCACCAACACCGTTGTTCTACACCAGTGACCTCGACCACCGGACGTCACCACACTCCAGCGACCGCGACCACCGGACGTCACCACACTTGTCACCACCCGCATGACATCACCGGCTCACCGCACCTCCGCGCCACCGGCTCCTAGGACTCTGTGAGTGTTAGCAACGGTGTGATGTCTTTAGGGACAACTGTTAATCCATAATTGAAATAGCCTAATATTTGTAAATCTCCAATTCACCATTTCCAAATGTGTATTAATACCTAAAATGTGTATGTAAAAAATAATATTGCACGACCAAATTGGAAATTTTTTTAATTTTTGCAGTAATTAAACTGCAAAAATGTCTTATTTTAGAGTTAAAAAATATGTTTTTATTATTTAAAAAAGATAAAATTTTAAAATTTTCAACCAGGGTTATATATAGAAGCCCCAAAATCACCACCCTCATTCCAAAAAAAATGTTGACCTGTGCACAGTGCTCCACGCCCTGCTCCAAAAGAAGCAATTTAATCAGACACTATCGCAACATTCACAAAGTTATTCCTATAATTTGTAAAACATGTCATCAAATATTTGATAATAAAAATTTTAAAATTCACATGCTAGAAAAACACAATAGTTGTATTGTGTGTAAGAGAGTCGTCACTCGGAACAAGAAACGCCACTACCTACGATGTGACAAACAACCTTACAAGTTGTATATTTTTAACGGTGAATCAGCGGAAGTATTAGACACTCTCCAATCTTGTCCTCTACCCATCAAATGGATTCTTATTAGGAGAGTAAAATTCATCAAACACTCAGTGGACAATAATGGTGATTTAATCATTGACAAAGAATGTATTGCTGATTTTCGAAGTTTAACTAATTTATCAATTGAGAAAGCACAGCTAAAGACTCAAATTGAAAATTCACTTTTAAAAATCGATACCTCCATGCACAAGTATCAAGCTCAAGGCAGTGGATGGATATATGACCGCACCAAATACTGGCAGTTGCATGTTTACAAATATAAGCCCCTAACTCCCAAATCATACATTCCCACGCCAGAAAATATAAAATCAAAACATGCTGTTTTAAATATTAAAAACACCGATAATAAATGTTTCACCTGGAGTGTTTTAGCAAGCCTAAGACCAAGGAATAGTAAAGAAAATGCAAATCGAGTAGTTCACTACGAACCCTATGAAGGCCAGTTAAATATGACAAATATAAAATATCCAGTAAAAATATCTGACATTGATAAATTTGAAAAACAAAATAACATAAGTGTTAATGTATATGGAATTGAAGGAAAAACAATATATCCACTGAGAATAACTAAACTAAATGGCAATACTCACGTCAATCTGCTGCTTCTAAAACACGGTCAGAAATCACATTACTGTTTAATTCGTGATTTTGACAAGTTAATGTTGCGGTCTACAAAATATGACCATAAGAAATATTTTTGCAAGTTCTGTTTGCAACATTTTGGCACCAAAAACAAATTGGAACGTCACATAACATATTGTAAACCCTTTGGGCATCAAAGAGTACAAATGTCTGAAAAAGATACACTACAATTTACGAATTACAAATATCAACTTAAAGCTCCCTTTGTGATTTATGCAGATTTCGAATGTTTTATAAACGGCGGCAAACACACGCCTTCTGGATTTGCTTATGTTGTGGTGAGAGACTCTAAAATTATTTACGAAGAGTTGTACAGCGGTGAAAATGTAATGGATGTATTTTTTGAAAAGTTATTTAAAACCTATGACTTTATTAAAAGTCAGATGGAAGTATATGTTCCCCTTGTAATGACTCCAAAGCAAGAGGCATCCTTCAAAAACTCTAAATACTGCCACATATGCCAACAGCTGTTACTGGGTGATAAAGTGCGCGACCATTGCCATCTAACAGGCAAATTCCGAGGACCCTCCCACAACGCTTGCAATTTAAACTATAAAGTAACCAAGAAAATTCCAATATTCTTCCACAACCTTAAAAACTATGATGGTCATTTAATAATGCAACACTTGGGAAAACTCAATCGTAAATTGAATTGCATAGCCAAAGACATGGAAAAATATATATCGTTCTCTGTTGATGATTTGGTATTTTTGGATTCATACAACTTTCTGTCTCTTCCCTTAAGCAAATTAGCTTCCAATTTAAATACATTTAGATTTATAGACAATCCACTACTACAATGTAAGGGCGAATTTCCGTACGAATACATGACAGGACCAGAAAAGTTTTTAGAGCCCCTACCACCCATAGAGGCATTTTACAGCAGCCTAACTAAAGAATGTATATCTCCTGCACAATATGAACATGCTAAAAACGTATGGAATCATTTTAATATAAAGAATTTAAAAGAATATCACGATTTATACCTTAAAACAGATGTGTTGTTATTGGCTGATGTGTTTGAGACATTTAGGGACTTGAGTTTAAAGGATTATAAACTCGACCCCGTCCACATGTACTCATTGCCTGGACTAACATGGGAGGCGTGTCTTAGAATGACTGGCATAAAATTACAGTTATTTAGTGACATTGACATGCATTTGTTTATAGAACACGCCATTAGAGGTGGTGTAAGCATGATTTCCACGCGCTATGCTAAAGCCAACAATAAGTACATGGGCGAACATTATGACCCAAATCAAGAAAGCACCTATCTTGTATACTTAGACTGCAACTCGCTATACTCTACAGCAATGTGCGAGTCGTTGCCCGTTGATGGCTTTAGATGGACAAACGAGAAAGATTATAAAGCCAATAAAAATGAAAACTTTGGATTTATTTTGGAAGTTGATTTAAAATACGATAAAAGTTTACACGATTTGCACAACGACTACCCGCTCGCACCAGAAAAAATGAATGGAAAATTAATACCAAACTTAAATGACAAAACCAAATATATTCTACATTATAAAGCACTAAAAAAATACGAAGAATTGGGTTTGGTAGTTACAAAATACCACAGAATCTTAAAATTCAGACAATCGAATTGGCTCGCGCCCTATATTAATTTTAATATTGAAAAGCGACAAAAAGCTGAACATGATTTTGAAAAAGACTTTTACAAACTGTTAAATAACAGTCTCTTTGGTCGAACAATTATGAACCAACGCAAGTTTCGTGATATACATCTTGTAGATGAGTCTATGTTAACAAAGTATGTTACAAAGCCAAGATTTGACTGCAGCAAAAAGTTCGATAACAACTTGCATGCTGTGCATTTAAATAAATTAATTGTAAAGTTTGATAAACCAATATATTTAGGAATGACCATTTTGGATATCAGCAAAGTAATCATGTATGATTTCCACTATAATTATATGTCAAAATTTAAGAATAAAAAGTTCTTAATGACAGACACGGATTCTCTGATGTATTCTATAGTAACAGAGGACTTTTACAAGGAAATACAAAGTGACTTGGACCGTTTTGACACCTCTGCATACAGTAAAGATCATTTCTTATACTCTGATAAAAACAAAAAAGTTACGGGCAAGTTTAAAGACGAATTAAATGGTCAAATTATGTATGAATATTGTGGTTTAAGGCCAAAATTATACTCTTTCATTCCTCTACAGTGGTTATACGAAAAAGAAAAGCAAAATGAGCTAGAGGTTAAGAAGGCAAAAGGAGCTGACGGCGCTACAGTTAAACATCTCTTAAGACACCAACACTACTTACACTGTCTTGCAACCGGAGAAGATTACTACGAGAATGTTACAAGAATTAAATCCACAAACCACCATCTGCAAACATTAACGATGAACAAAAAGGTACTCTCTTTTGATGACGACAAGAGGTTTATTCTAGATGGCATCAACACCCTTGCCCTTGGTCACTATAAAATTGGTCAAACATAAATCTGTATTTGCCATTATTCTTTGGCCTTTCCTTGTCTATTACAAAAAAGCCATATTTAGACCTATCCCAGCATTGATGGCAGAGATTTCTAAATTGGTTAAATGAAAAATCATTTCCCACATGATTGTTATACACATGTTTTAAATTTAAATCGTCTTGTTTAAATAATATTAGGAAATTAACATTGTCACGTAAATGTTTGTTTACTTTACTGTAAGATTGACACAAGTAAAAACTGCTAATATTTTTGTGTCTGCCCATTGAGAAAAATTGTGTGATATTTGGACTATTTATGTCGTCAAATACAACTATTGAGTGTGATTCTACATCATTTGGTGTGATTTCACAGTTTGAATATGTGTGTAATTTAACTTCATCACACAGACGGAATATTTCAATTATTTTTTTATATTTTTCTTGTTCTAAAGATTTGGATATTATATATAAATTTGTAAACTTTAATCCTTGTTTTTTTACAATTAAGTTATAAATTACAACAGTCTTCCCCGAACCACTGGGCCCTATTATAAGACAGCGAATATTATTAGGAAATAGGCCCAACTTCTTTGGTGTATTTTCTTTATGTGCAATTTTAAATTTGTTCTTTTGTTGAATAAATGACATTTTTTATATAATGGTGTATTTTCTTTATGTGCTATGTTTGTTAATTTTTTTATATAATAAAAATGGCAAAGAGAAAGTGTAAGAAGGGTAAGGGATTATTCTTAAAACCATATAGAGGCCGTGGCTTGTTAAATACCCTTATAAACAACCTTCCTTTCCCCCTCCACATCCCGTCGTATTCATATTGTGGTCCAGCAACTAATATACGTGAAAATTTAGCCAAAAATGTACCTCCAAAAAATAAGCTAGACTCTTATTGTAAAGAGCACGACATATTCTACATGAATAATCCTGATACAGCCGCCCGGAACAAGGCAGATATGAGATTAGCGGACCAGGCTTGGACTAGGGTTTCGGCAAAGGACGCCAGTCTGGCCGAAAAAGCAGCAGCTTATGCAGTGACAAATTTGATGAAGGCTAAGGCAAAAATGGGAATGGGATTAAAATTTAATAAAAAAGATGGACAACTTTCAGCTGTTAGAGGCAGCAAGAGACGTGCCTCACTTTCGAGGAGTGTACCTAAAAAACGAGCTAAGAAAACAGAGACCAAAAGTAAGAGAATGTGGAATTATTAATTTAGACAGTGACAGGGGCACACATTGGACAGCATATCGTAAAAATAAAGATGTTGTAATATATTTTGACCCTTTCGGAATACAGCCTCCAAAAGAGGTAATTGAATATTTTGTACCATCTAAAATTTACTATACAACTGATCAAATACAAGATTTAAACAGTTCCATTTGTGGAATTTTATGTTTATCATTTCTGAAAAATTTTAGTTTATAAAAATGGATTCATTTACTATAACATTCACAGGTACAGAGCCAGAGTTGAAGTCGGTGTTCTTTCCTCCTATAGAATTAAATGGTGATTATGTAATTGGGCTGGTAGATTTTCAAAGTTATAATTCTATATTTAATGTTAAAAAACCTCTAAATACTTTGACATATTACAAAATGCACAAAATTACAACCCCAAAAGGGGAGGTTACAATTGACGAATTAAACCGGGCATTAGATGGTAAAGTTGAAGTTATTATACAAAATAAAGTAGCATTAATTAATACAAATTCAAACTTATATTTTACAAAGGCCTAGTTCCAAAATTAAATAAACTTAAAGACACAAAATTAACTATAGACGAGGGTGAGGATGTGTATTATTACGATCACAAAGCTCCAAATGTAATTGAAATTGCTGAAGGTACATACGAAGTGTTTGAGCTTGCGAAGGAAATTCAAAAGCAACTCCCAGATTTTGTACTTATAGCCGATAATAAAACTATGAAAGCCACATTACATTCTGGCCATGTGTTTGATTTTACAAAACCGTGTTTAGGGTCTGAATTATTGGGATTTAAAGGATTTTCTACTCCAGATATTGCGTTTAAATCCGTAAATAAAATCAACATAAATAATGTAAATGTGATTAGAGTAAAATGTAATATTGCGAATGGGTCTTATTTAAATGGTGACAAATCACACACCATACACAGTTTTTACCCAGAAGCTCCTCCGGGCTACAAGATTATTGAGGTCCCCAGAAATATTATATACTTCCCTGTAAATAAGAGAAGTTTAGATGTTGTTAGCATTACATTTGCAGATCAACACGACAAGCCAATTGACTTTAATAAAGAAGAAACTACAATTACTTGTCATATAAAAAAGATATGAGAATTTACAAGAACGGACTGAGTGTGCAAAATGCCAGGTTTCTGCGATCAATTGGGTTGAAGTTAAAATTTTCTATTAATAAAAATGGAAGATTTTCTAGACGTTGCAGGAAAATTCCAATACGATGATAGCCTGGTTAAAATTACAAATCACTCCTATGTTCCACACAACACTTTAGCAATAAATAATTCCGATGAAATTCGAATATGCATAAATAATCAAGATTTACTAACACTCCCATGTAGGAGTTATTTGTATATTAAAGGAGAAATAGAGAATCATGATAAAGGACATTTTATAAATAATGCATTTGCATTCTTATTTGACGAAATTAGATACGAAGTTGCTGGTAAAGAAATAGATATTGTAAGAAATCCGGGAATTTCCAGTCTTATGAAAATATTGTGCTCTTACAATAAAACAACTAAATTGTCAAATGTAGCATTTGATTCTGATGAAAATTTAAAAGAGTTCCATAAAAGCGGCAAGTTTAGTACTTGTGTCCCGTTAGAGCTGTTAATGGGTGTGTTTGAGGATTTTAATAAGGTTTTAGTAAATGTTAAACAAGAATTGGTGTTGAAAAGATCCAAAAACGACTTAAATTGTATATTAACAACATCTAATGCTCCAACTGGTGTCGATCCTATTCCTAAAATTACACTTAAATCGATTCAGTGGGTGATGCCGCACGTGGTACCATCTGATGGGGAGAAGCTTCAATTACAAAAGATGTTATTGCAAAATAAAAATTTGCAAATTGCATTTAGAAGTTTGGAGCTACACGAACTCCCATCATACCCCGAAACCAAGAGACACACATGGTCAGTTAAGACGTCATCGAGTTTGGAGAAGCCCAGGTATGTTATATTTGGTTTCCAAACAGGTAGGGACAACAGTGCACGAAAAAGAACTGATGAATTTGATCACTGTAAATTAAAAAATCTCAAAGTGTTTTTAAACTCTGAATATTATCCTTATAGTGATTTAAATCTCGACTTTGAAAATGGAGATGCCTCTAAAGCTTATGAGATGTTTGTGAGGTTTAGGGAGAGTTACTACAACACCGTCCCCGATCCTATGTTTAACAGAGCTGACTTTATAAATAAATATCCTCTAATTGTAATAGATTGTTCTAGGCAGAATGAATCAATCAAAGAGGGGGTTGTAGATATTAAATTAGAAATTGAAACTGCAGAAAATGTCCCTTCAAACACATCTGCATATTGCCTAATAATACACGATAAGGTGTTTGAGTATAATCCTTTGACAAATGAGATAAATAAAATGTAAATAAAATGAAAACAAATATTCAACAAGAATTGGTAGAGTCTGCAAAACAAATAAGAGAAAAATATAGGGCGTTAAAACGTGGTAAATTTCTAGAGGCTGAAGAGAGGTTCCAAACATTCCAACCGTTAATAGAGCCTTTGCAAGAATTAAAAAATTTAGCCACAAAAACAGAGAGGCCAGTTCTCCCAATGATTTTAGAAAAGACCCCGTCTAGAATACCAAGAATAACACAGATAACACCGCACAAATTAGATTTTGGTCTTTTAGCATCAGACTATTTAGGAAATTACCTTAGTAGAAGTAGTATGACAGACACCACATATGGTATTAGGCGAGAAGGAAATAAATTTTTTATTGGGAATCAGGAAGTTCAAATTGCCAATGATGATGTTACAGTTGGAGAACAAATTTATAAAGGGACAAAGGGATTGTGGGAATTGTTAACTTTAAAAGAACCCGTAAACTATAGTCAGGCTGATTTGCAAAATTATAAAGAGATTTTGGAAGCTACAAATGCACATTTAAAGGGTTATAAAACAGGTGCGGCGATGTCAAGCAATAAACACACTAAATATCTTAATATAATTAAACCCCTGTTTAAGACTGTTGGTGAAGGTTTAAGGCAGGTAACTGGTAATAAAATAGACTATGTTTATTGGGATGATCCTAATGAGCTTGTAGATAGGTTAAGACTGCTTTGGTTAAGCCGATTGGCGGGAAATTCTGGAGTGGATAATGAGATAGATTCTATCATAGAAGAATTGAGGGAAAGTGGAATTGTTTATTAAATAAAAATATGATAGATAAATTTTATCGCGTATATAACCCATATAGTAAACCAGAAGCTAGAAGTTTTAAAGAAACTACTTTAAATCTAAAAGATGATTGTTGGAATGCTTTAAATTATAAAATTAGTAGTGTTAAAGGTGGGGAGTTTACTGATGATGTATCGACTTTGGGGCAGACGTTAACCAGGAAAGGTGATGCTTTTGTACAAGGTAATACTAAATATAAGTTTTTAGAATCCAAGAATAATAATTGGAACGCTAATAAACGCAAAATTACTAATGTTAAACGAGGTGAAAGCTCAACCGATGTACCCACATTAGAGCAAACTTTAATAAGAAAAGATGGTGTCTTTGTACAAGACAAAAATAATTATGAATTTTTGGAATCGGAGAATGGTGTTTGGAATGCCAAAAAGCGAAAAATAAGTAATTTGTTGGCTGGTAAAGAAAGCGATGATGTTGTAAACGTCTCTCAAGTACCAAAAATGGATCTAAACTTTTGGGATTTTAATAATAAAAGGCTAGTTCGTGTTAAACCCGCTGTTGATGAGAACGATTGTGTTACAAAACATCAGACTGTGACTTTAGACGGTCTTAAATTTGATGGTAAAAATAAGCAATTAACAAACATTTTACCTGGGACATTGCCAAATGATGTGGCTGTTGTTAAGCAAATATTAACAAAGGGTGAGAAAAGCATAATAAAACAGGGGGATAAATATTATAATGTATTAACATTGGATGGCGATATGTGGGATGCAGAGGACAAATTAATAAAGAATATACCTGAAGGCAAAGATAGGAGTGATGTTTGTTTAATGTCGCAGGTTTTGAGGTATGACGATAATATTAAAACTTTTAGACAAGACAATATTAAATTTGATATTTGTTTAAAATCACACGCATTAAGGTTTAACAATAAAACTAATAAATTTATGCAAGACAATAATGAAATCGATTTGATGATGTACAATCCTAAATTGTTGGTTGCAGACCCTACATCTTTAAGCGGATTTAAGACTTTAGATGGAGGGGCATATTTGCCAAAAAACTATGTATATCAAAGAATGAGTGATGGTATGTTAGTTGGTAGCAATGGAGGTGTTTTTGAAACGACAGAGACTGGCAGATACGTTAACATTAAAAATAAAGAATAAAAAATGGAAAAAATTGCTTACGAATTGCATAAGCCCGCGAGAAAGAACTTTGTTAGAAGGTCTTTTAAGGTGTTGGGTATAAACGAAACTGTTCAAATAGATTTAATAGATATGCGGAATTATGCTAGAGAGAATTCTGGGAATAAATATATTTTAACTTTAATAGACACATTTTCTAAAAAAGCTTATGCTGCTCCACTAAAGAATAAAACTGGATTAGTAGTCACAGAAGCTATAAAAACTATTCTCCCAAAGGGAGTTAAAAATATTCAATCTGATAACGGAAAAGAATTTTTTAATGAACATTTTACCAAACTAATGAAAATTCTAAATATTAATCACTACCACACTTACTCTACAACTAAGGCAGCTATTGTGGAAAGGTTCCAGAGAACTTTAAAGAATTGGTTGTATAGAGAGTTTAGTGCACAAGGGAGTTACAAGTGGTTGGATTTACTTCCAAAGTTAATAAGGATATATAATAATAAAGTACATAGATCCATAGGCATGAAGCCTAACCAAGTAAGTGCTAAGAACTCTAAAGATGTACATGAAAGGTTAGCATCTAAAGTACAAGTTAAAAAGCCAAAATATAAGGTGGGGGATAGTGTAAGGATATCTAAATATAAACATGTATTTAGTAAAGGATATACCCCCAACTGGACGGGAGAGCTTTTTACAATAGCAGAAGTTAAGAAAACAAAGCCTGTGACTTATATTTTGAAAGATGAGAATGGCAATATAATCAAAGGAGGATTTTATACAGAAGAATTGTTAAAGACTAAATATAAAGACATGTATTTGGTAGAGAAGGTAATTAGGAGAAAGGGTGATTTATTATATGTCAAATGGCTCGGGTTCCCAAGTAGCCAGAACTCGTGGATTTCTGCAAAGGATGTATTAAAATGAATTTTAAAATAGGGTCAAAATTGGCAGTTTGACTGTGAATTTGGGATATGTAGAATTTATTAAAACACTTGCCTAGGACAATATCATATCCAAATTTTAAATAAATTGGACAGTAAATAAAGAAGTTGGCAATTGGCAGTATTTTTCAAAAATAATTTTTAATTTGACCGTAATAGTGAATTTGGGAAATGTAAGTGTAATTTATTAAAACACCAATAACATATCCAAGTTTTAAACAAAGCAGACCATAAACACCAAAGATGGTTTAATTTTTAAAAAGAGGAGGGACAATATATTTAATATAGGCAAGGGTATATATATTTAGGCCTATATATTTAATATAGGCCAGCGGGCGGGAGCTCTATAGGCGGGAGCTGGCGTCGGTGCAAAAACGGCTCCCCATAAGAATAACATGGGGAAAAAGCGCCGGAAGTGATGCCTCTTTGCTGTTTACCCACTACTGACTAATATAACCATAAACTAATATAACCATACTAATGTATAATATAGACACTACGAGGTTCAAAGGACCTTTTATTTTTCATCTGCCGCGTGATGTAAAGCGAGATTGAGATGATAACTTGTGACTTGATTAGGGGACCAGGAATATTTATGGTGTCATTATTAAGATTATTAACTGTCTGTGGGTTGCGAAGACCAACAATACATATAACGCGAGCTGAGTTATTCTGTCAGTTTAGTAATGAATTTAGAAATGTGGTACATAAACACAATTAAAGTATTTTTTTAAAGAATTTTAAAATAGTTTGCTTTACAAACTATTCAGGTGGTTTCACCTGAGTTGGTTAATTCATATTCATGACTGGTACACCTTATCATGGATTATTGATACAGTGCGATATTTAATACACTCTGGAGGTTAAATTAACTGTTTATTCCGAAGTATTAGGTTGTTACTAATTAAAAAATAAGACTAATGTTTAAACTTAGTAAACGTAAGGATTTACTTTTTCCAATATCCATTAACACAACGGCTCAGCGCAGTTGTTACAGACACAGGGTTTAATTATCGCGAGCATTTAACTGTGAATGTCACCTGCGATTTTATATAAAACTTTTTCTCACTTTGAAAGTTGTGATTACTTTGCAACATTTAATACGTTATTATGAGTGGAAACTAAATCTAGTTTGTAAGGATTCCAGGGTAGAAGACAAAACTTCTTTGATTCGTTTGTACAATAACATGAAAATCTATGGCACATTCGAGCCTAATTGCATTTAAATTTGAATTAAATGTTGTATATCGATAGTAATTTTACAATTAGTCCATTTGTGTTGTAACCAAGCAATTTCCCCGAAGAATGTCATGTCATTCGTAACTCCGTATTGAAAATGATGGATTATTAACGTATGATTACTCTGCCAGGTCTGCAACCTCACGAACAATGATAATGGGGATGGTACCTACATTATGTTTTGTGTTGTTTATCTATACATAAAATGGACACGAGGTCCCCGAGAGAGTGGACTGAATTGGTTTTGTACGACGAGGAAGAGACATCACATATATCAATAAAAATACAGATTCGAGGTTTTATCTAAATGTATGAACAGAGTTTGTGGCACTTCTTGATTTATTTTATGCATACACGATTTGAAAAACATGTTTTGCTTCGTCTTCCTATCGTTGCAACCGTACGTTTTAAAATGACTTGCGCAATGAGTTTAACCAAAAACTGTTCTAAAAGCGAAATAAAAGTTGTCACCACTTCTCAATCAGTAATTTTACTATATAACTACTAATTTTCAACCCAAATTATGTGAATGTGTTTACCTACTAGCGCCAGTACAATGTATTTTATGTTGCCAACTGATCTCCCAGCCTAAATGAATCTTACAAAATCGAGTCGTGTTTTATTTGTGTTTAGTATTTCAACAAATTTTCGCTTGCAATCAGGTAACTACGGAAGATTTAGGACACATGCGAAAGTAACTGAAATATTTACTTTCGTAGTTTCTCAGGCCTTTTAGCATCGTCTCAAACTCCCCCTTCATAAGTCACTGACCAACGGGTAAACCCACTACTTCCTTTTTCTGGTCTTCATGATGTAAGTCCAAGGGAGGAATGCGAAGGAAGTATTCAATAATTGGTCGCTGGTATACACAAAGAATACAAACGAATCACGCGTTTTCGTATGTATACTTCCATTGTGAACTAAATGCTAGTGGTAAAAACGACGCAGTGTAACACTTCAGTTTAATATTTAGGTATATACTGAATTGACAAATAATAATAATAATCATGTCTATATAATGTCCCCTTATATGATAGCAAAATAAACAAGAATGGCTCGGGAATTTCGGGCGTGAGCTCGTGAGAATCGGACCTTAACCCGCGTCGCCAGGTGTAGACTTGTGTCGTAGGAACGTATTGTTAGCAAAAGAAGGATAAAACCAAGCCTTTTTACTGTCATTAACAAATTTTGTATTGACATAGTCCAATTTACAAATTAAAAGAAGATAGACAAGTATGTTATTTAACACAATAATCGTGTAAACGATAAATCATGTATCCAGATTTTCTTTTATGGAGTAATAACTTTAACTAAATAAATACTTTTGAGTTTAAGCTTTAATTTATTAATTCTATAGTTTATTTTATTTTATTATTTATATTTCAGCTATAATTTTGGAAAAAAATGTGGTCCCATAAAGTAATCAGGAATTGTTTTCACTTACTATGAGGTTGAGGTTATGCTGTAAAAGAGTTAAATTGTTTCTATTTCTAGTGTCGCAGTTGTGATGAACGGAGAAGTTAATTCGATTTGTAGATTTTGCATGTATTTTAATGCTTTGCAAATTCATCTCCAACAGTAATCTCCAAAATGGTTGTTTGTAATTCATAATAAAAGGGCATGGAGCTGTGAACCGGAATTCAGTGACAAAGGATTGTTAGCAGACGCGCTGAGTGTACATTACTGAGGGAAGGGGACTCGGGGAGGTGCGAATGCATTTTTGCTTACATTAAGTAGTGGAGAAACAGCAAAGAGGCCCCACAATCGGCGCTTTTTTCCCATGTTATTCTTATGGGGATCAGTTTTTGCACCGACGCTCGATCCTACCCTACACAAATTTTCTTTTTGGCCCCTGCCTTATTTTCCCCCATTTTAAAATTTGCATTAATTTTAATACATCCTTTGCAGAAATCCACGAGTTCAAAAATAACTCCACACTAAATAAACAACACATGTAAACAACTTAGAAGTTATTGTGTAGTAGTGGAGAAACCACAAAGAGGCCCCACAATCGGCGCTTTTTCCCCATGTTATTCTTATGGGGATCAGTTTTTGGACCGACACCCGATCCCGCCTATAGAGCTCCCGCCCGCTGGCCTATATTAAATATACCCTTGCCTATATTAAATATATTGTCCCCATCCCCATCCCTCCTCTATATTTTTAAAAATTAATTTTCAAATTCAGGCTAAAAAACTATCTTTGGTGTTTACTGTCCGATTTGTCTGCAATTTGGATATGTTATTGTCCTAGGCAAGTGTTTTAATAAATTCCACTTACATTTCCCAAATTCACTATTACGGTTGAATTAAAAAATATTTTTTGAAAAATACTATAGTGCCAATTGCCAACTTCTTTATTTACTGTCCGATTTGTCTTCAATTTGGATATGTTATTGTCCTAGGCAAGTGTTTTAATAAATTCCACGTACATTTCCCAAATTCACTATTACGGTCAAATTAAAAAATATTTTTGAAAAATACTGCCAACTGCCACCTTCTTTATTAACTGTCCGATTTGTCTGCAATTTGGATATGTTATTGTCCTAGGCAAGTGTTTTAATAAATTCCACTTACATTTCCCAAATTCACTATAACGGTCAAATTAAAAAATATTTTTGAAAAATACTGCCAATTGCCACCTTCTTTATTAACTGTCCGATTTGTCTTCAATTTGGATATGTTATTGTCGTAGGCAAGTGTTTTAATAAATTACACTTACATTTCCCAAATTCACTATTACAGTCAAATTAAAAATTATTTTTGAAAAATACTGCCAATTGCCACCTTCTTTATTAAATGTCCGATTTGTCTTCAATTTGGATATGTTATTGTCCTAGGCAAGTGTTTTAATAAAATCCACCTACATTTCCCAAATTCACTATTACGGTCAAATTAAATAATATTTTTGAAAAATACTGCTAATTGCCACCTTCTTTATTAACTGTCCGATTTGTCTGCAATTTGGATATGTTATTGTCCTAGGCAACTGGTTTAATAAATTCCACTTACATTTCCCAAATTCACTATTACGGTCAAATTAAATAATATTTTTGAAAAATACTGCCAATTGCCACCTTCTTTATTAAATGTCCGATTTGTCTGCAATTTGGATATGTTATTGTCCTAGGCAACTGGTTTAATAAATTCCACTTACATTTCCCAAATTCACTATTACAGTCAAATTAAATAATATTTTTGAAAAATACTGCCAATTGCCAACTTCTTTATTAAATGTCTGATTTGTCTTCAATTTGGATATGTTATTGTCCTAGGCAAGTGGTTTAATAAATTCCACTTACATATCCCAAATTCACTATTACACTCAAATTAAAAAATATTTTTGAAAAATACTGCCAATTGCCAACTTCTTTATTAAATGTCCGATTTGTCTGCAATTTGGATATGTTATTGTCCTAGGCAAGTGTTTTAATAAATTTCACATACATATCCCAAATTCACCATTACGGTCAAATTAAAAAATATTTTTGAAAAATACTGCCAATTGCCAACTTCTTTATTAAATGTCCGATTTGTCTGCAATTTGGATATGTTATTGTCCTAGGCAAGTGTTTTAATAAATTACACTTACATTTCCCAAATTCACTATTACAGTCAAATTAAAAATTATTTTTGAAAAATACTGCCAATTGCCAACTTCTTTATTAAATGTCCGATTTGTTTAAAATTTAGATATGTTATTGTTGTAGGCTAGTGTATATGCACCATCCACATTTCCCAAATTCACTATTACGGTCAAATTAAAAAATATTTTTGAAAAATACTACCAATTGTCAACTTCTTTATTTACTGTCTGATTTGTTTAAAATTTGGATATGTTATTGTTGTAGGCTAGTGTATATGCACCATCCACATTTTACAAATATTGCGGTTAAATTTTAAAAAATTTGGAAAAATACTGCCAATTGGCAACTTCTTTATTTATGGTCTGATTTGTTTAAAATTTATGTCATTATTCTAGGCTAGTGTATATGTACCATCCACATTTGACAAATTAACTATAATGGTCAAATTTAAAAAATATTTTGAAAAATATACTAACAATTTCAAACTTCTTTATTTTCGGATATGTTAAAGCTCTTATATAGGTAACAAGACCACACTACCACACGTTCCACTACCCCCCCATAATACAGTATTTTGCTGTAATCCCAAAACTGACTTTGCTGTTTATTGTCCGATTTGCCTACACTTTGGATGTTGTCCTAAGCATTTATTGTCTGATTTATTTTTGGATATGTTATAGCCCCCAACTATTATATCTAAAATTACAATATTATTTCCACCTATAATACTGTTGTTTGTTTTGCCGCAACCTAAAAACTAACATTGGTATTTGTGTTTTTACAAAACTATATTTTGCGGTTGGATTAAAAAAAATAAATACAAGCTTATTATATACGCTGATAAGTAATATATATCCACAATTATGGTCAGAACAAATTTTGGATATGTTTTAAGCCAACGCAAAAAATAAATTTTTAAAACCCAAAACAACTAAACACAAAACACTAATCTTTCTTTGTGCTTGTTTGGAGTAGTCTTTATTTTATCCAACTTAATTTTGTAGTTAAAACCAAACTTCCCACATTCTAGCTCCCCTTCCAGCCGGTGGTTGGAGACATAAAGGTTACGAATATTTTCAAACAATATATCTTTTTCTACCCCTATGTTGGACTTGTTTAATAGCGCACCATATTCCAAATCCTCCAGTCTACTACATTCTTTAAATTTAACATTGCCTTTAATATCTTGCATCTCTATGTCTTCGTGTCCATCGTTACGGAAACTTAGGTTTTCTATTTTTGGAATTGCCATAAAATGTTGCGGTTCCGTTAGTGTTAAAGCTTGCAAGTGGCTCGTTGGTAGGTAGATAAATAATGTCCAAATCGCATGGCAACACGCCTTGCCTATTCTTATTTATCTCTATAAATACAGTTTTACAGACACCTTTAACATAGTATACACCCCTCCATCCTTTTCTGCCAACACTCCCACAAACTTGTTGTTTACTACAAACGCATACACATAATGCTCTAGATCCTCGTCGCAGGAAGTAATCTTTTAATTTATCCTCTCTTTCCCTTCTTTCTTTAGCCAACTGTGCATTCCTCTGCAACAGTATTTTCCACATATTCCAATGTCTTCTAATTCCAGTTTCCTCTTTTTGGAACAACTCTCTAAGAAAGGCTTGGAAAGTGGCTCTATTTCTTTAATAGTGTATGGGTACAGTTTATTGGTCCGGCTTCTTAAAACATAGGGAGTAAGGTTAGGACTTTCCAAATTGATGTGTTTAGGTATAGTGGAGAAAGGTGTATTTGATGTGCCCCCAGATTTGATGTAACACTTGTGCTTTACACTTACGACATCCTCCTCTATTACCTCTACATAGTTGGTAAACAGTTAAAGCTAAATGCAGATAGAGCATACTTTATTAACTTTTCCCTTTGTGTACTATCTTTTGGCAGTTGTACTCCAGTTAACTTCCCCCAATATGCATCGTTAAACACTAAACAACAACTGTTTTGTAATGGATTGGCAACTTTCACCCACATCTTATGCAGAGGTACAGCATAGAATGGAGCATTTTGAAAGTACCGTTTGTTGTCTTCTATTAGACTTAAACAATCTCTTAAAGGTCCCTTTACCAAAACCTCTACAATAGATTGTTGCCTCTAACCTTGCCATTCTCTCTAGCTAGTTTAGACGAGAACGTTTCTTTTAGGTTTACAAAGTTTATTATATGGTTTCCTATACTTTTAATTACTCCAGGACTTGTAATCTGGCATATAAATTTATTATATATTTTTACCCTGCTATTTACATTAAACCATGTTAAACAGTCTTTACTAACATTATCTACAATAACATTATGGGGGTCCATTCGCCCCCCCTGGTAGCAAAAGTTTTCTGTAAGATATTGGCACATTTCCTCTTTATTAAATATTCCAACCAAATCTAATGTTATATCGAAATCCATAAGATCTTGCAGTATCTTTGGAAGATCTTCCAACAAATCCTTAATTTTAACATTTGCAAGCTCTATTTTATAGGGAATTGCTATAGGATCATCATACTTTTGTTTAATTTGGTCAATATCTTTCTTTATTATTTGTAACACACCCTCGCTTTGGGAGAATGGTAGTTTGGCCACAACACCATGTCAAGCTAAAGAGAACTTTTTAAATATTCCTCATAAGTAGCTATTAAACGAGCCACATATTTCCTTCTTAACTTTAAATTTATTCCGAACGTCCCCATCACAATCCGTAACATTGGTTATCTTAACTAACATTATGTTATCACAAAACGCATCCGTTATAGATGTTAAGTTATTTAATTTTGGTTCGCCCTCGCAATAGTTTATATTACCTATGTCTGTAAGAAGGTTATTATTACGCAGATTTTCTAATAAAAACCACATACCAAATCTTTCGTTAGTAGGTTTAATACAATTCCCCAATAAATGGCTAACAGAGCACATTTCTTTTATACAAAAAGTAGCGGAAACACGTAAACAGGACAGATTACACTATAGGCATATATGTGTTGTAAATATATGGATATTGTATATAAACATAGGCGAGCGGTAAGTGTAACATGTAAGTGGACACCCACGTGCAAATATGGAATACCCACAAATTCGACTAAATAAGTTTATAGTCTCAATATAATTAACATATTAACATTAGTACCCAAATTGTCGAAATTCTATAATTCTATTCTTAGTCCTTGTATTAGGTTTTGTACTATTAAACCCAACACCCCGCACAGCAGAGTAATATATGTATTTAATATGCACATTCTACAAGACCTGTACATCTGTTGTATAAGCAGCAGAATAGACATCTCATTGTGTTGTTGTAAAGTAAAACATAAATGTGC
This sequence comes from Allygus modestus, assembly GCA_963675035.1. Taxonomy (NCBI): domain Eukaryota; kingdom Metazoa; phylum Arthropoda; class Insecta; order Hemiptera; family Cicadellidae; genus Allygus; species Allygus modestus. The sequence continues at coordinate 99,063,933 of OY776111.1, read as the reverse complement.
TGGATACAACCAGCCAGATATTAGACAGGAAATGTGTTGGAAGTGTATTGCCAAAGACAAACACCACATAGTGCAGCATGTAATCAATCCATTACTATTTAGACAAAGGTCAGTATTGGTACAACATCCGATATATTAGCCAAACCCACAATCAAACTTGGAAAACAAACAGTAAAAGATAAATATTATAGTAACAGAAATAGTAAGAGTATAAGGACATAGTAATATTTAAAGTTTATAAAACAACACAAATGCAGAGACACAATAAATAACACACTCCAACACATTTGGACACAGGCACAGATACTGGTTTACATCCATTTAACACAACTTTACACGTTCTGTCAACCGACACAAAAATTGTTTGTAAATTGTGTAAGAAATATATGTAATATAAACAAATTTAACACAATCATAACATTGTCCACAATGTTATGATTGTGTTAAATTTGTTTATATTACATATATTTCTTACACAATTTACAAACAATTTTTGTGTCGGTTGACAGAACGTGTAAAGTTGTGTTAAATGGATGTAAACCAGTATCTGTGCCTGTGTCCAAATGTGTTGGAGTGTGTTATTTATTGTGTCTCTGCATTTGTGTTGTTTTATAAACTTTAAATATTACTATGTCCTTATACTCTTACTATTTCTGTTACTATAATATTTATCTTTTACTGTTTGTTTTCCAAGTTTGATTGTGGGTTTGGCTAATATATCGGATGTTGTACCAATACTGACCTTTGTCTAAATAGTAATGGATTGATTACATGCTGCACTATGTGGTGTTTGTCTTTGGCAATACACTTCCAACACATTTCCTGTCTAATATCTGGCTGGTTGTATCCAGCACATTTATGTTTTACTTTACAACAACACAATGAGATGTCTATTCTGCTGCTTATACAACAGATGTACAGGTCTTGTAGAATGTGCATATTAAATACATATATTACTCTGCTGTGCGGGGTGTTGGGTTTAATAGTACAAAACCTAATACAAGGACTAAGAATAGAATTATAGAATTTCGACAATTTGGGTACTAATGTTAATATGTTAATTATATTGAGACTATAAACTTATTTAGTCGAATTTGTGGGTATTCCATATTTGCACGTGGGTGTCCACTTACATGTTACACTTACCGCTCGCCTATGTTTATATACAATATCCATATATTTACAACACATATATGCCTATAGTGTAATCTGTCCTGTTTACGTGTTTCCGCTACTTTTTGTATAAAAGAAATGTGCTCTGTTAGCCATTTATTGGGGAATTGTATTAAACCTACTAACGAAAGATTTGGTATGTGGTTTTTATTAGAAAATCTGCGTAATAATAACCTTCTTACAGACATAGGTAATATAAACTATTGCGAGGGCGAACCAAAATTAAATAACTTAACATCTATAACGGATGCGTTTTGTGATAACATAATGTTAGTTAAGATAACCAATGTTACGGATTGTGATGGGGACGTTCGGAATAAATTTAAAGTTAAGAAGGAAATATGTGGCTCGTTTAATAGCTACTTATGAGGAATATTTAAAAAGTTCTCTTTAGCTTGACATGGTGTTGTGGCCAAACTACCATTCTCCCAAAGCGAGGGTGTGTTACAAATAATAAAGAAAGATATTGACCAAATTAAACAAAAGTATGATGATCCTATAGCAATTCCCTATAAAATAGAGCTTGCAAATGTTAAAATTAAGGATTTGTTGGAAGATCTTCCAAAGATACTGCAAGATCTTATGGATTTCGATATAACATTAGATTTGGTTGGAATATTTAATAAAGAGGAAATGTGCCAATATCTTACAGAAAACTTTTGCTACCAGGGGGGGCGAATGGACCCCCATAATGTTATTGTAGATAATGTTAGTAAAGACTGTTTAACATGGTTTAATGTAAATAGCAGGGTAAAAATATATAATAAATTTATATGCCAGATTACAAGTCCTGGAGTAATTAAAAGTATAGGAAACCATATAATAAACTTTGTAAACCTAAAAGAAACGTTCTCGTCTAAACTAGCTAGAGAGAATGGCAAGGTTAGAGGCAACAATCTATTGTAGAGGTTTTGGTAAAGGGACCTTTAAGAGATTGTTTAAGTCTAATAGAAGACAACAAACGGTACTTTCAAAATGCTCCATTCTATGCTGTACCTCTGCATAAGATGTGGGTGAAAGTTGCCAATCCATTACAAAACAGTTGTTGTTTAGTGTTTAACGATGCATATTGGGGGAAGTTAACTGGAGTACAACTGCCAAAAGATAGTACACAAAGGGAAAAGTTAATAAAGTATGCTCTATCTGCATTTAGCTTTAACTGTTTACCAACTATGTAGAGGTAATAGAGGAGGATGTCGTAAGTGTAAAGCACAAGTGTTACATCAAATCTGGGGGCACATCAAATACACCTTTCTCCACTATACCTAAACACATCAATTTGGAAAGTCCTAACCTTACTCCCTATGTTTTAAGAAGCCGGACCAATAAACTGTACCCATACACTATTAAAGAAATAGAGCCACTTTCCAAGCCTTTCTTAGAGAGTTGTTCCAAAAAGAGGAAACTGGAATTAGAAGACATTGGAATATGTGGAAAATACTGTTGCAGAGGAATGCACAGTTGGCTAAAGAAAGAAGGGAAAGAGAGGATAAATTAAAAGATTACTTCCTGCGACGAGGATCTAGAGCATTATGTGTATGCGTTTGTAGTAAACAACAAGTTTGTGGGAGTGTTGGCAGAAAAGGATGGAGGGGTGTATACTATGTTAAAGGTGTCTGTAAAACTGTATTTATAGAGATAAATAAGAATAGGCAAGGCGTGTTGCCATGCGATTTGGACATTATTTATCTACCTACCAACGAGCCACTTGCAAGCTTTAACACTAACGGAACCGCAACATTTTATGGCAATTCCAAAAATAGAAAACCTAAGTTTCCGTAACGATGGACACGAAGACATAGAGATGCAAGATATTAAAGGCAATGTTAAATTTAAAGAATGTAGTAGACTGGAGGATTTGGAATATGGTGCGCTATTAAACAAGTCCAACATAGGGGTAGAAAAAGATATATTGTTTGAAAATATTCGTAACCTTTATGTCTCCAACCACCGGCTGGAAGGGGAGCTAGAATGTGGGAAGTTTGGTTTTAACTACAAAATTAAGTTGGATAAAATAAAGACTACTCCAAACAAGCACAAAGAAAGATTAGTGTTTTGTGTTTAGTTGTTTTGGGTTTTAAAAATTTATTTTTTGCGTTGGCTTAAAACATATCCAAAATTTGTTCTGACCATAATTGTGGATATATATTACTTATCAGCGTATATAATAAGCTTGTATTTATTTTTTTTAATCCAACCGCAAAATATAGTTTTGTAAAAACACAAATACCAATGTTAGTTTTTAGGTTGCGGCAAAACAAACAACAGTATTATAGGTGGAAATAATATTGTAATTTTAGATATAATAGTTGGGGGCTATAACATATCCAAAAATAAATCAGACAATAAATGCTTAGGACAACATCCAAAGTGTAGGCAAATCGGACAATAAACAGCAAAGTCAGTTTTGGGATTACAGCAAAATACTGTATTATGGGGGGGTAGTGGAACGTGTGGTAGTGTGGTCTTGTTACCTATATAAGAGCTTTAACATATCCGAAAATAAAGAAGTTTGAAATTGTTAGTATATTTTTCAAAATATTTTTTAAATTTGACCATTATAGTTAATTTGTCAAATGTGGATGGTACATATACACTAGCCTAGAATAATGACATAAATTTTAAACAAATCAGACCATAAATAAAGAAGTTGCCAATTGGCAGTATTTTTCCAAATTTTTTAAAATTTAACCGCAATATTTGTAAAATGTGGATGGTGCATATACACTAGCCTACAACAATAACATATCCAAATTTTAAACAAATCAGACAGTAAATAAAGAAGTTGACAATTGGTAGTATTTTTCAAAAATATTTTTTAATTTGACCGTAATAGTGAATTTGGGAAATGTGGATGGTGCATATACACTAGCCTACAACAATAACATATCTAAATTTTAAACAAATCGGACATTTAATAAAGAAGTTGGCAATTGGCAGTATTTTTCAAAAATAATTTTTAATTTGACTGTAATAGTGAATTTGGGAAATGTAAGTGTAATTTATTAAAACACTTGCCTAGGACAATAACATATCCAAATTGCAGACAAATCGGACATTTAATAAAGAAGTTGGCAATTGGCAGTATTTTTCAAAAATATTTTTTAATTTGACCGTAATGGTGAATTTGGGATATGTATGTGAAATTTATTAAAACACTTGCCTAGGACAATAACATATCCAAATTGCAGACAAATCGGACATTTAATAAAGAAGTTGGCAATTGGCAGTATTTTTCAAAAATATTTTTTAATTTGAGTGTAATAGTGAATTTGGGATATGTAAGTGGAATTTATTAAACCACTTGCCTAGGACAATAACATATCCAAATTGAAGACAAATCAGACATTTAATAAAGAAGTTGGCAATTGGCAGTATTTTTCAAAAATATTATTTAATTTGACTGTAATAGTGAATTTGGGAAATGTAAGTGGAATTTATTAAACCAGTTGCCTAGGACAATAACATATCCAAATTGCAGACAAATCGGACATTTAATAAAGAAGGTGGCAATTGGCAGTATTTTTCAAAAATATTATTTAATTTGACCGTAATAGTGAATTTGGGAAATGTAAGTGGAATTTATTAAACCAGTTGCCTAGGACAATAACATATCCAAATTGCAGACAAATCGGACAGTTAATAAAGAAGGTGGCAATTAGCAGTATTTTTCAAAAATATTATTTAATTTGACCGTAATAGTGAATTTGGGAAATGTAGGTGGATTTTATTAAAACACTTGCCTAGGACAATAACATATCCAAATTGAAGACAAATCGGACATTTAATAAAGAAGGTGGCAATTGGCAGTATTTTTCAAAAATAATTTTTAATTTGACTGTAATAGTGAATTTGGGAAATGTAAGTGTAATTTATTAAAACACTTGCCTACGACAATAACATATCCAAATTGAAGACAAATCGGACAGTTAATAAAGAAGGTGGCAATTGGCAGTATTTTTCAAAAATATTTTTTAATTTGACCGTTATAGTGAATTTGGGAAATGTAAGTGGAATTTATTAAAACACTTGCCTAGGACAATAACATATCCAAATTGCAGACAAATCGGACAGTTAATAAAGAAGGTGGCAGTTGGCAGTATTTTTCAAAAATATTTTTTAATTTGACCGTAATAGTGAATTTGGGAAATGTACGTGGAATTTATTAAAACACTTGCCTAGGACAATAACATATCCAAATTGAAGACAAATCGGACAGTAAATAAAGAAGTTGGCAATTGGCACTATAGTATTTTTCAAAAAATATTTTTTAATTCAACCGTAATAGTGAATTTGGGAAATGTAAGTGGAATTTATTAAAACACTTGCCTAGGACAATAACATATCCAAATTGCAGACAAATCGGACAGTAAACACCAAAGATAGTTTTTTAGCCTGAATTTGAAAATTAATTTTTAAAAATATAGAGGAGGGATGGGGATGGGGACAATATATTTAATATAGGCAAGGGTATATTTAATATAGGCCAGCGGGCGGGAGCTCTATAGGCGGGATCGGGTGTCGGTCCAAAAACTGATCCCCATAAGAATAACATGGGGAAAAAGCGCCGATTGTGGGGCCTCTTTGTGGTTTCTCCACTACTACACAATAACTTCTAAGTTGTTTACATGTGTTGTTTATTTAGTGTGGAGTTATTTTTGAACTCGTGGATTTCTGCAAAGGATGTATTAAAATTAATGCAAATTTTAAAATGGGGGAAAATAAGGCAGGGGCCAAAAAGAAAATTTGTGTAGGGTAGGATCGAGCGTCGGTGCAAAAACTGATCCCCATAAGAATAACATGGGAAAAAAGCGCCGATTGTGGGGCCTCTTTGCTGTTTCTCCACTACTACATTAAATATATTATTCTTTAAACTATACGAAAGCACATCTCTGTTCTATGATTAAAGTGGTGTTGATGCATCCCTTTAATCCATATTAAGAGTATGTACAACAATCTTCAAAATGATAATGAATTTTGTATTTCATACATTGCGTAAAGCAATATTAGGACCACTATCATATAATGTGAAGTGAATGTGAACAGCATTAAAGTATAATAAGAGAATATACAAAATTTCGTCGTAAACATTAAAGTTAATCACATTTACATTATATTTAACTGAGCTTGATCCAAACTAGAGGTCCCCTTTAGCAATAAAAAGCATTTCAAACAATTTAAATCTTCATACACAAGACAAAGGTATATCCTTATAGAGGTTATGTTTTAAGAGAGTTTCGGCCGAACTGAGTTTCGTGGTTATTAATATGTAAAATAAAAACTATTGAGGTCTTGTTTTTAAGTAATAAAATAGTCTAAGTAAAATACCACTGATTAGGACCTAAGAATAGGGTCTATAAAATATATTCTTATATTACCTACAACGCATTTACAATTTTGAAATCATCTTATTACTGAATTAATAATATTATAATGCATTTTTATTTTGAAAATATATGAGAGAGTATAACATGCAAATGAACAGACCGATACTGAATAATTGCTAGTGAAACGGGATGAAACATGTGCGGGTTGACTGCTCACTGAAAATCGCTAGAATTATAGGTAAAGAGGAGTTATATGTTTAATCTGTATAGTCCAAACCCCTAGAGGATGGGTTACATTTATTCTATGGTAAACATTTAACCATTTAACACTGAAACATTTTCTATAAACTTGAATTGGTTTAAAATTGAGTTTTATAGCGTTCATAGTAATTCGTTAAATAGTAAATGCATATTCTGTCTATAGAAAAGTTTTCTGGGAAAACCCCCGATAAATTTTGTAATTGAGTGTAATCATAAAATCAGTTATATCGTTTTAATTTATTCCTCGTACAAAATACAATCTATCATTTATCTAGTGTTTTACTTACAAACACTAGATAACTAGTGTTTAAATAACTAAATTTAAATTGTTTTAGCACAATTACATAAATATAAATGATAATTAAGGTGGCATAAATGTAATCAAGGGTGTGCTTGGTTCCGAAATAGACAGCAGCGTCAAACGCCGTACAGCCACTGTTTATGCAACGAGTGTATCTTAGGTGCTTCCTTTTGGTATCATAGGAATGAGGGCGTTTGTTAAATTATGGTTTGACGGATTCTGCCACGGATATAAGGAAAATTAACGAATAAACTACAGCAAATGGTAGCACTAAACATCGGAACGTGATGATGTCGAAATCTTGTTATATACATTTGCTAGTTTTTGGGGATTCAACCTTTGTAATAGTTTCCAACTGAGCAACCCGTATAGTTTAACTTAATAGCAATTTGGTCAAGGACCAAATTTGTAAGTACAGTTTTAAATAATATTTATCTTACGTTAAAAGCTGCAACTATAATTCATTTGCGTTTCTTCACAATCCATTTCAGGGGTTTTCAGACATTAATACAAAATTATATGGTGTTAAACACATTAGATTAGAGCCGTTGTTGAAGTACTTTCGGTGAGTATGGCTGAAAAAAGCTACCTCCAAAACTGAAAGAGTATTAAACAAATTGCGATGATTTTGGTATTTATTCTAACTAGAACCATCCCCAAAGAAACCAAGTTAACTGGAGTCCAGTATAGTTGACCTCTTAGAAGGAATAACGTTGACTTCTTAGTAAACACATTTAGATCCCTTAAGTCATTTTTTATCAGTTCAATAGGAAGCGTCTAATGTTTATGCCAAATGTACTCCCCGAACCTAAAGCGTGGTACAGTAGTAACATTATCATAACAGTAATACTTCATCTAGATCATACCCCAACAAGCACGGAAGACAAGTGCTTTGTCAGTGGTTTATCGGTGTACTTTCAAAAGTGAAACTGATGCAACTTAATTTTTTGTTCATGTATGTATGTCAATAATGATAATTAAATGAATAATACATTTAGCATATTACTTAATTATGCTAAATTATACAAGTATATTGAATTGAATGGTTGACACCAATCTTTGACCACTTGAGTCAAGTTTTACAACATATTAAACCAATAATACAATATATTATAAGAAATAAACTAAATCAAAACACTTCTTAATATTTATTTATTTTTTGTTGTTTAAGTCATAAACACGCCACCGATACTAAACGCATCGATGTTGTTGGCTGCTTTCACTCTGGATCAACACGCCGAACTGGGAGTTGCCTTCCAAACACCCTGCTGCGGTGTCGGGTACGGTGCCTGGTGGTGGGCGGGGGGGGGGGGCAATAGATCTGCTGAGTTGTCACCAGAGTTACCGCTATCTTTTATCCTCCCTTTCTCTTGCTGAATGGCAAAACTGTCCCTTTTATACCTGAAGGTAATTTACAGTATCATTTGATCCTGGGACTTTTTTAAATACTTTATAATTTGTCTTATAATAACAAAAAAAAACTTATTATAATGCTTCTTTACAAAAGATTACAACTTTCTAACGATAAACTTGAGTTGTAAATCAATATTCGTAGAAGTTTTTCATTATCATAGTAAGATTGAAACCTGAAATATTATGAGCTTTTTTATCATAAACCCTCGATAACAATCTGGCATGTGGCACAATAAGTTTAGGATAGAAAAAGATTTGTAAAGGTTTAAGACATTATCTGGAACATTGTGGGAACATCACATTTTGTGTTGAATGCCGTTAATTTAAATGCGCTTGGGATTATAATTATGTAAAGTGTTATTATCGTATTTCCTAAGGAAAAGTGAGCTATTGGCATGACTCAGACGGGGAGACTTAAGCCTGATGAGACATAACTATGCTTAATGTGACTCAATACATTTTAGAAATCGTTAAAACTGTGTGTATATATATAAGTGTTATTCCTAACAACTTTATATAAAATTAAACTATATTATTATATTTTCTTTTATTATAAATTATAATAACTTAATTCTTTATATGTATATAGTATGTATGTCCACTCCAGCGGTCATAAGTAGTGATGTCTTATTTATTCAAACTTGGTAGGTATTGTTGGATGAGATCGTCATAGGATTTATGCCCTATGTTGGACGAGATCATGGGGGAAACTTTTATTGTTTTCAATAGATCAAATTCTTTCTCATTTTTTCAAATCACATGTCTTATCTACATTCAGAAAGTTGCTTTTCCGCGACGACAGTTGGAAGGCTTAGGCTCTCCATAATATTTTTTAGATAAAGATTTGAGGGTAAAATATATAAAATAATTCCATGCTATTATTTAATGATGTACACAACCATGAGTGTTGGGTGCTACACGTAGGGGCGTCAGGTGCGGTATACTGGGGTATTAGCAAACACCATTAATAAGGCTCTGACCATTGACTGTCTAATATTGTTGTTATGAAACACTCTGCAGTGAAACTATGTTGAAGAAGCTCGGGAACGTCATTAATTTACTCCCGTTACTTAGTTTTAAATTTAATGAAAAAGTATCAAATAGTTTTTCGGTTTAAAATATTGGCCATAAGCAACATTATTTGCTAAAGAATAATTTTTCTATAAGTAATTTGTTCATAAGCGGTTTTGTAGCGTTATTAAACAATTTTTGACATTTTTATAATCATATTAAGGGATATTGTACATTTTTATATAATTTACCAGTAAACTAGGCTGACCTCGTCAACATTTGACGGTAAATAACATTAATCCCAAAAGTAAATTAAAAAGCTAATTAAAAAAAATTATCTTAGAACATCTTTGAAAGAAAGTGGCAGTAAAAAAATCAAAGTCATCTAGCGTCGAAAAAAACATATTTTAACAAACGAAAATGCTCGATGGTTTAATGGCGGTGCAAGAGCTTTGATTTAACACCAAAATTATAGAACTTTAATCAGTAGTTTTGGTTATTAGACTTAGGGGGGAAGGCTCGCAAAAACTTAACATGTAGGAAGACATTATAATGGAACATAAAACAAAGTAAAATATGCTCTTACAGGAATAAACAATTTAAAGTCATCTAGCGTCGAGAAAAAATAATTTTAACAAACAAAAATGCTTGGTGGCTCATTGGCGGTGAAACAGCTTCGACTCAACACCAAAATTATAGGATTCGGTTTAGTATTTTCGGCAGGTCACCATACGTGACAAAAGCTAGCGTTGTGTTTTAAATATACAGATGCGACACTAAAAGTACTATAGGTGTGGTAATAATTAGCCTTCTCACTTTACTCAGAACAAGACTGTTTCATCATTATTAGCACCACAAGATAGTATGATTCTGTAGAAGGAAGGGATTATGGTATATACGTAAAATATAAAAAATAATTTAGAATAATAGATTGACAGTCAAACTGCTGCAAAACTTCAGTTGCTCAATGAATAAACGTACAAGAAAAGATATAATACTCTGCAAATCTTATAATAAAAATGAGCCCAAAAACTAAACATTTGACTTTTACATGTTTTTTTATCATAGTATAAGTCTGTGTTAAAAGTTGTGTTAAAACTGTGTCCTAGTTTCAAAAATGTGTTACGCTTCACTCACAGTTGAATGATTCTCATCATCGAGTATATTTACATCAAAGCAACTAAAGACTGAACAAACACTGCATACTCACCTATAATAGCTGCCCTTTCTGCAATACACATAGTTCTGAGTCAGTTGATGTTTTTAACAATCTTTGTTACACGGTACACATTTTAAGGTGGCCTCATATTTTAGTTGTAATTAACTACTAATTTGCTAAAAAAATACTTGATTGTAAAATGACATGCTCTAATGTTTTTTTGCGTTTATCATTCACTTTGTGTCTTTCGTTTTGGTAGGAAACATAAAGGATAAATGTTCTAGGACAGAGCTGCAAAGTTTACACAGGATCTGAAGCAGAACATCACAAGTGTTCTGATGGACACAACTACAGAATAATGTTTTTTTTATAAGAATTTAAGCATTATCAAACGCATATATATTAATACACATTGATAGAAAACATGTATAACATGTAATTTTTCATTTAACTAGTTATATGTGACAAAAAAATTCATAAAGTACAGTTAAAGTGCTACTTTAAGGCAACCCTGCAATGGATTCCCTGTGATACAATGAGAATTCGTATTCCTCCTTTAGAAGCAGACTATGTTCACTAAGATACATCGATAATTATTTATAAGGCATAACAACCTACATGATTGCAACAAAAATACAATAGTCGGCTTCTAAATTTTCAGTAACAATTAATTTTACTAAAGTAATTAAAACAGATTTCATGTTGGATTCTGGAGGTAACAAACAGTTTTAAATACGAATAAATCAATGAAATTTACGAGAAATATTTTACAACGAACTATAATATTTCTATAAAGAGCGCAGTGTAAAAAAAATCTTAAGTAAAATATGATAATTAAAATCCCTAGAAATAGCAGGAGCAACGGCCATCTTCCACCAAACATTAACATGACAATCCTAATCTATGTTAAAAATTAAAAACAGATTTTTAAACTATAAGAGCGCAATAAAAAATAATTAATATATAAGTAAAACATGATAATTGAAATCCCTAGAAATAGCAGGAGCATCGGCCATCTTCTATTAAACATTAACATAACTATCCTAGTTTTTGTTAAATATTAAAAAAGATTTTAAACTAAAGCTCCAATGTCAATTGTCAAATTATGCTTTAATATTTTATGGCCTTAAAAACATCCAGGTTTTACGAAATATACATGAATGGGATGTCTCACAAAACGCTTTGTGTTTTGAGACTTGTGTCAACAAAAACAAAATTTGTAAACAAACCCCAGTATTGTTTTTCAGGATTACAAACCTGTATTCTTTTTCGTTCTCTGCCTTTGAGTCTAGTTGTTTAGATTTGGACTCACGTTTACAAAGAAAATTATTGTAATCTACTTGTTAAAGCCTGTTATGTCTGTTATTGTAACTACATTATGATATTTCAAAGATAATGACTGATTATTGATTCTTTTCTGAATTTCACGTTACTGAATTACTTGAAGTTAATACAATTGTTTAAATACCTTTTCTGTAAAAGTGATCCTGTTAGTCCTTATATAGGCTATTGCAGTTTCGATTCCTCTGGAACCTTCATCAGATTGTTTTTTATAAGGAGGTTGGACTCCATTTTCGGACAAAGTGTGGTGCTCGCCGCAAACCTACCGACTAAACCCAACGTCTCTTCCCTTATCTCCCCAGCACTGTTTAACATATGCTTTTGGAGAAAGCCCCATGTTGAGGATCTTGCATGCTAATCCGCAACGCTTGAAGGAAGTTCTATCAGACTGATTAAAGATTAAGCCCATTACAAGAATGGCAAGGTTGAAGAACATACTCTAATGATATATTTCCTACTCATTACACTCTCTTACAACGAAAAACGTCTATTGCATAATATTTCTTACAATTGGTTGGTTTTTAAAGTAGTGTTAAATATTGTAACCCTATCAAATTATATTTCAATAGTCTGGTGTAGTGTAATAAGTATTTTAGCGTTAGCTTTGTTAGCAAGTTTGTTAAAAACGATGACAATTTACTAATTTTTTACAATTTATTTTATACTTTTATTAATAAATGAATAATTATCAATATAAAGAAATAACTATATGAATAAATGTTAATAACAATGCGTGATAAATCTTCCTTTAAACCCGCATGTTTGAATATTTATAAGTCGAATCAAAACTTAATTTATAATACTAACCGAAATTTATTAATCAAAGAAATACAACGATATGTTGTGTTAAATACCGACTGTATAAAATGTGTTTAAAGCAATCAGATTCGTGAATTACTATTTCCTGATTATTGGCAGTTTATAAACCTCTTCCGGCTATTACTGAACTGACTGTTCTAATAAGAAGGTTCAACATTTGATTCTTAAATGCATATGATATGAAGAACGTGATAAACAATTTTAATATTGTTTATATTCTTATCTAAAACTAGTAAGGATGTGATCCATGCAAATAATATGATTGTGCTTACTGTAAATAACATTGATATGCAACATTGATATGTACAATAAACATAAATGTTTCGTCACGAAGGCGAACGTCGCGTCGGATAGTCAAAAGGAAAGATCAACAAACAACACGTATTATCTCTCCCTACAGTTCAAGTCTGCTGATGTTGCTAAAAGCCCTTTGTTACACGCTGCCTGTCACACCCCACCGGGCTCATTCTCCTCTACATGAACTATTAAAAAGATTGGTTCTCAGCTTGTCTTCCACATTAATAGATAAAAAACATGCTTTTGATTTTAACATTTGTTTAAAAATAATTCGATTGTTAATCTTCACTTTGTATTTAATAGTTTTATGTTGTTTGATAGATGTATGGGTAAATAGTCCGTTTCATAGTTAAGAAAATATTCTTAGAATTAATATCACGTTTGTATTGCTGCCTTTGATTGATCGATTGACATAAATCTACGCAGTACCTTTAGAGATTTCGAGATTTCATGTATTATATAGTAGTAACGTTTACTTGCACTTACTATTTTGCATGGTCAGCAATTTAATTTTAACTAGAATAACTCATACAATCAGGTGTTGATCTTCTATACGAAAATCCAGCTGATTGCCAGCATTTTAGGCTGCTTCTTAGGCAATAACCTAAGAAGTGAAAGTTGAAAATAATACGATATACTGTATACCGTACAAGAACTCTATACAGTTGGAAAGTTGTACTGTTCACATATTCAATGTGAATTAATTAAGGTTTTATGGTGGTATCAAAACCATATTAAAATTATATAGTTTAAGTGAAATTTAAGTTTTGATTGAAACGTTTAACCAATAATCTTCAACTGTTAGTTTTGATTTTGCTTTATTCAGTTATACTTATGGAAATTGATATTCTTGTATATTCCACTATATTTGATAGAAATATGCTTGACTTACACTGAACGAACTTGTTACATCTTAAAGTTCCTTGATGAGACACAAATTTAAGGCCTGTGATATCGTTGATACTGAGACCAGTAAGAGAAGAAAACGCCTCAAATTGTGCAACATTAAAGATATTTCAATAACAATTTGGCGAATAGCATTTTTTTGTGCCAATTGGAACGTGCTGATATAAAGTCATGTAATAATTTCTGATTTAGTTCTGCTAAGTAATTCTTGACGTGTCATGTCTTATTTATTTACCCTCTTATTTTTCACAATGTGTAAGATCGGGGAATCGTTTAAGATTTTGGAGCTGTTTCAGTGTGAATTTATGTGCGATGTTTTTATTTGGGCTAAGTCTATTTATTTTGGACAGGAAAACTGTTCTCCCGTTACTCTTTTAACTGTAAAAAGGCCTATCTATGTATAAGATAAAGTTGAAGCCTCTAGTTAATAGTATATTTCGTCACTAGGATAAAAAGTGGATCTTTTTAATACGAGCTCCAGTTTAACTGCCGAGGCGAAGCCGAGGCTGGGAAATGAGCGAGTATTAAAAAGACACTTTTGATCCGAGTGACGAACTATATTTTTCGTCATACTGCCAAAAAACGTAAGGTTTAAATAAAAACAAAAGTAAAATTTACGTACTTTGTCTTCATAACCTCAAATGTTTCTTTCAGCTTGTCTCTTGAAACAATCAGCTGATGCACATGCTGATTATGGTTTCGGTTCATTCATATCTATCGGTTGTTGAGTCGATCACTTCAAACCAATCATTGTGGTTCGAATCAATCGGTTGTTCTTCAAATAACAATACAACAATGAGTGTTTCGATAATAACAATGAATGTTTCGATTATTTATAATCGAATGAATTTTAATCGATTCATGACGACCTCGAATCAAAAGTATCATCAACAATGATCTTTTTAGTACTAGTACGATAGTTATCATCAAAACATATGTTATTATCCAAAGACTAAAAAGAAGAACTTTTGAATCTCAACGCATCTGTCAAAAACAGATGTTTTTGAAGCAGTATGACGAAAAAGTATTTTATTGCTTATGGATTATATTTAGTGTAGGAGAAGACATTGAAATATAAATGGGGAAATTTCTGTTTATCATAAGCAATTTTATGTTAGACTAAATTATGTGTGAGTCTAAAACCATATGTATGTATGCATTTAGTTTCGGTTTTAAAATGGAAAGAATTTGTTTAGGTTTATGGTTTCAAAAATGTAAATAAATTGTAGTTTAAGATAAATTAAAGTTATGGTTTTGTTGTCGGTTAAATAAGTAAGCAGTGCTCTTAATACTAACGGTTATTTATTACTAGCTTTCCTTTTTTAGGATGCGATTTTTGTTTTCAATATTCTTCACTAACTGCTTCCCAAGGTGCCAGTCCAAACCGGATATTTGATTCAAGCAGTGGTTTGTAGGCTATAATAACTGTTTTTCGATCAGTTGAAATTTTATTTCTACGAAAACTGTAGATAATTGATTATAGTTTTGTTATAATGTCGTTAATTTCTGGTGTGTTGCAAATTAACTTGTTACATGCAACAGTTCAACCATAAGTAGACAACCTTCTCTGGATCTTCCATTATGTTTCATGAATCTGCGAGTGTCTTCTCTAAATCTTCGATCCTGCCGTAGAAATCGACGAGTTTATTGTTGTCTAAAAGATTAAAAAACGACTATATACAAAAGTAAAATCAACTATAAATGTTTAATTAGTTTCTTTAGTTACATCAGTTGATTTTGCTGTGCTCTATATATTATTTGTATATAGAACCTTTATAGCTTAGGAATCACCAATCACGGTCTTTATATTCGTACAATATAATATGTATATTTTATGTTTTTATTGATACTAAACTGAATTACAGGTAAAAAAAGTTAAATTAAATGTTAATAGTTTCATAGATTATAATGGTCTTCCGTAGGTCGAATGGGGAAAAACAACAATCTTACGATCAACCAACTGGTAACAAAATGTTTACCTATGCATATAGATACTTATTTTTGTTATATTTATTTTGGTTTTTGAATGTTATTAAACCTTATGATGAACAGATTGATTATAGTTTTGATATATTAATTTAATAGACTTTAAGTCGCGTAAAGCTAAATATTGTTTTATTTATTATTTATTTTGCAGTCTTTCATCGATGTATATATACCATATGAATATATATGCATTTGTACGTATGATATATATTGGCCTAACATATTAATCAAAAGTGGCATTTCCCTTTGTTTCCGAAGCCGTAGTTTAATTCTATTGTAATATAATCACAATCGATTGTAATATAATTCCACTCGTGATTTAGTTTAATTTTACTTCCAGCCATGAAAAATGCGACAAAGTTAAATGAAAGCTGAAATCACTGAGATTCAAAGCGACAGATGTGCATGAGTCATACCGTTATCGTTAATCCATTCCGTTTATCAAACGGCCAACCTCATTTAGAAAATCAGTATAATAAGTGCGACAGCGAGCCAGCCTTCTAACAGACGACTGCACACTGTAGTGGTGATTGGCTGCAAATAAAGCCAATTAACACTCCCAGACTCATGGAGCCAACTGTTAAAAAGAAAGAATGCATTTCCCTACTAGACGACTGTGTGCCTGGTGAGATCGAGGATAAGAGAGCTCAAGGTGAGCGAGAAGAATACATTTACCTACTAGACGACTGTGTGCCAGGTAAGGCCGAGGATAAGAGAGCTCAAGGTGAGCGGGAAGAATAAATTTCCCTACTAGACGACTGGGTGCCAGGTAAGGCCGAGGATAAGAGAGCTCAAGGCGAGCGAGAATAAAACATTTCCCTACTAGATGACTGGCTGCCAGGTAAGCCCGAGGATAAGAGAGCTCAAGGTGAGCGGGAAGAATACATTTCTCTACTAGATGACTGGCTGCCAGGTAAGGCCGAGGATAAGATAGCTCAAGGTGAGCGGGAAGAATACATTTCTCTACTAGATGACTGGCTGCCAGGTAAGGCCGAGGATAAGAGAGCTCAAGGTGAGCGGGAAGATACATTTCCCTACTAGATGACTGGCTGCCAGGTAAGGCCGAGGATAAGAGAGCTCAAGGTGAGCGGGCAGAATACATTTCCCTACTAGATGACTGGCTGCCAGGTAAGGCCGAGGATAAGAGAGCTCAAGGTGAGCGGGAAGAATACATTTCCCTACTAGATGACTGGCTGCCAGGTAAGGTCGAGGATAAGAGAGCTCAAGGTGAGCGGGAAGAATACATTTCCCTACTAGATGACTGGCTGCCAGGTAAGGCCGAGGATAAGAGAGCTCAAGGTGAGCGGGAAGATACATTTCCCTACTAGATGACTGGCTGCCAGGTAAGGCCGAGGATAAGAGAGCTCAAGGTGAGCGGGCAGAATACATTTCCCTACTAGATGACTGGCTGCCAGGTAAGGCCGAGGA
This sequence comes from Allygus modestus, assembly GCA_963675035.1. Taxonomy (NCBI): domain Eukaryota; kingdom Metazoa; phylum Arthropoda; class Insecta; order Hemiptera; family Cicadellidae; genus Allygus; species Allygus modestus. The sequence goes on along the minus strand of OY776111.1, from coordinate 99,046,511 downwards.
TAAGATAGCTCAAGGTGAGCGGGAAGAATACATTTCCCTACTAGATGACTGGCTGCCAGGTAAGGCCGAGGATAAGATAGCTCAAGGTGAGCGGGAAGAATACATTTCCCTACTAGATGACTGGCTGCCAGGTAAGGTCGAGGATAATATAGCTCAAGGTGAGCGGGAAGAATACATTTCCCTACTAGATGACTGGCTGCCAGGTAAGGCCGAGGATAAGATAGCTCAAGGTGAGCGGGAAGAATAAATTTCTCTACTAGATGACTGGCTGCCAGGTAAGGCCGAGGATAATATAGCTCAAGGTGAGCGGGAAGAATACATTTCCCTACTAGATGACTGGCTGCCAGGTAAGGCCGAGGATAAGATAGCTCAAGGTGAGCGGGAAGAATACATTTCCCTACTAGATGACTGGCTGCCAGCTAAGGCCGAGGATAAGATAGCTGAAGGTGAGCGGGAAGAAAACATTTCCCTACTAGATGACTGGCTGCCAGGTAAGGCCGAGGATAAGATAGCTGAAGGTGAGCGGGAAGAAAACATTTCCCTACTAGATGACTGGCTGCCAGGTAAGGCCGAGGATAAGAGTGCTCAAGGCGAGCGGGAAGCAGTTTAAACTGGACCTAACAAAATGAAAAATTCACTCAGCTTAATGTAAGCTGTGTTTTTTTTCAATGACCGAATTTTCTCACTGTTCCATGTGCTGATATACTTGATGACTTTCTTTTTCCTTAAAAAACAAAACTCTTTGAAGAAAATATTGCTAAGCACCCGTACAACACGCGTCATAAGTGTGAAAGTGTCCCGATACATCGATTGGCACTCAATTAAAAGGGTATGCACTGTTCTGCTCTTTATAACGATACCTGAAAAACACATCCAGTTCTGGTATATTTCTAAAGTAACTTAAATCCATTGTGGTTAGGCGAGGCGTCTAGACTCGGTAAATAACTCCTGTCATATTTCATATTTCAAAATGTGAATCGAAAACCTCTCCTGAGAGCACAACTATAAAAATTGGTCACATTAAAACCACTTCTTTCAAAATATTACAGTTGAGAGGGAGTAAAATTTAATTTTAGTTGTTAAAACTGAATCAGATAAACAAGCGTAGTTTACAAGCCCATCTATTAAAAGTAATAGTTTTAATATTAATATGTCATCATTTCTAAACAAAAATTTATTACCATTCATAACAAATTAAAGTCTTATATTGAGCAAGTCTCAAAATTTGATTTAAATAAATCTAGATAACAACATATTGTTAGGTTACGATAGAGATATCGAGTGTAGGTAAATGCCACTGGCTCAAGCATTTAGAATCACTCTAGTAATTCTAAATATGCTAACTGTAATTACTTAATACTTCCTAACCGCTGAATCATATTGAATATTTTTAAGGCCTAAATAACCATAAGTTATAATTTTATATGCGGTTGAGCTTTATTTTGAAACTGACTTGAACCTACCATAATCGTCATAGTTATATTTGGTAATCGTTCACTATACAACGGTAAGTAAATCTCCATATTTAAATTAGTCAGCAGTTTTAGGTTTCTTGGAGCATTGTTCAATTTTGTACCTTATTAATTCGTTTCCCTACTTTTTTAATTTTGGGATTGCTCATTTGTATTTGGTTATTAATTCAACTGTACGGATTATCTTTATATTTTAGGAATATATTTCAGCCTTTTCTTAGAGTCGCCCTTTGGCATATGCTTTAGGATTGTAAGGTTTATTCCCTACTTTATTAAGTGGGGTTATAATAAGTTCTCCGCAAAGTTTGACTCCATGGTTTTATTATTCTTTTTAAGAGTTTAAATATGTTCCTTAAAGTGGTTTTAAAGTTTCTTCCGATCTGACTTACATACAAAATGTTAAACCTATACCGTTATTTTAGATTCGAGACTTACTGTAATACAATTACAGTATTTTAGAATCTTCACAAATTTTGAGAGTTGAATTAATTTGAATAACAATCTCTACGTAGATTTTAAAACCATCTAAAATTGCCATTACAATTTTGATGTGGTCATCTGATGGCCAACATTTTACCAACTCTAAATTATTATATGGTTTAGTCGTGTTCGAGAATTCCTACTCCAAATGTACTTATTTTTAAACCCTCACTAATGTAGTATGATGAAATGCATTTTAAGATAAACAATGAAATGCACTTACCACATAATTGCTAAATGGTTAATAGATGTACCTACAATTGCAAGGGTTCTGATATTCTGCTGCTTAAAATTTCATATTCAATCGCCTTGGCTCACTCTCCAGACATTAAATGTGCTATCACAACCATAGGATATTGTTTAATCTGTAATTACATAATTTAAATCACATTACAGTTAATAATTTAAATCAATTTCTGTTGTATATGGGCCAGTGGAAAGATGAACAAAGTATATGACAATCATTTTAGGCATACTTTTTGTACAAATTAATATTTTATCAGTTCAATAACTTCAATGAAATCTCTTATGTTATTATTATTTTTTTACTTTAGTGCTTTTAAAAGTATGATTTCAATCGGCTATGTTACGGCGAGTATAACTGAAGAAGAAGTAAAAGCACTAAACAACGCGGTTTCTGAGCTTCAACACGAGAATTCAAAATTAATGTCCGAGTGTGAAACATTGCGAGAAATTAACTCCAAATTATGGGACGAAGCGAACAAGCTGACTATCGAGTTAGGGGAGATGCAACAATATACGAGAATAGACAACATTGAAATTGCCGGGATTCCTCAGAAACAAGGTGAAGACTTGTACGAGGTTTTGGAGAAACTCGGCAGTTTTCTAGAAATTTCCTTTCACCGAGACGAAGTTTCAGAAGTCCACCGCCTCCCTAAGCGGCAGATCGGCCACGCGTCTATCATAGTGCGGTTCCTGTCCAGGAGGGTGCGCGACCGGTGGCTGAGCGCCGCCAAGGGGCGCCCCTGCGACGTCAAGCAGGTGTTCCCGGAACAGCCCTCGGGTAGGTTCTACATCAACCAGCACCTGACCAAGTACAAGAAGGGACTGATGGACATGGCCAAGAAACTGGCCAACGAGGGGGTGTACGCCTTCGCTTGGGTCAGGGATGGAAAGGTGTATGTGAGGAAATCTCCTTCCAGTGATGTCATCAGGATAAAGACTTACGAAGACTTTGAGCGACTACCGAATATTACTGTTACAGTTAAACCTTTTGGTAGTTCAGGTCAGTTTAAAAATAAAGGTTTAAAATACTAAATTATAAGTCATTAAAACACATACTTATTTATGCCGTATAAATAATAAATTTGATTTAGTGGTTACGAAATATAATTAATTGCAGTTAGCATAAGTTTGAGCCCGTGACATTTACCAGTTCACTAGCTATCTTTAACGTATATAACCTTGCACAATTTCATTGCATGGATTTGTTTAAAATCTATGTTGAGACTTACTAAGTACAATTATAAGACGTTTACTTTTCTATAAACAGCAACAAATATTGTTTCAATAAATATAGTATAGTAATATTGAAACCATTATTTATGTCTAGTGAACCAAACACCTACGCTTGTTTATCTGATTTCATTTTGAAAATCAAATCCAACTTCACATCCGATCAAACCTTTAAAGTTTGTAAATGATTGTACTTAAATGTCACCAATTTATATTGTTCTGCTCTCGGTTTTTTATCAATATTTGTCAGGTTAATAGTTGATGGGTGTCAGTCTTACTTACGGGTTTCTCTAAGTTCCTGGAACGGTTTAACGTTACTCATGGATTAGTGTTAGTAAATATAAATTTCAACATTTCAACATTTCTGGGAGGTTCTAAAAAGAGCCTAAATTCTGTAACTTTAGCAAATATTTTTCAATTTCAATCAAATTTTACATATTATTCATTACGGACAACGGTTAGAAAATTAAAATGCTTGTACATGTTAATAATTTACTCAAGGTCGTAAAGGAAAGCCGGATTCAGCAATATAAATGTCAGTAAAATCAAATCAAATATCCTTTATTGGTAAGAAACATAAATACATGCATTGGCTTGAGTCAACATAGATTTGAACATGAAAATACATGAGAGAAGTCTTAATTATACAAGAAATATGCTAATTTATTTACTTTTATTGTAGTTCTGTACAGAATAAAAAGACTTTTCAATAAGAAGAATCTGAAGTTATTTTACTAAAAAAATATTTCAGTTATAAGGTTATTGGGAAGGGCATTAAGTAATGACGTGGCACAGTAAAACTAGGAAGCATGCTGGTGAATCTATGCAGCTAATAACTGAGATAAAACATACCATAACATAAAACATAACATTTAGAATTACATTAGACTTATCACGGTTTACTTAAAAAATAATACAATCAATGTAAGTTGCCCATTCTGAATGAATAAAATTCGGCGTTTGCTTGACTATTCTTATGTAACTCTAGATGTTACTGCTAACTAATCTAATCAAGATTCATAGTATTTATCAGATTGTCGTAACATGAAAGAGGGCGTCTACTAATAAATTTGATTCATAATGTTTTCAACCAAACAACCATTGCGTCTTCTTAGGATTGCTTACACACAAGCGAAAATAGTAAAACCTCTCTCATGAACGTGGCTAGTTTAATATTCTTATCAAGTTCACTAACAGTGTTTACACTTACTTCGAGTGCATCGGTCGACTCTGAGTTCAAGGAGCTTCAAGCCTCTTGTGAATTATTAAAAAAGAAGACGGAAGCGATAAGCTGTATTTTACAGGATATCAAATATGACCAAAATGAACTCGAATACAAATACGGACAGTTGAAACAATATGCTGAAGATGTTGTTACTTACAACAGGGTTGAAAATTTAGAACTAATAGGAATTCCTAAAACAGACAGGGAAAATCTAATGGGAATACTTCGAAATATTAGTCGTGCTATCAGTATTCCGTTCAACGAGTCGCATATTTCTGCTGTTTGGAGAAAAGAGGAATTCAGTTCTGACAAATATTACAAAAAGATAGATCAACAGTCGATAATAGTCAGGTTCGTGTCGCGTGTTATTAAGGACCAGTGGTTAAAGAAGGGCCGCGATCTGATTGTGATTCCGGGGGAAAAGTGCCTTCCTCGAATACCTGGAGCCGATGTTTATATAAACGAGCACTTGAGTAACGCAAAGAAGAGTCTCATGAAAAGTGCAAAACGTCTGGAGGAAACCGGGAAGATAAGTTACGCCTGGTTGAAAGACGGCCACGTTTACATAAGGATAACTCCCGAGGCGAAGGCTATCAAGGTCAAGTCCCTCAAAGATTTTGAAGTACTAGGCTTAGTTAGTAATTTATAAGACAAGTTTTATAATTCACATACTAAAATTCTAACACTTTTTTGTCAAACCGTTCAAGTATACTTATATACTTGAGTAATGAATTTAATATATACTTGGGTAATGAACTTATGAACTTGAGTAATTTATATTCGAGAGCAAAGTAAAACGTTCTAGATGTTAAGAATTCACAATGGGGGCGAAATTCTTAAAACTGCCCCCTCGGCTTAACTTATTTTATTGCTGCGATCACAATAAACACTAACATAAAGTAAGCAATTAGTTATCGTAAGTTATTTTAACTAAAGTAAAAGTAAATACCCCCGTCGCAGCAAAACTGCGTACTCAGCAAATTTCCAAAGCATGTACAAATTTCCAAAGCATGTATATGTTTCTAACTACTACATAAAGCCACTCACCAAGTTTCATAAAAATGCATTTATCAATAAGTTATATATAGCATTTTATTTACTCTCCATAAGAATAACATTAAAGGCTGAGTACGCAGGTTTTCTGCATCGAGACAACATACTGTGTTTAGCACTTTGAATATCTCTGCAACGGTTGGACGTAGGATCACAATTTAAACACCGAAATGATTTTTTTGTAGAGCTGAACTGATTGGTAAAACCAAATGTGAAGTTTACAGTAAAATTGACTGAGAAACAGCTAAAAACCTTTTTCACATAAGATTTGAAACAATAAGGGATACATAAGGTTTGACATGGGAGATTTGATGAACAATTTTATTGGATTTTCTCCGCTTGAGTGGAGAACCTAGGTTGATGATTCAAAATACTATATTATTTGTTTTTTAAGCTCTATAAAATGGTCAAAACCAAAATTGAGTGTTTTAAAAATTGTTGAGTGAAAAATTGTAACAGGTTTTTAGACAATTGTAAACCCCCATAAAACCCCCTTCCCATGGTCCGATCTTTCTGGTTTTCGAACTTAGTCACGAATGTTGCTTTACACATAAGTTATCGTGTTAACGGACACATAAACAGATATATATAAATTTGAACGAATAGTGTTTATGACATCTGGGGACCTCAAAACAAAAAGTTATCATGGTCTCGGGCTTAAGTCTTATCATGCCTTCGGCAATAGATTCTTCCCCACAGGGTAAATTTGCTAAAATCGCCTAATATCTCGTAAAAGGTTCATTTTACCTATTAAAAAATGTTTTTAATGTCTTTTCCGCCAATAATATCAATAACAGTACTCAAAGTAGTTTGGCTTTTACGATACGTTACAGTAATATCGATAGTCTAGTTATATGGTAGAAAATAAATTATTCAATTAAGTATTTTACACTACTTATTTACATTAATATACTATAATTTTACAATTTATTTACAAATTGTTAATCTATTACTTTATATATTCAATATAATTTTTCAACCTGTGGATATGATATCCGGGCTAGAAAGCAGAACAGCAGGCTATTGTAAATTTTAAAAAACATTTAATACTTTGTTGAAATTTAAAGTTGTTCCTTTATACTTTTAGTTTGTAAATTGAATGTTACTATTTAACATTTATCTAGTCAAAATACACAGTTTGTAATCTGCTTGCATGCTTTGAGCTAAAACCCTTAGAGGAAAATAAATTACTCCATGGTCTTTAACATACAAAAATGAAAATCGAAATTATAAATTGAGTGTACGAAGCGTTTAGTTTGTAACGTTCCTTCAGGTATAATTTGAGTTGCTACATACACAACTGCACGTAACCTTAGTCATAATAATTTGTCGGTAATCGCTTGAAGTAATCAACTTATGAAGTAATGAAATAGAACGATTTTTTAGTTTAATAAAATGAAATGGGATGAACGGTTTGATTTTCTTTAGCTTAGTGAAAGAAATACTTGTAGAGTAGAATGTAAGTTAAAGTTCAAATTGGCTATTATTGAATTATGTTGTCTAAGAACAGGTCAACCTTACACTGAAGTAACAAGGCAAAATTTGCCATTTTCCCATCAATACACAACAAATCCAATGACGAAGGAAGATACATAATGAATTAAATTAAATACTAATTTGTTTTATAGAGTGCGTAAAAAAAGTCCGTCCCCCCCTTTAATTTTATTGTTTGTTAAAACAAACAAATCAACTTTGGGGAACGATAATAACTTAACCCAAAGTATCTTTTGACGTTATCGGAAATTTTGAGTGTCCCCCCCAAAAATGGGGGATTTTGGTGGCAACTCAAAATTTTTAAATATAAACCCCTTTTGAGTGACCCCTCACTTTAAAGAGCTTTAAAAAATAGACGAATGGTGGAGGTTGGAGGTCTGTAACGTGTTTCTATCCAAAATGGCAGCTTGTCAAAGTTTTGAATACAACTCATTTTTTAAACCTGGTGACTAAGACTTTTGGAGTTTTAATTTCACCTTTGGTGACTTAAAACTGAAACGACTCTTGAAGAAATGCTATTAAATGAAGAACTGGTCTCTTTTGGTAATATTTAAAATTTTGAGAACCCGCAAAAATGGGGGATTTTGGGGGCAACTCAAAATTTCCCAATGTAAGCACCTTTTGATGGGTTAAATTTAAGTTTAACTGTCGCCTAAGTTAAAAATCTCTTTAAAATGAGGGGTTAAAATTATGAACTTATGAACTTCAAAAGTCTTGATCAAAAAAGACTTTTTGAACAAAAAAGTTTCAGTTAAAAGGGGTATAAATTTGAATATTTTGAGTTGCCCCCAAAATCCCCCATTTTTGCGGGACACTCAAAATGTTAAATATCACCAAAAGAGACCACTTCTTCATTTTAAAGCATTTCTTCAAGAGTCGGTCCAGTTTTAAGTCACCAAAGGTGAAATTAAAACTCCAAAAGTCTTAGACACCAGGTTTCAAGAATGAGTTGTATTCAAAACTTTGACAAGCTGCAATTTTGGATAGAAACGTTACAGACCTTCAACCTCCACCATTCGCCTATTTTTTAAAAGCTCTTTAAAATGAGGGGTCACTCAAAAGGGGTTTACATTTGAAAATTTTCAGTTGCCCCCAAAATCCCCCATTTTTGGGGAACACTCAAAATTTCCGATAACGTCAAAAGATACTTTGGGTTAAGTTAGTATCGTTCCCCAAAGGTGATTTGTCTGTTTTAACAAACACAAAAATTAAAGGGGGGACGGACTTTTTTACACACTGTATAATGTCTATATTCCGTATTTATGTAATGATAAAGCTTCAACTACTGTTTTTAGAATACTTAATGGGGGGCATTTACAACATTAACTTAAACTGTATTATATCTAAATTTAATTAAAATGACTTGGTTGTTATCTCAGTTTTACTTGGACCGATTTTATAACCTTGTCCAACTTCGTAAGAAGATATCACCTTAAAAATTAGCTTTGTGGGAGTTAAATTGAACGATTCACCTAGTTCATACGAGTCACATTTCTGCAACATCCACCTGGCTGCCTAAGAACCAACGTGGTTATGTATGTTGAACAATACCCCCCTCCCAAACCGCATAGAAGGTGGTTGACCATTCAGACAGGTACAGGTGTGGCAGTCATGGTGCGGGGAGTTGTGCAAGGTCGGGTCATCAGAGTGACGTCAACGACTCCCTCCATCAGAAGATGAGTTGTTGTATAGCGAGGCTCCAGTCACCTGCTTCTTCCATAAGTCCAATGTTAACTCTTAAACCCTTATCTTAAGATCGAGCCATAAATCAACAAGTTCGAATAATCCGTTGAGGAGGGACAGGATTTGAAAGTTAACATCGGCCTTGTGGGAGATGCTGGCAAAAACGTGAAATGAAATTGTTAGTCATGTTTATCTTAGGATTTAAAGAGTATGTGGGAATATGTTAGAAATAAACGTGATTCAAACGACAAATTAGTATACACATAGTATAAACGATATTCTAGATTAACTAGTATACATTTCAACAACATTTCTAGTACACATTTCTAATTACATTTCTAATTAGTAACATTTCTAGTATACATTTCAAATACAATACCTTTAGATTGAAAGGTTTTGAATGCAACTAAGTTTTTGGTTATTTTATGTTTTAAAAATATATAGCCGATTTTTATGACAGTTAATCAGAGTTTACACCCCGCGGTAAACATATCCCACAGGACTAGTTAAAAATCACACATTATCGCTCAATCTGCTGTGAAGAAAAACCCTCAAAAATCCCTTATTTTTCCTTGACCTTCTAAAATTGTTAAGTATTATGTTTGTTGGTTTTATAAACAATTATAATATTTGAATCTCCTTGTATTAACTAGTTTACAATACAAATCAGTAAATTAATAAATGAATAGATCATATTACAGATTTATTTCTAGAAACTACATTTTTAAGTTTATGTTAGATTATACCTTTTTAAGTTTGATTGGTTCTTAAACTAGTCATGCAAATTATCAAAAGTTCCCATGTTGTTAAAACAACTGATCACATATAGTTATAGTTCTGTTTGTAGTGGAAACTTTGTAAAAACACCCCACCTACCATAACATGGAAATCTGTTCCTAAGGATCATGATTTTTTATGAAAGTTTAATTTGAATCTAATATACATTTATATTGTAAATATTAGATATGTAACGGTCTTTATCATTGAAAAAATGTATAGTGAATTTTAGCAAATATCACTAATTTTAATAGCTGGGAAAAAATATTAGTCGTCCAAAATATTCCACACTATACTGCAGTCCCATTTTATCTCGCAGTACATTAAAATATCCCTCAAATGGGATGAAAGTCCCTCGAGGGGGAACACTAGTACTAACATAGAAATTTCTACTTTAGTTCGGAAGCGATTTATAGAGCTATTGTCTCAGATGGATGTTTTCATTACTATCGCCTTAACATTAATTGGTGTTGATACATAATGACTGTCCACATATACTCTTCTTATGATACAAATAAGTTTCCAAACTGTTAATTATTGGAAGAGTTTATAACATCAATCATTTGGTTTATACTTTTATAGAATTTCCTCTATAGGAAGAAGCTATTAGCGTAGATGGCATGACTTAAGCCCATCTCCATGATAACTTTTTGTTTTGAGGCCCCCAGATGCCAAAAACACCATTCGTTCAAATCTTTATATATGTATGTCCGTAAGCACAATAACTCTCGTAAAAAAAGGTCTGATCTTAATGAAATTTGGCAAAAATGTGTAAAGTACCATTTATTTGTACGAGTTCGAAAACCAGACGAATCCCATCATCCGAAGGGGGGTTTTGGGAGTACCCCAAAAATGTTTTTTTTGGAGTTTCACATGCAATTTTTATTTTAATCAAATTTTAATTTTTATAATTTAATTCAGTTTAAAAAAAAACAAACAATTTGGTATTTTGATCATTGCTATACGTCAATTGGTTAGTAAGATATTGAAAGTGCTAAACACAGTACGTTGTCTAATGTTATTCTTACGGAGAAAAAGAAAAATGTTATATCTTGCTTATTTATGAATATATATGGATGAAACTTGGTGTGTGACTTCTCTTAGATAAGCTCTATTGATATTTCCTATCAAAAGGAATCCTATTATTTCGTGTTCCTTGTTGCAGTAAACCTGATCACCATCCCCCATGTTATTATTATGGAGAATAGACAAAATTGTATATATCGCCTATTTATGAATGTATACTGATGAAACTTGGTATGTGGCTTAACCTAGTTGAGATATATTTACACGAAAACCCATATTTTGTGTTCCTTGTTGCAGCATACCTGCTTACTCAACCCCCATGTTATTCTTATGGAGAGTAATTCAAATGTTATATATAGCTTATTTTTATGAATGAATATTGACGAAACTTGGTATGTGGCTTCACCTTGTTTAATTCTATTTATATTTGCATAAAAATAATTGTTTGTGTTCCTTGTTTCAGCAAACCTAAGTACTCATCTTCAATGTTATTCTTATGGAGAATAATTAAAATTTTATAAATCGCTTATTTGTGAATATATTTTAATGAAACTTGGTACGCGGCTTTATATGGTATTAAGACATATATTATACATTGGAAATTCCCTGAGTATGCAGGTTTGTTGAGATGGGGGTGTTTACTTTTTACGGTAATATACTTTAAGTCCTATTGTAAATTTATTTGTTAAACATTATTTCAATCCTCCCCTACTACTCGTGAAAAAGTCTTCCTGAATAAACCGCGCTATACGTCACAATTATGTGTGGAAAATGTTATTTTTAAACATCCAAAACACTGAATAAATATTAATCATTAGCTATTAATTTGAATCACTAAACAAGATTGGCGAAGCAAACAACTAAAACAAAAACTGGAATGCCAAACATGTATTAGACATATGTTCACATTTAAAGGTGCAAATAAATCAAAACGTTTAGTTGTCTTGATAAGAAATCATATTACAAGTTAAATATTTAATCACTGCTTTACAATAAATGACCAAGTATATTCATTCCATAGTAAATGAACGTTACTAGTTGTTTTCTTCACACACCATTTAACTAGTTGCGAGACACATTTGGTTATCATACAAGCTTGCACCAACCGTGGCAAGTTTAAAGGTAATTTGATTAAATTTCTTTAAAAATCAATGTTACCTAAAAATAATACTTAATCGTAATAATTTACATTTACATTACTATTCTAATATTACTAAAATGTCAGTTATTACAGTAAAATGTGTTTTTGACAAATCATGTGTTTCTTAGTGTGAGTGATTATTAACGACACGTGAAATGATCATTAGGATACTAATTGAATTGCTTTATGAAGGTAACACTTTTGTTTCAACTGAATTAAACTGAATAAACTGAATTAAATTAAGTATACTAGGGATATGTGATTTGTTAAGACAATTAAATATCTGAAAAGATGTTTGATTGTAAGATTTTTTTAGGAGATGAGACGAATATGTGCTGCTTGTTTTACAAGTTCTATTGGTTATTGAGTTTAAATTTGTATTTTTCATAATAATTTCATATTTTAAGGTGAGTTTGAAAAGTCTCTGTATCGACTTCAAATGAGATTATCACATTTTAGGCTCGTCGCGAGTTTGCTTCCTCATCTCGTATAGTAGTCCACCCTCATTACAAATTAGGACGGGGTTAAAGTAGTTTTGGTTTCTCATCAATTAGTCACCCACTGCGTTTCATTTGCAACACTCAAACTGCACATTATAAAAACTTAGTAAAATAAATGAATAAATTAAAATTCGTATTGAAACAGTTGTTTGAAAACTATATATAACTGAATAATACCATTGTATATGAAACCCAACTTTTCAATTTCACCTGACACGGTTTATTATACAGTGACCTGTCGCTACATACACGCATAGAATGCAATTGAGATACTGTTTGAACTACTGTCATCTGCATGTTGACAGTAATAAAATAATGTTCTGAAATTCATAGTAATAGGAAGGTTTTATTAGATATTAAACGTTTTATTAGATTAATAAAAGAATAATAATAAATGTTTAAAAAAATTCACTTAGGACTCAATAAATTGATTTGACATTCAATGTGGAAACCTTAAAAAATGTCTGGAAATGCATATTCATTCCCTTTTAAACACCTCATTTCCAAAGTTAAAGTAATATATAATTATTATAAACATATGTAATAAAACGAATGAAAACAACACAATTTATTTACACTTTCTGCCATTTTTACAAATATAAGGTTCACCATGTTAATTGTTTATAACAAAATTTCAACAACAACATATATTTTACCCAATTTTTATTATTTAATAAGTATACAGAGTGAGATTTAAATGAGCCCCCTCCCACTTTGTCTTAATTACTTAAAATATCCATTCCAGACTACCGCCAGTCATTGTTGATCTACTTATACTTCGTTTTGACTTGGTTCATATTTTTGGCCGCCACCTTGGATCCGCCATTTCGGAATCAAATATTGTTTTTCAAATGTAAACGTTGGGCTGTGAACCATCATTTCCAACTGTTTTTTGACGCTGAAACCAACGCCACAATCCGTTTCGTTCACATGATATTGTCACATTTATTTTTACATTTTAAAAAGTGATAATATCATGGGAACGAAAGGTGATATATAAAACAGATCGCGGCTTTGGTTTCAGCGTGAACAAAAGTTATAAATAATGTGTCACAACTACATCTTTACCAAAACAACAACAAAAATTATCTCATTCAAAAGTGGTGCATCCCAAATGGCGGACAAAAATTGTACTCACAGTAAAAAAGTAGTTCGTGATGGGTCACTACCCACAGCCTTTACACTTAAAAAAACAGATTTTAATCCAAGATGGCGGCCGAAGATATGAACTAAGTTAAAATCAAGTATAAGTTGATCAACTATGATCGGCGGTGGTCCGTAGTCGATATCTTAAGTAATGTAGATAAAATTAGGGGGACTCATTTAAAACTCACCCTGTGTATATATAAATATATATATTTAATTAAAAGTTTTAAATTCCTTCGATACGAAAAATCTAAATATTATATAGTTATAAAGTAACAATCTCAAACTCATTTCTATTATGTAAATATATATTTAAGTAAAACCAGCAAAGATAAATAAGACATTAAGTCCCCTTTTCGACTTAATTGCGCTGACGGTCCTGTCAGCCTCAAACTTTATGACACCCAAAATCTCTGAGTTAGAGAAAGTTAAGAAATTATCCGACTTTCATTTCCATACCGCACTGTCCAAACCTTGACACACCCTCGGCGTAGAATATCCTTCCAACACTTAGTCCATTTACTCTCAGTATTCATTTCGGTTGTTTCACTCCGATTTGGTGCGGAGCCTCCTCGGCTTGATGACGTAGGTCTGGATGTAGAAGTTGACGAAGAAGGCGGCGATGACGCTGACGTTGAAGATCCAGATGAGGTTGAAGGCCTGTGACACCTCGCAGCTGTTGCAGTACAGGTATGCCAGGTAGGCTATCACCAGGGCGAACTGCGTCTGCACATCAAGGAACTATGTTAAGCGGAAACAGAGGTGATGATAATAGGTTTTATAATACAAGGAATGCAGAGCACGGGTTATTTATTCTTCCCAAGATTAGAAAGGTAGTATTCCGACGCTCTTTACTATATCTAGGACCAAAACTTTTCAACCAAATTCCGGAACATATTAGAAAAACTAATTCGAAAAATTATTTTTATAAAAAAATATTTAATTGGCTATTGGAACAAAAAGACGTAAGTTACATGTATTTAATTCTAACATAAGTTTTCAAGGGAATGAATTTTGTATGAATGTAACTGTGATTGTGTTAAACGGTTAGCTTGGAAGCCTTTGCGGGCTACCGACTAACTAAGAGCGTCTCATACTGGGCCATACAGGGACGGAGTTTTGACGGCCCTACGGGCTACCAGCCGCCTGATGGTATCGGTGTGAGGTAGCGCTGGCGACAGAAGCATTGCTATCTAGAGTCAAGGGTCAACTGTGTGTATGCGTGTGCGAGTGATAACAGTATCAGCTGGCCTCTCTCATATCTCAAAATTAAAAGTATTTTGCTTAATCTAGTTTATGAGTAAATCTTGTTTTTGATTGTATCCTTTATAGGTAAACGTTATATTAGTATTGTTTTAAATATTATTCTTGATATTTTTGTTGGTGTAAAGTTAATTACAGTCTGGCATTGTTACTCCTTTTTTATTTTTATTTGTCGTATTTATCAAACATCACAGGGAGCAGCTTTACATGTTGAGCTAGACTGAAGTATTATTTTGTTTTTCATTAGCTTTATTTTAGTTTTACTGACCACACAACTGGTTAAAGTGGTCAGTTTATTTCCAACTTCTCCACTGTATTTGTTTTGTCTTGCTTTTTAAGGAAATAAATCATTTATCATTTATCATTTATCATTTTATCATTTATCACTTGCGAAAACAGAACCTCCGCGAATAGTTTTGGTTATAAAATTGATATAACTAGGAAACATATGATGTATTTCAGAAACAAATAAGAAGTGGGTAGCAAATCACTAATCCATGAAAAAGTTAATTTTGGTTTTAGACGTAATACATACCAGCAAACTATATCATTGAACTGCTTAAGCCATTTCTATCTACCGTAAATATAAGCCACAGTAATTACAAAACTTAAATATCACGCTGAAACTTTTTAACTTGTTAAAATATTCTGGACTTGAAATTGAAGATTACAAAATTTACCTAAATTTATTTTGCAGCTATGAACACTTTTCCTAATCGGAATTATTTTTGGTGGTTACTCTAATGTTCTTGGGTGACAATGATACTCAAGCTTTTGTTTAGAAGAATCCGTAACACGTGCTTATTCTGGCGAAAAACACTCTGAATTTCACAGTTATATACAAAAGCTAGGTTATTAAAAGAAGTTTCTTTATACGCTAATAACATTGAATGAGACTAGCTGCTGGTATATATCTGAAAGCTGCAAGGACTGACCATTTGGAGCTTGGTGAGGTAGCGCTTCCACCACAGGTACTTGTGCACCTCGGGCCCGAGGCTGGCTAGGAAGTAGTAGGCGTACATCACCACGTGCACGAAGTTGTTGAGGATGATAGGAGGGGTGCCTTGTTGTGCTGAAACATTTGAACGTTTTCATGGATACAAATGCATTTAGCGGGCCCCTTATACACTAGTGGGCGACAACGCCGCGGTCTTATTTTCATCAATAAGGCATTCAGTTTTAACATCACTTATCACTGCAGACAACATTTTGCTCGAATAAAACCACATTAGCAATGTCAATAGTGCCGCACAGTAGGACGAGCAGCACTGAGCATAGGCTGGCGGCGATGACAGAGGGTGTGCGGCAGCCGCTGTGTATAAAGTACACCATTTGACTCATTGTATATTGAAACCGCTCAACCGCCACGGTTCGTAAGTTCGGTCTGGACCTACGGGCTCACTCCTTATAAATACCGTATAGGCCCAGTTAATTCATTACACTGATAAAGTTGACCGTTGTTGTATGAAAGGGCCTTAACTTATAATCACTGCGAATTTGAAATAGTTCTAGTCCTCTCTATAATAATGGGTGCTGTCATGGATAAGTCATCTAATTAAATCATCTCAAATAAATAAATAACGCCTTAATTTTCAAGTGTTATTCAGTAAAAACTGTTTTTCAAGACAACTAAAGTCAAAAGAACACAAGAAAAAAAATAAAACAGACAATACAGCAAAATAAAAAATACAGGTCACTTTATAAAAATAAACCAAATGCTTTGAATTAAACCTATGACTTCAACCTGGCCTTGACCGAGTTATAAGTCCATGATTTCATGCTTGGGGTCCAAAGTACGAGAACCCTTTCTTCCCTAACTCAAGCTGCACTCTTGGCATTTCAAGCAAGGCATCCTGCCTGGTACAGCTTTTCCTAACCAATGCACGAGGCACAAGCTTCCTCTTCAGATAAGGAGGTACATTTGAACACAATACCTTATGTACAACTGATATAGTCTGAAGGAAAGACTGCTTCCCCAAGGAGAGAACCTTAGCCTGTTCACGATACACAGATATATGATAAAACTTCCCAATATTATAAACAAACCTAAGGGCTCTATTTTGCAACCTCATCAGAAGCATTCTACTATCCAGGCTCAGGCATTTGCCAAAGGATGGAAGGGAATAATTAATTATTGGGAAGACCGTAGATCTTATCAACTCCAGCTTAGCAGTATCAGTCAGCAAAAACTTCAGTCGGTGGAACATTCTTAACCTATTTCAAACTTTCTGACAAATATAACTAACATGGGAGCGAGAATTCAACTGAGAATCAATTTTGACGCCCAGAACATTGACAGAGTCAGAAACAGAGAGAGCCCTGCCTTCCAGCTCCACCTTCCCAAGAAGACTACTCGCAGGTTTCAAGTAAGAGGAACCAAAATTAAGCACGACACACTTTTCAAGATTAAGAACCAGACCATGACCGTCAGACCACTGCTTCAACCTGAACAAATCAGAGTTCATGAGCTTAACTGCTTCATAAAATATATAGAAGGATCATAAGACAGAACTAGCTGACAATCATCAGCATAGGAATGCAAACTGGAGAATTCTAGCACACTGTGGAGGTCCTGTGTGTACAAGATGAACAGGTCCCAGACAAGTTCCCTGAGGAACTCCTAAGTCCCTATGAAGTAAATCAGAGTACCTCCCATTCACCTTAGTTAGCTGCAACCTATCTGTGAGCTAGATAAGAAGAAAACTATCTGAGAGAACCCTCGTCAAATTTGAGAAACCTGAGTCAATTTGAGAATTGACTTGCCTTGAATTTGAGAATTAAAGTAGGGGTTAATGGTCCCACAGGGTTTGGTAATACTGACAAAGACCCAGACTGTTACTACAGTTTTTTGTTTACTATTTTTTCACTTATTACTGTTCAAGGAGATTTTACAATCGATTGGCAATTTAGTAGCCATTAGAGCGCATTAGGGTTCTTCGATAATATAAAGTTACAAATTTCTGAAATAATTCAGTCGGTAGCGGCCCCACCAGCGAACACGTTTCGACTTAATCATACAGGAATAAAAGTACTTATTTGGTATGAATAACACATTAGTGCGTGGTTTATTGGTACCTCTGATGTATCTCATGGACACCCAAGTGAAGAAGACCATCGCCACATGGTGGTACAGGTGAAGGTAGGTAATGTGCGATTGTTTCTTTCGCAGCACCATGATACACTGAAATGGCACAATGTTAGTAACATGTATGTTTAATTTATCAACTGTTAAGAGCAAATAGCAAAAGCATTGGTCTACAATTATTTTGTTCGTATTATGTTTATAGGTACAGATACTCTAGGAACTAACTTGCAATCTAATTCACATCTTATGTAAATAAAATTACCTTAAATATATATTTTTACTTGAGAATTTTAGCAGAAATTCAGTTATTTAACGGTTTAATTTGAGAACAGTTGTATTTCAAGCACATCGCAGAGAGTTTGTGCTACAAGTACTTTAAAGCACAGGTCCTTTAGTATATAATAATTTCAAAGTACGTATTACTGTCAAGAAGTGTCATCACAAACGTCTTTTTTGAAACGAGGTTTAATTGTTTAGATAATTATTTACATGTATTATAGGGAAAATGATGTACGAAGATTGTTGATGAAAGTTGTTCTTTGTTTGAATATAAATAGAAATGTGACAAAACGGCCACGTGGTTACATAAATGGTCTTATTTATACTCTTCTAGTTTAAGTTTTAAAATGTTGTGAAATTGTTTTTAGAAATAGTGGTTAAATTGTATTGCTAATCAGTATTTGTCTAAAAGGCCAAATCAGAAAAGTAATATTTTTAGTGTCCATATTATCTGGTTGTAACGAAACATTTGAAAATGTGTCGCTGTTAAATTCAAAACTAGTTGAGTTTTAACAACCGTTTTAGGTAAATTGTAAAGGAATTTATGAAGAATTAACATCATTGCGTTGCACAGTACGTCACACCATAATATGTCAACCTCTCATGATTAATTACATCTCCTGTACACCATTACGAATCAGAAAAGATACAAATTTAAATTAAATTAAAGTGACATACAGTTAACGAATAAGGGCTTGCCATTTTTTTATGAATCCTAAACTTTTCTGCCATGTTTATGAGCTAAACTGGTTTTTACTGCCTGGACAATACTAAAAATAACACGTTTCTCGGTGTGCAAGCATAATACTCCAGGAATGTAAAGAGGTACCTGTAGATATTCAAGGTCAACTTGTACTGGAATTGTAAAACTGTCTAACTTATTTTATAAACGATTCAAGGACTAAATCCTTACAGCAACAACAGAACGAGTTAAGTTAAAATGTTGCCCTTGAGGTATATATTGAAATCGGGCAAAATAAAAATAAACAACATTGCTGGTTTGTGTTATGTATTAACATATCGTCTCTGTACTAATAGGGTGGTAACACAACGTATTAGGAGGTAATAAAATATATTAGTACCACATCGCTGAGCTATGATCAAGAGAGCTACTTAATTTCTTCTGAATAAGTATTTAATTTCACCGCGGGTCTTTTCACATAGTTCATCTTCGTGGCATAATACTTGGATATCGGCTTTTTCTCCCATTTCGCCAAATATTGCAAACAGTTATATGGGCATCTCCTACGATTCAGACAGAAATTTCACTAAATATTTGTGGTAGGACTATTTGTGTATCTTTTACAGCTAAAAGTTAAACATTTCAATGACTCCTGCAGTTTATTTTTGGCTTAAATTTCGTACTACTAATGTCATATTAACTAGTATTTTGCCATTAAAGTAACAAATCGCCATGAATTTTGTCTGTTGTGGGAAATAAAGGTTATTAATAAATGGGAAATATTTTATAAATTATAGCTGATATCAGTTCAGAAACAATTTTATAACATTTGAATGATAAACATTGATGAAACTCACCGTGTCCAGGAGATCTATAATTTTGGAGCAAAGGTAGTGCCATGCTGTGAGGTGTAACTGAAACGCAAACGTCATCACGTTAATGTCAATATTGAAGGATACTCAATCAAACATAAGTCAAATATTGCACGCTGCTCAAATACTGTTAGTTTGATAATGTGTACTATATGCATTATCTCTATTACGTGCAAACAAAGGTGGTTGAAATGAGAACAATTCTATTGTTCTGATTCCCAGAGCGCCGCTTGGAATTATAGTAGATTACAAAGTTTTTAGCGAATTTCCTAAGAAATAATGAGCTATCATCATGACCAGCACAGTGAGACTTAATCCCGGGATCACTATAGAAGATCCTAACGTGATCCCCTAAACACGCTTTCTTCATTATTTTTTTTGGGTTGGGGGTGGGGTTTTTTAAAAATTTATATATTAAGAAATAAAATTGCAACTCATTACCTTTTTATAAATCTCTCAATACAGCTACCTACATGTTTTGTAAGTTTAATATAATTGTTTTATTATATATCATGCTATAATAGCGAGTCATTAAAGAAAATGTAAACTGACAAAACACAGTGCGATTTGACATTACCTTATGTGATTTTACATTGAAAAAGGTTGTTTTCCTTATATTGGCATATTTTCATCCTTAACACCCTACACACTGCCCCCATACTTACTTTCACTCGTAACTTGACCTCCTACTAACCATAAAATGCATATAATTGCAGATAAATAGAACCAAGAGTATCAGAACAGCTAAACATTTGTTTTCCAAAAACATTCTATTAGTGATCTTCAATATTTTTAATGCAGAAATACGCATGAGGGTGCAGCGTGCAAACTCGTTTTATTATTACTCATACTGGCTATGTAAAATAACTATATTTGGTCAAAATAGTTTTTTAACTATCTGTTAGGTTAATCTATTTATAATAGCTTATTGCCACTTACAATATACCGCAGCTCAAAGGTATTCCTAGGATCGGTAGGGTGGCAGCTGTGATCGATCAAGTATCTGATTGCAGCACTTGACGAAAATACCTGTAAAAGACAAACATTATAAACCTTTTGTCCGTAGTTATCGATATTTTAACATATAGTGTGTGGGCGATAATCTGAAGATGGAAAAAACTTGAATGAATTCAAGGGTGTTTGTTAAAAACATTTAAGTGTACAAATTGTTAACATTTAGGACCCCACGTAAAAATACCGGTTGACTTTCTAAAACGATTACACACATAAAAAGAATGCATTTCTATCTTGTCTTGCAATTAACTAAAAACAACCTCGATACACATTCTTTTTAATTACAAAACAAATTTTCGGTTTAAGCCTTCATCAGGAGTACAATTTTCGGTACTTTGGTATTACACGGATGACACTATTTTTGGAGGTTAAATTTTTACCGGATACAAAGGATAACTACATAATTCGAAAAAACGTACTTTTATTGACTTACTGTACAAATTTTACATCATTCTGATGAGCGGTCTTTGTGTTGTGCCTCCCTAAAGGCAGCGATGTCCGCTAGGATCGTGGTGAATGCGCCGCCGCCGCTAGCAGCCGCACCCGATCACCCTTATACAGCGCGCTGCGGCAGTTATGTTAGGATGGGTTATCATAAAAATGATTGTAGGAATTTCCTTGTCATTTCGAGGCAAATCCCACACCAAATGAACGTCACTCATTATGAAAACAAATGTAACGTAGTGCACGGTAATAAATCACTCATGACACTGACCCAGATACAGGCTGTGACAGGTGATGCGCGCGCTCCGGTCAACGACCTGACCTTGGCCTATTTGGAGGGGGTTTGGCGGCCGGAAGTATGACTCATCAGGTATCGTTCGATTTGTAACGAAACAAGGAAAGTCCTACAATCACTTTTATGATAACCCATCCTAACATAACTGCCGCAGCGCGCTGTATAAGGGTGGCATCCGTATAATACCAAAGTATCCAATTTTCAAAAAACTAAACTAAACTACAAACAAAAATGAAAGTAAAACAGATAACTTATTCAAATGCCACATATTATTTAGATGGTTAAGTTGTAAACTATCTATATGCATTTCTAAATAAATTTCATAGCAGGGTTTTGTATATTAGAAAATAAACTTTTACAATAAATTAAACCTCATAGATTTAAAACATTTAACAATAACAAGATAGAAATAAACGATAGTATAAATCTTATATTGCAGTAATCATATATTTCCCCCCTAACTTGGTGCGAATATTTGATGCATTGTGCATAGGTATCCTAGTATAATATGCATCAGTGCAAAAAAATTAAGGGTAAGCGAAAGTGGTTGATTGGCTATCTATTATGATAAGCTTCCCTTCCGTGTAAGCACGCAGGTTATGTATTGCCACGGTTCCCGTCTGATCATGATACCCTTCAAAGGTTGGAAACGTCCCATCACCTGTTAAGAATGATTGGCAGCCAAGATAAGATAAAAGGGGGTGTCAAAGCATAGAACTGTAAGGATACGGCCCTTTCTAATTACTATAACATCCGTATGACACCTGGAATATCGATTATCTTTGACTTTTGCCCATTATAGATTCTATTACATTCTTGATTTCTACTTTTTAACAATACCCAGTATTGGTCAACAATGTTGTAATTACGATTCTTAATTTCAATAGCCAAAAGCGTCATTATTAGTAATGTCGTAATATTAAGTAAATATAATGTAATGTGCTCTCATGAAATATCACGTACTAAATGGAGTATCCACATGTTGTAGGCCACTTGAAAGAGGTTGTATAACACCATGAATCGCTTTAACTCGAAGGGCTCCCTGTCCCGCATGTACCAGGGTCCGAGCTTGAGCACCACCACCAGGTACAGAGCGATGGTGGACAGCACTGGCACGGGGGTACTGACTAGCAGCCACGTGTCGATGACGCCCTCTGGAACAAACAAGGGACATTTACACTCGAGCTCATTAATGGGTTAACCTTCAGCATACATTTAGGGCCGAGCTTGGCCAGGTAAAGAGCGGAGGTGGCATCGGGGTACCGACTTGTAGCCAAGAGTCGATAACGCCCTCTGGAACCGAACAGACAAGGGACATTTACGATCGAGCTCATTAATGGGCTAACCTTCAGCAGATTTTGGGGGCCGAGTTTTGAAAGGTACAGACCGATGGTGGACAGCGCTGGCACGCGGGTACTGACTAGCAGCCACGTGACGATGACGCCCTCTGGAACCGTATAAAGAAGGGACATTAACAATCTAGCTCATTAATTGGCTAATCTTTAGCAGATTTTGGGGACCGAGCTTGGCAAGGTAAAGGGCGATGGTGGACAGCACTAGCACTGGGGTACTGACTAGCAGCCCTCTGGAATCGAACAGTCAAGGGACATTTACGATCGAGCTCATTAATGGGCTAACCTTCAACAGATTTTGGGGGACGAGCTTGGCAATGTAAAGGGCGATGGTGGACAGCACTGGCACTGGGGTACTGACTAGCAGCCACGTGTCAATGTCGCCCTCTGGAACCGTGCAGACAAGGGACATTGACGATCGACCTCATTATGATGGCCATAGTAATAAAGTTTCTTATTATTTACTTCTTAATGGTTTAACGTTCAGCATAACTTTGTGGCCGAGCTTGGTCAGGTATAGAGTGATGGTGACTAGGGGGTACTGACTAGCAGCCACGAGTCGATAACGCCCTCTGTAACCGAACCGACAAGGGACATACAGCTTGTGTCGTATTGAATATCAAACTCCTCCCTTATTGTTGATGTCTCCCTTTGCTCTCCCTAAGGATTAACGTATTTCCATTAATTTCTCAAACGAATAATTGTTTTACCATGATGACTATGCTAAGTTTCCGGTTCATTGCGGATTTTAACCTTCAATTTTTGGTAGCATTCATTAATACAGTTTTCATTGCCTTTTTCTTGTGTTTACGGTGGTTTTGATTAGTTTATTTAAAAATATTATTACCTTTACAAAACCCATAGTAATTGAAGCTGATAACATTTTTTCTGCAAGTTTATCTGGTGCTCATCTCACCTAAAAGTTGCAAATCTGGTGATGATAGTGGAGGTGTCAGCTCGTAAATAGCCAAGTTGGGCGTCTAGTGTCGAAGGCACAAATCACAGCGCCATGTGTTATTCATGTCTCCATTAGGCGATGATATCGTCTCCGCGCTCAACGCATTACTGATGAAACGATCAATCCTTCAGGCACGACATTTTATAACCTCCCTCTTTTGTTCTTGAGACAAACATAAACGGTTTACTATGGTGTCAAGTATAAAGATTCTTTGATCAAACTTTACCGCACTCCAGGGCATAATGTTCTATGAAAATAGAGTATGAGATGCATTTTAAAATAATCAGATCAATTAAATAATTATTATAAAAAGTATTTTAGTAATACATCCAGAGATTACTTGTCAAGCATGTAAGATATATTTAGTGGCTGGTACTTTGGTACCACTGTAAAACTAGTGAAGTTAAGACGTTCTTTAAAACCAAGCATGCGCTGTAAACCATCTTCATATTAGGTAAAATAGTAAGTAAAATGTTATGTCTCCCTTGGTTATAAACATAAATTATTAAAACTTGGTACGTGGCATCATCTGATTGAGTTGTATCTGATATTTGCATCAAACCCCATTTTAATTTCTTGTTGTAGAAAAACTGCGTACTCAACCCTAATGTTATTCTTGTGGAGAAAGAATCAAATATTATACGTATCTTTTTTATGGCTATATTTTTATGAAACTTTAAATATGGCTTCATGTTATAGTGAGGGACATGAATATGCAATGGAAATTCACTGAGAATGCAGGCTTGCAGAGACGGGTATTTTAAAATGTGATTATGATAAACCGTTTTATATCGACGAACTTCTATAAATAGATAAGTCACGTATAAACATTTTTTTATTAAAAAATATATATGGTAGTAGGATGAAACAGTTGCATACCCTACGATACGTGTCTATCACCTTTGTGCCCATTTTCATTCGACCAAACTACTATAAACATTTCTCTAGAACTTTGCGTTTTCTTTGTCAATATAAAACAAAAACACAATATAACTTTGTTTGTTATTATTGAATAATATTCCCCGCTTCAATGTATACTATTAGGGCAATGTTTTAATATTGAACTTTTTAACCAAGAAAGAAAACCAAGCTTAAAAATTATAAAAAAATTAAGATGATTATATTTAAAACACCACCAGTTACATGTTGCCCAAGACGAATATAACAGGGGTCGGTAACAACATAAAAAATGTACATATTTTTTAATATTAGCAGTACAGTAACCCCTCTACACTATCAATGATCCCGCACACGACTTATTATGTGCTGTTTATAAACCCGCATTTTAAACTTTAAACTATATTTATACTTTAAAAAATGGTCAGTTTTTCTTGAGTACACAAGCCACACTTCACTGAAAGGGCTTTTGACAAGGTTTTCACGATGGCTGCGTACGTGCCCGGAAACTAGATGATTGCTCGGCCAGAACTGGGTCAGTAAAGCGACGTATTATATAGGTTCCCCAGTCGGGTGAACACACATGTAGTTCCACACTCTGGAAACTAACCACGATTTGAATGGAGGTAGCAAAACGAGCATTATAATTTAATTTAATTTTACATAACTCCTTCGAACATTTTAATATTTTTGTAAATTATTCAGTACATATTAAATACATCTCAGCCGATTCACTCAATACTACAACCTGAGTTATCGAACACCAGCGCAGTGTGATTTAGGAGACTTGGAACGGTCTCGTATATTGCAAAACATTAACATATTACCACCACAATATAAAAACGTTAAAACATTATATTTTGAGGTCGGGTTTGTAGAATGTGCAAAAATAATTAAGACCCAAGGCGATGCATGATATGCTTTATGCTAGACAGAACATTTTCGAGATTTTAATACAGTAATACAATTCTTTGGAACCGAAACATAATGGTAAAATAAACATCTTCTAAATGAATTATCCATTTATATTTGTAATAAAAGGGGAGTCATTGTAGTTTTTAAAGTTACTATAAGCTTGAATAATGATACGTTCGTTGTATATCACTGCGAAACAAATGATCAAGATGTACATTGCAATAACCAATCGGTTTTCTACTCGGTAGGGCAATGAGTAATTCTAAAATACCGATATCCTACCTTTGTCGACGTACTGGTAATAGTTCTCCGGGCGAATGGCCTGCGAGATGTTCGGCGCCTCGCCACTCGTGTTGGCCAGCAACACGTCCATTGTCTTGTATGGCGATCTGCAGCAGATGGCCGATGTCAACAGCGGTAGGCGCGTCTCACCAGAACCTGGTCTGTCCTCGCACTGCGACGACGAGGGTAATAGATTCATAAAGCTCGCTTTGGCGGGGCTACATCGGTCCAAGACCGATTGTTAAAAAAACCTTCCGGAAACAGGCCGGGCCCAGTTTTTATTGTTTGAGAATGTGCAGTTTTTGTCTTATCGAAGGCTGCCGGGCAACATTTTGGCACGGAGCGCTATCAGAATGAGTTTCGATTTCACCGATATGGCCACATTGCCGCTTGCGCCCGATGAAGATTGCGGAAGAAATGTAATCCTCCAGTGTGATCCACGACACCTTGCAATATTGGTTTTATGCGTTTCTTAGTGGATTATGAAAACATACCTTTGTAAGGAAGCAACGGTTAGATACTCAATGAAAAACTTTACCCATTCTATTTAACTAAAAAAATATTTGCATTTTTTTTGTATTGCGAAAAGAGTCTAAAACACTTAAGTCAAATTTTTATATTATCACTAGCATTTATCATAATTACATTTTCTTAAAAGTAGGGGTGTGCGAGTACTCGTATATCGAGTTTTTTCGAGCCGAGTGTGCACTATTCGACTCAACTCGAGATATTGCAAAAAACTCGTGGGTTCGATTGCTCTCTGTACGTTTTACAAAAAAAACCTAACATCACTTCATATCTCGTTGGCTTTGTCTAAGAAAAAGCAGTGATGTTCAATTACCAATGTATTCACGTATTCGGATCTACTTTTGCGCTCCGTGCCGAGGTAGCACCACCTCGAACTAAAAAGAAGGCCGGACTCAGACGGAGTTATCTGTCTTGTTTGATGTAAACTAAGGATTTTTTTTCTACGGTTTTTACTTGCTGACGGGCTTATTCCAGCCAAAGCAACGTGAACAATATTCAAAGTTAACTTAAACATTCATTATGGTTTTAATTTTTAATCTAATGATCTAATGATTGAAAAGTGGACATCTAATGATTGACAGTGGAAATCTGTCGCCTATAGTGTTTATGGATATCAGTTATATATTTATTATTTTTACTTAACACGTCACAATTGTACTTTGGCGTTTTTTCGCCATTCATTCACCGTGAGATTGTCCTTTTATTTTTGTAAGGTCAACTGTTGTTAAATCATTCAAGTTGAAGATTTGTTATAGTCCGGAACTCTGTAATGTTGGTTTACAAATGTTTCGACGACGAATTGAATCTCTATGTCGGCGACGATTAAACGATGCGACAATATCGCGTAGCAGAGTTTAGGCTATTATTTATTGGAGGCTATTTTAGTTTATTGTTTTATTTTGGTAAAATATACAAGATACAAAAAATAAACGTCAAATCAAAAGGAATGACAAAGGTAAGTTCGAGTGAGTTATTCTTATAGGTAGGCCTATTTAGTTTGTATTATGAATTTTTTAAGAAACTAGTATTGAAATGTATATACTATGAATCTATGAATAACAAATTAAAATAATTATTCTATCATCATTTCATTTGATCAGATATAATTTTTGACATAATGCTACTCATGTATAGGTAACTTTGGTAACCTTAAAAAATAATGCAAACAAATTACTACATCATAGAAAGAGCGATTATGAGTGGTTCCTCTTTACTGATGGAAACTATCAAACGTACACTATTTCCAAGATTTGATGGCCTTTCCTTTCCAACAGACCTGGACTAACGCCAGAGCTCCAACTCCCTTCTACTCCAACTCCAACGCGATGACTCGCTCCCACGACGCACTGCGGCAACTTGAACGAGTCAACTAATGAGCGTGCAATGACAGCCAATAACACAACAAGGATAGTAACAAATTCAAACGTGTGACAGGTTTCTAACATCAAGGAGAAATAGTTTTTTGTTTGTATGTCTTTATTTGTCTTTTCTTGGATCTCACTCCTAGAAATCTCAAATCGTTAAGGAGATTTGAAAAATAAGAATTTTAAACCTATTCAGCTGTAGAGATCTGAGTAAAAGAAACTTGCAATCTGTGTAACACTTCATTTACACACTGTTTCACTTAATGGACCGGGTTTGGAGGTCCGTTAAAGTTCATTTAAAATTCTTCGTGTGGTGATTGATTGTCGATTAAACTTTGTAATACAAGTTCAGTAATTACAGCTTTACTCTCAAATGTCGTTAAATTAAAACTTGCCAAATCATTAATATTCCTGATGATCGACTGCTGCCTTTCAGTTTTATAGATACTCTCCCAATAGAACATTTGACATAACTGTAGAAAGGTTTCAAATTATCACACCAAGATTTTGTTATTCCCTCCGAAAATTTGACTAAATCAAAAGTTTCCGTACAGTGCATAAAGTACGTTGTCTCAATCTACTTTCCCCTTCTTATCGAATTAAAACTAGCTGAATTGTTTAAAACGAGTACTAAGGGGATTTGATGATAACGCACAATTTAAATGTACATGATTATCTGAAATTGATCAATTCCCCACAAGAGTATCATTGAACGTCCTCATCTGGTATCGGTAGGTTGTCTTCACGTTTCTCTATAACCTCTCAAGATAAAAGCACCAATAAAACTACAAGCATGTTAGTTTTGTTAAGTTATACAGCATGAAAGCAAGTTTTTTGGATAATTTATTAAAATATGTACTAAACATCTTTAACAACCACATTTTAATGTGAAAAACACACCAAAATACTAGACGGATTGTAAAATGTGTGTCAAGGCTTCATAAAGTAGTTTTACGTATTTATTCCGAAATTTAGTAAAAGCTGATGAAAAGCTAAATTGTTATGACAGAAAACATCAAACTATCCTCCATTGTCCAATCCGGCGACGAAAGCACACCTGACCCGAAAAAAATTGTATCTAAATCAGGAGACCTTAGTGAACTTTTCCCAGAATAAATGTTTCTGCTTACAATTTAACATGTCTTCACTGGCTTATTGATTGTCCCGACATCATTGATGTCTGAGCACTCTGCTAGCAGTGACACCACACGGTCGTTCTGTGGCTGATAGCAGCTCTAAATATTTTACGGACTTCACATTTACGGCTGCCTCGAAAGTGTTCCCAAGAGTTGCTACCGTAATCGGAAGATATTATAGTAAAACTGTTTACTATGTCAAAATAATTCAAATAGTTCGATTGTTCAAAGCAATTTTTACAACATTTTCCTATTGCATCTTTTTGTTTGTTCACTTTTAAGGTACAAAATGTAAAATGTATGGTTGAACTAAACTTTTAATGCTTTATATAATGTTAATAATTACAGTTATAATTGCAAGAACGGTGTTGATAGACGTAACTATTGATCATTTTTATGCACCATAAAATCATTAAAAATAAAGTAATTGCTTGTAAATTTAAATACAGGTAACATTTTTTTAATTGGAAAAGTAATACACTACCTAAGTAGAAAACATTTTACATTTTTATTTCATGCAAGATACGATAAATGATTTTATTACTGTGATAATGTTAACACCAATAACATAAAGTCTTCCTTTAGGTCTATGAATAAATAAGATTAAGGTTTTTAACGTTTATTATTTGTGAGAAAATGATAAAACCCATACAAAGTACGTTTGAATGTGTCATATAGCTTTGAAATATAAATCAAAGGCAAAATTATCGTTGAGTCACTAATTTTACAAGTAACGAATCTACTATAACTTGCAATTGTTCGTGTTTTCTATTTCCAACGCTACTTGAAGATGTATAGACTATTGACACTAGGCAAAGCCTTGTTGCTTTTACCAACGTTTATGTAATTAAATAGGAGGTAAATTTCCTTAAATTAAGGAAGGTCAATAATCCGACCGTTATAAGAAGTAATTACTATGTTTTAGAAAACTTATGCCTGTTTTTTTATGATTTTGGAAGTCGTCATACTTCAGACAGATTTACAATGACTATATTGCCGATAAAGGAATTTCATCTGAAATGCGTAATAGGATGATGGAATCTGATTGTATAACGTCAACGGGTTTCTCTTGTCATGTTTGCCAGTCAGTTACAAATTCCAAAATTCACTACAGGAATAAACGTGAGTTTATTTTACTAACACATTTTAAACATTAGTTTATTAGAATGCTCTTAACTTGATAAATGTTAGTTGTAAATGTATAGCAGTTAGTAATGTAACTATTTAACAATCCTGTGATATACAGGGAGTATCTAATATGCACCAAAACATTTCTGGAGCTTGTAACTCTCATAAGAATAAAAACAAAAGGCCATAAAGTATTTGATTTGACGTCTATCGGTCTGCATGTGAAGTGTTACACTTTAGGAACTACTTCAGGTTTTTACATGAATCTGATTAAAGCTCTTTTCTAGGTTTAAAAGCTAGAAATATCAAATTCTATGTCCAAGTAAAAAGTGTTTTGATCAGATTCATGTCAAAATCTCAAGTAATTCCTACATTTCTATAGCTTGCGACTATTTTAAAACTATAAAATCTAGAAACATAAAATTCTATGTCCAAGTATATTTATAGTTTTAAAACTGTCACCAGTCAATTTTTTTTAAATCTCCAAGGACCAAAAATAAAAAAAAAAAACTGTAAGCCGTAAAATATGGTATAAGGATTTTAACGATTTTGTAACCATCCGCTGAGTTGGTCCAATTTTGTGCATAAGATAAGCGAGTATATTTTGTGTAAAAATCATCAAAAATAATCATGATTACAAGTTTTTAGAGTTGAATAATCGGTATTTATTAATAAGGTCAAATTGCACTTAAGTAGATTTTGGCTTTATTTTTACTCTGAAAAATATGACCAAATCTCAAATCTAAATCCTAATTTTAAAAATAAAATAAAAAAATGCTGAAATTACCCAATAGTGTTTTTATTTTAATAAGAATAAAAGTATTTTAAATCGTTATATTTCGAAGACCACATAAAACAATTTCACAAAATCGTATCAAAAATCTGCTACCAGTGAAAGCCTTGCAGGATTTACAGGTGACGTTAGTTCCATCGGTCCCTGGACGAGTTGGTTAACTGACACTGTCACTCCGGACATGGACAACTCGGGCGTGAACCGGCTGGAACTATATCACTTACAACATGTGTCGTTTGAGTTGATTAAGAAATAATCTACAATTTATTAAACCATTTCCAGTATTGTAGTTGATCTTGTTGTTACAAGAAGAAACATATGTACAAATAATTATGGGTAAAATGTTCTTAAAGAAGGCAAGCTAGATTAGTTTACCTTGTAAAGCCTGCTCTGAATGAAGTGTCTAGTCTAAATGAACATGCGTGTCTAAGAGGCCGGCTTGTTAGTGCTGAGGTCAGCACATGTGTTTTGAATGGCAGCGCATTTGTTTTGATAACTTTTAATCACGCAAGTAATTACAGTGCTCCTAGAATTAAAGCGAGAAATAATTTTACAACAAGCAGGGCCGGTCTTATTACAAACGTTTTCTTAACATTTTAACATCAAAGTTGTCAACAGTAAAAATCCAACTAAAATTTGTTGTTTTATTTCATTTAACAAACGGGGTATGAACAGAAAATAGTCCGATAGTTTCGTGGGTTTGATGGAACTTGATGTGATCACTTTAATCAAATTCCTTTCTAGCTTTTTACCTGTAAACGTTTACTAACTCTAATTGGTCAACAATTCGTCGAGAATTATTGGCAATATTTATTGATAGGACCGCGTTGTTGAACTATGCACGGTTCGTTGATTGCAATTTCTCTAAATTTACTTAGTAATTTACCGTAACGACTGTATAAAATACTGCGTAAGAACATTAGAAGCATTACATAGGCACCTGAATATATGGTTTGACATGGAAATAATTAGATCACAGATGAAACCATTGTAATTTTATAGTGAAAAGTATGGTGAATAACATATCGAAAGTCTACAAACATTTCTTTGGTGGAACACCGCCATTTTTCCAGATTGGCGGCCAAATTCAGTATTTTTCTGCATTTTATTGAAATTCTGACTTTCCTGTAAAATTCACTGAAATAACACACATGACCTTTATTGTTCCTCTTAAAATTACCTTTCAAATGGTACCAAATACATGTATTAATATCAAAAAATGGATACCGTAATGATAATTAAAAATAATAGTAAATTGTTTAATTTACTAAGCAGTAAGAGCTTTCAAATAACACATAAACTATGATTTAAGATCTAATAGTTTCGGCAGTTGCCTGCTCACAAGGATCGCCTTGTTTTGTAATAAGTCGTTATAAGTCGTAATAAGTCGTTATAATTACAAATTATATAGTTATCCTTCAGCAATAATTGATATACATGAATTCATGTTACAAGAAAATAAAAAAGTATTGGCAGATGAACTGTGGAAACTATGATATTTTTTGTAAAGCGAACTGTTCAATGATGTTTAATATGTTATTGATGTTGGTGCATACTGACATGAAAATCATACCAAAAAATTGCTGCTTTTGATGACACATGTGACAGCTATGTAAGGTATGTCGACAGAACATATAACCATAGTGTTCGATGGCAACCAAACACAGAGCAACTTAAATAACCCCGTCGCAGAAAACCTGCGTACTCAGCGAATTTCCAATGCATAATATATGTATTAACACCACATAAAGCCGCATACCAAGTTTCATTAAAATATATTCACATATAAGCGATTTTAATTATACTCCATAAGAATAACATTGATAATGAGTACGTAGGTTTGCTGTAAAAAGGAACACAAACGATTGGTTTTTATGTAAATATAAATAGAATTTATCTAGGCGAAGCCACATACCAAGTTTCATCAATATCCAATCATAAATAAGCACTATATAACATTTTAATTATTCTCCATAAGAATAACACCGGAGCTGAGTATACAGGTTTGCTGCATCAAGGAACAAACAAATAGGTTTTATGCAAATATCAATATAACTCAACAAGGTGAAGCCACATACCAAGTTTTACTAATTTATGTTCATAAGGGAGTCATTACATTTGACTTATTCTCCACAAAAATAACATGGGGGCTGAGTACGCAGGTTCGCTGCTACGGGGATAATCAACAAAAAATAAATTTGTTATTTTAATATCAATATACCAGTACTACGTGACACCACATGCCAAGTTTCATCAATATATATTTATTAATAATGGAGATATCAAATTTTATTTATTCTCCATAAGGATAACATTGGACAACATACTGTGTTTAGTACTTTGAATATCTCTGCAACGGTTGGACGTAGAATCACAATTTAAACACCAAAATGATTGTTTTGTGGAGCTGAGTTGATTGGTAAAAGCAAATGTGAAGTTTACATTAAAATTAACTTAGGAAAAGCCAAAAACCTTTTTCCCATAAGATTAACATGGGAGATTTTATGAGCAGGTTTTATGGACTTTCTCCGCTACCACTTAACCTAGGTTAATAATTCAAAATACTATATTATTTGTTTTTTTAAGCTCTATAACATGGTCTAAACCAAAATTAAGTGTTTTAAAAATTTTAGGGTAAAAAATGCCAAAAACTGAGTTTTTGAAAATTGAAAACCCCCATAAACCCCTCTTCCCTTAGTCAGATTTTTCTGGTTTTCGAACTTAAAGTCATAAATGCCACTTTAAACATTTGAGCCAAATTTCATCGAAATCGGACGTTTTTTACTCAAGTTATCGCATTCACGGACACACACACACACACACACACACACATATATATATATATGTATATATGATGTATATATGATGTATATATGATTATATATATATATATATATATATATATAAATCTGAACGAATAGTGTTTTAGTAATCTGAGGACCTCAAAAAAAAGCTGTCATGGTCTCGGGCTTAAGTCTTACTATGAGACCTACGGTAATAGCTTCTTCCCTATAGGGGAAATTCGCTAAAATTATTTGCAACGGTGAATCATTCAGATGCTGTGTGGAATTTTTCAGAAAGGGTGACGTCCAGAAGAAAGATATAATCTTAGCAGCAGAAAAGGCTCTCGTTTATTTGTATGGTGGCTTGGAAGGCGACACCTTAGACAGACTCCGCAGGAGAATGTTTTGTCACAAAACTGCGGAAGCAGTAAAATCTGTACAGGCAATGAAAATTCCGACGACATAGTAGCCACTTGCTACCTCGGCCTGAGGGTGTATCATCAGGTTCAAGTATGGTGTAGACAAGATCCAACAGATTGGGGTGGAGCTTGACTGATGGCACATACGCCCCTTATCATACGCACATGCCACCAGCACCACCTTCTCTATTGAAGCTCATCCACTGAAAATGCCATTCTGGTTGTGGTAGGCTAGTAAGTGTGGATGCCGAAAGACTGGGTTGAAATGTTCTGATGTATGTTCAGAATGCTGAGGATCGTGTATAAACACTCAATCAATTGACACTGAGTTGGCCATCTCCAGAGAGATTTGTTAATTTATTGAAAAATAGTACAAAACAGGCATGCGCCTAATTACAATGTAGCATTCAATTAATTATAAAAGAATATATGGGAGAGTTCATGCCGGTCCTTTGTCACTTTATTCATGCACACAACAATGCAACACATATGAGAGATTACATAATAAATCTACTTACAAAAAATAGCAACAATTCACAAAGACAAATAAATAGTTATTCGTTACAAAATACAATACATAACGTGCCAAAAAAAAATCCAAGAAAAAAACAAATACAAAATACAGTCTCATAAAAATAAAAATTGTTAGGATGCAGCAATATTTAATCAGGTAATACACTAGATACGTTCTTACGAAACCTTTTACTAGATCAATCAAATAAATCAATATTCAAAATGTGAGCAATGGAATTATAACACGTTTATTTTAACATGTTATTAATTGTATATGTATGATTGTCAAATTCAATCACACTAGTGCATTTAACGTAGATTTCTACTTAGATACAAATGTTTAAGGGGCCGTGCACGGTTAATAGAGATAAAGCTTGCGAAATCATCAGTTACAGAGTGATAAATAGGAACCGTACCCACAATCCAATAATTAATAATTAATTAGTGTGACGTGACAGGGTGAGAGGGGGTTATGAACAGCGTGACAAAAGGGGTGGGAGGGGGTTAGAAAGGCTGAATATAGCGTGACATAATTTATGCATGACCTCTAACAGTAAAATTATATTAATCTATAAACATTATTATTATATTTGATTTTGAATTATCTTTACAGTATCTATTTTTGGTTATTGATACTTGAATTTGGCACCATTTGAAAGTTAATTTCAAGAGGAACAATAAAGGTAATGTGGGTTATTTAAGTAAAATTTGCAGAAAAGTCAGAATTTCAATAAAAATCAAAAAATACTGAATTTTGCCGCCATTTTGGAAAAATGGCGGCTTCCCATCAAAGATATCTTTGGATACTTTTGATACTTTATTCACGATTCTTTTCAATATCAAATGACAATGGTTTCATCTGTGTTTTAATTATTTCTAGTTTTTGTTATTTTATTTATTATTTTCAGGTGCCTATATAGTGTATTATAGTTTTTGAACCATCAAATATGAACTATAGATAATACAATTGTTGGACAAAACAAAAATGAATAGTGTACCTTCAGATCACGGAGCGTTATATCCAGGACAATAGGTTGCGGTCTGTATCCCATACACAGATGGACTTCTGTAGCAAAGAGCTTTAGTGGTGAGTGCTGATATTCCACTGCTATTGTTTCAAGGCCTTTATGGTGTCGGTGTATTTGACTCATCAGACATAATACCTGATTTCGGTCAAAGCGGGGAATCACAGTGAGATTAACATAAAACGCAAGTTGACATACATTCCTAAAAAAATGAACTACATACGCTGCATTATATAATACCCCTCGGTATTATGCATTACATTACATAATGCGCTGCATGTGCAGGTTGCTTTCCATAGAAACTGTTGTATTTCTATCTCCCGCTATGTTTTAAAGTTGATAAAAAGTAGCTTAAATGCCAATTAAGCAGAGCAACGTGAGATGTAATTGGTTACTGAAGCAACGAGTAACGATACATTGAAAGAACCGGTAGGAAATTTTAAGTTAAAATAAAGTAATTGTACACTTGGCATGTCAGAGAAAAATGGAAGGCACAAGTTGACATTTGAGGGTATTTAGACGCTTCATAATTCGTTGCATATGGCTCAATATTGTTATACATAGGATTCATTTCACTGGATCTAAATAAACCACGACAGTCTCTTTTATTGGATCATCCTTGATTTTCCCAGAATGGGACGAGCTATTATCTGATAGTGATTACTATTCGTCATTATTGGAAGCGAAGAAAGCAACAAAGCAGCAGTGAAACACTAAGAACATTCTGTAAAGAGTTCCTTTGCTAGTTATGGAACACTTATCATAGCTCAGAGTATCCATAACATTTCCCCAAGAATGGAGATTCTAAGTATTTCCATTAGAAAGCAAGCTGTAAACTTAAAGCAGAATCGGCAGTAAGAATGTCTTTAACTGCAAACAAAATCTTAAAGCCTTAAAAAATAACTATGGCCTTAAAGGTATTTGTTTTGTATCACATTGAACTAATATTATTATCTAAACATGCAAAACAAGTAAGGTGCTGAAGTACTAACATCCTTTTTAATAAGTTACAAAAAGATGAACGAAGTAAAACTGTACCCGTGCTATCTTGACAAAGTCCAAGCCCTAAACCCCGAACACTTTCCAAATTTGGGAGATTCAAAGTTGATAATATCAGTTTTGTTTACGGATGAGGCCTGTTTCCGAAAAAGGGAAATTAACCTTGGATAAATCTTTGCCAATGGATGCAATAAGATTGTTATAGCATGATATAGCTGGTTTTAATATAACTAATAAAGTATTGTTTAGGTTTTTTGTTTCTACCGTCCATTGAAGCCCCGCGCCACACTCGCAAGCTCGGGCGAGCGTCTCGACCGCAGCCATGACCAACTAATTGTAATATTTTGTTCACTTTTTATCAGATTCTCAAAAATAAAAATTTGTTGTATTTGTTATTCAATTTACAAGAAGAAATTATATTTGAATATTTTATCGTGCATTGCCAATTCAAGAATTTAAAAAAAATACTTAAAAGGCCACCACTTTTGAAGCGGTAAACGTTATAAACATAAAACTGTACACTAACAGTATATTATAGTACTTATATTATACACCGCGTTTCAAATCAGTAACTTAAGCCACTCTGAATGCTTTTGAAGTTGAAGTCAATCGTGTAGGCTTTGTTTACTGTAGCACAGGTGCTGAAATCTTTACTAGATTCAGCTAACAAATATTATGTATTTTTGCAGATTGAGATATAAAGTGTACACGTCGCAGTAATCTTTAATCTATTACGTCATAAATCCGTTATCTGGACGTAGTGATAAAATCATATTGGCAGATAGTTGTATATTGTTAAGTTGTGAATACAATTTACTTTGACTAATCTATAAAAATTTAGTGATCCCAGCAATTATCTAAAATTTTTTATAGTAGCTTAAGTTTAAAAACTAAAAATTCGAAACTCGTATGTGAGACTTTAGTAGTTTCATTAAGGCTGATACATTGATCAGTAAATGTCTACAAACACTGAAGATGTGAAGTCTTTAAAAGATTTAGAGCCGCCATCAGACACAGAATGGCCGGCTAGTGTCCCCGCAGCGCCGCGTTCATCACTGTTAGCCGTCGTGTTCCGTCTCATCTTGACCGTAATATGGCCAATACCTGTTACGTATTGCCAAATAGTCGTGTAAATATGTTTAGTACTTGCTGTTGTTAATTTAATTAAATTTTTGGCATTTTGTTACTTTCTTACCATCCAATCCGCCTATACTGAAATATGTAAAAATATCTACAATCATTTAACATCAACTGTTTGGACACAAACACGTTTAATAGCTTGAGATATTTTACTTTCGTAAATAAATGTTACCTTAATTATAACAGATCGATGTATGGCTACGGTGTATTAAATTTTAATAAATCTGGCAATAAATTTTACTGTATGACGGTCTTGAAAATATCATAATATAAATTTATCAGGATTGTGATTTATTGCAAAATTGTATGGTTATAAACAAACTATACATAACATTGTATATGTATTCCTTAAATAACAAGGAAAGGAAATAAGAAAATACCGGAATAAATGGTACAAGGTAGATTAATATTTGAAACTGCTCTAGGTCTCTAAGTATTTACATTCAAACTGAGAGAAGTAATAATCAGGTTTTATGCAGCAGTAATTATACATTTTTATCATAGTTTAATTAATTGCTGAACAATGGTTGTGTGACGTTTTTGGTTGATTGATTTACGACGTTTTAAGAGCTGCTGTTCCTCGTGATAATTAAAATACAATATTTTGGAATGCAGCGTTATAATTAATTTGTTTGGTGATTGGATATAATCAAATTAATTATGAATGTTTTCTAAACTCCTATATAGCATAAAAACAGCCATAAAAACAGCCATTGAGGAAAACCAGAGGCAACCAGAAGATTTACAGGCGACATTAGCAGACCCGGTCCCCAGGGCCAGGAGGACAGCGCCAACACAAGTTATGCTGTCACTGTCACTGCCGCCACAACTGGCATCTCACGTTCCTTCCTGGAAACTGTTTAACCTGTTAATATTTACTTCTAACAATGGGTTCAATTTGTTTTGTCACAAAATTCAAGGTTTATTTGGCATTTAGTTACTCGTTCAGGATATAAATTAAGTCTTGTTCGTATGCTTCATGGTTCAAAAATAATAACTGTTTTCGTCGGTTTAACTATTTAAATACAAAAGACTAACTCCCAAAAAGCAAATAATTTCATCTTTACGTAACATGTTTAGGCTGCACGGTTAGCAGTTTAATTTTCCTGTATAGCTAATACTTTTTTTAGGCAGACTATAGTAAGACATATCAACAAGTCAATATGTTATCCGAGGAGTAAACATTACAATATTTCATTTCTGGCTTTCGGTACATAACTTTTCTTGTTGTCTTTTCACCTATCAAATTAGCTATCAAAACTCGCTGAGAAACACAATCTTCGAAACGCCTTTGATGACCTTGTCTAAAAGGCGGGCAAGAATTGAGTTACTCGTAAAACATATCTGATTGTTAAAATTTCAATGCATTAAATTCAGGAATTTGAGAATTTCCTTGCAGAAATTTCGTTATTACTGCAGTCGGCACAACAGGGCTTGCCCCCTGATAAGGCAGGAGAGTGAGCCACTTCTCCTGCCTCATTATGAGTTTACAGAGATGAAATACAACCAAATCCTTAGTTCACAAACAAACCGTCGCAAAACAAATTATTTGGTGGAAATATTTCTGAAAACTAAAGACAGCAGTGTGAGGTTATGTTAACGCGCACAGCCTGCGCTCAGTAAGTGCGGTGGCTTAAAAAACATACGAGTCAAAGGATCAGCGGTTACTAACGGCTTGGGGCGGGGGCGTGGTGTTTTTAATGACTCTGCATTTGTTTTACCAACCTTTAATTGAACAGGTAATTGCTTACATACTCGCAAATGAAAAACAAGTAAATACGTTGCATCAGCTTTCGTGTGAAGTTTGGTACCAATAATTTATGTATGTATTTATGAAGTTATTTATGTACTTGAACATAATAGATCTGAGCTAAAATATGTTTTAACAAGTTGGTGCTTCGGGGTCATGTATTGAAGAGTTATTATATGTTACCTTTTCAGACCGATTAATTGACCTTTATTGGAAAATAATTCATCCAGATCAAATAATTTCGGATTTATTCGTGGGTTTTGTGAACGCGTGATTCTGATTCGCAAAGTCCCGGGTTCAGTTCCCGCCATTCGCCAATGCTACTTAATAGTTCCGAGGTCCGTTAGTTGTTAACCAACCTGAAGCTATAGATCCATAAATTAAACATATTATTCTCCCATAAAGAAAACAAAAACTATTTAAAAACGATGTAGGTTTCTGAGGCGAGGAGATCTATCTCTGCAATATAGATGTCCCTCGTCAAAAAGCTATGCATAATGCATATAATAACTAAACGGGAATCGTATTGATGGATTAGTATTCCTGATTTGGATCTCAAAAATACGAGAATAAGAACTGCTGCTTTATCAGTTACTCATTGAGAGCTATCTTAATTTTGAGATGATTTAAACGAAACTTGGGAACTTCAGGGGAACCAGAAGTGCTTACATCAAGATGTGTCAGTTTGCGTGGGTCCCTAAGGAACTTAAATAAGTATTTTTTATAAATATAACTAAAAGAAACTCCACTTTTAATGGTTTTACTTTTTACTTTCTCCCCCTATACATAGTATATGAAGAAAGTATTTTGTGTGTGTGTGTGTGTGTGTGTGTGTGTGTGTGTGTGTGTGTGTGTGTGTGTTCAAGTTCAAGTTCAAGTTCAAGCAATTTTATTCATGAAAAATTATTGTTTATTACAAAATCCCATGTGTCACATAGGACACGCGCGGGACATAAAAATATACATTTTCTTTAATACGTTAATTTTTTACTGACAGCTGTACAGTTCTTTTACACTTCTGTCACATTCTCAGGAACAGTTCATGCATGATGATGACAAATTTCAGAATTTTTAGAATCACAGACAACGGCCACCATTGTTATTAATCATGCTCTGGTAACAAAATTCACCAGTATAAATATGTTACGTATATTCAATAATTAAAAAAAAAAAATACTAAACTCTAAATTCATAACAAGAAATAGACTATATTAGATACAAATTATCAGGCTTCCATAACAATTCATGCAAACAATGCTAGCAAGTGAAAGATGAAATGACTAGATTCATTAATCAAATATTCAGGCAGAAAACTA
This sequence comes from Allygus modestus, assembly GCA_963675035.1. Classification (NCBI taxonomy): domain Eukaryota; kingdom Metazoa; phylum Arthropoda; class Insecta; order Hemiptera; family Cicadellidae; genus Allygus; species Allygus modestus. The sequence continues at coordinate 99,005,806 of OY776111.1, read as the reverse complement.
AATTAACAACAACAAAAAACAAAAAAATTAAAAAATATTGAACAACTTCACTCAATATGATACTGCATTGAATATTGCAATGCTTTAGATTTAACTACAGACAGAGTTTTATACTGAATTTCATTTCCAAAATATTTTAAAAAATCATTAAAACATTTAGGGCCAAGACAGCAGAATTGGTGTTTACTCATTTCTTTCCTAAAAAAGCCTTCTTCAATCAATGTGTATTGGGCAGATCATGTCATTCTGTTTGTGTGTGTGTGTGTGTGTGTGTGTGTGTGTGTGTGTGTGTGTGTGTGTGGATGTGTACAGAGCTAGAGCCCTAACCAATGGACCGATTTTTATTAAATTTGGTACGTAGGTACTAATCCTCGATATCTCCAGGCTTTATTTTTAATTTTTGAATTTTTTATTTCTCAGGGTAATTATCCCCCAAAAATCGCCAAAAAACATGTAAAATCCAAATTTCTCTATAACGGCTCTAACGATTTTGACTAAACTTTAGTGGTTTGTAGAGCTTTAGGTTTCCAACAAAATGACACAACCCGCATTTTTAGAAAAATTCGGGTTCAGAAATTACATGACTTAAAACATCCAAATCTCAGTTGTTTTGATTTTTCATAAAAAACCTAAATGTTAAAAAAGATTACCATTCACCACTAAAAAAAACTCCAAAAACTAAATAAATTAGTATTTTGAATTCTATTTTACGATTGCTCGTTGCGGAGGAAATTGAAATTTTCATTTAGCGGTAAACGCAGTACGTTGTCAAATGCTATTCTTATGGGGAATACAAAAATAACTATTTCTTATTTACCGATCAACTTCATTAAAACTTGTTATGCAGGTCAAGTTAGCATTGACCAATAGAGGATGTTCGAAATATGTTGCCATTTAACCCTGGGGGCGACAAGGGGGCATTTCCCTCTCAAAACCCCTGTGTGTAGCAACGGATTCTATAGTGCCTCCCAAAAAGGGATTTGGGTGGATATTTCTGAAAACAACTATTTTAGAAAATCGTCTGTACATTTATATGCACTTCATATTCTATATTTATTCAATAAAAAATAATGTTTTCATTAAAGTTCGGCTAAAAGGGAGAAAGTATGTGTCAGTTTCCTGATACCGTTTATTTTAACATTATTTATGGAGGGAAGACTTCGTGGGTACCAACTAAAGGTAACTTTCCATTATGCTTGTCATGTAACTTGACTGTTTTTAATTATATTAGCAAGCATATGAATAAAAAGGAAATTAGAAGGAGTAGTAAAAATATAGTTAAACTTAGAAAGCCCATTGCTTTTGTTCAGCAGACAAAGGACGGTAGATGTGTATTGTGTTCCAATAGACACACCTCAATCGTGAACAGCTTTGGCTGCGAGCGCCATTGGTCGATACTATAGCCACTAATTACCTTTAATGCCCCCTGTACGTCCTACGGACTTTTCATTATTATAAAAATTCAAAGTTTAGTGAATATGTTGAGTAAGTAGGATAAAACTCAAAATCTATCTACAAAAAACAAAAGTTAGCTCAAAGAACAAATCAATTTCCTGAATTTTTCGTTTTAGTTTTGTTACTGGACAGATAATTAAAATTACCTTGATTGAGGTTCTATCGGATTAAAAACAAAACATAATCTAAACGGCTTATTGGTCAAACATTTTATTGTAATTGATTTAAATTCAGTTATCCCAAACATCTACAAACGGTTGAGTTGATTTTACAATTAAATCTGTGTAGAGCGGGGTGTCATAATTGCTTTCATGATTGAATAACCCATACAACCTTTAGTTTTCGTTAGTGTATAGTTTATTTATTTATTTTTCAGAAACTCCTAAAATCTTGTATTCTATAGAATCTGTTATGTTGTTCATTAGTTAGTAGTCAAATTGCATATCTAAACCTTAAGTGTTTTGGAAATCTAATACAACTAATAATAATACTTTAAGTTGTTTGAAACCATAAGTCAACAGGTGTTGGCGTGTGAGAGTTTTATAAACGATTTTAATCATACACCATTTATTGCATATCCTTAATAATTAAATGTTGAAGGCCGTTTATGACTTTCTCGTGTAAAAAACGTTTCTCAAGCCTTGACCAGCGAATATCTGGAACAGTGGTAAATGTGAAGTCTTTGAGAGATTTAGAGCCGCTATCAGACACAGAATGGCCGGCTAGTGTCCACGCAGCGCCGCGTTCATCACTGTTAGCCGTCGTGTTCCAATATCACACTGATCTTGCCTGGTTGTAATTTAGCGAAAAATGTGATTTAATAGTTTTGAGTTTATCTGTACCATCTATTAGCTGAGTTTGTTTTAGAAATACTGTAGCTCATGTGTTAAACTTTTGTTAAATGCTTTATAAAGATTTATGAAGCTTGGTATTGTTCATTGAAGTCTAGCGTCTAGGTTATTCTGAAGCTTAATGCAAGCTTACACTTTAATTACATGTTTAATTTTCCCCTATCTTTACTTGGTTATCGAGTTAAAAGCAGTCGTAGTAGGTATTTTTAATCATCAAATATAAAACACTTACGACAAAAATAAAAATGTTTACAATATGCACACTATGTTTGCATTACCATTTTGGGGTTAAAGATACTTATCACGAAAATCCATAGCCGTATCTTCCCGGAAGTGAGTGTTAAAAACCTGTACAAAAGCTGAAGAAAAGTTTTACTAGGTGCCACAGACTAAATGCAATAATATGGTATATATTACTAGTTAAAAATCAATTATTTGTTCAAGGAACTATTTTGATTAGTCTGAATTAGTAAAAAGATACCCGAGAAGTAATCTGATGTTGTGAAACTGACTAAATGAATATCTTTATATTTACAGATGTTTTACAAAAGGTAGATTGTTTTCAGGATCACTCTTACTTTACTTAAGGGAGCAAATGTTATTTAGTGTATTTGACGTGACAGTCTACGGTGCTCCATCTTGCCAATGTCGTTTGAAGAAAACAAATTCCATATGTACGTACATAGGCTGGTCCTTGCCTTTTCAGTAGATTTATATATAATGGTCTAATGGCGTTCAGTTGGAAAATTAGCGGGATGAAAGAATAATTGGGTATCAGGGAACCCAAATAGTTACTTTGTGTTTTTGGTTTATTGGCTAATGAATCAATTTAAAAACCCCATAAGATTGGAAGATACGTCTTTGACGTGTTCTGTATTTTAGAATATAATCCGTTCTTTCGTTTTGTTTCAATGAACCATGCACCTAAACCGATTATCAATTAATCAAATTCCTCTAGCCAAAATAAAGGGAAGATTATAGGTTTACATCTTGTTTTTATTCGTTAAAGCCTATAAATATAAATCAAATTATTTTACATACCAAAGATAAATTAATATTGTTTTACACAATAACTAAAACTACTGGATGCCCTTAACCCCACGAATTAAACGTTTGATATTTCTGTTCTTGCATATCTATATTATTAAAAGAATTTATTGATGTTTGTACGGCGATTTTCGACCCCTAAAACTATTATTTTGTATACATGTTTAGTATCAATGAAAAGCTGTTTCTCTCAAGATGTGCGTTTTGGGGTGTTGAAAAACCTCTACCTTCAGAGTTTCGCCCCATAGGCTTTCACAGTTCCAATGTTAATTTTATGGAGTGATATTTTATTTAGTTAGTCATCTGATTATAAAATAAATAAACTTTTATAAATCTGACTCTGAAAAAAATATATTTTATGAATATTATTAGTTTTTTATTTAAAAATAAGTTATCCAATGTGTTTTGGGCGTTTAAATACTTGTTTTAAAATAGCTCGATAGTTCATTTTAATAAAACCAGTCTATAACAGACCGGAGTTGCTTATAAACAATATATTCCAACAAATTGTACATATCTATAGCCTAAACCTTGCTTCTACTTATTTGTCCAGAGCTGTGGCAGTGGTTTTGTCCTCTAACCAGATTACGGTTCACTGATGAGGCTTTCATCTACGTCTCTATTTTCTTTATCTGTAGTAAAGGTTGTATCTGTGTTTACAGTTTGGTATTTAAAACGGTTAAATTTGTTAGCAAAGTATTCTTAAATAATTAAGGTTGGAAACTACGCCCCATTTACCGCTTTGTAAAGATTCCTGTCCTATAGATCTTTTATTTTAATTTGAGATTAAACCGTTTCTTAACTAGCATTATACGTGGTGTTACAATTAAGCAGGATACAAGGACCTACATCTCACAACACTATAACATATTATGCACATACTATACTTATACCCACGACGGTAAAACACATAAAGCTTGGTACAAATCGATCTATTTAACCGTCAATCAAACGTTTCTGGTACTCTCATTTTGCCTGATGATCGGTGTGACTGGTTGAAATCGATCGCCTTCTACCATATTGTATGTATATTTACGGTCTTATATGTTAGTATAAGTGTCAATATATTGTACTGCTAAGTTTTATCCTGTTTTGAGACTTATTTCAAATTTAGGTTTTCTTATTTTAAGCCAATTAGCAAAGATTTGTATTCAACTAAAATACAAATCCGGTAAACAACTGTTTTCAAGTAAATTACCAAAATACTGCGGTACGATGAAGTACATAAGATCAAATTTTAAAATAATATAACCTAAACCCCATATTAAAACATTTTCGGAAATTACCTCACTTTAATTCAATTCAAAATAGTTAGTTTTAATGTATTCTTTACTCTGCACAAACCAAGTAGGTTACGAATTGCCAATACAAAGTCAGGATGTATACACAGATGGACCTAACTCTCTGGACAAACCAAGTAGGTTACGAATTGCCAATACAAAGTCAGGATGTATACACAGGTGGACCGTAACTCTCTGCACAAACCAAGTAGGTTACGAATTGCCAATACAAAGTCAGGATGTATACACAGGTGGCCCGTAACTCTCTGCACAAACCAAGTAGGTTACGAATTGCCAATACAAAGTCAGGATGTATACACAGGTGGACCGTAACTCTCTGCACAAACCAAGTAGGTTACGAATTGCCAATACAAAGTCAGGATGTATACACAGGTGGACCTAACTCTCTGCACAAACCAAGTAGGTTACGAATTGCCAATACAAAGTCAGGATGTATACACAGGTGGCCCGTAACTCTCTGGACAAACCAAGTAGGTTACGAATTGCCAATACAAAGTCAGGATGTATACACAGGTGGACCGTAACTCTCTGCACAAACCAAGTAGGTTACGAATTGCCAGTACAAAGTCAGGATGTATACACAGGTGAACCGTAACTCTCTGCACAAACCAAGTAGGTTACGAATTGCCAATACAAAGTCAGGATGTATACACAGGTGGACCGTAACTCTCTGCACAAACCAAGTAGGTTACGAATTGCCAATACAAAGTCAGGATGTATACACAGGTGGACCTAACTCTCTGCACAAACCAAGTAGGTTACGAATTGCCAATACAAAGTCAGGATGTATACACAGGTGGCCCGTAACACTCTGCACAAACAAAGTAGGTTACGAATTGCCAATACAAAGTCAGGATGTATACACAGGTGGACCGTAACTCTCTGCACAAACCAAGTAGGTTACGAATTGCCAATACAAAGTCAGGATGTATACACAGGTGGCCCGTAACTCTCTGGACAAACCAAGTAGGTTACGAATTGCCAATACAAAGTCAGGATGTATACACAGGTGGCCCGTAACTCTCTGCACAAACCAAGTAGGTTACGAATTGCCAATACAAAGTCAGGATGTATACACAGGTGGACCTAACTCTCTGCACAAACCAAGTGGGTTACGAATTGCCAATACAAAGTCAGGATGTATACACAGGTGGACCGTAACTCTCTGGACAAACCAAGTAGGTTACGAATTGCCAATACAAAGTCAGGATGTATACACAGGTGGACCGTAACTCTCTGCACAAACCAAGTAGGTTACGAATTGCCAATACAAAGTCAGGATGTACACACAGGTGGACCGTAACTCTCTGCACAAACCAAGTAGGTTACGAATTGCCAATACAAAGTCAGGATGTATACACAGGTGGACCTAACTCCCTGGACAAAGGTATATAGCATTATTCCTTGGGTCAAGACAAATTAAATACGTTATTTTATCATATGAACATAGGTCACCCACGCCAATTTTTCACATTTTAAAAATTGCGGAACCTAATTTAACAACACTTTAGTCAACTCTTTATGGTGATAAAGGCTATCAATACAGACGTTGTTGTTTAATTATCTCTGACAATTAAAAAATGGCAGCCATTAAAATATTCTATCTTAAATGGCTCGAAAATCAGCCATTTTAAGAATAACAAGAATATATATTTACAAGAATAACTTTTAGGGAATTAGATTGAATGTTTCTAACGATACTTAAATAACTGAAATCGAATAATAACTAACTCGACTAGAAGAACGAGGGAGTTGTTAGGTAAGAAGAAGGAGCTGTTGATATGCTTATTATTTATTTAATGTTACTATTGTGGAGAACCTGAAGATGGGGTATGTTGGATCACATGTAAATAGCTTCAGCTCGGTTATTTATTACTTGATTTCGATTATTTAAGTATCAAAAGTCATATAATTCACTAAAATAAGTTATTCTTGTAAACCTTCATGTAAAATGGCTTGTTTTTGAGCCATGTATGACGTATTAATTTGTTTTGAATTATGTTAAAACTTTATAATTTTACCTTTACAGGCTAATTTTGTTTTTTGTTGCTCAAGAGTATTCCAAACTAATGTAACTGTATATTAACTAATGTAGTCAACAACTTGATGATTCGTAATTGAGTTGAAACCGGTTCCACACTAAAGGAGTAATTGAGACACCATAGGGTAAATAAGTATATGAGTTTATCTTAAATACAATGAAAACTATCAATAAAAACAACAAACAAATAATACACATAAATAGTTTTAATTGGCCCTCGTGTATAGCAAAGGTGATAACATTGAAGATAGTTTGTATATGTAGAAGGTATATATATATATATATATATATATATAACAGATAGACCCAAACAATTAGTTCTACGATGTTTTCAGAAAAAGAAACAAAAGTTATAATATGGTTACAGACTAGAGGTTCTATTGTCTTCGTCTACCGAGCAGCGCTCACAATGGATGGACATAAACCAGTGAAATGTGTGGCCAGTCTTTGTATGGTTCATTACCTGGGATTGTATCACGACAATGTTGCTCCTCTCTCCTCCCCGTTCTCTGTATTACTCTATCCACATAAAATGTCTGCTTTAATAATAGCTGTGGATTCATCCTTTACCGAATTACTAATGAAGGTTTTTTTTAGTATCGGTTATCAAAGGAAGAGTTTCTAGGTTATATTGCCGAGATCTTACCCACCAGTTTAATAGAAATCTGTTAGTGTCCAGGGTAGTTTTAAACATATTTACGGCTTAAAACAAAACTCATATATATATATTTTTTCAATTACTACCTCCTGTAACATAGTTACATTTGCGATGTTAGTAGTTTCCTAAAACTTAATATGAATTCGTTATAGAGTTAATTTCCACATTTGCATACTCATTAACATGTACGGATATACTGATACTAGGCTTATCGCCGTTGGAGGCTTCGCCCCCAAACCCCCTTTTGGAGTTCACTTCGCTCACTTACCTTCCTCAGTCAACTCAAGTTTAAATCAAACTCAACTATTGTAGTTCATTAACTAAAGAAAAACTAGACAACAATGACCTTTGGTGGAGCACATTAACACCTACAGAGGCGGTCCCATATCGGTTCGATATCGAAACATTTGATGAACCGGCTGCTTGTTAGTTTTATCGAATGAACTCTCGTCTCGACTACGATGGTTGTTTCGAAGTGAATAAAAGCAAAAATTAAAGTGCTCACTCAATCAAAGTCAATCAGATATAAATACAAAGTTGTGGCTACAATGTTAAATTGGAGTTCTACAAATGGATTTACTTGTAAAAAAACAAAAAAACAAATTAGACTTCAGTCCACGACAGAATTATAGTAACCTAACCTAACCTAACTCCGCAGAGCGATGTCTGGTGGCTGTTCGTTGTGCAAATTACAAATAAATGAATTTGTAAAAACAAAATAAAGTCAAATTAAACAGAAATAAATTGCAGACCTCAAAAAGTAAGCAACAAAAGTAGGATTCAAACCCGTGACCACATGATCTTGAATCACCTGACAACATATCTACTGGGCTACCGCGTGCCCATCAAATTTATCATTCGATAGAACAAACAATCGGTTGATTACATTTTTCAATATCGAAACAAACGATATTTGTGATATTGGACCTCCTGTGTAGGCGATAATGTGCTCACCTTGTTTTGTAACAGCTGATTTATATAAACCTCATGTGAGCAAATTAGTATCGCCTACACGGGCGGTTTTTTTAATCAGCTGATAAAACATGTGGTATTAGCCAAAGATAGTGTGCTTTCATTAAACGGCTTCCCAAAACTGTACAATTTAATTGGGCCAAAATACTCAAAATTACTTCTTCTCCGATGAATAGCGGCTAAACGGATGATCGGATCTTAAATCTGAAAAATCGTTAGCTGGAAATTAAATTTTCTACAACTTTTGTATTTAACATTTGTTGCCATCTCTTACCGTTTCCGTACAAAACGCGCTCAAAGTGGAAAAATTGAAAAAGTGGAATTTTTCCCGCCCCAAAAATGCCCCAAAAACTCAAAAATATTAACTTTTGATAATTTTCTGGGAGTTTCTCGTCAAGAGCTTTAATTCAAGTATGGGGTCGAGGGGGGTTCGATTACGGGAAAATTGGACACTTAATCACATGTTTAAATGTAAACAAAACAGATGATTTTAAATTCCCATGCTTTTACTATGGGGGATGGTTTAGTTATTTTTATTTGCCAGTTACTTTTTGGAAACACTGCTATTTTTACGAGTCCTTGGAATCAAGACCTTTAATTTGAGCCCTCTCTCATCATCCTGCGATTCGCCAATTGGCCCAATTTCAATTTAGTTTTACAGTTGGTAGGTACCAGGTGTTTAAAAAAGAACTCCCTATTTTCAAGAACAATTTAAATGGTAAAACATACCAAATCTTACATTTGTGAATACATAGTGTGAAAGAGAATATCTTAAAGTTTTGGTTTTGTCCTAATAAACTTCAACGTGTGCAACATTAGTTGCTCTACACAGATCAAGACCCTTTCCCCTTCTTGCCAGGTATTCGCCAACATTGCAGGTGTAACTAACTAATGAACTGCTCCGATGAACCTTTGCCGTAAATGGTCAATGTCACAGATATTCTCAGCATATACCACATTCATTACACGTCCCCAAAATTAAAAGTTCAGTGGGGTTAAATCTAGGCTTCGGGGTGGCCAGGACGAAGGATCATCAGAGCAGGCGTCAGCCACACCTGCAATGTTGGCTAATACCTGGCGAGAAGTGAAAAATTGTAGTGATCTTTGTAGAACAACTAGTGGTGCGCTCGTCGAAGTTTAGAAGGGCAAAACCGAAAGTTGAAGATATTCTCTTTCACACTATGTATTCAAAAATGTAAGCTTTTGTATGTTTCACCATTACAATTGTTCTCGAAAATAGAGATTTATTTTTCAAACACCCGGAATATGAGCGAACCTAACCAAACCGAACTGTAAAATTTGAAGTAGTCCATGCACAATAATTGTGGTTGAGCGCGCAGCGGAGGTTAGGCTAGAAGGTTAGGTTAGGTTAGATGTGAAATGAAAACAAAATACAAATAAAAAATTCCCAAAAATACAATTTACAAATAAAACAACCTTTCAAGGCCTAGGGTATTTTTTGAAAGCCGGACATAAAACGGATTTCAGACTGCCTAAGTTGAATAGGAAATGCTAAAGAATACCTAGGCAAAGTACGCTCTATACAAAACTTTGCTTGTCAATATCCGGAATTATTGCAAACTATAAGAGGAACCCTGATTATTTAAACTGATTTTTTTTTAGCTACAGGTATCTGTGCTAGGTTATTATACAGTATGGTGTAAAACCTGCGCTGAGTAAAGTGAAGGCTTCATCATCACGTCAAAGGAGTGATTCGCTTGTTAGCGGCTTAAGGTACGGCCGGCGTGTGTGTGTGTTTTAATGACCCTGTATTTGTTTTGCTAACCATTAATTATGCATAAATTTGCTTTGATGGTTAGTTACCTAAAAAATGAATACCAGAGAACCTTTAACTTATTTTTAATACTAGTCAATCTCTCTACTCTTCTTATACTTTTAATGAAAGTGACACATCAATAACGCCGTTGCTTTTAATCTAAAATTACCGGAAAAATAAAAAGGTTTGAATACCATAAAACCTAATATCTAACCTTAAGACTAAAAAGTACAAAACAATTTAAATATGTTATTTTATTTAGTTGTGAATCAGAGAGTAATGCAAACATCGTTTGGGGTTATACTCTTCGTGCTCGATGCTTTTTTACTTGTTTATAATGTTATACTCGTATATTTTGTAAACCATAAAATATGCATGACAAAACAGCGCGTAGAAAAAATAAAATACTTTACACACATATGTCCAGCAACATTGAGCAACAAACAAGGGGATCAGTCTGTGTACCAATTGATAAACTTCAATTCAGACCAGCTTTGGTGGCGAGTGCTCTTCGCCGATACTACACCAGAGTTACAATATTACCAGCGTTTTATAGCTACATGATATTATGGTTAATTCAATTTTTAAATAGTAAGAGGTTTTTCTTTTCGAGTAATGTTAATAACATTTTAGAAGTTTGTAATCGATGTTTGAGATATTTCAAACCATTAGGGCCCTGCACCATTGTTTGTTTGTTTTTTGCGAGATTAGGAGGCCCCGGCATAGCGAGCTAGGCATGTCTCCCTTTGGAATATTATGCAGCTACCGGAAAGAGGTGAAAGAGGGATGGGAAAGACGGTAGGGCGGGGTCTGACTGCCTCGCTCCAGAAAGGGAGAGAGAACCTTACCTAGCTTTCGGGCTCTATAGGTGAGAACCCCAGGACAATTTGCCTAACCCAACGTCCCCCGGACAGGGACCACCATTGCACAGAGCCTCCAACCTCTCAGGGGTCGGGTGCCCCGAGCCTGGCAGACCGGAGACCGTCGGGTAAGGGCCCTTCCTCCCAGGCACCCGTCCCAGGCTGCAAGGATGATCCACTACTCCCTCTAAGGACTCGGACTGGTCTGGGTATCCAGGCTCAACTGGGAGTCAAGCCCCAGTAGAGAAAAGGAGGAACCAGGGAAGGGAAGTTGGTCACACTGGATTGCCAATACTGCCAATTGGACTTATCAATACTGTGAAAGCTTCATTTTGTTGTACCCAATGTTTTAATTTTATTTCTATTATTTTTGTTATTTTACCAATACACTATTTACAATAGCATTTGCTATCACACGATTATTCATTCCGAATCAAAATATTGAGTAGCCTCCCCCTCCCCCAATACCTGAGAAAAACTTAGATTCCTTCGTTGATGTAACCCCTCGTGTCCGAGAAGGTTGCATAACACATAATTAAAATATATTAACAAGAAACAAGTAATGGAGTGGTAGTTACTTTTCAGTCACGTTGTATGTTAGGCTGTGGTTCATAATTAGGGACAAGTTTCTTTCTTTCTTATTCTTAAAACTTTGGCCCCTCTTTGTATTACAGACTTTGCAGTTTTTCCAGACGATTGGTTCATAAATAAACTTGCAAATTATTTTCATTTTGAAATAACATATTAATGGAAAACTCGGTTTGCTTTAATTGCAGGTCCTTGTTCACTTATGCAAATTAAATTCCAATCCCATTGCATAAATATTAATAATTAAACTTCAAGGACTTAAACCATGTCTGTCAATCTTATTTAAAAATAAAAGAATTATATGAGACATTGGTCTAGAATATAGTATTGCTAGTCTAATCTTTTCCATTTATATTAGTAAGATAATCATTTACTATATAATAATTGTAAATAGTGTTAAAATGGCGATTATATTTAATAATACCCCCGTCACAGTAAACCTGCATACTCAGCGAATTTCCAATGGAGATATAAATGTCTTAATACTTCATAAAGCCACTTACCAAATTTCATAAAAATATACTCACAAATAAGCGATATATACCATTTTAATTATTCTCCATAAGAACATTGGGCTGAGTACGCAGGTTTGCTGCATCAAAGAACACAAAAAATGGGTTTTTATGTTAATATCAATATAACTCAACTAGGTGAAGTCATATACCAGTTTTTATTAATTTATGTTTATAATTAAAGGAGGCATAGAATTTAGTTATTATCCATAAGAATAACATGGGGCTGAGTATGCAGGTGTGCTGCTACGGGAGCCTTTCGCAAAAAATTATTATTTTGAGCAAATATCAATAGACCATAAGCAGATAAAGCCGTATACCAAGTTTCGTCAGTATATGTTCATAAATAGGCGAAATATAAAATGTTTCTTTTCCTCCATAAGAATAACATTAGACAACATACTGTGTTTAGCACTTTCAATATCTTGGGAACCAATTGAAAAAATACCAAAATGAAGGTAATGAAGGAATGATCAAAATACCAAATTGTGTGTTTTTTTAAGCTTAATCCAATGGTGAAAATTAAAATTTGTAAATTTCAAAAATTATATGTAAAAAATTCAAAAAAGCACATTTTTGGGGTACAAAACCCTCCCAAAAATAGCCTTCGGATAGAGCGACCTGGCTGATTTTTGAAATTATAGTCATAAATGTTGCTTTACACGTTTATACTAAATTTCATCGAAATCGGATCATTTTTATGAGAGTTATCGTGCTCACGGACATATATATGTATATATACAGTTTTGAATGAATGGTGTTTTGGGGTCTGGGGACCTCAAAACGAAAAGTTATAATGGTCCTGGGCCTAGGTCTTACCATGTCCTACGGTAATAGCTTCTTCCCTATAGGGGAAATTTGCTAATTCCCTATGGGGAAATTCGCTAAAACACCATAACATATTAAACATATTTTCTATATCAAAAGAATCGCAAAATCAAGTGCAAAATATTTGTATAGCTATTTAATTTACAAAACTAAATCTTGTTCACCCTATTTTAAGACCTATTTTTTGTTGACTACCGTGCCATCCTAAATCCTTTTTCGTTAATTTGAGTATCGTTAATTCAATTTGCTATGTTTAAAAGGTCTTTTAGAACGAGAGAGCCGCAGTGTAGAACCGTGCACTTAGCCCAGGCGCTTATTGCATTATACGCCATGCGACCAAAGCCCTCATATTAGATTATGCGTACGTCCTTTTATAGAGGACAGAGGAAACAATTTGGTTTACGGTTCTGAAGGCGTTTATTTTACCCACTAAACTAGCTTGAAGTCACTCAGTACTCGTATCACCACTACATATAAATTAATGTCCACAAGAACCTAACTCTGGTAGTTGGCTTTAATAATATCACCAAGCTAAACTGTTATTATACAGGGGGTTTCATAATTCGTGTCGGATACTTTAGGGTATTGTTCCTGGATGCTTAGTAAGCTCATAAATAATAAGTATTTTTTTTTTAAATATGCGTAAGTGGCTGTCGGTCTGTCTGTATGTGTTTTAAAGAAAATAATTTTTAATTTCAAGTATGTTTAAGATAAAGCTTTGAAACTCTGTATATAAGATTTAATTATTAATTTACATAAGCAGAATTTTTTTCAAGATTTGAACTTTTCAAAATTCAAAATGGCGGCAACTTTAAATTTTCAAACTCAAATATCTTAAAAATGGTTTATTTTACAACAAATTAACAATTACAACTTTCTTTTTTAAATTTTATTCTACATAATTATAGATAACTTTCATTCCAATCGGTTGAAAAATAACAAAGTTATTCCCACTTGTGTGATTAATTACAACTACTATTAGAGCAATTGTTAGAATAGTAGTTGTAAATAATCACACAAGTGCGAATAACTTTGTTATTTATCAACGGATTGGAGTGCAAGTTATCTGTAATTATGAAAAATAAAATTTAAAAAAGAAAGTTGTTCTTGTGAATTTTTTGTAAACTAAACTATTTTTAAGATATTTGAGTTTGAAAATTTAAAGTTGCCGCCATTTTGAAAAGTTCAAATTTTGAAAAAATTCCACTTGTGTACGTTGATAATTAGAACCCATATACAAAGTTTCAAAGCTTTATCTTAAACAGACTTGAAATTAAAAATTATTTTCTTTAAAACACATACAGACAGACAGACAGCCACTTACGCATATTTAAAAAAAAGGCTTATTATTTATGAGCTTACTAAGCATCCAGGAACAATACCCTAAAGTATCCGACACGAATTATGAAACACCCTGTATATTTCATCACTTTCTTCTAAAGTTAAATTTCAAAGGTTCTTAGTTGTTATTTATAGTCATATTTTTATCTTATTTTAAGCTGTTACACAAAGTAAAAAATTGTGACTTGTAGTGTGTGCTATTGTAAATAGACTAAAGGCAATAAAATTATTTTTTCACTGAGCTCGTAGGATGGACAAGTTGACTGTTATTTTTAGCCCTAAAATAATTGAACACTAATAAACAGAGACAATAGGAGTTTTTAGGCAGACAAACATAATCGTTTTATACCCCCGTCGCAGCATACTCAGCAAATTTCCAAAGGAGATATAAATGTATAATACTACATAAAGCCACTTACCAAGTTTCTTAAAAATATCTTCACAAATAAGCGATAAGAATAACATTAGACAACGTACCGTGTTTAGCACTTTCAATATCTCGGTAACCAATTGACGTAGAGGAATGATCAAAATACCAAATTGTGTGTTTTAAGCTGAATCCAATAGTAAAAATTAAAATTTGACTATTACAAAAATGATATGTAAAACATAAAAAAAACATTTTTGGTAAAAAAACTACCCCGCCTAAATACCCCTTCGGATGGAGCGATCTGGCTGGTTTTCGAACTAAAGTCATAAATGTTGCTTTACACGTTTATACCAAATTTCATCAAAATCGGATCATTTTTACCAGAATTATCGTGCTCACGGACACCCACACACATATACACAAACACACACACACACACACACACACACACACACACACACACACACACACACACACACACATATATATATATTTCGTGAACTCAAGTGAAAAATCAATATGTATATATATATATATAAAATGCCATAAAGTCACTGAAAACCAACGACAACATCATTATCCTACCGTCAGATAATAGCAACACCATAGTGATTATGAATAAATGTGACTATCCAAGAGTGTGAAAAACAGTTAAATGATTCAACAACGTACTCGTTACTGGGAGAAGAACTAACAAATACCTACCAAAACAAAATTCACACTTTCTTAAGAAAAAAGGGACCCAGTGAAGGTTTAACAGAAGAGACTATTTCTCTCCTTACCCCGTCATAATCTCCTCGCACACCCATCTTTTACATTTTGCCGAAGACCCATAAACCGCAAAGACCTCCTCCCGAAAGTAGGGGTGCTTGGAGACTACTGTATCAGGCGGAGCAATGGAGACCACCCCCCTGACCTTGACCTACATTTTTTAAATTTTTTTTGTGCATCTATCAGGAGGAGCATCCCCCCTAGGAGTACGCACCACGCTCTTGCCTTTTTGCCCAAGGGCCCGTACCGCACTCTTGCCTTTGGAATTAGCGTTCGACGCTTCACCCTCTTAGGCTAGCGTTCGACACTTCACCCTCTTAGGCTATGATAATATATTGTTTTTTTTATTTTTTTTATACAAAGATAAACTAAATTTGTTTATCAATGTACCAACGGGGTTTTCTTTTTTCTTTTATCATTTATTTTTTATATTTACAAATTAACCTTACAACTAATTTGATGAGAAGGTCTCGCCAGTCATCCTCCCATCAGCTGCAACAGCATCAGCGGCCGTCCTCTCCGCATCGGCAACCTCCTTCTCTGCGATCGCAAGCTCCGCCTCCAGCACATCGACCTGACGCCAGTCTTCTTCATACTCGGAATGTTCTTCCGGGCATCTTGGCTGGGCGCACCACTTCGAAGAGGCATACGCCTCTGCCAACTCCACCTCGATAGTTTGGATAGGACGATGGTTTAAAAACGCGTCCTCCACAAATTCCAACGCCCGGACCAAGTCAGCGTCAGACATGTTCATAGTTCCGCTGGTATATCTGAACTGATCACGGAGAGCAACTAAGTGTGTGTCGAGGGTGGGGTGAAACTAGTTTTGTTCTTTCGATGTATTCAGCATTAGACCCTTCTCCTATTTCCCAGACAGCTGGTGAGATTTATTGCCCGACGGCGGCGGCATTCACCGGAAGAATATAAAGGATGACAGGCGGTGATCAACGATAATGGGTCGGGGCGGTCCGAAGGGTCGACGCAGGAGTTCACACAAAAACCGACGAGTCGAGACCTGTCTGGGATGCACCTGCGTCCGCCCCTTCCAGGAACCCATAATTATAGACCGCCCGTATCGAATTCCATTAGAGCAGAATGGTTTTTACCCCAGATGGCGGTTGGGATTTTTTGCCTCGGCATTCTCAGAAATCCATTAGCGGAGAGCGTCTTTTGTACCGGCGTCCCCACTACCTATTCGTCGGATGGTGAAAATATCCTTCTCATTCAGCTCCAACACCGCAATGGAAGAGGGCCGAAATGTACATGGAGACACGATCGAGGAGTTCATCCGTAATCGTGATGACCTGATGCAAGACCAAATAAGACGGGATAGACTGCGCATCAAGAAAATCACAGTTAAATGTGAGAAATCAATCGGCCCAGACAAAATGATGGTATCCCGTGAATTCGCTTGGACTGGGGATATATTCGCAAGAATTTATAACTTCATGGTCTACAGGGCGGAGACCGATTACGAAGAGTTTGTTGTGTCCTTGGAGCATGATTCAGCATGGTACGAGGAATAATCAACATCTACCACCCACACCATTATCACAAAAGGCCTTTTTCAAGGCCACAAAAGCTTTCATGTTAGGGAATAGAAGGAAGATCATCCTAATGCATGAAGATTTTCCAATTCCAACAAAAAAAATATGGTTAGGGTCATCCCGAGGGGGGGTTGTTAACATTTTTTAAAGTATGTCATGTGGGTAATCTAATTACTCGGCTTGACGAGACGATCAAAAAAATGAAAAATAATTAAAATCGCTGTCATTAAGGGAGTTATTTCATTTTTATAAAGTATTCCCCCACCACAATATCCACAGTATATGTCACGTGGTCAGGAACGATCCTACCCACGCTCAGTTCAGACGCGATTTTTGGAATGGTGACAGTGTAATAGTGATGATGCATTTTCACTAGACCGAGTGGGTTAACACCTCCGACATACCATGCCAATGGAGTCCGAAATCTTTACAAGAGATATCAATTCTAAAGATAAGGAAGTTCTTGCCTGAGGGGGTTAAGCTGCTGCCCAGATCCACGCAAGAAGCCATTGCTGCGGATATGAGGAAGGAAATTCTCAGAGTAAAACAGGATTGGGAGTGCAGCTACGATCAAATGGACATCATGTTTGCCAGTCCTCCAAAGTATACCAATCGTCGAGATCTATTGGAGAAAGAAGAAACGGAGGAGTGGTCAGGTTTCACGGCGGTATATCAGCAGCTGATTAAACAGTGGAAACAGTGTCAGATCGGTCCTATTCCACAATAAATATTCTTTTCTTTCGAGAACCGAGGGTCCAGAGTCGAATAGTCAAGCTAAGATGGGGCCAATTAGGAGAGAACCCCCGCACCCAACGCGCCCCAGAACTTCCCCCACCAAAAACTGAGAGCGTCACCTCACACCGCCAACGCTCCTTCAGTTCAGTTTTAGAGTCCAATGCGTGGAGACGTGTTAGTTCGTTACTGCTATGTTCTCATCGATTAACGCCATTTGCATCTAGCATCTTGGACTATTTAAAACGTTTTAGTTGTGTTCTTTGCGTTTATTAAAAACTTTACCACCAGACTATTTAAGATGAACGCCACACACGTTTGTACCATTTGCGGCTGTGTACGCGCGCAGGCACAATTTTATGCAAGACCACATCAGATTCCACGGCTTGAGATACCAACCACCAATACCACCACCACAATCACCACCAACGCAGCAAGGTACGTGTTTGTGTGTTGCAATATTGTTTAATCGGACTTAGATATATTTCTTTTAGTAATATAGGAATATTTTATGCAATATATAGCCGGAGAGTGATAAAAGTCTTCTTTTTATTTAACATCTTTAATTATTTTGTGCGAATAGAGAGCTGTTTATTAAAAATTTAAAATTTAATAACTCTAATAATTTAATTTTAATAACTTCTATATTTATGGGCCAAAGTATGTCATGTCGGTACTCAAATGACTCGCCTTAACTGGCCGAATATGAAGGTACAATCAGAATTCAAATCCGATCAAGTTAAACCCCCCCCCCGAGATGAACCTAACGGGGGGTTTAACATTTTTTAAAGTATGTCATGCGGGTACTCTAATGACTCGGATCGACTAGACGAGCAAAATGATGCAATCAGAATTCAGACCCGACCAAGGATACTCAAGTAATAGCGAAAATAAGTAAAAAATTAATAAATCTAATCGTTTTGTGCAGTTGCAGATAGAGAAGCTGCATGTCGGCAATGCCGCGACACATTCGTTGACCAGGGTTCTTTAGAGAGGCACATGGAGAGCCACCGCGTCGAACCACCCCGGGAGGTGATTGTTGCGCCGCAGACTGCCGTCGAAGCCAACCCAAGCTCCGATTAAGGTGAGAATCCACATTAAAAGAACTTTTTCCTTGAATCTATTTAGTTTTATAATTATTTCGCTAGGCGCCTCAAGAAGAAGAAGAAGAAGACTGCTTACCTATATTTAACTTGCCAATATGCCGAAGAGGATGAGGAATGAGAAGAAGATAACTATCGATGTTTGATAAATAGCATTTCTTATGCAATGGTTTAATTTTCAAATATGAATTATCCTAATTTGTTTTATTTTATTTTCAGACGAATGTCCGGGCCCTGACCACTACTCGTGTCAGCATTGCAATCGTCGTTTCCGACGTGCAGCCAACCTGCGACGACATGTGGATTCAGCCCACAGCAGAGTCCCCCGGTTCCTATGCGCAACATGCCCTGTTTTAAGAGAGAGGACAGCCTGCGACTCCATACCAAGCAATTCCACGGCGATGGCCAAGCACACAGCTTCCCTTGCGCATACTGCGGCCAGGATTTCAACAAGGCGTTTAACAAGGACCAGCATGAGCATTACTTCTGCAAAATCATGAAGGACCTTGTCCGGAACCGAGCGCCTTTGGTGTTGGAGGAGCCTCAGCTGGGACCCAGCACCGATCCTCAGCCGGAGCCCAGCGCCGAGCCGCAGCCAGGACCCCGCGCCGACCCGCATCCAGACTCCAGCTCCGACGATCAACCCGAAGATTAAGCGATGATGGTGGATGATGATCATTCCAACCGCCCTCTATTCAAGCTCATCCAGCAGGGGTTCCGGTATCGTTTGCTAACATACCGCCTGCAGCGAACGATGGAGAACTTTGTCACAATCGGGGAAGTGATGGCGCTACTATTTGAAGTCCTCACGGAGGTGTTGACAAACGCTTTGGCTGCTCACCACAGCATCAAGACCAACTTCGTCTTGAAGTGGGATTTCGCGAACGCGTTCGCAACCGCAACATGTACGCGCACGTTCAAGACGATGAACGTTCCACTGACCAAGACCTCGGACCTGAAAAAAATACATCACGGATACTTTTGCGAAGCTCATCAGGGAAAAGGATCAGTGTGAACAGATCGGCTCAGGTTGGTCATACATGCGCGTACGCGTTTTGGAGGTCAGAATAAACCGTTACCTCCCGTTAGGTCAAGAAGGACGATCATTTATCCCACTGCCTGAGACTATCGAGAACACTCACGCAATAGTCAACGTGCGGATTGACGATAAGCGTTGTTTTATGTATGCCGTCCTAGGCAAATTCGTTCATGAATACCCATATAGACAGGCGGTATACACACCCAACATCATCGCGAACTACGATTGGTCCGGCCTGCAATTTCCCGTTGCTCTGAAGAGTATCAAGACGTTTGAGCGAAATAACGACATAAGCATCAACGTCTACGGTATCGATCACACGTACGTGGAAAAAACCTAACGGACTGCCCAAGTACGAGGTCACCGTCTTTCTCTTGAGGTTTTGCAGACAGGAGCGTGATGACCATTGTGACCTTTTGTACTAACTGAGGAGGGGAACAGCCACTACGCATACGTCATGGACCTGAGTCGACTGATTCGTCACCAACTCACAGCGCACCGCGGCAGGATATTCATCTGTAAGCGGTGCTTCACTCACTTTGATAACCGGCCGAACAAGCTCGGTCTGACGGGTGCTCAGCGTCTGGAGGAGCACAGACGATACTGTTCCGCTTCGGCCCCCATCCTTATGGCAGTCCCGAAGAAGACAGAAATCAAATTCAGCCACCCCGAGTACACACGACGTGAGCGGTTCACTATCTACGCGGACTTTGAGTGTGCCCTGCTTCCAGTCACGGAGATGGAAGAACAAGTCGACTAGCCTAATACAGGAGTAGCAACCCACATTCACATACCATACGGATTTGCGTATCAAATCATTAACTCGTACGGTCTGGGAGTTCGAGCCTCGAGTCTACTTCGGAGATGACGCGTCCTCCACGTTCATGGAGATGTTGAAGACATATGTTGAGCGGCCGTGGACCTTCCTGTACGAAGCGAGAAATCATCGACCTGTCCTGACCCCGGCGGAGACTGCGCAGTTCAACGCGGCAACGGCTTAATACCTCTGTGGAAAATTTTACTCGAAGGAAGATCCGAAGCTTCGCGATCACAACCACGCACCACCCTACGACTTTCGCGGAGCGGCACACCGATTATGTAACCTGCGCTACAGGGAACAGCATGTGGTCAACTGCTATTTCCACAACCTCTCCAACTACGATGCGAACTTCATAGTACGGGAGTTGGCGATTGACCCGGGCGATGTAGAGGTGTTGCCACACACCGAAGAGCGGTACATTGCTTTCACGAAGCGTGTCCTGTTCGACCGAGCAACAGCGCCGGCTACGATGCGGGGGCGTGGTCAAAGGCAACCTGGATACTGCGGTAGGTTCCTCGAAACCTACTGGTTCCTGGTTTTTAGACTCGCCAGGAAACAAAATCAATATGCTGCTCGAATGGGCTTATTGCCGTTGCTACGCCAACGATCAGATCTGATTTCTGATTGCACCTTATTGTTCGCGTGGTCGAGCCGAGTCATTAGAGAACCCACATGACATACTTTAAAAAATGTTTAACCCCCCCCCCATTAGGGTCTTCCCTGAGGGGTGTTAAACATTTTTTAAAGTAGGTCATGTGGGTACTCTGGTGACTCAGCTTGAAGAGGCGAACAAGAAAATGAAAAATAATTACAATCGCACTAACAGTATGAGAGTTATGTTGAAAGATCTGTTGGGGGCGTTGTCGAGAGTGGTGGGTGGGAGTGTATTTCGCAATTTGCATTTACAAGTTTATCTAATTGCTGTGTGTGAAACTTAGACCGCTCGAACATAAATATATCCGACACCTACAGAACCGACCAATATACCCTACTGGTGAGTGGTGGGTTGTTCATTTGCATTTGCAAGTTTATCTAATTGTGCTCTGTGTGAAACGTAGACCGTTTGAACATAAATATATCTGAACCCTGATCCGGCCATTATGCCCTACTAGCAAGTGCATTTCTAGTTCTTCCGAGAAACTAGGATTTATTGTCCTGGCGGCGTCGGCGTTCGCCATCAAAGGACCCTAAGCTTTTTTACATCCTGCCCTTCCGCTGCTCGGGTCTTTGGGGCTAATTTCATTCTTCCTAGAACCGCCGTTCGGCATCTCGGACACAACGCCCCCCTTACAAAAAAACTTCCCCTTGCACAGCCATGCGAACACTGCCCCACTCCAAAGCGTCTCCTCAGTCTGCTTCCAACACGCAACATGAATGGTCCGGTGTGTGGTCTTTGTCAGAAAATATTTCTCCGTAATGAGCATTTAACTCGGCACATGCGCGATGTTCATGCTCATGGTGTCGGTCTAGGGTGTTTGGGGTGCGGTTGTGTTTTTAAGCGCCGTGAACATTTAACATGCCACATCAAGAACTCCTGCCGCCGACAACTACAACATCGGGCCCCATCACCGGAGGAGGTCCTGCAGCTGGAGAGGAGGCCGAGGCTCGGACAATCGCCTCCGCCTGCTGAGAGGGTGCGACACGTGACGCCACAACGCCGTGCACCAACTAATGAGTCGCCGCGTCCCGGGCGGAGCGACTCACCCCAGCCGGTTCCTGAGCCTGCGCTGCTCCTCGAGATGTTCGAGGCTCTAGGGCAACATGTGCCGTCAATCTGCGTCGACGTCGCGGTGGGTCCCGATCCTCCATCGTACGCCAATGCAGCGTCAATCATTGCTCGTGTTCGCGTGTGCGATTACGCAACGAGTCCCGCGTGTTGCTGAGCGTTAGTGGACGCGGTCACGAGCCCCGAGGCGTCGGTTGTTCGGGTCAAGGCCTCAACGAACAATTTTAGTGGCGGATTTATTCCCCAATCCCCGTCGCGTGATATAAGATCGGCCGTCCTGTCCTACGGTAGCCGTTGTTGGTGTTGTCAGGGCCCCTCCGACACCTGGGCCTGAGGCTGCTGAGCCTGAGCATGAGGTGGACCTGCAGTTTGTGTGGGACGAGGGTGTCGAGGAGTTTGTGGAGTATGCGGTCGACGAGTTCGGCAACGTGCTCGACATGGACGACGATGGTGTTGTGGACGAATACGTTGAGATGGTGGACGATGGTGGTGTTTCGGGTGATGAGTTGGTGGAAGATGACAATGGGGGTGGGTCTGATGATGAGGACAATGTCGTTACATTGACGTCATCATCAGACGAAGAGTTATAGACTTTAGTTTTTAGATATTTAGCTTTTTTATTATTTGTTTTACATCCATATATATATATATATATATATATATATATATATATATATATATATATATAAAATTTAAATATTAGTTTAGCATTGTAAATATTTTATGTAAATATTAGCTAAGAAAACTGTAATGGAGTGACTTTTAATAAGTACGCCTCCATCTGATGAGACCCAACTAGGTCGAAACAAACAGTTTTAAAAATCCCGCTGGTACATTGATAAAAAAATGTAGTTTATCTTTGTATCAACAAAAAAAAACAATATATTATCATAGCCTAAGAGGGTGACGCGTCGAACGCTAAATCCAAAGTCAAGAGTGCGGTGCGGGCCCTAAGAAAAAAGGCAAGAGTGTGTTGCGTGCTCCTGGGGGGGAATGCTCCTCCTGATAGATGCACAAAAAAATTTAAAAAAATTAGGTCAAGGTTGGGGGGTCTCCACTGCTCCGCCTGATACAGTAGTCTCCAAGTACCCCTACTCCCGGACGACCAATAGTATAAAGTTATGGATCTCCGTCAGAGCGTATCTCGGCATTGGTGGATGAAAACCTGCAACCACTCGTAAAACGTTTACCATTTTATGTAAAAGACAGTCAAAACCTTATTTCACGACTACAGGGGATTTGCAAACTAATTGGACGGCGATGGGTACCCGAATGGCACCATCGTACGCAAATATTTTCAAGGGTCTAGTGGAACAAAGTTTTCTTTCATGTTAAAATTTGAAACCTACAGCCTGGTTTCGGTTTATAGATGATAACTTTATGGTTCGGCAGTATAGCATTGAGAGTCTTCAAAATGTTATGGCTGATCTAAACAATTTTTTACGTTTGAATTTCACGTGGAAATCTTCCCAAGAATCTATAACATATTTGGGTTTGGATATTTGTCTGGATAAAAGCTTTCTTAAAACCAAAAATTCACGTCAAAGAAACTAATAAAATGCAATATCTTCATTACAGCAGTTGCCACCCAGCACATGTCAAAAAGCCTATCCCCAAAAGTCTGTCAGTTAAAGCCAAAGTATTATGTACTGATTCAAAAGATTACAATTCTCACTTATCTAAACTAAATAATGCAATATATTCATTACAGAAGTTGCCACCCAGCACATGTCAAAAAGTCTATTTCCAAAAGAGTCTTATTAGTCCAAAGAGTCTTATTAGTCTTATTATCCTCAAAAACTAATAAAGAAACAGTTTAAAAAGCGCAAAAAAACACGCTTAGTTTCACCAATTTAAAAGACGATCCCAAGTTTTTAACATCCTATTTTCCTGGCCTTCACCGAATAAATTCAATAATGAAAACAGGATTTGAACTTTTAAAAACTCTTCCTTAACAGAAAATATTTTTTCTAGACCACCTAGGATGGTTTTAAAAGAACTCCAAAATTAATGAACATGCTTGTAAGGCCCAAGCTCGAAAATATAAATCTCAATTTGGCCCATGGTTGTGAACTATGTAATAAACCGCGTTGCGGTATATGCAAAATTATGTGTAAGGCAGACCGCTTTCGAAGCACAGTAACGGACAACGTTTACCCGATAGCTGGACACATGGATTTTTCATCCAACCATTTAATTTACCAGCTAACGTGTAAAATTTGTCCTAAGGAGTAAACTGAACAAACATCCAACTCCTTATATGTTTGGATGACAGGACATCGGTTTTCTGTCAACCATAAAGACAAACATAAGCCGGTGGCCTTACACGCTGTTCAACATAATGCTGAGTTTGAAGATTGTTTTGATCTTAAAGTGATACACAAAATCCAAAGTGTTGAAAACAAAGAACTAAGTGACATGAATTTGAGAACAGTCGAATTGGCTCACCAGTTAGTTTTAAGAACGAAACATTCCATGGACTCAACATTCGTTAATTTTATAATTTTTGATTCCTTATTCTTTCTACAGTATCAAAATAGTTTTATTCCACATCATCTGATTTTAACCAAATGTGTAAATAACATACGATCCATTGTTTTTGTTTTTTAATCATTTTTGTGCTCGATAAAGAGAATATCTCGAAATATTGCAATCAAAATGGTTTTAATTTCTTGAATGTGTATATATATATATATACTTTCGAACGAATCTGGGGACCTCAAAACGAAAAGTTATCATGGTCCCGGGCCTAGGTCTCACCATGCCGACTACGGTAATAGCTTCTTCCCTATAGGGGAAATTCGCTGAAAGAGTATTAATGTTTCCTCAAACGTAGTTGACTTTTTATATGCCTTAATACTAAAATATGTTTTTTTAATTTTAGTGTAGGAGCAATATAATATTGTAATTAAAATTTTAGTTCCATTCAATAATAAAAAATAAAAAATAATAAATTGTTGTAAAAAGCGATTCTTAAACGAGACAGATATTATCCCACATGACCTTTCTCTACATTAAGGGACTTTCGTCCGCATAGAAATTTCTTTTGAATCGTAAAATGTTGAGGAAAGAGAGCAAATATAAACACATTATAAATATCTCAATAAGAAATATTTAACTACAGAAATACAGAAATAAATATCTCAGTAAATAGGAAAGTTGGAAATGTCAAAGTTGTTCTATCAGTTTACAGAAGTGTACGTTTTTTGTAAAAAAATCGCATAGGTATCAATCATGTATGTGATATGTACAGTTTAACACGATGTTAATACATAATCTAGGTGCTTTAAAACTATTCACGACTGTCTAAACCAAGGTTTTGGTGGCATGCCCATACAATGTAATTATAGCCCGCGTTAGCTTAAGTGCAAGGTCAGGTGGCTCTGTGCAGTGGATCCCCCTTAATAAAATTTATCTAAACTAAAATCGAATGCCTGAAACTCTAACGATCGCCTAATGTAAGTGACTCTGCAATTCCTTACGAGTAATCGAATTTGAAGTTTATACATAACAAAACAGGAAATACATGAAATAATAAGTATGCTGGTTTTTATTATATTGCGGTTTTCTAAAGGGGTTATTATTTGACTTAATACACTCGCTGACAAGCAACAGAGAATGTGGGTTTTGGTAAATGATAACTGTAGTGTTAGAGTAACGTAGTGATGCTACTATGTACTATAATTCCTAAAAGTAACTTCGTTCTTTTCTTAAATCAATTCCATACAAGACATGCTGCTTCAGGAGTATATTTGGTTTGCCTACCAATTTCTGAGACAATGCAATACGATCAATACCATGTAATCATAAAAAATATACATAATAAAATGTAGAATATTAATATCGCTAACAATAAATAGTATTGTTATTCATTTTCTATTCGGCGTGGTCGACACTAGTGGCTAAAATAGTTCTAGATCATGTAATAATTATTGCGGTAATAATTATAGCCACTAAAGAGTTTTGGTTATTCAGGAAAATCTGTTGAACAATTTAAGGAAATAATTTTGCAACATTGGACTTCAGGTAATTATTTTTATTTGCAGCTAAAATGTTAATTAATAAAAGTTGTCAGTTAAATATTGTAGAATTTAAGACAGCACAAAATGGGTTTAGCTATATTAAAAAAAAATAAAACTTCTATAAATTTATTTACAAGGAGAAATGGTTGTAGATGGTCGTTGTACATTTCTAGGGATTTTTTGTTTACTTAAGGTTAAAATGCTTATAACCACTGATTCATAATATATTCACAGCGTGGCAAGATTTAGTTTAAAATAGGTTTTAATCTTCTTAAAACTAAATGGATCAAACTTTTGTGGTTTTTACAGCTTAGTGAAACATTTTATAATTTATGCAGAGTATACAGAGTATTTAAAAACCATTTTGGACATTGGGGTATGATTACTTATACAAAATATAATAGCTTTAAACACAAAAAAACAGCCGCAATTTAAAAAAGTCATATTCAAAGTTTTAAGTTGGTTCCTTAAGAGCATCAAGATATGGAAAAATAAATACAAAAACACGTGCAGACAGGCAGACGGAAAACTAAGCGTTTTAGTTCACACCTTCACTGGAAACGTTTTCTTCATTTGTTTAAGTCCTGAAACTTGTTTTGAAAACTCTGAATAATAATTTAAACATATGGAGATAATGTATAAACCATTTTAGCCAAATAAAAGTGCACCACATGATTACGTCAAGTCTCCGTTTCGTTGCACTTTGCAGATATAGCCAACATGCGTTTAATTGAGGCAGTCGCACTCGACTTGTCAACGGCAAGTGTGGTACTAATGGGTCTCCATTTATTGCTTGATGTATAATTATAGTTTTAATTAATTTGTAACACTACTCTTTTGTCAAATATGTTTTTTCACACGTTTAACAGTGATTAAAATTGACGTGCAATATAAATATACTACTCTAAGAATTATTATAAATGAAAGCAGATATGGTCGCTAGGTTAACCCGATTTAGAGTGAATTTATCTTAAACAATTTGCTGATATTTCGCTTGCAGCTAAAGTTGTCCAAATATGTAAGTGTAACTTACCTTGTTTACAATGTGGGATTAGCATACTGCCGTTGGTAGTTGGTTCACTGAGGTCAACCCGCAGACTGCCAACAATTGTTACTTATATGAGTTCCAAATCAATATTACGTGACTAAACATCACAAAATAAAAATAAAATATTTAAAAAAAGATATGCTCTGAGCTTCTATATTTTTTCATTTTTTTATTTTTTTATTATTTTGTGATGTATACACAAATAATCTATGGTAATAACACCATCCCAATAAATAAGTACCACTAAAAATATTGTCGAGTTGTCAAATCTATTTGTAGGCGTTATAAGGGAGTTAGGCTAAATGTGATTACTTCACCAATACAACTCAGCTAGTCTATACCTTCAACCACTTACATATCCATTTCCCACTTACACATCCAACTCACTCAAATCTGTGCGGGGTTTCGGTAACGTTAACGTTTTGTATTAATACTAAAACTGATTATTTTAGTTTCTGTATCAGAAGAAAACCAATGTGTGTCCTATTAGCTAACAACTTTAACATAACAAGAGCAATTGTTGAAAGCATTATATCCACAAATGAAATTTAAAATCTTTTATAATCGTACAATTGTGTAGATATAAGTTCTATACATTACAACCCGATGCCCAATGCCTATATCGAGACCAACTGGGTGGACCACTAAGTAACCAACGTAAGTAAATAACTGGGCGTAAAATGTGTTCTGATTTTTGATGATAAAATTTCATTATTTAAGAAGTAACATTATTTTAGATGGAATGAATTGAAATCAAATTCAAATGTATAGTTAAATTCATATAAATGCTTCATTATTGTTAATTAATTATAAGTATTTCATTATACCTGTTGGCAGTACTGAAGTAACAGCTTTTATGATTGCAATTAAACTCATTTAGAATAAATTAGTTCATAGATGGCTGATTCCCAACATGAAACTATCTCGTTGACATAGTAAGTTTCAAATTTAAATTATTATATTTTAATGAATTTGTATGCATTTGTATGTAAATAATTTCATTGCCTGATATATTATTACTGTTTAGTATGATCAATCTTTGCTAATTTCAGAGTAATAATGATGCAAATGTAAAGTAACCAATTGTGGACATTCCTGTCACTTTCATATATAATTTTGCTCAAAAAGCACATTGCTGCTAGATTTTATAAACTTCAATATTTAATGTTAAAATGATTTTAAATGCTACTAAAGACGTTTCAATCCGTAAAATAATTAGTTTACCTGTTATTATTTAGTTTGGATTTGTTCCAGACGAGTTCAAGTAGTACGGATGGGGATCAGGCCAATAATCATGAAACAGTAAGATTATAAACACTGATATAGTATAATATATTAGAAAGTATAATTTCAAAAGGAAATACATTTTTAATGAATAAAACAGGATCTTACAACGGCAATGAACGTTTACTCTAATCAGTTGCCCAATTACCATGTTTGTAGTGTTGCATAACATCTGATGGACCACTCTGTAGGCTATTAAAATAGCGCAGTTATCCAAATTAAATATATAAGTGCAGCGCTCCTGAATTTGGCCATACTGTGTAGGGGGTGTTGTACAAATAAGAGATCGTAAAAGCAAAAATATTCTCGCGGCATTCTAGAATAAATAGTGTTTGGGAACTATGGGAAATATAAATTTATTAAGACCCTGTGTTTTGGTCTTATGGAAGTTTAATATTGAAAAAGCCGTCAAACTCAACACCATGCGACTGTTTTTCTGAGAAAAATCATCATTTTGGGATTACATAACAAATAAACCTATGGTAAAGAATAAATGTTTATGCAATATTTCCAAAAAAGCTGGTTCTACAGTTACAGCTACGAATTTTATTCTCAAGTTTTTTTTACGTTTAAATTTGTAACCCCTCATGTCACAAGCCGCACTCCGTGACACAATCGTTTATTACTCATATAATCGAAAATAAGTCGTCCGTTACACATTAATTTTAAATATGAATAGAACAGCGGATTTTATTACAATATAATATTGATATGTTCAAGTTGTAAATGGCTCATTAGCTTAAAAAATACAAAATAAGCAACCATTAATTTTCAGTAAAAAGTACTATTTAACAAAAAAAATTAATAAAATCCAGGCTTCATAACTTTATAAAATTAACAGCGATGAAAATTATGACAAAGCTGTATTACATGGTAAAAAATGTCTTCAGTTTATTTAAATATTCTCCTAGTACAACAGCTGTTAGATACATTGAAATGTCATAGAACAAATGTAATTCAACTATATAACCACGCAACTACGTTATAACTAGTAGTAGGTTTGGTGAGGCGTTGGCGCAGTGAACAAGGCGACACGACGGTCTCGAGGATCATGGCAGCGGCCCTGACGTGGGTTTGAATTCCGGTCCTGACAAGTAAATTTGATCCCTACTATAACACTCGGAGTACGTTCGTATTCATTGATACGTACGTTCCACGCACAGATCACTACTGTACAACTCGGAGTACGTTCGTATTCATGGATACGTACATTCCACGCACAGATCACTACTGTACAACTCGGAGTAAGTTCGTATTCATGGATACGTACGTTCCACGCACAGATCACTACTGTACAACTCGGAGTACGTTCGTATTCATGGATACGTACATTCCACGCACAGATCACTACTGTACAACTCGGAGTAAGTTCGTATTCATGGATACGTACGTTCCACGCACAGATCACTACTGTACAACTCGGAGTACGTTCGTATTCATGGATACGTACGTTCCACGCACAGATCACTACTGTACAACTCGGAGTACGTTCGTATTCGTGGATACGTACATTCTACGCACAGATCACTACTGTACAACTCGGAGTACGTTCGTATTCATGGATACGTACGTTCCACGCACATATCACTACTGTACAACTCGGAGTAAGTTCGTATTCGTGGATACGTACGTTCCACGCGCAGATCACTACTGTACAATTCGGAGTACGTTCGTAATCGTGGATACGTACGTTCCACGCACAGATCACTACTGTACAACTCGGAGTACGTTCGTATTCGTGGATACGTACGTTCCACGCACAGGTCACTACTGTACAACTCGGAGTACGTTCGTATTCATGGGTACGTACGTTCCACACACAGATCACTACTGTACAACTCGGAGTACGTTCGTATTCATGGGTACGTACGTTCCACGCACAGATCACTACTGTACAACTGGGAGTACGTTCGCATTCGTGGATACGTACGTTCCACGCACAGATCACTACTGTACAACTCGGAGTACGTTCGTATTCATGGATACGAATGTTCCACGCCCAGATCACTACTGTACAACTCGGAGTACGTTCGTATTCATGGATACGTACGTTCCACGCACAGATCACTACTGTACAACTCGGAGTACGTTCGTATTCATGGATACGTACGTTCCACGCACAGATCACTACTGTACAACTTGGAGTACGTTCGTATTCTTGGATACGTACGTTCCACGCACAGATCACTACTGTACAACTCGGAGCACGTTCGTATTATGGATAAGTTAGTTCCACGCATAGATCACTACTGTAAAATTCGGAGTACGTTCGTATTCATGGATACGTTAGTTCCACGCATAGATCACTACTGTACAACTCGGAGTACGTTCGTATTCATGGATACGTACGTTCCACGCACAGATCTGTAGTCTATGTGGACGGATAAAGCGAAGGAAAAAGCTGCCAACCTCTTGGAAAAAACTATTATTTGTATGCATTATTCGTGAGAATATATATAATAATTAAAATATAAACATAAATAAAACATTTGTTTTATGTATTGAAGGAAAGTATTTGTAGAAGTATCTCTGTTTCAAAGAAGCTTAGAGAATAACGGTGGTCCTTTACACAACGAGTACATAAACATGGTTAAGCGTTTCCGCACTTGCAGCGATGTTTTAATGAGTTCGCATTTCCTGGTGTGAGGAAAAAATTAATTGCTAGAGTAATTGCTTTGCCAGGACCTGTAAACAAATTGTTTGTGTCTTCGAAAATTACAACAAAGAGACCCTTTAAAATAACGTGTGACATTAGTAAATATTTCAATTGTTTATGTAAAATAAACAAATAGAAGGACTCTTTTCACTCATCCTTTTTATTTATAATTACATAAAGCCATTAAAAGAACTTATTACCTCGGGGCCGTTCTTTGCTCAAATAAAAATTACATATTTTTTTAAGTGTTACATTTACAGTTCCCTGGTTGCTTTTAATCAGCTTTTATGATTATTTTGATATGGGATGTAATAAAAGACGTCTTACAACACTTACAAACTATATTTACACGTATCATGTATGTACATATCAGATGGAGATGGTTACCTGGCTATCGATCTCGACCAGTCCAACAGTCATCAGGCCCAACGAGAGAATGAAAGAATCAAAATTACGTCTATACTTATCTGTCATTCACTTATTTTGACTGATGAGTTACTGGTGTAACTGGTTTAAATCGATAGCCTTGTACTATCTTTTACATATGTTTACCATCTGATACATGAATAAAGTATAATTGTAAATATATTTTTGTGTTTTATAAGTGTTGTGAGACTATTTTATTACATCACATAAGTAATAACAAGTACTATGATAATAAAAATTGAGTTTATTTTGCTATCACTTTAAACTATAAGCCCAATCTAAAACATTTTCAAACGAATTTGTCAACAAAATTTGAGTTTTCCTGGAGTTGAGGATTTTCCCAACTGATTACTGAGGCCCAAAAAGCTCTACTTTCAAAGTTTAACAAAGCCCTCCTGCGGAATTCTGACATCCATGTTGCAAATATACATTGCTCGTTTAATAGTAAAGGATAAGAAGAACCATGTAATCATTAAAAAAATTATGTAATTACCTTATTTTAGATAATTATGTTCAACAGCATTCAAGAATATTCTTAAAAAGTAGGCTCTCTATTGAATAACGAATACTGATCTTGCATAAGAAAACATAAGAATAAGACTCAGACTCAACCCCTTCGATCACTGCAAACCCACTTCACAAATCCTAACATCCTAACAGTCACTTCATATCCTTTAAATCATTATGCATTTAAAATACACCCGTTGCAGCAAACCTGCGTACTCAGCGAATTTCCAATGGATATTTTATGACGCATAAAGCCACCTTCCAAGTTTCCTTAATTCGCATTCACAAATAAACGACATATAGCATTTTAATTATTCCCCATAAGCTAAGTAAGCGGGTTTGCCACAACAAGGGACCCAAAATATGGGATTTTATGCAAATATGAATATAACTCAACTAGGTGAAGCCACATACCAAGGTTTATTAATTTATGTTCAAAATTAAGGGAGACATAATATTTCACTTACTCACCATAGGGGCTGAGTACGCAGGTTTGTTGCTACAGGAGCTATCGGTAAAAATTAGTTTTTGTGAAAATAACAATATACCACAACCATATAAAGCAATATACCAAGTTTGGTTGGTATAGGTTCATAAATAAGTGAGGTATCAAATTATTCTTATTCCCCATAAGATTAACATTGGACAACGTACTGTGTTTAGCACTTGCAATATCTGTTACCAATTGACGTACAGCAATGATCAAAACACCAAATTGTGTATTTTTAATCTTAATCTAATAAAGAATACTAAAGTTTGACTTTTTCAAAAAACTATATTTACAAAATCCAAAAAAAAACATTTTTGTGGTGCAAAACCCCCCAAAATACCCCTTCCGATAACTCACTCCATCTGGTTTTCGTATTTACATATTTGTACCAAATTGTGCCAAATCGGAAAATTTTTACGAGAGTTATCGTGCTCACGGACAAACAAACACACACACACACACACACACACACACACACACACACACACACACACACACATACACACATATATATTATATATACATATGTATATACAGTTTCCAACAAATGGTGTTTTTGGCATTTGGGGACCTCAGAACGAAAAGTTATCAAATGGTCCCGGGCCTAGGTCTTACCACGCCGATACAGTAATAGCTTCTTCGCTATAGGGGAAATCCGCTAAAACTCAACTCCAGGCTTTAGACAATAACATCCTCATACAACACACAAACTAGAAATAACGTTGACCCACCACAGCATAGGCTCAAACAATTCAGTAATACACCATTGTGCTCAGGCCCAATCTTTTTTTATCTCCTACCTAAATTACTGAAATTCATTACTGATAAAACTACCTTCCTCCGACAGCTAAACAAAATACTATATAGCCAGACCCTACTATATTGTCATTGAATTTATAGAATAACACACTTATCAACACTTCATATGAAATAAAACTCACTTCGCGAAGGCTCACCGAAGGGAAAGGTTGTGACGACTGCCCAATGTCCAGATTGCGGAGAAGACACCGGACGGTAAAAACTACATACATCAAGCAAACAAATTTAAGTCAAATAATATTAAGACGTACAATAGTAAAGCTTGACAAGTAATAAAAAACATTCAGTTGAAGGAGTATGTAATATTTGTTCGTTAACTGTGCAATAGTTGAGACTTCATTAGTGAAGACATCTCTAATTATTAGGTGACATAAGTTTCCTGTTATGACTCGGATTTCAATGTTGAGATTTAGACAACGTTGATAAGCTTTTCCGCTCTAGATATCCATGCGAATAAACATAACGCTAACATTGTTTTTATGTTGCTTGTCCACGATTTATTTTCCACGGAAAAGGATTTTTTTAAGTTATGCAAAAGATAATGTCACGTGCTGAAGTCCCCCGTTTCTCTGACTCTACAAATAGAACACGACAAATGGAGTCACTATTGGCATTAAATAATCAAAATAGCGTGTATTATTCTAATAAATATCAATTACTCTGTTACATTAAAAATTCAGAGTTGTTTGTTCTTTTCAGAACAAGGTAAAACTATTTAACCTTGTGTAAGTTTAAGTTATAAGTTTTAATATGTTATACTTATAAATAATATATATTTAGCTTAAATTAAATTTCCTGTCCGCCCTACGGAAAATCTGTGCTGTGCCGTGAAAATACATGTTAATATAGGTGAAAATGGCGTTGGGGAAGTCCGCTGGATCTCTGTTTTCAGCTATGATAATTATGTTATCGACATACTATAAACGGGATTTAATAGAAGAAAGTTAATTCCACTCATGACATTTTTTTAGAATTTCAAAATAACTGCTCTGCAATATTTGTATATTTACAAGGGCTTTTAAATCGAACTAAATTAAACAAGTAAAAATACACATTTGGAGATAATATGTTCCTCTTTAATATTATACTTTAACTTTAATTTAAGGGTTTATGTAGCAGCTGTAAAGGAGATCCTGCAAACCCTTTCCTGGTGCTGCGCGAAAGGGATAGACCCGAGCCCTAAACACATCCGAGACAAACGCTGAACCGAATGCAATTACTAAAAATAAACCTCCTCGGGATTTTATATTAGGAGTGGAAATAGAATTCAAAAATTGTTTGTGGTACATCTTTTCCTTGAACCCCCGCATGTTTTGCAGTACAAACGAAAGTATTAGTTATTGAAATAATATTACTGTAAAAGGATCTGCTTAGGTTAAAGTAATACAATTTATATATTGTTTAAAGTTAAGAAGTTTTATTTCAGAGACAATTTTAATATTACAGATCATGGGATATAATGAAGTGATACAGGAGTATACATTGGTCACTGGACCCAAAGCATGTTTCAGACTGCTTGTTCGGAACGGTGGCAGTGGTTTTGGCTTCAACCACATTAGGCCGCACTGATGAGCCTTTCATACATGTCGCTCTATTACTTTACCTTAGCTTTTTGCACGTCTTTGTTCTACACTTTTTATGAAAATAGATCTTGAAGAACTCAATTATAACTCTTAATTCTTCCGGTTTTTTATAGATTATGTCTGGTTTTATTTACTACACATATTTATTGTGTAACTACGTATGTAACCATTAGTTGAAAGTTATCATTATAAGTTATAAATTCATATTTATTTAAGTTGTGATTTGTTTTATCTGTCCCAATTGTGTTACTAGTAACACAACTTTCTTACTACTACATACATTAAATTTTTCAAGATGATTTTTAACTGTTAATTTTACCTTGGAGTGTTTTTCTGGATTTCTGGTACTTTCTCCGGAGACATTGGAAATCTTTCCTGAAGGTAAAGTGTCGTATACAAAACTGTATTAATTCGCTCCGTACAGGATATATAAATACAGAATATTTCAGGTATGGACACAAAAATTATATTAATCATATCAAAGCTATTTCTATAGTTATTTGACGTTTTCATATTTTATTGTTTTAAGTGGTAAACAAAGTTAATAGTAACAGTAAATTGTAAAATTATCAGTGTAGATACGAAACCGATTTTTTATTCGTAATTAAAAAGACGGTACAAGGATTTTACAGTGTTATCGCGTTTTAAAAAAATGCTGTATAATTTCAAGATTGAATTCAAATTTCTCCGTTATTACTGATTCAATCATAACACATTATACCTCGTTGGATTTGTCATGAAATGTCCTATAACTTTTTTCTTTTGACATTTTTTTCATAAAAATTGTTGTTTTTTAGATACTGAACTTTGAACATTTGAAACAGCCGCCATTTTGAAACGGAAATTTGTATTAAAATGAACATTTTATGGAATCTGTAAACTACCTAGAGTTGTATTCATCCAAAATTGTATAATTTCATCTCAAACCATTTCAAACATATTAGGGTTTCCGTAAAAAACACATACAGACAGACGGACGGAAAACGAAAAGATATAGGTCATATGTTATAAAGCATTTTATGCTTGCTTTTACCTGCTGAACAATCTGGTAAAACTTGATAAAATGTTTTCGGGAAAACCTTTATATATAGTAATTATTATTAATGGTTATAATAGTAATAATACAAAGCTATAAACTTCCTTTAATCATAACACAAAACACAGAACACAACGTAAAATAAAATACGAGAAACCCCAATTGTACAGTTGGATATACACCCTTAAGTGAAAAATCCAGACCTCTTGAACGTCGTCAAAGGTGTGAGAGGTACATGGAATAATTTGAGCCGTCGTACACTTCATACAAAATCGCGCAGAAAAAACTCCCCTTTCTATTGAAATGAAATTAGTGTGCACGTACATGGTGTGCGGGTGTGTATGTTTGAAAGAGCAAGAAAATGTTGAATGAGAGGACGGGTTTGCTCTGATTTAGAAAGGTGCCAGGTAAATTGTTGTTTTACTATTTTAGTAAAATTCAATACCTATATCTTGCCTTGCTTTGTATTGCACGTTAATGACTTAAATTTGTATGGTATGGATTAGTTTGTATTTAATTCCCATTCGATCGCGGTTATCTGACGTTGAAAATTGACTTTTTTGTTAACTCTTCATTTTCATGTAACGTATCGTGATGTGAATCATGATGTGTTTTTGTTTTACACTGATGACATCTGAACTTTAATTTTTCGTGTGAATAGCGACTGGGTATTTGCTCACAAGCATTATTTTTCAGGGATTTATTTTACAGTTGTTATTTAATAATTCAACGATAATGATTCAATAATACAGCGTTCAATAACTAACCGATAATGATGGTCTAACATAACGCACTTCTAGTGTTATTAATAAAAGTTACATTTAAAATTAATTTGTTTATTAGACAAAACTAAGATTTATAGTACTTTTCTTTACACTAAAATGTAATATATCTACCTCAGTCACCATATATACTATTAATAGTGAGATATTTATACATTTCTTTACTTACTCTAATGAATTATACTTTGTTATATTTAAGCTATCATTACGAATAAATAGTTCAATTGGTGTCTGTGCCTTTAATGCGGTTTCATATTGTTTCAATAAAACTGCGGTTTAAACCCAATGGTTTCAATGAAATTATAATTTACGATTACAACAAAATATAACGAGTAGTTCCATCTGTATAAGTGGGATAATTCGTAGTACAGGAAAACGAACCGAACTATTCTTCAACTACAAATGGCATCCTAAATTAAATACTTCATTGACTCTTCGCTTTACACCGTTGAGCAGATCGCGGCTTGATGACGTAGGTCTGGATGTAGAAGTTGACAAAGAAGGCGGCGATGACGGCAACGTTGATGATCCAGATGGCGTTGAAGGCTTGGGACACCTCGCAGTCGAAGTGGTACAACAGCCACAGATACATGATCACCACCACGAACTGGCCCTGCAGAACAACAAGGTTAGATCAAGTTGTCAGTGAAAACATGTTGACGTTCTTAAAGATACTGTATTTCTTTGAGACCATCACTTCATAAATTAAACATAAACATATGCCATGGGTTTTTAAACATAAGGGTCGACCGACATCGCATTTGTACTGTGCCAGATAATTAATGTTGAAGGATCCC
Organism: Allygus modestus; assembly: GCA_963675035.1. Classification (NCBI taxonomy): domain Eukaryota; kingdom Metazoa; phylum Arthropoda; class Insecta; order Hemiptera; family Cicadellidae; genus Allygus; species Allygus modestus. The sequence goes on along the minus strand of OY776111.1, from coordinate 98,968,017 downwards.
TCTTATTTCGCCAACTTCAGTGCCTGTTACTCGCGGGGTAGTAAGGAGAAAACTTGGGTAGGTGTATCAGAAGGTCCTATGTATAAATCTTACTGACAAACTGACTGACCAACTCTTTATATAATGCATAAAGCTATAAATAAATAAACCCAATGGCACACTTAGTTGGTAGGGGCCTACAAGACACAATAGCTCAGGATTACAAACTCTTATGTAGGCTCCAATAAAAATATTAAATAAATTTGAATATGCAATTAGAGAATCTTTGAGCTGTTTGCCTGTTTCTACAACAAACCCACTTTTTGACATGTAAAAGTGATTAATGACACTGTTCAGTTAATTTCAAACTACTTCAGTGAATGTCAAGAGTTTAAAATGCCTACTCAGATAAAATCTGTCGAAAGCCTAGTTCCCATATTGTTTTTGTTTCACATCACACATTTAAGACAATGAACATTTAATCTTAAGACAGTTTAATAAAAAATCACGTTATATTATTTGAAAATTAATTGTTTACATTAAAATATAACATATTTTAAAGTGTGGTGGTTTTAGTTAATAAAATTAGAAGGGACTGTTACAAATGTGTTGTTTTATTTATAGGCTAGCTACTCGATATTCAGAAAAAAACTGAGTCAAGTTCTGTAAACATGATTTTTAAATAATTAAACGCAACTTATAGGATGGCTATTAAACTCATACAAACCAGTTGCAGTGTCGTGAGGTACTTCTTCCACCAGAGGTATCTTTGCATTTCAGGGCCGAAGGTGGCCAGAAAATAGTACAAATACATGACGCAATGAACGACCAAGTTTATGACAGCCGGTATTGTTGCTTGTTGAGCTGAAAAAAACATATTATTATGATTAGTGACTTTCTACATTTGATTTTTGTGACTCAAAGAAAATGGTTTAAATATTACTAGTGACCGCCCGATGGTCGAGATTTGACCAAATAACTCTCTCTCTCTCTCTCTCTCTCTCTCTCTCTCTCTCTCTCTCTCTCTCTCCCTCCCTCCCCCCGATCACCCACCGTCACCCCCGGTAATTGTTTTAATGTGGTGGAGTTAAAACGGATAGCAGAAGGGCGTTACAATCCCAGTAATCAGAGATTTTTTATTTATTCCCAAAACCTCTCGGCCTCATCCTTTCTCCGTCCCTCATCCTCCCCCGCTTAAAAACAGATTTAATTTTTTTAATGTAGTGTTAAAACGGATAAGAGAAGGGTGTTACCATTCCAGTAATCAGTAATATTTTGTATTTAACTCAGTCTTGATTTATCTTGTATTGCTGTAGTGAAGTTAAAACGGATAAGAGAATGGTGTTACCATTCCAGTAGTCAGTAAAATGTTTTATTTATGAATCGTATGTTCTTGCCGTTGTCCTACATATTTATTTGAATAACGTAGCTGTTTGTTAATGAAATGAAAAGTATAAACAAATACGAAAAGCAGAACGAATATTTCCATAAGGATTACAAGTAAACTTTGAAAGCCAAAAGGGCATAGCCCTATTCACCCAAACACAAAATTATTTACATTCGACACATCTCCTAACAGAACTAAATAAGTGTGCCAAGTTTCATCATTCTACGATGCCGCATGTCCAAGAAATCGGTACCACAAAAATACCCTTAGCCGATTAATATATAGATACCTGGGAAGCTGAGCTTTGCTCGGGGGAAGGCCAGTCAGTATGATTAGATAACTTGGAGTAATATTTCACCACTTCCCCCTACTGATAATCAGATTTGTATAAATCAATTGCCTCTTTTCTACATTTTTAAGATCCCTCCTGTTGTCATTTATAGCTCAATGTCCCTTTGATTTATTTTACTATTCTATATATGTAATCTTCACTCAAATCTTTTAACCGCTGCTCTCAGGAAACCACATGTTAATAATCATAAACAACATGAGTATTACTTTGACAGTTCCCTGGTTGATTATGAACAGCTGTTAAAATTCTTTTGTTTTTAATTGAAACTCCATAAGCCCAATGTTAATTTTTTTTAACTTTTCATTTTAGTTTTTTACATTATTTGATTTTTCCTGGGGATGAGGCCTGTCTTGAACTTATATTTATCCCAGAAATTAGTTATTTCGAACATTTGAAGGAAATCGTTGGAGCCGTTTTTGAGATCAGTGTCGCAAGCAAGCATGCAAACCTTACTTATATTATACTATAGGATGATAAATAATATTACAGTGAACATCTGTCCTATTTAGCTCATTGTACATAAATACAACGTGGAAAATTATGCAATAACACTGTGTTTATTGTGTTCTGTTATGCTTGTTAACATGTGGTAATCGCATCATATTATTAATTTGTTAAATCATGGTTATAGTTAGGTAAACATTTTAGCAAATAAAAATAAATACATTTTACCTTTTATGTACCTATTACTGTACCATGTAAAGAACACCATTGCTGAGTGATGGTAAATGTGCAGAAATGTTATATGTGAGTTTTTCTTTCGCAGCACCATAAACACCTACAGAAAATAATGTTTTATTAATTAATTGATAGCACAAATAACTAACCAGGTTGCCAGCTGTAATCTAGCCAATATGCTGACGCCTTCAATGTTATCGTTGGACGCACACAGGATTAATTAGTACAAATTAAATATATATAAATGTTTAAAAGATTATTTCTGAACAATTCAAAAGATTGGGGTTTTATTTAATTTAAATAGAGTATCCTGATCCCCAGAGTGGTCATTTATAAACCGTCCAGTGGATATTGGACGGTAAAATCTGACAATTTTAAAATATCTTATTTTCAACACGTAACTGACCATTACACAAAAATTTGATTCGGTTTTATGGAAACGTTATCTAAACTTACCGTATCAAAAAGATCTAGAAGTTTCAGAACGAAGTAATGCCAAGAGCAATACAGAAACTAAAACAAACAATAAGTGGTTAGAATTTTGTAAATGCAAAAACTATGGAAAAAACATCAAAAGTTATGTTTTTCATTAATTACCTGGTAGATAGGGGCCTACCTGATTTACATTGAAGGTTGGACAAAATTTCACAAACTATTGTTATAAGTGGTTGTGTGTTTTCTAAACATATACGACGTATTAAGAGGATAACATTGTTTCTGTATTATATAATGCCAAACTCCCTTTTGTACATAATATAAAATTCAAGTTCCTCGGAACTATTTGACATGAAAGTTTTAACAGATATTTATTGTAATATAAATGTGGTTAAATTTAATTATGTTTAAAATCACGTAAAACACAGTACAAGACTTTTTGCGCATTCTAATAACTGTTTAAATAATTCAAAAAGTATATATTTTTCCTGTACTCACTTTTTACGGAAGAAAATGAGTTTGTACTTATATTGAGAATTCTCTTGGAAGGCAATTTCTTTACCTTTCCATTTGTTTAAGCGAATTTCCCCTATAGGGAAGAAGCTATTACCGTAGGTCTCATGGTAAGACTTAAGCCCGAGACCATGATAACTTTTTGTTTTGAGGTCCCTAGATCCCAAAAACACTATTCTTTCAAATTTATATTTTCACCCTAAAATTAAAAAAAGTTTAATTTTGGTTTTGACGATGTCATAGAGCTTAAAAAAATTATATCGTATTTTAAATTATTAACTTAGGTTAAGTGGTTGCGGAGAAAATCCAAAAAACCTACTCATAAAATCTCCCATGTTAATCTTATGAGAAAAAGGTTTTTGGCTTTTCCTCAGTTTATTTTAATGTAAACTTCACATTTGCCTTTACCAATCCGTTCAGTTCCACAAAAAATCACTTTGGTGTTTAAATTGTGAGTCTACGCCCAACCGTTGCAGAGATATTCAAAGTGCTAAACACAGTACGTTGTCCAATGTTAACCTTATGGAGAATAAATAAAATTTGATATCTCGATTATTTATGAATGTATGTTGATAAAAATTGGTACGTGGCTTCACGTAGTCCTGGTATATTGATATTTGCACAAAAAATTGATTTTTTGGTGATTATTCCCGTAGCAGCAAACCTGCGTACTCATCCCCCATATTATTTTTGTGGAGAATAAGTAAAATGTAATGACTCCCTTAATTATGAACATAAATTAATCAAACTTGGTATGCAACTTCACTTGGTTGAGTTATATTGATAATTATATAAAAACCCATTTTTTTTTGCCTGTTTCAGCAAACCTCCTTTCTCAGCCCCCATGTTATTCTTATGGAGAATAACTAGAATGTTATATAACGCTTATTTATGATTGAATATTGACGAAACTTGGTATGTGGCTTCGCCTAGTTAAGTTCTATTTATATTTGCATAAAAACCAATTGTTTGTGTTCCTTGTTTCAGCAAACCTAAGTACTCATTACCAATGCCATTCTCATGGAAAATAATTAAAATCGCTTATATGTGAATATATTTTTATGAAACGTGGTATGTGGCTTTATGTGGTATTAAGACATATATTATGCATTGGAAATTCACTGAGTACGCAGGTTTGCTGCGAAGGGGATATTTCTTGTTACCTTTACAATAGGAGTTAGCTTGACATATTATAGGTTATATTGCGCAGGTACCACCCACCGTGTGCCGGAGGTGTTTCACGTTGTCGGGATCGTCCAAACGGCAACTGTGTTCCAACAGGTATCGGATGGCCCCGGGCGTCACAAACAGCTATAACACGTGGTCACACACAACGTAAGGGAAAATTATTATAAATTTTCAGAGTACAGAACTTATAAAACCCTTAATAGTGATTCAGTTTGGGTAAATCACAAAGTATTTCGTTCTTAGTTAAAATTTTACTCTGACGAAGATAGCTTAAGAGCCAATGAAACATAAGTTTTCAAACAAGAACAATAAAAAGCCAAAATGTAAACCAAATTGTTTTGATTTCATTGGATAGTATGGCTTATTCAAGTCTAAGAAAATAAATTAATTATGCAATGTACATCCATATAATCAAATTATTACGTTCTAATCTATCAAAAATTCTCAGGTACCACTGAACGTATTAAAATTAAATTTAAAACGTAGCTTCTTCCTAGGTCATAGACTCTCGGTAAGAAAGCGTTTTACAAAATTCCCTCGGGGCTCTGCCTCATTGGCGTAGAGAATTTAAATGCCAATCATATGCACATACAATTTGCATTGGGTTAGAATATTTATGAAAAATACGAATTTTAGGAACAGCTGGTGCAGTGCTTACAATTTTAGGTGTTAAGTGTAGTTGGGTAATATATAAAGAAGTATATAGAATAAAATATCATAAAGATCAAAGTTTGTGTCTTCGTTCGTAAGTCCATCAAGCACAACCTACTAGGCCGAGATTACCTAAAAGTATTAATTTTATAAACCGCTGCTGTAGGGATTTTTTCAAGCGTTGAGTGAAGATTGACTATAAATACTCTATATCTGTATAATCCAAATTAATATCACATACTAATTTATTACGAAATCCGAGGAACCACTGTATGGATTGAAATGAAATTTGAAACTTGCAAGGTGGTAGACGCTTGCTAAGAAAGAGTTTTACAAACTCACTGGTGACATTCCGCCCCTCTGACATTTGCAGTTATGTTTACTTTCACATGCCTAATACTGAAATGATGGATCTGAAATTCGATAGGAAGATAGGTACATACATAGTCTACTCCTGTACTGAAATTAATTTGGGCTCCATCAATATCCACTGGTATTCTAAGTTATGTTTTAAATTATTAGTTTGCCCTTATGGAGCAGTGATTGGATCATATGATACGAATGGCTGAGTTGCAATGGTACCAATGTTTTAGGAAACGGGAATTAAAAACCTGAACGAAGTCGCAGGGACCAGCTAGAGGTTATATTATTACAATTGTTTCGATTTGTTTTAGGTTTTTAATATTGGTTTTGATTTAATCTAAGTATCTGGTTTGCATGATGGGTAAAGAGAGAACAAGGAACAGATTAAATTAAGGTGGGTAATAACATAGAGGAGTCGTTGGAATATCCGGTCAGTGCGCGACTCATTACGGTACGAGTCGCAGTTAAAACAGACGGTATTCCAAGTCCATTGTACAAATTAGACTTAAATGCCGACATACATTCTACACCACGTATGTGCTCAAGCAATTGCTGCTGGTAAATATAATTTTGAAGAAAACCAAAAGATTTCAAAACTAATGAAAAAACTTTTGCTTTGTTAATGGAGTGACTATATATTTGATTAATTGAAATTTGTTTTATGTATTTCAATCAATAAAATACGTCCTTTTAAATTTAATGCGTTCACGTTGATATTAAAAATCCTTCTAATAATATCAAGACTCGCTTAATTAACTCGCATTAATTGTCATAAACTACATTAACGTATCAATGGCAAGTAGTCAAATTATACAAAGTTAAGAAAAAAGAGTTGTAGACAATAATTGTTAGAAAACAAAAAAGGGCTTTTGTGTTGACTTGTTATTCTAGTCTTCAGCTATGTACAAATAGCAATACATCTAATGACTACCTATTTGTTGACACCAATACTTATTAGTGCACCAATAGTTAATAATCTGCCAACATTTATAGAGGAGATGTTTATAGTGCGTTTGTGTTAAAATCAAGGAACCTCTAAGAATGAATAAGTTAATTCATTGATTACCAGTACTTTATTTCATAACAAGAGTAGTTAACAAGGAAACTTCCCAGCCGAACCGAAAACGGTAATGCTAACAACGTTAAATTCACTTTTTAATGTTCATATGCATTATTCATTCATTTACTAGGTCTTGGTATTTTTTAATTGGCATAGTAAACTGGTTCACTCGTCTAACTCAACAGGCTTCGCCCTCGGGTCCTTAACCCCTGTCACAGTCTCGAGACGGATGGTTTTGCAGTTGATGTGATGTATAGATTTATTTCATAGTGTTATATTTGTTATTAGTAAACAACCTTTCTTTACCGTATTAACAGCTGAAAGTAAACTAAAATGTTTCCCAATGTTCTCCTTATTTGTAAATAACAAAATCTGAGGGTAGCACATGGATTGAAAATAAACAATTTGGGTTGAAGGAACTTTAAAATATTTACAGATTTAGGAATAAAATTCTACATCCATAGCTGAACAGAATATTTCAAATATTTGTCGTTTTCAAGATATTTACCATAAAAAATAACATGACTATAATTTTGAAACGGTAACATTCTGAAACAACATATTTAAGAAAAAAATGTCCCTTAAACTAGTGCCAAGTATCAAGTCAATACATTAAAAGGCTCCTAAAACGTAACGCACTGGGTCATTTTTGTTTTTGACCTGAAGGCAAGTTCCTGAAGTTTCCGGAAGGAGTTCGGAAACAGCTGTACAGATTATAAAGTACAGAACCCTACATACACAACCTAAAGTTGGGCCGAAAACAGCTGTACAGATTATAAAGTACTGAACCCTACACGCACAGCCTAAAGTTGGGCCGGAAACAGCTGTACAGATTATAAAGTACTGAACCCTACACACACAGCCTAAAGTTTGTGTTTGTGTTTGTGTTTGTGACATAATTGATGAGTCATATTTGAGGTGGCATACTATTCACTTCAACCCCGTTATTAGTCACAAACATTGTTACCAACATCGTCCAATACAGTATAGATCAATTAAGTAGATGCATATCTTGGTTAAACATATATAAATGTAGCAGAAGCATATTTGATTATTTTTAATGAGATACATCCCCCCTCATTCCTTTAGGGGTATATGACAACACATTGCTAATATTCTTTAATGGTCAATGTTGAACACATTGTTTTGGGCACACACCTTAACCTATATCCCAAGTTTTAGTGAGAATATTAAGTAAATACTTTATGAGAATAAAGATTAAATATACTAACTCATTTAGTTTTTGCGCTCTTTTTAACAGTAATAGTCATCCAGGAACTATAGTTATAAAATTCCATCGTGACGGAAACAATAGTTTCTCCATATATTGTAAGGGCAAGAAAGTATCACAGAAATATTTTACCCGCTTAGCACAAATTATTGTTAACAAAAAATGCTACTCAAATTAACATGGTAAAGAAAACTTAATTGTTTTCCTGTATAAATATCTCAATGATCGCTTAATCACGGAATTGTTGTTATTCCTTAAATCGTTAAAACCAATTTATAAATAACGAGGGACTTTCCTGAATAACAATCAGCTTGACGTATTAAATTTAACTACTTCAAACTTCTCACATTTTTTATATTTTCCAAGGAAGCATAACTAGTATTAAGTGTATATATATGGCACGGCTCATTGGTAGCAACAAAAACAAACAGTAACAGTAGCAGTATTCGGGAATACACGCACTAAAAAAGGTTTATGATCAAAACACTAATAACACGGTATATATATATATATTTTTTTTCATAACATAATGGTATTTCCTTTAATGTACAAATCAAATTTCTTTAAGCTTATTAACATTTAAACATACCCCTTGCCATATGAAACCTTGAGGTATGTATAAGTGTAATATTTACATACTCACAAGGAGAGGCAGATAATTGCTCACAACTGTTCAAGGCTACACCGATTCCTACAATACGCATAACGTAAACGCAACAATACGCAGTGGCAGTTGAACAGTTACAATTTTAGGCATGCTTAAAAATTAAAAATGCTGCGGAGAGAGTCATTTAAACATACAACAAATTAATGTTTCTTTGTATCCAACGACGCTTTTATCTGGCAAAATTACCGTACATATGTTAACCCTTACTTAAATTATGTCCGAACTTTATTATTAAAATAAACATTGCTAAACAACTTAATTAAATTATTTTCTACCTGATCACGCTTTAAATATAACTTTATTGTTTCGCGTGAAGATAGAACCCTTAAAGTTGTTTCTATACAATCTCCTTACCTGAGATAGTACATAGGCATTATAAACGATTTGGATGATATTGTAAACCCTCATTAAGGTTGAAATATTGTATGGTTTCTTTGACGCCATGAGCCTAGGTCCTAGATGAAGCACGAACATCAGATACACCAGCAGGGATACGGAGACGGGCAGTGGGGACTGGACCATCGTCCAACTCTGGGTTATGCTCTCTGGAAAAGTGACATGAACCAGATCGATGGTATGCACAAATTGGAATAGAATATTTCATCACTAGAACCGAAAGTGCTTCTTTCCGGTGCACGATCGTGTTTTCGATCAAATAACGGAATGACACTTTAGTCATGAACTATACTTTTCATTATACTGTAAATAATAATAATGTATAATTTTCAGACATTTCATCAGGTTTGCTGAGTAATGAGTCCCAAAACATAATGCAAACAATTGTGTTTACTTTTGTTTTAAGGTTTATATGCTAACTAGAGTAATTAGAACAGCTGATTTCGAATGCATAATTAATAACAGTGCGGAAGATTCTCCAGCTATTTTTCCGGATCTAGAGTGGGAAAGTATCACTTTCGGTGCCCACAGTTGAGACTTAAAATAGTTACTTTCTTTTCTTTTTGACCAGCGAAATTGAATTACACTCTTAAAAATACGGTGTTGTACTGTACTTGGATTTTCATGAAGTTAATAGCTGCTCAGAGATACTTGGCTGTTATTAGAATTATTTCCTTACTTTCGTAATATAAATTAACTGTTTCTGCCATATTTTCAGTATCACATAGGTAAATTGTAGGTATTTCCTTGTTATAGTAATCTACCCACATGAATTGTTATAACTATATCCTTCTCCATGCCATAAAGCCTTCTCTTTCGAATTCTTATAGCATTATTTTTCCTTTTTCTATGTAAAATCTTACCATTTATTTACCACTGAAAACTGTGTCACTCACGTTCACATTGCTTTCATTCTAGTTTTCATCCATATAACTATAGAGCAATCAATTAAAGTTCTTTTTAATTATCACCACTCAATAAAAAATTGCAGAATAGTAATTATTTATACGGAAAACAGGTCTACAGATTAAGCAGAAGTTTTAATATGGGTTATTAATAGATATTAATCTCTGAATGCCTTACTTATTTCGTAAAACTTTAATTTATAATTAAAGACAAATATAAAATGCATGAACTAATTTTTGTATGTTTCATCTTAAGATACCACGAACAATGTGCTTTTTAATTTTGATTAGTTTTTATCGTTTTTAAGCTTAATTGTTCGATTTCATAAAAAGTATTAAAACTTCGGATTTAAAATGTTAGCTCTGCTGTATTGTTTATAAAGATAAAATCAAGGTTATTTTAAGCTTATTTCAAAATTTAAACTGAGTCGAAAGATGTTAATAATTTGAATATGTTTCGTAAATACAGGCTGTCGAGCCTAAATTAGTCCAATAATTAACTGTTTTATCGAAGGCTGACAGCCTTATGGGGGACCCCCTTACTTTTTTAATCCACTTTTTAAAATGCATTTTATTTCTAAAAATATCCCACCATTTCTCCAATATGGCGACGAACTTTTGTTTTTCTTATGAAATGCCCATAATATTATTGTGTGGCCTTATGTGTGGCTGTGGAGGCTAAACAGCTAGGTTAAGGAGAAACACCAAGAGTAACAATATATTAAAATTACATTTTATACCCTATTAATTAATAAAATTGTGGTAAATCTAATTTCAAACATTTTTCCCGCCATTTTTCTAATATGACAACCAATTTAAATCTGTCCCATGAAATATATATATATATATATATATATATATATATATATATATATATATATTGTTCTTGGATTAGGTAACATAAATTATTTAAAAAAGTTTTTATTCTTGGCGTTTCATTCCTAAACCCAACTTTTTAGCCTCCACAGCTACATAAGGTAAGCTACTCATTATTAAAAACGATAAAAATCACTTAAATGAGTAGTTCTGGAAGATGAACTAGTTAAGTTTGGTTAAAAAATACAAAGAATACAAAATTTAAAAATTGTATTATCTACCCGATGAAATAATCAAATCATGGACACTTCATCAGAAAAATAAATTTTGCCGCCATGATGGAAAAATGGTGGGAACTATTTTAAATGGAATGCATTTTAAAACTGGGATTAAAAAGTAAAGGGGGTCCCCTATAACAAGCCAGCTGACATACATCAAATAGCTATTGGTATTACGCTGGACACTCTGTATGTAAATTGCATATGTGAAAAAAATAATCAAACAAACAGAAAACGGATATGCCATTACATTGTTTGATTTGTATACTTATCATATTAATCATATAATTTTCCAACTACTTTGGGCTACTTTGATTGCCCAAAAGAGAATCATACATACTATTTTAATTGTTTTTGTACTGTTCATTGATTAATGTTAAGCTTATATATATATATATATATGTTTCATATAATCAACAAATTGTAGGCTTCCAAGCTTATTACATACCTTTGTCCACCATTTTGTAAAACTGATCAGAGCCGAAAATCGAGTTATTGGAGGTCGTCATGTTTAACCCACAAAGTCTAACCACTCGAATGTATTCCCAACTGACAGAGATCACACTTGTGACTTAGCAACAAGCCTAGGCAAGCACGCACAGTTTTGTAAGAGTGTATAGTCAGTATCGTGAAACTTCTTGGTACGCGCGTTGACAAACATTCTAAACTGGTTTTTCTACTCAGCAATACAGTGAGCTAAAGAAATGAAACCTTGAACCTGACCGAGGAATCCCGTTCCCAAATCAATATTTTGCAAAACGCAAAAACTTCAGTGATACTGTTTATATTACTATTCGTTAATTATGAAATAAACTGGTGATCATTAGTATGACATAGTTGATGACATTTTTATATAAATTGATTTTCTAGTACATTTATAGATAGCAGATTTACAAAAAGGCTAAACCAAAGACAATTTAGTGCAAGTACCTCGATTGTAAATTAAACTAAAAATTATCTCTAAGGATTACATAACATCGTTGCCACTACAATATCTACTTTCGTTTATAACGTAGGACACCCCTAGGTGTTGAACAAATGTCGACTAGAACAACATGTTGTTAATTGTTGTATAACAGATACACTTAATATTTAACACTATATAGTAACATGTGATCGAGTAACAGCGTATACAATTAAGTGAAGGCTTAGTTTTTATAATTCTATAGCCTAAAATCTTCGTGTTATTGTTGCTGTATTGATTTTGAACATAATTCCACTCCGAGTTGATGACTAGTAAATTACTGATTAGGTATTAAAGGAATTAAATAATAAAATGATTTAAACGGCTATCCAAAATTAATAGTTAATATCAAACAGTTAATACAATTTGCATCTACATGTTACGTGTTTTATAACTAGGAGGTATAATTAAATAAGTGTGACAAGTTTCATTTGAATACGTAAAAATAAAATAAATAGTATTTAAAGATTCTAAAATTGGAAACAAAGTTATTTTTTTATTTGCCTGATACAATTACATTCAATTAAATGCATTAAATACAAGTAATGAAGTTTTCTAAATAAATGACGTTTGAATACAAAATAAAATATTAAGATCAATAAGGAAAATAATTACACAAGTTTATTCTTAAAGGTGGAAGTAAACCAACTCTGAGTTAAGTTAACTTGCTTTTATTACTTACATCAGGTTCTTTAACAATATAAGATTTAATGTAAAAGTTAAGAAAAAGGCAGAAGATGAGAAATACGTTAGAAAGCCATATGTAGGAGAAAGACCGAGATATGGGGCACTGGTTGTAATAGAGCAGGCTGATGTAGCCCAAGACCACTACGAACTGGAACTGAAAACACAATGTTTGATGAGTATTACGTTAGAGGGCCAAATGTAGGAGAAAGACCGAGAGATGGGACACTGGTTGTAGTAGAGCAGGCTGATGCAGCCCAAGGTCACTACGAACTGGAACTGAACACAGGGTTTGATGTGTATTACGTTAGAGGGCCAAATGTAGGAGAAAGACCGACAGATGGGGCACTGGTTGTAGTAGAGCAGGCTGATGCAGCCTAAGGTCACTACGAACTGGAACTGAACACACAATGTTTGATGAGTATTACGTTAGAGGGCCAAATGTAGGAGAAAGACCGAGGGATGGGACACTGGTTGTAGTAGAGCAGGCTTATGTAGCCCAAAATCACTACGAACTGGAACTGAACACATAATGTTTGATGAGTATTACGTTAGAGGGCCAAATGTAGGAGAAAGACCAAGAGATGGGATACTGGTTGTAGTATAGCAGGCTGATGTAGCCCAAGATCACTACGAACTGGAACTGAACACACAATGTTTGATGAGTATTACGTTAGAGTGCCACATGTAGGAGAAAGACCGAGAGATGGGGCACTGGTTGTAGTATAGCAGGCTTATATAGTCCAAGATCACTACGAACTGGAACTGAACACACAATGTTTGATGAGTATTACGTTAGAGTGCCACATGTAGGAGAAAGACCGAGAGATGGAGCACTGGTTGTAGTAGAGCAGGCTGATGTAGCCCAAGATCACTACGAACTGGAACTGAATGCACAATGTTTGATGAGTATTTCATTAGAGGACCAATCGTAGGAGAAAGACCGAGAGATGGGGCACTGGTTGCAGAAGAGCAGGCTGATGTAGCCCAAGATCACTACGAACTGGAACTGAATGCACAATGTTTGATGAGTATTTCATTAGAGGACCAATCGTAGGAGATATACCGAGAGATTGGGCACTGGTTGTAGAAGAGCAGGCTGATGTAGCCCAAGACCCGACGAACTGGAACCGAACACAAAAAGTTTGATTAGTGAACCACATTAGAGAACCACATGTAGGAGAAAGACCGACAGATGGGGCACTGGTTGTAGTAGAGCATGTTGTTATAGCCCAAGACTACGAACTGGAACTGACACACAATTTTTGATGAGTATTACGTTAGAGAGCCAAATGTAGGAGAAATACCAAGAGATGGGGCACTGGTTGTAGATGAGCAGGCTGATGCAGCCCAAGATCACTACGAACTGGAACTGAATATAGGGTTTGATGTGTATTACGTTAGAAGGCCAAATATAGGAGAAAGACCGAGAGATGGGATACTGGTTGTAGTAGAGCAGGCTTATGTAGCCCAAGATCACTACGAACTGGAACTGAATACAAAATGTTTGATGAGTATTTCGTTAGAGGGCCAAATGTAGGAGAAAGACAGAGAGATGGGGCACTGGTCGTAGAAGAGCAGGCTGATGTAGCACAAGACCCTACGAACTGGAACCAAACACAAAATGTTTGATTAGTATTACGTTAGAGAACCACATGTAGGAGAAAGACCGACAGATGGGGCACTGGTTGTAATAGAGCGGGCTGATGTAGCCCAAGAACACTACAAAATGGAACTGAATACACAATATTTGATGAGTATTTCGTTAGAGGGCCAAATGTAGGAGAAAGACCGAGAGATGGGGCACTGGTTGTAGAAAAGCAGGCTGATGTAGCACAAGACCCTACGAACTGGAACCAAACACAAAATGTTTGATTAGTATTACGTTAGAGAACCACATGTAGGAGAAAGACCGACAGATGGGGCACTGGTTGTAGTAGAGCAGGCTGATGTAGCCCAAGATCACTACGAACTGGAACTGAACACACAATGTTTGATGAGTATTACGTTAGAGTGCCACATGTACGAGAAAGACCGAGAGATGGGGCACTGGTTGTAGTATAGCAGGCTTATATAGTCCAAGATCACTACGAACTGGAACTGAACACACAATGTTTGATGAGTATTTCATTAGAGGACCAATCGTAGGAGAAAGACCGAGAGATGGGGCACTGGTTGTAGTATAGCAGGCTTATATAGTCCAAGATCACTACGAACTGGAACTGAACACACAATGTTTGATGAGTATTACGTTAGAGTGCCACATGTACGAGAAAGACCGAGAGATGGGGCACTGGTTGTAGTATAGCAGGCTTATATAGTCCAAGATCACTACGAACTGGAACTGAACACACAATGTTTGATGAGTATTTCATTAGAGGACCAATCGTAGGAGAAAGACCGAGAGATGGGGCACTGGTTGTAGTATAGCAGGCTTATATAGTCCAAGATCACTACGAACTGGAACTGAACACACAATGTTTGATGAGTATTTCATTAGAGGACCAATCGTAGGAGAAAGACCGAGAGATGGGGCACTGGTTGTAGTATAGCAGGCTTATATAGTCCAAGATCACTACGAACTGGAACTGAACACACAATGTTTGATGAGTATTACGTTAGAGTGCCACATGTACGAGAAAGACCGAGAGATGGGGCACTGGTTGTAGTATAGCAGGCTTATATAGTCCAAGATCACTACGAACTGGAACTGAACACACAATGTTTGATGAGTATTTCATTAGAGGACCAATCGTAGAAGAAAGACCGAGAGATGGGGCACTGGTTGTAGAAGAGCAGGCTGATGTAGCCCAAGATCACTACGAACTGGAACTGAATGCACAATGTTTGATGAGTATTTCATTAGAGGACCAATCGTAGGAGGTATACCGAGGGATTGGGCACTGGTTGTAGAAGAGCAGGCTGATGTAGCCCAAGACCCGACGAACTGGAACCGAACACAAAATGTTTGATTAGTGAACCACATTAGAGAACCACATGTAGGAGAAAGACCGACAGATGGGGCACTGGTTGTAGTAGAGCAGGCTTATGTAGCCCAAGATCACTACGAACTGGAACTGAATACAAAATGTTTGATGAGTATTTCGTTAGAGGGCCAAATGTAGGAGAAAGACAGAGAGATGGGGCACTGGTCGTAGAAGAGCAGGCTGATGTAGCACAAGACCCTACGAACTGGAACCAAACACAAAATGTTTGATTAGTATTACGTTAGAGAACCACATGTAGGAGAAAGACCGACAGATGGGGCACTGGTTGTAGTAGAGCAGGCTGATGTAGCCCAAGATCACTACGAACTGGATCTGAACACACAATGTTTGATGAGTATTACGTTAGAGTGCCACATGTACGAGAAAGACCGAGAGATGGGGCACTGGTTGTAGTATAGCAGGCTTATATAGTCCAAGATCACTACGAACTGGAACTGAACACACAATGTTTGATGAGTATTACGTTAGAGTGCCACATGTACGAGAAAGACCGAGAGATGGGGCACTGGTTGTAGTATAGCAGGCTTATATAGTCCAAGATCACTACGAACTGGAACTGAACACACAATGTTTGATGAGTATTTCATTAGAGGACCAATCGTAGGAGAAAGACCGAGAGATGGGGCACTGGTTGTAGTATAGCAGGCTTATATAGTCCAAGATCACTACGAACTGGAACTGAACACACAATGTTTGATGAGTATTACGTTAGAGTGCCACATGTACGAGAAAGACCGAGAGATGGGGCACTGGTTGTAGTATAGCAGGCTTATATAGTCCAAGATCACTACGAACTGGAACTGAACACACAATGTTTGATGAGTATTACGTTAGAGTGCCACATGTACGAGAAAGACCGAGAAATGGGGCACTGGTTGTAGTATATCAAGCTTATATAGTCCAAGATCACTACGAACTGGAACTGAACACACAATGTTTGATGAGTATTTCATTAGAGGACCAATCGTAGGAGAAAGACCGAGAGATGGAGCACTGGTTGTAGTAGAGCAGGCTGATGTAGCCCAAGATCACTACGAACTGGAACTGAATGCACAATGTTTGATGAGTATTTCATTAGAGGACCAATCGTAGGAGAAAGACCGAGAGATGGGGCACTGGTTGTAGAAGAGCAGGCTTATATAGTCCAAGATCACTACGAACTGGAACTGAACACACAATGTTTGATGAGTATTACGTTAGAGTGCCACATGTACGAGAAAGACCGAGAGATGGGGCACTGGTTGTAGTATAGCAGGCTTATATAGTCCAAGATCACTACGAACTGAAACTGAACACAAAATGTTTGATGAGTATTTCATTAGAGGACCAATCGTAGGAGAAAGACCGAGAGATGGGGCACTGGTTGTAGAAGAGCAGGCTGATGTAGCCCAAGATCACTACGAACTGGAACTGAATGCACAATGTTTGATGAGTATTTCATTAGAGGACCAATCGTAGGAGGTATACCGAGAGATTGGGCACTGGTTGTAGAAGAGCAGGCTGATGTAGCCCAAGACCCGACGAACTGGAACCGAACACAAAATGTTTGATTAGTGAACCACATTAGAGAACCACATGTAGGAGAAAGACCGACAGATGGGGCACTGGTTGTAGTAGAGCATGTTGTTATAGCCCAAGACTACGAACTGGAACTGACACACAATTTTTGATGAGTATTACGTTAGAGAGCCAAATTTAGGAGAAATACCAAGAGATGGGGCACTGGTTGTAGATGAGCAGGCTGATGCAGCCCAAGATCACTACGAACTGGAACTGAACATAGGGTTTGATGTGTATTACGTTAGAAGGCCAAATATAGGAGAAAGACCGAGAGATGGGGCACTGGTTGTAGTAGAGCAGGCTTATGTAGCCCAAGATCACTACGAACTGGAACTGAACACACAATGTTTGATGAGTATTACGTTAGAGAGCCATATGTAGGAGAAAGACCGAGGGATGGGGCGCTGGTTGTAGAAGAGCAGGCTGATGTAGCCCAAGATCACTACGAACTGGAACTGAATACAAAATGTTTGATGAGTATTTCGTTAGAGGGCCAAATGTAGGAGAAAGACAGAGAGATGGGGCACTGGTCGTAGAAGAGCAGGCTGATGTAGCACAAGACCCTACGAACTGGAACCAAACACAAAATGTTTGATTAGTATTAAGTTAGAGAACCACATGTAGGAGAAAGACCGACAGATGGGGCCCTGGTTGTAATAGAGCGGGCTGATGTAGCCCAAGAACACTACGAACTGGAACTGAATACACAATATTTGATGAGTATTTCGTTAGAGGGCCAAATGTAGGAGAAAGACCGAGAGATGGGGCACTGGTTGTAGAAGAGCAGGCTGATGTAGCACAAGACCCTACGAACTGGAACCAAACACAAAATGTTTGATTAGTATTACGTTAGAGAACCACATGTAGGAGAAAGACCGACAGATGGGGCACTGGTTGTAGTAGAGCAGGCTGATGTAGCCCAAGATCACGACGAACTGGAACTGAACACACAATGTTTGATGAGTATTACGTTAGAGTGCCACATGTACGAGAAAGACCGAGAGATGGGGCACTGGTTGTAGTATAGCAGGCTTATATAGTCCAAGATCACTACGAACTGGAACTGAACACACAATGTTTGATGAGTATTTCATTAGAGGACCAATCGTAGGAGAAACACCGAGAGATGGGGCACTGGTTGTAGTATAGCAGGCTTATATAGTCCAAGATCACTACGAACTGGAACTGAACACACAATGTTTGATGAGTATTACGTTAGAGTGCCACATGTACGAGAAAGACCGAGAGATGGGGCACTGGTTGTAGTATAGCAGGCTTATATAGTCCAAGATCACTACGAACTGGAACTGAACACACAATGTTTGATGAGTATTTCATTAGAGGACCAATCGTAGGAGAAAGACCGAGAGATGGGGCACTGGTTGTAGTATAGCAGGCTTATATAGTCCAAGATCACTACGAACTGGAACTGAACACACAATGTTTGATGAGTATTACGTTAGAGTGCCACATTTACGAGAAAGACCGAGAGATGGGGCACTGGTTGTAGTATAGCAGGCTTATATAGTCCAAGATCACTACGAACTGGAACTGAACACACAATGTTTGATGAGTATTTCATTAGAGGACCAATCGTAGGAGGTATACCGAGAGATTGGGCACTGGTTGTAGAAGAGCAGGCTGATGTAGCCCAAGACCCGACGAACTGGAACCGAACACAAAATGTTTGATTAGTGAACCACATTAGAGAACCACATGTAGGAGAAAGACCGACAGATGGGGCACTGGTTGTAGTAGAGCATGTTGTTATAGCCCAAGACTACGAACTGGAACTGACACACAATTTTTGATGAGTATTACGTTAGAGAGCCAAATGTAGGAGAAATACCAAGAGATGGGGCACTGGTTGTAGATGAGCAGGCTGATGCAGCCCAAGATCACTACGAACTGGAACTGAACATAGGGTTTATGTGTATTACGTTAGAGGGCCAAATATAGGAGAAAGACCGAGAGATGGGGCACTGGTTGTAGTAGAGCAGGCTTATGTAGCCCAAGATCACTACGAACTGGAACTGAACACACAATGTTTGATGAGTATTACGTTAGAGAGCCATATGTAGGAGAAAGACCGAGGGATGGGGCGCTGGTTGTAGTAGAGCAGGCTTATATAGTCCAAGATCACTACGAACTGGAACTGAACACACAATGTTTGATGAGTATTACGTTAGAGTGCCACATGTAGGAAAAAGACCGAGAGATGGAGCACTGGTTGTAGTAGAGCAGGCTGATGTAGCCCAAGATCACTACGAACTGGAACTGAATGCACAATGTTTGATGAGTATTTCATTAGAGGACCAATCGTAGGAGAAAGACCGAGAGATGGGGCACTGGTTGTAGAAGAGCAGGCTTATATAGTCCAAGATCACTACGAACTGGAACTGAACACACAATGTTTGATGAGTATTACGTTAGAGTGCCACATGTAGGAGAAAGACCGAGAGATGGAGCACTGGTTGTAGTAGAGCAGGCTGATGTAGCACAAGATCACTACGAACTGGAACTGAATGCACAATGTTTGATGAGTATTTCATTAGAGGACCAATCGTAGGAGAAAGACCGAGAGATGGGGCACTGGTTGTAGAAGAGCAGGCTGATGTAGCCCAAGATCACTACGAACTGGAACTGAATGCACAATGTTTGATGAGTATTTCATTAGAGGACCAATCGTAGGAGATATACCGAGAGATTGGGCACTGGTTGTAGAAGAGCAGGCTGATGTAGCCCAAGACCCGACGAACTGGAACCGAACACAAAATGTTTGATTAGTGAACCACATTAGAGAACCACATGTAGGAGAAAGACCGACAGATGGGGCACTGGTTGTAGTAGAGCATGTTGTTATAGCCCAAGACTACGAACTGGAACTGACACACAATTTTTGATGAGTATTACGTTAGAGAGCCAAATGTAGGAGAAATACCAAGAGATGGGGCACTGGTTGTAGATGAGCAGGCTGATGCAGCCCAAGATCACTACGAACTGGAACTGAACATAGGGTTTGATGTGTATTACGTTAGAAGGCCAAATATAGGAGAAAGACCGAGAGATGGGGCACTGGTTGTAGTAGAGCAGGCTTATGTAGCCCAAGATCAATACGAACTGGAACTGAACACACAATGTTTGATGAGTATTACGTTAGAGAGCCATATGTAGGAGAAAGACCGAGGGATGGGGCACTGGTTGTAGAAGAGCAGGCTGATGTAGCACAAGACCCTACGAACTGGAACCAAACACAAAATGTTTGATTAGTATTAAGTTAGAGAACCACATGTAGGAGAAAGACCGACAGATGGGGCACTGGTTGTAATAGAGCGGGCTGATGTAGCCCAAGAACACTACGAACTGGAACTGAATACACAATATTTGATGAGTATTTCGTTAGAGGGCCAAATGTAGGAGAAAGACCGAGAGATGGGGCACTGGTTGTAGAAGAGCAGGCTGATGTAGCACAAGACCCTACGAACTGGAACCAAACACAAAATGTTTGATTAGTATTACGTTAGAGAACCACATGTAGGAGAAAGACCGACAGATGGGGCACTGGTTGTAGTAGAGCAGGCTGATGTAGCCCAAGATCACTACGAACTGGAACTGAACACACAATGTTTGATGAGTATTACGTTAGAGTGCCACATGTACGAGAAAGACCGAGAGATGGGGCACTGGTTGTAGTATAGCAGGCTTATATAGTCCAAGATCACTACGAACTGGAACTGAACACACAATGTTTGATGAGTATTTCATTAGAGGACCAATCGTAGGAGAAAGACCGAGAGATGGGGCACTGGTTGTAGAAGAGCAGGCTGATGTAGCCCAAGATCACTACGAACTGGAACTGAATGCACAATGTTTGATGAGTATTTCATTAGAGGACCAATCGTAGGAGGTATACCGAGAGATTGGGCACTGGTTGTAGAAGAGCAGGCTGATGTAGCCCAAGACCCGACGAACTGGAACCGAACACAAAATGTTTGATTAGTGAACCACATTAGAGAACCACATGTAGGAGAAAGACCGACAGATGGGGCACTGGTTGTAGTAGAGCAGGCTTATGTAGCCCAAGATCACTACGAACTGGAACTGAACACACAATGTTTGATGAGTATTACGTTAGAGAGCCATATGTAGGAGAAAGACCGAGGGATGGGGCGCTGGTTGTAGAAGAGCAGGCTGATGTAGCCCAAGATCACTACGAACTGGAACTGAATACAAAATGTTTGATGAGTATTTCGTTAGAGGGCCAAATGTAGGAGAAAGACAGAGAGATGGGGCACTGGTCGTAGAAGAGCAGGCTGATGTAGCACAAGACCCTACGAACTGGAACCAAACACAAAATGTTTGATTAGTATTACGTTAGAGAACCACATGTAGGAGAAAGACCGACAGATGGGGCACTGGTTGTAGTAGAGCAGGCTGATGTAGCCCAAGATCACTACGAACTGGAACTGAACACACAATGTTTGATGAGTATTACGTTAGAGTGCCACATGTACGAGAAAGACCGAGAGATGGGGCACTGGTTGTAGTATAGCAGGCTTATATAGTCCAAGATCACTACGAACTGGAACTGAACACACAATGTTTGATGAGTATTACGTTAGAGTGCCACATGTACGAGAAAGACCGAGAGATGGGGCACTGGTTGTAGTATAGCAGGCTTATATAGTCCAAGATCACTACGAACTGGAACTGAACACACAATGTTTGATGAGTATTTCATTAGAGGACCAATCGTAGGAGAAAGACCGAGAGATGGGGCACTGGTTGTAGTATAGCAGGCTTATATAGTCCAAGATCACTACGAACTGGAACTGAACACACAATGTTTGATGAGTATTACGTTAGAGTGCCACATGTACGAGAAAGACCGAGAGATGGGGCACTGGTTGTAGTATAGCAGGCTTATATAGTCCAAGATCACTACGAACTGGAACTGAACACACAATGTTTGATGAGTATTACGTTAGAGTGCCACATGTACGAGAAAGACCGAGAGATGGGGCACTGGTTGTAGTATAGCAGGCTTATATAGTCCAAGATCACTACGAACTGGAACTGAACACACAATGTTTGATGAGTATTTCATTAGAGGACCAATCGTAGGAGAAAGACCGAGAGATGGAGCACTGGTTGTAGTAGAGCAGGCTGATGTAGCCCAAGATCACTACGAACTGGAACTGAATGCACAATGTTTGATGAGTATTTCATTAGAGGACCAATCGTAGGAGAAAGACCGAGAGATGGGGCACTGGTTGTAGAAGAGCAGGCTTATATAGTCCAAGATCACTACGAACTGGAACTGAACACACAATGTTTGATGAGTATTACGTTAGAGTGCCACATGTACGAGAAAGACCGAGAGATGGGGCACTGGTTGTAGTATAGCAGGCTTATATAGTCCAAGATCACTACGAACTGGAACTGAACACACAATGTTTGATGAGTATTTCATTAGAGGACCAATCGTAGGAGAAAGACCGAGAGATGGGGCACTGGTTGTAGAAGAGCAGGCTGATGTAGCCCAAGATCACTACGAACTGGAACTGAATGCACAATGTTTGATGAGTATTTCATTAGAGGACCAATCGTAGGAGGTATACCGAGAGATTGGGCACTGGTTGTAGAAGAGCAGGCTGATGTAGCCCAAGACCCGACGAACTGGAACCGAACACAAAATGTTTGATTAGTGAACCACATTAGAGAACCACATGTAGGAGAAAGACCGACAGATGGGGCACTGGTTGTAGTAGAGCATGTTGTTATAGCCCAAGACTACGAACTGGAACTGACACACAATTTTTGATGAGTATTACGTTAGAGAGCCAAATTTAGGAGAAATACCAAGAGATGGGGCACTGGTTGTAGATGAGCAGGCTGATGCAGCCCAAGATCACTACGAACTGGAACTGAACATAGGGTTTGATGTGTATTACGTTAGAAGGCCAAATATAGGAGAAAGACCGAGAGATGGGGCACTGGTTGTAGTAGAGCAGGCTTATGTAGCCCAAGATCACTACGAACTGGAACTGAACACACAATGTTTGATGAGTATTACGTTAGAGAGCCATATGTAGGAGAAAGACCGAGGGATGGGGCGCTGGTTGTAGAAGAGCAGGCTGATGTAGCCCAAGATCACTACGAACTGGAACTGAATACAAAATGTTTGATGAGTATTTCGTTAGAGGGCCAAATGTAGGAGAAAGACAGAGAGATGGGGCACTGGTCGTAGAAGAGCAGGCTGATGTAGCACAAGACCCTACGAACTGGAACCAAACACAAAATGTTTGATTAGTATTACGTTAGAGAACCACATGTAGGAGAAAGACCGACAGATGGGGCACTGGTTGTAATAGAGCGGGCTGATGTAGCCCAAGAACACTACGAACTGGAACTGAATACACAATATTTGATGAGTATTTCGTTAGAGGGCCAAATGTAGGAGAAAGACCGAGAGATGGGGCACTGGTTGTAGAAGAGCAGGCTGATGTAGCACAAGACCCTACGAACTGGAACCAAACACAAAATGTTTGATTAGTATTACGTTAGAGAACCACATGTAGGAGAAAGACCGACAGATGGGGCACTGGTTGTAGTAGAGCAGGCTGATGTAGCCCAAGATCACTACGAACTGGAACTGAACACACAATGTTTGATGAGTATTACGTTAGAGTGCCACATGTACGAGAAAGACCGAGAGATGGGGCACTGGTTGTAGTATAGCAGGCTTATATAGTCCAAGATCACTACGAACTGGAACTGAACACACAATGTTTGATGAGTATTTCATTAGAGGACCAATCGTAGGAGAAAGACCGAGAGATGGGGCACTGGTTGTAGTATAGCAGGCTTATATAGTCCAAGATCACTACGAACTGGAACTGAACACACAATGTTTGATGAGTATTACGTTAGAGTGCCACATGTACGAGAAAGACCGAGAGATGGGGCACTGGTTGTAGTATAGCAGGCTTATATAGTCCAAGATCACTACGAACTGGAACTGAACACACAATGTTTGATGAGTATTTCATTAGAGGACCAATCGTAGGAGAAAGACCGAGAGATGGGGCACTGGTTGTAGTATAGCAGGCTTATATAGTCCAAGATCACTACGAACTGGAACTGAACACACAATGTTTGATGAGTATTACGTTAGAGTGCCACATGTACGAGAAAGACCGAGAGATGGGGCACTGGTTGTAGTATAGCAGGCTTATATAGTCCAAGATCACTACGAACTGGAACTGAACACACAATGTTTGATGAGTATTTCATTAGAGGACCAATCGTAGGAGAAAGACCGAGAGATGGGGCACTGGTTGTAGAAGAGCAGGCTGATGTAGCCCAAGATCACTACGAACTGGAACTGAATGCACAATGTTTGATGAGTATTTCATTAGAGGACCAATCGTAGGAGGTATACCGAGAGATTGGGCACTGGTTGTAGAAGAGCAGGCTGATGTAGCCCAAGACCCGACGAACTGGAACCGAACACAAAATGCTTGATTAGTGAACCACATTAGAGAACCACATGTAGGAGAAAGACCGACAGATGGGGCACTGGTTGTAGATGAGCAGGCTGATGCAGCCCAAGATCACTACGAACTGGAACTGAACATAGGGTTTGATGTGTATTACGTTAGAGGGCCAAATATAGGAGAAAGACCGAGAGATGGGGCACTGGTTGTAGTAGAGCAGGCTTATGTAGCCCAAGATCACTACGAACTGGAACTGAACACACAATGTTTGATGAGTATTACGTTAGAGAGCCATATGTAGGAGAAAGACCGAGGGATGGGGCGCTGGTTGTAGTAGAGCAGGCTTATATAGTCCAAGATCACTACGAACTGGAACTGAACACACAATGTTTGATGAGTATTACGTTAGAGTGCCACATGTAGGAGAAAGACCGAGAGATGGAGCACTGGTTGTAGTAGAGCAGGCTGATGTAGCCCAAGATCACTACGAACTGGAACTGAATGCACAATGTTTGATGAGTATTTCATTAGAGGACCAATCGTAGGAGAAAGACCGAGAGATGGGGCACTGGTTGTAGAAGAGCAGGCTTATATAGTCCAAGATCACTACGAACTGGAACTGAACACACAATGTTTGATGAGTATTACGTTAGAGTGCCACATGTAGGAGAAAGACCGAGAGATGGAGCACTGGTTGTAGTAGTGCAGGCTGATGTAGCCCAAGATCACTACGAACTGGAACTGAATGCACAATGTTTGATGAGTATTTCATTAGAGGACCAATCGTAGGAGAAAGACCGAGAGATGGGGCACTGGTTGTAGAAGAGCAGGCTGATGTAGCACAAGACCCTACGAACTGGAACCAAACACAAAATGTTTGATTAGTATTACGTTAGAGAACCACATGTAGGAGAAAGACCGACAGATGGGGCACTGGTTGTAGTAGAGCAGGCTGATGTAGCCCAAGATCACTACGAACTGGAACTGAACACAAAATGTTTGATGAGTATTACGTTAGAGTGCCACATGTACGAGAAAGACCGAGAGATGGGGCACTGGTTGTAGTATAGCAGGCTTATATAGTCCAAGATCACTACGAACTGGAACTGAACACACAATGTTTGATGAGTATTACGTTAGAGTGCCACATGTACGAGAAAGACCGAGAGATGGGGCACTGGTTGTAGTATAGCAGGCTTATATAGTCCAAGATCACTACGAACTGGAACTGAACACACAATGTTTGATGAGTATTACGTTAGAGTGCCACATGTACGAGAAAGACCGAGAGATGGGGCACTGGTTGTAGTATAGCAGGCTTATATAGTCCAAGATCACTACGAACTGGAACTGAACACACAATGTTTGATGAGTATTTCATTAGAGGACCAATCGTAGGAGAAAGACCGAGAGATGGGGCACTGGTTGTAGAAGAGCAGGCTGATGTAGCCCAAGATCACTACGAACTGGAACTGAATGCACAATGTTTGATGAGTATTTCATTAGAGGACCAATCGTAGGAGGTATACCGAGAGATTGGGCACTGGTTGTAGAAGAGCAGGCTGATGTAGCCCAAGACCCGACGAACTGGAACCGAACACAAAATGTTTGATTAGTGAACCACATTAGAGAACCACATGTAGGAGAAAGACCGACAGATGGGGCACTGGTTGTAGTAGAGCATGTTGTTATAGCCCAAGACTACGAACTGGAACTGACACACAATTTTTGATGAGTATTACGTTAGAGAGCCAAATGTAGGAGAAATACCAAGAGATGGGGCACTGGTTGTAGATGAGCAGGCTGATGCAGCCCAAGATCACTACGAACTGGAACTGAACATAGGGTTTGATGTGTATTACGTTAGAGGGCCAAATATAGGAGAAAGACCGAGAGATGGGGCACTGGTTGTAGTAGAGCAGGCTTATGTAGCCCAAGATCACTACGAACTGGAACTGAACACACAATGTTTGATGAGTATTACGTTAGAGAGCCATATGTAGGAGAAAGACCGAGGGATGGGGCGCTGGTTGTAGAAGAGCAGGCTGATGTAGCCCAAGATCACTACGAACTGGAACTGAATACAAAATGTTTGATGAGTATTTCGTTAGAGGGCCAAATGTAGGAGAAAGACAGAGAGATGGGGCACTGGTCGTAGAAGAGCAGGCTGATGTAGCACAAGACCCTACGAACTGGAACCAAACACAAAATGTTTGATTAGTATTACGTTAGAGAACCACATGTAGGAGAAAGACCGACAGATGGGGCACTGGTTGTAATAGAGCGGGCTGATGTAGCCCAAGAACACTACGAACTGGAACTGAATACACAATATTTGATGAGTATTTCGTTAGAGGGCCAAATGTAGGAGAAAGACCGAGAGATGGGGCACTGGTTGTAGAAGAGCAGGCTGATGTAACACAAGACCCTACGAACTGAAACCAAACACAAAATGTTTGATTAGTATTACGTTAGAGAACCACATGTAGGAGAAAGACAGACAGATGGGGCACTGGTTGTAGTAGAGCATGCTGATGTAGCCCAAGACCCTCCGAACTGGAACCAAACACAAAATGTTTGATAAGTATTACGTTAGAGAACCACATGTAGGAGAAAGACCGAGAGATGGGGCGCTGGTTGTAGAAGAGCAGGCTGATGTAGCCCAAGACCTTACGAACTGGAACTGAACAGACAATTATTGATGAGTATTTCGTTAGAGGGCCAAATGTAGGAGAAATACTGAGAGATGGGGCAGTGGTTGTAAAAGAGGGAGCTGATGTAGCCCAAGATCACTACGATCTGGAACTAAACACTTTAGAGAGCCCAATATAGGAGAATAGGAATAGGAATATAGGAGAAATACCAAGACATGGGGCGCTGGTTGTAGAAGAGCAGGCTAATGTAGCCCAAGACCCTACGAACTGGAACTTAAGACACAATGGTTGATGAGTATAACGTTAGAGGGCCAAATGTAGGACAAATACCGAGAGATGGAGCACTGGTTGTAATAGAGCAGGCTGATGTAGCCCAAGATCACTACGAACTGGAACTGAACACAGGGTTTGATGTGTATTACGTTAGAGGGCCAAATGTAGGAGAAAGACCGAGAGATAGGGCATTGGTTTTAGAAGAGCAGGCTGTTGTAGCCCAAGATAACTACGAACTGGAACTGAATACACAATGTTTGATGAGTATTACGTTACAAGGCCAAATATAGGAGAATGACCGAGGGATGGGGCACTGGTTGTAGTATAGCAGGCTGATGTAGCCCAAGATCACTACGAACTGGAACTGAACACACAATGTTTGATGAGTAATACGTTAGAGGGTCATTTGCAGGAGAAAGACCGAGGGATGGGACACTGGTTGTAATAGAGCGGGCTTATGTAGCCCAAGATCACTACGAACTGGAACTGAACACACAATGTTTGATGAGTATTACGTTAGAGGGCCAAATGTAGGAGAAAGACCGAGGGATGGGACACTGGTTGTAGTAGAGCAGGCTTATGTAGCCCAAAATCACTACGAACTGGAACTGAACACATAATGTTTGATGAGTATTACGTTAGAGGGCCAAATGTAGGAGAAAGACCGAGAGATGGGATACTGGTTGTAGTAGAGCAGGCTGATGTAGCCCAAGATCACTACGAACTGGAACTGACCACACAGTGTTTGAGTAGTATTAGTGAGTATAATATTTTAGAAATTACCTTAATGTTTTAGCTAATCAGTCGTAAAGAAATTAATGATTTTTAGTTTTATTGTTATATTTATCAGTTAAAACAATATATGTATTAGGGAACTCTTATCAATATAATATCAATTTTTAGAAAACAGCTATTTCGTAGTAAATGAAAATAATATACGGAAATGATTGTTAAATATTACATATACGGCTAAAACATTATCAATAATTACAATATTTTCAACCTTTCTACCAGTACTAAACAAATCTCATTGAAGTAAAATCGATAATTATCTTGTACATGTACAAGTATCGACAATTGTACATGTATTTTAACTGTTCCCGACATTGAGGTGGTTTCCATTTACATGTTTATACTAATTTTTACTCTGATTAATGTACAGTACGTCTATTCGATATAATATACCATTCGGAAATATCACAAATAGAGTTATATTGAAAACTCCCAAGTCTAAAACCATGCTATATGTATTTTACCACATTCCAATAATACTGGGTGTCAATAATATTTTCAAAAATTCATTACAAATAGGTTGAACGATTTCATTTTACAACATATTTTTGGGCACGAATTATACTTACCAACTGCAGTTTAGTTAAGTGATGTTTCCACCATAAATATTTTTTGAAAGCTTTAAACGTTGTCAGAAAATAGTAGCTGTACATGAGCGCATGCACATTCAGATTGATGAACACTGGTATTGATCCTTGAGTTGCTATAAACAGACATAGAGTTTTTTTAGTAAATAATGGTGAAGTTTAATTTAAATTACAAACGAAAAATATAGAGTCTTATGATAAATAAAACTAAAAAAAAATACCATGCCCTTGATTATTTGAATAATGTAAGATGGTGTAATAATTGTGTTTCCAAAATATTACAATATCATCAATGTACCACTTCAAACGTGTAAGTTGCTGATTTACACATATTTTAGTTGTGTAATACATATTCGGTGTTTATAAATGTAGAATGTATTTTATTTAACTCATGATAGTAATGAGTTTGTAAGTTATCTGAAGTTTATTTCGACGTAGCTTACCTGTTTAATAGGCAATTCTTTATTTCTTTTAAGCATTACTAAAATGCAATTGGACACGTCAAGATACAATAAAAGAGACAGTTAAAACATTGATATACGATATAGAATCAAGCAGTGAAATCAGATTACTGTAAATACAACGTTTAGGTTGTTTATTTCTGCAGTTTTGTATGCTATAGATGCACCACACAAATTGACAATAGCAGATAAAACCAATAAAGCATGGGGGGTTGTACCCCAAAAATGGGTTTTTGAGTTTTTTACATATAATATTTTAGTAAACCCAATTTTAGTTTTCACCATTGAATTCAGCTTAAAAAAATTTGGTTTTTTGATCATTGCTCTACGTCAATTAGTTACAGATATATTGAAAGAGCTAAATACAGTACGTTCTCCAATTTTATTCTTATGGAGAATAATTAAAAGTTTATATCTTGATTATTTATCAACGTACCCTGACGAAACTTGGTATATTGATTCATATCGTTGTGGTCTATTGATATTTTCACAAAAATTTATTTTTACCGATAGTTCCCATAGCAGCAAAGCTGCGTACTCAGTCCTCAAGTTATTCTTATGGAGAATAAGTAAAATATTATCTCCCTTAATTATAAACATAAATTAATAAAACTTGGTATGTGGCTTTACCTAGTTAAGTTATATTTATATTTGTATAAAACCCATTTTTATCCTTTGCTCCAGCAAACCTGCATACTCAGTCGCTATGTTATTTTTATGGAGAGTAATTAAAATGTCATAAATGGTTTATTTATGAATGTAAATTGATGAAAATTGGTATGTGGCTTTATGTGGTATTAACATACATATGTATGCAGTGGAAATTCGCTGAGTACGCAGGTTTGCTGCTACGGGGGTATTTTTATTTCCTATCTAACATTTGGAGGCGGCTACGGAACAAATACATTATTTTTAACAAAACATATAGGTAGCTTTGCATTTGTATTTTCACGAAGCTGTTAGTATATACAAGGTATATATTTAAAATAAAATGTTAATTTATAATACATAAAATTTGTCTGGGAATGAGGAAGAGACCTTAAATAAGTGATTCGAAAATTAAATTTAAAGGCAATAGACAAAAATAACAAATAATGATGAAAAATTAAAAAAAAATTAACGTAAGCTAATAAAATTAAAGTTATAACATATACAGACATGCCGATTCATCGGAACACCCCGAACCAAATGCTGTTAGCATATTTAGGCACATGTAGATTGGATGAGTGCGGCAGCAGCGGCGGCGCGCCGACACGGGGCAGCCATTCCTCCAGTTTCCGCTTTCAAACAGTAATACTGTCACTTTCCGCCTCTCTAATTTCATTTGGGCAATTACAATACAGTTGGTGTGCTAGGTGGCAAGAATTCAAAACATTTACTCTTTGGTTTAATTTAGAAAATTGAATTTCAAAGTTTATCATAATTTTAGTTCCTATTGATGGATTGATGATGTGAAGATAAAGTTATGTAATATTTGGAACAAGAAAATATAAATTGGTTTTATATCTTTGGGCTTTTTCAAGATTTTTGTTGATTATCGATCTCTGCGTTACGTCAGTGGTTTCCCACATGGTGGTGACGCCTCCTCATACCAGGTCTCCGTACTGAACAACGGGCTGCACATGCGTAGTGTACACTATCAACCTGTTTACAAGATAAAAGAAAAATTTAGTGTGCCTAAACAGTAGAGCCGGATAATTTAAACCTTACATATTTTTCAATTCAATTTTCACTAACCTTTAATGAACCTCAGGGAAAACCACGGGAAGAATACCATAGCTACATGGTGGTAGACGTGAAGGAAAGTTATATGTGAATCCTTCTTTCTTAACACCATAAATACCTTGAAAAAAGTAACATAAGTAGTTTGTAATAGATAGACTACAAACTAGTTTAGTAAAATTTAAACCGAGATAGTAAAAAAACACAAATAGAATATGTCCTTTAGTTATTTGTAGGGAAATTATTTTACGAAATGAGGTATGGAATATAAATAACCTTTTAAGCGGACTAAAAGATAACTCGTATATATCAAATTATCGGCATAGAAAGCCGAGGCATTCATAAACCGTTGCAAATCTTGCCTGTCTTGACGATAAATTATATTGAATAATTGATAAACAGTTAAAAATATCTAGAATAAATACTTTGATCCCAGACAAAATGTTTATTCCTCATTTATACTAAGTCGCCTTACAAACTTAGGGTGACACATAAAGGGTCTCAAATATATCACAGAGGAATGAATTAATCGGGCAGTGCGAATCAGAACTACTTCCACCTAAATCGACCTCCTAAGAATAGCATTTATTTAAAATTACTTAATGGTGATGCGAGTTTATATTATTTGAGGAATTTTTGCGGACATTTTCCATCACTTAATCCAATAAGTGATGGTGATCATCATCATCATCATCATCATCATCATCATCATTCATCATGGTTAAACCCTATATTTCAAATCTGTGAAGCATCTAATGTAAAGATATGTCAAAATAAATATTAATTTTAGAGCTATATGACAACAGAAATATAAATAACGCTCTGTTATCTTTGCCCTTTTCATAATTACCAATAATATTCTTAATAAAAGTAATACATTGTGAATAACTTGTATTTTCTTAATCACCGTCACTCATACTTACTTAGTCCCTGTCCTTTTTTCTAACTAACATTTCTTGCTCGGGTCATCGACTTTAACTGTAATTTCCCACAACCGTAAACAAATGCCCTATGAACTTTATAACCTTTATAATACACCGGACCTAGAATCTCATTTAATGTTTCAGCAATAACAACAGATATATTTTTTTATGTAAATACATGTTAATTTCAAAGAGTTAAACAACATTTTCAGTTAAAATTGTTCACTCCCTGTTCTTCTGCACCGTTTTTAATCTGTAGAACTAGAAGAAATCAATATTGATTATTAAAATAACAACTAAAACCGAAAGCCAAATAGTGGCCCTTTAACGCCCTTTAGCCCTTTAACGTAAAATATCAAAAATAAAATAAGACACACTTTATATTAGGCTGTTGTATAGTTACCGTATCGAGTAAATCGAGGATTTTCAGCATTTGGAAGTGCCAGCCTCCAAAAATGTACTGAAATAAAACACATTTATGTAATTGAGCCATTGCTAAAACAATATGCAGTTGACATCGATGTAGAATTACTCCCAGTAATTGCATTCTCACTATCACGCTAGGTAATAGAATTGCAGTTGACAGCGTTCTCGGGCGACTAATATGTAAATTATATATACATTACAGGCGAATGTTTATTTCAATTCTTGAAGTAACATGAGGTTTATTTAGAATAAGAAACTATCGATTGGTAGATGATTGTTGTGAGTCTGTAAAACCTGTATACAATAACCATGCGTGCGTTTGTGTGTGTGTGTGTGTGTGTGTGTGTGTGTGTGTGTGCGCGCGCGCGCGCGTGCGTGTACCCGTTTGTCCTTCAACATCCCGCCTGTGATGGCTGATCAAAGATTACAGAGGTAAAAACTAGTTGCCATTTTCTCGACAGACTTATTTTACAGGTGCAAATCAGAAGAGTTTGAGTTAAGTAACCAAGAGCTGATGAATAGTGTTTATAATATCATGTTTGGTGTTATTTTTAAAAGGACTCTATTGTGTATATAGCGCCTAAATTATAATTTAACAAAGTGTATCGAATATTGGAGAAATTTAATCTTTCCTCGTAGTTTTCTTCTTCTTATATCAGGATTCAAAGGCAAAAGAAAAAACCAAGGATTTTCATAGGGTTTCCAGTTTGTGTAGGGTAACCTTTCCCGTTTGTGTTGATAAGAAACCTTAACATTTTGTTTACTCTCAACTGTCCGTCGTAATTGGCCAATATGCCTGTGAGGTGGACTAAAGACAGTTCCCGTTAACGGAAATAGTGATACCGGCAAGATTTCGATCTCTTTGGGCAGGAGAAACATTTCTGTAATTGTAGTGCAGTATTTTAAATACTGTTGACAGTAGAATTTTGCACAGAACAGCATTACTACACATTTAGTAGTCGACGTTTTAATATTTCTGAAACGTAACTGGTAAAGAATATTACGCCCATCTAAAAAAAGGTTGAAATTGATACATTTTTAAATGTACGATGGAACAATTAATTAAGCTTGCATAATCATTCCATTTCAAAGCAGTAATAAGTTATTTCTATAATGAGTCGAAGAATTCAATTTTATCTTGTAAGATATTAAATAAAACAAAATAGATAAACCTGAACGAGGCCTCTACCTTACGGTATATTGTTGTGATCCGTGGATGATTAACGCCAGGAAATAGATTAAATATTTGAATCATGCATGTGTTTACTCATATTGGTTCGAATTGAAAAAATTAGTTATATTTTCAATACAGCGACAGTATAAATAAGCTTATTGTGCTTAATTTTAGCGAATTTCCCCTAAAGGGAAGAAGCAATTACCGTAGTCGGCATGGTAAAACCCAGGCCCGGGACCATGATAACTTTTCGTTTTGAGGTCTCCAGATGCCAAAAACACCATTCGTTCAAAACTGTATATATATTTGTGTGTCCGTGGGTGCGATAACTCTCGTAAAAATAGTCCGATTTTGATGAAATTTGGTACAAACATGTAAAGAAACATTTATGACTTTAAGTTCGAAAACCAGCCAGATGGCTCTATCCAAAGGGGTATTTTGGAGGGGATTTGTGCCCCAAAAATGTTTTTTTTTTTTAGTTTTTTACATACAATATTTTAATAAATCAAATTTTAGTTTTCACATTGAATTCAGCTTAAAAAACAAACAATTTGGTGTTTTTATCATTGCTCTACGTCAATTGGTTACAGAGATATTGAAGTGCTAAATGCAGTACGTTGTCCAATGCTCCAATGTTATTCTTAGGGAGAATAAGAAAAATTGTATATCTTGCTTATTTATCAACTTATCCTGACTAAACTTGGTACATTGCTTCATGTCGTTATGGTCTACTGATATTTGCACAAAAAACTATTTTGTTGCCTATAGTTCCCGTAGCAGCAAACCTGTGTACTCAGCCCCCATTTTATTCTTATGGAGAATAAGTCAAATTTATCTCCTTTAATTGTGAACATAATAAAATTTGGTATGTAGCTTTACCTAGTTGATTTGTATTATTTATATTTGTATAAAAAACATATTTTTGTGTCCCTTGTTTCAGCAAAACTGCATACTCAGTTGCCATGTTATTTTTATGTAGAATAATTAAAATGTCATAAATCGTTTATTTATGAATGTAAATTGATGAAACCTGGTATGTTGTTTTATATGGTATTAACGTACATAAATATGTTTTGGGAATTTTCTGAGTACGCAGGTTTGCTGCTACGGGGTATTTGATTTACTCACGAATCGTCCAACTGAAAAGCTATAACCCTGAGCCCTAGATCAATTACTTATTTAAAAAGTCACATTGAATATAAATAAGCAAATATTACTCAAACCTTTGTTTTATGTTTCTCTTCTTGGTTGAATCGCCCCTTTAAAGAATATTTAAAAATTGTTTTTTTTTTGCAAAACAATTAAAAATATAATCTTCTACCAAGCGATTTTCAATTTTTTTATTGGTTTGCGCTTTTGGTTTGGTTTGTTAAAAATATACTTTATTTGTATTTCTTCGCGTAAACTTGTTTTAAGGAATATTTATAAGTAAGTCGGTTAAATAGAATATCTTACCAGCGACTTGAGGTAGTCCAAGCCTTCGAAAGGCTTAGGGATTGAACAGCTGATCCGAGTGAGGAACGGGAGGGGCATAACTCCGACTTGCGGCACTAAAAACTACACAGAGAGTTCAATGTGAAACATATGTACAATCTTACCAGCGACTTGAGGTAGTCCAAGCCTTCGAAAGGCTTAGGGATTGAACAGCTGATCCGAGTGAGGAACGGGAGGGGCATAACTCCGACTTGCGGCACTAAAAACTACACAGAGAGTTCAATGTAAAACATATGTACAATAAAATGTATCTATTTAGACCTAGAGTTATTTTAAAGAGTTTAAATCACTATACCTATGCATAAGTAATTACAATCTTTCGAATGTGATATAGTCACATTTATGATAATTTGCAAGATTTTGCTCCTAAAACGGCGATTAATCAGCCATTGGTTGAGTGATTATTTTATATCTTTATACCACTTTCCTTTACTTAAAATTATTTTATACTAAGATAAATATTTCCGAAACTTTTCGTTTTTAAGATAAGATTTAACAATCTGAAATGGGCGCTAGAAACGTTAATTCAATGCTTTAAACAAGTATATCACACGTGCCAAGCTTTACGGCCGCATCTTAAGTTCCTAAGATGCGATTTATATGTACAACAACAAAAAAACACACAAACGGCCAAACATATGGAAAACAGAGCGAGATAGGCTATACATAGCATTTTTTGTTTCTTTCGACACCGGTTATAACTCACTGAAATTTTCGTAGAGGGTTCTGAAACACCCTGTATGAATCCCGTAAACGCATAATATTTATTTATTCAATAAAGTCAAGGGGATATTTAGAGAAAACAGCTGTTTGAAATTTTGGGAGCGCCTCATTAACAAAAATTGTTTTGTATGATTTTTATTATATTATATTTAAACTTATTGCACGTAGGCCTGGTTATTTTTTGTTTATCTTTAATAGTTTATTGTTATTCATGTGTTTATATTTATATTGTTGCATCATTCCTATTTGTTTATTTGCATCTTTGTTGGCCATTATTTTTGAACGACATTCATTATTTTATTGTAATTTGAACTTATAATCTTTAATTTATTTTTGTATTAAATTAATTAATTTTTATAGTATTATATCATTACTGATGAAGAAGAACCACATATTAGGATGAGAACATTTTTGTTAACAAAATAAAAAATCCAACATGGCGATGAAAACGCACATCACCAATCGTAAAAAATGCATTAAAAACATTAAACTTAAAAGAAAATTGTATAGTAAAAACATTCCTGCTTGCCATTCTTCCATTTATATATACCGTTTATTTTTTAATGTTTCATATGTAGCTGGATCATATCAACGCAACTTATTCACAGTTTGAAAACTTTGAAACCATATCATAAGCGAAAACGCGAAAAATCAAATGCCTGCTGCCATAGGGCTTCAGGCCTGTGCGGTGATCTAAAGGTACCGTTAACGGAAATAGTCACATGGGCAAGCCTGTGGTGATTGCTCGTGAACAAGTTTCACAGCAGTCAGCCGGGATCGAACCTACTCTTGACCACGGCTGACTTGCGAGGCCAGCTCTACCTCTGAACTACCGGGTCCGGTACTGTACTTACATACAAGCCGATAAACATACACGAAGGATGGTTCAAGGCGATTGATTTCAACCAGTTACAAAGTCCATCATTAGTACCGGTATAACTGGTTGAAATCGATCGCCTTGTACCATCCTTTGTGTATAAGCACCGTATTGTACAGAAGGCCTGTAAATATACTTTTTAGTATCGTGAGATGTGGTTTATTTTACCTAGTATAATTGTAACACATATCATGCTAGTCAAGAAATTATTTAATAATTTAACAGTCACTTTATTATACAAGGTGTACATAAAGTCCCGCACGGGTTTAATATTTTCTGAACGATAACAGATAAATCAATAAGATTTGGTACATCAACACTACACTTAAAAATCTACTTTTTGAAGGAACTATCAGTTTTCTGTCATATCATGGGGACGTCCCGCAAGGAGTCAGAAGGAAATCTCAAATAGGAGCATAGGTCAATATGGACATCACTTTAAAGGGCTTATCTAGCAGAGTTGAATGCCGCAAACCGCACTAAAAAAGGTTGATCCAGTAAAAAATGGCGGCTGTTCAAAGGTTTTATTAAAAAAAGATAAAATCTTTCTAATTGTTACTGTTACCAGTTTTTCCCCGTTATCAATAGATTTGAACCAAATTTGTAACCCTTGAGGATAATTAACGTCATAATTCACTTCTGTATTGACAGGCATAATGTAGTATTTAGCTGCTGTATTCATTTTAGTTGCAGTTTTGCTTTAATGGGGTTGTGGCTACTAATAAAATGTAACCAAGTAAAACCTTTGAACAGCCGCCAATTTTTCCTGGATCAACCTTTTTTAGTGCGGTTTGCGGCATTCAACTCTGCTAGATAAGCCCTTTAAAGTGATGTGCATATTGACCTATGCTCCTATTTAAAATTTCCTTCTGACTCCTTGCGGGACGTCCCCATGATATGACAGAAAACTGATAGTTCCTTCAAAAAGGAGATTTTTTGGTGTAGTATTGATGTACCAAAACTTATTGATTTATCTCTTATCATTCAAAAAATATTAAACCCGTGCGGGACTTTATGTACACCTTGTATATAATGTTCCTAATTAACATAATGTTAGATATTTATTACAATATGCTTTTAACTCCACGTATTTTAATATCAAAAATATATACCCGTAATGGTACATTGTACCGTTCTTAATCCGTCTCTAATCTAAGAAAATATAACTTACGTGGTAAACTATTGATAAGTTGTAAATTATTTGAACGATATTGTATATTCGCATTACAGTCTTTAGTTTGTACGGACTTCTGTTCTCCATGTACATAGGTCCTAGTTTGAACACAAAAACTAAATATATCAGGAGTACGGAAATCGGGACCGGAGTGCTGAACAGAATCCATTTTTCCATTAGTCTATCTGAAAAAGGATATACAAATCAACAGATGCATAAACATTTGACTGTATACCGCAGTAAAATAATGCATAATCAGTAACTTGTGAGATTATAAAATGACGTTACTGAAACAATGCTTTTTATAAAATAATATGTAATTAATATTATAATTATCATATAAAAGAACTCACCAATTAAATTTTTGACATTGAGGTAAGTTCTCGATGTTTAGTGATTTGTATACAGAATACACGTATTAGCTGTTTAATTTACAAAAAGCTTATAGTTCATAATAATAATAAACAGTTTGAAATACAACCATACATTCATCGTTGTTTCAAAAAGTAGACTAGAAATTAAAATTAAGTGTCACTAGGCAGCTGCTATGACCATGCTAGGTAATAGGGTAAGTTTCGACATACTTATTTTAAAAATTAATAAAAACAAACGAACAGAGCTTCTTCTTAATCATAACGTTTAAAAATAATAAATAATCGTATAGAAACTAACAAAATGCAATACAAATAATATCGTACAATTGTGTGACGATTACATTTTTGATAAAAGCTAATATGATACCATTATAAAAACCATAATATCATAATAGAGGAATAAACACATATCTCTCGAAATTCAATAAATAAATAAACGTTGTGGCACTTATTTTTCAAATATTAGTTTTTATAAAGCAATGGCTCAGTTCTAAACTACATTTTATTATATTTTGAATGAAGTGTCATCATTATTTTATTTAAATATAAAATATAAATATTTGGCAATTTGGCATAAAAATACTGCAAGTTTTAAAGATTGTTTGAATAAGTACATAACAATTCTGAAATTTGCCAATGAAATGATTAATTATTTTGGATAAATTAATAGTAATATACATTTCTATATCTTTTTGGTAAGATGATGATAATAATAATAATATAATATTCATTTTCTATGGACATTATAATCATAAAACTTACCTGGATCAATAAAGTTTGAATAAAACTCATCAGTAAAATTTTCAGTTTGACTCACATATTCAACTTCTATCGCCATGTTCCTTGGTAAAAATAACAAACTTTGCAGCTATTTCTTAGGAATTCGCACAAGATCTACAACGTGAAAAGTATACCTAAACAAAGTTAATATACTAATAACCAAATGTTACACATGTTTAATAGTTAAGTTTTCATTTGCACAAGAGTAGAGGATCACGTGAGCACAGTATGGACGGTCACATTACACACACATCTAAACTTGGAACATGTTACAAACTAGCACATATTTCAATTAATGATCATGTTCAATAAAAGAATAACGTTACTATGGTAGTTAAACACAACGTATGATAAAACTCAATTTCGAAAGCGGACTGAAGCTGAAAAGCAAGACAACGCATTTGAATTAGGGTCAAACCAACCGAGGCTATGGAATTGTATGATAATGCGAAAGACCTCGGAAACTAATCTGTGAACTTAAACCCTATCAAGTAGTAACAGGCATTCACGATATGGTACTTGGCATGTCATTTTAATGGCTGGGTCGTCCATAGCATTATTGTTAATAGCTATTGTTAAAAATATATGTGTTCATATTTTAAACGTTCACTTCATGAGTTGTTTTAAGAAAGTTAAGAATCAGTTAACAATGTAAAACAAAGTATTAGGACTAATTTTATAAGAATTTCAAAGACAATAAAATAATTGTCATATTTTTATTGTCCGTATAGATAAAACACACGTTCCTAACCTTTCTTATATTTTGCGTGTTGCATACTTTTTACATTGTTCTCTGCATCGTATAACTATAGACCCAAAGTTCACAAAAATCGTTTGAATAATTTATTTTATTTTGTATTTTTGTATAAACAACCCATTGATTAGCTACATTACTAATATAATAAGTAAACAACCGGTAAGGTCCAAATTCTGATAAACGCATACATTACTTTCATTTAATAATCTTAAGGAAAAATAGGAAAGTTAAAACATCTTATAATAATTTTAAAATATTTTAATAGAAGTAAACAGTTTTTTTTATATAAGTGAAAACATAATACATTTACAAATAAATGCGCTACTATGTGCGAAATATGATAAAATAAAGCTTATATTCTATTACAGTTGCATTATGGATTTGTTGCTACGTTATGGGTAAGGTATATGCCATCGTATCACCCATACTGCTAGAGTTTCTTGACTGCGCCAATTCAGGAATTGCGGAGTAAAGTCTTACTCCTGAAGAAGATAGAAATTAAAGCCGCAGAAAGGCTGAGAATGCTATAGAATTATATTGGCCTTGAGTAAGAACTGTGCAATGTGGTAGATCCTTTGGCACTTGTCCAACTCACAACTCTGCAAAACATTCAGGAATTAAATGTTCATTTCCTGACAACTGCTAAAAGTCCCTAAAATCTAAATCAACATAGTAAAAAATTAACTAATATTCTAACAAATTTTTTTTATTAAAACATTTTGGACTTACAGATACATTATTATATACAACAATAACATAAAACATACAAAAATCGTAATTACTAACATACCATACGGCACTTCAATTTTACCCGTTTACGTACAAAATTACATATTACATAAATTTGTTATGGCTAACCTATACACACTTCATAACTCTGAATCATCTACTTAACTTATTGTGTTTGTTACTATTTTCAACACTTTTATGAACCTTTGAATTCTTTTTTGATGGCTTCTTGTAGGACTTGATATAAAAATTAAGAAATAAGGCTGTGAATACAACTCCCTGGAGAGCAGCATAGACGTTGTATGCGGTCTGTAGCGGGGGCGTCGAGCACATGGCGACCAGCGAGACGAAGAATACCATCAGGACGAAAAACTGAAACTACCACAGACATATTACACTGGCGGAAGCGATTACCAGTCACGTTGTATTGATCATGTTTTAGGTTTACTAATTGTAACATTTCTCTCACGCTTATTAAACGTGTTCCCTGTTTCATAGATGGTAACAATATTTTTAAAATGTCAAAGTTAAAGGTTTTGTATTTCCTGTATACATTTTTATCTTTCTCATTATCGTTATCTTTATTTGAAGTGCCCCTTTCTAATTGAAATAGTTGTATCTTTAAGGTAATGTAGATCAATAAAATAAAGGTTATTCAAAGGGCATATACGATCCGAGTGAGTAACTAAAACATTTGTTTGCTCCAGATATGGTATGAATACCCGATAATTAAATGGAACTTCCTGAGGGCTCTAGGTAACAATCTACGTTAGGTCGACATAAGCTGCAATTACTGATCTTACAATTTAACACAGGAGAAGTTTAAATATTAAAGTTAAAAATTAGTAACACGAGGGTGATTGAACCGTAATGCTCGTTGTAGTTACGTACAAGCTGCAGCCAGGTGATGTAGCGCTTCCACCACAGATAGCGCTGCACGCCGGGGCCCAGCGCTGATAAGAAGTAATAGCTGTACATGATAATGTGCACCACAGAGTTGACCAGCCCGATCATGATGCCCTGCTCGCCTGTAACAATAGTCAATACTTCATTTCAAATGTATACCGAGGATATAGTTGTTGTTACTTTATTAACTTTTCTGAAGAATTTAAATTAAATATAAGTTCAGTGAGATTAAGAAGTAATAACGAACCTACACTAATTCTATTGTTTATATAATTAACAGCTTGTGACGTGCAATTATGCTTATAAAGTAAAATCAGCCAAGAGTTTTCAGAGCCATATTTTATATGCTTAAGTTACCTTAGCCATATGTTACATATGCATGACATATGCTTATGTAATCAAGCAGTAGTAACGTCATGTGGCTGTTGGCTAAATAATTGTTTCAACAAAACTTATTTTGTTAATTTTTTCATCAAAACAAACCCATTATATTTTCATAGTTCTCATTTTCCCTTCTGGTACCCATATATGTTTTTGCAACACATAGTTTTTCAATTTATTTATTATATTAAGTTAAACGTATTGATCGTTTGACGCAAGGCAAAATAGAAGCCTGTTATGTGTTGATTTTTGTGAGCTTAAGATAATATGTCACATATATAATCAGCATGAAACTTATTTTGACTGCATATTTAACTGTAATAAGCGACGTAATTTAAAATAATTGGTTATATTGCTCTCCGTGAATTAAGTAAATGTAATTGAGTCTTGCATTTTAAGGTTTTAGAGCCAAGCGATAGGTTTTTTTGTGAACTTTTACGTTACCAATTATTTAGATAAAAACTAAACAGGAGGCCTAACGTTCGCCAATATTACATTAATTCTATCTGAACCTTTGAAATATAGAAAATTTATTTACATTTTGCGATCTGAGAAATTAAGCTGGATTGTAATAACGTTTTAGAAACTCAATAACCATTTATGCATATGGTATGGCAAAAATCTACAAATAACCGATATATATAATTTCGATCAATACAGTCTTAACAGAGTTTTCTTTATACTACAACTTAGTATTTAGTATTTTAAAATCAGCTCACCTCTAACATATTTTAAATACAGCCACACGATTATGACCATATGCGTATGATGGTATAAATGTAGAAATGTAATATGAGATTGTTTTTTCCTCAGAACGAAAAATACCTGAAAAGGACAGAGTTTAAATGAAATCACTTGTAATTAACATTTTGTTTGCATATTTGGAACTTAAAACTATTTAAATCTAAAGACATTTACAGTCGACATAAAGCTTTATGTTTAGATAATTATTTATCATAATGTTATACATAAAAAATAAGAGTTCTATGTTACTCAAAGATCGAACTATAAAGATCGAAAAATAGTTATGCTTCATTT
Source organism: Allygus modestus (assembly GCA_963675035.1). Taxonomy (NCBI): domain Eukaryota; kingdom Metazoa; phylum Arthropoda; class Insecta; order Hemiptera; family Cicadellidae; genus Allygus; species Allygus modestus. The sequence goes on along the minus strand of OY776111.1, from coordinate 98,925,158 downwards.
CAAGAGAAGTAGGAGTATTTAGTACCACGTATTATTAAAACCTTTGCAATGCCATAACAATATAATAAAGCTGTGACACTTTACAAAAATAAACATACTGGTATGTTATGGTTTGAAAAAATTGCTTTAGAGAACTTTCTTTACAAGGACAAACACAAACAGTTAAAATTGTAGGATACAGGATAGTCAGAAAATAACAATTTTGTAGCTTGTATTGGAATATTGCGTTAAAACTTAAAAACTATTCATCTTTAATGAGTGACTGTCGGGGTAAATGAGTTCTACTTTTATTTTTTAAACTCAAGTGTATTTACTATTTTATTTTGCTTGAAAAGTTGAGATGGGAAATAATTCATTGATATTTTAGAATTAAGTTTTTAAACCAGTTAAATATAATAGGAATCTATAAAAACATAATATTCTTAATTGATATCTGAAAACAACATCCGTTGGAATCACTGTAAGTTCCGACCATTGTCGGTTTTGAGGTTAAGCTCTTATGAAGAGCCAAATCTACCATAGCACTTATATTGGTATTCAAGTTTATATAGGCCTGGGATTTATATATTCAGCAATACCACCTTTGTGCTTTGGATAAATTACTTTTAAAAAGTGGCATTCAGACATAGAAACTTTCAGTGAAAATGTTATTTTCACGATACTATTGGAATATCAGCTGCTTTTCCATTGCGTATATTGCCAGGTAAAGTTCGTCATATCCCCAAGTGAGGAAAAATTATTTTCTTACTAGGGAGGAGAATTCAGCCTAAAAATACAATACAATATTGAAATAATGCCCATCTGTTTAAAACATTGTGTTGATCGTTGTGCTTACTTTACTTCGTATTTTGTTCATATTTTTTGCTGTTGTATCAAATATTTTTTTGCTGTACTATCGTGAAAAATAGTGTTCAAAACTCCTGGGAAAATGATTTTCCCTGGTACTCGTTCACTTTAAATTGCTCGTCTACGACTCGCACCAGGAAAAATCACACTTTTCCCTCTAGTTGTGAAATATACTATTTCCATACCGTAAACAATAGTATATTTCACAACTAGTGGGAAAAGTGTGATTTTTCCCACGAGTTTTGAACACTATTATTTTACGATACTACAGCAAAAAATTACTTGATACAACAGCAAAGAATATGAACACAAGACGAAGTAAAGGAAACACAACAACCATCACAATGTTTTAAACAGATGGGCATTATTTCAATATTGTGTTGTATTGTTAGGCTGGTTTATAATCAGCTGATTTTTCCTCACAAGTGGAGATATGACGAACTTTACCTGGCAATAAATGCAAGGGAAAAGCAGCTGATATTCCAATGGAATCGTGAAAATTATTTTACTTACCGTATCGATTAAATCCGCTACTTTGGACATCAGCCAAACCCAAGTGACTTTAAATGCCTGTAACATAACGTTTAATTAGCATTTAGCAGTTAAGTTTAATTACGAAAATTTATTCTAAGCGAATCAGGGTTAATACATTTGCAACAATCAAAATATAGGAACATAGTATTAATTAATTTGAATAAGTCAATTTTTGATAGTACGTAATTATGTTAGGTAGAACAAATAGAGCTGAAATATAATCTGTAAGCTTAAAATGGTTGTAATAAGGAATACAAATCGCAAATAATTAAGGGGAATAAACAGATTTCAACTCATTAATTTTGTTCCCAACTAAAAAGGGCCCCAGAACGTAACTCATTTGCTGTCACCCTCCTATATTGCGTATGTAATATGAGTAAAATAAATGGTAACTGCCAAAATCATAATATATAAAAATTTTCTTAAAAAAATATTCTTTTTAAGCCGATTTTAATGATACGCTCGTTAAGTTGTCGATGTGTGAAACTGAATTAAGACCAAGATAAAGGCTAGACATTAACTATATTATTTTGAATTGCGAAGAACTCCAGTTAGTTGCTGAAACCTTTTATTCGCCCAACAATTATTCACTGATAACATCAAAAATTCCGTAGAAAAAGCTTTGCTGAGGTTGTTTCGACAAAGAAAAGAAGAATCTAGTATAGAGTGTGGACACCGAGTTTTTCTTCAAAAGGTTACCTCAGCAAAAGGGTTCGTGAAACCGGAACACCTTCCCCCAACCCCTTCAGCAACCAAATACTATGCTCTCAGAAACTAATTTCAAATCCAGGATTGGTTGGGGAACAATGTTGGTTCTGCATGGACTTGGGGATGGTTCATTAAATCTGAACAATACTATGTGACAATGTCTGATTTGCCTCCAGCTCCAGATCGCATGATGAAGCTTATAGAACGCAATTGTTCAAAAACATGTCTAAGCAGCCATTTTACATAGCGTTCAATGAACAGTCCATGAAAATGTCTTACACATTGGCGGAAAATGTCAAGATGAAGGCTGCATAAACTCTACTTATGCATTACATCAAGTTAATTATATTTCTAACAGAACTAGTGGATATTTTCAAGCACTTTAACACTTTTATGCCTTTATCAGTATTTTACATTATTGATTGGTTCTAAGCCAACACAAATCAAGTTTGATTATGATTTTAAATGTACAGTAGGTTTTAAAAATAGGTAATGTTTTAGGTTTGTTTTTATATTCGTTAGTCTTTTAAAATATATGTCATCAGTACTGTCTTCTGATTAAATTAGTTCTGTTACATAGTGAAGCTTATTATTATGAGCTCTTATATATCATTATACCCCCCTCACAGCAAACCTGCATACTCAACGAATTTCCAATGCATGCATATGTTTCTCACTACCACATAAAGTCACTTACCAAGTTTCATAAAAATACATAAATAAATAAGTGATCCATAGCATTTCATTAGTGAATTTCCTATGGAAAGTGAACGGTTAGCATGACCCGCACGGTGAAACTTAGGCTCGGGACCACTAAAGAAGTTCCTAACGTGACCCCCTGAACACGTTTTGGGGGGGGGGTCATTCAAAATTATATATGTGTGTGTGTGTGTGTGTGTGTGTGTGTGTGTGTGTGTGTATGCACTCTAGTGGTCGCATTTTTTGCCCCGATTTCCTTCAAATTTGGTAGGAACGTTCCTTTCTATAATCAGTTGGACAAGTTCGTTGGGCAAAACAATCGGAAACCCCTGAACCCCTTTTTTGGGATTATTCTTTCAAATTTAGAGTATTCTTGGGGGCCCAAAAAGGGTCAGAAAAACCCCGGATGTAAAATTGTATTAAGATGGGAATTAGTAAGCGAAAGTTGTAAGCTCTCTCTCTCTTCATTCTAGCATAAATATTTACCGAGGTATTAAAGAAAATGTATATCGACTAAACACAGTACGTTGTCTTATGGGGTTTTTACATTAGAAAATCATGTTATTCATTTGTTGGTGTATTTGTATCATCCCCAGCAACCTGGCGTCTACTTTCAAGCCTGACTGGACCTTCTCCTAATCTTATAATGCGCAAATTTGTATTCCTAGCATTGCAGGTAAATGAAACCAGAAACATCAGAACAGCCAAAAAATCAGTTTTTTCAGATTTCAATGAAATTGGAATAAATGAACGTTTTTACACTGGTTTTGAGTTTTACAATTTTGTTATGTGGAAATTCACTTCTTTCACGTCAGCGTGCTGCGTGCGAACTTTATTCTTCATAAGAATAACATAGGGGCTTAGTACGTAGGTTTGCTGCAAAAATAAAAAACCTTTTTCCCATAAGGTTAACATGGGAGATTTTATGAGCAGGTTTTTTGGATTTTCTCCGCAACCACCTAACCTAGGTTATTGATTCAAAATACCATATTATTTGTTTTTTAAGATTGTTTTTCTAAAGATTTTATTAGCGACATGTTTCAACCTAAGGCCATTGTCAAGCTAAATAGCTAAGGCAATTGTCAAGCTAAATATACCTAACCTAATACAAACAAAATATTTAAAATTGTCCACATCATTAAAATAAATACTAAATTATTTCAGTATTTTTTGTTCATTTTAAGCCACTTTGTGGTAGAATCAATATATATATTTTGTTGTTGTTGTTTGGAGTCCAATTCTTTTAATGGTTTGGTGTCATTTGCCTTACTATTTCAAAAATAGGATTGTTTGATGTTAAATGGCTGTTCAGTATATTTTGAGGCTTCTCTTTGTATCCTGAGTAAATGTGAAACTCCTCTTTTGAATCCATTTTCGTACCTTCATTTGAAAACTCAATAACTTCAAGATTTTCTTCTACACTTTTTTAATTATGATTATAAGACTAAGTAAATGTTCTGCAAAGTTTAATTTCATTGTAGTCGCGTTGTTACTTCTTAGAGATTGTACGTGTTCCCGGAATCTTGAACTAAATGATCTCCATTTTTGTCCAATGTAATAGCTTTTGCTTAGGACTGAAAAATCACTGTAAAAAGCTTAGTAATTTAACTGTAATAGGTAACTTACGAATAGCCTGAGGGTGCGACTGCGGGGTGGGTAAGAGGGGCTGCAGGCCTCCTCCATCATGAAGCCAAACATCCGCGACTCGCCGAAGAACTGAAAAATTAGATGATGTATTGAGAAATTATGGATCAGAAAATTGAGTGTTGTGTTTATAATCAGTTCTGACGATGATTAGTTGAGGTAAGTCAAAGACTAGGTAGTACTTAGGGTTAAAATGTTTCTATTGGAAGGTTCTTATACCATCACAGCTAAGGATTTGGGGAACATAACTAATCCCCAACCTTATACCTTATATTAACTGGTTCGATAGTTAAACACCTTGAATGAGGGCTACTTCCTCAAAGCTCAACTTCTTTCTAAAATCTCGCGTTCAACTTCAGAATTTGAGTATGCATAGTTGTAGATTTTTTAATTTAGTCAGTGGTATTGAAAAATATGTATTATTGTAACTGTTGTTGATAATTATTTAATATATATATTATTAGTGAAGATAATACTGGAATCTAAACTTTATTGTAGTATGTTCTGTGATTAAGATTGATGTGCTATTACGGCAGCAGATAATAGCTGTGTCACCCAAGGTAGTTCACCGCTTTAAAAGGGTACGGGTAGATTGACCGTGTTTATCAAGTTAGTGAGGTATTGACAGAGTTGGGGCAGAAGTTTGTACAAAAACTTTACCATTACGGGACAGTGTGGTTGCCCGAGCATCCTGCACAATCACGGCTAACCTGGTTAAACCACACCTCTCTTCTACCATCGATAAAGTGTGGCTCAAATGTCTGAAACCCCTTTAAAGTGTCATTAAATAGATTAATTAAACATTGTTCTATCCAACTAGTTTAAATGTATAATAGGACTAGAAGTTAGAGAAAACCTTATAGTTACCATACTAAATAATTTTAAAATTCCTATGTTAATTTGCACATTAAAATATTTAATCTAAGAAATCCCTTACTATGGAATCGTCGGTTCCCAAACCTCACTAAACCCAAACAACCTTATTAGTTTTATTCTACTCTGCCTATATTAATAAATGTTGATAGGCATTGCTCAACTGCGATCGTAATGGCTTTTATAGGTTGTTAACCTTCAGTAACTGTCGCCACATAGTTAATCCGTTGCCACCTCAGTGATAGGAGCAAGTCAGTGATAGGAAATGTGGGAGAGAATAGAACCCTTGCTTGTAGCTATGTCCCTGTACAATAACTTTTTACAGTGAAACGGGAATATACACTAAAGAATCTAAATTAAATTTATTGTCTTTTAGTAAAACTGCACACAAAGGTTTAATAATTAAAAGGATTATATAGGCGTAAATGAAGGCTTGTGCCGTTTAAATCTTACCAAGCAAAGAAACCAGATGTTGTAAAGGACTTGTGCGACATTATACCCCATCATAGTATACTTGAGGTCGAAGGGCTTGCGCTCCGCCATGAGGCGCGGGCCCAGGTATGTGACGAACACGAAGTACGCCACCATGAGGGCCGTCACGGGGTACGGGCTGCTCATCATCCAGTACGAGTCCACCGCCTCATCTGGCCACAACGTGTGTGAGTAAAGAGGTAACTGTATTATATTGAGTAACTTCCTAAATGAGTAACTGAATTAAGTCTTGATAACTGAAAATTTAAAATAGCAGCCATAAGAACAGTTCCATCACTGCAGATTTAGTGCTAACAAATTTTAAAACGGATCTAGAATATAAGTTGATCATATTTTGGATTGTAGTTTTTATTTACGCTTACGCTTCATTTAAACTATACTTTTTGCCTTAAAATAAAGGAAGAGATTTATAGTCATTTTGTTATGATAGTACTTATAATTCTAACAGTTTAAAATCATGATTACTGATATCGTGTCGCCTCAAAATCTCAGAGTTTCAAAATCCCTCGGTTTCATTGGAACCCTAATGATCCCTTCTTGCTACGTGTCATCGAGTGTACATATATTCGACGCCCGCACGCACACTCATAAGCGTCCCCGGGCTCTGGACCTCATATACCGCGGTATATGCATAAAAAGATACAGATCAAAACTATATCATAATTAAGTCCCATCATAATCTTAATTAAATTATAATATTTGTAATATTTATTTCATTTTGAGAAAAAGAAGTTCACTCGACAACGGTTATTTACGAGAAGAGAAGGAATTTAGTTATAGTTTTTATTAAAGAAAATTTTGATTAGCATATTACATCTTGTTATTACTTACGTAATTATATTAAGTGTTGTAAGACATATTTTATTACATCCCGTAATTTTTTTTTATTGTAAAACTGCAAGAATTATAAACCAGTTAATATTTTTAATGAAGATGGTTATTTATAAAAACAAATCTGACTATTTTATAGATTATTGAAGATGATTTGATAGTACACAGAATAATGTACACACAGCAATGTGTTATTTTTAGGTTTGGCCGAATGAGTGGTTGAACTTTGATTTCCACCCTTCAACAGGATTATAGGGGATATGATTCCATTTATATCTTTCACAGCTATGAACTGAATCATAGAGCTGTCTATATAAACCCACTGCGCGGGTCAAGGGCGTTGGGCCGCTCGTGAGTGCACGTGCGAGAGTAAGGGAACCTCCAACCCAGCTCTTAAGCTCAAGATTTTAAGACTCACAGGCTTTTATATGCCAGCTTTATTTTGCTTCTGGAATTTTTCTAAGATTTCCTCTGAGATAAAAATTTTAAAATGGTATTATTTTAAGGGTGAAACAGATTGTTTAGTTTTTGTTGAAATAAAAAAATAAACCAACTTAACATTATACACTAATTAGTTGGTGGAGAGATTAATAATAGTAGGTAAAGCGACACCTCGTGATCAGAGTAATGCCATCTCGAGCGTCTGAGAAGTTAACTTAAAGAAGGAAAGTTAATTCTTTGCTGCTCAATATAACTGAGATTTCATGGTAATCCTCTGATATAATCGGTTACATTTTTTAAGTCACTTAAGGATTGAGTTTGAGTATAGCAAGGATAATTAGAAACTGATTTTCCCTACAACATATCACTACTTATTGGCCAAGCATTGCCTGCTTGTTAAAGTGTACTGAAGACCTAGACGAGACAAACATTTTTAACATTCTTTCTCTCAATCAACTATGATGCGATTTAAACAGGGATAATAATACATTATCGTCTTCAGAGATTAGTTATGTCGAAAACAGTTTGAGAAAAAATCAATCTGTTACCACAACCCGAAACGCAAAATCCTGTTTGCATACATTTAAAATTCATCACTAATATTTTATGAATATCCTCCAAAAAAGGTTACTTACATCACATCTCATTTAATAGGTCAATGGATATTATTGGAACCCCTTTAGGATAAAAGAAAGTTGAAAATTCGTGTTTAGCTATCATGTTATCTGGTAAAAAGGACTATTATTATTTTCTAGAAATCTTTTGTAAATGTTGAATAACGTTATAATTTTCTTATCCACGATAGACCCAAACAAAGTAACAGCCCTAGTGTGTGGTATGAGTTTCGTGGGAATTTTAAAGTTGTATTTATCACCCTTTTATTCAATGTGTAGTTTAGCTTCATGATAGAGTACCTTAAAATATTCGTGTATAGATCCACTCAAAAGAGCAAAAGATGTTGTTGCAGGCTCCAGAGTATCTCATTGGCAATTTACTTCCTCACCTTGCATAAAATGACGATACTGAGCTCTAATACGCTATAAAGAAACTGGTTTACAACTAATTTCTATCCATATAAAAGAATTATACTTGCACCGGTAAGGCTTGATTGAGTTACTTAACTAGTGGTATTACCCAATCAAGCTTTATAGTTTCAACATATTTTTGTCAACCGTTAAAATATATATATTCAGCCACAAAGGTCTCTTACCTTCCCACTCCGAGAAATCAGTGTTTTTTATGACGTCCTCTGATAACATGGTAGAACCGTTGCTCGCAGTATTAAACATGCCTAGAAGTTCAACAAGTTATATTCAATGATAATTCTTTCTTTAGAAATACGTTAAATGAAAAGATCCTGTAATAACTTAATTTGTAACGAAAGATATTTTCTTCCTCGAAATAATCATTACACCTTTCCTATATCAGTAATTTGTAATATCATATTAATAATACATAAATTGCCCACCTTAGTATGATATATGATTAACAAATTAGCAATTAGTTTAGCTAAGGTATTTTTATCAGAATAAAACCATATTAATAACAAAAGTAGCTTAGAAATAATGGCACATTACGAGTTAGATAAAAATATTTAGCTATTAATTTTAATCTTTGTAACAAATACAGAAATTTAGGGGATCGTGTTGTATTTCTTCTATACTATTGTCAAACTAACCAAATATACCGAGCTAAAGTTTAACTATAGTAAAATAATCGAAATCCGAATGTAAATTGGCTAGATAGAGTAGCATTCAAGGAATTTTCAAAGTAAAACAACTTAAAAATATATCATATAACTTCATATTAGGTCTTTTAACATTTTTTTTCATTCCATGCGTAGATTAGCAATACGTGCAATAATGTTGACAAAGGTTTATACTTTTTTAGTGATTAGTAATAAGTTATAAATTGCCATAAAGTTTACAAAATAAAAAGTAAAAATACAAATTAAATTTCACACTAATCTTCTTGTATGCACGTATTGTTCAGCACTCTCTATATAATTTGTATTTATTTATTTGTGCGTTGAAATTTGTAATTGAAATTTAAACCACCAATTACATTACAGTTATTTGTTAATTATTTGTAATATTTTAAAATGTAAATTGTTATTGTTATTTAAATTATGTATGTACAAAATATAGTTATAAACTTCCAATCATACTTACTGTTTAGTGTATCATTAATATTTTAATTAATATAAACGGGCGTTTGAAAATGAAACTTCCTCCACAGCCTGTCGATGGGCCATTACTTAATCACTTATCTTTTGTCTTCTGAAAAAAAAAATCATTTCCTAGTCAAGTAATTAAGGACAAATATAACATATAACTACATTTAATTACCAATTGCCATCGGATTGGGTAGGAATGTGATTTTGTTTTTATTTCATCACGCAAAATTTTAACATGTTGTTGTTTATTGACAAGAAAGTAGAGTTGGCAAATTCTTCATATGAGGTTGAAGCTAAATATACAATTTTTATGGCTTTATGTCATTAAAAGAAAGTATCTAGACCCTAATATATTTATTAGACTTTTTTGTTTTATTCATTGACTAACTGTACATTTGATAAAAATCGAATGACAGTGATTACACGATTTCGTTGTCTTTGGTCATAGTCTGGGGCGCCTTTGTGATGCGGCCAGAGTGATGACACATGACACACGCCAATATCATTAGTCACCCACTCATGTATGCGAAACAGAAATAGTAAATTATTACGTTTAATCAACTTACCAAAAGGTGACTATTCACTTGCCGAGCTGTGTTTTGATACGTGTGTGAATGATTAGGTCAGAAATGAAACAATCGTATGCAAAGTGAGTGACATATTCACAGCCCAAGGTTAATGAGGCAAGCCCTAGCCTAAATGTTTTAAACTTAATGAGACTTTCCTTGGAGAAACACTGTCTGGCTAGCTGTAGCTCAGTCAGCTAGATTTAAGTGATCTCCAAGACAGGAAATGAGCTTAAATATTTAGGTCATTGAAACACATTAACAACGTTTTCATTAAATATTTCGTAACATTCATTGGGTTAACGCTATTTGACAAATTCTTTTCAAGCACATTTGCATGTTTTAGGGTACTTGTTCACCCTTCACATTGTAAGTTATTTTAACTCATAGTGTTTATTTCATATTTTAATCTTTTTGAGTGAAAAATGTGCAAAAACAACACCTTTTAAATGATATTTTATTAAAAAGTAGAGGGAAATTATTTGCTATTGAAATTCATAACAAAACTAAACCTTTAGTTTAAGCTAAATATACCGTCAGTTACAAGCTAAAACAACTGATATAAATGGTTTATCCTGCTATAATCAGTCACTTTTACGAGTTTATATTGACTTACGCAGGTTGAACCTAGACACAAGTTTAATCTGTAAGGGTGAACCGAGGGAAGAGCTTGAGCCCACTTAGTCTAAGCTGAGTTGCACGAAGGTATTTACAAGCTTTACTTTGGCTTACCACCTGCCCAGGCACTTAGTACCCCGCATTAGGCTGCTGGCCGACCAAACTAAATGATCGGTGCCAAAAATAGACTAAGATAATAGTATGTTTAATTGTTTTATTAAATCGGAATCGAGCCATACAGAACAATATACAACGGCCAAAGTTCCACAGTATACCACAGATTTTACCTCTGTCAAATTAAATTGGCTGTAATTTTAAGGCTACCATAAAAATGTGAACATATACTTATGATTGATGTCTTTGCATTTAGTTTACAATAGGCTTAGGCTAGATCGTTCCAACAGTGATAAGTTGCAGGAGCATCAGAAAAACCAACGAATTGCATGTTCCCAATATCGTAAAACATTGCGTATATTTTACCACCGTTATTTGATATTTTAAAGTTTGTATGCAGATACTCGCACACCTCTTGTCAGCATGCAATGTGCGAATTACTTTCAGATTTAATTTCTTACTCGCAATAAACAAAGCTTTACTCTAATATGCCATGTGGCCGTATTTTTGTTCAGTGTTTTTTTGTATTTGTTTCCATTATTTTTTTTTTATCCGTCTACGGTAAGTAGTTAGTCTTTAATCTGTTTGAGACACCTTACGTTAGACGTCCTGTATACGAGGTGTTTCCAAACTCTCTACCGAAACCTCGTTCCTGGAGCCATTTTAAACCAAAAATGTTACATGAACTTGTGGCTTAGCTCGCTCTATTTCGCATTTGTGTCTCTGTAATTGTTTTTTAAATCGATACAGCATACCTTGGAATCCACTTGAGGTACTGTCATTAAACTTGGCACATGTATTATACTAGTTTAGGGTAAATTTAGTATTGAATTTAATGTTTCTAGTATTAAAACATTCGAAATGGAGGCCATTTAAATCTTTTAAAGCTTAATGTCTTGAAAGCGGCGAAGTTTCGAGCAATTGAATTACACATTGCATAGGTGATATTTTAAGCCAGAAAATGTGGAATAAAGATTTGAATGACCACTTAACCCGTAGATGAGCGATTACAATTTGTAGAAGTAAAATAGTGCAAATTCTATATAAATTGCCAGAAATTAACACAATTTTATTCATATAAGCTGCAATTGCTTGGATACGATTGAGTGATCTTTAATATAATTAACAATGTCTTCAAGTTTCGAGTGACATCGTAAGCACTCTGTATGTGTGTGTCTACAAACAATATATGGATGTGTCGGTAGGCACGATATCTTTTAAATGAGTTCGCACGCAGCACACTGACGTGAGGGAAGTGAATTTCCACATAAAACTTGTAAAACTCAAAATCAGAGTAAAAATATACATTTATTCCAATTTTTATTGAAATCTGAGAACACTGATTTGTTGGCTGTTCTGATGCTCCTGGTTTCATTTACCTGCCATGATGGGAGTACAATTTTCCGCATTATAATGTTAGGAGAAGGTCCAGATAGGCTTTCAAGTAAGCGTGAGGTTGCTGGGGATGATAAAAGTACACCAACAAAGGAATAACAGGCTTTTCTAATGTAAAACCCCATAAGACAATGTACTCTGTGTTTAGTCGATACACATTTTCTTTAATAACTCGATAAATATTTATGCTAGAATGACGAGAGAGGGCTTAAAACTTTCGAATTACTAATTTCCATCTTCTTACATGAATTAGTTTTACATCCGGGGCTTTTCTGACCCTTTTTGAGCCCAAAAACTCGAAATTTGAAAGATTAATCCCCAAAAAAGGGGTTTTAAGTTTTCCGTTTATTTTGCCCAACGAACTTGTCCAACTTTTTATAGAAAGGAACGTCCCTACCAAATTTTAAGTAAATCGGATAAAAATGCGACCGCTAGAGTTCAAACACACACACACACACACACACACACACACACACACACACACACATATATATATATATATGTTGTTTTAATATATATATATATATATATGTGTGTGTGTGTCTATATAATTTTCAACGACCCCCCCCAAACCTGTTCAGGAGGTCACGTTAGGAACTTCTATGGTGGTCCCGGGCTTAAGTTTCACCGTGCGGGTCATGCTAATAGTTCAATTTCCATAGGGAAATGCACTAACAAATGACCCGATTTTGAAATTTAGTGCAAACACAGCAGCATCCATTTTCAAGAGTAAAAAACATCGGACAAATCGCATTATCCAAAGTTTTTTTTGGGGGGGAGGTTGTACCCCAAACATTTTGTTTTTTACAGAGATATTTTTAAAAAACTAATTGTGTTTTGCCCCTTTGGGTTCAGAAAAAATTTATAATTTTCAGTTATTGCGCTACGGCCATCCGGTAACCAAGATATTGAAAATACTAAACACAGTACGTTGTCCAATGTTAAATCTTATGGAGAATAGTGTAAACTTTGAACGAAGCTTACTTGTCTACACATACTTATAAAACTTCGCGTGTGGTTTTATTTCAGTGTGGCCTATTGCTATTTGCATTAAAAACCCATTTTTTACTCCTCCGCTTAATCTGCAAATCTGTGTAGCCATCTCTAATTTAATTCTAATGGGTGATAAATTAAATGTTATATCTTGATTATTTATACAATTATTTATAAGTGGCTTTATATAGCAGTGAGGGACACTTCATTCATTTCATTTCATTTCAATTCATTTTTAAAACGTTGAGTGTATAGGTTTGTTGTGATAGAGACATTTGACTATATGGGGTCTTGCTAATGTCAATTTTAATAATGAAGTTATGTTTAAAACAAAATACCCCGTAGCAGCAAACCTGCGTACTCAGCGAATTTCCAATGCATATATATGTAACTTAATACCACATAAAGCCATATACCAAGTTTCATCAATGTACATTCATAAATAAACGATTTATGAAATTTAATTATTCTCCTTAGAATAACATGGCGGCTGAGTACGCAGGTTTGCTGAAGCAAGGAACAACGAAAATGGGGTTTTACACAAATATCAATAAAACTCAAGTAGGTAAAGCCACATACCAAATTTTTTTAATTTATGTCCATAATTAAGGGAGATAACACGTTACTTATTCTCCATAAGAATAAGATGGGGATGAGTACGCAGGTTTACTGCTACGGGAACTATCGGCGAAAAAATGTTTTTTAGTGCAAATAAATAAACACCACAATGATATGGAGCAATATGCCAAGTTTCATCAGGATTAGTTGATAAATAAGCGAGATATACAATTTTTCTTATTCTCCATACGAATAACATTGGACAACGTACTGTGTTTAGCACTTTCAATATCTCTGTAACCATTTGACGTAGAGCAATGATCAAAAAACCAAATTGTGCGTCTTTTAAGCTGATTCTAATGGAAAAACTAAAATTTGACTTTTTCAAAAATAATATGTAAAAAACTCAAAAAACCTATTTTTGGGGTACAAACCCCCCAAAAAAATACCCCTACGGATAGGTCGATAAATCTGGTTTTCGAACTTAAAGTCATAAATGCTGCTTTACACGTTTATACCAAATTTCGTTAAAATCGGATTATTTTTACGATTTTATCGTGCTCACGGACACACATATATACTAACACATTAAAACAGATAGATATAAATGATGAAAAAGAATTTTTTGCGGATTTTCGTTTATAATACAAACGTTTTCAAGCAATGAGGTGAAAGAATGGAATTTGAACAGTAAATAAATAAAAATAAACAAATAATTTACATCTGACTTTTAAAAACTAAAACATATGATTTTAGATACAGGTAAAAAAATTAAATTTAAATTAAAGTCAGCTGAGTTGAATTATTTTAGACTTAAGAAAAATTACCTGAGATTTAACCCAGAAGGAACCTTGGTCTTCAATACCAACTGATGTGCCAATTCAGAATTTCTTAATACCAGTTGGTTATATTTGGGATTTTGATGTGGTTTAATTTTGTGAAGTGCTTTTAAATCATAGCACCCTTCAAAATGTTGGTTGTGGTGAGTTGCATGATTGTAAATTTGTTTTTGTTTGTCTTTATGTACCACATCAAAACGGTGGCCAGTCATACGTACTTGCAAGGAATTCAATGTCTGATCAACATTTGGGCATTTGGGCAGTGTTTACACGACAGTTGGTAAATGACATTGTGGGTGTCACAGGTTGATTTACCAACTATTGGGTAAGTCTTGTTTGTGACACTGCTTTTAAATTCAGCTGTATTACACATAATTTTGCAATTGCCTCACCGAGGTTTGTGGCAAGGTTCGCAGCCGTGTTTGATTTCCAAATTGTTTTCAGGCCGAGAATTTTGAATTTTGGGTCTCACCAACATATTTTTCAAATGTTGTGGCCGTTTAAACACATCACGTTTAAATTATACGTATGGAAAACAAATTTTCTGTGGTAGGGGATGATTTTAAAATATTGAAAGCTGCTTTCATTATATTGTTAATTTTTTGAAGCCCAGGCAAATATTCTGTGATAAACTTTGGATCGTTTGAAAAATTTGTGTTTTGAACAATATTCTTTGGTTTTCTCATCTGTTTATCTAAATGTTTTTAAGGATAACCTCGGTCAATAAAAGCAGAGTTCAATTTAGATATGTATTTTTAAAGTCAGGAGCTGTCACTACAAAGAGATTTTGCACGAATTGATCAACTTTTTGGAATAGACTTTTTCATATACATAGGATGGCAGCTCTGGTAATACAAATACTGCATTTTATTAGTATATTTTCCATGGATTTTAGTTTTAAGTTTGTTGTTATAAATCAAAATGTCCACATCTAAGAAGGTGACAGTTTTATTAGAATAACTCCAAGTAAAATGTAAGTAACAACTTTGATTTAAATTTTGCAAAAACTGTTTTAAGGATTCTATGCCATGCTGCCAAATAATAAAAATATCATCAATGTATCTGAACCAAATAAGAGGAGAGAAAGGACAGTTTGATATAAAATTTTGTTCAACTAGACCCATGAACAGATTAGCATAAGATGGGGCCATACGAGCACCCATCGCTGTACCTTTAATTTTTTTAAAGTGTTTGTCCAAAAATTTAAAATTATTCATGGTCAATATCATATGCATGAGAGTGGTTAAAAAATTAGTTGATGGCTTAGAGGTAGTGGGTCTAGAATTAAGAAAGAATTTAGCAGCCTTCAGACCATCATCGTGAGGAATGTTTGTGTCCAGTGATTCAACATCAGCGGTTACAAGAATTATTTCAGAGTAATTATGTTTTATAATTAATTAAATATATATACAGTTTTGTATGAATGGTGTTTTTGGCATCTGGGGACCTCAAAACGAAAAGATATCATGGTCCCGGGCCTAGGTCTTACCATGCCGACAACAGTAATAGCTTCTTCCCTATAGGGGAAATTCGCTAAAAAATCATTTCTGTTTACACCTTTAGCAAAATATTAGCAATACCTTAGCTATGCTGTATCAACTGCTTTGTTTATATTATCACTTTCAGGTGCATATGCACCTGATTTTATGTGTTATTTAATAACACATTTGTAAAAATTCTAAAAAAAAAATCTTTATAAATATTTGATACAATGCTTAACATTTATAATATCTATAACGTTATTCTGATTTACTTTTTCCATTCATCAGTGTATCTATATATTTATAAATTCGATAGGTAATCTTTAATTAGGGGCAAGTATAGAAGTACATGTTCTAATATGATAAATTTGGTTTCAGCAGCTGTAATAAAAATGCTAACAATCTCCATTAACTTTGGTATTTGTTATTATCGTCTCAAAATAAAACATCAAGTAATCTTAATTCCGTTCTTTCTATGTTCAACTATTTGTGCCTGTAAACCTTGGAAAAAATAGGTTTTAATGGAGTTGTGAAGCTGTTCTGTAATTTTCTAAGTGCCTATTAAAGTATATTCCTACAAAGTTTTAATAACTGGAAATAAGATAGGTTTAAATTGTCCAGATAAGTAAGGTTAGGGTTGTAAATAAACAAAATACATACTATAAAACATATAAGATACAGTTTATTTGCTTTTAATTTTTACACCGGTATGTTTTTTAGCAGCTGGTCTTTTGTATGCCTTGATATAGAAGTTAGTAAACAAAATTGTGAATACGATTGTCTGGGAGATGGCGAAATAGAGGAAGAGTCTTTGAAGAGTCGGAACATTCCCAAAAACAGCGAGGTAGACGTGAACGGAGAACACGATGAGAAACTGCGTCTAAAATCCCAACAGTCAGTGATTAATATTATATATAATTTGTAATTTGCGAACTAACTGTAGCAGTTAAAGTTACATTTTCTTTCAATTTCGAGCAATAGTTGGCTAATATATTCAAATTAATAAAATGTATTATATGATTACGTTAGCTGTTGTTCAACTGATGTATTTATAGCGTAAATATATTACAGTAATTTACCTTCTTAGTATAAAACCTACAAACTATAATATAAATATACTATTAGTCAAATATAATAGCTAATAAAAAGCTGCATAAACTACTAATCAAAGAATGTCTCAGTGTTTAACAGAAAATATTAACAATTTATTACACTGTACTTCATACTTTTATTAGTTTACTGCATTTAAGATTTATCCCTAGCAAAAAATTTACTCTTTTCAAATGAATAACAGAATTTTAGAGGCATTCATTAATTTTATTTCAAAATGATTATTATTAGAATCAGGCAATAAGATTTATTGTTGGCTAACATCAAACATTCTGTTCATATAATCCAACAATATATTGTTGTTTAAGGAGTTACTGGGGCATTTAACATCACTTTAGTAAAATGAGTGTAAGTAAAAGTTAGTGAAAAATAAGTTTCACGACATATCGGGAACTGTTCGTCAAGCATGTTTTTCTCAATCAGACCTGGCAAAAGTCCGTAATAATTCCTAAACAACATAAGCTCACTTTTATTGACAATAAATTTCAAATAAAAAACAATATCCTCTTGGCGTTTGTTTTGATATTATTAGATTGAACTAATAGAGTTACTGCGTGTTACAAAATGTAAGGCCGTAAATCTAAAGACAGGAATATTTATCACAAAGCAACCCGTGTCAGAGTCTGTCCTACATGGGGAATAACCGGGTATTCTGGATAGTCTGATCCAGAGGTGATGAGTGCACTCACCAACTGCATCCTCGTGAGGTACTTCTTCCACCAGAGATACGGCTGTACCCTGGGCCCGAGAGCGGCCAGGAAGTAGTACGAGTACATGACAATGTGCACCAGCGAGTTGATCAGCCCCGCGAAAATCAACCACTCCCCTGAAACATTGAGGCAAAAGTCGTTTCAACATTGAGTTTCAAATATTTTAATCAGTTAATCACTGACGCAACTAGCGGCGTATTTTAAGGCGAATATGAATGAACGATGAGAGTCGAGTATGTGACATGCCTTGTTGACGACTAAGACCGACTGATTCTTTAGCCCAATCATTAATTAATAGCCCAACGACCAATGGCAGCTGGATCCAGTAACGAACCTTCACATCATGTTCTCAGGATTTTGCTCAGGGGATATGGTGAACCTCAGATTGTAAAGCAAGCACGATAACCACTGTGGTGCTACCCAGGTAATCCAAACCTTAACTATGCAAACGGGAACAGTTATAAATAAATAAACCAGCTGTGATATTTAATTAATTGCAGTTAGTTCTCAGATACAGACCTTTCAATTTCAATATGGAGCTCTTTTAAAAGCAAGTTAAAAAAAGATACTTCACAAATTCTAATGTTTTTTGAGGATTTGTTTGTAATAATTAACTGTTGTTAAATGTAATTGTTAATAGTTTGTGAACTCAATTTTGTAAAGTATGTAATTGTTTATAAGTATTATTCCTCAAATATATAGTGCAGTTACCTCGGATGTACTTGAAGTAAAGCCAACAGAAGAACGACATGTTAAAATGATGATAGACATGCAGGAAGGACACGTGCGTCTGTTTCTTTCGAAGGACAAATATAACCTGTAACATAAATGCTATGTAAACATCTTCTTCACAGATATATACCTATCTGTGAATCCAGTTACATTTTGTTTTATTTAAAATAAAAGGTTTCTAATAATTAAAAATTCTAACAGTTAAAATAGTAAATTAATACATATGTGTTCAGACGTAGATTTACTACATAAAACCAAATAAACTTGCAAAAATAATTACGTGAAGTGCACAGTGGGTACAAATAAACCTTTACATAAAGATTTACTTGTTGCAAAATAAAGACGTATAAATGTTGTTAATCCTACAATGTATTTTTGATCAACGTGTATAAACAGATATTTAACTTCATAATTAAATTTACAATAACGATTTAAAAACTGAGTTATAATATATTAATGGTGATCAACTCCTATAAAGAAATAACAATAAAAAAATAAAAACGTAATATTGGTTCAAATTCAAAACTTAAATTTTTTATTTACCCAATAACAATGCAATTACAGAGATAATGTTAGCATAGACATCGTCAGATTCCAATAAAATATATACATAATTAAATCACAACCCTTTGTGTTCCATACAAACACAAGCACTATTACACAGTTAATTCAAGATCAATAGGCCATAAACTCTAAAATTTATATTCAAAATAATCATCAATAGAATAAAAACATTTCTTAACAATAAACGCTTTTGATTAGAAATAATAGTTACTAGAAGCGTCAATATTAATCTTCAATATCGTGAGCTGTTTATTAAAACGTACAAAATAAAATAAAAAAATTATCTAGGTTAATATGAGTATGTACTTAAAAGATGAAATCTTGAAGGAAAAAAACTGTTTATAACGTTAAGCACAAGAGTAAAAGTAATACACTTATCTTGATTGGATACTTACAGTATCAACGAGATCTGAAACCTTGATTAGCCACCATATCCATATGTATCTGAGACTCTGAAACAAAAGTTCCCAAGAAACATTTAAACTTAAAAAGGAGAAAAACCTTATTTTTTAGATTGGAAATTTACTAAATCACACACACGATACGTTTACTAAATATATTTAAATCGACGAAAAAGCTGAGTGATACATTAGTTTGATATATTATCCACTTAATATTAAGTACCTCATTATACCTCAGACTATAAATTGTTTTATTGAATCCTTTGTGTTTACAAGAAACCCTCCCTACGTGCTCAAAATGTTGTAAAACCAATGATTATTTCCAAAGACAATTTGGTTTTATCATCTGTTACCTTTCTCCATTACCTTTGCCACTCCGAGCTAGAAAAAAACCATCGGCCAATATTGATTAATCACCAGATTAATTTTTAATATCGATTTTGAAGGATTCTTAACCTTTCAAGTATATTAATCTTTTCTTCAGTAAATCTATAGTTTGCAGTTAAAGTACAAGTCAAAGTCAAAAATCTTTTTTTATAGGAAATGTTTAGTGCAAGTTGAAATATTAAACATTAAACTATTATTTGGCTAGTTTTAGATGTCCTCCGATAGCTCAAAAAATACTGCGAAAGTCATAGATAAAAAATACACCCCCGTCGCAGCAAGCCTGCGTACTCAGCGAATTTCCAATGAATATATATGTCTTAATAACACATTAAACCTCTTACCAGGATTCATAAGAAATATATTCACAAACAAGCGATATTTAAAATATGAATCATTCTCCATAAGAATAACATCGGGGATAAATAAGCAGGTTTGTACCGCAAGGAACAAAAAATAATGGGTGTTTTATGAAAATATCAATACAACTCATCTAAATGAAGTCACATACCAAGTTTCATTCATATACATCCATAAATAAGGGATATATATAACATTTGAATTACTCTCCATAAGAATAACATGGGGACCGAGTATCTAGGTTTGCTGCTACGGAAACCATAGGCGAACAATTGGTTTTTTGTGCAAACAACAATAAACCACAACCAGATGAAGCCATATACCAAGTTTCGTCAGTTTTAGCGAATTTCCCCTATAGGGAAGAAGCTATTACCGTAGGTCTCATGGTAAGACTTAAGCCCGAGACCATGATAACTTTTTGTTTTGAGGTCCCCAGATGTCCAAAACACTATTCGTTCAAATTTATATATATATATATATATATATATATATATATATATATATATATATATATATATATATATATATATATATATATATCTATATATGTGTCCGTGAATGCGATAACTTGAGTAAAAAACGTCCGATTTCGATGAAATTTGGCTCAAATGTGTAAACTGACATTTATGACTTTAAGTTCGAAAACCAGAAAAATCGGATTATGGGAAGGGGGGTTTATGGGGGTTTTAAATTTTCAAAAAATCAGTTTTTTGCATTTTTTACCCTAAAATTTTTAAAACACTTAATTTAGGTTTAGACCATGTTATAGAGCTTAAAAAAACAAATAATATGGTATTTTGAATTATTAACCTAGGTTAAGTGGTTGCGGAAAAAATCCAAAAAACATGCTCATAAAATCTCCCATGTTAATCTTATGGGAAAAAGGTTTTTGGCTTTTCCTCAGTTAATTTTACTTTAAACTTCACATTTTCTTTTACCAATCACTTCAGCTCCACAAAACAATCATTTTGGTGTTTAAATTGTGATTCTACGTCAAACCGTTGGAGAGATATTCAAAGTGCTAAACACAGTACGTTGTCCAATGTTATCCTTATGGAGAATAAATAAAATTTGATATCTTGATTATTTATGAATGTATATTGATGAAATTTGGTATGTGGCTTCATGTTGTACTGGTATATTGATAATTGCACAAAAAATAAATGTTTTGTTGATTGTCCCCGTAGCAGCTAACCTGTATACTCAGCCCTAATGTTATTCTTATGGAGAATAAGTAAAGTTTTATATCTCCCTTAATTATGAACATAAATTAATAAAACATGGTAAGTAGCTTCACCTGGTTCAGTTACATTGATAATTGCATAAAAACTCATTTCTTATCTTCCTCGTTGCAGCAAACCTGCGTACTCAGTCCTAATGTTATTCTTATGGGGAATAAATAAAATGTAATAAATCACTTATTTATGAATGTATTTTTGTCAAACTTGGTGAGTGGCTTTATGTACTAGTGAGAAACATATCAATGCATTGGAAATTCGCTGAGTACGCAGGTTTGCTGCGACGGGGGGTATTTGTTTATAAATAAGCGAGATTTAAATTTTGTATTTTTTTCAATAAGTATATCATTAGACAATGTACTGTGTTTAGCCCTTTCAATGTCTTAGTAACCAATTGACGTAGAGCAAAGGTCGAAATACCAAATTTTTTTAAGCTGAATACAATGGTGAAAATTAAAATTTGATATAAATAAAAATTACATGTGAAAACCCCATAAAACATTTTTGGGGTACAAAAACCCTTCCCAAAACCCCCCTTCGGATGGTGCGATTCGTCTGGTTTTCGAACTCGTTCAAATAAATGGTACTTTACACATTTTTGCAAAATTTCATTACGATCAGATCTTTTTTACGAGAGTTATTGTGCTTTCGGACACATACACACACACATATATATATATATATATATATATATATTTGTATGTATATATATATATAAAAGATTTAACTAATCAGTTTTCTTCTGAAATCAAAAAATATATAAAAACGAATGGCTTAAAGTAAGGATTGAGTGAGGAATCCATCAAACTGCTTATCCAAACGAATCCAAAAACTCCTATTTTTTACATATTACCAAAGATACATAGAGCCACTATAATACCACCAGGACGACCTGTAGTAGCATCTATCGCATCTCCTACGGAACGAATATCTGCATTTGTAGATCTCCAAGATATAGTTACAAACTTACCATCACTTGTAAAAAACTCTAAGGAATTTTTGGATAAGTTGAAAGATGTTCCTCAACCAGTACCCAATGAATCTCTTTTAGTGACAATAGATGTAACTTCATTGTATACAAACATCTTACATTCTGAGGGAATAAATGGAGCAAACAATTATTTAGAGCAACGGAAAATTCAATCTCCCTCCACAAACCTTTTGACGACCTTAATTCAATTTATCCTGACCATGAATTTTTTCAGTTTCGATGATTCGTATTACTTACAACAAAAAGGTACCGCCATGGGAACAAGAATGGCACCCCCTCCTGTGCAAACCTTTATATGGGTAAAATGGAAAAAGACTTTTTAGCCTCCCAAACTTGTAAACCCATCTTCTGGAAACGATACATTGACGACGTATTCATGATATGGTGATTTGGTCGTGATAAACTTTATGATTTCTTACAATCACTAAATAATTTTAGTAATTTGAAATTCACATGGACAATATCGACATCATCTGTAACGTTCCTAGATGTAAATGTATATCTAGATAAAGGAATTTTGAAAAGTTACATTAATGTGAAAAGTACGAATAATTTCCAGTACCTACATTACGACAGCTGCCATCCTCCTCATATGAAAAAATCCATCCCAAAAGGCCTGGCAAAAAGAGCAATAAATATATGTAGTGAAAGAAAACACATGGAAGACTATATTGCCAACTTATTAGTAGCTTTTACCAAAAGGGGTTACCGAGGAAGTTAATTAACTCTAAACTCAATATTAAAAGTTTAAAATCGAAAAATCAATCAACTTTATTAGAATGAGGACCCCAAATTAATAGGGACTTACCACCCTGGGTTATATAAACTTAGTAATATTCTGAGAGTAGCTTATAATGTGTTAAAACAATCAACATCTACTAATGTAATATTTAAAAGAACACCAAGAATAATATTTCGAAGACCACCTATACAAACCTCCTCCTAAAGGCAAACCGGCAATTCGAGAACAAAAGAGTAAAGCAGAACCGTGTAAAAAACCAAGATACCTCCTATGCAAAATGCTGCCAAGCACCTCAACATTCTCATGTGGCATAACACATAAAACGTACCCTATAAATAATAATCTGTCCTGTGACTCATCTAACATAGTTTATCAGGTAAAACGCAATCAATGTCCGAAAGATTACGTAGGCTCAACTGTGAATACGCTTAGAACCAGATTACAGGACACAGGTATGCATTCAACCATGGACAATGGAAAAACCATTAGTAAAGCACACCGATTCCCAGAAAGAAAGATTTGAAGACCTGTATAATATATCACCAATCCGGCAACTAAGTAAAGAATCCACAGTACAAGAGTTGAGATACATGGAACAGGCCCATCAAATGGTAATCAAGACAAAATTCCCTCATGTTCTAAACTTAAGATAGATCATGCCACAGTTGTTCTTAAAAAAAATGCATATGATTTTTGTTTATATTTAATTTTTGTTGTTGTATTTGTTAAATGTTATAGTTTTACATTTTATATACTTTATTTTATACGCCTGAAGACGCAGAAAGCGAAATAAAGTGTGATGTTAAACTAATTTGTTCAGTTTTTCTTTGAAATGTATAGCTATATATATATATATGTATATATATATATATATATATATAAATTTGAACGAGTAGTGTTTTTGGCATCTGGGGACCTCTAAATGAAATGTTATCATGGTCTTGGGCTTAAGTCTTACCATGCCACCTACGGTAATAGCTTCTTCCCTATACGGGAAATTCATTAAAATAATGGGACACTAACTCTTTGATAAATTATTAATATAACAAATTGTCATTAAGTAAATTTTAACTCTAAATATTAATTGTTATAGTTTTTATCGAGCTTTAATACTTTAGTAAAGAAGTTGGAAATTTTAGTTATATACAGGAAACCTTTCAAGACTTTGGGATATGATTCCTCATACAAAAAGAAAGAAACAAGTTCATATGAAAGTGTGTCCTAAAACGCATAGTTTTCCGTCTATCTGTCTGTAAGTGTTTTCTACTTAATACGGTATTTCTTAGGAATCTCTAATGATATCTACTTCAAACTTGGTACGTGATTTACATCTAATAAGACCCATGATAGTATGGAATATCAAGATTCTACTTTGTAACATTTAAAATGGCGGGCATTTTTTTTCAAAGCTAAATATCTTAAGAACAGTAATATTTAGGAATAAATGTATTAAATATTACTTTTAAGATATTTAGCTTTGAAAAACAAAAATAGCCACCATTTTGAAATGGCATACGAAAGTGTGTCCTAAAACGCATAGTTTTCCGTCTATTTGTCTGTATGTGTTTTCTACTTAATACGGTATATCTTAGGAATCTCTAATGATATCTACTTCAAACTTGGTACGTGATTTACATCTAATAAGACCCATGTTAGTATGGAATATCAAGATTCTAATTTGTAACATTTAAAATGGCGGGCATTTTTTTCAAAGCTAAATATCTTAAGAACAGTAATATTTAGGAATAAATGTATTAAATATTACTTTTAAGATATTTAGCTTTGAAAAACAAAAATAGCCACCATTTTGAAATGGCATACGAAAGTGTGTCCTAAAACGCATAGTTTTCCGTCTATTTGTCTGTATGTGTTTTCTACTTAATACGGTATATCTTAGGAATCTCTAATGATATCTACTTCAAACTTGGTACGTGATTTACATCTAATAAGACCCATGTTAGTATGGAATATCAAGATTCTACTTTGTAACATTTAAAATGGCGGGCTTTTTTTTCAAAGCTAAATATCTTAAGAACAGTAATATTTAGGAATAAATGTATTAAATATTACTTTTAAGATATTTAGCTTTGAAAAACAAAAATTGCCACCATTTTGAAATGGCATATGAAAGTGTGTCCTAAAACGCATAGTTTTCCGTCTATCTGTCTGTATGTGTTTTCTACTTAATACGGTATATCTTAGGAATCTCTAATGATATCTACTTCAAACTTGGTACGTGATTTACATCTAATAAGACCCATGTTAGTATGGAATATCAAGATTCTAATTTGTAACATTTAAAATGGCGGGCATTTTTTTTTCAAAGCTAAATATCTTAAGAACAGTAATATTTAGGAAAAACTGTATTAAATATTACGGTTTTTAAGATATTTAGCTTTGAAAAACAAAAATAGCCACCATTTTGAAATGGTACAAAGTAGAAACTTGATATTGTATACCAATATAGGTCTTATTAGATTAAAACATTTACCAAATTTGAAGTTAATATCTTTAGAGGTTCCTAAGATATAGCGTATTAAGTATAAAACACATACAGACAGATATACGGAAAACTAAACGTTTTAGGATACACTTTCATAAGAACTATTTTCTTTCTTTTTGTATGTGGAATTATATCCCAATCCTGAAAGGTATTTGTTAACACCTTGTCTAATAACAGCCATACAAGTATGTCTTAATCTAATATATAAAATTCCCGTGTCACAGTTTATGTAACAAAACTCCTCCGAAACGGCTTGACCGATTCTTCTGACATTTTTTGTGTATATTCGGTAGATCTGAAAATAGGACTTAAACTATTTAATTTTTTATTTTCATTATGTGAGTGAGCGAAGCGAACGAGCTCATATTGAAAATGAACGAGTATTTGACATAAAACAAATTCAATGACATTAGGACAGGACAATGTCTGTCGGGCCAGCTAGTAATAGTGTAAAAAGGTGTTTGGCCGGTAGCAAACAGTAACACAGATTTTGCAATTTTTAAGAACATTTCAAACCGTTCCCTTGCCATCCATGCTAACTTACATAATAAATTTAATAACTGCCAAAAAAGGGTGTCTTAGTAATAACGTAACTAGGTGTCTGACTGGTAGCAAATGGTAACCTGTATTTTAAAATTTGTAAGTCACCCACAGTATACTTTCGTTGCGAAACTACTTACAAACGAATTTACTACTAAATTAGCTTGCTCTACTTACAATTAACCTGAGACGTTTGTTTCTGGTGGGGATGACAGGCTGGAACGTCTCCTTGACCAAGTGCTCGGTCATCCCTTCCTCGCTGAAGAACTGAGCAAATAAAATAATATTAGTTGAATAATGCTACCACATACCAAAAACAAAATTGACGAAATGTGTTATGACGATATAGTATCAAGGCCATGCTTAGCAAAATTAGATTTTGTCCAATTTTTAGGAACGGGTATACTAGTAATGATCTTAATACAGTAATCTAAGAGGGGGCCCATTCAAAACTAAATTCGATGGTAATTTAAAAAGAAAAAATGTAATTTAAAAATATATATGTACCGTAGTGTATACTCATTATTTTTATATGAAAATATTTCCTAAAAAGGAACCTCTAACTACTGTCGCATATGGTAATTAACGTATGACGTTATTAAATAAAATCGAGTTTTATTTTGAAAATGCTGTAAAATTATCTTTACTAATAAATTAACTACAACAATAATGCTATTTCAGTGAAAAGCTATTTTTGAGCTTACAAATTCATGAATATCAGTCATACATCAAAGCACATATCAGGTAATGTCCACATTTGTGTATACTTACACTAACTAGGAACCACGCATTGAGGACCACTTGACCCAAATTGTACGCCATCATCGCCCATTTCAGGTCAAAGGGTTTCCGATTTTTCATCCATTTCGGGCCCACTGTTGTAACAAATCCCAAGTACAACATAGAGAGTGTCACTACGTATATCGGGCTGTCCATGAATAACATGTTGGAAACTGCCTCGTCTGTAAAAGTAAATTCTGCATCAGCTCATTACGATTTCGGAGAAAAAGTAAGTAATTTGTTGAATACTTCCATTTCATAACCGAATACCTGGATATTTATTTACTGAATCTAATATAATGGTCTAATGTTCACTGAACAGACATAATAATAATAATAGTAATAATAATAATAATAAAGATTTATGTTATTGAAAAATGCAGTCAATAAACTTACATAGGTGCAATATTCTAGGTTGTTTTTCTGTTTAGTATGTAAAATGATACCATTCTTTTGCCCCATGTAATTAGATATTATTTACCATATTACGAAATAGTAATAAATGTTCTTAATCACTGTTTCATTCTTCATTCCATTGTAAAGAGTTGCAACTAAAAATAAGTTTGAATGCAAAGATAACCCTTGCAAATGCGGACATTTTTAATTTTTCTTGAATGAAAAAAAGTTGCTACGGTAAAAATGTGCTTTCATTTGTGTAGGAGTTCTTTGTCTGAGCCGTACTATTATTGAATAATAATGCCGAGCCGTGGGAAGATTGTGAAAATGCAGTTGTGGAGTTGTGAAGAAGACTGCTTATAAAATACGTACAATGTGTGAATAACAATAAATCAAAGGAATAGCAGAACGTAACAGGGAATAGTTTTTTTTTTTATAAAAGGCCCGGAAGGCATGGATCTTTGATATAATACTAGGCCGATAGGATAGTATGATAAGTCTACGTTTCTGGCATCCTACTCCTTGCGCTGCCTCTGCCACCTTGCAAAACCACCTAAAATTACGTATTAAACCTTACAATTTTTATGCCAAATCTGTTTTTCTGCGATTTGTAGAAACGGAGCTAAGAAAAGCCTTTCAATTTCTAAAGTCACGCACTGATAAAAAGGTTTTATTGGTTTTAACTTGACACAGCAATAACTTATAAACATATCACTGATTTGATTATCCACAAAGTACATTGTTAATAACAATCCTGGAAATAATTAGAATTATAGTTAAAATAAAAATGTAACAATTATAATGTTGTGTATAATCTCTGCTGTGCCTCATATTGGCTGTTTTTAAGAACTCGAGGTAAATTCTTGCCTTGTTTAAAGTATAGCTATCCAAAGTTTAGTTCGAGGTAGTGGATGTCGGTAAAGCTAATTTATTTTATATTTCACTTGTTCTTATTATTGTACTGCTGTAGAAGTCAAGTTATCTACCGAGCAATAATGTATTTTAGGTACATAATTAAACTTCATATACTTCTAAATATTCCTAAAATTGTTGAAGACTATAATTTAGTGATTGCAGATGTATTTGCCCCGTCCCCACCAATGAATAAGTGCCAATGTAGAAATAGTACCATATTAATATCCTACAATGTATATTTATATCTAGCCTCGATGGGCAGTGAATTATTGGTAAATTCTTCTACGAATTACTTTTATATTGTAGTGGTGATAATTATATAATTATATTGGATAGTCAGAGGGGCCAGGGTACCAAAACTTTATGGATAGCATGGAGGGATTTCATACATTTTTTAGGGTTAAATTAATACACTCGGGTTGTACGCATACATTTTATATTGGGACTAGCAAAACTTTGTACATAAAATAAACATGAACTCGCATTTGGCATAGTCTAATCGTTAAAATTCACACAACGCTTAAGAAATGAAAATAAGGAGCTTGCTCCCAGAACCAATTGTGATCTTGCACAGGAGCACCTTCGTATGTTATAAAATTTAAACTAAAAAAATCCCCTGCGGCACTCAAAATCTACACCTTGACCATATCGCGGGCACTTTGTCGACACTTTATTATATTGTGGCATATATTACACAGGCTGACGAAAATAATTTATAAATCTCATGGTTTTTTACTATAGGGCGTCAAACAGATTCAGAGCTATTCCCAGCTCGATCGAGAAACACAGGAATGCTCTTGTTCAAATTGGTTTTTATTTAATTTCTAGTTTATTTAAATGAATTATCGTTAAACCAGAGCAATTCCCAGCTCGATCAAGAAACACAGGAATGCTACTGATTAATCATATTTGATTTAAATTTAAGATCCGGTCCCAGCTCGTTTCCGAGACACAGGATCGCTCCAAAATATTAATAACATGGTGTAGTCGATTAACAGGTCGAGCAATTCCAAGCTCCGTTTCGGATACACACGAATGCTCAGTTAGTATTTTTTTGTTTTTTTTTAATTGTGTAAATTTTAGAATTAATGAAAGAAAATTCAAGTGAGCAGTTCCCAGCTCGGAAGCCAAGACACAGGAACGCTCTAAAAGTTAAGTTTTTAATTTAGATTATATTAATTTAATTTAATATTCACAAATTTGCTTTAGGTTAAGGTAATCGCACTATTATTTTACACTAAAACTCAATACGGAATCTTTTATGGCGTCGCGGGAAAGGTGGTTGGACCGAAGTGATGAGTCCTGCACTGCACCTGACCGACGACTGCCTAGATCGATCGCGTAATTTAAAAAAAAAATATGAACTCCGAAATGTTCCGAGGATCGGCGGACACGCCCGAATTAATTTAACTAGCCGGAGCCTTGTCAGTTATCGGTCCAAGGTCAAGCAATGCCTCTGCAATATTAAAAATCATTCTGGTTATATTTGATATGAGCGTATTTTGATAAGTATGAGGCATCGGAAGCCATTGTGAAGAAGGACGACTTGTGCGCTGGGGTTGCCATGATTCCGCTTACGGTGGAAAACGTAAGACACAACTCTCCTAAAAGGAGTATTGTAAATAAACTTAAATTTATATAAAGCTTACCATCAATCAAATAAAATTCACAGGAATACATTCGACGTCTTCCAAGTTTTAATTGACTGTGAAAACACCACTAACATTTTCGTTCTGAACTGACAAAAACACTTGAAAATGTTTTCCATACACTGGTGGTAGCTTAACAAAAAAGAGAGAGATTCTACAATTCTAATGTCACGGTTAGTTAGTGATGTTATCGATAAGAGAGAGGGTTTTAGTGGCTTTAAACGGTGCACAGTTTACCCAATTACTCACATCTAGAAGGAACAATACGTTTCCAGTAATACCAATCTTAATCTGGGAAAAGCTTCTACCAACGCCAGATCCGGCGAAATTCCTCCCTTCCGGGCTTATCATTAAGTGATGACGTAGCTGGGAGGAAAAACTACTTTAATGAGATCGGAAAATAAAGTACCGTTTTAAAACCTGTAAACATATTCCTCCTTTTAGATCATATGATAATTTTTATTATTTATAAATTCATTAAACTTCAAAAACTAAGTAAAATATTTCCAATTTGATTCCAGCCTGGAAAATCCCTTCTGAAATAGGTAGTTGGATTCCCCTATTTCATTGTCAATGTCCCTTGATGAATGTCTGCTCTTGTCATTGAATTTGTATGGCATTAAAGCTGTGCAAGGTGCAAGGTGTGACTCACAAGAAGGGTGCGGAGGGAAGTAGTGGATATTCCAACGGAATGACGCTTGTCACAACAACCACCCGGCACTCACCAACTGCTTAGGGACTTGAATAGTGATTTATGCATATATATAAATCGCATTTGTAACGCCATATTTAAAACTTATATGTTGAACATATTTAAAAAAAACTTTGACCGCTGCCATTAGCTCAAACCAATATCACCCGAACATTGCTCAATAATCTAACGTTTGATCAATACACCTCAAATAATAAAATTTGAGGTTTAGTTTGACCAGCTACGCCTCAAATAGCTCAATATCACCAGATATTGAGCTCTGACGAAGCTCAATAACTCTGAATTATTAGACCTTTTCCTAATAATCATGAAATAAACATCACAAATGCACTAATACGATGGAAAATAACCAAGCATCCAATGAAGGGATTAAACAAAAGTTTAAATGCAAATTAAACGAAATATATAAGACTTGAGATCGGAAAATCTTTTCAGCTATTGGATTGGTTATCAAAATAAAACTAAAAATATACCATTTATGACATGATCAATTTGGTTTTACAACACAGAGTTGGTTCAGTGAGCCCAATCGATTTATAGTGGCCGGCACGAAAGACCTGATGGTGGACGCAGTGACTAATCGAAACCGATTGCATTGTACCAACTTTTGTGTATACTATCATCTTTACATAATATATACGTACTGTCCATTATGTAATACATTATATTGAAATTACAATCTGTAGTAAGTATAAATATATTTTCTTAGGTGAGAAAATGAATTTATAATGTATAAATTTTACATTACAATAACATGTATAATTTAACATGTTAATTAACTCCAGTTTAATTGTACTAACACGCGGTGTACTAATACAGAAGTTGTTTAGGTGAGGTGTATACAATTCCATGTACGAGCTTAACCCCTACCGCCTCTTGTCCAGCAGAAGGGAAAAGCTCTAAATATTTGTTAAAGCAAATAAATGTTACGATCCCCGAAACAAAAGCTACCGCAGGTAGCTAACTGTGACAATTTATCAATGTTATTAGTGCTATTGATGGTTGGCTAAAAGGAACAATTAGTTCAGTCTAGTTCCAAATATCTTATAATGTAAGCAATATGATCCTTGTTCACTGGCTCATATGTTTCTTTATGAAAATATAAACTGCACAATGCCTCTGCAAAACATATATATATGTTTTTATTTATAAATGACCTCCTTCAAACTCTCAACAAAAATTATATCGAAATAATAAATTTTTAATTTTAGTTAACTAAAAATGTAATAAATTGGTTGAAGAGTCATATATAAATATATATATATGTGTGTGTGTGTGTGTGTGTTTGCAATAAAGATTTTCATGGAAAACGATTATTTCAATAATTTACTTACCTTCCCATTCTGGAAATTTATGAGAAAATATGTCTTCTAAAATCGAGGTGGCGTTGCTCGAAAACACACCTAAAATCATAATTACACATGATCTTAAAATTGGTTACTCTTCCAATACACTTAAATTACTGAATATTCTGTATTAAAAATGTAGAAAAGAAATACCACCTTATACTGAATAAACACATAACCGTTATTTTCACAGAAACGTGGGAATTTGTATAGTATTCTAGTAATATGTCAACGAGTGACAAAGTAATAACGCTAACCTACATAATAGCAACCATCACGGCTGTGTATTATATGTGTAATACATGCTAATTGTACTCACCAATCACGTGGTGTTTCCAAACCTTCTGCCTTACTTAATAAGAATTGTGTAACAGGAAGAAATATTATAAAAATATAATATACAAATATATGAATTTTACATGTGAGTATGTACGTGTTAAAAATATGTTTAATAAATGATATTTAATTATAGAAACAAACTTGAAATTTAAATTTAAATTCGTGAAATAATACTGTACGACATTGAACTAATTAATGAATCGGTCTTCGGCTCAGTTCGAGTCCGAACTGAACGTCTTCGGTTAAATAAGAGGATAAATAAGATTATGTTTCAGTGAAGGTCAAGATACTCATTGCAAATTGATTTAACAAACATTACTTATTACATTTTCTTTCTTTCCATCTATTAGTGTGTATGTTCACACATACTGTGTAGTCCTACTGATGGTAATGTGTAATCTAGTGCGCAGGCAAAAACTACTACCGTTTCAGGTCAACATGTATACTCAAAATCGATGAAGTTTCATGGTCAATTATGTAACAAATTTTGCTATAAAGTAACTTTTTTGAGTTTTTCAAATTTTCCTTATTCCACTCTGTAAACTTGAATCTAGATTGTATACAATTCATCCTTTTATTCATTTTTTATATTTAAGATACAGCTGAGCCCTTAAGACAAAAAATATAAATGTAAAAATAAGTATTCAACTATCAATAATGACTCAACTGCCGTCAACGTTGTCATTGGTTTGTCATGTATAAAATTTGAATTTTGGGGAATATTTTCCCAGAAACGAGTTATCATTCACCAGCAAAACCATTTTTACATCACCCCTTTTTAAACTAGTAAAATTAGGCCAAACATTTTATAAAAATAAAAACATTTCACGCAGGAATATTTGTGGTGGAAAATGTTAACTGAAATCCCCTGATTCAAATATCAGCTTTTATCAAAATGATTGATATTTTTGCAATCCATTTTGGATTTTCCGTAAATGTATATAGAAATTTATATTATTATCTTATGAAATTACTCTTAAGTATTAAATTGTTATTAAATTTCGATCAAATGTAGACACCATGTGTTAATCTTGATCACATTGTCACAAATACAAGAACAAATAGTTTAATTGACTCTGCAGTATGGGAACTTTCGAAATTATTACCCAAAAAGCTGATTTTTCTATTTTGTCCTTAATTTAAATAGACTACTCTATATAACCTTTTTATTTAAATTCGCTTTTCAAATTACAAATTTCGTTTTTCCAATCATTATTTAACAATAACTGCTTTAGGAGAAAACTTGAATATTATAGTTTAATATTTGATAAATACAGTACGATGCTTCAATCAACTTTACCTACCAATCTATTAAATGGATAAGTTTTTTTAATTATAAGTGGCAAGGGAGTTTCATTGTAACACACAATTTAAATACATGTTTAACTGACTTTGATGTGAAACGGTATTAATTCCCCTTAAGAATATCACTGATGGACAACGTACTGCATTAGGTTTCGGTACGTTTTTCACTTTTCTCCAAAATTAATCAAGGTAAAAATATTGTTCAGTAATGCTAGAATTTTATTTTTATGTTTTACAACATAAAGGCAAGAATTCTGGAAAATATTAAATTAAGAGTTAACTAACTTTAAAAATTACATATATTAATAGAAACCCCTCAAAGACACAAGACGGATTGTAAAACGTTTGCTAAGGCTTCATCAGGTCCTAGGTAGAGTAGTTTACATGTTTATTCTGAATTTTAGCATAATCGGTCCTAAGGTTACGTTTATGGCATATAAAATTCGAAAGTCATGTCCGACATTTTCCAATGTGGCAGCTAAAAAATTACAAACCCGAAGTAGAAAGCTACGTATTTGAATTAGAAGACCTTAGTTCACATTTTCCAGTGAATTATGTCTGCTTAGTAGTGCTTAGCATTTTTTTTATTTTATAACCTATTTTTATTGGGCTATTTAATTTAATTCAAAAGATGTGCTAGTTATTACGGAAATTTGTATGAAAGCAAATAATACAAATTATGGGGACAATATTTTACTAATTAATTTACAATATTCGTATGTATTAGTTAACAATATTTAAAATTACAGCTAACCTAACATCCGATAAATATAATACTAGATCAATCAGTGTTAGTAGTAGGATGAACGAAAGCAGTGCTGATACCTGAGTGAGGTGTGGCCATGGTGGAAGTGAAGTGGCAGTGCGAGCACCCCGACAGGAGACCAACCCTCGTGTCTCCCGAGTGTGGACTGGCGTACGTCGTCTCGGGGGTTGCCCGCCGTCGCAGGTTAATAATAGTGTCCAGCTAACGGGATTTCTTGTACACGTCTTTTCACTAGAACTACTCAGATTTGCTCATAAAAAGTGTTTAGCTTCTGACATTGGAAAACGGTACGTTATTAAGTAATAAATTTACTTGTGCTATAGTCTGTAATAAGCGTTGTCCGTTATATTCATGACATGATTATATATTGATAGTAAAATAATTTACACTAGCAAACCATATATTTGTATCTTTATTCCCAGCTGTTCTGCTTCTTTTGTTTTGATTTGCTGTCCAATGTTATTTAAATGGGCCAAACCCGTACTTTGAGGGCTTCCCAAGGGTTTATGGTTCCACGCACTGACTTGAGACCCTCAAAAGGCACTTGTAGACGTTAAGGGCTTTCAAACGATACGTAAATCATCAAAATCGACCCAGTAGTTTGGCTATAATCTTCTGCACAAAAATCGCCTTATTATTTTAATATAATGATGATTTAACAAATTGTTTGGGTAAATTTCATCTTTGTTTTATTGTTTTAACAAACTGTTCATTAAACTATGGTAATAACTAAACTTTTTCACTATAAATTAGTTTAAGCAAAAACAAATATATATGTTTCTTGTATAAGTAGATAGAAATTTATGCATACTTTCAATTTGATCAAAGTACGATACTTTTTTTATTGGTAGGCCTATGATTTTACTTTTATTTTAAGGGATTTATATTCGTTAGATGTGTGTTTTAATACATTCATAATCCAAAAGAGGAATGTCTTAGTATTTATATTTCCACTGAATGGCAGAGGGATATTTTGATGGGAGTGGACGGGTTCTTACTTATTTGTAGTTTCACATCTCTAGATAAACCGCTTATACTCCATATCAGCAACATGTTATTTAAAGCCCTCGCCACTCTTTACTACTTATAACTTACCAGATCCTTGATCCACAAGCATCCACAAACTAGACGATCGCAAACGAGTTGCACTATGCAATCCTTTAATTATGACACTGCAGTTGGTCTGCAAATATTCCTGACAAGTCATATAACCCTTTCGTGACCTTCCCAGTGATCCAGTGGAAGTGTATCTAAATTATGTCAAGACCTTTTCTAAAAAGGAATGAAGGAATTTATTTTAACTTAATGCCTATTAAAAAAATAATAATTAGGATCGTGTAAAGACATTAAGATATAATTTTAATTTTTTCAAAAGCCTTTTACAATAAAAAAGAGATTAAGAATTGATATGCAAGCGGGGCATTTTCAAAGATAGTTTATGGTTAAGTCAAACAGCAAAACCTAATGGAGAACTCGAAATACAATAAAACTGTTAACATTGGTTGACGCAAATGTAGTTACATTACTCGTATGGCGAATAATGATACTGATGTTACCGTATAAGCTAAGGTAGTGATCAGACTGGTGAAATAACTACCCTTACAACATTGTTGTTTGCTGACAATGTTATCTATAGAGTTCGATGGATTTATTGGCAATCGATGATATAAAAAACAGAACATTTTAGGTGAAGTAAAATCAAGTTCCGTAAGCACATAATTTGAATAGCGGGTTAACTCATTTCACCTAAACGTTGGATCGTTCACGATTTTAGGCGCTAAAATTCCCAGAAGACGATTAGCGTTACTCGAAAAAATTTCTGAAACTGGAGCTAGCTAAATCTGCATTACATAGTAAAATTCGTTATAAATGTTTATTCTCCTGTGGTGGTTTTGGAAAAATAGTTGCTAATCATTTTTATTTAGTTTACGAGCGTATTAATTAGCAAAGACACGAAACCTTTCTAAATTTAAAATTTAGACAGCTAAATATTACTTTTTCAAATTAATAAATACAAGTTTACCCGTAGAAAACTAGTCAAGATTTTGTTCACTACATGTTTTGGGCAGCAGCCAGATATTCAGATGATCTTCAGGTTGATTTTTCATGTTATTAAAATTTAGAAATCTCAACACTAAAGATTTAGCACACCCATGCATACAGTTCACCGGGTGCGTACAGCGTTGTTTAAGTGTGTATTTATACTTTTTTATTACCTTACTAGTTATGTAATTATAATTTTTCACTATAATTATGGATTAAAATGGTTCATCACAGGGAGTTATTTATCACTATATAATGTTAAATTACTCAATTTCGATTCGTAATGCGTTAAGTAGAAAGGATTGTACTTATTTTTAGATATTTTTACATATTTCTCATTCTTAACTCCTTGTTAAATAGTTTCCCATATAATTAAATGAAGACATCTCATTGATGTCCGAGAGCTGAAAGGGAATGTTGTTTAGCCCAACCGTAGGGAGCGCACCTGGACGCGAGTGGCTGCTCCATTTAGGAAAAGTTTTACGGCTGAGGTCGGACTAAATCTTGTTACAACTTTGTAAAAGCGTTTCGCTAATGAGTTGTACGGACTGCTCGAGCTTTCACGCCGATTGACCTTTCTTTTCATGCTTCACTTATATCACCGCATTTGTTCGAATTACGCCCGAATATATTTCATCTGTACAATTAGAGATTAATGTTGTCATATTCTCTTATCCACATTATTTCGTACTATGACGCGTAGTTTTGCTGTATCTTCAGATCTAAACACTGCGGCATTGTGTTATTACAAAATAAGTTATGGCAGGACGAAAGCTTGCTTGGGTACACTGTGGTAGTTACCTAATATCACACAATTGTAAGTTTACTCTTATTTGGAATAAAACCTTTCTACAGATTACTGTTTAAAATCCGAGCCAACACAAAATATGGATCAGAGGAGTGTTTTTAAGAGTTATATTCAAGTAGTATTTACGTATTTAGCACTTGTATATTCAGTACTTGATGTGTTGACTTCATATTCTTGTTGGACTCGGAATTTTGTTGGATGATAAAAAATTCATTATTAATGTATCTTCAACCTAAAATGCTCTACTTATGATCCTAAAGGTTTAAGAAAAAAATATTTAACATGAGATACATTTACATTTAGGAATGCTAAACAGTAATTCTTAGCTAAGAAAACTTCACCTATTCAAAAAATAGTGCTCAAAATTAGTACTAATAAAATTCAGTTTACTGATCCAATCTTTTGAATGATGTTCAATGTTTAGTAGTTAAAAGGGTAATTTAACAGTTCCTAATCCTTTGAGATTCGGAATTGTATCTCTTCAATAATATGGCAAGAAAAAATTAGAATAAAGTACGTTAACACTTAAAATATGGCACAATTGATAGAGTAAAACTCACGAATTTTCAATCTTTTATTTTAGTGTGTACCAGCTTTTCAATATTTTATATCATTATACTAACTCTTACTAAATTGTGAAGTTATTTGAAATGAAAAAAAAAAACAATCCTACACACAATTCAATATACTACACAAGTTTAAATTCAAAATATGTTCTAAAAATAATAAAAAGCCTTAACATGAAAATAAGTTCCCGTACACTGGATAGATGTATTAAAATATTACTATATATTTTCAATAGTTAAACTCTCCACCCCCAATAAGCCTTCCTTGACCTAGAGCAAAGTTTTTATTTTATACCTTCAGAGACATACTCTTGTGCTTTTAAATAGGTTTGGATCATGTTTTGAATTGCAATTTGTGTACAAAGCTATATTTCATACTTGAGCAGATGAGTAACAAACCTGCGTAATTGATATTAAGCCTCTAAGTAATTGATAAAGGGTATTCGAAGTCAAATATTATTGTTACCATTATACTTAATTCAGTATTATTTTGATTTAATTAAGTTACGGATTATTCACAAATAAATATGTGTGGACAATTTAAAACTTGTGTATTTATAGTATCAAGTAATAGTTTAGACGTTGTA
This sequence comes from Allygus modestus, assembly GCA_963675035.1. Taxonomy (NCBI): domain Eukaryota; kingdom Metazoa; phylum Arthropoda; class Insecta; order Hemiptera; family Cicadellidae; genus Allygus; species Allygus modestus. Next base: position 98,886,863 of record OY776111.1, on the reverse strand, counting down.
TCTGAGTTTAGACAGTTGAATTAGTAGTGTTTTAAAGTGTCTTACTGAAATGTATGAATAATAAATAACATTAGATTCTTACAAACAGACAACCAGTTCACTAAAACCAATAAAGTGCACTTTAAATAAGAAACATATTAAAGTTAAAATAGTAAAACTAGTGGTCTTCCGAGTTAAAAGTAGTCTTAATATAAAACTACCACAAAAGTCGTAAAAATAAGTGATCAACAAAATCGATCATATATTTTGTATAATTGGTATTGTTTTACGGTTGTTTTATGTTGTTATTTTATATCGTGAACTATTATTGCAAAGTATTCTGTTCAATTTATCTATACCGGAACCGATGGTCAGTGTTAGTTGAGAACAACTATAGAAATAAAAGTGATTTATAACAACTATATGGTCAATCAAACAAGAGGTTCAAGAGAAGGGAGGTGTTCCCTGGCAGTCTGAGCCCGCAGAATGTTGCACTCCATGTCAGAAATAGACACCAATTGTGAAAAGTCCGAGTGAAAGTTATCTAAAAGTGCGATTCTATTTAGAAATCTGTGAACGAGACTGAAGATTACCGAGCGCTGCGAGAAAGTTACTAAATGTGTCAACACTACTTGTACCTACGAAAGAACACTGCCTATCACACGATAGTGTTTGAAGTCGTTGAACTAAAGACAAATAATGTAAACGAATTTTTAAGCAATAATTACAGTTACATATGGGGAAAATATATGCGTGCAAATTATATCCTACGGTATTTTAATTTTTGTTACGATTAGTTTGTTTAGTACTAAAAATAACAGAGTACTGCTACCATAATTACTTTGGCACATATTCCAATGTCCCGAAAACTGTTTCATATTATACGTTGCGATGTGGGTGATTTTGTAATTATGTGCATAAATAATCCGTCGAAAATTGTATAATTTATTAATGACATATACCAAGGAAAAATAATGTAATAATCATAAGTTTTCCATAAAAGTAATCAAATAATTTTGAAGAAGATACAGTATTCAGATCCGCCACTAATCCCATACTAGCAAGTAGAAATTTGAGTATTTGAGAATTTTGAGTACATTTTTATGGCCATACTTAATATTAATGCGTTTTGTGAAGACTGCAGTTTTAGGATTAAATAAAGCAAATAAAACCCACTACATTACATCTTTATTAGTAAACAAACATGTTGTCTGTAATACAATTAGGTATTAAAATGGTAACTATAACAAGCGTTGATGTACAAAATCTATGTTTTGACCACGAAAATATTCATCGAGTCTAGGAAAACGATCTCTTTAAACATATTTCAATAGATTAAATATCAGATGTAAACGACATGCAAAAATATGTCCTACTCCGTCGTAATGTTGCTATTAAAGACTAGGTCGGAATATTTACAATTTCAAATCAAAAATAGTATACATGCTCTCTATTATCAAGCCGCGGGAGGGATCTAAGTGGATATGATTTTCTAGGCTTCATTGCTGGCTTGAGGTTCGTACTATTTTGTCTTTTTGTCAAGTGCCGGCTTCTTGATATAGGTCTGGACGTAGAAATTTACGAAGAGAGCCATGATGACAGCTACATTAACAACCCAGATGACGTTGTACACCTGCGGTACCGAACACCGGTTGTACAGCAGGTAAATCATGAAGCTGATGGCGAACACGAACTGGGTCTGCACACAACACCAAACAGTCATCAATCAATCAGTCATCAATATAGACCTGTGACACATCAGATGCACATCAGGGACACCCAGAAGCTGATGGCGAACACGAACTGGGTCTGCACACAACACACAACAGTCATCAATCAATCGGTCATCAATAAAGACCTGTGGCACATCAGATGCACATCAGGGACACTATGAAGCTGATGGCGAACACGAACTGGGTCTGCACACAACACACAACAGTCATCAATCAATCAGTCATCAATATAGACCTGTGGCACATCAGATGCACATCAGGGACACCATGAAGCTGATGGCGAAGACGATCTGGGTCTGCACACAAGACGCAAAAGTCATCAATCAATCAGTCATCAATATAGACCTGTGGCACATCAGATGCACATCAGGGACAACCAGAAGCTGATGGCGAACACGAACTGGGTCTGCACACAACAAACAACAGTCATCAATAAATCGGTCATATATAGACCTGTGGCACATCAGATGCAAACCAGGGACACCATGAAGCTGATGGCGAACACGAACTGGGTCTGCACACAACACACGACAGTCATCAATCAATCAGTCATCAATATAGACCTGTGGCACATCAGATGCACATCAGGGACACCATGAAGCTGATGGCGAAAACGAACTGGGTCTGCAAACAACACACAACAGTCATCAATCAATCGGTCATCAATATAGACCTGTGGCACATCAGATGCACATCAGGGACACCATGAAGCTGATGGCAAACACGAACTGGGTCTGCACACAACACACAACAGTCATCAATCAATCAGTCATCAATATAGACCTGTGGCACATCAGATGCTCATCAGGGACACCCAGAAGCTGATGGCGAACACGAACTGGGTCTGCACACAACACACAACAGTCATCAATCAATCGGTCATCAATATAGACCTGTGGCACATCAGATGCACATCAGGGACACAATGAAGCTGATGGCGAACACGAACTGGGTCTGCACACAAGACACAACAGTCATCAATCAATCAGTCATCAATATAGACCTGTGGCACATCAGATGCACATCAGGGACACCATGAAGCTGATGGCGAACACGAACTGGGTCTGCACACAAGACACAACAGTCATCAATCAATCAGTCATCAATATAGACCTGTGGCACATCAGATGCACATCAGGGACACCATGAAACTGATGGCGAACACGAACTGGGTCTGCACACAACACACAACAGTCATCAATCAATCAGTCATCAATCAATCAGTCATCAATATAGACCTGTGACACATCAGATGCACATCAGGGACACCATGAAGCTGATGGCGAACACGAACTGGGTCTGCACACAACACACAGTCATCAATCAATCAGTCATCAATATAGACCTGTGACACATCAAATGCACATCAGGGACACCATGAAGCTGATGGCGAATACGAACTGGGTCTGCACACAACACACAACAGTCATCAATCAATCAGTCATCAATATAGACCTGTGGCACATCAGATGCACATCAGGGGCACCATGAAGCTGATGGCAAAGACGAACTGGGTCTGCACACAACACACAACAGTCATCAATCAATCAGTCATCAATATAGACCTGTGGCACATCAGATGCACATCAGGGGCACCATGAAGCTGATGGCGAACACGAACTGGGTCTGCACACAACACACGACAGTCATCAATCAATCAGTCATCAATATAGACCTGTGGCACATCAGATGCACATCAGGGACACCATGAAGCTGATGGCGAAAACGAACTGGGTCTGCAAACAACACACAACAGTCATCAATCAATCGGTCATCAATATAGACCTGTGGCACATCAGATGCACATCAGGGACACCATGAAGCTGATGGCAAACACGAACTGGGTCTGCACACAACACACAACAGTCATCAATCAATCAGTCATCAATATAGACCTGTGGCACATCAGATGCACATCAAGGACACACAGAAGCTGATGGCGAACACGAACTGGGTCTGCACACAACAAACAACAGTCATCAATCAATCGGTCATTAATATAGACCTGTGGCACATCAGATGCACATCAGGGACACAATGAAGCTGATGGCGAACACGAACTGGGTCTGCACACAAGACACAAGAGTCATCAATCAATCAGTCATCAATATAGACCTGTGGCACATCAGATGCACATCAGGGACACCATGAAGCTGATGGCGAACACGAACTGGGTCTGCACACAAGACACAACAGTCATCAATCAATCAGTCATCAATATAGACCTGTGGCACATCAGATGCACATCAGGGACACCATGAAACTGATGGCGAACACGAACTGGGTCTGCACACAACACACAACAGTCATCAATCAATCAGTCATCAATATAGACCTGTGACACATCAGATGCACATCAGGGACACCATAAAGCTGATGGCGAACACGAACTGGGTCTGCACACAACACACAGTCATCAATCAATCAGTCATCAATATAGACCTGTGACACATCAGATGCACATCAGGGACACCATGAAGCTGATGGCGAATACGAACTGGGTCTGCACACAACACACAACAGTGATCAATCAATCAGTCATCAATATAGACCTGTGGCACATCAGATGCACATCAGGGGCACCATGAAGCTGATGGCGAAGACGAACTGGGTCTGCACACAACACACAACAGTCATCAATATAGACCTGTGGCACATCAAATGCACATCAGGGACACCATGAAGCTGATGGCGAACACGAACTGGGTCTGCACACAAGACGCAACAGTCATCAATCAATCAGTCATCAATATAGACCTGTGGCACATCAAATGCACATCAGGGACACCATGAAGCTGATGGCGAACACGAACTGGGTCTGCACACAAGACGCATCAGTCATCAATCAATCAGTCATCAATATAGACCTGTGGCACATCAGATGCGCATCAGGGACACCATAAAGCTGATGGCGAACACGAACTGCGTCTGGACACAACATACACGACAGTCATCAATCAATCAGTCATCAATATAGACCTCTGGCAAATCAGATGCACATCAGGGACACCATGAAGCTGATGGCGAACACGAACTGGGTCTGTACACAAAACACAAGAGTCATCAATATATCAGTCATCAATATAGACCTGTGAAACATCAGATGCACATCAGGGACACCATGAAGCTGATGGTGAACACGAACTGGGTCTGGACACAACACACACGACAGTCATCAATCAATCAGTCATCAATATAGACCTTTGGCACATCGGGGACACAATGAAGCTGATGGTGAACACGAACTGGGTCTGCACACAACACACAACAGTCATCAATATAGACCTGTGGCACATCAAATGCACATCAGGTACACCATGAAGCTGATGGCGAAGACGAACTGGGTCTGCACACAAGACACAACAGTCATCAATCAATCAGTCATTAATATAGACCTGTGACACATCAGATGCACATCAGGGACACACAGAAGCTGATGGCGAACACGAACTGGGTCTGCACACAACACACAACAGTCATCAATCAATCGGTCATCAATATAGACCTGTGGCACATCAGATGCACATCAGGGACACACAGAAGCTGATGGCGAACACGAACTGGGTCTGCACACAACACACAACAGTCATCAATCAATCGGTCATTAATATAGACCTGTGGCACATCAGATGCACATCAGGGACACAATGAAGCTGATGGCGAACACGAACTGGGTCTGCACACAAGACACAACAGTCATCAATCAATCAGTCATCAATATAGACCTGTGGCACATCAGATGCACATCAGGGACACCATGAAGCTGATGGCGACCACGAACTGGGTCTGCACACAAGACACAACAGTCATCAATCAATCAGTCATCAATATAGACCTGTGGCACATCAGATGCACATCAGGGACACCATGAAGCTGATGGCGAAAACGAACTGGGTCTGCAAACAACACACAACAGTCATCAATCAATCGGTCATCAATATAGACCTGTGGCACATCAGATGCACATCAGGGACACCATGAAGCTGATGGCAAACACGAACTGGGTCTGCACACAACACACAACAGTCATCAATCAATCAGTCATCAATATAGACCTGTGGCACATCAGATGCACATCAGGGACACACAGAAGCTGATGGCGAACACGAACTGGGTCTGCACACAACACACAACAGTCATCAATCAATCGGTCATTAATATAGACCTGTGGCACATCAGATGCACATCAGGGACACAATGAAGCTGATGGCGAACACGAACTGGGTCTGCACACAAGACACAACAGTCATCAATCAATCAGTCATCAATATAGACCTGTGGCACATCAGATGCACATCAGGGACACCATGAAGCTGATGGCGAACACGAACTGGGTCTGCACACAAGACACAACAGTCATCAATCAATCAGTCATCAATATAGACCTGTGGCACATCAGATGCACATCAGGGACACCATGAAACTGATGGCGAACACGAACTGGGTCTGCACACAACACACAACAGTCATCAATCAATCAGTCATCAATATAGACCTGTGACACATCAGATGCACATCAGGGACACCATAAAGCTGATGGCGAACACGAACTGGGTCTGCACACAACACACAGTCATCAATCAATCAGTCATCAATATAGACCTGTGACACATCAGATGCACATCAGGGACACCATGAAGCTGATGGCGAATACGAACTGGGTCTGCACACAACACACAACAGTCATCAATCAATCAGTCATCAATATAGACCTGTGGCACATCAGATGCACATCAGGGGCACCATGAAGCTGATGGCGAAGACGAACTGGGTCTGCACACAACACACAACAGTCATCAATATAGACCTGTGGCACATCAAATGCACATCAGGGACACCATGAAGCTGATGGCGAACACGAACTGGGTCTGCACACAAGACGCAACAGTCATCAATCAATCAGTCATCAATATAGACCTGTGGCACATCAAATGCACATCAGGGACACCATGAAGCTGATGGCGAACACGAACTGGGTCTGCACACAAGACGCATCAGTCATCAATCAATCAGTCATCAATATAGACCTGTGGCACATCAGATGCGCATCAGGGACACCATAAAGCTGATGGCGAACACGAACTGCGTCTGGACACAACATACACGACAGTCATCAATCAATCAGTCATCAATATAGACCTCTGGCAAATCAGATGCACATCAGGGACACCATGAAGCTGATGGCGAACACGAACTGGGTCTGTACACAAAACACAAGAGTCATCAATATATCAGTCATCAATATAGACCTGTGAAACATCAGATGCACATCAGGGACACCATGAAGCTGATGGTGAACACGAACTGGGTCTGGACACAACACACACGACAGTCATCAATCAATCAGTCATCAATATAGACCTTTGGCACATCGGGGACACAATGAAGCTGATGGTGAACACGAACTGGGTCTGCACACAACACACAACAGTCATCAATATAGACCTGTGGCACATCAAATGCACATCAGGTACACCATGAAGCTGATGGCGAAGACGAACTGGGTCTGCACACAAGACACAACAGTCATCAATCAATCAGTCATTAATATAGACCTGTGACACATCAGATGCACATCAGGGACACCATGTAGCTGATGGCGAACACGAACTGGGTCTGCACACAACACTAAACAGTCATCAATATAGACCTGTGGCACATCTAATGCACATCAGGGACACCATGAAGCTGATGGCGAACACGAACTGGGTCTGCACACAACACACAACAGTCATCAATCAATCAGTCATCAATATAGACCTGTGACACATCAGATGCACATCAGGGACACCATGAAGCTGATGGCGAACACCAACTGGGTCTGGACACAAGACACAACAGTCATCAATCAATCAGTCATCAATATAGACCTGTGGCACATCAGATGCACATCAGGGACACCATGAAGCTGATGGCGAAGACGATCTGGGTCTGCACACAAGACACAACAGTCATCAATCAATCAATCATCAATATAGACCTGTGGCACATCAGATGCACATCAGGGACACCATGAAGCTGATGGCGAAGACAACTGGGTCTGTACACAACACACAACAGTCATCAATATAGTCCTGTGGCACATCAAATGCACATCAGGGACACCATGAAGCTGATGGCGAACACGAACTGGGTCGGCACACAAGACGCAACAGTCATCAATATAGACCTATGGCAAATCAGATGCACATCAGGGACACCATGAAGCTGATGGCGGACACGAACTGGGTCTGGACACAACACACACAACAGTCATCAATCAATCAGTCATCAATATAGACCTGTGGCAAATCAGATGCACATCAGGGACACCATGAAGCTGATGGCGAACACGAACTGGGTCTGTACACAACATACACGACAGTCATCAATCAATCAGTCATCAATATAGACCTGTGAAACATCAGATGCACATCAGGGCACCATTAAGCTGGTGAAGAACACGAACTGGGTCTGGACACAACATACACGACAGTCATCAATCAATCAGTCATCAATATAGACCTGTGGCACATCAGGGACACAATGAAGCTGATGGTGAATACGAACTGGGTCTGCACACAACACACAACAGTCATCAATATAGACCTGTGGCACATCAAATGCACATCAGGTACACCATGAAGCTGATAGCGAGCACCAACTGGGTCTGTACACAACACACACACAGGCATCAATCTCTCGGTCATCAATATAGACTTGTGACACATCAGATGCACATCAGGGACACCATGAAGCTGATGGCGAACACGAAATGGGTCTGTACACAACACACATAACAGGCATCAATCAATCGGATATCAATATAGACCTGTAACACATCAGGGACACCATGAAGCTGATAGCGAACATGAACTGGGACTGTACACAACACACACAACAGGCATCAATCACTCAGTCATCAATATAGACCTGTGGCACATCAGTTGCACATCAGGGACACCATGAAGCTGATGGTGAACACGAAATGGGTCTGTACACAACACACATAACAGGCATCAATCAATCGGTCAATAATGTAGACCTGTAACACATCAGGGACACCATGAAGCTGATAGCGAACACGAACTGGGTCTGTACACAACACACACAACAGGCATCAATCAATCAGTCATCAATATAGACCTGTGACACATCAGGGACACCATGAAGCTGATAGCGAACACGAACTCGGTCTGTACACAACACACACAACAGACATCAATCAATCAGTCATCAATATAGACCTGTGACACATCAGATGCACATCAGGGACACCATGAAGCTGATGGCGAACACGAATTGGGTCTGCACACTACACACAACAGTCATTAATCAATCAGTCATCAATATAGACCTGTGGCACATCAAATTCACATCAGGGACACCATAAAGCTGATGGCGAACACGAACTGGGTCTGCACACAAGACGCAACAGTCATCAATCAATCAGTCATCAATATAGACCTGTGAAATATCAGATGCACATCAGGGACACCATGAAGCTGATGGCGAACACGAACTGGGTCTGGACACAACACACACGACAGTCATCAATCAATCAGTCATCAATATAGACCTGTGGCACATCTGGGACACAATGAAGCTGATGGTGAACACGAACTGGGTCTGCACACAACACACAACAGTCATCAATATAGACCTGTGGCACATCAAATGCACATCAGGTACACCATGAAGCTGATAGCGAGCACGAACTGGGTATGTACACAACACACACACAGGCATCAATCACTCCGTCATCAATATAGACCTTTGACACATCAGATGCACATCAGGGACACCATGAAGCTGATGGCGAACACGAACTGGGTCTGGACACAACACACACGACAGTCATCAATCAATCAGTCATCAATATAGACCTGTGGCACATCTGGGACACAATGAAGCTGATGGTGAACACGAACTGGGTCTGCACACAACACACAACAGTCATTAATATATACCTGTGGCACATCAAATGCACATCAGGGACACCATGAAGCTGATGGCGAACACGAAATGGGTCTGTACACAACACACATAACAGGCATCAATCAATCGGTCATCAATATAGACCTGTGACACATCAGGGACACCATGAAGCTGATAGCGAACATGAACTGGGTCTGTACACAACACACACAACAGTCATTAATATAGACCTGTGGCACATCAGATGCACATCAGGGACACCATGAAGCTGATGGTGAACACGAACTGGGTCTGTACACAACACACAACAGTCATTAATATATACCTGTGGCACATCAAATGCACATCAGGGACACCATGAAGCTGATGGCGAACACGAAATGGGTCTGTACACAACACACATAACAGGCATCAATCAATCGGTCATCAATATAGACCTGTGACACATCAGGGACACCATGAAGCTGATAGCGAACATGAACTGGGTCTGTACACAACACACACAACAGGCATCAATCAATCGGTCATCAATATAGACCTGTGGCACATCAGATGCACATCAGGGACATCATGAAGCTGATAGCGAACATGAACTGGGTCTGTACACAACACACACAACAGGCATCAATCAATCGGTCATCAATATAGACCTGTGGCACAACAGGGACACCATTAAGCTGATGGCGAACATGAACTGGGTCTGTACACAACACACACAACAGGCATCAATCAATCGGTCATCAATACAGACCTGTGGCACATCAGATACACATCAGGGACACCATGAAGCTGATGGCGAACATGAACTGGGTCTGTACACAACACACACAACAGGCATCAATCAATCAGTCGTCAATATAGACCTGTGGCACATCAAATGCACATCAGGGACACCATGAAGCTGATGGCGAACACGAAATGGGTATGTACACACCACACATAACAGGCATCAATCAATCGGTCATCAATATAGACCTGTGACACATCATGGACACCATGAAGCTGATAGCGAACACGAACTGGGTCTGTACACAACACACACAACAGGCATCAATCAATCAGTCATCAATATAGACTTCTGACACTTCAGGGACACCATGAAGCTGATAGCGAACACGAACTGGGTCTGTACACTGTAGGCATCAATCAATCAGTCATCAATATAGACCTGTGACACATCAGAGACAACATAAAGCTGATAGAGAACATTAACTGGGTCTGTACACAACACACACAACAGGCAAAAATCAATCGGTCATCAATATAGACCTGTGGCACACCAGATGCACATCAGGGACACCATGAAGCTGATGGCGAACATGAACTTGGTCTGTACACAACACACACAACAGGCATCAATCAATCGGTCATCAATATAGACCTGTGGCACATCAAATGCACATCAGGGACACCATGAAGCTGATGGCGAACACGAAATAGGCCTGTACACAACACACCTAGCAGGCATCAATCAATCGGTCATCAATATAGACCTGCGACACATCAGGGACACCATGAAGCTGATGGCGAACATGAACTGGGTCTGTACACAACACACATAACAGGCATCAATCAATCAGTCATCAATATAGACCTGTGGCACATCAGGTACACCATGAAGCTGGTGGTGAACACGAACTGGGTCTGTACACAAAACACCACAATTTTAAAGTAATCAGTCATCAATATTAATTTAAGGATTTCATTTAAGGTAGTCACGTAAAAGGTTCACCGGATATATGTATACTTTATTATTCTATTTATAAAATGAAACAATAAATGTAGGTACTTTTAGCGAATTTCCTTATAGGAAAGAAACTATTACCGTAGGTGGCATGGTAAGACTTAAGCCCGAGACCATGATAACTTTTTGTTTTGAGGTCCCCAGATGCCAAAAACAATATTCGTTCAAATTTATATATATGTATATATATATATATATATATATATATATATGTGTGTGTGTGTGTGTGTGTCCGTTACCGCGATAAATTTTGAAAGAAGCGCCCGATTTTTATGAAATTTGGCACAAATGTGGAGAGTAACATTTATGACTTTAAGTTCGAAAACCAGATCGATCGGTTTATGGGAAGGGGGTTTATGGGGGTTTAAAGTTTTCCAAAAATCAGTTTTTGAACTTTTTACCCTACAATTTTAAAAAACTAGATTTTGGTTATAACCATTTTGTAGAGCTTAAAAAACAAACAATTTAGTATTTTTAATCATTAAGCTAGGTACAGTGATTGTGGAGAAAAGTCAAAAAATGTGTCCATAAAATTTCATATGTTAATCTTATGGGAATACGGTTTTTAGATTTTCCTCAGATAATTTCACTAAAAACTCCACATTTCTTTCTACCAATCAGTTTAGCTCTACAAAACAACAAATCAATAGGACCCTGATGTGCATTTGATGTGCCACAGGTCTATATTGATGACCGATTGATTGATGCCTGTTTTGTGTGTTGTGTACAGACCCAGTTCATGTTCGCCATCAGCTTCATGGTGTCCCTGATGTGTCACAGGTCTATATTGATGACCGATTGATTGATGCCTGTTGTGTGTGTTGTGTAGAGACCCAGTTCATGTTCGCCTTAAGCTTCATGGTGTCCCTGATGTGTCACAGGTCTATATTTATGACTGATTGATTGATGCCTGTTGTGTGTGTTGTGTACAGACCCAGTTCATGTTCGATATCAGCTTCATGGTGTCCCTGATGTGTCACAGGTCTATATTGATGACCGATTGATTGATGCCTGTTGTGTGTGTTGTGTACAGACCCAGTTCATGTTCGCTAAAAAAAGTTTTTTTGTTGATTTTTCCCGGTAGCAGCAAACCTGCATACTCGGCCCCCATGTTATTCATATGGAGAATAAGTAAATTTTTATATCTCCCTTAGTTATGAACCTAAATTAATAAAACTTGGTATGTAGCTTCACCTGGTTGAGTTATATTGATAAAAAAAACACATATCTTATCTTTCTTGTTTCAGCACACCTGCGTACTCATTTATAATGTTATTCTTATGGAGAATAAATAAAATGCTATATATCACTTATTAATGAATGTATTTTTGTGAAACTTGGTAAGTGGCTCTAGGTAGTAGTGATGTCCATATATTTGCATTGGAAATTTGCTGAGTACCCAGGTTTGCTGCGTCGGGGGTATTTTCTTCTTGTGGCTGTCTGTATGTGTTTTTTTACTAAACAAATAATATCTTCATAACCAAGATACATATTGTTTATTTTAGATACTAAATTTAAATGGGTTTTTAATTTTTTTTTAAGTATAACCTTCATTATTTCAAAATGACGGCTAATTTTGATTTACAAAGCTAAATAGCTCAACATTTTAGGGAAGTGCTATCGTAAAAAATTTGCATAATTTAATTCCAAAAATATTGGTATTATGATCATGGATTTTGAATTTCAAAGAAGTAGGAAGCCGCAGTTTTTTTAATAACAAATATATATTTAAGGGTAAAAATAGCGAAAATGGATATTTTGATTTATACAAATATTGATTAATCCGTTATTTGTAGTCCAACACCATGAACCTTTCCACCGTGATTTTTGGTACATAAAGGTACAAATTTGTTAAATTTTACACTTTTTATGTTTTATAGTTTTTAAGATATTAAGCTATGAACAAAAAAAAAACAATTATTATACATTTGCGGTTCCGATTCAGGCGTAGAATCCGAAAATATAAAGACAGTGCACCAAGTGCGTGATACGCTGTGTGAATCTCTTTTAATTAACATTTTTTCCTTTATAGAATAACATTACCGAGTGCTTTAACTTGTTACTAGCCTAGATATATTAATTTGTTTTGTTGTAATTATGTGCTACATAGAGTTAATAAATAATAGTAAAATCCAATAATACAGCAATACTATACAAATTGGTTTAATCGACATTACTGCTAAATAAAACCTAGTCAATATTTGTTACTTACCAACTGCAGTTTGGTAATATATTTCTTCCACCACAGGTACTTCTGAACCTCAGGTCCCAGGCCAGCCAGGAAGTAGTAGGTGTACATGATAACGTGGACGAAAGAGTTAATGACACCCAAAACAATGCCTTGCTCGGCTAAAACAAGAAACGAACGGATAAAAATCTACTTATTTCATGTGTATTCTAAAATTAACTAAACTTCTTGCATTTCTCATTTTTATCTATATATTTTAAAAAAGGTAAGTAAAAAATACGTCGTTATAAAAAGTGTTATAAATACAAACTAAATAATATATTTTTAGCGAATTTCCCCTATAGGGAAGAAGCTATTACCGTAGGTGGCATGGTAAGACTGAAGCCCAATACCATGATAACTTTTTGTTTTGAGGGCCCCAGATGCTAAAAACACTATTCGTTCAAATTTATATATATGTCCGTTAACACGATAACTTGAGTAAAAACGTCAGATTTCGATGAAATTTGGCTCAAATATGTAAAGTGACATTCATGACTTTAAGTTCGAAAACCAGAAAAATTGGACCATGGGAAGGGGGGTTTATGGAGGTTTTAAATTTTCAAAAATCTGTTTTTGCACTTTTCACCCACAAATTTTTAAAATGCTCCATTTTGGTTTTGAGCATAGGTATACCAAAAAAAATTAGTATTTTAAATTATTAGCCTAGGTTAAGTGGTTGCGGAGAAAATCCAAAAAATCCTGCTCATAAAATCTCCCATGTTAATGTTATGGGAAAAAGGTTTTTGACTTTTCCTCAGTTCATTTTAATGTAAACTTCTCATTTGATTTTACCAATCAATTCAGCTCTACAAAACAACCATTTTGGTATTTAAATTTGGATTCTACGTCCAATGCACAGTACGTTGTCCAATGCTATCCTTATGAAGAATAAATAAAATTTGATACCTCGTAAATTATTTATGATTGTATATTGACGAAACTTGGTATGTGGCTTCATTTAGTTGTGTATATTGATATTTGCACAACAAACTTATTTATTGTTGATTATCCCCATAGCAGAAAACCTGCATTCTCGGCCCCCATCTTATTCATATGGAGAAGTAAAGTTTTATATCTCTCTTAGTTATGAAGCTAAATTAATAAAACCTGGTATGTAGCTTCACCTAGTTGAGTTATATTGATAATTGCAAAAGTACACAGTTTTTATCCTCCTCGTTGCAGTAAGCCTGCGTACTCAGCCCTAATGTTATTCATATGGAGAATAAATAAAGTGCTATATATATCACTTATTTATGAATTTATTTTTGTGAAACTTGATAAGTAGCTCTATGTAGTAGTGAGACACATATATATGCATTGGAAATTCGCTGAGTACGCAGGTTTGCTGTGACGGGGATATTTATTATTGCCTTAATAAATAGTTTTGTGTTGATAAGTTAATAATAATGGTAATAGTATCATTTTAATATCAATTCCATCTTCTCGCTTGAAGATTACAAGGTAAGAACAATTTCCTGGGGTGCAGTTCCTTATCTGGGCTACCATACTATCGAATGAAAATATCGAAGTATTAACAATCAATATATATATCGAATAATTAAACTGTATTCGATTTTTAATAATCAGATGTTTTTAAACATTTTTAATTAAAATTGTTTATTTACATTTCACAACAAAGTAAATAAAAATAGAAGTAGAAAGTGATTGTGATTTTGTGAATTTTACATGTTTCTGTAAACATGTGTTTAATCCTATAGAAAAATGTGTTAGTTTTCTTCAAGACAAAGAACTAATACCTAATAATCTAAATTGTGATGTGTGTGGAGGCAAAACAAAAAACACTAATACGTGGTGAAAATTCGGTTAAATTTTGATGCCAATGACGAACACGATGTAAGAAAGAACGCTTTAGAAAACACTTTTTTCGAAAATGCCAAGTTTGGATTGATTAACATTCTAACTTTAGTTTAATTTTTTGTATAAATGTTGTAAATTATGATTTTTTAATAAGCGAAACAAGCACATCAACATCTAAAACCAGCAGGAAAACTATCGCTGATTGGATGTCGTTTTGTAGAGAGGTCTGCTTTTGCTACATCGACAGAAAATTTTAAGAATAAGATTATCGATATATCGACTTTTAAAACTTTTGATATTTTCATTCGATAGTATGGTAGCCCAGATACGGAACTGCACCCATTTCCTGTATTAGGTACTGTACAAGTACTTATCATTCGAAACCAGTTGTGTGGTTATATTCTGAAACTGTTGCCGTAGGGGGTGTTTGTTTTACATCATACAAAAATAATATTTATGCCAAATATAAGTAGGAGTTGAAGTTTCAATAGTTGATAGTTTAAATGTGATGCAGTATATATTGTATTCGTTTGAATTACGTTAGGAGGTTTCAGTATGCATATTGATGTAGTGTTTCACCCTGGCCGTATTGAAACCTATCAAATGTACTTGAATACCTTGTATGTACTTGACGCTGAGCCACGAGAAGGCGACCATGCTGGTGTGGTGGTAGAGGTGGAGGAACGTCACGTGAGAGTCTTTCTTTCTCAGAATCATAAACACCTGCGAGAAATGTACTTGATACCTTGTATGTACTTGACGCTGAGCCACGAGAAGGCGACCATGCTGGTGTGGTGGTAGAGGTGGAGGAACGTCACGTGAGAGTCTTTCTTTCTCAGAATCATAAACACCTGCGAGAAATGTACTTGATACCTTGTATGTACTTGACGCTGAGCCACGAGAAGGCGACCATGCTGGTGTGGTGGTAGAGGTGGAGGAACGTCACGTGAGAGTCTTTCTTTCTCAGAATCATAAACACCTGCGAGAAATGTACTTGATACCTTGTATGTACTTGACGCTGAGCCACGAGAAGGCGACCATGCTGGTGTGGTGGTAGAGGTGGAGGAACGTCACGTGAGAGTCTTTCTTTCTCAGAATCATAAACACCTGCGAGAAATGTACTTGATACCTTGTATGTACTTGACGCTGAGCCATGAGAAGGCGACCATGCTGGTGTGGTGGTAGAGGTGGAGGAACGTCACGTGAGAGTCTTTCTTTCTCAGAATCATAAACACCTGCGAGAAATGTACTTGATACCTTGTATGTACTTGACGCTGAGCCATGAGAAGGCGACCATGCTGGTGTGGTGGTAGAGGTGGAGGAACGTCACGTGAGAGTCTTTCTTTCTCAGAATCATAAACACCTGCGAGAAATGTACTTGAATACCTTGTATGTACTTGACGCTGAGCCACGAGAAGGCGACCATGCTGGTGTGGTGGTAGAGGTGGAGGAACGTCACGTGAGAGTCTTTCTTTCTCAGAACCATAAACACCTGCGAGAAATGTACTTGATACCTTGTATGTACTTGACGCTGAGCCACGAGAAGGCGACCATGCTGGTGTGGTGGTAGAGGTGGAGGAACGTCACGTGAGAGTCTTTCTTTCTCAGAATCATAAACACCTGCGAGAAATGTACTTGATACCTTGTATGTACTTGACGCTGAGCCACGAGAAGGCGACCATGCTGGTGTGGTGGTAGAGGTGGAGGAACGTCACGTGAGAGTCTTTCTTTCTCAGAATCATAAACACCTGCGAGAAATTACACATTGTTGAATCACGTATCAAAAAGGAAGTGTTTGTATACAAATTACGTAGAAACTGGTAATTTGTTTCTATATTTCTCATACTACCTCCATAATCATTGGCCTATGAAACAAACATGTATAGGTTATATCGATTGAGATCTAGTTTCTTCATACATCAAATCCTCAACTTCATGACATACAGAATGGTAAACTATTTGCTTTGGAGTGTTTTGTGTTTTACTAAATCAAACAAAATCGGGACAACTGTGCAAACTAGTTGTTATTTACTACGACATTGGTACTATTCTAAATTTAAAAAGTTCAAAGCCATACAAACCATAAGCTTGTATTATAAACGTGTTAATCATAAAATTCCGACTACGTATTAAGCTAAGAGATATCAGTATGTAATCGGTTAACAGAACTCCTATTTACCGATTCCCTCACCTAGCAATAGATTTCAATCTAAAACTTTATTGTCTAGTTTAGTCTCAGCTCCCATATCTGGGCCACTGAACAAAGCTTTTGTTAGTTATCAGGGAGAACTGGCAGGCTTTGTGTTTTTTCGTCTCTAGTAAATCTTACACATTTACTAGTCCTTAGTCTGGACTAAGCTCGACTTGATTTATACTATTTAAGCTGGAACTCCCAAAAGCATTTACTGTATAAACCAAATTCTTGGATCAGGCTTAATGGTATGTGCGGACTGCGCAAGTGCTCTAACTTAGTATAGTTAAAATATTATTATACTCCCGTGAATTTTGCCCATTGTATTTATTTATGTATTTGTTGAGTAATACATAACAACAATAACTTCTCATAAGGTGATGTACGTATATACTTCAATTAATTGTCATTAAAGATTCGGATTACATAATAATATGAAAATCAAAATGATTTACAGGTAACGATTATTTTTAGTACTGATTGTTAAAGTTGCTATGGTATTTATTTACGTATTTAGATAAAAATTAAACTAACACGTTTTTATGAAAGTAGTTACTAACAACTTTTTAGCTTGCAATTAATTTGTATAAGATACTATTGCACCTTTTTCAGGGCTTAATTCTTAAGGTGATCCATGTAATATGACTGTATTCTAGGAATAGCTTACATACAAACACGCTCTCTGACTGATATAAGTGAGTGTGTAATGACACTAATCATACGTCCGGGAAGCCAATGAGTACGAACACTTATAGTTACCACATTGCGCTTATCTAATCCATCTTGTTGCTGCAAACACGCTCTTAACAGTTTACGTGTTTAATTGGTAGTAAACACGTTGTGACCGAGAAATGCAGCCGTAGTTTCTCTGGCAATCAGCCCTTGTTTTGCGTAGTTTGCCCTTGAGCCGTATCGTAATACTGCGACTCTTTGGCAGCAAACGTTACAAAATCAACGCGCTCTGTAGCGTGATTACTGATGAAAGAACTACAGTTGTAACAGCATATCTTATCTCGCAACATATAAACGCGTCTTCGAACGATAGCCTTCGGGCATCGTGGAGATACGAGGAACAATGAGTTCAAAATGAGTTGTAAATGTGCCACTGGTGAATACAATGGAAGTCCAAGGTTTCTTCTGGAAATTCTTAACCTTGATCAAATGAGTAACACAAAACACTTTCAACGTATAAACTGATGACACTTTTACTGGTTTCGCTACTACTTTTTTTAGTTTTATACATCAGTCTTATTAAAACGGAAATTTTATCAAAATTACACTCTTTTGCTAGCCTTGATAACTGCCTTCATAATCTTTGTGAAGTAAAACCCCACCCTTGAGGCATAAATGCATAAACGTGATCTTGATTTTAAAGATCAGTTTGGGTTTCGGAAACACTTGGAATTCTACAAGCTACGTTCATATAACTTTCGTTAAACATTATTAATCCTATACTTTACGTTTAACTCTGTTTTACGTTTAACCAACAAATATCGGATTTCGGAGGGTTAACTATCTGTTATAGTTTTCATAGCTTAAAGTAAATGTAAACAAATACCACAATCGTGTCATAAATGTTCTATTTCATATACCCATGATATGAAGAAGGCAAATTATTTCCCAAAAAAATGGTTTCTAATCAGATACCTGTAAATCCACTTTATTAAGCGTTCTGCGTCTTTTAATGAATACATATTGAATAAAAATCTATAAATAGCTAACTGAAAGTGTGCTGTTTGATTAGGATGTTTCCAAGATTTTGTGCATGTAGAATACTCACAGTGTCGACCATGTCAACGATCTTGGCAAACAAATAGCACCATGACGCAAGATGAAGCTGGAAACAATTGGGTTTGGTGTCAACATTAAATACAACAATTCTAACAGTATCAATTAATATATTTTTACTTTTTATATTAAGGAAATTTACATTTTATATCATGCTTTTCCAATTTTTCGGTTGGTTTTTTCTTTGATAGTTAATAATAGAGAAATATTTATTGCTCTAAAATATCCATTAAATTCAAATATTTTCATAGCTCTAACGTGAATTTGAGGTGCAGATACTCCTTACAAGCGCAGATTTCAAAATAATCAAATAATAAATAATAATAATAATAACAGTAACTATTGATTATTCAATAAATCTAATGTAATTCAAACAATACTTCAATATACCTAAAACGTTACATTAATAGACCAGGGAAATTAACAGGAAACATGCGGACGGAAATAATTTTACTGAATAATGTTACATAAGATTCCCTGATAAATCGTACAAGTGTTATTCAATTTCTATCAAATTTTGACAGAAAGTATAATTTACTTTGATTACCTTGATATTTATTACCATGGCATAAATTACAAGTTAGAGTAATTTAACTGACTTGAAGGTATAACTTTTAAGAGTTACTACCCGAAATACAATTTTTTTTTCAATTTTATATTTATTTAATATTTGTTTAAGTTTACTTAAAGATAAATCTTTTCATCGAAAATAAATACAAAAACTGCAAATTTGGTTTTACAAATCTTCATTCTACGATGACTGGTTGTAGAGAAAATTTAAGAAAAAAAAACTTTAGTTGATAAATACAGTACGATGTCTCATTCTCCTTTCCTCCAACTAATTCAATGGAAAATGACATAAGTTGCTTAGTGTACGTGTGAAGGGTTCAATGGCAACACACAATTTAAATATTTGCTTATATGACTTTGACCTAAACATTTCTAATTTTCGCAATTTAATTTGAATGAGAAAACCTTACATACCTTATAAATTTGTTAACAAAAATATTTCTTCATGAAATTTTGTAATACCTATTTTCACTTCATAAACTAAGTTACTTTGCTTACCTCTATTCTTAATGGGTTCAACTTTGGATCTAGAGGATGACAGCCATGTTCGATAATGTACGATATCGCAGAATTGTGTGTAAAAAACTGCAAAACAGATTAAAACATGAATTGTAGGTTTTATAATTTAAACTTCGCGTGGTATCTACCTTACGAAAAACTATGTCATTCAAAGGATAACATGGTAAAGTATTGACAGTGTTATAGTAGTGGTTTTAATATTTTGATTATTACATTGGTGCATATAAATATGAACTAATCAAAGACAGGAAATAGTCCTAATAAGTAACGAGTTGTGTGTTTAAGGGTAAAAACATTACCGTCGCGTTGATGTCTCAGCCTGTTGTGATATATATTTTTCTGTACATTTATTTCCTGCATTAGGACTAATGGTCAAATAAAGTATCAATCTATCTATCTATCTCTGGAAACCCGGAATTTAATCCAGTTTAATATTAATAATGTTTGACTAGCAAAATTGGCTATTTATATCTTGCTTGCCTTTCGTTTAATGTCTTGTTCTTCGGGTCCAAACAGTCATTGCTATGGTGGCTATGTGCCTTCTGTTCCCCGGTTATAGGATCATATCAGAGCAACTCTTCTAATCAATGGGAAATCCAGATAGAAAAAAATGGAGCCCCTGAATCGTTCCTCTTGAACCACGAGAAGAGAGAGGATTACACTCCCCCCTTTACCAAATTATATCCTCCCTCCTCCACCCATACCCAGAAACATGATCTCAGTGCCAGCTTCCCCTCTTCAACCTTGTGAATGGCGAGCTTGATTGTCCAGAACTCCTGAGTCGGATCAACTTCCACATTCCAAGAGCAACCAGGTGTGGGACTCCTTTTGGTCACAGGTTCCAACCCACCAATTATGCATATAACAATGGTTTGACACGAATTGTAAGGGCTGCTAAAACACGTCAAAGGTCGACTTTTTCTCGGGATCGTTATCATTGTTCAGGAGAGATACTACTCATCAGATTGACTTGCAACATTTAACTGACCCTCTAGTTACACACTATTATAGTTGGTTCTTTATTAGGATCGTTGTTACTGTTTGTTATTTTGTTCATATTAATGTATACATTGTTACACTTGTAGTTGAATTGGCATTAAAGATTATCTGTTAGTTTTCATGTTTTTACTATTGATATTATTGATATAACTATCCATAAATTATATACATTTCATTATTTAGTTTGGCAACTTTGCCATGAATATGTATCTTTTTGTAGTGTTATCGTTGGAAGAATGAATAAATAAATACTATGTACTAATGTTATGAAGGTGGGTTGTGACGACTTGTGTCTCACATGTGCAACCCTGGTGAGGGAGAGAGTTTGTAGGACGGGATTGACATTAATGTTTTACCCGCTCTAGTTTCTACTCGGTTTACCCATGGATCAGTAGCGTAGTTCTGGCTGATCCAGAAACCGCTGATAAGAATAAATACACACGTTCACTAGCCTGTGGTTTAGGCCGCTTTCTCTAAATGCGTTTCAAGCATATGTTAGCGGAAATTCAACTAATCCCTTATGCTTGAGCAATCGATTTATCCATCCTTGCATATCCATTCTAATTATTTTACAGATGCGATGGCCTTTTGGCTGCGAGCTTTAAAACATTATAATGAGAATACTCTTTAGTCGAAATATTTGTCTAATCTGCTCCAATGATGTCATTAGGCACAAAAATAAATTAGTTCTCATGCCGTAATTGTGTTAAGCAAACATCCCGGCCGAGAGTGGTGGCAATGGTAGCCTCAGGACGGGCAATAGTGAAAGCGTGAACCAGTTCTGGCCTAGTGGAGGACCCGGAAACGGGAGCAGCGCCTTGAGACGGCCTTGGGTCCGGGTCTTGTTAATAAACCGGTCTCTTCTCCACAGACCATGGAGGAATCATTACTATACTACCTCCCGTCTCGTCTCGATGTTTATCTGACGCACTGATTTACTCGAAGCGTCTACTTTAACTAATTTCCCGTGAATTGACTGAGCTTTCAATCATTGTCCAACAACAAACAACTTGTGTTTTCTTTTTCAGAGTTAAAGAATGACCTGAGAAGTAATTAATTTGATATATTTGACATATTTAGATATTTTCTTTGAGTTTTTGGTAAAAATAATTATTTCATGTTGAATATTTTACAATCGTTCTGTAACTAAATTCACTTACTAAATTCAATTATAATCACTATACGTCGTACGATATGCTAGTGATAAAGTCACGAGAATAACGGAATTGACTAGCTTAATAGTTTGATATTATGTTTCGTTATTAAAATGTTATAACTAGTTGTTGACGGAAATGACTGGTACAAGCACCCTGACTCGTGACCTTGTTTGGCTCATTTCGCAATTGTTTCTGAAACATCGTGACAAATACCATCCGGCCGATGTTGATGGCAGCCTACAGACGCTTTGATGTTGAAATTATAAACATCAATTCAACGAAATCCAGTACATTTTTTACATGTTTAAAGAATTACAAAACTAAATATATATCAAACAAGAAGTTCGTCTTATAAATAATGCAATAAGTGCAAAATATTCGTTTTTAAATTCAGTGTTCATGAAATGCTCAAAAGATTATTTGATTAAACAAAAAAGTTAAACGAATAACTAAAATAGGTGTCCATAAAGAAACGATAATTTTGGTACCGCTATCTAATTATTTGTCCTAAATTTCGTCTGTAAACATTTTCCATATCGTCTAATAAACCAATTGTCTTGATTAATAAGACCTGGCATATATTTCAATGCAAGAGTTCAATAACACAACATTTTACTGTTTTATACACAACATTTAATTACACATATATATATATATATATATATATATATATATATATATTAGTACCTGATTACCCGTGCTTCGCACAAATAATTCAGGACAGACCGGCCGATTAAGATTCCTGCTGTAACTACATCTGTTTCTCATCCATTAAACCTAATACCCTAAGGGATAAGCCAAGATGGGAATAGGCCTATATGTGTACCAGATAAATTATTTACCTCCATGCAAATTTTCAGCTCGATTCGTTCAGTAGTTTTTACGTTAAAACGGAACATAGAAGTTGACAGACGGACACCAACTTTATTTTATAAATGTATAGGATAATATTGACTTAATTAAAAAACAAACTAAAAATTGACATTCAGAAATTAAACACGGTTTAATGTGGATTAATCTACTCAACATATTTGTAAAGAAATACAACACTTTCAATAATAATAATAAATTAATTAACCATCCGAGTTTCAAGCTTATCACAACATTTGTATTACAAACAAATGGGTAGGTTCACACAATTCAGTTTCATGCCATAATAAATATAATAATATATACCAATATATTATATTATATCATAATATAATATAATATTATAGTTTTATATGATTATTAAATGTTCTCCATATAAAAATTCAACAATCTAAATTTGGGCCACTGAATAAGAAGAGCCCTTTTAACAGAGCTGGTGCAAGATATATGCAAGAAACTGTAGGAGTAAGACTTCCCAATAGCATTGATTACAGCAGCAACATTAATTGGTGGTGGGGCCCATAAATATCTATCTTTACTCGTACTGTTTTTTGCACATATCTTGTACAAGTTCTATTACGAAGTCCAACCATAGAAACCATAACTTGATGATTATATCTAAAGACTGAAGAACTAAAATATAAAGAACTACCAGAACCGATGCCGCTTTGCCCGCGTAAACTATGATTTAACCAGAAGGAAGTATAATTTTAATTGCTTGTGCTGCTAGTGCCCAGTTACAAGACCCTACGAGAGGAAATAGCACCCCCCACTCCGCCGTAACCGAACGTTCACGAATATAGACGATGACACCCGAACGAAGAGCCCTCAATATTATATGTTTTGACGATTTGACGGCGTTTTAAGTTTAAAAAAAATTTCGCAACACAATGTCTTACTAAAAAAAATTAAATAAATAAACTAACATGTTACTGTTTTGTTTCAAACAGTTGAAACACTACAATTAACAATTTTTCGTCTTCAAAAATATTACCATATTGTGCACTTTCGAACTGGGAACCTTCATCGTATCAAATTCTCACCTTAACCACTGAGCCATTTTGCCATGTCGGATGGTATTAAATTTGTTACAAATGAAGCGATAGCACTGACCCTAAACCAACAGCTGTTTTT
This sequence comes from Allygus modestus, assembly GCA_963675035.1. Lineage (NCBI taxonomy): Eukaryota > Metazoa > Arthropoda > Insecta > Hemiptera > Cicadellidae > Allygus > Allygus modestus. The sequence continues at coordinate 98,862,214 of OY776111.1, read as the reverse complement.
ATGACGTTACAAGGCTAGAGTGGGGGTGCAATTTCCTTTCTGTAGAGTCTTTTGTGCCCCGTTATTCGCACGGGATCTTAAAACCTCAGATCTTTTAAATATGTTTCCATGGTAACAATAAACAAATCAACATCCATAAGAATACAATTTGAACTTAAAGACCCGTGGGGCGCCCTAAGCTACGGAGTCTTAAGAGATTTTTAATTTGCGATAAGCCCAACCAAAACCCTTGATAACATACATGATAACGGACCTCCTTCAGCATAAAGTAAAGGTCAGGGGACGCAGGCATTTGCGGAACGAGAATAGGCTTATGTTTTACTCTGGTATGTTATTTTTTTAATAAGTAACATCTGTTTATGCTACCATTCCAATGAATATAAGAATAACACGGGTACTTAGACGACCCGTGAGGTAAATCCCTGCGAAAAATCGGTATCAAAACCATTTGTTCTTCCTATTTTAGGCCTATAGAATTAGCGTGCCAAATTTCAACCTTTTAGCTAGATCAGAAGTTTGAGAATTGGTGATAAGTGAGCAATTCAAGCTCACTTAGGGGGTGGAGCACTAAAATATTTTGTTAACGGGAACATCCTTGTTTTAATGAGGTATATTAGCTGTTTGAATAAGTAACATAAGTTGTTGCTACCATTTTAATGTCTGTAACAATAAACCTGGGACCTTGTCAACCGGTGGGGAACCGGTAGGGCATTTGTTGCTGCTTTATTAGCAGCTCTATGGTAAAATCAGTATCAAAACCCTTTGGTTTTCCTATTTTATAACTAAAGAGTTAGTGTACCAAATTTCAGCTTTCTCAAACTGTCTTGCTAGATGGGAAGTTTGAGAATTAGTAATGAGTGAGTGAATCAGATATCATGAGTGGGGGAGGGGGGTGGAGCCCTAAAAACACAGTTCCTATTGCGGAACTGAAATAGGCTTTTTTACTCTGGCGTATTAGCTTTTCGGAAAAGTAACATCTGTTTATAGGCTACTTCCATCTAGTCAAATCATTTCGAGAGATTCATTCCAAAAGGACGTATCGACCAATTTGCCAATTTTTAACCATAACTCGTAAAAAATAAAATGTTGCTCGATAAAATGTTACTCGATTTAAATTCAACCTCAATAAAATTATCACCTTAATAATATACCTCTAAATGAATAAAACACATATTAAAAGTGTTATTAAGTGTACAGGGGTTTAAGCAAAAAGTATTAAAAAAATATTAAGAAACTTCAATAACCTGCCCTGAAAAGTTGTGTTTTGGTAGATACGCCATTTTGGCAAGAATACCTCGATTCAATATTCATAAAAATAATATGGAACGTTGACAACTCGGGTACAGAGTCTTAAAAGACTCTACAGACAGGAAATTGTACCCCCCCTCTAAGCTTCTAACGTCATAAAACAGCTGTTGGTTTAGGGTCAGTGCTATCACTTCATTTGTAACAAATTTAATACCATCCGACATAGCGAAATGGCTCAGTGGTTAAGGTGAGAATTTGGTACGGTGAAGGTTCCCAGTTCTAAACTGTAAATTATGGATATCTTTTTGAAGAGTTATTCGTTTGGGTGTTATCGTCTCTATTCGTAAACGTTCGGTTATGATGGAGTGGGGGGTGCTATTTCCTCTCTGTAAAGTCTTGTCAGGTTCTTAAGATAAAATCGGTATCAACATTTTTGTTTAATTGTACTTTGAAGTTAGGAAAGTGGAGCCCTAAAAGAGTTTATAACAGGAATAGGCTAAGTTTTACTCTGATGTATTATAAAGCTATTTTCATAACATATTCCAGTTCAAAATATCCGGTTATGGCCATAAAATCGCCATAAATGTCCTGTAGGGCGGAACCCTCCACGATTTTTTAAAGCACGGCCTTATTGTACATCTTAAATATGAGACGAACCACCAACAGTTCAGCTTCATAAGCATAGTCAATTTTTAGATACGAGTAGTCATAAGATTAGTCAGTAATTAAGGGATACTTATAGATGATATACAATAGATATGCAGACAAAACACATTTAGTCCAATATAAATTGTATGTCCTCAAGAATAACATGGGAACTTTGACAACCCGTGGGGTAGAGTCCTGAAGGAATTTCGCAAAACCCAGCCTTATTGCACATCTAGGGCATAAGATGAACCACCGTGCCAAGTTTTATGAAGCATTAAGGTTTTTTAGGTAAAGTGATAAATAGTCAGTGGTTACAACCCGTCGGGCAGAGTAAATTTCGCAAAACTCATCCTGTATTGGACGTATAGGTCATAAGATAAGCCACCATGCTAAGTTTCAGCTTCATAGTCATCATGGGTTTTGAGATTTAGTTATCATGAGTCAGTGGTATTTAGCTTATCCAACCACCAAAGGATTGTGGTTGAGTTTGTGGTGTGGGATTGTGGTTTGGTTGTATAGATTTAGTGATATCCAATGTTAAAGTTTAATTTCAATATCTCGTTAGAGAGCATGTCCATAAGATATCTTCAGGATAGCCCTATTCCTGTCCCGCAAACTACAACAGTGAGTTCAGAATAGATTACTCAATACGGCGCTGGTTGCACTCCTTGTTGTAGTACAAAATCTAATGCTTAATTAGGGATTCAAACATTATTTTATTAGAATTTAATTATCAGCATTTCAGTCAACCTCTTGACAAATGAGCCCAAATGAAATAGTATGAATTCCTCTAGAGTAACATCCCGCACCCCATAACCCACCGACCGAAATAGCAGTTTCTAAGTATTCATCTCAATTATGCCCTCACTCGGGGCAATCATGTTAGGAAAATCTGCACCAAAGTATCCTTCTCTAGATCTCAAAATAAGCTTTAAATATATCTTGTCCTCATTCTACTTGAACAATGGGTTATTTTAAGTTGATCTATTCCCACTCGTCATATAGAATAGTCTTATGGGTACCGGATGGGGGGCGGGGTTGTGCAGACCATGATTTAATTAGATTGTTCTGTCTTCAAAATAAATCGATCAGAATAATTCGAAAACTAAAACACAGAGAGACATGCAGAAATGTTTTCTGGCATTTGTACCTCTTTGGTCTCTATGTACATCCTTGAATCTGTCTTGTTCTGCAAACTGAAATATGATTAACATAAGACAGATTTACATGCCTACACCATGAAGTAGAGATCTAGCTGTACAGGCTGTTCGGGAAACCCCCTTTAGTAATTTAGGAGATAATTATTCATGCGAAAATTAAGAAAAACGTTTCTAAAAATGTGTGTCCTTACTTTTCCCAGTTATCTGTCTATGTGCAGTTTTTGAAATTAAATCTTCCTCGGGAACCGCTAAAAATAATGATGAAACTTTTAGTTTGAGTTCTGGTATGAGATATATCATAATTTCTAATGGCACTGCTCCGTTTTTTTATGCCAATTGTCTTAACTCAGATATTGTTGGATATATAGGTATAAAAAACACATCCAATAGTTACGCTTTTAATTTTTACGTCAAATAAGCAATTTGTATACAGTTTATCTTTTTGGGGTTTTAACGTCCGCAATTTTGAAATTTGATAAGTTTTCTTTTTAATTTGTTACTTAAATACCGTCTTAACAAGAATTACTTATGTACAAAGTTATTCCTTGTTTAAAAGTAATAAAGTGGTTTAAAAGTAATACAATTTAAATTGTAAATTACTTAACAATTACAACAATAATTGACGGATATCTATAAATCCAAGCAATTTAGAACATGGGAAGAACACATATGTTGTTGTTGTTATTGGCGGATTAGGAAATCCCAGCTTTGCTGCTAGTCATCTCTTCCACAAGCGGGAATATTGCGAAGGTTACCGGAAAGATAGGATACAGCAGGAAAGGAAAGGGTTGGAAAAGACGGCAGCCAAATCGACCCCTCAGAGGGCCAATTCCCGTGCCCCTGTTACAGCTGGGATGAGGCTCTCAACAGGGGACCCTAATTTTGCCCTCCAACAGGTCAACTCAACTGACAGGGTATCCATGTACAACAGCCAGGGACCACTCATTCTCAGGTTGGCAGGAGGGACCAACCCGGAGACTCTGTCCCTAGCTGCTGCAAATGGAGGGGCCAAAGGTGAAAGGGAAGTTAGTCATAATGGACAGCCAAAGACTTACCATATGTAATGACAACTTCATTTGCTGTACCCAATGTCAGCCTCAAAACTGGTATAGACCAGTTTTAAGGTAGTCCTGGACAACACATGTGTTTTTAAAACATGTGTTCTTAATTTTACATTAATCATATTCTAAATCATTGAAGAGTGTTTCCCAAACACACTGTATAGAATCTCTCTAAATAGACTCCAGGTAGCTGACCACTTGCTATTTCAGGTTGGCGTTAAGCTGATGAACAAGCTTCCTGAAAGCACTAAAAACTAACCTGACTAAAACAAGTCTAAAAGGCCACCTGAAGAAACTCGCCTTCTCAACGTGGCTGAGATTATGGCCACGCCAGGATGAATGACAACCCTGTCACCAGGATGAGTGATTGTGGGTGGCCCTGGGACGGAGCGGAGGGGGTTTCCTTAAATTTGTGTTTAATTAATTAACCAGTAATTAATTGATTACATCTTAATAGAAAATATTAGAAACATCAAATTTTAAGAAGTAACAAATGTTCAATAACACAAGGAATTTTTCTTTTCTTTTTAACATAAGGACATAAGGTAATTTTCTCTGCAATAAATAATTGTATTTATGGTAATAAATACATTTTTATTAATAAATAACGGGCCAAAATATCTATTATTTAAAATTAAATTGCTATATTTCTTCTGATTGTAAAATAAGCTAGGTTTTGACTATGCAGTTTGAGAACACATTGTATAAAGTCTTTTCTTTTATTTGTGTATTAGAAAAATAATTATAATAAACTATTTCAATGAGTTAGTTTTTAATCAAAATGGCCTTTTTCAACCAGTGATGTATTGCGCTGTAACCACTACTTTTATGCGATCCAGGCGTAACCAAAATTAAACAAATGTGAATGTTTTATACTGGAAAAATGTGTAACCACCTTTTTCAGTCTCGTACGGAAAATGTTTGTACTAATTAAGCAGCTCCAACACAGAAGACAAATAAACGGTTTATCGGTATCTAGCAAGGTCTCACCCAGCCGACGAGCGCGCCATTATAAAGGACCTGGTAGAGATTGTAGACCATCATGGGGTAGCGGAGGTCGAGGGCCTTACGCTGCCTCATGAGACGGGGTCCCAGCCATAGCACGAAGCCGAGATAGCCGCCGAGGATGGCCAACACGGGCCATGGAGTGGCCAGCAGCACCCACGAGTTGAGCAGCGACTCTGGCCAACACACGAGTATGGTAAAGTGGCATACACACCTCAGGTAGAAACAAGACCAGTGTTTAAGCCGCTCCCTTTCTAAACGTTAAAAATACCACTGCATCCATAACTACATAAACCACGCTGTTAATAACACAGACCACCACTTGTAACCCTGGAATATGTTTACAAATAGGCTTGCAGTAGTGAAATAAGGGCTCTCTACAATAATGTTTGATGTGGGTGTGATGTAGCAGGTTTACCTCTGCATGTAATGTAAATAGTTTGTAAAAAAATATGTTTTGACCCTACGATAGCGCTATGAAAGAAACAGAAAATAGTCACTTTTACAAATTTATTTAGGGTAGAATAAAATACAGGTTATTTTATAATATTTATAAATAATAACCCGAAGGCAACCATGAGGACATTCATTAGTTATTATATCCTATATTATTGTAATACAGTTTATAGATAACGATTAATACCAAATATTTAATGAATTATTAAGTCTAACATGAGTATAATGGCTTCAGAGTTACCCACAAAAAATAATTCATCATACTATATCTAGCTCAGCAATCGTAAAATGACGTCATAAAACGTGTTTTAACTCAGCCATTGTAACAATGCTCATGTGGCGCTCAAACCCAAACTGGTCGGTGTTTCGGACTGTTGAAAACAAAACATTTAACAATTATTACTTGAATCTTTTAGTGGCATTTATTATTTTGTTTCATTCATAATTATAAAAAATACAATTCGTAATATAATTATGAGCTTAATATCAGACCGTGGTGTGGTTAAAATTAAAAGTAAATCGTTGCGGGGTTAAATTATTTATATTGAATTAATTATTTAAGTGCTTCTTATGTAATAGTTTAGAGCTCATTCTCTTTTTAAAAAGATGAGATTTTATTCCTGACATCTGAAATTATTTTAAAGAAAGTCAATAAAAAATATGTGTACAAAGTTACAACAGATTGATCAAATATTTATATATTTTAAATTGTTATACTAATTTTTAACCATAAATCCACAGGCTTTCAGAAGAAACAATGAACACATTACTCCCAGTATAACTTCTAACTGATAATTGCGAGACGCTGATTTGTTGGAATAGCCAGTGTTAGTCTTCAAAGGCGCTTTAGTTTAAGGAACATTTAATATTTTGAAAGGTTTATTTTGTCTACAAAGAATTTACAAACTAATTGACAGGCAAATAAAAACCCATAAATAGTGAACATGAAAACACTAAATAAATTACTACTTTGCCTTAAAAGCATTTTTAATGTGGTATTTATGCAATTCTACTAGCATTAGAATACAAAAGTACAAATTTTAATAGTTCAAAACGCTTATAAATACCAGCCGAATATTACAAATTCAACGTATTATACAGTACAGCAGACAGTGACACGTTGCTCGTTGCTTACCCTCTTCGTATACAATGCCCTGGGTTGCGTTGAGTGTTGCTGACGCAGCAGTCATCGTCCCCGTCCCCGACATCTGCCATATTCAAATTCAAAATATCTGTATCCAATAAACTACATATGTAAAATAAATGGTGACAATAGCTTACCGAGCTGACTTGTTTTTATAATTCATCAACTTTGCTAGTCACACAATACATATTGTATAATTTGCTGTAATTTGTAAAAAAATACAATTCAGTCTGCTTTTAATAGTTTGATAAACAGTTGACCTCAATGTTATTATTGTTTTAAAAAATCCCTAACGGTGTAGACGGCTTTAGTAGAAAGTTTAATTTTAAATAAAGAGAGAGATTATCCTGTCTGGATATAATATGGGCTATTGTTACAAATTGGATTCCTTTGTACACTTTTATTGGATATCTTTGTTATGCTTTCGAATGACAGAGTTATGTCTACATCTGATTTTGTACGTGTGCACATTTGACTGTCCCAAAATATCTTATTCGTGGGATGTATATGAAGTATGGTTTTATGTATGTAGAGACAATGACAGTCAATATCTCAAGAGCTGTAACATCCATTTTGAAAGATTCAACAGCAGTAGTTTTTAAGAATTGATCTGACAGCATATTTTTGAAGATGTAAGATTTGTTTTAAATTTGCATTTGTTGCTTCACATACCTCATGGCCATAACAAATGTGTTACCGTTTGAAAAGTAAACCTTTTTAAAGAATTTATAAATCACAGAACAATGGCAAATGTTGACAAATGTTTTTTTGCAAACTTTCGAAACATGATTCGACCAAATCAACGTGAAATCTAGGAACATGAAACCTAGGAACTTAACGTTTTCCTCACTTTCTACATCTTTAAGTTTATTTACAGAACTTTTACGAGAACATTTGACTAATTTGTTTTTGTTTTTATCTAAGAGAAGATTTTTTTCAATTGAGGAAACCTGACAGTTTTGGAAACAAGTTTTGTATTGAGTTTGCAATTACATACAATGTTATAAAAGTGGAACTATAACTAAATCAAACTGCTGTATTGTTTTACGTATAATCGGCAGGCTTCGTATTTTACGTATTTAATAAAAGCCTGGTTGTTCCAACAACATATTGCCTTTTCTATTTTAATACTAAAGTAACACCCCGAAAACAGAAAACTTTATTTTTCTCTAATTATAAATATGTTAAGTACTACTACATCATAAACTATAAGAAACCCAACCACCCACGTTAATGAAAATAAATTCCCACCCAATACATCAATCTAATATGTTTCGTCAACTTTATCCAATTTTAAATTGAAACATATTAATAAACCATGTTTTGAATATTTTATTGATTTTGATGCTGGTTTCTCATATCACTTATTTTAGATACATAATATACAATAAAAAGTAAATGTTACTAGTATAAAAGCCTTCTTAAAAGAGTTCCATTGTGTTCCTTACAAATATAGTGATTAAACAATGTCATGGAATGTTAATACTTTAAAATACGTTATATATAGATTAACTATACTTCTTCATATAATTATGAAATTTACCATTTATACTAAAGATAAAAATCGTATCTTTAGAAAAACTACAAGGGACATTTTTAATTAAATTCTAAATTAATCAATTAATGTGAATTATTGTGTAGAGAGCATAGGAACACAATGTGTATTATTGTGTAGCTTGTGGAATTATTGTGTAGAGCACTTGTAGAAAATTTGCGTGATAACAACTTGTTTTGTGATTATCGTAGAACTTACCAGCCCAATTACGAGAAACCTTGGATTTACGATGACAGTCTTAATACCTAACATATTTGAATTACCTACTTTATGATTTTCAATTAAAATTACTTTTAAACGCTGAATTCAAAGTTTGAAAATTTCAGAGATGCACTGAAAGTCTTACAAACAATTTTCTAAATAAATTGTCAGAGATACTTTTATCGAATGTCTAAAGAAACAAAAGTTTGTTTACAATGTATATACAACTATTATGATGAATGGATTTTTTATAGCAGTTTCACTTACCGTTAGGTTAGCAGTCCAGAAAACGTTTGTGAAAAAATCTGATAGAGCATTGCGAGGCAGGTTCCGCTACCAAGGTGAGGGACTCGCTACACGACCGGCCCCCGGCCCGGCCTGGACCCGGCGACCTCGTGGCGATCCGAGACACCCGTCCGACGGGAAGCTGGGCAAGAGGAAACACCGTCACAGCTGGATATCTCGGGTTGCGTGGGACCGACCGAAGCATTTACCTCACTTTTGGTTCCATGTTTGTTAAAACGTACTAAAACTGAGGATCTAGCTTGAATATATAACTTATCATAGTATAGTCAAATAAATAGAGGATGCCACCGGTTTTAACCTAAATATTTATTTATAAAATTAATGTATTTGTTATAAAAATATATTTGACTTTAGCCACTATTTTATCGGAGAAAGAGGTTTAGTGGGAGATATTATCATAGTACCACATTCACATGATAACGGATTATATCGGGATATACCAAACTTTTAATTTAAAGTTGTTATTCAAGTTCTTTGGAACGGCATATTATTTAAAATAAACTCGGATCGGAATACTGAAAAAGATATAAAAATCTACGTGATTTTGATGAATATGTAATGTTGAATGTCAAATAAAATTGCAAAACATTGTTTAGTTACTAAATTTTATGATAATTTTAAGACTAATCTAATGGTGTATCATATTTAAGTTGAAAAATGGGTAATGGAGAAAATTTAAACTTTTTACAAAAGTAAGACTATTTAGTTGCTGAATACGGTCATATTTTATATATAATTTAATCACTATTATTAAGTTTACGACTTTCCTTTGATCAAATCGTTTAATATAATACACCGTATGAACCGGCTTACAATTGTCAACATATCTTTTACCTTGATATTTGATGTATTTTTCAGTTTGTTTGGATATATAACATTGAAGACTGGAAACGGCTACCAGTTATAAACGAAATATTACACAGAAATCACAATTTTAAGGAAATTAATTACTATTTAGATCCATATCAAGTATCCTTATTTTATCATTACTGATCATGAACTGTTTCTGATGTATTAGGTTTTTGTTGAAAACACATACAGACTGACAGCCATAAATCGGACCAAAATGTACTCATGTTGTATTATATTATACGTGTTGATGTATTGCTTATTTGTTGTTGACCACAAGCAACCTCGTTTAGTTTCGGACTGTCGAAGCTGGACACTTTGTGCCTTTCTCAAAAATTATCACATTTAAATTTGTATTACACAAGAATTTTATCTTGGTTATAATATAAGTTTGGGAGTCTAGAAATAACCTGTTCAGTCTGCCATTTAGTCCATTAAACTAATTAGTTTTCAAATATTCGCGACGCGAAAAGTTTTTTGTGAAAGGTAACTGCCACCAAATGTATACGAATAAAATCAAATTACCGTGCAGTGACTGAATGCAAAAACGTTAAATAACCCTTGAGGATAATCATTGCACGTGTAAAACAAACAAATTTAGTCATTCTCGTCCTAATCTACATACAACACCCGCCTGGATCATCGTATCCGCACGGTCTATTGTATGTTGACCTTGAGCTCATCATTACTCGCACGTGTTTGGCTACACACAATATGCGGTACAAGCTAACTTACTGTATATGTCATTATACATAAGTTAATAATTTAAATTATTTTTAGTTCAAGACATTATAGAAATGCTCTCTACACAGTAATTCACATTAATTGATTAATTTAGAATTAAATTAAAAATTTCCCTTGTAGTTTTTCTAGAGATACGTTTTTTATCTTTGGTATAAATGGTAAATTTAATATTTATTTGAAGAAGTATATTTAATCTATATACAAAGATTTTAAAGTATTACCATTCCATGACATTGTTTAATCACTATATTTGTAAGGAACACAATGGAACTCTTTTAAGAAGGCTTTTAAGACTGGGCTCATGAAAGTAGAACACATTATCACTCAGAAACTGCCGGAAGCTCGCTGTGGGGTTCCCCAGGATTCCATTCTAGGCCCTTTGATGTTTTTTTGCTACATACAGGGTTTTCCTGGAATGGTGAGTGAGGGGGGATGCAGTGTGTATCTGTATATAAATAATGGAAATATCATGATTTCCATTAAAGTTCAAAAATACACTAAATGAAAATCTGAACCAACTCTTTCACAAACAAATTATAAACCAACTTTTAAATTGGTAAAAACTAACTTGTATGTTTTTATACAAGATAACCACGATCCTATATCTCTAGTCATTTTATTAATAATAGAATAACTAAAAAAGTAGGTTCTACAAAATGTTAGTGCTTAACTATCGATTACATTACATCAAATTAACATATTATTTCAGTTATGAAAAATTGTCTTCTGACCTTTGTGTTCTACGAGGATGTATAAAAGAGGTAGCGTGGAAACTCTAACAAATATTTTCTTTTCCTTAGTTCACATATTCCATAACGCGTCTGTGCATATGGGATATCAAAAAAGCTTGATAAAGTATTCATAATACAAATCAAATCAATTCGAAACATGCTTCGTATAGGAAGTATCAGCTAAACACCTGTTTTATGGGGAATTTAACTGTATATGCTTGTAAATTGTGCAATCAGATTTATATGTAAAATATTACTCCCCAACCACCGAAAATATAAAACCATAAACACCCATATTTTAAAATAAATACATTTACAACGGAGCAGCACAATGTATAACTTATTTTAAGGGCATTCACTTCTTTGAATTAATTTCAAACCAACTATTAAGAGATTCAAATTAAAATTAAAAATAAATCTTCCAAATTTATGTTCATACTCCTTAGGACAGTTTTATGATTCTTATAATTCCTGTAACAAAGATTCAATTATATAATTAATTATTTTATCCAAGCAAAAACGAGTGCAAAACATTATATAAGTGATCGTAAAGGTACTGCACTCTTAGAGTAAGGAACTAATTTCCACATTGTAAAAGTATTAGCTTAAACGTAATTTAGATTAACGACAATGTACTCGTACATTGTTTAATGTACACCTGTTGATAATATGAAGAAATAGGGACATTTTGATTAGATTTAAATATATCGACTCATTAAAAATGTTGTTATAATCGTGGTAAAGTAGTTATTATATTATTTTACAAAGAGCTCTATAGCCGTTTAATAATACAATTTGATTTGGTTGGTTAGTTTTTATTAATAAAATTTGTCATTTATCCTCCAGACCTTTAGATTTAGGTATTACATGTCTACGCTTTTGAGTTACCCCGCACCCATTCACCTCCCTCAGGGTCTAAATAAGAAATGTCTTTCGTCGATGTAGCCCCTGATACCCGGTTACTACAGACATATTTCAAATATGGCAAAATGTTAACATATGGTGGTTAATACTATTCCATCTATATTTTGATAACTAATAGAATAATACAATAATGTGTTTGTGCTTATTAACCATAGTGAAAGCCACTGCATATGCTATTAATTGTATTATTTAAAATTTATATACATTCACGGCTTCATTAATATTATTACTAAATGTAATACTAAATGTTTAGTGCAGAATTTAAATTTAGTCTACTGACAATTTCCATGGCAGTAGGGCGTTTGAAAATACTATATTATAGATACAAATTTCTCCATTTGAAGATTATAACCAGAGGAACGGAATTTTTGAACAGTCTGCAATTTTATGTTCACATAGGTTCTAAAATGGGACAACACATTTCAAAATCTTGTATGCAAAACTAACAGGTCCTTTAACAACATAATGATGAGACCTATGAAAACGATGAACACGGTTGATCAGACTGAGTTATTATATAACGATTGACTATGCCACAAATGATTGTAATTTAATCACATGTTTTATGTTAAATGTGATGTTTATATACATTTGGGGTTCTTAGAGTGCATTTCAATAAAACGTTTTGGGTGTTTGAGTTTTTTTTAAAGAATTTTTCGAGTATTTATTCATAGCCATTCGACCCGAATAGAAATAAGCCAGGAGAGAGTACTTTTCTTACTTAAACAAAGGAGTACAGTAAAATCATCAATTACTAGGATTAAAACTTATTTGGAAACTGTGAGTATAGATACAGATAAGGAAAACTTAACAGTTCGTGAGGAAAAACTAAGTTCTCTATTTGACAAATTCATGAGGAACTTAGCGCAATTGATGAGGAGCAAGCCACATATCATAGGAAGTTACCTTCCATATTTTATGAAGTTTTGAAGATGTATATTAAGCAGTAAAAGCAAAATGTGTTAGCTTAATAGGTTTAAATCAACCAAGAACCAATTCAATCTCATGTAGTACACTACATTCCAAATAGTTATCCATATTATTCCAATCATAAGATAAAACTACCTAGTTTAAATTTACCGTATTTAGTTGAAATATAGAAGAATGACCAGCATTCAGTGAGCTATTTAAATCATTCATTCATAACAATCAGATCCTTCCTAAAATACAGAAATTATTTTACCTTAATTCAATCTTAAAAGGTGAAGCACAACAGATGCTGCAGTCACTTCCTTCAATGGATCACAACTATTTTGAGGCATGGGATATTCTTAAATTGAGGTATGACAGCAAAAGACATTTACAAGGCATATTTAATCAATCATCACTGCTAAATGAGTCTGCAAAGGGACTTCGAAAATTAGTTGATGAAACTGAAAACCATATTAGAGCTCTAAAATCATTAGGTGAAAATGTAGATGAATGGAATAGCACACTAGATTACATAGTTAGTAGGAAATTGGGCAATGAAACTAGGAAACTATGGGAAATGATATTAACTAAACCCGAAAGCTCTAGTTTTTAAGAATTTAACTTATTTCTTATCTAAAGAATTAACGCATTGAACTCCTCAAATCAAACACGTAAGCCCCATTCATTCGTTAACAGTCTATTAGTCGAGCAATACATAGTAAAGGGTCATCGTCTAATTACATAAAGGGTAAGAAATTCAATCATTGTTGTGTTGTATGTAAAAATGCAAACCATGTAATTTATCAATGTGATCAGTTCAATAAAATGGACGTGTCTGATAGGATAGAGCAGGTTAAAATACATAAACTGAGTTTGAACTGTTTAAAAACAAATTATTCTGCTGCTGATTGCAATAGTTCTAATTGCAAGATGTACAATATAAACCACCATACATTGATTCATATTGAGTCAGAAAAGGAAACTGACCAAAAACCTAAAATCAAAACTAAATCATCTAACCACTCTCCATCTGAGTTTGAATCAAATTCTGAGGAATAAAATAATTCAGAGGTTCCAGCGTCATCAGTACCATAAGTTTTACTGTCGACTGCCATAGTATTGGTCGAGAGTAGCGAGGGTGAAAAGGTTGAAGTACGTGCTCTGCTTGATTCAGGTGCTCAATCTAACTTCATAACCAAATCTTGTGCTGATAGACTTAACTTGAAAACTATCAATTCATTAATGACCATCAATGGTATTGGCATTTCTGAAACAAAGCATCGCAAAGAGTAACATTAAACTTTTTGTCCAGAGAAAGAGATTATTCAACCAAAATTTCAGTTTTGCCAACAATCACCACCAAGCTGCCTGCCGAGACCGTGCCAGTTGGTCTCAACACATCTCCTTACTTGTTCTTGAAGACCCGGAATTCTTTAAGCCAGATGACACCAATCTTTTAATAGGAGCTGAAGTACACTTCAAAATAGTGTTTTTGGCTGTATTATTAGTGTTAGATGTGGCCACAGGCCAATTGAGATTGAGTCTACATGTAACCTTTCTATTGAAAACCAACTAAAACGGTTTTGGGAAGTAGAGGAAGTTGTTCATAATCCTGTACCTACCAAGACGGAACAACTATGTGAGCAGCATTTCAAAGAAAATGTTAAGCAAAATTAATCTGGATGGTTCATTGTAAAGTTACCTTTTAATTATCGCCTGAGTGAGTTAAGTAAATCACAACATATAGCTTTGAGTAGTTTCAAAAAAGTCGAACATCGCTTATCATTCAACTCTGAGAGGAAACAACAGTACAATGATTTTCTGCAAGAGTATTTGAATCTAGGTCATATGGTGGAACGTGTAGGTAAGCTGAGTGAAAATGAATAAGCAACTGGTACAATTAATGAGTGTTTTCTTCAGCTCCTCAACCGGACTGAGAGTAGTGTTTAACGCATCCTTCCCTACGAGCACACGGGTATCATTAAACGACACTCTTATGGTAGGTCCAACTGTGCAACAGGACTTATTTTCTATCATAACTCGTTTTAGATTACATGAAATAGTTATTGTTACACATAGAAATTGTATTACAATTATATTTACCTTTACTTTACATTTCATGTTGTTAATTAGAATTATTATTTTGTATTTGTTTATATTAAGAACAAATTTATGTAATACCTACTTACCGTTACCTGTCATATAACTATGATTTTATGTAACTGACTGAATAAACAAATAGTTGATGATCGTGAAAAAAATTTCGCCAAGTATTAGTCGATAAGGATGATTGTAAATTTCAACAAATCTTGTGGAGGAAAAAAGTAGTGAGCCTGTTAAAATATACCAACTAAAGACCGTTAATTATGGTACTTCTAGTGTCCCTTATTTAGCTCCAAGGTGTCTGAAAGAGTTAGTTGAAGAAGAGACACCAAAGCTCCCCACAGCTTGCGCTGTGACAAGTACAGAATTATTGACGATTTTTTTACGAGATATCGTAATGTAGAATCTGCTCTGCATTTGCCGGAATAACTTTGCCAGCTCCTAAATTTAAGGGTTTTCAAGCTACATAAGCTAATAGCTATGGGTCTAATAGCTATGTTAAAGACAAATAAATAAGGCCCTATTACACTATGGTAGTATGAATCGGAATAGTTAAAACAAGAAAAAAAACCTGATAATTGTTTGAGATACATGGAATATCTCAAGGGTAGGAATATGTTCATACTGAGTTATTATATAACGATTGACTATGCCACAAATTATCGTAATTTAATCATATGTTTTATTTTAAATGTGATTTTTGTTTACGTTTGGGGTTCGTAGAGTTTCTTTCAATAAAACGCGATGTTTTGAGTGTTTGAGTATTTTTTAAAGGGTTTTTCGATTATTTATTCAATAGTTGTGAGGCTATACAAATATAGCCCTAATTATCAAGAGAATTAAAAATATATTGCAGTATAATGAGTGTTTCAAAGTTTTCCAAAAGGTAACAAACATGAAAGTAAATATCAAATTATTGTTGCAATTTGTTGTGTTTTGGTTACAAAAAAGTGGATTTTTAATTAAATTTTATAATTTGTTAAATCAAAATTTAAAAAGTCTAAACAGCTGATCATATAAAATATATTAGTAAGAACCAATATACTTTTCAAGTTGTCTCGTTTACTTTATGAAAAAGTACACATTCAATTAAAATGAAAGGATAAATCAAAGTGTAAGTTGTAATATTTTAACGTGCATACTATAACATACTTAAACAAATTATATGAATAATTATTTTATTTTCTAGAGGAACGTGGTATTGTTATTCTGTTTTAGGATATATTTTTTAATTAGTTGCCAATTTATACTCACATTTATATTAAGATAGAAAATTATAGTAGAAGAGCAAGAAAATATATATATTAAATATAAAATTATACCTTGATAAACATACATAACAACATGAGTGAGTACTTACAGTATTTTAAATTTAAAACATCGACTACCCCTAATCTTCTATCATCTTATAAATTCACAAACTACTTCTCCTGTAGGCCTGTGTAGGCCTACACAAAACTGTACATTACCTGTTTAGCTAACGTGAAGCCGGTTGCAATCTGGCGCATGTCCCCGCCGCCGCCTCTCTGTATTCAGATCACAACCGCGACTGCATTATTCATGCCGCCTAACGCCTCAGATATTCATTCATTGACTGAGGCGAGTTATGATTCAGTCCAGAGCGTGAATCCTGGTTTCACTTTAGAACCTCTTGAATTACACATTTGCCATTCCAAAGGTACTTTCAAAACAGTTCATTACAGTACTATCTTAAAATATACAGTATAGAAATATATTACATTGTTAGTGTGTGATTTACAGCAGCACGGGTGGACCGGAGGAGTTCAAGAATAATTTTCAATAATAATTTTTTCCATCTAACCCAGATTTTAATATATCTTATCGGCTCCTCGCCATTGGCTATTGACGTTTCAACGTTAAATTTTCACCATGTTCATAATTTAAAATATTAATTCCTACAAAAATACTATTTAATACTATCAATGTCCTCCTGATGCTATACTCAAGTCCAGGCAATGAAGCGCTTGGTTTTTAGAGTTTTCACAAATAAGTAGGTCATAATATTATACATAATTAAGGGCTAGGAATTTGATATTTGATATGCAACAAGCAAGGACGAATAGAAAATTAAATTAAACCTCCATGTTTCCCTCCATGACAAACGATGTCTAGCGAATCAACGCTGTGTGAGAAAAGTCTGTTGTTCTGAAACCCTGGCTCGGTCTGATAAAAAAATAATCAAAGAAAATATATGATAGAGAAGTGTACTGAATAAAATATACAGCATCTCTTACACAAATCCATTTTTATTTTATTCTCAGGATAACAAAATAAATTGTAACATCGGTAATGTGTAGATTGGAACAGTTTATTGTTTGCATTTGCTGCGAGCAAAATAATGGGATAATATTCTATGAAAGCAACTAAGTAAAATGGATCACAAAAATATTGGATCCACAGACAATCACAACAGTACAACCGATTTAGGACAACTGAAGTTAAGTATATTATTTTGAATGAAATACACATTGAAAAATAATATTGCCACTAGTGATGAAATTAGTAAAACCAGGCATTATTGCTTCAGAGGGTAATGTGGAATGTTATGTGGAATTAACAATATTACAAAAAATACATGAATCTTGTCATATATTTACGGTATTGTAATTCTATGATTTTAAACTTTGTAATGTAATGTCTAAGCTTCGTTAGTAATATATCTGTTATAAAATTATATAAAAAGTAATACTAACAAATAGATTTATAAATAAATAACGTAAATACAATCAAAGAGTGTTTTTCGTTGTAGTCACTTAGTTTATATTACACGTACATTAGACAAAACTGGAATCACAGAAAACTCCAGACACTGTACAACACACTAACTTCAACTTGAAAACACATATGTACACTGGATGTTGTGAATGGTCAATCTTGCTTCTTCCTGATGTATGCGTTTATGTAGAATTTGGAGAACAGGTAGAGGAAGACGAAGCCATTGAGCATGGTGTAGGTGGTGAAGAACTTGGGCACATCGCAGTCGCGCACCAGCAGGCTCAGCAGGAAGGTCACGATGAATATGAACTGCGCCTGGAAATGGCAAATTACATCTATATATTTATGAAAGTCATTACACCTAGTTTTATCACATTTGTGAATTCTGAACCAATCTCTTAACGTAATGTTGTTGAATCTTAAACCCAAGTCTCTAAAGATACAGACTTTAAATTTAAAGTGGTACAGTAATATTATTTTTCTGAAGATTCCGATAAATAGCGCCATGAGGAAAAGTTATGAAATATCTATTGTAGCACACGGCATTGAGCGACTGGACTTCGGATTCAAGATAAATAATGTACATGGAGCTCTCGCACTTGGAGATGCATATTTCAATTTTGATTAGTTGCCTAGTTAAAAAAACAAGTGATTTTCGACACAAAATATAAATGTAATGGGTTGGAAAAAAACAGTGGAACAGAACAGTTTACATTGCGTTTGTCTGAGATTAAAATAAGGAATTCAGTAGAATAAAGGGGTTTTGTCAATCAGTGTGCTACATAGGACCTACACATACCCGCGGTGGTCTAGGCAATACTCAGCCTGATAGGAGCTACACAACTCCGCGGAGGTCTAGGCGATACTCAGCCTGATAGGAGCTACACAACTCCGCGGTGGTCTAGGCGATGCTCAGCCTGATAGGAGCTACACATCTCCGCGGTGGTCTAGGCGATGCTCAGCCTGATAGGAGCTACACATCTCCGCGGTGGTCTAGGCGATACTCAGCCTGATAGGAGCTACACAACTCCGCGGAGGTCTAGGCGATACTCAGCCTGATAGGAACTACACAACTCCGCGGTGGTCTAGGCGATGCTCAGCCTGATAGGAGCTACACATCTCCGCGGTGGTCTAGGCGATACTCAGCCTGATAGGAGCTACGCATACCCGCGGTGGTACAGGCGATACTCAGCCTGATAGGAGCTACACATCCCCGCGGTGGTATAGGCGATACTCCGCCTGATAGGCGCTACACATACCCGCGGTGGTATAGGCGATACTCAGCCTGATAGGAGCTACACAACTCCGCGGTGGTCTAGGCGAAACTCAGCCTGATAGGAGCTACACACCTCCGTGGAGGTCTAGGCGATATTCAGCCTGATAAGAGCTATACATCTCCGTGGCATACTTAATACCAAGTAAATACCTTTTACAAACAAAAACTATCTTAAAGACACGTTATGATAGTGAATTTTTGGTCATGCTTGCTTTTATTTTAACAGTTTTATTGCCTTACTTTTGATTTTTTCCACACATTAATTCTGAAAGTTATACAAATGTATTTGCTTTATAAATACGAAAAAATCACTTTTTTAATTGGTGAAAACCCTTTATTGTAAAAATGACTAATATCCTTTAATCATCCTTTTGGATAATATTGTTTTATTTCACGTTCATTATGTGATACACTTTCAGTAAACTTCAGAACATACGGTTGCAATTGTGCAGGATAAAAACCAAAAAACGTCAGATTCATGTTCAAAATTTAATAAAAATGGCTGAAATTGTTATGAAAAGAGTAATTCATTTCACACTGACAATAGTTTTTATAATTACAAAACATGATATGCGATATTTCTCAATGCGGTTAAGTTAGGGCTACTCACATTATAACTGATGGGTTTATGTTTATTTAGTTGATTCTTTTCTTTCGACTCGAACAAGATGGTTTAATTATGTTTCGTTAATTTTTAACCCCAACCGGTGTCACTAAACTCACGTATATTTCGTGAGATGAAAACTTCCATTATTTGGTTTTAGGATGAAAAACGTAAATTGACGGATATGAAATAATATTACAGCCAACCAATATAAACCAGTTAATAAAACCTAATATTAACCGTAAAAATTGCATGCAGATTAGAAATATTGCATAACCAATATGATTTAAAATATAACTATTTCACAATTTAATCGACAACGTTAACGACCTATCTATATAAGTATGACTCCTTTTTAAGTAGACATATAATCAGATTACGTTTAATTACAGATACTAAACCTATGTACGAGCAGTTTCTTTACCTGCACGAAGTTTGGTGGACCTTCAGAATCGTAATGCATTCAACAAACCAGAACTGTAAGGCATCCAGTATTGACTATTTTCAGGCGCACTTTCAGCGGACGGAAGTTTATGTAATATTTAAAAGCCTTACTCGTGGTCTATATATAACAATATAACAAAAATAACTTGAAGTGTATACTACAAGCATATACCGCATATTGAAATACCCCCGCCGCAGCAAACCTGCATACTCAGCGAATTTCCAATGGAGATATAAATGTCTTAATACTACATAGAGTCAATTACCAAGTTTCATAAAAATATATTCACAAATTAAGCAATATACACAATTTTAATTATTACCCATAAGAATAACATTGGGGCTGAGTACGCAGGTTTGCTGCATCAAGGAACACAAAAATGTATTTTTATGCTAATATCAATATAACTCAACTAGGTGAAGTTATATACCAGTTTTTATTAATTTATGTTCATAATTAAGGGAGACATAGCATTTAATTATTATCCATAAGAATAACATAGGGCTTAGTACGCAGGTTTGCTGCTACAAGAGCTTTTGAAAAAAAATTTTGTTTAGCAAATACCAATGCACCACAACTAAATTAAGCCGCATACCAAGTTTCATCAGTGTACGTTCATAAATAAGCGAGATATAAAATTTGTCTTTTCCTCCATAAGAATAATATTAGACAACGTACTGTGTTTAGCACTTTCAATATCTCGGTAACCAATTGACGTAGAGGAATGATCAAAATACCAAATTGAGTGTTTTTTTAAGCTGAATACAATGGTAAAAACTCTAATTTGACTTTTTCCAAAATTGTATGTAAACAATTTAAAAAAAAACATTTTTGGTGTACAAACCCCCCAAAATACCCTTTCGCATAAAGCGATCTGGCTGGTTTTCGAACTTAAAGTCATAAATGTTGCTTTACACGTTTATACCAAATTTCATCAAAATCGGATAATTTTTACGAGAGTTATCGTGCTCACGGGCACAATATATAGTCTATATAGATATATACATAGAGTTTCGAACGAATTGTGTTTTTGTGGTCTGGGGACCTCAAAACGAAAAGTTATCATGGTCCCGGGCCTAGGTCTTACCATGCCGACTACGGTAATAGCTTCTTCCCTATAGGGGAAATTCGCTAAAAATATAATAAATAATGTGCGTACTGTGACATTATTTAAGATGCCGATACACTCTTGGGTATTCGTAGGCTGCGTAGGATGAGTGAGATGCTTAGTCTTTTTGCTATCTAAGACCGACCTCAACTCACACCAGTATATCAGTAAAGTAGCATCTTTATCTAGGTTCTTTAAATAATAGCCAAATGTCCAATGACAATTAATTATGGGACCTAAATACTAACGTCAGGGAAGAGTCAAGTGTGGTTAGTTCATATGAATTTGGCCTCGGTTTCGTTCCTCGCCAGTCACCAAAGCCTATATGATAGGTCTGCGGAACTGTGGTGAAGAACCCACCTTAAGACAGTTTAAAATAAGTTTAGAACCATGCTATCTAGTAAACTAAATGCATGGCTCCAAAGCGAGGAAAATTCTTTGTATTAGAAGTATCCACTACTACAATACCTTGTCTTAAATACTAAACGCTACTCCAGATTATATGTGGTTCTCCACACAGTTTCGCCAATCTCACTCTATAGACCTCTCTGTTACGGCGAGGGCGAGTGGCCGCGCCGTCATTGTTTTTAGGTTTCATTAGTACTTTACACACATGACTTGCTCCTCTATTTCCTTTATTTGTACACGATCTCTAGCGTAATTTTTTCGATTGAAGAAAACATTTTCGATACATATATCGTTATAACGAGAGCAAATAATCCTCGCGAGATTACTGGTCTGTTTTTTAAACGAAATTTAAATTGACAATCGTTTATCTTGACTATATTATTTTCTGTTAAGAGGGGTTTTAGTGACCAAATATTTCACGTTTGCCATATTGTGTCGTACCAATTGAAGCCTAGTGATGTAGGGCTTCCACCACAGATAGCGCTGCACAGAAGGTCCCAGAGCTGCGAGGAAGTAGTAGCTGTACATGCACACATGCACGAACGAGTTGACTAGGCCTACAGCCACGACCTGCTCTCCTGGAACAATAAAACGATGTACGAGCACTAATGGAGGCGAACTCTTACAACATACTCAATACGAATGTAATAGTTTAAAAATGTCGATGTTAGTGTAACAGCAAATAACCAAATCCAATATATTTTGTATTTAACTAGAATTCTGAATCAAACCTATTTTAAGCATATCAATTAATTGATTTCAAAAAATATTTATACTAACTGGCCCTGTAAGTCAAAGGACGTTTAACAGGAACCGGTATACAAAAAGTTCGTTCTTTGCATTGTTTCAAAGTGTTTTTCACTGCTTGCCGTGGCACTGTACGTGGTCATTTTAATTTTGAAATTAAATGTATATAATAATACATAACCACACTAAATCAACTTATATATAGCAAAACTTCCACTAAAATGTACATGGTGCAGTCCAGGGATCGTCTTCCTATAGTGGCAACCATGCAATTTTTTTAAGCTTCCGATCTTAAAGAATCAGCTGTA
Organism: Allygus modestus; assembly: GCA_963675035.1. NCBI lineage: Eukaryota > Metazoa > Arthropoda > Insecta > Hemiptera > Cicadellidae > Allygus > Allygus modestus. The sequence continues at coordinate 98,839,535 of OY776111.1, read as the reverse complement.
TGAAAAAGAAAAATGAAATAGCTTCTCACTCTCAAGCATGCAGGTGTTAGAGTTCTGTTTACAAGTACTATACATTAAAATGTATCGTACCATTAACTCAATGAGACTTGTATCTCACCTTAACGGTTAAATACATAATTCCTCTCGGTTTCCTATCCACTGCGTGTGTGTTGCTTCTGTGATAACACTATTAATATCCAACCCAATTTTTTTAAACATACCTACTAGGTAGTGATTTTTTTGGTTGGTGTAACATTCTGTGTATAAGTTAATATTGTGTTTGAATTAACTTAGTATGTATCATTTTTCACTTTTTACAATAGTTGTTTTAACCTGATATTAACCATTGACGCCAGCGAAATAATATTTACTTAAATATAAGTTTTTAATTTATGAAGTATACGTTAGTTACTGACAAATATACTACATGGTATATATGATTGTTTTCTTTAAAACATCTATCATCATCTTGATAATGGGATTAAAGACGTTTTCAATGTTTTGTTTTAACGACTCCAGGGATAATACCATTCACCACCATACCATTCTCTGGCAACTAAAAGAGCTTTAATTAATAACTTAAAATAAATAACCTACTTTGGCATGCCAAAACACACAGTACTTTTTTTCTAATAACACATATGAGCAGTGGAGTATTCCTAGGTTTAAATGAGGCTCTAATGACCTCTCAGCAAAAATCCAGCAGTAAATACAATCGAAAACCTTACACACTATAAAAGCTGAACCATCAATAATGTGACTTAATGATAATAACATTATGAATCAGTAAATTTTTCATCCTAGCTAGGCCCTAGTGGCCACTAAAAATCGTTTTACCATCAGAATGTATAGACGTAAAAACAAACCTATTGATAATGCCAAACTATAACTCTTTTCAGAATACTACCATGCCCTCGAAATGAATAGGTAATCCATAGAACAAAAATTATACTTCTGTCGATATTTAAATGACAATTCCTTGATCCATTACACGTTTATTTCCAATATTTCTTTTTGCAATTAATTTTCCTTAAGTGGAAAATAAAATTCTAAAATACGGAACTTTTTTCAATTTATTTATTCTTTAAATTACTTATAATTTTGCCATTTCTGGTGGAATATCAACAGCAAACATCAAATATAGAGGGACAATGATGATGTATTTTATACTTTACCTCGCACGTATTTCAAGAATATCCACGTGGAGAGCACCATGATGGTGTGATGGTAGACGTGAAGGAAGGTTACGTGAGATTGTTTCCTTCTCATAACGAAGAAAACCTGAAAAAGGGACAGATGTATGGAGGTTGCAATATATAATGTAATTTATTATGCTATTAAGTACTACATACAAACAAAAGTGAACACTTTTAAAAACTTAAGTTTAACTACCAAGCTGAAAGGTTCCTTTAAATTGTAAAGCTTTCTTAAAAACCTGCTTGGAATACGATACTATGCCAGAATAAGTGGCATCAGGAAACTGTCACACACTTTCTCTCTTGTATCCAATGTTTAATCAATAAACTACTTTATATTACTAAAATATATAAAAAGGTACGGTAGCATGAACATAACATCTTCTAATAAACCTTGTTTCAGAAATATCCTCCCAAAGCCCTATTTTGGAGGATCTACAGAAACACTAGCTCCATACAGTGGTTTTAAGGGGGAAATTGTCCCTCCTCCCACTCAGGGTTAGGTGGCAACATATTACCAATATCCTTCTCAATGATTTTCTTTGTTGATCAATGTTTACTTAACCTCATACAAAGTGTAAGAGTGAAATTGAATGAACTTTATTCCCCATAACAATATTGAATAAAAGAGTAACATTGGTCAACGTACTGTGTTTTTCGCCAAATTAAAATTTCAATTTTCACCACAACCATTAGTTCAGAATAATAATTCAAAGTACTAATTTATTTAGTTTTTGAGCGTTTTTTTAAGGAGGTTAGTAAATTATATTTCAAGTTTACGGTTTGAGTAAAACCAAAAAACTTAATTTTGGAACCATTCAAGACTTATAATTTATGTACCTAAATTTTTCCAGGGATGCAGATGTCATTTTACTAGGGGCGTAAAGCACTAAAACTCACAAATTGAAAATAAAATGGTTAGAGCCGTTTTTGAAAAATGTTGTTATTTCATTTATTTAGTGTTTTTTAAGAATAATTACCCTTCAAAGGAAACAAATCTGAATATACCGTAGAATAGTACTTACAAACTACAATTGATCAAAATCGGCCCATTGGTGTTGTAATGAAAGGGGAGAGTTTGACAGATTATTATAATATTTCTGTAGTTAAATATGCAAGAGGGACGTCTAGATTGTTTAAGGAGGAAGTATTGGGCATGTTGTGTGAGTAGGCTGGAATTGATATTATTGTTATTGTAATAACTTGTTTTGCTGACCTGCTGAAGGCTCTGGCTTAAGAAGGTCAGCTGGGTAGTTTTGGGGGTCAGTTAGTCAACCTGTGAGATGGGGATTTAGAGTGGAGTGTCCGGGCTGGGGGGCCTCAGGGTCCAGGGCATGTTAGGCCTGGGGCCTATGTAAGTTTTATAGTCACTAGTTCTTCTAAATTAATATTTATAGTTTCCAGGCTACTCGCCCTTGAATGTAAATAATTGTTTGTTAATATATTAAAGTCTTTTAATTGTTATCATTTTGATATTTTACCGTAATCGCCATTTGTAAAAATGTAGAGTTTTGTTTTATTCTTTGTTTAATAAAGTTATATTATTACAGTACATTGTCTCTTTAGTTTCTTGAGCTACGTCCTCGTGGTGGTAAGTGGCCATACTGTTTGGCCAGCAGATAAGCTTGCTTGTCCATCACAGTGTGGTCTCCAGGTCTTTAAACAGGGAGATAGACAGGCAGACGTTACCTCAAAACCAATTTTTCGGTTCATAAAATGCTAAAAGGAGTAACTCAAATTCGAAAATTTTAACAAAAATATACTTTATCCATATACTAGGAGGTGAAAGTAAAAAGTAGACCAAAGCAGAAAGGTATATAGATATACTTACTGTGTCCAGTAAATCTGTTATTTTAGAAACGAGGTAGTACCATGAATTCGAGTAGAACTGAAAAGTAAACTTAACGTTAGAATACATATGACTGCATAATTATACATGAAATGAAGCATTTTACACCAAATACATCCATAAAAATATTGAATAGTACGTTTTCTGTACTGATGAAACTGGAGTTATACAAAAGCATGGGATAACTTTATTTGTGTTAAAAATCCTCAAAGAAAATGGGAAGAAGCATTTTTTTTTTGATTCGTTAAACATAGTAAACAAATGTTTACAATAAATGTTGACAAAAAATGTTTTTATTTTGGTTTCAGGACACATTCTACAGAGTGGTTCAGAACTCCCAACCAATATTTTAGGATAATACTCTACATATCAAAATAGGCAACAAAGTTCCGATGAACATCTGTCCTAAAACGTATAGTTTTCCGTCTACCTGTCTGTCTGTGTTTTGTACATAATTTAACATAACCTTTTAACCACTTAAGGTATCAAATTCAAACTTTGTACATTTATTAAAACTTAAAATACCTATTTTAATATATAATATAAAGTTTCTACCTTATACCATTTCAAAATGGCGGCCATTTTTGTTTTTAACGCTAAATATTTTTAAAACCGTAATATTTATGAAAAAAATCGTAAGAATAAAAAAGGTTGTGTCATTTTGTCCTAAAAATAATATTATGACGATTTTTAACCATGCGATTTTTAATAACTGAGAAATTGTAATTTTGATAAGTTAAAACATGATGTTTTAGTCCAGAAATGGTAAAAAAATTGTAACTTGTAAAATTACAATTTTTCAGTTCATAAATTTATTTTTAGGACAAAATGACAAAACCTTTTTGATTTTTACGTTTTTTTCTCAAATATTACGGTTTTTAAGATATTTAGCTTTGCAAACCAAGATGGCCGCTATTTTGAAATGGCATAAGGTAGAAACTTGATGTTACATACTAAATTAGGTCTTATAAGTTTTAATACATGTACCAAGTTTGAAGATGATACCTTAAGTGGTTAAAAGGTTATAGTAAATGATGTACAAAACACATACAGACAAATAGATGGAAATCTATACGTTTTAGGACATTTATTCATAGGAACTGTTTTGCCTATTTTTATGTGTAGAATATTATCCTAAAATATTGGTAGGGATATCTGAATCACCCTGTATATGGAAGCAAATAAGTAATGGAAAATAGTTTGGTATTCAATCATTTTAATAAAAAAATCTTTTAAGATATAACTTAAAACATTTTAACAATACTAAACGAACGTGTTATTAACCATATAAGAGAGGATACGGGATTTTATAAATAATTTTTCCCGAGGAATGATCCCATTTCTTATTATTTTATGTTTATTGAATGTACAGCTGAAGCTTTATTATGAGGTTCCCCACGTAGTTTGCTTGATAGGAACTTGTTTAACTAAGGCGGCTCGCGGGGGGTGACACGTCGTTGACACTAGATGGATGAGAGTTTAGCCTAACACATGTCACTGCCTCTTACACCGGTAATTAATGTCTTGTGCCCTATTAAGTCTTGTCAAAACGATTTGCGGTAAACGTTTCATGTGTTTAACGGTTATTAGGAGCTGATATATTATCTTCACAGAAACCCGAGTTTTCTCTCGTTCAACACTACTTAATGCCTAGGAATAATCTGTGCTAAAATACACCTCTTTATTCATATAAAAACAAATTTTTAAGTATTTAAACTCTAGTAATATCAAGATATAATTCAATTTCCAAAGTGAAATACAAAATTTACAATGACTCGGATATAAACAGTATAAAGGTAATAGTATATTGTCTGTACCTCATGCTTGAGCGGGTTTATATCCTGTGGAATCGGGTGACAAGTATGGTTCAAAACATACCAAAGGGCACCCTCAATGAGGAAAAACTGAAACAAATAAACAAATATTTATATAATCTAATTGCAAATACACACCTTCGTTGATTGGATGTAGCCCCATGTTTCATGTGAGGAGTAGAAAACATGTTATCTTTACTAATTACTTCCCTCACTTTAATTGTTAGGAACAGTTAACCATCTTTATACAAGCAGTAATAGTTTAAACAATCAAACATAAGTAATTATATGTGTAGTGAACTTTTAAACATTAAAAGGTGTTTTATATTCTATAGCGTATTTGATGGTAATTTTGAATTTGTTGGTTATTCAAATTACTAAGCAAATAGTTTATTTGGAATATACTACATTTGGTTGTAAAGAAAAACATATATCAATTTTATAAAATAAATTAAATGGCTTTAGATAATATGATGATGAATTAGCCTCTGGATCACTAAATATTAGCAAAAATGGTTTATATTTTACTACTGTCGAGTGACCCGGATTTTGGTCATGTGCTACCAAAGGTTTCGGACCTCTGTTGGGTCCATTATCAAGCAGAACATCAAACAGAATATTGCTGAAGTCCCAGCTTGATATTATGCTTGATAATGGACCCAACAGAGGTCCGAAACCTTTGGTAGCACATGACCAAAATCCGGATCACTCGACAGTAGTACAGGTAACTTAAACCTTTTTTTCTTTAGATAATAAACTAAGAGCGAACATACCTTTCCAAATATCCTCAGATTGTAAAGTACTTGAAACAGATTGTACGCCATCATTAGGTTTCTGATCTCGAATGGCTTCTGAGTAGTCATGTACTCGGGGCCCAGCTTGAGCACGAAGTACAGGTATGCGACCAGCAGCATCACGATGGGGTAAGGACTGCTCATGAAAGCCCATTGCTCAATCTCGTGCACTACAACATAATCAAATATTAAAGATTGAGCACGCAGTACAGGTATGTGACCAGCAGCATCACGATGGGGTAAGGACTGCTCATGAACGCCCATTGCTCAATCTCGTGCACTACAACATAATCTAATATTAAAGATTGAGCACATAGTACAGGTATGTGACCAGCAGCATAACGAAGGGATAAGGATTGCTCACGAACGCCCATTGCCCAATCTCGTGCACTACAACATAATCGAATAATGAAGACTGAACACGAAGTACAGGTATGTGACCAGCAGCATCACGATGGGGTAAGGACTACTCATGAACGCCCATTGCTCAATCTCGTGCACTACAACATAATAAAATAATGAAGACTGAGCACGAAGTACAGGTATGTGACCAGTAGCATTACGAAGGGATAAGGATTGCTCACGAACGCCCATTGCCCAATCTCGTGCACTACAATATAATCGAATAATGAAGACTGAGCACGCAGTACAGATATGTGACCAGCAGCATCACGATGGGGTAAGGACTGCTCACGAACGCCCATTGCTCAATCTCGTGCACTACAACATAATCGAATATTAAAGATTGAGCACGCAGTACAGGTATGTGACCAGCAGAATCTTGATGGGGTAAAGAAAGCTCACGAACGCCCATTGCTCAATCTCGTGCACTACAACATAATCGAATATTAAAGATTGAGCACGCAGTACAGGTATGTGACCAGCAGCATCACGATGGGGTAAGGACTGCTCACGAACGCCCATTGCTCAATCTCGTGCACTACAACATAATCAAATATTAAAAATTGAGCACGCAGTACAGGTATGTGACCAGCAGCATCACGATGGGGTAAGGAGTGCTCACAAACGCCCATTGCTCAATCTCGTGCACTACAACATAATCGAATATTAAAGATTGAGCACGAAGTACAGGTATGTGACCAGCAGCATCACGAAGGGATAAGGATTGCTCATGAACGCCCATTGCTCAATCTCGTGCACTACAAAATAATCAAATATTAAAGATTGAGCACGCAGTACAGGTATGTGACCAGCAGCATCACGATAGGGTAAGGACTGCTCACGAACGCCCATTGCTCAATCTCGTGCACTATAACATAATCGAATATTAAAGATTGAGCACGAAGAACAGGTATGTGACCAGCAGCATCACGAAGGGATAAGGATTGCCCACAAACGCCCATTGTTCAATCTCGTGCACTACAACATAATCGAATATTGAAGACGAGCACGAAGTACAGGTATGTGACCAGTAGCATTACGAAGGGATAAGGATTTCCCACGAACGCCCATTGCTCAATCTCGTGCACTACAACATAATCGAATATTGAAGACGAGCACGAAGTACAGGTATGTGACCAGTAGCATTATGAAGGGATAAGGATTTCCCACGAACGCCCATTGTTCAATCTCGTGCACTACAACATAATCGAATATTGAAGACGAGCACGAAGTACAGGTATGTGACCAGTAGCATTATGAAGGGATAAGGATTACCCACGAACGCCCATTGTTCAATCTCGTGCACTACAACATAATCGAATATTGAAGACGAGCACGAAGAACAGGTATGTGACCAGTAGCATTACGAAGGGATAAGGATAGCTCACGAACGCCCATTGCTCAATCTCGTGCACTACAACATAATCGAATATTGAAGACGAGCACGAAGTACAGGTATGTGACCAGTAGCATCACGAAGGGATAAGGATTGCTCACGAACGCCCATTGCTCAATCTCGTGCACTACAACATAATCAAATATTAAAAATTGAGCACGCAGTACAGGTATATGACCAGCAGCATAACGATGGGGTAAAGAATGCTCATGAACGTCCATTGTTCAATCTCGTGCACTAAAACATATTCGAATATTAAAGATTGAGCACGAAGTACAGGTATGTGACCAGCAGCATTACGAAGGGATACGGATTGCTCACGAACGCCCATTGCCCAATCTCGTGCACTACAACATAATCGAATATTGAAGACTGAGCACGAAGTACAGGTATGTGACCAGCAGCATCACGATGGGGTAAGGACTGCTCATGAACGCCCATTGCTCAATCTCGTGCACTACAACATAATCGAATATTGAAGACTGAGCACGAAGTACAGGTATGTGACCAGTAGCATTACGAAGGGATAAGGATTGCTCACGAACGCCCATTGCTCAATCTCGTGCACTACAACATAATCAAATATTAAAGATTGAGCACGCAGTACAGGTATGTGACCAGCAGCATCACGATGGGGTAAGGACTGCTCATGAACGCCCATTGCTCAATCTCGTGCACTACAACATAATCGAATATTGAAGACTGAGCACGAAGTACAGGTATGTGACCAGTAGCATTACGAAGGTTTAAGGACTGCTCATGAACGCCCATTGCTCAATCTCGTGCACTACAACATAATCGAATATTGAAGACTGAGCACGAAGTACAGGTATGTGACCAGCAGCATTACGAAGGGATACGGATTGCTCATGAACGCCCATTGCTCAATCTCGTGCACTACAACATAATCGAATATTGAAGACTGAGCACGAAGTACAGGTATGTGACCAGCAGCATTACGAAGGGATACGGATTGCTCATGAACGCCCATTGCTCAATCTCGTGCACTACAACATAATCGAATATTGAAGACTGAGCACGAAGTACAGGTATGTGACCAGCAGCATCACGATGGGGTAAGGACTGCTCATGAACGCCCATTGCTCAATCTCGTGCACTACAACATAATCGAATATTGAAGACTGAGCACGAAGTACAGGTATGTGACCAGCAGCATCACGATGGGGTAAGGACTGCTCATGAACGCCCATTGCTCAATCTCGTGCACTACAACATAATCGAATATTGAAGACTGAGCACGAAGTACAGGTATGTGACCAGCAGCATTACGAAGGGATACGGATTGCTCATGAACGCCCATTGCTCAATCTCGTGCACTACAACATAATCAAATATTAAAGATTGAGCACGCAGTACAGGTATGTGACCAGCAGCATCACGATGGGGTAAGGACTGCTCATGAACGCCCATTGCTCAATCTCGTGCACTACAACATAATCGAATATTGAAGACTGAGCACGAAGTACAGGTATGTGACCAGCAGCATTACGAAGGTTTAAGGACTGCTCATGAACGCCCATTGCTCAATCTCGTGCACTAAAACATAAGATGATACTGTAGATTGAGCACGATAACTTAACTAAATGTGCGCCAGTGATGTTACAGTACTTTAAATTTTGATCTATTTTAATTCAAATAAGAAAATAATCCTGTTTTAGTTTTCCTCTTTTTACTTGTCACATGACATACCATGCGTGTGTTTGTACGGAGATGTTTGAATATGTAGGTAGCACTGTATAATGTTCATTGCTAATTACATTATATATATATATATATATATGTATATATATATATATATGTATATATATGTATATATACATGTTATTACAAACCTTTAATGATAGTAGAAAGAAAAATATATTTAAATATATATCACACAACTATGAGTAACAGGAGATTAGTGTTGAACTCGAACATAAATACTATGTGTAAAACATGTCTAATCTCTGATATTAGCTTATTAAAGTGTGTAGCTTATTGTGTAACGTATATTTCATATATCTTAAAAGTAAATGCCCATATAAAATCAATTTTATATGAGCCGACAGAGTCGACCAAATACTCTGGATTAAAACACTGATGGTATATCAAAGAAGCACTGAAGCTTACCGTTGCCATGGTAGCTGCTTTCTTTGGTTTCGTTAAACAGATGGGGGTAGAGTCGGCAGAAATCGTACGAGCAGTTGTCCATCTTGCTAAAACAATACATTTTAATGTAACAGCAGTTTATATTTCTTAGTTAATTTAAATAAAAGAAGAAAATTTAGTATCTCGAGCTTCGAATTACGTTGATCGGAGCTTGCCGTAAAAACGGTCGTGCGGAAGACAGCTTCGCACTAAACATTACTAAGCAATATACATAAATTGTAATTTACTAATGTAACTATCTTTCATCACCTATTCATAATTTTTTCATTGAAAACTGGCTCCTCCCAAATTAAGCCACTGTTTTACAACTTCGTTGGAATAACTAAGGTTGTTATAATTTCGTTTAGCTCTAATTTATTTTTCAGATTATTTTTAAACCTAGGCCTATTTTAACTTACGCATCACTCGGGAATATTATTTTAAAGGATCCTATTGCCCACATTATTACGTTTAATCCCTTGAGAATTTAATAAAAACCATCGATATACTTCATTTTTCCCCTGCTGTAGATTTGTTTCTGTAAAATTTGTTTTGGGGTTGAACGTCTTTGTCATTCATGCACATTTAAAAGTCATATCGTGTTCGTTCAAGTGACAGATTTTTACAATAAGCTAATTAGTTTGTTAATTAGTTTTTTACATCCATATTTTTATTTTAATACTTTTATTGGTCCTTACGTTACAGAACATCGATGGTGATATAGCACAAAATGTGTACCTCGATTTCACTTTCTTTCAGTAAACCTAAAATGCAATACAGCTTAAATTTTGAACAAGTATGAACATTATTAAAACTTAGCATGTCTTCTTTTATTTTTAGAGCTTTTATCACACACATTTCAAACAAAGAATAAGAATAAGAATAAGAAGAATAAGAATAAGACATTGGTTTGTTAGTCAAACTTGATAATTAATCAATATTTATTTTTGTAAATATTGTAAAACTCAACCAAAAAACTTCCAAACTCTTTAAGGAAATATACTTCCACTTTTTAAAGAATTATTGTGGACGGCGGAATAATTTATTCCTGGTAGCCCTTTAAAAGCGGCATAACATAGCCTATGCCTACTTTTAAACACTGAAGTCTTCAAATTAATATATTGTACGTCTTGTGTAGCATTGAAAAATGCCACAAACTAAACTTCGATAGTCCACTTTTAATACATGTCCAAATTAATCCAATGTCAAGTTTTAAAAATACCATTTAAAGAAAGTTTTGGACGGATTCCTGATATTTATGACCAAGTTGTCCGTTTGAGGTCGGATGTGTGGCGTTGAGCGTTGAGACTTAAACTTGTATTAAAGATTTCATTTGTTCTCCTTGCGAGACATCAACATATGCAATATAAATAAAAATAACAACTTATTTTTTAGTGAAATTTGCAATAACTTAGTATAACCATCAGGTTAGCTTTTGCTATTAATATAAAAATACTCGAAACGGGTTTTTAAACGAGTGACTGTACCATATTAAGATAAAGGCAAACTGAGACATGATAAAAATTCGCAACACTATTAGTAACGTATGAGTAATTTTAAAACATTTAATTAAATTGGTGGCATAATACTAATTTAGATTCAACTAGCTTTACTCACGGTAGTATACGATATAACCGATAAACCCTCCCGTCAGGAGGAGGAGCGGCGGGTCTGCAATGGAGCTCAAGTACAACTGACTATTGATAAGCCCTAGACATGACCCGAACTCCGGATTACAAAATATCCTCTCGAATACCATTGACTGAGTGAGAGATTTGGTAACCCACTCGTGAGTCGTGATCTCGCATCAGACACTGCAGTCATGTTTCTCCCTTCATTTGAGCTTAGCAACTTAGCACAGTACTTGTAACAAGGCGAGAATGTGTTTAACAAGAAATAAACATGAGAGAAAACCACAAACGTCTTTATTTAGTTATATTTTACTGCAGTTTGAATATCAACGTGATCAAAAACGTCCAAAAAAGCGTTGCTATTATTTTTATCCGTATGACTAAAACACTACTGTTACAACAATATCATATCCTATTATGTTAATGTTAATTAACAATTAATCATAACAGTGTCTTATCAGTTTAGCTCCTTTAGATACGATAGCAACTTTTAATTGAATTAACTTGTAAACTAAGATTCCTCCCACATGAAAGAACACAGCCGCGAAAGATCCTTTGAGTTAACCTTGTAGAACTTCGATAAGGTATCAGCAAAGGGAGCCAAGCGCGGCTCAAAGAAGCCCGCATCCCGGGGCAGATAACAGCCCGCATCAGACCGCCTGCGCCTGCTGATAACTCAAGGTCCTGTAATTTATGCTTCGAACCACCTAAACTTCGCCCAGCGAGCGGTACCGAAATACTTTCTTCTAGAAAACACTCAATAATAATATTGCCTAACACTGCTTCAGGTTTGACTGCCCGTTGTAGAACGTTTCTTTACTGGCAAGAAAGGGAAAGAGGAAACATTTAATATATACCTACTTAAAACTCAAAGAAAATAAAGCTTCAAAATATTGATCATAGTAAGATAACAAGTTATCTTAGACACACAATTGCATCATAATACTTGTTCAAATGCTACATTAACTTACTTTTTTATCAAAATTCGCTGTCGATTTAGTATACAAAGTTTATTTCTAACGCCTCTTTAGAACAATTAGTAACAACTGGTTGGCGAAACCGAGTTAAACTATATTTGTATTTATCTTTCGCATTTTATTTACTACAAATAAGCTTAATGATTTCCTTTAATGCTATTTCTTTATTTGCAGGTTAATGTTTCCTCTTGTAGCCATACGGTTGACTTAAATTAGAGAGAACAAATTGTATTATATAACTAGTCAAATAAATGTATATTTCTTTAAAATGGTTTATAAAAAGGTTTTATTTGAAAGAGTCATGTCCAACCCTCCTAGTTAATTAGGTTTGGTGGTTTGCGCTATTTAATGTTAAAAGTTGTCCAGAAATATGTTACCTTGCGGTGAATACCAAGCTTAGTTACTTTCAACTTTGTATCGAATGCATTTCAGGTAGAAATCGTGAAACCCGCCATCGCCGTTGCCCCCCCCCCTCCAAAAAAAACATAATACGTTTCGACATGTGAGGGATTCATAGAAGTATAAGCTATATTTCTCAAGGCAGAATTTTCACTTTTATTGAGTGGTTTGGTCAGGTAAGGCGGGTCAACGGCCGGGCCGGCTGGAGATGTGAAAGTGACCGGTGGCGCTCCCCGGCGGTGGCGAGGGTCAACTGGCCTTGACCCTCCTCACGGCGCGGCGCGTTGTCGTGGGGCGGGTGCGGTATTAGTGACATTATAATAATTTATACAGATATCAGATACGACTATCTTACTGTCCTTTTTGAAAATATAATCAAGAATAATAAACGTGCTTTCTGTTAAGAAAATCTAAATTCATATTGATAAATTTTAAACATGTATACCAATAATAAATAGCTTAGACAATTTTTTGAACAGAACTCCTCCGTTAATTCTGCACCTTCATTGAAGATTGAAGTATCAAGTAAGTTACCTCCACCCGTAGTTGTGCAAGGTGGTTTTAAATTGTTGATACCCCTTTCTGAAGTTTACAGACGGCCCTCAAATTTCGATTTTTCGCCCATAAGTATAACGTTGAGATGAATTTTTAATTCTATCAAAATTCTGAAATAGCAGTATACAGTATACAACAAAACTCAGTTTTACGGTTTAAATATGCGTTATGAACCGAGAGCACAAACTACTGAAATGTTTAGACAATCGATTGAATAACTTTACTCCGTGTCGGGAAACAGGCCCACTAGTAAACCTACATCTCGTTGATTGGATAAACATGCAATGTGCTAAAAGATTAGAATAAACGGTATCAGGAAACTGACACATACTTTCTCCCTTTTAGCCCAACTTTAATGAATAAATTACTTTTTATTTATTAAATATAGATTACAAAGGACGGTCGAATGTACAGAAAATCTTGTAAACAAGTTGTTTACAAAAACATCCACCCAAATCCCTGTTCTGGAGGCACTATAGCTACACATTGCTACACACGTGGTTTTAAGAGGGGAAATGCACCCTATCCCCCCCAGGGTTATTAAGGGGCAATATATTTGGAATTTCCTCAGTTGGTCAATGCTAACTTGATAAGTATATCAAGTTTGAACGAAATTGATCAGTAAATACGAGATAAATAGTAAATTTTGTATTCCCCATAAGAATAACATTGGAAAACGTACTGCGTTTACCGCAAAATGAAAATTTAAATTTTTTCCACAACCAGCAATTGTAGGATAGCAATTCAAAATACTAAATTATTTAGTTTTTTAAGCTCTTTTTAATGGTGAATAGTAATATTTTGTTATATGTATGTTTTTATGAAAATAAAAAAAAAACTGAATTTTTTATGTTTTAAGAACTGTAATTTCTGAACCCGTATTTTTACAGAAATGCGGGTGGTGTCATTATTTTAGAAAACGAAAGCTCTACAAAATAATAAAGTTTAATTAAAATCGTTAGAGCCGTTTTGAGAAATTTGGACTTTTTATGTTTTTTGGCGGTTTTGGGGGGATAATTACCCTTAAAAATCAAAAATTCAAAAAATGAAAAAACTCCTGGAGATATCGTGGATTAGTAACTACAAACCAAATTCCATAAAAATTGGACCATTGGTTAGGGCTCTAGCTCTGTACACATCCATAAAGATAGACAGACAGACAGATAGATAGACACACAGACATCACGTAAAAATCTCTTTTTTGGATTCAGGGAGCACCAAAACGAATATTTCCACAATCAACTCAAATTCGAAAATTTTGACGAAAACAATACATTCTCCATATACTATGTATAAGGGGAGAAATTAAAAAAATAAACATTTAGAGTACGTTTCGCTTCATTAAATAACTTGGCCTAAGTCCTATTTGGTAATTTAGTCGGTAATGGGTTTCCTTTGCGTATGCCTTGTTTTTAAATGGATTTCTTTGGATTTTTTCAGAATTCCCATCACCGATTTTATAAGTTCACTGGTCTTTGGTGACGAAATCACTTTTGATTTTATTAATCAACTTTGTTTTCTATTTCAGCCTTTATCTCTGAAAGCCTCCTTTATAATAACTGTATCTTGATTACTTAGGGAAGAGCTCAATCTTTTTCATTTTGTCGATATATAGAAAAGCGAATTTAAGATATGCAATAAAGTTCCGTGTGATTATCTGTTGTAGTTCTTAAAAATAACTGTAGTATTATTGAAACTCCGTAGTTTAAATTCGTAAATATATTATCATCCACACGATTACATTTTCCTCTGCGTAGAAATTAACAACATTGTAATATCTACACTTTAATTTGGATTAATAGTACATCCATCACGACTTAGTATGTTTCGGCCTTGAGTAAAATGATTATATAATGTTACTCATCATTAAACAATTATTACAGACAAGCATATGCTATGCGAGTCTACCTTTAATCTAGAAAGTCTACTCAATTGTGTTTAGGAAAAATCAAACCACAATTATCAGTGGCTCGAGTGAATTTTCATTGAATTCAAGTAAGCATAATTCTTTATTTTTGTAACCTTTATGCTTATTATTTAGATCTCTAAAAGTGTTCTACAATGTCTTATATACGTAGGATAGTTTTGCAATTTTCGCCGTCCACGTCTTGAGGTTTCCTTGTAAATACTCTACATCTCCTGTGTTACTACAAGGCCTCACCGGTATTTAGTGGGAGGCCGAAGTTATTGTCAGGACTTTCCCTATTGTGGTCATTACCGCAGCGCGACAAACGCGAGAAATTAAAACCGCAATGTTGTGAAGGTAACCGTCGCAAGAAATATTACCTCGTATTACTTCAGAACACGTAATATTACAGCATCAAAGAGTCGCTCTTTCATTAAAACCTTAATATCATTACAAAACGGACAAATTCAAATAAATTTAGATACTGATATGTTAAATATGATAATATCAATAGGCAAGCACAAAACTGTCCCTCATGTTATCAGCGTGTGTGCATCGTAGGATAAATTCACGCATAACGTTAGAAAGGTATTGTCGTGTAAATGTGCGGAAACCTCTTATAATTTTCATCGGTACTCAGGGCTACGTCCCACAGGCCTTCAAAGTTGCAATGTTAATCTTATGTAAGAGCAGTAATTGATTGAATTCAATATTTACAAGCTGTTGGAATAATGAAAAATGCGAGCACAACGAACGAACCGATGTTTCACGCAAAATGTCAATAGAAAGACTAAGAGGACCACCAGGTGATAAACTAATTGATTTAGTTAGTTATTCGCTAAGTTCAGCATAATGATACTGAATCGAATGTTGTTTGTTTAACTTCTCATGCTTGATGTAGCAAAACATTCACGTAACTATCCATCTTATGGTTGTAGCTATGACATGGTATACTTATGGTTATGGTATAATTATATTTGATCGAATTTCAACCTCTGGGTGATCACTAGTATACTTAAATGTATCGATACAACTTTTTGTCTATGATACCATACCTTATTAAAATATAAAAAAACAGTATTTTATGTTGGCGAATAACTTGCTCATAATCCTCCACCACGTTCTTTATAATTTCTTTGTAATCCTCCACCACTCATTAAAACCCATGTTCTCATGCGTCAATTGGTCTGATCACATGCGAACTGCCATCACCTACGCCAACTAAATAGTCCCATTAAATGTCCTTAACTTTGTATGTACAGTAACAGCGCGTCCTTGTAATTTCACAATAATTTACAAATGGCCTTCTTTGTGTCAGTGTTTTTTGTTTACTTTTTTACATTTTGAAAAGAACTGTCCTAATCCTTTTCTTTATACTATTTAAGGTGTTAATTAAATGGCTGCTGGATCTAACATCGAACCTTAGATTATTTCACTGTTGTTTGTGTTAAAAGCTACTTCTTGTTCACAACTTTCACTAAAAACATATTACAAATTTAAAATATTTTCAAAAGTGTGGTCAATAAATAATGATACACTTTGTTCCATTAACACTTTTATTCTGGCTGTTAATTTAAAATTTAAACTTCCTCTAATTTTAACTTAATAAAAAATAAATACAATTAAAATGTTAATTATAAAAAAATGGATCAAAGGTGTTCAGAAAGTCGACTTGCAAACATCATTCTAAGAACAAAGGGTGCTTGCGGTTTCAAGTCTGATACCGCATGGACAACAAAAGCTAAACTTTTGAAGACTTAGGTAATTAGTCCTTTTGAAGTTGGTGGATTCCCTATTGTCTTATCAGAGGCAGACAGACAGACAGACCCGCATGATTTGTGCTGATATCGTCCCGCATATGCTGAGGCATCACAAACAATAGTTCAGCACCTTGTATGCTCAAGTAATTAGGAGCCAGTCCAGGTTTGGAGCAATCCTCGCACAAAAGATGGGAATCTCTAATCGTTTACGAAGGAAGCTCACAATAGGACCATTACTGCAAACTCAAGATAAGTTTATTTTGCCACCATATAGCCTGCAAAAAAGTGAGCAAATACCATATTGAAACAGTTAATACGAGGTTTTATTCCATAGGTATAACTAAACAATATCAGTAACATGTATATATTTTTACATTATAGAGATTTTAAAACATTTTGTAGATGTTTGGTTCCCGCTGACTTACCTTGAGATACGTTTTCCTTCGTCGTTTTAAAATCTAATGAGTTAAAAATGTAAACCTTAAAATTGAAATTAGTAGAAAAAACTATACCTTAATACATTTTGAAGAGTGTAGAACAAATAGAGAATAGTGAACATAGAGTGTACAAAGATTGTGAATATTGTAAACAGTTACAACAAACTGAAACAGGAGTATAGGTTTACTCACATTTTAACGAACTTCTGTTGATTGACCTCAACAAGTCAAACATAAAAGTCGGTGAAAGCGAACTTTAAAATATTTGTATAAAATCTTTAAAAATCCTAACACGATTAAGTTTTATAGTCGAATTTGAAACGACATCATGAGATGATGTAGAAATTTAAAACTACGGTAGACTCAAGCTTATTTTTAATTGATGAAGCTCTTTAATTTTTAAATATTTAAGAAATAATGTGGTATACCATACATCGTTTCAAAGGCTTGCAATTTTACTGGACTTTTCTGCAGGACCCACATAAATAAATAAATAATGACTTTATTGAGCAAGCGTTCATCAAAGTATAACTCTGGTTTGCATGACAACTCTTGTGAACATTGTACAAAGAAATACAACAACAAAAAAGGAAAATAACAATTAGATATCTAAATGGTCTTGTGCGTAATATATACAAATAAATATCAAATATAAAATTCTTTTACATCTTTTTTAAACCTATAGTAACTAACATTCCTTAAACTGAGTGGCAAAGCATTGTATGTTTGTGGCCCAAAGTAACTAAATGCCCTTTTCCCAGTTTCTAATTTTGTTTTTGGCAGGTGCAACAGGCAATCCTGTCGAGTACTGCGCACATTGATTTGATGTCTAAACACTAGCTTTTTTCTTAGATATTCAGGTTTCCCAGTCTGCAGAACTTTGTGAACTAACTTGATAGTTTGCAAATCAGAGAGGTTCATTATTGATAAAACCCTAGCACTTAACCTAAACTCACTGATATGGTCAAATTTTTACAGGTTGTAAACGAACCTCAGAGCTCTGTTCTGCAATCGGGTGAGAACCATCTCATTTTCCCGTGTTAGACAAGAGGAAAACACTGGGAAAGAATATTGAATGACAGGAAAGATTCACGATCGTATGATTTCCAGTTTAGAGGACTCTGCTAAAATTGTGCTAAATCTGAGAAGAGTTTTCAATCTGACTATAACGGTTTTACATATGGAATTCACGTGGCCAGAAAAATCAAGATGGGAGTCAAGAGTGACACCAAGAACCTTAAGAGAGTTACTTGACGTCAGTGGTTTGCCGTCCACAAGGATGCTCCTGTCAACACTCCAAGCTCCCAGTTGACTCCTCGAGGATAACGAGTCAACAAACAACACCGAACATTTACTAGAATTTAGTAGAAGACCATGATCATCCGACCATCTCTTGACCTTCTCCAAATCAGAGTTGACACAAAAAGAAACCAATTGTTCAGAAACAACCTTTTCCAGTATTTTGGATATGACAGGGAGGATTGAAATTGGTCGGAACTCGGAGGCTAAAGAAGGCTAATGAGTTTTTGGAAGAGGAATCACGACGCTCTGCTTCCAGCTTGAAGGGACGTGACCATTTTTCAATGATACATTGATCAAGTGGGCAATTGCACCAATGCAGAAAGGGCTTAATCCTCTTAACATTTTTATGGATATTCCATCCATACCAAATGCCGTACTTGTTACCGTGTTCATCAACTCCTTTACCTTGCTTTTTGAGACAGGAGCAAACATGAAGGGAGAAGTTACTCCTGCAAATTTATTGCTGCTAAAGAATCTTAATTTGTCTGTGCATACGTTCTTGCCACAACCCATTGTTGAAAAGTCATTATTTAACTCTTCTAGTCCAACAGAATGGTCTGTTACTGCAGCTGATTTCATGCCACCACCTGCTCGTAGTGTAGCCCAGAAGTTCTTAGGGTTTTCAGTTTTTAAATTCTCAGTTAAATACTGCCTTTTCGCCAAACGTATAGCTACATTTAGTGCATGACGAGCCTTGCAGTATGCATTTCTAGATAGTTGTGTTTTTAAAGTCAGATAGGTTTTTTTCCATTTGTTCTTCACTTTACTGAGGTGTACCACATTTAAATCTCTCCATGGAGATTTCTTTCTTGTTGTTCTTTTTCTAACTGTCGGGGCACACTCATCAAATACATGGATTAAATTTTTAGTTAATGCATCAGTTATATCATCAACGTTCTTCTTAGCCACCATATCATCCCATGGTATCTTTGGCGCAATATCAACAAATTTATCACAGTCAAAATCTTTAAAACGTCTTTATGAAATGAACTTTCCCTTTGCCTTGGGTCTTTTGTAAGGTACATCACAGTAAATTAACTTATGGTCAGTAATACATCTACCATTTTGTTGAAGAATCTTCGAAGTATCGACCATTCCCACTTCTAAACTGTGCATTTTGTCAACAATAATCAAATCAATAAGAGAATATGTGATTTCTGCGATACGTGTTAGCTCTTTAATCAGCTCAGCAGGGCCCAAAGACTGAAAAATTCTTTCAAGATATTTCACATTTGCCCTCTTTGTCCAACAAATTCACATTCTAGTCACTCAACAAAATCGCAAAATTTACATCAGATGACTCGTCGATGAACAGAGCGTGGATTAAGGAGCTCAAGGTTGAGTATGGGACATCCGATGGCCTATATGAAATGCATATAAGAAAATTGAGACCTTTCAGATGTTCTACGCCACTAACCCATTCAATACGATAATCAACGTTATGAAGATAAACACGAGCAAACTTAATTCCGTCCTTTACACAAAGAGCAACACCTCCACCACCATGGCCCAGTTCAATTGGCCTATCACAGCGATGAAGAGAATAGCCCGGTATATAAAACACATGGGAGGGGATTTCAGGGGTTAACCATGACTCCGTGATCCCCAAGAGGTCAAACTGGAAATCGTCTATCACCGAGCAAACTCCTCAAAGCCTGTATTCAATGATCTAATATTTACATGCGCTACCCTACAACTATTGGTAGATTCTCGGTATCGTTTCCCGACGGGTTACAGCTCGTAGAAGAGAAAACTGAATCATGAGCATGGGATACCTGAGGGCTGGGACACACAACCTTAGGCACAGCAGAAACAGCTTCATGGATTATTTGCAAAGAATGAAAAATGAGATTTCCAAAACAATCGTTCCCTTTACGATTTTAGTGTGTCCCATCATGCACGAGATGATAATATTGAACCACATCGCTAGTGTCGAGAAACTCTACATTGAAATTGTTACACATAATCATCAACTGTTCATTAAAATAGAAGAGAGCCTTCTGACTAATATAGTTTCTTGCCAGAATACTATTCACAATTATGATGGAGCTTAGAAGTGTTTGTTTTGCTGTACTCAACAGGTCAGTCATAGAGTGAAGCACGGCGCGCTTACCCCACCCACCATCATACCCTGGCACACCATTAAAACCATGAACAAGGTTGTTAGTGCCAACAAGAAGATATATTGTATTAGGTTGTGCAGATTTATATTTCCCCTGCTTTACCGTAATATGAGAAATTCTAGCCCCTGGATTTACATCCACGATAGCCCCACTATCTGCACACCTCTTCCCTGAATAACGCAAAAGTGAGTCCCCAATCAACAAAACATTGGACATTGAACTCTCCCGAGTCTTTTCAACTACTTGCAAGGCATACCCTGGACTGCTTTTGCCACTAGAAACCTTTTCTCTAACATTTGAGTGCGCAATATTGTGCTGAGTAAAGGTTTCTTTACCCACTTCGGATCCACTTTGTTTTGACACATTTACAGAAACCCTAGGTTTGCTTGTTTGACGTATAAATGACTTTTATTGCATATTACTGTACCATTTTCACAAGTACTCTCCAATTCAAGAGCTTGGTAACGATTTGTACAATTTACAGCGCTGTTACTTAAGACAGAAAGTACATTTTTTGGGTTTTTTTGCTCGCCTACCCTTATTTTTTACTTCACCCCATTTCCCTGAGTTTCCAATTGATGGAGCACCATCACAGCTGACCATGTTTGTGATAACATTGACAATGGATAACGAACAGATTGGAACATGGTTGGTCACAGCAGTTGACTCAGATGGAGCCACCTTAGAGTTATCTGTAACCAAAAGGCTGCTAGGACCCTCATTAAACAGCGCGTACCATTCACTGAACAAACACCCAGTAGCTGTCTTTATTTTTTTGCAAAACCCTTCATTAATGAATTTAGCATTGACAAGGACACTTATACCACATTCATAATTTTGTTTGTTGAGTGCATCTCAACTCATGGACACTGTTTTCATTGAACCCTAGTTTACTTGTTACAGTTTTTGCAGCTAGTGCGTTTGTACCATGTAATGAATCTAGATGGTACACTAAGTGGCCCGAGATGTCAACAAACAGTAAGCTCCAGTGCGAGCCAGTATCTTCATTAACAGAAGTAGTATTATTATTAACACATAAGAACGCATAATCAAAGTTATTAAACATAAGTCCACATAAAAGAGATTTTACATCATCACAAGTACCATGTTTTACAACCTGAGTTACAGAGGGGCCCATAAAAGCTACCTTGGATAAGCTGTCTTTGTTACTATTAAAAGATTGAAAGAAAGTATCTAGAATACTGTAATCTACCCCTCTACTTCTAAGCCAGGATTTATCCTCAGCAACTTTAACTGAGGATTTTAGGTCAGATATGTAACCAGTCAATTCCAATTTCTGATTATTACTAACTTCAAGATCTGACTTAAGACCAGTAATAATTGAATATTTCTCATTAATAAGAGACTGCAAAGATAAACATTCATCATATTTATTTTCTAACTTAGTTTTAACATCAGTTAAGCTAGATAATAAGCCACTGCTCTTTTTAAAGCCTTGTCTTTTTCTTCACTAATTATATCCAGTTCATTGAATGAAGCATTGAGTTCAGATTGCCGTTGCTGCTTTACCCTCTCTAGTCGGGATTCAAGAGTCACAATGTTGCACTGGAGGTCCTTAACAAGTGCCCCAGAATTCCTTTCAGACGTTAGAGCATCGTCCAAACGATGAAGTAAGGTGGAATTATTCGATTGAAGATCTGCCAGAATAATGCCTCTAACACTTTCAAATCAAGGCAGATATTTGTAAAAAGAGATTCTGTTTTTACGTTCAGATTGTGTGTGTTGGAAAATGAATCTTCGATTAAATTAACAGTAAAATTAGACATGCTCCTAGTTTTTACCATTTTAAATTATTGACACAATCACTTTGCCATTTCAATGTCCATTAATTTATTTAAAAACCGCCTATGTCAAATCAATCGTAGCGGCTGAGATGTTACAAAATGCCGGTATTTGAAGAGCTGCAATCTACAAGACAAAATTGTAGTGGGGTTGCAGCTAAGAATTTGAAGGCGCAACCAAAAACATTCGCAGCGGCCAGGTAGGAATCGGCGATCTAGATGACACAGATTAGTCACGAGCGGGGATATTTTCTGCGGCGATCGCCAATTAGCAGCGGCGCCCCTGACTGCGCCGAGGACGAGATTGCCAAGGGTAAAAACACAGTGGAGCAGGGCAGGTAGCTGGTAGCCTAGCCGGTCGCTTACTCGCTTACTGCGTTGTAGAATTGAAGCGCGCGTTGTTACGGGCACGTGCACAGTCGCGCCTAGCAGGTAGCCGGGATGGTAGCAGTGAGCTAAGCTGCAAGCGGCAAGAATTGCCAAGTCGATTGTTTACATCGCTGGAAGCGGGGATGGCCCGACTCGCGCATGCGCAATGGCACTTAACAACCACGTGTTCTCGGGTTCTCATGTTGCACACGGGGTCTTTCTCGACGTATTCTCTGTGTACGTGGTGTTATTTGTGTTGGTTGATTTGTTTAGTTTTTGTTTTGTGTACTTAATGAAAAAATGGATGTGGAAAAATTAATAGCAGAGCAGTCTTCATTCAGATTTTTAGCGAATTTCCCGAAAGGGAAGAAGCTATTACCGAAGTCAAAATGGTAAGACCTAGGCCTGGGACCATGATAACATTTTTCAGGTTCCCAGATGTCAAAATCACCATTTATTCAAAACTATATATACTATATATTACATGTGTGTGAGCCTCCGTGGGCGCAACAATTTTCGTAAAAATGGTCCAATTTTCATGAAATTTGGCACAATTGAGTAAAGCCATATTTATAGTTCGAAAACCAGCCAGATCGCACCATCCAAAGGGTTTTTTTTTTTTGGGGGGGGGGGTTGTAACTCAAAAATGTTAAACCAAATTTTGTTCACATATAAGCTTTTAAGAAATAGAATTTTGATTTTCAGCTTAAATTTTAAAAAACAATTTGGTGTTTTGATGATTGCTCTACGTCAATTGGTTATAGAGATGTTGAAAGTGCTAAACACAGTACGTTGTCCAATGTTATTCTTATGGAGAATAAGAACAAATTTATATCTTGCTTATTAATGAACTTATCTAGACGAAACTTGGTATATTGCTACATATCGTTGTGGTCTATTGATATTTGCAGGAAAAACAATTTATTTGCCGATGGTTCCTATAGCAGCAAACCTGCGTACTCAGCCCCCATATTATTCTTATGGATAGTAATTAAAATGTGACAAACCGCTTGTTTTGTTTATGAATGTATACTGATGAAACTTGGTATGTGGCTTTATGTGGTATTAATACACATATATATATATGCACTGGAAATTTGCTGAGTACGCAGGTTTGCTGCGACGGGGGTATTTATTTGATTGATGCGCCAGCCGCCAAGCGACTGACTGAGCGTCAGTGTGTGTGTGTGCAGCTTCCCGCCAAGTAACCAGCTAGGCTACAAGCGACCAGCGAGTATGCGAGTATGCGACCTGCCCTGCTCCACTGTGTTTTTACCCTAAGGGTAAAAACACAGTGGAGCAGGGCAGGTAGCTGGTAGCCTAGCCGGTCGCTTACTCGCTTACTGCGTTGTAGAATTGAAGCGCGCGTTGATACGGGCACGTGCACAGTCGCGCCTAGCAGGTAGCCGGGATGGTAGCAGTGAGCTAAGCTGCAAGCGGCAAGAATTGCCAAGTCGATTGTTTACATCGCTGTAAGCGGGGATGGCCCGACTCGCGCATGCGCAATGGCACTTTACAACCACGTGTTCTCGGGTTCTCATGTTCACGACGTATTCTCTGTGTACGTGGTGTTGATTGTGTTGGTTGATTTGTTCAGTTTTTGTGTTGTGTACTTTAATGAAAAAATAAATGTGGGAAAATTAATAGCAGAGAAGTCTTCAGTCGGAATTTTTAGCGAATTTTCCGAATAGGGAAAAAGCTATTACCGAAGTCAAAATTTCGGTATAGGCCTGGGACCATGATAACATTTTGTTTTCAGGTTCCCAGATGTCAAAATCACCATTTATTCAAAACTATATATACTATATATTATATGTATGTGAGCCTCCGTGGGTGCAACAACTTTCGTAAAAATGGACCGATTTTGATGAAATTTGGCACAATTGAGTAAAGCCATATATATAGTTCGAAAACCAGCCAGATCACTCCATCCAAAGGGGTATTTTTTTGGGGGGGGGTGGGTTTGTACCCCAAATTTTTTTTAAATTTTGTTCACATACAAACTTTTTAGAAATATAATTTAGATTTTCAGCTTAAATAAAAAATGAATTTGGTGGTTTGATGATTGCTCTACGTCAATTGGTTACAGAGATGTTGAAAGTTCTAAACACAGTACGTTATCCAATGTTATTCTTATGGAGAATAAGAACAAATTTACATCTCGGTTATTTATGAACTTATCCAGAAGAAACTTGGTATATTGCTTAATATCGTTGTGGTCTATTTATATTTGCAGGAAAAACAATTTATTTGCCGATGGTTCCTATAGCAGCAAACCTGCGTACTCAGCCCCCATGTTATTCTTGTGGATAGTAATTAAAATGTCACAAAACGCTTGTTTATGAATGTATACTAATGAAACTTGGTATATGGCTTTATGTGGTATTAATACACATATATATGCACTGGAAGTTCGCTGAGTACGAAGGTTTGTTGTGAGGAGGGTATTTATTTGCTTAACGCGCAGGCCGACAAGCGACTGACTGAGCGTCAGTTTGTGTGTGTGTGCAGCTTCCCGCCAAGTAACCAGCTAGGCTACAAGCGACCAGCGAGTATGCGAGTATGCGACCTGCCCTGCTCCACTGTGTGGCTCCGCCGAAGGAAGAAACGATCTCACCGAAGCTCAACGTAATACTAATTCTGATTGGTGAAAAGCGTCACTGATAAATAACGATTGTATGACATTAAATAGACAAAGCGTAATATGACCTGACAATCCAAACACGACCCATCTAAACACATCTAAACACGACCCTTCAAGATATATACCTTTATTAATATAATGTACAATATTCTGACCTTTACTACCGATTCAGCGTTCTTTTGAGGTCAGTATTATAGCAATATATTTTAATAATAAAGTTAATTATAAAATTTAAAGTTAACTTATTTTAAAACTAACCTATATCTTAATTTTAGACTTCTATTATATTTGACTAAACCATCCCTTATGGGTGTAAAAAAGTCAATTAGTGTTCTGAAAAAAATGTTCCAGTCTTATATGAATTTGAGTTTATATTTAACTCCTCAACTCATTTGAAATAACAATAAGCGGTGTCATAAAATTTACTCATTAGTTCTCCCTTTTAACCACTTACTTTATAACGGTTTATCATACTAATATTATAAATGTGAAAGTATGGATGATTGTGCTTAACTCTGAAGTTCAATCACTTGAAAACTACTGGACCGATTGAGCTGAGGTACTTGATAGTAAGATATAGGTTTATTAAAGTTATGAAAATCATATAGGGCTATACCCCACGGGGGTTCAAAGTTCCCATGTATTCCTTATGGACATTCATTTTTGTTTGAACTGATGAAAATACAAACAGCTGATCTTGATTCGTAGTAGTTCCACAGGCTAACCACAGAATGCAGCACACAAAACTATCATAGTTTTTATAAATAATTTGTGGGGCGAAGCCTGCGGGTAACAGCTGGTATAGTATAAACGCACGGTTTATTTTCTTTTCAGAAATGTTTACCCCGAATCACCTTATTGAGGCATTACAGTCATTTTCCACACACACCAAGAAAGAAATCCCCCCTTCCACCCTAGGTTTCAACGTATTCCGAATATCCTTTATTAGTCATTGTTGACCAAAACTATGTACCACGTTTTAATTCAATAATACGTTAGGCGGTAAATAATAGAGTAATGATAATGTACTGTTCCTTCATAAGAATAACATTGACATTTTGTTTGGCAGCATTGAGCACCACCAACAACCAAATTTCCATCAAAATACAAAGAGCAGTTTTTGAGAAATTCAAGGTATAATGATCCTTAAGATAAACAAATAAACTTCTGGATATACTGTGGCTTAGTGGCCTACATGCCAAATTTAATTAAAATTGGGTCATTGGTCTTGACCCTCCAAACGAATTAACATATAGACACCGCCACGAAAAACACCTTTTCGGGCCAGAGAGCATCAAAACGAGTTTTTCCACTAATAGATCAAATTAAAAACCTATAAATTCTTCGTATTCTATGTTTAAGGAAAAGGTTTTGGAAGAATCAACTCAAAAATTTGCCCTATGCAAATTACTAGTTCTTTAAAATAAGAAGTTGGCTATAGTTTTCACTATATGAGAAAACCGAACATAAAACGGTGTTCAAAAATTTAGGTAAAGTTTTTTATCTGTTCTCTCCTAAAGCTCAAAACCTAGAAAGAAAACTGACCTATGTAACCAATTATTCAGATAAATTTCAGTTATTTCACAGGAAAGTTAGTATCACGTCTTCGTCACTTTTCTTGGTAGTAGGTCTACCTCTATAAGTACCACTTAATTGGTTCAAATGAAGATTACAAATGTATCGGTTTATTCGGCTAAGTAGTATAATAGAATTAGAACTAAAAAACCTAGGATTTCAAACAAATTACAATCGACTAGACACTTAATCATCGAACTAATTTTCTAATAACAGCTCAAACTTCAAACAGGATGGGTAGGTGGCAAACTATTTCATGAAGTAGTTTTTAGTAGAAGACTGTTTTCCTATTGTTTGTTCCTATCTACTTAATACGGATGTTTTATGAACGTTATTTGAAACGTTACTAAATAAACATCAATAAAATAAATGGAAAATCGATATTAGCTTCCCGGAGTATTGCTTCATAGTTATTAATCCACCCAGATTTATTAATCCACTACTCGTTCTTCTTATATTAATAATTATAACGCATCTAACGGAGCCACCTGAAGTTTGAATGATTGCTTAAAGAGTCCAATCAATGCAGAACCATTTATCAAGAAAGATCAGCTGCTGACGCGGCGTCAGACGGGAGGAGATCTGCTGAGAATTAATTATTACCATATTAATTAGTTCCTACAGTTGTGGTGTCGGGTGGAGGGGGAATAAGCCCGCTTTAAGTCTTTACAGTTCGCTAAACTTTACACAGATTGTACCATCAATCAGGCCGATCAAACACAGCGCCCTTCCCTTGCCCGCCGGATTATTAAAGACAATATTGTAAGTCTGTTATCACTTTCTGTTATCTTTGACGTTTAATATCAAAATTCATTATCTTTTCCATTTCAAGCTCTTTTTCCATTTCTAGATTTAATGCAGGGTGATGGATGGCCTGTTTTGTTACTGCGGGATGAGTTGAGATACACAAATGTTAAAATTAACATTCATTTTGTCCATATTGTTTCGTTTTTAGCGAATTTCCCCTATAGGGAAGAAGCTATTACCGTAGTCGGCACGGTAAGACCTAGGCCCGGGACCATGATAACTTTTCGTTTTGAGGTCCCCAGACCCCAAAAACACCATTCGTTCGAAACTGTATATATATATATATATATATATATATATATATATATATATATATATATATATATATATATATATATATGTGTCCGTGAGCACGATAACTCTCGTAAAAATTATCCGATTTTGATGAAATTTGGTATAAACGTGTAAAGCAACATTTATGACTTTAAGTTCGAAAACCAGCCAGATCGCTTTATCCGAAGGGGTATTTTGGGGGGGTTTTGTACCCCAAAAATGGTTTTTTTGAATTTTTTACATATAATTTTGGAAATAGTCAAATTTTAGTTTTTACCATTGGATTCAGCTTAAAAAAACACACAATTTGGTATTTTGATCATTTCTCTATGTCAATTGGTTACCGAGATATTGAAAGTGCTAAACACAGTACGTTGTCTAATGTTATTCTTATGGAGGAAAAGAAAAATTTTATATCTTGCTTATTTATGAACGTATACTGACGAAACTTGGTATACGGCTTCATCTGGTTGTGGACCATTGATATTTGCTCAAAAAAAACAATTTTTTGCCAAAGGCTCCCGTAGCAGCAAACCTGCGTACTCAGCCCCATGTTATTCTTATGGAGAATAAGTAACGTGTTATCTCCCTTAATTATGAAAATAAATTAATGAAATTTGGTATATGGCTTTACCTACATGAGTTATATTAATATTTCTATAAAACCCCATTTTTTGTGTTCCTTGCTTCAGCAAACCTGCATACTCAGCTGCCATGTTATTCTTATGGAGAATAATTAAAATGTAATAAATCGTTTATTTATGAATGTATAATGATGAAACTTGGTATGTGGCTTTATGTGGTATTAAGATACATATATATGCATTGGAAATTCGCTGAGTACGCAGGTTTGCTGCTACGGGGGTATTTCGTTCTCATAAATTAATAATTTAGTACAAATTTCAACTGCGAGGCACTCATTTTATGACGTTTGAAATCCTTTTATAAATAAAAACTTGGAGAAATATCAATTAATCACATAATTTAATTTAATTTTTATAATTAAAGGGGAATAATTAACAAATTTATTATTTTTGCTCTTTATGAAGGTAAAAACTGTATTATATTCATTTTAACAATAATTCACCTAAGGTATCAAACTCAGTTTTTAATTTATGCATACGTTCAGTACAAACGTGTACATGAGTTATGTCTATACGGTTCAATATGTCGTCATATAGACGAGATGTCTAGATTAAATCGAGATCGAGTGTATTAGAACGTTTTCCGGCTTAAGAAATCAGTGTTGAAGACTGATGTGCTAAACAAAATTGTCTAGCGCTATACAAATATGCACAAGTATAAAGCAACTCGACACATGTAAAATGTTTAAGCCATCTGTATATTGCGTTTTTACCAATCAACGCTTTTTTGAATCACTTAAAACAAACTATTCTAACACCAAAGCTTAAGAAACAAACCAGACAGTATAAACTAGTTTAAAGGATATTTATTAATTATTTTAGATTTTTAATCAATAATTTTCTAAATTATGATTTTTATCAGCAATGATAGTTTGAGTCGATGGATCGGTTTATGATGCTTGTTATAACCCGGCCTTCGTATCGACCATGACCTGAATGTGAAGTGTCGCCTGACATTGTCTTTGTGGATGTCGTGCAGTTGTGATACTACACAGAGAGATATGTAGATATTATTGAAGGAAGAAACAACCAATACACAAATTAATAACTAAGAGCCACTTGCGTCAGAATTTAGGAACTCATGTTATTGTTATGCTACACAATAGAGTTCATTAGGACAAAACTTGAGGTCAATTTGAAAAAGTAAAGTGGCAATTAGGACCAAATATTGGAATTCCAGTGTACTTGTTCTTTCCGATTTTGAGTTCGTTTGTGTATTTATATCACGTAGGGCAAGGGTAGAAACGGGAGCATTTTATTTCCCCTTAAAAATATATGTATATTTATTTTTATATCTTGAAGAAACTTGAATTAACAGCCAAGTTTACATTGCAATGTGTTATTGGAACTTTAACACAAAACATACAATTTATAGGTATATTTACGTCTTTTGAAAGCTTGCAACACAATAATGAAGGCATTTATGTTAGTGGGTTTTACTAAACGCAAAAAACAAGAGGTTTACCGTAGAGCAGGAACACGCGATTTCATTAAACAAGCAATGTTGCTTAAATGAAAACAACCCCCTGCAGAGGGCAACATTACCCTTAATACCGCGTCCCATACCTGCATGCATTACCGTGTGTAAGCAGTGGCTCCCGGTCATATACATAATGAGCTATTTACCTACTTTATTTAAAACGCTAAACAAGTGATAAGGTTACATTTACTCATACGGTTATAATCAGAACTGTAAATAATATCAAACGGTATTATAATTATGTCAAAGTATTATAATAACAAATTATATTTTAATAAGCATATTTTATATAGGTTAAAAATTAACCATATAATTTACTTCTCACTTAGGAAAAAACAAAAGGTTTGTTTTATCATGAATCGATTAAGTCGAACGAATTAATTAAGTCATTAATTTGTGTTTTTGGATATAATAGAACCTAATCCCATGTAGCTAAGTTGTCTACGATTATAGTTCAACAAATTATATACATATGCCTTATATTGAACAACAGAAAATAAAACGAGTTCGCACGCAGCACGCTGACGTGAGGGAAGTGAATTTCAACATAAAAATTTGTAAAAGTCAAAATAAGTGTAAAAAAATACATTTGTCCAATTTTTATTGAAATCTGAAAACATTGATTTTTTGGCTGTTCTGATACTCCTGGTTTCATTTACTTGCAAAGCTGGAAATACAATTTTGCTCATTATAAGTTTAGGAGAATGTCCAGACAGGCTTGAAAGTAGGCGTGAGTTGCTGGGGATGATAAAAGTACTCTAACAAAGGAATAACAGGCTTTTCTAATGTAAAACCCCCATAAGACAACGTACTGTGTTTAGTTGATACACATTTTCTTTAATAACTCGGTACATATTTATGCTAGAATGACGAGAGAGGGCTTACAACTTTCGCCTTACTAATTCCCATCTTTTTACATGCATTTATTTTACATCTGGGGCTTTTCTGACCGTTTTTGGGCCCAAAAACTCGAAATTTGAAAGATTAATCCCCAAAAAAAGGGGTTTAGAGTTTTCCGATTGTTTTGCCCAACGAACTTGTCTAACTGATTACAGAAAGGAACGTCCATACCAAATTTGAAGTTAAT
This sequence comes from Allygus modestus, assembly GCA_963675035.1. Classification (NCBI taxonomy): domain Eukaryota; kingdom Metazoa; phylum Arthropoda; class Insecta; order Hemiptera; family Cicadellidae; genus Allygus; species Allygus modestus. The sequence continues at coordinate 98,808,165 of OY776111.1, read as the reverse complement.
AGGACAAAAAATGCGACCGCTAGAGTGCAAACACATATATAGCCTATAACATATAGGCTATATATGTCTATATATATATATATATATATATATATAATATATATATAATGAACGACCCCCAAAACGTGTTCAGGGGGTCACGTTAGAAACTTCTATGGTGGTCCCGGGCTTAAGTTTCACCGTGCGGGTCATGCTAATAGTTCACTTTCCAAAGGAAATTCACTAACAATGTAAATTACTAATGTTGTAGTATTTTGTTATTCTTGTAAATGTATTTATGTTATCCATGTAAATTATTACGCAAATTTGTGTAACTTTTTTTGTGTGAAACAAGATTTTGTTTTTTTATTTGAATTTTAAAGTGCGTCTAATAACTAATTGGTGCACTTTCGGCCGTAAGAGATGAAACCCGAAAGTTTAGTTGTACAGTTAAAGTGTTTTAGCTGCGTAAACCCCCTTGTGAAGTAGGATCGCACAAGCGCAATTTCCACGCACACGCAACTTCTAATCCCGCTTTACTCCATGTTACCAGCAAATGTTTGGGAGGGCTCTATTCATACATACCGCATCCCTTACACCGATTTTTCCACTAGCTACGTTTAATTTATAATATGCATTTTGAAAATATTTTAGAAATCTAAAACTAGATAAATTAATACAAATAAACAGTGTACAAAGTATAATCCTACGTAGTAATTTCGTTATCATCGTAATTCATCTTAATTATTCTTAGTTTTTCTTACCTGGTTTGCGAGAATAGGTTTTACTCTAACATTTCACTTAATGCAACTAGGTAATATTATATATTTTATAGAACTACATACGAGTTTTCAAATTATATCGCCACAATTTCACCTTATTTTAAACCAACGGAAAATCAAGAAAGAAACAACATAAAAATTCAAATGATGTTAATACAAAATGGTGTTATTAATTTAATTAATTAATTCTTTATAATAAATGCAATACGTTGAAATACTTTACGATAAAATATCGTGATAAAATCTGAAGACGAAAAATAAAAAAAGATCATTAGTGCCAATCTGTTTACAATTAGGTGATGTGTAAAATTACTTTCCAGTTATAGGTCACGTTTAAAATATGTTTGTAAAGCATCCGTTGAATAGTACCTGTGTTTCATGGACCGGAATGAAAACTGAGTATACGAGTGAACTGTAGACAGAAACCCCGAAAAACGAATAACAAAACTTTCTAATAACAACAGAAATAATTAAATTAACAGAAATGTATAACAAAGCTCCATGTTAATTACTATCATATTAGGGGAATTAGATTAACTTAAAAAAATAGTTACAAAGCAGGTTTACGGAATAATCTTGTATTGTATTAATTTAATTCTGGAAAGTTGTGTTAGTACTGAATGTTTTATTACACAATTCCTCAAAGAAATCTTCTGAACATCACTATTGAAAATGCGAGTTTATAAGTCTCATCAATATAATAAATTACTTAATGAATGCATCTAAAACGTACCCAAAATATGAAATAAATAAATATAATAGAAAGAGTTCAGGCTCAATCTAAGTTTATCCGATTCATTCTAAATCTACGTCATCGTGTCAAGAGGTTAAGTTGATCTTAAATTAAATCTTATTATTAAGAAGAGTCACTTTATCTTTACTCTTAATTGATATAACAAATCTTAACGGAAAATTTAAATTTATAATTTATCTCATGAGTATCGTTATAAATATATGATTATGAATTGCCTTGTTTGAATAATTTATTGTTACGTAAATTAAGTTTTTTACAGGTACAATGTGCTTATTGAGGTATTTAAGGTATAAATCACGATTTAATTGTGTCTTCTTCATAACATTATTCGCGCCTAATTCCAATTATCATTATTACTTATTTAATACACTAGGGGTTTTATTTTTTTACTGGATCCTCTCAAACCGTTTTAAACCAATCTTGATATTTTTTGTGGCATTGGATAGAGCCCGGTCTGAGGTTGTTTGTGCCCAAATTTGATAAGAAAAAACTTAAGGGAAGGGCCCTAACTGCATAAGATTAACATTGGGAAATAAATATTTTGAATTGCACGGTCAAACAACTGAATAAAGTAAATACAGTTTTTCAGCAAGAACACCTGTTCGTACTGGGAAAGTAACATAATCTCTAAAAATGTTGATTATAAATATGAGGATAAACCATAGAATGAGTTGATAACATGCATTCCACAGTGCAGCATATAAACATTCATGTTAAATAGAAATAAACTAACCTTTAAGGCTAAATTATTCCAAATATTCCATGTTTTATTTTTTTGTTGTAAACAAACTTACAAATTGGTAAACGAGTTTGAATTTAGAAATAATGGAAATTCTCAAGAGAGGTTTACAAAATTGAAAGAGTGCTTGTGTTTACCAATCTTTATATTATTTATTATTATTTATCAGTAGTAAGCGTATAGGCTTTATAAAATTAAATAGTAATTGAATTACAGTTTAAACACTACTTTGTTAGAGCACGTAAACTGTTCGCCAGTGATAATGGAAACAACCCTCAGCAGTCCGTGTACAGTTAATTGCTCTCAGTATTACAACAACAATCACACATTCATATTTGTTACATTTTAGTAAGTTTTCGTAATTAATTTCTCTGTTTTAGATTTAATTAGCATTTAATTATTATTCATCATTGTTTGAATTTTATTACATGTGCATTAAGCCCAAATTGATTAAGGCCAAATAACTTTTTATATATGGATAAATATGAGAAAAACATAAAACATTGGAAATAAAAGCTATATATCAAAAGCTAAAAAACTGGAGTGCACAATCGTTTATTTATGTTCTAACATAGATGTATTTTGAATTGTTGTTATCACAGCGAACTAAAAACTTTGTTTGAAATCGCAGCGGATGAATGCGAGTAAATATCTTTTCCGATACCATTTTGTGTATCCCATAATTTTACACTGCCTTGGGCATTCAACCTAATGAACAATTCTATCGTTTTCAAGGTGCCAGTGGAGAGCATAACAATATGAGCGCACTGCTTATTTTCGTAACAGTCTAGCATTTTGTAATGACTTAAACTTCAGGAACAACGTCCACTATTAGTCAACTACATGTTAAATATAACTGTAATACTAGACGCCTATTTGTTATAAAACTAAGTGGCGACCTAAACACGATTTCAGACAATGTCGCCCAGAATCAGAGCCTATGGTGGCCGCTCGTGATATATTACTCTATTAGTCAATCAGAAGAGGAGCATGTGGTGGCTGCTCATGATATAGTAATCTGGTATTCTTCCAGAAGCAGAGCCTGTGGTGTTCGATTGTTATATAGTACTCTATTATACACTCAGAAGAAGAGCATGTGGTGGCCGCACGTGATATAGGACTGTAGTAGTCGCCCGGAATCAGAGCCTGTGATGGCCGCTCGTGATATATTACTCTATTAGTCACTCAGAAGAAGAGCATGTGGTGGCCGCACGTGATATAGTACTCTATTAGTCAATCAGAAGAGGAGCATGTGGTGGCTGCTCATGATATAGTAATCTGGTATTCTTCCAGAAGCAGAGCCTGTGGTGTTCGATTGTTATATAGTACTCTATTATACACTCAGAAGAAGAGCATGTGGTGGCCGCACGTGATATAGGACTGTAGTAGTCACCCGGAATCAGAGCCTGTGATGGCCGCTCGTGATATATTACTCTATTAGTCACTCAGAAGAAGAGCATGTGGTGGCCGCACGTGATATAGGACTGTAGTAGTCGCCCGGAATCAGAGCCTGTGATGGCCGCTCGTGATATATTACTCTATTAGTCACTCAGAAGAAGAGCATGTGGTGGCCGCACGTGATATAGGACTGTAGTAGTCGCCCGGAATCAGAGCCTGTGATGGCCGCTCGTGATATATTACTCTATTAGTCACTCAGAAGAAGAGCATGTGGTGGCCGCACGTGATATAGGACTGTAGTAGTCGCCTAGAATCAGAGCATGTGGTGGCTGCTCGTGATATGGTATCCTAGTAGTCCCCCTGATGCAGAGCCTGTGGTGGCTGTTCGTGATATAGTACTCTATTAGTCAATCAGAAGAGGAGCATGTGGTGGCCGCACGTGATATAGGACTGTAGTAGTCGCCTAGAATCAGAGCATGTGGTGGCTGCTCGTGATATGGTATCCTAGTAGTCCCCCTGATGCAGAGCCTGTGGTGGCTGTTCGTGATATAGTACTCTATTAGTCAATCGGAAGAGGAGCATGTGGTGGCCGCACGTGATATAGGACTGTAGTAGTCGCCTAGAATCAGAGCATGTGGTGGCTGCTCGTGATATGGTATCCTAGTAGTCCCCCTGATGCAGAGCCTGTGGTGGCCGTTCGTGATATAGTACTCTATTAGTCACCCAAAAACAAAGCATGTGGTTAGTTAAAGAATACGTTAGTAGTCCCCTAGGAGCAGATCATATGGTGGCTGCTCAATATATATGAGTAATCACCTAACACCTAACAGGAATCTGGTAGCCTTCCAGGTGCAGAGCTGTGGTGTTCGCTCGTTAAATATTTTTTTTCTGATTGAAAATTAATTGTTGTGTTAGGATATAATATTTCTTTATCATATAGTAGATATGTATACAAATTTCGCGACGTAGTCAGGGTCCAGAAATAAAAATTGATTGAAATGGGAATTTGTTCCCTAATTTGGTAATTTCTTAACTATGCTCCACTTATTTGTGAGACTGATTAATATGCTACAAACTGCTCTAGAATTACTAGACTATTGTGACATGGGCATGTTTCTAAACTTAAGGTGTTTGTTTCTTGTGTTGACTACGCTACCTGTTTCTGTAGCTACGTTGGAAAACATATTTTCAACCCTTCGACGGCCCAAAACTTGGCTACGATCAAGGATGGCTCAGGAACGACTAAATGGACTTTGTCTGCTCCATATTCATGGAGTCATTCATGTCGCTGTAGATAAGGTATAAGAACGTTTTTCAAAAATTAAGGATAGGAGAATCGATCTTACACTGCAGAAAAAATTGTGGTTCTCATACTTTAATTTAATTTGTATTTTATAAACAAACACAATAAAAATGTATTAAAGCACAAGCAATTCATTAAGTTTTACTAACCTCACTTTGTAAATTTATCAAACACTTCTTTACGATCCAAGAAGTTATCAAGTAGTTTTGCAACATTATACTATAGTAACTATAGCATATATTTTTCAGTTAACACCATTCATGACTTTAATGCGTTCTATAATTACAGTTTTAATCTAAATCTGGTTTTAAAATCTTTAGTTTTAAAATGTTTTGTGGACACAAGTGGCTCTAAAAATGGAAACAAATTCACAAATTCAAAACTAGTATATTTACTCTTTTATACATAAAACATTAACTACCCATGATTGTTTTGCAACTGTCTAAACTATCAATTGTTCATTCCCAATGGATATTTGTAAACAAATCTCAGAGAACAAGGATTTCTGACAAACAAATGACCAAAAATATCAATGTTGTTATGTGTTACATATTTGCTAACGATTCAAATTATTAAATCATTTTTCACTTTAAATTTTAAATGTATGTTGTTTATCAACACTTTTTATTGCTTCCTGTATGGAAAACTGTAGGCAGATAAATTACGGTAAACTGCAGATTTTATCATTTATAGTCTGTGGTTGTCATGAGAACGGCGGGGACAGAGGGGGAAATGGCGGCCACCATGTAGGCTTCACTTTCTGTTTGAGATTAACATATTATGTATGAGAGCTCTAGTTGCATTCCTCTTTGAAATGATAACAAAATATTTTGGTTAGGCAAGTTATAGTCTGATGTTTTTATCATTGGCTGTTTTGGTTGTTAGCTGTTTGGTTGTTAGGAGGTTTATTAGTGTTACTGGCATCCCAATTTTCTATTTACAGTTTTGTTGAAATATTTTTCAGCTTGGAAACATTTTATCACGACACGTGAAATAATTATGGAAATAGTTTATCTCTGAACAATTTTTTTTTAAATTTGATTGGGACTGTTAGTTTACCTATTCCCTATTCTGTTTTTCATAAATTAGTTTTGTATAGCAAACAGAACCTTGGTTTTGAGCCGTACAGCCCTAATTCTGTCACTATGGTGGAACTAAATGAAAGTGATTAAAATGAAGGGGACGCCAATATTGGTAGTAACCAAATTATGTTTGATAAACAGTTAGAACAAACTAAAACAATTACAATGACTTCCCTCCTTTACCTACAAATAATAACGTTCCTTTAGTGTTTCAACATCGAACGCAAGTAGATTTTAATCAACGACAATCAGAAGGTTTGAAGAGTCGTGTGACTTTTAAACAACAATATAAAGATAAAAACATGGTTACATACTTTGGTGCGAAGAGGTGACAGTGGACAATAATAGTAGTTCTATGACTCAAAATATGGGGGAACAAGAAATCAAAGTTCAACTTATCCCCCCTCCAAAAGAGATAAACCATCTAAAATAAGACTGTATTAAGTGTTTTACTCTGGTCCGTTTGAAGTTATTGTTTCTTCTAAAGACAAAACAAAGATAAATCCATTTAAAGTTGGAAAAATGATTGAAAACTCCATTTTGAAGTTAATGGTATTACCAGATTTGGAGATAATCTGGTTATTAACTGTCATCATACTCAACGGCTAACAGGTTAGTGTCATCTTCTCACTTTCCCGAGTTCAATTTGTTTAAACCATCGAATCGTGTGGAAGTTGTTGGGTTGATTAACATTGAGCCGAACATTGATGTTGAAGAAATTAAAGAGGATTCCGTAAGCCCCTTACCGATAGTAGATGCCTTCAGACTTTCTAAGTATACTTCAGAAGGTCCGATTTAAAACAAATCGGGTTAATGTGACTTTTCAGGAGACAAAATCCCGACAGGAATCAAACTTAATTTTGTTCTGCTTCCAGTGAGGGAGTAAGCATATCCTGTGCAACAATGTTACCGGTTACGGACACTCGTCGCGAAACTGTAGAAATGAAAGAATTTGTAAAGTTTGTCTAAAAACTTGTCATGGAACGGAATGCAGTGCAAGTCCATCTTCTTTACTAAAGTGGATCACGATTGTCTTTCAAGAATTTTCCCAGAATTAGTAAACAAAATATAAGACAAAGAATGACACAGATGAGGTAAAACTTGATGACTGTTTCAAAGTACTTTCCCAAGACATTCAAGTCTCAGTATAATGTGGGTTTTCCAACACAAACCTCATATCCAAGGAAGGCACAGTTGCAGCAAATGTCAAATTATTCAGTAGCAACACATGAACATAACTATTCCTTAACACCTAACCGGTACAATGCAAAACCAAGAATATGTAGCGGAAACGTCGTCAAAATCACAAGTATAGTTAAAGCCTAAAAGGCTATCTCGTCAAAATAAGTCACCATTTCGTCAACAAAGTAACACCGAAAAATGTTGTGAATTTAATAAAACAAATGATGAGGGAGGTATGGTAAATCAATATATATTATAAATGTAAGTGTGGTTTGTGGGTATGTTCCGGAAAAACTCCAAAACCAACCACCGCATCCCCGTGAAAGTTATATGGTAGGGTAGCCCTACATTCCCCATCTATGAAGAAGGTTTTATTTTTTTAACTGCTTGGAAAAAAATGAATAGCACCCGAGATCGCGCGCAACTCTCTTTGTCTAACAAACGGAAGTCTCAATTAGTTATCTTTGTCTGCAACGGGAAATTGAAATTTTCAGTGATTTGAGGTTGCAAGAGAGGGTCAATCACAAAAATATTTTAAAATAAATCGTCAGAATGTTCTAGAATCTAAATATAGGATAATTTCAAGAAATTACATCCTAAACATCTGTTCTCTAAAGATCCATTTCAGAAAATTTGTCCTCAAAAATTTTATTCTAGCGAAAGACCCTCAAAATTCAATCTTAGAAAGTTCCATTCTAGAAAGTTCCATTCTCAACATTTTCATTCTATAAAATTCCAATCCAGAAAGTTTCTTTCTAGAATGTTCTATTTAAAAAAATTTTATTCTAAAAAGGTCTATTCTAGAAAGTTCTATTCTAAAAAGTTCTATTATCAAAATTTTCATTCTAGAAAGTTCCATTTCAGAAAGTTCCTTTCTAGAATGTTCCATATTGAAAACTTTTGTTCTAGAAAGTTCTATTCACAACATTCTTATTCCAGAAAGTTCCTTTCTAGAATGTTCCATATTGAAAATTTTTGTTCTAGAAAGTTCCATTCTAGAAATGAAATTTTAATTTCACTATTGTTCCCACTATGGATACTAACCCTCGTGTCAACTGTCGAGTGACGGTTGACAGTTGTCAAACGAATAAAATTAGAGTTTTGTCTGTACATTGCTTGGAATTATGAAATTTTTCCATATTTTCACGTTTTACACCCTAGGAAACCAAAACAAGTCTTATCTTAATTTATGTCTGTCTGTCTGCCTGTCTGTCTGCCGGTGACGCTCAAGGACGGGTTTTTGTTCGCTTTTCACTGGAAAACGGGTGCACTGACATTAATGAAACTTTGTTTCTTTGTTCTACATATGCGTGAGAAGGTTTTAGGGCACTATAAACTGGCATACGCCTTTTAAAAAAATAATGGCGGTCACTCAAAAACGTGATTTTGTGCGGTTTTGGTCATGTTTTGTTCGCTTTTCACAGGAAAACGGGTACACCAATTTTTATGCAACTTGTTTTCTATGTTCTATATGTGCGTTAGAAGGTTTTAGGGTAATTGGATTGTTTTAAATTACCTTAGGACACTGCCCCATAGGGTCTTAAAGATCCTATGCTATTCTTATGGACAAAGCATTTATTTATATTGAACCAGATTATGGCATAGTTATTCTATAAATAGGTGTTGTAGTTCTTTTTAAAACGTTGAGTGAAGATTGGTAATAAATAACATAAGTGGATATATGATCTAAATCTATATTTGTCAGACTCATGCACTCACTGACATAGTGATCACTTTATCTAAGAAACGACAATGTCTATTGAAGATAAAATTTTGGATGGTGGTTCCCCTTATGCTGCAGATTCACAATAAGAATATGTTTAAAAAAATCCTATAGGATTCTTCGCTAATTTACTTTTATGGCAATTTTATGAGTATTAGTATTTACTGAACCTTTGTAAGTTACATTTCGGTAGGAACATAACTAACACATCAGAACAAAACGCAAGCCTATTCCTGTTACGAAAATGTTTAAGGGCTTCACCCCCCGGAATTTTAAAATACAATATTTTAACAATCTTGCACATACTCTTGGACTGATGGATCTGAAATTCGGTAGGAATGTAGCTGATAGCTCAGTGCAGACATTTACCTACTCCAGACACAAATATACTCAAGGACTCTGGCCCAATGGCCTTTAATACAAGCGTGTTAGTCATAACACACCAACTACTCAACCAGTAGAGCTGAAATTTGATGCCTTAAAGGAAATAAGAAACAACATCATGGGGAGTCACGGTGTTGTTCTCTGGAGATTTCACATAGACCCTTTGTCGTAAGTGAGACATGAGTGGAGGAGTCTACACCTCTCTAAAATTATATTTTATGTAGCCGACCACTGAGCGTCTGAACTTAACAGTAAATATGAACATGTATTTTTGAGAAGATTAAGGGGTTGAGCAGTTTTCTTATGCGCTTTTAAAAGTTCAGATTGGGACATTGAAAAACAAATTAAGTCTCAGAAACATCTATCCTTCACTCGGCACTATCGATGAATCACAGGATTTATTGATTGACAGTCTGTTACACCGAGGTTCATAAACAGTTTAATCTGGAAAGTGGCCTGGCTCTGTGATTGTGCCATCCTCACGTCCACCAATGAACAAGCAACGTAGATCAACCCAAATGTAGGTCTATTCTAAAGGGAGGAACGAACATATACAATATTTAATACCGTTCATTTAACCATGACCACTGTTAGAACAGTTCGTATATATTGATTTACATTTATTTAAATAAAATCAAGTAGTCATATGTTTTTAAAACATATGATTTTTCGAAGTTTAAATTGTTTATTTACAATTATAATGAAAACAGGACCTGGCAAGAATGGTAATTTTAAAAGTGGTTTGTCAATGTTTTTAAAGTTTAATGTTTCGTTACATTACTATTAATTTATTGGAATGTAAAGATTAATGTATCAAAGTATTTAAAATGATAAATTAAACAGGGTTAATATTTTGTTGTCCTTGAGTTCTTTTATTTCTAAAATCAAATCCAAAGTGTTACGTGTACCGATTTGGAGTCACAAAACCACACCGTTCACTACCCGACAGAGTTCCTCGACTTGGCAACAGTACCCGAACTATCTGCCATAGTGTATTTCGTTAACTTTAATTTAATTCTACTTTAAAAGTGTAAAATGCAATTTTAATATTGTAAAATGATGTGGGTTTTTAATTTTTTTAGTTAATCTACCATTTATATACAACCCGTACAAAGGACGGGTACTCAGCTAGTGAGGTATAAATGTTAGCCCTAAACCTGCGATAACCTCTTATGCCTGTGAAAGGTAAGCCAAGACAATGTAAAAAGCACGTATGAACATTTAATACATTTTTTTTAAGTGGGGTTATTTAAAGTTAAAAAGCCAAGTGGACCACCGACCTCATGAAAAACTTGAAAGAAACAATCCCTCAAGGTAATGAGTATATTAAATCGACTATAACCAACATAATACAAAAATATGCAGTTCAATATTAGAATGCATGTCAATTAGGACCGGATTACATTCAGTGCAAACTTTGAAATGTACTTGTTTTAAACTTGCTTTCTTCATGTTGATTGTCTTGTAATTGCGATGACATACACTGACCTTAGACTCATATAGTGGAGTGCTCAGTCCTTATCATATAAATGGGCTGAGGTTCCTGAATTCTTCCTTAAAATAAGATTCACATTGAAGCTGTACATGAAACTTGGTTAAAAGAGCCATTTAACTATATGCTAAGTGACTACAGTATTATAAGACAAGACAGGGAGGATGGATACGGCGGAATAGCTTTCTTTGTCCATTCCTCTATGAATGGGATCCTGTATTGATCCTGGATACAACAGTGATGCCATACACTTAATAGTTATATTTCATTATTACTGTGGTAAGGGTAATGTTAGGGCTGACATATAGGAGAATCATGTTTTAAAAAACGATGATGATTTTAGTTAAGTAATAGGTGATTTTAACGCCCATCATAATTTGTGGGGAAACAGAAAGTCGTGTGCTAGAGACAGATACATTGTAAATGCTCCGAGTGTCTCAAGTTTCATTACGATTAATGATGGAACGCACACCGCAGTACCTTCCCCTTTTAGAAGTTCTAGTGCGATTGATCTTTATTTTGTTTGACCACAGCTCCACAACATGGTAAATAATCGGTCAGTTCTAGCGGATGCAGTTCGAAGCAATCATTTCCCTATACTCATTACATTTAACTATGCAAACACAGTTAATAAAGTATCCTATAGTAACATTAACAAAATTCCTCGGAGAAATTTAAAAATGGTAATTGGGAACGTTATACTTCTATTATAACAAGAAACTTGAACAAAATCATAAATGAAAAAACTATATTAGAGAATGAACAGTTAGAAGAATTTTATAATATAATTAATAATGCAGGAAACTCATCTATTCCTCACATAAAATATGGACCGAAACATAATATATCTGGATTCAAACACAAACCATGGTGGAATGCTCGAAAACAGTAGCTCAGAAGAGATTGAGTTTTAACCGGTTCTGTTTAAAAATGACGCCACAAAATTATAATGTTTACAAAAGATGTGCCAGAGAAGCGAAACATGTTATTAAGAGAGCAAAAACACAATCGTGGGAGGAGTTCTGTAATGACTTACAAAATAAAAACTCGTAATGGAGAATAGTAAAATGTTATAAAGGTAATGTAATTAATGACAACTCTCTCATGAAATAAGATATCGAATTGGCTCATAGCTTCATGGTCATTTTACTTCCGCACCATGTCCCAGAAATCAGAGAAATTAACTGTCCAATTTCAACTGTTGGATGCTGTTGGAACTGTTGATGATACTAGAATGGCCGAACCCTTTAACATTAAGGAATTAGAGGTTGCTTTGGCTAGTAAAAACAAGGATACAGCCCCAGGGGTAGACAGGATATCATATTAAATGGTAAGGAATTTACCTCAAAATGCTTTGGAATTGCTGTTACAAATATACAACCTAATTTGGAAGTCTGAAGGAGATGCAATTCCTAAATATTGGAAGAACTATGCCATCGTACCTCTTGTCAAGCCTGAATGTGACAAAGGTGTAGCTGAATCTTATAGACCTATTGCAAAGATTTAATGCTTAGCTAAAATTATGAACTCTTTAGTCAAAAATAGATTGGAGAGGTTTACTGAACACTTCAATCCAATCCCACAAACACAATTCGGATTCAGAAAGGATATTGGATGTTACGATCATACTATTACATTTGTTTCCGATAACCAAATAGCAACAACAAGGAATGAAATTGTTATAGCAGCATCGTTAGATTTGTCTAAATCTGATGGCAATATACTTATAACAACATTAATATAAAAATGTTTACTATGAACGTTCCTTATGTTTTTATAAAATACTGTTTTAATTGGCTCTCAGAGAGAACTATTTCATTTTAATTCGAAGACAGGGAACTGTCAAGGAAAGCCTATAAAGGTATCCCACAAAGAAGTGTTCTAAGTCCTCTGATTTTTTCTTTGTACATCGCGAATGTCAATAAACGTTTGTCTCCAGGAGACACGTCCCTGCAATATGCAGATGATTTTCTCGTTTATGTATCTAAATATCCTCAATATTAGCAGTTCAAGAATTGCAAGCAAATTTAACAAACATAGCTAATACATTAAATTTCAAATCAGGTCAAACATTTAATCCCTAAAAGTGTAAATTACTTGTTTTCACGAGGATAAGGGGATTAACTGATTACTGTTGTAGCATATTTGGTGAAATTATTCAAAAAATGAACTGTCACAAATTTCTCGGTATTTGGATTGATACAAAGCTTAAATTTCATAAAAATATTGATGAAACAATCAACAGATATAAAAAAGACTTAGATGTCTTAAAATGCTTGGCGTTTGGGACGAGAGGAGCTCATCCAAAGTTTCTTCTAAGAATCTTCAAAGCTTTAATACGACCAAAATTGGATTATTACAGTTTTATTTATGGACATTTAAATAAGACATATGAACAAAAATTGGATATTGTACAAAATTTCGCATTAAGAATATGTACTGGAGCTATTAAGACAACGCCCATTCAGGTAGTACATGCTGAAACTGCCACAGTGACACTAAATTTGAGAAGACAAATGTTATCGGAAGAATTACCTCTGGAAATTCATTTAAATACATCTCATCCTGCATTTTTAAAACTTCAAGAACTATGCTCATTCATCACCATCCATTTTGGGATAATAAACATACACTAACAATTATTCAAGTTTATGACAAAATTAAAAATTATATTGGTGAAACCGACAATGAAACCTATGTTAATTCAATCTTCCAATTTCATAAACCTCAATGTATGATAAACCCAAATACCTATATTTCTAGAGAGCTTGCTTTTAGTATTCAATCTAGTAAACAGCATGTAAGCGATACTGTATTCCTACAATCATCATTATATGTCTTACACCACAAACTGAACGGGCATATAATAATATATACAGATGGATCCAAAATTAGAACCAATTTAGGTGTTGGTATATATGATCCTACAGGTGACATGGAAGTTAAAATTAAAATCCCCCCTCCCACCAATGTCATCAGTTGTTTCAGCAGAATTGTTTGCTATTTTAAAATCTTTATAATATATATCACAATTAAATGACAGTAAATTTTCTATTGCAACAGATTATCTTGTGTCACATTACAAAATTGAAAACGCTATACGTGGCTTTAACAACGATAACATAACTTTAGAAATTGCAAAATAAATTATTAAATGTTCTAAAGAAATTGTGATACAATGGATTCCTGGCCATATTGGAGTTCTAGGAAATGAAAAGGCGGATTCTCTGGCAAAATGTGCAGCTCACGATAATGCCGTAGTTGTAGACAATAAATTCCCTTTACAATATTAGGATATCTGTTTTGATTTGAAGAAGAAAATAAGAGCTAAATCTGATGTATTATTGCAATCTACAAACAAGGGGGAATGGTATAAAAAGATTCAAAGTACCTATTCGACATGGTTTGGTTATCAACCAAATTCAGTAGATGTTAAACCAACATGATCTACAGACTTCGATTTGGACACTGCTTTACAGCAGATTGACTTTCTAACTTAAAATAATTGATTCCCCACAGTGCCCAAAATATAATGATGGAATCTATTGAACTATTCAACACATATTTAAGGACTGTACTGCCTACTCAATACATAAAAATTATCTCTATAAAACGTTGAGAAGATATAACTGTCATAAACATGACAGTTATATGACATGATTTACATGACATTTTTAAAGGAGAAAACTCAACATTATGGTGTTATATCTTATAATTTTTACATAAAATCGATAAAATTATTTAAGTGTCCATATACCAGATGAAATAAATTGAATTTTGGACTTGAATTGTAATATTTGGACTTTATAAATCAGAATTACTTATCTGTTGAAATTAATTCAGCGTGATGTGTAATATAGTAGTTTCATGTTCTTAGCTATTAAGGCTTCATGTACTTAAATACAAAGCCTCCAATAAAAGATTTAAAAAATAGTGTTACTGGAGGAAACACTGCTTAAAGATTTTTTTTAAACGAGCCAGTGATTTTTTTAGGATGGTACACTGATGAGGCAAATTTCTTGCTCTTTGAACTATCCTGATTCGTCTTTTTATTCCTATAAGTTAATCTACTCATGCAAATCACTGGAATACAAGTAATAAAATTTGGAACAGGTTAATTTTTGGTTTGATTTATGTATCATCATAATGGGAGGTGATCGGATTTTAACAAAATATTTTGCCACCAAAGTAATTTATTTCACTGTTTATAAAATGAGGAATGCATCCCGCGAAAAATAAAAACTGTGGTCACTGTGTTGTTTTTAATCGTATTCTAAGAATACCAATTTAAATTAATCTGGTTTGAAGTGCTGACTACAAAGTCTACTTGAATCCGACGGAAAAAGTGTTTCATTTTCGTATAAATTGACCCCTTTTTCTTTAAGTCCCGGATCTGAAGGTAGACTGGAAGTAAACGATGGGAAATGATGAGTAAGAAATTTAATTGATGTAATTATTAGTTAAGCTTATTGCTTATACCAGGTATCCCATAAATTAACTTTACAAATTGAATCGTCTGTAGAACTTAATATAGTAGTATTTTAGTGGGGATAGATTTTTTCTAACACATGTTCTTAAGTTTGTTAATTTTTGCATAGTCTTTACTTTTTTACTTCATCAAAACTATCTATTTAACAAATTTTAATTGAAATGAAGGTGAGGTGTGTTTTAGGTTAATTAGTACAAATTCTGATATTCGAGTTCGAAATAATGTTAAAAACTTAATTTAAACAAAAAAATCATGGAACAGGAAGGATACTCCACCAAGTAAAATAGTACTTGTTAAAACCAAGTCACACAGCTTGCCCTTCCTTCCGAAGAAAACTATTTTTTATTATAAGATAGTTACAAAATTAAGAAAAATAGGATATCATGGAATAAATGTTGTTTCCGGCGCGGGACAGCAACGCGACGCGACGGCGCGGCGGCCCGGCGGTGGCGATATCAAAAGCGCGCGTTTGCCCTTTAAATGTGAGAAAACTAAAGACTGTACAAACAAATGTTTCAAATAAAAGTGTTTATTCAACTCATTTCCAACATTTCTTCGCTTTAAGTTTGTTTCTACTCCAAAAATAAAAGGGTTTACTCTTACTAACTTTTATATGTTCCAATTTGTTAAGCTAATTATATTTTGTATTTTTATAAATCTGTTAACTGACTTATCTGTAAGTTGTTTACTCCGGTAGAACCCTCAGTTCTTCCAGATAATAAATATATACGTTTATTTACAATCTGATGATCCCTGTGCGATGGAGGAGCGTGTTAATGAGTGCGCGCATTAAAATATTTTCCGGCAAAAATCGCTCAGTTGACGAAGTTGCCCAAGAAGTGGAGGGGGAAGGACCGTTTTTCGCATCAAAAACTCCACTGCGCTAGCATTCCAGGTGTATTAATAGAGTTCAATGATTAACCCATAGACCCTCTTATCTCAAAGATAATATTGTTGCCCAGACGAGATAAAGGAGAGGCCTACCAGGCAGGACAGTATGCTGCACTTACCTCGCGTTGCCTTCGAGCTTGGTGAAAAGGGATTTTCTTATTTTGGTCCTCACATATATAATGAGTTTCCCGATAATGTACAAAAATAGTTATAAGACATTTAAAATTGAAATAAAAATCTTGAATATGTAGTTTTAAGTTTATTGTATGTATTCTACAAATATTGACTTAAGTTGTTATGAAAAACAGTAATTTGTACTGAAAAACGCTTGAAGTAAAAATACGTTTCTACTCTATATTTAGGGCAACAACAAAATTTCACTTATGTTTTTGTGATAAAAGTTACTGGACATTGCTAACTATGACACACGGCTATTTGATTGCAACCAAACTGAAACGCAACCGTCGTGGTGTGGCGTTGTAGCATATGAAACGCTCGAAACATCGTGGGCGTTTACTTTCACTTTGCAAGATCCCTTCCTACGTTTAAAATTAAAAGTACTGATTTAAAACCATACTAATTGGGTTTTTAAGGTACTAAACTTACTCTTGTCTCAATAAATATGTTTAAACAAATTATACAAGGCTCACACTCAGCCTGAACAAGAGACCTAAGAGCTTAAAAGATCTAAAGCTCAGAAAATATCAGTAACTTGCAAAGTACAACATAGTTAAGTTTAGCATCGTAAAAAATGAATCAATTCAAATAGCTTCGCTGAAAAATTATTGTGTTAATATAAAGAACCGGACATAATAAGACACGCTCAGCACACCCGATCCCGGTAGTTTTTGATGAGTTATTGTCTGTTACGATGTCATGTATAATCAAAGTCCTGTATAGTGTAAAACTAGTTTTAAGAGCTGTTAAACTTGTTTTATTACATCCTGTATTAACAACAAAACAAATTATTCATTTACACTGTTTGTTTATTAGAGGATAAATGGAGGTTTACAATGAAATATTAAATTTACTAAATTAATTGTTCGCCAACCCAAAAAAAGAGTAGGTACAGCGCGAAGGTCAAAGTACCCTGTGTGGAATTTACACAATGTCTAATGCATTAATTGAAAAATAAAGTGGTTTTTCATTTCATTTTCATTTCAAATTAACTGTTTGATACAAAATAAATTTAAATTCATCCGTTTACGGAGCATATTTATACATTTAATGTCAACTGGCTACTAATCTCTGTACTGCCAAAACTATCTATACACCTACAACATTTTTTTTGTATTGTTTCAGGGATATTTTGGTTTGCATTTGTAATTTCACAGTCAGCTACTCTGAAGATTTGTCTTCCCACCTCGTATTTCTGGCTCGGACTGCGCTCAGTACAATTTAAAATCCACAACCTTGTAGAACTCAATCACGCTAGCATTGCACAACGACAACGTCGTGGCGGGGTTAGTGTACAAATAAGATGCAGAAACTGATACAATAACTGAGATTTTTATTTAAATTAGAAAAACTGTAAAATTTACATAATAATTCAAATAAAACCTGTCCTACCCATCAGGGCATTAGCCTTATTATCCAGAATTCATACTAGTAGCTTACAACTCAGTTGCTTTAAAAATTGCATTAGATAACGGAGGCATTTAAAGTAAAATTGTTTACGACACAGTTTTCAACAAATTTACAACAAATAAAACACGACAACCTAATTTACTAGTTGGAAATTGCCTTTTATCAAATAATGCACAACATTTCTTCTTCTTTATTTATTCAGTATAAAATAACTAACGCCTCACAACACTCCAAAATATGTTTACATTATATTGTACTTATTTACAAGACGGTAAATATACAAAATATGGTACAAGGCGATCGATTTCAACCAGTCACACCGGTCATCATTAGGCCCAATCGGAGAATGCACATACGGTTGTGTGGAGAATGTGGATAAGTACAGTATACATATATTTTGTAGTTTTGTGAGACGTAGTTTGTTTTATCTTATTTAATTGTTTTATCTTGCTTACATGCATTATGCTACTCAATAAATTATTCTTTATTTATGGAATCAATTGAAATAAAGGGTGAAGACTAGTTTCCTAGGAACAAAACTCAATTAATCAATTTATGTTACAACCTAAACTAACCAATACAATTATAGAATATAATAAAAAATGCACATTTAGAATGCATATTTTAGAATAATCTTGACTATGATTTCACAGTTTAGTATTTAATCACATTTGGGGAACCTGTAGAGTTAAAAAATGCAAATGTTTAATGAGCTCCATTTCTAAAGGCAAAGACATTCCTGTGTAGAGAACATTAGTGTTTTCATTAGAGACTTTAATTAAAGACACGAACCTTTGTGCCCATCACTAAGGTCTTGCTTGTGTGCATAAGGTTATCGTTTTTAATTTTCTTTTATATTTTGTTCAGACTTAAAGAGGATTTACTAAGTCTTTTAAAATATAGCTCTTATTATTTTTATTGACCATTCTTCCTAAAATAAAATAAACTGCTAATTAAAATAAAAAACTAATAACTACTGCATCACCCCCGGTGTTTTAATTTCCTTGATAAAACATATATAACATTTATATTTTAATCAATTAAGTTGTTGTCTTTGGATTGTTTTTAAAGGAAGTCACGAAACGTGTAAATATAACATACATATAGTTACACGTACATCAGTTTTAACCACATTACTAAAAGTACACAATGTAATGTCCAACAAACAGGATGGCACACTTTGAAAGACTCATATGTTTCAATGACAAAGTTATTCTGCATTACAAAACAAACCCATCGGTTAGAGAAACATTTTAAAAGATTAAAAAAATAACCTGTTAGGTATGTTGTAAAAAATATTGAATCTAGTATTGACATACTTTTATTTGATTAGACCTTATTAAAACTTTGTAGACACTTGTTAAAGCTGTAAACTTGTAGAATGTACTTGTGAAAAGCCACCTTTAATTATTCACCTACCCTTCAGTCTTGCTGGGGGTCTGCGTCTTTACGCCCCCCACTGTTATTGCAGCTGGAAAACATTGTTCTAATATTTAAATATAATGATGTAATAATTTGAACCTAACATATTTACTGTATGCCAACAGGTGATGGCATAATCTGCTAATGAAAGGAACATTCTGCAAATGCAGAGTTTATGTATCTTTGTTTATAGTTTCTGGCACGGCAATCCACAACCCACATGCAAATGTTTGAGTTTGATCTCTTCCTTTACTTTTACAAATTTGCTAAATTTCTAATGTGTCGTTGTTTACTAAGTCTGCTACATTAAAAAACAAGCGATGTCCTAAGAATGATTGCCGTGGGAAATACATGTCTTGGAGAACAATGAGGCCTTAAATCATTGAATAATTCAGTCAGACCAATCGATTTTATAGTAGTTAGGATTATTTTAGAAGCAGTTTAATTTCACTACATTTACATGTCCTCTTCCCTTCGACCCTCTGTAGATGGCACTGAAGGCGTGAAAGAAGTTCGTTTGATCTTCGCATTTGAGGCGGACGCATGCGTGTTAGGTTAGGTCGGGTTTGTCTGTATTCAATATTCATTAATAAACTTATACAGGAGGGTTATTTCTTAGAAAGTGACAACAAAAGTGTAATGACACAACACAAAAACTGTTAAGAGAGTAATATCGCCAATATAGTATGCCTATCTCATTTGTGATATTGTTCTATAATTCATTATTCCTATCGCGTTAGGTGCTTTATTGCTTTCCAATGCTTAAATATTGATGCGGTCTAATTGGTCAATAGATTGATGATTCATAAGTTCAGAATTTGTTTATCAACCCTCACGGCATATTAACGTCCGTTCCAAGTAGCACCACATGTTTCACAGGCGGACCCACAGCAGCTAGTTATACGGTTAATCTGCAATCAGCGGACAGAGACGCGCCACTGATGACGTCATCAGGTGACCGCGTTTCCGAGGCTAATAGCTCCAAGATTGGAGGGTCCAGACGTTTCATTCTGGTTAACGCGCCAACCATCCCTGTTACAGTTATCGTGCAGTTTCGCCTGATTGGATTACAGGAACCTTGAGTTGTTGGTATATTTCGTTTTTATTTCGTTAATAAGCTTTCAATACATTATTTGTTAAGTATTATATTTTTATATGTAAGGAAAAAAGTGAAACAATGCAATTATTAAGATTAATTTTCTATTCGATTCACATTACACAAGTTCTGTTTAGAATAACCAACGAAATAAATCAAACAAATTTTGTAGAGAACCTTTTCTGACAGACTTTTGTAAAATTCTGATGCCGCAGGAATTAATAAATTTAAATGCAATAGTAATATTAAGAGGCTATGGGTGAACTCTAGTGCCAGAAAATATTGTCCGAAATACTTTAAGAATCATCGAAAAAGTAGCTTAATTTGGTGTGGGGGAGGAATTGTTTCTAGGAGTGCAAAATAATGGTTTCAGGTAACATATTTAACGACAAATATTATTACCAAGTGTGCTACTAAAGTATCACTCTCAACTTAATAATGCTAAATGTAAAGTTATTCATTAACTAACATAGAGAAAGAATGATACAAAGTAAAATAAATATATTTTTGGCTTAAATGTCTATTAAATACCTATTTGATCAAATGATTGCCCATTGAAACTTGTCAAAAAATGTTATTCTTGAATTATGTTCAATTTGCGGCAGTAAAAGGCATTATAAGTTTATAATAATTTTCTCGTCACAGTTTAACCCTTTTGTGAATTATATTTTAATTTATAGGTTGCAGGTAAAGCTAGACAAGGCTTATTACAAATTGAATGATGGTACTATTACATATACTTAGTAAAATATTAAACAAGATATAATGTTTTAACAATTTCTTATGAATAGATATCTTTTGGCCACACTTCTGACCGCGCCTTTTTGTCAAAATTTGTGTATCTCGCAATTGATTGCTCTAAAAAAGCAAAACATATGTTTTGTCCATTTAACAAAATTCGTCAAACTATTGTGATGCCATAAATTAGCAAAGAATTACAAAGTTCAAGTATTGTTTAAAAGAAGAATTCTTTTTCTGTGTATAGTTCAATTAAATTCGATTTTGTTCAATTTTACAATACTATACCTTTGACTGGACTTTTAACTAAATTAATCTACATTAATAAATTTATCACAGAGGCATAAGTGATACAGTTAATTTACAAACTAAAATTTGTCTAACCTTATTTAAAAGCTAAACGTAACAAAACATAACTCGTTGACCTGGAACACTCTAGGTGACCTGTGCTGTATGTGACGCGTGTTCAGTTCAGTTGCATATGTGACGCGTATTTTCTGCATAAATGTTTCCCTGCCAAATTGTAAGAATTTTACCTGATATGGTATACAAAATTGCTTAATATCTAGTTGGGTGTAGTAGACTAACACAATAATTATTAAATGATAAAATTTACTTTCTATTTTTACATTACTTGAATCTAGAATGTCATTGTAGTTTTCCAAAACCTAGGTTTATTCCGCAGATATTAAAAGCCCTAAGTTAGTTGGGAAATGAGCAGCTTGATTTTAGCTGGCTTCTGCTTTAATTAAACATGCGGCGATTTTAGTTGAGTAGATTTTAGCAGCAGAAAATAGTTTAAAATAAATAGACACATTAATTCAACATGAATTTTAGTATTTTAGTTTTTATGACACGGATTTGTAAACTTTTAATGTCTAAAATAAAAAAGGTTGTATAAACGTTTTTCTAATTACAATGATTTTGTATACAATCAGTTTTACTATTCCTTTGAACAGAGTGTTTAAGTGTGGTGATTCAAAGTGGGTGAGCCAGTATAGCCATGGAGCCAATAATGCTTTAGTTTAATTTTATGATTTTGTTGTTTATGTCCCCGGTAATATTTCATACAGTGTAATGAATATTAAACTTTACTTGAGATTAAGCATAATTAAGAGCTTCTATGAGTGTTTAACATAAGTTATGTTTAACAATAAAATTAATTAATTAGTTAATTAATGAATCACAAACATTTATATTTTATCTAGGAAGGCCCCATATTTGTTTACTGTTAATTTGAATTAAATGCATTGGACAAAATTCTGACGAATTACGAAGAACTGATATACTTAATTCGTCATTTCACTTGTATTGGAGATACACAATTAAAAATGAAGACTCGTGTATTAATAGGAAACAATTTCAAGACGTCTTAATGTATTAAAATGAAACCTTAATCCACAAACACCACAAGGTTTTTGTAATCCAATCAGGTGAAACTGCACGATAACTGTAACAGGGATGGTTGGCGCGTTAACCAGAATGAAACGTCTGGACCCTCCAATCTTGGAGCTATTAGCTTCGGAAACGCGGTCACCTGATGACGTCATCAGTGGCGCGTCTCTGTCCGCTGATTGCAGATTAACCGAGTAACTAGCTGCTGTGGGTCCGCCTGTGAAACATGTGGTGCTACTTGAGAATACAGACGTAAAAATATGTAAATTTAATATACTAATATAAAAAGCATCCGAATAAATAAAACTGCTACGTTCTTGTTGCTTCAGCACCTTAAAATGAAAATAAAAATGGATTCATAAAATTGTATTAGATCTTATTATATTCAAGTAAGGTCGAGCATAAAGCGTTGTCGATTGACTGACTTAAACAATTTGATATTTTATTACGTAGTACTTCTGACGTCACTATCAAAGATGGATTTATTATTTAGATAGTTTAGCTCTGTAATGCAGTTCGTATGTAAAATATAGCTATTTTTAAATACAAGAGTATTTTAGATTGTATTTTCAAAAGTACATATAAATTAATGCTGTAATTTTTTCAATAATATTGTTAAAGCTATAAAAAGCGTTAACCGAATAACATTTAATAATAATGGATTAAATATTGTAGGTAGCTAATTTCTTAAACACCTCTTTTTAAGCTTTTCAAACCTTAATTTATTTATAGGTTGATTTATTATTACCTTATATCTATATAGTCCAAATACCACTTTCTTATTTAGTATGACATCTCAGGAACCACTGAACGGATGGAAATGAAATTTGAAACGCAGCTTCTTCCTTGGTCGTTGACCCTCGCTCAGAAGGGACTTTACAAAATTCCATAAGGGCTCTACACCGTTGGTATAGAACATTTCAACGCTAATCTTATGGACATCAAATTTTCATTTGGATCAGATGATTACTTGGATATTCAGATGAAATTGCATCCTGGTTAATCCTGGTTAAACCTACGATGGTTCTAGCCATCTGCCAAAGGCCCTAAAGTTAAGTCCTACAGGACTTGTAGTCATGAATGCCAACCTTATGCAGCAAAAATATTCGTTTGTTTACCATCTCGAATCTTGCACCTACTAGGTTCTCTTCTGCTGTGATGGAGCTGAAGTTCGGTAGGAAAATAGCTTATACAATCAAACCAGTTATTGGACTACTCCTGATCAAAATATTTGTTACGGCTCTATCCTGCTGGCCTTTATTATTCCCATGTTAACCATCTACCAACCACCTGACTATCTACCAACTATCGAACCGATAAATTTGAAATATTGTAAAAATAGGTAACATCTATATAATAATACGCTACATGCAAACTTTGTAAACAATAAGGCTTTTTTTTAAGACTTACCCCCACATGTTATGCATCGAAACGTCCGTCATAGAACTCGAAAATGTTGAAAAAAACTGAAAGTGTGTAATATTTCCAATTTCCAATTAAAAAACCCAGATGTTTCGTTTATTTTCCACCAAAATAATTGCAGCTGTTAATATATTTTGGACAGGTAATTAGCAAGAGTACATTTGTAAATAAATAACAGTTGTCTTTATACTTAAAAAAGTGTAACAGAAACCAACGAACAATTTGTTGATAGCGATAATGAAATCCATACAACTAATGTAGTTTTAAAGAGGTTGTGTAAACAATGCATTTTGATTTAATTGATATAATTTTTTTTACTTATTTTGATATTGTTTTACTTTATCTTTAATTAATTTGATTTAAAACTGAATACAATTACTTATAAAAGAAAAATTTGCAATTTAATATTCGTGCGTAATCGCACGGGTTCAGCAAGTTCCAGATTGAAATATTGATGTTTCCCATTCCGAAAATTCTTTGGGGTGCCAATCCCACTGGCTTTTAAAGTTATGTTTTACCATCTCGCACCAACGACTGAGCTTAAGTTTTGTATGAATATAGCTAATACAATCAGAGCAAACATAGCACTTTTCTTAATCGAAATATTCTATAGATCTCCGCCCCACTGGCCTTTATCATCCCCAAATCAACCAATTACACCCAAACTACTATCCAATAAATCTGAAATTGTGTATGAAGCTAGTTAATATATTAGAGTTAAACATGATTCTATTCCCGTTCCAAAAATCCCATGCGACTCCGCCCTCCTAGCTTTTAAAGTTTTTTTATCATCTTGTAAATATTAATGGACTGATGGAGCTGAAATTCGGTAGGAAGATAGTTCATGAAAATCAAACGTAGACATACTTTACAAATTGATTTATTTTGCTCCGACGTAATAGCATTCAAAGTTGTTAAGCTTGGAATTATCAGTGTTAACGTTTCGGAGGAATGATTTTATTTGAGTTCCTATGTTAATAATATTTTTAGCAAGAGAAAAATAAATGGGCACAATGAGAAGAGAACGGGAATCAATAAAGACCACGTGAACAAAGTCGCAGGTTCAAGCTTGTCAGTGGTTATAAGTTAATTTATCATTAGCAATTATAAGATTGTTGTCTGTTATTGTTGAGGTAATAGTAGAGGATACTAAAATAAATTGTGTCATACCCAACTAGTATAGATGGGAAGCTTTAAAAGATCAATATGCAAGTCGAGATTCGTAGCTTTTTCGATTAAAACATATTACCTTACATAATACTGCGATTTCCACGGTGACCATCGTAGAAAGTACGACTGATAATTCGGATACGGAACTTAAATGACAATTTCGTCCTTCAACTCAACATTTCGTTGCCTTGACCTCCAGTCTCAGTTATTTTTGCCTTCGCTCTATGATGACTCAAACCATTGTCACGAAATTTATGAGTCCGAAAAATCATATAAGGAAAAGAGGCAAGAAATTGAATCATCTTAATTTCCCGACAGAGAAGAAGAGTTTAACTCGTTACTCACCATTTACATGCACGCACCTGATTCTCCATTATTGTACTATATATTACACTGTTCGTACGATTGGAAGTAAAGTAAGTTAGGTTAAAACCCTTACAAAGAACTCTGGAATTTGTACATGGTTATTACAAATGACGTTCCCAATTTCAAGGGAACATAAACCGGGTTTGATTTATCATGCAAAAAAATAAAATGGTTACGGTTAAAGAAAACCTTAAATAGTTTCATCCCAGGTGCCAAAAATCATAAATGTTCGAAATGGGAACCCCTTGTGACACAACAGATATCAAGTCTCTAATAAAGCTTTTGCCATTCGATTGTTTCATTGGCTCTGGTATTCCGTTGCTGGATCTCAGGTACGATTTCTGCCAATAGTGGTGTATACACTTTATCTTTGATGTATCCCCACAAGAAAGAAATTGCAGGTGACCTTCATTAAATTCGGTTCTAAAAGGACGTTGCACACATAACTGATTGGTCAATGTGATAATCCAACACACAAAGTGCTTGCTGTCTTCAAAGTCAGCCACTGTCGAATGACAACAATTGACTCTGACAAACAGCTGATACGTAACTAAACCGATGTAAAACGAACTTCATGAGTTTTCTTTCTAGTGGTACAGACTGAAACGGTATTAAAACATATTACTCCAGAATATATATCGAAATATATAATATTTAAATCGGGGACATCATTTGTAATAACCCCGTATTAATCGTCGACAAGAATCTTCGAAGTTCTAGTAGTCTACTGCAAATATTTCCATAACATTTAAGTTCAAATACAATGTAGCTTCACTATTATATTCAATTACATCGTTACAATTTTATTTATAAGTTTATTTTTAGTCCGTGTAATATTTTGACCTGAGTTAAACTATCCCCTGATGTTTCAGTTCAAGTATAGGTAATCTTGAACCTGATATTTTGTTCGAATTTATGTTGTAAACCGTTGTAATAAAAATGGAGAAAGCATTACAAGTTTCAAATTAAGATTATTTTTTTAAAATTATGGTAATAGAATCTCTATGTTATTTCACGTTTTACTTTATACTGAGCTACATAATTCCTGCCCCAAAATAATACGTATAACCAAACTGTACCAAATACTTTATTTATTTATGTTTTAATTATGATTTTTCATATCCAATTGTGTTATATTCTATACTGAAGGTATAATATAGTATTTGTTATTATTTTCCTCATCCGGGAATAGTTTTTACTCTGTTAAGTCGATTCTAGATATAACATAACATGGATGGAGTGATATGTTGAATAAGCAATAAAGAAGTCAGGTAAACTCCGATAAGTATTGAAAACTAAACAATTATTATAAGTCACAGGGTTCAACCGTTTTTGTGGACAAAGAGATAAATTAATTAATTTATATTAGGGATAAAGTTTAGGCAGGACAGAGACATGCTCTGCGGGATTCATTTTAGATTTTAATTAAACAAGTTTCAAACAGTTATACAAGTGACTAATTTATTGTTCTTGACTTGTGTCTTGGAATCGGAGTTGACTTAAAAAAGTTAAAAGAGAAATTTAATATTACTTGATGTTTTTCATTACAAGTTCTCCTCGTTTATCAGTAATAGGAAACCTTAAAAGGTGAGTTTAATTAAAGCAATGAACAATATGGTCGCTTCTTAAGAGCCAGGATAAGGAAGATAATTTACATTTTAGTTCTGTAACTTGTTCACTTTGTATAAAAAATTCATACCGTACATAATGTAACCTGACTGATACATCAAATAAAAGTATAATTATTAAAATAATATATTTTACTTTTATTACGTACATGTCCATTGCTGAACTGTTAATTTTAAATAATTACAATAAATAATAATTTAAAAAATGTTTATACAAAATTGAAGATGAAAAATTTAGATTCAGTGAGATAAGCGGTTGATCAATGAATATAATATCAGTCCCAGCTAGTCACTGCCCTCATGTGCTAAGAGATTGGTGACATGAGCGGTTGATCAATGAATATAATATCAGTCCCAGCTAGTCACTGCCCTCATGTGCTAAGAGATTGGTGACATAAGCGGTTGATCAATGAATATAATATCAGTCCCAGCTAGTCACTGCCCTCATGTGCTAAGAGATTGGTGACATAAGCGGTTGATCAATGAATATAATATCAGTCCCAGCTAGTCACTGCCCTCATGTGCTAAGAGATTGGTGACATAAGCGGTCGATCAGTGAATATAATATCAGTCCCAGCTAGTCACTGCCCTCATGTGCTAAGAGATTGGTGACATGAGCGGTTGATCAATGAATGTAATATCAGTCCCAGCTAGTCACTGCCCTCATGTGCTAAGAGATTGGTGACATAAGCGGTTGATCAATGAATATAATATCAGTCCCAGCTAGTCACTGCCCTCATGTGCTAAGAGATTGGTGACATAAGCGGTTGATCAATGAATATAATATCAGTCCCAGCTAGTCACTGCCCTCATGTGCTAAGAGATTGGTGACATGAGCGGTTGATCAATGAAAATATTCTCAGCTCCTGCCGGGCAATGCCCTCATGAACGGATAGACTTGGGACATTACTGGATGTTCAATGAAAATTACCTCAGTGCTAGCCGGTCACTGTCCTCATATACTGATAGATTAGTAACATTACTGGATGTTCAATGAATACCATTAGACAATTTCTGCCCTCATTTACTGCTAGATTAGCGGAATAAGTGGTTGCTAAGAGAATAAGTTTAAATAAAAGTTTCTTGAATCATCGATGGTTATAACCTCCTGGAGCTAAGCACATTTTAAAGAAAAATACTCCATAGGATATTTTAACACTGCACACATTAATATTATGTTATTGGGTTTTTAAGATTTATAATTAAACTTGTATGTGGCCATGTAATATTTATTAACCTTATAAGCGCTTACCATTTACAAAGCATGCCCCTCAAAATGAGGTTTTAGTAGATTATGCAAACGATTTGCAATGAAGGCATATTTTCAATTAGTTATACTGTGGCGGTACTCCAATTCATTAACCGAAAAGAAATTCCTTCTGAATTATTCGGTTCGGAGAATTTATAAATATTAATTTGCGGAAAGCTCTCTTTCTTATTCGTATTTCCAATTTTATCGGAACGATTCATTAAGCGTTGTTTATTTATATTCATTTTTCAGAATGTATATTGAATGGCCTTGAATTAGTAGTAAACATTAAATCGTGTAGTTTAGTACTTTTTATAATTTGCTGAACATTTAAGACTCAAGGTTCCGTAACGAAGTCTGACATCTAAAGTAGATGTAATTAAAACAATTGCGTTACATATTTAAATTTACAAGTTATAGTTCCATATCAGAAGTTTAACTTCGGTGATATGACTAGAGAGTTTTTAATCATTCTCAAACAAAAGCTTAATCATGTGGAATCGATTTAAAGAATCGTAATTTTTTATATTCATATTGTACGAATTTTAATCGATAATAGGTGTATCAAATAAATTTTTAATTTCGGAAGCATTCTTAATGCTATTAAATATTAGGGCTTTTCTTTTCTAAATCATTTTTCTTACTTTGGGAATGATAATGGGAACATTTTATTTCAAACAAGCAGGTAAATGTGATACATACACAAGGAAAACGTCAATAACCCGTGCGTGATAACAAAATAAATCACTACTATATGATAGACAAAACTGTACTACATCTTAGGCAAAACTTGTATTACAAATAAAACTGCCAACTTTCTCATATTTAAAAAGGAACAGTCAAACTCATGTTACTTTATTCTTTAAGGTCAATGCCAAAAGGCTAATACACAGAGTGAATAATATTTGAAGTAGAATATTAGTAAACACTGAACACTTGTTATAATCTTCAAATAATGCTCTAATAACACATTTATATAACCGTTATTTTGTAAATGTTATAATTGTATTTATTTGAGTTAAATAAACTCTGACCTGCAATTGAATGCTTCGTCAATAATTGATTGCCTAATTAAGACTTGCTAATGACTTTGCTCTGTAACTACTCGAGTCTCTCTAGACTATTCAATGATTTAGTTATCAGGTTATAATTAAAACAAGTAAAAAGCACTGAATCGTGAAATTGCTTTTGGAAAGTTTTTTCGTATAAAGACTTTCTGACAGCGTTAACTATATTTCAGTGAGTAGATAATTTTCATAAATATATAGTTTCCGTAGCTTTTGAACAGTGAGTAGTAAGGGTTAGTAAGGATAGTTTAATATTATTAAAATACTAACCACATATAAAATGTATGCAGGAGCGACAGATGTTTAATTCTTTTATTTTGGTTATTCTAAAAAATACAAATTCCCTGGGGTTTTAAACACGTTAATAACAATATTTGATGTTTGTAAACAGCTTTCACTAATAATCGGGTTCTAATTTAAATGTGTACAAAGCAATAGGGATATGTATCTGAGGTGTAGTTAGATTGCATATTTGTTTATTTCTAAACGTTTACCTAATTTTCCTCGACAATGGAGTAAGGGGATGCCCAACGGCAGAGTTATATAACAAATATTTTTTGGTAGTTCCTATTCGTCACGCCAATACTAAACGTAGAGTGAAATTCCTATTGCGTAAGACAGGATGTTAACGGTTAAGGTCTATTTGGAGGTATGAGACTCACCTAGGCTGGTGAAGGAGTGGGTGGCTGCCGACAGACTAAACTCCATAATTGTAGATAAACTTGGGCCGCGTTCGCAACTGTGTGTAGCAATTACAGTTGCATCTGTGTGAGTCGAGCGGTCGTGGCCCCGGTAGCTGCGGTCACATGGTGTCGACAGGCGCACGACTCCCTCACTCGCACGCGCACACACACGCCTTCACTTCCGCTAGCATCAAGCACAGTCCGTCTTATGTTTGAAAAATGTTGTGGCACCATTTTAAAATAGAACCTCAACAAGCAACCCGCTTAAACATTCTCTCCCGACTGTATAACACGAGACACATAAAGTAAAATTCTAGTTAAAAATTAAGTTATTCTAAAAGTTAAGTTGAAAACTATCTAAATAATCCAGCCAAACTATGAATAAATTTAGCAGCAACGTAAAATTGTAGTTATAAATATGTTGACTCACAACACCGTTAGACCACAACATCATTTTCCATAATTAGTTACGTTTACAAACCATTCGACAAACGGAGGATTTCGTCGCGGAAATAGGTTTATTCTCCTGGTC
Source organism: Allygus modestus (assembly GCA_963675035.1). NCBI lineage: Eukaryota > Metazoa > Arthropoda > Insecta > Hemiptera > Cicadellidae > Allygus > Allygus modestus. The sequence goes on along the minus strand of OY776111.1, from coordinate 98,777,612 downwards.
AGTAAAATGTTTAACAAGGCGATTTCCCCATCTCAGTCCGGAGGGAGGTAGAGTTTCCTCTATAACTGCCCTTTGCCCTTTTCTCCACGTCTAATAATCATTTAAATATATAGTTAAAAACTATTCGTATTCAATATCTCTACGCACGGATTCGGGAGCCCCGTGTCACGTGTTATGACGAGTGGCGAAGGCCGTGCTCCTTTAGGGGGCTGAAATCTGGGTCGTCGCTAAGATAACTTAATAGTGTAAATGGACCTTAACTGACTGAGTGTTAGTGGCACTGGCTCACTTACCTTTTATCTTCCATTTTAAGGTGTTCTGTTACACCTCTCTATCGCCGTTTTTCTTTATGAAGGTATATTATAGAGTTATTTTAGTATCTTTCAACAAAATTACCATCGTGGATAAGGGTCTTAAAACTCATCCAGTATAATTCGTATTATACAAAAAGAGGATATGTCAAACTCGCTAGTTAATATTTATAAGTGTTCACTTTGGTGACCGTTCACACAACACCGGACTTATTGCAGGCCGCGTCATAACTAACACCGAACGCAAGCTATAATATAGCTCCCTGACAGTTTCTACACTTACGGTGCACATTACTCGTGATGACTTATTATCTGGCAACAAAGGTAATACAGTAGAAACCATGATTGTGGAAGTCAAAAGCGCATCTCCGAGCGGGGTTTAGTTTCTCTTTTAGATATCTTCAGATAGGATTCTGAGGACGATACTAGAGGTTTTGAAGACAAGATTTCAGTAAAAGGTCTGAGGTTTGGACCGTTGTCTTCTAACAACGTTTTAAGATTGCCACTGGCGTGTAGACAGTAAAAAAAGTACGTAGAAGGCATAAGTCAGAAATAGACAGTAAGCCTAAATAAACTTCGTGCATCTAAAATTTAGTAATTTTTCTTCAATCCACAAACATACCTAACGCACATGTTGGACACCCGGCATAGAAAATATTGCTATATTCAGGATGATACTACTCAAATGCAGACAGCACCTGATCTCCAAAAAGGCGACCCACTGGTCAGCCATAGGAAATAAAAAACAAACACGTACGTGTATTTACAGCCTTTACGTTTTGTAATTAAATAAATTCCTCGGAAATAACCAAAACCCCTTTAATGTTTTGAATTCGTTTTACAGTATTGGACCTACGTATTTATTGCAACTATTATTTATAATTACTAACTTAAATTTCTGACATTTTCACTGTGCCAACAACAATCACAGTTTCACTTAAATTGTTTTTATTATTTTTATTGTTGTACAGTTTATACAGTTTTAAAGTGGTTCTCCATATTAGGAAAAATGTTATATTAAGGAAAACGACGACGTCTTCAGGTCCTAATTTGTAAAACCAATTAAAACTAAAGAGCTATTCGATAGGATTTAATTAAACATGAACAACCGAAGCTGCTTACCTTTCGGAAATAAATTGGTCTGATTTTAATGGAAGCCGATTACCGTAATTGCTTTTTAAGATGTAAAATAAAACTCGACTCAAAATGACTTTTTCTTGAGCTTCTCAAAGATTTATTCCATGGATAAGATTAAAGTTGGAAGTTCAAATAATAAAACTCAAGGAATATTTAATCCATTAAAACGGTTTGTGGGATATAAAGGGCGGATGCCCTGAGGTTAAACTATTATAAACTTATCAAAAAAGGCCGAAACCACAGAATAAGGGGTTCTTTCTTAGTGATTCTAAACAAATAATAACATTCAATGTTTCCGAATCTATTTCATTAGCTTACATCATTCTTTATAAACAAAATTAAGTTATAAAAAACTCGTTAGTTAAAGTTATGCAAAATGTGATGGACGAAAATTAACTATCAAATTACTGTACAGTTGTTAATCGAATATCAAGCTTGAAAGCTTGAAATAAAAAACAGAGTTTTAATATTATTCCTCATTAATTTAAATATATTAAAAAAAAAGAATAATAACAGACTTTCAAATGTTTGTACGAAGTTAAAACTTTCAACAACACTTAAAAATACATTTACAGTTATTGTATATTTAGGTATAATACCTAAAGACACATTCAAGACGTGCAAGGCTGCCGACGTCATCCACTGACAATAATAAGAGTGACTGATTGAAATTGATAGTCTTTTTCACCTTACACTGTGTAAGTTTTAACATATTTTACAAGTCTTTACGTCTTTACTTATTAAGAATTTATAACAAAACGTACCATGTTGAAAACAATTTGTTAACAGTTTAACAGTACTATTCTTTAGTAAAATAGCCCACCTAATATTTGTCTAATGACAAAATCAATTGTTCTGTTTATTTTTGTTTTATTTTTTTATTATATTTTTTCTTCGGTCCTGTGAAATTTGTATTTCCCAATATCAAGTCATGTAGTTTCCAATAAACGCATGTTACCAGTGGTCCGGATATTTAGGTAAAATGATCAGATTTTGTGGTTTCTTACTTTTTCGAAGTTCTTAATTTATTTTGGAGTAGTAATTTGTATTGTATAGATTGGCCTAAGCTTTACCAAAAGTATCATAATAACAAACTTTCTACAGGTCTACCAGTTTTTATTGATTAGCTCCTATATAACTTTTCCGGAGAAATATTAAACGGGCGTCTTTAAAATGTTGTGATCAATAAAATCAGCAACATATTAAAAAAGTGATTTATTAATGCTATTGAAATAGTACTGTACAGGGTGAGCATCTACTGGGCAATTAATACTAGTATATACTTGTTATGCTCTTTTATGGCACATATCTCCCACGCAAACAAACAAATTCTAAGACTAAAACATGTTCGATCCATTGGAATTTTTTTATTACACTAAAGTAGGTGTATCCTTTATACCATACCAATACACAATTTTAATTATATATCTTATTATTTTTATTTACTTTATTGTCAGCAATACTAATAAAATAAATTCACGTATTGAGAGACAGACCAGATGTTAGGTGGCAATATCGCATAGACGCGGCGTCATTATCTCTGTACTTCGTAGTTTTCTTCAAAGAAGAGGCTGGACGATGGACGTTTATGAGATATACTGTACATCACAATAATTGAACTCAATTTAAAATTGGTTGACCTACATTGCAATAGCACGTACGCTTGAATTAGCATTGAAATGCATTACATAATTAACTCACAGATGTGATTTTAGTGTTGAAGCGTGCTGGAAGTTTGACCAAAAGTAAACGTATGCAAATTACGCAGGACGGCACAAAGCGGACTGATGCATGTTGTATTGCCCCCCGGGACACCGGGCTAACTGAGCGATACGGATAAATCTGGCTCAGACATTTCAAATATGCAATAAAATACAACTTAATCTTACTTTACACTTTTAATTATATTCTGTAGTGAATATATTTTCAATATATAATAAATTTAACTATTTGAAATCGAATATAAAATTGTTATCAATAGTCTCTAGGTGATCCACAATTTTAAACATCTCTTGCTTGTTTCATTGTATAAGAAGGCTGACTAATATTTTTTTCATTACTGAATTCATAATATTGTTTAATTAAAAATAAAAAAATAATAATATTAATTTACAAAAACTAATCTGTATTAAAATCAAGATTTAGTAATATAGAGTGATATAGAATTTCATAAATAATTGTATGATAGTCCATGTCTCTGACTTATCATTTTACATTCGTATAATTTTAAAATTCTGATAAGGAACAAAGTTAGTTAAATTAACTTTCATTCATGAAATATATATTATAACTTTGATGGAATATAACTTTAATGTTACAACTTGTCCAAAGAATCGTAATAAGCTTTTTCTCTATGTTTATTTTGAATTTCCTAATTACAAAAATTAAAATCTAAATTCTTCGCAATAGCTTACTGTTTCAGCCAAATTCTACGTTACACTAATTTTACCTTAGAAAACCTTAGATTTGAATACGAATTAAATAAATCCAATTGCATTTTTGTTTAAGATAGCCAATAATTCCTCACACGATTGTTAGATAAACAATATTTATTTCCCTATTTTTACCATTATTTTTATTAAGAGGGCAGCAAGTGATTGTGTTGTTTACCTGCTCTTTACGTTGCATTAAGATATGTTGTATCGAATGTTACTACATAAGCTAATATTGTGGGGTTTTCAGCCCAGATCAATTTCTGTATAGTGATTTGCCAGGGGTTTTCTAACCCTTAATTCTGTACAAAAACATGATGTACTCAAGTATTATTGGCATTGTGCAGATTATCACTTCTTCATATTATGGCACATTTTATATGGATTTGTTAAGTTTCAAAGTAATTTATACATTTTGGTAAATAAAATTATCTAACAGCAACACTAAAATTAGTTGAGTACACTATTTTAAACGTTTTTTGTATGGGGAGGTAGGTGTTATTAGGAAACCCCTGCGATATTTATTAATGGCAATTATTGGCATATCGTGAACATCCCTTACAAGAGTTTTGCGCTGTATTTTTCAAACGACTTCCTATTCCGAACAGTCTCTCAAATCAATTAGGCTATCAATGTTTTGGGTGGGTAAGATAAAGAATTGTCAGTAAAAGGAGGAAAACTACCCTTGTTTACATTTAAGCATTTGTTATAAATAATAATTAAGGTACAATTTGGTTTAATGTGGATAGTATATAATTTGTATTAGGTTATTTTGTTGATTATTAAGTATGCTTGGTTGACATGGCTGTGGTCATACATGCTTTGCAGGCACAATTTATCAACTGATCAAAATGGTTACTCTATGAAATAACCAATAAAATATTCGTAAATCAAACAAAATGGTTTTGAATGCGTAAAGTAGTTGTACATTAATTTTTAAATTTGAAAAACTTAATATAAAATGGTTAATATCATTATTTATTTAATTTCATAAATAAATAAATAAATATATATATATATATATATATATATATATATATATATATATATATATATATATATATATATATATGCTCCTATATTACGCCCATTCACATAAGGTAAATTCTATAAGGTACAAGTTGTTTTATTATTTTATTTTACAAATGGTTCTTATGTAAACCTATGTTTTAAATAGAAAATGTCTCTAATTAGAACCAACATTGCAAGTGTAACTGATGAACTGCTCCGATTATCCTTTGTCGTAAATGGTCAATATCGGATATTTTCAGCACATACCACATCCTTTTTCTTCTTTTCAAAAGAAAAAGTCCGGTGGGGTTGAATCTGGGGTTTGAGATGGCCAGGACAAAGAATCATGAGAGCAGTTGCGTCAGTCGCACCTGCAATGTTGGCGAATACCTGGCGAGAAGTGGAAAGTCGTATTGACCTGTGTAGAGCAACTAATGGTGCGCTCGTCGAAGTTAACTAGGACAAAACCAAAACTTGAACCTATTATCTTTCACACTATGTACTTATAAATATAAGATTTTGTATGTTTCACCATTAAAATTGTTCTCGAAAATAGGGAGTTATTTTTCAAGCACCCGTATGGTTGCCATGATTTTGTAGATTAATATCTTTACCTCATGTGACACTGTAAAATGCTTTTGATCCAGCCATTAATCATTATTCGAATATAGAATTATCTTCAATGTTTACAATTTTAATGAATACTCATAACAATATTTAAATACTATTGTTTTATTTGGAGGAGTCACACAATTACCTTATAGTGTTTACTTAACTAATCGTAGCACAACAAAACAAATAATAAAACAAATTAACAGCCTTTGAATGATCGGATGATAACGAGAAAAATCTGAGTTCACTGGGGTATTTGGTTTCAACTTTTTAAGTTAAAGAAGGTTTTTTAGTTCAATGCACCAATTAAAAGCAATGATTTATTTGTATTTTTTTAGAATAAATATGTGGTAGCCATTAATTATTTCCCTGCAAGCGATATAAAATTGACTAAATTAAGGAAGGATAATTTACACATTTATATTTATGTAAGTACAAATAAATTATCAATTGCAATTCAATTACCTGTCTTTGTAGTGACCGCCGCCGACGGAGTGGAGGCTGTTGTTTGTGTGGCTGCCGCGTGTACTTATTATCACCCATCTGTTATCGGGACTCCCCCTTCCACCCGGAGGCTAGAGATGCGGCGGGCTTTCCTCCCTGCTTCCTCCTAGACCTGATATGGTATACGGGAGGTTTCCAGTCAGTCTCATTCGTCATTAAAAGACTTTCACTAATAGCTGAAAGAGGACCAGAAAAGCCACTTAAGCGTTCTCTTGAAGGCCAGTCAGTACTTTTTGGTAATTCCCATAACAATTTTGCCAGTGTATTTTTAAGTTATCTATAGTAAGTCTGAACCCTTTTTAGAAAATATACAAAAAAATGTATAGTTTACTTAGGCCTAGTGCGTCTGATTTATAGTACTTCTCTCTCATATAAAACGATTGTCGTCAAGGTATGTATGATAATAATTGCATGTTAAAAGATGTTTATCTTCTCACTGATATAAGTATAGTATAAGTTAGTGTTATACGTAATAATAATACGGCCCAACAACTCTCATTTAACTTTCTCGCGCCTATGGTCCTCCGGAGTCGTTTATTATTTTACTTTATTAAGTTTTTTTTGTATTATTGTAAGTCATTCTAATAGCATAAGGCTAGAAATATTTGCTTTTAAGAAGTGTACAGTATTTGTTTCAGCGGTGATAAATTTTCAATTAATCTAACATCATCCATTAAAATCAAATCCTTCTGCTAACGATGATACGGCTTTGGTAAAAATAAAGTACTAATGTTGTAACTAAACACCTTCTGGATGTTAAAAACAACTCATGATAATGTAATTACAAAATGCTTGATAGTTTTTGAGTTTTTAACACGAAAAAACACACGTATGGCCACTTAACTTCTTAAAATATATTTTACTAATGGCTTGAAGAGGCCATAGCTCCTAAACTTGCTCAAATACTCTACCCCATCTGATATTTTACTCTTTTCATTCTGAGGAAAACTAAACGATATAAGTATGAACACGTCAGTTCGTAAACAATGTAGATACGTAATCACATCTCTTTAAAGTAAACAAAGCAGACGTGTTTAAATCCCCATTCTTTTCTTATGGCGGATGTTTCACATTATTGTTCGTTGCCATTAACTTTTTAGAAATACTGCTATTTTTCCTGCGTCCCTGGGATCAAAGTCCTTTAACCCATTGGCGTAGACATACGAGCAGGTCTCGTTCCTTACTTGTAATTTTATTAACGTGTGAATTGGAGTATAAAATTGGTGTTTTTAAATGGATTAATGGCATATTTTAATTAAAATATTGTTTTATTTCAGTTTAGAGAGTCACATTGGCACACACACAGTAGACATAAGTAAAAATTAGCAAAATCAGTGTTGACCATGTGCAAGTCTCACAGAATTAACCGATCCCGTCAACTTCCAAGCAAGCCTGCCACCGTTTATTTTACTTGGGCCCTCCCACCAACGTTGCCACAGACCGGTTAACTCAGACTGTTATTGGTTTGTTTAATTTGTTCTACTCCCTCCCTTATTTAGCGTTTTTAATCGCGAAATATTGCGGAGGAGCAATTCGTTATATATAATAGTTTAAATTAAGTAAGTACGAAGGTTTGTGTGACAGGGTGATAACATAAACCGACAAAAATGTACAGCTGGAAAATATAAATAGTAAATCAATTGATGCTGCACTCTACCGGAACAAATAATAACCTTCTCAGATCAATGAAGAACATTATCTTTATTTGTAAAACTTCAATTTAGTTTCTTTTTAATAAATGTCAAAAAACCTTTGTAAAACTGAATGAATTATTGTCAAACGGGCACTACTTTAATTATTTAACTATGAAACATATAAATATAAACATTTTTAAATAGTTTGTTGTCATTAGTAAACAATATTTTAATAGTATCTCGTACTTCACTAATATACATTTTTCCCAATGCTTTACCTTATATAAATTTTCCAATTTTTAAATGTTATTTATGAAAAGACGGTTGAATTAATGTGTTCAGTTTTTAAACTGGCAGGCGTAAATTGTAATGGAAAACATTTGTGTCAAGTTTGAAAGAAATCCGTTCAACCGTTTTCAAGTTATTATGTTTCGAACACACACAACTACACAACCAATTTCGGACAACGAATCAGTCACTGCTAATACATAGATTCCTTCACTTCGTTTAGTCATCAAAAATGTTAGTGGTTTATAGTTATCTAAGCTCCTAAATAATGACACTTACCGCATTTCTGGCGTAAATTCATAAATTACAAGGCTTAAAATATCCTAAAGTTCAGTTTTTAGGATTTGTTTAAACCATTAACTTTAAGTAATGTTTACTTATCACCAATAAAAAAGTAAAGTGACTTAAAATGACATATTCCACAATTGTTAATAATAACTTAAATACATATTTGGTATTTTATAAGTACAGTAAACTTATTTCGATTAAGTTTTTCTTATTCTACAAAGTCTAAAATTTCAAAAGTAAAGAAAGGTGTGTATTTTGTAGTAAAAGTAACTTATAACCTATTAATTTGTATTTAATATGTATGGTTAAATAGTAATAGTATTTGTAATAATAATAATGATAGTAAATTTAATTGAAATATTCATACATTAAGTGCAAATAGTCTATATACATTTGTTCACCTCAAAGAGAAGATTGTACAGTACCTGGAGACCACGGGTCTCTATCAATCTGCGGCGCGACGCTTACAAGTCCCCTAGTGGAGATCTATTTTTAGAAGTGTGACGGCCTTTTCCAGCCGTGTTAAGGAACAAAAAATATATATTTATGTTACCTGATAAATCATATTTAGTAAACAGAAAACAATATGTCTTTTATAAAGGGCATATGTAATCAGTTCTTTATGTTCAGCCTGGAGTTCCGCAAGGGTCGAATTTAGGGGACAGATTGTTCACAATTATGGTACACCATGATTTGTGTAGTTATGTTGTGTCAGTCAAGGCTGTTCGCAGATGTTTGACGTTATTTAAACACATACACAACCATAATAACACCGCTAGTTTGCAAAACGATCTAGACAACATATATAGGTGGAGTATTGATAACGACATGTTCTTTAATGTTCAAAAATGCCACGTTTTGTCATTTTCTAAATCCAGTGAGAAGATATGGAGGAATTATTATTTAAATGGAGAATTACTTCCAAGAGTATAGATTATGAAATATTTAGGAGTTTTCATTGATTATAACTTGTCATTTAGTGCTCATATTAAAAATTGTATACCTTCTGTAAGTCGTATGATGGGATTTATTATTCGAAAAGGGATCAAGTTTAAACATTTAAGAACATTAGCTTTACTATATATGTCCTTCGAGGGTTGAGAGTGCTGCTATTGTGTGGGATCCGGTACACGTTACATATAAGTATGCTATAGAAAGAGTGCAAAAACGCTTTTACAGATATTTATATTATAAATGTTTTAATGTTTATGCATATTTAATTCAATACAGCGAACTGCTGCGAATGTTTGAGTTTGAGAGTCTAGGCGTGAGGAGGAACAAGTGTTTCCCCGTAGCCTGGTGCGGGGTCAGGTGGGTGTCGCTGACAGTCTGGGGCTCTCTGCGGCCTGGTGCGGGGTCGCGGGGACAGGTGGGTGTTGCTGACAGCCTGGGAGCTCTCTGCGGCCTGGTGCGGGGTCAGGTGGGTGTCGCTGACAGTCTGGGGCTCTCTGCGGCCTGGTGCGGGGTCGCGGGGTCAGGTGGGTGTCGCTGACAGTCTGGGGCACTCTGCGGCCTGGTGCGGGGTCGCGGGGTCAGGTGGGGGTCGCTGACAGTCTGGGGCTCTCTGCGGCCTGGTGCGGGGTCGCGGGGTCAGGTGGGGGTCGCTGACAGTCTGGGGCACTCTGCGGCCTGGTGCGGGGTCGCGGGGTCAGGTGGGGGTCGCTGACAGTCTGGGGGCTCTCTGCGGCCTGGTGCGGGGTCAGATGGGTGTCGCTGACAGTCTGGGGCTCTCTGCGGCCTGGTGCGGGGTCAGGTGGGGGTCGCTGACAGTCTGGGGCTCTCTGCGGCCTGGTGCGGGGTCGCGGGGTCAGGTGGGGGTCGCTGACAGCCCGGGGGCTCTCTGCGGCTTGGTGCGGGGTCGCGGGGTCAGGTGGGTGTCGCTGACAGTCTGGGGCTCTCTGTGGCCTGGTGCGGGGTCGCGGGGTCAGGTGGGTGTCGCTGACAGTCTGGGGCTCTCTGCGGCCTGGTGCGGGGTCGCGGGGTCAGGTGGGTGTCGCTGACAGCCTGGGGGCTCTCTGCGGCCTGGTGCGGGGTCAGGTGGGTGTCGCTGACAGTCTGGGGCTCTCTGCGGCCTGGTGCGGGGTCGCGGGGTCAGGTAGGTGTCGCTGACAGTCTGGGGCACCCTGCGGCCTGGTGCGGGGTCGCGGGGTCAGGTGGGTGTCGCTGACAGTCTGGGGGCTCTCTGCGGCCTGGTACGGGGTCAGATGGGTGTCGCTGACAGTCTGGGGCTCTCTGCGGCCTGGTGCGGGGTCGCGGGGTCAGGTGGGTGTCACTGACAGTCTGGGGCTCTCAGCGGCCTGGTGCGGGGTCGCGGGGTCAGGTGGGGGTCGCTGACAGCCCGGGGGCTCTCTGCGGCTTGGTGCGGGGTCGCGGGGTCAGGTGGGTGTCGCTGACAGTCTGGGGCTCTCTGTGGCCTGGTGCGGGGTCACAGGGTCAGGTGGGCGTCGCTGACAGTCTGGGGCTATCTGCGGCCTGGTGCGGGGTCGCGGGGTCAGGTGGATGTCGCTGACAGTCTGGGGCTCTCTGCGGCCTGGTGCGGGGTCGCGGGGTCAGGTGGGTGTCGCTGACAGTCTGGGGCTCTCTGCGGCCTGGTGCGGGGTCGCGGGGTCAGGTGGGTATTGCTGACAGTCTGGGGCTCTCTGCGGCCTGGTGCGGGGTCGTGGGGTCAGGTGGGTGTCGCTGACAGCCTGGGGCTCTCTCTGCGGCCTGGTGCGGGGTCGCGGGGTCTGGTAGGTGTCGCTGACAGTCTGGGGCTCTCTGCAATCTGGTACCAACCTTCAATAGTAGGAGCAGACATCTGTTTTGCTTGCCACGCACACGGACTGCGGCGCATGTGGCTTCCCCTCTGTTACGGATTTTGAGATCGTATAATGTATTGATTTTATTTTAGGTAGGGGTGAAGTAAGCTAAAATATTAAACTTTTTATAACTAATGCACAAGATATATTCAAACACTCTATGTAGGGTTCTTAATACATTAAGGAGATTCCTTTATTTATCTAATAATAATTTAAAACACGTTTAACCTTAGTTAGAATAGTTTGGATCGAAAGTTTAAATGCAGTATAGCCTATTACTATGACATGATTTGAATTGTTAGAAACATAAAAATCCCTAAGTATCTGTTAAATGCGTAACATAAGTATTTATTTTTAATCCTATAGTAATTATTCATGACACTAGAAGACTAGGGTATTACTGGAGCTTTTGAAATTTTACTTCCTCAGAAGGTTAAACAAACAACAACATCTGAGTCCGCACGTGTAGAGATTTACATATAAATTCACACGAGGTTCGAAAACTCGGTATTTGCTTTGAATTGTTTCCAGATATACATTTAACTGAATGTCACACACTATAGAATTGTAAATAGTTGTGTTATCATATTCAATGTAATGTGTCATCGCGTTTCTTTCAAACTAATTAAAAAAATAACATCAATTTGCTTATTTTTCTTAGTTTTATATGTAAATTATATTTTATAAAGAGTTAACAATTCTCAACATTAAGTTACAGTCACAATTTTTCGATCACATTAATTTACATGTAATATTTTATTTTAAAAACATTACTACTGAAGTACTGATGTTCCACCTAAAATGTAATGAGCCTCTTAAAAACATTTGGTTGACAAATTTGCTTTGTTTAACTATTATACTTTGGTATTTGGCGGTTTAAATCTCAATATTTATTTATATATTATTATATTTTTATGATTTAAAAGTGGGCAACGCAATGAGCATTCTAATTGAGTTTTGGTATCTTACACAGATTTGGGCCAACCGGTCTTCATATAGTCCTCGATAGTAGCCGTTTACCTCAAACCAATTAAGGCTTTACAAACTGTTGACTTCGAATTGGAGACCTATTAAGCTTTAGGTCATTAAGTACGTGACAGATTTCATCACACCAACTAATCATATCACTAAAGTGTGCTAATAGACCTATGAGAAGAATGCGTTCTGGCTCCGTAATCGAATATCCAAATGCGACATGGTACCAGGCTAATAGAAGGTATAAGTACTGTTAACGATTGGTATAGCAATTATTAAATACCTCCATCACATCAAACATTCATACTAAGCTAATAAAATTTCTAGATATGTAGCTCAGTATGATATAAAGGCACTTATCAAGTTTCATCAAAATAAAATGATAAATAAGCAAGATACAAAATTGGTTAAACATAAGAATAACATTGAACAATGTACCGTGTTAGTAATTTTAATATCCCAGTAACCGGTTGACGTAGAAAACCGAAACTGGAAATAATTCAAAATACTAAATTGTTTGCTTTTTAAGGTGAATTTTATGGACAATGGTGGAAACTGCAACTATAGATTTTAAACGAATTCAAAAACCCTATTGGTAACAGAGGCGATCTATCTAGTTTCAAAATTAAATTATTAAATGTTTCTTTACAGATTTGTTCCAAATTTCATCAATATAAGATTGTTTTTGAGTGATACTGTGTGCAAGTACCATGTATGCAAAGAAATATCTTACGTGAGGTGCCTTAAACCGATTACAGATTAACTACAAGACCGAGAAGGATGAAAATTCGTCAGAAGCTACTCTATACGGCTTTTAAGAGTATTAAATTTGTGACAAGTTAAGCCCAACTGGAGCTCTTTAGGTCAATTGGTTACCGAATTACGGCACTTTGAAAATTGGCCAGTTTTCCAAAAATAGAAAATTTTAGTTTTAGACCTTCTTTGGACCGAAATTGCGTCGAAACCATTGATCCTACGAGTAGAAATTGCTGAATATAATTTTTAGACAATTTAATTAACTTAAATTAGCTTTAATTAGCGCAGATCGGGGTCTGTAAGCCTCGTAGTTCTCTCAAAATCCCAAAAAACCCATATAAGGTGAAATCGCATTTTTTTAATATACCGAACCATTTTTTTGTTGCAAGAAGTTGGAACTTTTAGGAATGTTAGTTTCTCTACAAAATAATTCCTTTCTTTGGCAACGCCTGCGACCTCTATCAAGATCCACGAGAAGAAGTTCTACTCGTAGGATCAATGGTTTTGATGCTATTTCGGTCCAAAGAAAGTCTAAAACTAAAATCTTCAATTTTTGGAAAAACTGTCCTATTTTTAAAGTGCCATAATTCGGTAACCAATTGACCTAAAGAGCTCAATTGGGCTTAATTTGTTACAAATTTAATACTCTTGAAACCCGTACAGAATATTTTTCGACGACAAATGCATGGATTAGGAAATATAGAGCAGAATTAGGAAACAAGACCAAAAATTTCGTGGTTTTGCGTGTGTAAAGATTTTCCACAACTTTTTGAGAGTTGCAAACTTGATTTTATACAGCCCTAATGGGTCCAAACACCAAACAAAAAAGTCAGAGATAAAACGTGTTTTGATAATTTATTGTCGATTTTGACCGGCCTAACAGCAATATCGTTGGCGTCAAAATGTTAACGTATACACTGTAAGGCAGTATTTTCAATTTGTCAGTTAGAATCATAGCATACAATTTTGTCCCCATAAATGTATATTTTGCTACCGTAATAAACACATTAGCATTTCAAAAACCATACAATATATTTTAAATGTCAAGCTAATATGTTTGGTTGCTAACTAGATGAACAATCTTCATACTCGTAACATGTGAAGTACACCGAAAAAACGTCGTCTGCTTTTAAAAAGTAACTGTTTTGTGAATTGCAAAAGAAACAAATGTGCACGTGTTAAAAAGTTGTTAGCTTTGCAAAATGTCCCTTTGTCATTGAGAATCAACTAGTCGGGAATTGCGATTGTGGCAGGAGCTCATAATTTAGAAGAGCACTTCATGTTTTTACCTATCAGGATAATACCAGTCGGGACATTTTGAACTGTGTGAAAAATGCAACAAATTAAAACCAATAACTTGTTTCAAAGGATAGGTATCGCACATTTTAATATAAATAAATAAGTGTTAATTGTCTATAAGTAGTAGTTTTGAATAATGTTTAAAGTAATTTAATAAATCAAGGTAGTTTAGCACTTATTCACATACAAATCTAGGTCACTGACATAATTTTATGGATCAACAACTCGGATTATAAAAGAAAATGACGTATATTAAATATCACTAGTAGGATTAGGGCCGCTGCCATAGTTGAATTGAATCCGTATTTCAACAGGATATAATTTTAAATAAACTAATTAAATAAAGTTAAGTGATAAAAAAATGAATAGTTCGATGTTCAGCGTTATTAATTTGCAACATGGCTTTCATACTATTAAACTTCTTCAATTGAGAATTTAGCAGACAGTTCAAACAAGTTAACGTCTAACAAAGAGAATAGTATACTTTATACGATTATAAATGTTATTTAAACAACGCATTGATTAGCATGTTACGTTTTATTTTTACTACGGGATTTAATAAAATGTGTTTTACGACACTTGTAATACTTTTTCGATTAAACTGTAAATAGGTCTATATATAAACAATGAGGTAAACGTCAATCATTTCAACCAGTCACACTGATCATCGTCAGGCCTAGTGGCAGAATGTTATAATTTATGTCTGTAACGAAGTGTTAAAACAATATTTACTAGGTTTAAAAGTTATGCCTGACGAGCGATATTGTTTATTCAATATATTACGGCATCTAGATTTAGAAACAAAGATATATTACATTTTTTTCTACAATTACAATTAATTTTTGAAAATTGTTCTAGATATCTTTATTTTTTTTATTTTTAGAGAATTTTAGTCGCATAGTAAGATCTAGGCCCGAGATCATGATAACTTTTATTTTTAAGGTCCCCAGATGCCAAAAACACAATTTGTTCAAATATGTATATATTATTTAGTTCACTGCATAGGACTGCTAATATTATTATTATGGTTATTATTATTATTATTATTATTTTACAAATAAAATTACCAAAGTACACTTCAAAATTAATTTTGTATTCACTGACACGTGTTTCCAGGTTTACACCTCATGATCATAGTGCAGCTAATCACCTTAAACTTAAAATTAAATAATCCGTAATAATACTGAAAAGAAAGGTGACGAAAAGAACGCAAAAAAGAGCTACACATTAACATGAATTATTCAGAAGACAAAACTAATATACTAAATATAATGCAGGCGCAACAAAAAATCCAATCTTTGAAAAAATCAAAGAAATCAAACGTAACTATCATATTGAGATGGGTAGTTTAACATATGTTAACAAAATTATCATATTGGTTTGTTAATCTACAGATTATTTAATTTGAAGTTTAAGGCTATTAGCTGCACTGTGATCATGATGTAAACCTCGAAACATGTGTTAGTGAATAAAAAATTAATTTTGAAAGGTACTATGGTAATTTTATTTTAAAAATTATATATACAGGGTGTCCCATAACCCTCTGGACAAAGGTATATAACGTTATTCCTTGGGTCAATACAAACAAATGTTACAATATAAACATGGGTCTCCCGTGCCTAGTTTTCTGTTTGTCTGTCTGAATGTGTTTTTCACTTTAATGTTCATATTTTAAAAACTACAGAACCAAACTCAACCTAACTTACGTCAACTGTTTATGGTGGAAGGGTCTACCCACATAACATTTATGGTGTAACTATGTTTGACGATTTCTTAAATTTTATATCTTAAATGGCTCGAAAACCAACCATGATACTAAATATGTTTAAGAACAACTTCTTTTATGCGATTTTATAATAAATTTATCGATACTTAAATGATTGATATCAAGTAATAAATAACCGAGCTGATACAATTTACGTGTTACCGGAATCAGCCCAACTTTTTTTATCCACAATACAACAAGTGAATAAATAAAAAAAACTGCAACAGCTTGCTTATTTATTACTCGATTTCAATAATTTAAGTATCGTTAGGTGTTCCATATAACTCCCTAAAATAAGTTATTCCAGTAAATATTAAGTAAGATGGCTGGTTTTTAAGCCATTTAAGATAGGTGATTTAAAATCGCAACCGTTTTGAAACTATAAAAGATAATTACACATTATAGACCCTATCACCACAAACAGTTGACATAATTTTGGTTGAATTCTGTTCCGTTTAAAACAATGTGATTTTTAAAGTGAAAAACATACAAACAGGCAAACGGAAAACGAGGACCGGGAGACTCATGTATATATTGTGAAATGTATTTGTATTGACCCAAGGAATAATGCTATATACCATTGTCCAGAGAGTTACGGGATACCCTGTATATATACATATACATACATGTGTTCATAAGCATGATAACTCTTGCAAAAAAGGAACGTTCTTAATGAAATTTGGTACAAATGTGTAAAGTACCATTTATTTGAACGAGTTCAAAACAGACGAATCGCACCAGCTTTAGGGAGAGGGGGTTCGCACCCCAAAATGTTTTTTTTTTTTGGGGGGGGGGGTATAGGTCTAATGTTTATTTAGAACTAAATCAAATTTTTCAAATTTTTTACCATTTTGGTGATTTGATCATTGCTCTACGTCAATTGGTTACTGAGATATTGAAAGTGCTAAACACAGTACGTTGTCTAAAGTTATTCTTATGGAGAAAAAGACAAATGTTATATCTTGCTTATTTATCAACATAAACTGACGAAACTTGGTATATGGCTTCATCTGGTTGTAGTATATTGTTGTTTGCACAAAAATCAATTTTTCGCCGATGGTTCCCGTAGTAGCAAACTTGGGTACTCGGTCCTCACTTTATTCTTATGGAGAATAATTAAAATGTTATACATTGCTTATTTATGAATGTATATAGATGAAACTTGGTATGAGACTCCCCTTGGATAATTTATATTTATATTTGCATAAAATCCAATTATTTGGTGTTCCTTGTTGCAGAAAACCTGTGTACTCATCCCTATTGTTATGGAGAATAATTAATAATTTTAACGCTTATTTGCGAATATATTTCTCATGAATCCTGGTAAGTGGTTTAATAAGAACATATATTCATTGGAAATTCGCTGAGTATGCAGATTTGCTACGACGGGGGTATTTATTAATAACAGCTACACCAACTTTTACTCATTGTAAGAAACCTAATTTTATTCAGAGCATACAGGTGCCATACGTGTTTTCTTGTACAAGCTGTTATTGCACTAATGTGGCAGTCATTTCTGTGTGGCGATCGGGGATGACTGTAGACTGTAGACACGTGTAATTGCCAGTAACAGGACATTGTATACCGCAGACCGCGCGCCACGAGCGGCACGACGACGCGCCGGGTCTCACCGGCCGGCCTCCGCACTGGCATGGGAACCACCTTGACACCGCAGCTCTCCAAGTAATTGCGAACTAATTGACGAACAAAAACGTTACAATTTCAGTCTCTGCCTTGATGAGTTAGCAAAGAAAAACACCAATTTTTCATCAATTGTTATACTATAATATAATTACGATTATATTTCCATCGTATCATTAGGGTAAAATTGGACAAATTATCAGACACTTACTTGCTTAGTTATGAATTCGTAAATAAAACTACTTGATACTGACAGTTCGAATAGTAATGAAAAGGTGAACGCCCCAAACAGAATGTACATTTCTTTGCCTAATATGTTTAAAGGCTTGTTTGTTTTTTGGGCCATTACGGACCTCAATTTAACTGGAGCACGCTGGTCTTGCCAGGTTACAGGAAAAAGGTTACCGATAAAGTACATAAAACACAATTACACAAATAACAAAAGAGTGGCCCCAATCTTTAACATGATCTCTTTTTTTGTATTCAGACAAGACCAGCGTTCTCCAGTTCAATTGAGGCGAGCGGTGTAGAAAAGTCTTCAAATTAGAACAACCTCACCTAAAACACGTCTTGCAAGGATATAACGATTGAAAAAGTATTCATGAATGTACTGTATATTACAAATTATAACATCGATAAATCATGATTCTGATCTAGGTAAAATTAATGCCCCTAAAAACTAATAGCCCTAATATTATTTATGACGCATTTGTAGATTTGTAACTGAAAAAATCAATAAACACTAATTATTAAGAATATTGAAACTTTTCTAAACTTATTTATACTTATATAACCAAAAAAGAGATGGCTTTAAAGTTAACTATTACAATTAAATAAATATACATGTTCATACTGTGACATTGGCTCTTCGTCTTAACCCAGACCCTTGTTGTCTAGTCTCGGTTAGCTCTGAGCAGGGCATCTGTTAAAGAGGAAATCGATTGATTGAACTGTTAGGTGTCTGACACACAGCGATCCATCAGTGTGCCAGCTGCACGCATACCTGACATGAAAATTACCGTTATCGCTGTGATTTAATGATATATTTGCAATAAAAGGATGAAAGTTTAACATCTTTTTCTTCCTCAGCACTATCCATTTAACTATAATAATAACCAAGGTAGTTGCAGACCTTTCAAACTAATGCTAATTTCTGTACATAAATAATCAGGCCTAGGGAATTCGCCTTAGAGGAGAAGTTATTGTGTAGGGTTCATGGCAAGACCTAGAACTTTTCCTTTCAAGGCCTCCAGATGCAAAAGACATATATTTGGGTTTACATAACAGTTGCTTGCAGAAATTATAAATAGACATGATATTTAAAAAAAGTAATATAAATTAACAGACTACACTATCCCATTGGGAAATAAAATATATTACCGGGATGAAATCTTTAATGTTTAATCAGCGTCAGAGATTATGAGGCACACACATTATTAACATATCGTAATAGCTAGCTAGACAAATTAAGTTTACAGGAGAAGTTCAAAAGAAAGAAACCAGGTTTCAAGATATTACAATTTTCAAATATGATTAGAACCACGGTTTTAACATATTTGCAACAAATATACTCATTTCGTACATTCTAATCATCATGACCCCATCAAATCATACACCATATTTTTATGCACAGATTAATTAACATTCCACCAGGTACAATAAATCTTATCAGGTATAAAAACATTATAAAATATTTATATACAAATCTGATACGGAAAGGAAATGATAAGCAATAAAATTAAAAGAAGATTAATAAAATAACGAGGAATTCAGAAGGAATTAA
The DNA here is from genome assembly GCA_963675035.1 of Allygus modestus. NCBI lineage: Eukaryota > Metazoa > Arthropoda > Insecta > Hemiptera > Cicadellidae > Allygus > Allygus modestus. The sequence continues at coordinate 98,758,378 of OY776111.1, read as the reverse complement.
GGAAACCGAAGAAGAAAAGAAATACCGGGTGTTTGAAAAAGAACCCCCCTATTTTGGAGAACTATATTTTCGTACTAGGAAGGAATGGGAAGGGGGTTTTGGGGGTTTACAATTGTCCAAAAATCAGTTTTTTGCAATTTTTACCCCAAAATGCTAAAAACACTCAATTTTGGTTATAGACATTTTATAGAGCTTAAAAAACAAATAGTTTAGTATTTTAAATCATTAACCTAGGTTAAGTGGTTGAGGAGGAAAAAAAACGTGTCCCATGTTAAACTTATGGGAAAAAGGTTTTTAGATTTTTCTCAGATAATTTTACTAAAACTTCACATTTCTTTTTATCAATACGTTTAGCTCAAGAAAACAAATATTTTGGTGTTTTAATTGTTGTTCTACGTCCAACAATTTAAAACGTCTGCAATTATTGTTGTTGCAGAGATATTCAAAGTGCTAAACACAGTACAATGTTATCCTTATGGAGAATAATTATAACTTGATACCTCGATTATTTATGAATGTATATTGATGAAACTTGATATGTGGCTTCAACTAGTTGTGGTATATTGATATTAGCACACAAAACAAGTTTTTTGTTGATAGTCCCCGTAGCAGCAAACCTGCATACTCGGCTCCATGTTATTCATATGGAGAATAAGTAAAGTTGTATATCTCCCTTAATTATGAACCTAAATTAATATAACCTGGTATGCAGCTTCACCTGGTTCAATTATATTTATAATTGAAAAAAAACACATTACTTATCTTTCACGTTGCAGCAAACCTGCGTCCTCAACCCTAATGTTATTCTTGTGGAGAATAAATAAAATGTTATATATCACTTGTTTATGAATATATTTTTGTGAAACTTATGTACTATGTACTTTATGTAGTAGTGAGACATATATATATGCATTGGAAATCGCTGAGTACGCAGTTTGCTGCAACGGGGTATTTATCGTTGTGTCAAGATATAAATTGTACTTATTTGTTAGCTTACGTGTTAAGCACAAGAAATCCCCTACTTTTCACATATTACAGAAAGAATGTACAGCGTTTAGGAACAAATTACAAAAGAGGTAGAGGTCAACACGCAGTGTAGACCACCCGGATGATAGTTTTTATTCATTATCCGGTTATGTATGAATGTCTTCAATTTAATTCTGGCGACCTCATGAATTGAAAAATTGACATTGTAGATGGTCTAGTATTGAGACCGAAACTTCAATAGTCCGTTGGATGATAGCATCCCTTTGGTTGAACACAGGGTGAATAAACCTTATATATATATATATATATATATATATATATATATATATATATATATATATATATTAATGAAATTAAATTTTTGTATTTTAACAGACAAATTTAGGGCCACATAGCCCTTTCTTACACTTAACCTGCATACAAATGGAGATGGATATATATTTACAGCATAATCAATCGAACCGGCCACGTCTGACTTGCTAGTCAGGCTCTTCACCTCTGAGCTACCCCGTCTGGTAGGTATTTATGGATCTAAGGGTAACCCTCCTGTGCTGTGATTAAACCTTACTATTAGGCTAGAAAATAACTACAATAATAATTCTCTTATAGTTAGAATTTACAAAATGCTGTACTGTGTAGTTAATAAAATCAACATTTAGTAAACTAAAACAATCATTTTATCTTCCGTTATAACATTTTAATAGGGAAAGAATTTTGGTTGATGAAGAAATAATACTACAAGTAAAAATATGTTTTTATTAACACTGTTTAGTGTAGGCCTACTTAAATTCCTTCTTTTATTCATACTACAAAACTATAAGGCTGCCATAATATTGTAAATCAATAGAAATATAAGAAATAAATTCTTCCTTTAGTTTTAGTTTAGTTTCTTTTTCAGTTGATATTTATTCCTTATGCTGTAAATTATATTATAAAATACACATAAAACCCTTTTCCAGAGAAGAAAGTCTCCCAAAACGGTACTTATATTACAAAGCAACTCCGCAATTTAAAAGGCGAGATTTCAACTTCTCGAATAAAAAACTGTATACGACATCACTTTGTAAAACAGTCTCAGTAGCATTGTATAATGTTCACCCAGATTTGAGCACCAAGAGCTTTGAACGCTCAGCACATCTGACCCCAGGGTAATATCAAATGCATGAGGATACCTGCTACGATTGAACTGGAATCTGTACCCACTTTGTAATCCCACAACTATTAACATTCTCTCTGTTAATTTTTATTATAAATGCTTTTAGTGTTTTCCAAATGTCCAGATAATAATTATTCCACAGTATTTTATTTTATTTTCTCCACCTATACATTATACATGAAACATGTGTTATCTTTGTCTACATTCTCGAATTGGAGTTATCGTTGGATATAATCGTTTTGGTTCTCCTAAAAACCTGTATGAAAATTTACAAAACTTGGACATCCCCAAAGGCTTGATTCCAGTAAAAGTTGGTATGCAGGCGATTTATTTTTTCTTTTTGATTTTAAAGGGTAATTATTACTCCAAAACCGCTAAAAATACAAAAGCTCCAAATATTTCAAAAATAATTACTTAATGATTTAGTTAATATTTGTTGGTTTATAATGCTTTGAGTCCCTAACAAAATAAGACTCCGCATTTCTAGGAAATTCTCTTAAAAGGTTTAACCATATCATTTCATAAAACTGTGAACTTATAACTATTATAAATAGCTAATCAAAATCTGTATTTTAAATTATTATTCTTATTTAATGTTAAACGCAGCACGTTGTCCAATATTATAATTATAGGGAAATAATTATAATTTATCTATTTTTTATTGATCAGTTGAATTAAAACTTGGTTAGTGGTTTCAGTTAACTCTGGCCAGACATTTTCAGAATATTATGCCACCTAACCTTGGAGAAGGAGGGAACTTTCCTGTTTAAAACCGATGTGTGGCGCAAATGACTCTGAAGTGCCTCCAATAAAGGGATTTGGGTTGACATTTCTGGAACAATAGTTTAATAGAAGACCTTTATACATTGAACCGTTCTTTACATTCTATATTTATGAAATCTATTGATTAAAATTGGGCTGAAAGGGAGATAGTTTGTATCAGTTTTCAGATCCGTGTATTAGTTTAACCCCTTGATGTGACAATCAAGGTACATCAATAACGCAAACTTTAGGTACTTTTAATTATTTTTTTTAATCCCTTTAGTAACATTTTACTTTGATTTACGTTCCTTAATATAAACATAAACAAATTTATCGTAGAACTGCATTTTTAAATTACTGCCTCAAACAAAACTGGAAAATCAAAATTATTTGTTATTATTATTTCTGGAATTAGTATGATTATTTTTTATTATTATTTATGATATTAATGAAACGTATTAGTACAAATGGCAATAATTTTCTTCTCATAGGTTACTGTACATTTTTGAACAAATTTGTCAGGTACGATAAGTTCTCTACCGTATCACCAACAATGAATTTCTAACAAAGAATCGTTTAAGTGTATATACTGGCAAGACTGTTTTTTTTTTGTATTAAAATATACAACTTGAAAACTCATATATGAAGATAATATTAAAGATGATATAATAAGATAGAAAACAAACCATGAAGTCCGTAGGATTGTCCCTATTAACATGATTATGACGGCGTGTTGCGTCTGTGTTATGTTCAACGTGTATGAAACTCTATTATTGCTAAAACTTTGCAAGCCCTAACCTTGTTACTCTCCTGTCTAATCTAATCCTGTCCCATTCATTCAAATGTGTGCGTTGTTATATTCCAGGTATGTTTCAGTAGTTGGTGTCCCTTCCCTTCCAGTTTCGGGTTTCTTTAAATAAGACTAGAACAAATAATGGCGGCTGGCCAATTATACCTGTGATATCAACAACACGTTTCGCCCACGTTTATATGATCGGTTAATTGCGTGTTTGTAATAGCCACCATCATTTTTGTATTTACTTACTTTTACTTACCTAACTGTTATAATTATTAACCCTCCAGTCCTCTGATTTTCTTGATTTGTTATTACAAAAAAACCAACATTCTTTTATGTTAGCATTTAGCATCTAGGACTTTGGTGCTGAGGACACAATTTTATTCCGGGGATGTCCAAAATAGTATAGGTTTTTACCGATATCTCTAAAAACATTTAAATGACTCATTTAAGAAATCAGCCAATCAATAAATTAAATACAATGTATACATAACCAATCACGACAGGTTAAACAGCCAGTATGAAAATGATTTGTTTAGTAAAAAAATGTGGATTTTGAAAATATTGAATGTGATGGTTAACTATCATACTTATTAAAAAATATAAAACTTTAACAATTAATAATGCCATTGGTAAAATCTAAAACTATCCTTTCTTATAATAATATATATCTAAATAGAAAATATTTTACTGGCTTATTTTTTATCTAAATGTAAAATCAGCAGCTGTTACTATTTTTATAAAAAGTGTTATGGTTGTATATTTACGTGGACGAAAATTCTATACCTTAAGCATTTGGGACTTGGCGATGTTTATTTCGTCTGTAGTAAAAGAAAGGCATTGTCTCCGAATAAAATGATATTCTTTTTTAAAAAAATTTGAAAATTAATTAAATATCAGTAAAAAGAGTGACTTCAAGAAACCAACTAACATTTGATTAAAACAAAAAATTAATAATTGTTAAAATAGACTCTTCTTGCTACAATCTTTTTTTTATAGTTTGAGATGTTCTTTGTGCTAAACATTTTACCTTAAAGTTGTTCATGTTACAAAAATGGAAGCCGATTGAGATAGAGATCCGTATCCTTCAGACTTACACCTTATTACTACGACTTAGAGTTTTATTTATATAATTAATATAATATAATAATAATTAATATAATTAATATTTATATAATTAATTAGTTAACTTGTCTAGTCAATATACTGTTTACGTCTTTGGAATATAACCATATCCGTAATTTGGCAGCTATAATTCTCAAGATGTTTTTTGTAAGGGAAACTAACCAGACCATAATGTAACAACTTGAGTACTGTTTTGAATCATTTAAAAAAATATTCTCAGGGAGGCTACTTTCATTAACAAAGGAGGTATAAGACCTATGTCAAACACTCTTTGAATCAAAATCATTTTACTAATTTTAAATTAAACATTATTTGGCATATCATGAGATCCTTATCTGACCCTGGTGAATACCACACGTTTTTGTCAATAGAAATCAAATTAATAAAGATTGTCCTCAGATTGTCCTGTAAAGATGTCCTCAGTGAGAGTTTGTGTCAAATCGAATGGTTTTGCAATTATGTGTAAATTTCCCACATATACCGATTTCTTTACCCTCGATTCAAATTTTGTAATCGGACTTAGAATTTAATGTTCTTTCTTTAATGTAACACTCACTCTAATTGATTCCAGTATAGAGGGTGTTTTTTTTTTTGCCCAAAAATTCCCAAGTTTGTTTTACTATCTTTACAATTATCAAAGACAACCTAAACTGTTTGTCCCTTTTAGTCCTAGCATTATTTTACAAATTAGTTCCTAGCATTCTAAAAAATAAGTTATATTTATCTATCTCTAAAAAGACTCCAGAAGTAGTTGATTCATTAATTAATTGTTATATTTCAATATTAAACTAAAGGTACAGTACATATATCTTATAGCTCCTCAACTATATTTACTAGTTGATTATACATCTCTGGTGTGCCTCTTATACTGACAACCAGTTTTCTTTTTGTATCGACTCATTAACTTATATGTATTTTATAAACTATGTTGGGGGTGTATTTATTTCTAACGTGTTTCTTTCTAACACTTGTCCAACAGTGGTACGCAATTTTATTTTGTATGACGATCACTAAATATGTTTTTGCTATTACAAGAAACATGCCATAAGCATTGTTAAACTTAATTATAATAAGAATAAAACCGTTGAAAATAAAACTTCACAACCTAGTATCGCATTCGAATCGCATGCCAAAAAATGTTCCTATTCGCCATAAAAAATTTAAACATTTAAACATAAACCATAACTATATCAACTGTTCAGAATTCTTTTGTAATTAAATGTACTTTTAATCTTTCATAAATCTGCTTGGAATGGAAGATTTTTGAAAACGTTTGGTTTATGTTATGATTTTACATTATATTTATGAATATAAACTGACATTAACTCACGTTTGGAAAGACACCTGATTTCCAAAATGTAAATGCATAGAAGTGTGAGTAAATGAAAACACTTGAAAGTTATTTTAAACGATTTCCTTATATTCTTTAGTTCGTTTTTCAATCTGAATAAAATCTTCGGTAAAACTTGTAAATTATTTTTATGTGCATGAGCCCTACTGTGGGTAAAATGATTGTAAATAAGTCCAAAAGAAGAACGATCCTAAGGCAGTATTTTCTTCAACGGCACAAATACAACATTTTACACGATCGATATCGATATTTTAACGATACTTTTGGAAAAGATACTTTCTATATTAGTATTCTACGTTAATTATTTATTAAAGACGATTCCTAGAAATACCATATTATCAACTTCTTATTATTCACAGTTGGACTACATTTAAATTTTAGTCAAGAATTGCAAGTGATGTATTTAGATTTTAAAATTAGTACCTAGACCGAGCGCCTTTCGTCGCTCCAAGAACAACATTTTCACTATAACATAAGAACTTTTTAGTCCACTGGGGTGCAGTCCTAAGTTTTGAAAAAAAAAACGTATCCATACTAAAATAACAACGTGGTATGGTCCAGGAGCAGGTTTGAGGGGCCGTTTCGAGCCTTTTAGATATCATATATTCTCCATAAGTATAACATGGCCACTTTTGAGGCCATCAGTGGAACGGAGCCCTGAGACTTGGAGAGGGGGGAACGTATTCTAAATATTGTTGGTCCCCTACAACGTAGTATGGTGTGTGAGTAGTTTGAGGAACCTTTTTTAAATGAACTGGAGTACTACTGTCTTAGTATAGACCTTTTCTCCATAAGAATTACGTGGCAACGTTTTAGCCAGTGGGGTGGAGCCCTAAGTTCGGGGTTATAAAAAAATGTATCCAAACGATATAGATCAATAACAACTGGCTAAAATCGGCAAAAAATTGAAAAAATAACATAGGAACTTTGCCAGAGAGCGGAGCCTTAAGATTACTGGCGGGACGTATCCACGTTGGGTTTTCATTCAAGAAATGTGGTTTAATCGGTAGAAATCCAAATAACTAGAGGTGTGCGGATATCCGAAAAGCCGGTTCGGTTTCGGATCGGATCGGATATCCGAATCCGATCCGAAGGTTTTTTCGATATTCGATAAGGTCCAGTATAAATCCGACTTATTCGGATAGACTGTATATCTGGGTATAATAAGCCAGAAACAAAATAATAAATAAGTTTGGACCATTACTAAACGCTTTGACTCTGACGACGTCGTTCAAAATAACGTAAACGTGACGCAATGCCGGTCACTTGTTGTTCGGTTTCGGTACGGATCGATACGATATTTGTGTAGATTCGCGATGTATCTTATCGCGATACACGGCCGGATCGTACATCACTGTAGCAACAAAGAATAAATACGGTCTATACAGAGCAATGAGCAATAGCAAACGTTTTTGATGTTAACAATCGCAAGTGTATACATCATTGCTATTCGTTGTCGATTCAAGATTCACGGGATAGACGCAGATAACGAGACAACAGTAGTGGATTACTGGCGAATAAGTCGATAATTTAAAGTTGATAGTCGATATGCGACTGTATCAAAATCTCACGATTCAATGAGCAAGCTCTCATAGAGTAAGTCGTAATTCCAAAGTCGCAATACGCAATCATAAATGTTAGTGTATGAAATTTAAAATTGCTACTACTGACATTTTTCTATTCAATAGGTACCTTTAAAACCCTGAGTAAAATATTGCTGACATGCACAAAAAGAGTTACATAGCTTTCTCTACGGGGAAGTTTCCCCGTATGATCAACGAGCTTAATTTATCTAGAGCTCTCATACTCCAAGAAAAGCCTTCACTTTTTAAACTCGTTGTGTGGATTACGACGACGCGAAGCAACGATGACGGATTCGCGAAAGTATAGCTTAGTTATCTATAATTTATTTACACAAGTTTCATCGTTCGGTTATTATTTGATTTTGAACAATTCATTTCTTTAAAATGGAACCGAAAAGGATTAGCATCATATGGAAATTCTTTATAAAGAACGAAGCCGATAGTGAAGTCGCTGAATGTCTGAAATGCAAGCTTTAAGGTTATGTTTATGTTTACATTCCGGTGACAAAGTTTATATTTTTTAGTAAACAAAAAACATTCAAACTAGTTAGTAAATTTATAAACAAAGGAAATTATTTGGTCATGGATGTTTTGGTTAATTTATACAGAGAAGGCCTACTGAATCATTTTGTCACTGCCCAAGTTGTGCTAGGCCTAGTAGTATGTTGTGATGTCTGCTTCTTTTTAACATCGGTGATTCTGGTCTTTTAATAACCAGGCAGTCATCATATTAAAATGTTTCCTTGTTTTTTCTCTTGTCTGACCATATGTATATGTTTGGTTTTGTACTACATCCAAATAGGCTAATAAGGAGTTATATCACAATGACAAGGCTGATAGTCAGGGTGACATTAAATGATTGAAGTTGAGTAGCCTAAACTAGGCCTACTTTTATTAAATTATATAACTTTACCAACATTATTATTTTTGAACTTGTAATTTTTTGTTACCACTAAAGTCAAGTAGTTTGTTATTTCACCTTTACTAGGTTACTAAGTTTTACAATCACAGTTTGGAAGTTGTGATATTGCCAAAAACATTATTATTATATTTTTGATGTATTCATAAACATTTGATTCTTTTATCATCTAATCTCCAAAATAAATAATACAATGCTATTTGTTTACAACCAGTTCAATTATTTGTATTAGCCTACCAGTTAATTTGTTATATAATACTATTTAAATTAGTGAAGGAACAATGGCTATTCAAATAAAAACATCATAGACTGTGAGTTTTATTTACTGATTTAATAACAAATGTAATGTTGTCAAATTACAAAGGTTCGTGCTCATCCAGTAAACATATTTCTTGTATTTTTCACTGCAGAGTATTCTTGTGTATGTGCACAGGTTGGTATATTCCTCCTCCAAATAGAAATGCTGTTTTCTGGTGATGTCATTGTAGTCTCCAGCCATTAGGTACTCAGAAAGATACAGTTGTACAAATAATAACCACTTGTTGTGTACCTATTGAATAAAATTAACTATCTGAAATATCGTATATTCAAATCTTCCAAGGGAAATAAAAATGTTAAGTTCCGACTTGAAAATATGGTAATTCTTAGAGATCGATGTAACGTGCGGTACTGGCAAAGTAAATATCCGAATCCGAAAATTATCCGATCCGAAACCATTACTATCCGATCCGTATCTGACCCGAACTTAAGCTATCCGAACCGAAACCGATCCGAACTAAAAATTCACTATTCGCACACCTCTACAAATAACCACATATCACATGTCAAAATCGGAGGACGGGAAGTGATAGAAGAAGCCAGTGGCGTGAAGCCCTGGGGTCGGGAAAACATTATCGGAAGTTTGTTATCCTCCTAACAACCTGGTATGGTCCGGGAACAGATTTGAAGAGCCTTTTTCGCAATCACCTAAGTACTCTGTTCTCAATAAAAATTACATAGCAAGGTTATACCCAATGCGGTGGAGCCCTCAGGTTGGAGTTATAAAAAGCGTATCAAAATGTTATGGATGGATGAAAATTGGCTAAAATCTCGCATACAATCGGAAAGAATAACATAGCCTTTTTTGCTAGGGATCGTAGCCCTAAGGTTGGTGGGGGGGCATATCCAACGTTGGGGAATAATTCAAGACAAGAGTATTTGTAAAAACATTCCAATGAACCATTTCAGATCAAAATTGAATGTTGGGAAGTGATGGAGAAGCCAATGAGGTGGAGCCCTGAGGTCGGGGAGAAAAATACTTGAAGACCTTTAGTCCCCTAAGAACATGTTGTGGTCCGAGAGAAAATTGTAAGAGCCTTTTTCGCAATAAACTGGAGAACTCATTTTTCCATAAGAATAACGCAGTTTTAGCGACTGGAGCGGAGCCCTAAGATCGGGGTCATAAAAAACCTACCCAAATGTTATGGATCAATGACGATTGGTTAAAGTCACGCAAAAAAAATCACGACAATTTTTCCAGGGGGCCGAGCCCTAAGGTTGGTGGGGGGGGACGTATCCAACGTTGGGACATCATTCAAAACATGCGGCTTTGTAAAACAAATCCAAAGAACCATCACACGTTCAAATTTAACGTCGGGAAGTGATAAAAGAAGCCATTGGGGCGGAGCCGTAAGGCCGCGAAAAAAATTATCCAAAGACCTTATCCCCTAACAACGTGGTATGGTCCGGGAGTAGATTTGAAGAGCTGTTTTCGAGCCACTTAGGAAAACCCTTTTCTCCATAAGAATAACATGATAGCTTAAGGTGCCACTGGGGCGCAACCCTGAGGTTTGGGGAGGGGGGGAATACGTCCCTAAAATGTTTAGGTCCTCTACAACGTGGTATGGTCCGGGAGCAGTTTTGAGATGCCGTTTTCGAAATCACCTGGGACACACACGCACAACTACTTTATTAGTATAGATACTTTAAAAATTATTATCTGAAAGAATCGTAATCATGAGTTTAAATTTTGAAACACGACTATTTCTACGGTAGAATTACAATTTCAAGCGGGATAAATGTAGTTTCACCAAAGTTTTGTTTAATATTCCGTAATTGTAGTGATGAATCACAGTTATCAATATAGTGTAACATATCATTATAATCACTACTATTATAAAAATGAGGTGGTGTCTGTCTGTCTGTCTATTTTTCCATCACGCCAAAACCACTGGACCAATTCTGCTGAAATTTTGCACAAATGTAGTCTATGTACCGAGGAGTGTCATAGGCCTATCACAGTTTAGAAATGTCCTCAGGGCTCTTCCCCACGGGACTTCCAAGATCCCATGTTATTCTTATGGAGGTGAGTTTTATTTGGTTTATGTCACATGTGTGTTTTCCGATTCAATTCATTTAAATAAACAGCTGTTATAAGGAGCGTATAACTGCAGACTGTAATTTTTTTTACAATTTTCTACAGCTAGTATTATAATAAAAATAAAACGTATTAATAGTACGTAGTAATATTAGTTATTAACTACGTTATGCGTAACATTTCCAAATATTTGTCTAAATTTGTTTTTAAAATGGGATTTAATTAGCTCAAAATACACACTGGCACACAGAATGAAGGTAGAATTTACGTTTATAATAGGATAATTTGTCGCTGTTTCGCTATGTTGTCCTGTCCAGAGAGCAACTTCTCAAAGTTATCTGTGAGGGTTTGAACACATTATGAGCTCTGACTGCTGGGCTGAAACATTTATCAATCGATATCAATCTCAAAAATTACGTTAAACCCATACTTTCTAAAGTACACTTTGAAAGGTAAAATTATTTTCACAAAAGAAATTCGAAGGGCTGGGAATAGTTTCTTGAAAAATATCAGATTGTTACCTCGGCTAAGGGGCTGTTACAGGAAACAATCTTGTTTTAGTGAGATACAGAGTGTAGATGGGAATGTATTGAACACATTTATATGTAAAATACCCTTTGAGACAGCGTGTTCTTCGTGAATGTTTCGCGTATCTGTATTTTCTTTTTCATGTTTTTGTATTGTTATTTAAAGTATCGAACCTTAGTTTCAAATTGCATTTATTTGTCATACATGTGTTCAGTATTTCGTTTTGTTTGTATATTATATATTAAAACATGTGATGTTTTAAAGTATTATGCATACAACTTATTAATGCATTTGCACGATAATTAATTATATATATATATATATATATATATATATATATATATATATATTGTAACTCTCTGTACACGAAAGTGTAATGTATATGAGCCGACCTATTAATAACTAGTACCATTCATTGCCTCATAGATTTAAAATTTAGACATCAATGGTATAACTTAAATGTTAGTTGTAAGTAACAGATTAAACGTTCCCAATGAGTCAAAGCCATTCACTTTGTTTCACAGCGACCATGAGATAGTAGGATCATGTTTAAGTCTTTGTACGTTGTAAGTTGTAGGTTTTACGTTTAAATTAATGTAGTATTAAATACAATGTAATATCGTTAAGTGTTCCAAGTCGTATTTTAATTACATTGCGTAGTAAATGTACTAAACAATATGGTTGTCGTTCGTTACTACGACTTAAGGTAGCCTTTTTTTAATACGACGCAATTTCACGATTAGAACGTTGGGGCAACGTTTATCAGCCACGGCTTATCGGTTTCTGGTGCAATAGCTTCTAGTTCGTGTTCTCTGCATACAATTTATTACTTATTATTATAAATAATAGCATATCTCTATTTATGATTTATTTTCAGTACAAAATAATAAATGGCGTGTCGCTAAAAGACAAATTATTTATTTTTGTAACACATAAATGTTTTAAATTAGGCTTTTTGTGCTGGGAGATAGGCCCGAGGACCTAGTTTCTTTGTAAAAGTTATTTTTTACCTTATTTTAATGTTTGTATGCACAATGTAAAATAACTGATTCATTGTAAAAAAACGCAATTATTTTATGTTGAGAGGCAGTTTGTAACCCAATTAATGAATTAGAATGTTTTAATGATTTATAACCTGAAGAATAATGCAAACATTTAATGCACAACATGGAAATATTTATAAACAGTTGAATGTTTATCAAGTGGTGTTCAAATAGAATCAAATAGAATTTCAGTACGTAAAAGCAAATAACTTTAATCAGGAACCTAAAAGTGTACTAATGTGAACTAAAATTACTGTAACCTTCATTTAATAAAGCTGTCAACAATTACTACTATTAAATTATTCATTAGACATAAATACGGAAGGGCTGAGAAAATCGGCATCTGCTCCAAACGCTATAAGTGGATTATCTTGTCGTTATACCTCTTTGATAAGAAAATCGTTTTAAGTTCTTCCAAAGTCACTTATTTTCTACTAAATTAGCTATCTGAGTGTATTCGTCAATTTTTCAATCTCTTATTGACTACAATGACCAATTTATGTGTAGGCTTTTTAAAAACTTTATATTACAATGCTAATTACTCTATTTTAAAATCGTAGTGTCTTGGTGACACAGCAAAAGATTGTTTTTGACATTATACCAAGTAACTGGAAAGTAACTACGTTCTCCTCCAAGTCTCCGCTGGTATTAAAATTATGTTTTCAAATATCATTCCAACTACCATATGACGGAAATTCGCTTAATATATACTTTGTTTAAAAAATACTTGTTTTACCTGGCAAGGCTGTAGAGCACTATCTACAACCTAATGTGGTGGGGTTCGGTCTTTGGGCATCCATTCCGAAATTTGCCTAGGTAAAACAAGAAACCGTACAAACTCAGGCTGGACGGTCCGAGGTTCAGAGCTCCTGAATGTGAAGAGCAAGCGCACTGCACTACCTCACTCGGTATTCATAGACTTAATTCAGACTTGGAAAACGGATACTTTACTCACTTCCGAGACTCTTCCCAATCGGGCAGTTCAATTACTTTGTGGATTACTTACTTATACAGAGTTCTGCAGAAGTAAGTTAAGCGAGACCAGTCACATTCGTTTTGGAAATCCACCGGTCTCGTGATTTACAAATTAAAATTAGTTCTCATTGGTGATTGGCATATTGTTTTAAGGTAATTTGTTTTGTTTTCCCACCCTCTACACGTATATTTTATTTCTTCAAGTTTTTGTACTTAATCTGAATCGCTTTCTGTTAAAAGGGCACATGTTACAATTTCGGCCATTTCAACTTTTTTATATGTTTATACTCCTTAAAAGTAGATCTAACAATCTATGTTAAAGAGGCATTTGTGAAACCAAAGTAAGGCAGCGATATTTGATTTCTAAAACAGTGATTTTTTTTAAAAGGACACATGTGAAGCACAAGTCGTGCCCCTTTAACAAAAATCTACTGGCTTATTAATCAAGTTGGCGGGTGCTATGGAAACACATTTCAGCTGTTTTTTTCTGCTAACTATTTCTGCTCTTTGGAACATTGTGTTTGTGATTATTGTGAGGTTATAAAGCAATTAATAAGTATTTGTGAGTACTTTCAAGAGTTTTGTAGTAAATATTTTTGTACTTCAAACTGACATGGATGAAGATACTAGTGGGCAAAGAAAAAGGAAATCAAAAAACCCACACCTGCACAGCAGAACCATAATTAAATCTGCTAGGTTAACTGGGGAACCTTATGTGAATCACAGGAAGAATGAGGTTGAAGGACGCAAACTTGGAGAAGAGTGCAATTAAGTTTATTATTTATATTTCTCTAATACCTACCGTCCTGTTTTCTTTATAGTATTTAGATTAATGGTAACATTTCCCAAAGTCAATACATCATAAATCCATTCTTAGAAGGTTAACCTAAAAACGCAAACCTTTATTGATTATTGATTACATAAGACACCGACCCTCATACAACGGGGTATTTTAAGGCGAATACGTATGAATTATGAGTGTAGACTAAAAGGTCTAAATATATTATTAGGCCTAAAAGGTCACTAATATATTAGTCTTAATTATGTAAAAACTTCAAACTTTTAATATTGTTCTTTTCTTTTTAGGTGCAGAGATAAATGCTACCAAAAGTACGTAGTATGCAGAATGTCTTTGAACATTTCTACAATCCAAGTAATTTCAGAAGTAAAGATGAACAAGATCAGTACTTACAAGGAGTAATCGATGTTGTTCCTGTGAAACGACGTCGAAGGCCACCCAGGAGAAAGTCAATAGTGGAGAGGACACGAAACGAGATTTTTAATTTAATTATTTTGTAATAATTGGAAATCAGCGACAACAGGTATGCCAAAAAGCCTTTCTTTCTGCTTTTTCTATTTCTACAAAGAAAATTAGGAGACTGAGACATTTGAAGGTTCAAGGCCAAATTGCCAAAGATCAGAGAGATCGACATGTCAGCAACACTCTTTTTCTCGACGCTAAACGCAAGATATTTGAACACATTTCTTCATTTCCGGTAAATATAAGTCACTATTCAGGGAAAGAAGTCAAGTATCTTGAAGCGAATTTAAACTGCAAAAAGATGTTTACAATGTTTAAAGAAAAACACCCAGAGCTCAAAGAAGTGAGCTACGGCACTTATTGGCTTTATTTCAAGGATGAATTTTCGGATTTGCGATTTAGCCAGCCGCAAATAGATACGTGCTGCACTTGTGAAGCACTCGATGTGAAAATAAAATCGCCTCACCTCAGTAATGGTGCTCGTGTAGCGGTAGCTGAAAAGATTGTTCATATCAGAAAAGCTAAAAAGTATTACTCCTCTATAACTCAAGAAGTTGAAGACAACAAAAATAAAGTCAATAGCAATGTGTTAGTGATCACTATTGACTACATGCAGAACATTTCAGTAGGGTGTATTGGACACTCCGAGGCCAGGAGGAGTCAGGAGGAGCACCCCCC
This sequence comes from Allygus modestus, assembly GCA_963675035.1. Lineage (NCBI taxonomy): Eukaryota > Metazoa > Arthropoda > Insecta > Hemiptera > Cicadellidae > Allygus > Allygus modestus. The sequence goes on along the minus strand of OY776111.1, from coordinate 98,742,858 downwards.
CCCGAGCCCCCCCCCCCCCCGAGGTCTCGTCTGTGACACTTTGCGAATTTTTTTTGCGAATTTTTTTTTGCGAATTTTTTTTGCGAATTTTTTTTTTGCGAATACTAACCTAACCTAACCTAACCTAACGTAATGTAACCTAACCTAACGTAACCTAACCTAACCTAACGTAACGTAACCTAACCTAACCTAACCTAACCTAACCTAACCTAACCCATCCTAACCTAACCTAACCTCGGATCAGATTTCTGATTGCAGATTCTTGTTCGTCTAGTCGAGCCGAGAAATTTGAGTACCCACAAAGTAAATTTGGACGATGTAGGGGGGGGCTATCTCGGTTACCATAAGTCGGATTTGAATTCTGATTGCAGATTCTTGTTCGTCTAGTCGAGCCGAGAAATTTGCATACCCACAAAGTACATTTGGACGATGAAGGGGGGGGCTATCTCGGTTACCATAAGTCGGATTTGAATTCTGATTGCAGATTCTTGTTCGTCTAGTCGAGCCGAGAAATTTGCATACCCACAAAGTACATTTGGACGATGTAGGGGGGGCAAGCTATATCGGTTACCATAAGTCGGATTTGAATTCTGATTGCAGATTCTTGTTCGTCTAGTCGAGCCGAGTCATTTGAGTACCCACATCGTACACTTTGGATGATGTTTACAAAAAAGGGGCCCGCACCACACTTTTGACCTTTTTTTTGCATTTTTGGAATCTCCTCGTCAAGCCGAGTATTCTCAGTACCCACATGACATACTTTGGATAATTAATACAAGAGTTGATCAGGGTAACGCTACAACCAACAGAGCTAGCCCATCAGCGCTTGCGGTCAATTGAACTACCAGTGAATGCAAATTTTGAGGAGAATATAATTGCAATGCTTTGAACATATACTGCAAAGGGGGGTGTATCGATACACCCCCCTTCAAGTACTCTGCACCGAGGCAGACGTTCACACAAATAACCGTCGCGTCCAGTCTACTGTCTGGGAATGCGGATGTTGTAATTTGATACCTCGACTGGAGGGTGCAGGTGTTCACACAAAAAACCGACAAGTCGAGACCTGTCTGGGAATGCGGATGCTGTAATTTGATACCTCGACGGGAAGACGGCTGACCCTTCTAGGAACCCATAATAGACCGCTCATATCGAGTTCCATTAGAGCAGGGTGGTCTTTACCCCAGACAGCGGTTGAGAGTTTTTGCCCCGACCTTCTCCGAAATCCATTTAGTGGGGAGAGTCACCCACATCACCAGCCCTCCTTCAGTTCAGTTCGAGAGTTCAGTGCGTGAAGACGTGTTAGTCCGATCCTGTTCCGTTCTACGCGATTTGTGTTAGTTGTTGATTGTCATCATTTGCGATTTGCGTAAAGCACCTTTGAACTATTTAAAACGTACGTGTTGTGCTGTATTGTTTGTGATTATCCAAACTTATAATCCATATTAAAGATGAACGCCACACACGTTTGTACCATTTGTGGTTGTATTTTCGTGCGTAGAAACAATTTGGTGCAACACCACATCAGATTCCACGGCTTGAGACCACAACTACCACCACCAACACCAACGCAGCAAGGTACGTTTTTTGCGTTGCATTATTGTTTTAATCAGACCTACATGTTAGTCATATAGGAATACGTTATGCAATATAACCGCAGAGTGATACAATTATTTTTATTTAACAGCTTTAACTATTTAGCGCGAATAGAGAACTCTTTGTTTTTAAATTTAAAATTACATGACTATATCAATATAATTTAATTTTAATAACTTATGTTATTGCTCGCCCCATCAAGTCAAGTCATCAGAGTACCCACATTACATACTTAAAAAAAAGTTTTAACCCCCCCCCCAACCTTTCCCGGGGGGGGGGGGCACTGAGAATTTGAAAGTACTCTAAATAAAGGTAGGTGTTAAACATACTTCACAATCTAATCGTTTTGTGCGTTTGCAGATGGAGAAGCTGCATGTCGAGCCACATTCGTAGACCGGGGAGCTTTAGAGCGTCACATGGAAGCGAACCACCGAGTCATTCCACCCCGGCAGGTGATTGATGCTCCGCAGACGACTGCCTATGTCAATCATCACTCCGTTGAAGGTGAGAATCCACATTAAAATAACTTTTTCCTTGAAACTAATTACCTTTTTTATAATATTTAACTAGGTACATGAAGAAGAATGAGACCGTGACAACTGGTGTACTATTGATTTAATTGCTAGGGGGGAGATTTTCGCTCCCCCTAACACATAATGGGTTAGGGGGAGATTTTCGCTCCCCCATACGTCAGGAATTGATGAAGACTAGAACAAGAATGAGACCGTGACAATTGGTGTACTATTGATTTAATTGCTAGGGGGGGAGATTTTCGCTCCCCCTAAAACATAATGCTTCTTTAGGGTTGGCGCAGCTCAATATTGCAGCTACATCCTTAGCCTTGAACCCCGAATCATGAATGTAGACAAACAGTACAGAAGATTACATTCCCTGTTTGAAAATTGATATTTTTAATTAACAACTCCATTTTGAAATGTGATTCTCGAGAGAGGGGAATTTGTATCTTTAGTTATCCTAATCTGTTTTTTTATTTTTATTTTCAGATGAAGGACCGGGTCCTGGCCACCACACCTGCCATGAATGCGGTCGCCGTTTCCGTCGTGAAGGAAACCTGCGTCGACATGTGGATTCGACCCACAGCAGAGTCCGCAGGTTCATATGCGGCACATGCGGCGCCGAATTCAAGAGGGAAGACAACCTGCGTCGACACACCATGCAATTTCACGGTGATGGTCAAGAACGGAGATTCCCTTGCGCATACTGCGGTCAGGAGTTCAACCAGCTGTTCAACAAGGACCATCATGAGCGGTTCTCTTGCCCGATCATGAAGGACCTGATCCTGAACCGAGTGGCTATGATACAGGACGAACCCCAGCCAGGACCCAGCACGGAGCCACAACCTGGAACGAGCACACACCCGCAACCCGATGATGTTGAGATGACTGGGGCAGGACAGTCAAGCCCCGTATTCTTACTCATTCAACGGGGTTTTCGCAACCGCCTCTTAACCTACCGTCTGCAGCGACCGATGGAGAATCTCGTCACAATCGGAGAAGTGATGGCATTGTTGATTGTGAGCCTTACGGAGTTGCTTGAGAACACCTTGGTGAAACACCGCAGCATTAAGGTCAACTTGAAGCTGGAGTGTGAATTCCAAAATATTCACAACAACACCTGCCTGCGCAACTTCAAGACGAAGATGACTCCGCTGACGACGACCTCGGACCTGAACCAGTACATCACAACAGCTTTTGCGAAGCTTATCAGAGAGAAGGCTGAGTGTGATCATATCGGCTCCGGGTGGACATACCTTCGCGTTCGTGATTTGGAGGTCGGCATCAACGAATACACTCCTCTAGGTGAAGATGGTCGAGCTTGGCTCCCACTGCCTACGTCTCTGGAGAACACCCAAGCAGTCGTCAACGTATCGAACGCCGATGAGCGGTGTTTTATGTATGCAGTCCTGGGAAAGTTTGTTCAAGATCACCCTAAAAGACCGGCATCGTACACCGACGACATCATCGCCCGATACGATTGGACCGGCCTTCAATTCCCCGTTGCTCTGAAGAGTATCAAGACGTTTGAGCGGACAAACAACATTAGCATCAACGTCTATGGTATTGATCACACGTGCGTGGGTCAGAAACCTAACGGACGACCAAAGTACCAGGACACCGTCTTCCCCTTGAAGATTTGTAGGCAGGAGCGTGAAGACCATTGCGACCTTTTGTACGTGACAACGGACGGTGATAGTCACTACGCCTACATCAAAGACCTTGGCCGACTGATCCGTCCCCAACTCACAGCACATATGGGCAGGATATTCATCTGTAAGCGGTGCTTCGCGCACTTTGATAACCGTCCGAACAAGCTCGGTCTGACGGGTGCACAGCGTCTGGAGGAGCATAGGCGATACTGCTCCGCTTCAGCCCCTATTCGCATGGATACGCCGAAGAAAACAGAAATCAAATTCAGCCATCCAGAGTTCACCCGACGCGAGCGGTTCACCATCTACGCGGACTTTGAGTGTGCTCTACTGTCGACCGCGGAGATGGATGAACAAGTGGATGAACCGCACGGAGGAGTAGCCACCCACATCCACATCCCATACGCCTTTGCGTACCAGATCATCGACTCGTACGGGCTTGAGGAGTTTGAGCCTCGAGTCTACTTCGGGGATGATGCGTCAAAGACATTTATGGAGATGTTGAAAACTGATGTTGAGCGATTGTGGAACTTTCTGTACGAAGCATGAAATCTGCGCCCTGTCCTGACCCCAGCGGAAACGATGCAGTACAACTCGACAGCGAATTGCTACCTCTGCGGATCGACATTTTCAAGCGAAGACCCAAAGGTTCGTGATCACAACCACGCGCCGCCCTACGAGTTCCGTGGCGCTGCGCACAGATCATGTAACCTACGCTACAGGGAGCAGCGAGTAGTCAACTGCTACTTCCACAACCTCTCCAACTACGACGCACACTTCATAGTGCGGGAGTTGGCGGTCGACCCTGGTGATGTTGAGGTGTTGGCTCACACGGAAGAGCGGTACATCGCTTTCACGAAGCGGTTCCTGTTCGACCGAGCAGCGGCACCGGTTGGGATGCAAGGGCGTGGAAAAAGACAGCCAGGATTCAGAGTCAGGTTCCTCGACACCTACAGGTTCCTGGCTTTGAGCCTCGCCAGCCTCGCAGCCGCACTTCCACCAGCTCAACTCTTGGAGACGAGGAAGAGATTCCCCGAAGACCACCTCTTCGATCTAGTCCGTAGGAAAGGCGTGTTGCCGTACAACTTTGTAACGTCGAACGCCGTATTGGAAGATACTACGGAACTGCCTCTGCAGCGAGATTTTCACAACGACCTGACCCTGGAGGACATCACGGATGCAGACTACGAGCATGCTCGCAACGTGTGGGAAACCTTCGGTTGTAGGAACCTCAAGGACTACGCCGAGAAGTACCTGCGCTGTGACATTGCGCTGTTGACTGACGTCTTTGAACACTTCAGGGACACGTCGATGGCTGAATACGAACTAGACCCTGCGCACTACTACACCCTACCGTCATACGCCTGGGATGTTATGTTAAGGACCTGTCGAGTGGAGCTTTATACGATACAGGACTTTGATATGTACCTCTTCTTCGAGCAAGGCATCAGAGGAGGTATTTCCCAGGCGATCACCAGACACGCCAAGGCCAACCATGATGGATGTCGCCCTGAAGATCGACGACCTGAAGAGCCAACGAATCACCTGCTATACTTGGACGCCAACAACCTTTACGGTTGGGCCATGTCCCAGTGTCTTCCACAGGGAGACTTCCAATGGCTCAGCCGCGAGGAGATCGCGTCCCTGGATATTGCATCGTTGGACCCCGAAGGACCCACGGGCTATGTCTTGGAAGTTGACCTTCGCTACCCCGCCCACCTGCACGACCTTCACAAGGATCTCCCTTACTGCTGCGAGACCAAACGTCCACCAGGAGGGAAATTCAAGAAGCTCGTTACGACTTTGGATGACAAGAAGAACTACATCTGTCATTACAGAATCTTGCAACAGGCGCTGGAAAACGGGCTGGAGCTTGCGAACGTGCATCGCGTCATCTCGTTCCGACAGTCTCGGTGGTTAGAGAGCTACATCCTAATGAACACCGAACTGAGGAAGAAGGCCAAGACCAAGTTTGAGCAAGACTTTTTTAAGCTTATGAACAATGCGGTCTTTGGCAAGACGATCGAGAATGTTCGCAAGCGAATGAACGGTAAACTGGTGTGTACGGCGGAGATGTTCAGGACGTACGTGGCCAAGTCAAACTTCCTGGACCGAACCTACTTCAACGATGACGTCGCCATTGTCCACATGACGAAAGTCAATATCGTCCTGGACAAACCGCTCTACGTCGGAATGTGTGTCCTCGATCTGAGCAAGTGGCTCATGTACGACTTCCTTCGGAAGATGAAGAACCGCTACGGCGATCATCTGAAGGTTGACTACATGGACACTGACAGCTTCGTGTTCGACATCCAGACTGAAGATTTTTATAAGGACATGTTGGAGCATCTGGATGATTTCGACACCAGTGCGTACCCCCGAAACCATCCCTGCTACAGCCCCATAAACGCCAAAGTCATCGGAAAGTTTAAGGATGAAGCGAACGGTCTTCCGCTGCTCGAGTACCTCGGTCTTCGCTCGAAACTATACTTCATGGATATAGTCGAGTTCGAGGAGAGGACTGAAGATGACGAGTTGCAGGTCATGACGGTGAAGCGCGCCAAGGGAGTCGCTAGAGGTGTTGTAAAACACAATCTAACCTCTGACGACTATCGGGAATGCCTCTTCAACGGCGTGTTGAAGAGAACCATCAACACCAGGTTCCAGTCCCGAAACCACCGCGTCTTCACAGTTCAAGTCGACAAGCTATCCTTGAGCTGTAACGATGACAAACGCTACATCCTTCCGGAAGGTGTAAATACACTGCCTTGGGGGCATGTTGACGTTCCACCTCAGCCCGAAGACATCCCTCAAGACGATGAAGAGGCGGAGGATGAGGAGCGTTGAGTGGTTGTGTCATATTACCAAAGACCCTGACTTGACTTGTAAATTATTTTGAAAAATCTAGTCATTAGTTTGTATCGAGTCTCGTAAAACTTAGAAATGTGCTCCTTTGTTCTAGTCGTTAGTTTGTGTCGAGTCTCGTTTTTGCTAGTCAATCTCAAATGTTCAGGAGCACATACTCGATGTAAAATATATATAAGGTGTGTAAATAAGTAGCCAAATTGTTTGTATATACATTCGTCTTTTTTTTCTCCCCTCACATAGTCTTAAGATTCAAAAGTAAACTACCAATTCAAATGTCTGACTACTTGCTAAAAGTGTAATTGCTAAAGGAGGTGAGCTTATGAATGTTACTTTAGAATCATTGTATGATAGGTATGTCCAAAATTGGGACAGCCCTAGTGTTTTCACAAACACGCATTAGTAGGACTTTCCTACCTGGGTTAGAGTAATTGAAGGGGGGTGTATCGATACACCCCCCTTTGCAGTATATGTTCAAAGCATTACATTCCTCACTTTTCTCAAAATTTGCATTCAATATGTGTCTGACTAATTGCTAAAAGTAAATACTAAAGGAGGCGAGGATGGGAAATAATAAGAATGTTTCTTTTTTTATTCTGAGTACACAACTAGTTTATTGAGAAAAAATGCAAAATTTCAAAACTCATTTGGTATACATTTGTGCAAAGAGTCTTCTGATCAGTGCATCGTTGTGGCCGACAGAAGAGTGTTACACCTTCGTATCCAGAGATTCGCATCAACAATGTGCACCTTGTAGTCACCATCATCCGCCATAATGGAGAAGGAATCTTTTGATCGGATCAGTTTAAAACGCAGTTCCACACCGTTCAACAGGAACTTGTTCTGATAACACATGTCCACATGTAGGCGACCGAGCATATCGATTTCACGACTTTTATTTGTCATTTTTCGTCTCGCCTTTAGTCCATCGTTATCATCCAGAGTATTTTCCATGTGGCCGGCATCGTCCGCGTTCCACAGTCCACATGTTAAATGTGATTTCCTAGCATCATATCCGTAATTCATCAACGTTTCGATATACGCTCGATATGCATAAGTGTTGTTTTGTGGTGTGACCAGTTTCTGATTCATACTCATATCGACTTGACTGAATAACGTGTGCAGCCAATTGTTGACTGGGCCAATTTTATTCGATTCATCGGCATCTGCGATTGCCGCTCCTGTCGACTTGACAATAGACGCTGTAACTTCCAACATTGTTTGCGAAAGATCGGTGTATTCTTCGCCGTTGCCGGGCACAACAAACTCGATTGGCGAATCATCAGTCAGTGTGGAGATTGGTTTGTACTGAATCCATTTGCCGCTCTCGATACTGGTCTGCGTCGGCGGTAGGGAGAATAAGTCCAATTCCGTCTTGACGCATTCACACGACTTTTGATGTAGAAACGACATTGCTAGCGTGTGTGTTAATTGAATATATCGCGTACAGACGTTCTCCTCACTGCTTTCCTCGTCTTCCTCGTCTTCCTTCTAACTGTCCTCCTCTTCTTGCCCTTCTTCTTGGATGACGACGACGGCGACCTTCCTCGAAGGAGTTTCGTCAAAGACTGCGGTGTGACACGACGGCCGCCGAACATGGCGCGCTTCGCGTTCCTCTTACGCGAGAGTCTCGCGTTCGTCTTTCGCGCAGGAGTAGCGCGTCGGTGTTTCGCGGTATTCTTTCGCGTTACGCGACGGTGTTTCGCGCGAGAGCCGCCGCCGCCACTTAGCACACGTTGAAGTTTGCCGTCCGCCCTGCGTTTTAGCGAGTCTGTAAACTGGCTGAAATGATCTCTAGCGGCTTCTTTGGGGTCCCACTGGTGCATGGCCATGTCGCCCAAGAATCCAACACCGGATTTCAACGCCTCTTTGGCCACAGCAGAGGCTCCCGACTTGAGCAGTGGTGTGATGGTGCGGAACATACCGCCTAGGAAACTGCCAATTCCATGTCCGCGCTGGTAGGGTGCACCGCGAAATACCTTATCGATACTGCCGCCGGTCTGCTGCAATTGTTGGCGACGGTAGTAAGCCAAGTAGGGATCGTTTGTATTCATAATTGCTGAGCTACTCTTTTGAAATGAAGCTTCACGTACGACGTCCCAAAGAGGAATGACGCTTTTTTACTAGCGTGATCCCTTAGGTCAATATCGATCGTTTCAAATGTTCCTTTCATAACTGGCGCATAATGAGGACTGATGAAATGCACAGTCTTATGCGCACCGTGTGTGTAGTTATCTCTGTCAATGTTGATAATCTTCAAAAGCGGCGCTGTAGTGTCGCCAATCAGCTGCGGTTCAATCAGATCACAATACACGTACAAGTGTGTCGGCAGTCCCATAGTCAGATTTGGTGGCCATATCGCTGTGAGGTCATTTGTCAAAACGTTCTCGTACGGATCGAAACCCAACTGGAGAGACAGCGCTTCGGTGAAATGCACTTTGCTTATACCGTCCACCATTGTCGTGATCTTGACTCTGTCCTGCTCTTTGTCATACTCAAAGTACAAGTACTGGGTTACATCCTTCACTTTATTGATCATTTTCAATAAATCGGTTATGTTCTTGTAATAACCGGGTTTCATCTTTAGCATAATGTGCTCGACGCTGAGTGTGACGGGAATACTCGGCAGAACGAGTTTATAGTCGAGCCAAATACACGATTCATCGTCCACAGTCATAAAGGAGCATGGATAATGCGCTTCGACCAAAGCCATCTCCCACTCGCCATCGCCTTCTAATCGAATTTGTCTCGGCAGATGTGTAGTGTACTTGGACACTGTGTTTTTTGGAAAATAATCCTTTGAGCTGTTGCTGGGCAATGTCAAATAGAACTGGTTGCTATTAGGCATTTTGCAAATCTTGCGCTCCTACCCAAGAATTGAACTCGTCTCCGTAACCTGCCCACTTGACGAAATAACGCTTACTGCGACCACGACCCTTAGCGTCTAGTATTTCAGCAATCTTGAACAGATGGTCGTTGTATATTGTCACTTTTTGTAATTCGTATTCGTAAAACTGACCAGTCACTTGTTCACCGTTGAGATCCGACAAAGTGTACATTGGCAGAGGCATCAATGTGTTTACACGACGCACCACAAACACTTCTTTACTCCAATTAGTCTCGTAACCTTTTGCGAATGTGCCCTTCTCCTTAGATATGCGCACTGTGGTGCCAACTGTCAGTTTTGCCTTAACACGACGCGGTATCTTACCGAACATGCGACGCCATACCTGATGCAATATTGGCTTATTGTCGACAGTCACATCGACTGGCCGTATTCTGTTGCCTAGACTCTTGTGAGCGCTGTTGTTGTATGCGCTAACCAGTTTGTCCAACGCATCTACGTAACGATATGTGTTTTTGTAAGTCAAATATCGCCACATGCGTGTTTTCAAAGTGCGATTCACGCGTTCCACTACGGCCGCTTTAACATCTGGGTTTTGTGTAGTGACATAGATGATTCCGTATTGTTTGAATAACCTTTTCGTCTTGGCACCGGTGAATTCAGTACCTTTGTCGGTTTGTAAACAGCGAGGTGTATCGGTCGCTTCGGCAAATATCTCCTCGAAAGCGTTGGCCACTTCAGCTCCTTCTTTCCGCCTCAACGTCCGCACATACAGGTGTTTGCTAAACACGTCTATTACAGTCAGTAGGTAGTTGACGCCGTCGTTGTGTTTACTAAGACCACGCATATCGTTAAAGTCCGCTTGCCACAATTCAAATGGACCATACACTATGTAAGGATTGCGCGGGAAACGCTTGCGTGCCGGTTTGTGCAATGTGTAAGTGTCCTGTGTTTGTAACCATTCAATCACTTTGCGTTTTGAAACTGGTTTTGCAGCTCGCGCTAAAGGAGCTACACCGCCATACGACGAAGGTTCGATGGGATTGTAATACAAACGCTCCATAATACTGAAAACCTATCCTGTGTACGTTTCCCACTTGTCCAAATTTGTTCTATTTGAAAAATCAAACTGCTCTGTCGCTTGCACCGGTGTAGATGTTACACGTTTTCCTCTAGCAGATCGTAGTCGATTTACTAGCGGTGTTCTCAGTATTGATTCAGTTGATGTGTCTACTTCATCGTCTGATCCTTCTCCTCCTGTGAATGATGATCGATATTCGGCATTTATTTCCTTTAGTGCTCTTAGATTATTCATATAGTCCTTTGGCACGTTCATCGCTTTCAATGCGTTGAGCACTTCCCGCCATCCTGGCGGTATGTAATCACGCATACGCACCTTTACTATGCAATTTAAGATATCCACTATATTTGAGTCTGGGATTTTTACACCGTTGATGTACACTGAATAGCCACTGTCCCAACTGATTAAGCTGCCGTCACGTTTCATGAAACGTAAAAGATTGCGGGCATCAGATCGGTAAGTTTTGGAAAACGTTTCCACAATCTCTTCCACTGGACCACCTTCCGCAGCGGGGTGCGCTCGTCGACTATGTTCAATCCCACCCGTCTCCACGATTGGTATGCTAATCGGTTGGCGTCTATTCTCTGCAATATGCAAGAAGCGATGTAACGCTTGTTTGTACAATTTCCACTTTTCACTATCGTCCATACGTTTGTTATTCAATATTTGTTGCATCTCCGCGTCGAGGCTGTTTTCACTGGATAGATTAGTCGGTCTGTTATCCGTAGCATTTGATTGCAGTCGATCAATCAACTCTTGCGGCACAACTACCATCTTCTTCGCATGTTCCATATTTGCACTAATGACTAGCTACTTTTCTAAAGTGTAACTTCACGCACGACGTTCCAAAGTGGAATGGCAAATGATTACCAATGTTATCTCTTAAGTCAATTTCCACACTGTCAAAAGATCTATTCATAACAGGCACATAGTGCGGATCGATGAATGATGTTGATTTATGCAATCCGTATACATAAGTAGACGTGGATATATTGACAATTTTCAATAACGGTGCGACTGTATCGCCGACCATCTGCGGCTCGACTAAATCACAATACACGTACATGTGTGACGGTAAGCCAAGACGAATGTTGGGCGAACGGATGCTTTTGTTAACTGCATCACCTTCCAGCGTCAATTCATTCGGATCGAACCCCAATTGAAGCGCTAACGTTGGACTTAATGTAATTTTTCCAACATCAGTTCCCATCGATACTTCAATGAATTTGTTGTATGAGTTTTCAACGGTGAACTTTACACCAAAAGTAATCGCTAGTTCTTGTGAATTGATATGATCACACAATTCTTGAATATTTGCGTAATCACCAGTCTTCAATTTAATTCTGTGGTTTTGTTTTGGAGTAGCAGACACTACCGGTGTTACATCGGCAGTGCTGTCCATAACCCGCGCCAACGCTTCTATGTTCACTTTTGCTTCCTCTTGCGGTTGTATGCAAATGTCAATTGTTTCGTCATTACCGACAGATAGAAATGTCATTGGATAGTGCGCTTCCACAAGTGCAATTTTCCAGTCGCCAGCGTCCAGTTGAATAGCTCTCGGCAAATGTGTTATATAATTTGCAACTGTATTTTTTGGATAATACTGCATCGAACTGTTGCTGGGCAGTGTCAAATAGAACTGATTGTTGATGCCAGTCATTTTTATCTACTCAGTGCTGCTTGTAGTACTGCGCTCAAAAGTAATGGTATAAAGATTCCACCGCCTTTTTGTATGAGATACTTTCGTTTCTTTGACCAGCCTTCGCCGCGTTTCACCAATCGACGTAGCGTCGCCTTGTGTTTGCTTAGCTGACTTTTACTCTTCTTCGCCAGAGGAACGTTACCTCGCAACACGTTGTATGCGCACTCATACACTGAGCGAATGCGGCTCTTGTCACACACCTTTAACAGGGCCTTCCACTCCTTGGGTGTTGCGTGTATGAAAGCCGTAAGCAGAGCTGCGTCCTTCCGCAGGCACGACATGATTACTACTGATGGCGAAATTACCTTTTCTTTGGCAAGTACACATAGTTGGTAGAATCGTCTGGAAATATGCAACTTCGTATTCGCATATTTTCGTCTGTTGATTGTTTCAAGTCTATCAGTAGGTAGCCGTGTGGATTCCTCGTAGCGTCAGCGTACGCCTCCTCGATGAATTTCGGGCTGTCTGGATATATTTGTCTGGCCAAGTACCTAATCTGAACTCTATCTCTAGGATTCTTAAAACACACAATGTAATGCGCATTCAGTGAGATGTCCCTCTGCCCGCGTCCTTGATGAAACAAATTTTGTGTAATGAAAAACACACTAATGTTGCGATGATGGCAACCTTTTGTGAAAAGATCCACCACACGGTTGTCGGCCTCACGCATCATATCGTCTATTATCACAAGTATCGGCTCGTTACCAGAAAAATCCTCCAAGTTTGGTAGACCTTCTATGTGGTTAATGTTGACATTTTTCGAGTCACCACCACCACTACCATAATGCCAGTTTATACTGGTAAATGGCGTGTCACACATTTCTGTAATGTGTTTTATAAACTTTGACACAAACTGAGACTTGCCACAACCCGAAGGTCCCGCCACAATGGCTGAGAACGGATGTTTCCACATCAAGCCCATGATTACTACTGAGCTAAACACCTCACAGTTACCATACTCACACTCTTAAACTTACTACCAAAGGACATTTTTGGGGTTAAGTGAAATAAATAACACAGTGGTTATGTTCTGAACGTGACTATAAGTATTGACTACCAAAACTAATTTACAAAGGTATTAACATAATCTTCAAGTCTTGCTTTATATAAACTCCAACGGTGTGAATCTGCTATTGGAACCCCTCGGGCTGTGCTTCACCAAGCGAAGGCGTTCTCCAAACCCGCTGTTGTAGCGCTCGATGTCGGTGTTGCTCAGGGCCTCGTTGAAGCGCCTAGGCAGGTAGACTCGCAGAAAGAAGTCGTCCCCGACCTGCCTCTCCAGGATCACGATGATTGTCTCGCCAAAGGGTGTGGTGGCTCGCTCCATCGCAGTGATGAGATAGCCGCATTCCTCTCGGAGATCGGCTATCCTGGTGTAGAGCCGAGAGTCAGACTTGCAGTTGTTGAGGGTAGCTCTCAGGTCCGCGGTTGCTGCAGTGCCGTTCACGCCCGGAAACTCTAGCTTGAAAGTGCTGCTGCTCGACATCTCTAGTAGTAGTTGGAGTAGGTCTATGTGAGGCGGCGGTCTGGTGGCAAATGATGCTCAATCGGGCAGGGGCCCCGCCTTATAAACCCTCGCCGCCATTTTCTTCTACGTGGGTGGTCCGAAGGGTCGGGCGCAGGTGTTCACACAAAAAACCGACGCGTCGAGACCTGTCTGGGAATGCGGATGCTCTAGTTGAATGCCGGCACCACTCGTTGTTTCTTCCTCACAGCTCGCTTCTTAGGCGTTGGCTGCGAAACTGCACTGCGTTGTGTAACAGTTTGAGTTAAGCCTGTAATTTTCGGTACTCCTGTTGATTTATAGATCCACATGTTTTCCACTTTATCAACTACTTGTTTGACATTTTGGTGCATATCACCATCTTTGTCCAAAAATAAACCACACATGAACACCATATCTGTACCATCGTACATTTCCATTTTCAATAAAATTTGTCCTTTGTTTCCCGGGTTTTGAACAGCAAACGTATTCCCATCGTCCATCCATGACACTATGGGACAATCATCTGTTGGTTTTGGTACCCATCCTGGTTTCTTGGTTTCCACTTCGATGGGAGTTGGTCTCCTTCGTCTCTTGCAGGCAGTTGTCGGTTTTACAAATGACGACTGAGGTGATGCCAACGTCTGATCACTAGCATTATTGTTCATAACCTCAATCTCCTGAATAAACGATTTGATATAGTCGTCCGCAGAAGCGTAAGCGTCCATGTTAACGTCCTTACCGTGCGACTTCAACCGTACTACTGACTGGTGGTGCATCTGCTCACCCTTGAAGTAAACTGTACGCACTCGCTGTCAGACAATATTTCTGTTTGGCGTTCGCTTTTATTCACCCGCTGAAGTCAACTGTTACGTTACGGTGACGATCGATCTCGATGACGTTGTCCAGTTCGGCGTACACTATACAGTTGACGGTCTCGGGCAACGCTTTGGAGAATCCAATTTCGATACGTAGATTACCGTTGCGCAGGAGATTCCAGTGACTCGACTCAGCCGCGGACATGTCCGGTGTCAAGTCGAACGCCATAAGACAATTACCGTACGGATAGTCACCTCTCTTGATCTCATTACCTGCGTCGGAGAACTGGATTCCGGTGCCAGTGACCAATGTGTAATAAGAGAGTATATATGTCTCACTGTTCAATGTGTAAACGGGCTGTAACGGTTTGGCCGGTACTTGTTCACCGTCCACGTACAATGCGAGATAATTCATATCGTAGTGTTGAAAGTTGTAAGGATTCTTCTTGAAATCTCCGTTGAACGCAAGATTACTGACCAGTCCAATTATCACACGTTTCGGTAACTGACCGAGAAATGCGCTGTCTAAAGCTTTACTCATTATACCGGAGGGTAGTGTGAAGGATTTCACTTCTACACGCGTGATCGGATACTTGGCCGTGCCGGTCTCGAGAGTTTTGCTGTGCGCCAACAATACGCTCGGATTGATCTTACATCGACGTACGAAAAGACTAATCTCTTTAATTGTCACCTTGTAGGTAGTTAGCGTTTTGGACATTATACAAAACGAGTTTCTAGATCTGTTAAGTTGCAATCGCATCTCGACACCGTTCAACATGAATTTGTTCTGATTGCACAGATCGATGTGCAATCGACCGACCATATCGCAAACATCGCTTTCTTTCGTGTGATCGCGACGCTTTTTCAATCCCTCGTTCAATTCGTCACAATCGTCCATTAGTCCGGCCGAATCTTCAAAAAACAGCTCGCTAGTCAGGTGCGAATTCTTCGCACTACATCCGTAGTTCAATAGGTTTTCCAAGTAGGCACGGTAAGCGTACGTGTTAGTTTGTGGGGACACCAGTTTATGATTGAGATAGAGATCCACTTGACTGAATATCGAGTGGAGCCAATTGTTCACCGGGCCCACCTCTTTAGCAGGTTGCCCACCGTCCGCTTTAGTGTCGTCCTGTTTCACAATAGCGGCTTTCACGTGTAATAACGTTTGTGTCAGGTCCGTGTACTCGTCACCGTGACCGGGTATTACAAACTCTATTGGCGAATCGTCCGTCAGCGATGAGATCGGTTTGTATTGAACCCATTTACCGCTCTCGATGCTGGTCTGCGTAGGCGGTAACGAAAACAAGTCCAGTTCAGTCTTCACACATTCACACAATTTCTGATGAATAAACGACATTGTTATCGAATTAATGTAGACGTCCGTCTTCGAAGAAGTCTATCAAGAGACTGTGGCGTGTCGCGACCCGCGCACCGCTTAGGGGGAGATTTTTGCTCCCCCTAACACATAATGGCTTAGGGGGAGATTTTCGCTCCCCCATACGTCAGGAATTGTTGAAGACTAGAACAAGAATGAGACCGTGACAACTGGTGTTCTGTTGATTTAATTACTAGGGGGGAGATTTTCGCTCCCCCTAACACATAATGGGTTAGGGGGAGATTTTCGCTCCCCCTTACGTTAGGAATTGTTGAAGCCTAAAACAAGAATGATACCGTGGGTGTTTGACAACTGGTGATTTATTGCTCGGAATTCGACGCGGGTGGTCTATAATTATGGGTTCCTAGAAGGGTCAGCCGTCTTCCCGTCGAGGTATCAAATTACAGCATCCGCATTCCCAGACAGGTCTCAACTTGTCGGTTTTTTGTGTGAACACCTGCACCCTCCAGTCGAGGTATCAAATTACAACATCCGCATTCCCAGACAGTAGACTGGACGCGTCAGTCGGTTGTGCGAACAGCTGCCTCGGTGCAGAGTACTTAAAGGGGGGTGTATCGATACACCCCCCTTTGCAGTATATTTTTAAAGCATTGCAATTATATTCTCCTCAAAATTTGCATTCACTGGTAGTTCAATTGACCGCAAGTGCTGATGGGCTAGCTCTGTTGGTTGTAGCGTTACCCTGTTCAACTCTTGTATTAATTATCCAAAGTATGTCATGTGGGTACTGAGAATACTCGGCTTGACGAGGAGATTCCAAAAATGCAAAAAAAGGTCAAAAGTGTGGTGTGGGCCCCTTTTTTGTAAACATCATCCAAAGTGTACGATGTGGGTACTCAAATGACTCGGCTCGACTAGACGAACAAGAATCTGCAATCAGAATTCAAATCCGACCTATGGTAACCGAGATAGCCCCCCCCCTACATCGTCCAAATGTACTTTGTGGGTATGCAAATTACTCGGCTTGACTAGACGAACAAGAATCTGCAATCAGAATTCAAATCCGACTTATGGTAACCGAGATAGCCCCCCCACCTACATCGTCCAAATGTACTTTGTGGGTATGCAAATTTCTCGGCTCGACTAGACGAACAAGAATCTGCAATCAGAATTCAAATCCGACTTATGGTAACCGAGATAGCCCCCCCCCCTACATCGTCCAAATGTACGTTGTGGGTACTCAAATTTCTCGGCTCGACTAGACGAACAAGAATCTGCAATCAGAAATCTGATCCGAGGTTAGGTTAGGTTAGGATGGGTTAGGTTAGGTTGGGTTAGGTTAGGTTAGGTTAGGTTAGGTTAGGTTAGGTTAGGTTAGGTTAATATTTGCAAAAAAAAAAAATCGCAAAAAAAAAATCGCAAAAAAAAAAATTCGCAAAAAAAGTTTGCAAAAAAATTCGCAAAGTGTCACAGACGAGACCTCGGGGGGGGGGGCTCGGGGGGGGGGTGCTCCTCCTGACTCCTCCTGGCCTCGGAGTGTCCAATACACCCTACTCATTTCATTGCTGAAGATTCCTGTCCAGGAACTACTTTATTTGCGTCAGCTTACAGCTTATGTGTTTTGTATACATGACATTAAAAGTAAGAAAAGCACAATATTTATCTATCATGAAGGCCAAGCAAAAAGGGGCCCAAATGAAGTTTGCTCATTTTTGAAGATGTATCTAGATAGCGTAGACACCACAAAGTTTGACGAGCTGCATGTTTATGCAGATAATTGCGGTGGTCAGAATAAAAATCATGCAGTTTCACGATTTTTACTAGCTCTGACAGACACTGGGAGGTTTAAGAAGATCAAACAACTATTCCCTGTTGTTGGTCACAGCTACTCTCCATGTGACAGAGATTTTGCGATGATAAAAAGGCAACTAAGAAAGAGTGACCGACAGTTCACAGTCCACGAGCTAACACAACTCATTATCAAAAGCAGCTCCACTCAGAAGTTCATAGTCGTAGAAGCTGACGAAAGTACTTTTTTTGATTTTCAGTCATGGTGGCCTATGTACTATAGGAAAAGTACTACTTCCGAGGAGACAAAAAAAACCAAAACATGAGCGTATTAGCTTTGGTATTAGTGGATACAATGAGCTGGAATATGACTCCTCTTCTCCAGGATTATGTAAGGTCAGTCCATGCATTAATGGTGTCGTCACACACACATCCACATTGGCGCGCTCACAGAACTCAACAGTAGAACTTCTTTACACTCTTCTTTACACTGATATTGGTGTACCCTTGAAAAGCAAGAAGCTTCTAGACATTGGAATACATCCCAGATGAGATAAAAGACTATTATGTTGACGTTATAAGCAAAAGCATTGTAGCAAAATCTGCTTTCGACGATGACTGAGGAATTTTAGCATTTCACATTTTGCTCTTATTGGTAATATTACCATAATACTTTTAAACAAATTTAATACTTTTAAAACAATTGGAAAACTCTAAACCCCTTTTTTTGGGGATTAATCTTTCAAATTTCGAGCCTTTGGGCCCAAAAAGGGTCATAAAAGCTTCAGATGTAAGATGAATGCATGTAGAAAGATGGGAATTACAGAGGCGAAAGTTTTAAGCCCTCTCTCGTCATTCTAGCATAATTATTTACCGAGTTATTAAAGAAAATGTGTATCGACTAAACACAGTACGTTGTCTTATGGGGGTTTTACACTAGAAAAGCCTGTTATTCCTTTGTTAGAGTACTTTTATCATCCCCAGCAACCTCCACCTACTTTCAAACCTGTCTGGACGTTCTCCTAACCTTATACTGTAATGCGCAAAATTGTATTCCCAGCTCTACAAGTAAATGAAACCAGGAGTATCAGAACAGCAAAAAAATCAATGTTTTCAGATTCCAATAAAAATTGAACAAATGTATGTTTTTACACTTATTTTGAGTTTTACAAGTTTTTATGTGGAAATTCACTTCCCTCACGTCAGCGTGCTGCGTGCGAACTCGTTCTAATTTCCTATGGTCCTTAAAAAATAAACTTAAAATTAGCTTTAACACTAGCTTTGATGTACGTTACCTTAAAGTACTCCTCAGTAACATACGTGATATAAAAAAAGTAATTTAGTAGAAAACACAACTTAAAAATATGTTTGAGGACAAAATTAAATTTCAAGTCTATTCACTTGCAACTAGTTGTTCCACAATCACTTGTTTTATAATATTCGTAAACAATTTATTTATATTTCATAGATATTATTGAATTTTAAGCTATACAATAACATAATTTGAAATAAATGGTATACTCCTAGTTAAAATAGATTTAACGTTACATTTTTACAAACTTTATGTATTCAAATGCAATTTACTTAATGAAGATGGCTGATAAATTTAGCACCTCTTAAGACAAAATCAAGTCCCACGAAAACAACTAAGTTGTAAGCATTATGTTAATGAAATTGTAACTTTGCTCTTACCTCGAGTTGTATACCTCAGCCAATCCCACACGAGCATCAAGGAAACCCTGTGCGCGACAAACAGAATTACTTAACTGTCAAGATATTAAATTTATTCTAAATCATAAGGGCCAGAACATTACGTAGACGTCTCTTCAAATTTTACGAAATTCTATATTCAGAAACCTAAAATATCTAGTTGTAATTTTTATTATTTATAATTTAAAATACTAACTTATATGTTATGAATTGAAAAAAGGAAAATCTCCAACATTTTGATAATAATCTTTAATGTGAGTGTTTGCGTAAATAAAAAAAAAACTAACTGAGATTTTGGGTGTATAAGTTTTAGCGAATTTCCCCTACAGGGAAGAAGCTATTACCGTAGGTGGCATGGTAATACTTAAGCCCGAGACCATGATAACTTTTCGTTTTGAGGTCCCCAGATGCCAAAAACACTATTCGTTCAAATTTATATATATGTATATATATATGTGTGTGTGTGTGTGTGTGTGTCCGTTACCGCGATAACTTTTGAAAGAAACACCCGATTTTGATGAAATTTGGCACAAATGTGGAGAGTAGAATTTATGACTTTAAGTTCGAAAACCAGATCGATGGCACTATGGGAAGAGGGTTTTATGGGGGTTTACAATTTTCCAAAAATCTGTTTTTTGCAACTTTGACCCCAAAATGATAAAAGCACTCAATTTTGGTTATAACCATTTTATAGAGATTAAAAAACAAATAATTTAGTATTTTGAATCATTAACCTAGGTTAAGTGGTTGCGGAGAAAATCCAAAAAAACATGTCCCATGTTAATCTTATGGGAAAAATGTTTTTAGATTTTTCTCAGATAGTTTTACTAAAAACTTCTCATTTCTGTTTATTAATGTGTTTAGCTTAACAAAACAAACATTTTGGTGTTTAATTGTTGTTCTACGTCCAACCGTTGCAGAGATATTCAAAGTGCTAATCACAGTACGTTGTCCAATGTTATCCTTATGGAGAATAAATAAAATTCTATATCTCGATTATTTATGAATGTATATTGATGAAACTTGGTATGTGGCTTCAACTAGTTGTGGTATATTGATATTAGCACAAAAAACAAGTTTTTTGTTGATAGTCCCCGTAGCAGCAAACCTGCATACTCGGCCCCCATGTTATTCATATAGAGAATAAGTAGGCCTAAAGTTGTATATCTCCCTTAATTATGAACCTACATTAAGATAACTTGGTATGTAGCTTCACCTGGTTAAGTTGTATTGATAATTGCAAAAAAAACATTACTTATCTTCTCGTTGCAGCAAACCTGCGCCCTCAACCCTAATGTTATTCTTATGGAGAGTAAATAAAATGCTATATATATATCACTTATTTATGGATGTATTTTTGTGATACTTGGTAAATAGCTCTATGTAGTAGTGAGTCACATATATGTGCATTATAAATTCGCTGAGTACGCAGGTTTGCTGCGACGGGGTATTTATACTTTATAATATAAATGCGGCCATCACATAAATATTTCTGTGACAAATCTCTGTGACAAATAAATAATATTGCTAAATCATAATTATATAATATACTTTTTATTATATATATATTTTAATATATTAACTGATAAAAGTAATATGTTATGGATTGAAAAAAGGAAAATCTCCAATATTTTATCCAAATCTCCAATATACGATCTCTAGTTCTAAAGTATTTGTTTATTTTGAAAACTATTTTAGCACAAGAGAGGTTTGATTCTACCCTTGGTAGTATTTTAACAATTTTAATCTTACCTAACTTGTTCTTGCTATCCTCTGCCTACCAGAGATTGGCAGTGCGGAATTAAACCTTGTTGAAACATTCACAACTACGCTTTAATTTTAATTATGCAATATGTATACAGCATAGGTTTGGATTCGCCTACATGAAGGAGTTTCACAAAATTATTTAGTTTCATACAGCTCGTAATTTTCATGACAATTTTGATTATCGGACGCATATTTGTTATGACACAACAAAATGTTGACACTGAAAACCTGTAATATAAAGCAGATCGATCTTTGTTGTTTTTGGAGGTCGAATCAATAAGGCTCGAAGTGATTTAAATAGCTTTGCATTATAACGGAATCTCAAGAACTTTCAAATTAAAACCAATAATTCATTGTTCCAAATACACTTTGGGGTCACCAACAGAATTTCAATTGCTTCCTATGGATAATTACGAACGATTAAGGCGACTATCAGACGAACTGCTTTATCATGGTCACCTTCAAGAAACCAGTGGCTAAGTACCTATTACCACACAGGTGCATAGACCAGCTTCAACAATTAAGCTGAAAATTACAAAACGTTCTAAGAACACATAAATACATACAGGTATGATTAAATACTACACACGTTCAGAAATAATTCAAATTCATCATTTAGGGTCCAATGGAAAACAAAACATAAATGATGAGAGAAATATTCTATAAATGGTGTATTAACAACTCAAGAATAACAAATAAAAAAATAACTATGTACGTTCTACTTGTTAAAAAAACTTGAAATTATAATTACAAAATTGAAAAATGACATTTACAAATAACATTCAAGATTTTGCAGTACCGGTTGTTATTATTATGTACATGAACCATTGAAAAAAGAGGGGCAATCAGGCTCAAACATTAATATGGACTACAAAATGATAAAATAAGCGACGTTTCCACTAAACATTTTCTGCCACCGCTAGATTACGAGCTGAGACACACAGATACAGCCGTGCACATATAGTGTACAATCGTACCGGTAGTTATACTCGCGTGTACCTAATATTTAAACTCAAGTTCTATGATAACTGGTGACCCTGGGGTCACTAGCGTGCTCACTAGCTCATCGCACACGAGGTACAGTGATAATCTGTTATTCAAACATGGCTCAGCCACAGTCCGAATCGTGGTGCTATTGTTCTACCGCGTCCAGTGTTCGTGTCTGTGAACGGCCGACGTGCAGTGCCGTGGACACAAAACCCAGAGGCGACCAGATGACCGTGTTTTGCATCTACCTGTCAATAGCAACTGCCGACAATAGATTACTGGACGGTACCAACCAGCTTCTTGCTCCATGACAGCGCCTGATGGGCTCTTCTATTGTATTGATAAACTAGACAACTGGATTTATAATTAATGAATTATTTTCTTTGAACTGCACGATGCAGCCATCGGAAGAGGCCTAAAAAGATAATAACTAATGTAACTACATAATGTAAAGGCGACCTAAGTAAAATTAACTGTTAATGTTCAATGCGTCATGACATTGCAATGTTTCGAAAGGCACCTGTTACATTATGTAATGGTTATTGAATCTCCCAAACGAATAAGCGGTACGGTAGTATTTAAGCTAATGGATCCTAACTACATCTATATATTTTTTACTACGAGTATTGGGACGATAAGTTGTGATGGAATATATCCCTTCCAAATCAAGCGTATTTCTATAAAAATAGATGCTTTAACGCCTCAAAATGTCAGCTTCCAGGAATATGATTTCAAATTGTGTTCCAGATATATTTACTAGGTGTTATATTATTAGGGAATTTCCTATGGAAAGTGAACTATTAGCATGACCCGCACGGTGAAACTTAAGCCCGAGACCACCATAGAAGTTCCTAACGTGACCCCCTGAACACTTTTTGGGGGGTCGTTCAAAATTATATATATATATATTAAAATAAAAATACCAACTTACTTATATATATATGTGTGTGTGTGTGTGTGTGTGTTAGTGTTTTCACTCTAGCGGTCACGTTTTTTGTCCGATTTACTTCAAAAAATTGTCCGATTGTAGGGACGTTCCTTTCTATAATCAGTTGGACAAGTTCATAAGCCCCGGATATACAATTAATGCTTGGAAACATATGGGAACTAGGAAGGCGAAAGATTTAACCCCTCTCTCGTCATTATAGCATAAATATTTACCTAGTTATTAAAGAAATTTTGAATCGACCAAACACAGTACTTTGTCTTATGGGGAATTTACATTAGAAAAGCCTGTTATTAATTTGTTAGTGTACTTTTAACATCCCCAGCAACCTCACACCTACTTTCAAGCCTGACTGGACCTTCTCCTAACCCTATAATGCGCAAAATTGTATTCCCAGCATTGCAGGTAAATGAAACCAGAACCATCAGAACAGCCAAAAATCAATGTTTTCAGATTTCAATAAATATTGGAATAAATGTGGAAATTCACTTCCCTCACGTTAGCGTGCAGCTTGTGAACTCTTTTATTGACATGTGTAATGGTTATGCCGTTGGAAAGCATTGTCGAGTTTGTTAAATGTACTTTCATTATATTAACGAACTTTTAAAGAAGAGATCTGAATCCTTGGTCAGCTTGAAGATAACATCACCAGGAAGTTGAAAGTAGTTAAGAATTTTTGATAAAACAGAAAAAAAACAATGGTTTAGAAAAACAATATCAGCAAAATATTTGTTCAGTTGCTTTTTATAAGGGAGATGAGGAGGATTTGAGTTTAAAACATAATCACTACAGGGATTAATTTAAGCTTCTAGTAAAAATACTACAGGGTGTTTATAAAAAAACTGTACAACTTTAACTTTGTCCCATTCATGTTTGATCGGGCATAGGGGTTTTCTAAAGCCCTGCCCACTCCATAGGACTGATATGTTGGAAAATTGTGCTCTTCCCCAGTTAAAGGATTTTCAGCCGAACATTATTTTCCAACAAGACGGTGCTCCCCCGCATTGGAGTGGGTTTGTTCGAGAGTGTTTGAATAAAACATTCCCAAACCGTTGGATTGGCCGTGATGGACCAATATCTTGGCGTCCTAGGTCACCAGATATTACCCAATGGGACTTTTTTGTTTGGGGGTTTGTTAAGGATAGGTTGTATGCCAGTAAGGTCAACAGCAAAGATGACCTTAGAGAAAGAATCAGAGAAGCGTTTGCTGAAATCGACAGACACATGTTACGTCGTGTTTGGTGCGAGCTAGAAAGTAGACTGGATTATTTGCGTGCAAGTAATGGCAAACAGATTGAAATTAGATAAACTTTTGGTTTTGACAAAAAAGTTAAGAAGTTTTGCTATGTTTTGGTTGTAATTGTAATCATTTAAGAGAAAAATAAAGTTTATGTGTTTGTTTGAAGTTGTACAGTTTTTTTATAAACACCCTGTATAAGGTATTAAAATGTAAAATGAGATTTAGAAACAACGCAGCACAAAAATAACTAGCTATCAAGAGCTTCAACAAAACCAAAACAGAGAACCAACAGTTATAGATTGTGTCAAATAACGGAGCGGTGGGTCCAACGGAACTAGAAGCCAAAAAAGGCACTTCAGCAAAGACGTTCACATATGGATCTTATGCAGAAGTTAGGCCCAGAAATTCAAAATTGGAACCACTCCACTGTGAAACCAGATGTGCCACCTATACCCATGGCAAAAACGTATGTCGGCCTGTAAACATTGTTCAGCAAGCAGCCTACTGGCTCACAGAACTAATTTTATTTCCGTACATTAGTGAAAGTTTTCCTTTTATCGAGATCATAATACTGGTTAAGAACTGCTGTCACTCAGCTACGGGCTGACAATGTTTTGTTAAAATAAAGCTTCTAACTTTAACACTTCATTTTTTAAATGATCATTTTGAGTTTTGTTTTACTCCCTTCATTGCTATGGGTCTATTGAAAATAGGGTGGGTGTGTTAATTTCTTGATATTATCATTTAACACTAAGAAATATTCATGGGGCAGCAATTGATAGATTTGGATCTCAGTAAGCTTTTAGCTCGCCTGGACAGGTAGGCCGATTTGTTACCTGAACGGTGCTGGTCCCTGAAGTGGCAGAGCCGAAATAGGAGACTAGAAACTAGAGACTTCACGCAGTTTGAGTTCGAAAATGCGAACGTAAACAAAAGAACTCTTGATGGAAAAGAACAGTTCATATTAAAAGTGGTGTTCAAAGTGTAATTCTAGCCGATACTTCTACAACTACTTTGTAATTCGTGATGTAAAGATAAAATTAATCCAGAAAGGAAATTGTATACGAATTGTGCACGGTTAAAAAACTATCTAAAATAGGATTAATAAAATTATAGATACAAGTAAAAGTTGACAGAGATATAGCCTATAACATATCCAAAAAACGCATAAATGGCAATTTCTTCTAGGTTTGTTGATTCTTTTTCTCAAAGAACCCTTTACCATTTTTGAATGCATATATGGAAGAAGCTCGTCAGGAAGTTGGACCCTTTCAAACAACAAAGGTATTGCCTGCCCATTTTATAAATTTAAAGGTTATTAGTAGTGTGGGTTTTCCGGTTTTGGACCGGAAGTGACGTCATCCGGTCACGTGACCGGATGCGCTGAGTCATGAAAGACGTCATCTGAGGCTGAGCCAGTGACGTAGGCGGTTTTGTGACGTAATGAGGGAAAGTTTAAAGTTCAAGGTCACGGGGAGGTAATTTTAAAAAAGTACTACCTCGCACGCGTAAAATCTGATTGTGATTCGATAGTTTAATCGATAAGAAATATCGAATGAAACAATCGAATGAAGCAATCTGACGATACGAGTGCGAGGTAGTACTATTACAAATATTACTTTATTTTATTTACAATAATTCATGTTTACAATAGTTCCCCGTTGTTCGTTGTCATCGATGTTGTTGATCCGGACGAGTTGCGGCCATCACTACGCTTTCTGATGAAAGACGGTAGATACTTCGATTCCTGCGCAGAGTCCATGTTGTTTTTTGATGCGTAAAGTTCCAAAGATAAATCGTAACCGGACGCAATGAGAAGTCTTAACTCTTCATTAAAAACCTCGAGGTCTTGGAAAGTCGCCAGATGAATAGAGTCATAATGAATACACCTAATTTTGATAGACATTTCAACAGAGAGCTCGATGTACACTGGTCAAGAGCCGGAGGTGTACTGACTATTCGCTAGCTAGCGTTTTGGTATCAAACAAAATGGTGGGGGTAAAAGTGTGGTGGGGCGGAGCAGATGGCGGACGGCAGATGGCAGGCGGCAGGTGGCAGCTGGTGCGAGGCAGATGGTTGCTACTACATCCACCATCATTAGTCAAACCCTATTAGGGATGCCATTATTGCTTCTGCATCAGAAGATATTGTGCTAGAAACTTCATGTACTGCATCAGAAGATATTGTGCTAGAAACTTCATGTACTTGTATTTCATCATTTGTATTATCAGCTTGCTCAATATTAAAAGAAGAACATGTGGAAGAAACAGTAGTGCCTTGTATTTGCGAATCCATGTGAACTATGCAAGAGCCGCAGGTATACTGAAGTGATACAAGCATGTAGGATAGACACTCGCCTTTACCCCCCACCACACCAGTTTCCCCCACCAAGTTTTCTCATCGCACAATAACTACGGGACATGCATTAGTTAGGGTCTAGCTCTGAC
This sequence comes from Allygus modestus, assembly GCA_963675035.1. NCBI lineage: Eukaryota > Metazoa > Arthropoda > Insecta > Hemiptera > Cicadellidae > Allygus > Allygus modestus. The sequence goes on along the minus strand of OY776111.1, from coordinate 98,716,080 downwards.
TCTGTGAGGATCGGAGCTCCGTAACTGAAAACATTAACAATTCTTGCTCGACACTGTTTTTATGCAATCATAACAGTCACTGTGATCTAATCTACTGCATGTACTCATATGATGCATCTTGCGTAGCAGACAACTTGCTAAGAATGTTTCAGCCTGGAGTATTCTACGGCGAAATCGCTCACAATCCACTAACAGCGTAGACCTTCTATCTTCACAGTCGGAGAAGTAGAAGGTGGTGGCAGGTGGACTGTTGAAGGACACCTTCGTCATATTTCTGTAAAACTGTGACATATTTAGAATAACACAAACTCTATAGGTAGATGTTAATCCTGCAAGAGCTGCAAGTATAATGATATAGCACTAGCGTGTATGATACCCACCCGACCTACCCGCACCACAACGTTACCTCGGTATACTTTAAACTATAAATAACTTGTCGTAGTTTAATCCATAAACAAAGTATTTATTTATATCAGGCCTTGAAAGTGTTGTTTTCGCGGTATTTCTTCCCTACTCTCAGTCGGATCTGAATTCTATTCGCACCATCTTGTTCGTCTGATTAACCCGCGTAATTTGAGTACCCACTCGCTATACTTTAACCCAATAATAAAGAAGTAATTAGTATGTAACCTTGAAAACATTGGTTTTTTCGCTATTTCTGCTATACAGTTGGTCGGATCTGAATTCTGTTTGCACCATCTTGTTCGTCTGATTAACCCGCGTAATTTGAGTACCCACTCGCTATACTTTAACCCAATAATAAAGAAGCTATTAGTATGTAACCTTGAAAACTTTGGTTTTTTCGCTATTTCTGCTATACCGTTGGTTGGATCTGAATTCTGTTTGCACCATCCTGTTCGTCTGACCAATTCGCGTAATTTGAGTACCCACATGACATACTTTGGACAAACTTTGTAGTTTTTTCGCTTCTGCTACTATACCCTTGGCCGGATCAAAATTCTGTTTGCACCTCCTTGTTCGTCTGATCAATTCGCGTAACTTGAGTACCCACATGACATACTTTGGGAAAACTTTGTACCCCCCCCAACATGGGTCATGTTCAAGGTCAAGGTCAAGTTCAAGGACTTTGGGACTTAGAAATTTTCACAAAGTGGGCTGCACACAAACATAAGACTAACAGTCTCCTGCCTATGTACAGGCCAAGTCCCTAACTTGAAATGCTTAGGGTGGTCCTGAAAAGGACCGTTTGCGTGCTGAGGGATGGTTTGGTTAGGAATGGTTGGTCTAGGGATCGTTGCTCGGTTTAAACTTTATTTTTTAAAACCCACTTTACCCTCCCATCTTGTCTCATGAAGTACAACTCCTGGGTGTCGGGTATCAGAGGGGGTGGTGGTGGACAAGTCTGCGGCAGATGCACCTCGACGTAGTAGTCGGTGTGTTGGAAGAGGAACACGTGGTCCCCGTTCCTAGCCACAAACTTGTACTCCGTCAACCGCTTCAGATTCCGGAACTCGGCCTTGGAGGTGTCGATCGGCGTCACCAAATCATCGATCCCCATCACTCTTGTCCGCTCCATCACCTCATCTACAGTTAGTGGTGGAGTTGAAGGTCGAGCTGTGGACGTAGAAGGCTGAGGCTGAGTTGAGGGTCGCTGGTGAAAATATAATGGGTGACAGCGAAAATCACGTCTAAGAGCAGACTTAAAAGCCGAAGGTTTCTTAAATCCGCTTCTTCTTTCCGTCGACTTCTTCAAGGACTCCTTCAAACGTTGAAGTTTTTCGGGAGTCAGAGGAGAAGACATGGTGTTGTTGGATGGAAGGGAAAATGGATAAGATAGAGTTGGATAGAGCACGTGTGTACTGGTTGCAAGCCAAAGCCGGAATGAGGCGGCAGGCAGAGTGAAGCAGGTCGTAAAGTGAAACCTTGCCCTATCCATACATGGGTAGAAAGCTGAGGACTGGTTTAGAACCGGTTACGTCACCCCCCCCCCCATTTGGGTCATGTTCAAGGTCACCCCCCCCCCCGATTTGGGTCATGTTCAAGGTCACCCCCCCCCCCGATTTGGGTCATGTTCAAGGTCACCCCCCCCCAAGATTTGGGTCATGTTCAAGGTCAAGGTCAAGGTCGAGGGAAAAATGTTCTTGGAAGTGCGGGATAAAATCCCGCAACGAAGCAGGGTTATCCCTTATCCCGCTTTCCCCTTAATATCCCGATTTCCCATTCTCCGTCTATATAACCCGAGATTTCGAGCGTCTCTTCGCAGTAGCCTGCCGCCCGTTGCGATGAACGTCCCACTGGGTTGCAGTGCCTGCTGCAGCGTAGGTCTGTTAAGTGTGCGTTGGGCCCGACGCGCAATTAAGAGATCCACGCCCTTGCATGTTTAGTTAGTTTGTTTAAGCATGTTAGATAACGCTTGTAGTTTGCTGCTAGGTAATGTAGTTAGTCTAATATATATGTTAATGTGTGGTATCGGTTTGAAGTGTTTTATTTACTAATAACATATGTACTCCCGGCCCTACAGGCCCCTCAACAACCTTGGTCAAAACTTGGGTTCGCAGCAGCCTGACGCCGGGTGTTTGGGTCTACGTCCCACCGGGTTTCAGTGATACTGTTGACCTTTGCAAAACCGACCTCGGCTGTTCTTGTAAAAGTAACGTTAACTGATTAATTTTATTTAAATAGTTGTTGGTAAAGTCTTTATTTTAAAAGTAATGTAACTTGTTTCTCATCCTTTTCCTATCCCCTTACAAAAAGGTATGGCGCGCAAACCGACCTTATGTCATTACGGCGCGCAAACCGGTTGACATTACCCATCTTAGCCTGAGAAACGTTTGTGAAATATAAAGTCAGTCTCTTGTTTAAAATCAGTCTCTTGTTTGTTGTCTTTTGTCCCCTTCCCCAATACAGAGCGGGGAATAGAGCAGTATGTTATGCTCTATTCCCCGCTTTGGCATTATGTCAGATGACCTTGACCTACTGACGGGACTTAGAAAACCCGTCGTTTGATCAAATATTGGAAGAAATGTGGACTTAGAGATATTTCATGCGGACAAGGTTGACACAAAATGTTGTATTAAAAATAAAAACTGGAGGGGGAAATGTTTTATATACTGCAACAGCGTGGTAAAAATCATCATATCGCTATGGAAGCTGTAGGTGTAAACACTTGGCTTGTTCCTTCCGAGCTTGCTATTTCAGAAGCCTTTCTGTCCATCCTTACTTATGAGTTCCGAGGCATTAAATTAAAAGTAAAGATAGAGCTGAGACCGTTGCATAGAAATGATATGCATTGTATTTTGGTGGAATGGGAATCGCCCTCCCGCATTAATCTTTTCCATTTTATCAAAAGATCGTGCAAGGAGTTTTATGTAAAACGGATAACAGTCTCCCTTGTTTAAACGTAGTACAGCTTGCTTCCAAAGTAAAATGGCAAAGGTAACACCTTTGCTATTTTACAAAATATTTTAACGTGTCCTTAACCCAGTTACCGGACTTGGAGCAATTCAGAGTATAAGATACAGTGTTGGAACAAACTACTGTCGTAGTCCTTGCCCCCCCCCCATGATATATTCCTATAAAAGCGGGAGCAGCCCGCAGAGGGTTCGCAGTCGCAGGCCGACAACCTAGCTAGCTGTTTGCCCGCGCTGTCCGCAATAGTATCTCTAGTATAGAGTTGGTACCACTGTATATTAGAGATGCTACCTTAGCTGAAGGCATGTCTTTTTATTATTAAGCATGTTAGAATGACGCTTGTAGTTTGCTGCTAGTAAATGTAGTTAGTTTAACTGTAGTTAGTTTGGTGTTGGTTTTAAAGTGTCTTTGAAGTGTTTTTATTTACTAATGAAATATGTACTTTTCTTTCACGCTCCCATTCAAAAAGGTATGGCACGAAAACCGACCTTATGTCTTTAAATATCTCAGGGGGGATTATGTTTCTCAAATAAACACCTTTCCTAACCCCTTACAAATGGTACGGCACGAAAACCGACCTTGAGTCATTACGGCATGAAAACCGGATGACTTTTTTTACCTATCTTAACCCTTACTCACGAGAAACAGATTCAGTTAGTTTGCTTATCTTGGTTAAATCTAAAGGGATCTTGGTTAAATATTTGTAAAATTTAAGGGAATCTTGGTCAGGTGATTATTGGACTTCGGTTCGTAAAACTCTGACGCCTACACAGTGATGAACGTCCTTGCGGTTTCAGAGTGCGCGACTGTTGTTAACTGACCATTTTGCTTATCTTGGGGGATACATCTTCGGGGAAATAAACTTAAGGGGACCTTGGTCAGGTATTATTGTACTTCGGTTCGTAGTACTCTGACGCCTAGACAGTGATGAACGTCCTTGCGGTTTCAGAGTGCGCGACTGTTGTAAACTGACCATATCGTTTGTTTGTTGGGTGAATAATTATTCGGGGGAGAGGTTAGTGTTCCGTTATCAGGTTTATTGCCTATAATTGTGAGCTTTAAACTAGTCCTCTTCTCCTAATACAGAGCGGGGAATAGAGCAGTTTGTGGTCCAAGTGAGAATCACTTACTGCTCTATTCCCCGTTTTGGCAACATGTTCAGATGACCTTGACCCACTTCAGGACTTAGAGAAAATTATAGTTTGGTAAAAACATTTACTCTTACAATAATACCTATTCCCTATCACTAACCCCCCCCCCTTGTAAAATGGGTATATAGGAGAGCTTCCACCAGTGGTAAAATCATTCTGCTGCTTACACTTTCCGAGCGCAGTTCAGTTTCCGACATGTCCAGCCGTAGGAAACAATCTTCACCGAGGAAGGTTGAACATTCTCCACCTGCTCCGCCAGCTCCTTCCATCCTTCGGCAGGCGTTGATGCTGGCATGCGTTGTTCCTGCGGAGCCAGCACCACATTCGATGCCAGCTCTTGACGTATCGCCACCACTTCAAGCAAACCCTGTTGCTCCCCCGTCTGCTTCTTCATCGTCTTCATCGTCTTCATCGTCATCTTCTTCATCCTCTCCGGCTACTTCTCGCCCACCTTCTCCGGCTAGTTCAAGTTCTTCCAAATTATCTACATCGCCGAGGAATGTTGGACAAAAACCACCTACTTCATCTCTGGCTTCACCAGCTCCTTCCATTCTTCAGCAGGCGCTGGCAGACATTCTTCCGCTGGAGCCGAAGCCAATCAGAGATGAGAACCCACCTTCTACATCAGGCCCTTCTACACGTCCGTCTGTAATTTTTAATAACCCGCAATCTCCTTCTGAGAATTTAAAACAATTAAAATGTCAATGTATATATATCTTCAAAAAAGGTCCGAAGAAAGGTGAACGCTGTCACAGGTCTTGTGTTTCAAATGAGGAAATATGCGGGTATCATTTAAAACTGAAACATAAGACTAGCGTTTCTCAATCTTCACCAATATCAACAGTGAACATCAAAAAACTTCGAATTAATAGGCTTCGTAAAAACGAACGTTACTTTTTTGTTAAAAAGAAAGGTTTTCTAAAGGTGATTCTAAAATGCGCAGACCAACTGTTCTATTTAGCATTACCTAAGGGTATGTTCCACCCTGTAAACCCTACCAGACGAGACTATTTAATTCGAAACAAAAAGGGAGTCACTGTGTGGAAATCATTACCGTAAAATTAAAGTTCAAAAACCTATCTTCCAAATTTAAGTAAATACTTTGTTTTTCCAAATTTAAAAAAAAGTGTGGATAACCTATTTAAATTCTGTAGCATGCTGCAGAAGGTAAATAGGTTGTCCACACTTTTTTTTATAATCTTAAAACGACCTTGACCTATATAGGCGCGGGTATATAAGCGTGATGTTACAGAGTCAGTTATCACTTTGGTTGTGGATTGCATCAAGAGAGCATCTACCATGGTATACCTCCACTATATTGACTCTACTGATAAAGCGGATACTTTTACCCAGCGTGTGTACCAACTGTTAATGGAGGACCAACATGTTCAGGTCAAAGGATTGGGTATTCGTGGAACAGAAGAAGTAAAAATAGATGTGAAACCAATTCCTTTGAAGAACAAAATTTACCAATTATTACAAGAAGGCTACATCCTGTGCCTTTATTACACAACCTCATAAACTACATAAAAGGGGGGGGGAATACAGAACGGGGAATAGATCAGTTTGTGGTCAAAGTGAGAATCACTTACTGGTCTATTCCCCGTTCTGGTAATAGTTTAAGGTGACCTTGACCCACTTACAGAACTTTATACTCTGTTAGTATTAAATTGTTCATATATTGTTACAATAATACCCCTTCCCTATCACTAATTACCCCCACCATTTAAATCGGGGGGTATAAAAAGAGGTTTTTCATCATTGCTTATCTCATTCTGCTACTTGTGTTAGCACTCTGCTACTTGTGTTAGCACTAGGATATATAGCAGCTATGTCACCAAAGGATAATATATTTCCTTCTGCAAAATCAATCGTGGGAATTATAAAACATATTGTGATTGAAAGTGAGGATAAAAATGAAGACGAATTGGAAGATGTTGAATTATTAAGTGATATGGATGCAATGGAAGATCTTGAATTATTAAGTGATATGGACAGTGATGATCTTGAAGCAGGATATATGGAACAAATTGAACCGTTAAGTGACGTGGAATCTGAAACCTTTAGAATCTATCAGCATCTTCTCTATTCTGAAGAAATACATGATGAAACCCCAACCACTAGTAGTAGTAGTTTGGATGGGTTATTTTTAGATAGCGCACGAGGGGTATATCATATTCGTCGACGACTATTTCTTTCCGATGCTTCTGATACAACTGATTCCGATTCATCAAATGAGTCTGATTAAGTGTTGTTTTTTTCTATTCAACTGTCAAACTTTTAATACAGAGCGGGGAATAGATCAGTTTGTAGTCAAAGTGAGAACTACTTACTGCTCTATTCCCCGTTTTGGTAATATCGTTGTATAACCTTGACCCAGTTACAAGACAGAAAATATTTACCAGTTTAAAATATATTAAATTTTCCTGTTGCTAGAAAATTGTCCTTGTTAAATACAAAGCGGGGAATAGATCAGTTTATGGTTTAAAATGAAATCATTTACTGCTCTATTCCCCGTTTTGGCAAATATGCTCAATGTCCTTGACCCAAATACAGAATTTTGTAGCCTCCAGCTACAAACTTAAACTTAACCTAAAACGTACCCCCACCACTTTTTCTAGGGTATAAATAGAGGTGCATTTGCAGTGTTTTTTCATTATTGCGTTGACCCTTGTGAAGAGCACGCCTACATTATGAATCGCTGCGATATTTGTAAAGCTTCTTTCAGAGATGAATGGCTTTTAACCATTCATAAAGAATTGAAACATAACACCAATACAAATACAGAAGAACCAAATGAAGAAGAATTAGATTCAATCGACCAACAATTAGCAAAACATCAAGAAGAACAAAATGAAGAAGAACACAACGAAGAAAAAGAAGAAAATGAAGAAAAAGAAGAAAATGAAGTTTCAAGACCAAGTGTCATTCATTATGCGCCTGGACCATCAGTAAATGTGGAACTACACGCCCGAGCACTTTCGGGTAATGTTGTAACCCACTTTAAAATTGACAATACAAAATTGAAACTTGAAGAATTTTTAAATAACGCAAAAGGATTGGTTAGTAAAACTCTGAAAAATGAATTAAAAAGATTAAATTTTATTAAATTTGGACTATTACTGGATACTTTATTTACAAACATTCAAAATGAAACCTCACCGAGAGGTTTCTTAACAAAAAACCGAACTATTATGTTCTCGTCAGATATTGATTCAACTGTATCTGAATGTTTTGATGAGCTAATGGTGAAAATACAAGAACATGAAGGAAGAGGCTCTGGATGGAGTTTGTTAAGCATCACAGGGCTAGACTTAAGAGTACACAAACACGGCTATGGAATTCGAGGAAGTAGCTACATCCCTCTACCAACAAAGATTAGAAATACCTTATCCTGCGTCAACGTACAAAATCAAGATACTGAGTGTTTTAAGTATGCTATGTTGGCCAAATATGTAACAGACCATCCGGTAAGACCAAGTCACCATTATGAAGAAGTACAACATAGATATAATTTTCAAGGGATAACTAACCCTGTTGCTATAACAGACGTTTCAAAATTTGAAAAACAAAATCCTTCAGCTTCTGTCAACCTATTCGGATTGGATTCGTCAAACAATGTGTACCCCTTACGTATAACACCAAATGAGCGCAGAGATCATACCGATTTGTTATTGATTACTAAAGGCGATATTTCACACTTTGTGTATATCAAAAAATTTGAAAGTCTTGTTTCTAAACAATTATCCAATCATGAACAAAAATGACAATATGCAAAAGATGTTTTTGTCACGTGAACAAAGAACTAAGAAGGGGAGGGTCAGATTGGCTAGTAGAACACCAGCGATTATGTAATGGAAACTATGAAGTAAGAATTAAATTGCCGCATCCTAGCAGAGCGCAGATAAAATTTGACAAAGTAATACAACAATACCGTGTACCTGTTGCTGTTTACGCTGATTTCGAGTCTTCTTTACATCCACTTGAACAACAAGAAGAGGACGTTACAAGAAGAAGCAAATACCAACTTCATTCACCAAACAGTTATTGCATACTAATTAAATCCACGTTGACTGAAGACCATCTTCAAAAATATGGACTATCATCTTCTCCAAAGATTTATCGCGGTGAAGAAGCAGCCAAATACTTTGTCGATGATCTGTATGACATAGCTGCAAAGGTAGAAGAACTGTATGGAACAAAGGTACCCATGTCACCTATGGAAGAAGAAGAGCTTCAACATTATGATTCAACAACAACGTGTTATCTGTGTAATAACACCTTTACACTGGATAACGTTAAAGTTCGTGACCACGATCATCTTACGGGAGCGTACAGAGGTGCAGCCTGTAACGCTTGCAACTTGAACTACAAACTGCCATATTTCATCCCCGTAGTTCTGCACAATCTGAGTGGTTATGATTCGCACTTTATAATCCCCGAACTAGGAAGAGATAATGGAGCAATAGACGTTTTGGCTACGACAATGGAAAAATTTATAAGCTTTTCAAAAAAGGTGGGTAAAATTAAATTAAGGTTTGTTGATTCATTTAGATTTATGCCTTCAAGCCTCATGAAATTATCTGAAAATCTAATAAGAACAGATTTGATAGAAACAAGCAAAATCGTACCCAATAGTAAAATGGATTTGGTTCTTCGAAAATGAGTCTTCCCCTATGATTACATCGATGGACTGCATAGATTTGATGAAACATCGCTACCTCCACCAGAACACTTCAAAAACAAACTTAATGATTCGGAAATATCACTTGAGGACTATCAACACGCACGTCGAGTATGGAACGAGTTAGATATGAAGACCTTAGGAGATTACTTGGACTTTTATGTCAAACTAGATGTAACTCTTCTTTGTGATGTAATGGAAGAATTCCGAAACACCTGTTTTGCTGCATACGGTTTGGACCCTCTACATTCGTATACTTCACCAGGATTAGCTTGGCAAGCCATGTTAAAAGAAACAAAATGCAAACTCCAACTTTTAACAGACATTGACATGGTTTTAATGGTTGAAGCTGGAGTAAGAGGCGGATTGACCCAAAGTGTTACCAGACATGTTAAAGCCAACAACAAATACCTCCCCGATTACGATGAAACCAAACCGTCAACCTATTTAGGATATTTCGATGCAAATAACCTGTACGGATGGGCAATGTCAAACCCACTTCCTTTTGATAACTTTAAATGGATTAATCCCGACTCTATTGGCGATATTTTACAAATTCCGAAACATGGTGACACTGGATATATTTTGGATTGCGATTTTGAATACCCAGAAAATTTACATGATCTTCATTATGACCTTCCACTTCTTGCTAAAACAGAAATTTCACCAATTGGAAAACACCCCAAATTAATGATGACATTAAATAATAAACAACGCTACGTGGCTCACTTTTGGGTGGTTCAACAAGCTATCGAATTAGGACTGCGTCTAACAAAAATTAATAGAGTTTTGGAATTTTCTCAATCATGCTGGTTGAAACCCTACATTGATTCAAATACCATCAGAAGAGCAGCAGCTACATCAGACTTTCAAAAAGATTTCTTTAAATTAATGAATAATGCGATATTTGGAAAAACATTGGAAAACAAAAGAAGACATAAAAATGTTAAACTTGTTACCGACGCAAAAAAATTACAGAAACTAGTACAGCAGCCAAATTTTGGAACATCTATAATTATTAATGAAAAACTTGTAGCAGTGTCCATGAAGAAGACGAGTGTGAAGATGGATCGTCCTTTGTATATAGGCATGTCAATCTTGGACATCTCAAAAACACACATGTACGATTTTCACTACAACAAAATGGTGGCGTTCTACGGAAGAGAAAATATATCTATTACATATATGGACACTGACACTTTCATATATCGCATAGTAACATTGGACATGTATAAAGACTTACGTACATTTATTCACAAGAACGACTTTGATTTCTCCGATTATCCAAAAGATCATCCAAACTACGACAATGGCAGACACAAAAAAGTACTAGGCAAATTCAAGGATGAGGCTAATGGTGTTCTACTTGAAGAGATTGTTGCACTGATGTCTAAACTATATTCTTTGAAACTCTATAATGAAAAAGAAGAAGAAGAAGAAAAAAGAATAGCTATATTAAGAAAGCTAAAGGTGTAAAGAGTTTATATTTAAAGAAGAAATTGCATTTTGAACACTACAAGCAATGCTTATTTGAGGATAACATCATTACAGCTAAATTCAACACCATCAGAAGTTTTAACCATCAGCTGTACAGCGTGACTGAAGTTAAAAAGGCGCTATCCTGTAATGACGACAAAAGACAAACCCTTCCAGACAAAATCAACACATTGCCATTCGGTCACTACTCCCTCAACCCTATTGACGAGTAACCTTTTCATCGTCCTAGATCCTTTATCCTTTTCCTTTCCGTAAAAAAGGGGAAACACAGCAATGTTAAGCTGTGTTTCCCCTTTTTTTACACAAGTTTTGAATGACCTTGAACTATATATATATAAGCAGATTTATACCAAAGAATATTTAATACCATATCAGCTGCCTTCGTGAAACCATAGCACACCTTCTTTTCTCTCTATCATTCTCCTCCTTGCCTTTAGCATCTAAGTTAGACGATCCTCCTGGGCTATCCATAGTTGAATAATAACTATACCCTGAAGCCGACTGCCTTATATCTGTTTACCCCCACCCTTTTACCCTCACCCTTTTACAATGAATATAGCTGGTTCGATGTCTTGTTCGGGAAAAGTCGCTAACTTAACGTGTAGTGTAATAAAGACACAAGACAAACCCCTATTGCAATAATCGGTAAATTTCTCTCTTCAAAAGGATTGGTGATGACCTCTAGCCTATGTGACCCTAGTTTTATTGTAGGAAATAAATATATCTTCCAATATCTTACCAAACAAAAATTTTCTAAGTCCCGAAACCCGCGCCTATCTAGGTCAAGGTCGTTTTAAGATTATAAAAAAAAAGTGTGGACAACCTATTTACCTTCTGCAGCATGATACAGAATTTAAATAGGTTGTCCACACTTTTTTTTTTAATTTGGAAAAGAAACAAATATTTATTACTTAAATTTGGAAGATAGGTTTTTGAACTTTGATTTTACGGTAATGATTTCCACACAGTGACTCCCTTTTCGTTTCGAATTAAATAGTCTCATCTGGTAGGGTTTTCAGGGTGGAACATACCCTTAGGTAATGCTAAATAGAACAGTTGGTCTGCGCATTTTAGAATCACCTTTAGAAAACCTTTCTTTTTAACAAAAAAGTAACGTTCGTTTTTACGAAGCCTATTAATTCGAAGTTTTTTGGGGTTCACTGTTGATATTGGTGAAGATCGAGAAACGCTAGTCTTATGTTTCAGTTTTAAATGATACCCGCATATTTCCTCATTTGAAACACAAGACCTGTGACAGCGTTCACCTTTCTTCGGACCTTTTTTGAAGATATATATACGTTGACATTTTAATTGTTTTAAATTCTCAGAAGGAGATTGCGGGTTATTAAAAATTACAGACGGACGTGTAGAAGAGCCTGATGTAGAAGGTGGGTTCTCATCTCTGATTGGCTTCGGCTCCAGTGGAAGAATGTCTGCCAGCGCCTGCTGAAGAATGGAAGGAGCTGGTGAAGCCAGAGATGAAGTAAGTGGTAATTGTCCAACCTTCCTCGGCGATGTAGATAATTTGGAAGAACTTGAACTAGCCGGAGAAGGTGGGCGAGAAGTAGCCGGAGAGGATGAAGAAGATGACGATGAAGACGATGAAGTAGATGAAGACGATGAAGAAGATGAAGAAGCAGACGGGGGAGCAACAGGGTTTGCTTGAAGTGGTGGCGATACGTCAAGAGCTGGCATCGAACGTGGTGCTGGCTCCGCAGGAACAACGCATGCCAGCATCAACGCCTGCCGAAGGATGGAAGGAGCTGGCGGAGCAGATGGAGAATGTTCAACCTTCCTCGGTGAAGATTGTTTCCTACGGCTGGACATGTCGGAAACTGAACTGCGCTCGGAAAGTGTAAGCAGCAGAATGATTTTACCACTGGTGGAAGCCCTCCTATATACCCGTTTTACGAGGGGGGGGGGGGTTGTTAGTGATAGGGAAGGGGTATTATTGTAAGAGTAAATGTTTTTGACAAACAATAATTTTCTCTAAGTCCCGAAGTGGGTCAAGGTCATCTGAACATGTTGCCAAAACGGGGAATAGAGCAGTAAGTGATTCTCACTTGAACCACAAACTGCTCTATTCCCCGCTCTGTATTAGGAGAAGAGGACTAGTTTAAAGCTCGCAATTATAGGCAATAAACCTGATAACGGAACACTAACCTCTCCCCCGAAAAATTATTCACCCAACAAACAAACGATATGGTCAGTTTACAACAGTCGCGCACTCTGAAACCGCAAGGACGTTCATCACTGTGTAGGCGCCAGAGTACTACGAACCGAAGTACAATAATACCTGACCAAGGTCCCCTTAAGTTTATTTCCCCGAAGATGTATCCCCCCAAGATAAGCAAAATGGTCAGTTAACAACAGTCGCGCACTCTGAAACCGCAAGGACGTTCATCACTGTGTAGGCGTCAGAGTTTTGCGAACCGAAGTACAATAATACCTGACCAAGGTCCCCTTAAGTTTATTTCCCCGAAGATGTATCCCCCAAGATAAGCAATATGGCCAGTTTACAACAGTCGCGTACTCTGAAACCGCAAGGACGTTCATCACTGTGTAGGCGCCAGAGTACTACGAACCGAAGTACAATAATCACCTGACCAAGATCCCCTTAAATTTTACAGATATTTAAACAAGATTCCCTTAAATTTTACAAATATTTAACCAAGATCCCTTTAGATTTAACCAAGATAAGCAAACTAACTGAATCTGTTTCTCGTGAGTGAGGGCTAAGATAGGTAAAAAAAGTCATCCGGTTTTCATGCCGTAATGACTCAAGGTCGGTTTTCGTGCCGTACCTTTTTGTAAGGGGTTAGGAAAGGTGTTTATTTGAGAAACATAATCCCCCCTGAGATATTTAAAGACATAAGGTCGGTTTTCGTGCCATACCTTTTTGAATGGGAGCGTGAAAGAAAAGTACATATTTCATTAGTAAATAAAAACACTTCAAAGACACTTTAAAACCAACACCAAACTAACTACAGTTAAACTAACTACATTTACTAGCAGCAAACTACAAGCGTTATTCTAACATGCTTAATAATAAACAGACATGCCTTAAGCTAAGGTAGCATCTCTAATATACAGTGGTACCAACTCTATACTAGAGATACTATTGCGGACAGCGCGGGCAAACGGCTAGCTAGGCTGTCGGCCTGCGACTGCGAACCCTCTGCGGGCTGCTCCCGCTTTTATAGGAATATATCATGGGGGGGGCAAGGACTTCGACAGTAGTTTGTTCCAACACTGTATCACATACTCTGAATTGCTCCAAGTCCGGTAACTGGGTCAAGGACACGTTAAAATATTTTGTAAAATAGCAAAGGTGTTACCTTTGCTATTTTACTTTGGAAGCAAGCTGTACTACGTTTAAACAAGGGAGACTATTATCCGTTTTACATAAAACTCCTTGCACGATATTTTGATAAAATGGAAAAGATTAATGCCGGAGGGCGATTCCCATTCCACCAAAATACAATGCATATCATTTCTATGCAACGGTCTCAGCTCTATTTTTACTTTTAATTTAATGCCTCGGAACTCATAAGTAAGGATGGACAGAAAGGCTTCTGAAATAGCAAGCTCGGAAGGAACAAGCCAAGTGTTTACACCTACAGCTTCCATAGCGATATGATGATTTTTACCACGCTGTTGCAGTATATAAAACATTCCCCCTCCAGTTTTTATTTTTAATACAACATTTTTGTGTCAACCTTGTCCGCATGAAATATCTCTAAGTCCACATTTCTTCCAATATTTGATCAAACGACGGGTTTTCTAAGTCCCGTCAGTAGGTCAAGGTCATCTGACATAATGCCAAAGCGGGGAATAGAGCATAACATACTGCTCTATTCCCCGCTCTGTATTGGGGAAGGGAACAAAAGACAACAAACAAGAGACTGATTTTAAACAAGAGGCTGATTTTATATTTCACAAACGTTTCTCAGGCTAAGATGGGTAATGTCAACCGGTTTGCGCGCCATACCTTTTTGTAAGGGGATAGGAAAAGGATGAGAAACAAGTTACATTACTTTTAAAATAAAGACTTTACCAACAACTATTTAAATAAAATTAATCAGTTAACGTTACTTTTACAAGAACAGCCGAGGTCGGTTTTGCAAAGGTCAACAGTATCACTGAAACCCGGTGGGACGTAGACCCAAACACCCGGCGTCAGGCTGCTGCGAACCCAAGTTTTGACCAAGGTTGTTGAGGGGCCTGTAGGGCCGGGAGTACATATGTTATTAGTAAATAAAACACTTCAAACCGATACCACACATTAACATATATATTAGACTAACTACATTACCTAGCAGCAAACTACAAGCGTTATCTAACATGCTTAAACAAACTAACTAAACATGCAAGGGCGTGGATCTCTTAATTGCGCGTCGGGCCCAACGCACACTTAACAGACCTACGCTGCAGCAGGCACTGCAACCCAGTGGGACGTTCATCGCAACGGGCGGCAGGCTACTGCAAGAGACGCTCGAAATCTCGGGTTATATAGACGGAGAATGGGAAATCGGGATATTAAGGGGAAAGCGGGATAAGGGATAACCCCGCTTCGTTGCGGGATTTTATCCCGCACTTCCAAGAACATTTTTTCCTCGACCTTGACCTTGACCTTGAACATGACCCAAATCTTGGGGGGGGTGACCTTGAACATGACCCAAATCGGGGGGGGGGGGGTGACCTTGAACATGACCCAAATCGGGGGGGGGGTGACCTTGAACATGACCCAAATGGGGGGGGGGTGACGTAACCGGTTCTAAACCAGTCCTCAGCTTTCTACCCATGTATGGATAGGGCAAGGTTTCACTTTACGACCTGCTTCACTCTGCCTGCCGCCTCATTCCGGCTTTGGCTTGCAACCAGTACACACGTGCTCTATCCAACTCTATCTTATCCATTTTCCCTTCCATCCAACAACACCATGTCTTCTCCTCTGACTCCCGAAAAACTTCAACGTTTGAAGGAGTCCTTGAAGAAGTCGACGGAAAGAAGAAGCGGGTTTAAGAAACCTTCGGCTTTTAAGTCTGCTCTTAGACGTGATTTTCGGTGTCACCCATTATATTTTCACCAGCGACCCTCAACTCAGCCTCAGCCTTCTACGTCCACAGCTCGACCTTCAACTCCACCACTAACTGTAGATGAGGTGATGGAGCGGACAAGAGTGATGGGGATCGATGATTTGGTGACGCCGATCGACACCTCCAAGGCCGAGTTCCGGAATCTGAAGCGGTTGACGGAGTACAAGTTTGTGGCTAGGAACGGGGACCACGTGTTCCTCTTCCAACACACCGACTACTACGTCGAGGTGCATCTGCCGCAGACTTGTCCACCACCACCCCCTCTGATACCCGACACCCAGGAGTTGTACTTCATGAGACAAGATGGGAGGGTAAAGTGGGTTTTAAAAAATAAAGTTTAAACCGAGCAGCGATCCCTAGACCAACCATTCCTAACCAAACCATCCCTCAGCACGCAAACGGTCCTTTTCAGGACCACCCTAAGCATTTCAAATTAGGGACTTGGCCTGTACATAGGCAGGAGACTGTTAGTCTTATGTTTGTGTGCAGCCCACTTTGTGAAAATTTCTAAGTCCCAAAGTCCTTGAACTTGACCTTGATCTTGAACATGACCCATGTTGGGGGGGGTACAAAGTTTTCCCAAAGTATGTCATGTGGGTACTCAAATTACGCGAATTGATCAGACGAACAAGGAGGTGCAAACAGAATTTTGATCCGGCGAAGGGTATAGTAGCAGAAGCGAAAAAAACTACAAGGTTTGTCCAAAGTATGTCATGTGGGTACTCAAATTACGCGAATTGGTCAGACGAACAGGATGGTGCAAACAGAATTCAGATCCGACCAACGGTATAGCAGAAATAGCGAAAAAAACCAATGTTTTCAAGGTTACATACTAATAGCTTCTTTATTATTGGGTTAAAGTATAGCGAGTGGGTACTCAAATTACGCGGGTTAATCAGACGAACAAGATGGTGCAAACAGAATTCAGATCCGACCAACTGTATAGCAGAAATAGCGAAAAAAACAATGTTTTCAAGGTTACATACTAATTACTTCTTTATTATTGGGTTAAAGTATAGCGAGTGGGTACTCAAATTACGCGGGTTAATCAGACGAACAAGATGGTGCGAATAGAATTCAGATCCGACTGAGAGTAGGGAAGAAATACCGCGAAAACAACACTTTCAAGGCCTGATATAAATAAATACTTTGTTTATGGATTAAACTACGACAAGTTATTTATAGTTTAAAGTATACCGAGGTAACGTTGTGGTGCGGGTAGGTCGGGTGGGTATCATACACGCTAGTGCTATATCATTATACTTGCAGCTCTTGCAGGATTAACATCTACCTATAGAGTTTGTGTTATTCTAAATATGTCACAGTTTTACAGAAATATGACGAAGGTGTCCTTCAACAGTCCACCTGCCACCACCTTCTACTTCTCCGACTGTGAAGATAGAAGGTCTACGCTGTTAGTGGATTGTGAGCGATTTCGCCGTAGAATACTCCAGGCTGAAACATTCTTAGCAAGTTGTCTGCTACGCAAGATGCATCATATGAGTACATGCAGTAGATTAGATCACAGTGACTGTTATGATTGCGTAAAAACAGTGTCGAGCAAGAATTGTTAATGTTTTCAGTTACGGAGCTCCGATCCTCACAGAGTCAGAGCTAGACCCTAACTAATGCATGTCCCGTAGTTATTGTGCGATGAGAAAACTTGGTGGGGGAAACTGGTGTGGTGGGGGGTAAAGGCGAGTGTCTATCCTACATGCTTGTATCACTTCAGTATACCTGCGGCTCTTGCATAGTTCACATGGATTCGCAAATACAAGGCACTACTGTTTCTTCCACATGTTCTTCTTTTAATATTGAGCAAGCTGATAATACAAATGATGAAATACAAGTACATGAAGTTTCTAGCACAATATCTTCTGATGCAGTACATGAAGTTTCTAGCACAATATCTTCTGATGCAGAAGCAATAATGGCATCCCTAATAGGGTTTGACTAATGATGGTGGATGTAGTAGCAACCATCTGCCTCGCACCAGCTGCCACCTGCCGCCTGCCATCTGCCGTCCGCCATCTGCTCCGCCCCACCACACTTTTACCCCCACCATTTTGTTTGATACCAAAACGCTAGCTAGCGAATAGTCAGTACACCTCCGGCTCTTGACCAGTGTACATCGAGCTCTCTGTTGAAATGTCCATCAAAATTAGGTGTATTCATTATGACTCTATTCATCTGGCGACTTTCCAAGACCTCGAGGTTTTTAATGAAGAGTTAAGACTTCTCATTGCGTCCGGTTACGATTTATCTTTGGAACTTTACGCATCAAAAAACAACATGGACTCTGCGCAGGAATCAAAGTATCTACCGTCTTACATCAGAAAGCGTAGTGATGGCCGCAACTCGTCCGGATCAACAACATCGATGACAACGAACAACGGGGAACTATTGTAAACATGAATTATTGTAAATAAAATAAAGTAATATTTGTAATAGTACTACCTCGCACTCGTATCGTCCGATTGCTTCATTCGATTGTTTCATTCGATATTTCTTATCGATTAAACTATCGAATCACAATCAGATTTTACGCGTGCGAGGTAGTACATTTTTAAAATTACCTCCCCGTGACCTTGAACTTTAAACTTTCCCTCATTACGTCACAAAACCGCCTACGTCACTGGCTCAGCCTCAGATGACGTCTTTCATGACTCAGCGCATCCGGTCACGTGACCGGATGACGTCACTTCCGGTCCAAACCCGGCAAACCCACACTACTGTTATTAAGCTAAGTGCGAAAACCACCCACTGATGTATGCCATATCAAGAGGCCAAGCTAAGAACAAAGTCTGCATTATTGCTTTCGATCCGCCACTGTTTCTAAGACCATTGAAATTGTTTTGTCAGCATCTTCTTACTAATATTCAAGTACACCAAGGAGCTTTAATTTCTTCATTTAATTTTTAGATGCAATAGCATACATTACAAAAGAAAGTGGCACTGCGGATCCTTCTCAACAACGTATGCAAAGAACACATTTTCTCATCTTCTATCGGTCTATGCTTTCTCGATATATTTGATGGCACATTTCCACACTATTCGTGGTTTATTATACTGCTTTACTGGCAGATATCTAAAACTTAAAAGTGATTCCTTCGAATCTCTTTTAGATGAAAGTACTGTGAAATGAAAGAACATCACACGAAGTTAAGTCATCAAAAGCAGGAACCAAACCTATGGACGATTTACATACAGTTTGTAAGAAAGCAATAGAAAAAAGTAGGACAACTCAGTTTTGGCTTCAGTATGTTGATTTCATAGTACTTGTAATTACATTTCTCAATGCCGAGAGGAGCGGAGATGTGAAGAAACACACTGAAACTGGTAGACTTATGATCCCTTCCATGGCGCAGGTTTTATATATATATATATATAATTTGTACGCCAAATGTACTCACATGTACACTCAATTAACACTTGAATATGAAAATAGTATGTTGCCAGAAGACTTCAAACTGTTTACAACTAACGGTTTATCACGGTCAGTTTTAATTCAAGATTTTGGTTAGGCATATTTACTGAGGAATCACTAAATCTCCCAATGGAAACTGTTGGATCGCTTACACGCAGTCGCGGCATTAATAATGAGACTTTATTACGATGTATATCATCCCTAACATTGTCTACAGAGATATCAGAATCCACTGAGCAGTTTACCGGGGTAACTTTTAACTGAACAGCAAAAATAAGATAGTACCAGTTGGAAGATTCAGTACCATAAGGAAGTAGGAAATGTTTGTGAATAGTTATACAAAATAGCCCATACCATAAAGAATCTGGAGAATCAATCAACATTGTTTCAGGTCTGGTGGCAGATGATTCTGTTACCTGTGGCCAAGCCATAGAAAAGGACTTGGCTTGATAAAGATTAAAAGATTGCAAAGATTTCAGTACAGTCGTAATCTCAACTGCACCACTGTGCCACGGGCAGTAGTGAATAACCCTCTGAAATAACCATTTACATTGGGTAAATACATAACTTTGCAATAAATTATTGTTGTAAGAACTGTTATAGTAAAGGATTTAACACATTTGAAACGATGCTTTAATCAGATTTTGTACTAAAATCACCAGGATTGTGTGACCCTAAGAAAAACTAAAAGTCTTCACCTATCAAAGTTTTCGAATGAGAAGAAACAGTTTCTTTGCCAAGTGACAGTGATTTTATAATTGAGGGTGGCCACTTACTTCACAGTTTTCCAAGACTTGCAACTTATGAGGGTATCTTCAATAGCTACATGTGAAATCATATTACAGATAAAGGTGTTTTTTATGGATATCCTGATTAACCTACTATTAAGACTTGTGAGCAAATGAAAAGGGCTGCCAAAAGAATATCAGCAAACATAAAGATTAATGACATACCTCCGGTAGACTTTGCGCCACTAGGCCAAATTAAAGTGGTAAGTGGTAGGGTTTGCCGGTGGTAGACTTTGGTAGCTTCCCTTCAAAACCATAACGCAAGCTCGTTAAAAAAATAACAATAAGAATCATTTTATAGACAGCTCCCGCTGGTCTGCTACCAGTTATTTGTCACTGCATTCCGGTTGAAGGTATTTTTGATCTTTTAACATAAATTAAAAACAGGCAATAAAAGTTTGTTTTTAAATAAATGGTTGATAAATGAAGAGAAAAAGAATGTTAAATTATCGAGATAAATATTTTGTCTGGTAGTAATGTAAGCGCCAATAATCCATAATGCAGTTGTTAGTTATTTATCTATAAATTATACTAAAACGCGTATTGCTGGAGAAACATTGTAAAAATAACAAAATGACATAAGTCAAAAACAGTCTACCAGATCCACGAAAATAAATGGTTGCGGTTGTACTATCGGTCACAGAACACATAGTTAATAAACAGGCAGGTCACACACTTATAAACAAACTGATCAGATACATTGAAAAGTCTATGAGTGAGACACATCGCATCGGTCACAACCGCATCGCATTCATGCATTATGGTCTTGGAAGAAGACTTAAAAATCCTAGTTAATGATAGTACATACAATGACATTGTGACAAATATGTTAGCGTCTTATATTTTACTTGGGATCTTATCAAGGTGTTTATTTTTTACAATATTGGGAACAAGAAGTTCCTTTTTATTTGTTGAATTTCATATTGTGTTATCCAAGTAAACAGGTTTTAACTCTATAAACTAAATTTATTTAGGTATTTAACTAAAAGATTTTGACTGTTGACTTAAAACAAATTATTAATATTTGTACAGAGTTTTAAAAAACTGTGAGAGCATGAAAATTAAATATTTAATAGGAAACAACAAGACATTTTGTAAATGAGTAAAACAAAGATAGACTTAGTAGTTAGCCTGGAAAATTGGTTTCATTTGTATTATTGAATACATTATTGATACATTAGTTATTTATAGTTACACTATGCATGAATAATTCTTTGGTGATTGTGAGAAAACGAAATGGGAAAACTTCAGCAGAAAGCATTAAGCATAAGTTTGGAGCTTGGAAACTCCTCAGAAGTGGAAATACAAAGTTTGCCTTTGTCATAAATCATTACGTGTGTGGAATTCTATAACCTAAGTACATAATCTGCCTCTTACATTATTGAAGGACATTTGTGATTTTATTTTAATTTTCGAAAGCCATTTCCGTGTTTATCTTTAACAATAATTTACAGAAATATATGTTACTGTTTTAATACTACTCTGTATTCGTATCAGGGTTTCTGCAATTAACTACCAAATACGAAGTAGTACATGTTCAAGTAATTCGAGAAGAAATACAATTTAAAAATTAATTAAATTTTTCAGTGTGTGATGGGAAATATTTAAAATGGTTTTTTGGATTCCAAACCAGTTTTAAAAGTAATTATAATTTTCTTTGAATTGAGAGTTTCATATGATAAAAAGAGGAACAAAATTAAAATCAGTGGAGGAAATTAGCGTTAGATTAAAATAAGAATACATAACCACAAGTACAATCAAGTGCGACCCTGTTATGTTTCAGGAATTTAAGGGGTTAAGTTTATCACATAAGACAATGTTATCCAGTAGATCGAAATAGTTATGATTGAATGTCAGCGCCTTTGCTAATCTGTGTTTGGCAGTCAACTCGTCAAAAATCAGGTACGATTCACATTTTTCTAATTGCTTCATTTAGCTTATAAAAGATTGTACTTTTAGCAACAGATTTTTGAAGCTCTTTGTATGTTTAAAATTTAGAGGCACTGTGCATGGATTTTTGCTTGAAGCCATGAACCGAAGACGAAAAAGATTTTTTACGAGTATAACATGAAAAATGAAGGAAGTTGAGCACATAGTTTTGGAACCTTTGAGACCCTCTAGTAAATGCTTCTTTTGAAACCGGGCAGTTTCCAATTAACTTTGGATATAAACCTTCGATTTTACGCCCATATTGATACTGTGTACCGGATGCTAAGAGTCGGTATTTATCTTTGAATTCAAATTTCAAAGCTTTCTGGCCTTGATGTTCTCCTCACAAGATACTACGTCTCCCCCTATCCTCACATGCTATACGCAGTGTCGGTATGGGGTTATGAAAGTGAAAAAAGGCGTTTGTTGTTAGGCTTCAAAAACGCGAGTGATCAGAGCAGTTTTCAAACTTTGCAACTGAACTCTTATAAAGGGTTTTCCGGTTTTCCTATCATCAAATGCATTAACCTTCCCATCAATATACAATCTTGAAACCCTCACCTTGATTAAAAATGAATTTTGTTGGTTTGAAAAATTCCAGAATTTGTTCTTATTGACTGATGAATAATTCAAAACAATCTGTTTTATATAATGACATTAAACGTTTAAATGTAATACCAAATGAGCTGAAGATTAAGTCAAACCCTGTAATTTTTAAAAGGCGTCTTAGAGCACTACTTGTTGCTAGGATCTACGTTGTTGCTGACGGGTTTTGAAATAATCATGTCTGTGCCCTACATATAACATGTGAGTACAAACGGAAAATAATTTATACATAAAGTCGTATTTCTTTCTTTTGTATTTTAAGTGACTTAGCTTATGCATTTATAATGTTCCATTCCAGACAACAAATTAAGTATTTGAGTCTTTATATCACTTTAGCTAAGCCAAATAAGTGTAAAACATGTGAACTGAAGTTCCCCATTTGAACAAGGTTTTAGTTTACATCTGATATTAAAACCAGATGTTTGTATTACTATTATCAATAAAAATATTCTTTGTAAACAATACATATGAAATAATTACAATTTTTTTATTATTTTAAAACTATCTTTAACTTTACAAATTGTTGCTATATTATTTGTATAAAATGTTAAAATACAATTATGACATGTCTGATGACCATTTATTTACCTAATTCCTGCCAAGCTGTGTTTCTAAACTTGTATTTTTACACGCTTCCACAATCAAAAACTATTTAACTTCGTCATCTACCTGCATATCCTATGCTCCTACAAAATGTTTGTGAAGTCAAAGGTGCTATAAAACAATATAAAAAAATCATGGACGGTCGTCCACTAAATTTTCTATTCACTTTCCTCGGCATGAGTCCAAATTTATCCTGCTAAAACTAAGCTATCCAGATATACACTATTAAAGCCCAGAATTAGCCCTACTGAATTTAGGAGCCCAATATTAGCAGGATCAGCGGTAAGCTAATAAATCATTAAGTATAAGAAATGTGGTTAGTTAATAAATCAATATACAGAAAAGAACATGATTGTTAGTTTAGCACACAAATTTTCTCGATCCAGCTTAGACTGGTCATAGAGACTACGCGTCGTTTAACCCTATTTGTTTCCGCTCCATTAGAAAGACATCATCCTGACCTTTGCTGAATCGATCAAAGTACGCAATTTGAGTAAATAAAATCATCTAAACTGTGCGTTAATTTAGAGAAGGCAATGTAATATAGATCGTTAGCCACCAAGTATGACGTTGAATAACGAAATACGTAGTACAAAGAAAAAAACAATTAAAATGGTTTAGTATTTTAAATATGAATTTTTGCTATAGCATTAGTGATTAATTTAAAAGTGTAAAGGATATAATATTCGTAGTTCAGTTTTAGTTTTCGTTTAGTTAACGAATACGCCTTTGATGGAGGTGCAGTTAATGGGTTTTTACATGAAGTAGTATGTAAAACCGTTGAGACAAATCGTTGTTACAGCATTAACGTAGGTTGTTTCAAATAATTATTTTACCATATTATTGTCAGTACACCGTTGCAATTATCAACAAAACAGTTTTATTTCAAGTAAGAATTGATTAAAACTATAGAATGGCTTATTTCTAAGAAACAATTTGACATAATCATGACTCGGCTTGACACCCCAACAAAACAATAAAGAACATAGACAAACTACTAAGCCACTGAAGCCCGGATTTGAGCTTTAGGAATAAGGACAAGCACAGTGGAACGGCCAGTCTGTATTCACCAAGTTAAGGTAGTGTATGTCTAGATTGTGTACATTTCCACCTTCCGTGTATACAGAGTGTCCAAAAAAACGTTTAAGGACTTTGTGATGTGATTGTTTACATAAAAAGGAATAAAAAAGTTCATGTGAAGGTATGTCCTAAACCGCTTAGCTTTCCGCCTATGTGTCTGTTTGTGCTTTTTACTTAATACGTTACGGGATGTAATAAAATAGTCTTAATATACTTAAGAATGTATTTACACTTACACTGATTCACATAACAGACGGCAAACATATATAACAGATGGTACAAGGCTATCGATTTCGACCAGTCACACCGCTCATCATTAGCCAATGAGAGAAATGTCATGACCAGTGTGACTTGTCGAAATCGACAGCCTTGTGCCATCTGTTATATATGTTAACCGTCTGTTATGTGAAGCAGTATAAGTGTAAATATATTCTTAAGTGTTGTAAGACGTATCTTATTACATCCCGTAAGTAATAATAACACTAATATGCTAATGAAGAAGTTGTTTACTTAATACGTTACATCTTAGGAACATCTAAAGATATCAACTTCAAACTTGGTAAATGTAATTACATCTAATAAGACTGATTTGGTATGTAATATCAAGTTCTTACTTTGTACCATTTAAAAATGGCGGCCTTTCTTGTTTTTCGAAGCTAAATATCTTAAAAACCGTAATATTTAGGAAAAGCTGTATGGATCAAAAAAGTTGTGTCATCTTGTTATAATAATAATGATGAAAAGATTGTAACAATAACATTATAAATAACTGAGAAATTTAAATTTTCATGAGTTAAAACATGCTTTTTTGCCATTTCTGGTTTAAAAAATCATGTTTTAACTAATAAAAATCCCGATTTCTCAGTTATTCATAATACTATTGTAAAAATCTTTGTATCATTATTTTAGGACAAAATGACAAAATTATTTTGATTTTTACAATTTATATAGATATTTATTTATATTTATTATAGATTTTTAGCTTTGACAAACAAGATAGGCCGCCATTTTGAAATGGTACAAAGTAGAAACTTTATATTCCATAACAAAATGAATCTTAATAAACGGTATCAGGAAACTGACACATACTTTCTCCCTTTTAGCCCAACTTTAATGAATAAATTACTTTTTATTTACTAAATATAGAATACAAAGCACGGTCGAATGTACAGAAAATCTTGTAAACAAGTTGTTTAAAAAAACATCCACCCAAATCCCTGCTTTGGAGGCACTACAGAATCCATTGCTACACTCGTGGTTTTAAGAGGGGAAATGCCCCCTATTCCCCCCCAGGGTTATTAAGGGCAACATATTTCGAATTTCCTCTGTTGGTCAATGCTAACTTGACAAGCATATCAAGTTTGGATGAAATTGACCAGTAAATAAGAGAGAAATAGTATTTTTTTTATTCCCCATAAGAATAACATTGGACAACGTACTGCGTTTACCGCAAAATGAAAATTTCAATTTTCTCCGAAACCAGCTATCGTAGAATAGTAATTCAAAATACTAAATTATTTAGTTTTTTGAGCTCTTTTTAATGGTGAATAGTAATATTTGTTTACATTTATGTATTTTTATGAAAAATCAGAAAAATTAATTTTGGGTGTTTTAAGTCCTGTAATTTCTGAGCCCGAATTTTTACAGGAATGCGGGTGGTGCCATTTTGTTGGAAAACTAAAGTTCTACAAACGACTAAAGTTTAATGAAAATCGTTAGAGCCGTTTTCGAGAAATTTTGATTTTTCATGTTTTTTGGTGGTTTTGGGGGATAATTACCCTTAAAAATCAAAAATGAAAAAAAACGCCTGGAGATATCGTGGATTAGTACCTACATACCAAATTTCATAAAAATCAGCCCATTGGTTAAGGCTGTAGCTCTGTACACATCCACACAGACACACACACGGACACACACACAGACAGACATCACGTAAAAACCACTTTTTTGGGTTCAGGGAGCACCAAAACGAATATTTCCACTAACAACTCAAATTCGAAAATTTTTACGAAAACAATACTTTCTCCATATACTATGTATAAGGGGAGAAAGTAAAAATGTAATACATGCACCAAGTTTGAAGTTGATACTCAGATGTTTCTAAGATGAAACGTAATAAGTAAACAACACATACAGGCAGAATACGGAAAACTAAGCGTTTCAGGACATACCTTCATGTGAACTCTTTTCTTTTTTCATGTAAATAATCACGTCCCAAAGTCGAAAAAGATTTTTTTGACAACCTATATATTTGACTTCATGACATTTCTTTTTACATACAATACATTGATTTTTGTAGGTTTAAATTATTTGGAAAATGTATTACACACATGATACATTTAACAACAAAATCGTTTGTTATTCTCGCCAGGTTACCAGCGTTTCATTTTACATTTCCAGTCCGAGACTTAACAATAACAAGTTAATCGATATTCATAATCACAGCTAAACAGGAATCTAAAATCTAATTTTCATGAGACTACATTTATCTACCACTTTAGATCCTGCAACATATATCTAACGTTTTCTAGGCAATAACCATGCGATGAACAAATATAATAAACTTCCAGGGAAGTAATATGGAGCTTATATTTTGCTCTATTGAGAGCAATATAAATGCCAAGAGTATAAATAAAATATTAAAAAAGTTACTACACTACTCTTAGGCCTATTTCTGTATTTATAATCCAACTATCTGACATTACAAAAATAATACTCTATTTTTTAGACAAAGGTTTAAAATGTTATCTCAAAGTCCTTTTGACAATGTTTTGAGAAATCGTATGAAAATAGTGAGATTTATGAGTTTGTTTACACTGAGCTTCCTCGGCAGCGTCAACACCGCTAACGATCTGCAGAGGTAAACATCGTATCGTTCCGACTCATTTGCCGCCGCGACCATTGTCTTCATCGACAAACTGCTTTATTGCTGCATAATACTTTCAATGCTAGCTTAATGTACCAGTTGTAAAAAAGGATTGTCGATTGTGCTTTTGTTGACTGATTATACAATTATTGTACTTATCAAGTAATAAGAAATAAAATTAGGGTGGTTTTATTACTACTTCTTCCTTACTATTAATGAAAATAATTTTCCCTTAAAATTTAAGGCTGCTCTTGGTAATCCTTCGATAAAATAAATTGTTGCTAACATATATCTTATTACATGTTTTTATATTAGGTACAAAAATATTTTTTTAACTGACTGAGTTTCATACAAAAAGTCTTATCGAGGATGTCACAATAATGTGTATTGGTTTGACTTTATGGCATTATTATTTCAAAATCTAATACAATTCATAAAATTAGTTTTGTTCTGTGTGCTTTACCAAACCGTATTTAATCTCATACATTCCGTAATAGAAAAATGTTTTAGAATTAAACTTATGCTGCACTCATATACAAGTGGCAAATTTGCATTGCAGATGGTACAAGGCAATCGATTTCAACCGGTCACACGTACTGAAACTGCAATGACAACAGGTTTGCTGATATTGGTTACAAGAAAGTCTAGTCAAATTTGGTAAATTTTATTTCGCATGATCTTTATTTATTAGTATGATGAGACTATGTTGGTACGGAAATCTTGAATCACTGTAGGAAAAACTTGATAGGAGCAACTAAAATAGATTTAATTCAACTAAAAATTTGTTGTGACATAGCAAACATGAAAATTTGGTTTAACAGTACATGCCATATGATGGTTGAAACAAAACAAGTGGTTTCAACAGAATATTAATTTAAAACAACAATTGTTTTATTCACATAGTAAAGTAATTGAGCTATTTTCTCTAATCTTGTTATTTATGTAAACATATGTTGCTTTCATTTAAAACTCGATATCTAAACTAATTCAAATCAATTTATGTTTCAATGAGGATTTTTTTAAATATCCCACAATTTTAAAAAATCACTCCAAGTTTAATCAGAAATGATTTGAAACCGCTATTATATTCTGATAAAATTGAAATGGATTTTGACCTCACGGATGAAGTTTGCCAAGGACTGATCAGTTTTAAATTATGTATAACCAACCATATTGAAAGCATTACTCCAAAACTATAAATTATATTGAGCAAAAGTGTTTGTTGCTTATTTTACAGCTTTTCAGAGCGTATATTTATTTGATAATATGCTAGTTAACATATAATATAACATATGTATTACATATTATTTATTAACATTAAATTACATAGTAACATAAGATATAAGTTTATCACCAGCCTTAAAAAGTTTGTTAAATTCGGTCTTAATCAAGTTTGTTAAATTAATCAGTCTGATCAGGAGACTTAATCAAGTTTTATCAGGGCTTATGGAAGTTTATAAACCTTGATAAAATAAAATATCACGGGGATATTTATGAGGGTTTGTCATTCCAAAAAAGTTTCACTTTTCTCAGATTTAACCAAACATGCAATTACATTTTAGCTCTTAATTATTACGTGCCAATATCTCTAATTATTCTTCACTCTTTATTAAACAGTAGCTTTTTCTGTTATCTACAGTTGTTTTTTTGAAAACTCGTTTGTCGAGCGGGATCCAGCAATGACGGTAGCTCTGTTCCAGTTCAACGCCGCGCCGCTCAGTCCCCCTTCAATGCCGCTCAGTCCCCCGTGTCGGTGTCTTCTTCGTTAACCAATCCTCTTTCTATGTTCATTGAAGGCAATGTATTAAGCGACCAATTGTGAAGCGCACAAGTACTTTGGCAAACCAGGTCTACATTTGATAAATCAACTTCAATTTATTTTACTAGAAATCTTGTAGCTCATATTCCAAAGGCGTTTTCTACCACTCTGCGTGCTAGCGACAAACGATGTTTAATATACGTTCTCATAACGGAACGTTTTCAGAGCGTCGCACAATGGTTATTTTACTGAGTTTGCACGAGCAAAACTATTTTGGTATAGTTAATTAAATGGAAAGTAATACTTTTTTTAGTTAAATAAATGTACAGGGACTTTATTTCAACCGTCTTAAATTGAAATTAGGTCAATAACCATAATACATGTCCATTCATGAACGATTCCGGCTGATTGTTGTAACACCAGTTTTGACCCAAGCACGATCGGCGCAGCTCAATTATTTATTTGGATGTTGGTTTGTGGCACTTTATTAGAACCATGACCACTTATAGCAAATCTAAAGACCTTTCTTTTTATTAATACAATTACTGCATGAGTTCAACCATCAAGTGAATGATTATGCACGAAAATAATACAAAATAACGAATATTTGAGTATAAATACTACGTTTAATAACGAATAACTTTTTGGATGATCTTTATTGGTCATAAACTATGTGCTGATGCATTTATAAACAATCTAAAAGATTATATAATTTTTACGTGCCCGTGTACGTTACTCTATGGCGATGTAATACTTTATTATAGCATAAAATAAAAATAAAAATATGACAAAATAAACAGGAGATGGATAACAGGAGATGGATGGGAGACGGTTGGTGTTTATTTTAAACCGTTTTCTGTTGCTTTTCACAAAGCTCATGGCAAGTACGTTTACCTACATGGATTGTAAATTTTACTTAGAATTTTATTAAAATTCTATTCTATTAGAGTAATTTTGTACCATCGGTTCGTTTTTAAGTGAAAATCAAGGGAGGTATAAAACATGCACACGCTCTCCCAAGAAGACAAATAAGCGTTGATTCCGCTCATCACATAGGCGTCCCCACACATTATGAAAAAGATAATAAGATAAATAAATTATTAATCGTACAAAAATATACTTTCATATTTGGTTAATGACATTTTATAATTGTTAAATAGTTTTTAGTTAGGCCTTATGTGATGGATGCAGTTTCAATTCAGCTAAATTACATTGTAGCTGTACCATTCAATATTTACCGAATTACTTAGTATTTATTTAGTATCAACATAAACAGACGATCACGATATATAACGCTATTTAATTTATTTTGATATTTTCTCCAAACATTTTTTGTTGCAACAACAAAAAATGTTGCATAATATACTGGAGCCACGAGTATATTTCAAAGGCCAGGCCGCCTGATCCATGACCAACCCGGGGTTTACAAAATAGACCCTAGCGAGAGAATATTAGCTCGGACGACTGGGTTCCACCTCGCAGTAGGATGACGTCCACTATACCTTTCCGTTTTTGTTACAGATGGCAATTCTTCGGATTGATCTTTTTAATGTGTGTTGGAATATAGATATCATTCAACGAAATAATGAAATGAATATCAGTAAAAACGAAAACTGACTTCGAAAGCTTAGAAGCATCTGTAAAACTCATACTCAACAAGAAAGTGACCAATTTGTGTGCACAGCTAAGTAAAGTCAAATACAAGCCATAGACAATAACTTTAGACAGTTTTTTTAGAAAATAAAAATAGGTTGAATGGTCAGATACAGTTTGAATATCATGCTTCTTCTGTTCCGTGTTCTGTTATGATCAAAGAACCATCGAATATTGGGCGTCCCCAATAACCATTAGCAGGATCTGGATTGCCTTTATAAAGAAAAAAGTTATACGATTTTTGCGAGAACATGACAACAAGGAACTCTGTTTTGCAATTTAAATGAGTTTTAATGAAGGTAAGAGGGGTGTAGCAAAGTTAATGAAGAATTTTGGTTCTTCTTCTCCCAAAACAACAAAGGCTGTGAAGGAATTAATTTTCAAGCCATAAAATAAATTACCAACAAAGATAAGCACTGAGGTGTGTTGATACCACCCCTTTAAGCCCTTTAAGCCCTTTAAGTTGATACCAGAATTACGAAAAGACAGAATGAATCTGTATACCAACTTTCTAAGGCTCACAATTCAACTTGATTTATCCTAGTTATAATCAAATAAAACAAGGAAAGAAAGAATTCTAACCGAAAAACAAACATTGCTGTAAATGAATAAGTAGGTGAAGTCCCACCTTAGTCACAGATTGACCATACGATTGAGAGGCTAATATACGCACAGTCTGCAGTGATGGATAATGTTGCAAATGAGTCTAATATTACTGTTATAGTTAAGTTGGGATGTCACGGTGTAGCAGTAACCTAACAGATGAATCCCTCCAAAACTGTTAAATATGTTGTGTTACACAGAAATTAATGTAAAACCTCGATAGAGTTTAGAACAAGCCAGTACAAGAATCGAACTTTAAATTTGGAATCTCCCTATTACGTGGATGGATAAAATGCTTCGAATGCTTTTCACTCATTTCATATAGTCTTCCAGTTAAGGCATAGCAGGTTAAGGGTGGTAATAAAACAATCCTCGAAGCAAGGAAGAAGGAATTTAAGAATGATTTCTCAAGGAAATGGGTTCATTAGTAGACGTCCAAAAGCCCGGATTCGGGTGAACAAATAACGGGAACATAGCTCGAAGGTTTTTCCAAAATGTTTCATTATCAGCATACATATAAGGTCTATAAGAAAACTTAATTAAGACACATATTAATTTATTTTATGGGCAATCTCATGTGGCTTTTAAATAGACCATGAGCTTTTCGAAAGTACTGTTGGTACTGTCGAAAGTAAATACTCCTTGGTGTTGGTAGTACGGTACTACATGCAGTTCATAAGATCCTAGCACATGATGGCAGATATTTAAGATAGTAATGGTACCAGTGGGGCAACTTCCCGAAGAGGCACAGTAAGCCAAACACAAAGACAGTAAATCAAACCGTAAATTTAATACAAGGAAATGCTCAAGAGAGAAGACTATGAAATACCTCATCAAAGGCTCCTTGTGCCCTCCGATCCACTGATAAGCAGTTTTAGGGAAAGGAGGTGTAGGCCCTAATAAGAGATATACCACTCAAAAGAGGTTATGGACTTCTTAAAGACACCTTAAGATTCTGACATAAAGGTATTTGAAGTAAATTAATCTGAAACCAGCGATTTATCTGACAACTCCGATTAAATTATGTAATTTACAAATTTGTTTTTACAGAAATGTTTTTTTTTTTATTCAGTGACAATAATTTGTGGTAACAGCTACAATAAAATATTCTATGTTCAGTATAGTGTATGTATACATTTGTGTTGAAATAATTACTGATATAACAATTCCACGGAAACATATTTTTTTATTAAATCGTCAAGCCATTAATAACAATACAATTTCTTTAAAATATTAAAATAGTATTTTATTTTCTCTTCTGGATTTTTTTATTGACCCCTGCGTGGCAGCTTAACATCAAAAGTGTCCTCCTTAAAATACACCTTAAGTTACTGACATAAAGGTATTTGAAGTAAATTAATCTGAAACCAGCGATTTATCTGACAACTCCGATTAAATAATGTAATTTACAAATTTGTTTTTACAGAAATGTTTTTTTTTGATTCAGTGACAATAATTTGTGGTAACAGCTACAATAAAATATTCTATGTTCAGTATAGTGTATGTATACATTTGTGTTGAAATTATTACTGATATAAAAATTCCACGGAAACATATTTTTTATTAAATCGTCAAGCCATTAATAACAATACAATTTCTTTAAAATATTAAAATAGTATTTTATTTTTTTCTTCTGGATTTTTTTTATTGACCCCTGCGTGGCAGCTTAACATCAAAAGTGTCCTCATACTCACTATCACAATCACTTTGTAGAGGGATTGATCTTAGGCCGGTAACTGATAAGCCTCCAACTAGTTAAAATAGTCTGTGCGTGTCTGCTGATCCTTGGAGCATTTATGCTTTCTGATTTTAAAAATAAAGGTACCGATCTAGGCAACTTAGACGGTAAGTAATTATCCTCATCTGTTCTGCAAGTTTACCTTCACTTATATTAACTTGGTCTCACCTCCGATACAGTGTTATTTTATAATAAACCGTCCTACGATTTAGTCAATTATGAAAGAATCATTCATGAAACATAAATTTATTAAATGTGATTAATAAATAATCAAATGTAATACAACTTTTAGAGTGATCCTGTAACTTGGAACCCGAGCTTGGAACTGCTCATCAAAAACTTTTGTATTAAATTGTTTTCGTCCAGTTCAAATTTATTGTATGAACATTCCTAAGTCTCTGAAGCAGAGCTTGGAATCGCTCAAACGGTTTAGGCCCATAAACTGATTTATTAAAATTTAAGGGCGAATATGTGATTTGCAAACGAGCTGGGATCCTCTCTAAATAGTAAATTAATATTATTTAATCGGTAGCATTTCTGTGTCTGATAACCGAGCTGGGACTCGCTCTGCTTTAATAACAAAAATTGTAAAAGAATTTGTACAGGAGAATTCCTGTGACTTGCACTTATGACCTGAGAATTAATCGGAAAATATTTTAAGAGGTACTCCAAATGGTTCTATGTCATAGTGTCCAATTGCATAGTATCCAAAACAGTTAATTTGTTGCATAGTATCCAAAAAATAAAATATTATTTGATGTTGCATAGTGTCCAAAGAGCACAGTGTCCAAAAGTACACTCTGTTTAAGAACTAGAATGTCGAGGAAGAAAACATATTTTTTATTTAGACTGTACTTTTGGATGTTGTGCTCTTTGGACACTATGCAACAGGCTAAAATTTTATAATTATTAATTTAAATACTGTTGCATAGTGTCCAAATGGCATAGTGTCCAAATCAGTTATTCTGTTGCACAGTATCCAAAAATTAAACAATATTTAGTGTTGCATAGTATCCAAATCAGTTTGGCTGTTGCACAGTGTCCAAAACTTAAATATTATTAAGTGTTGCATAGTGTCCAAATAGCATTGTATCCAAAGGTACACTCTATTTCAAAAGTAGAATGATTATAAAAAAATCCTGAACCAGACTGTACCTTTGGATATTGTGCTCTTTGTATACTATGCAACATGCCAAAATAAATAATAATTAGTTTTTGTAATACTGTTGCATAGTATCCAACAATAGAAGCACTGCATGTTGCGTGAGCAAATCTGAAGGCTTAAAAATGATGTAATTTGTTGTTACTATAATATATAAATAATAGTGTGCAAAAGGATATTACTCCCTGAGATATTGAAACGCGAATAGCACTCCCGGCCGCACTCGACTTCCGGCTTCAGGGTCAGGGAGTAACATCCCCAACTCTGTCTTTACTTTCGTGATAACTTTACTGAAGGAATGCGTGCCTGTATCCCGCCAGTCTCTACTTAAACCAGGATAACACTCCCTAAATTATGCGTTGATTAAATCTGCAATATTTTATGAACATTGTTTTACTTTATTGACTTACCATTACTTACTAACCATTACTTATTTACTTACTATTTTGACTTACCAAATAAAAACATATACTTCTACTTTCATTTCGATTCCCATCATTCTCGTCCTCGGATTCAAATAATTGTTTCATTGTTTCTTTACGTTTCAAGAGAACACTTCTAGATATTGTTTACATATTCGAATAGTGTAATTTATTGTGAATTTATGT
The DNA here is from genome assembly GCA_963675035.1 of Allygus modestus. Lineage (NCBI taxonomy): Eukaryota > Metazoa > Arthropoda > Insecta > Hemiptera > Cicadellidae > Allygus > Allygus modestus. The sequence goes on along the minus strand of OY776111.1, from coordinate 98,681,455 downwards.
AATAAGATTGCAGAGGTAACTTAATAAACATTAATATTTAATATAATTCAAATACTCTAGACTTTAATATTAATATTTCAAAGGAGTAAACTTGAAACCTTTTGCTTTCTTATTTTAATATGTCGATGATTATAGTTATATGTTGTGGAATTGCTTGTCGTATGCAAGCAACAAGCCTACAAAGGAATTATTTCGCAAAACAAAATTCTTAATGAACGGGTTTAAATATTAGTTTGCCATTCAAAACAATAATTAATAAATAGTGTGCTTATAGCTGAATTTACTATTTCGTAGGTAAACTTTTTTTTTAAATTACAAACAATCGCCTACAGTATAATTTATTAGTGAATTTCCTTTGGAAAATGAACTATTAGCATGACCCGCACGGTGAAACTTAAGCCCGGGACCACCATAGAAGTTCCTAACGTGACCCCCTGAACACGTTTTGGGGGGTCGTTCAAAATTATATATATATATATATATGTGTGTGTGTGTGTGTGTTTGCACTCTAGCGGTCGCATTTTTTGTCCGATTTACTTAAAATTTGGTAGGGACGTTCCTTTCTGTAATCAGTTGGACAAGTTCGTTGGGCAAAACAATCGGAGAACTCTAAACCCCTGTTTTGGGGATTAAAATTTTGAGTTTTTGGGCCCAAAAAGGGTCAGAAAAGCCCCGTAGGTAAAATTAGTGCACGAACAAATATGGGAATTAGTGAGGCGAAAGTTTTAAGCCCTTTCTCATCATTCTAGCATACATATTTACCGAGTTATTAAAGAAGATGTGTTTCGACTAAACACAGTACGTTGTCTTATGGGGGTTTACATTAGAAAAGCCTGTTATTCATTTTTTTAGAGTGCTTTTATCATCCTCAGCAACCTCACACCTACTTTCAAGCCCGTCTGGACCTTCTCCTAACATAATACGCAAAATTGTATTCCCAGTTTTGCAGGTAAATGAAACCAGGAGCATCAGAACAGCCAACAAATCACAGTTATCAGTTTTTAATCAAAATTGGAATAAATGTATGTTTTTACACTGATTTTGAGTTTTAAAAGTTTTTATGTGGAAATTCACTTCCCTCACGTCAGCGTGCTGCGTGCGAACTCGTTTGGAATTCACGTGCTCATGAAGAGATATATTCATCATTTATCAATTTGTTTCTTTAATTTCGCTTCTGCCTAGGAGGGAGTAAGCGCTATACAAATTTACTTGAAATATGTTTTAGGCAATAAATATTGTATATATTTTCGTTTTAACAGTTCTTTTCGATCGATATTTATTTTATCTTTACTTATAGTTGTTTATGTTAACACTACACCAGAGGATTTTTCAACACTGATATAGGAAAAGCCCCAGAATTATCGATATAAATAACAATTCCATCGCTCTCGCCGAATTTAAGAAATCCAATTATATTGCTACCTAGACAAAATTGAAACCAATTAATTCTTACTGACATTAAATGTTCTTGTTTTTTATATGTTTTTTAAGAAAAGCTCTCAAAAATATATACTTATTGTAATAATTTATTGTTAATTTCTATACCTATATTTATACTTCTTTATAACATTAACTTTTACCATAAAAATTTGGAGTGACGACCGGCCTGTGCGTGATATTGTTTTTTAGAACATAGCGTAAAACAAACAAAAAAAGATATTTTGTGACTAAACATATAAGTATTCTGTAAATACACTACGTATTTTTATTGAGTAATATTAAATATAATTGTTACAGTAGCCAGTAACTTGTTCGTAAACAAAACTCACGTTTTTATGATAACTAACAATATAGTCTGTTATCCCATATATTAATAAGGTAGGGGGTTTTTCTTCACAGTCAGAACTCGATAACGGCTGGACGGATTTTAACATTTGAGGTGCCAAATTAAAGCTACTTTTACTTAGATTCGTCTCAGAATTTTAAGAAAGGGCATCACTTTAACACAGTACAGTATGTCTTAACAAAGTTTTTATCTGTTCAAGCTTTTCATTCAGAAGTTCGTCTCTCTCACACCGCAGCGTGCTACGTGCGAACCATAGAACTCGTTTACATAATTTACAGAATAATAAAATCCCATTTTTTCTTTTATTAAGTTGTTTATTGTCACTTGTAAAACAATATAAAAGCACTCGTCGTTAGTAAACTAAAAATATTACTGTATTTTCGCTATAGTTGACCAAATCATTATTTTCACTGTTACATATATTTTGCCAGGCTTATTTAAATAAAATAAACTAGACTAGACATTATATTGGCTCGTGCCTACGCAAAGGTATTACCTAAGCAGGTTATAATTACTTGTAGGCCTAATTACATATACATTTGTCATGTTTTGTACAGTTTGTGTGTTACTTCTATAAACATATTTGTGAACTTTTCAAATAAACAAGTTAAAGTACCCCCATATTCTTTATTAGGCCTACTCGGTGTTTTGCGTTGTAAAACTAGTCAATCAATTTTTTTCACACAAGTTATAGCAGCTTCAAGAAAGGAATAACTGTCGTCTTCCCATTACTTAGCTTAAAAGGTATTTTTACGTAGCTTTGTCAATACGTATCAGAATTTTAAGGAAGGGCATCACTTAAATACATTAAAGGACCTAATTTTCGGAACAGTGGCGCTATCAGTGAAGTCTAAACTTGTTGTTGATTGAAAGTACGTTGTTATCATCCGTTTTAATATCCGATGTTTTGTTATGTCTGTTTACAACTGAAAAAAAACATCGTTTGGTTCAAACTTGCTCGGATTCTAGCAACAGGACAACTAGTTTTTTTTACTATAAAAAACTGTATTGATCAAGAATTTTACTCATAAAATGAAAAGTTGTCAACTTGAACGACTGATGTACATTATAATAGTACTAGGAAGGGACTAAAAGAGCGGAAGAGCGGCCGGTATAATCCTATGCTATCGTAAGTTTGTTTTTGTGCGTGTATCGGAACCTTACTTCTTCCCAGCCACAGTGCCCAATTTTATACGGGAATGGTAATTTAAGGGGGGGTGGGGGGATTATAAAATTTCGTATAATAGGAGAATGGGCCATGGACAACCCTGCCCCCCCAATCGAAATGCTGAAATTATGCCTATGAGTTCGCCTTTGCCACATGCCGAGACCATGATAACTTTTCGTTTTGAGGTCCCCAGATGCCAAAAACACCATTCGTTCAAATTTATATTATTTATTTTTATTTATTTATTATTTAAGTTTATTTTTAGTTTGGAACAAGTTCGAAAACCAGACAAATCGCGCCATCCTAAGGGGGGTTTTGTACCCAAAAATGGTTGTTTTAAGGTTTTCACATGTAATTGTTATTTAAATCAAATTTTAATTTATACCATTGAATTCAACTTTAAAAAAACAAACAATTTGGTATTTGTATCATTGCTCTACGTCAGTTGGTTACTGAGATATTGTAAGTGCTAAACACAGTACGTTGACCAATGTTATTTTTATGGAGAAAAAGAACAATTTTATTTCTCGGTTATTTATGAACATAAACTGACGAAACTTGGTATATCGCTTCATCTGCTTGTGGTTTGTTTTTGTTTGAACAAAAAAAATTTTTCGCCTATGGTTCCCGTAGCAGCAAACCTAGGTACTCGGTCCCTATGTTATTCTTATGGAGAATAATAAAAATGTTATACATCGCTTATTTATGAATGTATATGGATGAAACTTGGTATGTGACTTCACTTAGATGAGTTCTATTGATATTTGCATAAAAACTCATTATTTTGTGTTCCTTGTTGCAGCAAACCTACGTATTCATCCTTAATGTTATTCTCATGGAGAATAATGAATATTTTAAATATCGCTTATTTATGAATATATTTCTTATGAATCCTGGTAAGAGGCTTAATGTGTTATTAAGACATACATATTCATTGGAAATTCGCTTGCTGCGACGGGGGTATTTTAATCTGTTTTTCCTTATTTATTAATATTAAATTAATGTCACTAGTTCAAATTCGATTGTATAGTTTTATTTACAACACTACCATCCTTAGTACATATATAATTAAAAATTTGGAGATTTGGAACTTTCTTGTTTATTTAGGTTGTAACAGTATAACTTACTGCCTTTCAACTGTTAAATTTGTTATTGGATATATTACATAACAATAATTTACAGGAATACAAAATAATACGTAATATATGGAATTAAACTAAATTTCTAACATACCAGAAGTAGTGTGGGTTTGCGGGTTTTGCGCCGGAAGTGACGTCATCCGGTCACGTGACCGGAAGTGCTGAGTCATGAAAGATGTTATCTGGGGCTGAGCCAGTGACGTAGGCGGTTTTGTGACGAAATGAGTAAAAGTTCAAAGTTCAAGGTCACGGGGAGGTAATTTTAAAAAAGTACTACCTCGCACGCGTAAAATCCGATTGTGATTCGATAGTTTTAATTCGATAAAATATCGAATGAAAATTATCGAATGAAGCAATCGAATGATACGAGTGCGAGGTAGAACAATTACAAATATTACTTTATTTTTATTTACAATAAGTTATGTTTACAATAATTCATGTTTACAATAGTTCCCCGTTGTTGGTTGTCATCGATGTTGTTGATCCGGACGAGTTGCGGCCATCACTTCGCTTTCTGAAGAAAGACGGTATATACTTCGATTCCTGCGCAGAGTCCATGTTGTTTTTTGATGCGTAAAGTTCCAAAGATAAATCGTAACCGGACGCAATGAGAAGTCTTAACTCTTCATTAAAAACCTCGAGGTCTTGGAAAGTCGCCAGATGAATAGAGTCATAATGAATACACCTAATTTTAATGGACATTTTAATACAATGTTTTACGTTTGTGAAGAGCACTCGATGTTCACCAGTCGAGAGCCGGAGGTGTACTGACTATTCGCTAGCTAGCGTTCTGGTATCAAACAAAATGGTGGGGCGGAGAAGATGGCGGACAGCAGATGGCAGGCGGCAGGTGGCAGCTGGTTGCTACTACATTCGCCGCCACAGTAATGCAATCCTTCGGCGTAATTCTTGTAGTTTATCTTGTCGGTTCATTTGATACGTTTTACATCTACATATGCAATAGCTGAAACACTTGCACTTACGACAAGCTTTCCCGTCAACTTGATCGCCTGGTATTTTAAAACATTGTAACTCGCAACAATATGTCTTCAAATTGTTATCGAAAAATAAATTTTTCATAGGTGACACCGACATGTTAGCTGCAGCGTGTGTTAGACAAGACTGAGACTAACTTCACTGCTCCCTCTCTTTTATACCTCTTCATAAGTTAACCCTGAATGAAAGTTCAAGGTCATCCATTTGAATTTTAAAAAAAAGCAACACAGCAGTATATAAAATAATATACTGCTGTGTTGCTGTTTTTATTTTTTATTTTATTTTATTTTATTTTTTTTTTTTTATTTTCTTTATTAAACAAACATCTTACAATACAATAAACTTAAGTTTAACATTGATAACTAGAAATACAAACAATAAAATACAAACAGAGACATTATGTACAAGGATGCGTGATGTGCAGAGTGAGTTCCGTCGAGTTGTTGCCGCTTACACCGTGTGATACCAAATACAACGTCCCCGGTTGAATATCTCGCAAATCTTCATTTTGTAGCAGTTGAACAAATCGTTTTGGAAGAAATACTTGAAACTTCGGCTCATCTCCTGGAGAGAAAGGTCCTTCGCTCAATGAAACTAGAATTGCTTCTCCATGTGTGGTTTCCACTTTCTTGATGTTATGAATAATGTAGTGTTTTTGTTCTTTTAGTTCTGAACACTTTTTAGTTAGCAGAAGGTCGGATTTTGAATGAGTGTTGAATTGATCAACCAGTGTTTGTAGAAACTGTTGTGATGTCATCTTCGTCAGTGGTGGTTGTGGTGTCTTCTGTGATGTTGCCTCTTCGGAGTCTCGAATAATACTCGTGCCGGAGCGGTGTTGGCTCCTCGTATTTATAGGCCCCGCTACCCCCACCACATTCCGGTTCTTTGCTACCCCCACCACATTTCTGCGTTTGTTCCAAGTAAGCAGCCAAACGATATGCGTTGTGCAATGCGCAGTTTAATTGTCCGTGTTTAGGATCTTTTGCAGCAACACAAATATTACCGAGATTAATGTTAAAGTCCTTACCGATGGTTATATCGAAAACATCACCGTGCGTGTACTTTTGTATCCAGTTCCTTTTTTCTAATCCTCTTGTGTATATATGTGAATATTGTTTGCAAAAGTTAAACATAATACTGTGCAGATTACTGTAGCTTATAAATCCTTCATACCAATGTATGTGATGAAAGTAGTTTGTTATCCATTTGTTTGTACTTTTTGCTTTGGCGTTAAGGTTGTTAAAAGAAAAAGGAGCTTCAAACGTGAATGGGTAAACTACAAATGTAAGCAAGTCTAAAATTACTAATTCCTTGATAATAAACCTATCATCATTATTTCGAAATGCTTGAAATTCTATTACACAAGGCTTTACACTCACTTCTTCATCCCCTCCGCTCATCATGGCACCTAGCGATCAACTAAACTGTTTTCCACACCACGGTAGGTTAAATACCAGGCCGTACAGTTGCAGGCGCGTTGGTGTATATTTAACGTGGGCACCGTCCCCAATAGGCCTACCCCACGTGTGTTCTTCTTTACTAAGTCAAACTTTAGTCTTTTTTAACTTCTTCTTCTTGTGTTTCGTTTTCTTCTTCTTCTTGTTTCTCCGTTTCTTCTTCCTGTGTTGTTTCTTCTGTAGCTTCTGTAGCGATTTCTACAAGTGGTTCAAAATCCTTTAACTTTCTCCACATGCAAACTTCATGAGGTATTCTATTAAAAATAGATGTATCCACAGGTCCGTACACGATGGTGCTATCAGGTTGTTTTTCCAAAGTATCGACCAAATATTCTTTAATAATAGCGCTTGCAAATACCAACTGTCTCATGTACCTTGTAATAGGTTCTGTTGCGTAGTTTAAAACGTAGAATTCTTCACGTGACAGTAGAATCTTATTTTCATGTTGAGTCAAGTCTCTAATTCGCACTTGTAGTTGTCCACGATGTTTAACAATATCGATTTCATTGTCACAATCCAAAAGTCGAATATGTGTTTTCCTTCCACACAAACTGTTAGTTAAATAACATTCTATTAAATGTACATGTTTCAAAAATGACTCCCAAGCATTTTGCGAAAATAAAACCTTTTTTGTTCCATGGTGTAGTATTACTGTAGGGGAATAATCCAATGACTTCATCAATCCAACTGATACACTTTTACTGATGCATGCTGAGATGGGGTAAAAGATTCGCAAAAAAACTTCAGTTAAAATGTGAGGAGGAATATTTTCTTCAACTTTCTTCTTCCTCTTTGGTACTACCTTTGATGGGTCTGCATTACTTTCCTCCTCTCTATCTCTTTTACCAAACTTTAAAAATGCAGTTATTTCCTTGATGATTTCTTCTTCACTAGTATTATCACGTTCCAATAACGGTGCTACCTCTGCATCACCTTGTACAACAGATGGAGAACTCATTTTGTAGAAGATGTTGCCCATGCGACGATAGACGATCAACTGAAGACCTGCATTGTTGCTCCGCTATTTATAGGTTAGCGACAGTGGCGGTGCTGGTGGTGGTACAACGTTTTACAATACCGTCTTTACGATACCAGTCAACGGTGTGTATGTAACAATTTTATCGTGCAAAATTAAACAATACGCAGATGTATTTGCAGGTACGTTTTCTTGAAATTCCATTTCTATTTTTATATCAACACTAGACGATTTTACAGATTCGTTTTGTTTGGAGCAATCAATTACAACAATCGGAGCTTTCGATTCAAACTGTACGGGAGATAGTAGAGGTGTGTTTGTTTTGCCGTAATATGAATTTTGGAACCTAGCGTACATATCGTATAAAACACTGTACCTTTTTTTATCAAAAGAGATATTAAAGTTGTCGTAGGGAAAGAATTGTGAATTCAGGAACACTTTACAGTTTGTTAATTTACAATGGTCAAATTCACCAGCATTTTCAGTTAATATACTTTTTTTCTTTGTTTGTAATCCAAAGATTACATATCTCGCTTTTTCCAAATGAGTAGAAGTTTTTACAGTCCATGTATGCCGTTGTGTTGAAGGTAAAACGGGGTATTCATGAAACTCCCAGCTTCTGAATGGTATTACAATGTCTCGATCTGATTTTAACTTTCTTAATAATGTAATCCTGTGTTCATCATTTAGTCGCACATGTGGTACTCTCCAAACAATCTTGTCTAATGTTAGTTTCCAGTCTAAATTGGCTTCAGTTGTTCCAGCAGATGCTTTAATAATATCATTGTCGTTTGATGACCTTAATAAAACTAGTTCTTGTTTTACATTTATTATTATTCTTCTGTAATCTTCAGCAAATCCTAAAAGTAATCTTAAAGGTACGTAAAAATCAAAGTTTCCCGAAGCGTCAGGAGTAATTATACTTTTGTCTGGTGCAACCCATCCTGCAACAGCTAACAGATTCTTCTCATTTGGTGTTAAAGACGCTAATCCTTTTAATGTACTGGAAATTCCAACCTTTTTTGTTGAATCGACTGTAACTCCTGAAATTTCATATCTAATCTCGTCAAACAAAAATGCCATAGGATTATTTATGAACGGAACAGTGGTTCCAACAGTACCGTCAGCTTTTGTTACTTTTCCTTCAATATATAAATAACTTTCGCATGGAAGAGTATAAATGTCTTGTTGTTGTATAGGAATCCTAATTTCATCGTTATTGTTTAATTTGGACGAAGCGTAAGGGTTGTGCGTGTGATATTCCTTTTCCCATAAGGTCTCGTCGAATGTTGGGCCCTGCGCTATATCCAGTATATCCATTGTTAATGACCTTTAATCCAATTTCTTCTAGAAAACGAATGTTGTCACTTGTTAATCCTTCTACAGCTGATGAGCTACTGACCTCTTTGCTGGTTGGCTCTCTCTTTTTAAATGATAACCCCATTATCTAAGCGGATGATTTTATATGTATTCTTACAGTAATAGCTTCTCCTCGAAAGTCAATAAGGTTTCCGTCTTGATCCACTATGTTCAGCACGATGTCTGAAATGAAACTGGTGTTTAACGGTAGGTACACAAGGTTTTGAGGCTTTTCTACTATCTTGAAACCCGGTGCGACTGATGGGTAGAATGTGTGTAATATATGCCGATTTTCTCCATCTCTGTAGGATCCTTGTATAATGTTACATGTAATGTCTATGCTGTTTACTTTGATGATCGTCACAGTTCTATTCCCAGAATGAGTTGTATTAGGTTCTAATACCTTTGTTTCCTTAGAAAACCCCAATAAACTACCAATTGAACGTTCTTGGCCAAAATCAATATAATACTTAGAAGTAATTTCGGCTTTCATTGTATTGTTATTGCCTTTTATCGTTATATTTTCTTTTCCCATATGTTTTTGTATAACTTCATTTATATTATCAATTTCATAAGCTCCTGTTGGTAAACTGAATTCTTCCAAAGCTGAATATTTTCCTTTATTATCTTTTGTCTTGTAATAATGTATTTTGTTATTAATTCCTTCACTAACGTTTGGAATAGAGTTATATGTTGTTAAATCCAATAATGCGGCTTCCCATAGTCTTCCTTTTTGCAAACGTAGCGCTGGAAACAGAATACTGCGCAAAGTACATGAGTTACCGGTTAATGACACTGTATACGAAGACATCTTAAAGTTGACTAACACTTTTAGCTAAAAAGTCTAAACATAAATGACCGCAAATGGATGTATCATCAGGTTGTTTTCTTGTATAATTGTAAAAAACATTTTCTGCCGCACGAAAGTATTGTTGAAGTTCTTTCGGTGGTGGAAGGTTTCCAAAACTGTCGAAATAATAAATCGTTTCACCAAGTTTCTTGTAACACACCCAATGAGTGCCTAATCCTTCACTATTATCCAAATTTACTATACCAGTCTCATTTTTCCACATTTTAACCGGTAATTCATCTTTCATAAATACTCCTCTAAAAAATGGGATTTTCAAACAAGAAGCATATGTAATCAGTTCTTCATTGGTTAATTCTTTGTTTTTAATTATTAATTGCTCTTTCTTATTTAATACACACGATACGGTCTTAGGTATAGTCCTCCTCCCTTTTTTATCATTGACCATATTGTTGGTTTCTTTTTACCTTTACCACTAGTAGATCGACGTTTTCTTCTGATATTACCTCCTTGTTTCTTAGCGGGTCTTTTCCCACGCCTTCTTCTCTTTCCTCCTCCAAACGTAGTTTTTGCTTTCATTGCTGCTGTTACTGCTAAAGACGATGCTTTTTCACCAATACTCGCGTCACTAGATTTTACTCTTTGCCAAGCTTTCTCAGAAAGTGCTCTATCTGCTATTGATCTATTTTTTGTATCACCAAATTTGGAATACGCTATATCGTGCTGTTTACAAGCCTGATCAAGCTTATTTATTCCAGGATCTCCTCTAGCAAGCCGTTTCTCTAATTTGGTTCCAGGACCACAATATTGATATCCTCCAGGTAAATGTAATTCCACAGGTAATAAATCAATCGCCTTGTTAACTATAGCTCCAACCGGTTTACTTAATAGAGAAAATGCTGTTGATGCTATTCCCCTTCCTCTCTGTAATCTCTCTCGATTATGACTGATGCGTTTAGCCCTCGGCATGACTATTTATAGCCAAACTTACAGTCAGTAGGTGCACTCTATAAATGTTTTACAATGAATGTAATATTAGTCTTGGCTTCTTGTATTATATATACTGTTTAAAATCCATTTATTATATAGAAATGGATTAATTAATTAAATGTAGACATAATAAATAAAAGTAGTAAAAATAGAAATAAGGTGTAATTGAAGATGTTTCAAATGTTTCTCCGCTGGTGATGGTATCGTTGTTTTCGGTAAAATGAATAAAATCTAAATAGTTGTCATGTTCCCTTAGAAACTTGCCACTTAATCGTTGGTAATTAAATAACACATTCCAGTCTAGTTTATCTTTAAAATTGTCAATGTAATTTTCAGAGAGATTTTGATATTTACTTATTACTTCCCAACAGTTATTAAAATTTGATGTCATCTCTACAAGGAAGTTTTCTGAAAACTGTTGTCTTTGTAAAATATGAATCCAGTTAACTCTGTGAAAATAAATTCTTAACATAGTCATTGTGAAAAGGTAGTGTATGGAAAGTTGTTCCCAATCCATATATCTATCAAACCGTTGAACAAAACCATCTGTCAGCACTCCTTGGGGAAATCTCGGCTCTTGAGATATTAAACTCCACGCAGTAATATTGGATTCCATCATCCTCTCTGTATCATCTCTCGAATATAACTGATGCTTTATCCCTTATCATGGGTATTTAAATTCTTTTTTCTCTTATATAATCTTCATCGTTTTCTGTTGGTTCATTAATCACATTCACTTTATCCCCCTTTCCTAATGTCTTGACTTTAGAAGGCTCAGACGGTTTATCTAATTGATTAGGTTTTTCTGGATTGTGTATCTTTTTCCAGTCTAAATAATTGTGGCTGTCAACATCTGAAGCTACAGCTCTTCCTGAAGCCCGATGGATATAATTAAATAAAGCTGCACCAAACCTTTCCATATGTTTTTCATATTCTGTAGTCCATTTCTTGTGTACTATATCAAATATTTTCTTATTTACAGCGTCTCCATCCTGCTCACAATCACCTACATTTGACAATTTTAATTTTTTTACATCATAGCTTGTATCAGTTTCATTCTTTTTGTAAATCGTTAACAATTTTAAAGTCGCTAAATTTACTGCTTCACCATCATAAATGGGATGTTTTATATTGCTTAACCTTTTACCGGAAAATCCCCAATGGTCTTCGTGTACAATCGGGGTTCTTTTATCCATGTATTGTACCGTAACCGCATCAGAAGACAAAAGCGGATCACCAACATTTTGAATTACTTTTCCTTCAAAATTATAATTACCATCAGGTGTTAACGGAAACCCAGCTCTTTTTTCACTATATCCAGATTTTACTCCAAACTCGGAATACCGTCCAAACTTGTCCACACTCATGATGTAACTGAATCGCTATCGTTTAGGTTCTTACTATATATATATATATATATATATATATATATATATATATATATACGTCTACTGAACAATTATTTCTCGTTTTCGCAGTTCATCAACCAAAGCTACCCATTCGTTTTCTAAACCAGTGTGCCCGGCTTCCATAGCTTCATGTAATAACCTCATTCGATCAACTAACTTATTTATATCGTTGTAATATATTATATTGGTTTTATACAAATTTTTTAATAATCCCCTTCCAGATGTAGTAGGATCAGTTGTTTTTCTTTTTTTATGCAAAACATTTAATTCAGCAGAAGATAAAGCTCTTCTTTTAATTGGAGCTTTATTTGATTTCGAGGGGAAAAGACTAGATATAATGTTTGTGTATTTTATTGACCTGTTTCTATGAATAGGTAGTTCTTTGGAATATTTTTTTCTATGTGCATTTGTATACTCTAGTATATTTTTAAACAATTGTAAATCCTTTTTAGTATATTTACCAGGATTATTTTTAAAGATGAGTTCAAACAAACCTGTTGTACCTTTATATTTCTTATCACCAATAACTATATCATCATTTTCGTTTATATCTAACTTTCTATCTCCAATCATTAATCCTTTATCCTCTATTCTAGCTCCATATGTATGATAATTTCGATTAGCATGTGTGCCATGTAACATTTTTAATGTATATTTTCTTCCAAGTGTTCCTTTAAACATAATATCTGTGCCTAATTTGCTTAAGTTGGATGGGTTGATATCCTCTTCTTCTGCTCTTGTATCTTCCGCACTTGTATCTTCTGTACTTGTATCTCCTGCAATGTTCTTTTCCCTTAAATCTCCTATATCTCCGCTTTCTTCATACTCGTCGCTTTCTTCAGATGTTTGTAACTGGTCAGAACTTTCATCATTCTGAAATTCTTCTTCATATTTGGAAATTGGTAGCATTTTGTCTCCTTCGAAGCGAATTGAAGGTCTTTCCATATTTTGTGCTAATCGCTTTAAAGGTTCAGTAACAGGTTTGAATGTTGTTTCTAAAAATTGCTCTCTTTCATTTATACCTGATTTTAAAGCTCGGTTTTTTTGTCTAATAGAATCACTAAGTGATTTTATTTCCTTTAATAGCTTTTCCTGGTTAACCATCTTCACACCTTGACGACTTGTACAGTAATACCGCTAATCAGTGTATTAAAACGAATTTATCAAAACCTATTCTATAACGACCATCTTTTATAGCTTGATCTTTCATAATAACCAAAAATCCATACTTTTCCGCCCATGCTTTTCCGCAAAGCTCTTTAAACTTTTCAAATGGCATATCCGCATTCACATGATCGTTATATATATGTTTTAGGTTAGTATCATCTTGTTTGAATACAATTAGAATATTTGCATTATCTCTGATAAGTTGTTTTGGGATTTTGCTATAAGTTTGTCCTATATATATGCTGTCGATGTTATTATGTCTTCCCATGGCAAAGTAGTTTCTAATAGTATCCTGATTTTCACAAGATACATCGTCAAATATAAATACAGAATACGGTTTCGCTTCGTTTGGTTGCATAATGCTATCACTAGCGTTAAATTTGTAAAAATTAACATCAGACACATCAGATAGGATTTTATCCAGCAATTGATACTTTGGTTGATGTAGAGACTTTGAAAAAATATATAGGTTACTAAACCTTAATCCCTGCGGATTAGTGATCAAATTAAAGACAACATTGGTCTTTCCACAGTTTGAGGGGCCACTTACTATACATCGAACAGTGTTTGGAAGTAAACTACCGTGTTTACCATTGTTGATTTTAACGTTATCCACAGTTAAATCATCTATGTTATTAATATTGAATCGATCTTTATGGTGAATAATCTCCATCCTGCTCAAAGGTTAACGATGAAATGAGTTGCTTGTATTAAACCAAGTCCTTTATAGGTATCCATGAATCCTCAGTTTTGTTAAACCCTAACCACCGCACTTTAACTGCGTCCTTTTTTCTTTGTAACACTTTTTCAACAAGATATACATCACCTACTGTTGACTTTAACATTTCATGTCCATAAAATGCACCTTGCAACAAATCTCCTTTGTTATCTTTTAGGATATACGTTTCAGGTACAGTCGGTTGCACTTTATACACTGTAAAAACTTCATTCGTCCAATTGGGAAGGTATTTTTTGGTAAACACTCCCTTATATTTACTAATCCGTACTTTATCACTTACATTAAATTTTCTTGGCTGCATTTTTTCTACTTTAGGCTTTGTATTTTTCTTTATGCGTTTTAATACATCTTTTGCATTTCTTCTATTTACTTTGTTAGGTTTCATACCAATAGTTCTATGAAACCTGTTGTTATAATCATTTATTAATTGTGGTAAAACATCATACCATACGTAAGAACCTCTTTTTGAAAATTGTTTATACAGTGCTCCTTTCAAGGTTCTATTGAATCTTTCTACAATAGCTGCTTTTTTCTCTGAATTTGTAGAATAATGATTTATTTTATATTTATTCATTAACTGTGCAAAGTTTGTATTAAAGTATTCTGTTCCATCATCAGTTTGTAAATGTTTAATTTTGTTTTTATCTCTTTTTAAGGCTATTTCCATGGCTTCTGTTACGCTTTTACCAGTCTTGTCCTTTAGAGGCAAAGCGTCTGCAACTTTTGTAAAACAATTAATAATTGTGAGTATATATTTAAATCCTTTGTTTATTCTGCTATGCGGTCGCATTTCAATTAGATCCGCTTGATATAGATCATTTATCCCTTTTATAACAGTATTTCTTCTTGGAAACTTTATTCTTGCAGGTTTGTGTAGTTCATTAATAATCTTCTCCTTCAGGTCTGACATGATGGTTTCACGAAGGCAGCTGATATGGTATTAAATATTCTTTGGTATAAATCTGCTTATATATATATATATATATATACATATAGTTCAAGGTCATTTAAAACTTGTGTAAAAAAAGGGGAAACACAGCTTAACATTGCTGTGTTTCCCCTTTTTTTACGGAAAGGAAAAGGATAAAGGATCTAGGACGATGAAAAGGTTACTCGTAAATAGGGTTGAGGGAGTAGTGGCCGAATGGTAATGTGTTGATTTTGTCTGGAAGTGTTTGTCTTTTGTCGTCATTACAGGATAGCGCCTTTTTAACTTCAGTCACGCTGTACAGCTGATGGTTAAAACTTCTGATGGTGTTGAATTTAGCTGTAATGATGTTATCCTCAAATAAGCATTGCTTGTAGTGTTCAAAATGCACTTTCTTCTTTAAATATAAACTCTTTACACCTTTAGCTTTCTTAATATAGCTATTCTTCTTTTCTTCTTCTTCTTCTTTTTCATTATAGAGTTTCAAAGAATATAGTTTAGACATCAATGCAACAATCTCTTCAAGCAGAACACCATTAGCCTCATCCTTGAATTTGCCTAGTACTTTTTTTTGTCTGTCATTGTCGTAGTTTGGATGATCTTTTGGATAATCGGAGAAATCAAAGTCGTTCTTGTAAATAAATGTACGCAAATCTTTATACATGTCCAATGTTACTATGCGATATATGAAAGCGTCAGTGTCCATATATGTAATAGATATATTTTCTCTTCCGTAGAACGCCACCATTTTGTTGTAGTGAAAATCGTACATGTGTGTTTTTGAGATGTCCAAGATTGACATGCCTATATACAAAGGACGATCCATCTTCACACTCGTCTTCTTCATGGACACTGCTACAAGTTTTTCATTAATAATTATAGATGTTCCAAAATTTGGCTGCTGTACTAGTTTCTGTAATTTTTTTGCGTCGGTAACAAGTTTAACATTTTTGTGTCTTCTTTTGTTTTCCAATGTTTTTCCAAATATCGCATTATTCATTAATTTAAAGAAATCTTTTTGAAAGTCTGATGTAGCTGCTGCTCTTCTGATGGTATTTGAATCAATGTAGGGTTTCAACCAGCATGATTGAGAAAATTCCAAAACTCTATTAATTTTTGTTAGACGTAGTCCTAATTCGATAGCTTGTTGAACCACCCAAAAGTGAGCCACGTAGCGTTGTTTATTATTTAATGTCATCATTAATTTGGGGTGTTTTCCAATTGGTGAAATTTCTGTTTTAGCAAGAAGTGGAAGGTCATAATGAAGATCATGTAAATTTTCTGGGTATTCAAAATCGCAATCCAAAATATATCCAGTGTCACCATGTTTCGGATTTTGTAAAATATCGGCAATAGAGTCGGGATTAATCCATTTAAAGTTATCAAAAGGAAGTGGGTTTGACATTGCCCATCCGTACAGGTTATTTGCATCGAAATATCCTAAATAGGTTGACGGTTTGGTTTCATCGTAATCGGGTAGGTATTTGTTGTTGGCTTTGACATGTCTGGTAACACTTTGGGTCAATCCGCCTCTTACTCCAGCTTCAACCATTAAAACCATGTCAATGTCTGTTAAAAGTTGGAGTTTGCATTTTGTTTCTTTTAACATGGCTTGCCAAGCTAATCCTGGTGAAGTATACGAATGTAGAGGGTCCAAACCGTATGCAGCAAAACAGGTGTTTCGGAATTCTTCCATTACATCACAAAGAAGAGTTACATCTAGTTTGACATAAAAGTCCGAGTAATCTCCTAAGGTCTTCATATCTAACTCGTTCCATACTCGACGTGCGTGTTGATAGTCCTCAAGTGATATTTCCGAATCATTAAGTTTGTTTTTGAAGTGTTCTGGTGAAGGTAGTGATGTTTCATCAAATCTATGCAGTCCATCGATGTAATCATAGGGGAAGACTCCTTTTCGAAGAACCAAATCCATTTTACTATTGGGTACAATTTTGCTTGTTTCTATCAAATCTGTTCTTCTTAGATTTTCAGATAATTTCATGAGGCTTGAAGGCATAAATCTAAATGAATCAACAAACCTTAATTTAATTTTACCCACCTTTTTTGAAAAGCTTATAAATTTTTCCATTGTAGTAGCCAAAACGTCTATTGCTCCATTATCTCTTCCTAGTTCGGGGATTATGAAGTGCGAATCATAACCACTCAGATTGTGCAGAACTACGGGGATAAAATATGGTAGTTTGTAGTTCAAGTTGCAAGCGTTACAGGCTGCACCTCTGTACGCTCCCGTAAGATGATCGTGGTCACGAACTTTAACGTTATCCAGTGTAAAGGTGTTATTACACAAATAACACGTTGTTGTTGAATCATAATGTTGAAGTTCTTCTTCTTCCATAGGTGACATGGGTACCTTTGTTCCATACAGTTCTTCTACCTTTGCAGCTATGTCATACAAATCATCGACAAAGTATTTGGCTGCTTCTTCACCGCGATAAATCTTTGGAGAAGATGATAGTCCATATTTTTGAAGATGGTCTTCAGTCAACGTGGATTTAATTAGTATGCAATAACTGTTTGGTGAATGAAGTTGGTATTTGCTTCTTCTTGTAACGTCCTCTTCTTGTTGTTCAAGCGGATGTAAAGAAGACTCGAAATCAGCGTAAACAACAACAGGTACACGGTATTGTTGTATTACTTTATCAAATTTTATCTGCGCTCTGCTAGGATGCGGCAATTTAATTCTTACTTCATAGTTTCCATTACATAACCGCTGGTGTTCTACTAACCAATCAGACCCTCCCCTTCTTAGTTCTTTGTTCACGTGACAAAAACATCTTTTGCAAATTGTCATCTTTCTTTTATGCTTAGATAATTGATTAGAAACAAGACTTTCAAATTTTTTGATATACACAAAGTGTGAAATATCACCTTTAGTAATTAATAACAAATCGGTATGATCTCTGCGCTCATTTGGTGTTATACGCAAGGGGTACAAATTGTTTGTCGAATCCAATCCGAAGAGGTTGACAGAAGCTGAAGGATTTTGTTTTTCAAATTTTGAAACGTCTGTTATAGCAACAGGGTAAGTCATCCCTTGGAAATTATATCTATGTTGTACTTCTTCATAATAGTGACTTGGTCTTTCCGGATGAATTGTTACATATTTGGCCAACATAGCATATTTAAAACACTCAGTATCTTGATTTTGTACGTTGACGCAGGATAAGGTATTTCTAATCTTTGTTGGTAGAGGAATGTAGCTACTTCCTCGAATTCCATAGCCGTGTTTGTGTACTCTTAAGTCTAGCCCTGTGATGCTTAACAAATTCCATCCAGAGCCTCTTCCTTCATGTTCTTGTATTTTAGTCATTAGCTCTTCAAAACATTCAGATACGATTGAATCAATATCTGACGAAAACATAATAGTTCGGTTTTTTGTTAAAAACCCTCTCGGTGAAGTTTCATTTTGAATGTTTGTAAATAAAGCATCCATTAATAGTCCAAATTTAATAAAATTTAATCTTTTTAATTCATTTTGCAAAGTGTTGCTTACCAATCCTTTTGCGTTATTTAAAAACTCTTTGAGTTGTAATTTTGCATTGTCAATTTTGAAGTGGGTTACTACATTACCCGGAAGTGCTCGGGCATGTAGTTCTACATTTACTGCTGTTGATGCTGAAGGACGGTGAAGTGTAGACAGAGCATGCGTAGAAGTCGATGCAGCTGATGATGTTGAAGGATGATGAAGTGTAGACAGAACAGGCGTAGAAGTCGATGCAGATGATGATGATGATGTTGAAGGACGGTGAAGTGTAGACATAGCAGAGGTAGAAGTCGATGTTGATGGTGCATATTGAATAACACTAGGTCTGGAATTTTGGTGTTGAGCTAACATTTGATCTATTTCTTTCAATTCTTCTTCTTCATATTCTTCATTTTGGTTTTTGTTATGTTTCAGTTCTTTATGTATCATTAAAATAAATTCATCCTTAAATGAAGACTTGCAAATATCGCAGCGATGCATAATGTAGGTGCGATCTCCACAAGGGTCTAGGCAATAATGAACAACACTGCAAATACCCCTCTATTTATACCCTAGCAAAAGTAATGGGGGTACGTATTACGTTAAGTTTACTATTTTTTTTTTTGCATTTTATATTTACTATTGTAGCTGGAGGCTACAAATTTCTGTATTTAGGTCAAGGTCATTGAACAAATTTGCCAAAACGGGGAATAGATCAGTAAATGATTTCATATTAAACCATAAACTGATCTATTCCCCGCTCTGTATTTAACTAAGACAATTTTCTCCAACAGAAACATTTGATAAATTTTAAACTCGGATGTGAAGTTGGATTGTACACATTGCATCTTGATCAACTAAAAATTTCATAAAACAATAGGGATCTTCAGTTGTAGATTCATCTTTAACATATTTAATAGTCAACATTGTCGATCTATTCCCCGCTTTGTATTTAAAGTAAACTATTTGAAGACAACAAAAACTTATTCAGATTCTTCCGATGATGATGATGATGAGCTCGTATCACTAAATAAGCGACGACGAACACAAAAGTTCCCTGTGACTGGATCTAGAACTACATCATCGATATTAATACTGCTTGGAGGGGTTTCACTATCAACAAGGTCCATTTCCTCCAAGCAAAGCAACTGATGATGAAATTCCGGTTCATTATTATCGACATCGTCGTCGTCAGTCAACAGCTCCAACAGCTCCATCTCTCCAAGATATGGTTCACTGCTAGCATACTCACTCAGTAGTTCAAGATCACTAAATAGTTCAAGATCACTAAATAGTTCACCTTCCATCTCTGAATCGTCTTCGTCTTCATCTTCGTTTAAATTTAATGGAATATTTTTAATCAATTCTAGTATAGTCTTCTTAGAAGGGAAAATGTCATCTCTGGGCGACATGATTCCAAGTAGCAGACTGATTTACCACTAATACTAAACCACCTTTTATACATGATTTCGGTGGTGGTGGGGGTAAGTGTTGAAAGTGCAAGTGGTAGGGAAAAGTGATAGGGAAGAGGTATTATTGTAACACAAATGATTAAGTCCTGTAAGTGGGTCAAGGTCACCTTATCCTATTACCAGAACGGGGAATAGAGCAGTAAGAGATTCTTATTCAAACCTCAAACTGATCTATTCCCCGTTCTGTATTCCCCCCCCCCCCTTTGGCGTTTTATTTAGTTTATGAGGTTGTGTAATAAAGACACAGTGTGTAGCCTTCTTGTAATAATTGCTCAATTTTTTTCTTCAAAGGGATTGGTTTTACATCTATTTTTACTTCTTCTGTTCCACGAATACCCAATCCTTTGACCTGAACATGATGGTACTCCGTTAACAGTTGGTAAACACGCTGGATAAAAGTATCCGCTTTAGCAGTAGAGTCAATATAGTGGAGGTATACCATGGTAGGTGCTCTCTTGACGCAATTCAGAACCAAAGTGATAATTGTCTCTGTAACATCGGGCTTATATACCCATCGTTTTTTTTTTTTTTTTTTTTTTTTTGCTTTAATTACAGGTTTGGAACAATATAAAATGTTATATTAATGTTCCATCCATTATTGACTAACCTTACCATATTACCAAAGATTTTATATAACTTTCTACTGTAGTTTATTTCAAATGCTTCATTTTCACTACTATAAACTTCACCTGTTGGTCTCCACATGCACAATTGACAACTAACCTCTATATCAAGATACCGTAGCAGTAATCTCCTTACAGCAAGCAACTGATCAATGTTTTCGACCCGTCTGCTAACTATTATAGTTGCTGCAGAGATAGAAGTAGTGGATGCATTCATTTTCAGCAGAGTACTAATTTTTACCAGCGATGGAGAACCTCCTTTATACTTAGTTTAGATAGTGGTGGGGGTTAGGAAAAGATATTGTTGTTGTGAGAAATAAGAAGATCTTTCATTATTTTTTATCAAACGAATATTTTCTAAGTCCCAAGGTCATTTACACCAGTTGCCAAAACGGGGAATAGAGCAATAAGAGGTTCTCACTTTGACCTCAAACTGATCTATTCCCCGCTTTGTATTTCAAAGGACTTTAGTTTTTTAAGATAGTTACTCGTCCTGATCTTCATCCATGAGGAAGATTTGTTTGTAAGCTGAAGGTTCTTCAGCGAAGAAATGTTGGTCCGCTAACTCATCCTCTTTAAGAAAAACAGCTTCAAAAGGTGGAGGGTTGTGTAAATCTTCTTTGTGAATTAAGGACGGTTCTTGAAGCTGCGACTGAAGGTTTGAAATGTATTTTATTGACTTTTGTATAGTGGTTAATTTAGAATCATACGGATTGGAGGATGGTAATATGCGTCTTAATACTTTATAACAATCAGCGATCCTTGTTCTCATTTTTCTAGAACTAGCATTGTTTCTCTCGGTTTTGAGAGATCTCGAGTTTAAGTTTGGCGAAGTATTACTAGTCTCTGGAAAAATGTTGGATAGAATCATAGTCTGGACAAGTATCGATGGGGCAGCAGAAGATGAAACAGTACAAGAAGAGGCGTCAGAAGTTGGTTTTCTGATGTGCTCCATGGTGTCTGAGGTGGGCGAATACAAGCAGCAGACTAATTTTACCATCGATAAGGTGTCTCTTTTATACCCAATGGAAGTGGTGGGAGTGCAAGTTTTAGGGAGGGGATGTTTTTGTAAGAAATATATATTTCAATTTTTTTTTTTTTTTTTTTTTTTTTTTTTACCAAACAAAATTTTCTAAGTCCCAAGGTCATCTGAACAAATTGCCAAAACGGGGAATAGAGCAGTAAGTGGTTCTCACTTGGACCTCAAACTGATCTATTCCCCGCTCTGTATTTCTTAAAGTAAACAATAAATCTTCACACTATTGAGCAGCCTTTGCTCTTTGAAGCTCAAGTTCTAAGTCTGCAACCAGGCGAAAGTCTGCATCGTGCTCCTCCCATTGTTCAGGAGAACGCGGTTGTCCACACCACTTTGTAAAGGCGTACCTCATTGCCTCATTATACTCCTCCAGGATAACATGATAGGGTCTTGGTTGCTGCGTTGTAGACCGCATCGATGATGTAGTTTGTTGCGGTTGTGACTGGGCATCATTCTCCGCAACCTTATCAATCTTAGAAACCTCGGTAATTTCAGCAGCCTCAGCAATCGCGTACAACTCCTCTTCGCTAATTTCCTTTCCCCATGTGTTGCTGTTGACGCTCATGATGATACAACTAATAATTATATTCCGAATCGCTTGCTTAAATACCCGCTTACCCCCTCCCTTCTTCACTGTTGAATAATATCTTTAGTATAATATTTCTCCTTTTTCCTTTTACGTTTATCTTTGTCTTAGTGTAAAATATCTAAGTCCGTTATCTAGGTCAAGGTCGTTGTAACATTGTAAAAAAAAAAAGTGTGGACAACCTATTTACACTCTGCAGCATATGCTACAATTTGTAAATAGGTTGTCCACACTTTTTTTTTTTTTTAATTTGGAAAGAATGTTTTTTTTTTTTTTTTTTTTTTTTTTTTTTTTTTTTTTTTTTACAATTTATTCCACACAGTGGTTCCTGAATCGGCTCGGATTAGATAGTGCTTTTTTGTAGGGTTTTTGGGATGACGCATACCTTTAGGTAATCTTAAAATGTAAAGGCGGTCTTCACATTTTAACATGACCTTCAGGAATCCCATTATTTTTACAAAGACGTATTGTTTGTTTTTAGCTAGCCTATTAATCCGAGTCTTAGCCGGTTTCACTGTTGGATGTGGTGAAGAAGGAGAAGCGGTATTTTTTAAATGAAGATTGCACAGTTCTTCATTTAAAGTACACTGTTTTGCACAGCGTTCGCCTTTCTTTGCACCTTTTTTGAAGATATAATTACATAGTTGTGCAGGACGTATGCACCTTCTATGCAATGACTTTAATTGATTAAATTTCTCTGAAGGAGATTGAATATTTGTGCAAATTACTGAAGGTCTGGTTGAACTAGTGGAAGGTGAAATTTCAATTGGGGGTCTTGTAGATATTTTAGAGCTTGATCTCGAGGTGGAGCTTGATCTTGAGGTGGATGATGAGGAGCTCGAAGAAGACCTTGATCTCGAGGTAGATGATGAGGAGGAGGAGCTCGACGAAAACCTTGATCTCGAGGATGATGGTGAAGGAGAAGTTGGTCGATCCATAATGGGTGGTGAAGTTGTCTTCTCAGGGATGATAAGAGACATTAAAAGAGCCTGACGAAGAATTGAACCAGCAGCCGAAGTCGAGGGTGATGCAGAAGTCGAGGGTGATGCAGAAGTCGAGGGTGATGTAGAAGTAGAGGGTGATGCAGAAGTCGGTAGTGATATCGGGTGTGACTCCATAGTTCTGAGTTGAGCAAGCACAAGCAGCAGAATGATCTTACCAGTAATGGGAAGCCTCTTTTATACCCAATATAAGTGGAAGGAGAAAGGGGAAAGGGGAAGGGGGATAGGCTATGGTTTAAAATATTAATTTTCCTATATGTAACCAGACAGAGGTTTTATAAGTCCTGTCAGTGGGTCAAGGTCATCTGAACTTGTTGCCAAAGCGGGGAATAGAGCACAAATTGGTGCTCTATTCCCCGCTCTGTATTAGGGGACAGGGAATTACAAGCAATGATTTTAATAACAAAAAATAAAGAAAAAAACCCCCCCCAAAAAAAAAGGAAAATCACAACAGTTTCTCAGGCTAAGAAAGGTAATGTCAACCGGTTTACATGGCCGTATTGACAAGTCCGGTAGAGCACAAATTGGTGCTCTATTCCCCGCTCTGTATTAGGGGACAGGGAATTACAAGCAATGATTTTAATAACAAAAAATAAAGAAAACCCCCCCCCCCCCAAAAAAAAAAAAAGGAAAATCACAACAGTTTCTCAGGCTAAGAAAGGTAATGTCAACCGGTTTACATGGCCGTATTGACAAGTCCGGTTTTCAGGGCCGAAACTTATTGTCAGGGGGTTAGGAAAGGGATGAGAAACAAATTACATTACTTTGAAACAAACTGGTCAGTTAGAGTTAACGTTAATTTTACAAAGAACAATCAGTATCACTGAAACCCGGACGGACGTAGATCACGAACGGGCGTCAGGATACTGCGGTCAGTTTAACAAGGTCACAACAGCAACACTGAAACCCGGACGGACGTAGATCAACGAACGGGCGTCAGGCTACTGCGAACCAATGTTTTGACCAAGGTAGTTTACAAAGACCGGCATTTAAATTACTTTGATAACAAACCCCACGGATATAAAGACTTTACCCAAGGATAAGGATCTGTAAGAAAGGTACATATTTCATCATTAAATATTTACAAAGAGGTTTACATGGCCGTATTGACAAGTCCGGTTTTCAGGGCCGAAACTTATTGTCAGGGGGTTAGGAAAGGGATGAGAAACAAATTACATTACTTTGAAACAAACTGGTCAGTTAGAGTTAACGTTAATTTTACAAAGAACAATCAGTATCACTGAAACCCGGACGGACGTAGATCACGAACGGGCGTCAGGATACTGCGGTCAGTTTAACAAGGTCACAACAGCAACACTGAAACCCGGACGGACGTAGATCAACGAACGGGCGTCAGGCTACTGCGAACCAATGTTTTGACCAAGGTAGTTTACAAAGACCGGCATTTAAATTACTTTGATAACAAACCCCACGGATATAAAGACTTTACCCAAGGATAAGGATCTGTAAGAAAGGTACATATTTCATCATTAAATATTTACAAAGACCGGCATTTAAATTACTTTGATAACAAACCCCACGGATATAAAGACTTTACCCAGGGATAAGGATCTGTAAGAAAGGTACATATTTCATCATTAAATAAAACACTTAAAACCAACACCAACATTCATTAAACTAACTACATTAATTAGCAGCAATCTACAAGCAATAATCTAACAAACAAACTACCATGCTTAACAAACTACCATGCACATGCAAAGGCGCGGATCTCTTAATTGCGCGTCGGGCCCAACGCACACTTAAAAGACCTACGCTGCAGCAGAATGCAACCCGGACGGACGTAGATCACGAACGGGCGGCAGCCTACTGCGAAGAGACTGCGGACTGCTCCCGCTTATAAAGGCGGCGGTCAGTGGTGGGAGGTGACTCCGCCCCGTGACGTCGGGGGGGGGGGGACATGACCCAAATGGGGGGGGGGGGACATGACCCAAATGGGGGGGGGGGACATGACCCAAATGGGGGGGGGGGACATGACCCAAATGGGGGGGGGGACATGATCCAAATGAGGGGGGGGGGGTGTCATGAAGGGAAGGGGAACCGGTTCTTAGCTTTCTACCCGTATATGGAAGTGTCAAGGTTACACTTGGCAAGCCGCCAAAAACCTAATCAACGAGATAAACCGTCTGACCCTTCAAAAGTCAAGACATTAGGACTCATTCCAGCTTTGTCTCTCGAACTAAAACTACGTGCCGATCAGCAGCGCTACGATGACTTCCCCTGTGAACCTTGAGAAACTGCGACGTCTGAAGGAATCCCTGAAGGAGACGGTTGAGAGAAGAAGTGGTTTTAAGAGACCAACTTCTTTCAAGGCCACAATAAGAAGAAATTTTAAGAACCATCCGCTCTACTTCAACCAACATCCGTCATCTGAGCATCGACCTTCGACTACAAGTCAGCCTCGACCTTCAACTCCACCTCTCACCGTGGATGAGGTGATGGAGCGGACGAGGGTGTTGAAGGAAGAAGAATTAGTCACTCCTCTAAACTTCAAATCACTTAAATTTAGAAAACTAAAAACAAATATCAAATACAAGTTTGTGGCAAGGCTCAGCGGAAACAGCTATATTTTACAACATGAAGATTTTCACTTCAAGGTCCAACTGCCTCATTCCCTGCCGCAACCGCCTAGAATCCCATCCAAAAAGGAACTGTTTTTCGTCAGACAAGAGGGCAAGGCGCATTGGTTAATTAAATAAATTGTCACAGCCCTTGTCCATTTCCTCCACCTCGACTAACCGCAACTCCTTCAGGACTCCTCTTCATGGCATCAAAAACGGTCCTTTTCAGGACCACCCTAAGCATTTCAAGTTAGGGACTTGGCCTGTACATAGGCAGGAGACTGTTAGTCTTATGTTTGTGTGCAGCCCACTTTGTAAAAATTTCGAAGTCCCAAGGTCCTTGACCTTGACCATGACCATGACCCAAGGGGGGGGGGGGTATAAAGTTTGTGCAAAGTATGTCATGTGGGTACTCAAATTACGCGGATTGATCGGACGAACAAGTTGATGCAAACAGAATTCAGATCCGACAAAGGGTATAGAAGCAACAGCGAAAACTACTATTTTCAAGGATAAACCTAAATAACTTCTTTATTTACGGTTTAAAGTATATTAAGTGGGTACTCAAATTACGCGGATTGATCAGACGAACAAGTTGGTGCAAACAGATATCAGATCCGACAACGGGTATAGCGGCAACAGCGAAAAAACACCTATTTTCAAGGACAAACCTAAATAACTTCTTTGTTTTTGGTTCAAAGTATAACATGTGGATACTTCAATTACGCGGCTTGCCAAGACAAACAAGAAGGTGTAATTTAAATTTAAATCTAACCAACAGTATAGCATCTGTAGCGTAAAAACGATGGTTTGAAGGACAAGGTAACGTTGTGGTGGGGGTTAGGTGCCTATCATACATGATAACGCTCCATCATTATTCTTCCAGCTCTTGACGGATGAACATCTACCTAGAGGGTCTGAAAAATGTCGCAGTTTTACAGGAACATGAGGAAGGTGACCTTCAGTAGTCCCCTTGACACTACTTTCTACTTCCCTGACAATGAAGACAGAAGGTCTACACTTTTAGTGGACAATGAGCGGTTTCGTCGAAGAATAATCGAGGTTGAAACACTTTTAGCTAGTTGTTTGCTTCGCAAAAAGAACCATATGAATACATGCACCGGTTTAGATCATAGTAGCTGTTATACTTATACAGAGTTGAAGCGCAAACATTATTGAAGTTTTTAGTTACGGAGCTAAGGTCTTGACAGTCTAAGAGCTAAACCCTAACTAACACATGTAAACTAGTTATTGTGCGATGTAAAACTCGGTGGGGAGACTGGTGTAGTGGGGGACTGGTGTAGTGGGGGGACTACCATCTGCCGCACACTTGCCACCTGCCGCCTGCCACCTGCCACCAGCCATCTGCTTCGTTCTACTACACTTTTACCCCCACCATTTTGTTTGATACCAGAACGCTAGCTAGCGAATAGTCAGTACACCTCCGGCTCTCGACCGGTGAACATCGAGCTCTCCGAGACGCTCTTCACAAAATAACAATATCATTTCACTCAAGGTCTGATAGATGTTTCTATTTCATTGCCGTCACGTATTATTTCCTCCTGACAGCAATGAAATGCAAACACCTAACAGAACAGATAGGTGTCAAAAACACAACATGGACTCTGCGCAGGGATCGAAGTATCTACCGTCTTTCTTCAGAAAACAAAGTGATGGCCGCAACTCGTCCGGATCAACAACATCGATGACAACCAACAACGGGGAACTATTGTAAACATGAATTATTGTAAATAAAGTAATATTTGTAATATGAATTATTGTAAATAAAATAAAGTAATATTTGTAATTGTTCTACCTCGCACTCGTATCATTCGATTGCTTCATTCGATAATTTTCATTCGATATTTTATCGAATTAAAACTATCGAATCACAATCGGATTTTACGCGTGCGAGGTAGTACTTTTTTAAAATTACCTCCCCGTGACCTTGAACTTTGAACTTTTACTCATTTCGTCACAAAACCGCCTACGTCACTGGCTCAGCCCCAGATAACATCTTTCATGACTCAGCACTTCCGGTCACGTGACCGGATGACGTCACTTCCGGCGCAAAACCCGCAAACCCACACTACTACCAGATGAGATAGGATCCTTGATATTGCATGACATTTGCTCAGGGACTTTACATGCGCGATTCGACATACATGACCAATGCGTAGCTAGACGAGGTATTTGTTTGCACTCCCACTTTAAGACGTCGATGACGCAGGTTACATATTTATAGTCTGTCTGAACTACCCCATTACATATCGTTGTGAGATACGTGTAAAACATCAGCGGAGTATACAACCTACTAAGTGGTTGGCCTTGCCAATAAAACTGATCCAATAGTTTTTGACTTTTCAGGGACAAATCGACACATCTACCATAGGTCAAGAAGAAATTTGCATAAAGCATTACAGTATGTAGGTAAATTCCGGAGTTAAGTGTACTAAAAAACAGGGTTAGACAAAAGTGTAACCCACGGTTAACTTTTCAACGGATCATAGTAGCAAAACAAAATTATGTACACACCCACAGTAAAGACAAATTCTCTTTTTGGTCAGTGTAACAAATTCCTTTATGCCCCAACATGTGGAATTTGAGGGCAACACAAGTTTTTAAAATATACAATACCGTTGGGCGAGACCTCGTTTTGGTGAACTCAACATGATCCCATGACCATTGCTAACTTTACAGTTTGAAGGCATTCTATCATACTAATATTATATAAATGTGAAAGTTTGGATGTTTGGAGTTCCATCACGCATAAACTACTGGATTGATTAAGCTAACTGACTAAGCATTTTGCATGAACATAGCTCACATATCACATTAACATATAGACCTGATAATGTCAACATCCAAGCTTAAGGCTCCACCCCCCCAGGTCCTATAAGTTCCAATGCAAATCTTATAGAATTATATCATTTATAAAATTACCAGCTGAAGGTGATTCTCAGTTAGGGCACAGGAAATCAGATGGTAAAAAACTAAACAAAGATTCGATAGTGCTGGTCAGGTTAGTATTTTTTTTTATGTCTTTTAATTTGTCGCGAGCAAAACCGCGGGTAGCAGCTAGTCATATGTATATAAAATATAAATCATATGTTAGGTCTGGTAAAGAATTTACATTAAATTTAACTCATGAAAAAATTTTAGTAAATGAGTATTATAATAACAACAAATTACATCATTTTTTGCCTTCAGGTTCCCTCAAGCAACATGCAATGATTCTATTGTTGGATACTATGCAACAGTCTTACAAAAACTAATCATTATTTATTTTGGCATGTTGCATAGTATCCAAAGAGCACAATATCCAAAGGTACAGTCTGGTTCAGAATTTTTTTTATAATCATTCTACTTTTGAAATAGAGTGTACCTTTGGATACAATGCTATTTGGACACTATGCAACACTTAATAATATTTAAGTTTTGGACACTGTGCAACAGCCAAACTGATTTGGATACTATGCAACACTAAATATTATTTAATTTTTGGATACTGTGCAACAGAATAACTGATTTGGACACTATGCCATTTGGACACTATTCAAAAGTATTTAAAATAATAATAATTATAAAATTTGGGCTTGTTGCATAGTATCCAAAGAGCACAATATCCAAAAGTACAGTCTAAATAAGAAATATTAATTCTTCCTCGGCATTCCACTTCTTAAACAGAGTGTACCTTTGGACACTGTGCTCTTTGGACACTATGCAACACATAATTATATTTAATTTTTGGATACTATGCAACACAATAACAAGTTTTGGATACTGTTATATGCAATTGGACACTATGCAACATCCCCCTCCAAATGTGGTATTTCGTTGATTTTAATGAGAGAAAAATCAGTGTGTTATCCTGTATTTCGATGAAGAGTCTGAGTCTTGTGCAAAGTATAGTCTCTAAGTACCGCAACCGCAGTGGTTAGTTTTTGTTATATTTAATCACATTATGTTACGGAACGTCCTGTATGAAATCCGAAATGGTTCTGGGAATAAGCTCTGTTTTCCTTAGTAAAAGTATTCTGTGGTTACATGAAAGCAACCAGTTTGAACATTAAGACAAAAAGCCATGTCTATTTCATAGCTGTATATTTGATATGTATAGTTTTGTTCTTTTGCCCCTAAACGTGTATACAATACCTTCTTGCTCTTTGTCAAATAATATACTCTGGCCCACTGGCCAACCAGTCGCAATCATAAATATCACGAATTCAATTTTCTTAAATAATACATCCTGCGCTCGACACGTATAAGAACTGAGTACTGGCTGTCACTAGGAGAGCTTACTTGGAAGCCAGTACTGGCATTGATTATACATCCTACGGAATAATAATTAGGATGTATAATCAATGGTACTGATCCCGAGAGTCTGGCAGGTGCACTGGTGGCCATTACTGGCCTCCAGCAATGGCCGACACTATTACCTCCCCGTGTGCAAAGGCTTAGGCCTGTTAAAAAACAGCATTAGTGCGGTGATTCGTTTACGATAACTTTGCTAGGTCTATAATCCTAATCTCACACAGACTCTTGATGTTAAATAAAAATAGCTTAAATGATGATCAGGTCACGAAACGTATATAAAATAGCACATTGAAAATAAATGCCTATTATTTCCATCACATTTACGGAACATGAGTTCGATGTTTGGAACATTGGGGATTCCGTTCACTTTGTCCGAGAAGTAACCATTTAGAAATGGCGTGAGTTTGTAGTATAGTCAGCCAGCAACAGAAGCAGTTGCATTTACAAGGTATGCTATGCCATCAGCTGTCCAAGGATTACAGCGGGGTTCCTTCGGTCCAAGATGTCAATTTATGTTAATTGAGTATTATCAACTATGTCCTTATATCAGTGGCTATGATGCTAAGGGTTGATTATTTTAGAGATAAATGAATACATTCTAAGGTGGGACAAGGAGAGATAGAGAAACTAAGTTAAGTACTTGATTACAAATAATCCAAATACCTAATTTGTGTTAAGTTTTCCATAGTTTATAATTTTGTTTATAATGCCACATACGAGTGGATACAACAAGTACAGCATATATGACCAATTTTATTTATTTATTATTTATTTTAAAAAAATAGAGTATATTTTTATGCAATCCAAATTCATAAAAAAACTATTAAAACAGTTATAATACTTTAACTTTAACAACATTAAAAATAATACATTTAGAAATCTGATCACAATAAACATTTATAGTATGATGCCGAAATTAAATTCAGATACTTTAATTCAGATCTTATGACTGTTTCAGTACTTAATCATGAATTGGAATAACAACAAATAAACAAAATTACATGGTATGAAATAAATAGCATGATAAATCAGTATAATAAATACATTGGAAAAAATACATATCGCAACATTTGAAGGTTTTGGTTTCATGGGAGGGTTTCCGAAGATCAGTCATCAGGAGGAGATGAGCAGATGTCCACAGCTTGGGGTGGAATGTAGATAATGAATCTTGAAAAAAGTATATTTATTCCATTAGTAAATCCAAGCATTGAATACTGTATATGGGGGCTTGTTTCAGATAATTTATCCTATGCCACCGATATGCAAACAGATCGCAGGACCTAGTTATGGAATTAACTCTGATCTCAGAGCTGGCTAACAAGTCTGAGCAATCAATAAAACATCGTAGAAGCTTGTACAGTAAAATGATGTAGTTGATTCGAGGATATTCGCTGTAGGAGACTGGATTGTAATAGAACTGAAGTTACATAGCTTACGATGCATTGGACACATAAAAGTGCATAGAAAACGGGGAATATGAAAATAGACTATGAATAACGAACATAAATTATAAAGGTTATAAATCTCCAAATCGGCTGAACCAATTTTTTTGAACATATATTCTTAATACTCTTATTATTGAAACGTGGAAAAAAGGACATTTAATGTTTTGTACACTAGATATACTTTTGTCTATCTCATATCTGGAGCTGATAAAGAGCTGGCCAATGTTGTGTGGGGGGTAATGACATCACGTCTCGGATTGGATTTGGGTAGCGACATAAAGTTCACACCTGATAAGAGCAGTTCATGCTTCAATTGATCCGTAAATCCGTAATCTGGCTGGCGACTGATCACGAGACTGCGCTTTCCCTTCCCTTTGTTTTGTATAAATACTATGAAATATTTACAATTGTGCAACTAAAAACTGCATCTGTAAAATAAACACTGTTATTTATAAAAATTCCTTTTAACTAAAACTCGCAGTTTCCTGTTAAAATAATTTGTTGCTTAAAATAATTTTGTAACTAAGTATCTTATAAAAATATAAATGTTATATCATATTTACAATGTTGGATGCGGTATTAATGCATACGAAAACATCATTTTTTGGAAAATTTTATTTAAGACCTATCTTTCAACTCCTGCAATGAGTTTTTAGAAAAATTCTGCCATTCGCCTAAGTGAAATGAAAAGCCGTACAAACTCATATGAATATGGCCGGCCTCGGATAAAAGCTTAAGAAACAATGGATATCTAAATTTTGTGGTGAGAATTCTTTTGATTTCACTCTTTCAAAGGTAAAACAAAAGCTTCATCAGGGCTTATAAGGTGGTAATTTTTTTTCCCGAATGGGGAGTGAGAGTTTTAGTATTATGCTTCCTACCAAGTGATTATGTTAATTTCCCTATTTTTTTAACAAACGAGAAACGAGATATCATGCTCTCAGTTATACTGTCCTTATGTAGTAAAAAAAATCTTAATTTATAACAAGGATGATTAAAATACAGTTACCATATGCACCATAATTATCTAAGAGAAGTTTAGAAAAGCGATTGTCAGAGCTGAGGCCGTTATATATAATTTATAAAATGGTATTTTATTTATTATATTTGGCATTCTTAGCTTTAAATAATAAAACAATTCTAAAAATAAAACCAATATATTATTATAAATATAAATCTCAATTCTTCTTCAGTTGTGTACATTTAAATGTTTACAAGTATGATAAACAAATCACATGTAATATAACATATATTTCATCTTATGAGATTTATAGTCGATAAGAATATAACAAATAAAACCTTTCTTTTAAAAAACTTGTTTAAAAAGTGGTTTCATCACGTGATGAGCTAGTTACTCACTCCTGTCTTTGACTGTTTTAAATTGCATTGGTGCATCTGGCATTGTTTCAATATTTTGTCAAGAAATTATCAAAACGATTTTTAATGGACCAATGCGTTTTTTTAATTATTGTAGAACATTTTAACAATTTAAAAAAAGTCATGTTGGCTATACTTCATAGCTACTTTAATTGATTACGTGAAGTCATATTTGAAACATTTGTTTCTTAAATAAGTTACACGTAATAATTATCTCACGTAATCAAATAAATTATCCAAACATGACGAGTTTCATTTTGCATGAGTTAAGCCTCCGAATCACTGATCAATATATAGAGTACAGGTTTAAATTACGTTATGGTCAAGTGATACTATTTTCCTCCGGTACCGGTTTCAAACCACTATTGGGATCTTCATCAGGCAAACATCAAAGTTCTAGTTCTTCTTGGCCATGCAGTGCGGATGTTGAGTCGTACCGCACCGTCCCATCCGCCCGTTTTTTGTGTTTGTCTTTTTGTTTGGCCAAAAATGAGTTTACTTGTGTTTGTTTATGTGTGTTTCAGTGTTTTCAATGTTTAACTTCTTAGTGGTTTAAAAATGTACATCTCAATAAGAACTAAAACTAAGATGTTCGCCTGAAGAAGTTCCCAAAAGTAGATTGAAACCGGTCGCCTTTCAAGGAAAATAGGATCACTTGACGTAGTTAATCATCACTTAAGGTAATTTAAACCAGTACCTATAAATTACGAGTTTGTTGAAACATTAATTGTTGAAATATTCTACGCAAAATTACTTATTAAAATGTAATAGTAAATTTAAAATAACTGAAAATTTGGCTTCTAAGAACCATAACCATCATTATATTTAATACAATTTCGCGTAAGCAAAATCTTTTAAATAAATTATCATTGACATTTTACCATGTCTTTAAAGATTCCAAAATACTTGCTATGTTTTTTTAGCAACCAAGAATATTCTTGCTGGATTACGAAAAATATAATCACCCTTATAATTTACACGCCATATTAAAGAAAACCACTGCGTGTTTGGATCTGACCCATGGCGATTTGGGTCACTCCCATGCACCGTCTTTGAAATAAGTACTGACCACTTAACAGTCTGCGCTTGTGTTTACTGGTTATAACACATAACATGCTGATCGAATTTTCATTTGATTGAAGCTAAAAGCAATAGGCTTACCTTAGTCCATCCCCTGTTGGTAAATACACCTCCACATTTTCTTATTTATTCAAGCTGAGTTTGACAACTTTTTGAGTTTCTGTAGCAAAGGCGCATGAAACTTGTTACTAAAACGCAAATGTAAATGCACACACTACTAAATATAGTAAATGTGTGAGATGACTAGATATCAATGAAAAACTATTAGTAATTGCATCTAATCTAAACAAAGATTTACAATGTAGAATTTTAAAGGCTTACAAAAAACTATGGATTAAAATTAATTTAAAAATGTAGCGAAATAAATAAAATAATCTCTAAGGCAATTAGAAAGAGAGAGATAGAGAGAAACCTGCAAAATAATTTTGTATCGTAACGATGAATTTACAACAATGATTTATCTGAGTATAAGGTCAAGGTTAATTGCTTTTCTCCGGATAGCCAAAACAGTCAATGGTGAAAATTCTCTAAAATTAAATTGCTTTAAAATGTCACAATAGATTTCAAGAGGTGAAGAGATCTTATACAAGATGGATTTAATACCAAAGCTAAAAAAATGTAATCCCACGAAGCGAATATTTTTTAATTTTAGCTCAGAATATCCAGCAGAAAGAGAGCTCAATACTCACATAGGATATACGCTGAAAGGTAGAACAAGGCAGCGATTATGTATTGTTCCTTGCTTTTGACGGCTTTGCAATTTCATCTACGTTATTTGGTTCTTCAAAGACCCAAAGCAAAAGGACAAAAACTACTGGATTTTTATTAAGGTACTATATGCTGTGGTTCTTTTGTTGTGGTGTTACTTAACAGGTGGTTTCGCTTGGACTTCTGAAGATTTGAACCAGTATCAAAGACAATTTACAAATGTAACTGTTTTATTAACTTTCATCATTTATTGACACCAACTACTAAGTAAATGACTCTAATCATGCGACTGACAAATGTTGATAGAATTAAATGTGATAGATTGAATTATTCATTCAATAATGGTAGGGGTAAATCAATAAAGGTTAAAATTAATATGTTGATTATTTTTAGCATTATAACTAGAACTTCTAAGAAAAGCACCCTGATTAATAGGAATATAATATTTACATTGGGTATACTTAACTCAGTAGACTAGAATTACATCTCACTCATTCACAATATTAATAATAATATACACACATATTTTAATTCACAAAATATACCAGCATAACTGAAAGAGATTGTTTTAAAATCATACGTCCTCAAATAATTTTACTCATCGACCAAATTTGTCATTGCATTCTACAAAATGTATATAAATTATAAAACCTGTCTCTTTTTTATGAGATTAGATAATAAATAAGTCTTGCTGAGAAAAAGCAATGACGGAGAATCAGTCCGTTACCCGCAATAGTGGCACTAGTTCCTAAAACAGCGATTCATAAAAGTATTCTGACAACCCCATGTGAAGGAGTGGGGGACGAAGACACGAGAGGGATGATAAATTTGTAACTTTCAGAATAATCGACAAGCCTCGGTGACCTAGTAAATACGGAGTGAGGCACACGATCGGGCGGTCTCATGCAATAATTACAATAAAAACCAGTCCGTATTATGCTAACTACAGTTATATTACGACCAAAACCTTTTCAGGCAAAATGTTGGCAAACTACAAAACACGTGGTGATGAATGGTCCTCATCTGTTCAGGGACGTATTAAATATTTATTTGGAGAACTTGTCGCAGAAAATTTCATATATCCTCTTTATTGTGATGTAAACTTCCCGTCTGGGTGAAACCTTCCAGTCCAATATTTTTTCAGGTCTGATCATAAGCGAAGCAAAGCTGGGCGGCTTACGAATAATGATCAGGAACAAGCGTTCCTTAAGACATGTTACTATTTTGAGTGCAATGATGAAGAAAAACTGACACTAACTGACTCGGTAAATAAGATGGCAGAAAATATGGAGGACGTTCAGTCGGTTCCGTATGGTAACCAGTATCTTAAGTCCAAGCTTTCGGAATGCTATGGAGGCTCTTTATTTATTGCAGAGGTTGACGAATTGCATGGCATTGTGTTTTTTTGCGAATTTCCCCTATAGTGAAGAAGCTATTACAGTAGGTGGTAAGTCTACATGGTAAGTCTTAAGTCCGAGACCATGATAACTTTTTGTTTTGAGGTCCCCAAATACCAAAACACTATTCGTTCAAATTTATATGTATGTATATATATATATATATATATATATATATATATATATATATATATATGTGTGTCCGTTACCACGACAACTTTTGAAAGAAACGCCCGATTTTGATTAAATTTGGCACAAATGTGGAGAGTAACATTTATAACATTAAGTTCGAAAACCAGATCGATCGGTCTATGGTAAGGGGGTTTTATGGGGGTTTACAATTTTCCCAAAATCAGTTTGTTGAACTTTTTACCCTAAAATTTTTAAAACACTAGATTTTGGTTAAAACCATTTTATAGAGCTTAAAAAACAAACAATTTAGTATTTTGAATAATTTTGCTAGGTTAAGTGGTTGTGGAGAAAAGTAAAAAAAAAACGCGTCCATAAAATTTCCCATGTTTATCTTATGGGAATACGGTTTTGAGATTTTCCTCAGATAATTTTACTAAAAACTCCACATTTCTTTCTACCAATAAGTTAAGCTCTACAAAACAATCATTTTGGTGTTATAATTGTTGTTTTACGTTCAACCGTTGCTGTGATATTCAAAGTGCTCAACACAGTACGTTGTCCAGAGTTATCCTTATTCAGAATAAATACAATTTTATACCTTGATTATTTATGTATGTATATTGATGAAACTTGGTATGTGGCTTCAACTAGTTTGGTACATTGGTATTTGGACAAAAAATGGTTTTGTTGATTTTTCCCGGTAACAGCAAACCTGCATACTCGGCCCCCATGTTATTCATATGGAGAATAAGTAAAGTTTTACATCTCCCTTAGTTATGAACCTAAATTAATAAAACTTGGTGTTTAGCTTCACCTGGTTGAGTTATATTGATAATTGCAAATAAACACATTTCTTATCTTCCTCGTTGCAGCAATCCTGCGTACTCAATTCTAATGTTATTCTTATGGAGAATAAATCAAATGCTATATGTCACTTATTAATGAATGCATTTTTTTGAAACTCGATATGTGACTCTACGTAGTAGTGAGACCCATATATATGCATTGAAAATTCTCTGAGTACGCAGGTTTGCTGCAACGGGGGTATTTCGCCATACGACTAGTAAAATATTACGTGACTACGTTAATGTAATGAATAAATATGATAAAGAAGCTCATAAACAAATATCATAGAAACTGCAGCAACCTTGTGACCTTTGATAGAAAGGGCACATTTAACAGCATGGATATGTTATTAGCCATAACCCCTGGACAAAAAATCATGCAGACAGTTGCTAGAAGAAAACTATCTGAACTTAATATCATAAACCAAAATAATCAACTTAATGGATTACTGTTTTGCAGAGAGTACACGTCGTATGCTTGAATTCAATCACCCACATGCTCCAACAGTTGATTTTCTTTCTAATGACAAGAACAAGCAAGCCCTCATCAACCTCATTGCTGACAGTTTGAGTCAGAAAGGCTGTCACGTTTTTCACTCTGATGGTGATGCAGACGTTGATATTGTGAAAGTAGCAGTAGAAGTATTTGCTTCCAAGTCAACAACCCTTATTGGAGAAGATACAGACCTATTGGTATTGTTGTTATACCATGCTACAAATGACTACAAAGATCTTTAGATCAGACAAGGGTAAAGCAAAAACAAATGTATATAATATTAAAGTTTTGAAACAGTTACTAGGTGACAATGTATGCTACGATTTGTAGTTTGCCTACGGATTTTCAGGTTGTGACAACACATCACGAAATTTTTGGAGTTGGTAAGAAGCTAGTATTCAGAAAGTAACTCAGTATTCAGTAAGTAGAGGTGATGCCGTTCTGAAAAGTTGTTCCAAAGTATTTTGCACTCCAAATGCTGATCCAAATATTGTGGAAGTGACAGGATTCAAAGCAATAGTTTCAATGTTTCACGGAGGACAAACTCAGTCTTTATTGTCGCTACGTCATGACATCCTATGCAGAAAGGTATCAACTACAGATAAATTTGTGAAGCCCGAAAGATTACCTCCAACACCATCAGCTACAAAGTTTCACTCTCGTCGAGTTTACTTGCAAGTGATGCAGTGGCTGGGCAAGAAATTACATGGATCCAACTAATTGGGGGTGGTTTTTAAAAGATGGAAAACTTCTTCTAGAGATGATGGACATTAGTCCAGCACCAGAAAACTATCTTAAAATGCTCATGTGCAACTGCTCTGGACGATGCAACACAATGCGATGCAGCTGTAAAAAAATGGACTCGAGTGCACCAGAGCTTGTTGAAAATGTTGAAAATGGAAAACTGTGAAAATACGACTAGAGAGCTGGTTTCAGATGAAGAAGACCTTGAAACCTCCCTCTAAGATTGGCATCAAAAAGAAAACTATGTCCTTTGTTAAATATATAATAGCAGTAGTATAAATAACTTGCTGATAATTTTAAACGTTGTTTTATTTTTACATTTGAAGATAATCGCATAGATTTAATAGCACTTTTAGATATACAGTGTTATTGCCTCTAATAGTAGTCCAATATTTGCCAACTTTTACTATTTTTGTCTTCGTACCACTAGCTAACAAAAAAATTATAAAACAATTTCTTGCAATTTTTTAAGGTCATATCCTATGTTTATACAACTATAAGGCTCAGCTCAGACTCGCTTGACGATCTACCATACCTCTCGTCCCTTCGTCCCCCACTCCTTCACATGGGGTAGTCAGAATACTTTTGTGAATCGCTGTTTTAGGAAATAGTCAATAGTGGCACGGTTCATTCTAATAGATAAATTGTTTTTTTGTTTTTTTTCTAACCCCAACAAATCTCTCTCGGTATTAAATCTATGACAATTATAGTTCTAAACAACGTTCAAACTCTAAACATGGCATAATATTTTGTAGGAATAAAAAGAGCAGATTCACTATGAGCCATTGATAACATCACGTCTCAGATTGACTTTGGATAGCGATATAAAGTTTACACCTAATAAGATGACGGAGTTTACTCTTCGTCACACCGTAAACCAGGTGGAGATTGATTGTCAGGAGAGATTTCCATCATGTTTCATTGCCTATTTACAAATTTTCCTCTAATCATATAATATTTTATGTTTAACGAAGTACACAATTGATGCAGTAACATTATTCACCTAGTGGTTTATCATCATTCAAGTATATGCTTTGACGCTATCCCGTTTTATATTTAATTAAACATTTTTTCGTACGAATTAAACCCGTTAAGACACTGTGGGGTTTACTTCTGAATCTAAAAAATGTGAGTTGTTCGACTCCTTCAGATTTTCATGGAGAATAATTAGTATGAAATTGCAAGCAGCTGAACTGGACAAAAACTTGATGAACATTTCTGAGGCGAAGTTCGAGATCAAGCCACAAAGGTAAGCCTGTAAATAACTCGTTCTGAGGGCCAGAAACAACACATTTTCATACCTTAAGTCAATTATTGAACAAGTATTAAAAGTACTTAAGACAGTTAAGTTTTACAAGGTTTTTATATATATGTAGTTATATGATCAACCTTATTCACGATTGGTTTTTGTTTCTAGCAAAAGGTCTGCAGGATTCTAAATATTAATACCAGATATTTACTTTCGTTGAGACATTAAGTTCAAGGTGCCTTAAAATAATAAATAATAAAATAATCCAAAGATTTTTTTGGGTGAATTTGTTCTGTTATACATTTTATTTTGAAGGTCTAATTTAAAATTGTTGTTTCCATAAGTACAAATAAACCTTGTGATGGTGCAGTGCTTGGAAATATTGTGCCATTTGATTCCTGACAATTAAATTAAATCCTGATGTACATTTATAGCTCTATATGTCGTGGGGAGGGGGTGAATTTACAAGGCTTTACTAAACGTCAAATTAGTAAATATATTAATTTACTTCACGACTAAAATAATATTAATATTTACATAAACACTAAA
Source organism: Allygus modestus (assembly GCA_963675035.1). Lineage (NCBI taxonomy): Eukaryota > Metazoa > Arthropoda > Insecta > Hemiptera > Cicadellidae > Allygus > Allygus modestus. The sequence continues at coordinate 98,641,410 of OY776111.1, read as the reverse complement.
TTAGTTCTTTGTATACAGGAAAGTGAGTTTTCAAAAGTTTGTTAAGTTGTTGGTTTAATCATTCTACTTGATCTAAAAGTGTACAAATTTGTATCTAAAATCAATACCATCCACGCTCACGTAAAAAACCTTACACCCTAAAAACCCTTATCTAAATTTTCATAGATAAGCTGGAAAAAAATAGTTTGATAATGTTTTCTAACGGCTAGGGGTTTGTGACATTCGGACTATAGTAGGTTACATATATTGTTATGTGATAACACTAATTTGTCACATAAAGAAAAAGGTTATTACCCCTGTTGGAAAAAATGCGTTTTCAGAGAATCTCCCAATGCATAAAAATATAACTTGCTACCACGCAAAACATTTTAAAATGATTCATAAAAATATATCATAATTAAGCGAAATATAACATTTGATTTACCCTCCATAAAAATTACATTGGATACGTTTGGTGCAACAGGAACCAATAAAAAAAACGTGGATAATACCAAGTTGTATGAATATGTGATTATAAAATATCCCCGTCACGACAAACCTGCGAACTCAGCGAATTTTTAATGAATACACATAGCCCTTATGATACATTAACCACTTACCAGGATTCATAAGAAATATGTTCACAAATAAGCGATATTTCAAATATTAATTATTCTCCAAAAGAATAACATTGGGGATGAGTACGTAGGTTTGTTGCAACAAGGAACAAAAAATAATGTTTTTTGTGCAAATATCAATAAAACTAAACTAAGTAAAGTCACATACCAAGTTTTATCCATATACATTCATACATTATAAGGTTTTAATTATTCTCCATAAGAATAACATGGGACCGGTACCCAGGTTTGCTGCTACAGGATTCGGATTCGGATTAGACAAAAATTTGGTTTCCTGTGGAAACAACAATAAATCACAACCAGATGAAGCCATATACCAAGTTTTGACAGTGTATCTTCATAAATAAACAAGATATAACATTTTTCTTTTTCTCCATAAGAATAACACCAGACAACGTACTGTGTGTGGCACTTTCAATATCTCGGTAACCAATTAACGTAGAGCAATGATAAGAAAACCAAATTGTTTGTTGTTTTGAGGTGAATCTAATGGTGCAAATTAAAATTTGATTTAAATCAAAATTACATGTAAAGACCCAAACAACCCGTTTTTTTTTTTGTACAAAACCCCCCAAAATATCACTTTGGATGGTCTGATCCGTCTGGATTTCGAACTCATTCAAATAAATGCTACTTTACACGTATGTACAAAATATATATATATACACACAGGGTGATTGATATAAGTGTGCCAGCTGTTTTTCTTGAAAAGTATAAGAGCTATTAAAAAAAAGTTAAAAAGCAACTTCCTTGGAGTTTTGATTTTATCCGCTATTTTTCCAATATGGCGACCAACTTGAGTTTTTCTAATGGAATGCCCATAGTTTCATTATTGAATCAGTTAGAAAATCAAAATTTAAAACGTTTTTATTCTTTGTATTTTTTAACTAAACATAACCGTTAAGGTAGTTTTATTGTTTTTAAAAATGGGTATCTCGCATTATGTGTTGCTCAGGAGGCTAAAAAGTTAAGTTTAGGAAAGAAACACCATGAATAAAAACGTTTTAAAATTACATTTTGTACCCGATTAATGAATTATTTTAGAGGGTTTTTATAAGAAAATGTATTTGGTTGCCATATTGGAAAATAGCGGGAAATTGTTTGAAATAAGATTTCCCCTAATTTTATTAGTTGATGAGATAGAAAACGTAATTTCAAAACGTTTTATTCTTGTTGTTTATTTCCTAAACCTAACTGTTTAGCCTCAAGATCTACACATAAGGTAAGATACCCACTGTAAAAAACAAAAAATATAAGGTTTAGTGAAAAAATACAAAGAATAATAAAAACGTTTTAAATTTCGATTTTCTAACTGATTCAATAATGAAACTATGGGCATTCCATTAGAAAAACTCAAGTCGGTCGCCATATTGGAAAAATAGCGGATAAAATCAAAATCTCAAAGTTATACAGAACCAGAAATCCAAGGAAGTTGCTTTTTAACTTTTTTTAATAGCTCTTATACTTTTCAAGAAAAACAGCTGGCACACTTATATCAATTACCTTGTATATATACAAAATTTTAACGAATTGGGTTTTTGGCATCTGGAGGCCTCAAAACGAAAAGTTATCATGGTCTCGGGCTTAAGTCTTACGGTAATAGCTACGGTAATAGCTTCTTCCCTATAGGGGAAATTCGCTAAAAGCGAGACATAATACTTTATTTATAATTTAAAATAATAACATTGAACAACGTACTATGTTTATCCCTTTCAATATGTCAGTAACCATTTTACGCAGATTAATCATTAAATTGCAAAGTGTTAAACATGTTTACGTTAAATGAATTGTACAAATAAAAATACAAAACTTACGCCAATAACGGATCTGTACAAAACTACGTTGATGCCTGGAGAATTCACAATTTATTAAGTTTTACTCCAAATTTTTCAAGTGAAACTATTAACGTTCTTTTGATTACATTTTTAACACACAGTTTAGTGTAGGCCTAATGTTTGCAACCAAGTAAGGTCGGTTACCTGGATGGAGGGAGCAACAACCGAACCTAATGTACCAGACACTGATAAGCCTCGCATGATATATGCGAAACCCTTTGCTGTTTTGGGACTCAGGAGTAAAAAATTATAATATTGATCAAAATGGCGTCCCGTTAGTCTAATGGTTAGCATCTTGGTCTTTGGTTTAAGGGGTCACGCGTTCGATGCCCCGTATGACCACTACTGTATGGGTTTGGACCGTTTTCTCTTTAAGTAATCTCCATAACGAAATACCTCTTGCGTAGATATAGCAATATAGGAACACGTACCTTCTCCCTTTTAGACAAATTTTAACCACTAAACTTCTTTATATTTACAAACTTCTGATTAACATTTGTTCATAAATATCCACGAAATTGTAATGTCATTTACCAGTAATAAGAATGAATTGGTACTATTTTTTACTCCACATATGAATAACAACATTAAACAAAGGTGCTAACATTTTGGAGAACCATTAATTGTAGGATAATAACTCAAAGTACTAACTTATTTAGTTTTTTTACCCGTTGTTAATTGTAATCAGTACATTTTATTACACGTTTATGGATTTATGACAAAAATAAGAGTTTTGGAACCTTTTGAGCCTTACAGTATCAGAACCCGAATCTTACCAAAATGCGGGTGATGTGATTTTATGAGAGAATGGTCACTAAATATTACTAGCACTATAACCACCAAACTTCAGTTAAAATCAATAGATCCTTTATAAGGGTTTGAATTTTGCATGTCGAGTAATAGTTCATTCGTTCTTCAAAATTAAAATATCAAAATTTTAAAATCCGATCAAATTGGTCCATTAGTGAGATCCTTAGATCTGCACACATCACTACGGACAGACAGAGATCACCTAAAAACCCACTATTTAGCGAATTTCCTCTTCTATAGGGAAAATTACCACAGGTGGCATGGCCCGAGACCATAACAATTTTTAGTTTGAAGGCCCTCGGATGCCTAAAATACCATTCGTTCATACCTGTGTTTATGCGTGCGTGCGTGCGTGTGTGTGTGTGTGTGTGTGTGTGTGTGTGTGTGTGTGTGCGTGCGTGCGTGCGTGCGTGTGTGCGTGTATGTCCGTAAGCACGATAACTCTCGTAAGCAAGGTCCGATCTTAGTTAAATTTGGTTTAAATGTGTGAGTAAAGTTGCATTAATTTGAACGAGTTCGAAACCAAGACGGATCGCACCATCCGAAAGAGGGTTTATTTTTCATATATAGTTTATTTAAATCAAGTTTTAGTTTGCACTACTGGAATCTGCTTAAACAATCTGTTTTTTTTATCACCGCTCTTTATCAATTGGTTCCAAAATATTGGCAGTGCTAAACACAGTACTACGTTGTCCAATATTATTCTTATAGAGATTAAGTAAAATAAGAATAAGTATAATTTTGTATCTTGCTTCGACTTTTTGTGACCTATTAATATCCACAGAAAAATTCCCCACGGCAACGAATCTTAATACACGGTCCTATATAAATATATTGTCATTGTGTTAACCCAACATTATTATTCTTATGAGGAATAAATAAAATGATGGATATATATATTTTTTATTTATGAATATCATTTTGTGTAACTTCATGTGGTTGTAGCATATTTTTGTCGTCCTTGTTACATCAAACTTGCGTAATTTGGCCAATGTTATTCGTATGGGGGAAAAATTAAATGTTACATCTCACTAATTTATAAATATATTTTGAAGAAACTGGTAATCTGATTAATGTGTTGGTGAGGTATATATACAATTTTATGATTTATATGTATTTTCTGCGGCTGAGTACGCAGGTTTTCTGCGAGGGGAATGTTTTAAGTATTACTTTTGGTGCTCCCTGAACCGAAAAAAGGGGTTTTTGATGTGAAGTCTGTATGTCTTGCTGTCTGAATAAAAAACTAGAGAACACAACAACAATGGTCCGATTTTTATAACATTGTTCCCAAAAAATCGGTAAAACCTCAAAACAATTATAGATCAACTAATTTCTTTCAGCTAAACAAGCATATAGTATTCTTAAATATATACTTTATTAGGTCTCTAGTTCAACCTTATGCAAATTATTGTAATATTAGAACCTAACTTTATGTTAATTTACAACATTATTATTTACTTAACATAATTATAATGTTAATTCATTATTATAATGAATGTGTTTAGTTTTGGATAATTCTTCTAATGGAATAAACGAGTTCGCACGCAGCATGCTGACATGAGGGAAGTGAATTTCCAAATAAAGAACTTTTAAAAACCAAAATTGGTGCTAAATCATACATTTATTGCAATTTTCATTGAAATCTGAAAACATTTAATTTGTTGGCTTCTGATGCTCCTGGTTAAATTTACCTGGAATGCTGGGAATACAATGTTGCGCATCATAAGGTTAGGAGAAGGCCCAGTCAGGATTGAAAGTAGGTGTGAGAATACTGGGGATGATAAAACTACACTAACATATGAATAACAGGAGTTTCTAATGTAAAATCCCCGTAAGACATCATAGACCTAGTAAATGTGTTAGTCTATAAACATTTCCTTTAATAACTTGGTAAATATTTGTGCTAGAATGATAAGAGAGGGCTTAAAGCCGTCGCCTAGTTAATTTTCATCTTTTTACATTCATTAATTTCACATCCGAGGCTTTCCTGACCCTTTTCGGGCCCAAAAACTCAAAATTTACAAAATTAATCCCCAAAAAAAGGGGGATAGAGTTTTTCGATTGTTTTGCCCAACTGATTACAGAAAGGAATGTCCATACCAAATTTGAAGTAAATCGGACAAAAATTGCGACCGCTGAATGCAAACACACACACACGCATGTATATACATATATATACAATTTTTTAAATAAAATTACATTTTTTTATTCAATGAAACGTGTTTCAAGGTAATCATCATTGTTTCGAGGTAATAATAATAGTAGCCCAATGCAATGAACTTAAGAATATATAATATATATAATTTTGAACGACCCCGAATAACATGTTCAGGGGATGAAGTTAGAAACTTCTATGGTGGTCCCGGGCTTAAGTTTCACCGAGCGGGCCATGCTAATAATTCACTTTTCCATAGAAAATTCACTAATAATAATTTATTCCATAATAAGGGGATATTTGCTATATTACTTCGAACTATAAAATTGTTTCGAGATTAACAATCATGAAAATTAGATTTGAAGAATTTCCCAGCCATCCCAGAGAGTTTGGTGGGAATAACTCAATAATTAGTTTAAAATAAAGAAAACTTGACTATTCAGCTATTTTCCCCCAAGGTTTATTTGATAGATCGATTGGTTTTCGTCTGGTCTCACAAAGTACAAAACATGACCCGTCTGACGGCCCGACCCGCCTCTTCCCTGTTCCGCGACGTGGTTGACAGCAATGAAGATGAGTTTCACCAGCTCTACTGCACGGCGGGTTTATGTCCACAGAACAAACTGAAATCAAGTACAACTTGAAGCTTCCAAAAGTAACCATACTGTTTTTATATATCTACATTTGTTTCTAACAATCACGTTATTAGTAAAAATGGTCATACAATAAAACAACCCGTTGTTGCAAACCTGCGTACTCAGCGATTTCCAATGCATATACTGTATATGTTTCTCAATTCCACATAAAGCTACTTACGATATGTAACATTTTAACTATCCTCCATACGAATAACATTTAAGGCTGGATAAGCAGGTTTGGTTCAAAAATGGTTTTAATGCAAAAATCAATAAAAATCAACAAGGCGAAGTCACATACAAAGTTTAATTAGTTAATGTTCATAATTAAGTGGTGCATAACATGTTACTTATTCTCCATAGTAATAACAATAGGGCTGAGCACGCAGGTTTGTGGCTATGGCAACTATTGGAAAAATATTAGATGTTTGTAAAAATATCAATAGAACACGACCAGGTGAAGCCACATACCAAGTTTAATCAATATAAATTCATAAATAAGCGAGATATAAAATTTAACTTAATCTCCATAAGGGTAACATTGGACAACGTACTGTCTATAGCTCTTTTAAAATCTCGGTAACCAGATGACAAAGCGCTATAATTTAAAAAAAATTGTTAGTTGGTTAAGCTCGAAACCAGTGGAGGAAATCAAAGTTAGATTTGTTTTAAATATTACATCTGCCAAATAAAAAAAACACACACTTTTTTCGATCGATATCTCTGGTTTCCGAACTTAAAGTAATAAATATTGCTTTACACATTTGTACTAAATGCCATACATAGCTTTACAACCTCTAAATAAATAGTACTGTTTATATAATTTAATCATGTTTTAATGTAACAAAGCTATAAACAAGTAGGCATGTCAGATTCACCCATCTCTTGCAGTAACCTGTCGCGAAATCATCCGCCAATAAAATAAATACCAACGATTTCACCCTTAACTAAGTCTTTCGCTTTTAATTATAGTGTATTTTTTATTTATATGTGAGGACGGAAAAGTTACAAGTAAAATAGAATATATTAGGCTATATTAATAAAGATTATGAACGTCATAACTGGATAAATATTTGTTAACGTTTTGAAGTTTCTTTTAACCTTTTGTTAAATTATGCTTTTAATAACTTTCAAGGTGATAGTACGATATAAAAAAAAACGCATCGTGACAGAAAAAGTTATAAGGTAATGAACTGAATCGGTTGAAGATTAACAATTCTGTTTTATCACTTCTCACTCTGGGGAAATTACTGCGCCTTAACATTTTTACGAGAGATCATTCTCTACGAAAGTAACTTTATATTGCCTGTAATTTCGGCATTGTATTTCATTGTTTGTTCACTTTATCCTTGGTATATTTTCAATATAGTTTCTTAAACAATTTTTTTTATTAAAAGAGTTTTAATATATCAAACTATTTTACTAATTAACATCCCTGGTTGTTTTTACAAGATTCGTAAACTAAGCTCCCCGCTTTAGAGCCTCGATAACTTAAACATTTCATTGCCACATAAATGGTTGGAGGGCTACAGATATAAAGAAAGTTAATATTTTGGCAACGTCTAAAATGACCATCGTCAATCGCAATATCCGGACAGTATAAATACGAGTTTATATACATAGTATATGAATAAAGTATTGTTCCCGAAAAAATTTCCGAATTTAAGTTTTCGATGCAAATATTCGTTTTGTTGCTCCCTGAACCCATAAAAGTGGTTTTTGTGAAGTGATATCTGTCTATCTGTATTTCTAGTGTATGTGGATGTGTCAGACCCTGAGGTATGTATACTTTATAGACCTAGAGATTACTCCAGTAGCCCGATATTGTAACATTTGCTATATAGGTCCTAATCAACGTTATCTCCAGGCACTTTGTTCATTGTTTTGAATTTGGATGATGTAGGGCAATTATCTCCCAAAAAAAAAAAAAACTCAAAAACGGGGAAAACTTAAAATATTCACTTTTTTAAAAGAACTAATTTTGCCTTTAAAATTCTTCTTTAGAAATCATAGGGCTTAAAATGTGTTGTTTTAGATAACAAAAACAACATCACTTGAAATAAAATAAACTAGTCACCCAAGTAAATATTAGTTTAAGTTTATGTTTTAGCGAATTTCCCCTATGGGAAAGAAGCTATTACCGTAGGTCTCATGGTAAGACTTAAGCCCGAGACCATGATAACTTTTTTGTTTTGAGGTCCCTAGATGCCAAAAACACTATTCATTAATATTTATATATATGTATATACCGCGTGTGCTTCGCGCCTGAGGTACGGCAGCGGCGCGGCGCCGGCGCCGGCGGCGGGCGGCACGGCAGTGCCTTGATCTGATACACTTAAATGATCATAGCTCGCTTATTTTTAAACCGATTTTTAAAATCTAGGTGTCGTTACATTTGTAATAAAATTTACAATGAAATGTTATTCTATAAATGTTTTTAAGACTTATGATTTCGGAGTTATTGTTTAACGAATTATTAAAATGGCCGCCACCATGAAACGATTAAGGTTAGAAAAACAAAACTTCATAGGGCAATATACCTTATACCCATCAATATTCGTTGAAAGTTTTATAAACATATCTTAAGTGGTTCGTAAATTATGCATTTTTTGTAAAAATCACATACAGACTGACAGACAGAAAACGAAGCTAGATAGGCTATATACTTATATGATATTTTTTGTTTGTTTTGACCTCAGGAAAGATTTCCCAAAGTTTGTCGGTGTATTTCAGATACAGCCTGTAGATATATACAGGGTGAGTCAGACCACCCGTCCAGCATCTATAACAGGAGAACGGTTTGGTCTAACTAAAGTCATCAAAAAATTCTTCCCCACTAAAACGCATATGGGCTATCTTTTAAAAATATTTTCATCAAAATCCAAACCACTACTCGTATCGATTTTTCCGACTTAAACTTCTTACACGTGATAAACTCAGCTTTACTCTGGTATGCTACATGACAGGTTATTTTGAGGAAATCTATATTTCAAAAAAATATTTATTTTGAAAGTGCCTATATGCCCAAAATCCAAAAAAGTCAAATGGTAGTGTATGTCAAAAAGCATACCATTGAAAAGGTCTTGTAAATCCCATCAACTTTCTAATTTACTCCAACCTTGTATTTCTTTTCGTTTTTCTTCAATCAGCAAAAAAAATTAATTTCCAGTTTGAAAAGCATGTTAATTGTACATAACATATAAAACGAATGTGACCACAGAAGTGTACATGCAAGTGTTGTACAATTTAACATGCATTTCATAAGAGAAAATCACGTTTTTGCTGATTGCAGAAAAACTGAAAGAGATACAAGGTTGGTGCAAATTAGATAGTCCTTACACAACAGATTCTATGAAACTGAACGTGTTATATGCATTATACTTAATAGATTTAGATTACTGGCTATCGAGAGTAGGTATTTTAAAAATCTGAATCGAAAGAAAGTAATGAACTCCGCCAAAAACGTCTTAAGTCAATACTCGTTCATAAAGAGCTCCTTGAGGTTCCTCAAGGATTCGTTGGCCAGTTTTGATTGTAAGCTCCATGAACAATCCCATGAAGTTCCCAGTGATCAGTTAAATCTAACATATATAATCTGTCATATGTGCAACGATTGTTTTGTAGACCTCTTTTCCAGCTAAGCATTTCAATTTTCAATATGTGACTCGAATATAAAGAGGTTATCTATTATGATGGTTTGTCAGGGCCAAGTTTTCTTACCTTTACTTAGAATGTATTGGAATAAGGCATATTTTGTAAACTTCGTCTTTTCAACTTGTTTGGTTGGATGGGTTATGGTAATAAATGCTTAAAAAATTAAGTAAATCTGTATCTAACCAAGTTTTCAACTTTTATTTAAGTCATATTTATAACTAAACCGATTTTTTAAAATAGACAAACAATAAACTAACCGGAAATTTCAATTATATTTTTTCCTTTACAATTTTGGAGAAAGAAAAAAGTACTAAATGTGCTAAAATCCAAATCAATTGCACAATAACCTTCGACCTCTTTAAATACTCTAAATACATTTTAATCAGGTATTTTTAAACGTCACATGGATAACAAATGTCCTTGGGTATTAAAATAACACTTTTAAGAAAATATATACAAAACAGGCAAAGGAAACGAAAAACTGCAATAATATCAGCACAAATTGAACATCAAAGCGAACCTTTTTCTATGCGGAACGCTACACACGTTTCGACTTTTAACTGAGGCCAACTTGTTAGTTCCAACTTCTTAGCAGTTTCCAAGTTCCTACCTTGCTCCATAATGTTTCTTACTGGAGTTCTTCCATTTTCCAAACGACTTTTGCTGACTTTAACCTATTCTCATGAAGTCAATGTAACTTCAAAAGCAATGAAAATATATTCCAAATGAAAATTGCTCCGATTTAGTATAACTGCGCATTAACAAAATTTGAAATATAATTTAATAAGGATAATACTAGCCGTATTGGTGTACTGAGGTAGGGATTTGCCTTCGTAGAATTTACAGTTTCTGAGCTATAATTCTTAGTTATTAGTGAATTTCCTATGGAAAAGTGAACTATTAGCATGACCTGCACGGTAAAACTTAAGCCCGGGACCACCATAGAAGTTCCTAACGTGACTCCCTGAACACGTTTTGGGGGGTCGTTCAAAATTATATATATATATATATATATATGTGTGTGTGTGTGTGTGTGTGTGTGTGTGTGTGTGTGTGTGTGTGTGTGTGTATGTGTGTGTGTGTGTGTGTGTGTGTGTGTGTGTGTGTGTGTGTGTGTGTGTGTGTGTGTGTGTGTTTGTGTGTATGCACTCTAGCGGTCGCATCTTTTGTCCGATTTACTTCAAATTTGGTAGGAATGTTCCTTTATATAATCAGTTGGACAAGTTCATTGGTCAAAACAATCGGAAAACTCTAACCCCCTTTTTTGGGGATTATTCGTTCAAATTTCGAGTTTTTGGGCCCAAAAGGGTCAAAAAAGCCCCGGACGTAAAATTTATGCTTGAATTAAGATGGGAATTAGTGAAGCGAAAGTTTTAAGCCCTCTCTCGTCATTCTAGCATAAATATTTACCGAGTTATTAAAGAAAATGTATATCGGCTAAACACAGTACGTTGTCTTATGGGGTTTTTACATTAGAAAAGCATGTTATTCATTTGTTGGTGTATTTGCATCATCCCCAGCAACCTCGCGCCTACTTTCAAGCCTGACTGGACCTTCTCCTAACCTTATAATGCGCAAAATTGTATTCCTAGCATTGCAGGTAAATGAAACCAGGAGCATCAGAACAGCCAACAAATCAATGTTTTCAGATTTCAATAAAAATTGAATAAATTAATGATTTTACACTGGTTTTGAGTTTTAAAAGTTTTGTATGTGGAAATTCACTTCCCTCACGTTAGCGTGCTGCGTGCGAACTCGTTTATTTATTTATTTGTCTGCGTCTTTTTTGCACATAATGTAGTTAAAAAATGCATAGTTTACTTAGCTTACATGATTGTTGAACTTCCCACAGGAATTTAGTGAATAATGTGCACTATAATGGCAAACTTACTAATTACTTTTGCGTATATACCTAGTAAATCAAAGTATATGAACGAGCACATTAAAATTATTTAGAGTAAGTAGAAAATATATTTAATGTCGCTTGGTATATTTATTAATAAGTCGTGTCAGTTCAATGCAAAATACATCAGTTGTTTGTCCTCGATTTTGTGCATCGACATCACATAAAATAACGGAAGGGAGACATCTGCAACACGTTTGTAACTGTATCTGCCCTAAAACACTGAACAATTAAATATAATTTGAGAGATTGCGAATTTAAAAGATTTTTCTCCTCGAAAAAAATGTGCAGCCCTTAATATAACATGCTGTGATTTATATGTTTGGTTATCAATTTAGTTCTGTAGTTTTTATTATTATATATAATGCAATATTGTACCAGGCAACTAAACAAACTTAGTTCAACATTTAATGTAGTTATGTAGTGGTCGCTTGTAGGTCCACTTGCTATCGGAGTGTAGAAACGATTTGAAAACAACCTAGTAGTTGCATGGTCTACTGTAGTAAATCGGGGCATTTTTCTTAAAAAATGTTATTTCTTAGGGTAAAATTAAAATATACAGTAAGAGGTACAAACCCATATCCAAGCAACTTATGTGCTCAGCAAATGTATAATGCAGTTTCTTTTAGCAAAGCATTGTGCTTGGTTCCAGTATTTCAAATGATTAGTGACTTACCTTTGAATTACGGGGAGTGGGTGTATCTAACTTAATACAGTAATAACTCTTTGAGTTACAAGTTAGAATTTCAGTAAATACCTCAGTTTTATTATTGCAATATTTTTTAAAGCTCATCCTGTACAGGTAGATCGATTTTTGATTTGTTATTTTCAGCGCATGGCCTGCCTTTATCTTTCTCTTTCGTTTTCTTTAGCATTGAATAATGAAAGTTACTTCCCCTTTTTCGGATTTTTGCTATCTTCTTGATTGCGTAGTCTCTGGCCTACAATTTAGTTCAAGCGAAAATTATTTTGTTTTTATTTGCCTCATCATCTCTCGGTTCTCATCCGTTTCTCATCATTTTTAGTGCTTGCCTTTTTCTTTTACAGCCAATTTTGAGCTTTATTGAGCTCTGAATTTTAGAACTTTACAGTATTTTTTCCCAAGGACCCATACTCACACGAACAAAAATTAGCTAAGAGCCGCTTGTAAAAGTATTAAAATATTAATACAATATATTAATAAGAAAATGCAATCTTCAATACAAATCATTAATTATTGATACATACAATAGTTAACGATGAAATATAAGTGTTTTGTGGGTTACAAATTGAGTGGGATATCATGAAACAATTTGTTCTCTGTCAGTGGCTCTTTATAAATACCTAAATACCTAATATTTAGAATATTTTCTGAGACAAGAGAAGCAACCTCTAATCTTAAGGTATGATTTAACAACATCATTTTATTCAGAAAGATAATATGTAATTACTTAGAAACTTATCTCAATTCCCGAATTATATTGACAACTATCAAATAGAGCTTGACTAAGTTACTACTTTGTTTGCCTATATAAAGTAATCAAGATAACCAATTATATCAAGCAGTGGTTGTGTTAGCTTAGGTTTCTTACATCATACAACTTTAATTTGTTGCGGATGTAATTATTATACACCTATTATAATAAACTATACATTTTACTTCAATTAAATCGAAACCAATAATAATCTATAATTTAAATGTTTTCATATTTTGGAAACTAAAATAAAAATAATAAAATCTAATAATTTAATTTTGGATTTGAAAAATACTTACACTTTTTACCTGGATATAGTACTTAATACACAGCAATAAAGTAGTTTATAATAGAAATAAGGGTGGTTTATGAGGGTTCAAATGCAAAATGCCTATCGCTCATTGTTTTTTCATCACACTCATAAACAATTCAGCTGACTTGACTTCCAGCAGACAGTGGGACGAGCAGTTGAGATAATCTGACAGAGGAACGGAGCTCCGACATTACTCGGATATGCCTTGTTCTACCAACAGCAATAATGGATGGTTTTCTATCAATTCAGAAGAGTCCGCTGCTTTATAAATGGCATACTCGCGTAATGAATCACATGTCGAGTAACAAATCAAATATAAACTTTGCCCTGCTTGGCAAGACACTTGAGTAACATCATCAATAGGAACATGATAGAACAATCTAAGTTGTCGCTTTCGTCGTCTCACCGACTCCCTCAGACTTCCTTGATCAAACTGTATTTCGTACATCAGCAATTGCCCAATGACAACTTGCCCAGCGTGCCCCTCTGGGTGGCTCTGCCTCCTAGACTTCATTTGTTACCTATCTTGTAAGTACATTAGTAAGTATTGTTTTATTATTTTAAACATTATTATAAACTGCAGAAGAAACTACGTCGATTGTTGATGTATTTGTCTCTTGATATAGTCCAAGTTATTTTTGTCTTGAGGAGGCTGTCACATATTTCCTGTTACCTGATATATTATATGTAGGTTTTTAGCGAATTTCCCCTATAGGGAAGAAGCTATTACCGTAGGTGGCATGGTAAGACTTAAGCCCGAGACTATGATAACTTTTTGTTTTGAGGTCCCCAGATTCCAAAAACACAATTCGTTCAGATTTATATATATACATATATATATACATATATATATACATATATATACATATATATATATATACATATATATATATGTGTGTGTATGTGTGTGTGTGTGTGTGTGTGTGTGTCCGTTACCGCGATAACTTTTGAAAGAAACGCCCGATTTTGATGAAATTTGGCACATGTTTGAAGAGTAACATTTATGACTTTACGTTCGAAAACCAGACCGATCGGTCTATGGGAAGGGGGTTTTATGGGGGTTTACAATTTTCCAAAAACAGTTTTTTTTTTTTACTTTTTACCCTAAAATTTTAATAACAGTAGATTTTGGTTATCGCCATTTTATAGAGCTTAAAAAACAAACAATTTAGTATTTTAAATCATTAAGCTAGGTTTAGTGGTTGAGGAGAAAAGTAAAAAAATGCGTCCAAAAAATGTCCCATGTTAATCTTATGGGAATACGGTTTTTAGATTTTCCTCAGATAATTTCAGTAAAAACTCCACATTTCTTTCTTCTAATAAGTTTAGCTCTACAAAACAATCATTTTGGTGTTTTAATTGTTGATTTACGTCCAACCGTTGCAGTGATATTCAAAGTGCTAAACACAGTACGTTGTCCAATGTTCCAATGTTCCAATTATCCTTAAGGATAATAAATCAAATGTTATTTTTAGATTATTTATGTATGTACATTGATTAAACTTGGTATGCGGCTTCAAATAGTTGTGGTATATTTATATTAGCACCAAGAAATTGTTTTTGTTGATTTTTCCCGGTAGCAGCAAACCTGCATACTCGGGCCTAATGTTATTCATATGGATAGTAAGTAAAGTTTTATATCTCCCTTAGTTATAAACCTAAATTAATAAAACTTGGTATGTAGCTTCATCTGGTTGAGTTATACTGATAATTGCAAAAGAACACAGTTCTTATCTTCCTTGTTGCAGCAAACCTGCGTACTCAATTATACTGTTATTCTTATGGAGAATAAGTCAAATGCTATATATCACTTATTAATATATGTATTTTTGTGAAACTTGGTAAGTGGCTATAGGTAGTAGTGATACCCATATATATGCATTGGAAATTCGTTGAGTACGCAGGTTTGCTGCGACGGTTTTCTTTTGGTGTTTGTATGACATTGGTATCTTTCTGTAATATTTTCTAAAATCAATCAGTCTAATCAAAAAGGTTTTAAAAAAGTTAGGTGTACATTTTTCTTCAACCATTTTTATCCAATCACTTATGTTAAATATGTATTGACTAAAATAGGTTTAAATGAATTAAGGGGAAAATACCATGAAAATTATGATCTTATTAGGGTTGCTTGCAGCAGTAGTTTAATATAATTACTGTACGAGCTCTGATTATAGCTTGATGACTAAATTGTCAATTTACCAAATTATACCTATTTGTTGTTACTTACTCTATTTTACAGTTTTAATTCCTCTCGGTCGCTGAATATTCTTATCCTGCAATTTTAACTATAATTTTCCCCCGATTGTTTTATGGTAAACTCATCTTCAAAATATATTGAATCATCGTAGTATTTAAAACTAAAAGGTAAATATGTAAGGTTATTAACTAAAGTGTGATCAAATTTGACCTTTATAAGATAAATTCTATGTAACTTGCAATGGAAACATCAAACAATTGTTCGAAAAATTTAATTAACATTATAGTTTTTGATTCATTGGGGGTTTAACATTTTTTTATTTAATTGAAAAGATAATGTTTTTGTTTGTAATACGATATTACTTTCTCAAGAGAGTTTGTAAATTACTTAACAAGTTTTATAAGACCATGTAAAAGCAAAGTTGTGCAGTACTAATTGTTATGGAACATTCTTGTTATTTTAAGTCGGTTGGTTTAAGTGATTATGAGAAGAAATCTTACTTTTACATTTTGTATATTACATTAAAATGAGCAACTTTGAGATGGAGGGTTTACAAATTTAATATATTTAATATTAATTCAATAGAATTATTTGTGCGCTAAAATTTAATATTCATGACAATTAAGATATAATTACTCATAACTCACACTATTACGGATAATTAATCGTTCGAAGTTGTACTTAATAAATGTGATGCAATTAAGCAACCGTATGTTTCAAAGTCAAATGTTGCAGGGAAATTTATTCACTATATTTAGTTACGAATTTCCATTGTCAATGGAAACGCCAATAACCTTTTTAAGGAACAATATAAAAGGTAGTGTAATATTTTATTACGTAGTCATAAACAACTTTACGTGAAGAATTTAGATTGATTCATAGTTTAGTTAAAGTTAATCAATCATAAGAGAAATTCTGCAAAGGTCAGGCTAATGTCTTTCTAATGTAGTGGAAAGTGATAGGGTTAAATGATTTGTGGCCCGGTGACCATTCTACGCTGAATGTTCAATTCTCTGTCAGGCTGATGACCTCGCATAATGCCGTGGTACGAAACTGTAAGGTACGTTACAAATAAAAGATTCAATAAAACCTATTATTAGATTAACTATGCCAATTATATTTTTTGCAGTTAAACTAGCATTATATTTAACCACAAGAATATTAGGCGTACGATGTAAATCAATGTATATATGTATCTAATTTATATATTTATTAATATTTTAAAAATAAGATATAAATTTGTTTTATTACCAGTAACAGATATAGATTAAACATGAATCCAAGCTACAGACAGTCTAATGTAAGTGACAGGTAAAAGTAATTATTTGTAAAGTAACACGGATTATCTTTTGTCAATAAAAACCTTTCTACTGACAATCCTAAGAACTTGGAGTAAATACTGTTCAGACGTAAAAGGCTAAATAGATAAATACTGTTAAATAAATAAATTAGTAATATAGTTAATAAATTAGTAAATACTGTTCTCGTAAAAAGGCTTTATAGATTTATAAAACAGGATAAATTAAAATACATCTCACGGCACTTCAAAGTATATTTACACTTTTACTTTACTTAATCCCTTAATCACTGTATAAGACGCCGACGCAACTAGGGCGTATTTTAAAGCAATGAATGAATGATGAATACTGAATAGGTTTAATGCCTTGTGTAGTCGTTACTAAGACCGACTGATACTTTAGCCAGGATCATTAATTAATAGCCTGATGACTAATGGCAGCTGGAACAAGATTCGAACCTCACAAAAAACTCTCAGGATTTCGCTCAGGATCAATCTGGTGACCTATGCAGCGAGCACGCTAACCACTGTGCTACCCAGCCGATACAAATATAACGATTCTTTGATTGGGCCTGATTATGACCGGTGTGACTGGTTGAAATCGATCGCCTTGTATCATCCTGTTTGTATAATTACCGTATTATATGTAAGTGCAGTCTAAATGTAAGTATACTTTGTAGTGTTGTGAGACGTAGTTAATGTATCATCATGTTTAATTGTAATAACACGTATACTAAAGACATTATTTACAAAACCGCTAAATATTGCAAATACCTAAACAACTCGTTCTACATGGGACATATGATAGTAGGGTGCTATGGCCGGTTCTGGACCACTTTAGCAAACTGAGGAGCCGAGGAGCCCCCCCCCGTGACGTCATCCCCCCCCGTGACGTCATCCCCCCCCGTGACGTCATCCCCCCCGGTGACGTCATCCCCCCCCCGGTCACGTGACCTGGTGGAAACCTAACATAGGCTGGTGAGCACAGGCGTGTGAGGAGGAATGAGGACCCCCCCCCCGTCACGTGACCTGGTGGAAACCTAACATAGGCTGGCGACCACACCCACCTTTATTTTAACCTTGTTTACTCCTCTCTTGTCTTCAGTTAACGGTCGAGAGTCGCAGCACCATGTCCTCTGACAGCAGCGATACTGAGCGAGTTGAAGTGAGTGTTGGTGAGGAGGGAAAGACTGTGAAAGTTAGGCGAGTGAGATACCAGTCTGCGTGGAGACCATTTGAACCTCGGTACGAGTGGAGGAAGCGTGTTCGACGTATTGACAAGAAGTTTACGGCAGAGTGCGTTCCGAGGATCCATTACGACTTGGAACAGTATGAGAGCGACCTGCTGTGGAGAGCGGAGCGGTACAAGAACATCCATACCTTTCCGCGTGATGATTATGAGATGTGGGTGGTAGAGGAGGGCAGAAGGTACCTCGCGGAGGACTATCCATTCGAGAAGGAGTACTGGGATTGGATCCGGTATGAACAGCAGTATTTACTATTGGTGAACGATTGGAACAGATACGGGGAACAGTTTGCAGTAAATCCTTTTTTGTAAAATTTATAAGAACTAAAATGAATATTAATTGAAGTAAATAGTTACACAAAGCCCTCCTCCACATGATGTCGCCATCCCCGTTATACCTCGAGGCAAGCGCTTGTTTACTTGTGGTTTTCCTATGTTATTTAATGAGCGGTGCCTAATGATCCTCCTCAGTTTATCTGTGAATGTACTTGAGTGCTCATTTGTGTGCTCCTAACCAGTGACTTCTTCCTGCTTCGATTACCTTCATTAATTAAACGTAAGTAGAAATATTTTTATTAACTAAACCATTTTAAATTTTATTTCGGACGTACTCTCAACACTTTATTTACTAATGAAATTTAATTAAACCCTGTTTTAAAACAGCTCTTTATTAAATGTGTTATGCCTTTCCAACGAATGATAATTTCCAGTTAACTGATTTCGAACCTGACATTACAATGTTTGAGGCATACATAAATCAGTGAAGCTATTCTGAGCGTATCATGGTTGTTTCTTTTTAATATTTTATTTTTCATTCCTCTAGAACGTTATTAAGTATCCTTTGTTGTTGTAGATGAACAACCAACATTTGTGTGAGGTCTGTGGTCACACCTTCAGCCTTTTCAAAAACCTGAGGAGGCATGCAGAGTCTACCCACAACGACAGACGCCATGACTGTAACGTTTGTGGTAGACGATTTACAAGAAGGGACAACCTCAATCGGCACATTACTACTGCCCACCAACAGCCTGTGGAGGATCTCCAAGGTTAGTAACTATAATCATGGCTACCTTTTTATAAAATGCTTCTCATAATTAATATTTAAAGAAATTTAAATTTTTAATTTTAAATTGGAATTTAAAAATTTACATAATAAACTGTGATAAGTGTTCATGCTTCACATAAGTGGTCCCCCCCCCGTTCATGCTTCCTCTATCCTAACCTAACCAACCTAACCAACCAAGCAGCCCCCCCCATGCTTCCTCTATCCTAACCTAACCAACCAAGCAGCCCCCCCCTCATGCTTCCTCTATCCTAACCTAACCAACCAAGCAGCCTCCCCCCCCCGTCGTTTTATAAGTGTAGTAACTCTCGTTATATGTTGTAGACGGAGGAGCAGAGTTGGAGGCTCGGGCAGCCAGGTTCCGCTGCGCCTTCTGCGACAGGGACTTCATGCGCCGTCATAACCGGGACCGCCACCAGACGCGCAGCTGCCCTATCGCGTTGAACCTCATCCGAGACCACTTCGGGCCACCACCATCACCCATCGCGGAGCCACGGGAGCCTCAACCGGGGCCCAGCAGGGAGCCTCAACCGGGGCCCAGCAGGGAGACGCAACCGGGGCCCAGCAGGGAGCCACAACCGGGGCCCAGCAGGGAGCCGCAACCGGGGCCCAGTAGGGAGCCGCAACCGGGGTCTAGTGAGGAGGAGGAGCCGATGGAGGGTGCCGGTCTCCCAGCGTTCCAGCTCGTGCATCGAGCCTTCCGCAGACGCCTCCTCACCTTTCGACTGTCCCAACCGATGGACGCCCTGCTGACAGTTGAGGAAGCGCTCGTCTTCCTGTTCCAGGAGGTCTTTGATCTTTTGACTGACGTGAGGAGCAGGCATCCCAGCATCAAGGTAAACATGGTCCTGGAATGTGAGTTCACCAACATCCATGGGGCCACCTGCCTGCGCTCCTTCAACACGAAGAACGTCCCGCTGACCGAGGCCTCTGACTTGGGGGATTTCCTCTCCGCGACGTTCGACACGATCAAGAATAAGAAGGAGCAGTGCGAGTTGGTGGGCAGTGGATGGACCTACCTGCGCATACGTGACCTGGAGATCCGCGTGAATGAGTACATACCGCTCGGAGGCAGGGCGTTTATTCCGCTGCCAAAGGACATTGACGCCACGCACGCAGTCATCAATGTCCAAAAAAACGATGACATGTGCTTCATGTACGCGATCCTGGCCGCGTTCGTCCCGGAGCATCAGCAGAGACCCGCAAGGTACACCTTGGACATCATCGCCCGGTACGACTGGACCGACCTGCGCTTCCCCGTCACACTGAAGGACATCAAGGCTTTTGAGCGCAAGAACGCCATCAGCGTGAACGTGTATGGGATAGAGCGCGCGATGGTGGGGAGACGGCCTGGTGGAACACCTGAGTTCAAGAACAGGGTATACCCGTTGAAGATATGTAGGCGGGAGCTCCAAGACCATCGCGACCTGCTGTACGTGACAACTGAGGGTAACAGCCATTACGCGTTCATCAGGAACTTGAGCCGACTGGTCCGCCCTCAGCTCACCACCCATGACCACAGGATCTACATCTGCAAGAGGTGTTTCGCCTACTTTGACAACCGGCCCAACAAGCTCGGGTTGACGGGTGCTCAGCGCTTGGAGGAGCACAGGCGTTACTGTTACGCTAAGGCTCCTCTCCGCTTGGACATGCCAAAAAAGGAGAAGATCCGGTTCGCGCATCCCGAGTACACCCGGCGAGAGAGGTTCTGCATCTACGCGGACTTTGAGTGCTCCCTTCAGCCCGTCGCTGACGACCCTGCGGAACCACCACCCGGGACCAGACCTATGCGCATGCACGTCCCATACGCCTTTGCATACCAGATCATGGACTCATTGGGGCTGGAGGAGTTTGAACCCCGGGTCTACTTCGGGGTCGACGCGTCCAAGGTGTTTATGGAGAGGCTCAAGATGGACGTGTTGATGCTGTGGGAGTTCCTGTTCAGCATGAGAGCTCTGCACCCTTCTCTGACCCGGCAGGAGATGGAAGAGTACCTGGCGGCGACTCGCTGCTACCTCTGCGGTGAGGAGTTCACCGAGCAGGACGTCAAGGTGCGGGACCACAACCACGCCCCACCTTACGAGTTCCGAGGAGCGGCGCACCGCTCGTGCAACCTACGGTACAGGGAGCAGCGGGTCATCAACTGCTATTTCCACAACCTGTCCAACTATGACGCTCACTTCATAGTGCGGGAGTTGGCCATTGACCCCGGCGATGTGGACGTGCTGGCGCACACGGAGGAGCGCTACATTGCTTTCACCAAGCGGTTCCACTTTGGCCAGCCCGGGGACAACCAACGACAGTCATCTTTCGCGGTGCGGTTCCTGGACACCTACAGGTTCTTGTCCATGAGCCTGGCCAACCTGGCGGCGGGGCTTCCCACGGATAAGATGCGTGAGACCAGGAAGCGGTTCCCCGACAACCGGCTCTTCGACCTGGTGCGCAGGAAGGGCGTGTTCCCCTACGACTTTGTCACGTCGTACGACACGTTGTACTCCACCAGACAGCTTCCTCCTCGGGCCGCGTTCAAAAACAGCATGACCCTGGAGGATATCAAGGAGGAGGAGTACGAGCACGCCCTCAACGTGTGGCGAGTCTTTGACTGCAACCACCTCAAGGACTATGCCGACAAGTACCTGCGCTGTGACATCGCCCTCCTCACCGATGTGTTCGAGCAGTTCCGCGACACCTCTTTGGCTGAGTATGGACTGGACCCTGCACACTACTACACCCTGCCCTCTTACGCCTGGGACGTCATGCTCAAGACCTGCGGCGTGGAGCTGGACACGCTACGGGACTTTGACATGTACCTCTTCGTGGAGCAAGGCATCAGAGGAGGTATCTCCCAGGCCATCACCCGCTACGCCAAGGCCAACCACGAGCGATGCCGCCCTGAGGACCGACGCCTCGACGAGCCGACACGCCACCTCCTGTACCTGGATGCCAATAACTTGTACGGCTGGGCCATGTCCCAGTACCTGCCCACCGGAGACTTCCAGTGGCTCAGCCGTGAGGAGATTGACGCCTTGGACATCGCCTCGTTGGACGCGGAAGCCGACCGGGGCTACATACTGGAGGTGGACCTCAACTACCCCGCCCGTCTCCACGACCTGCACAGGGACCTCCCCTACTGCTGTGAGACCAAGCGGCCTCCAATAGGCAAGTTCCCCAAGCTGGTGACCACCCTGGACAACAAGGAGCACTACATCTGCCACTACAGGATCCTGCAGCAGGCGCTGAACAACGGACTGGAGCTTGTGGCTGTGCACAGGGCCGTCTCGTTCCACCAGTCTCGATGGCTCGAGCCCTACATCCTGATGAACACCGAGCTGAGGAAGAAGGCCAAGACCAAGTTTGAGCAGGACTTTTTCAAGCTCATGAACAATGCGGTCTTCGGCAAGACCATCGAGAACGTGCGCAAGCGCCTGAACGTCAAGCTGGTCTGCACTCCGGAGAGGTTCAGCAAATACGTGGCCAAGTCCAACTTCCTCGACCGCACTTACTACACAGAGGACATAGCCCTCATCCATCTAGCCAGGGTGAACATCGTTCTGGACAAACCCATCTACATCGGCATGTCTGTCCTGGAGCTGAGCAAGTGGCTCATGTATGAGTTCTTGCGCAAGATGAAGGACCGCTACGGTGACCGCCTGACCGTAGACTACATGGACACGGACAGCTTCGTGTTTGACATCATCTCTCAGGACATCTACAGGGAGATGATGGAACACCTGGAGGACTTTGACACCAGCGCCTACCCCAGGTCCCACCCCTGCTACAGCCCCATCAACGCTAAAGTCATCGGCAAGTTCAAGGATGAGTGCGCTGGCAGATCCCTGTTTGAGTACCTCGGGCTTCGTTCCAAGCTTTACTTCATGGACATCGAGGACCCGAGCGAGGAGACGGGATCCAAGGCTCTCAAGCGCGCCAAGGGAGTCGCCAAGGGGGTCGTCAAGAACATCCTTACCCCCGACGACTACAGGGAATGCCTGTTCAACGAGGTGTTGAAGACCACCGTCAACACCCGGTTCCAGTCCCACCTGCACCGCGTCTTCACAGTCCAGGTGGAGAAACTTTCCCTGAGCCCGAAAGATGACAAGCGCTATGTCCTGGCGGATGGGATCCACACCTTGCCTTGGGGACACAAGGACATCCCACCACTGGCTGGAGGAGGACGAGACCACCTCAATAACCAACAGCAACAGCAGCCAATGGAGGTGGATGAGGAGGAGGACGTTGATGAAGAGTTTCCTGTGTAGGCTTATGTTTATATGTAAATAGTATTTTTTAATTTATTTGTAAATAGCGTTTATAATTTATTTGTAAATAGTATTTGTAAGCAATTATATTGTAAAAGTTTTAGTTCACAGCAGATATCTGTGTTGTTATTACCTCACCCGTATTTCCTCATTATATTTTCAAAATCATCAACATGTCCAAGTTATAACTTTTTTCAAATTAAAATAATTTAAAATGTAATTTATAAAATTTAATAATTTAAAAAAATTTTAAATAAAAAAAATCTAGATATTGGACATGTACTTTTCTTAAATATTGAAGTAAGGACAAATGAACAACAACAAGTGATTGCAATATATCGTATTTATTTCAAAACATAATAAGAATATACAAACACACAATTATTAAAAAGAATAAAATAAAGTATCAGTAACGTAGTGGTGAGAAGATGGAGTGGAAGAGCCTGCGGACCAGAGCGTCGTTGACCGTGGGGGACGCCAGATCGAAGAGCTGCACGTAGTCACCAAGCGCCATACCGAGGACCGCCCGGCAGTACAGGTAGGTGAGGCAGTAGTGGCCGCAAACGGAAGTACCATAGCCCTGGAGTCGATACCTGTTGTAGACATAGCGGCGGCGCGAGTTGCGCCTCAGGAACCTCTGGTAGTCCGCCTGGTATGGGGACCTGCCGTAGCTGTCGAAGTATTCCAGCCGGTCCTCAGAGCAGTAGAATGCCACCCAGTGGTCTCCTCTCTCAGTGTGTGACATGGTGTTGGCCACTATGGCGGTCTGGGGTTGAACGGGTGAGTGAGGCAGACGGTCAGAGGCGCAGACCAGAACGCTCCTCAGTCCGGGGACTTGCGCCAGGCTCCTCTCGATCTGTGTGGTGTTCATCGTGGGCGGAAGCAGCAGCAACACTCTAGGGCTGACGAGTCCGACCTGTCATTGGCCATCAGCCAATCACGCAGGACGATACAGTTGTGCAGAGCGCAACGGTTGAGGGCGCTCTTATGGTGGCTGCAGCGCAGGGTCCGGCAGGAGGGTGGTCCGTTGAGGGACCCGCAACCCAGGTCGTCCATGTCCTGCACGGTGGTGGCGGCAGGCTCGACGATCAGGTGCCGCTGAACGAAAGTCCTCTTCTGCGACCCCTTGACGTAGACGATGGGGCGGTGGATGAAGCAGGCCCGCAGCTTGTCCAGCAGGGCGACGTAGGCGATATCGCCCTGGTCCCACTCGAGCCCATGGCAGTGACGCGTGAGCCAGCCGCTCTCGCGCAGTTTCTCGCTGGTCAGGAGGTCTCGATTGAAGGGCGGACGAGCGATGTGATGCATGATTAGCGTGCCGGTAGTCACGTCCACCACGCAGACCTCCTTCAGCAAATAGTCGTTGTCGCTGTCCTTGAAGCACTGCATGTCCATCACCACGCTTCCATGATGGCAGCGCACTAGGCCGGTGGCGGTGGCGGTAGGCTCGTTGTAGATTGGTGGCGGCACGTCCATCTCGCGAGGTCGGCTGAACTGAGAGCGAGCGCGCGCTGCCTCGGCCTTAAGTAGGTGGGAGGGCGGCGGCGGCAGCGGCGGAGGAGATAACCCGTTTTACCCTCCAAAGTCCACAGTCACGTTGCGGTGACGGTCCACCTCCACGACGTTGTCCAACTCGGCATACACTATGCAGTTGAACGCCTCCGCCAAGGCTTCGGAGAACCCAATCTCTATGCGCAGGTTACCGTTGCGCACCAGGTTCCAGTGGCTGGATTGAGAGGCCGCCATATCGGGCGTCAGATCAAACGCCATCAGGCAGTATCCATAGGGGTATTCGTTGCGACTGACTTCATTACCACAGTCTGAGAAATTGATGCCGGTGCCAGTGTACAGCGTGTGGTAGGCGAGCACGCACAACTCATGACCGAACGTGTAATCCGGTTGAAGCGGCTTACATGGTACTTGCTCACCATCTATGTACAGCGCGAAGAAGTTCACGTGGCTGTGGGTGAAGTTGAACGGGTTCTTCTTGTAGTCCCCGTTGAACGCCTGATTGCTGACCAGGCCAACTATAATGCGTTTTGGCAGTTGACCCAGAAACACACTGTCCAGAGTCTTGCTGCTGATACCGGAGGGTAGCGTGAAGGATTTGACTTCCACGCGCGTAATGGGATATTTGGCTGTGCCCGACTCCAGCGTCCTGCTGTGAGCCAACAGCACGCTCGGGTTGATCTTACAGCGGCGCATAAACAGGTTGACTTCGGCGATGTCCACTTTGTAGTCTGTCACGGTTTTAGACATGATGGAGAATGAGTTCTTTGACCTGATCAGACGAAAGCGCATCTCCACACCGTTTAACATGAACTTCTCCTGGTTGCACAGGTCAACGTGCAGATGTCCGACCATGTCCACGTACCGGCTTCCCTTGATAAACTCTCTCCTTTTCTTGAGCCCGGTATAATTATCCTCCTCAGTATTGTCCATGTACCCGGCATAGTCCTCAAAGAACATCTCCGCGGTGAGGTGCGATGTCTTGGCATCACCACCATAGGACAACAGGTTCTCCAGGTAGGCGCGATAGGCGTACGTGTTGTTCTGAGGAGACACCAGTTTGTTGTTCAGGTACAGGTCCACTTGACTGAACAGCGAGTGCAGCCAGTTGTTAATCGGACCCACCTCTTTTATCGCTTGATCACCCGTTACAGCGCCTCCATTAGCCGTTCTAATGGTAGCCTTCACATGCAGTAGCGTCTGTGACAGATCCGTGTACTCGTCCCCATGACCCGGAACTATGAACTCAACGGGTGAGTCGTCTGTCAGGGAGGAGATGGGCTTGTACTGCACCCATTTACCACTCTCTATACTGGTCTGCGTGGGCGGTAGCGAGAACAGGTCCAACTCGGTCTTGACACACTCGCACGACTTCTGATGTAGAAACGCCATTATCCAAAAATGTCCCTCACGGTACTCCTGTTCTTCTTACGTCGCACAACGGTCTTGCTCCTCCTCTTCTTAGCGACACGTTTTGCAGGCTTCCTTTTTCTCTTGGGCGCAGCGCGCTTCTTCTTCCTAACTCCGAGGAGTTTAGCCAGAGACTGAGGGGTCACTCGCTGTACACGCCTCCTCTTATAGGTGCCACCACCACCGCTCAGCACGCGATCCAGTTTTTCATCAGCCTTACGTTTCAGCGACCCGGTAAACTGCCTGAGTCGGGCGTTGGCTGCGACTCGGGGGTTGGCTGTGCCCGCCGCCACGTCGCCCAAGAAGCCCACACCGGACCTCAGCGCCTCCTTGCCCAGCGCCGATGCACCGGATCTGATCAACGGGACCACTGTACGCATCAGCCCGCCTAGGAAACTGCCGATGCCATGACCGCGTTGGAAAGCGGCTCCTCTGAATACCGTGGACACTCCATGTCCAGACTGCTGTTGGCGGTAGTACGCCAGATAGGGGTCGTTCAGGTTCATTGCTGCTGCTACTCTCTGCGCAGGTGAAGCTTCATGCACGTAGTCCCGAAGTGGAATGGCAGATGGCGTCCAACGCTGTCCCTTAAATCGATTTCCACACTATCGAAGGAGCTCTTCATCAGCGGCACGTAGTGAGGGTCGGTGAAATGCACGGTGATACTCGCACCGTAGATGTAGTTTTTTGCGTCGATGTTCACAATCTTTAACAAGGGCGCAACAGTGTCACCTACTAGCTGAGGTTCCACCAGGTCACAATACACGTACATGTGCGAAGGGATCCCGGCCAGTAAGTTGGGCGGTCTTATAGCTTTTCTATGTTTGATCAAATCCACATTGTGCACGTCGTATCCCAACTGTAACGCTAGAGTGGGGCTAAATTCCAGTTGCTCCACAGTCTGGTCTATCGAGATCAATTCCACCTTCCCAATCTCTTTGTCGTACTCAAACTGGCATTGGTATAAGTCCAATTTTGGAATGGCGTTGATGGCGTTGACCAGTTCATCGATGTCTTTATAGTTTCCAGCTTCCACCTTTACAGCGGTCAGTTCAGGCTTGCCGGTGTCATCCTTAGTGTAGAGATATACGCGAGCGTCCTCCCCCACTGTCACAAACGAGCATGGGTAATGGACCTCGACTAAAGCGACTTCCCATTCACCATCGCCACCCAATCGCACGACTGATGGTAGATGGGTGATGTAGTTAGCCACGGTGTTGTTTGGATAATAGTCCATTGAGCTGTTGCTGGGCAACGTCAGGTACAGCTGCCTGCGCTTTGTCGTCATAGCAGCTGTTGCACTTCAGATGCAGGTACCCACGAGTTGAAGTCCTCTCCGTAACCGACCCACTTGACCAAGTAGCGCTTACTGCGGCCTCGCCCTTTAGTGTCCAGTATTTTATCTATTTGGTACATACGGTCCGGGGCAACCGTTACCTTTTGCATCTCATGCTCGTAGAAGCGCCCTTCCAGCGGCGTCCCGTTCAGGTCTCGCAGCACGTACAATGGTAAAGGATGCGACCCGTATACGTGATCCACCACAAACAGCTCCTTACTCCAGTTGGTCTCATAACCTTTGGCGAACGTGCCCTTCTCCTTGGCTATGCGCACCGTGGCACCAGGCTTGAACCTGGGCTTGCGTCGCGGGATCGCCTTTCCATACATGTGACGCCACACCTTATACACCGTTTTTCCATCGCCGCTGTCCGCGTCCACAGGTCGCAGACCACCACCCAGGCTCTTGTGCGGGCTGCGGTTGTAGGCATCCACAAGCCTGTCCAACACATCGATGTAGCGATACGTGTTTTTGTAGGTTAGGTAGCGCCACATGCGGTTCTTGAGCGTGCGGTTGACTCGCTCCACCACCGCCGCCTTCACATCGGGGTTCTGCGTGGTGACGTATGTGACACCGTGACTCTTGAACACTCGCTTGGTAGCGGCCCCGGTGAACTCCGTCCCCTTGTCAGTCTGTAGACAGCGAGGAGTCGCCTCGGAGAATATCCTCTCGAACGCTGCCGCCACCTCTTGCCCGCTTTTCCTCCTCAGTGGTACCGCAAACAACCGCTTACTGAATACATCGATCACAGTCAGCAGGTAGTTGACCCCGTCGTTGTGCTGGCTGAGACCGCGCATGTCGTTCAGGTCCGCCTGCCACAGCTCCTGAGGCCCAAAAACGGCGTAGCGGTTGCGGGGAAACCGCTTGCGCGCAGGCTTGTGCAGCGTGTAGGTGTCCTGGGCACGCAGCCATTCCACCGCTCTGCGTTTCGGGAGGCGCGCGGCTCTGGCCAGAGCAGCCACCCCGCCGAGGGAACCGGGCTGGCTCGGGTCATAGTACAGCTTCTCCATTACGGCGACAACGGCTCCCAGTTGTCCAATGACGATTCCTGGTCAGGTTCCTCGGTTATTATCCTTCTCCTGGCTGCCGGAAGTCGCGGTCTCAGGCGGTCTAGCATTGGTGTCAACCTCGGTGACAGGGGTGATGAGGAGGCCGTCGTGTCTCCCCAGGGGCTCGATGCAGTGTCCAGCCCCCCGTTTAGGTAACGCAACGCCGTGGGATTGCTCATGTATTCTTTAGGCACGTTCATGTTTTTCAAGGCGGTCATCACTTGTTGCCAACCGGTAGGCAATCGGTCCGCCCTTCGCGCTCTCACTATGCTGTGCGCGATGTCCACTATATTGGAATTGGGGACCTTCTCGTTGTTCACATACACCACCCCACTGGCGTCCCAGGTGATGGGGCTGCCTTGCTGGGTCATGAACCGCAACAAGTTGCGCGCCACCGACTTGTAGATTTTTGGGAATGATGCCAACACCCCCTCCTCCTCCGAGGTGCTAGACTCACGTTTCACGTGACTCGGACCTGCCTCTCCCTCCTCCTCCCCCTCGATGATTGACAGGCCTATGGGTTGAAGTTTAGCCGCGGAAAAGTGCAGGAACCGCTGTAACACCTGTTGATATTGTTTCCATTTTTCCGTATCGTTCAGCCGCTTGTCGCTCAGTATGCGATGCATCTCAGCGTCCAGGCCGGCTGGCTTATTGGTACTGCCTGTTCCTCCTCCTCCTGGTCCTGGTCCTTCTCGCAATCTCTCGATGAGCTCCTGCGGTACAACTACCATTTTCTTAGCGTGCTCCATTTTTTCAAATTACTTTCTGCATCAACACAGGTAACACCGCACTCAACAGCAAGGGCAGGAGGATCCCACCGCCCCGTTGTACAAGGTAGCGTCGCTTCTTGACCCAACCCTCACCGCGTTTCACCAGCCGTCTGAGCGCCTGTTTGTGCTTTCTCAACTTTCGTTTATGACAGGTGGTGAGCGGCACGTTCCCGCGTAACACGTTGTACGCACACTCACACACTGACCTGATACGGCTATTCTCGCACGCTTTTAACAGGGCCTTGCGTTCCTTGGGTGTAGCGTGCACCAGAGCAGTCAGCAGGGCTGTGTCTTTCTTCACGCGGTGTGACATGATGACTGACACTGGCGCGCGCTCAGCCTATTTATCACTTTTTCTTGGGCAGGTACACGTAGTTAACTGGATCGTCTGGGAAAACGGCTGAACGTACCCGCATCTCCTCGGGTGTAGACTGTTTCAAGTCTATCAGCAGATAGGCGTGAGGATCGCGCGTGGCGTCCGCATAAGCCTCCTCCACAAATTTGGGGTTCTCTGGGTATACTTGGCGAGCCAAGTGTTTGATCTGAGCGCGGTCCCGGGGATTCTTGAAACACACTATGTAATGAGCGTTCAGCGATATGTCGCGCTGGCCCCTACCCTGATGAAACAGGTTTTGCGTGATGAAGAACACGCTCATGTTGCGGTGATGGGAGCCCTTGGTGAACAGGTCCGCCACGCCGGGGCCAGCCTCACGCATCATGTCATCGACGATAACCAGGGAGGGCTCGCTACCATCGTAGTCGTCCAGGTCGGGCAGGCCGGCTACGTAGCGCACAGTAGGGTCATCGGCTCCTCCTCCACCGCCGCTTCCGCAGTGCCAGGTGATACGGGCGAAGCGCGTATCGCACATGCGGTCGGCATGCCCTATGAAGCGAGCCACAAAGTGCGACTTGCCGCTGCCCGAAGGTCCAGCTACGATGGCGGTGAACGGGTGTTTCCACCTCAAGTCCATGGTGGCTACTAACACAGCCACGCACCGCCTCGACTCTTATAATTAATTGAGTTTTTATATTTATTTTTTTATTTTTATATTTATTTTTATTTATTTTTTATTTTACATTAATAAGGATAAAGGAATAAGGTTTTTTTATTTATTTATTCAAACAAATTCCAGAAGAGCTCCTTTGCTGCCGGGGGGACCGCTCCTCTTGACCAAACTCATCCTCGACCCCACACCCACGTTGTACTGGCCGATGACATGGTCTCCCAAGACGGCCAAGTATCTACGAGGCATGTAGATCCTCAGCGGGTCGTCACCAGTTAGCCCCTCCAAAGTGGCCATTATCGCCTCGCCATAAGGAGTATCCACCCGCTCAAATGACCGGATGGGGTAAATTATGTTGTCCCGTAGATCGGCTATGCGGGTATAACCCCCCGCCTTGCAGCTGTTGAGGGCTGACTTGAGGTCTCCTGTTTGGTCCATGCTGCTCGTTGAGTGTCTTGATGTGGAATGGTTGTGGCTCACCACCGAGTCGTATTATATAGGCTCACTGCGTCAACAAGTTGTTTACGTCATTGTGTGTGTTTTCCGGGTCGTTGTGGTGTTTACTTCTTGCGCTTTGGGATGACGCAATTGCCTCCAGCCTTACGTTTTCCCTCGCAAACTGTTGCGCAATCGCGGGTCTTACGCCAGGCGGGTAGTGGAGTCACGATCCTACTAACTCCGTTAATTTTAGGCACTCCGGTATCGCTATTAATCCACATATTTTCTAGTCTCGTTAACAGGTCCGTGAGGCATATGCAAATTTCATCGTCTCTATCCTCGTCCAAGTATAGGCCGCAACTATGCGTAGGGCGTCCGCCTTTGAATACCGACATCTTCAATAAAACGTTTCCTAAGTTGGTAGGGTTCTTTACTGTATATTGACATTCAGCATCGCTCCAACTGCATGATGGAGAATCGGTAGGTGTATTCCTGTCCACTGTCCATCCAACAACGGGCTTCTTGCTCCTCTTCTTAGTTATGGTAGGCGGTCTAGCATTCTCATCCATGGCATCAAGCTCCTCCATCAGAGAGCGGATGGTTCGATCCACCTCGGTTGCACTGTTGCTGCTGCTCATGGCGTCTCAGGCAAAACTGAGGCCGCGGTAGCGGACCTCAGGTTTATATACCGGCAGCGCGCGCAACCGGGTATGTCCCCACCGAGCGGTGGCGGCCAAAGAGGGCGCGTCACGACAGCAAGCCGCTGAGCAATTCAAGGGTGCAACCTTGAGCGTCAGCAAACCGCTGAGTAATTCCTTCCTGGGCAACTCCTTCAGGACCGTCCCCCGACACGCGCCGCCAACCGCTCCCGGTCGGCGGGGGCTTTTTAAGCCGCATGTAGACCAACCGGGGGGGGGGGGCCTTACATCCTCGCATCCTCACTGCGCCTTTGCTGGTTTTGAATCGGCCAATGGGGGGGGGGCACCTTACATCCTCGCATCCTCACTGCGCCTTTGCTGGTTTTGAATCGACCAATGGGGGGGGGGCCTTACATCCTCGCATCCTCACTGCGCCTTTGCTGGTTTTGAATCGACCAATGGGGGGGGGGACCATATAGTTTTTCATAAAGGAATATCGTTTATTTTTATAGTTTTTTTTATAAAGGAAATTTTGTTTATTTATATTTATTCTTTATTTACAACTTTTTATTATAATCTTTACCTAACCCCCGTTTACAATAACCTTTGCAAAGACCTGGTCGGATTCTAAAAGAAGTAAATTAATCACGCGTTGACAAGCAACATGCGGTTTATTGATGCCATCCAAAGCAGCTTGAACTTGTAGGCGTTTTTGTTCAGGCAACCGCTTCTTAATCCACATCCTGATGGACAATTCGGCAAAGTGACCCGTTGTGTAATACTTCACCGTCTGTAGGAATATCTCCGCATCGATTGACTCAATGTCTTCAATTGTAGATCTAACTGTAAATGGTTTTGTATGAAAATATTCACCTTCCAGTGACACATCAATTCCAACATTAAACATTTTGTTAGGTCTAGTCAGTGTAGGAGCTTGTGAGCAAATGATTCTAACATAAATAACTGGAGAACTCTCACTAATGAGATAACCTCAGGCAGTCACGTAGTCCTTACCAAAACATGTAATACTAGAAAATGATGGGGAAGGGAGTATTTTATTTATGTTTTTTTTTTCCTTTTATTTTTATCTTTTATTTTTTCTTTATTGAAAGAAGAAAAAGAATTTAGAGTGACTAGAGCCCTCCCAAACTGTTTTTATGGTCATTGACTTTAAAATCACCAAAGTAGATAGGTAATCATTGTTTTGTGGCCAATCCGCTTCCCAAGCACTCTTACCACAGCAAAAACAAGTGTGCTGCAAATTATTAGAGTCTGAAAAGCGATACACTTTAACAATTCTTGCAGGATACAGAACTCTATTACAATAATGCTCAGTGTACTGGCAGTAGCGGCATTGATAGACTCTCTTGCCATTGTTTCTATTATACAAGTCTAACACTTGAGGATCCGTTTCGGGGTTGTTAAGCACTAACACATGTTCCCGAACATACCCCTTGAGGCAAGATGCAACGTATCGCTGTATAGGCACTGGCAATTGTGCAATCCCCTGACACAGAATGTATTTATTCTTTCTTATTACAATACACGATTGCTGAGCTAGTGACAGTGGGTTGTATGCTTCCATGACTAACTCAAGATTCAGACTGGTCAAGCACTTAGCTTGAGGAGTCTAGTAAGTAAACAAGTTATATAATGAGGGGTTTTCCTCCGTGAACATCAAGTCCACTAATGAGTAAACAAATTATTTAATGAAGGATTTTTCCTCCGTGAACAACAAGTCCACTAATGAGTAAACAGATTGAGTTTCTCTAAGTTTCAGTTTAAGTCAGAGAGTCAAACTATTGCCATCAATATGAACACTGATAATGTATGGGAGAGCAGTATTCCTGATGAGGACCTCATCAAGATCGTTGAGGGAATTGAAGAAAAGTATGCTAATAGCGTATGGGAAGGTAATATCCCTGATAAAGAACTCCTCGCTACCGTTGAGGTGATAGAAGAGGAATATGCTCCCCAACTGCGAAGGGAATATGAAACAATGTGGGAACGGATAACTACGTGTTGGTGCTCCCAACCTACATGTGATGAAGAATGGGAACAATATAATGCAGACTGGGAGAGTCTTCGTGCTCTTGAGATTGCAATGGAGGAGTTTCAAGCGAAAGAGAGGGCTGAGACTTCTTCACAAAAGTAATTTTAAGTTTTTAATTTATAATAAAGATGAAGAAAATAAAATTATAATTCATACAAAAATAATAAAATAACATAAATAATGGAATGAGGGGGGGGGCTTGGTTGGTTAGGTAAGGATAGAGGAATCATGAACGGGGGGGGGGCTTGGTTGGTTAGGTTAGGATAGAGGAATCATGAACGGGGGGGGGGTCGGCACAGGGCTGATCCTCTCAATCCTCAACTAAACTTTGTCACTTTGTTTTTGTTTGTTGTGTAATTATTTTCTTTATTTATTTTAGATAAGGAAAAAGGAAATAGGTTTTTTTTTTTATTTAATCTGAATCCGAGGAGTTTATATATACAACGTGGGGCCTCGGTTCCCCACTTGGCCCCGCCTCTGGCTCGGGCTCTGGCTCGGGCCTCGGTTCTCCACTCGGCCCCGCCTCTGGTTCGAGCTGCTGCTGCTGCGGCTGCTGCTGCTGCGGCTGCTGTGGTCTGCGCCGGAGCTGGGGTCTTGGGCGAGGCCGGTACTGTTGGAGGATCAACCCCCGGCGAATCTCGCGGTGGACCCTGTTGGCCTCCGCCTCCTCTCGCCACCGCTGTTGCTCGGCGAACTCTGGGGTCCACCATCCCTGCGGTACGGCTAACGGCTTGACGATAGCTGTAAATAACGAACCAACATTAATATTCTTTTTTTTTTATGAGATTTATTGATATTATAATAATGAGATTTATTGATATTATAACAATGAGAAACTGAGGATTGCTACTCACCAACTGGTTTTCCCTCCTGTGTCCTGGGGGTAGGTATCTGGGTGGGCGTCTGGGTGGCTGCGTCACCACAACGCCTCGGGCCAGAAGCAGCCAGGGTGCACGTCTGGGTGGAGGCGCACCTCGTGGCAGCTGGAGCATCAGGAGCAGCTGGAGCAGCTGGAGCAGCGGCCGGGGCATCAGCGGGGGCAGCTGGAGCAGCTGCCGGGGCATATCGGTGGGTGGCAAGGTGCCGGGCCACCTTGTCTTTTCTGCCGAATTGCTTTCCGCAAATTCGGCAAGGGTACAGTGGCGAATCCACATGCGTCAGCATGTGCCGGCGCAAATGGTCGCTACGCGAGTAACGCTTGTCGCAATACATACAAGTGTACTCCATCGCGGCTGTAGTAAGAATGATTAAGACCTGGAGAAACCGGCGGGTGAAAGCGGAGGCGCGCGCGGTAAACATCACGTAGGCGATAAACAAGGAAAGCAAACGGCATGTATTGGAAAAATAGGGGGGGGGGTGTCCGGGTCGGGGGGGGGGTGTCCAAATGTGTTTACTAGGGAAGTTCCCCAACAATAACAAGTCCGATTTATCTCCTACACAAACAGGCTCTCGCTCAGTCGTTAAGCATGGCTGCTCCGTGGGAGGATGATATGACAGACTATGACTACGAGTTTGCACTTGAAAATGCAAATTTCGTAGATGAGTTGGAGCAAGAGGCTCTATTAGAACAAACGTTTGCGCAGCAAATACGGGATCTGGAGCGGCCTCCTCCATCGCCTCAGCCTGGGCCTAGCGGGCTGCAGCGGCCTCCTCCTCCTCCATCGCCTCAGCCCACACCGTCTCCATCACCGCCTCCATCGCCTCAGTCCGACTCGTCTGAGGACCCACCACCACCACCGAGGACTGCGAGACAAGTGTACCTGGAGCGACAGGCGCTTCAGGACGACGTTGACCGAGTGTGGGTGGTTGAGCCGCAGCACGAAACACATTGGCGATGGTACATGGCCGACATGGCCAGGCTGCGTGAACTAGATGAGGAATTGGACCGCTTGGAGGAACAAGAGGAGGCGGCCGATAACGAGGAATAGTTATAAGTTTTTGTTGATAAATAAATGATTCCTTTGTCCAAAAAACAAAAAAACAAAAAACAAACAAAAAAAAACAAAAATAAAATGCAATAAACAAAATAATAAAACCGGGATGATGGGGGTCGGGGGGGGGGTCGGGGGGGTCGGGGGGGGGGGGCGACACAGGGCTGGTCCTCTCAATCATCAGCTTGCTAAACTTGTCACTTTGTTTTTGTTTGTTTGTTTTTTTTTGTTTTTTTTTATAATTTTATTTCATTGATACAATACAATAAATGTGATGCTTAAATCTAAGATGATTCATGAATGTTATACAATATATGAAGAATGAAAACTTACAATACAATAAATGTGATGCTTAAATATAAGATGATTCATGAATGTTATACAATATATGAAGAATGAAAAACTTACAATACAATATAATGATAAGCCTAAACTAAAGGAATAATTTTAACCCAGAGGAGGGCCACCTCCTCATTCACAATCAGGTTGTGGAGGCGTTGCTGCACCTCCTCCAGGTGACCGGGTTGGTTGGCGACGTATCGCCGCCTCATGAAATGATTGCGCCCGTCCGGGCCCAGGCACCCCCATCTCAAAATGACCAACTGGTCCATGACTGCAACTTCCACCAGGCCAATCACGTCCTGGATGACCTGGTGGTTCCACAAAGTGTACGTGACAGTCGACATTGCCTTCTGCTTGTGGAATGAGCGTTAACGTGCGGAGGAGCAGTAAACATCCCGTAATGGGGAAAAAACCGGTGACAAACAAGGAAAGTAAACAACACGGGGGGGGTGGGGGGGGTCTGGGTCTGGGTCGGGGGGGGATGACGTCACGGGGGGGGATGACGTCACGGGGGGGGCTCCTCGGCTCCTCAGTTTGCTAAAGTGGTCCAGAACCGGCCATAGCACCCTACTAACGCAGGCACCAGCTTCCACCAGGTATCAGCTTCCGCTTCCCAAGCACTCTTACCACAGCAAAAACAAGTGTGCTGCAAATTATTAGAGTCTGAAAAGCGATACACTTTAACAATTCTTGCAGGATACAGAACTCTATTACAATAATGCTCAGTGTACTGGCAGTAGCGGCATTGATAGACTCTCTTGCCATTGTTTCTATTATACAAGTCTAACACTTGAGGATCCGTTTCGGGGTTGTTAAGCACTAACACATGTTCCCGAACATACCCCTTGAGGCAAGATGCAACGTATCGCTGTATAGGCACTGGCAATTGTGCAATCCCCTGACACAGAATGTATTTATTCTTTCTTATTACAATACACGATTGCTGAGCTAGTGACAGTGGGTTGTATGCTTCCATGACTAACTCAAGATTCAGACTGGTCAAGCACTTAGCTTGAGGAGTCTAGTAAGTAAACAAGTTATATAATGAGGGGTTTTCCTCCGTGAACATCAAGTCCACTAATGAGTAAACAAATTATTTAATGAAGGATTTTTCCTCCGTGAACAACAAGTCCACTAATGAGTAAACAGATTGAGTTTCTCTAAGTTTCAGTTTAAGTCAGAGAGTCAAACTATTGCCATCAATATGAACACTGATAATGTATGGGAGAGCAGTATTCCTGATGAGGACCTCATCAAGATCGTTGAGGGAATTGAAGAAAAGTATGCTAATAGCGTATGGGAAGGTAATATCCCTGATAAAGAACTCCTCGCTACCGTTGAGGTGATAGAAGAGGAATATGCTCTCCAACTGCGAAGGGAATATGAAACAATGTGGGAACGGATAACTACGTGTTGGTGCTCCCAACCTACATGTGATGAAGAATGGGAACAATATAATGCAGACTGGGAGAGTCTTCGTGCTCTTGAGATTGCAATGGAGGAGTTTCAAGCGAAAGAGAGGGCTGAGACTTCTTCACAAAAGTAATTTTAAGTTTTTAATTTATAATAAAGATGAAGAAAATAAAATTATAATTCATACAAAAATAATAAAATAACATAAATAATGGAATGAGGGGGGGGGCTTGGTTGGTTAGGTAAGGATAGAGGAATCATGAACGGGGGGGGGGCTTGGTTGGTTAGGTTAGGATAGAGGAATCATGAACGGGGGGGGGGTCGGCACAGGGCTGATCCTCTCAATCCTCAACTAAACTTTGTCACTTTGTTTTTGTTTGTTGTGTAATTATTTTCTTTATTTATTTTAGATAAGGAAAAAGGAAATAGGTTTTTTTTTTATTTAATCTGAATCCGAGGAGTTTATATATACAACGTGGGGCCTCGGTTCCCCACTTGGCCCCGCCTCTGGCTCGGGCTCTGGCTCGGGCCTCGGTTCTCCACTCGGCCCCGCCTCTGGTTCGAGCTGCTGCTGCTGCGGCTGCTGCTGCTGCGGCTGCTGTGGTCTGCGCCGGAGCTGGGGTCTTGGGCGAGGCCGGTACTGTTGGAGGATCAACCCCCGGCGAATCTCGCGGTGGACCCTGTTGGCCTCCGCCTCCTCTCGCCGCCGCTGTTGCTCGGCGAACTCTGGGGTCCACCATCCCTGCGGTACGGCTAACGGCTTGACGATAGCTGTAAATAACGAACCAACATTAATATTCTTTTTTTTTATGAGATTTATTGATATTATAATAATGAGATTTATTGATATTATAACAATGAGAAACTGAGGATTGCTACTCACCAACTGGTTTTCCCTCCTGTGTCCTGGGGGTAGGTATCTGGGTGGGCGTCTGGGTGGCTGCGTCACCACAACGCCTCGGGCCAGAAGCAGCCAGGGTGCACGTCTGGGTGGAGGCGCACCTCGTGGCAGCTGGAGCATCAGGAGCAGCTGGAGCAGCTGGAGCAGCGGCCGGGGCATCAGCGGGGGCAGCTGGAGCAGCTGCCGGGGCATATCGGTGGGTGGCAAGGTGCCGGGCCACCTTGTCTTTTCTGCCGAATTGCTTTCCGCAAATTCGGCAAGGGTACAGTGGCGAATCCACATGCGTCAGCATGTGCCGGCGCAAATGGTCGCTACGCGAGTAACGCTTGTCGCAATACATACAAGTGTACTCCATCGCGGCTGTAGTAAGAATGATTAAGACCTGGAGAAACCGGCGGGTGAAAGCGGAGGCGCGCGCGGTAAACATCACGTAGGCGATAAACAAGGAAAGCAAACGGCATGTATTGGAAAAATAGGGGGGGGGGTGTCCGGGTCGGGGGGGGGGTGTCCAAATGTGTTTACTAGGGAAGTTCCCCAACAATAACAAGTCCGATTTATCTCCTACACAAACAGGCTCTCGCTCAGTCGTTAAGCATGGCTGCTCCGTGGGAGGATGATATGACAGACTATGACTACGAGTTTGCACTTGAAAATGCAAATTTCGTAGATGAGTTGGAGCAAGAGGCTCTATTAGAACAAACGTTTGCGCAGCAAATACGGGATCTGGAGCGGCCTCCTCCATCGCCTCAGCCTGGGCCTAGCGGGCTGCAGCGGCCTCCTCCTCCTCCATCGCCTCAGCCCACACCGTCTCCATCACCGCCTCCATCGCCTCAGTCCGACTCGTCTGAGGACCCACCACCACCACCGAGGACTGCGAGACAAGTGTACCTGGAGCGACAGGCGCTTCAGGACGACGTTGACCGAGTGTGGGTGGTTGAGCCGCAGCACGAAACACATTGGCGATGGTACATGGCCGACATGGCCAGGCTGCGTGAACTAGATGAGGAATTGGACCGCTTGGAGGAACAAGAGGAGGCGGCCGATAACGAGGAATAGTTATAAGTTTTTGTTGATAAATAAATGATTCCTTTGTCCAAAAAACAAAAAAACAAAAAACAAACAAAAAAAAACAAAAATAAAATGCAATAAACAAAATAATAAAACCGGGATGATGGGGGTCGGGGGGGGGGTCGGGGGGGGTCGGGGGGGGGGCGACACAGGGCTGGTCCTCTCAATCATCAGCTTGCTAAACTTGTCACTTTGTTTTTGTTTGTTTGTTTTTTTTTGTTTTTTTTTATAATTTTATTTCATTGATACAATACAATAAATGTGATGCTTAAATCTAAGATGATTCATGAATGTTATACAATATATGAAGAATGAAAACTTACAATACAATAAATGTGATGCTTAAATATAAGATGATTCATGAATGTTATACAATATATGAAGAATGAAAAACTTACAATACAATATAATGATAAGCCTAAACTAAAGGAATAATTTTAACCCAGAGGAGGGCCACCTCCTCATTCACAATCAGGTTGTGGAGGCGTTGCTGCACCTCCTCCAGGTGACCGGGTTGGTTGGCGACGTATCGCCGCCTCATGAAATGATTGCGCCCGTCCGGGCCCAGGCACCCCCATCTCAAAATGACCAACTGGTCCATGACTGCAACTTCCACCAGGCCAATCACGTCCTGGATGACCTGGTGGTTCCACAAAGTGTACGTGACAGTCGACATTGCCTTCTGCTTGTGGAATGAGCGTTAACGTGCGGAGGAGCAGTAAACATCCCGTAATGGGGAAAAAACCGGTGACAAACAAGGAAAGTAAACAACACGGGGGGGGTGGGGGGGGTCTGGGTCTGGGTCGGGGGGGGATGACGTCACGGGGGGGGATGACGTCACGGGGGGGGCTCCTCGGCTCCTCAGTTTGCTAAAGTGGTCCAGAACCGGCCATAGCACCCTACTAACGCAGGCACCAGCTTCCACCAGGTATCAGCTTCCGCTTCCCAAGCACTCTTACCACAGCAAAAACAAGTGTGCTGCAAATTATTAGAGTCTGAAAAGCGATACACTTTAACAATTCTTGCAGGATACAGAACTCTATTACAATAATGCTCAGTGTACTGGCAGTAGCGGCATTGATAGACTCTCTTGCCAT
Source organism: Allygus modestus (assembly GCA_963675035.1). Lineage (NCBI taxonomy): Eukaryota > Metazoa > Arthropoda > Insecta > Hemiptera > Cicadellidae > Allygus > Allygus modestus. Next base: position 98,601,013 of record OY776111.1, on the reverse strand, counting down.
TGTTTCTATTATACAAGTCTAACACTTGAGGATCCGTTTCGGGGTTGTTAAGCACTAACACATGTTCCCGAACATACCCCTTGAGGCAAGATGCAACGTATCGCTGTATAGGCACTGGCAATTGTGCAATCCCCTGACACAGAATGTATTTATTCTTTCTTATTACAATACACGATTGCTGAGCTAGTGACAGTGGGTTGTATGCTTCCATGACTAACTCAAGATTCAGACTGGTCAAGCACTTAGCTTGAGGAGTCTAGTAAGTAAACAAGTTATATAATGAGGGGTTTTTCTCCGTGAACATCAAGTCCACTAATGAGTAAACAAATTATTTAATGAAGGATTTTTCCTCCGTGAACAACAAGTCCACTAATGAGTAAACAGATTGAGTTTCTCTAAGTTTCAGTTTAAGTCAGAGAGTCAAACTATTGCCATCAATATGAACACTGATAATGTATGGGAGAGCAGTATTCCTGATGAGGACCTCATCAAGATCGTTGAGGGAATTGAAGAAAAGTATGCTAATAGCGTATGGGAAGGTAATATCCCTGATAAAGAACTCCTCGCTACCGTTGAGGTGATAGAAGAGGAATATGCTCTCCAACTGCGAAGGGAATATGAAACAATGTGGGAACGGATAACTACGTGTTGGTGCTCCCAACCTACATGTGATGAAGAATGGGAACAATATAATGCAGACTGGGAGAGTCTTCGTGCTCTTGAGATTGCAATGGAGGAGTTTCAAGCGAAAGAGAGGGCTGAGACTTCTTCACAAAAGTAATTTTAAGTTTTTAATTTATAATAAAGATGAAGAAAATAAAATTATAATTCATACAAAAATAATAAAATAACATAAATAATGGAATGAGGGGGGGGGCTTGGTTGGTTAGGTAAGGATAGAGGAATCATGAACGGGGGGGGGGCTTGGTTGGTTAGGTTAGGATAGAGGAATCATGAACGGGGGGGGGGTCGGCACAGGGCTGATCCTCTCAATCCTCAACTAAACTTTGTCACTTTGTTTTTGTTTGTTGTGTAATTATTTTCTTTATTTATTTTAGATAAGGAAAAAGGAAATAGGTTTTTTTTTTATTTAATCTGAATCCGAGGAGTTTATATATACAACGTGGGGCCTCGGTTCCCCACTTGGCCCCGCCTCTGGCTCGGGCTCTGGCTCGGGCCTCGGTTCTCCACTCGGCCCCGCCTCTGGTTCGAGCTGCTGCTGCTGCGGCTGCTGCTGCTGCGGCTGCTGTGGTCTGCGCCGGAGCTGGGGTCTTGGGCGAGGCCGGTACTGTTGGAGGATCAACCCCCGGCGAATCTCGCGGTGGACCCTGTTGGCCTCCACCTCCTCTCGCCGCCGCTGTTGCTCGGCGAACTCTGGGGTCCACCATCCCTGCGGTACGGCTAACGGCTTGACGATAGCTGTAAATAACGAACCAACATTAATATTCTTTTTTTTTATGAGATTTATTGATATTATAATAATGAGATTTATTGATATTATAACAATGAGAAACTGAGGATTGCTACTCACCAACTGGTTTTCCCTCCTGTGTCCTGGGGGTAGGTATCTGGGTGGGCGTCTGGGTGGCTGCGTCACCACAACGCCTCGGGCCAGAAGCAGCCAGGGTGCACGTCTGGGTGGAGGCGCACCTCGTGGCAGCTGGAGCATCAGGAGCAGCTGGAGCAGCTGGAGCAGCGGCCGGGGCATCAGCGGGGGCAGCTGGAGCAGCTGCCGGGGCATATCGGTGGGTGGCAAGGTGCCGGGCCACCTTGTCTTTTCTGCCGAATTGCTTTCCGCAAATTCGGCAAGGGTACAGTGGCGAATCCACATGCGTCAGCATGTGCCGGCGCAAATGGTCGCTACGCGAGTAACGCTTGTCGCAATACATACAAGTGTACTCCATCGCGGCTGTAGTAAGAATGATTAAGACCTGGAGAAACCGGCGGGTGAAAGCGGAGGCGCGCGCGGTAAACATCACGTAGGCGATAAACAAGGAAAGCAAACGGCATGTATTGGAAAAATAGGGGGGGGGGTGTCCGGGTCGGGGGGGGGGTGTCCAAATGTGTTTACTAGGGAAGTTCCCCAACAATAACAAGTCCGATTTATCTCCTACACAAACAGGCTCTCGCTCAGTCGTTAAGCATGGCTGCTCCGTGGGAGGATGATATGACAGACTATGACTACGAGTTTGCACTTGAAAATGCAAATTTCGTAGATGAGTTGGAGCAAGAGGCTCTATTAGAACAAACGTTTGCGCAGCAAATACGGGATCTGGAGCGGCCTCCTCCATCGCCTCAGCCTGGGCCTAGCGGGCTGCAGCGGCCTCCTCCTCCTCCATCGCCTCAGCCCACACCGTCTCCATCACCGCCTCCATCGCCTCAGTCCGACTCGTCTGAGGACCCACCACCACCACCGAGGACTGCGAGACAAGTGTACCTGGAGCGACAGGCGCTTCAGGACGACGTTGACCGAGTGTGGGTGGTTGAGCCGCAGCACGAAACACATTGGCGATGGTACATGGCCGACATGGCCAGGCTGCGTGAACTAGATGAGGAATTGGACCGCTTGGAGGAACAAGAGGAGGCGGCCGATAACGAGGAATAGTTATAAGTTTTTGTTGATAAATAAATGATTCCTTTGTCCAAAAAACAAAAAAACAAAAAACAAACAAAAAAAAACAAAAATAAAATGCAATAAACAAAATAATAAAACCGGGATGATGGGGGTCGGGGGGGGGGTCGGGGGGGGTCGGGGGGGGGGGCGACACAGGGCTGGTCCTCTCAATCATCAGCTTGCTAAACTTGTCACTTTGTTTTTGTTTGTTTGTTTTTTTTTGTTTTTTTTTGTTTTTTTTTTATAATTTTATTTCATTGATACAATACAATAAATGTGATGCTTAAATCTAAGATGATTCATGAATGTTATACAATATATGAAGAATGAAAACTTACAATACAATAAATGTGATGCTTAAATATAAGATGATTCATGAATGTTATACAATATATGAAGAATGAAAAACTTACAATACAATATAATGATAAGCCTAAACTAAAGGAATAATTTTAACCCAGAGGAGGGCCACCTCCTCATTCACAATCAGGTTGTGGAGGCGTTGCTGCACCTCCTCCAGGTGACCGGGTTGGTTGGCGACGTATCGCCGCCTCATGAAATGATTGCGCCCGTCCGGGCCCAGGCACCCCCATCTCAAAATGACCAACTGGTCCATGACTGCAACTTCCACCAGGCCAATCACGTCCTGGATGACCTGGTGGTTCCACAAAGTGTACGTGACAGTCGACATTGCCTTCTGCTTGTGGAATGAGCGTTAACGTGCGGAGGAGCAGTAAACATCCCGTAATGGGGAAAAAACCGGTGACAAACAAGGAAAGTAAACAACACGGGGGGGGGTGGGGGGGGGGTCTGGGTCTGGGTCGGGGGGGGATGACGTCACGGGGGGGGATGACGTCACGGGGGGGGGGGCTCCTCGGCTCCTCAGTTTGCTAAAGTGGTCCAGAACCGGCCATAGCACCCTACTTATGATGTTGTGACAAGAGGTTCAGTGTTCGGTTGGATGTTCTGTTTATATTGGTGCGTGTTCCTGAGAGTTTGTGGCCAGTAAACATGCCCAGTGACAGTTTTAACGCCCACCACTGAACAGCAGGGTGCTGTGAACGGCTATCCGCCTGCTATACATGGGACATATGATGTTGTGACAAGAGGTTCAGTGTTTGGTTGGATGTTCTGTTATATTGGTGCGTGTTCCTGAGAGTTTGTGGCCAGTAAACATGCCCAGTGACAGTTTTTACGCCCACCACTGCACAGCAGGGTGCTGTGAACGGCTACCCGCCTACTATACATGGGACATATGATGTTGTGACAAGAGGCTCAGTGTTCGGTTGGATGTTCTGTTATATTGGTGCGTGTTCCTGAGAGTTTGTGGCTAGTAAACATGCCCAGTAACAGTTTCTACGCCCACCAGTGCACAGCAGGGTGCTGTGAACGGCTACCCGCCTACTATACATGGGACATATGATGTTGTGAGAAGAGGCTCAGTGTTCGGTTGGATGTTCTGTTTATATTGGTGCGTGTTCCTGAGAGTTTGTGGCTAGTAAACATGCCCAGTGACAGTTTTTACGCCCACCATTGCACAGCAGGGTGCTGTGAACGGCTACCCGCCTACTATTTAATTTTACGCATCGTTTATTACTTGTATTCATAATTCACTATGATTAGAATATTAAATATTTTTGTTGTTGGATGTCATTTGTATTATAGTTTTAACAGAAATGTTCTTTACGAGATATTGGAGGGGCCAGCAGGGTGAGAGTTGGGCCACCATTTTGATATGTAACATTGTTAGTTTGCACTTTTATTACAACAATTTACTAATCTTATCATTTTGGTCTTATGACGCTATAATAAATACGGTTAAAATGAGACTAGGGTAGGAGAGTGGCGGAAGACCACTGAAGCGGGGGTGAGTTTTTCAGCTCCCGTAAAACGTGTATTTGTTTCCATTCTGTTTTTGCGTACTTTATTGATAAAACCCGGAAAACCCGGAATATGACGAGCGAAGCCTATTAGAAGGAAATTTTATAATGAATAGTATTGTTACTGATTTGAAGCAAGAATAATTCAGAGGAATGTGGTATTTCCAGAACAACAATAATCCCTGTGTTTAAATGATTTGCTGTTACGAGTTTAAACATACATATACATTACAAATTTATTGTATTTTGATATTTTTTAAATTTAAAACTGTCCATCCCATTATGATTTATTATTTTAAAACGTTTGAATGGCGAGTTGTAATATAGCCCATTCAAACAAGACCGACAAATGGTAGTTGAAGGAAAAAATTCCATGAGTTTTCAAAATTTTTATGTTTGTAAGTTAGGATCTACAGTACAACATACTAAAAGTCCCGGAGGATGGCGGTCGAGCTTGGGTTTGGGAAGGGCTCTAAAGGTGATTTTTTAGTTTTTCGCCTATAACTCCTTAACTATCAACCCTACGTAAGGTTTGTGTATGCATAAAATTAAAGCTGATTAATTCTGTACAAAAAAGATTCAATTTATGTTTCTTGTAGAAGTGATAATTTTAAAGTAACAGGCCTGAAAAGTTTATACTTATATGTGACTTTGTTTCATTATACTTTTACCATAAGTAATCTAAAAATTAGTTTTAAATATTTCAATAAACATAGAGAGGTCAAATGAAAATGTAACCTCATTCAACTAATAGTGCAGCAGTGGGACCATTTATTGATAAGGAGTTCAAATCATGGTGCAGTTTTTCTTGCAAGCGGCCAAGTTTGTCGTTTTGCTTCATTTCATTTAGGGTAAATTTGTCGCTTTCCAACTGCGAGAACAATTTAGTTATTTCAACCTTCTCTTCATATGAGAATTCGATACCGTTAAGAATAGTTTCGGCCAAGACAGTCTGGGCATGCACGTGTCCTCGTACAGTTCTAATAAAGTAGAGTCTGTCAGCATTTTTTAAACTGAATTAGCGGAAAACACAGTGGTTATAACTTCTCTAAGGCCACTACCAGCCATTATATGGCAACTGGATTCCAAAGACGACATGAGTAGATTAAATCTACCTAATCTTACTACGACCACGACGTAAAGGGTCGTTTTGACACGAAGCAACAATTTCTCTAGCTTTTATATACAGTGTTTTGTCAAACGTAACGTAGCATGTCTTCATTAGTGAATTTCCTATGGAAAAGTATTAGCACTACCCACAAGGTGAAACTTAAGCCCGGGACCACCATAGAACTTCCATGGAAGTTTGGGGGTCGTTCAAAGTTTTATATATATATATACTCTAGTGGTCGCATTTTTTGTCCGATTTACTTCAAATTTGGTTGGGACGTTCCTTTCTATTATCAGTTGAACAAGTTTGTTGGGAAAAACAATCGGAAAACTCTAACCCCCTTTTTTGGGATTGATCTTTCAAATTTCGAGTTTTTGGGCCCAAAAAGGGTCAGAAAAGCCCTGGACATAAAATTGTTGCATGTAATAAGATGGGAAGAAGTGAAGGGAAAGTCTTAAGCCCTCTCTCGTCATTCTAGCATAAATATTTACCGAGTTATTAAAGAAAATGTATTTCACCTAAACACGGTGCGTTGTCTTATGGGGTTTTACATTAGAAAAACATGTTAATCATTTGTTGGTGTATTTGTATCATCCCCAGCAACCTTGCGCCTACTTTCAAGCCTGACTGGACCTTCTCCTAACCTTATAACGCGCAAAATTTTAATCCTAGCATTGCAGGTAAATTAAACCAGGAGCATCATAACAGTCAAAAAATCAATGTTTTCAGATTTCAATAAAATTGGAATAAATGTATGTTTTTACACGGGTTTTGAGTTTTAAAAGTTTTGTATGTGGAAGTTTACTTCCCTAACGTGAGCGTGCTGCGTGCGAACTCGTTTCTTGATTTTGGCACTATGTGGCTGCATACTTCAAGGCCGTGTACTATAATCGCTAAGAGATGCATTGATGAATGTAAGTGGCACAACAACACTCTTGTCTGGAGAATCCTCTTCATACAACCTCCGCATGTAACCCTTCCACACAGGAGCACCGGTCCCAAGCCACAATCCATAGAACATCTGACAGTTGTGGATTGGGTTTTAAATTCAGATTGATGCAATAAAATAGGAATATTTCATGATAGCAGAGTGTGTATCGTTATTTGATAGTGTGAATTTGTTTTTACTATAGATTATTGATTTTTTTTAACTATTTAAATTAATAGAATAATTCAAATTTATTTTAAGATATGACAAAAGTACAATGAAACCAGGTCACATATAAATATGAAAACTTAACAGACCTGTTACTTTGAAATTATCACTCTACATGAAACGTGAATATAAGCTATTTGTAAAGATTTTTATGAGATTTATTTTTATTCATATACAAATTTTACGTAAGTTTGATAGTTACAGAGTTATAGGTGAAAAACTAAATAATTTCCCTTTAGAGCTCTTTCCAACCCAAGCTCGACCCCCATCTTCCGGGACTTTTAGTATGCTGTAAGTTGTAACAAAAAACCATACCAATTTTGAAAACTAGGAAGTTTTTTCCATAAATTTGTCTTATTTTACTGGGCTAATAGTCATTTAGAACATCTGCACTCCTTTAAATAAATTCGTAAAACCTTGTATTCCTATTTGTTTTGCCACCTTCAACGGGCTCGAACATTTAAAGAACTGAATTTGTGGGAATGTTAATTTGTTCTCAAATATTAAACTATGCTCAACCTTGCAATTTCTCATCACCTCCAACTTTTGGGTTGTACCACAATCATAGAAACAGTTGGCTGATTTGACCAGAGAATCTTTCTCGTCAGTAGCACAGATTTAATTTTCTGACATGCCGAAGTAAGTAAAGAATTGAAATAAAACCTATCTATAACTCGCAGTGTGGAAAGGAACGTTGATAAAGGATCCTGAATTCATTTGTAGTCATAAGGGAATAATTTGTTATACATAAACAACAAAAACTAGTACATTTAAACAAAACAAAAACATACTTTTTAGCGAAAGTCCCAGTTTTTCTAAAAAAATTTAACAATTGTCATTGTACTCAACTCTTGTCATCCTTCTAAAACAGTAAGATATAGGTAACAGTTTTGAAGCATCAAAAATATGAAAGGCGAATCATATCCAACGGACACTAGCTTATACGCCCTAATTACTAACTTATGGGTGTTATAGGAAACACCCATAATTTACAGCATAACCTTAGTTATATAAACTGTCCGCGTAATAATGAACATATAAATAAAGTCTAATAAAACCAATTTGTTACAATATTATTTGAGTTTTAACATAATATGTAATACAATAGGGGTGGTAATAGTGGAAAAGGGACACCAAATCTCCACATCACAGCAATGAAGCAGTTTAATTTAGTAGAGTACTTGTTGTATGGTCGACATATTGAACGAGACAACCTTGTAACCTGCAGCAGTTATAATTAGATTTGGTCATCGATGCTCATTGCTCCTCATCGCACTGCACTAAGAAACTGAGCAATTTGCTCACTGTACTCAGGTTAATAAGTTAATATGTTTTAAGTTCGTAAAATAGCCATGTCCTATTCTGAAACGAGACAACTTAATAAAGTATGTCAAGGTGTATTGGGGAGGACCCAATTAAAGAAACAGCTGGTCTAAGTTGTCATTCGATTTACCAAATCCGGTAGATATTTATACTGTTTACTGATAGATTATGTATAGCATTATTTCTTCTAATATTAATTTAGATTTATAATTAAACCTAATGATTTATTTATCGTTGAACGAAATGCTCCCTTTTTTCCTAGGCTGGTTGTAGTCTTTAGTGATTATCGATATACTCACGATGGTGGTATACGTAGTTTATTTGTTTGGATTGGATCTTCGTAGTAAACTGAATTCTATTCATGGTCGAATTTAAGTAAGCCAATTACTCGTGTTACTCTCTTTAAACTCTGTTAAAGAGGAAAATAATATCATCTTAACATATCTAAACAAATCAATCTTATTTATATTAAAATGGGTTTGTTTTATTTATTATCTTATTTGTTTCAAGGTTACTCAACATATTTTGGAGAAGAAAATGGAAAGCTCATCGAGAGTCCATGTTTACTTACTAATGAAATTAAAATAATACTACTACTAATACTTAATAATAAAATGGGAATAATTTTTTTCTGTGCAGTTTGAGTTAGTTTTATATTATCTTTAATCTCCTGGGTGTTTAGTACATTTATTCTTGACAAATCTCATACTGTTGTAATTGTTACCTTCGGTGGTATGTTCGAATGTGCGTGTTTAATCTCTGATAAAATTAAAATTACTGAGATTTGTACTTATTGAACTCTGTCTGTTAGATTAGTAGTACAACTAGCACTATAATTAGGGTCATAGTTTAGCTGTTCTTTATTTTACCATTTATGTCTAGATACTTAAATGGTTTGTAAGTTGGTGCGGTCCAGGAAGTTGAACGTCTGGTAAACTATTATACATATTTAGTTATCAATGTAAAAATTAATTTAGGAAAGTTCTTACAATAAACGTGACGTTAATATTTTAAACCTAATTATAGGATGAACATGTAATGAAGAAAAGTAAACTTTTTATAAACATGGTGGAAATGTATGAGTTTGATATCATCTAAAAATAGATATTTGCTATATCTTACTATTGGTAGGATAACAAATTAGCTAAGTGAAGTAAAGTTGACATAAGCAAAGATGTTATACAACGATTGCCAATGCGTTTACAATTATTATACTTCAAGTTTCATTATATCATGTCCGTTATATTACTCATGGTTATGTCGTAATCCATACATGTGAAATATGTGGTAAATAATTATGTACTATTAGTTAATAGTCTAAACAACGACTCCCTGATATGACCATAGGTATAATGTATATTTAGTGCTACTATAACTCACTGTGTCACTTTGGTGCTTTGAATTATTGTAATACAAGCAGCAATGCGCTAAAATACAGATGATAGTGTGCGTGAGTATATTTCCAACATTTGATATATAGACGTTTATGATTTTTACCGATACAAACAGTTCCCCGCATTGGTTTGCCTAGTTGCTCCCATTTTTGTGCTATCGTAGTGTCTCTGAATGCACCATATTTCACGTGGAGGACAAATCACTATTTTACCTACTAAGTCTTAGAGAAAGTAATACAATAACAAAAACAAAATTTTATTTTGCCCTCTTTATTTTAAAGCTTTACTATATTAACATGACAGTACTGTAGAGTTAAAGCTAGAGCTAACTTCTTCTAGTTGCAGACGTCTAGTTAGTTGTCACTGGTCACATTCAATACTTCAATACGTTTATTGTAAGGAATATTGTACTAAAAAATATATATATACAGTCAGATCTTGTAAACATGATCTTTTGTTGTACAACTGAGGTGATGATCTGGCTATTATTGTTGAGGGATTTTTGGAAATAAATTACAATATCCTTTAAGCCTTTACATTGTTGATTTTACATAAACTGCTGTGGATTTGACATTATTTTATAGTTTTCTATGACCAAAAACTATAACGAAGGGTGTCAGTTCAAAATTCTGAGTATGCTTGTCAATTTATATTAGGTTTACGAAACTTAACATAGGAATGTGAGACTTGAAATAAGATGTTCATGTTTCCAAATGTAAGTTTTTCAGGAGATTTTATGAGTGGGCATTCGCATTGTAATGCCATACTACATATCTCATGGTCACGTTTCCTGAGTTTTAGCGAATTTCCCCTATAGGGAAGAAGCTATCACCGTAGGTGGCATGGTAAGACTTAAGCCCAAGACCATGATAACTTTTTGTTTTGAGGTCCCCAGATGCCAAAAACACTATTCGTTCAAATTTATATGTGTATATGTATATATATATGTGTATATATATACATATATATATATATGTGTGTGTGTGTGTGTGTGTGTGTGTGTGTGCGCGTGTGTGTGTGTGTGTGTGTGTGTGTGTGTGTGTGTGTGTGTGTGTGTGTGTGTGTGTGTGTCCGTTACCGCGATGACTTTTGAAAGAAACGCCCGATTTTGATGAAATTTGGCACAAATGTGAAGAGTAAAATTGATGAATTTAAGTTCGAAAACAAGATCATTCGGACTATGGGAAGGGGGTTTTATGGGGGTTTCAAATTTTTAAATTAAATTTTTCAAAAATCAGTTTTTTGAATTTTTTTCCTAAAATTTTAAAAATACTCAATTTTAGTTATAGCCATTATATAGAGCTGAAAAAAAAATTTTGAATTTTGAATTTTGAATCATTAACCTAGGTTAAGTGGTTGAAGAGAAAAGTAAAAAAACGCGTCCATAAAATTGTCCATGTTAATCTTATGGGAAAAAGGTTTTTTGATTTTCCTCAAATAATTTTACTAAAAACTTCACATTTCTTTTTACCAATCAGTTTAGCTCTACGAAACAATCATTTTGGCGTTTTAATTGTTGTTCTACGTCCAACCGTTGCAGTCCACAGTACGTTGTCCAATGTTATCCATATGGAAAATAAATTAAATTTGATATCTCGATTATTTATGAATGTATATTGATGAAACTTGGTATGTGGTATAAACTAGTTGTGGTATATTGATAGTTGCACAACAAACTTATTTATTGTTGATTATCCCCATAGCAGCAAATCTGCATACTCGGCCCCCATGTTATTCTCCCTAACAATGTAAATAAGTAAAGTTTTATATCTTCCTTAGATATGAACCTAAATTAATAAAACTTGGTATGTAGCTTCACCTGATTGAGTTATATTGATAATTGCAAAAATACACATTTTTTTACCTTCCTCGTTGCAGCAAGCCTGCGTACTCATCCCTAATGTTATTCTTATGGAGAATAAATAAAATGCTATATATCACTTATTTATTAATTTATTTTTGTGAAACTTGGTAAGTAGCTCTATGTAGTAGTGAGACACATATATATGCATTGGAAATTCGCTGAGTACGCAGGTTTGCTGCGACGGGGGTATTTTCTGATAGGCACCTGACTGATTATCCTGTAATGGTCGTATGTAACGCACGCCCGTCAAGTGATCTGGACGGTGGACTGTGAGGTGTGAATGTTTTGGCAGAAAAATTACTCTTCGATTCTGAAAGGAGGTTAAGGAAGCCATTTTGTTCCTTTAAATTACATAACATTTTATAATGTAATATGATATATAACTACTGGATTATTCAAAAGATGTTATTATATTTTTTCAAGTGGCCTCAAAGAGAGGCCAAAGGTTAAGGGAGGGTTAAGGTGGCAAAGTAAGGAAGCAGCATGGGGTAAATATCACCAAGCAAATATAAGAAACTGTCGTGTTCTCTATTTGCCCTTAAAAAAATGTATGACTCTTTACTTTATTTTCAGTGGTAATCCATTAAAAACATTGTAATAATACTGTTGCCTAATTTGTCGTCAACAATTAGTTTGCCGGTATTTTAATACATTGTTACCCTGCAATTGTTCAGTTTTTAACAATGAAATGTATTTCACAAGTATTCTAAGTATGAAAATAAGGTAAATAAAATATGGGCAATAATTAAAAATTGTAATATATTTTTAAAACCTGTTTTTAATTACTAAGGAAAAATAAATGTTAAAACTTACTTTATTAGTACATGTTTTAAAATAAACTTTGTACAGTTAAAACTCAATTGCAAATTTCTAATTTAGAAACGAGAAATCAAAAAGCTATGACAACAAATAAAATACAACTGTTAAAATAGAATGAAAGTAGTGTACAATGGATATATTATTTAATTGCACTTGGTTTTAATATTTCGAACATTGTGAGCTTTGTGGTTGACCGTTGGATCTAACCACGCAGTAACATGGATCGTTAAATATTCCTGATGGGTTTTGGTTAGTCGCCATTTTACATCAGTACCAATCTTTAAAACTAATGATTACTCTCTTTTACCCTAACATTGCATGCATTTTCGAAATCGCTCATTTTAACATTAACAATGCTTAAAGTTTGAATCGTTGTTATTTAAACATCATTTTTGTATTCTGTGTTATCGCTCAAAATCTACGGATTTTAATGTGAAACACCAGATGATGGTAATGCTTTCTTCAAATAAATAGCAAATAAAATATATTTCGTCCTGTTAATTTTGGTATCGCTACGTGGCAACGTTGGGACACCCTTTATTCTACTGCAGGTCTCAACCAATCCAAACAGATAATTAAACACCTGTTAAATAAAAGTGAGAGCGGAAAACACATAAACAATAAAGTCCTCTTTAGTAGGGAACAGCTCTTACTTTCAGTTAGAGTTCAGTTTTCTGTATTTCACGAAGGCACTCTTCTTACTGATATTTAAGTAAATTTTAAATTGAAAACATCTAATCGGTAATATTATTTATCAATATAATATGCTAGATCCTGAAAAAGTTTACTTTATAAACGAAAGGCCTTTCACCGAATAAAATTATTATGTTACTGATTAGATATTTTTAATTTACAGTTGTCTGTAGCCTGGAATTTTTTTAGTTTTGTATATTTAAATACAAATAAATGGAGATGATATATTTAAAACTGTTGGTAATTGGAAGATATTGCTATCGCAATAAATAGAAATAAACCAGTTACTGGAGGTTATTATACCTAATTTAGTAACATTTAACCACAAACGATCATACAGTAACAAAAATATAATGTTTTTATATCTTTGACGACTGAGTCAAATGTAACGATATTCTTGCTTCATTTAATTTTCGTTTAACTATTTAAAGGATGTTAGAAGTGTTTAATTTATAGTACACCTTGTTATTTCATATTACTGAAGAATTTTCTAAGAATATATTTTACATATATTAGCGAGTTTTATTGTACGGTCGAATCATTATTTGAGTATTTAGTCGACAGAAGTGGTTTAGTTCAGGCGGAAAAAATCTTTATAATTCAGGTATACCCCAAATAAATTGGTTAGTTATACAGTAGTAGGCCTAAATTTGTTCATTCATAATGATGAGTCATTTTCCTAGAAATTGTGCGTAGTGGATAGTTGCTCAGATGATAGTTGCTCAGATAGTTGCTCAGATGATAGTTGCTCAGATGATAATTCCAAGCAACTCAGTCGTTTACAGAATAATTTGCCCCCAACAATAAACCAAATTTCGTGCCTTCACCAAACATGTCTTAAATACTTTGTTTAAAATTCGTAGTTGAAATATTTAAAAATGCTTGATTAAATATTTTGGAACTTCACCTTTATTGTCTCGTTTCCAGGTTAATCTTAGGGAATCGTTGGAGGGAGGCCAACTTGGATTTCTGAGGACAATTTTAAGTCCGCGCTCGACAAGCCATTACTAATAACTGTTTATTCAAATTAGAATACTACCAAATGTTTTAAAATAACATTTTGTTGAATGCTCCTCAACAGATAAACTTACTTATACTCAACTCCACTTAGTTATAAACGTTAAAAGATAACCAGTCACTGTGTATTTATCTCGCTTTTTCCGTTATTTTTGAAATGTACTTTTGTTATCATAAATTTAAATCAAGTTTTGTATTTAAGAAAACTTTAATTTCCAACAAAGTTTATAGCTTTATGATTGTGAGCAAACGAGATGACATGATTGTAGTTTAAAATTGTGACTAAGGAGGAATAATTCAACATGGCGCTCTTCAATACCTTGTTAATGCTTAAACTGTGAAAATGCTTTATGGAAATAAGTTATTAAGCTAGAATAACCTAAAATACATATGCCATATTATTAAGATATTTAGATAATTTCTAAACAAAAATCAACATCTGTTGGTAATCATATTTTTAAGTCTAATTCAATAATTTACACTCGGGTCCTAAAAGGATACTCCTTTCACTGGTGATAAACATTTTCATTATCAAGTTACATTATGCTTTTAAATTATTCAGTAACAAATCTGAAAAAGGATACACTTTTCAATATTATCGGGAGACATGAAAACAAACTCATCACTTGGCGCCAATATTCTTCTGAAGAAAAAAAAACAAGCCGCCTTCTGGTTTCTGCAGTTGACTTATTATATAATCAATTGAAAACCCCTATCCGTCATGTTGTAGTAAGACACTAGATATATCGCTACACTTGTGTTTGCACGCAACATGTAACATATAGTACATAATATATATATATATAAAATATATATAACATGTTGTATAAGTATAGGGACTAGAGTAATTCGTTCTCCGTATTTCCGCGTGCGTGTCTGCAGTAATTCCTTTGAAAATATAATAAATGTGTATTTATTGCTAATAGGAAATTGAGCTACCTTGATGATGAGTTTTGGGTTTCAAACTGTACTTATTTGAAAATTTAACCAGTTACTTTTAGATTTTTAAAGTAAACAAAAATGAAAACAACGACCTCGTCATGGTGGATTAAATATAAGGCTCCATAATCCTCAATTTAGCCACTATGAGTTTATCTAATTTTGTCCCTGTAGTTATCTCCTATTTATACATAAAAATAAAACCTTTTTATCCTCTGGCAAAAACTTGAATGAAAATTGCCTTGTAAACTTGGGGAATTTCTTGTTGCTAAACTGTAGAGACAGTTCTTTGTTCTATGCTGTAGGCAGGTAAAAGTGGGGCAGTTCATTTAAAAGTATCTATTCTACTAAAGGTTGCTCTGGGATATCATATACATTTCCAGTTATTATAAAAACTAGTTTTAAGTATTACTTAAGTTTTAACTTTCATGATGGATAGCCTCTGAATCATTAATTAACAAAATAAAAGGTTTAAAGAACTTGTTTCGTCAAAAATGATCCGATGTAGTTGTAGGTCCGATTTAGTGTCCGTTGTGTTTTTCGTAGTCTGGCCAAATTATAAGTTTTACTAGTCTCGTGTGTTTTAAGTGTAAACATTTGTTTATCAAGACGACATGCATGAAAATTGACATGTAAATACCTCTTAACGTTCCGACCTAATAATATGTTGATAAATAACACGAACAGCTAAAGTCTCCAAACTATATCAAATCACTTGACTGAACCGGAATTTTAAAACATTTATTCGTATGCTAAAAATCTCGTTAAATGAACAATGACATAATTTACCTTATTACTTAATGTCGGAAATTTAGGAGTTGTCTGTAAGGTTGGTTGTAGTTGGTTTTGTTACTCAAACGAAGATGCTAAGGCGTAATTGATCGAAGCAAATAGCTTAGTATATAAGGACTGGTGGATATATTTTCTTTCGCAACAATATGATCTTCCACAGCACCTTACTATTTGACTATAACATAAACAAAAAAGGTCATATCGTGTATCAAAAGGAAGTATGTAAAATATAATTAATGTGTCACTGACATTGGCAATATATAATATCGATAGGCCTTAGGCGTTTTCATTTGTTTTATATCTGCAGCAAAATCGTTTAAATTTTGTTACCAAACCAAACTTAGCGAATAAGCTTGTTTTGCGCCAAGGAGACGCGACGGGTTTGGAACACAGGGAATACATTTATATGTAAAATATCATCTCTTTCAGAGAACGTACAGTGTGTATTTAACTACATGCTAAAGCAACTTTTAAAGAAAAAAAACGGGTAATTAACTGTTCATTTGAAACAGATGTATATTGTTAAAAAAAAACCATGTGAGCACTTTTATTGGATTATTCGTTCAATATAAATGTATTGCATATTTTAAACAATCAATGATGGGGCTAGTTTATTTTAAAAAATTAACCAATTAGCAGAAAAAACATCTTTTATAAAGAATTAACATATTTATGAATTATTTTGTATATTCACGCCCAGCGAAATTATAACAAAATAACACAGGTCCCTACACTACGTTTGAATTCCTCATTTCATAGAGATCTTTGCAATGATAAGTCTATTTGATGTTCTACCTCAAATGAATTATTTTATTGACACTTTAAATTCGGAATACTTGAGATTAATTCCAGGCCAGCTATTCTAAGATAGGTTTGCATAGTTTCTGACCTAACTTAGATAAATTCTGGAATAGTTTCAAAAAAGAGACGTATCTCGCCAGTAAAGGCAAGATAAGACTCGTTATATAATTAAAAGCGTTTCCTTCAAATAATTTGTTTAAATTTCACTTCATTTTTAAATTTTTACTACGAATACGTATTATTGTTATATTGGATAATCAATAAACTGCCCCAGCTATTTTACTTGAAAGCATAGGTTTATTAAGCATGGTATTGATCTATTGAGAGTTTAAATTAAGCTTCCCTGTCTTATGGTGGTTACATTTTATGGATGGTGCCTTTTATAGTGTTTAGGAGCAGGGGCTGGTAATAACTTGAAATTGAAGTAAGTATTCAATGTCTTTCCCTTGTAGTGATATCTTGTCTTCCTGATACCTCCAAACTGATTTTAAATAAAACGCTAATAGAAATCGTATATGTGTTCTTTTTTATTGATACTTAAAGTGAAAATTATTTTCCGTCTTTATATTCACCCTCTAGGTAAGAATATAGAATATGTACTGTTTAATAGGGATAATTTATTTCTTCGTTTTGCTGTACCGCGGAAAAATGCTCCTAGGATAAAGAAGTTACATCAAAGACTTTGACATTGCTTAATAACTTCCGGTCGCACGTCAGCTATAACGTTTCAAAAAATGTATATTTTTGGCAATTTTTCTATAAACAAAAGGAATTTCCTTTATCTGTATTGCATAATGTCTTCCCTCAGGTAGCAGAAGTCAAATAAAAAATAAATATAACATTCATGATATCATCCGGTAGCAGATCGGACATAAAATTAGGAAACTATTCAGCGTTCTTTAGCATGACGAAATGAGTCGGATTGGTGCTGAGCAGCTTTTGCTCTCCCCTCCATGTTTTGTTAGCTACCTCCAGAATTTCAAATATGTGCACTTTCTACTGTTTAATTGTGCCTATGTTTGGTTTTGTGTAGTAATGTAATAGTTGCTTGTTAATCGTATTGCTTTGATTTTGAAAATAAAAGATATACCAAAAAGAACTTTGCTATCGTTTTATTTGTTACTGTTTTTTATTATTATTTTGCTTTACTGTTCACTATTTTTGAGAGAATTATTAGGCTAAGAAAATAATTAGACAAAGTTTTAGTCAATAAATCACTTTACTTAAACCAACGTCCGTGTATATGCTAATAGCACCTCTTTGAGAAGAAGGAGTTGACAAAGAATGAAAAGTTATTTACACACCAACAGCTGTTCCCTTAAAAACTAAAAGAAATGTTAATTATCACGACATATTTACTAAATACAATCACAACAACTGTGTTTCTGTAAATGTGCTATAAGGAAGGAACTATTCCCGTTATTACGTCATTTTCTAGGACTGAGGCTTGGACTCATTATACATTTGCATTTAGAATTACATAGAAAAAATTATAATCGTTCAAACTGAAGCAGGAGTATATTTGTCGATTAGTTCTTTTTAAAAAGTACTATCGGTTGTAAAACTTGATAAACTGCGTCTCTCAAAAGAGACATAGCGGGGTGGGGGTTATCTTTTGAAATTCGGTTCCAGATTTATCTCACGTAACTGATACTTTAATTTGATTCAGCATAAAAAACAAGAACTTATATTTGTATACATTTTGTAACGCTAGTTGGTTGTAAAAACAAACAAGTTGGTAAACATATTACATTCCTTGATGATATTTTAATTGAATAAATTTATAAATAATAAATCTCGCATCTCACTCCAGATGTACTAGCCAGTAAGTACTAACCAGTATCACATTCTCCCCGCGTGGATCTGGCACAGAATATGAAATCCAGTAGAAAATTAAAATTTAAATAACACTATGACAGTCTGCAGTTTGAAATATTTCTCAAAACAGCTGATCATTTGAAGAAAACCAATTACAATAAATCACATTTAACCCAAATAAAATATTATTTCTTCCATAAGAATGTCATGGGAACTTTGAGGGCCAGCGGAGTGGAGCTCTGATGACTGAGGGGAGGGGAAATAAACTCCTTAACATCTTGAGGAAATCCCGTTAATTTGAAACCTTGATCATAAAAACCGATCATGAAATAAATAGGTGGCTGACAAAATTGCTTAGGGAATTAATATACACTGGATCATAGAACTTAATATGTGATTTTACCAGCTTATGCTAAATTGATAGTTAAATAAGTCAAATTTACATACTTAGTTCAGTAACATTCTTACGGAGTTTATGTACCCTAGTACATAACATATTGCAGTCCGGAATAATTAGATGTATTTTGATATAAATCGTCATATAGTTATTAATCCACGTAGCTAGTTCGTGTTGTAAGACTGGTTATCTAGTAAATTTACTAGTTTTATAAAAACTAATGATTAGATATACTTGGTTGAATATTAGGCACTCTCATCTTCTATAAAACTATATTAAGCAAAACAAAATTTAAAGAATAGAATTTTAACGAACATATTGAAAAAGGGAACTATGTAAAATTAAATAAAAATCCTACTCAGTACTTTGAAAAAATATATATAAAACATTAAAAAAGAATGAAAAACAATTTAAACCAGAAATAAAGAAGTACTGAACTCCATATTCTTCTACTGCACCGTACATTCGGGGACAACCAAAAATACATAAACCTGGTTATCCTTTAAGAGTAATTGTAAGTACAATAGGAAGTCCTACTTATGTATTATCATCATACCTTAAAAGATTTCTACTACCTCTAACATTTATAAGTGAGAGTACCTTAAAAAACTCTACTCATTTGGTTGAAACTCTTAAAGAAACTAAAACTGATTATGAAGATATATTAGCAAGTTTTGATGTACAAAATATGTTTCCAAGCATACCTGTCCAAGAAACACTTAATATAGTACGCAAACTGTTAGAAGAAGCTAAAACCCCTAATAATCAAACTACTCTGTCAGTTAGTACAATTTTAGAACTTCTTACAATCTGTATGGATGCCAATTATTTCCAGTACAAGGATGAATATTATCAACAAACAGAAGGGCTCCCTATGGGAGTTCACTTAGTCCAATTTTAGCCAATATTTATATGGACAGTTTTGAAAAAGAAGCCATTGATAGCAGTATAGTTAAACCAAAACTATACAAAAGGTATGTAGATGATTGCCTAATTATTTGGAATGATAACTTTGATTCTTTGCACTCATTTTTAAATCATTTTAATTCAAAAAGTAAAAATATAAAGTTTACCATGGAATTGAAGAAAAACAAAAAACTTCCATTTCTAGATGTTATGATAAATCACTCAAATGGAATTGAGTTTTCTGTATATAGAAAAGAAACAAATAGTGGAATTTGTTTAAATTTTCAATCAAATCACCCAGAATCAACTAAAAAAGGAATAATAAAAGGAATGCAACACAGAAATAAAATTATATCAAGTAATGAAAATATTAAGAAAAAAGAAGAAGAGACTATTGTCGAAATATTACAAAATATCCAAAAAGTTTTATATTTAAGAACTTAAAAGAAAATCAAAATAAAGATAATTTAGAAAATAAACCTATTTCGCGTATAACAATACCTTACACTAGAGGACTTTCAGAAAAAATCAGAAGAATTAACAGAAAATACAACATAAGTACAACATTCTACTCGAAAAATAAACTTAAAACAAACTTAGTTAAATTTAATTACAATTATGAAAAAAGATGTTATTTACGAGATACCATGCTCTGATTGTGATAGTGTATATATAGGTCAAATTGGATCGTTTCTCGAGAAAAGACTAAACCAACACAAATATAATTTAAAAACAGCAAAAACAGAAGTAAGTAATTTAGCACATCACCAGTGTACGAAAAATCATGAAATAAATTTAAATAAAACCAAAATTCTGGCAAAATAACATGGCAGATTCAAAGGAATATTTATAGAATCAGCAGTAATGGCTTATTCAGAAAAATATGTTTTCAGTAAACCAAGTTTTGAAATTAATAGTAAGTGGAAACTAATTTTAAAACAAGAATTTGAAAAGAATAATTAATAATTACATTTTCTATTTAAATTTATTATAATTTACCTACTAAATATTTAAGCTTAGATGTTAATCACATGTTTAAGAAAATTAGTTATCATATTTTGTAAACAAAAAATGTAAACAACTGACGATGAATTGAGTATCAATTCGAAATATATTGGTTTAAATTTAAAATTTGTTTTACTTAATATAGTTTTATAGAAGATGAGAGTGCCTAATATTCAACCAAGAATACAATCACCATCTTCAACAACATCAGAAGGATTTAGAAGAAAAATTAGATATACGTTTTAAAATTTGTTATTTCTTTTTGGGAAAATCTGATTAGAATGACTACGATAGTTTGAAGTGAGATATCTTATTCCTTACTTACATAAATTCATATCCCATTAGAAATTTGTAGAGAATACTGGTTTGCTGCGAAGGGTGTATCTTCGAAAGGTATAATATTAGTTTACTGCCTTTTCACTGTAATATAAGGAAATTATGTTTGCCAGCTTAAAAGGACTTGTTAAATATTTGTGTGACCGCGGCGGCTTGGCCAGTTCACCCAGTAAGCTGGTCCCGGGGGCAATTCAACTTACATCACTTCGCTTTATACTGGCTTGAGCCATTTGCATATGTTTACTTTCTTTGGACCGCTCAAAACTTTCAGGTCTTTAACACGATAGGGTTTTTTAAGTCGCCTGACCTTTCGCAGAAAGACTTGGCTCCTAGGAGCAGCACTTTTGCATACATCAGTAGCTACTAAGATTATATAATGTTAAATTTAAACAATAAATACTTTAAGATTGTATATATTTACATATACTAACATTATTATCACGACAACCTGTGTTAAATAGCAGCTTCTTAGTTTACGTTCGCAGTTATCTATATTGTATTGTGAGGTTAAGTTTTGTATATAACCTTGGCTATAGCCTAAAGCCCAAAATATGTCGGTCTTATTAAAATACAATGAATATAAAACAGGGTACTGTGTTCACAGTGTTAGGAAAAGTAAATATATTAGTAGAGTTTTCACTAAAAAGTATATATGTATATGTTTTACAAACTCTCCCTATGTAAGTTTAACAAGCTGTCTCTGCAAGCGAATAATTTAAATATAAACTTCAGAATAATGAGAATAACAGTAGTTTATTGCTAGTCTACACAAATACAGAATATGATTAATGTCATACCTTCAATTATTTACTACAAAATCAGAACCAATAATGTAGGATGTAACCTATATGATTGAATGTTCACAAATGGGTATCTCTAAATTAAAATACTCTTACTAGGCAATTATAAAAAACTCTTTTATTTAATATAGTGGATTTTATATTAGTCAATCATATAGAGACTTTTGAAATACATTAACAGATAAGGAAAATAAACTGTTTGTGGAATTTTAATATACAGTTTCCTACAAAAATATCACTAAACTGAGTTTTTGGTCTCTTTTGTATGTGTCCTTGTGGAGTAGGTGTGAATTTGGTCTCTTAAAGTACTGCTGTATAATATTCATTATATACTAATGTTTAATATTTGTATATACAAATAAATTAAAACTAATAAATTAAGGAAAGGTGAATATAATATTCAGGGCATTTATTTCACAGCGTAACCCTACACTCGGAAGTGGCAAGATTTCCCAGAGGTGGTTAAATGGATAAAAACAAGTAATGGTAGTCTCTTAATAACTGTCTCGTACGTCCTACACTACTTTATTGTACCGTAGTTACACTTTTTAATGAAACACGAAAATTAAAAGAGGAAATGGGAAAAAACCCTTCAATGTACTCTAAAAACGTAATAAGTGGTTTGAGTTTATCATTACGGTTATGGTATATTTTTTGTTATTTTATTAATAATCCACTGCAGGTTTATTTTTAAACTCAGGCACAGTGACTCCGTCATGAAATAAATTTCCATTTTTAAGGTTATTATATGACAGGACCAAACCAAGAAAATGTCCTTAATTTTTCTTTTTAAATATAAAATTTTAAATGTACTAAACAGTTTAAACTTAAGATTAGTTTTTGTATGTGAACTACAAAGAATTATTCTTTGAATTTTCAAAGAAGTGGTTCTAATATAAATATATTTTTACTATTTTACCCATGAAATAACTAAAACACTGTAATATGATTACTTTCTTGAATGTCTGTTGGATTGATTTTATGAAACAAATATTATAATACCAATTCCTCGTAAAAATACAAATATATATTTTTTTCAGTTCAGCAGTTTGAAGTGAAACTTATATTAAAATAATACATTTTTGAACTTCCCATAGAAATAAAATATGCCTTGCAGCACAATATCGTGCAAGGTCTGGTCGCGTTTGATTAGTTCTGAGTAATGGTTAAATATACTGATACTTTGTTGCATTTGCAAATGCGGCCTCTTGGTTATACATCTAGGGGCGACTACCTGCTCCAGGTCTATATCATACCTCTTAGTATCGTTTTTGACTTTTAAACCTAAATTTTAAAAATCATACCAAAGTCGATTTTTGAAAGATGATAGGGGCTAAAGGATGCGGAGCATGATTCTCAAAATACGTCTGACTACTACAGTAAAACTTTGTACATGCGGTACTCTTGTTGGTATTACAATCAAGCTATACGTAGGATAAGGCAAAACCACATTGTTGTCTATATAATATAAATATTGTTTTTTTACATAAATATTCAGCTTACGATAAAATTTTAAGATAAAAAATCCTGTAAGTGAGTTATAATCCAACTCGATGTGTCCGAATACGTTTAAGGGTGAAGGAGGATCATTCAAACTTATTATTGCGTTTTAAACTGTGGCTTTTGATTTGACGAAGACACTAATGAGAGAGAAAAGTCATTAGAGATCCAGAATCCAGCCAACGGGTGTAATGAGGCTCGAGACTTCCTTTGTGACCTTCCAACACAAAGGTGCTATTACAATGAATAGGACTCTCGGCCAAGATGTAGTTGAGCCGATAGCAGTCGTAAAAATATGTTTTGATCAAATGGATGAAGAAAACGTTACAGCTAAGAATTAAAATGAAAAATAAATGTTGTTTACCAAATTGCTCCTGAGAACTAATAGGTACTGTAGCACGGACGCTGGTGACGCATTCGCGTTATCTGTCGCTTATTCGGTGATCAGGTTTGGGAACGTTGACATAGGGTTTAAATCTTTACTGCAATTTCACGTGTTAGGCAGAATTATTAGAACTAATCTCTAATTAAATTGATATTTTTATATGCAGATAAATGGAAATTATGTAAAGTGTTCTACTTATGTCTGTAAAGTATAAACTGCAGAAGGTACATAAATTTAAACACATATACATGTACAATTAAAAACAGAAATTGTTGAATGCCCATGCCCCCTTTTGGTACTTATTTTAATGCTCCCCCTCACCCGACATTAATTACTTTTTAGAAATTACTTTTTGGACATTTTAAACAACATATGTGCCAGTATCACGGGAACGGAATATGATATTTACAAACGAACTGCGGCATTGTTAAGGGTAATAAGGTTCAAATAATGGGTCACACCATAATCTTAAATTCGAAAAAGAATCTTATACCAAGATGGAACCAGACCATTTTAAATTAGTAAAAACGAGGTAAATACCCCTTCATCATCATCATCATCATCATTGTTGCGGATTAGGAAACCCCAGCATAGCTGCTAGTCACATCTCCCACAAGCGGGAATATTGCGCAGGTTACCGGAAAGATAGAGTATAGCAGGAAAGGAAAGGGTGGGTTCGGACGGCAGCCAAATCGACCCTTCAGAGGGCCAACTCCCGTGACCCTGTGACAGCTGGGGCGAGGCTCTCAAACAGGGGACCCGCATTCTGCCCTCCAAATGGTCAACTTAACTGACAGGGTATCCATGTACAACAGCCAGGGACTATCCATTCTCAGGTTGGCAGGTGGGAACCAAACCAGGAGATTCTGTCCCTAGCCGCTGCAAATGGAGGGACCAAGGGTGAAAGGGAAGTTTGCCATAATGGACTGCCAAAAGACTTACCATCTATAATGACAACTTCATTTGCTGTACCCAATGTCAGCCTCAAAACTGGTATAGACCAGTTTTAAGGTAGTACTGGGACTAAATACCCCTTATCAACAAATCGATGGCAGTTCATGGTCATTATCTGATGAAAAGACGAGAACACTGCTTATGTATTAAGGTCAGGGATTTTAAAACTCACTTAAAAAAATGTATTCAAAATAATCAATCGTGAGAATAAATATTGTTTTTAAATGCACTGAGGTATTTTCTATTAAGCATAAAAAATCATTTTAAGTAATGGGTCACAACACCACTTTACAATTTCATAACAATTATTTGAACACTATTTGGCAGACCCAAGATAGTTACCAAAATATTTAACTCGGTCAGAAATAAAGTACTTCCTACGTAACAATAATTGGTGGTGGTAAGAAGTTTAAAAAATGTAGAAAAGAGTGGGGGGTGAGTTATTTAAACCTTACCCTTAAACATACCCTGTCTAGTAGGCATACAAATTGAAAAGCATATTATAATTTAAACATCTTGACGTTAGTTATATATGCATAAAGAAGTTTAATTTTATAAAATGCGCCATCGATCAGAATTTATTTTCGTTATTTACTTTAATTTTTGTAATTCGTGTTCTGCTTTTATATTTATTGGTAATTTGTTGAATAGTTTTATTGCGCTGAAACTTTTAGTTGAGATTCATGATAACTGATATTTGCTATAAGGGAAATAATATATTAAAATATAGTTTAGGAGATCCCCAATAAAACTCGTGTATTTATTTTGTTAATGGTTCCTAAAATTGTTGAGATAATATTATTAAAACTCTCTCTATTTCATCATAAGAAAATATTTATTCGTGGTCACTGATACAATTTTTCCAGGATATAATTTTGAATATTCATGTTGTCTAACTGATCGATTCTCAAACAAGATATCTCGGCCACTTTTCCTAAGCACAGAATGTGTCTCAGAAGTTGTTAGTGATTAGAATTATGTTTGGAAGAAAGTGAGATTAAAATTCCAAAAATGAGGATTACAATTTAGAACAATTTTGTTTGTTATAATTGGAAACAGTTTTAAAACACATTACCTTTTTTTAAAAAATCTATTTCTGTAAAAGAATCTTTAGCGTTGCAGAAACCGCTCGCAGGGCATTGTTCAAAGCTAATTTTGTGAAGATAAACTTTATTTGAAGATCATCAAATTGTAAATTTTTCTGACAAAGAAACTTGCACTGCACCGTTATTATCTTTGAATTTAGAACTATAAAGATCCCATCACCTAAAATCGAAGAGAATGGGTTAAACCTTTTATTAGTATATTTAATTAGCACAATTTCTATCGATAAAAGGTGACGATTAGATAACAACATAAACCTTGGATTTGTTCTTAAATCACAGAGTTTAAAAGTACGAGTGGTATGCAATTCGATTTCAATTCAACATCAAAATGACCTTTAACAAGCTGCGTTAAAAGTATTATTATCAGAGGATTCCAGTTCTGAATTACATTTTATAAAACTCAACTCTTGAGTATAAAAAGCATCAAACAAGTAAACAAAACCATGTACTTGTTCCTTGTTCAACTAATCCCACCGTAAGAGGAAAGTTTTCGGTTAATTGTTATGCGACAAACTTGTTGGCGTAAATTGTTCTTGTTTCTGGTTGTTAAATGTAATGAGCGCGAGCGTGAAGTTCTGTAGTTACACAGAAGTGCTTGAATAGAAGGTTATAGTACGGCTTTGGAAAGGTTCGAAAATATTTGTATTCACCGATACAACGATCGAATTGTTTAAAGTAATCCCAACAACTATGTAAAATGTGTGAAGTAGGTGTTTATTTATTTAGTGTTATAGGAGTAACATACTTATTAGTCAAACTACTTTTTATTATTAAGTATTACTCGATAAAATTCAATTCATGTTATAAGTAAATTAATATTGATTCATCAAAAGTCTTGTTGAGTCTGTGCAAGGTAATAAACTATGCAAGTCATTTTCTTTGTAGATGTAACATTTCTATAACATATTTGAACTAAAATTGTATTAACTCCATTCTTAAACAAAGTTTGATTACACCTGATGTACATTAACATAAAAAGCGTAACATTAAAACAAAATACCCCCGTCGCAGCAAACCTGCGGACTCAGCGAATTTCCAATGCATAATATTTGTCTGAATTCCACATAAAGCCGCAAACCAAGTTTCATAAAAATATATTCACATATAAGCGATTTTAATTATTCTCCATAAGAATAACATTGGTAATGAGTATGTAGGTTTGCTGAAACAAGGAACAGAAACAATTGGTTTTTATGCAAATATAAATAGAATTTAACTAGGCGAAGCCACATACTAAGATTCATCGATATTCAACCATAAATAAGCGATATATGACATTCTAGTTATTCTCCATAAGAATAACATGGGGGCTGAGAAAGCAGGTTTGCTGCAACAAGGAACAGAAAAATGGGTTTTTATATAATTATCAATATAACTCAACCAAGTGAAGCTACATACCAAGTTTTATTAATTTATGTTCATAATTAAGGGAGTCAGTAGATTTTACTTATTCTCCATAAGAATAACATGGGGCTGAGTACGCAGGTTTGCTGCTACGGGAATAATCAACAAAAAATCAATTTTTTGTGCAAATATCAATATACCAGTACTACTTGAAGCCACATACCAAGTTTCATCAACATACATTAATAAATAATCGAGATATCAAATTTTATTTATTCTCCATAAGGATAACATTGGACAACGTACTGTGTTTAGCACTTCGAATATCTCTGCAATGGTTGGGCGTAGAATCACAATTTAAACACCAAAATGATCGTTTTGTGGAACTGAACAGATTGGTAAAAGCAAATGTGATGTTTACATTAAAATAAACTGAGGAAAAGCCAAAAACCTTTTTCCCATAAGCTTAACATAGGAGATTTTATGAGCAGGTTTTTTTGGATTTTCTCTGCAACCACTTAACCTAGGTTAATAATTCAAAATACTAAATTATTTGTTTTTTTAAGCTCTATAACATGGTTAAAACCAAAATTAAGTTTTTTAAAAATTTTAGGGTGAAAAATGCAAAAATCTGATTTTTGGAAAATTTAAAACCCCCATAAACCCCCCTTCCGATGGTCCAAATTTTTCTGGTTTTCGAACTTAAAGTCATGAATGTCATTTTACACATTTGAGCCAAATGTCATCAAAATTGGACGTTTTTTACTCAAGTTATCGTGTTAACGGACACACACACACACACACACATATATATAAAGAAATATATATAAATTTGAACGAATAGTGTTTTTGGCATCTGGGGACCTCAAAACAAAAAGTTATCATGGTCTCGGGCTTAAGTCTTACCATGAGACCTACGGTAATAGCTTCTTCCCTACAGGGGAAATTCGCTAAAAGAGTTTACAAAAACAAAATAAACTACGTACTTATAGGCAAACTGCACTAGAAACTTTTGAGAAAACCATGTGTCTGACGCTCGTGAACTATATCCAGTAATTGAAGGTGTCAGTGATAAAATCGGAGGAAAAATGTTTTGTATGCAACTGCTCCCAATGCAATAGATTAAATTAATGTACATTTAAAACACTTTTTTGAATACTGGAATTTCGTAGCAGTGTGATTTGATTTTACTGTTAAACTGAAATCACGCGAAAAAGTTAATCTGTTGGGTAAAGCTAGCTGTGTTAAGTATTTAGGAATAAACGAATCAGTAAACATTTTCGGTATACGAGTTTAATCCATTTTTTAATATTTCAATATGTAGAATGACTGTTTTTGTTAATAAATTACTTATATCAAAATTTAAACTAACTAAAACTATTACTAACTATTTATTATTAAATAACTATTACTATTAGTTTACTTTTCGTATTATTAATGCCTTTCCTGCATTTTAATATTTACCTACAGATATTATTCAAACATTAAAAGTACTCCTATAGTGATTAGCCATAAAAATTATGCATTGTATATCGGTAATTATTTTGTTTTATAATATGGATCGCAACACTTTAGATGATTTCCACACCAACAGAACGCTATCTAACTTATGCTATTTTCTGGCGAGTGGGTCAATTCTTTTCCTTTCTCTTGTGTGTGCTCTTGCCGACTGATTTAGAGATGAAACCATCGGGTGTCAGCCGTGAAGAAGTTAGCCGCAAGATTACCAGCTATGATATCTGCTTTTAAGTAGGTTATATGTGCATTAGGGTTTCAATCAGACAAACAGCGAAAACAAACACTAAAGTCACAAGGAGGTGATGGCCATTATTGGGAAACAGAGTTATAGGAGAGCTCCAAACACTCAATTACCGAATGATGCACTTTACTAATTGTTCTTTCTAATGTAATGAGCTGATTGAATGCGTTGTTGTTTGTTGTATGGAGCAGCATGGAGTATCAAAGAAACTCGCCATCTCGGACGATAAGGTCGTATTGACAAGGGACAAGAAACCGTATACATCCTCATCATTACAGAGATACCAGATTATGTTAAGACAAACAAATAGTTTGGATCTTTTCCTATTAAAAATATGAAAACTTATAATAAATCAAGAACTAATATAACTAAGTACTTAATATAATTTAGTACTTAAGCTTTTATTTCACCAGGATAGGTTTAACAGTTAAGTAATAAACGATAACTTGTACTTAGCAGGCGCATATTTGCGTGAGATGAATATCTTATTGCATTTATTGTAGATAGTTTGGAAACGTTATACATAGTGAGTGACCTAAGATGTCCTAAACAGATTACAGACGAACGGTTTGACATAGAAGGATGAAACAACACTTTCCCCCACTAATTCAAACCCAAGGAATAACGATAAAATATTTTCAACCCTTTTACATACAGGTGTACCAAAATTGAAGGACCCGGGTTAAAAGAAAAAAAATCAATGACGTTATTTGTCCAAAATTCAAAAAAGTCAAATAGTAGCATATTTTCAAATAACATACCATTAAAAGGTCTTGGGAAACCTAGAAACTTTCTAATTTACACCAACCTTATACCTCTTTCTTTTTTTACTATTAGCTAATAACATTTTTTCTCCATATGAAATTCATGTTAATTGAACATAACATGCTAAATCAAAGTTGTCACACAGTTCATGCAAATTAACATCAATTTCATATGGGAAAACATGTTTTTAACTAATTGCAGAAAAACTAAAAGAGATACAAGTTGGTGTAAATTAAAAAGTTGCTAAGTTTCACAATCTCTAATTTTTAGTGGTATGCTTTTTTACATAAGCAACGATTTAACTTTTTTCAATTTTGGGCAAATGAGCACCCAAAAGAATTTATGACCCCTAAGATTTACGAAGTTACTCTTATGAAGTTATTTTATTTTGTTCAGCTGATTGCAATGTACTCGTAAAATTTACAGGATGTAATAAAAGACGTCTTACAACACTTAAGATATATTTACACTTATACTGATTCACATACAGACGGTAAACATATATAAACGATGGTACTAGGCTATCGATTTCGACCAGTCACACCAGTCATCATCAGGCCAATGAGAGAACTGACCTCTCATTGGCCTGATGATGACTGGTGTGACTGGTCGAAATCGATAGCCTAGTACCATCTTTTATATATGTTTACCGTCTGTATGTGAATCAGTATAAGTGTAAATATATCTTAAGTGTTGTAAGACGTCTTTTATTACATCCTGTAAGTAACAACAACACGTAATATGCTAATTAAAAAGTTGTTTATGTAAAATTGTCAAAACAGCTGGCTCCAAACTATGCCTGACATATCCCTGTTCGGAGAACGAGACACAGCTTGTATATTATTACAATAATTTCTTTAATTTCAGAAAGCTTCTATCCTAACAGTATTATCCTACACGGTTACCTGGGAAAATCCAGGGCCAGAAGTTACTAGGCAATCAACTTTTTTTGTTTAAAACTGTTGTAGTGAAAATGTACCTTTTTTCTTTTTTGAAAAAGAACGCAGTAACCATAGTGAAATATCACTATCTTGTGTTTCTTATGGAGAAAATAATCAACCTCAAAACAGTTTATCGTTGTGATTAACTGACTTATTAAAAATAATCATAAAATGGTTATTTAGGCATATCTATTGAAAATGTGTGGACATGTTTCCATCTTTACTCATTGGGGAGCCACATCCACACTTTGGCCAACTGTAGGCAGATACTTTCACAATCTGTTTAATATTTACACAACGATTATTGACAGTACGTACATTATTTTTCTGTATCACGTATGTTAACGGGAGTTTTAAAACAATTTTGTGATAACTTCGTGTGAACGACAAAATACAGTCCTAACCTAACATAAAATAAATATCAGAAAATATTAAAGCACTAACATCCGCTATATAAAAAGATTAATTCTTAACTAATGAAATATCAAGTTATGTCCGATAACAAAAGTATGCATCTCAAACCTAGGGTGCTTTAAGCACATACCTCTGCTTGAGGAATCTCGCCTATTTCACAGGTCCATATCAGGTGTCCGCGTGTTGGCATGCATCCTGATACACGTTTAGGAATGGCAACAAATACATATCCAAACACCGAACGTGTACCGAAGAAATTCCATTTTAGTCATAATCAGTAAGATATTTTTTCTTACATTACAAGCAAAAGGAATTCACATTTATTATCTTTTATTCAAAGACCTTTTAAATACAGTTATTAAATATTTTGTACTAATGTATTTAATATAACTCCAAACACGGATAATCTTGAAGAACATGAACATTTAAAGCCTTTCCTGAGCGGCAAACGAGGGCGAAGCCCTACTATACTACTCTACTGGAATGCTGTTATTTTATAGTTTAAGCCTGACCGATAAAGGTGTGTTTTGTGCCAGACTGTTTCTTTTAGCGAATTTCCCCTATAGGGAAGAAGCTATTACCGTAGGTCTCATGGTAAGACTTAAGCCCGAGACCATGATAACTTTTCATTTTGAGGTCCCCAGATGCCAAAAACACCATTCGTTCAAATTTGTATATATGTATATGTATATATATATATATATATATATATATATATATATATGTGTGTGTGTGTGTGTGTGTGTGTGTGTCCGTAAGTACGATAACTCTCGTAAAAAAGGTCCGATCTTAATGAAATTTGGTACAAATGTGTAAAGTACCATTTATTTGAACAAGTTCGAAAACCAGATGAATCTCACCGTCCGAAGGGGGGTTTTGGGGGGGTTTTGTACCCCAAAAATGTGTTTTTTGGGGTTTTCACATGTAATTTTAATTTAAATCAAATTTTAATCTATACCATTGAATTCAGCTTAAAAAAACAAACAATTTGGTATTTTGATCATTGCTCTACGTCAATTGGTTACCGAGATATTGAAAGTGCTAAACACAGTACGTTGTCTAATGTTATTCTTATGGAGAAAAAGAAAAATTGTATATCTCGCTTATTTATGAACATAAACTGGCAAAATTTGGTATATGGCTTGATCTGGTTATGGTTTATTGTTGTTTGCACAAAAAACATTTTCGCCTATGGTTCCTGTAGCTAGGTACTTGGTCCCCATGTTATTCTTATGGAAAATACTTAAAATGTTATATATCGCTTATTTATGAATGTATACGGATGAAACTTGGTATGTGACTTCACTAAGATGAGTTCTATTGATATTTGCATAAAAACCCATTATTTTGCGTGCCTTGTTGCAGCAAACCTGCGTACTCATCCCCAATGTTATTCTTATGGAGAATAATTAATATTTTAAATATCGCTTGTTTGTGAATACATTTCTTATGAATCCTGTTAAGTGTTATGTTATATATTCATTGGAAATTCGCTGATTATGCAGGTTTGCTGCGACGGGGGTATTTTTTATAGTTTTTTTAGTAATAATATTATTTTAAGAAGGACGTTGTGATTAATAGTGTTAACATAATGTTAATGTTAATTTACATACCAAAACTCATTAAAGTTGTCATAATTCACAAGAAAACAATGAGTTAAAAACTATTTTAAGGTTTTTAATCAACGTTTTTAATACAGAAACCCCCTAAATACACGGTTTATTGCAGAATCCCCCCTCCCCAAGTGAAATGTTTTAATTTTTGTATATTTCTTAGAGGTAATTTTGCACAGTGTTAAAAACGTCGTAAAGGGGTTTAAACCTCATACAGTTGTAGGGGAAATAATTTAATTGTAATGAAAAAAGTATTGTCCGAGTAGGTAAGTTTTTACTTAATTTCCCGATGTTTAAAAATCGGCAGTTAAAGGGTTTCTGAAATAAGCGATTCAATTATGCATTTGTTACTAAACATAACTATATATAAATTCCAGTGGGATGGAGCCCCATAGAACTTTTGGAATGGGAGGAGGACATAGTTTGAGTGGAATTTCAGGATCATCTTTTTTGTAGTTGGTTGTTAGTTAACGTGGGAATAATAAAGGCCAGAGTGGTAGAGCCCTAAATAATATTTTGATCAGGAGTAAACCTATGTCTGATTTGAGTTAATTAGCCATCTTCTTACCGAACTTCAGCCCTATGAGTCCAGTAGTAGGTGCGAGATGGTAAACATAACTTTAAATGCCAGTGGGGTGGGGTCCCAAAGGATCTTTGGATTGACGGAACATCTCCTTTGATTCAGGTGTAATATTTATTTTCCTTCCAAATTTCAGCTCCACCGTTTCATTCTTGGTGTATAATAATTAACTTGGGTGTATTTAAGGCCAGTGTGGCGAAGTCCTAAAGTATAATTTTACCAGAGGTAGGCCTATTTCTCCCTTGAGCTATCAGCTATCTTTCTACTGAATTTTAGCTTTGTCAGACAAGTAGTAGGTGTAAGATGGTTGGAATAGTATTTTGAAGGTCAAGAGGACAGAGCCCTACAACATTTGCGGAACAAGGGAATACAAATTATTTCGGACTACATAAGCCTAAGGAACGAGGAATGAGGAAGCCGTCGATCACGAAAACATTGATTTTAAATGGGTAGAATACAACAAATAAAAATAAATGATTCGTAATCCGCAGGTTTTCATTGTATGTTAGAATTGAGGGAACAAGATTAGATATGAAGACCATCAAAGCCAGCTCCAAGCAGATCTTTATCAGAATGTATCAGTCAGATGTAACAAGATGAGAATCAGAATTAATCTTTTGGAAGACAATAAACTATCTAATCCTTATTTTTAGAGTCTCCATAAAATGTGGAGCAAAATTAGCATGCCATGAATTATGTGACAAATTGTATTATACCTTCCTTATTCTTAATGGCATTTTACCCAAAATGTGTTAAAATTTGTCAAAATTCAGAACTTAAAGAGCTGGCACATTGTAGACCTGAGAGTATTTACAGCAAAGAAAAATAGCCACAATTTCGACAAGAAGAACTGAATTAGAGTTACAGATGATAATATTGATAACATTCACGCTCATCAAAGCGAAATATTGCTCGATTTCGAGCAACGGGTTTACTAGTGGAGAAATTATACCGTTGTTGTATGCGTCAAACGCTCGGGAAGAGTTTTAACTCAACTTTCCTTTTTTCTTTGATAATACAAGATAACGTAATACTAATATTTAATCAACCTTATTTATACCCAGCATATTCAGCCTTGTACATATCCAATATATAAATATTCATATAGTATCGAAACTGCTCTTAAATCAAAGAGAAATAAATTATTTAAGAGCATCAGTTTGTATGTAGGTTTTTGAAGACGAAATTGAAAAAATCACCTTTTAACCTTCTCTCCACTTAATTTGTGGGGAATAGGAGAAAGTTTAGCAGGAATAAATATTGGACAAACGAAGAGAGCCCTATTACATAAGGTAATGGTAATTGGAAGTGGTGGGCGAGAGTATGTATAAAGTGAATGTATATTGTCAAAACAGTTGCGGTGATCGTCTTCAAGTTTTTCACTCTCCACTAAGCGACTAAAAACTAAAAATACAAGTTGGAATAAAAATATATTTCGAGCAGATTGTGACCTATTAAAAAGCTTCAATGAGTTTACTATTGGAAACATAATTTTCATGTAGCATGTATTGAGTAGTTTTATTTGTTTGAACAAAATTGCTGTTTAGTGTTTCAAATGTTCTATTCAGGAAATAAGGCCTTGTACATATGCAAAACAATCCATTTTACATGGTGATTTGAAATATTATTCTATTATAGCTCTTGTTTCCAATACATTACAATTGTTAATAAACTTAACACGCAGGTAATTTCCATTTCGTCTATGATAAACCATAGTTAATCATTTCTGGTAACGAGATTGAACTAATCAGTGCTGTTACGGATAGTTGCCTCAAATTTAATGACATCATCGCTAAGGATTTATTTAATTCTTACTTTTGAGCATCTTTGAGCACCGCATTCTTGAATGTGTTTCATAATTTTACTTTTTTTTATTAACTTTTAAAACTATGTAGTTAAACATTTGGTAAATTCACTGCCTTATTAAAATATCGTAGTCTTTTAACAACTTTCTGTAGGCATTATTGTTGATTTATTTTTAAAAACTCGTTGAGCGTCTACGTTAGTTATATCTTATCTACAACAATGGATATAACAGTTTTATCACGTACCGACATCGTGCACCGCATTCAATCTTGACCAGCAGTTTTTTTTTTAATTACTACACATATTATCACATAAAAAGAGCGCAACATTCCTTTTATCTTCAATTCATCTCAATATCCCCACGTTATTGAACATTATTTGTCATATAACGATTAACAAACATTTAGTGAAGCTATCCATCTATCCTGCGAAGCTCGCTGTGAGCTTGACTCTTCACTCCGATGTCCGGGTTCCCTGCAGCAAAAACCTCGGTAGCAGAAATGTCTTTGGGATAATCATTTTTTCTGAGATTTTACTAACAACCACACGATTTGCTTATACTACTAAGTTTTTCCTGCACAGTAAATAAATCGTGATGCAATCCTGAATCCAGACAAAAACACCATTAAGATTGAATGGGTTACAAAAGTATAATAGCATTGAAGCTGAAACCTTGTTTTTCGATTTTTTTTATTTCAATATGGCTTCTTTATATTTAAACCATTTTTTTAATGTGTTTCTTATCCATCTACAATTATTATTATTATAGCTATATTAGCCCTAATAAGTTAACTGAAAGTTTAAAAGATTATCTTATATAATATATAAATAAATGGCAATCATTTCGTTTCAACCGTCCAAAGCAAAATGGTGTTATTTGTCAGGTTAAAACAAACACAATATAAGCATATATATATATATGTAAATATATAGATCTGTTTTTAGTTCCCATGTTGAACATACACAGATACTTTAACGTGGCATGTTGAACAGAAACTCCAAGTTGATCAGACGCTTGTTTAGTTGATCAAGAGCCACTTGAAAAGCATGTTTACGTTTATATACGGTTATAAATTTAAATGCCCTCATATAGGCGGCTACTGTATATAAATAGAAACTTTAGTTAAGTTGATCGAGCTTATAGGATATTTTGCAACGCAGTGACTGAAAGAGATATACTCCATAACAGATCAGTATTGTTATTTAAGGTTATTTTATTATATGCTGGTTGATTTTGGCAGTATTTTTCCTAATGTTTTGAAGTTTTGAACTCTATGGAGAAGAGAAAATCAATAAGACCAATCGCTTCATATTATACTCCAAGTACTCCAAGATCATCTCGCTTGAAAACAAAACTTAATATTTGACTTGATGTTTGCCTGTCTGCTGTCGCAGTCCTTTTCTGTGCTCGGCATGTTTATCTTACATTTACCTATATTAAGCTGTTGTGATGCAAGTTGATTATGAAGACTAAATTAAATGAAGATTGTTCTGTGTGAAAAGGTAGGTTAATACTTGTTATGTAAGTTATTATCCTATATTATATCGATAAATAGTTTAACAATATATCGTCTGTAAGGTCCTAGGTACATAACGAATTGTTCTTTATTGATGGCTTACGTTAAATTTCATGCTCCCAAAATTCTTAATCTACTTTTTTCCTGAGGTGGCCTAACTGTTATTCTGTGGATCAACTGGTATAAGCTTTTAGGTTTCAAATCTTAAATTTAGTATTAGTATAGCTAGTCAGGATGCTAGTAGGTCGTGGTACTCGTTTAAGAAATGTTTGTTGACATTTTCCATTACTGATTGAAAAAAAATATAAACTTATCCAGATTAAATTAATTACAAACTCACCATGACCAAAAGTTAATTTTAAACAATGAATAGACCTAGGCTTTACTGTTTGTAATAAACATGCCATGGTTCACACTTTCTGGAAAGTCAGGGAATTTGAAAAAGGTCAGGGAAAGCATTAGCCGCCTTTAAAGAAGGCCGCGGCGTTTGAACTGGCAACGCCATGCCGCAATCTCACAGAGCAGAGGAGTCTCTGCCGGCAAAAAGACCATAAGCCGCTAGTCGAATAGTGCATCCCAACTTATCTAGTTTATTTTGTTGGGGGGAACAAATAGAATAGGGCGTTAGGGATTTTTAATAAAGTATACAACAACCGAAAAATAATATTAAACATACAAATTCGCAGTAAACTAAACAATAGGTCTACATCAATCACGTACTTCTGTTAGGTTTTAAAGATATCTGCATATCATGGTCAGATTAACTTATCATTTAAGATGCCCCTATGAATACATTTTTAAATTAATGTGTTAAATAAATGCTGTTGATAAACTGCTTGAATTAAAAACTAACAGCGACAAATGTAATAAGAGGCACACAATTACTGTATGTCTTTGGAAGACAAAAGTGCAAAACCCATTTTAATACTTTATACAGACAGTTTCCCATTAGTTGTATTTATACTTGTTATTTTAACTTCGCTTTGTCTTTAAATAAACTGCTGTATGTCGTTTTAATCTTGTTTAATATAGGTATGTTGTTTTAAATAATACTTTACTTACGGTATCAGCACTTAGTAAATGGTGCTAAGCTGTCTTAAATATTGTTATTTATAGAACAAAACTAACGATAAAAGTATTGTTATTAATTCCTTTCTAAACTAATAAAAAACATAACTTACCATTGTTATGGATTAACAACTTAAAAAAATGCAAATTAGGGCAAAAAGAAATGTAGCCCTAATAACATTAGGGAGTTTTAGCCTATACAACTCTTTAGTAAACAAATGTTGAGCGTATTACATAACTTAACTTTAAATCCAATAAGTGGGTGGGTTTGTTGCAACGGGGTAATTTTAAAAAGTGATGTAAATTCCTAGTACATTCCTGAATTAACTGTGCTAGGCATTATAGTATTAATATGCCTAAGTAGGCATAGTACAGTACTGTACTTGTAAAACCCAGCAACACTGCTTAACACTGCTTAACACTGCTTAACACTGCTTAACATGCTTAATTTTACTCTAAGTTTAAATATGAACTCTGTTGGGCTCGCAACAGGGTAAGATACTCGTTAGCAAAACGATAAACATCACTAAACTGTGTTGCACGTTCACTGTGCAGTACAGGTATATGGCAAATGCCATGTTACTATCTGAGCTGAGTGCACCGTTGGTGTTGTTATGCGGGTTGTATTAACTGTCCCCCCGACCAGGTTGAAGGTGCTCATGTAAATACTTTCAGGCTGACTACTAGAATTTGAATTGCCATTCGAAATACATTGCTTATTGGCGTTCCATTCTGCACAGTAAATAAGGAACAGAATATAGAACGGTATTTTCTAACTTGAAGAGTAAAAAATAACGATTTTAGATGGCAGCGTCTTGATTCCTCCATTCTAGTATATGGGTGGCAAGGCGCATGGTAACTCCTCTTGCGGCGCTGCCAATTCTACTACGCCGCGGCCTTCTTTAAAGGCGTCTATGGGGAATGTCAGGGAAAAAGTTGGAAAAATATCAAAAGTCAGGGAAAATGCTTACTATTTTATAAAAGTCAAGGACAATTTTTTATTTTTATAGTAAATGCAAAGCAGGGATTTCTCAATCCTTAAGCTACTTTAAATAGAATATAACATGTATGTTCATGTCATTATTATAAAAGTTTGAGTTCCTTCAGTTATCCATATACAGTCTTAAAAAGGCCTAACTTATAGTACTTAAAGATTATTTATAAAAAAAAGAGGATATAGCCATAAGCCTAATATTTTAAAAATTCTTCTATGGATTTTGTAAATATGGATTTTATTTTGTGTGTGTCTTGTTTTATTAAGCCTAGATCTATTTCGAAATTTAAGTTTAGTCCTATTGAAAATAATGAAACTGGTTAAAATTTAATACAACTGTCTGATGACTCGTAAACTTACTTGGAAATATTCCATTAGGCTAAGAAAAGATGATTCATAATCAGGTTCAAATGGTAATAGGCTCGTAACAAAACTAGATACCTAGGCTTATAACTAATGATAGGTCTCATCACATTCCTGAAAGACCCTTTTAATTAAATAAAGAATGGTGAATTAACTTATATAGCAAATAAAGAGAAACAAATAAAAACAAATTGGCAATGTAGGGTAGTTAGCCTACAAGCAAGAGAAACGCATCGTCAAATTAAATTAAATGTTGAAGGGTAACTCCACATTAAATTTACACTTTATGTAATTACTCTAACACCCTAAATAAGATTGGAAGGTCATTGTGCATTTTTCGATTGCTGTATTTTCTAGAAAAAGCTTTTCTTCTAAGCATGTCCTCTTAAATTAATGATATCAATAGTTTAAAGCCAGTTTCATGAAAACTGTCAAGAAAATTTAAAATTTTTAAAATAGGCATTAAGTATTTACCGGTTTTAAGTATTTTTTCATTTGGTAGCCACCAATTTTACTAGATTTCCATGTTTCATCATGCTTAGACATTAAATCCAAAAATGTTATGATTTGTTACCATACCGTACTGTAATTTGTTCCTAATATGCAGTTTTTGTATGACAAGTGAAGGTATTTTCCCTCAAATTTGTGGATTTATTTGTTTAGTTTATATCTTGCACACAGTAATTGTTTTCTACAGCTGAAAAAAATGTTTCTCACCTTGATAAATTGTTGTATTTATAAGTGTTTATATACAGTAGCCTAATAAGTACATACATTCAACGTTATCAGTAGGCCTAATTACAGATTCACATAAATTATGCCTAGAGTATTTTGGGAGTTGTTTTAAATGTATGCACGTGAGGTGTAGGGTTGCCAGCCATCCCGGGACTGTCCCGACTTCGGAATCATTTGTACGCGTCCCACCGGATACGAGTCAGGATGTATATTGTATACCAATTTAGTGATTTTTAAAGTAAACTAATATTTTGTAGGACTATTTTTTCAAAGGAATAACTTATTTTAACCCACACATTGTTATGTATAGAATCAATACTAGGATAATTAACTTATATTGAAATATGACCAAACTAACAATGTCGTAGGTACTGTATTAATTCACATTCCTGTTATTCAGCTGATTATTAACATTGTTTCAACGACTGCTCAAGTACAGCAGTCAACTTGGTAGAAGCAATGGTATAGACCATGTATAGTTTATAAGTTAATGGTTTTATTATCAGTAACCCAACAAAGCCTCACTGCCACAGCATACTTTAAAAGGAGAGATTCAAGTGGTGGATGTACAATTGTACACCATGCTTAAGCGGTTCGGCTAGGTAACTTAAGGTTATGATAAAAATGCTTGAGTATTATTAAGTTAATGATAAATAATGTATAAGTATTATATAAATAATATCAGGTACTCCATTAAGATTAATGTGGGAATCATGAGAGAACAAATCAGCCTGTAATATCTTACTGTCAAGTAATATTATTTTGATTTCACCAAGAATATCTATGTGAAATAGATAACTATTGGTTGTTTATTAAATGTTTTAGAGCAGTGTGATTTAGTACCCGTTATATATGTAAATGCTTAAAGGTTAACCTTCTATTGGGATATTTGAGTTTCTTTACTCCCATATCGGTGTTTTTCTGTCAGTGCAGCAGGCAGTTCAAAGTACTCAGTATACTCAGTACTCAAAGTACTCAAAGTACTCAAAGTACTCAGTAAATAGTACATCCGTAACTGAAACATCAGTATCATTGGATTTAAACTAGTTAGTGAGCTTTCGTTATAATTTGTTTACCGGTAAGTAATTTTTAAATGACTAGTTTATTTTAATTGATAATTCCTAATTGTTTTCATGTTTCTGCCAACCAAGATTGAAAAGAGACTGCCTGCGCTGCAAAGTGAGAGTGGGAACCCAACACCCAACCAGACTTGAGACCTATGGGAAATGGACACACGTAACTGACAGCTCATCAAAGATTAGGAGGTAAAATTAAAATATTACTTGGGCCTAGGTCAATACATTTAACTTTTAGATATTATTTGTTCAGCCTCCTTCTAATACATCCATAAGACTCTTGGCATATTGCAATCCCAATCTAATCATAAATCAAATTAAAAAGTTGTGTTACCGTTAGACTGTACATCTGTAGCATTGACAAGCGTCAGGTTTTGTTCGAGTAAGTACTAAGCTAAGGCAATATACGCAAGAATATAATGATTCACTTGCAATGATAAGTAATAGTGTAGGTAGGCTAAGTAATAACGGTAATAATAATCAACGAATATAGGCTAAGATATTTTGAAGGAAAAAGTAGGATCCTGGTAATTTTTAAAAAAGTTTCTGATTACGGTACTTGTGATTAATTCACAGAGAAGTAACTAATACCATTGATTATAATCAATGCTAATACTTCTCGATTGCTTTCGGTGGCAATCGAGAATCAGAGGTATGTACGGTACGTTTTATTTTCGGTACTTTTCCTTTAGTATGACCACACTCTCAAAATAAATGTACTGGCATATTTGTTTAGTTATCTATAAAACGATATTAAAGTTTCTAAGATGAAAACCCTCTGACTCAAGCTCGTCTGTTTTGTTAAGCTCGTCTGTTTTGTAGGTCCTCCAAAAGTCTGAAAATAATATAGTACTTATTTTGCTCTGAATATTTAATAGTACTTCCTGGTTCTATATATATATATATATATATATATATGTTGTTTATTTAACTTTTCCCTTTAGGGTTTTTGCATTTCTATTGGGCACTTTGATTAGGAACCTGTCATTTATAACTCAGTACGCAGTAAACTGTCAAGTGAAATGAACAAAATTGAGTATATACATGACACCACAACGCACTGGTTAGTAAGTTTCCGTGCGACCTAGGTCCAGTTACAGGGGGACAGGAAGGGTGGCAGGGAGTCTTATCGCAACCAGAAAGATGGTGTTAATAGAGAAAATACTGTTCTTTACAAATACAGTAACCTAGACCAGCCTAGCCTCCACAACGTGCTGTAACTGGGGTGTGGTCGAGCTAAAGGAAAAGTACCTTATTTTTTCATCAAATGTGTAAAATCATTGTTACGAGAGCGTTAGGGAATGGTTTGTGAGCTTTGACACATTGAGTGCGTAAAAGAAGTTGCATAATGATAAGCTTGGCTCTACAAAGTTTGTATTGGTTAAATCGACTCGGGAGAGCGATATGCGGCAAAACATTTAACAATGTAGGATAAATAATCAGCTTTTATACTGTTATAGCCACACAGCACAGTTGGGTTGTGTCAACAAACCAAATTACAGCTAACTGTCAAACTACAGGGCTGCAAACTGAAACAGCAACATATTGACAACTTTAAAAATCCATATAAAAAAAAACTGAACTTCCAACCCAGAGGCCAAGCGTCCTGCATACTTGTAATATATTCCCATAGACCAATATGTAAGTTCTAAAGCAATCTGGTGCACTGAATGAGCGTGCCAAGCTATTTACCAACAGAGTAACAGTTACATACATACGTGTCATCGGTCCGCTGGATTCAGCCCAAGCTGCAGTGAAAACCAACTGCGTCCAGTGCTGGTCTATTTTAAGTTTTTTTTTTTTTTTTTAATTGCGTCACGTATGTGGGAACGTCGGTAGCCAATGTGTTCATGAAAAACTTAGCTCACAAGAATGAATATAAATTTACAAGATCTTTAATTTGAGATATGAATAATATTTTTTCGTAATAAATGAATGAGATATCACTCATTCCGTTCAACATTGGTTTTTATGAAGCGTAAATTCAATACGGCCGCCAACATCAACTTAAATTTACTTAGGCCAAGAAAACCTTACACTCACAAATTATAGGCCTACACCAGAAGATTAACCTAATAAAGCTAGTTACCATATAGTCATTATAGTATAACCCTTATTAGGCACTGTCATTGAGAATGGTATATCCATATTCAACCTGGTTAAGAATAACTATAATTTATTTTTCCCCCACCTACTATGTAAAGTAGAATTTTACTCCTTAAGGCCTTTTTACACCGAGATCTGTCACATAACATCCGATAGCGTAACGTAACGTAACACGTGGCCAATTCACACCGCAAGCGACATCCGCGAGCTCCTGTTCTGAGTTTTCCAGTTTTTCCCCCGATTACTGTCGGATTCAAAATGATGGATAGGCCTTCTCGAGTTTGATTTGCCACCAAAGATTGAGCTACAATAACGGCGGTTACATCAACATTTTCCATGTCTTACTCTCCGTGTTTTGGTGTACAGGTTTTTAAATTTTGATTGCGGGTAGAATATAAAAAGTAAACGATTTTTGCCGTTTTTATAGCAACTACGGACATAAAAAATTCATATTTCCGAAACGGGTCAACTTATCGATTCCAAATTTTGATACGCCATAAATAAATATTTTTTTAGTTTATTTGTA
Organism: Allygus modestus; assembly: GCA_963675035.1. Taxonomy (NCBI): domain Eukaryota; kingdom Metazoa; phylum Arthropoda; class Insecta; order Hemiptera; family Cicadellidae; genus Allygus; species Allygus modestus. The sequence goes on along the minus strand of OY776111.1, from coordinate 98,557,796 downwards.
TAATTTTAGATTTTTAAACTTCATTTTATGAAAGCTGGTATCCATTTCGTAAAGTGATGTTTTCTCAGCCCTCAAAAGAGCTAAAAACATGTTTAATGGTTTGTTATGAAGCTCGTGTTTTTTCATAGTCTAATTTTTAATGTACTCAAACCAAATATACTTCGAAACGGTTTATTCAGATTGATTATTAAGTAGTATTATATAAAATACTAGTATTAATTACAAGTATTAATTTAAATACTATGGTATTACATTTAGTAGTTCGTCAGTCACTGATACAAACAAACCTTTAAGGTGGTAGGATGTCTTGTAAACCATGGTATTTTCGTTTTCAAGAATATATTGCGTTGACTGCATTAAACAAGTTGTGTTAAATGTAGGCTTAAAAATTTGTTATGTTTTCAAAACATATAAATTTGCTGCAGTGTACTATGCTACTGGTAAAGTCCCATCGATAAGGTTATTTTTATTTTATTTTTGGCCAAAGTTAGTCAACATTATCAATTACAGCGGGTATAAAATTATAGCTAGCAAATTAGTACACCAAACAAATTTTATCTCGTATAAGAATATTTATCCCTTTCATTAATTAAAATTATGTAGGCCTACTTTAAAAAGTGTTGTATTCTAATTATTTAGAATATCATATACCAGAAAATGTAAAGGAATTATTTTTTTTCTAATAAACAAAGTAGTTAAGGAAAACATTAATGCAATATAAACTGACTGTCTTTTCCGAGTACCAGGGATTCAGCTGGGAAAAAAATTCTTTGAGCAAAAATGCTACAAGCTCTTAAATACTTGTAGCAAAAATATTTTCCTTTTCGCATTTTTATCGCATGTCATTATACTATTTTTTGGTCTTAAGTTTTTTTTTGCTTGTATTTGTTTTTAAGGGTTAACTTTTAAATAGTATATAATTCAGCAGTGTCTACTTTTCTTGGTAACTTATCCATTTTAACCATTAAAGTCTATAATGGAAATATACTAAACATTCTAGTAGAATAGGCCTAATATGGCACCAGAACAACTAAAACTCACACAACCCAAACATTACACACTCTGAAACATAACCTCAAAGCATATCACGATCGCATTTGCGCATCACCGATTTCGAGTTGTCTGTTTTCGCTAACCTCTACACTTTTGCCCGATCGTTGCGACTTCGAGCGACTCGTGCTCATGTAACCGTTCACATTCAGCAGCGAGTCGAGACTTAAGTACTCGTCTCCTTTGACTTGGTCACAAAAACCACCAAGAATCGGTGCGATGGTGAGGCGAGCGCCGTCATCCCTTCGGTGGCGAACTAGCCCTTGACATTCTCGCATTCGCCGATTCGCTCGGCTACTAAGGACTGACTCACGAGGGGGGTCTGTTACTAAAAGGCAGAGGCTACGTACACGTCCGACGTGAGCCGCTACTGTTCACGTCTGTTCCAAATTATGCACCGTACGTTAATTTTCCTGTGATTTTTAAAACAAATTGAGAGCCAGAAAACCTCCTAACCTAATCTAACGTAACGTAACCTAATGTAATGTAACGTAACCTAACCTAACCTAACCTAAGCGGTAGTGAAGTGAATTTGCCCTTACATTGGACGTGTACGTAGTCACTTCCTTACTACAACTGTCATATCAGTAACTCGCCCGTTCCGTTTACACGGTACGCAGTTGAAATCGACAGCAACTGTTTACGTAATGTAGGCTCGTCCCCTCTACCAATCGCTCAGAGACGATCGGTAAGTGACGTAGTGCAACCAACGCAACGTTAAGCCTCTACAACATCTCAACTAATATTCTAATCTTTTTTGGTTGTGGATCGTGATCACGGACTTTTAATACCTACAATTTGTATTGTTAAAACAAGATTTTCTGCAATAAAATTATATAATACCTTTCTTTGTAGAAAAAAGCGACAGCCTGCCCAAATATTGTCGCATTTTCATGGTGCATTTCGCATTTTGCGACAAACGCGACCGCAGCTTAAACCCTGCCGAGTACACCATAAATGTCTTCCCAGGCAAATACTTGAATTTGGTTTAAAACTCTCCATATTACTATTACTATCCCACAACAGTAGTCGGGCACGTACCTCATCAATTAACTGATCCATGTTTATAATAACCAAACAAACAAACAATAATTGAAATAGTAATATTGGCTTGAAGGGGCCATGACCCCTAACCCTTTTCCTAAATTTGCTTCATATATGTTAAAACATGTCAGTTCGTAAACAAAGTAGATACAAAACATTCACATGTTTTAATGTAAACAAATCAGACCTTTTCAAATCCCCATGCTTTTCTTATGGGGGAAGTTTTACGTTATTTCTCGTTTACTGGTAACTTAATGGAAATACTGCTATTTTCCCCGAGGCCGTGGTATCAAGACCTTTAATTTGAACCCTCTCCTATCATCCTGCGATTTGCCAAACTGCCACAATTTTTACTTAAATTCGCTTACAGAATAATATATAAAGATATGTCGAAACCCTTCAGCAGCACTGACAAGGGCAGGACACAAGGTCTTTATAACGCATGCGCGAGGCCACCGACGCTGCGTACGTTTTTAAAATATCGTTCCCCAAGCGATCCCCTGCGATTAGTTGGTTTACTTCGCCGACTACGCGTTACGTTTTGTTTCGGTGGTATGAATATACCAATATATCATTTGAAACAACGTTGAGCGATCTTTTAATAAGTCTGTCACGTTCTGTCATATAACATAACGTTTTGCCGGTGTGAATTGGCTTTTATAATGAACGAATAAAGTACTACTTTGTCTCCCGTGTGAGACAAAATAACCCCATAAGAATAACATTGACAATCTGGCAACACAGTGCAGTGGAAAACTTATAACGCTGTAACTAAGTATCTGATACTTCGTTGCAATTAACGTTCCAAATTCCCAGGTTAGTTATTACGCATTACGTGACCAAAATGTACAGTGATTGTGAATACTTATCAACACAATATTTAATAGGGGGGGAGGGGGTTTCGGGGGTGTAAAAAGATTTTACTTTATCTTGGTTTAAACTACTACAGTAAAAAAACTCGGGCTAATTGTCCAAAGAATTCTAGTTGTGATTAGAAATATTTTGTAAATAATTGATTATTTATTTTAGTAACAATATTTCCCTATATTTAATATATATATATATGTTTGTTACAGATTTTGGCGATCATCAACTTCTAGAATGCGCCAGCCGTTGCAAGAACAAAGACACCATCTTAATTAAACATTTGTTACACTTTTTATATTATTAATTTCTTAGGCTACTTAAATATACAAAAGTAGACACGCATTTTGTATTTTATTTAGCCATTACAGTCATGGTAGTTTTAATATTTCATTAGGCATAAAAATATTATGAAGCATATGAAATAATTATGTTTATTTTTTAAATTTTCAAATAAGTTAATTGAACAAAAATAAGCCTAGTTTTTGTGGCTAAAAAAGATCAGTAATAATGTTTTATGGTTTTATTTATAATTGTATTTAACAATTATCGCAAAATGAAATAGGCTATGTAATTCCTGTGTGATTTTTAAGTAATCTTTGACTATTACTTCTATGGTTATAAATGATAAGTCAGTTTTTTCTTTATGATTTATAGTTCAGAGAAACTTTTTTTTCAAATTCTGTTACAAAATATTCAACTGATTTTTATGTTGGTACAATATTTTATTAGATGACGTAGACTTCTTAAGAATATCTCAAAGTGGTCACAGTTTATACAATTATCAATTTTTAATTTCACGACAAGATGTTAAGGTTTATTTATTTTATAAACATTTTTCCAATTCTGATCTAAATACTTCCTAGTTAACATTCCCATTAATCAGTCGCTGAGGATGTAATCTCATTTGTGGTCGTGTGCAAAAGAGATTGTTACAGGCGAATTGTCAGAATCTAGCTCAGGTAAGCCTTCCTGAATGATAGCTGGAGTGAAATTTGTGTGTAATGCCAAAATCAAGTATCTAGGGTTGGTAATCCGGTTGCCTTGGATAATGGGTCGGTAAATCTGGAGCGGAAATCATTATATCTGAACCATTAGTATATTGAAGTAGACGATTCCCATTTGGATTAGTTTTTCGGCAGCCCCATACCTGATGTTTACATTTAAGTCACCTTCAACAGTTGAACAGCCTTCTTGAAAAAGAATCTGCAAGTCGTGATAGTGTAGCCGTCTGTTAGGGGATTTATACACAGATATAACACGAAAGTTTGCACCATTGTTTAAACTAATTTCAACACCAACTGATTCCAAGGAAGCGAGAGTAGATAAAAATATATGGTGATGGTCTAAAGTCCTTCGTACAAAAATTGCAACACCACCTGATGCAGCTGGATCCGGTCTGTCTTCCCTATATACAGAATACCCACTTACTTTAAAATGTCCAACAGCAGTTAAATGCGTTTCACTGATTGCCATTTAAAGATAAACAACTAGTATTGGCGGCCGCTATTGCGACTGCAGGAAATAATCAGCTGTTTCAGGAACAAAGCTTGAATACTCCCGGCTCTGCTAATATATGCTAAAATGGCCTAAAAACAGCTTAAAGCTACCGTAACTCAAACAAGGTTGCTTTTCAAGAAAAAACAAACAACATGTGCAGCTTCCCCGACCTCGATTACCCTTAAAATATATCTTTTCGTAGCTTGGGAGCCGTTACAGCTAAAAAACAGCCGTGGACGCATAGACGCATGAAAATGGCCTAAAAAATGAAGCTTTAAGCTACCGTAACTCAAGTAAGGTTTTTTTCAAGAACCGTCGCTTGGGAGCCATTACAGTTTGAGAAACAGCCGCGGACGGTCGCACGGAGCCTCAGACAATACGATCTATAGTATTGATGTTTTTAGGGAAAATTTGTGTAACATATGATAATACCTTTCTCAGAATTTAATTGTAAATATAAACCAGGGTTTACCTTGGTTTTAAAGTTTAAAGTTTATTGGAACAACTGTTACAAATTTAAATTTTTGATTAAAAATTAATCAAAGTTATTTCATGGCCAACATTAACCACTACATAATCTGTTTCATTCCTGGGCCTTAACAAAACCAAGTCTGTCATGTTAATGTTCATTGTAAATTGCTGATATATAACTCATTTGACCTGTAATAGAAGTTTGTTCATTATTTTCAAGGTCATGACAATCATTTCTCCAGCATATTTCAGAAGTACAATCCGCACATTGTATAATCTGCACATATTGTTATAAAATTTCACTGGGGCCCGTTTCATAAAACTTTCAGGACCTGTATTACAGGTAACTTCTCTGTATTATTACTTAAAATTACAATAGTGCGTTTCATAAAGTTTTTCAACTGTAGAAATACTTACAGGGGATTTACCTGTATTACAAGTACATTTTACAAGAGTTATAGTGATCTGTTTCATAGAGGGTAGTGGCCTGTATTACAGGCCCTGTAAATTATACACAAAATGATGATTGTTTAGAATATCATAACACTTTTACAAGTATCACTTATTAACGCATTCGCTGCGGGTGCCCCGAAATCGGGACATCGCTCAACATTGAAATATATGAGATTTTCATGTTTAAACATAACAAACGCAGCAAAGCTGTTAAGTTAAATAGTGTGTTATGCATAGATTTGTAATTATAAAGTGTATAATAGACACAGAAAGCAGTTCTTGTGTTGAAGAGAATTTTATTTTTGTATACTATTTTTCAATTAATTTATGTTCATAATTAAGAGAGTCATACAAATTTACTTAATCTCCATAAGAATAATCTTGAATAATAATATCTAGGTAACCAATTGACGTGAATAGTAATTTAAGTACTAAATTTTTTTTTCAAGTTAGAAACCCAGTCAGATCGCCCCATCACAATGTTTTTTTTTGGGGGGGGCCTTGTACACCAACATTTTTGTTTAAACTTTTAGATATGATCTTTTTAAAAGTCAAATTTTAATTTTCACTATTTGATTCAGCTTAGAGTCATAAATATTGCTTTATATGTTTGTACCTAATTTAATCAAAATGGGACCATTTTTATGAAAGTTATTGCACCCACAAACACTCACTAAACTGAAATGTCTGTTTCCCATATAAACATGTGTAAAATATTAGAATAAAGGTTGTTGAGTGCAGTTTCAGATGTGTTTCCGACAGCAAATTCTTTTATATCTGCCTATGTAAAAATATATCACTTGCAATCAAAAATGTTTATGTTTGCCAACGGTACATTGTACTGAATGTTTGTTGTTGTTGTTATTGGCGGATTAGGAAACCCCAGCTTTGCTGCTAGTCACCTCTTCCACACGCGGGAATATTGCAAGGGTTACCGGAAAGATAGGATATAGCAGGAAAGGAAAGGGTGGGAAGGGACGGCAGCCAAATCGACCCCTCAGAGGGCCAATTCCCGTGCCCCTGTGACAGCTGGGATGAGGCTCTTAACAGGGGACCCTCATTTTGCCCTCCAACAGGTCAACCCAACTGACAGGGTATCCATGCACAACAGCCAGGGACCATTCATTCTCAGGTTGGAAGGAGGGACCAAACCCGGAGACTCTGTCCCTAGCCGCTGCAAATGGAGGGACCAAAGGTGAAAGGGAAGTTAGTCATAATGGACAGCCAAAAGACTTACCATATGTCGTAATGACAACCTCATTTTCTGTACCCAATGTCAGCCTCAAAACTGGTATAGACCAGTCTTAAGGTAGTCCTGGGACTACTGAATGTTTACCTTTCCATGGTGCAACCCAAGGTAATATATAGATTCTTTCTCGAAATTCGCTAATAAATCCCACGAATTCCAGGATTCATTGTAACCCCCCCCCAGGCCATGTAAATTAGAAAATTAGATAAATGTCATCATTATACGATCATAAGATTTTTATTCAAGTGTCGCGTATAAAGTAAAAATAGTTTGTTATTGCATAGATTTGTAATTATCAAGTACTAGCTGCTACCTGCGGATTTGCTCGCGACAAATTATAAAAGACTGACCAGCACTATCAAATATTTGTTTAGTTTTCCCATCTGATTTCCTTTGCCCTAACTGACATACAACTACAGCTGGTAATTTTATAAATGACTAGCTGCTAATCCCGTGCTTCGCAATGGGGAAAACATTCAGAGTAGAAAGACTAAGCAGTTATGTGTGCTGCATTCTGTGGTTAGCCCGTGGAACTACTACGAATCAAGATCAGCTGTTTGTATTTTCATCAGCTCAAACAAAAATTAATGTTCATAAGAATAACATGGGAACTTGGAAGTCCTATGGGGAAGAGCCCTGAGGACTTTTAAAAACGAAAATAGGCCTATGTGTTTATTTAGTATATAAGGAAAATTCCTGTCAATTTTCATGCCAATCGGTTCAGTAGTTTTTAGTGATTGAGGAACAAAAAGCAGATAGACAAACCAACCCATTTATAGTAGGATATCCATCCATAAAATTTTCATTAGGTTAGAACTTACAGGACCAGGAGGGGTGGAGCCCTAAGCTTGGATGTGGACATTATCAGGTCTATATGTTAATGTGATATGTAAAATGCAAAATTTTAGCTTAATCAGTCCAGTAGTTTATATGTGATGGAAATCCAAGTATCCATACTTTCACATTTATAATATTAGTAGAATAATAAACTATCAGAAAACTCATACATGCTTTCTCCCTTTTATACCAATTTGAATCAGTAAATTATATTTACTAAATATAGAATATAAAGTACGGTATCATGTATAGGCAATCTTCTAATGACCTTTTTCAAAAATATCGACCCAAATACAAGCAGAAGTTACGAGGGGAATACCTTCCCCCCAGGGTTAGGTGGCAACATATTTTGAATGTCCTCTGTTGGTTAATGCTAACTTTACCTACATACCAAGTTTTAATGAAATTTGACAGTAAATAAGATAGAAATAATATGTTTTTATTCCCCATAACTTAAATAAAACATTGCAATTAGAATTGTAACTGCGGTTGGTGTCATTTTACTATTGACTTGAAAACCATAAACCACTACATTTGAAATAAAAACGTTAGCCATCGTTAGAATCGTTATATTTTAAACACACTAAATATAAATGTTTAATATGAAAAATAAATGTACTGAGTAGGCCTACGTGATTCTAGCCTAAGTAATAACAGTAAAAATAAATCCCAGGGGCCAGGATTCAATAGTAATACAGGTGGAATTTTACAGGTGATTTTAGGATTGTGGAATTATTTTTATGAAACAGATTTTACAGGAATTGTACTTTTTATTTTACAAGTCCTGTATTACAGGACTTGCATTACAGCAAGCTACTTTTATAAAACGGGCCCCTGTGGGATCCCCCGAATTATGGATTGTTTTTAAGATGATTTTTTTATTTGAAAAAAGGGTGCCGAACTAATTGGGGGCTTGCTTTCTTTACAATAAAAAGGTAAGTATGAAAAAAATTCAAAAAATAAGAATTATTCATGAATTGTCGCTTTAATGAAATAGGATTATCTTATATTTTAAATTGTTGAACAACAAAAACGTAGTTAATTCTTTTATTTATTTCCTTAAAAGAGAATATAAATACAGTATTAATTTGTATGTGTAATATTAACTGATTGTTTGAGGAAACTCCAGATCAGGAAATTAAATTTCCTTAGCCTATCTTTTGTATCCTTCCATCTCAACTTCTAAGGTTTTGTGCAGTTCTATGAGTAAACAAGTAATCTACAGAACCAGCAAAATAGTTTGGCAAACTTATCATCTTGAGCAACATATAGGTCTTATTTATCTTTTGTTATATTTTAGATCAACATGAATTGATTAAATATCCATTTCTGTAACTAGAGCAACACAAGCTTCTTATTTATATAGTTTTTAAATATTTGATCAACAAGAATGCACTAAATATCTATTGTATAATTTAGATCAATGTAAATGCATAAATTTCCCATTTGTGTACATTAGATCAACGTGGACGCGTAAAGTTTCCATGTTTATACTTTCGATCAACGTAAATGCATTAAATATCCATTTGTATAGCTTGATCAACGATGTAATGCATTTTATCCAACAGAGAGCAACATAACTGCGTATAATGCCCGCGATCAACATGGAAACAGAAAACGGGAATATATATATATATATATATATATATCCTATCATGATCCGTTTTTCGTCTCTAAGTCGCTAATTTTCTACAAAAATCTTAGTATCTCTAAAACGGTTAACGACAAAATAATTTAAACTTGAATAGAATATTTAACTAAACTGTTAACTAATTCCTTTAGAACTTGATTTGTGAGAAGTATATAAATTATAAACATTTAGACAATCTCAAGTAAAACCCAACGGCTTCTCACATTTTATAATTGAATAATGGATAATTGACAAATCCATGTTTTGCTCATGAGCAAGAATACGCAAGCGTCAACAGCCTACATGGACTACATCACTACATTTGGACTACTATACGGTACCTATATATACATTCTTAAAATATGATACACGTTAGATTTTGTCTTAAAGTTACTTAAACACTATCTTTACTTTTTGGATTCAGCGATCTTACTTAAGGGGTAATTTCAACCTTATATGAGTGATATTTTCATAAGTGAAATAAAATCGCATAAGGCAATTAATATATGACTCACGATTCTCACGAGGCTCCTTATACAACTATCTTTTTAAATAAAAAATAAATCAAATTCATTTGTTTTCGATAAATGTCTTAAAACGTACAACATGCCTATCCCACTACAAATAATGTGTGGGTTTAGTTTCAAAGGTTTTACCATCCGATTGCTCTGAAACAAATTATTTTGGTAATTTACTCTTGTAGAACTTCAAATTATTTAATTTTCATAGGATTTTGAAATTTTAATAAAAATGTATAAGTAATCGTAAAATATATCTTTGTAACCGCCAGATCTAGCTACCAGCAATGCGTGAAAATTCCAAGAAGATTTAAATAGGTTCACGATTAATAAGTTATTGTCTACGAATGATGGTAACACTGCAAAAGTTAAAGCATATTGTTAAAAACTAAATTATGTAGATAGCTTGTAGTCGTCACTAAATCATGTCCATGAAGTATAAACCTTCACTGAGGCAGTAATCTCAAGTTGAGTCTTACATAGGCAAGCCACGTCCGGGGTCAGTTACAAGAGGTATTATGGTAATTACTTATGTTAAGGGATAACTTGGACAATCAAGAGAGTCTGTGCAAGGTCTGAAACAAGTACCAGGATTACCTACAAGGAGAGTTTCAAACGTCAAAGTTGAAAACACTTCTGCATTTAATCTGAATCTACATCAACAGTAGATTCTTTCTTTTCAATATTTATTGATCTTGTTTTCCTTTTTACATGAATGTTCAAGGACAAAAAGTCGAATGAAAACCCGGAGTTATACATGAGGTTAATGGCTCTGTACTGTAGTTCATGGCAGGCTGATGGTAAAGTCAATAGAAAAAAGTTGATAGATAAAACCTTATAAGCTAGCAAATTTCTATTATTTATTTTACTAAGAAGGAGATTAAATATTTTACTAGTGTATTTTACTTGATTATATCAAATAAGACTGTATAAAGAGGGCCTATCTCGCCCGATTTCTCGTACGTGTGCCTGATTTAGATCAATACATAATATCTTAAGAAGCACTTGAGGTATTATACCTGAAACTTGGCCCGAGTATTATGCTTTTTAGGGCAAATTTTGTATTTCATTTGACGACTCAAGCTTTTACCCTTCAAAAGTTGGGGCCATTTAGATTATTTAGCTTTGGTTTTCAATCAACCTTTTTGAAAAATGTATACAGAGGTTTCACTTATGTTACATGTTAAGCCAAAAACTGTTGTTATGTCGTTAAAGATCAGTCTTGGGCGAACAACTGCAGTTTTATGAGTAAAATCGAGCTGATTCTGTGTAAGCCACATTATATTACCACATATTTGTTTTTATAAAAAACAACTGAATTACTCAGTTATGGGTTGAGTGATTTTTTAAATCTTTACAACAAATTTTTGTCATGAAATTACAAATTTGTTTAATGTCTGGATAATTGTTAAGATTCTCTAATCTATTAATCTTTAATAAACTGAATTTGTTACTATTTTTAAACTTCCGATGCAATACCAAATTAGTCATTAGAAAGTGCAGTATAACCACAGTGCCACGTTTCAAGTCAGTATCTCAAGTCCTTCCTAAGATATTAAGGATTGATCTAATAACACGTAAGGACACATAGACAGAGAGCGGAGTGAGATAGGCTCTATATTCATACAACGTTTTGTTTGTTTTGACCTTAGGAAAAAGTTCACTAAGTTTTCGTAGAGTTCGTAAATACCCTAAATATATATAATTACAGATGGAAAACACTATTTGTGTATGATCCTCATTGGTTCTGCCTTCAATATTAATTTTTAGGGCGGTAGTACCAAATAATCAAAAGTGAATCGCTATCGAGTAATTCATATTAAAATGCTAAATAAGTAAAACACGACAGTAAAAACCAATGTCGATATTTTCTTGTTTAAAATACCTGCCGGTTCAATATATAATATGGTTAGTTCATTTATGTTCGTATTATTAGGTCGTACTGAATCACAATATCATGTATAAATGTTCTCTTTAAGTTAGTCATATTGTGGATTTTGTTCCCTCTCTTAGTTTAATTGACACTCTATGTTACTGGCATTGTTACTGCTACTGGCAAAGCGCATATAACATATACCAATCAGTATGATGGATTGGGTTTTAGTCCACAAATTCGGACATATGGGGAACGTTACAATCAGCTATATAAATCACACGGTGTTATATGACTTAGAATTTGTCAATGTTCAGTCGTCTTTGTTTACACGAGGTCTAGCATTTACTTTATAAAAGAGGAGAATAAAAGAGGTTTTTATTCATAGTTTTATGACGTATTATAATACACATTTTTATTTTATTTATGTACAACCAAACTGGACGAGTATACTAGAAATCTTTATACAAAGACCAATGATAAAAAAATATGTAGTTAATGCAATTAGCTACGCTCCAGCTGAGCCTGCTAGCCCTCCGAATGAAGATTTCCCGTAGGATGGTTTAGAGTTGACAATTATGTATGCAGATGTTTGAATTAAATTAAAGGCTATCAAACTCAAGGTTCGTAGAGCTTTTAGACCAGGTGTGCTTATTTACATAAGAGTAATGTTCGCAGCAAAGATGTCTTACGAGGGCGTTCAGCTGATTCATAAATCAACAACATACCATAAAGTGTTGCCAACCTTAAGAGTATAATAATGGTACAGTTATTTTTAAATTGTCACTGGACATGCAGAAAGAAAATTTAAACTCTTAATCCATTAATCTAATAATACAAATAAATCAAAACAATATATTAGTTTCATAAAATAACAGCTTATCATAGAATGTAAGCAGTTAAACAATGTTAATTCTAATTACACTGATGAGGAAAATATGGTATTCATACGATAAATATCGTGTTTCCAGCAACACTGCAGATTAGTTTGGTGATCACGTGACCTTCCAGCTGTTTTACAAGGTCTCTTCCGGTAAAGTAGAAAACCTTAAATAGATCGACTCAGCACACCTGGTCTGAAAGCTCTACGAACCTTGTATCAAACTACCATACTTCTGAGGCGGAACTGCAGTTGACGGAAAACCCTTCTATTGATAACAGAGTCACGGTTATAGCAACATTTTAATAGAACTTCAGGTTTTGAGCTAGCATTACTTTTTACTGGGCTGAGAATAACCCGCATATTATTCACTGCTCAAAACTTCTTGTTAGAAAAATTGTATATTAAACTCTACAAGACTAAATACAATGCCTACTTGGCATGATTATATCTGAATAAATACGTCGAAGTTGTAGGTCATAACAGCAACGAAACGTTTGACTATGGACAGGTTAGTAATCCTCCAGACTTGAGTGTTGTAATCTTGTAAAGTAATCGGTCAACATTCTGGATTCCTGAACATAGCGGGATGCCGAACATTTGAACGACTGTGCAAGTTTCGGCTCCATGCATTCCATTCTGGAAATTAATTTGCAAACAGCGTATTATACCCCCTTGATTTAATATTCTTTATTTATTCATATTAAAGGTATGTCGAAGTTGTATTAATATAAATTACATAAAATTATCAGTTTCCAAGAGTCTATTTCATATTTTATTCGGCAAGGGATAAGTGCAGTTAATTTTAAAATGCTCGTTGACCATCAGTCGTTGTGCAATGTTCCAAACAGCCTCGAATTTTTTAACTCGTGGTACACATCATTCACAGTTATACACTTTACGCTTTTTATAGTCTAACACATTTATCACCAACAACATATAATTAATATCTAACACAATTTTCTATTGAAATTATGGCCCATAGGATGTAATAAGCTTCATAAAACAGGACAAATAATTCAATGTAACTTTAAGCAACAACTACAACAACAAAACTGTAACACTATCCTATCCCATTTTCGATAAAATATCAAGTAATATCTAGTATTTATAAAGTAATAACGTCAAGACGCAATAAAATCCAGCTTCACTTGGAGATAAACCATCTTAGTGTTTACTTATCACTATAAAATAACACTGTTATTTATACTACCAACTAATAAGTTTACAAGAAATCAGAGCAAAGTATCTCGTGATATTATTCATCATTGAGGAGATCGAAGGAGAGAGGGTCGATCTTAAGATCTCCTCTGTAACCTGACTGACTTAATGTAACGAGATTTGACGAACGCTGCTCTTGAAAATCAATGAACTTGTATTTAACTGATTGCTCGGCCGTACTTTATCAGCTAAAGCAATTCTGGATAAATGTTTTTTTAATAAACGCACGAAAAATCATCACCATTAAATATATTTAGGCCTATCCTACTTTCAATTATATTGTTTAAGAATAATAATTTACACATACAACAACATTGAGATTAATTTTCCTATGTTTTAAAACACTTCTTCACCAACAAATATTATAGTACTAATCAATATTAATTAAGTTTGAAATTTAAAACATGAAATGCTTTAAACTTTACAGCAATAAAATGGATCGCGATAACGGCTAGGCTTTATCTAATACTGGATCAGAAAGTTTGACTGTGAAAAACTTACTCCTGAGTCCGGGACTTTCCATGTTTAGAAACTCTATTTTCCTTGCTCGGTTTTGAAAATATAATGTTTTCCGTAACCAAACATCCATTTCATGGGAAACCACGAGCACCAACCGAACTAGACATGCGATACCATACCACCCCGAAGCTAATTTATTGCACCATTTCTTTACCATACCATTGAAAAACGAGCAGCATCGGAAATAAAATATGATAAAATACTGCCACAGTCTTGGTTTTTTAAACCACTATGGTGAATAGACTTATGTAATATCTAATACCCCCGTCACAGCAAACCTGCACACTCAGCGAATTTCCAATGCAGAATATATATCTTAATACCATATAAAGCCGCATAGCAAGTTTCATAAACATATAGTCACAAATAAGCAATATATACAATTTTAATTATTCTTCATAAGAATGACATGAGTACGTAGGTTTGCTGCAACAAGGAACAAAAAATATGGGTTTTCATGCAAGTATCAATAAAAATCACCCAGGTGAAACCACATACCAAGTTTCATCAATATACATTCATAAATAAGCGATATATACAATTTTGACTTTTCTCCATAAGAATAACATGAGGGATGAGTCCTCAGGTTTGCTGCAACAAGGAACACAACAAATGTTTTTTTATGCAAATATCAATACAACTCAACAAGGTGAAGCCACATACCAAGTTTTATTAAATTATGTTCATAAGTAAGGGAGACATTACATTTTACTTATTCTCCATAAGAATAACATGGGGGCTGAGTACGCAGGTTTGCTGCTACGGGAATAATCCTTAAACATTTCTTTTTTTGTGCAAATAAAAATAGACCACAACCAGATGAGGCTGTAAACCAAGTTTCGTTAGTATATGTTCATAAATAAGCGAGATATAATTTTTCTCTTATTCTCCATAAGAATAACATTAGACAACGTACTGTGTTTAGCACTTTCAATATCTCTGTAACCATTTGGCGTAGAGAAATTATCAAAATACCAAATTGTTTGTTTTTTTAAGCTGAATTCAATGGTATGAATTAAAATCTGATTTAAATTAAAATTACATGTGAAAACCCCAAAAAACACATTTTTGGGGTACAAAGCCCCCCAAAAACCCCCCTTAGGATGGTGCGATTCATCTGGTTTTCGAACTCGTTCAAGTAAATGGTACTTTACACATTTGTACCAAAGTTCATTAAGATCGGGCCTTTTTTACGAGAGTTATCGTGCTTACGGATACACACACACATATATATATATATATATACATATATAAAAAATTGAACGAATGGTGTTTTTGGCATCTGGGGACCTCAAAATGAAAAGTTATCATGGTCTCGGGCTTAAGTCTTACCATGAGACCTACGGTAATAGCTTCTTCCCTATAGGGGAAATTCGCTAAAACCACAAATAGCCGCACAAATCTAAAACTCGTCCTAACACAGGGTGACTGTTAAGTCCGGGACCGCCTTAATATTTCTTTTCTCACTGCAGATAAAGCAACGAAACTTCCCACATAGTTATCATGGACACAAATATACTTTTTTACACAAACTCATGTTTTACTAACTCACGGAGACTGCTTACAAGTAGAGCCAGAAGACATTCTTACATTACATCATGTTTAAATATAGTTTGACAAGAAGTTAGGTCATTGTTAGAATAAATTAATTCCACAAACCCTACTTATAAAGTTACACTTAAAATTCAAGTGACGGTGGGTTAAGGTTATCGAAATTTTAAATTGTTTACTTGACAAAAATGGCCCAGTTATTGTTTCTTTGTATGATGAAACAAAAATAACAAACATTAAAACTCATTAAATCTGTACTGGAATTGGTGGGGATTAGTAGTTGATTAAATAATACAAAATCACCTCGAACCAAGAACGGTTAGTAAGTTTTTTGGTGGACTTTGTTAAACTAATGTCCTCGTTTTTTTCATCACAACCTATAAAAAGACAGAGTAAATCAAAGCTTCAAAATATGACCAGTTTTTAACAAGACCAAACATGATATGAACACCTTTCGATCCCTCTTTTAATTGAAGAAGATCCGGAGATTACTACAGGTGGTGGTAAATAGGTTGTGGTTGAGAATGTAATATTAATTTGTTGTACTTTTCTGTGCATTAAAGCACTATAATGTCAACACATTGTACAACCTTATGTTGTACAAACAATGCTGAACTGCAGTTTATAGTAATTGTGTATTTTCATAAAATAAAATAAAACTTAGATTGCAAAATAAAATAAATACTTAGAATACCACTGGGACTGGTTGGTTTCACTACCTCGCGCCTTTGAACCGAAACCCTTTTGAGAGGTGGGTATATAAAGTCATAATTCTCATTGACGATTAATGTTTATGTCGGATTCGATGATTTATATTTTAAACCTCCGAATATGTATTACACGAAAGAGTTCATGTAACAGTCAAACGCGAAATTCAGACAATGCTCCGATATTTTACCCGTCTACCATCGTGAGCATCTAGTGAAGTACGCACACAGCGACATGCGCACTGTATTCTGTTATTGGCCCAAGCAAAACAAAAACAAGGAAAAATACGTCTATGATGGCAAACAGGTTTGATCAAGTTCCGAAGTGAATTTCGGACTTATCGAAGCTTGAGGACAGTTCATACTTCATTAGAATTGCATTTCAGCATTTTTAAAGCAGAATGCTAAGCACTGCATGCAAATGTTGGAAGTGAACATTGTACTTGGCAAAAAGGGCCAACATGAGGGTCCAATCAAAGTTTTACCACTTTCAAAACTGCCTTTATGACGATTAGTAGGGATAAGTAGGGATCAAGTTTATCAACTTGCCTATATTTGTCTTATTCTAATATAATTTTAACTACGTAATGTTTTATTAATCTTAGGAGTGATATTACCATGCGCTGAACCCATTAATACCTTACCTGGCTCAATAAGTGATTTACCTTTACTGTACTAGGAGCTAATTATTGTAAATAACTTCATTGTTCAAAAGTTTTTTCTTCATCTTCTCCAGGCGAACAGTTCAGTAGCTGTGTATTGAAATATACTGATGTGTAGCTATCGGATATTTTGCTTTGTTACATGTGGATTACCTGTCTAAACATCGCATAATGCGTGATCTAAACATTGCCTTTGTTTACCTAATATTATTACTTGATACTCCAATAATATTCGCAGGTAATATTAATTACCTAAAAAGATACAACTACTCAATCCGAAGGCTAAGTTGATTTGTAAACCAACACAAATGTTGGAAACTGTCAATCGAATACAATCAAGTTAAAATGCGTTAGTTCCCTGGACGTTAACTAAAATATTATAAAATGTTATTATTGTAACCAACTAGTACAATCTACAATTTTGTATTTTAATGCCAGTGTCAGCAAATAATGCAAAGATTACTGGGAGTCGGAACAGCGAGTCGGAAGTACAGAAAATGTCTAGGGGTATAGGATTATTATTTCGACGAAACAATTTGTTCATATAATCAGCAGCTCCTTGAAGATTTCAGTAAAGCCTTTTTTACTACTCATATGTTTAACTCTTGAATAGAAGATAACCCCAAAGAATTTAATAGCTGATAATGCACTTTTAGACGATCCAATCAATTTGTTACATACAATTTAGTGTGTAAAAGATGATATTTATAGCGTTAATTCATATGTGAGATGGTTAAAAAATTAAAATGTATAACAGATAACTCACTGAGGTCTAACAACTTGAGCACATAAACAAGATGCGTAGTAGATCAGTGACGTCAGTGGTATCACGTCAGTCCCTGTTTGTATCGCAACAAAACTCCTATCTGTCAAAACTAGACTATTGGATGACGTTGTTTTAAATTTGACACGTTCATTATAATTCTTTGTTGATCTGGAATATAAACAAAACAAAAATGTAAACAGTGTGACGTCACTGGTGCTCAACCAACAGCCTTCGGGTATCAAAGCTACCCACGATACCTACCGTATAATTATTCTAGATACTGTGCCACTACCTCTGTCCAGTTGAAACCCATGGCTGACTGACGCCACACTCCACCAGAGTAGTGGCAAGTTGGGGAGGGATATGAAGGAGGGAGGTATTGGTTTTGTATTTTTCATTTGAAGTTACTAAAGTTACTTATGAATTAGTATTATTAATATAAAACCAACACTGATATTGCGGTTAAAACCTCAATTTTTGAATTGTATTTATAATAAATAATTTATGTAATATTATTAGGGACTAGTGACTAAGACCATATTATTATGCATCTAACTGGTTGTCACAGTAAGTTGGACATAACTAATCGACACTACATACCAAATGATGAACTGATGCGTCAGAAAATATAATCTTTTGGTCATCCGTTATGAGTAGTGAAACAACTCGGTGTGCATTGTCTGTGTAAATAAATAGCAAAATCAAGAACACTACTTACAATCGACAGATTAGAATTATTTTATTTTTCTACAGCTGAAGGTTGGTCTCATTTTTAAGGCTTGATCTTTAATTTTCCAAGAAAAAACTAATATATCTAACTCAACTATGTAACTGTTATCGACCAGGGGTTTAAGATGATTGTCAATATAATAAAATAATTGTACAACTGCAACTTAGTAATGAGTTTAACATAAAATTAACAATTAGTTGAAACAATAAAAACACTCGTAATTTTATTAAAATAATAGTAACAGTGGGCGACAACAGAACACGATAATTTTGTTCTAATTAATTGAATAATAATTAATATCATTACCGGTATACAAAACATTTTTCCCTATTTTACGTAATTATAAAGTCTGTTTTTGCTAAATCAAACTTCATACCTATCCATATAAATTAATAATATTTATTATATTAGTTATATCCAAAAAACATACATTAAGTTAACAAAACATAATTGCAAATTTAACCGGCCTTTACCAAGTCTTCCCTAGAATTAAATTACCTTAGTAAAACATTTTAATTAATTAAACACTTTTTATAGAAAATGAGAAAACAAATTTAGGGCCTAAAAATCATAACAATATATAAAGAGCTACTTTTTAATCTGTTCATTCTGTGTAATAAAACGCGTTGCATCGTTTGTGTTTGAATTTTATCACAATAATTTCATTATCACATAACCAAACAATAACACAAACTACAAGTTCAGCTGCCAATATTTGTTTACGCATCAACTTGGAAAACCATAACCGACATTTCCATTTGATATCGCCCACGGTATTTCTTGTTCCGATGCAATTGGTAACCACGAAATCAATATAATTATTGAAATACAAACGTAAAATGAAATAATGGTTTGCAGACCACTTCATACAACATTTTGATTGAAAAAAAAGTTCCATTAAAAATGCCTAAGTATTTGATGAGAGTGGTCTATTTTAGAGTGTACTTATTATTAATGTTTAATGCAGTAGGCAAGTACGACATACGTAAAATAAGAATGGTTCTGCGACGGTAGAGCCTCACAATGTTGACAGAGGTTTTCGAGTTCCATTCGTCTGAGACAGAGCTTCATAATGTTCCCAGAGCTTGTCGAGTTTGATGCTACTGCGTTGGAGCCAAATAATGTTGCCAGAGTCGGATGTTGTCTAAGTCGGATTCTCCAACAGTAGAGCCCTCACAATGTTGACAGAGGTTTTCGGTTTCCATTCGTCTGCGACAGAGCTTCATAATGTTCCCAGAGCTTGTCGAGTTTGTTGCTACTGCGTTGGAGCCAAATAATGTTGCCAGAGTCGGATGTTGTCCAAGTCGGATTCTCCAACAGTAGAGCCCTCACAATGTTGACAGAGGTTGTCGAGTTCCATTCGTCTGCGACAGAGCTTCATAACGTTCCCAGAGCTTGTCGAGTTTGATGCTACTGCGTTGGAGCCAAATAATGTTGCCAGAGTCGTATGTAGTCCAAGTCGGATTCTCCAACAGTAGAGCCCTCACAGTGTTGACAGAGGTTGTCAAGTTCCATTCGTCTGTGACAGAACTTCATAATGTTACCAGAGCTTGTCGAGTTTGATGCTACTACGTTGGAGCCAAATAATGTTGCCAGAGTCGTATGTAGTCCAAGTCGGATTCTCCAACAGTAGAGCCCTCACAATGTTGACAGAGGTTGTCGAGTTCCATTCGTCTGTGACAGAACTTCATAATGTTACCAGAGCTTGTCGAGTTTGATGCTACTGCGTTGGAGCCAAATAATGTTGCCAGAGTCGTATGTAGTCCAAGTCGGATTCTCCAACAGTAGAGCCCTCACAATGTTGACAGAGGTTGTCGAGTTCCATTCGTCTGCGACAGAGCTTCATAATGTTACCAGAGCTTGTCGAGTTTGATGCTACTGCGTTGGAGCCAAATAATGTTGCCAGAGTCGCATGTTGTCCAAGTCGGATTCTCCAACAGTAGAGCCCTCACAATGTTGACAGAGGTTGTCGAGTTCCATTCGTCTGCGACAGAGCTTCATAATGTTACCAGAGCTTGTCGAGTTTGATGCTACTGCGTTGGAGCCAAATAATGTTGCCAGAGTCGGATGTTGTCTAAGTCGGATTCTCCAACAGTAGAGCCCTCACAATGTTGACAGAGGTTTTCGATTTCCATTCGTCTGCGACAGAGCTTCATAATGTTCCCAGAGCTTGTCGAGTTTGATGCTACTGCGTTGGAGCCAAATAATGTTGCCAGAGTCGGATGTTGTCTAAGTCGGATTCTCCAACAGTAGAGCCCTCACAATGTTGACAGAGGTTTTCGAGTTCCATTCTTCTGCGACAGAGCTTCATAATGTTCCCAGAGCTTGTCGAGTTTGGTGCTACTGCGTTGGAGCCTAATAATGTTGCCAGAGTCGGATGTTGTCTAAGTCGGATTTTCCAACAGTAGAGCCCTCACAATGTTGACAGAGGTTGTCGAGTTCCATTCGTCTGCGACAGAGCTTCATAATGTTACCAGAGCTTGTCGAGTTTGATGCTACTGCGTTGGAGCCAAATAATGTTGCCAGAGTCGGATGTTGTCTAAGTCGGATTCTCCAACAGTAGAGCCCTCACAATGTTGACAGAGGTTTTCGATTTCCATTCGTCTGCGACAGAGCTTCATAATGTTCCCAGAGCTTGTCGAGTTTGATGCTACTGCGTTGGAGCCAAATAATGTTGCCAGAGTCGGATGTTGTCTAAGTCGGATTCTCCAACAGTAGAGCCCTCACAATGTTGACAGAGGTTTTCGAGTTCCATTCTTCTGCGACAGAGCTTCATAATGTTCCCAGAGCTTGTCGAGTTTGGTGCTACTGCGTTGGAGCCTAATAATGTTGCCAGAGTCGGATGTTGTCTAAGTCGGATTTTCCAACAGTAGAGCCCTCACAATGTTGACAGAGGTTTTCGAGTTCCATTCGTCTGCGACAGAGCTTCATAATGTTCCCAGTGCTTGTCGAGTTTGATGCTACTGCGTTGGAGCCAAATAATGTTGCCAGAGTCGCATGTTGTTCAAGTCGGATTCTCCAACAGTAGAGCCCTCACAATGTTGACAGAGGTTGCCGTGATTGTGGAATGTATAGTTTTCCTAAGCATGTTGAGACAATTAAACATCAAAAACCGACACATATATACATTAGTTTTTGATTAGTAGAACAAATCGGGTGGTCAAACTTCTCATTGAAGTACTATTAGCGAAACTTAAAAACACAATTATTTCCGATATAGTAACTCTTTCGAGTTCCGGTTTATGGCACTGTATACTACTTTAAAAATGTTTCATTAGTCTATGTCCACTGTAAGACGTACGTGTCTTCCTTTATTGTATACCGCTCAAGATAAGTATTTTGCTCCTACGATAGGAATAAGCCATACAATAGATCATTAAGGTTCTACATAAAATTCTACATTTAAACAAACCGAAATTTTTCAAAAACAATATTTTTAAAATTATTTAGATAAATATTATATATGAATTATTTTATAAGAAAAATTATAATATGTATTACTAAAACACATTGCTTCATTTCCGTAAAATTTCACGTTGTTTGGTAACAAACGAAAAGGATTATTTTCAGGACATACGACTGATTTAAGCAGTTCATAGAATAATTGTTTCCAATGCTGTTAGGATATAATTAGAGGTGTATGAAATGTGATTGGTTTGCAAGCGTTATAACAGCGACAACCGACCACTCATTGTGACACATAAAATCAATTTATTTTTAAATATCCTCCTTGATAATTCGGTTTTTGAAACTCAATGTATGTCTGTTGCTATGATCACTGCGCTGATCATCTTACTTTTTACTCTTTCAGCCTTATTTAACGTACTCTTAAACTCTTTTACGTAAAATGCGTATTGGAAATATTTTCCGAAGATAATTAAGTTTTATGAAATGTTAAAAGTAGAACCATTCTAAGAGAGGAAAACCTTGTCTTCACCTTTGACTGCCATTTCTTTACACAAATCAGGTGACCCAAGTGGCATCAAGAATGATCGCCCCACAAATTTTCTCCCATTACTTCGGAAGGTTTTTGAGAGCTTGGCCCTAGACAAATTGAAGCCTTTCTTTGGCAGAATGATCAGCCAAACCATCATGGCTTTGAAGGCAAAACATCCACTCTACCTAGCCTATTGCACTTGCATGAAAAGGATCTCACCGTTTTCAGAAGGGGTAACCAACTTGATTCTGTATACATTGATTTCGCTAAACCGTTTGACAAGGTTGAGAGCGTACGGCGTCCTAGGCCCTCTCTTACGTTGGTTTTGTAGCTATCTAACCAACTGCAGGCTTTTTTTCAAGCCTTTTTGAATCATCTCTTTTAGGAAACTTAATCCAGTCTTCAGGCTCCCACCTGTGTTCACATGTGCTCAACGTGATTAAAACGAATTGCTTGATCTTGTAGACGTGGACGCCCTGATGTTACTGATGATTTAAAACTGTTTTTGGAAGTTACTTGTGAAAACCTGTCCACCCGCCTTCAGATGAGTCTGAACAGTGTCTTGAGCTGGTGGTCCAACAATCATATGGAGGTTAACCCGGAAAAATGCTCAATAATATAATTACACCGCTCTTGTTCTCCATTCATCATTCTGTATACCTTGGGGACGGAATCTGTGCCGAGAAAATCTTCAGTCAGAGGCCTGTACGTAATCTTTAGCATCAATCTGCATTACAGTGTCCACATCAATGAAATTGTAAAAGGCAAACAAGCTACGGCCCTAAATCGCTTTATTTACTAAAGGGATAACCGCTGGAGTACACTTCCACTGTCTGGTCTTCTTATACTTCAAACGACATCAATCGTCTAAAGGCTGTCCAGAGAAGGCTGTGTGTAGATGGAGTAGCACTGACAAAATCTTTGCGGAGTTGGGCCTTCGTCCACTTGTCCTGAGGCGAGATGTGTCAGAAATTTTTATTCTTTTCAAGACTCTTAATGGCTCTTTCCTGATCTTCTTGCTGGGATTCACATCAGTTCCTGCCAGAACACGCTTCCAACTTCAGTTGCTCTACGGCAAGGTTTCTTCTTCTTGGTAACATTGCTTCGGACGAAGTAGACTTCGTCGCAAACATTTCATGCTCCTTAAGAAGAAAATTCGTTCTCCCTGAAAGGGCGAAACGTAATATCTACCATGTTTAGAGCTAAGATAATTATCTTCTGCTTATTTTGTATCCTTGCCCAACTTTTGGTTGTAGTGTGACCCTGACAGTATTGTTATGAAGCTATTGTTATGGTTATCTCTTCTTAATTAGCTCTCCTTTTCTGTTGTTATTGTTTTTGTTATCTATGTAGCTGTATTATTTATTTTTTTTTTTCTATTTATTACATAGTATAAATTCCTGTCAAGCTGTTAAACTAGGAGGTTAGTCTATTGTTCTCCTGTTTCCTATTATATTGCCAATGTATTTGTTGAATTTTTATAATTAGCATGTCAACCGAAATTAGTGCTTGGACCAGTGCCGTGCTGTACGCCTTTATAGGGCCACGCCAGTGATAATACACATTTCGCTCACTTTCATTAAATATTTTTTCTTGTGCATCAACGAATGATTTTATTGAATAGTAGGGTCATTGATTTTATTGTCTTTTTCACATTCTTGTATTAACATTCATGTACAAAAATACTTGCATGTATTAACTTGTATTTAGCAAATGGTAAATGGATTTGCTGTTGAAATATAATAAAATGAAATAAATAATAAATCCGATTTGATTGTTGTTTTTTTCAGTTTTCAATTGTATGCTTGGTACAAACCAAACCAAACAGCTGAATATCAAAATGAACCGCGTGATCGGGGTGATGGACTGCGCCTAAATCCCACTCATAACATGTGTGCGTGCGTACTGTAACGGCTCAATAATGGCCTATAAATCATGGGTAGCCACAGGACATATAATTCATTGTTATTAGTTAACCGAAATGGATTATATCTTAAACGTGACCGTTTCCATACATATAAGTTTAACTCAGTTATTTTTAATAAAACTCATGACTTATCATCCAATTTTAAGATTTTACATATTTTTGTATCTGTAATATTACATTAATTTATTATACAGGATGTTTAAACAAATATTTCAGGACTTTTGAACATGATTCAAATTCCTACTTTTTACCATTTCGAATTGGTTTTTGTCTTTCAAAGCTAAATATCTTAAATATATCATAAATCACTGAGATTTTGTGATTTTTATAAGTTAATACATGATGTTTTAGTCCAAAAATGGCAAAAAAGATTTGTTTAACTTATAAAAATCCCAATATCTCAGTAGTTTATGATCCTACAGTTCAATTTTTCATATAATTATTTTTAGGACAAAAATACACAACTTTTTTGATCGTATCGGTTTTTCCTAAATAGTAGCTTTGAAAAATAAAAACTGCCACCATTTGGAAATGTTACAAACTATAAACTTGATTCGCCATACTAAAATTGGTCTTATTTGGTCTTATACATAAACCAAGTTTAAATTTGATATATTCAGATGGTATCCTAAGATATAACTTTTAAGTAGTAAAAAAACTCAGACAGTCGGAAAACTAAGCGTTTTAGGATATCCCACAATATGAACTTTTTTCTTTCTTTTTGTATGAGGAATCATATTCCAAAGTCCTAACAGTTTCTTAACACTCTTTTTATGCAAGTATTTCACGGTAAAATACATCATGCTTCTTTACTAGTTTCTTAAATAATTTAAACAGTACCATGTGGTAGCTATCGATATTTCGCGAATTATTGAGTAAATGTGAATAGTTTTTATGACCATCGCACAGTAAAATAATGCTATAAAATATGAAGATTCATAAGAGTTCCTCAGATTCTAAGTTAGAAGGAAAATTTTAATAAAACACAGTTGTCTGTACTTTGTCTTCATTGCTTAGAGTTTTGGAGAAAAAGCATATATGTTGTAGACTCAAAGATTCCCTTGGTGAAGGCGTTTTGCCACTTTATCATCTCATAAGGCGTAAAGCCATACAAAATTTTTGTTTTTCCTACACCTTTCCTTGTTAAATGACAAGTTGATAGCACTAATCTCTCTTGTGTAGTAATGATCTATCCCGTTCTGAACAATTTATTTACAATTAGTTTGATATAAAATGAATGATAACTACCGATCCTCAGAAGCTTAAGAAAGTGTATTTGATTGAGAGTTAGGTTGTATGTTTTCAGACCCATATTCTTGTCCTGACAAATGCGATAATAAGTAAATAAACAAAAGATGAGATGAAATGTGTAACACACATGCCACTGGTTTTAAGTATAATACAGAGTCCGTAATAAACATGTTAGAATGTTATTAGGTATCCCTAATCTGGGAACAAAAATACAAATATACAAGTATTCATATTAAGCTTCTTAATGAGTTGTTCTCTGTTTATCTTTGGCAAGTTGAATCTCATGACAACCGCTTGATAAATACATGCTCCTTCTTGTATGATAAGCAAAGAACAAATCTCTCTAAGGCGCGACGCGAGATGGACAGATTTTTTACTTTACATTTGCCTTATCTTGTAAAGCCCTACAATTGTTATAGATCAGGTCAGTGAATTATTGTGGCTGTATCATAAACAAATATACTTAATTTCTATGGGCTTAATAATATAGTCCATGTGTTCTTTTATCAAATCACATGACTGAACAACAGAAGCAGGACTTCCACTTTTTGGAGGTGAAGCGTTTAAAAAGACATAGAACGTGGCCACACAGTTGCTGAACTGCGCACAGCATTTGTTATTAGTTAGAATATACGTAACTCACTCTTTCCGTTAGTTTATAAAACCAAAACGTATGTATATTGAAAAATCTATCGTTAACAATACACATTTCAATAAATTAATCTTAGTAGAATTATCTGAAATAATAATAGATCACATTCTATAATAAAAACAATCAAACTAGATTCATTTGAGATGTGCGTTATCATTTGTTGCTACTGATGTCTTATTGGGAAGATGTTTAATATGTTTTAAACTTCCTCGCTTTACATTAAAGTTAAAGATATACATATACAGATTCAAATATAAATTATGAGAAGATAAAAACGTTTCAAAAGTTCAATACTATTGATAACATAACTATTTACCAAAGAGATAATAATTCAAGTTTTCACGAAAGAAGAAAAGTATTTTTAAAATAGCAAAAGGGAATTTACTGAGTATTGTAGCGCTCATGTTACAACGTTTTTTTTAATAATTACACCACGACGTGAGCTCTCGGCTGAACTGTGCTTTGTAAACTACCTCTCTGGCACTGATGGATTGGAGATGATTTGAAACGTCCTTCATAAGTGTTCTGCTCACTGACCTTTTCATTTACGTTTTACTCGGTAAATAAATATTTGTTTCACTCGGTACTGTGTTAAAAGTATGTTATATATTGTAGAACAGTTCCAGTTAAAATATGTGAAAATGCGTTCACCAGTCTTTTCATGGTTTATGATTGAAAATTTTAAAAATATATAAAGTAGTGAATTTAGAGAAAATTACGTTGATGAAGTAGCGAGTTGTGAATAATAAATAGTTTCAAAATAAAGAAAACTACTCGTATCTTTACACAATGTACATGTTTTATTATAAAATAGAGAAGTTAGGGAGTCGTTGGCGTAGTGGTCTAGGTGACGGACTCCGCGGCAGCGGACATGTCGTGGGTTCAAATCCCAGTCCTGGCATGTAATTTTTATCTGTAACTTTCAATTCGTCTGTAACGGCCCTTGCTCTGCTATATACGATCTGCAGTGTATATGGACCTGTGGGCGGATAAAGTGAGAGAAAGGAGAATACCAAACTCTTAATGGAGAAATCTCACTAATCAATTCAAAATTTCTATGAAATGTTATAAATTGATTTACATTAAAACACATAGCAAAAACAGCATGATTGTCGTACTTATTTCGCTTATAAAGATGTTATCTTTGATAGCCTTTAAAACCTAATACTGTTCCCGCTCAAGAAAAGCAAACCTTTTTTATATTAACTTTTTAACAAATGTACTCTCAAGTTTATAGGTTTTTGCCAGTTTATCTGCTTTAATTACAGTTTTAGAATTAAACTAAGTATTATAATAGTTATTAAAAACGAAGGTTTAATATAATTGGTATACTTAAAAATATGGGTTCAAAAGTGTTTGGAAAGTTAATATTTGTTCATGAAAACACTTAAAACACATACTGCACATATAGTCTGCATTCATATAGCAAGCGTATACAGGGTTGGGCAACATTCTGGAATATAGTTAGTAACTCCTGAACTACTGGCCACAGATAGCTGATTTAAGATCAACAAAACAAAGCCAGCTTTTTTCAACCCTTTGCAACCGGAGTTTTGTGTTTTATTAAAGATACCTTTAAATGAGGTGTAACTCGATATAGGCTTCTATTTAAAAATGTTTCGACTTCCTCTGTGGGCCGTCCCCTAAACATGCAACAAATCAGTAAAATACGTGTAAAGGTGGGTGACGATATCAAATACAAAAGCACTAAGTCTTATTAAGTTATGGCCGATAGTTCAGAGGTTATTAACTATATTCCAGACTTTTGTCCAACCCTATATATAGCAAGCACATACTGTCGGCGGGAAGAAAGAAGACCCCTTGTCGGTCCGCTAAACAGATTTGTTTTTGTGCGGTATCATAGTTTTAGCAGGCAATAAAAACAGTTTATTGTGCTGACACGTCGCATCACCCGTAATTTTATTGGTTTTATTGGTTATTTCTTTATTATTTTATCACATGACAATGACACATATAATTTACATTTTCAAGTCTCCCTGAAAAATGCATACATACGTATGTGTACATACGTGTTAAATTTAACACTCTAAATGGAGGAGGAGTTAACAATTACAAATATAATACTCATAATTTAAAGGGATTAAACGTTTTTATTAGTACTGTGCATTAGATAATTAGTAAAATTGTTCACGTTTCGTTACATTGGCAATACTGCATTTACAGTATTCACTGTTGAACCACGTATTGTGTTGCAATTGTTGTATTATTTTTGTATATTTTGTACTATCTAAGTTTTTAGTAATAGTTTAGTTTATAACTCGTAATTATAGAAAAAGTTAGGAAACGAGGGAAAACGATTCGAAGTGGAGAGAGGGAGATTGTTATACGAGTGATTGCATGAGTGCAAAACAAAGGTCAAGAAGCCAAGGTCAATAAATAGAATTATTTTGCAAATGTTTTGGCCAGGCGCCAAATTAAACCTGCACCATTAAAAAAGCAACAGAACACGCGACCAAGTTGTGTATTGCATCAGTGAACGTAAAACGTGTTTTCAAAGAAGGTAAGCAAGCCCTTTATGAAAAACTAAGTTAACCAGGGCTAAAACGTTGACAAAAATATCCTCGTAAAGTGTTATTAGATTACTGTGATAAACGTGTCATATTAAATACTATAAAGGGTTTATACATAAATTCAGTAACTATTCCGACTTTTAAGAAATTTTTATCGATATTGAGAGAAGACAAGATTTTTGAAATGGAACTAACGGGCCTTTCGGCTAGATTTTGAAGATATGGTATTGAGGTGGAATAAATGTGGTTCTCAAAGGAAATTATGAAATGAAAAGATAGACAGAGTGAATTGGAGGTTTAAATACTTGTGTAAAATTAAGAAACTAACAAATCAAAAGAAAATAATATTTTATCTAGATGAAACATAAATTGATGGTAATCTTATATTCAGCAAATGTTGGCGAAGCGTTGACGTAGATGGCGTGCTACCACACATTAACAAATCAAACTGTGTCAAAGTTGTGGATATAGAGTCTGAAGAAGGATTTTTCAAAGGTGGGCGTCTAATGTATAAAGCGAACACCACAAAAGGAGACCATTTTGGATAAATTGACGTAATTAATTTTGAAAGGTGGATTAGGGATTGTTTGTTGCTCAGCTTGCCTCCATCAGATTCAGTGATAGTGATAACGCCCCCTATCACGGAGAGTAGGAAAACAAGATGTAAATAATACGTCCACCAAAAAAGAATGGCTACTCAACAATGGAGAAGTGAATTATGAAAAATCTACAAGAAAAACACTTTGTGTTAAAGATTAAATTCTCTACAGGAAACCTACAAAATTGACAAATTGCTGAAGAGAGAAGATAAACTGTTTTGAGACTTCCGCCTGACATGTGCGAATTAAACCTAATAGGGTTTGTGTGGTCGAAAGTAAAACAGTACGTCCTATCGAAAAATACAACAGGAAGGTCTAAATCAACTTTCGTTTATATTAATCACTTTAAGGTTAGTAGCCACAGAATGCAATTTAATTTTTCAAATTACTTATATTTATCTTTCTTTAGTTTTCCGATATGAATTAAACTCTACCGTAACCCTTAGATATAGATTAAAATGTGTTGCGAGTGACAACATATTGTATGTTATGCCAGTAATTTAAAACATTTTAAATTAGGTAATTAAAGCCTATATGAACTAAATTATAGCCCCTTTTACTAGACTAAACCTATTTTACATCTAACATATGTTGTTTAAAGAACACTTTACTGAATTAACATTTTACACTACCATCCCTATTCACCTTTTAATAGGAGACATATCAACGAGTGTCCTAAACGATATGGCGATGAAGGCGCTTGGTTTTGTCACGCATGAACTCAGCAATAAGTACTGTGATTATGTCATTAGCATTGACAAAGAATACTGAACAAAAGATAGTATCATGGAAGAAGCAATAGATGAGATGATTATTCGATTAGGAGACAGCAGAGGATTCCAGTTCTCTCATGTGTTTTCCTTGTAAATATTGTCACATTTAGGATTTTTTTTATTTTTGTGTGTTATTAAATAAGTACGTTTATACTCAAACTAAAGATTTACTTTAAAGTGAGAATTACAAAAAAACAAGCAACGCCTACATATTTTTGTTCGCTAAAATCATCAAGGAAATTTATTACGCGTTCAAATGCAAATGTTAAGCGTTGTTGCAGTATCATGATCTCAGTAGGCACTTTCATGCCGCATAATGTGCTAGCGTAATAACCATATGTTAGCACTTGCAATTTTTGGTAGGCAAGATTCCAGGGGATTTTCCTCTCGCCGACGCGACAGTGATCCTCATATTATGCCGATGTCGCTCAAGCAGCCATTATCTTTAACTTTGCAAATATTTATGTTTTCTCGTTGGAGTACAGCATCAATTTGTTTTATCATTTAATATTAACAGCTGTGCTTTATGCCAGTTTATATCGTTACACGCTGATGTACGCGTTCTTTGCACGGTTTAGAAAGGTTGAGATCTTGAAACAGCTGTTCTTCCCTTCTGCTCTTTAAGCAGTCAAATGGAAGTATCCACAGCTGTTCGTATTACAGTTTCTGAATGTTTACTTTCTTCTGAATTTATGTAGAAACCCTTTATAGTATTTAATATCGTTTATCACAGTAATCTAAAGTAAACATTGAAACATAGAGCGTTCACGGGTCGTAGCCCGAGGGGATTTTAAGGAAGAGAATAGGCCTATGTGTTGCACGGGTTCAAGATTTACCTTTGTGTAAAGTTTCAGCACAGTCGGTTCAGTATTTTTTGCGTCCACCCGGAACATCAGACGCACAGACAGACAGAACCCACCTCTTCTTTGTAGTATTACAGATAGTACAGTTTTAGAACTAACCCATGACGATATTGTGATAGTTGTAATGCCATTTTTACACTTCTTATAAATGTGGGTTAACGTTAATTTGTTCAGGCTCACTCAACCCTACCTAGGTTAGTCAATAAGTCGACCTGCTAATGTACAGCCATGCTGTAATTTATTTGTGAAGAAAAAAAATTACTTCGTGATCGAATATGTGAGCTCATCGCACTACGTCATGAAAAGAAAGTTCTCTTTATTTTGAGTTTTCTATCTTGGCAACAGAGTATGGCGCTTTCTGCTGAGCTACTTTCTTGTTTGCAATGCAATGCTGACAAACCTTCTGAAAACCAGATACATAAAAAGGTATTTACATCTGGAAAAACATTTAAACCGGCACATTTAAAAGCTGCATCAACAAATGTTTTACAACCTAGTAAGCCTAGGATACACGCGAGAGTTTTTTTTTTTCTCTTAAAGAGTTTGTGCTATTAATATGCGTCATGTAAATGGCTCCAAAAGACAGCTCTTCACAGTGTCCGAGTGTCACGCCTTGCGAGTTGAATCTTGTCATACTCAGCCGTCACATCGAGAGCAGCTCAACGACTCTCTTAACACATTAACAAATATACCGGCATTGATTACAGTTTTAATAGAATTGAGAGTCCTCTCCAGAGGACGCGAATACTTTTGATCATTTTGGTGATACTGGAAAGATAATGTGACAAAGAAACTAAAAAGTGCAGTAAAGGAGAAGGAAATTAAACGGACACACGATGAAGTTGAAATAAACTGATAAGAATGTCCATAGTTGATTGAAACTGAAATTACTGAGTTCGGGGAAATTAACAAGATCACATTGAATTGGGATTTTGCAAAGCCTGACGGAAAAGTCACGTATGGTTACCGTTTAAACGAAAAAATATCAAAAGCTTCACTTTATTAAAAACCTATTGATCTTTGGAGAGTATATTGCCATGGATTTAAGGATTTTTAAAAGCGAATACATTGGTAAACGTGTTATGATTCATATAAGGAGGTATCGCTATCGGTCAAGATGATCAAGATGATGTTTTTACGTAACAAATGAACCAAGGAACATCCAGTGAAACGATTGGCCTGTTGAACCTTTTATAATAAATATTACTCTGTACAATCTTAAGATACAGGTGTTTCATTTCCACAAATAAAGCCCAAGAAACTTCTTCCACAATATTTCCAATAGTACATTTTGGTATGCGAAATAGGAACTATAGACTATGATAAAAATCGCCTGATATTAACATAAATAATATTTAAAGCCTTAAAATATAAATATATACTCGTACATATTTAAAACATCTTAATATTATTGTTATTTAATGCTGGCTCCTTTATATCTCCTATTTAATTTACACGTTTTTAACAAATTTTATATTATTTTCTATGCCGCAAATTAAAATTAAATTAAATAGATTTAATACTCAATTGTGAATGTGAATGACAAATAGAGACTCAAATCGTTATACTTCTTTTCGGTTTAAAATAAATATTTTCGGTTTAAAATAAATAAAGATGAATAATTTATACAACATTATATTTGCCAAAGTAAATGTTATATTGCAATTGCAGTTATCATCAAGCACGCGACTACAACTAGAAACTATCGCTGAGACTGCTGGGAGCTCTCGGACACACTCTCACTGGACTACGTGTAAACGCCTCCGTCATCTGCTCCCTATAGTACCCGCAGAAAACTATCAGACATCAACTATAGGAGAACATACGCCTCCGTCATCTGCTCCCTATAGTACCCGCAGAAAACTATCAGACATCAACTATAGGAGAACATACGCCTCCGTCATCTGCTCCCTATAGTACCCGCAGAAAACTATTAGACATCAACTATAGGAGAACATACGCCTCCGTCATCTGCTCCCTATAGTACCCGCAGAAAACTATCAGACATCAACTATAGGAGAACATACGCATCCGTCATCTGCTCTCTATAGTACCCGCAGAAAACTATTAGACATCAACTATAGGAGAACATACGCCTCCGTCATCTGCTCCCTATAGTACCCGCAGAAAACTATCAGACATCAACTATAGGAGAACATACGCCTCCGTCATCTGCTCCCTATAGTACCCGCAGAAAACTATCAGACATCAACTATAGGAGAACATACGCCTCCGTCATCTGCTCCCTATAGTACCCGCAGAAAACTATCAGACATCAACTATAGGAGAACATACGCCTCCGTCATCTGCTCCCTATAGTACCCGCAGAAAACTATTAGACATCAACTATAGGAGAACATACGCCTCCGTCATCTGCTCCCTATAGTACCCGCAGAAAACTATCAGACATCAACTATAGGAGAACATACGCATCCGTCATCTGCTCCCTATAGTACCCGCAGAAAACTATCAGACATCAACTATAGGAGAACATACGCCTCCGTCATCTGCTCCCTATAGTACCCGCAGAAAACTATCAGACATCAACTATAGGAGAACATACGCCTCCGTCATCTGCTCCCTATAGTACCCGCAGAAAACTATCAGACATCAACTATAGGAGAACATACGCCTCCGTCATCTGCTCCCTATAGTACCCGCAGAAAACTATTAGACATCAACTATAGGAGAACATACGCCTCCGTCATCTGCTCCCTATAGTACCCGCAGAAAACTATCAGACATCAACTATAGGAGAACATACGCATCCGTCATCTGCTCCCTATAGTACCCGCAGAAAACTATCAAACATCAACTATAGGAGAACATACGCCTCTGTCATCTGCTCCCTATAGTACCCGCAGAAAACTATTAGACATCAACTATAGGAGAACATACGCCTCCGTCATCTGCTCCCTATAGTACCCGCAGAAAACTATCAGACATCAACTATAGGAGAACATACGCCTCCGTCATCTGCTCCCTATAGTACCCGCAGAAAACTATTAGACATCAACTATAGGAGAACATACGCCTCCGTCATCTGCTCCCTATAGTACCCGCAGAAAACTATCAGACATCAACTATAGGAGAACATACGCCTCCGTCATCTGCTCTCTATAGTACCCGCAGAAAACTATCAGACATCAACTATAGGAGAACATACGCCTCCGTCATCTGCTCCCTATAGTACCCGCAGAAAACTATTAGACATCAACTATAGGAGAACATACGCCTCCGTCATCTGCTCCCTATAGTACCCGCAGAAAACTATCAGACATCAACTATAGGAGAACATACGCCTCCGTCATCTGCTCCCTATAGTACCCGCAGAAAACTATTAGACATCAACTATAGGAGAACATACGCCTCCGTCATCTGCTCCCTATAGTACCCGCAGAAAACTATTAGACATCAACTATAGGAGAACATACGCCTCCGTCATCTGCTCCCTATAGTACCCGCAGAAAACTATCAGACATCAACTATAGGAGAACATACGCCTCTGTCATCTGCTCCCTATAGTACCCGCAGAAAACTATCAGACATCAACTATAGGAGAACATACGCCTCTGTCATCTGCTCCCTATAGTACCCGCAGAAAACTATCAGACATCAACTATAGGAGAACATACGCCTCCGTCATCTGCTCCCTATAGTACCCGCAGAAAACTATCAGACATCAACTATAGGAGAACATACGCCTCCGTCATCTGCTCCCTATAGTACCCGCAGAAAACTATTAGACATCAACTATAGGAGAACATACGCCTCTGTCATCTGCTCCCTATAGTACCCGCAGAAAACTATTAGACATCAACTATAGGAGAACATACGCATCCGTCATCTGCTCTCTATAGTACCCGCAGAAAACTATTAGACATCAACTATAGGAGAACATACGCCTCCGTCATCTGCTCTCTATAGTACCCGCAGAAAACTATCAGACATCAACTATAGGAGAACATTTGCCCACAGTGTAAACACTCCTGCATCTGAGAGAATCAAACTGTCTGAGAGTAAACAACTCTCTCTCTCTCTCTCTCTCTCTCTCTCTCTCTCTCTCTCTCTCTCTCTCTCTCTCTCTCTCTCTCTCTCTCTCTCTCTCTCTCTCTCTCTCTCTCTCTCTCTCTCTCTCTCTCTCTCTCTCTTTTAATTAAACACATTTGCCCCGGGTGAGATGAACAACTGTACAACTCTGAATGGCCGTTGCCGGTTTTGAACCCCGGACCTCCTGAATCACACTCGAGCGCAAGCGCTAACACTGTGTTACTGTGAGATCTCACTGGAGTAGGAAAAATATATAAACTTTAATATATAAATAAATTTTAATTTTAATGATCTCACGTTTAAAGTTGTGTTATATTTAAGTAATCGTCTGATCATTTTAAACTCTATCCATATAATCAGAAGACATAGGAACTCTGAAGGCCAATTGGGCGAAGCCCTGAGAATATACCGGATAAGTGATGACACACATAGGTATAATTTAAAACCAGAATTATGAAAATCAGCCGGGTGGAACACTCTGACGGTCTTTCACAAATTGTTATAATATTTTTAAATACATACGATGATACGCTCTGGAAATATTAGATTTTTTAATATCCGTGTTTAAAACAGTGAATTTTCCTCGTCTGAGGCAGAGAGTAACAAATGGCCAGGACGTCGCTCACTCACCGCCATTTCTCTCCATTTGCCCACTCTTCTGTCGCGCAACTGAAAAACGACCCTTGTTTCTTTAAGATCGTAATTAATAGTGTCCCCTCACTCCAGCCAAGGTTTTTTTAACAACTTTTATAATTTATACCACATAAATGCTGTACGCAATTTCAACCAAAGATCTGGATTATTTGGAATACAAAAGTGTTCTCACCAAACGTGCGCTGTCAGTACATAGCCAATAACATAAAATTACATTAAACGGTGTAGTAGTTTATATCAATAAAGTATACAACTAACCCAATTAAAGGATTACATTTAAGATCTACAAATTTGCAAACAAATAAGTCTTAACTACTGAAAAATGTCCGACCCTAATGACCGATAGATCGATATGAGACCATACGCTCCCCAATGTGACCGTATTAAATAATAACATTAAATTTACTAGGAAAATCTTTACAGTACAATATACAATTTTACTTACAGACATACTGGCTAATACAAATCATATGTGTGAAAGAAAATAAACAAGCTGATGTAATAGATATAACTAATGGATGGTATTTCTAGCCTGTAATAAAGTTATTCTATACAAACATTTGTCAATTTTTGCTCAGCGATTATCGGCCCTCAAACGAATATATATATATATATATATATATATATATATATATATATATATATATATATATATATTTGGTAAAGCATGAAAAGCTCTTACGCTTTAAATTTGGCTTTTGGGTTTTGAAAAAACAACCACCTCAGACAGTTTTGATAACTATAATCTAGTTCAGTCTCGATAGTAACAAATCAAGAATGCTATGTGCTAAAATGAGTAGGATTTTTTGTTTTCTGTTTTAAAATTACCATAAAATAAAACGAAACCAACAATTTTGTTTTTATGTTGTAATTGACTAATTTCTAGGATAAAAATTTGTTCTCGTCAGGTACCATCTAAAAGAAAAATGTAAGAAAACAGTTTTTTATTTTTTTAATAGCATAGACCTCGTAGGTTTAAAATCAAAACACCAGATCAAACAAGCCAAGTCAATTGTTAATGAAACAGTTACATGGACAAATATGTGATATAACTGGACACTTTAAAAGAAATTTGGATGAAAGTGATTGACCTTCCCTGCGAAAAGCTTGTGCTCCAGGTTCTACTATTAGCAAAATAAATGGAAGGTGTTTGTATGCTTCGCCGAGTGACTGCCTGTAGCTTTCTTGACGGTTAACACAAAAGCCAAATTTAATGATATTTATAAACGGTTTAAAGCGAAGGTAGCAGTTTCTCCTAAGTGGCTGTTTATTTTCTTATACACAGCTTTTATGTGTTAGTTTAAACCGTGCTTGGACGTATGACGGTCTAAGAGTTTTTGTTAAACCTGAAGAAGAGGAAGTAATTGTAAAGCAACGATCAACGACAAAATAACGAAAAGTGTTGCTTAGTGAAAATCACATTGGCTAGCCTTATTCCATAGTTTGTTATAATTTTAATTTGAAGGTTTAAAAAATATACCATTAACTATTCTTTTTTTACAATGTACTGAAAAAATAGAGGGCACGGAATTAATTCTACTTATCAACAATTTAATAAAAGTCACATCTTTGAGTATCTTTCTATAAATATTACCGGTTTCAATCACTTTCAGTGAACGTAGAGGTATAAATGGTTACAGTTTAATGAAATAAGTAGTAAAAGCAATAAATTAAACCGGCTATTAAAATAGGTTTTAGAGTAATGCAAGCTAATAGTAATAATAAAATAAAAATACGAGCAATTCCGATTTAAGAAAATCCGGGTAAAACTAAACAAAATAACCACAAACGAAATGGGAAAACTTGACACAGTAAACGGCGATAAGGATAAGTTCGCGACTTGTAAACTCCTCACAAGGAGAAATGGCAAGTTGGCCTCTGTCATCAGTCAGGGCGAGAGAGGAATCCTTGATGAGAAACCTCGAAGGTTCAATTGGTTATTTTTGTTAATGTGCGATTAAGTATAATTAACTTTTTGGAATAACTTATTAAATCTAATGTAATCTGTATTATATTGTAAAGAATATACCACAGGATTTAAACAATCCTTTGAAAGGTTAAACAAGTTAATACAATTACCAAGTTAATTACCAAGTTGTTTAAGTGATAGCGGTTCTTACTGCATATGTTTTATCTTGTGTATCTTTGTCGCATAAATAACTTCAATATTATAACATAATCATTTCGAGATTTAACTGTAATAATGTTTAATGTATTACATTCAATGCTTAGCAAAACTAAAATGCCAAAACCACAGCGTACTAAGCAAATGGGCCAGAGATATTGTAAAAAGCGTCCGTCTGGTAGAAACGCGTCACAATCAGGCACACCTCATCTCTAATCTTAATTATTCTCCATTGTGTGTAAGTGGAACACCTTCAAAAGGCTTTGTTTTCCTTGTGTTTACGACAGAGCCCTCTATTTGTATAGAATTTAATGACTTTTCATGGTAAGATCAATCAAATGGCATAAATTGTTAAAGCAATTAAAAGTGTATTACAGTATACAGCAATTTTAACAGTATTAGAAATAAATAACAACAAATCTAAAAAGTAACGGCAAATAAATAAATTACTAGAAGTTAAATATTTTGTCCGATTATTTTCTTTACAGTTCAATCAATTTTAAACTATCAATGGACAGTCACAGAAAATTGTAAAATGTTATATAATATATGTATTTTATTAATCACTTAGAAATTGATCATAGGAAGTAAATACTTTAATCTTTGCTTCTTCCACCATCTACATGTCGTCATGGGACTCAGACTGCGCGTCATTCAAATCCAGCAAAACAAGGAAAAATATTCGAATTGAATGAAAATCATGCCAACGAATTACTCCAGTCAATTAACATTTACAACAGATAATAAGATAAACAATGGCTATAACAATTAGTACTAACGTGGCTGATGTAAACACATATTTTTACGAAGATAAACGGGAAAATACCTGAAAGAGAAAATAACCCCGTTACAGCAAACCTGCATACTCAGCGAATTTCAAATAGTATTTCACTAAGGCATGAAGCCACTTGCCAACTTTCATCAAATCATATTCATAAATAAGCGAGATATGACATTTTATTTATTCTACATAAGAAAAACATTAGGACTTAGTATGCAGGTTTGCTGCATCAAGGACCACAAAAATCTGGGTTTTATGCAAATACCAATGGTTCACCACTAGATGAAGCAACATCCCAAGTTTTACCAATTCATGTTTACAATTCATGTAAACAAGCAAGACATCACATGTATCTTATTCTCTCTCCATAAGAATAACATTGTAGCTGCTGAGTACGCAGGTTTGCTGCCATGGGGACCATAAAAAATGGGTTTTGTATGCAAAATCAGGAAACCCCAACCATATGAAGTCATATACCATGTTTCATTAATATATGTTCATTAATAAGCGAGATATAAAATTTTACTTATTCTCCATAAGATTAACATTGGACAACGTACTGTGTTTAGCACTTGTAATATTATGGTAACAATTGACGTAGAGCGATGATCAAAATACCAAATTGCATGTTTTTTCAAGCTGAATCCAATAGTGTAAACTCAAGTTTGGTTTTAAAAATAATTATATGTAACAAGTTTTAAAAACCCATTTTTGGGGTACAAAACCCTCTTAAACCACCCTTATAATAGTGCCATCTGTCTGGTTTTTGAACTCATGAAAATAGATGCTACTTTACACGTTTGTGCCAAATTTCATCAAGATCGGACCATTTTTACGAAAGTTATCGTACCTACGGACACACACATATATATATATGAATCAATTTTTATATGAACTCAATTGCTATATGAATTTGAACGAATGGTGTTTTTGGCATCTGGGGGCCTCAAAATGAAAAGTTATCGTGGTCCCGGGCCTAGGTCTTACCATGCAACCTACGGTAATAGCTTCTTCCCTATAGAGGAAATTCGCTAAAATGAACTTCAGGAATAAAATGAGCGTGTGAAACATGATGAAATATAATTCTTGGTGTCGCTGCCAACTTGGAAAATATAACCAATGCGAAATAAAATAATGCAAAGCAAGTATAATAAAAGTACAAGTCTGCTGTTTGGTTGTGCAAACTACTGGTAAACTAGTGTTAGTTTGATAAGACACATTGCCTCAATAATTCTAATTCATGAGCATACGAACTGAGGGAATCTCTGTAATGAGAAGTCTAGACTGTAATTACTTTTCTAGTCGTGTGTGTTCCGCACTATATCTTAAAAATACTCATCTTTATTAGTGAATTTCCTTTGGAAAGTGAACTATTAGCATGACCTGCACGGTGAAACTTAAGCCCGGGACCACCATAGAAGTTCCTAACGTGACCCCCTGAACACGTTTTGGGGGGTCGTTCAAAATTTATATATATATATATATATATATATAGACATATATATATATATATGTGTTTGCACTCTAGCGGTCGCATTTTTTGTCCGATTTACTTCAAATTTGGTAGGGACATTCCTTTCTGCAATCAGTTGGACAGGTTCGTTGGGAAAAACAATCGGAAACTTCTAAACCTCTTTTTTGGGGATTAATCTTTCAAATTTCGCGTTTTTGGGCCCAAAAAGGGTCATAAAAGCCCCAGATGCAAAATAAATGCATGTAAAAAGATGTAAATTAGTGAGGCGAAAGTTTTAAGCCCTCTCTCGTCATTTTAGCATAAATATTTACCGAGTTATTAAAGAAAATGTGTATCGACTAAACACAGTACGTTGTCTTATGGGGGTTTTACATTAGAAAAGCCTGTTATTCCTTTGTTAGAGTACTTTTATCATCCCCAGCAACCTCACGCCTACTTTCAAGCCTGTCTGGACCTTCTCCTAACCTTATAATGCGCAAATTTGTATCCCCAGCTTTGCAAGTAAATGAAACCAGGAGTATCAGAACAGCCAAAAAAATCAATATTTTCAGATTTCAATAAAAATTGGAAAAATGTATGTTTTTACACTTATTTTGAGTTTTACAAGTTTTTATGTGGAAATTCACTTTTCTCACGTCAGCGTGCTGCGTGCGAACTCGTTTTTATTTTTAAGTGTCCTTTTCGTATACTCTGAATGATATACAAACAATGTGCTGGAATTCATAATGACATTCAAGCCATCAAATTATTGTTTGTCCGTCATTAGTTCTCTGTCCCATAGTTTGTCAAAGCTGCAATGTTAATCTTATGGTGATACATATTTTGATCTTTTACTACAATGCACACATATTTTTGTTAAAGGTCATCAGCTTCACCAAAGATTGGAGGACAAATAACGTATGTTCAATAATACTACGGAATACTTAATAGTGATGGCATGATCGAAGATGTATGATGGCAATGAGTTCATGCGCTAAGAGATAATTTTAGTTATATCTCACTTTATTTAAGTAACCGATGTTTAGTATCATGTGGTATCATTAATTAATAACCCAATGACCAATGACAGCTGGGTTCAGTGTCAAAATTGTACAAAATTATCAGATTTTGCTCAGGATCGAACTGGTAACCTTCATATTTAAAATTGAGCACTTAACCATTACGATAACCAGCCAGCCAAATGTGTTTCTAAGCAGAAACAAATTGCCACAAACCCGACCTCAAACGAATGACGTCGCTTTGTAAAAACAACATGTATGATATACATGGAATATAGAACAATAAATTATAATACATATGATTTACCATTATATTTCATAAGTAATATGGAAAACCTAGCCAAGAAAATATTAAATTTTGAATCTCGTTGTCTTATTGTTGGTCTCATTTATAACCAGACTATTATTTGCAAATGAAGTAACAGAACCAAATTAAATTTGTTTTGACTAAACCAGTTTAGGAAAGAATACTCAACCAATGATTAATTTAGAGTTTTTAATATATTTTATATCAGCCATTTAGCCAACAAATAAAACAAGCTATTATTAATCTACGAAGTATTTGTCACCGCTAAAAGAGCTGATCGACTTTGTGTCTTTGATGGCATCACGTATAAAATTGGATTTAGATAGCGACGTAAAATTTACACCTGATGAGATGAGATGGAGTTCACTCTTCAGTCACGCCGTAAACCAGCTTGGGATTGATTACAAGAATCAAGTTTCACTTTTTTTCTTGTTGAAATTCATTTTTCCATGTTCTCTTCGGTTTGACCATCATATTTGATTAGTGCTGCTCGTAAAGATACCCCCCGTATGTAAATTAATATTATAAATCATTAAGTATGTCACGTGAATTTAGTAGGGAGTAATCCCATTTATTAAGATAAGATTTTGTTAAAAACGTGCAAACATAAATTAAAAAGTAACATTACACGGATACAATGAAATGAATTGAAAATAAATTAAATTTTATATCCCCAAAAATACAACAATTATAATGTGCAAATACAAATCTAAATAAACGGTATTAGGAAACTGACACATACTTTCTCCCTTTTAGCCAAACTTTAATGACAAAATTATTTTTTATTTACTAAATATAGAATATTAAGTACAGATAAATGTACAGAAAATTGTCTAAAACAGTTGTTTTCAGAAATATCCACCCAAATCCCTTTTTGGGAGGCAATATAGAGTCCGTTGCTACACACAGTGGTTTTGAGAGGGGAAATGCCCCCTTGTCCCGCCCCAGGGTTAAATGGCAACATATTTCGAACATCCTCTGTTGATCAATGCTAACTTGACCTGCATATCAAGTTTTAATGAAATTGATCAGTAATAAGAGAGAAATTGTTATTTATGTATTCCCCATAAGAATAACATTGGACAACGTACTGCGTTTACAGCTAAATGAAAATTTCAATTTTCTCCGCAACTAGCAACAGTAGAATAGTAATTCAAAATACTAATTTATTTTGTTTTTGAGCTCTTTTTAATGGTGAATAGTAATATTTTTTAACATCTATGATTTTTTATGAAAAATCCAAAAAACTGAATTTTGGATGTCCTGTAATTTCTGAACCCGAATTTTCCCAGAAATGCGATGGCGTCATTTTATTGGAAACCTACAAACCACAAAATTGTAATCAAAATCGTTAGAGCCGTTTTTGAGAAATTTGGATCTTACATATTTTTTGGCGATTTGTGTGAGATAATTACCCTTAGAAATGAAACATTCAAAAAAAATTA
Source organism: Allygus modestus (assembly GCA_963675035.1). Taxonomy (NCBI): domain Eukaryota; kingdom Metazoa; phylum Arthropoda; class Insecta; order Hemiptera; family Cicadellidae; genus Allygus; species Allygus modestus. Next base: position 98,514,904 of record OY776111.1, on the reverse strand, counting down.
AAAAACGCCTGGAGATATCGAGGATTAGTACCTACATACCAAATTTCATAAAAATCGGTCCATTGGTTAGGGCTCTAGCTCTGTATACATCCAAACAGACACACACACACAGAAAAACATCACGTAATAACCACTTTTTTGGGTTCAGGGAGCACCAAAACGAATATTTCCACTAACAACTCAAATTCGAAAATTTTGACGAAAACAATACTTTCTCCATATACTATGTATAGGGGGAGAAAGTAAAAAGATATGCCTCCATCTTATAAATCACTACTGTAAGTACTTACACAAAGATGGTATACTATAGGAAAAGTCTACATAGGCAAGTAGTCTGTGTGTAGACACGGTTGCTAATCACAGCTTGAATAAACATAATATTAATTTGATAAAGTTAATTTAGAAATTAACTGATTTTTAACTATTCAAGATAAGGGAAAAATATGAGTATTACAATTTTTAGAAATATCTGAAAGAATGGACTAGGGAATATAGAATATAGAAAAAAGGAATATAGAAGAATAAATTAATTACTTAATAATAACAATTGAATGGGTGAATGATGGGTATTCTTTAGAATACAGATACATTTTTGTATCAATTAATACCGTAACTATGCACAATGATTGGCACCGGCTACAAAACAAAAAATACCCCGTTGCAGCAAACCTGCATACTCAGCGAAATTCAAATGGTACTTCACTAAGTCATGAAGCCACTTACCAACTTTAATTCAAGCACATTAATAAATAAGCGAGATATGACATTTTATTTATTTCCCATAATAAAAACATTAGGACTGAGTATGCAGGTTTGCTGCATCAAGGACCACAAAATCTGGTTTTTATGCAAATACCAATGGACCACCTCCAGATGAAGCAACATTCCAAGTTTGATCAATTTATGTTCATAAACAAGCAAGATATCACATGTTTATTAGTCTCCTTACGAATAACATGGAGCTGCTGCTGAGTACGCAGGGTTACTGCCTGGGGACCACAAAAAATGGGGTTTGTATGCAAATAGCATTCAACCATATAAAGCCACTCGACCAAGTTTCATTAATATATGTTCATTAATAAGTGAGATATACAATTTTACTTATTCTCCATAAGATTAACATTGGACAACGTACTGTGTTTAGCACTCTCAATATCTCGGTAACCAATTGACGTAGAGCGATGATCAAAATACCAAATTGTTCGTTTTTTTAAGCCAAATTTAATGGTTAAACCAACATTTGGGTTTAACAAGAATTAAATGTAGAAAGTTCAAAAGCAAGCGATTACAGATTAAATAATTTGTTTAAATCAATTAATACCGTAATTATGAACAATGATTGTCACCAGCTACAAAACAAAAATAATAGTTTTACTTGTAGACCTTTCAATTTATTTCCATAATACTATGATCGAATTATTATATACTCTTATACGAGCAAGGTATGCGTGCGAAATGGTACTAGAAATTTCACCGAAGGTTTTTTTCATTTAAAATATTTAGGACCTCAGAAATCGATTGGCAAAACCCCTAACCACAGTAACAAGTCAGATTTGAAAATAAACTCATTTTATGGAGTTTAGAATCAAGACAAAATAATAATATGCCAATTTAGAATTTTTTAGAATTTCTACGCCAATAAACCTGTTCTGCTACTGGGAGGAAAATTAAAACAAAAACCGATATGGAACTACCTTCAATGTTGTCTAGCCTGTTGCGAAACATGAAAGAGGCGGAGTTGTCCCGCAACTGATGCACGTTTTGTATTACGTGACAAGAGAGACGAGAACCATTTGATCAACCAATAAGGGCACAAGATAACCTTATTCTAGAACGTAGAGAGCCTTCGCCTGCAGATAAGCGTGTATGTGTCACAAATCCTTTGTCTACGTTTTCGCTCCTCTACGTCAAATGGAAAGGTAAAGTTTTGCAAAGTTGTATGGCTGTTTCTTGAGGATAGCAGCTGAATGAGATTAAATGCTTAAGTACTATAAGTTGTTCTTCTGGAATTCTCAATACGGTCAGAATCTGAGGATATTGACTGGTTCACATAATTCTCAGAGCTGAGTTGAGCCTGCTAATGATCATCGCCATACTTGGATCGGTCTGGATTTTACCTCTCTGGAGCAACATCAACAACCATTTGTATTCGTTGTATTCTGATATTGTGCATCTCGCCATCTTGTGGAAAGCTAAATTTGCTGGGGCATATTCTTCAAAAAGGCTCACTCTTCGCCCTTAGGATAACAACGCGTACCAGCTTTCACATTCTCTGTTTTTGGGTTCTTAATATGCCTACTATATTTTAATTGGTTAGGGTTAAAATATTATAATTATTATTTCAATTTGTTAACAAGTTTCCTTTTATTTTTTTAAATTGATTTAAGTATTTGATGTTATGTTTTTATACAGCATTACAAATATATAACAAATTATATACAAATGTAGTTTACATAAATTAAATATGGATCGCAGTAGTAAAAAACAGTGTAATATTTTGATTCCTCAATGAAAGGAATTACAATGTCCCGCATATATTATATGTAACATTTATTCAGTATACTTTAAATGTCAATTTTCAATAGAAACAGGAATATTACCTAAGATCTCCAAAGCAGTAAAAGCGTTCGCGTATATTATCCCACGCTTATCAGTTTCAGCTACATTAGGTTTCGGTTTCGATGGTTGCTTTCAGCATACAATACTAAGGTTTTTACAATCTTCACTGGGTTTGGAAAATGAATATTCATTATTAATGAATGTTGACCGTGGCAGAAGGTTCCTCATACTTATAAAGCTTATAAAACGCTTGTTGATCTAACAATTTCCATCAAATTAAACATAATACTTTGTATATGTTGTACACAGTGTTAATATTATTTTGTCCCTCTATTCAAACAATTGTTTATTTATTATATAATTTTAATGAAAACATAAAATAAAAAAACGCAAACCAGACAACAAAGAACATTAGAGCGCAGGTGGCAACTGCTCAAAGTTCATTTTTATATAAGTATATAATTGATGACACTGAAAAATATAACATAATCCCTTTCACGTACATGTGAAGCAGATCATTTGTACGTTCCGTGTGAAACCATTGATAGAGGTCACTACTGTATCATTGATATAATGTGTATGTAGTGTACAATCAATGATAACATGTGTAATACACAGAGTGTTTCTTTTGAAAGGCTACTCAGGATTTTGAAGTAAATAGTAAAAATATAGATCATTACTAAAATTGTTTTATTGCTTCGGAATTTGCTAATTCCTATAATTTCTTAAGTTAAGAAAATAATATTATTTTTAGACAAGGTGCTCAAACAGACCACCAGAAGCATTTATGCAACGGTTCATCTTTTCACCAATTTTGGGTCTACTCTTATCTCCTACGCATTAAACCCGGGTCGTACTTAAAAATAAGTCCTATTGTTATTGGTAATTCAAATTAAAGCTTATAACAGTAAATTATTGTTTTATTTCCTATATACTATTTTCAGAGTAACCAAACATTGTTAACAACTAATAATCGATTAATAGTATGTTTGTTATAACAACAACAAGTTTGGTCTTGGGAGATTAGTTCGCCAAACTATACAAGTAATCATCTAAATTATAGAGCCAGTTGTGCGAGTTACTGTGGAATCGTGCCTCGCTTACGCCGACTTTGTAATGCCAATATTCCCCACTTACTTGGTGTAAAACTGTGGTATCTACTTGAGTATCAATTTACCTTTTACTTTCTCCAACTATACGTAACTATAAGCTTAATAATGGCTGATGTACTATAATGGCTTTTGGACAAAGTATTATTTTCGTCAACATTTTCGAATTTTAGTTGTTAGTGGAAATATTTGTTTTGGTTCACCCTGAACCCAAAAAGTGATTATTGCGTGATGTCTGTCTGCATTGATGTGTTCATGGCTAGAGACAACATCATAGTTGTACAATTTTGATGAAATTTGGTATGAGGGTGCTAATCCACAATATATCCAGGCGTTGTTTTATTTTTTGAATTTTGGATTTTTGGGTAATGGTTATTATTCCCCCAAAATACAAAAAATCCAAATTTCACAATAACGGATATAACGATTTTGATTAAAATTTAAGTGGTTTGTAGAGCGATAGGTTTCCAACAAAATGACACCACCCGCATTTATGGAAAATTCAGGTTAGGAAAAATTCAGTTTTTTAAATGTTTCATAAAAAACATAACTGTTAAAAAAAATTACTTATACCCATTAAAAATAGTTTAAAAACTAAATAATTTAGTATTTTAAATGATTATTCTACAATTACTGCTTGCAGAAAATGTTTAAATTTTAATTATACGGTAAACTTAGTACGTTGTCCAATGTTATTCTTATGGGGAATACAAAAATTACCATTTATCTCTTATTCACTGATCAATTTCGTAAAAAAATTATATTAAAGTCAAGTTAGCATTGACGAAAAGAGGATATTCTAAATATGTTGCCAATTAACACTGGGAGGGATGAGGTGGCATTTCCCCCTTAAAACCACTACTTGTAGGAAAGGATTCTGTAGTGCCTCCAAAAAAGGCAATTGGGTACACATTTCTAAAAACAAGTTTTTAGAAGATTTTCTGTACATTTGACCAGAAAATATATTCTATATTTAGTAAACAGAAATAATGTATTCATTAAAGGGCTAAAAGGGAGAAACTATGAGTCAGTTTCCTGATACCGTTTTTTAACTAATATTACGAGTTAGCATAATTTTAAAGATGTATTTCCAAGTTACAATTATATCTTATTATAACTACTCTGGGTTCGAAAGATAAAGGATTTTTGTTTACTTATAACCAAATTACTCTTTCTCTAAAATATGTTAATGAGACAAAAAGCTAAATAATTTTAAGAACAACTAACCTCTCACACTTGATCAAGTATCACAATGCAATGTATGATTATAATGATTATAATGCAAGTATGATTATACAATAATATAGAAAAAGGCAATAATTTTTAATTGTTTAAGTGGAAGAGATGATTAAAATTATATCAACTATGAATATAATCAGAGAAATAGTTAGCATGTGAATTAGGTTAGTTAATAATACAAGAAAACCCAAAATTATAACATCAGTTCTATCAGTGTTTTGCGCTTATGAAAGGTAAAATAGAAACGTATGAACTGCAACAAACTCATTATATCATGCGTATTATATGTATGATTATATGTTTTAAGCTTAGAAATACATAATGGACTAGGAACAGTATTATCTGATGAAAAATTTAAATATAGTCCGATTAAATAAATTAATGGTCCCCCACTAGCAAAAATCACCCCCTCCCAGGATACTGTTGTTTATTTGTTTAATAGACTTCAGTTATGTAATATTTAAGTTGACTGGTCGAACAGAGTTACCGTCGAAAATGTCCGCATGGCCCTTACAACCAGCACAGTGACCATTCATTTGCATGCGACGTCTCTTGCCCAGCAAATCTGCCAACAAGCCAACTGATTTGTTTCAACTTCTTTCGTTCTTTTTCCAGCCGTTGACTGAACATCCAAAAGTATGTTATGATGCTGCCCTTATCAATTGGCCAATAGAAAACAGAGCGATGTTTATTATCAAACAATACAATAACAGACCTACCAAAGTATTTAACTTTGCACTGATTTAAAAAGAGGAATCGTAAATAGAGTCCTGTAATGCAGATTCAAATTCAAATTCAAAATGCCTTTATTCATTTAATATATATACATAGGTATACATGAATAGTGTCAAGGTTATGATAACAAGCTTTGAATAGCCCATGAGCAGGAGCACATCTACAGAAACAAACACATACATTGACAATCTGAAAATATATACAAGTGTGACAATAAGAAATAAATAAAAAATAAACTTAAAATTTAAACTTTGGAACCATTGCTAGCAACAATAATAACATGAAAATAGGAAAATTTAAAGCTCTTTAAAACAATACATCGCCTTGTTGATGAGAAATTTCTTTAGTTTTGTTTTAAATTTGCCATATGACACTTCTGACTTAATGTCGACGGGAAGTTTGTTATAAAACTTTGATCCAATATATTTTGTTTTTTTTTCAAAAAGTTGCAAGTTGTGGGTGCTGATTGCTAAATTGTTACGATTTCTTGTAAAATAGTTGTGATTATCACCGTTAATTTCTAGTTCATGTAGCCTGTTCTTAACTGATAAGGTTGTTTCAAAAATATACATACCATATACAGTCATAATGTTTTCTGATTTAAAATATTCTTTAACTGATGTTCTGGGTTCCAAATTACAAATTACTCGTATAGATTTTTTTGCATTTTCAAAATAGAATTTAAGTTATCCTGAGAGGTTGCGCCATACAGTGAAATTCCAAAAGATATAATTGAATAAGAGAAGTAGATTACTTTTAAAGTTTCTTTTTCGCACAGGTGTTTCAATCTAATCAATGCATACAAGCCTGATGAAATTTTCAAAAGCAATTTTTCCACATGGACATTTTCCGTTTAAGGTTTTTGTCTATCTCTAAACCCAAAAATTTGATGCTGTCCATACTTGCAATTGATTTATCATTCATTGTAATTTTAGGCTGAGATTGATGTTCAGTTTGCTTAGTTTGAAAGTCAATTAAACTAGTTTTATCTGAATTTAAGATTAGGTTGTTTGAATTGAAAAAGTGGTTTAGCAAAATTACATCTGAGTTTGCTTTTATCTCCAATTCGCTATCAGTTGTTGCTGAGACTTTTAAATTAGTGTCATCGGCATATAAACACAATTTACTGCACTCACTAAGTTGAGGAAAATCTCTGAAGTAACAAACAAATGAATAACAAAGGTCCAAGGATGGATCCCTGAGGTACTCCATATTTTACTTGTTTTAGTGAGGACTGATAATGAATTCTATAATTATTTTCATTCTGATGAATAATTTCTACAAATTGTTTTCTTTCCCAGAGGTAGGATCTTATCCAATTTAACTCGTTTTTTTATTCCTAAATTGTATAATTTTAACAGCAATAATTCATGTGATATTGAATCAAATGTCTTGCTGAGATCCATAAAAAAACCTGCTACTTTATTTTTGCTATCTAGACTGTCAATAACGGATTCAATGAAATCAGTGGCAGCTGTTAAAACAGACCTCCCACTGCGAAAGCCATGTTGGTGGTCTCTAAAATTTTATTTTATTTTTCAAAGAAATATACAAGTTGGTTGTAAACTACTTTTTCATATATCTTAGAGATCGAAGGTAACAAGGCAATGGGTCTATAGTTTGATACTAATTGCTTATCTCCCTTTTTGTGTAATGGTTTTATTTTGTGATTTTAAGTTTGTTAGGAAACATTCCGGAGATTAATGATGAATTTATCAGGTGGGTGATTGGTTTCAGTAAAACATACCTAGCTTTTTTTAAGAGCACCACAGGAATTCCATCGTAACCAGCACTAAAAGAATTTGTCAGATAATTTATAATTTTGTCCACTTCTTTCTCATCAACAAAGTTAAATTTAAAACTACAGTTACTAAAAAACAATTCAGTTTCCGAATTTTCCACCAAGACCTCTGCAGATGGTTCCAGGTTGGGTATCACAGTATTATCTACTACATTTGTAAAATAATTGTTAAATGTATCACAAATTAGAAGAGGATCCAAAGATACAGAATTATTTGACTATAAAACATAGATTGCGTTGATAATGACTAGGTTCTATCATGGATGGCTAAATTACAGTTCTTTTCAGTTACTAAAACTAATTAAATCTAACTCTAATAGTTATATTACAATAGTTGCTCAAGATATTATTTTATAGTTACTAAAAGTGTTAGGTGAAAGATCGCGTGTTATTTGCGATATGAGTATCAGGAGTGGTACATCAATAATGTATACAAGCTGGAGAACCAAAGGTTTGCCCTGGGAAGGCCAGTCAGTTTGTTCTGAATGCCATCTTTCAATGTTAGTTTCCAGTTAATCACTGTTACTTTATTTATCACCCAATTGTTAACTTTGACTGGTTGTTTTTTAACAGCGTCTATTTTCTCACTTAATACAAAACAGGCATCAGTTGTGGAATAACTCCGCTCTCCCATGTTTCACAACGCGCTAGACAACATTGAAATTAGTTCCATATCGGTTTTTCTTTTATTTTCTTTCCAGTAGTAGAACAAAGCTCTTGGTGTAAAAATCCAAATAAAATTGAATTTTCCGAATATTGGCAATATAACTAAAATAGGGTTCGATAGCAAAGAATTGGAAAAACATTGGGATTTGGTATAAATGTTTGTTCTCTTTTATTGTTGGATGTATTAAAACTCCCCTACAATTTAAGCTCAATGCAGTGCAGTTTCAGGTAAAGAATGTACAACAATTTTTTCATTTTATTTTACTTTATTAATGGAGCATTGAAGAAAATGGGTTTATCCTGTAACTTTATTTATTTATTTTTTAAATATCGTGAAAATTATTCCAATTTTTCCAAATTGCTTCTTTATGAAAGTATTTTAGATAGAATGTGATTTTGAGACACATCATTGTAGGATATTTGTTATTCACTCCAAAGGATCTGGATCTCATAGTTTGTCCCTTGGTTCTGATGGTAAAAACATTGAATTGACGCCGCCTTTACCTCCTTTCCCATTATGGAAAAATAACAATGAATAAAAAGTCCTACAATTATGTATAAAATTTAAAAACATCAATTAATGTGGGGGCTGGTTATGAAATGTTCAAGCAGACGGCTAAATTTTGACGCTTTGAATTTAAATTTTGAATGAAAATTTAAAAGTAGTGAGGTATCTTGTATCTTGTAAGTCTTGTAATTTCTGAGATACCAATGGTGGCCTGAATAAAAAAAACACCCTGAATATTTTCACTGAATATACGAGAATATAGATTCATATATCTCAGTGTGAATTAATGGTTCTCAAGTGTATTTCAAAAATAAGCTGAGATAGCGGCATCATTTATTGTCTCTGATTTTACTGAAAGTTCCTCTACATATTCCAACCCCCTGAAATTGTGTGTCACACTTTCATGATTACGTTTAACAATGGGTGCTATCAAAATCAGTTTTATCACAACTACTTCACCAACGCCCCGTACGAAGCACCTCGAACTACTAAGATCCGGCCACTACATTCTTTATGTGTAATATTTAGGATGTGTTTCGCTCGGAGCAGCTGTTCGGGTCAGGAGGAGTCCCAGTGCTTAATGGTAATATGATTTGGCTTTACGTATATATATTTATAATTTAATTATATGTTACTGAACATATTGGTTATTCAATTTTACTTGTATTCGTACATTTCTTGTTCTACGTGCATAAAACCTTCAAACTGGAGTCGTAGATAAAAATTACAAGGTGTTAAAAAGCGATAAAGAAATGAACTGAGTCGGTTGTATATTACCAATTCTGTTTTATCACTTCTCACTCTTGGGAAATTACTGCACCTAACAATTTTACGAGATGGAATTAAATATGATATTACTTGATTTGTATTTGTAGTATTTTTATGAGTTATGTAGTGGGTTGAATTGTTTATTTTAGCAAATTATCAATGAAAAATAACTAGATTTATGAAAACCTATGGAATTGGTAACAAAATGTATCTTTATATCGGTCATTATAACTATATTGCGATTAGGTTATTGCCTTGTGACCACCATTAGACATGTTTACATAAAAAGTAAAAAGTTTTACTTTTTAAACTGCTAATTATTTCCTAACATTGTTAATTAATAGTTTCACTAGTTGTCCATGCTTATTATAGTTTATGACGATAAAGATTATTGATTTATTTATAGTTATAATTAATTTTGTTTTAAGTTTTATAGTTTTTATAGTTATGTTTGTTCCGTGTATATTTTTCCTATTTAACTTGGCATCGATGGAAATATCTTTTATGGAGTAAGTAAGAAGTACGTATCTCGTGAATTTTTATTCTAACCCTTTTTTTGTCACGAGGTACATAGTATCTGAGCTCTAAGTTAGACACCAAACTTTCTTTCAATGTTTCAATAATTTAGCTGAGTGAATTGGAATCATGTGTTTTGCCTGTAAAACCTTTGTAAGCCAAGACCCGTGTACCGTAATATAATATTACTAGTGGCTTACAGGGACTATAGCCCCTAACATATGTTTTTTTTATAAGTGGATAATCCCAGGTAAATTTGTTTTATATTATTTTATTTTGTTACTTATTTATTATTAATAACAGGTAAAATGACTATTTTCATTAACGACATGTTTCTGTTCTTGGGCTCAGAAAAGCGCGTCAGGTACCACCACTATAATATGAAGAGCACAAGAAATGGCCCATCTCTCATGGTCCTAACTAAATAACCTCTTGAGAAAAAATCATGTTAACAAAAAAATGGCAACTTGTCACAATTGCACTGCGGGATTAAAAACAGTTTTTATTTGGAACTAGCATAGCACCCGTTTCAAAATCAACGGTAATTATTATGATTATCTATGTTGTTATGTATAATAACACCACAAGTTTAGTTACCAAAAATAAACCGACATTTATATGTTGTTATTTTTGAATGTATTTTATGAAAATACTAATCAACATAATGGGGCTGTGTATTCCTACTACTGATCCATCACCTATCACCGGTGCATTGAATCGTCTTTCGTGTTCTTCAGAAGGAGTTTTGTTTGCTCTTATCACAGCTGCATAGCAAACTGATGGCATCTTATGTATATTTAGTTGTTTTGAATAAACGAATCAGACTGTTGCATTCACGAAACATTGCTTGTATACTTGTATGTTTAGCTTTCAAGCTATTGTTGGTAGATACTTGACCTATGTATTGCAACCCCTCACAACTTTAACAAAGGGGGGGATAAACTTTTAACTTTAAGTTATAATGTCGTCACGAATTAGTCTCCCGTGCAGGCTTGCTAATAGCCCAGTTCCAATGGAAATTTGAAAGATTGAACTTTGTGGTTTAAAATCCACCTATATGATAATAATTCCTACACATTGATAATTGTATCGTATAATTAAAACACTCATTAAATGATAATTAATGCATTCACAAGTTTACAAAAAGTGTTCGCGTTCACCATTCACAAAGTTTACAAAATATTGACTAAATAAACTGTCAGTCCATGTATCAATGACCAAAATGGCTGACATATTTACTCATGTAGATGGAGTCATTATCCCCCCCCCCCTTACAAAGACATATTCTATAACCACTCACACTTTCTAATGAAATGTATAATGACCCGTAAAATCTACAAATGGATTACTGTGTATTAAATTATACTGGAATTAAAATAGCATAGTAAAATCGCATTAACTGTGTTATGTATGAGCTTAATTTTCACAAAATGATTTGGCACAAATAACATCAGATATGTAACCCTTGACATGTGAAAACAACAAAACAAAGTTAAACAGTTGTCAGTCACGCCAAGCCATATTTTTCTAGAACTACGTGCTCTGTGTGTTATTTCGAAGATAACACGTGACTCAACAGTGCTGATTTTAGTGGTAACTGGCAATGCAACGTAGCATTATTATGCGATAAAAACACATCTCTTTACGTATGTAACACTAAATATTATTAGTGGAAATAATATTACTCGTGTTGTGTTCCAGCATTCTCATTCCTGCCTTTACGATTAATAATTACAAAATGTTATTGATTAAATTTGTCACTGTGTTAAAAGGCATTCCCAGAAAGCTATATCTAAAAAAAATCTAAAATTTAAAAATATTAAAATATCTCAAATAACAAAGTTAGTATCTGGGAAAACGGAGTTATCCATTGCTTTAACTTTTGCTTAATTCTAAATGTTAATACACGCTTCTTGCGCTTATTTCGATGCTTATTTGTTTACTTTACTATAATTTACTTTGTATATACATCATTTATTTTTTAGGTTCATTCTTCAACGTTTTTCTTTAAGAATTGCAACAACAATCGGTTTTAAATACCAGTGATTTGACATACAAATGTTTTTTAATGCATACATTGTTTCCATTCAATGCAGTTTCAACCAAATTAACTATTCAACTAGGTGCGTAAGATTTCGCACGAATATTGAATTACAAATTTTGAATATAAGTCATTGTATTCAGATTTAAAACAAATGAATTGAAGATAAGCAAAGCATAATAAGTAAAAAAACATGTTTTTATTAATTAAATATAAATTCATTGTTTCTTTAAAAAATTAATTATTTACAAAATCTCTTAGAAAGTTGCATTAGTTGGATGGAATGTTCGTTAGATTCTGTTATGAAAGTCCTTGCAGCATCGAAGCTTCTGACACATAAAATTGACCATGGGAGAAGATAGGATTTGGAAGTTTCAGCGCAACCTTTGTAAATGTTTGTCCTTTACTTTTGTTTACGGTAAGTGCATATGCAAAACAGATCGGAAACTGCGGTATATTGTCAGTTTAAATGGAAATAGGGATTTTGATGGAGAAATCTTAACGTTTGGAATGTAAATGTGCTGGCTTTTGCTCGATCCTGTTAAAACTTCGCACTTAATGCTATTCACGTAGGCTACAGTCCAGTAACTTTCATTCGAGTTCAGTTGATGATGCCTTTTTGTGTTTTTAAGTTTCGCATTAGCATAACCACGGAGAAACAAATCTATATAGAAGCTGGAGTCTGTGGCATAACGAAGGCGCCAAGTTCAAGAGCTATCTGGTGTCGTGGAAGACCACTTCCTTCAAGACTGGTAAGAAACTCAACAGGGAACTGCAATTGTTCAGAACTATCATCAGTGTTGACTGAATCCACGCTATAATAATAAACTATTTCTTCACCTGGTACTTTTTCAAGGATCGCGTTGTTTATTTCAAAACAATCTTCGTTTAGTGGGCACAGAATAGCACTTTGGCAGATGCCACTATTGATATTATGTAAAGTTTCAATTGAGTATATGAAATCAACAGGTGATTCACTGCTAAACAATCTTGAAGGTAACACAGAAGCAGATTGTTTGCAGCTACTGGACGGCAGTGCGTCATTGCCTACATTCATTAGGAAAGTTGTGAATTCCTCCTCTCCAGATAGTACCCGAAGATTCCGTGTTAGATGAACTTGCTTGAATTTTGGCCATAGTGCGTGTGATTTTATGCACGCTTCAATTGCTGCAAATCTTCCGAAATCACCGCACATAAAAAATGCTATTCCTCCAAAAACTTTTGAGCTGTCCAATTCATCTACAGCGATGTCTCTCAATAATTTGTCAATTATTGTAAAGGTGGATTTAACAAGAATTATTAGTTTCACACTGTCCAAAATGTATTAAAAGCTGCAATTCAAATACAATTATTCTCCATGTTAATAGTATGGGCAAAAACATACTTTATTGTTGTGTGGGGGTAAGTCTTAAAAGAAGAGCCTTATTGTTTACAAAGTTTCCATGAAGCGTATTTAAATATATTTGCTGTCATTATCATATCCTCCATGTGTGAGTGAGAAAGATCGTCATTGACCCCGCAACGGGATGACGTTCACCTGTCCCTATCATGTTCTCCAAGTGGGAGTGAGAAAGATCGTCACTGACCCCGCTACCGGATAACGTTCACCTGTCCCTGTCATGTTCTCCAAGTGGGAGTGAGAAAGATCGTCACTGACCCCGCCACCGAATGACGTTCACTATCCCTGTCATGTTCTCCAAGTGGGAGTGAGAAAGATCGTCACTGACCCCTCCACCGAATGACGTTCAGTGTCCCTATCACGTTCTCCAAGTGGGAGTGAGAAAGATCGTCACTGACCCCACCACCGAATGACGCTCAGTGTTCCTATCATGTTCTCCAAGTGGGAGTGAGAAAGATCGTCACTGACCCCACCACCGAATGACGTTCAGTGTTCCTATCATGTTCTCCAAGTGGGAGTGAGAAAGATCGTCTCTGACCCCACCACCGAATGACGCTCAATGTCCCTATCATGTTCTCCAAGTGGGAGTGAGAAAGATCGTCACTGACCCCACCACCGAATGACGTTCAGTGTTCCTATCATGTTCTCCAAGTGGGAGTGAGAAAGATCGTCTCTGACCCCACCACCGAATGACGTTCAATGTCCCTATCATGTTCTCCAAGTGGGAGTGAGAAAAATCGTCACTGACCCCGCCACCGAATGACGTTCACTGTCCCTATCATGTTCTCCAAGTGGGAGTGAGAAAGATCGTCACTGACCCCACCACCGAATGACGTTCAGTGTTCCTATCATGTTCTCCAAGTGGGAGTGAGAAAGATCGTCACTGACCCCACCACCGAATGACGTTCAGTGTTCCTATCATGTTCTCCAAGTGGGAGTGAGAAAGATCGTCTCTGACCCCACCACCGAATGACGTTCAATGTCCCTATCATGTTCTCCAAGTGGGAGTGAGAAAGATCGTCACTGACCCCACCACCGAATGACGTTCAGTGTTCCTATCATGTTCTCCAAGTGGGAGTGAGAAAAATCGTCACTGACCCCGCCACCGAATGACGTTCACTGTCCCTATCATGTTCTCCAAGTGGGAGTGTGAAAGATCGTCACTCACCCCGCTACCGGATGACGTTCACCTGTCCCTATCATGTTCTCTAAGTGGGAGTGAGAAAGATCGTCACTGACACCGCCACCGGATGATGTTCACCTGTCCCTATCATTTTCTCCAAGTGGGAGTGAGAAAGATCGACACTGATCCCACCACCGAATGACGTTCACTGTCCCTATCATTTTCTCCAAGTGGGAGTGAGAAAGATCGACACTGACCCCGCCACCGGATGACGTTCACCTGTCCCTATTATTTTCTCCAAGTGGGAGTGAGAAAGATCGACACTGACCCCGCCACCGGATGATGTCCGCTGTTCCTTTAATGTTTTACATTGGTTTAAGCAATTGTTTTTTAATATTTTCTATTTAGTTCCATGGGATTTGGATTATTCAGTTTTACCCAAAAGATATTAACTTATAAATAATGCAAGAAAAAAAGGAAAAATCTTCTGGAAACCTGGATGATATCTGAAGGAGTTGTTGTTCCCAATACATTATTATTAATAATTGGTGTATTTGTCACTTAAAAGTCTGAAATTCATAGGAATATAACATAGAATATTTTAACTGCCGTATGCCCTCTAAAACAATAACTTTGATCATATGCAGAGTTTCTACAAAGAAATTGAAAGGAAACAGCGAAAAGGGAAAAACTCAGTTAACGAACGTTGTGGGGCAAGGTAGGGAAACTGCTAAGAAGTTGGAAATAACAAGTTGGCCCAGTTATAAGTTAAAACGTGGGTAGAATTTTGTGAAAATAAAGGATCTTTTGATGTTTAGCACTTACTGCTAGTATTTTGTTTCATACTTTTCAAGCCCAAGGACGAGTGCATTTTTACTATCTACAAGTTTATATCTCGAGGTAATTAAGTAACACTATTTCAAATGTGTATTTTATAGTAAAGGTTAGTTAAATTCCCATTATTCGTTTTCATGTCTAATTAAATGTCATTGTATATTATTTTAATGCCTAATGTTTAACTCAAATGTTTAACTTTTAATCCTCCTGAAATATTAAGTTTTCAGGGACTACAATGGTTTCACTTTCTCGAATAAACTCTTCCGGTTATACTGATTTCGTCTACCTCTTCTTATTATTAATGATCTGCAAGATAATAGACGTATTCACTAGACTATTTATGTGTATTGCTTTACCTATTTTTAATAAATCCTTGTATAACGGATTTAGCAATCGTATTGATGAAAATCCGCACTAAGGGAGATTTTCTTTGGCTACCCTACAGAGAATTTCTTCTTACATTTTATGCTCCAAAATCGTAAGACAATTTTTGAACTTTACTGTAAAATTGTGATCGTCACTGAAAGAATTTAGGAAGTAAAGGTGGTCACTATACAGTTAATTAGTGTGAAACAGTAATTTACAAATGCAGCTAATAGTATATTTCGGTACATTTTAAAGGGTTTTTGCTTGTCTCCGCTAGTGGCAAAGTTGTAAGAGGACAACGGTCCAACCGTCTCAAAATCTTGTGGGCGCCCGGGAATTGAACCTGTGACCTCTTGCACCGAAGTCCATGACGTTAACCATTAGGCTAGCGTGGAGCCCAAACAAAAATGAGAAACAAGACTTAACTGTGTCAATTGCGTGTTGCATGCCATGGCTCATTCAATTGACAGCCTTATTGCGTGGTGATGACTATTTCAATTGGTATACAAAAATCGTAAGGTATTGGAATGATCGTCCCACCTGTCATGATATTTGGAATATGAGGCCGCAGAAGTAAATATTTTGATACTAAATTATATTAAAAAGAAAAGTTGTAAATTATTGATTCAGCAGCCCTTATTTTATTTAATAAATATGTATAGGGTAGTTAGATTATTTGTCATAAAATGACATGTAAAATAAAATTGGTATGTTAAATAAAGCCAATTTTTATCTCGTTTGGCATTTGGTTAACGTTTCTTAAAACTAAGAAATTGATGGAAATCCATAGCTTCACAATCTATCCAATAGGGCGTATCACGAATAATTATAATATCACTTCATCCTTAGTTTGTAGAGAATTAAAATATCTTGTTTGCATGCACAACAGCTAAACAGCAAAGAGGCGGGTCTGTTATTTCAGCTGGTCTCTGTTTCGTTGTATTCTTCCGAAGATCAAGACTACAAATGCACATCAATTAGGCGAAATAGTTTAATTATAATAAACATATTATATAGATTTTGAGAATTGTTCCTCTCTATTTTATTTTAATTTAAAGTTTGTAAAGTACTATTTTAAGTAGTTATTGTAATTTAAGAGGAGATAAATGTATATTGAATTGTCTTGGCATTCTCAATATTTTTACTCAAGCATATATTATAAAACAGTTTCCAATGATAATAATTATTATGAGACAAAAATATATACAAACTTTAAAATAATAAAATAAAGAATTCTTTTTAAGACGGGACACTCCTTTCCCCTATTAATGGGGGGTATAATGTCAGGAAAAAGATGATCTGAACTGTTTGGTACAAACAAATTTCACATATGACTAATCACACTTCAGGTTGGAAATCTCGGGTGGAACGAGACCACGGCGCATACTTAGGTTCCATGGTGAAGGCGGGACGACCTGTCGTGGCATCAGAATCCGTACTTGGACAGCTGTGTTAAAGTCTCGGGTGGAACGAGATCATGGCCCATACTTAGGTTCCATGGTGAAGCCGGCACGACCTGTCGTGGCATCAGAATCCGTACTTGGACAGCTGTGTTAAAGTCTCGGGTGGAACGAGATCATGGCCCATACTTAGGTTCCATGGTGAAGCCGGGACCACCAGTCGTGGCATCATAATCCGTACTTGGACAGCTGTGTTAAAGTCTCGGATGGAACGAGATCATGGCCCATACTTAGGTTCCATGGTGAAGGCGGCACGACCTGTCGTGGCATCAGAATCCGTACTTGGACAGCTGTGTTAAAGTCTCGGATGGAACGAGATCATGGCCCATACTTAGGTTCCATGGTGAAGGCGGGACGACCTGTCGTGGCATCAGAATCCGTACTTGGACAGCTGTGTTAAAGTCTCGGGTGGAACGAGATCATGGCCCATACTTAGGTTCCATGGTGAAGCCGGGACTACCAGTCGTGGCATCATAATCCGTACTTGGACAGCTGTGTTAAAGTCTCGGGTGGAACGAGATCACGGCCCATCCTTAGGTTCCAAAGCCGGGACTTCCTGTCGTGTTATTAAGGTGCCCATACACGTACCGGCAGGCCTGTCAGTTCTGCCTGAACAGTACGCCGGCGACCTGCGACCTGTTGGACTGATCACACCATACACGTTCAGTTGAATGGAGGCCGGCAAGCACTATTTGACAGTTGAAGTTGTGAGTAATTGACATTTAATATATTTATAATTGTAAATAATATGTCCTACAATGATGATGATGCGAATGCTATTTTAGGTTTATTGGTAAGGTTAAAGGCAAATACAAAACTGCGAAAAAACGCGAGTTTTGCTCTAAAAGGTGGTTTATGGAGAGGGAAACGTATTCACACGTAAATATGCTGAGCGAGTTAAGGGATGACCGTTAACTTTCATCGTCACTCAAGCCGCTTATTGAAATACGCGGGGTTTCCTGGACATCCAAAAACTGTAGAAGGTTGCAGTACCAACGGTTTGGCACACACATATATATATATATATATATATATATATATATATATATATATATATATATATATATATAAGTTTTCTCGAGAAGAACCGGACCTTGTAGATTCCCTCCATTTTTTAGTTGTTTTCTGTAGCTGCCTCTAAAGTTGTTATTTATTTTCTTATTTTTCAAAACAATAGCTTTCGTATAATTTGCATCAACCTGATTCCACACGTCCAGTAGCCGTCAGTAAGAAGCTTCCCTCTTCGTCCTATCGTGATATTCCGGCGATTTCATTTTCCAGAGGCACTTTTCACTTTTGTAAATTTTAATAAATGCCTCGATATACTGATTTTCCTTTTCACGTGACATTTAAACAATGCATCAACAATTTGAGCTGCCACTGGCAGCCGACGGCCTCTCGTCTCAAGCGGGGACTACCAAGCAATTAGCCTTAGTTATTACCATTATAATTTTAGATTATTAGTGAATTTCCTTTGGAAAGTGAACTATTAGCATGACCCGCACGGTGAAACTTAAACCCGGGACCACCATAGAAGTTCCTATCGTGACCCCCTGAACACGTTTTGGGGGTCATTCAAAATTTTTTATATATATATATATATATATATATATATATAGAGAGAGAGATATATAGTATATATATATATACTATATAGACATATATATATATATATGTTTGCACTCTAGCAGTCGCATTTTTTGTCCGATTTACTTCAAACTTGGTAGGGACGTTCCTTTCTGTAATCAGTTGGACAAGTTCGTTGAGCAAATCAATCGGCAAACTTTAAACCCCTTTTTTGGGGGATTAATCTTTCAAATTTCGGGTTTTTGGGCCCAAAAAGGGTCATAAAAGCCCCAGATGTAAAATAAATGCATGTACAAAGTTGGGAATTAGAGAGGCGAAAGTTTTAATCCCTCTCTCGTCATTCTAGCATAAATATTTACCGAGTTATTAAAGAAAATGTATATCGACCAAACACAGTACGTTGTCTTATGGGGGTTTTACACTAGAAAAGCCTGTTATTCCTTTGTTAGTGTACTTTTACCATCCCCAGCAACCTCACGTCTACTTTCAAGCCTGTCTGGACCTTCTCCTGACCTTATAATGCGCAAAATTGTATTCCCAGCTTAGCAAGTAAGTGAAACCAGGAGTATCAGAACAGCCAAAAAATCGGTGTTTTCAGATTTCAATAAAAATTGGATAAATGTATTGATTTTGTGTTTTAAAAGTTTTTATTTGGAAATTCACTTCCCTCACGTCAGCGTGCTGCGTGCGAACTCGTTATTATAATTGACGTCATAAATTAACGAAAAAAGCTATATAATCACGAATAACATATATTAGATACATTGATTTCGTAGAGCACCAGTTGTGTTGTCGATACATTAGAGTCTAGAGATGGCCTAATGACCTGTGGTAATTGGAAGTCAAATAGGTCATCGGCACAGGCTGCTACCTCTTCACATTGAGTGGGAGGGGGAGGGGTGAGAAGGGAGGGGGAGGGGGGGTGATATGACTGCAAGATCAGTCATTGATTAGGTCAGTTGTTTATTTTTTCATTATTTACAAGGAAAATATACTCGTTTGTGTGGTATAAATAACGTTACTATCTCAAATCACTGGTAGTTACGATAACCAACTGGTTGTTTTATGAATTATTTATTATCACACAAAAATACTAAACCCCAAATGCTGTCATTATAAACATAACAAAAATAAACTAAATGAAATTGGGGTAACCATACCGATAAATACACTCTTACTTTAATAGTTTACAATCCTAGAAATCACTTTCAGCAATTTATGTATATCGGAATTTATGATGGCGTTATCCTAACAACGCCAGAACTGAGACCAATCGCTGCAGGTATAACGGCAAAGCTCCTCATGCATTCGACATTACCCTCGGGTCAGTGTCCTCAGCGTGCAGATCACTTGGTGCTTAGATCTGGTTAGATCGTTAAACAAGCTGTTTTCCTCCTTCCGGTTGGTAGTTTGATGATAATTATATCTTTAAAATTGAGTTAAATTATACAATACTGACAACATAACCAAACGGTAAAAATCATATAAATTATACCATTATCTTGAATCTCGTGCTAATTATTTTATTGTGTAAATTATCTTCAACGATATTTTACAATCTATAAGTAAATCTCTAAATATATAAGTGCCTAAAATTAAAATTAATTACAAATCTAAATTTATTAAAAACAGTCACTTATTTGAGCGAGATGGGGCCATAAATACGTACCAGTTTTATAACTATAGTGTATCACAAAATGATTACCCACTAAATTGATAGAATATTTGTTGATTTTTTAAATACAGGTGTTCCAAAAATTGAAGGTCACTGGTGCGGATTTAAGAAATTTCAAAAGTAAACATGTGTCAAGTTGTATATAATTTTAACGCCCTACACTAGATGAGCACTTAGGCGAAAACAGATCTCAGGTATTTCTATCAGTATAAAACGACCACTTTTGTAAAACATTGACATTTACGGAAGTTTATATACCTTCTAAACCACTAGACATCTTTTCCCTATTGGAATATGAGAGTGCATTGTGTAAAAGATGTCCAAATTTTACAATTTGTTTATACGTCTAGAAACTACTAGCAGTTCCTGATGCACGTTGCTGCGTCCAAGAATTGTGTTGAAAAATCTTCAGTCATAATATTGACATTACACCCCGCTATATCAATGATTAAACACAGTTTTATAATAATTTTAGTTAGTCCTCTGATCAAAGGTTATTGGGTCTCAATAATGTTTTATTTGTTAATCTCATTGTCAATCTCACCAAGCAATGTCACAGGTGTTAGGGTGAACGTGGTATGCGCATGAACTTTGGGAATCTGAAAAACAAACATTTGTTTACTGATTTACCACAAATGTTAAGTGTTATCAGCGAATCTTAACAGTACGTATGTTTTAATAGTTTGCTTTTTACTACTTTTGTTGATTGTTTTGATAATCTTGAAGTAAAAATCATGTTTTAAAATATTTACACATCTGTCGTTTATGCTTAGATTAAATTTACAACAAAAAAGTAATAATTTTACGAGTATTATTTATTAAATCACTATGTGGAACTAATAGAAAATCCACAAACACGAGTCATTCATTTGAGTAAACATAGAAGAAAGACATTTATACTGCTGCTTTCAATGTCTGTGGTAAACAGCTTTAACGACCGTGTCAAATGTACCGATATTTTCTGGCCCCATTTAGTCTTCAGAATGGCGATTTCGTCCTCTTTTTATACAACAAAAGGGAGAATAATATTTTTAAAACAAAATTTCTCTTGTTATTTGTTGACTCAGTAATAAGTATATTCCATATATTATAAGCAAAGGTGTGCATAAGTTATTATTAATTTATAATTACAAATCCAAAACTAACTTAGAAACCTCTATATTAAACCGCGATTAAGTTTTGGTTTATGATCGTTCTCTTTTAATTTACCAACCAAATTACATTATGAATAAATAGTTAATTTTATCTGACACGTTAAGTAATTAACACAATAGTTACTCCCTGTTATGCAATACAAAGCTTAAAACATAATTATTCATTACCACTCGTGTCCGCGAAGGTCAACCTATCTTGAGGTTTGAGTTACCTACGCCAATACCAAATGTACTTGGAATAGTAAATATATTCTTTTTCTCTATAAAGAGTGTTCATTTTAACTAGGGTATTTAAGAAACTACGAGGTCGAAAATAATCTTCGCAGCTAAATACCCCGTCGTCACAGCAAACCTGCATACTCTGCGAATGTTCTAATGCAAAAATATATACCTCACCAACACATCAGCCAGCTTACATTGTTTCATAAAAATCTATTAATAAATTAGAGAGATATAACATTTTATTTATCCTCCATAATAACAACATTGTGTAGATTAAGCAGGTTTGCTACAAATGCATGATTGTACAAATTTAACTAAAAATTGTATTTGAATTGAATTGAATCTAATTGCTGTAACGAGGACGATTAAAAATGGGATTTTCATGGAAATATTAATATATTATAACCACATGCAGGCACATACTAAGTTTCGTGAAATTATATTCAAAATAAGGGAGATATAGAGTTGATTTTATTCACATAAACAATATGGGATAACACAATGTCCATAGGTTTACACGTGTCTGTGTATGTAGGTTTGCTACTGCGGGGGTATTTTATGGAGATATTAATATATTTCAACCAGATGAAGCCATATTCCAAGTTTTATCAAGATATGTTCATAAATAAGCGAGATTTAAAATTGTACTTATTCTCCATAAGAATATAATTGAACTTACTGGATTAGCACTTTAAATATCTTAGCAAGCAAAAATATCGCGTTAGCTGTAGGTTTTTCATAACTATATGCGTGCAATATGGATCAGCAGCCACCGCCTCTCTCGCGCGCTACCTCTCGTTTGTGTGCAGAACTACATCGAATTGTTGAAACTTTGGCTGAACTTTGTCCATAAGAGCCGACCTTCTTAGTGTTTGTGTATTCATTGGTGGTAATAATAAGTTTGTGAAAGAAATTGTAAAGAGTACATATGTAGGACTTGGATAGTGGAAACCACGAATTCTGACAGTGAAAACGTTGGATAAAATAAAATCTTGATCATGTTTTAATGCGCAATTTGTTCACGGACCACCTAGTCTCACTTCTTAATTTCCTGAGGAAATATTTTCCGATCAACTGTCTTTATTCCATGACTAATTTTGACGTTCGTGGAATTAACATATTTTCCGCTAAATTAATTGAAAATAATTGATTTTCCCTATCTTCCTAGGGCTCCCCACCCCACTGTCTCTCAAATTTCCCATGTTAACCTTATGGAAGAAATATTTTATTGCGTTTATACAACATGGGGTTTCCTTAGTAAATTTAATTAAAAATAAAAAGCTATTAAAAGGCTTTTCTATGAATTCGCGGCCACTGTGTGTTTTACATTTTCAGGGCCGCTTTCCCCATTTCAAGTTTAAACTAAACTTGGGGTTGGTTTGAACTTCAGATTAAGGCACAATTCCTTTTCCCCAAAATTTCATCCAGCCACTTTAGTTTAATCCACGAAATATCAAGCTGGCAACAGTTTTCATATGATTTATTTGTCTGTTTACCCTCCAGTCAACTGTAGACCTAATTGTGGGTAATGCAATCTTGTTGTTTATTTTTAAAAGATTTGCGTGAGTTTTTAACCAAGTTAAAACTTGTTTATAAAGTGATTATTTGTGGTGAAGTATTCGTATTTTTTACTGTTACAATATATTAAAATGGAAACCCAATCAGCAGAGGTGAAATATAAAAGTGATAAAAAAATGTAAGAACTTTAAAGATGCTGAGGTAAGTTACCTCCTCTCTCTTGTGAAGATTCATCAAGCAGTAATTGAGAATAAGAAGACGGATCAAGCAACTTTTAGAGAGAAGGAAATGACATGGGAGGAGATTGAAAAGGAATTTAATCAGAATTGCGGTGTTTACTGCAGAGATGCAAAAACTCTACGGAGAAAATAGATAATTTGAAGAAAACCTCTAAAAGAAAATGGGCAGTTGAGAAAATGTACATCATGGGTATTGGGAGGCGGGCCTAACAAACCCAGTAAAATTACGAGCACGAACCTACACATAATGGAGCTTCTAGGAGATTTTCAAATTTTAGGCGCGACTTCTACCTTTGACTCAGATTCAAATGTTGACAAAAGTCAAAACGAAAATGAACCTGACATGGGCACTACATCTTGTGAAGAAGGTGACGCGTTAGACGTAAGTATGATCCCTTTGATGTTTGAAGAGGAACTAACGGAAAGGCAACTTTTTTTAACATGGTTGTGAGTCAGTCCACTCCCTGTCTGAAGTTAAACTAGCAAATAATACTCTTAATTCTCCAAGTTTGATAAGCAGTATGCAATTTTATGTCAAACTCAGCCCCTCAAAAAACATAAGTGCTTAAACTTCAAATGCCGACTAAAGTTTTGACAACCATTTCACTATCAGACACTTACGAAAAAAAACTTTGTCATCATTAAAAATGAAAAGGAAGAAAGCTGCACCTCTTGAGAACACGCTTGCTGGTCGAAAAATACAGATTTTATCTAAAACCAAAGAAAATTTGCTGGACCTGCAAAATACACTAGTTGAGAAGCAGATTCAGCAACAAGAGGAAGAGCGTTTATTAAAGTTGCAATTTCTCAAGGAAAAACATGAGAAGAAAATGAAAATTACTGACTTACAAGTTAAGAGTGAGGAACTAAATATAATTTTTTAAAACGTGAGATAGCAAAAAGTAGCTATGACTTTAAGATTTAAGTAACCCTCTTTTATATGAGAATAGACACATTGGATTTGAATGTCAATGGTGTTGTTTCAACTGTAAATAATAAACTTACGTAATCGTAGTTGGATCTTATGTCACCTTTAATAAATCATTATGATATTTTTTATTAATTGTGTAATTTTCTTACCCATGTATAACTTACCATAACTTGGAACACGTAAAACCAATTTATATACATGTTCTGCTTATTTTTAGTATGACTACTTCTACCTTAATTACGATGGACAGTAATGAAAGAGTATGCAGAATTTAACAAAAGGATATTTATTCAAGCTATCTATGACTACTTCAAATTAGGATATAGGCCATCTTACGTAAAGCCTCCAAAGTACTGGGAAATTAAATTATTCCTAGTAAAGAGGTTACGGTCACGAACAGTCTGCCTTTGGTTCCTGCCCAAAGGACCTTCAGGTAAAACGACAAACTGCGCCATCTCAAGAGCTGCAGTAGTCGCCTCAACGTCCTCACTATAAGGAGGTATATCTTCATGTTCATGGTCATGGGTCCTTATGTTGTGTAACACTAAAGTAGCCACGATGACACTCTCTGCCCTATCCACCTTAAGTATAATCCCAAGGGAGAGAACTGGAAATCGCCTTTTCCATACACCATGGCAACGTTCTATTGATTTCCTCATTCTTACAACTGATTTTTGATATAACCTTTCTTCTGCAGTTCGTACTTCATCCAGGGGAGTGATTAAATAGTTAGTGGAAGAGTCGTTGCCCACAAGAACACTTTTCCCATATAGTCCACTTTCAAACTCGCGCTTTACTCTAGTTGAGTGGAATATATGGGAGACATGAGCCGAACCAGGCCATCAAGCGAAAACGTTTCGAATCAAAAGAGAGGCATCACATATGTCTTGCACATTGATAGAGAAAGTACCTTTCCTATTTCTATACAATTCTGCATCAAATCCTCCTGGAGATTGTATTTTTAAATGTGTGCAGTCCAATGCTCCAACACAATTAGGAAATCTTGCTTTTTCAAAAATCCACTTTTAACTTTCAATAAATCTTCCCTTTCTTTGGGCATTTCTACAAACTGAGGACAATTTCGAGCTAATGAAAAAAAAACTTGTTTCACTATTTTACTTGTAGTAGAAGTGTTATTAAAAACTTCAAACTCGGTGGCAATGCACGGTTCTTAATATTTTTTTATGAAATCTGGTCCGGAATCAGTTCTAGGGCAATATTTGCAGTTCTTTTATGCAGTTATTTTATGCACACGAAATCTTTCAAAAATGTCTAGTTCGTCCCACTTTTCAATATTATCAATTCTATCCCGAGTTTTTGTTGGACCTCTTGTTCTAGGCATTAATACATCATAGACTCTATCATCAATTTCGTCTAAAACATCTAGAATTTCTTCCATAATTTACTATTCTATTAATCAGAATGTTTTAAATGTACATGAACACTATTTTTTATTTAGGTTGACTGCAAAACAAATGTTTATTAGACAGAATTTAAGGTTATGTCATCATTGAATAAACTCATTGAACAGTGTCTCTCAAGGTTTAACTTAAACCAGGTTTAAACTATCCATTATACATTGGGAAAGTGGTATTTCTAATAAACTTAAGTTTGAACTATAGTTTAAGTTAAACTGTACTTGGGGAAAGCGGTCCTAAGTTTGTTCCTAATTGCATTTCATATCTGCGAGATTTCCCTTTGGAGAACGAGATACCGGCTATATAATATACAGAATATCCCTAATAAGGTTAGGCCTAATAAATATTAAAGTACATTAAATATATATAGTAATCTATAGTTCTTACTGTTTCGCTCTTTTTCTTTTATACAAATATTATTGTTAGTAATAAATAATTTACTGTAATTTTTAATTCTTTCAACGCCGACTAGGAGTCGGTCGGAGAAAGGGTGAGTTGTTTGTCAGACGAATATTGGCGCCAAATGATGAGTTTGTTTACGTGTTTGTCAAATGTTTTCCAATAGTCGGCACAAGTTCAGATCAATGGAAGTTCTCTGAAACTGATATAATTTATAAAATTAATGTATTTTATAAGTCTGCAAGCATTGTAAGGCCTACATTTAAAAGTATTAATTATTTGTAAAATTAATATAAAATATATCCGTTGCAGGTTGCAGCAAACCTGCGACGACAGCTAATTTATAATTAACATGTGTATTCATTCCCATTGAAGTGATGAGTTTAATTTTACAAGGCAACAAACTAACACATATAACAGTTTAAATCATTATGCTTGTAAGTATATGTTACATATTTCATCTATTACTCATGATCATTGTAAACTAAAATAGTTACCCAGAAGTATTTGTAATACAGACAAACATAGGCAATTCATATACTTTATTCAATTCACACAAAAATGAACATTACATTTATTGACCTCATCACAAAAGTACTTTGTTATAAACCTAGAAAATAGAGATTGGAGATTGTTAAAAGCATTGACTTGGCAGCTGAAGCAGGCTGCTAACTAATTGCATTAATCTGTATACAAGTTCTTTGACATAGTTCTGACACCTTGACATAGGTTTCACTGGTAGACAGAGTAGTTCCAAGTGCTTTTAAACTTTAATTTCAAAGTTAATAAAATTGACTTTTTTCTTATTTAAATTCAACAATTTTGTCAATAATAAATCACAAGAAAACATAAAAGGAGCTTTAAAAATTTGTTTAGCCTATTGATTTTCACCAGGTTTAATAGTATGAATGACAGTGGCTTCTAATAAATAAATTTTTTCATACAATTTTTCAAAAACCAAATAAAAACTAAATGTGTTGCTATTTCACATTTTTAAAACATTAATAAAACTCCAGTACTTGATTTGCTAACTAAAATTATATTTATCAAGTATTTTTAAGGTTAAAATTAGAGGGATTATCCGAAGTTTTAAAATGTTGTTATAGAAAAAGTCTCACATGAAACTTCATTATTCGGACCACTATTTTGATAATTTATTTTTAATTTAAACCATTTGTTATTCTTTAGTTGAAGTCAGGAAATCAAGATAGTTTGAATTATATTTTACCAAAAATGTGAAAGTAAATTAAGTGGGGGATATTTTTGTTTCAGATATGTAGATCTAAAGAATTAATTAAACCATTTGGCACTCTGAGTTTAATAAAACTTGTGTTATCCTATACATTTATAAACGGAAGGTGGTGTCTGCCTGTCGATTTGTATGTTCCGTTTTAACGTAAAAACTACTGAACCAATCGAGCTGAAAATTTGCATGTAGGTAGATAATTGATCTGGGCTACATATATGCCTATTAGGGTAATTAAGGCTACGTCCCAGTGGCCCTTAAAGTTAAAATGTTATTCTTATGAGCAATAGGTTTAATGAATCAGCTATTAATTAAACAGATGTGATTGCAGCCGGAATTTTAATCAGCTGTGCTCAGCACACGTATCACATAGTTTATTAGAATTCATTTACATTCGTAACTCAACAGCTAACCCTAGCTGGACAAGTTTAAAATAAAATGACAGCAATTATGCCAATTATAAAATACAATTCAAGGGAATATAACTGGTAGTTTTTTGTTACAAGCCTACATAAACCCCCAAATGGGCGTCGACCTTTCCATTATCTTGGAGGTCATTTCGTTATTTTTGGGAAAAAAGAGTTTCACAGATTCTTAGTTACACGCAGGACTGCACTATAGAGAAACCTCTTTACCCTACCACCCTTAAAAGGTGGCGCACCCATCTTGTATAACATTAAACTTCCTTAATAAAGGACAGTTAGGACCCATTTCCAAATGATGGGGTCATTCTACAACCCTAAGAAAGGCGGATCACCCAACTTGTATATATCAAGCTACCTTATTAAAGGGCAGTAGCGGTCTTATAGCATCGCCAGAAGGTGATTCCCTTATAAAAGGACTACTTCAACACTAGTAAGTAATTTACTTATAAAAGGAGAGTAGTGGATTATTGCCACACCAAAAAATGAATGCCTTATTAAAGGCTAGTTGTTATGTTACTTAGTCGTCAATCCAATCTGTGTTCGTGATGAACTCGTTTCGGTGCTAGGCCATATGTAGGCCATCATCAACATCCATTCACTGTGCACTAGATTATTTATACGATCTGCGTTGCGTAGGTCTAGTAGCAAGCTGCGTCAAGTCGTTAAAAAAACAAATATTTACAAACCTTACGAATATACACACGACTAAACAAAAATGCTATTATAAAACCTCGTGTGCACTGGTAAGGGAGCCGGCTCGGAACGGCACTTATTAAAGGGTGTTGTGATCTATCGCCATATCAGAAAGTGACTGCCAGATTAGAGGTCATTATTGGTCTCTATCACCACACCCAGAAAGTGAATGCCTTATGAAAAAGCATTATTGGTCTATCGCCATACCAGAAAATGACGATCTTATTCTTATTGAAGGGCATTAGTGGTCTGTCGCCGCACCAGAAAGTAACTGCCTTATTAAGGGTACGGTGTCAAACATTTTAAAATTTATTTGTGGCTGTTTTTTACTTTCTCCCCTATATGGAGTATATGGAGAAAGTATTGTTTTCGTAAAAATTTTCGAATTTGAGTTGTTAGTGGAAATATTCGTTTTGGTGCTCCCTGAACCCAAAAAAGTGGTTTTTACGTGATATCTGTCTGTGTGTGTGTGTGGGTGTGTCTGTGTGGATGTGTACAGAGCTAGAGCCTTAACCTATAGACCGATTTTTATGAAATATGGTATTTAGGTACTAACCCTCAATATCTCCAGGCATTTTTTCATTTTTTTGAATTTTTGATTTTTAAGGGTAATTATCCCCCCAAAATCCCCCAAAAAACATGTAAAACCCAAATTTATCAAAAGCGACTCTAACGATTTTGATTAAACTTTAGTGGTTTGTAGAACTTTAGGTTTCCAACAAAATGACACCACCCGCGTTTCTGGAAAAATTCGGGTTCAGAAATTACAGGACTTAAAACATCAAAAATTACGTTTTTTTGATTTTTCGTAAAAAATCGTAAATATTCAAAAAGATTACTATTCACCATTAAAAAGAGCTAAAAAAAAAAATAGTATTTTAAATTACTATTCTACGATTGCTAGTTGCGGAGAAAATTGAAATCGTCATTTAGCGGTAAACGCAGTACGTTGTCCAATGTTATTATTATGGGGAATACAAAAATAACTATTTCTCTCTTATTTACTGATCAATTTCATTAAAATTTGATATGCAGGTCAAGTTAGCATTGACTAACAGAGGATGTTCGAAATATGTTGCTATTTAACCCGGGGGGGGCAAGGGGGCATTACCCCTCTCAAAACCACTGTGTGTAGCAACGGACTCTATAGTGCCTCCTAAAAAGGGATTTGGGTGGATATTTCTGAAAACAACTATTTTAGACAATTTTCTGTACATTTATCTATACTTCATATTCTATATTTAGTGAATAACAAATATTTTTGCCATTAAAGTTTGGCTAAAAGGGAGAAAGTATGTTTCCTGATACCGTTTATTTTTATTACGATTATACCAATTGTAAACGAGCATAGTTTTTTGCAAATTATTTCAGTTACATCGGTTTTTAAATTACTTTTACTTTATGTTAAATTACCTTTTATGAGGTTCTGAGGGTAATTTTACTATGTTTGAAAGTATAATTTGAACTAACCTGATTGTATAATGCTTAGTTAATGCCCTGCTAGAGTCGGTTGGAATCCAAAAAACCAGAGCGTGATGACTACTGAACCAATCGAGCTGAAAACACACAAAAAAAGCAATAAACATATTAATAACATATTAATGTGGTTTTATTTTGCTATTTTTTTTGGGTTTCTGTCAGCCAAGACACTTGTACCATGTGTAAGTTGCAAATTTAAATAGTATTTATAAATAAGTGCACATAATATCTTACTTTAAAAGATTGGGCTCTTCATTTGAAACCTCCCAGTGTCCTCCAATGTAAATCACATGTTTCTTTTGACGACGATTATATTAAAGCTGTGTCATGTATGGCAAAAATGAGTTAACTATTTGAAGTATCAGTGTAATTTTAAAATAAGTTTGAACAGAGTGACGTTTGTCCTGACCTGACGCTAGTGGATGTACTTAGTAGTAGGTTTTTAAATGATTGCTGGTATTACATTGTGATGTAATCTAGTAATTATATATATATGGTTTGATTGTGCAGTATCAAATTGGATTCATCTATTATTGTCCTCTCAAAGAGTTGACAAATTATTTATTTTCTAATCAAATATAATTTGCTTAGGGGGCTAAG
Organism: Allygus modestus; assembly: GCA_963675035.1. Lineage (NCBI taxonomy): Eukaryota > Metazoa > Arthropoda > Insecta > Hemiptera > Cicadellidae > Allygus > Allygus modestus. Next base: position 98,484,191 of record OY776111.1, on the reverse strand, counting down.
TTTTCTCTCAGCTAGAAAGGAGTGGACCCTGAGGATGTAAGACTAAGGTAGCCTAAAGAAATATAGTAAAAAGTTCTCAGTTTTTAGAGTCCGAAAGAGTAGAGGAGGTTTTTAGTCGGTAAACTACGTCTGGTAGGAGTCCTACACTACAGCCTGGCCACCTGTATGCATAAATAATGTTTCCGCTGCTCCATCAAAAAATAAAATAAAATACAAGAACTTTTTTTATAATTTTCGTTTCGAAGCGCTACAGACCCAAACTTCTAACAAGATACATGGATCAACAATAAACAATCGTCTTCACGATCACACCATACATCACTCCTACTCCCCACGTGTATTTTAATATTCCCATATGTAACATCTGTATTTTAATATTAATAAAACCGTAGAGTTTCTCATTCTTCCTGTGCTTAAGAAAAGTATTCAAATTTAACCAAATTGTGATGGTTCATTTACAATTGACACTGAACATTTTATAATAACCAATATTTCCCCCTTAAATCTGCATGATGGTTTTCTTTTAGAACCACAACTCTTATAAAATATTAAGTTATTTTAGGATTTGTATAATTTCATTATTATTGCAGTTTTTGCAATACATTATGAAGAATATCAGTGAGGATAAATACAGTTTAGCAAAGTTTACTCACACAGAATGAATTGAAAGCTAAGATTTAAAATAAAGCCGAAGTCGAAAATGCTCCCGTCGCAGCAACCCTGCGTACCCAGCAAATTTTCACTGCAAATATATAAACCGTACCAACACATTATTCACCAACATACCTAGTTTCATCAAAATATATTGATTAAATTAGTGAGCTATGATATTTAATTTATCCTCTATAAGAATAACTTTGAACATATTATACAGGTTTGTTGTAACGAGGACGACTAAACTGGGACCAAAACCACATGAAGACATATACTAAATTCAACCAAATTATATTAAAAAATAAGGGAGATATAGGATTGTATTTATTTCCACATTTTATGTTTAATACACATTGGAAAAATCATTCTAATTATTACAACAAATCATTCTAATTATTGGCGGTACTAGTCCAAATGGAGCGGCGACCCCGCAGATCCCATCTTTCTCTATTGGATAGTTAAATTTCGCATTACAATTTGCAGTCATTTTAAGCAAAACTATTTCTGTATGCCTTCTAGGGTTATCTTAACAATATTAAAGAAAACATTGCTGCCTAGGCTGCATGCATAATATGGTATTTCCCATCCCTGAATATAGATGATTTACTGAGGTGAATTTCAGTTTATTTTAAAAATATCCATTATGTAACTAGGTAGCAGATAACCTATAATCAATGGTCCGTGTGCGTGGTGGCAGCTAGTCGAAGATCAGGTCTAAGTACTGTCAGCCAAGCTGTTAAATCGGACGATTTCTCAAACAAACGCCGTTGCCCAAGCTCAAAAGACTAAAGGCACAACGATTTCTGCCAAAGTCAGCAAGAATATAGAACTGAACGAGCTGCTCGAAACCTATTTTCTTATACTGTACAGGTATTTGTGGGTTTGTTTTAGCGAATTTCCCCTATAGGGAAGAAGCTATTACCGTAGGTCTCATGGTAAGACTTAAGCCCGAGACCATGATAACTTTTTGTTTTGAGGTCCCCAGATGCCAAAAACACTATTCGTTCAAATTTATATATATGTATATATATATATATATATATATACATATATATGTGTGTGTGTGTGTGTGTGTGTGTGTGTGTGTGTGTGTGTGTGTGTGTCCGTTAACACGATAACTTGAGTAAAAAACGTCCGATTTTGTTGGAATTTGGCTCAAACGTGTAAAATGACATTCATGACTTTAAGTTCGAAAACCAGAAAAATCGGACCATGGAAAGGGGGGGTTTATGGGGGTTTTAAATTTTCCAAAAATCAGTTTTTTGCATTTTTCACCCTAAAATTTAAAAAAATCTTAATTTTGTTTTTGACCATGTTATAGAAAAAATAATTTAGTATTTTGAATTATTAACCTAGGTTAAGTGGTTGCGGAGAAAATCCAAAAAACCTACTCATAAAATCTCCCATGTTAATCTTATGGGAAAAAAGTTTTTGGCTTTTCCTCAGTTTATTTTAATGTAAACTTTACATTTGCTTTTACCAATCTGTTCAGTTCCATAAAACAATCATTTTGGTGTTTAAATTGTGATTCTACGCCCACCCGTTGCAGAGATATTCAAAGTGCTAAACACAGTACGTTGTCCAATGTTATCCTTATGGAGAATAAATAAAATTTGATGTCTCTATTATTTATGAATGTATGTTGAAGAAATTTGGTATGTGGTTTCACGTAGTACTGGTGTATTGATATTTGCACAACAAATTGATTTTTGTTGATTATTCCCGTAGCAGCAAACCTGCGTACTCAGCCCCCATGTTATTCTTATGGAGAATAAGTAAAATGTAATGACTCCCTTAATTATGAACATAAATTAATAAAACTTGGTATGTAGCTTCACTTGGTTGAGTTATATTGATAATTATATAAAAACCCATTTTTTTGTTCCTTGTTGCAGCAAACCTGCTTTCTCAGCCCCATGTTATTTTTATGGAGAATAAGTCAAATGTAATGACTCCCTTAATTATAAACATAAATTAATAAAACTTGGTATGTAGCTTCACTTGGTTGTGTTATATTGATAATTGCATAAAACTCCTTTTTTGTTTGTTCCTTGTTGCAGCAAACCTGCTTCCTCAGCCCCATGTTATTCTTATGGGGAATCACTAAAATGTTATATAGCGCTTATTTATGACTGAATATTGATGAAGCTTGGTATGTGGCTTCGCCTAGTTAAATTCTATTTATATTTGCATAAAAACCAATTGTTTGTGTTCCTTATTTCAGCAAACCTACGTACTCATTACCAATGTTATTCTTATGGAGAATAATTAAAATCGCTTATATGTGAATATATTTTTATGAAAATTGTATGCGGCTTTATGTAGTATTAAGACATAAATTATGCATTGAAAATTCGCTGAGTATGCCGGTTTGCTGCGACGGGGGTATTTTATACTTACCTTCAGTTGTATTACAACCGGGATGGAATTTTACGGTTGATTCTGTTAAATATATATCTACCATCTCTTGTGCCAAGTATCTGTCTTTTTATTTCTTCGTGTTTTTGCAGTAACATAAATCATTGAAATACTAGTATAGTTAATAGAAAATACAACAAATATCCATGTCCTAAATTGGCACTCCCGGCAAAAACATATTTATTTCAGTTAAAATTGCTGAAAAACAAGAATCGTTATTAGCTTATGACCCATTCTCCACATGGGGATCTATCAGGCAGTTCAGAAACAGTCCGAATGTATATCAGAATTTGTTGTGGCAATTAAACCATTGCCTAGTACTTGCAAGTTTGGTACTTTTTTAAAAGATGTCCTCAGGGATAAATTAATTTCTGGCATACACAACGAAGTAATTAGGCAAAAATTGTTGTCAGAGGAACAATCTTTTGATGAGGCACATGTTTTTGCACTCAGATTGGCACAGGCTGAAAAGCAAACAACATGTTCTCTCAGAAACATAAAGTTTGTAATTTGAATGTGAAACATGGTAAACCTAACTTTTCATCCATGGGAACTTTTAATAGGACAGTGTGGCCCGTGGTGGGAACCCTGGGGTTGGTAACAATTATAATGGTTTTAAAGTGAAATGTTACAGATGTTGTTCTTTTGAGCATAAGGCAAATGATTGCCCATTTTACAGTTATAAGTGTAATGGGTGCAATATGGTAGGCCATTTATTGAGACTTGCAGGTCCCGGAACAAGAATAATAAACAGTTCTCCAAACATGGAAACGTAGGTAAGGTGCATCAAATGGTTCTGGAGGAGGAAAGTCCTAGGCCTAATCCCATGGAAAAATCATCTGAATTGTGCTTGTACAACTTAAGTTTTAACAATGAGACAGATGCTTACAAGGTAAGTCTTGATATTGAAAATATCAAGGTAGATATGGAAATTGAAAGCGGTTCTGCAGTATCTGTTTGTCCTTCTGAATTTTTCCAAGAAAATGTTTCTCATGTTGACCTTAAGCCTGTCACTTTAAAACTGATAACTTATACTGGCGGTGAAGTGCCGGTATTAGGCCAAGCTGAAGTAAATGTTAAATATCACAGTCAAAATATATGTCTGCCATTGTTAGTTGTAGAAATGTGCCGTAAAAGCCAGCTTATGTGGCTAGCTGAACTGAAATTTAATTAGCATTCAATTTTCAGACATGCTAAGTTAACATCAAGTAATGAAATCAAATATAATCTGTATGGGCCTGTATGTGTTACACAAGTGTCTAATTGTAATAATCAGCAGCTTAATGTCAAGTCAACTGATGATGTAGTAAGTTTGAAGAAGAAGTACACTACCGTTTTCCAAGGTAGATCTGGGGAAATCAAAGGTGTTACTGCTCAAATTATTCTTAAGGACAACGCAGTTCCGAAATTTTGCAAATTTAGGCCTGTGCCTTATTCCTTAAGGGACAAAGTTGAACAAGAATTAGAGCGGATGGTTAATGATGGTTTACCCTATAGGGTTACGAGTTCGGAATGGGCTACTCCGTTGGTCACCGTACCCAGGTCTAATGACGTACGGTTGTGTGCCGACTTTAAGGTAACATTAAATAAGGTTTTACAGTCTGAACGTTATCCCTTGCCTCAACCTGAAGATATATTTGCTTCTTTGTCTGGATGTACTTACTTTTCAGTCTTGGACCTCACCAATGCATACCAACAGTTAGTAGTGACGGAGGAGTCACAGCCTTTGCTCACGCTAACCGCTCATAAAGGACTTTTTCAATTGAGGCACCTTCCTTACGGACTTTCGTCAGCTCCGGCTATTTTTCAAACCACAATTGATCAAATTGTGAGCGGCGTATAGGTACTATAGCCTATTTAGATGATGTGCTGGTAGGGGACTCGACTAGATAAGAGGCTTATGTTAGGTTAGAGAAACAGTTAGGGCGTCTTATGGAGTATGGAGTTCGAGTCAATGAGAGTAAATGCAAATTTGTACAAACTAAGGTGAAATACTTAAGCTATGCCATTCCAGCGGCGGGAATCAGCCCGCAAAAAGTACTGTTTCGGCTATTCAAAAAACACCAGAGCCTAGTAATAAAGACGAGTTAAGAGCCTATGTAGGTCTGATTAATTATTATGGAAAGTTTAATAACAACCTGTCAGCAAAGATACATTGTATTTACTAGTTGTTGAAGAAAGATACTCCTTGGAGGTGGACCGAAGACGGCTCACGCACTTTCAGAGAAAGTAAATCTTGGGTTTTGAGCTCAAATATCTTAGTACACTACGATGTTAAAAAACCTTTAGTGTTGACTTGTGATGCTAGTCCCAGAGGTGTGTCAGCCATTTTGTCTCATACCGTAGATGGAGAATAAAAGCCTATAGCCTTTACATCCAAATTCTTAGTGCCAGCGAGAAGAATTATTCTCAGCTTCACAAGGAAGCGTTAGCTTTGATCTTCGGAGTGAAAATGTTCCACAAATATATATATGGGCATAAGGATTGTGTTTTATAGAGTGATAACCAGCTATTGGCGGCCATTTTTGGATCCAAGCGAGGTGTGCCTATCCTAGCTGCCGCCAGACTTCAGCGCTGGGCTCTTATTTTGTCAGCGTACAATTTTGAGGTGAAATATCGGAAAGGATCTGACCTGCCACACGCTGATGCCTTGTCTCGTTTACCACTACCAGAGGATTAACCCTTGGAGTTGGAAGATAATTATATTTCTCATGTGGAATGCTGGGTAGAGGTAATGAATTTCTCATATCGGTGAGTGATGATTCGTCTATTACTTCCTTAGATGTAGGCAATTTAACAGACAAAGATCCATTATTATCTAAAATAAGAGACTTTGTGTTGTATGGCTGGCGTGAAATTAAAAGTCCTGAGTTTGTTTCTTTCCAGAGGAGGCGAAATGAGTTATATGTGGATAAAAATTGCATATTATGGGGCAGTAGGGTGGTAATACCTGAGAAATTGCAAGGTAAGGTTATCCAGATGTTGTATGACCAACATCCTGGAATAAGCCGAATGAAACTGTTAGCACGTAGTTACGTGTGGTGGCCAGAAATTGAAAAGTCAATAGAAGACACTGTATCATCCTGTTATATTTGTCAGAGCACTAGGAACGCATCTCCTAGGGTTCCATTGCAGCAATAGCCATTGGCCTACCGCAATACTCCAACTTCGGTGACAGGTGTAAGCCCTGCAGAGCTGTTCTTGGAACAGCTCTGTGGATACCGTGGATACCGAGAGTATACCGTGTATACCGTGGATACTCCGTGGATACCGTGGTAGTATACCGTGGATACTCTGTGGATACCGAGATGACGTTGGAAGCCTAGAACTAAATTAGCTATGTTGAAACATAACCTGCAGGAGGAAGCCAATAAAAAACAGGAAATTCAGAAACGGGCATCAGATAGGCATAAAGGTTCACCACGATTCTTTGATGAAGGCCAGAAGGTGACGGTGAAAACGGTTAGACAGGAGACAGTTTCTTGGGTGCCTGGCAAAGTGTTGCAATGTAGAAGTCCTGTGACTTATTTGGTTAGTGTCATGGGCAGGACAAGATTTTGTCATGCGGACCACCTCAGACCATGTATTGTGGAAGAGGACGATATTTTTGTGAGGAGGGAGGAAGTTCAGATAATGCCTGATCAGCAAGAGTCTTTGAGTGTAAGCCCTCAGTCCAAAGGGTTTTCACCAAGGCAGAACAGTTTGTCATCACCTTCACTAATTATCGTCACCACCATCTCCCTTAAGAGTAGAAGATCAACTGACACCTACAGGCCGGAAGTCAGATGTTGAAGGGAAGCTGCCGGATATGCAGTGCAGTCCAACAGTTTTGAGAAGATCTCAAAGGACTGTTCACAAGCCGGAGAAGCTAAACTTATAGTGTGTAACAAGTATTTAATCAGAAGGAATTTAAGTTTTTTTTTAAGAACAAGGTTGATTTTAATTTTTGGAAGAATTTGTTATTTGTTAATCAAGTGTTAATTTTGGACCAATCAATTTAAAGGGGTGATGAGTGTAATGTATATAATTTATTCAAGTAAGAAATATTTTAGGTTAGTTATGTTGGCTACACTGCATACTAATCCATATGTCCTAATGACGTCATGAATACCTCAACTGCGTACGATTGCTTGTCTCACACAACTCATGCAACAGGTTGGTTGTATTTCATATGTCGTGTGTTCTATACAGTTTAGTAATGGCGTACCTAAATTATTATATATATATATATATATATACTTTTAAAAGCGTGAATTAAAAACAAAACATGCGAGTTTTCCTTCTATATTTCGGAGGAGTTCATACCACCTTCTTCAGAAACAAAATAATTAAAAAACAGAAAATTAAAACCAACACATAACTTTAACAATTTAATTAAGTGTAAAATGTAAATTTAAATAAAGCCAAACAGCTGTCAGCTGTTCCTTGAAAAAGTTATTTTAGAAGCAGTTTTTTGGAAATACCAAATTTATCTTAAACTGAGCCCCACTGGATTTCTTGTTTTTAAAACAATTTGTTGGGCTTGTTCAGATTTCATTAATTGGTATCTGTTGTAATATTCGCTTTCGTTAAGGTCTATTTTTGCAACCGCTTTCAATGAATAGGACTCTTACATTTTTTCTTTGTTGTGAATTTAGATATGTTGGGCTAATGGCTTGTTTTTATCATTGTGAAAAATGTCGAAACGATGGCCTTGAAGTCTTATTCTTAAATAACTCGGCGTCTGACAAAAACATTGTTTATCGCAATGGTTGCATAAAATCTGGTATATTACATCTTTTGAGTAACAGGTTATGTTTTCCCTATAGGAAATGTTTTTTGGTAGCCAAACAACAGAATTATTTAGAGTCAGATATAATTTTGCAGGTCCCACAGCGTGGTTTCTTACAAGGCTTGCATCCGTAATCTACATTCGTGTCTGGTTTCGGAAAAGTTGTTGTGACAAGTTTAGGCTTTACGTTAGGTGTTTTTTTTTAAGTGACTCTAGGTGGTGTGGGCATGAAAGGTTAAGCTTCTGGGAGTGTCGACACAACACAGGCAATATGGCGGTGCAGTATTGTGGTACGTCGAGTCTACTCTCTGTATACCGAGTCTCGTCGTTATCTATCGTAAAATAACAAAGCAACGGTGTGTTGATTGTTCTGGGGGAGGGTGTTTTTTGCGAATTTCCCCTATAGGGAAGAAGCTATTACCGTAGGTCTCATGGAAAGACTTAAGCCCGAGACCATGATAACTTTTTGTTTTGAGGTACCCAGATGCCAAAAACACCATTCGTTCAAATTTGTATATATATATATATATATATATATATATATATATGTGGTTGAAACTAGTCAGTCCAAATAAAAATGTCTCAAAAAAGGGTACTTGTTAATAATGTTTTTGAAAATAATATATATATGTGTGTGTGTGTGTGTGTGTCAGTCCAAATAAAAATGTCTCAAAAAAGGGTACTTGTTAATAATGTTTTTGAAAATAATATATATATATGTGTGTGTGTGTGTGTGTGTGTGTGTGTGTGTGTGTGTGTGTGTGTGTGTGTGTGTGTGTGTGTGTGTGTGTGTGTGTGTGTGTCCGTAACCACGATAACTCTCGCAAAAAAGGTCCGATCTTAATGAAATTTGGTACAAATGTGTAAAGTACTTTTATTTGAACAGTTCGAAAACCAGACGAATCGCACCATCCGAAGGGTGGTTTTGGGGGTTTGTACTCCAAATGGTTTTTTTTGGGGTTTTCACATGTAATCTTTATTTAAATCAAATTTTTATTTTTACCTTTGAATTCAGCATAAAAAAAATTGGTATTCAGATCATTGTTCTACGTCAATTGGTTACTGAGATATTGAAAGTGCTAAACACAGTACGTTGTCTAATGTTATTCTTATGGAGAAAAAGACAAATTTTATATCTCGCTTATTTATAGACATAAACTGACGAAATTTGGTATATGGCTTCATCTGGTTGTGGTTTATTGTTGTTTGCACACAAAAAAACAATTTTTCACCAATGGTTCCCATAGTAGCAAACCTAGGTACTCGGTCACCATGTTATTCTTAAGGAAAATAATTAAAATGTTATATATCGCTTATTTATAAATGTATTTGGATGAAACTTGGTATGTGACTTCACTTAGATGAGTTCTATTGATATTTGAATAAAAACCCGTTATTTTATGTTCCTTGTTGCAGCAAACCTGCGTACTTATCCCCAATGCTGCTCTTATGGAGAATAATTAATATTTTAAATATCGCTTGTTTGTGAACATATTTCTTATGAATCCTGTTAAGGGGCTCAATGTGTTATGTTACTTATTCATTGGAAATTCGCTGAGTATGCAGGTTTGCTGCTACTGGGGTATTTTTTTTTAAAGTGACTCTGGGTGGTTTGGGCATAAAACATTAAGCTTCTGGGAGTGTCTACACAACACAGGCAATATGGCGGTGCAGTACTGTAGTACGTCGGGTCTACTCTCTGTATACCGAGTCTCGTCGTTATCTATCGTTAAATAACAGAGCAACGGTGTGTTGATTGGTCTGGGGGGGGTATATAAACTGAAAACTATCCGCAATTCATGCGATATTGCGGTGCAGTCACTTGGTACGTCGGGTCTTCTCACTGTGTACTGAGTCTCGTAGATATTAACCGGTAAATAACGGAGTAATGGCGTGTTGATTGTTCTTGAGGGGGGGAGCCATATAAACGAGGAACTATCAGCAATTCAGGCAATATAGTGGCGCAGTCTCTTAGTACGTTGGGTCTACTCACTTTATACCGAGTCTTACTGATATCTACCGGTAAGTAACGGAGCAACCGCTTGTTGATTGTTCTCGGGGGAGGGGGCCATATAAAAGTGGAACCAGCAGCAATTTAGGCAATATTGCGGTGCAGTCTTGTAGTACTTCATGTCTACTCACTGTATACAAAGTCCCCTCGATATCTGCTGGTAAATAACGGAGAAACGGCGGCGTGTTGATTGATCAGGGTGACGCAATATAAACAGAGAACTGTAGTAGGTACACAGTGGGAAATCTTTGTCTCGGCAGGGAGGTGGGGGGGCTAGAGTGCTCCAGGAAAACTTTCCGGGTGTGGGAGGTATTCATATGCAAATGAGGGGGGACTGTGACATCACTCCCGCACCCCCGCCGCACGCAGAAGCCTCTAACACCCCCTACCGACGTTAACTGAAACTTTCACTCAGAAATACAATTACTATTTGTGGCAATACGACTCATTTCGTCAGTATTTCTTTGAAGCGCGACACACACACGGAAGTGGCAAGATTTCCCACAGGTACTCGGGCGACTAAGAACAAGGGATGACAGGCTCTTAATAACCGCCTCCTTTTCTTCGACCTGTTTTACTGCAACAATAAAAAATTTACTTGTTGAAATACCGGGTGTCCACAGAAGATTAGTAAAATTTTAAACACAATTCAAAATATTACTATCATACATATGCTGTGCTAGTAGTGTAGATGATATCAACCATATGGAAGGGTTTAGTTTCCCTACTCATTGTTGTCAAGTTTATTTTTGGCATCTTTATTACATCCTAAAATCCAAAATGTTAACTGATTCTTTTAACGAATATTTCCCACAACATTGGGATTGGAGGAGGCGGACCGATACAATGGCCAATTCCTTCTCCTGGTATCACTTGTTTTAACGAATATTTCCCACAACATTGGGATTGGAGGAGGCGGACCGATACAATGGCCAATTCCTTCTCCTGGTATCACTTGTTTTAACGAATATTCCCCACAACATTGGTATTGGAGGAGGCGGACCGATACAATGGCCAATTCCTTCTCCTGGTATCACTTGTTTTAACGAATATTTCCCACAACATTGGGATTGGAGGAGGCGGACCGATACAATGGCCAATTCCTTCTCCTGGTATCACTCCTTGCGATTTATTCTTATGGAGCTTCATAAAGAAAAGAACATTGTATACAGAAGACAAGTAGGCTCAGTAAATGAACTTAAATTACATAGGTTTCACACGAAATGCTAGAAATGGATGGAACTCGACCACCACCTTGATGTCGTCCGTACCACCTAACCTAAAGGGCGCGGGGCGTGTAGAACCTACTGGGTATTTAGAAGAAAAATTGTTGGTAGAACTTTGAATTATTAAGACAAAATAAACTTAATTTTAAATTAAATATGTGTTGTTACCAACCAAAAGTACAACTTCATCACTTGTGGACACCCTGTATATTGAAAGGCCGAAGGTTTTTCGTAATAATTATTATGAGAGAAAAACCGATTTGAGTATACAAATATTCGCGAAAAGTGTACCCTGCGAAATATACCCTCAAATTCAAATCGTATATTCAAATCGTGTACTAAATATATTGTGTGGATACCGGTTCCTTTCCCGAACCCCTAAAATATGTTGTTTAACAAGAAATTCAGCTTCCATATATCACAAAACAAATTCAACAGTTAAAATGATTTTCTTTCCCTAAATATTTACTAAATATAACGATCAATTGAGGAATTTCCAACAATATATATATATTACTTAAATACTTATTTTAGAAAATAGGAAAATGTATGTTAAAACCTAGTTTTAGGATAATTACCTAAATTATAGATTATGGTTGGTTAAAGAAAAAAAGAAAGGCTTATAATACATGGTAGTTTGTCTATGATAGAGAAACAGTTGGTCGTAAATATAATGATATGATATTTTGTACTTTCTATGGAAATTATACGTCAAATACGTAAGAAAGATAAAATGGAAGATTCCCTTATTCCGCCATTTTCAGCTGATAATGCCGAACGTGTAAACTTCATATAGATTATTATTGCTTAATTTAGTTCTGTTTTTAAAACAAATAATTTTTTATCCACGTCTCGAACCACAAAATAACTAAAACGCGGATGCTTTCAAATTCTCGCTTGTGAGTGTTTGTTAACCTTATCGATGTTAACCGATTGAGTTTATCAGACGCATTGGAATCGTTCTGAATGAACCTGTGTTGTGGGCAATGCAATTGGGTGACCCAATTGAGCATTTAATTTGCATAATAGAGTTCGTTGTCGAAGAGTATCAAACTTAACTCCACCCAATTAATGATGATATATGCTCAGACCATTTTATTTATTTATTTATTGGTCGCTTTGTGTCTGTGTATTTTCCTCATCTTTGATTCAAAATGCATGTTTAATTTCATTGAACATGAGTCGACTGCCGATTACTAATGGGTATGGAGGAACAATAGTGCGGACAGTGCAATGCCCTTGTAGTAATGCGGCTTTGATTGACCGTGTACAATGAGAAACCTATGCTTACTATACTATAATCACACACGATTATGCTTACTAGGGATGCTGGTGCTCGCTGAACACTACTACAGCACTCGCGCTCCGACTTGATATTCCTCATAAGCAAGTTTTAAAACAATTAAAGATAATCGATTTATAGTTGGCGAAAATAACAAAATAACATTTGAAAGTCATGGACTCTTGATAGAAACTTTTTTTAAACATGCCATCCTAAAATATAAGTTTGCTTATTGAGTATATTATAGTGTCAATAACTACAACTAAGGAGCTGGTTTCTCCACAATCCCAAATACAAAGTGCAAGTAGGAAAGGGTTAGGTCAACTACAGGATGACAAATAAACAGGCTTAATCACACAGGTTTTAGCAGGGGCCAGTGTCAAAACCAGGCATCAGACATTCCACTCTTCAATCCGCTTAGGCCGTAAATCCGGTACTATTTCTTAATAATTAACATTGTTTTTGCTAAGGTTTAACTTTAATAATTTCGCCATAACAAATTACATCCATGCAGAGAATTAATGGACATAAGCTGATAATTTTGTTCAGCATATTTAACTAAAATAATATGTTGTTGCCGTGAGTCCAACTTTAGGAATCCGATCTTTGTTGAATTTTCCATTCTCTATATTAGTAATACAGTGATTTACGTTGCCATAAAAACACGAAATAAAAAGCAGCTACTTGGCACAAGAGATGGTAGATATATATATTTAACAAAACCAATACTGTAAAATTTCATCCCGGACGTAATAAAACTGAAGGTGCGTATAACAAACCCACAAATTCCTGTATATTAAGAAAATAAATCAAACCAGTGCAACTCCAGAGGAACAGGATTGGACTCAAAAACGGACCCCTGGGGTACTCCTTTCCCGATGAGAGCCTCTAAACAATACCAGTGTAACTCCTCAAATTTCCCTTGTCATCCATTTTTCCTAAAGAAGATCATGATTGACCAAGTCAAAGGCCTTACTGAAGTTTAGTTGGTTGGACAGTCATTCGAATTAAAATGTTTGATGCCTACTGCTAAGAGTAACACCTGAATAAATTGATTAGAAGTGCTTATAAACAATTTCTGCCAAGTTGCTAAAGTAAACATACATTGAATAGTGACTAACAATATATTCATAATTAAAATATTAATTAATTCACGCAACTAAAAAACATCTTTTGTCCAGGCATGTCTTGTTTATTGATTGGCCACTTTTTTAATGGGTTCATTGTGTTCCCGTAGCAGTAAGAGAAATACTTAAAAATATATGCATTTTGTACAATTAGTAGAACATTTATTATATTTTTCCGATTGCACTGGAACTAAGATCAGTATGCCAATTCGGCTACATAAGCAAACGCTTGAGACAAGGGAAATAAATATTATATTACTATGTGATTATTTTGCAACGTCTAGGGGGAAGATATATGATTTACTAGAGAAAATTAACTACTGGAGAAAGTCAAATTTATTATAATGTTTCATGTATTTTCTGTAAGATGAACAATTTTTGCTACATATTGATTACGTATTTATTTTGGAAAAGTGTTGACAACTTGAAGGGCAAATGTATGTAAATGGCAGAGCCACTTTATAAAGCAGTCTAACGTATGTTAAATCGCCTTTGGGACTCGGCGACTTTAGCTTATTTAGTAAAGAGCTGGTTTCTAGAACTGATATTGTAAACGTCTTTTCTTGTTGGTGTTTCTTTAGTGATGTTTCCGGTTTCAAGGTTTCCCTCATAAAATTAGTTCTGATTAATCTGCATTTAATCTATGCTTGAGAAGGGATTTTTCAAACCGCTGTGACGTTTTAATTGTACAATCTTCTTTTCTAAGCCTGGTCAAAGTAACTTCGTAACTTCATAATTGTGATGCAATAACGTGGCAGAAAGACTGCGAATTAACAATTTAAAAAATATAGGACGCATGGGGGTATTTTGGGGGGTTTTGTACCCAAAAAATGGGGTTTTTGAATTTTTTACATATAGTTTTTGAAATATTAAAATTTTAATTTTCACTATTGGATTCAGCAAAACACACAATTTGGCATTTTGATCATTCCTCTACGTCAATTGGTTACCGAGATATTGAAAGTGCTAAACACAGTACGTTGTCTAATGTTATTCTTATGGAGGAAAAGAAAAGTTTTATATCTCGCTTATTTGTGAACGTATACTGACGAAACTTGGTATACAGCTTTATCTTGTTGTGGTTTATTGATATTTGCTCCAAAAAAATATTTGTTGCCAAAGGCTCCCGTAGCAGCAAACCTGCGTACTCAGCCCTTATTCTTATAGAGAATAATTAAATGCTCTGTCTCCCTTAATTATGAACATAAATGAATAAAAACTTGTATACGACTTCACCTAGTTGAGTTATATTGATATTACCATAAAAACCCCTTTTTTGTGTTCCTTGTTGCAGCAAACCTGCGTACTCTGCCCCAATGTTATTCTTATGGAGAATAATTAAAATTGTATACATCGCTTATTTGTGAATATATTTTTATGAAACTTGGTAAGTGGCTTTATGTAGTATTAAGACACTTATATCTCCATTGGAAATTCGCTGAGTATGCAGGTTCGCTGCGACGAGAAATTTGATATTCTTATTATCTTAACCTAAGAATGGTAGTCTAATTTGTGGTTTAATTAACTACATAGCAAATGTTAAATATGATGGCATAATTTATAAGTACTAATAAACACAACTACAAACCGGGCTGGGTACAGGTTGAAGTCTGCTCGGTTACAAGATTATGCATTTCAAACTTAACAAGGTGTTTTGTAGCGCATATTTACACCGGAGGAATTTTATGCATTTCACAGGTCCGGACCTCACTTTGGCATGCGCCCTGATACAGGTTAGGCTTGGCATTAAATACCTCTCATCCGACAACCAGCTCGCTTAAGAAATTCCAATGTTTCAATTTGTATCACTAGTATGCCCCAAAACGTTCCTAGAGTACCAACTGTCCCTAGAGTTCATTGTGCAATGTTTTGTGAAAACAAATAGAAATACTATATAATTTGTACGCATATTCCTATCAAACATGTTTTCCAGTTTGATTATAGTTTTTGTTATTATTAGAAGCTTGATTTTTAAGACTTTAGGATCAAAAAGCTATTTTTTAACCTGAATTTTGTTAAATACTTTGAGAGAAGGCTAACTTTAAAATTATTTATCGAAAATGCTCCCTGTGATTGAAGTTAATAACCGACGCGACGTATCAGAATATTAGTTGGTCGTGGAACGTCAAATGGCTACGTGCGTTTTTGAAGTGCTGTGCTTCGGTGATAACACATTGAAAATTGCAAAGTTACACATGATTTGTTTATTATACAAGAAAATGTTTGTGTTTTTGGTTTATATCTTTGTTTTTAGCATTTGTTAAAAATTATAAGCTATGTATCCGTTGCAATGGAGTTGTTTTACGTGGCTAAAGTTATGAATGTTCTAAGTTTGCCTAAGCGTTCATTTAAGTGCTGACAATTTTAGCGAAGTGGAACTGTTGCTAAATAATCATAAAAACTCTAGGACTTCAAAGAATTTGATGCCTTTCGCAAAAGGAGATTCTAAAACTACAAGCGAGATTTAACGCCGTTTAGAAGCAAGGTTGACGATCAGACTGACTCCTTGCCTAAATGACGTTCAGATAAATTACTAATGGAACTTAATTAGTGGGCACTATAAAAATAGGTAATAAAATCTCTGAGATAATAAAAACAACAATGAATACTAATGTCTGATTTTACTGAATTTAAGCTAAAACTTGTAGTAAAAGGTTTACTTATTGTACCAGTTTGCATACATGTCTACTAAATATATGTATGTAAATGTCTAACGTCATCATTTTAAATTAAATAAAAATAAAATTTAATATCGGTGTAAATATTTTATTTTTAAACTTTTCAAATATTTATTTAACTGCGATAGATATTTTATAATATCTCAGAAAGACTTCAAATTAAAATGTGTTGAATATGTGCCATATACAGTATATGTTATTACTACTTAACCACCGGAGTTTCTAAAGTTTGCCTGAAGGCAGAAAATTTGACAGGGAGTACTTACCTCATGTTATTTAACAAAAATCAGGCAATTATATATATCATCAGTCAACATTTTTAAAATACATAAAAACTCTGAATAAGGTAATCTGAAAACTGAATACACATATTATAACCATCACATTATAATATACTAACAATAAAGAGAAAATAGCGTTAGAAATTCTTAAAATCCTAGTTAATTTTGAAGTTAAGCTTGATTTCAAATCACTGCCCTTTGAACGCCGAGCACATCTGACCCAAGGGTAATGTCTAATGCATGAGGAACGTTGCCGTTATACCTGCTACAACTGAACAAAGCCGGCCTACTGCGTTGACTTCTTAGTTATTTCATGTTTTTAATAGTTTATATTAATAATACCCCCGTCACAGCAAACCTGCATACTCAGCAAATTTACAATTCATGATATATGTCTTAATACCACATAAAGCCGCATACCAAGTTTCATATAGATGTATTCACATATAAGCGATTTTAATTATTCTCCATAAGAATAACATTGGTGTTGAGTACGTAGAACATCAGAACTGCTATTCATTCTGAGATAACAATCACGCACATTAACTCACAGATTAAAACACAAGCTCATTCGAGCGCTAAAACTACTATGCTCCGGTATAACAACATAGTAAAAAATAAGGTTAAAATAATAATTAGTAAGCTTATCAAGTTCAAAAGCATAGTTTAAGTTAATCGTTTATAAGCTCAAAGTTGAAGTAGCAATGCATGTATAAATATTCAACATTGAACAATAAATTATAAAATAACAAACAGTCTGATGGAGAAACGGTGCCTTGTTTGTCTTGTTCTAGTAAAGTGGTGAGATTGTTTACATCTTTGTAAGATGTTTTCGTATTACTTTTACTCGATATCAGCATAAATTTCATGCACATAAAAATCATCTATCTATAATATGTGTTCATTTGTTATGATCTCCACTTGGATCTTGAAAACTGGTAGAAGTGCAGATTTCGTTAAGTTAGCAAAGTGGTGCAAAATTGTGGGGGAAACAGAACGGAGGTGAGCAATAAAACATTCACTTGCAATCGTTCACTGCCCACGACAAATGATTTTTCTCAAAATGATTCCTTAGCTTCGTTGTTTTTGAAGATCAAAAACCCTTTTGGGACAAAACTTCCATGAAATATACTCTTAGCTTGGGATGGTTCATATGTTTACTTTAAAATCTTGAGATTAATGGATACAAAAGTTCAAAATGTAAAATTTATGGATAAAAAAGTTCAAAATGTAAAATTTAACAATGGTAATTAATATTTAATTTTGAAAAGAAGCATTTTCAAACCAAAAAAATACCAAACAAGTAAAGAGTGGAGATGCAAAAATATGAGTTTTAGACATATTTTGCTTAAAAAGTTAGTCTTTGCATATTTATTGTGTTAAAATTGCTAAATATGCCACGGCATCATCATAAAGAGCGTAAACGAATCACATAACTTAACAAGGGGGTCAGGAGAAATTACCAATATCCGAGATGTGCATTAGAAAACAAGTGCTTGTGTACCGCAAATTCGTAACTCAGTAACCGTTTAAGAAATGCAAAGAACAAGATTACCATTTCTTAATTCTCTTTGCAATAGTGACGAATAAAAGGAATTTACCAAGTGCCTTATCCGTCATTATGGAAAAATGTCTTTATAAGCAAAATAAACCTCAAACCACATGTTTGTTATTACAAATACTTAAGTGTAAACAATTTCTGTTTGGAAATTTGTTTTATTTAAACATAAAATACAAAATTGTCATAGTTGTAAATACCTCATATAATAACCATAATTTTTGTTACCTTTAAAGTAACGATTTTTTGTTTTGGCCAGCATCATTTTTTTGGGCGCAGCGAACGAGCGCTAGTGAATTTTATTCATATCACCGTCATTTACAACTTAATCTAATCCCTATCTCTAGCCGTTTTAATAACAGTTAGTATAAAATTATCAACACACTCTCAGATGCAATGTTCACGGTTTAGGTACTGGTATGAGCGGTGTTCTAACGGCGCTGTTCCTTTATTTTTCGTCCGATACTCTTACACTAGACACCATTGGTTGTGTAACAAAATAGGTAATACAACATTAGTTTTTGCATTTTGTCGCGAAATAAAAAAGTTGTATCCAGTTTAAATATAGTGTTAAAACAGCTAGCTCTTGTAATATGTAGCTCATGACGCATTAGCGGTTATTTTGAAAAATTTGCAGCTTCAACAGGTAAATATTGTTCTCCTCCCTTCCCTTTAACGTTGAAATATTTGTATTTATAAATAAAGCAAATAATGATGTGCTCAATTTTACGGTAGCTCATTTTACAAGATGAAAATCCAATAAGTTTACTTGGACCATAATGATAAATACTAGGTAGTATACACTCAAAAATTCACTATTGGAACAAGACAACCATTGCATATGCCTCTACTTTTGTAGTTTAAATATATAATAAATTTTTAATTTGTTTAAGCTTAAGCTTAAAACGATGTTTATAAATTGATTCACTAAGTTTATTTCTCTATAATGACTTTAAGCATAACATAATATCACTCTTAAAATAAAATATGTTTTTCGATATATATTTTTCGTAAGATTTTTAAACCAAAATAAACAAGTTAAGAAATGTGCACTTTTATTTCTTAAACAGTTTAAAATCACCATTACCAACAATGAACTTTACACAAATAACCGTTTATATTATTTAACCTAGCTTCATTAAGAGTTTTACTAAAATTATTTTATTCAAATATTTATGTTTGTTGTTTAACACTTTTTGAATGGCCACATGTAAACCTTGAAATTATAAAATTGTTGTTTTAGCGAATTTCCCCTATAGGGAAGAAGCTATTACCGTAGTCGGCATGGTAAGACCTAGGCCCGGGACCATGATAACTTTTCGTTTTGAGGTCCCCAGACCCCAAAAACACCATTCGTTCGAAACTGTATATATATATATATATATATCTATATATATATATATATATATATCTATATATATATATATATATATATATATGTGTCCGTGAGCACGATAACTCTCGTAAAAATTATCCGATTTTGATGAAATTTGGTATAAAAGTGTAAAGCAACATTTATGACTTTAAGTTCGAAAACCAGCCAGATCGCTTTATCCGAAGGGGTATTTTGGGGGGGTTTTGTACCCCAAAAATGGGTTTTTTGAATTTTTTACATATAATTTTTGAAATAGTCAAATTTTAGTTTTTACCATTGGATTCAGCTTAAAAAAACACACAATTTGGTATTTTGATCATTTCTCTACGTCAATTGGTTACCGAGATATTGAAAGTGCTAAACACAGTACGTTGTCTAATGTTATTCTTATGGAGGAAAAGAAAAATTTTACATCTCGCTTATTTATGAACGTATACTGACGAAACTTGGTATACGGCTTCATCTGGTTGTGGACCACTGATATTTGCTCAAAAAAACCATTTTTTGCCAAAGGCTCCCGTAGCAGCAAACCTGCGTACTCAGCCCCATGTTATTCTTATGGAGAATAAATAACGTGTTATCTCCCTTAATTATGAAAATAAATTAATGAAATTTGGTATGTGGCTTTACCTAAATGAGTTGTATTAATATTTGTATAAAACACCATTTTTTGTTTTCCTTCCTTCAGCAAACCTGCATACTCAGCCGCCATGTTATTCTTATGGAGAATAATTAAAATGTCATAAATCGTTTATTTATGAATGTATATTGATGAAAATTGGTATGTGGCTTTATGTGGTATTAAGATACGTATATATTCATTGGAAATTCGCTGAGTATGCAGGTTTGCTGCTACGGGGGTATTTACAATTAAAACCAGCATAAATAATTGTCTCTTTGATGAAGATGAGTTATGCACCACACAAACAGGACCAACATGCATATCCCATCTGGATGTTATCACAATAAAGTGGTTTGGATAGTGGCTTTTGTCAGAGCATTTGAATACGAAGCCAAGGACGCTTAAGTTTAACTGCAAAAAGCAATTGAAAATTTCAGTAAACTGAATGACTCTATAGATTAATATTGCATCTAAGACTGGTATATTACGGTTG
This sequence comes from Allygus modestus, assembly GCA_963675035.1. NCBI lineage: Eukaryota > Metazoa > Arthropoda > Insecta > Hemiptera > Cicadellidae > Allygus > Allygus modestus. The sequence continues at coordinate 98,463,695 of OY776111.1, read as the reverse complement.
ATAGATGTGAAACATTTTAATTAAAAACTACACCTAAATAGTAGTCATTATTTAAGCAGTTGTCTAGTTTACAATGAACCAGTAGATAATTATATCGTCGATTCTTTCTAAACCGAACTATTTAAACCATTTTTTCGTCATACTGCTTCAAAAACAACTGTTTTTGACAGATGCGTTGAGATTAAAAAGTTCTTCTTTTTAGTCTTTGGATAACAACATATGTTTTGATGATCATTATCGTACTAGTACTAAAAAGATCATTGTTGATGATACTTTTGATTCGAGGTCGTCATAAATCGATTAAAATTCATTCGATTATAAATAATCGAAACATTCATTGTTATTATTGAAACATTCATTGTTGTATTGTTATTATTTTTGCGTTCGTTTCCCGTACACCACTGGTGAGTGACAACTGTGAGTGACACGATGGACGAAGTTAGTAGGCCTAACGATTCGTATCGAAATATAATAGAAAAAGCCCAAACAATTCAAGAATCGAATGTTTGTTTTGAAGAACAACCGATTGATTCGAACCACAATGATTTGTTTGCAGTGATCGACTCAACAACCGATAGATATGAATGAACCGATGTTATGCATGTGCAACAGCTGATTGTTTCAAGAGACAAGCTGAAAGAAACATTTGAGGTTATGAAGACAGAGTACGTAAATTTTAATTTTGTTTTTATTTAAACCTTAAGTTTTTTGGCAGTATGACGAAAAACATAGTTCGTCACTCGGATCAAAAGTGTCTTTTTAATACTCGCTCATTTCCCAGCCTCGGCTTCGCCTCGGCAGTTAAACTGGAGCTCGTATTAAAAAGATCCACTTTTGATCCTAGTGACGAAATATACTATTTTTTTAGTCGTGACGTATATAATATCAAGTACACAAATTTGTATTTATTGGTAAACACAAAACGCAATAAATATTATACCTGCAACTGTCAGTAGTAGGGTATATTGGACACTCCGAGGGCAGGAGGAGCAGGAGGAGCCCCCCCCCCCGAGGTCTCGTCTGTGACACTTTGCGAATTTTTTTTTTGCGAATTTTTTTTTGCGAATTTTTGTTGCGATTTTTTTTTGCGAATTTTTTTTGCGAATTTTTTTTTTGCGAATTTTTTTTTTTGCGAATTTTTTTTTTTTGCGAATACTAACCTAACGTAACCTAACCTAACCTAACCTAACCTAACGTAACCTAACCTAACCTAACCTAACCTAACCTAACCTAACCTAACCTAACCTAACCTAACCTAACGTAACCTAACCTAACGTAACGTAACCTAACCTAACCTAACCTAACCTAACCTAACCTAACCTAACCTAACCTAACCTAACCTAACCTAACCTAACGTAACCTAACCTAACCTAACCTAACCTAACCTAACGTAACCTAACCTAACCTAACCTAACCCATCCTAACCTAACCTAACCTCGGATCAGATTTCCGATTGCAGATTCTTGTTCGTCTAGTTGAGCCGAGAAATTTGAGTACCCACAACGTACATTTGGACGATGTAGGGGGGGGGGCTATCTCGGTTACCATAAGTCGGATTTGAATTCTGATTGCAGATTCTTGTTCGTCTAGTCGAGCCGAGAAATTTGCATACCCACAAAGTACATTTGGACGATGTAGGGGGGGGGCTATCTCGGTTACCATAAGTCGGATTTGAATTCTGATTGCAGATTCTTGTTCGTCTAGTCGAGCCGAGAAATTTGCATACCCACAATGTACATTTGGACGATGTAGGGGGGGGCGGGCTATCTCGGTTACCATAAGTCGGATTTGAATTCTGATTGCCGATTCTTGTTCGTCTAGTCGAGCCGAGTCATTTGAGTACCCACAATGTACATTTGGACGATGTAGGGGGGGGCGGGCTATATCGGTTACCATAAGTCGGATTTGAATTCTGATTGCCGATTCTTGTTCGTCTAGTCGAGCCGAGTCATTTGAGTACCCACATCGTACACTTTGGATGATGTTTACAAAAAAGGGGCCCGCACCACACTTTTGACCTTTTTTTTGCATTTTTGGAATCTCCTCGTCAAGCCGAGTATTCTCAGTACCCACATGACATACTTTGGATAATTAATACAAGAGTTGAACAGGGTAACGCTACAACCAACAGAGCTAGCCCATCAGCGCTTGCGGTCAATTGAACTACCAGTGAATGCAAATTTTGAGGAGAATATAATTGCAATGCTTTGAACATATACTTGAAGGGGGGTGTATCGATACACCCCCCTTCAAGTACTCTGCACCGAGGCAGACGTTCATACAAATAAGCGTCGTGTCCAGTCTCCTGTCTGGGAATGCGGATGTTGTAATTTGATACCTCGACTGGAGGGTGCAGGTGTTCACACAAAAAACCGACAAGTTGAGACCTGTCTGGGAATGCGGATGCTGTAATTTGATACCTCGACGGGAAGACGGCTGACCCTTCTAGGAACCCATAATAGTCCGCCCGTATCGAATTCCGAGCAATAAATCACCAGTTGTCAAACACCCACAGTATCATTCTTGTTTTTGGCTTCAACAATTCCTGACGTATGGGGGAGCGAAAATCTCCCCCTAACCCATTATGTGTTAGGGGGAGCGAAAATCTCCCCCTAGTAATTAAATCAACAGAACACCAGTTGTCACGGTCTCATTCTTGTTCTAGTCTTCAACAATTCCTGACGTATGGGGGAGCGAAAATCGCCCCCCTAAGCCATTATGTGTTAGGGGGAGCAAAAATCTCCCCCTAAGCGGTGCGCGGGTCGCGACACGCCACAGTCTCTTGATAGACTTCTTCGAAGACGGACGTCTACATTAATTCGATAACAATGTCGTTTATTCATCAGAAATCGTGTGAATGTGTGAAGACTGAACTGGACTTGTTTTCGTTACAGCCTACGCAGACCAGCATCGAGAGCGGTAAATGGGTTCAATACAAACCGATCTCATCGCTGACGGACGATTCGCCAATAGAGTTTGTAATACCCGGTCACGGTGACGAGTACACGGACCTGACACAAACGTTATTACACGTGAAAGCCGCTATTGTGAAACAGGACGACACTAAAGCGGACGGTGGGCAACCTGCTAAAGAGGTGGGCCCGGTGAACAATTGGCTCCACTCGATATTCAGTCAAGTGGATCTCTATCTCAATCATAAACTGGTGTAACCACAAAACAACACGTACGCTTACCGTGCCTACTTGGAAAACCTATTGAACTACGGATGTAGTGCGAAGAATTCGCACCTGACTAGCGAGCTGTTTTTTGAAGATTCGGCCGGACTAATGGACGATTGTGACGAATTGAACGAGGGATTGAAAAAGCGTCGCGATCACACGAAAGAAAGCGATGTTTGCGATATGGTCGGTCGATTGCACATCGATCTGTGCAATCAGAACAAATTCATGTTGAACGGTGTCGAGATGCGATTGCAACTTAACAGATCCAGAAACTCGTTTTGTATAATGTCCAAAACGCTAACTACCTACAAGGTGACAATTAAAGAGATTAGTCTTTTCGTACGTCGATGTAAGATCAATCCGAGCGTATTGTTGGCGCACAGCAAAACTCTCGAGACCGGCACGGCCAAGTATCCGATCACGCGTGTAGAAGTGAAATCCTTCACACTACCCTCCGGTATAATGAGTAAAGCTTTAGACAGCGCATTTCTCGGTCAGTTACCGAAACGTGTGATAATTGGACTGGTCAGTAATCTTGCGTTCAACGGAGATTTCAAGAAGAATCCCTACAACTTTCAACACTACGATATGAATTATCTCGCATTGTACGTGGACGGTGAACAAGTACCGGCCAAACCGTTACAGCCCGTTTACACATTGAACAGTGAGACATATATACTCTCTTATTACACATTGGTCACCGGCACTGGAATCCAGTTCTCCGACGCAGGTAATGAGATCAAGAGAGGTGACTATCCGTACGGTAATTGTCTTATGGCGTTCGACTTGACACCGGACATGTCCGCGGCTGAGTCGAGTCACTGGAATCTCCTGCGCAACGGTAATCTACGTATCGAAATCGGATTCTCCAAAGCGTTGTCCGAGACCGTCAACTGTATAGTGTACGCCGAACTGGACAACATCATCGAGATCGATCGTCACCGTAACGTAACAGTTGACTTCAGCGGGTGAATAAAAGCGAACGCCAAACAGAAATATTGTCTGGCAGCGAGTGCATACAGTTTACTTCAAGGGTGAGCAGACGCAACACCAGTCAGTAGTACGGTTGAAGTCGCACGGTAAGGACGTTAACATGGACGCTTACGCTTCTGCGGACGACTATATCAAATCGTTTATTCAGGAGATTGAGGTTATGAACAATAATGCTAGTGATCAGACGTTGGCATCACCTCAGTCGTCATTTGTAAAACCGACAACTGCCTGCAAGAGACGAAGGAGACCAACTCCCATCGAAGTGGAAACCAAGAAACCAGGATGGGTACCAAAACCAACAGATGATTGTCCCATAGTGTCATGGATGGACGATGGGAATACGTTTGCTGTTCAAAACCCGGGAAACAAAGGACAAATTTTATTGAAAATGGAAATGTACGATGGTACAGATATGGTGTTCATGTGCGGTTTATTTTTGGACAAAGATGGTGATATGCACCAAAATGTCAAACAAGTAGTTGATAAAGTGGAAAACATGTGGATCTATAAATCAACAGGAGTACCGAAAATTACAGGCTTAACTCAAACTGTTACACAACGCAGTGCAGTTTCGCAGCCAATGCCTAAGAAGCGAGCTGTGAGGAAGAAACAACGAGTGGCGCCGGCATTCAACTAGAGCATCCGCATTCCCAGACAGGTCTCGACGCGTCGGTTTTTCGTGTGAACACCTGCGCCCGACCCTTCGGACCACCCACGTAGAAGAAAATGGCGGCGAGGGTTTATAAGGCGGGGCCCCGCCCGATTGAGCATCATTCGCCACCAGACCACCACCTCACATAGACCTACTCCAACTACTACTACTAGAGATGTCGAGCAGCAGCACTTTCAAGCCAGAGTTTTCGATTTTGAACGGCACTGCAACAACCGCGGACCTGAGAGCTACCCTCAACAACTGCAAGTCTGACTCTCCGCTCTACACCAGGATAGCCGATCTCCGAGAGGAATGCGGCTATCTCATCACTGCGATGGAGCGAGCCATCACACCCTTTGGCGAGACGATCATCGTGATCCTGGAGGGGCAGGTCGGGGACGACTTCTTTCTGCGAGTCTACCTGCCTAGGCGCTTCAACGAGGCCCTGAGCAACACCGACATCGAGCGCTACAACAGCGGGTTTGGAGAACGCCTTCGCTTGGTGAAGCGCAGCCCGAGGGGTTCCAATAGCAGATTCACACCGTTGGAGTTTATGTAAAGCAAGACTTGAAGATTATGTTAATGCCTTTGTAAATTAGTTTTCGTAGTCAATACTTATAGTCACGTTCAGAACATAACCACTGTGTTATTTATTTCACTTAACCCCAAAAATGTCCTTTGGTAGTAAGTTTAAGAGTGTGAGTATGGTAACTGTGAGGTGTTTAGTAGCTCAGTAGTAATCATGGGCTTGATGTGGAAACATCCGTTCTCAGCCATTGTGGCGGGGCCTTCGGGTTGTGGCAAGTCTCAGTTTGTGTCAAAGTTTATAAAACACATTACAGAAATGTGTCACACACCATTTACCAGTATAAACTGGCATTATGGTAGTGGTGGTGGTGGTGGTGGTGGTGACCCGAAAAATGTCAACATTAACCACGTAGAAGGTCTACCAAACTTGGAGGATTTTTCTGGTAACGAGCCGATACTTGTGATTATAGACGATATGATGCGTGAGGCCGACAACCGTGTGGTGGATCTTTTCACAAAAGGTTGCCATCATCGCAACATTAGTGTGTTTTTCATTACACAAAATTTGTTTCATCAAGGACGCGGGCAGAGGGACATCTCACTTAATGCGCATTACATTGTGTGTTTTAAGAATCCTAGAGATAGAGTTCAGATTAGGTACTTGGCCAGACAAATATATCCAGACAGCCCGAAATTCATCGAGGAGGCGTACGCTGACGCTACTAGGAATCCACACGGCTACCTACTGATAGACTTGAAACAATCAACAGACGAAAATATGCGAATACGAAGTTGCATATTTCCAGACGATTCTACCAACTATGTGTACTTGCCAAAGAAAAGGTAATTTCGCCATCAGTAGTAATCATGTCGTGCTTGCGGAAGGACGCAGCTCTGCTTACGGCTTTCATACACGCAACACCCAAGGAGCGGAAGGCACTGTTAAAGGTGTGTGACAAGAGCCGCATTCGCTCAGTGTGTGAGTGCGCATACAACGTGTTGCGAGGTAACGTTCCTCTGGCGAAGAAGAGTAAAAGTCAGCTAAGCAAACACAAGGCGACGCTACGTAGATTGGTGAAACGCGGCGAAGGCTGGTCAAAGAAACGAAAGTATCTCATACAAAAAGGCGGTGGAATCTTTATACCATTACTTTTGAGCGCAGTACTACAAGCAGCACTGAGTAGATAAAAATGGCTGGCATCAACAATCAGTTCTATTTGACACTGCCCAGCAACAGTTCGATGCAGTATTATCCGAAAAATACAGTTGCAAATTATATAACACATTTGCCGAGAGCTATTCAACTGGACGCTGGCGACTGGGAAATTGCACTTGTGGAAGCGCACTATCCAATGACATTTCTATCTGTCGGTAATGACGAAACAATTGACATTTGCATACAACCGCAAGAGGAAGCAAAAGTGAACATAGAAGCGTTGGCGCGGGTTATGGACAGCACTGCCGATGTAACACCGGTAGTGTCTGCTACTCCAAAACAAAACCACAGAATTAAATTGAAGACTGGTGATTACGCAAATATTCAAGAATTGTGTGATCATATCAATTCACAAGAACTAGCGATTACTTTTGGTGTAAAGTTCACCGTTGAAAACTCATACAACAAATTCATTGAAGTATCGATGGGAACTGATGTTGGAAAAATTACATTAAGTCCAACGTTAGCGCTTCAATTGGGGTTCGATCCGAATGAATTGACGCTGGAAGGTGATGCAGTTAACAAAAGCATCCGTTCGCCCAACATTCGTCTTGGCTTACCGTCACACATGTACGTGTATTGTGATTTAGTCGAGCCGCAGATGGTCGGCGATACAGTCGCACCGTTATTGAAAATTGTCAATATATCCACGTCTACTTATGTATACGGATTGCATAAATCAACATCATTCATCGATCCGCACTATGTGCCTGTTATGAATAGATCTTTTGACAGTGTGGAAATTGACTTAAGAGATAACATTGGTAATCATTTGCCATTCCACTTTGGAACGTCGTGCGTGAAGTTACACTTTAGAAAAGTAGCTAGTCATTAGTGCAAATATGGAACATGCGAAGAAGATGGTAGTTGTGCCGCAAGAGTTGATTGATCGACTGCAATCAAATGCTACGGATAACAGACCGACTAATCTATCCAGTGAAAACAGCCTCGACGCGGAGATGCAACAAATATTGAATAACAAACGTATGGACGATAGTGAAAAGTGGAAATTGTACAAACAAGCGTTACATCGCTTCTTGCATATTGCAGAGAATAGACGCCAACCGATTAGCATACCAATCGTGGAGACGGGTGGGATTGAACATAGTCAACGATCGCACCCCGCTGCGGAAGGTGGTCCAGTGGAAGAGATTGTGGAAACGTTTTCCAAAACTTACAGATCTGATGCCCGCAATCTTTTACGTTTCATGAAACGTGACGGCAGCTTAATCAGATGGGACAGTGGCTATTCAGTGTACATCAACGGTGTAAAAATCCCAGACTCAAATCTAGTGGATATCTTAAATTGCATAGTAAAGGTGCGTATGCGTGATTACATACCGCCAGGATGGCGGGAAGTGCTCAACGCATTGAAAGCGATGAACGTGCCAAAGGACTATATGAATAATCTAAGAGCACTAAAGGAAATAAATGCCGAATATCGATCATCATTCACAGGAGGAGAAGGATCAGACGATGACGTGGAAGACACATCAACTGAATCAATACTGAGAACACCGCTAGTAAATCGGCTTCGATCGGCAAGAGGAAAACGTGTAACATCTACACCGACAGGGCAGTTTGATCTTCTAACTAGAAACAAGCCGTCGTCAAATTTGGACAAGTGGGAAACGTACACAGGATAGGTTTTCATTATGGAGCGTTTGTATTACAATCCCATCGAACCTTCGTCGTATGACGGTGTAGCTCCTTTAGCGCGAGCTGCAAAACCAGTTTCAAAACGCAAAGTGATTGAATGGTTACAAACACAGGACACTTACACATTGCACAAACCAGCACGCAAGCGTTTCCCGCGCAATCCTTACATAGTGTATGGTCCATTTGAATTGTGGCAAGCGGACTTGAACGATATGCGTGGTCTTAGTAAACACAACGACGGCGTCAACTACCTACTGACTGTAATAGACGTGTTTAGCAAACACCTGTATGTGCGGACGTTGAGGCGGAAAGAAGGAGCTGAAGTGGCCAACGCTTTCGAGGAGATATTTGCCGAAGCGACCGATACACCTCGCTGTTTACAAACCGACAAAGGTACTGAATTCACAGGTGCCAAGACGAAAAGGTTATTCAAACAATACGGAATCATCTATGTCACTACACAAAACCCAGATGTTAAAGCGGCCGTAGTGGAACGCGTGAATCGCACTTTGAAAACACGCATGTGGCGATATTTGACTTACAAAAACACATATCGTTACGTAGATGTGTTGGACAAACTGGTTAGCGCATACAACAACAGCGCTCACAAGAGTCTAGGCAACAGAATACGACCAGTCGATGTGACTGTCGACAACAAGCGAATATTGCATCAGGTATGGCGTCGCATGTTCGGTAAGATACCGCGTCGTGTTAAGGCAAAACTGAAAGTTGGCACCACAGTGCGCATATCTAAGGAGAAGGGCACATTCGCAAAAGGTTACGAGACTAATTGGAGTAAAGAAGTGTTTGTGGTGCGTCGTGTAAACACATTGATGCCTCTGCCAATGTACACTTTGGCGGATCTCAACGGTGAACAAGTGACTGGTCAGTTTTACGAATACGAATTACAAAAAGTGACAATATACAACGACCATCTGTTCAAGATTGCTGAAATACTAGACGCTAAGGGTCGCGGTCGCAGTAAGCGTTATTTCGTCAAGTGGGCAGGTTACGGAGACGAGTTCAATTCTTGGGTAGGAGCGCAAGATTTGCAAAATGCCTAATAGCAACCAGTTCTATTTGACATTGCCCAGCAACAGCTCAAAGGATTATTTTCCAAAAAACACAGTGTCCAAGTACACTACACATCTGCCGAGACAAATTCGATTAGAAGGCGATGGCGAGTGGGAGATGGCTTTGGTCGAAGCGCATTATCCATGCTCCTTTATGACTGTGGACGAGGAATCGTGTATTTGGCTCGACTATAAACTCGTTCTGCCTAGTATTCCCGTCACACTCAGTGTCGAGCACATTATGCTAAAGATGAAACCCGATTATTACAAGAACATAACCGATTTATTGAAAATGATCAATAAAGCGAAGGATGTAACCCAGTACTTGTACTTTGAGTATGACAAAGAGCAGGACAGAGTCAAGATCACGACAATGGTGGACGGTATAAGCAAAGTGCATTTCACCGAAGCGCTGTCTCTCCAGTTGGGTTTCGATCCGTACGAGAACGTTTTGACAAATGACCTCACAGCGATATGGCCACCAAATCTGACTATGGGACTGCCGACACACTTGTACGTGTATTGTGATCTGATTGAACCGCAGCTGATTGGCGACACTACAGCGCCACTTTTGAAGATTATCAACATTGACAGAGATAACTACACACACGGCGCGCATAAGACTGTGCATTTCATCAGTCCTCATTATGCGCCAGTTATGAAAGGAACATTTGAAACGATCGATATTGACCTAAGGGATCACGCTAGTAAAAAAGCGTCATTCCTCTTTGGGACGTCGTACGTGAAGCTTCATTTCAAAAGAGTAGCTCAGCAATTATGAATACAAACGATCCCTACTTGGCTTACTACCGTCGCCAACAATTGCAGCAGACCGGCGGCAGTATCGATAGGGTATTTCGCGGTGCACCCTACCAGCGCGGACATGGAATTGGCAGTTTCCTAGGCGGTATGTTCCGCACCATCACACCGCTGCTCAAGTCGGGAGCCTCTGCTGTGGCCAAAGAGGCGTTGAAATCCGGTGTTGGATTCTTGGGCGACATGGCCATGCACCAGCGGGATCCCAAAGAAGCCGCTAGAGATCATTTCAGCCAGTTTACAGACTCGCTAAAACGCAGGGCGGATGGCAAACTTCAACGTGTGCTAAGTGGCGGCGGCGGCTCTCGCGCGAAACACCGTCGCGTAACGCGAAAGAATACCACGAAACACCGACGCGCTACTCCTGCGCGAAAGACTAACGCGAGACTCTCGCGTAAGAGGAACGCGAAGCGCGCCATGTTCGGCGGCCGTCGTGTCACACCGCAGTCTTTGACGAAACTCCTTCGAGGAAGGTCGTCGTCATCCAAGAAGGGCAAGAAGAGAAGGACAGTTAGGAAGAAGACGAGGAAGACGAGGAAAGCAGTGAGGAGAACTTCCGTACGTGATATATTCAATTAACACACACGCTAGCAATGTCGTTTCTACATCAAAAGTCGTGTGAATGCGTCAAGACGGAATTGGACTTATTCTCCCTACCGCCGACGCAGACCAGTATCGAGAGCGGCAAATGGATTCAGTACAAACCAATCTCCACACTGACTGATGATTCGCCCATCGAGTTTGTTGTGCCCGGCAACGGCGAAGAATACACCGATCTTTCGCAAACAATGTTGGAAGTTACAGCGTCTATTGTCAAGTCGACGGGAGCGGCAATCGCAGATGCCGATGAATCGAACAAAATTGGCACAGTCAACAATTGGCTGCACACGTTATTCAGTCAAGTCGATATGAGTATGAATCAGAAACTGGTCACACCACAAAACAACACTTATGCATATCGAGCGTATATTGAAACATTGCTGAATTACGGCTATGATGCTAGGAAATCACATTTAACATGTGGATTGTGGAACGCGGACGATGCCGGCCACATGGACAATACTCTGGACGATAACGATGGACTAAAGGCGAGACGAAAAATGACAAATAAAAGTCGTGAAATCGATATGCTCGGTCGCCTACATGTGGACATGTGTAATCAGAACAAGTTCCTGTTGAACGGTGTGGAACTGCGTTTTAAACTGATCCGATCAAAAGATTCCTTCTCCATTATGTCGGATGATGGTGACTACAAGGTGCACATTGTTGATGCGAATCTCTGGATACGAAGGTGTAAAGTTAGCCCCACTGTACTGTTGGCGCACAGCAAGACGCTTCAGACCGGCACAGCTAAATACCCAATCACCAGAGTGGAATTGAAAACATTCACACTGCCGTTTGGAGTGAGGAGCAAAACTTTGGACAATGTGTTTCTAGGTCAAGTGCCGAAACGAATCATTGTCGGACTGGTCACCAACGCCACTTATAATGGCGATTTAAAAAAGAATCCATTTAACTTTCAAAATTTCAAAACCAACTACTTCTCGCTGTACGTGGACGGTGAACAAGTGCCGTCCAAACCGCTACAACCACACTACGAAACCGGCAAGGGAAAATACGTGATGGCGTATCACAGTCTGTTTTCAGCCTTCGGCATACACTTTAGCGATGCTGGTAATCTCATAAATAGAGACGATTACGACGATGGATACTGTCTGATGGCATTCGATCTAACACCTGATATGTCAGCAAGCGACACGACTCATTGGAACCTAGTGCGCAACGGCAGTGTGCGTATGGAGATTGCTTTCGACACGGGGCTCACAGAGACTGTCAACTGTCTGGTATACGCAGAGTTTGACAACGTCATAGAAATCGATCGTCATCGCAACGTGTCTGCGGACTTTGGTGGTTAGATCGTCGGCAGCGGCGTCATCGTCCTCCTCCTCAGTCAACAACCAACACTCGCACAAGATGGATCGTTTATGCAGAGTACCGCGTAAAAATTCCGCATCTCCAATTATTGTAGATTTTCAATGTTTCAAGGACAACGCAAATGACTACATTCTGAAGGAAGTGTGCGTCTTGGAATTGGTCAGTGGAACACTGCTAATGCATCATATCGCCAAATCACCATTCAGTCGAGATTTCCTATCACAAGAGAAACTGCGTGAAAGCTATTGGCTCACAAAACACTGTCACGGATTGGAATGGGACCAAGGTGATATCTGGTATCATGTGCTAGAGGAAAAGTTACGTGCATGTATCGCCAAACGACCGATTGTCTACGTCAAAGGTGCTGAGAAAAAAGAGTTTGTACGATACAATTTCATCACGGATCACTGTACTACTAATGTCATGGATATCAACGATATTGGCTGCGGATCACTGTCGTCAATCAACAGTCTACTATCAACAAACGCAGTGCGATGTCGCCACCACAGAACAGCTCACACACGTTGCGCTCTAGCCAATTGCATCACATTACGCAGTTGGTTACATCTAAGTACAAATATCGCTGACGCTGATGATTACGCTGACGATGGTGAGAGTGATACCAGTTCCTGCTTTTGTTTTGCTACTAGCACTACTACTCCTACTACTGACTGTGGCGTCGACACAGTAGAATGAATACCTTAGAGATACAAAAGTGTATGGCTAAACTGCCCGTACAGAATGTTGGTGTCTACGCTGCGGATCAATTGCCCCATTATATTTCACCATCTACTGCTATGATTGTGAACACTGATCCACACAATGAAGACGGCACTCACTGGGTCGCTTTCTACCTTAACAAAGGAGGAGGAATAATTGAATTCTTTGACAGCTACGGTCAACCGCCACATCTTCAATTCTACCAAGGATTCCTGAGACGCAACGCTCGTCGCTACCTGTACAACGAACATCGCCTTCAAAGTGACAACACTCTGGTCTGCGGTCAATACTGCCTTGTATTCCTGTACTGCCGCACCCACTACGGCATGAAGATGAAGGACTTTGTGCAGCTCTTTGAACACTCTTCTGTCGGCTACAACGACACACTGATCAGAAGACTCTCTGCACAAATGTATACCAATTGAGTTTTGAAATTTTGCATTTTTATCAATAAACTAGTTGTGTACTCAGAATAAAAAAAGAAACATTCTTATTATTTCCCATCCTCGCCTCCTTTAGTAATTACTTTTAGCAATTAGTCAGACAGACACATATTGAACGAGCAAAACAGATATTGAATGCAAATTTTGAGGTAAAAGATGAATGTAATGCTTTGAACACATACTGTAAAGGGGGGTGAAAGGGGGGTGTATCGATACACCCCCCTTTCACCCCCCTTGCGTGTTGGTGAAAACACTAGGTCTGACCCAATTTTGGACATACCTATCATACAATGATTCTAAAGTAACATTCATATCCTCACCTCCTTTAGCAATTACACTTTTAGCAAGTAGTCAGATATTTGAATTGGTAGTTTACTTTTGAATCTTAAGACTATGTGAGGGGAGAAAAAAAAAGACGAATGTATATACGAACAATTTGGCTATTTATTTACACACCTTATAGATACTTTACATCGAGTATGTGCTCCTGAACATTTGTGTTTGGCTAGCAAAAACGAGACTCGACACAAACTAACGACTAGAACAAAAAAAAGGAGCACATTTCTAAGTTTTACGAGACTCGATACAAACTAATGACTAGGTTTAGCAAAATCGGAAATTTACAAGTCAAGTCAGGGTCTTTGGTAATATGACACAACCACTCAACGCTCCTCATCCTCCGCCTCTTCATCGTCTTGAGGGATGTCTTCGGGCTGAGGTGGAACGTCAACATGTCCCCAAGGCAGTGTATTTACTCCGTCCGGAAGGATGTAGCGTTTGTCATCGTTACAGCTCAAGGATAGCTTGTCGACTTGAACTGTGAAGACGCGGTGGTTTCGGGACTGGAACCTGGTGTTGATGGTTCTCTTCAACACGCCGTTGAAGAGGCATTCCCGATAGTCGTCAGAGGTTAAATTGTGTTTTACAACACCTCTAGCGACTCCCTTGGCGCGCTTCACTGTCATGACCTGCAACTCGTCATCTTCGGTCCTCTCCTCGAACTCGACAATGTCCATGAAATAAAGTTTCGAGCGAAGACCGAGGTACTCGAGCAGAGGAAGTCCGTTTGCTTCATCCTTGAACTTTCCGATGACTTTTGCGTTGACGGGGCTGTAGCAGGGATGGTTTCGGGGGTATGCACTGGTGTCGAAATCGTCCAGATGCTCCATCATGTCCTTATAAACATCTGCAGTCTGGATGTCGAACACGAAGCTGTCAGTGTCCATGTAGTCAACCTTCAGACGATCGCCGTAGCGGTTCTTCATCTTCCGAAGGAAGTCGTACATGAGCCACTTGCTCAGATCGAGGACACACATTCCGACGTACAGCGGTTTGTCCAGGACTATATTGACTTTCGACATGTGGACAATGGCGACGTCATCGTTGAAGTAGGTTCGGTCCAGGAAGTTTGACTTGGCTACGTACTTCCTGAACATCTCCGGCGTACACACCAGTTTAGCGTTCATTCGCTTGCGAACATTCTCGATCGTCTTGCCAAAGACCGCATTGTTCATAAGCTTGAAAAAGTCTTGTTCAAACTTGGTCGTGGCCTTCTTCCTCAGTTCGGTGTTCATTAGGATGTAGCTCTCTAACCACCGAGACTGACGGAACGAGATGACGCGATGCACGTTCACAAGCTCCACTCCGTTTTCCAGCGCCTGTTGCAGGATTCTGTAATGACAGATGTAGTTCTTCTTGTCATCCAGAGTCGTAACGAGCTTCTTGAATTTCCCTCCTGGCGGACGTTTGGTCTCGCAGCAGTAGGGGAGATCCTTGTGAAGGTCGTGCAGGTGGGCGGGGTAGCGAAGGTCAACTTCCAAGACATAGCCGGTGGGTCCTTCCGGGTCCAACGCTGCAATGTCCAGGGACGTGATCTCCTCGCGGCTGAGCCATTGGAAGTCTCCCTGTGGAAGACACTGGGACATGGCCCAACCGTAAAGGTTGTTGGCGTCCAAGTATAGTAGGTGATTCGTTGGCTCTTCAGGTCGTCGATCTTCAGGACGACATCCATCATGATTGGCCTTGGCGTGTCTGGTGATCGCCTGGGAAATACCTCCTCTGATGCCTTGCTCGAAGAAGAGGTACATATCAAAGTCCTGTATCGTATCAAGCTCCACTCGACAGGTCCTTAACATAACATCCCAGGCGTATGACGGCAGGGTGTAGTAGTGCGCAGGGTCTAGTTCGTATTCAGCCATCGATGTGTCCCTGAAGCGTTCAAAGACGTCAGTCAACAGCGCAATGTCACAGCGCAGGTACTTCTCAGCGTAGTCCTTGAGGTTCCTACAACCGAAGGTTTCCCACACGTTGCGAGCATGCTCGTAGTCTGCATCCGTTATGTCCTCCAGGGTAAGGTCGTTGTGAAAATCTCGCTGCAGAGGCAGTTCCGTAGTATCTTCCAATACGGCGTTCGACGTTACAAAGTTGTACGGGAACACGCCTTTCCTACGGACTAGATCGAAGAGGTGGTCTTCGGGGAATCTCTTCCTCGTCTCCAAGAGTTGAGCTGGTGGAAGTGCGGCTGCGAGGCTGGCGAGGCTCAAAGCCAGGAACCTGTAGGTGTCGAGGAACCTGACTCTGAATCCTGGCTGTCTTTTTCCACGCCCTTGCATCCCAACCGGTGCCGCTGCTCGGTCGAACAGGAACCGCTTCGTGAAAGCGATGTACCGCTCTTCCGTGTGAGCCAACACCTCAACATCACCAGGGTCGACCGCCAACTCCCGCACTATGAAGTGAGCGTCGTAGTTGGAGAGGTTGTGGAAGTAGCAGTTGACTACTCTCTGCTCCCTGTAGCGTAGGTTACATGATCTGTGCGCAGCGCCACGGAACTCGTAGGGCGGCGCGTGGTTGTGATCACGAACCTTTGGGTCTTCGCTTGAAAATGCCGATCCGCAGAGGTAGCAATTCGCTGTCGAGTTGTACTGCATAGTTTCCGCTGGGGTCAGGACAGGGCGCAGATTTCTTGCTTCGTACAGGAAGTTCCACAATCGCTCAACATCAGTTTTCAACATCTCCATAAATGTCTTTGACGCATCATCCCCGAAGTAGACTCGAGGCTCAAACTCCTCAAGTCCGTACGAGTCGATGATCTGGTACGCAAAGGCGTATGGGATGTGAATGTGGGTGGCTACTCCTCCGTGCGGTTCATCCACTTGTTCATCCATCTCCGCGGTCGGCAGTAGAGCACACTCAAAGTCCGCGTAAATGGTGAAACGCTCGCGTCGGGTGAACTCTGGATGGCTGAATTTGATTTCTGTCTTCTTCGGCGTATCCATGCGAATAGGGGCCGAAGCGGAGCAGTACCGCCTATGCTCCTCCAGACGCTGTGCACCCGTCAGACCGAGCTTGTTCGGACGGTTATCAAAGTGCGCGAAGCACCGCTTACAGATGAATATCCTACCCATATGTGCTGTAAGCTGGGGACGGATCAGTCGACCAAGGTCCTTGATGTAGGCGTAGTGACTATCACCGTCCGTTGTCACGTACAAAATGTCGCAATGGTCCTCACGCTCCTGCCTACAAATCTTCAAGGGGAAGACGGTGTCCTGATACTTTGGTCGTCCGTCAGGTTTCTGACCCACGCACGTGTGATCAATACCATAGACGTTGATGCTGATGTTGTTTGTCCGCTCAAACGTCTTGATACTCTTCAGAGCAACGGGGAATTGAAGGCCGGTCCAATCGTATCGGGCGATGATGTCGTCGGTGTACGATGCCGGTCTTTTAGGGTTCTCTTGTACAAACTTTCCCAGGACTGCATACATAAAACACCGCTCATCGGCGTTCAATACGTTGACGACTGCTTGGGTGTTCTCCAGACACATAGGCAGTGGGAGCCAAGCTCGACCATCTTCACCTAGAGGAGTGTATTCGTTGATGCCGACCTCCAAATCACGAACGCGAAGGTATGTCCACCCGGAGCCGATATGATCACACTCAGCCTTCTCTCTGATAAGCTTCGCAAAAGCTGTTGTGATGTACTGGTTCAGGTCCGAGGTCGTCGTCAACGGAGTCATCTTCGTTTTGAAGTTGCGCAGGCAGGTGTTGTTGTGCACATTTTGGAATTCACACTCCAGCTTCAAGTTGACCTTAATGCTGCGGTGTTTCGCCAAGGTGTTCTCAAGCAACTCCGTAAGGCTAACAATCAACAACGCCATCACTTCTCCGATTGTGACGAGATTCTCCATCGGTCGCTGCAGACGGTAGGTTAAGAGGCGGTTGCGAAAACCCCGTTGAATGATTGAGAATACGGGGCTTGACTGTCCTGCTCCAGTCATCTCAACATCATCTGGTTGCGGGTGTGTGCTCGTTCCAGGTTGTGGCTCCGTGCTGGGTCCTGGCTGGGGTTCGTCCTGCACCATAGCCACTCGGTTCAGGATCAGGTCCTTCATGATCGGGCAGGTGAACCGCTCATGATGGTCCTTGTTGAACCCCGTGTTGAAATCCCGGTCGCAGTATGCGCAAGGGAATCTTCGTCCATGACCATCGCCGTGAAATTGCATGGTGTGTCGACGCAGGTTGTCTTCCCTCTTGAATTCGGCGCCGCATGTGTCGCATATGAACCTGCGGACTCTGCTGTGGGTAGAATCCACATGTCGACGCAGGTTTCTTTCACGACGGAAACGGCGACCGCATTCATGGCAGGTGTGGTGGCCAGGACCCGGTCTTTCATCTGAAAATAAAAATAAAAAACAGATTAGGATAACTAAAGATACAAATTCCCCTCTCTCGAGAATCACATTTCAAAGTTAAGTTTGTTAATTAAAAATATCAAGTTTCAAACAGGGAATGTAATCTTCTGTACTGTTTTTCTACATTCATGATTCGGGGTTCAAGGCTAAGGATGTAGCTGCAATATTGAGCTGCGCCAACCCTAAAGAAGCATTATGTTTTAGGGGGAGCGAAAATCTCCCCCCTAGCAATTAAATCAATTGTACACCAGTTGTCACGGTCTCATTCTTGTTCTAGTCTTCAACAATTCCTGACGTATGGGGGAGCGAAAATCTCCCCCTAACCCATTATGTGTTAGGGGGAGCGAAAATCTCCCCCCTAGCAATTAAATCAATAGTACACCAGTTGTCACGGTCTCATTCTTCTTCATGTACCTAGTTAAATAATTATAAAAAAAGTAATTAGTTTCAAGGGGAAAAAGTTATTTTAATGTGGATTCTCACCTTCAACGGAGTGTTGATTGACCTCGGCAGTCGTCTGCGGAGCATCAATCACCTGCCGGGGTGGAATGACTCGGTGGTTCGCTTCCATGTGACGCTCTAAAGCTCCCCGGTCTACGAAGGTGGCCCGACATGCAGCTACTCCATCTGCAAACGCACAAAACGATTAGATTGTGAAATGTTTAACACCTACCTTTTTTTAAAGTATGTAATGTGGGTACTCTGATGACTTGATGGGGCGAGCAATAACATAAGTTATTAAAATTAAATTATATTGATATAGTCATGTAATTTTAAATTTAAAAAACAAAGAGTTCTCTATTCGCGCTAAATAGTTAAAGCTGTTAAATAAAAATAATAGTATCACTCTGCGGTTATATTGCATAACGTATTTCTATATTACTAACATTTAGGTCTGATTAAAACAATAATGCAACGCAAAAAACGTACCTTGCTGCGTTGGTGTTGGTGGTGGTAGTTGTGGTCTCAAGCCGTGGAATCTGATGTGGTGTTGCACCAAATTGTTTCTACGCACGAAAATACAACCACAAATGGTACAAACGTGTGTGGCGTTCATCTTTAATATGGATTATAAGTTTTGATAATCACAAACAATACAGCACAACACGTACGTTTTAAATAGTTCAAAGGTGCTTTACGCAAATCGCAAATGATGATAATCAGCAACTAACACAAATCGCGTAGAACGGAACAGGATCGGACTAACACGTCTTCACGCACTGAACTCTCGAACTGAACTGAAGGAGGGCTGGTGATGTGGGTGACTATCCCCACTAATGGATTTCGGAGAAGGTCGGGACAAAAACTCTCAACCGCTGTCTTGGGTAAAGACCACCCTGCTCTAATGGAACTCGATACGGGCGGACTATTATGGGTTCCTAGAAGGGTCAGCCGTCTTCCCGTCGAGGTATCAAATTACAGCATCCGCATTCCCAGACAGGTCTCAACTTGTCGGTTTTTTGTGTGAACACCTGCACCCTCCAGTCGAGGTATCAAATTACAACATCCGCATTCCCAGACAGGAGACTGGACACGACGCTTATTTGTATGAACGTCTGCCTCGGTGCAGAGTACTTGAAGGGGGGTGTATCGATACACCCCCCTTCAAGTATATGTTCAAAGCATTGCAATTATATTCTCCTCAAAATTTGCATTCACTGGTAGTTCAATTGACCGCAAGCGCTGATGGGCTAGCTCTGTTGGTTGTAGCGTTACCCTGTTCAACTCTTGTATTAATTATCCAAAGTATGTCATGTGGTACTGAGAATACTCGGCTTGACGAGGAGATTCCAAAAATGCAAAAAAAAAAGGTCAAAAGTGTGGTGCGGGCCCCTTTTTTGTAAACATCATCCAAAGTGTACGATGTGGGTACTCAAATGACTCGGCTCGACTAGACGAACAAGAATCGGCAATCAGAATTCAAATCCGACTTATGGTAACCGATATAGCCCGCCCCCCCCTACATCGTCCAAATGTACATTGTGGGTACTCAAATGACTCGGCTCGACTAGACGAACAAGAATCGGCAATCAGAATTCAAATCCGACTTATGGTAACCGAGATAGCCCGCCCCCCCCCCTACATCGTCCAAATGTACATTGTGGGTATGCAAATTTCTCGGCTCGACTAGACGAACAAGAATCTGCAATCAGAATTCAAATCCGACTTATGGTAACCGAGATAGCCCCCCCCCCTACATCGTCCAAATGTACTTTGTGGGTATGCAAATTTCTCGGCTCGACTAGACGAACCTAGACGAACAAGAATCTGCAATCAGAATTCAAATCCGACTTATGGTAACCGAGATAGCCCCCCCCCCTACATCGTCCAAATGTACGTTGTGGGTACTCAAATTTCTCGGCTCGACTAGACGAACAAGAATCTGCAATCGGAAATCTGATCCGAGGTTAGGTTAGGTTAGGATGGGTTAGGTTAGGTTAGGTTAGGTTACGTTAGGTTAGGTTAGGTTAGGTTAGGTTACGTTAGGTTAGGTTAGGTTAGGTTAGGTTAGGTTAGGTTAGGTTAGGTTAGGTTGGGTTAGGTGAGGTTACGTTAGGTTAGTATTCGCAAAAAAAAAAAAATTCGCAAAAAAAAAAAATTCGCAAAAAAAAAAATTCGCAAAAAAAAATTCGCAAAAAAAATTTCGCAAAAAAAATTCGCAAAAAAAAAATTCTCAAAGTGTCACAGACGAGACCTCGGGGGGGGGGGCTCCTCCTGCTCCTCCTGCCCTCGGAGTGTCCAATATACCCTACTGTCAGTGGATGCAAACTAGTAAATAAATCATGGTTTATAACGTTCAGTTAACTTTATATTTAAAACAGCTATATTGTAGAAACGCTTTATTACGAATCCGTATTTGTATACAGGAAAGAATATCTGTTCTTCAGTGAGCTATGGTTTAACTGAAATACCCGAAGCTAATCAGAACCAACTTTGGACTTTTGGTTTACAGTTCTGATCCTTCGTTAAATGATAGGTTTATGAAGTGCAGTTGAATACTTGACTGTGAAAGGTCATGGCTAAAAATAAACCGCCCGTAAAATATTTTCTGACCGCGGATAAGCCTTTTGTTTATGACTGAATATCGAGGAATTATTTTTCAACGCAGCAGTAGCACTTATTTATATATTTCCTAGATACTGTATTATTTACAGAATGGTTTTAATATATGGAGAAAAATAATTTCTTTCGAAATAAAAAATAACGTTTATTTATCTATTTAACTTCATGAAAAGGCCCAACTTTGTTAAGGGTCAGAACCAGGTATACCTTTAATTAGTTGGAGCAGGAGTTTTGTTAATATGTAACATGAATGTGATAATATGAATTATCTCAAACCTCCTCAGTGACATTCTTTCACTAAAAATGGGGTTCTCTGCATTTCCCGCGGGTCTAAATAAGATCAGTGTTGTTGTTTTTTTTTAACAAGACCCATTTTAATCATGATTTAAATAAACTTTTCCATTTCCGACATGGTTACGTCAAACCATTGTTTTAGGCGACTCGTTACTTTTATTTCACCAGGATCTGATAAATTTCTTAAAATATTCCGTGCATAGGCATTTGTCTCCCTCTTCAACAATCTTCCACGTTGTTTGAGTAAAAGATCAATTAAAAGAAACAATAAGGCCAATTTTGAATGCCAGTTAGTTTCCCTTACCAAAAACTGAGCAGTTTTTCTGCATCGAGAGGAAAAACATTTATCCATGTTGTTCCGGATAAAACGCACGGTACAGTTTCTGATACTGGAGTATCGTTGTTCATTTTCTTTAGGCCTAAGTTTATTACTCTCAATTTCGTATTAATTTCTAGTCTGTTAGGCATAGGCGCATCATTACTGGTAGGCCTAGGCTCAGCTTCAGTCCTAAACCAAGTAGTGTGTTCCTCACTCCACTCTTCCAGACTTTCCGAATTTGGCATACAATTATCATCATTTCCAGAGGGAAAAAGGCTTGATATAGAAACATCAAAATCATTATCATCATTATTATCATCATACTGGCCAGTGTTGTTACTATTGTCAACAACACCACTGTATACTTACGTTTAACTAACACAACATCGAACTCAGTAACTTCATCTCCTTCATAAGAGGATAAAGGTTCATCTAGCAACCTCCTTTGATCACTAGACCTCTATATAAAGCTTGTTTCAATTGTTGGTAAAACACAACACAACAGGCTAAAATCCAAACCAAAATCCAAAATACAATTTAAATCCCGTATATTCATCATGCATCTTAGACTAGGCCTTACATTTACAAGTCAATTCATTAGTGAAATATTTCTCATCATTGCTCACAGTTTACATTTATGCTGCCCAATAATATTAATAGGAATCATATTAAAATGTTTTAATACATTTCAATAATAACAACGTGGTGGAGGTAAAATATCTAATATCGGAAGAATCATTTTAAAATATATTAACAACTGACACCGGATGATAGATTGAAACGTTTATTTCGATTTGTGTATTAGGCGACCACCGGATAATATCGGAAATAATTCAACTATTATATAGCGATCCAATGCAAATACAATGTATATAGGGCGTTGCCAGTTAGTTACGTGCCTATTGGGCCAAATATAAGGCGTTTTCCATTTGGAGGGATAAAATAGACAAATCACTACTACTCCGTACTGTTATTTCAATTTTTAATGTATACTGAAATTTATCGTCTGTTTAATTGAATCCCCTAACCCACACAATGTCTTGTTGATATTTTCATTCACGACAGTGAGATACATTATATACATCTAATAGTATTCTTAAATTACTAAATACCTTTCATGACAATGTTTTCATCCCTTGTAGTAAAACTGATTACTTATTAGTAACAAATATAATCACAACAGAATGTCTCTTCAATGGAAGCAGCCGCTCTTATTTAACCATGATGATAACAATTAATTCTATGAAGTGTCTAAGCAGCAACAAGGTACAAACCAACCTGATATATATATGTATATATTAATATCAGGTGTAATTGAATACGCTTTATATAATACACTTATTCTTCACATACAAGACAGTTAATATGCAAATCAGATGTACTCCGACCATGTACCGTCCGCGTCGGAGTGCCCAATAGGAACCGAGTGTCCTGTGCCACCTTGTACGTTTGCTTGTCCTGGCCGTCCGGAATGTGGGTGCAGTGAAAGTGCACATTTATCTTGAAATGTTTTAATACGTTACTTACACATCGTTTAGTCTCAAAAACTCGTGCCATGCTGGTGAAAAATCTGTTAATTTTATATTTTGTTTCCTATAGGAACAAGCCAACTAATAATTAAACTAGCCTGGAAACCTTGAGTGTGTAGAAGACAATCTGAAAATACGATAGACCACGTTTAACTAAACGAGAGGTAGGTACAACCAATTCGGTTGAAAAATTGCCGAACAGTGATTAACAGAAACATAAAACACCAGGGTGAGTGTCGTTTACAGCGCCGGGACTCATAAACTGTCACCGACCGTATTTACGGGCTCAACCAGTTACCTGTAACGGACAACACCCCACCACAACTTGGCCTTAGCCAGGTTTTTACCAGTGTCATTGGTGTATTTTCTATAATAATATGTCTATTATATTTAACAACATCTTTACTTATGAAATAATTCAGTCGTCCAAATTATCTTCCTTTGTTATCAGACCAATGTAATTTTCCTTTATAAAAAACTTTCATCTCATAATATTATAATTTTTCCAACCAAAGATATTTCGCACTACGAGTTAAACTGGAGCCTTTTAAAATAAACTAATTTTAGTTATCCTTTTGTAATAAATGTATAAATATTGATAAATTTATAAACCTTGATGAATTTATTTAAACTCTTTAACAACAACAAAGTTTTGTGAATCATCTAAAGAAAGTTATTTTTCTTTAAAGTTAGTCGGATTAAAATGCTTGTAATAGAGCTGAATTTATCTGGGGCAAATTTGATTGATTGCAAAAATGTCATTCTCTAACAATGTCAAACGATCTGTTTACCGATTACCGTCTTTGAGATTAGGAGTTTTACTACCAGGCAATCAACTTCGGTGTAATCTGTTATAATTTGTGCTTGAGAGAGGGTCAAAAATGAAAACATAAAACTCTTGAATAAGTTATCATATTTATACATACTTATTAACATATTGACAGGGTTTCATTTAAGTGTAGAAAAGTGTCATTGTTTGTATTTCATAGAAAAAGACTAAATGTATTGAAATATGCAATAAATCCCACATGTTATGGTTGCTCAACACGCGTATTGCCAAAGCTAACTTGTGCTAATTAATTCAATTACTGTATTTCGATATTGCTACTTTTCTCCAGTTTGAGTTCATTTACACTTCACAACGTGGAATTACGCTCCCGTTATTTCGCATTGTCGGATGAACGTGAAAGTTCTGCTGGCTTGTTTATGACTCGGGTGAATGAAATATCGTGTCGTGACTGTCCTCAACAGGATGAATCCTCCAGTGCCGCTGCAGTCACAGGGGCCCCTGCCATCATCCCATGGTCCACGGTCCACCTGGTCAACGCCGGTCTCGACAGCAGTTTAGTGGTGAAGGCACGGTTAGGTGTCCGTGAGTGATTAGGCCAATTACTTCTTTAGAAAATAAAAATTGAGAGTACATTTATAATAGTTTGATGAGTTGCAGGATTGGTCCGCCACATCGATGACGCTAAATGCTATTTATATTTTCATTAACGAAATAATACAGTCCACATCTCTTTTATAAACTATCAAAAAACAAATACACAACAATGGGCATTGAACACAGAAGTTTAAACGTCTGTAGATAGTTCGCTAAAGCTTGAAAACAAACGATTTGCATACTTTGCCCGAATATCTATAACTTAATGCTTCCGGCCAGAAGAGAAGCCAGCAGTGAAAACACTCTAAGGAGAGTTGTTTAATACTTTATTTACTAAGCAAGGCAAATGTAGGGAATTGCAATGTTATAATTATTTTATAGCTATTTTCTATAATAGGACAGTTGCTGTAGCTTAGTTTTTAAAGATGTTATAATTTGCATGCCTAAGTATTTGTGTAAACCAACTGTATAAACTGTTGAACACTGCTCCAAAATAAAGACGATTTAAGAAAGGTAAAAGAACCCTGATGGCATATTTGCTATTTCGCCTAATATCAGTGCAGGTTATAGTGGCACAAGTAATAAAATTTAGAAATAAAAATAAAGAATGAGATCAAATCGAAACGAATCAAAAAAGAAAATGAAAAATAATAATTGTCTGCTTAAAAATACATTCCATCACCACAGAATCAGAACAACTGAGATGATTAATCATGCAAAAACTATATCAAAATACATTTTAATATATCTTACATTCAATTTAGGTAACCTGTTATTCAATTAAATATAAAATTAACTGTTCTAAAATACTTTTTTTTTCTTGTATGCATCTTAACACAATCGGTGCTTTCTGAAATCAACTTAATTTTTTCTAAAATAAAAATTGGAAAATGCGTAGATCACACTCTAATCACAATGTATGGCATTTTGTTCTTTAGTACTGTCTAGTACTGTCTCAGTAAGTCATAGGAAGATAGTGCCAATATTCTGTCCTACTTAAACTGTATTACTTATCGTAGTATGAGAGTTTCGAAACATTACAAGACAGTGTCTCATAAGGTTTCTCCCATTTAAATATATGTTAATTTTTTGACGTCTAATGTTAACAAAGACGTAATCCATCCGATAGTGTCGTTTCAAGTATACATCGTTGGACAAAGTCACATTAGATTTTCTCGTTCATCATACGAAAAGTCACATAAAGCTATCATGAAGTATCTTTAACATTTACCCTGAAACATCATGATATAAATGTTTTTAACACCCTAAATCGAAAGTAATTATGTTAGGCCAAAGCTGAGAGCAACGAAAGTGATATGTTCCCAAACTCAAATTTAGACCAAGGAAAATATTATCAGCTGACTTTCCGTTGCTTTAATTTAGTTTAGCGTTTGCCCACCAGGACAAAGTACACCAAAGTACAATCTCTTGTGACGCCTATCCTCCTCATAGCTGTTACATTTATCCAATAGTCGTAGTCTTAATAATAATAAGTAATTTTATTTTGTAGCTATAGCAGAACACACATTTATAGTATATAACTATTTTAACCTTGGGACAACTTTTATCTCCGTAGAAGTTTCAGACAGAGTCCTACTTCCACAATTTGGCGCAGTACCATTCAATCATTTGATTATGTGACTATAGAAACCTTACATACACCTTAAGAAATGACATCTCAGTCAGACTAATTCAATCGTTAAACAGAGTAACGTATGTTAATAGAGTAACTGTTGGAGGTAGTGTAGAATAAAAAATAGTAAGGGAAGTTATGAAATGCCAGCTCTGTGAACTCAATAAAGTAAAATGTAAAAACAAATAAAACACATGAGACATCATTATTTGAGGGTTCCACAACAATCCAATTCACTTTTGGAAATCAATCTGTATATTGTTAGCTTGCGGCATCTTTATTGTTCAGCGAGTCCATACTTTTACGATGAATGTAAAAGTTCAATTCGCGAACTGGGTTATATGAAATTTGAATTTTTGATTGTTTAAAGCAGGAGACATATGTTTTATCTGAATTCATTGCTTTATTAAATGGTGGAAATTTCCAACTACAACTTATTAAAACGCTGACGCAATTGAATCAAGAGTAGATTTGTAAAATAGGTTGATTTGTGTATATGCAAAACTTTTGCATTTTTAAATATTCTGAAATATTCTCCCCTAATTACAATCCGTACAAAATTAAAAGCAGTAAGTATGTTATGGTTGACTATTTTTATTTTGACCCAGCATAATATTATTTTTTCACTTTGAATATAATGTTTTACAAATAATACAGGAAGGCAAACATAAACGTTATAACCAAAATATTGTATTGACAAATAGTAATTTAAAAGATTATTAGCATAAAATAGTGAGAACTAAAATATCACTGCTGGAACTGAGATTTATACAGATCTATAGGTTTATCAGATCTGGCTTGGATTGTTGACTAGTGATTTCAGAATGAGTTTGCGCGGTTTCTCTTCTCGCCTTATCACACAAGCCGGGGTGGTTCCCGATACCAATGGATGTGAAAGATTAAACTTTCCTAAACTATGTCAAAAAGCATACCATTGAAAAAGTCTATTAAAACCTAGCAAATTTTTATTTTACACCAACCTTGTATCTATTTTTTTTAACAGCAAAACACATAACTTTCCCGTATGAATTGCATGTTAATTTGCATAATACTTGCAAGTATTTCGTGGCGCCTTCATTTCATGTGTTATGTACAATTAACATTGCTGTTTGCAATGAAACGAAAAGAGATACAAGGTTTTATACAAATATCAATATAACTCAACAAGGTAAAGCCACATACCAAGTTTTATTAATTATGTTCATAATTAAGGGAGTCATTACGTTTTACTTATTCTCCATAAGAATAACATGGGGGCTGAGTACGCAGGTTCGCTGCTACAGGGACAATCAACAAAAAATCAATTTTTTGTGCAAATATCAATATACCAGTACTACATGACCCCACGTGCCAAGTTTCATCAATATACATTCATTAATAATGGAGATATCAAATTTTATTTATTCTCCATAAGGATAACATTGGACAACGTACTGTGTTTAGCACTTTGAATATCTCTGCAACGGTTGGACGTAGAATCACAATTTAAACACCAAAATGATTGTTTTGTGGAGCTGAGTTGATTGGTAAAAGCAAATGTGAAGTTTATATTAAAATTAACTTAGGAAAAGCCAAAAACCTTTTTCCCATAAGATTAACATAGGAGATTTTTTGAGCAGGTTTTTTTGGATTTTCTCCGCAACCACTTAACCTAGCTTAATAATTCAAAATACCATATTATTTGTTTTTTAAAGCTCTATAACATGGTCTAAACCAAAATTAATTGTTTTAAAAATTTTAGGGTAAAAAATGCAAAAAACTGATTTTTGGACAATTTAAAACCCCCATAAACCCCCCTTCCCATGGCCCAATTTTTCTGGTTTTTGAACTTAAAGTCATAAATGTCACTTTACACATTGGAGCCAAATTTCATTGAAATCGGACGTTTTTTACTTAAATTATCGCATTCACGGACACATATATATATATGAGTTTGTTTGTCATTCATTTATTGTGCTTGATAAAGAGAATACCTCGAAATATTGCAACAAAATGGTGTTAATTTCTTAAATGTAAATAGATATATATATATATATATATACATATATATAAATTTGAACGAATAGTGTTTTAGTCATCTGGGGACCTAAACAAAAATTTGTCATGGTCTCGGGCTTAAATCTTACCATGAGACCCTACGGTAATAGCTTCTTCCCTATAGGGGAAATTCGCTAAAAAATAAACAAAGTAAACCGAATTTAAAAGATTTGTTTAGCGAATTTCCCCTATAGAGAAGAAGCTATTACCGTAGATCTCATGGTAAGACTTAAGCCCGAGACCATAATAACTTTTCATTTTGAGGTCCCCAGACGCCAAAAACACCATTCGTTCAAATTTGTATTTATGTATTTTACCTGGAAAATTTCTCCTAATGATGCAACATTCTTGGATGTAGATATATTTATAAAATATGGATTCTTAAAATATAAAATAAATATCAAACCGACTAACAAGTTTCAATATTTACATTACCAAAGTTGCCACCCATTATATGTAAAAAAGTCAATACCAAGAGGTCAGTTATTTAGAGCTGAAAAACTTTGCAGTGAGAATGAACACAAACTAGAGTACATATCAACGATGAAGAACGCTTTCCTAAGCAGAGGTTACCCAAAGAAGTTATTAGATGAGAAACTAGATGAAAGGAATATGAACGCTCAACCAAAAGGAATGCGTTTTACAAATGACGATCCTAAACGTATCACCCAATTACATCCCGTTTTACACAAACTTAACAACGTCATCAAGATCGCCTTCAACATCCTTCAAAACTCATCAATGACTCACTCACTATTTTCATCACCACCAAGGGTCATTTTCAGGCGACCACCTATTCTGAAAGAGATGATTCACGTCCAAAGCTCCCAACTGACGAAGAGATGAACAGAAACACAGGTTGTCACCCATGTCTGAAGCCGAGATGTCTTGTATGTAAACAGATTGAAGATGCGTCCAGTTTCAACAGCAAGAATGTTTCCAGGCTTCAAAATATTACAAGATCCAAGGGAGTTTGTCGTGTGATTCCAAAAATATTGTTTATCAAATACAATGCAAAAAATGTCCAAAATATTATATAGGTTCCACGACAAACACTTTGAGAGTAAGAATGACTGGCCATCGTTTTGACTACAAACATCAAGACATGACGAAGCCACTGGTTTAACATGGGTTAGAACATAAAGAAAACTTTGAAGATACATATAAAGTGAAACATCTTCGTCAGTTGAACAATAAATTTAGTGTACCATCTCTGAGGTGCCTTCAACAAGCCCATCAAATCATCACTCGTTCAAAAGCACCTCATGGCCTTAATCTTCGTTAATAATTCTTGCATCGCATCATTTTCATATATAATATTCAATGAAAGCACAGATTTCTAAAAGTATTTATCCAACATCTGTTCATCAAAAACCAAGAAAGTTTGTTGCGAAAAATTGCAAAAATCATGTGTGATTTTTAAATTTTTAGGTTACAGTATTATTATTTGTTTTTGTAATGCAATTTCGTCTGAAGATGGC
This sequence comes from Allygus modestus, assembly GCA_963675035.1. Taxonomy (NCBI): domain Eukaryota; kingdom Metazoa; phylum Arthropoda; class Insecta; order Hemiptera; family Cicadellidae; genus Allygus; species Allygus modestus. The sequence continues at coordinate 98,434,047 of OY776111.1, read as the reverse complement.
ATAAGCCAAAATATTACGAATTTATAAGTAAGTTGGTATTTTTATTTTAATATATATTTATACGCGTGTGTGTGTGTGTGTTCGTAAGCACGATAACTCTCGTAAAAAAGCTCCGATCTTATACCCCAAAATTTTTTGGGGTTTCCTCATGTAATTTTTATTTAAATCAAACTTTAATTTTTACCATTGAATTCAGCATAAAAAAACAATTTGGTATTTTGATTATTGCTCTACGTCAATTGGTTACTGAGATATTGAAAGTGCTAAACACAGTACGTTGTCTAATGCTACTCTTATGGAGAAAAAGACCAATTTTATATCTCGCTTATTTATGAACATAAACTGACGAAACTTGGTATATGGCTTCATCTGGTTGTGGTTTATTGTTGTTTGCACAAAAAAATGTTTCGCAGAAGTTTCCCGTAGCAGCAAACCTAGGTACTCGGTCCCTATGTTATTCTTATGGAGAGTAATTAAAATGTTATATTCCGCTTATTTATGAATTATAAGGATGAAACTTGGTATGTGGCTTTAGTTAGATGAGTTCTATTGATATTTGCATAAAACCCATTATTTTGTGTTCCTTGTTGCAGCAAACCTGCGTACTCATCCCCAATGTTATTCTTATGGAGAATAATGAATATTTTAAATATCGCTTACTTATGAATGTGTTTCTTATGGATCCTGGTAAGTGGCGTAATGTGGTATTAAGACATACTTGTATATTCATTAGAAATTCGCTGAGTACGCAGGTATGCTGCTACGGGGGTATTTAATGACATAAGCGGGTTTATGTAAAAAGCGTTTACAGTTAGTCCCAGACATGAGAGCTGTCTGCTGTACTTCGCTTTCGTTTGTAAACAAATATTTTTCAACTAATAAAATAAATGGAGATCGTCTGGAACGTGCTGGAAGGTGATTATCTGAAGCATAAAGCAATTTCTCTTTCAACAAAAGTATCGTATATTTCTTTTGATCTATGTGTTTGTAAAACAGGCGTTTTTACAACGCAAATTTAAATTTCGTTTAAAGCAATTTTTTGTAAACTTTGTTTTTTTAAATCCTCAGTTTGTAAACTGGCAATTTATAAAAAACTTCTAGCAGTGATTTGATTTTATTACGAAAAACCGTAAAAATAAGCTGGTTTGTTAAATATATTACGTAACTATATGTTATTAATGTATTTTAGACTCTTTAGTAAGAACTATGAAGACGTTTCACTTACTCCCGTTGCGGAAAAGCTTGAGTACATAATGACTTATCAGTATTGATTTTTTAATAACAATTAGTTAGTATTTGTTTAATACTGAGCTTCTGTTAATGTTTGTTTTGTACACGCTTTCTTTTAGCGAATTTCCCCTGTAGGAAAGAATCTATTACCGTAGGTCTCATGGTGATACTTAAGCCCCCTCATGGTGATAACTTGTTGTTTTAAGGTCCCCAGATGCCAAAAACACTATTCCTTCAAATTTATATTTATGTATCCGTTAATATGTGTCCGTTAACACGATAACTTAAAAAAAAATCCGATTTCGATGAAATTTGACACAAACATGTAAAGCAACATTCATGACTTTAAGTTCGAAATCCAGAATAATCGGACCATGGAAAGGGGGTTTATAGGGGATTACAATTTTCCAAAATATCAGTTTTTTGTATTTTTTACCCAAACATTTTTAAAACACTCAATTTTGGTTTAGACCATCTAATAGAGCTTACAAAAAAACATAATATGGTATTTTGAATAATTAACCTGGGTTAAGTGGTTGCGGAGAAAATAAAAAAATGTGTACATAAAATCTCCCATTTTATTCTTATGGGGAAATGGTTTTGAGCTTTTCTTCAGTTAATTTTACTGTAAACTTCACATTTATTTTTAACAATAAGTTTAGCTCTACAAAACAATCATTTTGGTGTTTTAATTGTTATTCTACGTCCAACCGTTGCAAATATATTCAAAGTGCTAAACACAGAACGTTGTCCAATGTTATCCTTAAGGAGTATAAATAAAATGTTATATCTCAATTATTTATAAATGTATATTGATAAAACTTGGTACGTGGCTTCATTTAGTACTGGTATATTGATATTTGCACAAAAACACTTTTTTCGATTGTTCCCGTAGCAGCAAACCTGCATAATTAGTCCTAATGTTATGCTTATGGAGAATAAGTAAAGTTTTATATCTCCCTTAATTATTAACATAAATTAATAAAACTTGGTGTGTAGCTTGTATGGTTAAGTTATAAATTAATAATTGCATCAAAACACATTTCTTATCTTTCTTGTTGCGGCAAACCTTTGTACTCAGCCTTCATTGTTATTCTTATGGAGAATAAAATGCTATTTATCACATATTTATTTATTTATTGTCATGTAACTTGGTGAGTGGCTTTGTGTGGCATTGGAAATTTGCTGAGTACGCAGATTAGCTGCGACGGGGGTATTTTCATTATATAATATTTATTTATAGCGAATTTCCCCTATAGGTAAGAAGCTATTACCGTAGTCTGCATAGTATGACCTAGGACCGGGACCATGATAACTTTTCGTTTTGAGGCCCCCATTTGCCAAAAACACCATTCGTTCAAATTCAAATATATATATATATATATATATATATATATATATATATTCATATGTGTGTGTGTGTGTGTGTGTGGGATAAATTTTGTAAAAATGGTCCGATCTTGATGAAATTTGGTATAAACGTGTAAGGCAACATCTATTTTCATGAGTTCGAGAACCAGACCAGTCACTCTATTTTAAAGGGGGTTTTGTACCCCAAAAATTAGTTTTTTGAACTTTTTATATACAATTCTTTTTAAACACAAATTTTGGTTTTCACCATTAAATTCAGCTTAAAAAACAATTTGGTATTTTTATCATCACTCTGCGTTAATTGGTTACGAAGACATTGAAAGTGCTAAACACAGTACGTTGTCCAATGTTAATCTTATGGAGAATAAGTAACATTTTATATGTTTCTTATTAATGAACCTATATTAAAGAAAATTGGTATGTCGCTTTATATGGTTGGGGTTCGCTGATATATGCCTATAAAACCCATTTTGTTGTGGTCCCCATGGCAGAAAACCTACGTACTGTACTCAGCAGCTATAATGTTTTTCTTATGGAGAATAAGAAACATGCGATATCTTGCATGTGATATGTTTATGAATATTAATTGGTAAAACTTGGTTTGTTGCTTCATCTAGTGGTGATCCAATGGTATTTAAATAAAAACCCAATTTTGTGGTCCTCGATGCATTAAACCTGCATGCTCAGTCCTAATCTTCTTATGGAGAATAAATTAAATGTCATATCTCGCTTATTTGTGAATATGCTTTCATCAAAGTTGGTAAATGGCTTCATGACGTAGTGAAGTACCATTTGAAATTCGCTGAGTATGCAGAATTGCTTCAACGGGGGAATTTACATATGTTGCTTTTATAAATGTTAAACATTTTTCTTGGAACTGTTTCATTCAATATTGAATGTGTCCACTCTAAAGTTAAGCAATAGCGTAACATTTGTGTTCTTAAATCAAACTGTAATAATAATGATTTCTGATGTGAAACATTTGTCAGTTTGTTGTTTGCAGTAATTAACATTGCCATAACATCCATGTGCTCAAAGTTGAACATCCAAGATATATTATATTCACCTAGGCCTAATCACTTTTATTCCCTACACACACTATATGAAAAAATAAATAAGGAGATATGTTTATTTATAAACAAATTTAAAAACCCAAGTTAGTTAGGAAATTATAAATATAAAAGTTCCTAATATAATTCACAGTCATTATTTTCAAACTGATTCCACCTTCTGATGTTGCCGGAGTAGTTTACAAACTAATACTGAGGTACAGAGCTCACAAATGAATAATGAATAGGGTCTAGTGGACTGGCCAGTGCTTCATCAGCCTGCCTGTGTTAGCATCTCCAGGAAGCACGATTGTGTGGGAATGTCTGATCACAGGTTTCCCATTGAGCCAACAGCCTTCCAAGCCGCATTGCCCCACGGACATTGTGCTACCGCACTATTGTTCTTCTTGTTCTCAAATTTACCATTCAACTACATTTGCTCAATCAAGTCATAACTCTCCCGATAGAGACTACTTATTTTTAGTATATTACTAGCTGGGCCGACATATGTTGTCCTGACCTAATGTCATTTAATTTGTTTATGTCAAATGCTCGTTCATTTTTAAAATGAGCTCATTCGCTTCGCTCACTCGCCTATTAGCGAATTTCTCCTATAGGGAAGAAGCTATTACCGTAGGTCTCATGGTAAGAATTAAGCCCGAGACCATGATAACTTTTCATTTTAAGGTCCCCAGATGCCAAAAACACCATTCGTTCAAATTTGTATATATATATGTCCGTAAGCACGATAACTCTCATAAAAAAGCTCCGATCTTAATGAAATTTGGTACAAATGTGTAAAGTACCACTTATTTGAACGAGTTCGAAAACCAGACGAATCGCATCATCCGAAGGGGGGTTTTTACCCAAAAAATGGGTTTTGGGGTTTTCACAAGGAATTTTTATTTTAATCAAATTGTAATCTTTACCATTGAAATCAGCTTAAAAAAACAAACAATTTGGTATTTTGATCATTGCTCTACGTCAATTGGTTACTGAGATATTGAAAGTACTAAACACAGTACGTTGTCTAATGTTATTCTTATGGAGAAAAAGAAAAATTTTACATCTCGCTCATTTATGAACATAAACTGACAAAACTTGCTATATGACTTCATCTGGTTGTGGTTTATTGTTGTTTGCATAAAAAAAACATTTTTTCACCTATGGTTCCCGTAACAGCAAACCTAGGTACTCGGTCCCCATGTTATTCTTATGGAAAATAATAAAAATGATAAATATCGCTTATTTATGAATGTATATGGATGAAACTTGGTATGTGACTTCATTTAGATGAGTTCTATTGATATTTGCATAAAAACCCATTATTTTGTATTCCTTGTTGCAGCAAACCTGTGTACTCATCCCCAATGTTGTTCTTATGGAGAATAATTAATATTTTAAATATCGCTTGTTTGTGAATATATTCCTTATGAATTCTGTTAAGTGGCTTAATGTGTTATGTTATATATTCATTGGAAATTCGCTAAGTATGCAGGTTTGCTGCGACGGGGGTATTTTTATATTGAACGAACTTATGCATCGAAAAAGTGTGTATATTTGCTATTTACATAATTAACATATGTTTATGCCTTTCAAGTATGTTTAAATAAATCCTTAAAACCTGAATATAACATGTACTATATCTACTTAAATATTTTTTAATATAATGGACGACCAACAGTTTATGATTAGATTAAATTTGAACTTACTTTTGTTGTACTATTTTTAGAATTTCTGAGTTTCTGATGAAACGAATTCCAAGTCTTTTGTTTCCAATAAATTTGATTTTGATTTTGATTAAAACCTAGGGCGCTACAATAGCTTAATATAAATAAATCCAAGTTATAACAGTATTTATTAAACTTTAGGTAAGCTTAGTAGATTCGTTAACATTTTCTTGTTTAGTTTTTTTAGAGCAAAGTCTTCCCTGGGTTTAGAAGAGTTCGACTAATTCGTAATTATTGCCAATGGGTCAGCGGCAAGAAAACAACCAAAGGAGTGGGGAAGGGAGAGTTTGCTCTGACAACACAATCGACTGGGGCAATGAGACTGACTGGCAGGGTCTCTCTTGACAACTAATTTAGGTCCGGCTTCGGAAAACCGTCTAACTGTCTAATAAACTACGAAAGCTAAATATCCTATATAATACAAACATACGATGTTTGTTTTTGCCGTCAAAATTGTTACACTAATTTTCCAATAGAAAATTGTAAACTTACAAAATAATTCAGAAAGAATGAACTTTCAAATGCATTAACACCTCTGGAATTCCTGGAGTCTTGCACATCTTATTCATCTTCTTCTTATTGTTTCTAAAACGTTTGTCCTCTCGTCGACAGTTACAGGTTTCTGTTTCCTTACGTGATAAATGTGGTTTACAATGTCTACTACACGACCTCTATAAAGATTTATTTAACGTGCAATGAATTTAAAATTAAAGTGGATGGAGAGATAACTCAGAGGATGTGAATACAAATGCACACGCTTGAGAACACTATTATTGTTGACGCACACGCTTGAGAACATTATTATTGTTGATGCACACGCTTGAGAACACTATTATCGTTGATGCACACGCTTGAGAACACTATTATTGTTGACGCACACGCTTGAGAACATTATTATTGTTGATGCACACGCTTGAGAAAATTATTATTGTTGACGAACACGCTTGAGAACACTATTATTGTTGATGCACACGTTTGAGAACACTATTATTGTTGATGCACACGCTTGAGAACACTATTATTGTAGACGCACACGCTTGAGAACATTATTATTGTTGATGCACACGCTTGAGAACATTATTATTGTTGACGCACACGCTTGAGAACACTATTATTGTTGATGCACACGTTTGAGAACATTATTATTGTTGATGTACACGCTTGAGAACACTATTATTGTTGACGCACACGCTTGAGAACATTATTATTGTTGATGCACACGCTTGAGAACATTATTATTGTTGACGCACACGCTTGAGAACACTATTATTGTTGATGCACACGCTTTAGAACACTATTATTGTTGATGCACACGCTTGAGAACATTATTATTGTTGACGCACACGCTTGAGAACATTATTATTGTTGTTGCACACGCTTGAGAACACTATTATTGTTGATGCACACGCTTGAGAACACTATTATTGTTGATGCACACGCTTTAGAACACTATTATTGTTGATGCTCACGCTTGAGAACATTATTATTGTTGACGCACACACTTGAGAACACTATTATTGTTGATGCACACGTTTGAGAACACTATTATTGTTGACGCACACGCTTGAGAACCTTATTATTGTTGTTGCACACGCTTGAGAACACTATTATTGTTGATGCACACGCTTTAGAACACTATTATTGTTGATGCACAAGTGTATGTAGAAACTCGTGAATTGTAGATCTAGCTACGTATCGAACATGTTCATTACCAAATCTTTCATACATGGAGAACAGTTATGCTTTTTTTCGTACACCGTAGATTTCTATCCAAAGCAATAATTTTTGGTCTAAAAAAAGCACCCTTATTCATTTGGGAAGTTAAATAACCTATGGGTCGAAATAAGGTTTGAAGAGCCCCACTGCGGGGTGACCACGGACGTGCTACCGGTGGAGAATGAGTGGATTCTCCCGAACGTAAACACCAGATGTCCAACATATTACTGTCGGCTGTAAAACAAACACATCTATTTACTATACTGGCATATAAAACACTGACTCTTTTGTCCATCAAAAGCTACTTCTATCTCAAGATTTATAAAACCGGACCGTATTATTTTTACTTGCATTTTAATGGAATACCTCTTGTATAATGCGCAGTTATATTTTTAAAATGTCTTAAAAATTAAAGTGTTTGAAAACTTGTATAAAAAATATATTTACTTGAATCTGAACTGTAGGTAACAACCCAAGTAGCACTAACCAACATCTACTGACATTTACATCACTAATAACCTTATGACAAGTTCTGTACATGATTGGGAAAGTTCGCGAGCGCGAGAAACTATTATTTTTATTAATGAATTTACCTCTAAAATCAATAATTTTAGTATTACAAGTTTTGGTCTACGTCTACCCTTTACAAGAATATTCAAAGTGCTAAAAACAGCACATTGTCTAAAGATGTTTTGTGAAGAATAAATAAATTGTAAAATCTCTCACATTTGTGATTTTATTTTGATGAAACTTCGTTTGTAGCCTTGTGTGCTTATGGTGTGATGATATTTGCATAAAAACGCAAACTACTGTTTTTTTTTAATCCTCGTCGAAGCAGAGCTGCGAACTGAGCATTAAATGAAATTCGATATCTCGCATATTTTATGAAACTAGTAATTCATGTAGTAATTGCAATCGAAATTTGCTGAGTATTCCGGTTGCTTTGACGGGGATTTTCAACATTAAAATAGTATTGACATATAAGCTTCCTAAGTTAATACAACTAAATATTTGAGTTCGATTAAGATGTAATTTATGTTATTCTCTGACAGTCGATCGAAAATCGCAGCATTTGAGTGCACACGTACAACATTGACTGAACACGACCACGTGGAGAACGTGTTCCTCCCACTTTATTCTTAACATTTTCTGTCTTTTGTTTTTTATATTCTATTAACTTTTCAACCGGTTATTGGAAAATAAAACCCCTAAAGAAGGTTATGAGTCTTTAATATTTATGAAATACAATGGTTTAAATATTATTTAATGATAAGAGCTACTTTTACAATAACATAATGAAACATGGTTTAAGGCGCTTTATTGTGATTAAGTATTTCACCCATTTACTACATATTGCGGCATATAAACCTATCATCTCAGTAAACAAAATAACCCCGCCGCAGCAAACCTGCATACTCAGCGAATTTCCAATGAATATATACATATTAAGCCACTTACCAGGACTCATAAGAAATATACTCACAATATATACCGGTACTTAAAATATTAATTATTCTCCATAAGAATAACATTACGGATGAGTACGCAGGTTTGCTGCAACAAGGATTAAAAACTATGGGTTTTTATGCAAATACAAATAGAACTCATATAAGTGAAGTAATATACCAAGTTTCATCCATATACATTCATAAACAAGCGATATATAGCATTTTAATTATTCTCCATAAGAATAACATGGCGACTGATTATCTAGGTTTGCTGCTACGGGAACCTTATGCGAAACATTTTTTTTTGTACAAACAACAATAAACCACAACCAGATGAAGCCATATACCAAGTTTCGTCAGTTTATGTTCTTAAATAAGCAATATATAATTTTGTTATTTTTCTCCATAAGAATAACATTGGACAACGTACTGTGTTTAGCACTTTCAATATCTCAGTAACCAATTGACGTAGAGCAATAATCCTAGTACCAAATTGTTTATTTTAAGGCCGAATTCAATGGTACAAATTAAAATCTAATTAAAATAACAATTAAATGTGAAAACACCAAAAAACTTTTTTTGGGATACAAATCCCCCCAAAAACCCCATTCGGATAAAATGATTCGTCTGGTTTTCGAACTCGTTCAAATAAGTGGACATTTGTGCCAAATTTAACTAAGATCAGACCTTTTTTACGAGAGTTGTCGTGCTTACGGACATATATATATATATATATATATATATATATATATATATATATACACACATATATAAACAATTGAACGAATGGTGTTTTTTGCATCTGGGGACCTCAAAATGAAAAGTTATCATGGTCCTGGGCTTAAGTCTTACTATAATACGGTCTTAAGTCTTACGGTAATAGCTTCTTCCCTATAGGGAAAATTCGCTAAAAACAAAAAAACACCATTCTACTACGTTGATTAATTTAAATAAAACATGTTAAGGTAAAATAGATGTATATAGTGTAAATTAATATGTTATTAAAATTAAAGTGTAATTAATATGACAACTTTTGTTCCAAATATAGCGGTTTATTTAATTTTATATACAATTTGAAATGTGTGATATATTAATACCATAATATATTAAATACTGCATAATACTAATATCATTAATTTGCACGTAATATTAAATACTTGTATACACATATAATTTACCAGAGCATATATTATTTCGATTTATATATATATATATATATATATATATATATATATATTTTTAGGTAGTGTCTTTTTCAGCTGATATGATGGGCTGTTATGCAAAACATGTTGTAAATTGGGAAAAAACTAAATCACAATAAAGCGTATTAAACAATGATTCATTATTTTATGGTAAAACATCCTTAGAGTTTTACTTAAAAAGAAAAAACCGGTGGAAAGTGAACAGATTAAAAGAAACAAAAGGCAGAATATATAGTGTGCATGTGAAATGTGTCACATATGTATGAAATCAGTTGTTCCAAAGAAAGCAGTTTGTTTAACTTTCTATATAATTTGAAACAAGTGGTTTCAAGTTCTGTAGCTTTGTCAAAAATCCACCTCTTTCCCAATTTTCTATTAGATCATAAAATATTTAATAAATGATGGTTTTATTCAAATAGTTTATCTAGGGTAGTATACGTAAATCTGCTGTTTGATGGTTAATAGTAAAGCATCAATAATACCACTACCATATATATTTAAAAAATTTGAAATAATATATTACTTACATAAAAGTCTTTATACATGTGCATTATAAATCATTTATAATGTACAGTCTAAGGAACGTTGTTTTATTGTTTAACTTTATCATAATATACATGATTTTTGAGTTATTTAAAGCTATACCAATTAAATTGTTCATAGATAGAAATATTTTAAATTTAAATTTTCTTTTATCTGTTAAAACTTTTTAGCTATTTTAGGTATTTGTGTAATGAAAACCCGCAGGTTGCATATCAAAATAAACAACAACAACAACAGCAACAATTGAAATACCCCCGTCGCAGCAAACCTGCGTCCTCAGCGAATTTCAAATGCAAAATATTTGTCTTAATACCACATAAAGCCGCATACCAAGTTTCATAAAAATATATTCACATATAAGCGATTTTAATTATTATCCATAAGAATAACATTGGTAATGAGTACGTAGGTTTGCTGAAACAAGGAACATAAACAATTCGTTTTTATGCAAATATATATATAATTTAACTAGGCGAAGCCACATACCAAGTTTCATCAATATTCAATCATAAATAAGCGCCATATAAAATTTTAGTTATTCTCCATAAGAATAACATGGGGGCTGAGTAAGCAGGTTTGCTGCAACGAGGAACAAAAAATGGGTTTTTATGCAATTATCAATATAACTCAACCAAGTGAAGCTACATACCAAGTTTTATTAATTTATGTTCATAATTAAGGGAGTCATTACATTTTACTTATTCTCCATAAGAATAACATGGGGGCTGAGTACGCAGGTTTGCTGCTATGGGAATAACCAACAAAAAATCAATTTGTTGTGCAAATATCAATATACCAGTACGACGTGAAGCCACATACCAAGTTTCATCAACATAAATTCATAAATAATCGAGATATCAAATTTTATTTATTCTCCATAAGGATGACATTGGACAGCGTACTGTGTTTAGCACTTTGAATATCTCAGCAACGGTTGGGCGTAGAATCACAATTTAAACACCAAAATGATCGTTTTGTGGAACTGAACAGATTGATAAAAGCAAATGTGAAGTTTACATTAAAATAAACTGAGGAAAAGCCAAAAACCTTTTTCCCATAAGATTAACATGGGCGATTTTATAAACAGGTTTTTTTGGATTTTCTCCGCAACCACTTAACCTAGGTTAATAATTCAAACTATATTATTTGTTTTTTTAAGCTCTATAACATGGTCAAAACAAAAATTAAGTTTTTTAAAAATTGTAGGGTGAAAAATGCAAAACACTGATTTTTGAAAAATTTAAAACCCCCATAAACCCCCCTTCCCATGGTCCGATTTTTCTGGTTTTCGAACTTAGTCATGAATGTCATTGTACACATTTGAGCCAAATTTCATCAAAATCGGACGTTTTTTACTCAAGTTATCGCATTCACGGACACATATATATATATATATATATATATATATATATATATATATATAGATACATATATATATATATATATATATATATATATATATATATATATATACACATACATATATATCAATTTGAACGGATAGTGTTTTTGTCATCTGGGGACCTCAAAACAAAAAAATTATCATGGTCACGGGCTTAAGTCTTACTATGAGACCTACGGTAATAGCTTCTTCCCTATAGGGGAAATTCGCTAAAAGTAATTAATTCTTTCTTAAGGAAACTATAATGTAAAATACTTGAACATGCAGAGATCACCATTTAATACGTAAGTAGATGTGAATTACGGGGGAGAAGCCACAATCGGCGCTTTTTCCCCATGTTATTCTTATGGGGATCAGTTTTTGGACCGACACCCGATCCCGCCTATACTAATAAGCCACAAGTTTCCTTGTTGGCCTATATTAATACCCAACCCTTGCCTATATTAAATATATTGTCCCCATCCCTCCTCTATATTTTTTAAAATTAATTTTCAAATTCAGGCTAAAAAACTATCTTTAGTGTTTATGGTCCGATTTGTTTAAAACTTGGATATGTTATTGTCGTAGGCAAGTGTTTTAATAAATTACACTTACATTTCCCAAATTCACTATTACGGTCAAATTAAAAATTATTTTTGAAATATACTGCCAATTGCCAACTTCTTTATTTACTGTCCGATTTGTCTGCAATTTGGATATGATATTGTCCTAGGCAAATGTTTTAATAAATTTCACTTACATATCCCAAATTCACTATTACGGTCAAATTAAAAAATATTTTTGAAAAATACTGCCAATTGCCAACTTCTTTATTTACTGTCCGATTTATTTAAAATTTGGATATGCTATTGACCTAGGCAAGTGTTTTAATAAATTCCACCTACATATCCCAAATTCACTATTACGGTCAAATTAAAAAATATTTTTGAAAAATACTGCCAATTGCCAACTTCTTTATTTACTGTCCGATTTGTTTAAAATTTAGATATGTTATTGTCCTAGGCAAGTGTTTTAATAAATTCCACTTACATTTCCCAAATTCACTATTACGGTCAAATTAAAAAATATTTTTGAAAAATACTGCCAATTGCCAACTTCTTTATTTACTGTCCGATTTGTTTAAAATTTAGATATGTTATTGTTATAGGCAAGTGTTTTAATAAATTAGCCTTACATTTCCCAAATTCACTATTACAGTCAAATTAAAAAATTTGGAAAAATACTGCCAATTGGCAACTTCTTTATTTATGGTCTGATTTGTTTAAAATTTATATATGTCATTATTCTAGGCTGGTGTATATGTACCATCCACATTTGACAAATTAACTATAATGGTCAAATTTAAAAAATATTTTGAAAAATATACTAACAATTTCAAACTTCTTTATTTACTGTCTGATTTATTTTCGAATGTGTTATAGCTCTTATATAGGTAACAAAACCACACTACCACACGCCCCATTACCCCCCACAATACAGTATTTTGTCTTTTTTGTTTGTTTATTTTGCTGTAATCCCAAAACTGACTTTGCTGTTTATTGTCCGATTTGCCTACACTTTGGATATTGTCCTAAGCATTTATTGTCTGATTTATTTTTGGATGTGTTATAGCCCCCATCTATTATATCTAAAATTACAATATTATTTCCACCAATAATACAGTTGTTTGTTTTGCCGCAACCTAAAAACTAACATTGGTATTTGTGTTTTTACAAAACTATATTTTGTAAATTACTACCAATAACTCCTTTATTTACTTTTCGACTTGTTATATCCCCTTATATCTAAATTTACCGTATATTATTTACCTTTTAGTGCTGTTTTGTCGTAACCAAACTTTGGATATGACTGCAATATGTTACTGGCCATTGCATAAGTAAATACCCCATTTCCAAATTCACTATTACGGTTGGATTTAAAAAAATAAATGCAAGCTTATTATATACATCCAGCTGATAAGTAATATATATCCACAATTATGGTCAGAACTGCCTAAATTTTGGATATGTTTTAAGCCAATGCGATAACAAAAAATAAATTTTTAAAACCCAAAACAACTAAACACAAAACACTAATCTTTCTTTGTGCTTGTTTGGAGTAGTCTTTATTTTATCCAACTTAATTTTAATTTTGTAGTTAAAATCAAACTTCCCACATTCTAGCTCCCTTTCCAGCCAGTGGTTGGAGACATAAAGGTTACGAATATTTTCAAACTGTACAATATATCTTTTTCTACCCCTATGTTGGACTTGTTTAATAGCGCTTATTAATAATTCCGCACCATATTCCAAATCCTCCAGTCTACTACATTCTTTAAATTTAACATTGCCTTTAATATCTTGCATCTCTATGTCTTCTTGTCCAACATCATCCCACTCATTGTTACGGAAACTTAGGTTTTCTATTTTTGGAAAGGAATTGCCATAAAATGTTGCGGTTCCGTTAGTGTTAAAGCTTGCAAGTGGCTCGTTGGTAGGTAGATAAATAATGTCCAAATCACCACTGTATGGCAACACGCTATAACCTTGCCTATTCTTATTTATCTCTATAAATACAGTTTTACAGACACCTTTAACATAGTATACACCCCTCCGTCCATCCTTTTCTGCCAACACTCCCACAAACTTGTTGTTTACTACAAACGCATACACTATATAATGTCCATAATGCTCTAGATCCTCCCAACGTCGCAGGAAGTAATCTTTTAATTTATCCTCTCTTTCCCTTCTTTCTTGTTCTTTAGCCAACTGTGCTTTGTATTCCTCTGCAACAGTATTTTCCACATATTCCAATTTACGCTTATTACTGTCAATGTCTTCTAATTCCAATTTCCTCTTTTTGGAACAACTCTCTAAGAAAGGCTTGGAAAGTGGCTCTATTTCTTTAATAGTGTATGGGTACAGTTTATTGGTCCGGCTTCTTAAAACGTAGGGAGTAAGGTTAGGACTTTCCACTAAGCCTAATTCTTCTAAATTGATGTGTTTAGGTATAGTGGAGAAAGGTGTATTTGATTTTGTAAAACATGTGCCCCCAGATTTGATGTAACACTTATGCTTTACACTTATGGCATCAGGAAACTCCTCTATTCCCTCTACATAGTTAGTTGGTAAACAGTTAAAGCTAAATGCAGATAGAGCATACTTTATTAACTTTTCCCTTTGTGTACTATCTTTTGGCAGTTTTAGTTGTACTCCAGTTATCTTCCCCCAATATGCGTATTGTAATAAATCGTTAAACACTAAACAACAACTGTTTTGTAATTGATTGGCAACTTTCACCCACATCTTATGCAGAGGTACAGCATAGAATGGAGCATTTTGAAAGTACCGTTTGTTGTCTTCTATTAGACTTAAACAATCTCTTAAAGGTTCAAACCCTTTACCAAAACCTCTACAATAGTTATAGATTGTTGCCTCTAACCTTGTTATTCCATTCTCTCTAGCTAGTTTAGACGAGAACGTTTCTTTTAGTCTCGCATCTGGACAGTTTACAAAGTTTATTATATGGTTTCCTATACTTTTAATTACTCCAGGGCTTGTAATCTGGCATATAAATTTATTATATATTTTTACCCTGCTATTTACATTAAACCATGTTAAACAGTCTTTACTAACATTATCTACAATAACATTATATCCATTCTTGTACGCCCCTTGGTAGCAAAAGTTAAAGTTTTCTGTAAGATATTGGCACATTTCCTCTTTATTAAATATTCCAGCCAAATCTAGTGTTATATCGAAATCCATAAGATAGTACATTTCTTTTTCCAGATCTTGCAGTATCTTTGGAAGATCTTCCAACAAATCCTTAATTTTAACATTTGCAAGCTCTATTTTATAGGGAATTGCTATAGGATCATCATACTTTTGTTTAATTTGGTCAATATCTTTCTTTATTATTTGTAACACACCCTCGCTTTGGACCCCAGAGGACCTCTCCAAGGAGAATGGTAGTTTGGCCACAACACCATGTCGAGCTAAAGAGAACTTTTTAAATATTCCTCGTAAGTAGCTATTAAACGAGCCACATATTTCCTTCTTAACTTTAAATTTATTCCGAACGTCCCCATCACAATCCGTAACATTGGTTATCTTAACTAACATTATGTTATCACAAAACGCATCCGTTATAGATGTTAAGTTATTTAATTTTGTTTCGCCCTCGCAATAGTTTATATTACCTATGTCTGTAAGAAGGTTATTATTACGTAGATTTTCTAATAAAAACCATATACCGAATCTTTCGTTAGTAGGTTTAATACAATTTCCCAATAAATGGCTAACAGAGTACATTTCTTTTATACAAAAAAGTAGCGGAAACATGTAAACAGGACAGATTACACTATAGGCATATATGTGTTGTAAATATATGGATATTGTATATAAACACAGGCGAGCGGTAAGTGTAACATGTAAGTGGACACCTAGACCCATACGGAATACCCACTATTAATATAATTCCAAATTCGGCTAATTAAGTTTATAGTCTCAATATAATTAACATATTAACTAACGGTGCCATCCCGCATTCGTACCCAAACTGTCGAAATTCTATAATTCTATTCTTAGTCCTTGTATTAGGTTTTGTACTATTAAACCCTACATTCTTATCCTGTAGAGTAATTTATGCACGTTATTTAATACGCACATTCTACAAGACCTGTACATCTGTTGTATAAGCAGCAGAATAGACGTCTCATTGTGTTGTTGTAAGTAAAACATAAATGTAAATTGTGCTGGATACAACCGGCCAGATATTAGACAGGAAATGTGTTGGAAGTGTATTGCCAAAGACAAACACCACATAGTGCAGCATGTAATCAATCCATTACTATTTAGACAAATGTATAAGGTCAGTATTGGTACAACATCCGATATATTAGCCAAACCCAGTCCAAACATTGTGTCCTCAAAATGTTATGATTGTGTTAAATTTGTTTATATTACATATATTTCTTACACAATTTACAAACTATTTTTTGTGTCAGTTGACAGAACGTGTAAAGTTGTGTTAAATGGCTGTAAACCAGTATCTGTGCCTGTGTCGTAATGTGTTGGAGTGTGTTATTGTGTCTCTGCGTTTGTGTTGTTTTATAAACTTTAAATATTACTATGTCCTTATACTCTTACTATTTATGTTACTATAATATCAATTTTTACTGTTTGTTTTCCAAGTTTGATTGTGGGTTTGGCTAATATATCGGATGTTGTACCAATACTGACCTTATACATTTGTCTAAATAGTAATGGATTGATTACATGCTGCACTATGTGGTGTTTGTCTTTGGCAATACACTTCCAACACATTTCCTGTCTAATATCTGGCCGGTTGTATCCAGCACAATTTACATTTATGTTTTACTTACAACAACACAATGAGACGTCTATTCTGCTGCTTATACAACAGATGTACAGGTCTTGTAGAATGTGCGTATTAAATAACGTGCATAAATTACTCTACAGGATAAGAATGTAGGGTTTAATAG
Source organism: Allygus modestus (assembly GCA_963675035.1). Lineage (NCBI taxonomy): Eukaryota > Metazoa > Arthropoda > Insecta > Hemiptera > Cicadellidae > Allygus > Allygus modestus. The sequence goes on along the minus strand of OY776111.1, from coordinate 98,416,871 downwards.
TACAAAACCTAATACAAGGACTAAGAATAGAATTATAGAATTTCGACAGTTTGGGTACGAATGCGGGATGGCACCGTTAGTTAATATGTTAATTATATTGAGACTATAAACTTAATTAGTCGAATTTGGAATTATATTAATAGTGGGTATTCCGTATGGGTCTAGGTGTCCACTTACATGTTACACTTACCGCTCGCCTGTGTTTATATACAATATCCATATATTTACAACACATATATGCCTATAGTGTAATCTGTCCTGTTTACATGTTTCCGCTACTTTTTTGTATAAAAGAAATGTACTCTGTTAGCCATTTATTGGGAAATTGTATTAAACCTACTAACGAAAGATTCGGTATATGGTTTTTATTAGAAAATCTACGTAATAATAACCTTCTTACAGACATAGGTAATATAAACTATTGCGAGGGCGAAACAAAATTAAATAACTTAACATCTATAACGGATGCGTTTTGTGATAACATAATGTTAGTTAAGATAACCAATGTTACGGATTGTGATGGGGACGTTCGGAATAAATTTAAAGTTAAGAAGGAAATATGTGGCTCGTTTAATAGCTACTTACGAGGAATATTTAAAAAGTTCTCTTTAGCTCGACATGGTGTTGTGGCCAAACTACCATTCTCCTTGGAGAGGTCCTCTGGGGTCCAAAGCGAGGGTGTGTTACAAATAATAAAGAAAGATATTGACCAAATTAAACAAAAGTATGATGATCCTATAGCAATTCCCTATAAAATAGAGCTTGCAAATGTTAAAATTAAGGATTTGTTGGAAGATCTTCCAAAGATACTGCAAGATCTGGAAAAAGAAATGTACTATCTTATGGATTTCGATATAACACTAGATTTGGCTGGAATATTTAATAAAGAGGAAATGTGCCAATATCTTACAGAAAACTTTAACTTTTGCTACCAAGGGGCGTACAAGAATGGATATAATGTTATTGTAGATAATGTTAGTAAAGACTGTTTAACATGGTTTAATGTAAATAGCAGGGTAAAAATATATAATAAATTTATATGCCAGATTACAAGCCCTGGAGTAATTAAAAGTATAGGAAACCATATAATAAACTTTGTAAACTGTCCAGATGCGAGACTAAAAGAAACGTTCTCGTCTAAACTAGCTAGAGAGAATGGAATAACAAGGTTAGAGGCAACAATCTATAACTATTGTAGAGGTTTTGGTAAAGGGTTTGAACCTTTAAGAGATTGTTTAAGTCTAATAGAAGACAACAAACGGTACTTTCAAAATGCTCCATTCTATGCTGTACCTCTGCATAAGATGTGGGTGAAAGTTGCCAATCAATTACAAAACAGTTGTTGTTTAGTGTTTAACGATTTATTACAATGCGCATATTGGGGGAAGATAACTGGAGTACAACTAAAACTGCCAAAAGATAGTACACAAAGGGAAAAGTTAATAAAGTATGCTCTATCTGCATTTAGCTTTAACTGTTTACCAACTAACTATGTAGAGGGAATAGAGGAGTTTCCTGATGCCATAAGTGTAAAGCATAAGTGTTACATCAAATCTGGGGGCACATGTTTTACAAAACCAAATACACCTTTCTCCACTATACCTAAACACATCAATTTAGAAGAATTAGGCTTAGTGGAAAGTCCTAACCTTACTCCCTACGTTTTAAGAAGCCGGACCAATAAACTGTACCCATACACTATTAAAGAAATAGAGCCACTTTCCAAGCCTTTCTTAGAGAGTTGTTCCAAAAAGAGGAAATTGGAATTAGAAGACATTGACAGTAATAAGCGTAAATTGGAATATGTGGAAAATACTGTTGCAGAGGAATACAAAGCACAGTTGGCTAAAGAACAAGAAAGAAGGGAAAGAGAGGATAAATTAAAAGATTACTTCCTGCGACGTTGGGAGGATCTAGAGCATTATGGACATTATATAGTGTATGCGTTTGTAGTAAACAACAAGTTTGTGGGAGTGTTGGCAGAAAAGGATGGACGGAGGGGTGTATACTATGTTAAAGGTGTCTGTAAAACTGTATTTATAGAGATAAATAAGAATAGGCAAGGTTATAGCGTGTTGCCATACAGTGGTGATTTGGACATTATTTATCTACCTACCAACGAGCCACTTGCAAGCTTTAACACTAACGGAACCGCAACATTTTATGGCAATTCCTTTCCAAAAATAGAAAACCTAAGTTTCCGTAACAATGAGTGGGATGATGTTGGACAAGAAGACATAGAGATGCAAGATATTAAAGGCAATGTTAAATTTAAAGAATGTAGTAGACTGGAGGATTTGGAATATGGTGCGGAATTATTAATAAGCGCTATTAAACAAGTCCAACATAGGGGTAGAAAAAGATATATTGTACAGTTTGAAAATATTCGTAACCTTTATGTCTCCAACCACTGGCTGGAAAGGGAGCTAGAATGTGGGAAGTTTGATTTTAACTACAAAATTAAAATTAAGTTGGATAAAATAAAGACTACTCCAAACAAGCACAAAGAAAGATTAGTGTTTTGTGTTTAGTTGTTTTGGGTTTTAAAAATTTATTTTTTGTTATCGCATTGGCTTAAAACATATCCAAAATTTAGGCAGTTCTGACCATAATTGTGGATATATATTACTTATCAGCTGGATGTATATAATAAGCTTGCATTTATTTTTTTTAATCCAACCGTAATAGTGTATTTGGAAATGGGGTATTTACTTATGCAATGGCCAGTAACATATTGCAGTCATATCCAAAGTTTGGTTACGACAAAACAGCACTAAAAGGTAAATAATATACGGTAAATTTAGATATAAGGGGATATAACAAGTCGAAAAGTAAATAAAGGAGTTATTGGTAGTAATTTACAAAATATAGTTTTGTAAAAACACAAATACCAATGTTAGTTTTTAGGTTGCGGCAAAACAAACAACTGTATTATTGGTGGAAATAATATTGTAATTTTAGATATAATAGATGGGGGCTATAACACATCCAAAAATAAATCAGACAATAAATGCTTAGGACAATATCCAAAGTGTAGGCAAATCGGACAATAAACAGCAAAGTCAGTTTTGGGATTACAGCAAAATAAACAAACAAAAAAGACAAAATACTGTATTGTGGGGGGTAATGGGGCGTGTGGTAGTGTGGTTTTGTTACCTATATAAGAGCTATAACACATTCGAAAATAAATCAGACAGTAAATAAAGAAGTTTGAAATTGTTAGTATATTTTTCAAAATATTTTTTAAATTTGACCATTATAGTTAATTTGTCAAATGTGGATGGTACATATACACCAGCCTAGAATAATGACATATATAAATTTTAAACAAATCAGACCATAAATAAAGAAGTTGCCAATTGGCAGTATTTTTCCAAATTTTTTAATTTGACTGTAATAGTGAATTTGGGAAATGTAAGGCTAATTTATTAAAACACTTGCCTATAACAATAACATATCTAAATTTTAAACAAATCGGACAGTAAATAAAGAAGTTGGCAATTGGCAGTATTTTTCAAAAATATTTTTTAATTTGACCGTAATAGTGAATTTGGGAAATGTAAGTGGAATTTATTAAAACACTTGCCTAGGACAATAACATATCTAAATTTTAAACAAATCGGACAGTAAATAAAGAAGTTGGCAATTGGCAGTATTTTTCAAAAATATTTTTTAATTTGACCGTAATAGTGAATTTGGGATATGTAGGTGGAATTTATTAAAACACTTGCCTAGGTCAATAGCATATCCAAATTTTAAATAAATCGGACAGTAAATAAAGAAGTTGGCAATTGGCAGTATTTTTCAAAAATATTTTTTAATTTGACCGTAATAGTGAATTTGGGATATGTAAGTGAAATTTATTAAAACATTTGCCTAGGACAATATCATATCCAAATTGCAGACAAATCGGACAGTAAATAAAGAAGTTGGCAATTGGCAGTATTTTTCAAAAATAATTTTTAATTTGACCGTAATAGTGAATTTGGGAAATGTAAGTGTAATTTATTAAAACACTTGCCTACGACAATAACATATCCAAGTTTTAAACAAATCGGACCATAAACACTAAAGATAGTTTTTTAGCCTGAATTTGAAAATTAATTTTAAAAAATATAGAGGAGGGATGGGGACAATATATTTAATATAGGCAAGGGTTGGGTATTAATATAGGCCAACAAGGAAACTTGTGGCTTATTAGTATAGGCGGGATCGGGTGTCGGTCCAAAAACTGATCCCCATAAGAATAACATGGGGAAAAAGCGCCGATTGTGGCTTCTCCCCCGTAATTCACATCTACTTACGTAACAAGTTTTAAATTATTTAAATTAATCCGTCAAAACTACTCGAATATTTTCCATTCTCTCGCTTATATTTTTATTTTTCAATTTCTCTACTGGCAAATGGACAACCATTAAAATACATTAAACCAATTTTATTCAAGGAGTAATTGTGAACACATAAACATAATTTGTAATGCATTAAACAAGCTAAAGTTTTACATTCATCTTTTACAGTACCTCACAACAACATTTACAGGTTTTATCATGTAAATGTAAATGCTTTATCTTGTGGTGATCCATTGGTATGTGTATAAAACCCCGATTTTTGTAGTCTTTGATGCAGCAAACCTGCGTACTTAGTCCTAATTTTTTTATGGAGAATAAATAAAATGCCATATCCCGCTTATTTATGAATATGATTGATGAAAGTTGGAAAGTGGCTTCATCACGTAGTGAGGTACCATTTTAAATTCATTGAGTATTTTATATGCTGCAACGGAGGTATTTTAATTGTAGTACGCCGTAAAATCAGAACCTGATGCCCCTAAATAATAAGAGAGAAAATAATAGGGAGAAATAATGTTGTCGAAGCAGTGTTAAAGATACATAATAAAGTCTTTCTTACAGATCTCTTATTATGAATACACATTTATTTAACTTGTACATCCAATGCCTCATGACATAATGGAAAAGTGTAAAACCTTTATGACGGTATATTATCACAGAAATTGATCCGCGAGTTGAAAGACAACCCGCCTACGTAAATCGGTTAAAAGTTTAGGACAGTTTGAGAGTCAACTTATTGTATTGTATTGTACGATACAACGTTGTATTAGTCAGATCTGACTTCACGTTCTCACAGGTTTATATGGTATCTACTGATACTAAGTACGCCATTTAAAATGTGCCCCTAATTGCATACACCCAATTGCACTGAGACATTAATTTATTTGCTTAAGTCAACAACGCTGTGGTAAGTCGCAGATGAGAAATGGTCAGATTATGAGGGTGTCATATTGTAAGCATACTCCTATGCTTAGAAATGAAAGAGCAGTTCAAACTTGGCTGATACTTTCCCCTCTTTTTGTTGGGAATAGTAACCACCAGCATAATAGAATGAATTTGGTGCGAGACAGTTATTAAGAACCTACAGTTACTGGTTTTTATCCGTCTAAATACCACTGGGAAATCTTGCCACTTCGGAACGTGGTGGGGGACTGTTCAAAAGACCTTCCGTTGAAATTAATTACAATATTGTCAAGGGAAATCGAGGCTTAGGTTTAAAAGAGGCGACAACTTCACAAGTTGCCGGGTCAAACTGCAAACAAAAATTGACGGTGTTATTAGTTTGCTATTCTTTTTAACCTTTTTCTTTAAAAACTGGGGGTTGGAGTACTTGGTTATAAAAAGGGAATTCTCGAGTTATTGCTTAAAATTGATTTACTTAACGTGTATTCAAATCAAGGGAATATCCGCACCGAAAACGCATCCACACCGTAGAATTACGTTTTCGTTAAAGACTATTCTTCCATTCTTAACATAAATAGTTTAGTTTTTACCTGTTTTATTAATAAACTCCAACTTTCAGATAAGTGTTATTGATTTTTTTATGTTGGAATATCAGATGATATATTATATTGTTGGCAGAGAAACATTTAGGATGATAGATTGTTATTGCCTCAATTGATTGTATCCCTGCAGATAATACGAACACTAGTGCATCGGCACAATGCCCGTGGGGGATTGCGGTGCTGGGTAGGCGACCCGACCCTGTGATCAGCCATTCACACACAATCACACGCACGTGTGAGGAAACTATTTACACTGTGTATTTCCAGACTCAGTTACTACTGAAACACTTGCAAGAAAACATCCAAGAGAGAGATTCAGTTCTTACACGATTGCGGCGGAAGCACTGACGAAGTCTTACACGTGGTTCTCTTTAATTATGGACCAACGGATATACATATTCACAAATTGTTAATATCCGTTCACGCATAGTTAATAGTACTCAACCTTTAATTCAGTTTAAAATATCCTTCCCACACGGAGAAAATATTAAATTAGCCTTTGAAGTAATGTTTTTTTCTAGATTTTGTACACAATTTAATGAAAGGTTCAACTCCTACGGTGACCTTTATTATGTAGAGTATTATCTACATAAAATGTCAGAAAGTGTTAAAGCCGCTTTGGGTGAAAGTAAACGTATGCAAATGACACACGGCCAATATAAAGCGGGTCGATGAATATTGTATACCCCTCGGAGGTGAAGGGGCATCTTGTGGCTGCTATACTTTTACACATGCATTTCGCGTTTACAAAACGGTCATACAGAGGAAAATGTTTAAAACCATTTAAAACGCATTATAAATACCATTAAAAGGAAATCAATTGTCCTTCAAAATATTTGTTTTATAACACAACGTCATATTTATATTTTTCGTACAACCGAATTACTGCATTTATTTTTAATAAGTATCATCCAGAAACTTATTCTCCGTTTGGAAAGGGTGGTTTGATAAACTATTCAAACCACCCTTTCCAAACATTAAAACTTGTTAGGTGAAGGCTCACTGAGAGACAGTAAACGTACGACGCGAACGATATAATCTTTAGTTGTATATGAACCGAAATTTTGACTTTACATCTCAATTTGCTATATAACTTCAATAATTGTCTCAAGTGAGAAAATCCATAACAATATTCTCGGCAACGTTCTGGTCATCAAATGATGTGTGTGATGGGCCAAATAACATTTGCGATGCTTTTGTTTTCAACCCCTCTTAACTGACCAATACATTTTTTGTAATACCCCAAAAACTCTACTGACGTGACATAGATGAAAAAAACATTTATATTTACATTTTATGTCAATACAAAGAATGAACATGATAAGTGGTTTCGATCGTATTCAAATGCGGTTTATGGTACGGCTCTTATAGATGGTAACTAATGACGTCCCTGACTCGCTTCAGAAACCAACGTACAAATACATCAAATATTCTTTCATATACTGAAATTACTTTAAACTCAATAAAGTGGTTTTCTGTAATAACATTTTGTAGTTTTAAAATTGTTATTTTCTAAAGTGATTTACTCTGTTAAGTTAAAATGTTTTCTTATGAACTATAAACATAGTTTAGTGTTCAGTTAAATTTTAGAGAAAATATGTATTACCCAGAAGTTTTGAGCTCTGCAATAGTGTGCTAATAATGTTTCAGTATTTAATTGTGTGATATGAATAATTTTACTTTTGTATAAGCATTACAATAATGGTATACGGACATACATAATATGACCTAGAGAAATGTTAATGTAAAATATAAGTAAAGTAGGCCTAATTTTTAGCAGACCAACTCCCAATTTAACTGCGGCCTTATTTTGCATTCGTCACCCCACGGATGAGAGAAGCGTCATGAAAACAATTCATGCTACACTGTGATTTAAATAGTACTAGCACACTCTAGTACTAGATAATGTGAACTTGTTTATCGTTAATCATGTTTTAATTATTAATGTATTATTTACACATTTATAAATAGAAATAATACTTAAAATACAAAACAAATGATAACAGTTGTTCGAACTGATAGTCATTGAGATGATTGCACATTTTAAAGCATTCTACTGCACATTGGCAAACTTGTTCAAAAATATTTACATTTCCCTGAGTTATTGTTGCTGCGTCAGTAATTCGGGCAATCGAGTCCATTTCATTATTCACTGATGTACTGTATGCCAGTGCTTTATTATGACTCCAAAGGAAAAAATCCAGTTGGGTAAGGTCGGGAGATCGGGCAGGCCACTGTAGCGGTCCTCCACGTCCCACGGTGAGATGCCCGAGAATTGAGCCCTCTCTCTAGTGAAACTAGCTTCATCTGTAAACAATACCTTCTCCAAAAACATTGGGTTCTGAATGTCTTTATTTAAAACCAACGGGAACACTCCACGCGCCGAGGATAATCTTGAGGATTTAAAGCTTGCACTTTTTTGTAGATTGTAAGGAAAACCCCTTCACCATGTAAAACTCTCCATACTGAACTGTAACTACAGCCTGTTTCCCGGGCTACTACTCTGGTCTGTAAAACATTTTCTTCAAACTCAACATTGCGAACTTATTTTTTACAACCCGTCTCAGCCATGTTACATTGAAATATTCCATTTTCCCTTAATCTGTTGTGAACATTATAAAATTCGTTACTTGGAAGTTGTCTGTTTGGCAAATTTTCATCATACAATTTTCTAGCTTTTTAGTGAATTTCCTATGGAAAGTTAACTATTAGCATGACCTGCACGGTGAAACTTAAGCCCGGGTCCACCATAGAAGTTCCTAACGTGACCCCTTGATCACGTTTTGGGGGGTCGTTCAAAATTATATATACGTATGCACTCTAGCGGTCGCATTTTTAGTCCGATTTACTTCAAATTTGGTAGGGACGTTCCTTTACATAATCAGATGGACAATTTTGTTGGGCAAAATAATCGGATAACTCTATGCCCCTTTTTTGGGGATTAATCTTTCAAATTTCGGGGTTTTGGGCCCTAAAGGGTCAGAAAAGCCCCGGATGAAACATTAATGCTCTTAAAAAAAGATGGGAATTAGTGAGGCAAAAGTTTTAAGCCATCTCTCGTCATTCTAGCATAAATATTTACCGAGTTATTAAAGAAAATGTGTATCGACTAAACACAGTACGTTGTCTTATGGGGGTTTTACATTAGAAAAGCCTGTTATTCATTTGTTGGTGTACTTTTATCATTCCCAGCAACCTCACGCCTACTTTCAAGCCTGACCTTCTCCTAACCTTATAATGCGCAAAATTGTGTTTCCAGCATTGCAGGTCAATGAAACCAGCATCATCAGAACAGCCAAAAAATCAATGTTTTTCAGATTTCAATAAAGTTGGAATAAATGTATGATTTGTACATTGGTTTTGAGTTTTAAAAGTTTTGTATGTGGAAATTCACTTCCCTCACGTCAGCGTGCTGCAACGAACTCGTTTATTGTAATCTAATGTACTCGTAATGTATATCAAAATACTCCTGAAATGTATAGTTATTCATGATTTTGCACAGTTATTATTTATATCATAGTTAGAAATCACATCCTTTAATTCAGTTTGTTGAGCTGGCCTCATAATCTGCTTGACTCCTACTAATGTCTTTTGGTATTTTAACTTCCTTTGGAGGTGATATTTTCCACTTGCTGGCCCAATATCCCTCACTTAATTAACCCTTAGAGAAGCCTGATTTTCATTTGGATCCTCCCTAGTTTATTCGCTATCTGTTTAGTCCTATATATTCTCTTCACTCTCTGAGTTAGTGAACACCCTAAACGAACCCAGTTCGCCAAGTTCGCCTTTTTGGCGCAAGTGATTTACTTGGAGGTGGCAAGTGGTCAGTAACTGGCAATACAATAATAATAATAAACAATGCGCAACACTACCTAACAAAATGTGTGTAGTTCTCTTAAGGAACTGAAATTACATCAAATGATTAAAAACAAAAAATTTATGTCTACATGTATTGAATGAAGATTATTATATGTATAGTAACATAGTTAAGTTGCACCACCAAATTAAGTCATGCAATAAATTGTTCTCTAAATTTTAAAAATTATTATGTTAAATTATAATAAAACTTCCGATAAAAATACAAGTTTGACTTAAATGTTTTCAATTTGTATGAATAACTCAGTAATTTGAAAAGCATAAGATATACTATAAGTAAATATATCACATGAAATTTGGTAATGCCCCAGCAGGTCGTCAGTTGAATTAATCTACTGCGTCTCATGGTGTTTACGCGGCAAACATGATAAAAAGTGATCAAACTGAGTAATCACTATATGAACAGTTTATATTTAACAAGTGATATTCGTTTATCATTTGATATAATGGATTCAAATACATTTTGTTTAATGGTAGGATTGTGACCCATCATATTGAACTACTTTTTTATGGTGAACACAATGGCGTAATCCGTTTGCAAAAATAGTTTTCGTTCTCAAGATATTGGTGATTTAAAAAAAATAAATTTGAAGTGAGTTTTGAATGTCCCGACCTTAAAACATACACCTATTCTCGTTATTACATCAGATAATGCATAAGATCATTTAACTACTACCGATCATTTTTTTTATTGGCATTTGCTTCATTAAAAACAAAAGAATTCATCCGCCATCTTGGATCAGATAATTGTTTTTCAATTGTAAAACTGGGGTTGTGACCAGCGAGTACATAATAGAATAGAGAAGACAAGAGCGTATACCCCGTGCATTAAAAGTGTGGCAAGATCCGCCATGTTGGTCTGTCATACAACCTGAAATCTACGATCCGCGAGCCCAATTCGCGGTAAACTTTCGCGACCAATACGCGGCCATTATCAACAGTAATAGTTGAAGAATATTGTTGAAAAGCTTTCATGCTTATAGTATAGAGTCTGAAGATAACGATGGTAATAATTTAAAATTAATAATAATTTTATTAATTGGTGTATAAATATTTTACTACACACTTGTAGATCTGTTTTCCAAAACCAGACATTAAAAAGTTGTTCTGTGGGGAGTATTTTATTTTTTGTTCAGAGACATTTTGTCAGCGGGAAAGTTGTAGATAAATAAACTAATTTCATTTTTTACTTCAACTGTTTTCTAGAATGGTCTGTTTCCTCAGAAATCCAAGTATATAGTACGCGGCAAAACCGTCTTTTGCCTCCGCGCCGCGCCCGACCATTACATAGCAGTGCAGTGTGTTTGTTTTCCGGCTACGTTGTTGTTCATGTTTTTATTTATTAATTGGTTTTAGCTAGGATTAGTAATGATATTATTCATTTAAGGAGTAGTAAATAAAAAAAAATCTAAGTAATAACTAGTTTCAGTTACTTATTCATATGCTTATAATATCCTCGATGTTTCACTATGTAGATGATTATGGGTATTAAATAACCTAGTCGAATTAATCGTAAACCATTAATCAATATTCATTAACCTACAGATGATTGCCCAAGTTCATGGTTTTACATTTTAGGGTAATAACAATATTTTTTTTCACTTACACTTATAGATAGGTACTTCTAAAACAACTTTCGCAAAGTCGGTAGATTTTTACCACCCTTTTAGAAGGTTAACAAGCTCTTAATTTACGAATGAAAATGTGTAATGATTTTTAAATGTAAAAAATAGTGCAAATGTATATTTTACTATTTATTCCAAATGTATTTTAATCCATAAATAAAAAAATACTGTTTATTATATACAAATAACAACTGATCATTTTATTTTATTTTCGTTGTTTGTGGCTTACACAAAATGAATCATTAATAGGCCTATATCTAGAGCTACTATATTAGTCACTACAATTTATGGTAAAGATATGTTTTAACCACTTACGCGTATTTAAATATATTAAAACTATGCGCTCTTGTGAAAAGTAATCCCAGCGGGTGGTTAATACCCAGTTTTATTTTTAATAAGTGTCCGGTCATTAAAACCAAATCCAATACAATTTACAAAATCGTGTTAACTCGACATCGACATCTTAGGCCTACAAAAAACAGCCGTGTCTACCCTCACTGCGACTATCTGATAAAGTGTGTGGCGGTGCGTGGTACACGCAAAGGCTAGGGCGGCGCCGCCATCTTGGACCGTCACATCCGACCGCAAGGCTGGCCGCACTCAGCGCTCCGAGTAGTTCTTTATTGTATTATGTGCTCGCTGGTTGTGACCCATCATTTCCAACTGGTTTTCAACACTGAAACCAATTCCAAAATCCGTTTTTAAATATCGCCTTTCATCCTCAAGATATTAAAATATTTTTGTTTACAATTTGAAAAATGTAAATATCATGAGAACTAAAGGAGGTATTTAAAAGCGGATTTCGATATTGGTTTCAGCGAAAAAAATTGTCTATTTGTCATAATTCCACCTTTACATTTGAAAAAATATATTTCGATTTAAAATGGCGGATTCAAGATAGCGGTCGAAAATAGGTAAGGATGAAGTACAAGTTGATCAAAATTTATCAGCGGTGGTCGGAGTCGCTATCATATGAAATGTAGAGAAAGGTAGGGGGATTCATTAAAACTCACTCTATACAGGGTGTCCCGTAAGTAAGTACAAAAACTTTGGGAATAGGTTATATGGGTCAAAATAAAAAGAAAATCAAGAATAATGTTTTTTCTAAAAACGCTTTGTTACCGATATATCCGCCATTTTGTATTTTTTCAATACAAATTTATATCTCAAAAACTATTAAATATTACTTCATGAAACTTGGTATAGTGTTTAAGGTAGATATTAAATAATTGAAAAAAAATGTGTTAAAAAATATATTTTTCCGTTTCAAAATGGCGGCCATTTTAATTTTTCAAACTAAAATTACTAAAAAAACAGCTGATTTTATGGAAAAAATACAAGAACACTTTTCTTTAGTATCTCGAATTTTCTATCAAATGACACCAAGTTCAAGTTCAGAAGGATCGGGCAACAAATAGCTGAGAAATAACAATTTTTAGTTGATTTTTAGCTGATTGTCGCAGAAAATGAGGAGAAGTTGCCAGGGTGCGCCTGGCCTGTACAACTAAAAATCGTTATTTCTCAGCTATTTGTTGCCCGATCCTTCTGAACTTGGTGTCGTTTGATAGAAAATTCAAAATACTAAAGAAAAGTGTTCTAGTCTTTTTTTCCATAAAATCAGCTGTTTTTTAGTAATTTTAGTTTGAAAAATCAAAATGGCCGCCATTTTGAAACGGAAAAATATTTTTTAACAACTTTTTTTGCAATTATTTAATTTGTACCTTAAACACTATACCAAGTCTCATAAAGTAATATTTAATGGTTTTTGAGATATAAATTTTTATTGAAAAAATACAAAATGGCGGATATATCGGTAACAAAGCGTTTTTAGAAAAAACATTATTCTTGATTTTCTTTTTATTTTGACCCATATAACCTATTCCTAAAGTTTTTGTACTTACTTACGGGACACCCTGTATAGAGTATATTGCATTTTAAATACAACTAAAGCACCAAGCCATATCTGGTCGGTTGGTTTCTAAAATAATGCAGATTGACTAACAAGAATGGAGCCCCATATTTCGTTCATAATCTATTTCTGAAAGCCAATAACAATGAATAATAGGGCAAATGTAACTGAGTGTGATTTATACCCCGTGATTGAGTTGTACTCCACAATGTGCACATGTCACATGTGTGGGCTGAGTCGCGGTCCATCAATCTGATCACGAGGTTTATAAGTAATCCCTTCGCTTGTTTGGCGACACTGCAAAAGAATAAACTAGATAAAACAACAACATACTCTTTTATTTAATTTTTAATCATGTAAATTAAATTTGCTGTCGTTGGATGTAACACAACAAACGATGTCACGAAGATAAAAACTTAACAATTGTAGTAATGTAATATAAGCTGTTTTCTATTTGTTTAAACCATGATACGTAATTATATCTAGTACATTATTTGCCTTAAATAGAAGCATTTTCATTTAAAAAGTCAGAAGGATATTTAATTTTGTACGTTTGCATACGACATATCTACGTTAGAGGATAGTTAGGTTTTAGTTTGATTAGTTTTGTCTAAATTTATTTAATTGTACTCTTTGAATATAAATTCACTAAGTACTCAGTGTCCCCTGTTATTTTCAAATTACATAAAGATTCATGTAACTAGTTCTATCATCCAATGTTTATCCAGTCTATTGGAAGAAATGGTCTTACAGCTTCAAGCATCAAACGTGTTAGAATTGTGGTAAATATTACTAACACATTCGGTACACTAAAATAGTGTCTAATGATTGTCATAACACCCGTATAACGTAAAAATTTGATACAGTATGTCCTCCAATCGTATGCGATACGGTATACCGATCTTAAAAATTCGATCAATCGAATCGAAACACTCGATATTTTGAATCACATTTTAACTAAAAGCATACAGTAGATCGAAAATTATTTACTCGATTTATATTAATGTTATATCTAAAATCAACAATGTTATATCGCAATAATATGCGAAAACAAAAGTAAAAAATGCAGTAATAAATAATAAATAAACGTATAACTAAACGTTAATAACAAACGTAATAAGAAATTATGCATACGTATTAAGATTTGTACAAAAATAAGATTCCTACAAAAATAATAACGAAACATAACAATATACAATTTCAAATCAGACATACACATTCAAGAAAAATATGGCGTATTACTCCAATATTGGCGTAAGTCCAAAAAATGCCCTCCAAAGGTCTGTCACAACCGTACTACTTGGCTGAACAAGCTTTAAAATCAAAGGTGTTAATGTTTCAGCAACCCTCTTGTTTCCCAGACAAATTCTAACCGATATCTCCCTCCCCTTTTCCACAACAATTACTGCATTAATTTCAATCATTCCATTAAACCTAGTACCATCAACAAGCATACACGATTGTATTTCCTCTTCCCAATATTACATTCATAAATTTCCAACAACACACCCAGTCTCCCCAAACAATTATTAATTTTCGAAAAAATCGTCAATCCAAACAAAGCATATTTCCCTGCAATAAAACATCCAATCAGCAATAGTGCTCCTTGATACAACAGTTCCATTGAAACTGCATTCTCTTTCCAAAAAGTGTTATTTACAAGTCGAAAATATTGTTTTATGGACATAATATGTTTTATTATAAACATTGGTATATATATGTATATATATATATATATATATATATATATATATTATTTATTTATTCTAATAAACATTTTAAAATAAATTACCCTTTTTATATTTTGTATATAATTTTAATTGACTGACATGTTTTGGCACTAAGGATATTATCAAAGTCAAAATAACCTCTTTTGTAATTCAATAAGATCAAATATAACATATGTAAAATAAATATCTTAATAATCGTATGGTAAAAACATATTTCATTTATTTTATTTTCACATAGATACTATACATAATTCATTTAATTTTTTCTCTATTCTTATTATTTGTCGTAAACTGGGTTTTGTATCTTAATTTGAGAAACGATCAATATGTTATTTGAGTGATTCTTATTACTAGAGGAAATATACATTTTTTCTTTTACATTGAGTTTTTCATGATTCTTTTCATATTATAAAATAGATAAATTACTTTCTAAGTTTGAATACATATGCCCTGAGTTTAATAAATGGTCAGTGAAGTTAGATTTCACTGTGGTTTTGTTTTTAGATTTTAAGGCCTGTATGGGTTCTTTAAATATGGTATTAAAACTTCTCCTTGTTTGGCCAACGTAGAAGTTGCTGCAGTCACTACATTTGTATTTTTAAATTCCTGGTTTTATTATAATCTACTATTAGATTACGTTGTGGGTTTTTGACTTTTCGACTAATCATATAGAATATATTATTTTTGGTTTTATAACTTCTTTTAATTTTTGAGTTACAAATCGTTGTTCTTATCGCTCTGTTCATGCAGTTGTTGTATGGCTAACAAACATATTGTTCATTCTCATTCGATTTACTACTTGCATTATTCTCAATTTCTTTTTCTTTTTTTTATAATTTTCTCAATAATATTTGGTTTGTATCCATTTTTATAGCTCAATGTCTAGTTTTTCTCTATCCTTTTTAAAATTTGTTGCATTTAATGGGATTGTAATAAGATGACGTATTAGAGAGTGAAATGTGGCCATTTTATGTTGCCAAGGATGATTGTATTGATAAGGAATCATCACATTAGTTGTTGATGGTTTCCTGTATGTGTCAAACGAATGATTATGATTTGCTTTAAATATAGTTAAATCTAGAATGTTGAAATTGAAAGGTTGTATTTCATGTGTAAATTGAACAGCTTTAGATAAGGTGGTTATGTACACCATTAAATCTTTGGCTACCTGTTCATTACCTTCAAATAAACATAGTATGTAGTAGACATATCTAAACAGTAAACTATATTCTTTTAATATGGGTTTCTTTCATTATTTATTTTCTTTGCTTCTATTTCCTTTTGCATACACATCTGCAAGCAGTCCTGATAGCGGGGACCCTATCGGTAAACCTTATTTTTTAAATGAAATTTGGTATTGTAGGAGACATATTTTTGGTCTAGGGTTGTTCGGGGTAGTTTTATCAAATCATTTATTTCATTATTCTGAAACGTTTTATTTTTGACTAGGCCTTCTTTTAGTATAACCAAAGTTTCTCTTGTGGGGTATGTTGGTATACATATTACTAACATCAAAGGATTTCTGGACTAAAACATCATGTTTAAATTTATACAAATCACAATTTCTTAGTTATTTACTATCTTAAAGTTCAAATCTTCATTTAATTATATTTAGGACCCAATTACAACAAATTTTTGATTCTTTCAGTCTTTTCTGAAGTATTATGGTTTTAAAGATATTTAGAAAAAAAGATTTTGAAAAAATTGCTGTTATTTTGAATTGTTACAAAGCAGAAGCTTGATTCTCAGTGCCAAATTAGGCCCTGTCAGTCCTCAAACATGTACTAAGTTTTAAGTTGATACCTTAAGAGGTTAAAATAGTTAAATTATGCAAGAACACGCAAAGACAAATAGACGGAAAACTATACGTTTAGGGACATATGTTTGTAGGAAATTTGTTTCTTATTTTTACGTGTACAATAACACCCTAAATTATTGTAACGCTTTTTACGAACACCCTGTATATTAGATTCCGACATTTGTCAACGGTTAAAAAAGATCGATTTAAATTGCGATTTAAAAACTACTAAAATGGAAACTATATTGTCAGAATTGTCAGCAGAAAGTGAATGTTGTTTACGTTATTTACATATCCTACCTGAATTTACCCAACTATGAGTTTAGATTAAGCTTACAGCGGCCATCTGAAACTGTCTATTCAAAAACCTCGTTGCTTCAAACATCATAACTTATCTTTATCCTATTAAAAGAAATAACTGAGTAAAGATGGGTTTATTACGAGTAAGACATATAAATCGGAAAAGTGTACGTCTACTGGTTTAGGAAATAACAAGCTTTACTAAATTTAAACTGCCATTTTAATATGTATAATGATAAGTGAGTTCTATTTTCTTTGAAATGTTTGTCTAGAAAATTCAGAGAATCACTCCAGTGACCCTAATTTTTTAATAGTTTAAACTATTTTTACATCATACTACACAGAAACAGGTACTTTTCCACCCGTATTGATAGGCTGGAAAGTTGCCCTTTGCCGTGCCTACACACGGAAAATTACTTTACCGTGCACTGCACGGTAAAAGCTTTTTACCGTGCACTTAGTCAGCTGATGAAATAAACAGCTGATCGCAACAATACAACGTTAAACCACATGAGTAATTACGAGTGTTGAATAGTAAACACATACTAAAGGTGATACTAAAGGAAACTTTTGAAAATGCATTTCAGTGAGGAATACAATGAACTAATTAAAATTTACTAATTTTTCTGTGTAGTATGATGTAAAGTATCGTACGATACTCGCCCGGTAAGCTTTACCGTGCTCGCACGAAAATCCCGCACTCGGCTACGCCTCGCGCGGGAACTGTCGTGCTCGCACGGTGAAACACCACTTACCGGGCTAGTAACGTAATATACTATTACGTTATTTATTGAGGTCAATTTGGAAGGTACATTTTTTCATATTTCTAGGACAAGTAGTTTTATATATCTGTTTGGGACAACTTACGTGAGACACTCTGTATATATAATAAATGTCTTATTAAAAAAATATAAACATTGTATGACTCTTCCACTGATATTTATTTGTTTATTTTTAAGCAATTCAAAAGAACTTACATACTTAATTTTTCATAACAACTAAAAATATTTCAATTCTTAAACTTAAGTAAGCCATTGTTATAATTACTAATAATAACGCTTTTCGCAGTTTCATTCTTACGCCTGTTTTTATTCTCACCTAAACATTTCAATGCCACTTTGGACATCTTCATCGGTAGGAAGGTTATATAAACAAAACAAAAATTAAAAACAAACAATCAATCATATGATAGCTTACTACTACATCTAATTTAAGTACATTAGCCAAACATTTAAATATATAAATATGGTAATCCATGGGGTGTATTTTTAATTTATTTCCTTTTTGAAAATTGGAAGCCAAGACTTAGAGAGCTTATATCCATCTTCCCTATTTATATTCTCCTTGTGTTTAATTATTTCTATGGATTCTCTAATTTTCTTTTAAAATAATCTTCTTCTTAAGCAATAATTTTACATTGTCAAACTCCATGCTGTGTCCGGTTTCATGTGTGTGTTCTGCTATTGCTGAGGTATTTATTCTGCCTTTTTTATCGTCTCTGATATGCTCACTTACTCTTACATTTACTGTTCTCCCAGTTTCTCCAATATATACCTTTTTTCAACTGCACGGTATTCTGTAGACACCTTTGTTTTTCAACACTGGTGTTTGATCTTTTATTCTGGGGAGTAAATCTCTTAGTTTAGAACATACAGAAAATGTATATTGAACGTTGAAACATTTCTTTCTGAGACTTTAGATCAAAATATTTTCAAAAAACTAGTTATCATAACTGAAAGTAAAGCTACCAAATCAGCAGATAAACTCAAAGAAAAACCAATTAAGAAATTTCAAAACCTTAAAAGAAAACAGAAATCAGAAGAAAAAGTTAAAAATAGAGTAGAAAGTGTCATAAATATGTCATCAAAAATTTTAGATTCAACAACTCAATCAGTTCTGGAGAAAGGATTTAACTTTACGATTACACCAAAAAAGATACCTATAGAAACTATAATAACAGGCGTACAAGCGGCAATTGGTCATTTACTAGAAGAGGATGCTGAAGATGTCAGAAATGAACATACATATTCTCAAAAGAGCCAAAGTTCCAAAACAAAACTTAACTAAAGAAGAAAATAAAGCGCTTTCTGAATTGAAAAAGGATCAAAATGTTTGTATTCTTCCTGCTGACAAAGGTAATTCAACCGTGATAATGGATGTAGCAACATATGATAATAATGTATGTGAACTAATAAATGACTTGTCAACTTACAAATCATTAAAAAATGACCCTACTTCAAAAGATTAAAAACTAGTTAAAAAAAGATAAAGGAGTCATCTATACCTGAAAACTTCTATAAGAGTGTTATTCCAACAAATTCACGTTCACCGAAATTTTATGGCAGACAATTTTATAGTTCATAAAACTAACGTACCTTTGAGACCAGTTGTGGACCGAATATCTTGTCCTACTTATTCATTATCAAAATATTTAAAAATTACCTTTTTACGTGTGCATATGAATCAAAATACAACGTTAAAAAGACAAAAGACCTTAAAAGTAAATTGAATGAAATACAGATTGATGAATTATACGATATCTTATTGAGTTAAGATGTAGCTTCACTATTTACCAATGTACCGATTAGAGACTCTCTAAACATTATTAAATAAAAACTAGGAAATGCAAACGGTGAAGAAAATATGCTAGAACTGATTGAATTATGTTTAACATCTTCTTATTTTTCATTTAAAAATTAGTTTTATGAGCAAGTTGTTGGAGTTGCAATGGGAAGTCCTTTATCCCCCATAATAGCAGACATTTTTATGAATTGGTTTGAGGAAAAAGCTCTCCAGACTTTAAGATTAAAACCAAAATGTTACCTGAGGTATGTAGATGATACGTTCATTATTTGGAAACATGGAGAGAACACAATTGAAGAATTTCTATAACATATGAATTCAGTTCAAACTAAAATTAAATTCACAGTGGAACAGGAAAAAGAGGGAACACTTCCATTTCTGGATTTAATTATTATCAAAGAAGGCAAATCATTGAAACACAAAGTATTCAGAAAAGAAACGCATAATAACAAATATCTAAATGGAAAATCACATCATCATCCGGCTCAAAAAAGAGGGTTAATCAACTGTTTGGTAGATCGTGCTAAGGTAATAAGCAACCCTGAATTCTTAAACAAAGAAATTAACACAATAAAACAAGTATTAATTGCAAATGATCACAAAAGTGGAATGATAGAAGATGTTATAAGACAACATAACCTAAAACCGGCAAAAAAAAATGAAGCCAACTAAGAGAACTGCAAACGTGCGATCCTGCCTTATATTAAAGGTACAACAGACAAAGTGTCAAAAGTTCTAGCCAAGCATAAAATAAAGACAACATTTTCTGTATGTTCTAAACTAAGAGATTTACTCCCCAGAATAAAAGATCAAACACCAGTGTTGAAAAACAAAGGTGTCTACAGAATACCGTGCAGTTGCAAAAAGGTATATATTGGAGAAACTGGGAGAACAGTAAATGTTAGAGTAAGTGAGCATATCAGAGATGATAAAAAGGGCAGAATAAATACCTCAGCAATAGCAGAACACACACATGAAACCGGACACAGCATGGAGTTTGACAACGTAAAATTATTGCATAAAGAAGAAGATTATTTTAAAAGAAAAATTAGAGAATCCATAGAAATAATTAAACGCAAGGAGAATATAAATAGGGAAGATGGGTATAAGCTCTCTAAGTCTTGGCTTCCAATTTTCAAAAAGGAAATAAATTAAAAATACACCCCATGGATTACCATATTTATATATTTAAATGTTTAGCTAATGTACTTAAATTAAATGCAGTAGTAAGCTATCATATGATTAATTTTTTTTTAATATTTGTTTTGTTTATATAACCTTCCTACTGATGAAGATGTCCAAAGTGGCATTGGATCGTTTAGGTGAGAATAAAAACAGGCGTAAGAATGAAACTGCCAAAAGCGTTATTATTAGTAACTAAAAATATATTCAATACTGACCAGTTAACGCTGTAAACCACAAAGATCAGGTTACTAACATAAATATATTGCAAAATGAAATTACAAGTAACAAGTTTTAAAACTGAAATAAAACCAATCACATTTACACAACCCAGTCCGAGTGAAGCTGACTGGTAAATTATGTCTTGGTAATGAAGTTTTGGGATGGTTGTGGCTGAAATTGATAATTTGACAAATCTCTCTTCCTGAGTTGATCTTAATAATACTATTGTTTTAACTTTTGGTGAATTAAAAACTATTAATTATCATTGAATACATTTAACTAGCAAGTTTATTATTTAGTTGATTGGATGCTTAACAACATGTATATCTTCAACTAAATATTTGTAAACCACAAATACCACGATGCTTATTCGTCAAAAGGTCTGCCCAGTTTCATAGGTTTGTAAATCTTCACTTTTCAAGATGCATAATTCTGTAATGTAACAAGTGATTGGTAATTTTAATATATAAATGTTATGTCTCTATGAACAAATTTTATATATGAAAATATTTATGATTCACCTCACATATGTGTTCACATGTTTACCTGAAGTAGCGCATTGCCTTAATAAATAATTTGTATATATTTAACATAACTGTTTCAGAGAAGAAGGTGATTTATCATATACTTATAAGGTTATATTTGCAAACCATTTGAAACTAACGTAATCATTTTCAATAAACACTGTCAGGTTTATATTTTTGAGTTTTGCAGAATAGTTGTAGTATTTAAACTACCTGGATGACAAGAAGAGGAGGATATTAGGAATTAAAAAAGGTATTGATTATTTTATTCATTTATTTGTATAATCCAATTTTAATTTGTTACCAAAGTTTGAAACAACAGCACATTTGAATGTACAGTACATCACAGTTGATACTTTAGTGGTCTGTTGATTTGGCTTCACTGTAGCATCCTAATTTCTACTCTTGGCTATTTAAATTTGATATTTCATGTCAGACTCTATAAAGAAAGATTGACCGATGACTAAAATAATCGAATGGTATATCTCTTCTCAGAAAAATGTATCTGTAATCTTACCTTTACAAGATTTTCCCTTTTATTTAGCTCTTTAAGCTCGCATTTACCTTTTGCTGTACTTTTATTTTATCAAATTAATGTGCTGCACCTACTTTTATTTTGTCAAATTAATGTCAAACTAACCATCAAGTAAGTAGAATATCTCTGTGAAAACACAAAAGAAGAAGGAATGGTTGTTCAATTTAAAGGGTGAGTAATTATCAATCTGTCACGAACAAACGAGGGGAATTATTGGAAATTTAAACGGGGATTCGCGGCTTCTAATCAGATTTGAATCAAGGTAATTCCAATAACAAACTAGCTTTTATTAACATACTTTTTTAAGATTATAATAATGAAAGCTTATCTGAAGACTAAAAAAGCCATATTATTCATGTTTGAGGTGCTTAAATGAGTATAACGTACAAAATTATTCGTTGATTATTATTTATAAATTGTACTAATGTAAATTTGTCGATAGAATATTTTAAAATTAACAAATAATTTTCCTCTCACAAAATAATCTTACCTCACAATTACCTACGACTATAATTCGAATAATGTTGGTTAGAAATCTGTGCACCACCGTGCGCCTGAAGGTTACGTTAGTTTATAATTTGAGCACCCATCTAAACTTTATGAGTTTGTATAATCATATGGTTTATATCGTCAAATCACTTCTGTAAAATTGTAAAAAGAGATTTTTAATTTTTATTAGTAATGTCTTTTTAAACTCTACTAAATATATATTTGTCCCCCAATGTATAGTCCAACAGGTTATTAGTGAATTTCCAATAGAAAAGTGAACTATTAGCATGGTAAAACTTAAGCCCGGGACCACCATAGAAGTTCCTAACGTGAACCCCTGAATACGTTTTTGGGGGTCGATAACAAATTTTATTATATATCAATTAATTGATTTATATAAGTAACTGGCTGTGTACCCGTCCTTCGTACGGGTTGTATATAAATAGTAGATTAACTAAATCAAATAACAATCCACATTATTTTACAATATTAAAATTACATTTTACACATTTAATGTACAATTAAATCAAAGTTAACGAAATATACTGGCAGACAGTTCGGGTCCTGTTGCTAAGTCGAGGAACTCTGTAGGGTAGTAAACGGCGTGTGGTTTGCGACTTCAAATCGCTACACGTAACACTTTGGATTCGCTTTCAGAAATAAAAGAACTCAAGTACAAAAAAAATCTGTGAGGGGGAGAGGGGGCATAAATATAAAATCGGCGCGGGGGAGCAAAATATAAAATGGGGGGCAAAAATAAAAATCGGGAGGAGAGTAAAAATATAAAATCGGGATTGGGCATCAAATAAAATGGAGGGGGGACATAAAATAAAAATATAAAATCGAAGAGGGGGGGAGCAAAATATAAAAATGGGGGGGGGGCAAAAATATAAAATGCAGGGGGGACAACATAAAATAAAAATATAAAATCGAAGAGGGTGGGGGAGAAAAATGTAAAATAGGGGTCAAAAATATAAAATCGGGTGGGGAAAAATATAAAATTGGAAGGGGGGTAAAAATATAAAATCGGGGGGACAACATAAAATAAAAATATAAAATCGAAGAGGGCGGGGGAGAAAAATGTAAAATAGGGGGCAAAAATATAAAATCAGGTGGGGAAAAATATAAAATTGGAAGGGAGTAAAAATATAAAATCGGAGGGGGGCAAAAAATATAAAATCGGGAGGGGGCAAAAATTTAAAAGGGGGGTACATAAAATAAAAAATCGAAGAGGGGTGCAAAAACTAAAATCGGGGGGGGGCAAAAATAAAAATCGGGGGGAGCAAAAATATAAAATTGGGGCTGGAAAAATAAAATTGTGGGGGCAAAAATATAAAATCGGAGGGAGGAAAATAAAATCTGGGGGCAACAAAATATAACATCGGGGGGGACAAAAATATAAAATGGGGGAAAAATATAAAATGGGGGAACATATAATAAAAATATAAACTCGAAGAGGGGGGGGGGCAAAATATAAAATCGGGGGTGGGGCAAAAATAAAAATCGGGGGGTACAGGAAGTATTGGTACAAATTGTTTTTGTGCAAATAAGAATAGACCACAACCAGATGAAGCCACATTAATATTTGTTCATTAATATTATAGATTAATAGCTAGCTGACCGTAACCGTTCTTCGCACAGGGGTTTTCTCTACCCGTTATTTAGCTTGAAACAGCTGTTCTTGCTTCTGCTCTTTAAGTTGTCAAATGGACGTATCCACAGCTGTTCGCATTACAGTTTTTGAATGTTTACTTTATTCTGAAATGTAAACGTAGAAACTTAGGACGTTCAGGGGCGTAGCCCGAGGGGATTTTAAGGAAGTGAATAGGCCTATGTGTTGCATGGGTTCAAGATATACCTATGTGTAAAATTTCAGCCCAGTCGGTTCAGTAGTTTTTGCGTTCACCCGGAACATCAGACAGACAGACAGAAACCACCTCTTCTTTAAAATATTATAGATTTAAATATAAATAAGTAATTTATATATATATGTAAATTGACGGCCTCGAGGTTAATGCCCTTTTGGGTTATCTCGAGGAGGTCTTCCGCATCCGGGAGTTCCCTGGCATGACTGATGCGATGTTGCTGGAGCTTATTGCCCCCTTTTGTTTGAAGCCCCCGAGGGATCGTTTGTTTGAATGTCTGAGACATCAAACTTCTTTTGACACGTTCCACTCTGAAGTTTTGAATTATATTGTTCCTGCCAGAGTCATGGAACGTTTGAAAGTGGAACGTGTCTACCATGCCCAGGTGCACCATGAGACTCTCAGCCAGTTTGTGAGTGACATACGTGCTGTGGTCCAAGTCCTACGGCTGGGTTTTTCTGAGGATCAATTGGTCGAGATCATTCTGCAGGGGATAAAGCCTGAGAAGCGTTCCCGCCTTGTTTTTGCCCCGAGACTGTCATATTTTTCGGTTCTGGACCAACTCAGTATTTTTTTTAGGAGTGTCTAGGACGCTGATTTCCAGAGGGGTGAGCCTATGGGACATCTTTCCCAGCCCCCTCCAATGCCTATCAACCCGCCCATGTCACGGCCCTCCGATTACCCTCGACAGCAGAGAGAGGCTCCAGTTTGTTTTGGTTGCGGTCAAAGTGGTCATCTCGTCATTTGACGAGATTGTCGTCAAATGAATAGAGGCTCAAATGGGCCAAAAAACTAGTCGTTTCATGGTGTTTTAAGCATGGTTCCACTCGTAACTTTAGTAATGTTAAACGAGTATCTGCATGTGTTTCCGATGTTAAAGGAAATTTTTCTGGTGGGAGTAAAAAGGGAAATAAGTCAGTTGTAAATAGTAAGGTTCTTGCTGAGCCTCTGCTGCGTGGTGTAACTGGAGTTGCTGCACTGGGTGTGAAGGCAGCGCGCTCAACCTGCCCAGAGATCAACATCTTAGTTGGCGAAACCGAGCACAAGGCCCTAGTTGATTCTGGGTCAGCTCGTAGCCTGATTTCTTTCGCTGTTTTTGAGTCTTTTTCATCCTCCGGGCTAATTCGGCAGGTTGAGCATACCTCATCTATATGCTGGACTGCTTCTCGTTCCCCGCTTCCTATAATGTTTGAAGCCCAGTTCAAATTAAAGATCCATCTTTTTTCTTGGGTGTGGAGATATTTACTGGCAAAGGACCTTTGTTTTTCAATTAGCTTGGGGGCAGAGTTCATACGGAAGATTGGCGTGATTTTACTTTTAGGAGAAATCCAGTGCTTCTTTCATTTTTCTAGACGGGTGTTGGTACCTTTTTCTGATGGAATATCCGGTCGTACTACTACTGTTGAGACTGATACAGAAAGCCCACCCAAAACTGACTCATTAGGACATCTGACACCTGGCGAAGCGGTGGCAATCAAGACAATTTGCAATTGTTTCCCTGAAGTTTTAACGCTAAAGCTAGGAGTCACTAATATCTTAGCGTACCAGATACGTCTTACCGACACCCGTCCTGTACGCTCTCAACCCTACAAACTTGCTCCACCCAAGATGGAAACACTTGGGGAGATTATCAATGACTTTTTCAAAAAAAGGGTGACTGAGCCTTCTCGCTTACCCTATGCCAGTCCAGCATTTCTTGTTCCCAAACCCAATGGTAAGTCTCAGATGGTCCTCGACTACAGAAAATTGAACGCTCATATTGCAATTCATTCTGTACCTCCCCGACTTGCATTGCATTCTGCTTTCGACTGGTTCGGTAAATCCTAATATTTTTCTTCCTTCGATTTGAATCAGGCATCCCATCAAATTCCTTTGACATCGGACTCAAAACCTCTCACTGCTTTCTGCGTCCCCTGGAACCTTTATCAGTTCACCCGTGTCCCCATGGGTTTAGCTGTGGGAGACCAGACCCTCACTAGACTTCTAGATTCCAACTTTCATGATGTGAAGTTCAAATTTATGTTCAACTATCTGGATAATTTATTGGTGAAGAGTGAGAGTTTTGAGGAAAATCTTCAACATTTAGAAGAAGTCCTGGTTAGGTTGCGTGGTGCTGGCCTTACCGTCAATCCTGAAAAGGTAGATTTTGCTAAGTCATAAATTTCTTGTATAGGTCATATTGTGTCCTCCAGAGGCGTCTGCATTGACCCTGCAAGAACACAGGGAATTAGAAATTTTACACCTCCCAGAGATACCAAGGGCATTGTCCGTTTTGTTGGAATAGTGAATTTCTACCGGCGCTTCATCCCCAACATTGCCGAATTTGCAGCACCTTTAAATGTACATCGGAGAAAGGGTGCCACGGTCGAATGGGGAGAATCTCAGCATACGTCTTTTGATTTGTTGAAGGAGGCAGTGATGCAACCTCCAATCTTAGCTATGCCAGATTTTGTCGAAGACTTTGTGTTTAAGACCGATGCGTCATCCCAGGCGATTGCGGCCGTACTCTCCCAAGTTGTCGATGGTATCAGGCAGCCTATTGCTTACGCTTCTTGCACTTTGACTCCTGCAGAGAAAAAGAGTTCATCTGTTTACGAGCCTGAGTGTTTGGCTGTTATTTTTGGTGTAGATAAATTTAGACGATTTTTAGAACATAAAGAATTTTTGTTAAAAACCGTCAACCAGGCACTGTCTTGGCTTCTCGCACATTCACGCCAGCTCGGGAAAATTTAGCGTTGGGTGGTCCAAATATCTTCCGTGAAATTTCGTGAGCAGCACGTGCGTGAGACACAGAATTTCATTGCCGACACTCTTCCAGGATATACCACTCACCTAACGACCCCACTTCTGAATACGAGCCGGTGTGTGGTGCCGTGCTG
This sequence comes from Allygus modestus, assembly GCA_963675035.1. Classification (NCBI taxonomy): domain Eukaryota; kingdom Metazoa; phylum Arthropoda; class Insecta; order Hemiptera; family Cicadellidae; genus Allygus; species Allygus modestus. The sequence continues at coordinate 98,389,500 of OY776111.1, read as the reverse complement.
CTGGAATTCCAATGGCCTTTCAGGACATTCTTCTCCACCAACTTAGGGATCCCGAGCTGGCAAACATCATTAGTGAGGTCAAAGACGGAGTCGCTTACGCTCCGTATTTTCTGTCCAAGGGTGTCCTTTGTTGCCAAGCTAGGTAGAGAGGTAAACCGAAGATAGTGCTGCTAAGTATACTCATACCGATGGTCTTTGAATATTTCCATTCTTCACCAGTGGGTGGCCTTTTAGGTATACACAAAACCACCGCAAAGATTAGGGACCAGTTCATCTGGAAAGGCATGGATCGGGATATTGCTGGCCGAGGACGAGCTTGTCAACTCTGCTCGCTAAGCAAACCCGCTCAGAATGTAAAAATTGTTTTGTTGTCATCTGAGGTGGCGGAAAGATCCTTGGAGAAGGTTTTCATAGACTATGTTGAGCCCCTACCACGTAGCAAGTCAGGAAATAAATTCCTGCTTGTTTATGTAGACGCCTTTTCCAAGTTTTGTTGGTTGTTTCCACTCCGGAGCGCTACTGCGCAGCTCACCGTACAGGTGCTCCGGACCCAATTTTTTCAACATTTTTCTGTACCCGCTACCTTAGGATCCGATAACGAAACCCAGTCTACGTCCCACATCTTCAAAGGAATGTGCTTTGGGCACGGCATCCGCCATGTGACCACGTCCACAATACTATCCACAGCCCTTTCATGCGGAACGCTTCAACCGAAATCTTTGCTCTGCCCTCGTTGCTTTTCATGCTGAGGAGCAGGAGACCTGGGATGAAGAACTTCCTTTGATTCAATTTGCTTTCAATACTGCTAAACATGATAGTCACAAAGCGGTCCCTTCCGAATTGCTGTTTGGTTTCCCTCCAAACAATCCGTTAGCGAATGTTTGGAAGATTGGCGATCTTCTTCCACCGCCTGGTACTCCAGATGTCAAAACAACTTGGGAAGCCGCCAGGTGGAATCTAATTAGCGCCAGGGAGTTGGTTCCTCGGAAGGAAACCCGAGGACGTATTCCCAACCCCTTCCAGGTGGGGGATTTGGTCTACTGTCGAGCTCATTCGGCCAGTTCGGCTTTGACAAAAGAGCTGCGAAACTTTGTTATCGGTGGACAGGTCCCCACCACATCCTGAGCAAATGACCAAAAGAGAATTGAGGTTAGGTCTGCCACAATACCTAACACAATCCCTGCGCCTCTGAGGATTTAACGTCTTGGACCAGAGAACATCCGGCCACCACAGAGAAAGGACACGTAAACCATATAACACATATAACATATAAACATATAGCACATATATCAAATAACAACAAATGAGAGTGACGTACTGGGGCATGGCCACGGCTCATTTTATATACATATATATATATATGTGTGTGTGTGTGTGTGTGTGTGTGTGTGTGTGTGTGTGTGTGTGTGTGTGTTCGCACTCTAGCGGTCGAATTTGTTGTCCGATTTACTTTAAATATGGTGGGAACCTTCCCTTCTGTAAACAGTTGGACAATTTTGTTGGGCAAAACAATCGGACAACTCTAACTCCCTTTTTTGGGATTTTAATTTTTTAAATTTTGAGTTTTTGGGCCCGAAAAGGGTCAGAAAAGCTCCGAATGTAAAATTAATGTCAGAAGATGGAGATTCGTAAGGCGAAAGTTTTAAGCCCACTTTCATCATTCTAGCACAAATATTTACCGAATTATTAATGATAAATGTTAATTGTCTTAACACAGTACGTTGTCTCATGGGGATTCTACACTGGAAAAGGCTGTTTTTCATATGTTGATGTGGTTTTATCATGCCAAATATTCATATACCAACTTGTTATCCTGACTATACCTCCTCCTAACCTTATAGTGTACAACATAGCCATTCTAATAGTAGTCCAGTCAAACCGTCGTGGAAATTGACCTCACGTTACAAAAAATAAGTGCGACGATTTTTTTATTCTAGGTTTTTTGGGACGCTGAATCCAAATCTGAAGAGATCCAACAAAAATTCCTCCTGCGTTTTGAGGTACTCGTAAAAAATATGAAAATCTTCGCACTTTTTCTGTTTTATTGCTTATAACTCGGAAAAAAGAGTCCTACTACATTTTACTTATATTAAAATTAAAGAACATTACATTTCCTACAAGATTCATACATATAATTCTTTACCAAATGTACAGTTAGCCCGCTAGAGTGCGCTACAAAAAGACCAAAATTTCGCATTTTTGTAAAAACCCCGTCTTTTGCCAGATCTTCCCATTTATTATTGAAAGCACGCAGTTTTCGAAGGTTATGACAGTAAATTGAGTTGGAAGGGTTTATATAGGAGTACCAATTAGTGTACAAATCAAAAATAATTAAATATATATCAGCACAAATAGAAGCAAAGATAATAATTTTTTTCGGTGGCGTTTTGCCACTGCAGTGGATGGCCCCGGCTCGGAGACCTCCAAATGAGGTTGGTGTTCTTCCTTAGTTGTACGATACGGCTCAGGAATTTCTTCCTTTTCCTTGTCTTTGTTCCCTGAAATGAAGATATGTATTAAAAATAGAAGCGAAAAAATATAAATAGTAGACATTTTGGAAATATAGTTTCATAATGTACAAGGCTTGTAAATTGATGGTACACATATTTAATGAACATATAAGTCTTATAAATATAATTCATAATAGAGAAATACATTTACCTGTTGGTGATGGCTGTGGCTTTAACTCATCATCATTGTCTAAGTCATCGTCAGGATTATCCAATTCAATGTTACTGCAAGTTGTGTCTTCGCAATTCAAACAGAGCCTGGAGCAAAATAAACCCGCCTTGTTACACCAACATGCCTTACTTCTGCACCCTTTCTTGCATTTGCATGCAATAATGCTTAATAGTGTGTCTGGAGCAGGTTGTAGTGTAGACTTGATTAGCTCTAGGCTGTTAGGTGTTTTTTCCATCCAACAATTTCAGGCTCTTGCTTGTGCCCAAGCTGTATTTGAAGGTAAACCCACAGCAGATGTTGTCGGGCTGCATCTTGGGTTGGAGGGAGTGTTTCAAGGTGAGTAGATGACTTGAATACTACACTCATGTTCAGTTGGTACCTAATCTCGTTAAGAGTACTGTTTCCATGTTGATCACCGTAGACAGCTGCTATGAACTTCTCCACAGTGCTCAACGTGGTATCCAACTGGCAGTCTTAAACGATTGTACGGTAAGAGAAAGCTCCGGGCGTTTTTTGAGTACTTTCAACGACTTTGTCTTCTCCTGGCCATACAGAGAGGACGTTGGGTCGCGTACAGTGACTGCATGCAGGAATAAAATATTGGAGATATCCTCTCGTGAACCAGTTTCTTTGGGTGGTATCAATATGGCGGTCATTTTCCACGCCCTGGTTTTAGAAAAAAAAAACACGTTCTCGGGGGCTGAGAGACCAACCAGAAACACAATTAGGTCGACATCTTCTCCAACAACAGTCACTGTCGGACTGTCGGGTAGGCTGGTGATATGTCAATGGCCGTGGTGACAATGAGCCTATCGGCATCTTCTTCAGATTGTTTGGCCGGTATTTGGACAGCAGTCAAAGTTTCCTTGAGAATTGTGATAAAACGATTCTTGTTTTTTCATTCCCCAGAAATCTTGGGTGGCGTTGGTTGTCATCTCCCTATCAAACAACACTTCCTCAGAATGCTTGTTGGTACCCCTCCTCATTCGCTCTACCTGTTTCGTGCTACTGGAGTTTTCTGGATACCCGTCAAAGATAGCAATGGGCTGGCTATGGTGGCGTCTAAGTAACCAACGTATAAGTCGCAGATTTTTTTCAAAATTTTGATTTTTTGACCAAACAACTCTGTGTAGAAGGAAGCCCCTGTCTATCACATGTACCGTACCTTTTGGTACTCCTGACTCAGGCAAAGGATGGAAGGCTTTGTACATACTTGACTTTGTACCTTTTCTCATGCTCCCTTCCTCAAACAATGATGTTGGATAGGGGCTCAGTTCGTAGTTTAAGAAATCCTTCAAATCCTCTTCAGATTGTTTGTCTATGATCATTTTGTGATACAGTGTGGTGGGATTAACAATGACCTCCTTGTCATGAATTTTAACGCCAGAGTGCATCACAGATAGTTGCTTAACTCGCTCATTTCACTTGAATTTTACTGACTTAAAATGCTTACGAACAATACGAGCCAGAACCGCTTCGCCCAAATCTCTGGCTCGGTGGCTGTTTATTATTTCATCACCTACAATCCCTGTACTGATAGTGATTAACTGTTTTGTATCAGTAAAAGTATAGTGTCCCTCCAACCATTTCAGCATTTTGATGGTGTCCGTGTTGTGCCTCTGAACTCGGGATTCTCTGCTGTCTAAATGCTGCTCAAAGGTTTCGAAGTGAACACCACAAAACCTTTCTACATCTTCAGTAACGTGAATCATGGATGTGTGCCCACATCTGAAGCATATGCTGTCGGAAATATTACACCTTCTAAATCCACCCTCAGTTTTAGTACTTCTCATGAGGAATTGCTCTATTGTTTGTTCTGTGAAGATGCCACACTATAGTTTATCGGAACGACGGACCGTGAAGGCGCCTCCACAAGTGAAATTGACGTATTCAGATGCAGGCATGGTGATTTCCAAGCCCAGCATATTCTGTCGATAAAGATGAGCGGACTTTGGGTATAGGAAGTGGCCACTAGAGTGAAAGTATGGGAGCATGTTGTAGATTGTTCTTAGATGAAGGTCCCAATCACCTTTACGCTCAGATTCAATCAGTTGTTTTAACAGTGTGACCTGCTGAAAGTACTGTATCCAGAGTTGGGCAGTCTTCCCACGTTCAGTCAATTCCAAAAGTTTGGCTCCAAAATTATTTGACAGTTCTTTCAATTGATCTGCCGCAGAAATGGTAAGTATTTCTTGTCTGTCTCCATAAAGACGTTCCTCTGCGCTTTGGTGAGCTCTTGAGAAATTTCGATCATTGTTTGTAGAATCAGGTGAGCCAAAGTTCTGTGAGTGAGGTAATGTGCTCTGATAGCGCGTGCATATGAGTGGCCAGTCATTATTTTTATAGTACTGTTCACAGCATAAATCTAGTTGAACAACTCCATCAGGCCACTTCCCTCCATGACGTAGCCAATTTCCCCCATGAACGACATTGCCAAGTGAAACCCTCGCAGCCTCACCACTACATGCTGGAATTGTTCTGGGCAACTGGCAACAATTTTCCGGGCTTTCAGTTAAAGAGGCTGATCAAATGTAACAATTGTACTTACTTGACTAAGGGCTTTGGATGAATCGTATAATTTGAATAGTGCCGTTAGTAGAGGCAATATGGGGAGTCTGGGACAGCTGAAAAATAATTGTTTTTAAATCAGAAGTGACGTTTGAGTGACGTGGTGATGACGTATGTGTGACGAGAGGGTGTGATGACGTCACGGCGATGACGTATTGGTGTGACGATACACATACGTCATTGGATGTGAGGTAATGTGAAAGCGGGTGGATTTATATTAAGAAACGGTTTAGTTACGTCGGTTTGCGACTTGAAATGGCCAACCGTCCATTTAAGTCGGTTTGCGACTTGAAATGGCAAACCATCCATTTACGTCGGTTTGTGTTATCTTATCTTATCTTATCTTATCTTATCTTATCTTAGATCTAGATCTTAGATAAGATAAAAATTTTTTCTGGGGGCTCCGCCCCCAGACCCCCGCCCCCCTCCGCCTCCGCCCCCGACCCCCCCCCTTGCTTCGCTCCCAATCCCACGCCATAGAGTCCCCCTCCACTATTAACCCCCCCCCACATTTACAGCTTAGCACAGAATCGCGCGTTACGATCCATTCACACTCCTGATCTTGGCCGCAACGCAACCATGGCGAGCAACTTACAACCGATCAAACGCCCTGCTGACTCTTCTGACGACGACTATTTGGACGAAGAGGGTCACAGACGTCGCAGGAAACAGTTCAAGTTCTGCCAAACTAGACCGACGGCTGCAACTACTCCTGTGGGGAGAGCGACGATTCTAATAAAGCGAGACATCTTCACTTACCGACAGATCAACCAACTCATGGACATCTTGGACCGCTACCGACACCTTGCCGATCAGATGATTATCGAAGTTAGTAGCGGAGATCACTTCCACCTCATCCTCCAACATCAACACTTGGACACAGTCGACGCTAGCCTACGCCGACAACTACAACTACGACAAATTATTCGGGTCGTCGCTTCCATCCCCCCACACTAAATCCAGGACTCCACTCCTTCTACAAACGGCCTTTATCAAGGCCACCACTTATATCATTCGTTGTGAATCAGCCTAGCAACCATACATCATACTAAACCTACATTAAGTACATTTCAATCCAGATTCTCAGGACTTAGTCATTTAACATCAATCATTTTGGTGGCCTTTACAAAGGCCATTTTTACAAGTCTCAATTATTTGAACTTTCACAGTCTTAGACGATTCCTTTACAAGTATCAGCCTCACATCTTCTTACTTCTTTTACAGGAGGAGTATTCAACATTTTATGGACTTTGTCATTTATCCAACTTCAGTTTAGTGGCCTTTATAAAGGCCGTTTTAATAAGTCTCAATTTTACAACTTTCGCGGTAACAAAGAATAGTTCTCGCTATGAATGTTTTAGGGGGACTTTAAATAATTATAATTTATATTCTCCAAACATGTTCAAACGTGTTCAAGGTCATTTTAATACTTTAAAAAAAAGGATCTTGACTGTGGCGGATTGCCCTGCCGACCAGTCAAGAAGGGTCAGTTCATTCGTGGCGGTTTGCCCATGCCGACCGATTGAACTGCTTAGGGTATGGGTGGACCGCAGAACTCCACACTGCGCGAACCACCCGGGTTTGTTTTTGGGGTTGTGATGGGAATAGGGTAAGGGACAGAGTTTAACTTGTACAAATCAACAAATTGTGTTAGTGTTAGTGGGAAACCAGCGAAGCCATGCAAGACAGAAAAGGATTGTACAGAGAAGAATAAGAGATCGGCGCTGAGCTTAACGAAATCCAGATCCATTGCCCACCGCACTGTTCACCCAACGCCCGGAGCAGTGCTGACCACACAGGGGGACTTGTCTCAGGCCTTGTGTGACGCAGAAGGTGTTGACTCCGCCTCGGGACCCGGCGGAGATCAGCGTAGAGATGCCGGCCGATAGCAAGTGAGACCTACATATGTGGTGCTCGCTATATCACAGAAGTTCCAAGCCCGGGGTACCACTGCAGGGATTGCGGTACTAGGAGACCTCCGTGGATGTTCAGCTTCTCTCCGATGATCTCCGCTGTGCCCCGCTTCTCTGGAGCTGCTCTGGACTGGTCCCGTGTCTGCATGCCGAATGATTCGAGTGGAACGAGCGTCCCGGTTTTATGAACTTTTCCGCTGAGTCAGCAGAAAATAACCTCACCTCATTGGTTGAACTGTTTGACCAATGAGAAGCCGGCTTGTGCTAGTGAGTATACCGCTGTTCTTAAGCGAATCACTTTTGCTCACCCTTTCGTTACGGACGCATCATGTTCAGGAAGCAGACCCGGCCTAAGATGTTTGACATGCCTCGTCGGGAACCATCGTTCCAGCTTTCCAGCTCCAGGCCCCACAGTGTCACACCTCGGTCATCACTCCGGCAGCCTCGTCAACGTCCAGCTCCAATCCCAGCCCCAAAGAGCGAGTCCGTGACAGGGCAGCCTCGTCAACGCCCGGCTCCAACACCAGCGTCAAAGAGTAGACCCGTCGATGTAATGCCTCGAAGGGTAAACATATCGACTTGTGCCCGGGAACCGTTCTCTTTACTTAGAGAAATTCTCTCGGACAAGACGAGGGATCTGGAACCTGAGAAGAACTATACGGCCCAGATCCCTGTTATCGATGAGCCGAGGGAGATTCGTCGGCCGAGCTTCGAACCGGCATTCCCTGGGTTCAAGCTCCACCGCCTGTGGAAACTGCAGCCGGGACTTTATTGTCTGCTCGGATGGGACAAGCCTTCGCGGGAGCTTTTGTTGCGCCACCGCAACTTTGTCTTTAGAAGTTACCTGCCGAATGGAGTGATTGAGCCACCGTACGAGACATTAAAGACCTACTTGGAGGTCGGGAAGCCGGAAGATGGGCAACGACGTCGGCGTGTCACCGTCCAATGGGTGTCACTGTAAACAATGATACTGATAAAAACGGCCTTTTTAAAGGCCACCAAAAATTTCAATCGTTTGACACTCAGTAGCGTAAAACATATATTTTGTTTTACCCCCAGTCTTACTCCTGCTGTAATGAAGTTTTATTATAAGTCCCATGAGGTTTCAATAAAGTTTGTTGGTATTTTGTACGGTACGGTACTTAGTTACCGACTTCAACAAATATGGTTTGACCGAGAATTTTAATCGTTCCTCTGTCAACATAGTTTGTTCAAATGGGTAAGCGCTTGGACTGGGACATTAAATAATTAAAATGGCCTTTCTCAAGGCCACTAAATAAAACGCTGAGTCAGTGTTATTAGTGCGCACCAACAGGAGACCTGCAGCGTATCCTATACGGTACGTAGCGTCGCACCTTAGAGACCAATGATTAGTGGGGCTCAGGACATCCTGCTTGCGCTGAGGAGAGAAGATGGAAACTACGGTGGAAGAAATCTTCGCTGAGATGATTGAGCGACGGGCTCCACTAGCACCGATATCCTCACTCCGGCCGCCTCGTCAACGTCCAGGAGCCTCGCAGAGGCGTGTTCACTTCGCTTTGGACTGTCCAGCTCCGAGACCAGTGGCAAGGAGCAATCCTGTCACTGTAATGGATTGTGTTGCGGCTACTCCACGGCGAAAGCTTCAGAGGCTGGAGCGGCGCTTCTACACTCCACTTGGGCAACTACGCCATGGCGAACAGAATCGACGGTTGTGGCGGATGAAACCAGGCCTGTACGAATTTCTATTTTTCGTACGCCAGGATGGTGAGGCTACTCTGCGGGAGGTTGGTTCCTTGGAGCTGACGAGAGTTCGCCTGCCAAGGAGAATGGAGTGGCCGTGGAAGTCGACGCATCTGAAGATTCACGGGCCGGGGGAGGACCCTTCGTATCCCAGAGGGAAGGCCGAATGGGTCCGTCGCTAGATCATCTCAAAAAACGGCCTTTTTAAAGGCCACCAGATTTTTCAATCGTTTTTGAACTCATGCATTTGCAAAGTTTTATTATAAGTCCCATGACATACTGGGTGTTGGTAATCTGTACGGTACGTAGTTGCCGACTCTAAATAATATATTTTGACCGAGAACTTTGTTCATTATTCGGTCAACACAGTTTATTTAGTGCGCTTAAAATAAATGTTATGGGGCTTAACAGCCATAGCTTGGAGTAAAGAATAAAATGAGTTGTGTTTGCAAACACAAACGATTCCACGTTTCTAACATAGAGTTACAGTCGGGCTAAGATTGGAGATACGTAGTTGCCGACTCTAAATAATATATTTTGACCGAGAATTTTGTTCGTTATTCAGTCAACACAGTTTGTTTAATGTACCTAAAAACAAATGTTATGGTGCTTAAGAGTCATAGCTTTGAGTAAAACATAAAATTGCTTTCAAACACAAACATTTGCAAGTTTCTAACGTAGAGGCACAGTCGGTCCAAGATTGGAACATAAAAACGGCCTTTATCAAGGCCACCATTTTTAGTACTTAAATTCAACTGACCAATAGGAGAAGAGTGCTGTGTCAGCAACGCCTATATAATGAGAGAGTAGTGCGATGTTTCCTCATTCCTCCACTGAGCTGATTGCTGATCTGATCTCCAAGTCATGGACTCTTCTGAGACTTCTGCAGCTGTAGAATCCATCCTGGCTGAGAACAAGGTGAAGTCTATCTTCGATCCGCCGGACGCACCTTCTACATCCACAAGCGTGGTTTCGCCGCCAAGTCCCCTGCACTTTGGAGCACCGACAGCAGAGTCATCGGATGAAGATAATAGGAAATTCATTTCAAAACATGACCCCTTCGTACCGAAGGCAACTTCATCCTCCAGCACACCAAGAATATCATTGAAGAAGACACCACGGGTAAGAAAGTCTGCGCTAAACACAAACCTGCAGAGAAAAAGCCGCCAGCATCTAGTTTTGACTTTGAAACTATAGCTCAGGAGGGAAAATTCCGAAGATTGAAAGTTTCCAAAAAATATAAACTCCTACAAATTAAAGAGCGCAAAGTAATTTTGGAAAACAGCGGAAGAATCCTAAAGGTAAGACTGCCTGGATATTTGCAACCAATACCCAAGACTGGGTCATACTTAGTATTTCAAAGGGCGGGCAAAGGCGAACTGGCAAAGGCGATGTGGGAGTGCGTCTAGATTGGATCAGCAGCTCAGAAACGGCCTTTTTCAAGGCCACCAATTGTTTCACTCGTTATAGTACTCACAGTGTGCTAACTCTGTTGTCTTTCACAAACAAAGTATATTAAGTAAAATCCTACAACATAATTAACCTACATTGCGTAGCTTTCCTTCCAGTCAACAATGGTCGAGACCAGTCGTAAACCTTGGTGGAGAATTCAAAACGGCCTTTTTAAAGGCCAAAAATTGATTAACTCGTTATAGTACTCACAGTGTGCTAACTCTGTTGTATTTCACAAACATAGTATATTATGCACAATCCTACAACATAATTAACCTACATTGCGTAGCTTTCCTTACAGTCAACAACGGTCGAGACCAGTCGTAAACCTTGGTGGAGAATTCAAAAACGGCCTTTTTAAAGGCCAGCAAATGATTAACTCGTTATAGTACTCACAGTGTGCTAACTCTGTTGTATTTCACAAACAAAGTATACTATGCACAATCCTACAGCATAATTAACCTACATTGCGTAGCTTTTCTTACAGTCAACAACGGTCGAGACCAGTCGTAAACCTTGGCGGAGAATTCAAATACGGCCTTGTTAAAGGCCAGCAATTGATTCACTCGTTATAGTACTCACAGTGTGCTAACTCTGTTGTTTTTCACAAACAAAGTATATTATGAGATGAAATAAACTGATAATGCAGGCTGCAGACTGAATTAATATTTACAACTCTAGTTTCATCGATTCTTTGCATTCAAAACAAGATTTTGTTTGTTTGTTTGTTAGGTTGACCTTGAAAATAATAAAAGCATTGTCAGCAGTTAAGATAAGAGACTGCTGAAAAGCATTGTCAGCAGTTAAGATAAGAGACTGCTGAAAAGCATTGTCAGCAGTTAAGATAAGATACTGCTGAATATGCAGTAGTTATTACTATAAATAGAGGCGTTCTGTAGAGTTGATCACATCCATCTGCGACGTTTACCTGACAACATGGTCTACGAGATTGTTCACCACCAAACAGCGAGAAGGGTTAAACGCTCTCCTCTGTGGCTGAAAACATTCTACCTCCGTGTTCCGATTTATTGGACGACGGAGATAACTCAAGAATGCGACTTGTGGAGAGTTTCTGAGGCTCTAGACAGTATCAGGGCCGACTGCCGAGCGACTACAATTAAATTGACAACGTCCGACGTAGGGTTCTGGATGGCGCCTACTCCTCTGGAAGATGACTTACCCTTCAAGACCAACGTCATCAAAGACCTGAAGCGTTTGCTGCGGCTTGGCCAAAGGGTGACTCTCACCGTCATCGTTTCTTGAGGACGTATCCTGCAGACCCACAACGCCATCTCAAACTCCACCTTCTGAGGGCAACTACAAACGGCCTTTTTCAAGGCCACCATGAATTTCACTCGTTTTAACTAAGCTAAGCGTCTTATTTGAACCATACCAATTATTTATCTTTTCGATTATTAATGTTTCTACTAATAATGAAATTAATAATTAGCAACACATGGTTTTTAAAATTTTTAGTTGTACAAAACACATGGTGGTTTCTTAATTTTACCTCAACTAACAATTGAAATTTATGATATTAAGTATGCACAAGTGTATCTCTTTCTCTCTCTCTCTCTCTATATATATATATATATATATATACATTTTTTGAGATCAAAACCTATGTTTACGGTTTTTCTACCATAACTTAGCACTTTTTTTACTGACTAAAACCTAATGCTCTTATTCGTTGTTTATTTTTGCTTGCTCATCACAAAATTCCCCTATAAATAAAGGTAAATAGTAGTCACCGGTCATTCATATCCTATCTACCATCATGGCACCACTAGACATCCCTCACCACTGGAAGCAAATTGGAGAAATAATTGAAAATATCTTACAGGAAGATGTGGAGGAGATTGAAGATACTAGCGACTCCGAAGACCTGACCAACTCCGATGACAACACATCATTACTAGATGTCTCTGACATAGAAGATGCAATAGCATTTGTTCTTCACGAGGATTATCCGGAGTCAGTCGCCGACAGTATTGAATGTTATCTCCTGTCCGAAGATGAGGATGACAACAGGACTCCTGTCCTACGTGATGTTCCCGATGCAAGGCGGAGACTATTCGATAGTTCCAGTGGTGAGGAAGACGATGATGGCGTTGCATACCTGAGCGACTAATTAGAGAAGTCTGTTTCAAACGGCCTTTTTCAAGGCCACCAATTGTTTCAATCGTTTTAAAACTCAGCCGAATTCGCAATGTTTTTTTTCCTTAAACTAAAAAAGCCACAAGCAGAGTATAATAAACGAATGAAAAAATGGTAGCCGTTAAAACGGCTGTTTGGATGTGTTTTTCAACTGTATAAAGGGTTTATTGTTCAACAATGATGTCATCATCTGATAGATAATCTGCCCCTACTAATCTTTCTAATGCAGCCATTACTTCTCTGGATTGGATAGTTGTTCTGCTTGATACAACGTTAACCTGTACTGGTTGATCATCACTTTCTTGTCTTTCCGTGGGTGTAAATGATAATTGAAAAGGTGGTGTTGTGGAGGATATATCTGGGACCTGTATAGGCTGCTCCATAATTATGTTGTGGTTAGTAAGCTTATAGCAATACTAATTTATAATTTCATTTATGTTTACTTTTTAAATGAATGAACCAATGGCAATGAAAGTGATGATGTTAGCAAAAGTATAAACCAATAGTAATTCAATGCTGAGGTCAGCATTTGCTATAAAACTAGAACATGTGAAAAATGGCTCTCAATACTACTTTTGGAGCAGTCTATAACACACTGAGAAATTTATTCAATCACAATGTACTATTGTCAACGTTGTAATGAAGATTTCATAAATGAGGATTTATATATATATCACTGTGAAATTTACCATAATGCTACTAATAATGCATTATCCGATTGTGAAGACCATCCCGATTTCTTACACTTCCTTGCTGACACTGAACACTCTACACGGCAGAGCAGACCAAGCGTAATTGCATATGCACCTCCTAGCAAACAAAACTCAGTGGATCCTGAAGATGAATCCTCACCCTCTACTTCTAGAGGGACTGCGAACGAAGATGCAACGTTGGGAGTCAACATTTTAGTGGAGGCGTTTGACAGATCTGTCGTTCGACATTACAGAATAAATAACATCAATACACTTGAACTACAAATATTTCTGACCCTCGTTAAAGATGTTATAATTGCAAAATTAAATTATGAACTTAACCGTTTGAATTTCATTAAATTTGGATTACTATTGGACACAACATTTAATAATGTAGAAGGAGAAATATCCAACAGAGGGTTTCTTTCTAGAAACCGAACTATCATGGAGACGTCAAATTTAGATGAAATAGTTGATGAATGTTTACAAGAATTGGTGCTTAAAATAACTGAACATGAAGCTCGCGGATCCGGATGGTCCTTGCTCAATGTAAACAACCTGGATTTACGAGTTCATAAACGTGGATACGGTGAACGTGGCAGCAGTTTTATTCCATTGCCAGCAAAGATTAAAGATAATAAATCATGTATTAATGTTCAAAACAATGACAATGAATGTTTCAGATATTCCATGTTGGCGAAATTTCTTGTTCATGAAGGTGTCCAACATCCTGAACGACCGAATAGAAGATATCAAGAACTAAATGGTAGATATAAATTTAATGGATTAAACTACCCAGTGTCATTGTCTGATATAGGAAGTTTTGAAAAACGTAATGCAGGTGTATCTGTTAACGTGTTTGGACTGGACAGAAGAAACAATGTGTACCCGTTAAAAGTGGTACCACGTGAATTGACTGACCATACTGATTTACTGTTACTAAAAGATGAAACTGTTTCACATTATGTGTACATAAAAGATTTCACTAAGCTCATTCACTATCAGCTCACCAAAAGAAAGTAACCAATAACAGTGTGTAAAAGATGTTTCTGTTTTAAAAATATCTCTATAAATAGAGGAGGTCGTAGTTGGCTGACGGAACACTCTAAACTTTGTGGAGATCATGCAGCAGCAAAAGTTATCCTTCCAACTCTGAATGGTTCTATTCTAAAGTTTAGAAATATCCATCACCAGTATCGCATCCCAATTGTAATTTACGCAGATTTTGAATCGTCATTGATACCAGTGGAAAATGTGGATCCTGACGCAGCAGACAGTAGGAAATACCAAAACACGAGCCAAACAGCTATTGTCTTTTGGTAAAATCAACACTTTCATATGAGCATCTTCGGCACTACGATATTCCAACGGAGCCAAAGCTTTACCGTGGGGAGCAAGCTGCAACACGATTTGTTGATGATCTATATGATATTGCTGAAAAAGTATCTACCCTCTACAGTTACATTGTTCCTATGGAAAATCTCACTGACCTTCAAGAACTATGTCATCAAATGGAGAACATTTGTTACTTGTGTAAACAGGAGTTTTCTGAGGACAACATCAAAGTGCGTGACCATGATCATTTGACAGGAGCCTATAGAGGAGCAGCTTGTAACGCCTGCAATATCAACTTTAAGCTACCTAACATTATACCGGTTGTATTACACAATTTAAGTGGATACGACGCACACTTTATTATTCCAGAACTTGGACGAGACAAAGGACAAATTGACGTATTGGCTCAAACGACAGAAAAATTTATTAGTTTTTCAAAGAAAGTAAAAAATATAAAATTAAGGTTTATAGATTCCTTAAGGTTTATGCCATTCAGTTTGATGACACTCTCTAAGAATCTGGAAAGAGATGACTTAATTGAAACGAGGAAGCTGGTTCCAGAATATAAGATGGAGCTCGTATTAAGAAAAGGAGTGTTCCCGTACGACTACATAGATTCCCTTGCTCGATTTGACGAGACTGCGTTACCTCCACCAGAAATGTTTTACAGTAAACTCAATGAATCTCCAGTAGATCCAGAAGATTATGAGCATGCTGTCAAGGTATGGAAGGAACTTAATATGTCGACGCTCGGAGATTATAATGATTTTTATGTGAAACTTGATGTAACTCTCCTTTGTGATGTAATGGAGGAATTTAGAAATTCCTGTTTGTTAGCTTACGGACTGGATTGTTTCTATTACTTCACATCTCCGGGGCTGGCTTGGCAAGCTATGATGAAGGAAACTAAATGCGAACTCCAACTTTTAACTGATATTGACATGGTTCTTATGGTTGAAGCTGGTGTTAGAGGAGGGCTCACACAATCGGTCACACGATAGTCAAAGCCAATAACAAACATCTTCAAAATTATAACTCCACTAAAGAATCAGTCTACCTAGGCTACTTCGACGCCAATAACCTTTATGGATACGCCATGTCAATGCCATTACCTTTTGGCGGATTTTGCTGGGTTGATTCTAATGTTTTAGGAGACATTATGAGCATCCCGAAGTTCAGCGATATCGGATACATATTGGACTTTGACTTCGAGTATCCTCAGCACCTTCACGACCATCATTATGACCTTCCTCTATTACCAAGGTCCGAGGTTCCTCCAGGAGGCAAATATTCAAAGTTGATGACAACACTTGAAAATAAATCTAATTACATTGCACATTATTGGATTGTACAGCAAGCAATTGAACTAGGAATCAAAATTGTTAAAATCAACCGAGTGCTTCAATTTACATAAAAGACCTGGCTAAAACCGTATATAGAATCGAATACTTCAAGAAGAGCAGCTTCCACATCAAGTTTTCACAAAGAATTTTACAAACTGATGAATAACGCCGTCTATGGGAAATGTCTTGAAAACAAAAGGAATCACATGAATTTGAAACTTGTTTCTGATGAAAAGAAAATGTTAAAATTAGTTCAAAAGCCTAACTTCAAAACATCTATCATAATAAACGAAAATCTTGTAGCTGTATGCATGAACAAAACAAATGTTGTCATGGATCGACCTCTTTATGTAGGAATGTGTATACTTGATATTTCAAAGACCCATACGTACGACTTCCACTACAACAAGATGGTTGCCTTTTATGGACGAGATCGAATTGGAATTAGCTACATGGACACTGACGGGATCGTATATTGGATCAAGACACTTGACATGTATGATGACCTTAGAGTGTTTCCTCACAGGAATGATTTTGACTTCTCCGACTACCCAGTCAACCATCCGACATACGACAACTCTGTTAACAAGAAGGTTTTAGGAAAGTTCAAGGATGAAACTTGCGGAGTACCACTTGAAGAAATTGTCGCCCTCATGTCGAAGATGTACGCGTTAAAATTTTAGACAGATAGAACAGCGAATGTCACATCAACAGTTGCAGCGGATGAGGATGAAGCAGGGATTATCAAGAAGGCAAAAGGAATAAAAAAGATGTACATAATGAAAAAAATTAAATTTGAACATTACTACAACTGTTTATTCAGAAGAGTTGGGTACAGTGCATCTTTTAACACAATCCGGAGCTTCAATCATAATTTATATAGTATAACTGTGAAAAAGAAGTCATTGGCAGACAAAGACGACAAACGTGTGATCCTTCAAAACAACATCCACACACTTCCTTATGGACATTATTCATTAACATAAATTGATTAAGTGCATCATCATCCTGAGAAGTAAACTGGTGGAAGATCTATAAAATGCTAATTAATTAAATATATGTTAAATAAAGTTTTTAAAAAGCCACTTCAGTGGCCTTGACCCAGTTTTCGTGTGTTTAGAATAAGCAATTTTTTAAATTAGCAAAAACTACATTACTTATTTAACATTTAGCCTTTTTTAATAAATGAAACAGTTTTATAGTTCAGTTACTAAACGATTGGAGGATAAAGCGAACCGATGGACGAGAGAAAATCCATCGTTGAAGAACTTCACAAACCAGTTCGAAGAAATTTTTCTAGAAGATCAACGGTCGTGAAAGGCATTCATGACCTATATCAAGCGGACCTTGTAGAAATGAAACCGTACAGTAGGATTAATAAAGGTTTTAGGTACATTTTAACGGTTATTGATTGTTTTACAAAAGTAGCCAGTGCAATTCCACTGAAAAACAAAAGTGGATCGTCTATTACAGAAGCAATGAAAGAAGTACTTCAGGCGATAGGGAAACGTATAAAAAATCTGCAGACAGACGATGGTACAGAATTTTTTAACAAAGATTTTTCTGATCTAATGAGGAAAAATAAAATAAATCATTATTCAACTTATAGTGAAAAGAAAGCCGCTATTGTAGAACGTTTCAATCGCACTTTGAAAACTTCAATGTACAAGAAATTTTCAGAAAGAGGCACCTATGTATGGTATGATATTCTTCCTACTTTAATAAAAGATTACAATGATAAAAAACATCGTACAATAGGTATGAAACCAAATCAGGTGAATAAAGCAAATGAATCTAAAGTTTTGAAACGCATAAAGAAAAGTACCAAACCAATATTAGATAAGAAACCACCCAAAAAATTTGCAATAGGAGACAATGTGAGGATATGTAAATATAAACAGATCTTTACCAAAGGTTACCTTCCGAATTGGACAAACGAGGTTTTCACAGTGCATCGAGTACAGCCTACTATTCCTGAAACTTATATTTTAAAGGATGTTAAAGGAGAGATACTGCAGGGAGGGTTTTACGGACATGAGTTGTTAAAATCCAAGACTGGCAATGTTTATTTGGTTGAAAATATATTAAGAAAAAGAGGTAATAAACTTTTAGTGAGATGGTTGGGATTTGACAAGAGCGAAGATACTTGGATAGACAAAAAGGACCTACTTTGAAATAAAAAATCAGTAACGGGACAGCATTTGAGAAGACTGTTTATGCAGTAAATAAATTATGGAAATTATCTGCCAGAATGAAAGACTTGATATTAACAATATTGATTGTTTGACACCGGATATTTTTGATAATGAGGTAAGTAAACATGGCTGTTTATTGCCTAACACAATGAGGTGTATTATTAGTGGGCCTTCAAACTGTGGAAAAACCAACGTTGTTTTTAATTTAATAACAAAACCAAACGGCTTAAGCTTCAATAATGTTTATATTTTTTCCAAATCTCTAAATCAACCAAAATATTTATTATTGGAAAAGATTTTGCATGATGTACCCGATGTTTCATTGCATAAATTTGACGCAAGTAGTGAGATTATAGAGCCTAACAATGCTGAACCGTATTCAGTTTTTATTTTTGACGATGTTTCTTCTGAAAATCATGATAGGATAAGAACATACTTCTCTATGGGTAGACATAATCATATTGACTCTATTTACATAGGTCAAACATATAGTAAAATCCCGAAACAATTAATTAGAGACAACGTAAACTTTTTAATTGTTTTCAAGCAGGATGAAAAAAATCTCAAACATATATACAACGATCATGTTGGTGCAGATATGTCATTTGAAAAATTTCGAGATGTGTGTGGGAAAGCTTGGAAAGAAAAATATGGGTTTTTAGTTATAGATAAAGAAAGATCTATGACAAATGGTCGTTACAGAATAGGGTTCGATGGATTTGTTTTATTACATTGACTTCTGCCTATAACAAATTCAGTATTTGTGGTGAAGGCGTTGAGAACAGTCGGAACTAATAATGTCGAACCAGGAGGAGTTGCTTAGTGAAATAAAAGTCCTAAGTGACTCAATACGGAAGAAAAACCTGCTACTAAAAGAAGGATTGATGGCTAGAAATAAATATTTGGAGGAAACCTTCAAGCCCATTGTCGAACCCCTGAATAAAATAAATGATAAAATGACCAAATCGACTCTACTAGATCAAGAAGTAAAAGAACGAGATAAAAATATCGTTAAACAAGATGAAACTTCAGGAACATACGGATCAGAATCTGGGTCAGAATCATTTAGCAGAACGAGTCGTTCAGGAGAAGAAGAAGAAGAAGAAGAAGAAGAAGAAGAAGAAGAAGAAGAAGAAGATGAAGAAGAAAGTAAATCCGACATTGAAGGTGAAACAGATCCTTTAGAACCAACAGAATCCCCCACAAATATTAGTATTTTAAGTAAAGAAATTGGCAAAAAAGGACCTCTTTCACGAAATTATATACTAAAAATGCTACATGGTGCACATAAATCGAGTAAATACCACGTGTATGGAGCACGCTTGGAAAAAGACGGTCTTCGTATGGGGGATAGTATGCTAGAGATAGATGACAAAGATAATATAACAGTTAAAGACCAAACTTTTAAGGGTACCGCTGGACTGTTTGAATTGATCTTTAAACCCTCTCCAAAAAAATATACTAAGAAGGATTTGAATGATTTTAAAAACATATGTATTTTAACCAACTCCCATAGAAAAGGTTATTCACATAATACACCTATTCATAGAAATAGATCGGAGAAGTATAGAGAAGTTATTTCAAAGCTGTTTTCTAGTATTAGAGGAAAACGTCCGAAGGCTAAGGGTAAAGGAATGTCGATGAAATCGGTGTATGATACAAATATTATATACTATAATAATGTGAATAAGCTGGTTGACAGAATGCGATTAATATATGAATCTATACAGGCTGGGCATAACGGATTGGATAACGAAATGATTGCTTTAACGGAAGAGTTAAAAGGTCGGGGATACATAGCTTAAGTATTCAGTCTAAAGATGAGTGTTGATAAGTTCGGTCGTCATGAGAGCTCTTTGGTTCGAGAGGTTTTGAGAGGTCCACCGGGAGAAGGTTTTCAGTTGACTCGAGACGGAAACTATGATCTAAGAAGGAAACGTTTGTGCAATATTGCAGATCCTATTAACAAAGATGAAGCAGTAAACCTTGGAACAATTCGTACATTTACATTAAATTGCGAGACAAATGACACCATGTTTGATGCTAAATATAAAAGAATTATACATGTGGCAATTGCAGAAAAAGATACAGATGCTGTGAATAGGCGATTTGTTTTGGAAGAAATAAAGCAATTAAAACAAGATATTTACCAAAAAATCGACAAATTACAGTCTATGGTGATTCTTTTCACCTCTTCGAAGAAGGAAAGTCGGGGAACACCTTCAAACAGTGTAAACGCAATATATGATACAAACAGTGATGCAGAAGAGTCATTATCACTGCCAGACGTTAGAGTAATCTAATGAAGTAAGGTGTTAAAACAAAAATAAATTATCATACATGGAAGGAAGACGTTCAGTAGTGAACTATCACTCATGAAAAGAGGACGAGGACTCACTAGTAGCGCAGTGTCTCTTTTTAAAAAAGCATTTTCCACTTTACCTACAGGTGCATTAATAAACACAGCTGTTGACGCACTTCCAATTGAGCTACATTTGCGTGGAGGTTATCAGTATTGTGGTCCAGGTACGAAATTGCGAAAGCGTTTGGTACGAGGAGGTCCTGGAATAAACAAATTGGACGAAGCTTGCAGAGCACACGATATTGCATATTCAAATTACTCAGATTCGGAAAGAAGATCAATTGCAGATAGAGCTCTTGCTGAAAAAGCTTGGCAGAGAGTAAAATCAAGTGACGCAAGTGTTGGTGAACGAGCAGCTGCATTAGCAGTAACTGCAGCCATGAAAGCCAAAACAGCAGTTGGAGGAGGATCGAGGAGAAGAAAAACAAACACACGTCGCAGAAGAAATATTTCCGGTGGGGGCACTAGTAAAAGAAGGAATACTAATAAGAGAGTTAATCGTAAGCGAAAAAAGTGTTCAAAATGTTCAAAAAAAAAAGGTAAACGGAAGAGGATTATACCTAAGACCATACCGTGCATATTAAAGAAAAACAAATTAATTTTGCCGAATAAACCTTTGAACAACGAGGAACTTGAACGGTATGCATCATGTTTAAAATCCCTTTTTTCAGAGGGGTGTTCATGCGAAACGGATTGCCAAGAAAAATCTGGGAAAATGAAGCCGCAATTGTAAACCTTGATTATGCTAATGGTGCTGGGACACATTGGCTTTGTTATAAGAAAATATTTGATTCTGTTTTTTATTTCGACAGTTTTGGGAATCTTCCACCTCCTAAAGAGTTACAAGTGTATTTCGGTGCAGTACCTAACGTAGTTTTCAATTATGATAGAAAACAAAGAGAAGACACGTCAGTATGTGGACATTTATGTTTGGAATTTCTAGCCACAAGTGTCAGTCAACTGTAAGATGTCGTCTTGTACTGTAACAGTTAGTGGTTCAACATCAACTTTACGAAGTACATTATTTCCACCATTACACCTGAGAGATGACAGACAGTGGGAAATTGCACTTTTGGATTTTACTACTTACAACTCAATCCCAAACATAATAGAAGGTGTTAATAATAAATTTCACTACGTGAGAAAGAAAAATACTGAAGGTCTGGCTGATGTACGTGAATTTGTTGAGATTAAAACTGGTGCTTATGAAATAGCTGACATAAACAGAGAACTTCAAAATAAGTTAGGAAAGGATGTAATTGAACTAAGAGCGAATAATAACAATTTAAGAAGTGAAATAAAATGCAAGTTTTATATGGATTTCACTCTACCAGCATCGATTGGTCCTTTACTTGGTTTCCCATTATACAAGTCGGTTCTTGAACCAAATATCTACCATACAAGTCCAAAAACTGTGAACATAATTAAAGTTAATACTATAAATATCACGTGTAACATAGTTCAAGGGGCTTATAAAGATGGATCGAACCAACATATTTTACATTCGTTTTATCCAACCGTTCCACCTGGATTTAAGATAATTGAAAAACCTCATAATCTGATATATCTTCCATTAAACTCCACTCATATTTCAGACATCGTATTGAACGTACTAGATCAAGACGGTGACATCGTGGATTTCAGAGGAGAAATTATTACTGTACGTTTACACATTAGACAGGCACCGTAAAAGAACGATGGGACTTGAATTTACATATAACACTAAACAAACATCAGACAATTCTAGTATATCTCCTAACGTAGAGAGGTTAACTAGAGAGAACATTAAATTTTTAGAAGGACTTGGTTTCAGAGTCAATGATAATGGACATACTGGATATAAAACATGGACCGGTTTTCGACGAAACGTTGTGGGAGAAGGAGCTTCACACTCACAACCCTTACGCTTCATCGAAATTAGGAAATAATGATGAGATCCGAATTCCAATACAACATCAAGATGCATATACTTTACCGTCTGAAAGCTATATTTATATTGAAGGAAGGGTTTTGGAAAAAGATGAAAATACAACATCAAAAGTACCATTCATAAATAATCCAATGGCCTTTTTGTTTGAAGAAATCCGGTACGAAATATCTGGCATTGTAGAACTCCCATAGAAAAGGTTATTCACATAATACACCTATTCATAGAAATAGATCGGAGAAGTATAGAGAAGTTATTTCAAAGCTGTTTTCTAGTATTAGAGGAAAACGTCCGAAGGCTAAGGGTAAAGGAATGTCGATGAAATCGGTGTATGATACAAATATTATATACTATAATAATGTGAATAAGCTGGTTGACAGAATGCGATTAATATATGAATCTATACAGGCTGGGCATAACGGATTGGATAACGAAATGATTGCTTTAACGGAAGAGTTAAAAGGTCGGGGATACATAGCTTAAGTATTCAGTCTAAAGATGAGTGTTGATAAGTTCGGTCGTCATGAGAGCTCTTTGGTTCGAGAGGTTTTGAGAGGTCCACCGGGAGAAGGTTTTCAGTTGACTCGAGACGGAAACTATGATCTAAGAAGGAAACGTTTGTGCAATATTGCAGATCCTATTAACAAAGATGAAGCAGTAAACCTTGGAACAATTCGTACATTTACATTAAATTGCGAGACAAATGACACCATGTTTGATGCTAAATATAAAAGAATTATACATGTGGCAATTGCAGAAAAAGATACAGATGCTGTGAATAGGCGATTTGTTTTGGAAGAAATAAAGCAATTAAAACAAGATATTTACCAAAAAATCGACAAATTACAGTCTATGGTGATTCTTTTCACCTCTTCGAAGAAGGAAAGTCGGGGAACACCTTCAAACAGTGTAAACGCAATATATGATACAAACAGTGATGCAGAAGAGTCATTATCACTGCCAGACGTTAGAGTAATCTAATGAAGTAAGGTGTTAAAACAAAAATAAATTATCATACATGGAAGGAAGACGTTCAGTAGTGAACTATCACTCATGAAAAGAGGACGAGGACTCACTAGTAGCGCAGTGTCTCTTTTTAAAAAAGCATTTTCCACTTTACCTACAGGTGCATTAATAAACACAGCTGTTGACGCACTTCCAATTGAGCTACATTTGCGTGGAGGTTATCAGTATTGTGGTCCAGGTACGAAATTGTGAAAGCGTTTGGTACGAGGAGATCCTGGAATAAACAAATTGGACGAAGCTTGCAGAGCACACGATATTGCATATTCAAATTACTCAGATTCGGAAAGAAGATCAATTGCAGATAGAGCTCTTGCTGAAAAAGCTTGGCAGAGAGTAAAATCAAGTGACGCAAGTGTTGGTGAACGAGCAGCTGCATTAGCAGTAACTGCAGCCATGAAAGCCAAAACAGCAGTTGGAGGAGGATCGAGGAGAAGAAAAACAAACACACGTCGCAGAAGAAATATTTCCGGTGGGGGCACTAGTAAAAGAAGGAATACTAATAAGAGAGTTAATCGTAAGCGAAAAAAGTGTTCAAAATGTTCAAAAAAAAAGGTAAACGGAAGAGGATTATACCTAAGACCATACCGTGCATATTAAAGAAAAACAAATTAATTTTGCCGAATAAACCTTTGAACAACGAGGAACTTGAACGGTATGCATCATGTTTAAAATCCCTTTTTTCAGAGGGGTGTTCATGCGAAACGGATTGCCAAGAAAAATCTGGGAAAATGAAGCCGCAATTGTAAACCTTGATTATGCTAATGGTGCTGGGACACATTGGCTTTGTTATAAGAAAATATTTGATTCTGTTTTTTATTTCGACAGTTTTGGGAATCTTCCACCTCCTAAAGAGTTACAAGTGTATTTCGGTGCAGTACCTAACGTAGTTTTCAATTATGATAGAAAACAAAGAGAAGACACGTCAGTATGTGGACATTTATGTTTGGAATTTCTAGCCACAAGTGTCAGTCAACTGTAAGATGTCGTCTTGTACTGTAACAGTTAGTGGTTCAACATCAACTTTACGAAGTACATTATTTCCACCATTACACCTGAGAGATGACAGACAGTGGGAAATTGCACTTTTGGATTTTACTACTTACAACTCAATCCCAAACATAATAGAAGGTGTTAATAATAAATTTCACTACGTGAGAAAGAAAAATACTGAAGGTCTGGCTGATGTACGTGAATTTGTTGAGATTAAAACTGGTGCTTATGAAATAGCTGACATAAACAGAGAACTTCAAAATAAGTTAGGAAAGGATGTAATTGAACTAAGAGCGAATAATAACAATTTAAGAAGTGAAATAAAATGCAAGTTTTATATGGATTTCACTCTACCAGCATCGATTGGTCCTTTACTTGGTTTCCCATTATACAAGTCGGTTCTTGAACCAAATATCTACCATACAAGTCCAAAAACTGTGAACATAATTAAAGTTAATACTATAAATATCACGTGTAACATAGTTCAAGGGGCTTATAAAGATGGATCGAACCAACATATTTTACATTCGTTTTATCCAACCGTTCCACCTGGATTTAAGATAATTGAAAAACCTCATAATCTGATATATCTTCCATTAAACTCCACTCATATTTCAGACATCGTATTGAACGTACTAGATCAAGACGGTGACATCGTGGATTTCAGAGGAGAAATTATTACTGTACGTTTACACATTAGACAGGCACCGTAAAAGAACGATGGGACTTGAATTTACATATAACACTAAACAAACATCAGACAATTCTAGTATATCTCCTAACGTAGAGAGGTTAACTAGAGAGAACATTAAATTTTTAGAAGGACTTGGTTTCAGAGTCAATGATAATGGACATACTGGATATAAAACATGGACCGGTTTTCGACGAAACGTTGTGGGAGAAGGAGCTTCACACTCACAACCCTTACGCTTCATCGAAATTAGGAAATAATGATGAGATCCGAATTCCAATACAACATCAAGATGCATATACTTTACCGTCTGAAAGCTATATTTATATTGAAGGAAGGGTTTTGGAAAAAGATGAAAATACAACATCAAAAGTACCATTCATAAATAATCCAATGGCCTTTTTGTTTGAAGAAATCCGGTACGAAATATCTGGCATTGTAGTAGATTCGACTAAAAAAGTCGGTATAAGCAGTACGCTTAAAGGGTTGGTTTCTTTATCACCTAATGAAACGAACGCTTTAAAAACAGCCGGATGGATATTACCAACTACGACCAAAATAGTACCTAATTCAAGTGGTTATTTCGACTTTTGCGTTCCGTTGCGGCTCTTACTAGGATTCGCTGAAGACTACAGAAGAATAATAATTAATGTCAAACAAGAATTGGTTTTACTGCGATCATCCTCTGATGTGGATATTATACAAGCTGATAGCGGAACTCCCACAACACTTGAATGGAAATTGAAGTTAGATAAAATAGTTTGGAGAGTACCTCATGTACGGTTGGCCGATGAACGACGAGTAAGTCTATTACGGATTCTGGACTCTGATAGGGATATTGTGGTTCCTTTTAGAAGCTGGGAAATGCATGAATGGCCTGTCTTGCCTAAAACTCAACGTCAAACGTGGGCTGTGAAGACTTCGAGTAATTTAGAAAAGCCTAGATATGTTATTTTTGCTCTGCAAACAAATAAAAGATCTAATATTACTGCTAATGCCAGTAGCTTTGATCATTGTAAACTTTCAAATATTAAGTTGTTTTTAAACTCACAATTCTTTCCCTATGACAGTCTTAATGTAATGTTTTCTAAGGACAGATATGGTATTTTATACGATATGTATGCTAGGTTTCAATCGTCATACTATGGAAGGACGAACTCGCCTCTCCTCAACCCTGAAACATTCAAGAGTCTCGCACCAATTGCAGTCATAGACTGTTCAAAACAAAACGAATCAATTAAATCATCAACAGTAGATATTCGCATCGAGTTTGAGTTGGAAGAGAATATTCCAGACCAAACAACAGCGTATTGTTTGATACTACATGATACAATCGTAACGTACACCCCTCTAACAGGCGTGGTTAGAAGAATAATATAGATGTTTTTACCACATTATTCAGCACCTACATATATTTACCCCCGCCACAAGTTTATAAAAGGGAGATTCTTCTGCGAGAGGACATCAGTATACCACCTGCAGACATCAAGACAACATTGATAGTTAAAATGGACAGTATGCCATCTAATTTTCTTGAAGATGTAACGCTCGAGTCTGCATCAACAGAGGTGACAGCTGCATCTAAAACGTCGAATCAAGACTTACCTGAAAACACAAAACCTAGTGAGGACTCTGCAAAAACAACGGAAACTACTTCTTTTCCAATTGACAAAGACACAATTCCACCTGGTAATCCTAGTGAGGACTCTGTAAAAACTACGGAAACCACTTCTTTTCCAATTGTCAAAGACACAATTACACCTTATAATAATAATAATGATGATGTTAAAACTAATACAACACCAGCTGAAAATGTAGAAGAGTCCGCAGAAAAGGACACAACAACTACTGAGGAGATTAAGGCTGGACTCTCAGGATTTCTAACTTTCGAAGGAAATGATCAGAGGAAAAGGAAAAGATGTGAAAATGAATATGATGAACAAAATATGGATGTGATATTTGATGTATTTTTACGCGCAATGTATCCATTGAATTTAAACATGGATAAAACTGTTACTGTTGGTGTTTTCAAATCTTTGAACTTTAATCCTGCTGTGCTAATTAACCATTGCGGGAAAGCCTCATTGCTACTTACGATAGACATGTGGGATAAATTTACTAAACATGTATCTATCATTGAAGCCTACTTATACAACAACTTGACAGGACGAAAAACTGCAATTGGATTTAACGAATCCGATTTAGAAATCGACAACATCAGACTTCGAGGTACTCAATTTGTGAGATTTAGAGATCTTTCTAAACACAATAAGAAAATCCTTTTAACTTTGGAAGAATTTCAAGTCCTGTCGAATCTAACACCAGTAATAATCAGATACATTCAGCAACTCGTCACATATGCTCCACTTATTTTTGATTACCTCAACAGTTCGGTGAACACACATCCAGTTTTACCACTGATCTATGGCCCGATAGATCATTCTATATACAACAGATTGCCTCAAGAGGTGTCGTTCTACAGAAGGACCGGATTCTTTTTTAATAAACTTCGAAGTGAAGGAACCAAAATTAAAGTTTCTCCAACAAAGGAATTGCCGGAGAATATTTCAAATAAACAAAAAGTGTAAAATTATTTGAATGATTGCGTCAAGCAAGTGCTCATGTTGGGAGCACTAAAACTTTTTAAAAAAAGATTTACGTGACCTTGAAACAGTTCAGGTTTGCATATGTTATTCTTCTTTTCGCTGACTATATACATATGAAAATACTCACGCTGTGTGAGTGCAGTTGATTCCAAGCTTCCAAACAGTACCTATCCTACTCAGTCTTGTTTATTACATGCTTAAGTAAACTTCATAAAATGGAAAGATACTGTTGTGAAAACAAGTGTTTTGTGCGACCGAAACTAGAGGTAGACGGATTAGCCTGTGAAATATGTGAAAGTTATGGTATTTGTAAATGTCGATGTAAAACATATAAACTTCCAACTCCAACACGAGAAACTTTCACATTGTACAAATCCCAACACTGTTATACATGTTGTCCTAAAATGTGTGTGAAATTTGGACTGTATAGCGATATAATAAAATATTGTAACAAATGTCGCAAAGGTCTTTGTGAATGTCTACTACAATATTGTGCAAACAGGAAGAGTTGGGATGTGGATATAGAAGTAGAGTCAAAAGTAATAACAAGACGGAATAGCATGTAGAATATGTGAATGCTATGGTTACTGCAATAGAGTGTTAATTTTTAGGAAATGAAGGTTTGCATTAGTATAAATAGCTGTCACACCACCCACCCCATCTCAGAACAACTCCAGCTCTTGCCCAGTGAAAACCAACTTCATGCGCTCTCGTAGATTCAACAAAAAATGGAGGAGTATAACCTGTGGAAACAAGCGTTACTCAAAGAATATCAGGATACGAATGATTTAAAAAAAATTGTAAGCCAACTACCAAAAAGTATAGCTGAAGAAATTATGAATGAACATTATAAAAATTGTGCGACGGCTTTAATATGTTTCTATGAAAAAGATAGTCTTAGGATTTGTCGAAAGTGTTACGAGGATAACAAAAATGAATTTGCGGACTACGAACAAAAAGTTCTACATGAATCTTTTCAAGTCAACACGTCAACGCTACAATTGAAATATCAATGTATGAAATGTAACGGTACATGTGTAGAAGAGAGATACACTAAATGCGAATGAATGTTAGCAAACTCTGACTGTTTATACGGTAGATTGCATCAACAAAGTGCTCATGCTGGGAGCACTTAAACATTTTTAAAAACTAATTTACGTGACCTTGAAACAATTCAGGTTTCCACATGTTATTCTTATTTTCACCGTATATATATATGACAATATTGGGGCTATATGAGTGCAGTTGATTGCAAGCTTCCCATCAGTTAACAGTTGCAAAAATAAATACATACTGCTGCAGTGAGAAATGTTTCATAGAACCAAAATTACATTGATACGGAATGGACAAACCAATTTGTTTTAATTATAATATTAGAATGTCCAAAAAGTGCGTAGTAGAATTTCAAGCTTTCAGGAACAACCAAGACAAATATATCATAAAAGAACTAGCTTTTTTTGACATATCTACTAATGTCATTAACTATTTTCTTTTTAAGCCGCCTTTTCCTTTTAAGAAGTTAAATAGCAAAAGCTCTAGAACCAATAAATGGTTAATGAAGTATCTTCATCACATCACCTGGGACGAAGGATTTACACAATACAAAGAGCTGGATAGCATAATGTACCATTATTGTCAACAGTATGACGAAATCTACACTACTGGGGATGAAAAATCAAAGTGGATCAGAATGTACAGTACTTCAAATGTGACGGATATTGTGTTGGATAAGGAATTTGCAACGGAATTAAATGGTCTTTGCATCGGAGTAAAAAGCCCTCAGCATAAAACTGCAAATTGTGCATTGTCACGAGCATACAGAGTAGGCCGATTTATATCCGGTGGAGGGGGAAATCCACATATACCCATGCACGTACCTCCGTAATATCAGTTGGACACAAGATCTCTTACAGAATACAACACCTAGCAAAAGAATCATATCAGCTTCTCCACAATGGCATCACCTTCTCCACTACAATATCTTGCAGAAAAATTCAACCAACATTCAAAATCCGATCTCCTAGCAACAAAAAGATGTAGCGAACTTCAAGATAAAAAACATTATGCTGTGCATTCGATGAAAAAGTTGGATACATCAGTTGGTGAAGCAGTTATAGCTGTTCTTGGAGATTCACCCTACAAAGAAGAAGATAAACCTAAATTCCAAGTTTACCTCCATCTGCTGCGGGTTTACCTTAAAATACAGCTGTGGCTTAGGCACAAGAAAGAGCCTGAACATTTTGGATGGAAAACCACCTAACGGCCTAGAACCAATCAAGTCTACACTACCACCTGTTCCAGACACACTACTAAGCATTATTGCACGCAAATGCAAGAAAGGGGCATGTTGGTGTAAGAAGGCGGGTTTATTTTGCTACAGGCTCTGTTTGAATTGCGAAGACACAACTTGCAGTGACATTGAATTGGATAATCCTGATGATGACTTAGACAATGATGATGAGTTAAATCCACAGTCATCACCAACAGGTAAATGTATTTCTCTATTATGAATTAGATTTATAAGACTTATATGTTCATTACATATGTGTATCATCAATTTACAAGCCTTGTACATTATGAAACTATATTCCCAAAATGTCTACTATTTATATTTTTTCACTTCTATTTTTAATACATATCTTCATTTTATGGAACAAAGATAAGGAAAAGGAAGAAATTCCTGAACCGTATCGTACAACTATGGAAGAACACCAACCAAATTTCGAGGACTCCGAGGTGGGGCCTTCCACTGCAGTGGAAAAACGCCACCGAAAAAATAAATTATATCTTTCCTTCTATTTGTCCTGAAATGTAGGACGCTTAGTTTCCGAGTTATAAGCAAGAAACTGGAAAAAGTGGGAAGATTTTCATATTTCTTATGAGTAACTCAAAACGCAGGAGGAATTTTTGTTGGATCTCTTCAGATTCGGATTCAACGCCCCAAAAAACATAGAATAAAAAAAATCGTTGCAGTTGTTTTTTGTAACGTACAACTACCGTTTGACTGGAATCTAGTGAATTTAAGTATAACCAGGAGAACAGCCAAAAAATAACATTTTTCAATTTTCCAAAAAATGTTACCAGTGTTGTTTTAAACACTTAATTAGAGTTTTTAAAGGTTTTAATGCGAAAATTCACTTCCCTCACATCAGCGTTCTGCGTGCGAACTCGTTTTATATGTGACGGTTGAAAAAGAATTACTAGTTTCCTTAGCATTAAAACTGTGAAATTGTAGGTTTCTAGCGAAGTCAGTTTTATTTAAGTGTTAATGACTCTTGAAATAAAAGCATTATTCAATTCCCTCTTTCTTAAAAAAAGATTGGATAACTTACTCCTAAGATGTGTTCAGACATCATGTAACAGACCTACATGTACACGCATTTATTTAGATAATTTATTTATTTTAATAGTGATTTATTCCAAACTAATTTAATTCTTATTATACTTTTCTGCATATGCTACAAATTAATTATTAAAAAAAAACACCTAAGGGCTCTAGAAAGTTATCAGTTAGAATCCATCCCAAAGCACACATGTACACTCAATATGTGGTAATTGGATGGTTTGGGGCAGTACATGTACTTGTCAAATGGCGTATACATGTTCTCCTATTGGACTACTACAAGTGTTTTGTGTGATTGCATATGCATGTTTATGAGATAAAAAGTTCAATTATTAGATTTCGATGGCATCTTATCAAAGTAATGCTGTGTTACTTTTGTTCAAGTATGTGATATTTTGTGTGTTGCCAATAATATAATGATTTTTTCCCTTACAAGTTAATTAGTTCCCACGTTAAGAAGTGAATTTTAGATTTTCTTGCAGTCCCTCCATCTTACAAAGGCGCCATTAAATCTACTATGTCTCTTTCTTTAATGGCGTGATATTGAAATATTTCAAAAATTGTTTTGTTTAAACGTAATGCAAGCTTGACTTGAATGCTATATCAAACTTGTAACTTGATAAGTATCTTAGAAACAACATGATTTTTAAATTTACAGTTCATTTATTAATAAATTCTCTAATTTTGCATCAACGCCAAACGTTATTACTTTGCAAGACAGGTACAATATGTTACGTTGTTTTTTATTTCATTATTGCAAACATAGTTATGTCTCGTTTTTAATTAAAAAAATAACAAAAAACTAATCTTTACTATAAATATCCCCTAAGGGATTGTATATAAAATAACCAACTAAAATGTGTTTTAATAAGTAGAACGTTTAACAATATGGAATAAATTCGATAAGAAGAGAACACAATAAAACTTAAAATTTAAGATAAACAGCTAATCACTTTATTAGCTACTGCAGTTTATTTCACGCATTTAATGTTCATGTTTACCACTAAAATATTTGACAGTTTAGTTATGAATTACCATCAGAAAGTACAGCATCAGTTTCAAGGTAATAACATCAGAAAGGCATCGATATTTTCAGCAGTGGCTGTGCCGTCGCCACAGTCGCGGACTACGTGCTCGGTCTGTTGTTTGTCGCCAGTTACGTGACGCTGACGGTATGCATGTTTTGCTTCAGTGAACAGTGTAGCTTAAGAAATATGTGTCTAATCCCATCTTGAAAATCAATAAATTAAATTTACAATTAAAAAGCTTAGCTATTTTTGTTTTAGTACATAAATTAAATACCCCCGTCACAGAAAACCTGCGTACTCAGCGAATTTCCAATGCATAATATATGTGTTAATACCACATAAAGCTGCATACCAAGTTTCATAAAAATATATGCACAAATAAGCGATATATACAATTTTTAATTATTCTCCATAAGAATAACATCGGGGATGAGTACATAGGTTTGGTGAAACAAGCAACATAAACAATTGGTTTATATGCAAATATCAATATAGCTAAACTAGGTGAAGCCACATACCTATTTTCATCAATATACATTTATAAAGAAGCGATATATCCTTTTTTGATTAATCTCCATAAGAATAACAAGGGGGGTGAGTACGCAGGTTTGCTGCAACAAGGAACGAAAATATGGATGTTTAGGCAAATATAAATATAACTCAACTAGGTGAAGTCATATACAAGGTTTTATTAATTTACGTTCATAATTAAGGGAGACATAGCATTTCAATTTTTCTCCATAAGAATAACATGGGGGCTGAGTAAGCAGGTTTGCTGCTACAGGTACCTTTAGCAAAAATTGTTTTTTGAGCAAATATCAATAGACCACAACCAGATAAAGCCGTATATAAAGTTTCGTCAGTATACATTCGTAAAAAAGCGAGATATAATTATTTTCTTATTCTCCATAAGAATAGCATTAGACAACGTACTTTGTTTAGCAAATATCTCGGTAACCAATTGTCGTAGAGGAATGATCAAAATAACAAACTGTGTGTTTTTTAAAGCTGAATCCAATGGTGAAAATTAAAATTTGATTATTTCAATAATTATATGTGAAAATTTAAAAAACCCATTTTTGGGGTACAAAACCCCCCCAAAATACACCTTTACATAGAGCGATATGGCTATTTTTCGAACTTAAAGTCAAAAATGTTGCGTTACACGTTCATACCAAATTTCATCAAAATCGGACCTTCTTTACGAGAGTTGTCGCACCCACGGACACATATATATACAGGTTGTCACAAAAATCCGGAACTGGCTATACATAACCATATGCTACATACAAAAATAAATCGAAAATGTTCAGTAAATTTTTTTCGATTTCAACTTCGTTTAGCCGCTATCCGCCATTTTGTTTTTTTTTCACTTAAAACATTTCTATTTCCGTAATAGATTAATGTATCAAGTAAAAATTTGGTATGGAGCTTTACAAGATAAATGTCTAAATCAACAAAAACAAATATTTTTTTCCGACGTTTGTTTTCAAAATGGCGGCCACTTTAAATTTTTAAAGTCAAATTCCATGAAAACTAGCAACTGAAACAAAATTTTACAAGATATACAATTTAAAGCACTTTGTAATCCAAATCTAATGACATTTTTACTGTAAAAATCGGTTAATAAATAAAAAGGTTATGGCAATTATTTATAATAAATTTCAAAATGGCGGCCATATAACATTTTCAAATTCAAATTCCCTAGTGCATTTGACCAAGTCCTTTAAATTTCATGTCTTGTACAATTTTGTTTTAGTTGCTAGTTTTCCAGGAATTTGACTTTGAAATTTGTATATGGCCGCCATTTTGAAATTTATTATAAAAAAATTACCATAACTTTTTATTTACTAACCAATTTTTACAATAAAAATGTCATTAGATTTGGATTACAAAGTGCTATAAATTGTATATCTCGTAAAATTTTGTTTCAGTTGCTAGTTTTCATGGAATTTGACTTTAAAAATTTAAAGTGGCCTCCATTTTGAAAATAAACAACGGGAAAAAATAGTTTTTTTTGTGGATTTAGACATTTATCCTGTAAAGCTCCATACCAAATTTTTACTTGATACATTAATCCATTACGGTTATAGAAATGTTTAAGTGAAAAAAAACAAAATTGCGGATAGCGGCTAAACGAAGTTGAAATCGAAAAAATTTTACTGAACATCTTCGATTTATTTTTGTATGTAGAATATGGTTATGTATAGCCAGTTCCGGATTTTTGTGACACCCTGTATATATATATATATATATCGATATCTATCTATCTATCTATCTATCTATATATATATATATATATATATATATATATATATATACAGTTTTGAACGAATGGTATTATTGGGGTCTGAGGACCTCAAAACGAAAAGTTATCATGGTCCCGGGCCTAGGTCTTACCATGCCGACTATGGTAATAGCTTCTTCCCTATAGGGGAAATTCGCTAAAATGAAGAAAACAAAGCCTTAAAATATCCCTATTTAGAAATGTTTAAGAGTAGTGAAGTTGTATTACTAAACTGTTTCATCGGTAGGTCAGGATTTATAGAACAAACGGATGGATATTGTTGTAAAACTATATTAACAAAAGATTTATTTAAAAAATGCATTGCATTTTAAAACACTTCATAAATTATAAATAATTTACTGATCTTAAACCTTTAATATACTTTAAATTTACGAACCTTTCAATTAATAGTTTGAATATATTCAATAAAGTGCAATACTTTAATGAACATTTAAAGATATTTTGATTGGGGGTAAAATGTAATTACATTTATTTAAACTCCAATTACGATAAATCCTTTTCCCAGTAAAGGTAAACACATTTAAGAAAACTAATCCGGTTATAATAAAGCAGTTCTTCTCTAAGTTTGTAATCGTGATTTTATCGCGTATTTCGTTGGAAAAGTTGGTATTGAAAACACTTCTTACTTAACACTTTGATTGGAAATGCAATTACAACTTACAAGCATATCAACTACAGGCGTATTAATATTTAGTAGGATACTAGTCTACTCTTCAATTGAATTAAACCACAAAGTTTAATTTTGGTTTCCACTTAACAATTTTAAAATTTGTAATATTTCATGTCACTTAATATTTTTAATAATAATTTATTTAGTCTCATTCAGTCTGTAACATTATAAACTGAAACGGAAAGTTACTGTGCAAGATAATTTATTTATCGGTAACAACAGAGGGTATTTATATTTTTAGCAATATCGATAAATCAAGAACATTAAAAATCTATCTTCTAAAAATTAATCATTCAATTGCACACGTTATTCCGTCTATTTTTTCGCTATGCAAATAAATAAATGTACTAACATTTTACGTACTTTAAAAAGATAATAGATTTAGAAGAATAAAACCTTATTTCTATCCTTAGCTCAAAACAATAGTTATATCAGGAATTCATGATACTGTAAAACAATGTAATAATGAAACTGACATCAATGAATGTCAAGGGGTGCACGACATTACGTTACATGTGAAATCCCTCATATGAATTTAGTTTGCAACATTTTTCCTTCATCATATACTTTTATTTTAAATAGTTTCTTGAGTAGCATAATACGTGTTGTTACAATTAACAGGAAAAATGAAATACGTCTCACAACACTACAACATATATTTACTCTTATACTGTACTTACAGTTTCACTGTTTTATTTTAAATGAAAAATAAATTCCCTGATCTATTCTTATGCATCCATAATTATGATATATTTATAATAATCATAAATGAACCATAATCAGTGATTTGTTTATGATAACAGTAATGGTCTGTTTCTTGATAATAATTTGCAAAGCACTTCTAATAACATTACTATAGTTCAAACTAAATTATTGGTTTATATTTTATAATTTTAGTAAAAGTACAAAAACGATTGTCTTTGTCTAACGGTTATGCTTATTTAAAAATAAATATGAAGTATTATTTTAACTTTGTCTGTGTGGCTCATTCGAATAGGGTTTTTACACAATGTAATCTGGAGTCACTACTCTTGGTTAAAAAAGCGTGCCGTTGTTGAAGCCAATTTTTGATCCGTTATGTTGGCAGTAATTCTGGTGGGACGATGTCAAAATCTCCAAACTGATTCAATGAAAACATTTTGATATTCAAAGTCTTTAAATGACAATATCATATCGCATGTTTGGTAAAACGTGGTGAAGCTTAACTTTTTAATCTTGAGACATACTTTAGATGGAATTTTGTGCTTATTTTGAAGCAAAGTTATAATTTGATTTAAATAAAAATACCCTTGTAATGTGGCTTTGGAAATAGTGTTGTAAACAAGGACAGCGTCTCAACGACAGGTTGACACCACAACAGACCGAAACACTAAATACGACGGCACGCTTTTTGAAGGTTATTTGCCAGAGAGTAGTGTTTATATTTTAACTCAATGGTTTTACAGGTTCCAATAACTGAATAACTTACACAGACTGCATGTTTAGTGAATTTCCTATGGAAAAGTGAACTATTAGCATGACCCGCACGGTGAAACTTAAGCCCGGGACCACCATAGAAGTTCCTAACGTGACCCCCTAAACACGTTTTGACGGGTCGCTAACAACTTTATATTTATACTAGTGACTTGAAGGGGCCATAGCCCCTAACCTTGCTCGAATACTCTGCATCATATGATTTGTTTACTCTTAACATGCTGAAGAAAATAAAACGATATACCGTAGGCCCTCAGTAGGAATGCACGTCAGTTCGTTAACAAAGTACTCACGTAATCACATGTTTTAATGTAAACAAAGCAGACGTTCTAAAATCCCCATGCTTTTATAATGTTGGAAGTTTTACGTCATTTCTCAATTGCTGGTAATTTTTGGAAATACTGCTCTTTTTCCCGAGTCCCTGGGATCGATACCTTTGATTTGAGCTGTCTCCCGTCATCCTGCAATTTGTTCGCACTATAGTGGTCACAATCTTTGTCCGATTAACTTGAAATTTGGTAGGAATCTTCCCTTCTGTATAAAATTGAACAAGTTAGTTGGGCAAAACAATCGAATAAACCTATCCCCCTTTTTTGGGGATTTTAATTTTTCAAATTTTGAGTTTTTGGGTCCAAAAATTGCCAGAAAAGCCCCAATGTATAATTATTGCATATTAAACTATTGTTCGTAAAAATATTAAGCCCTCCCCCATCATTCTAGCACAAGTAATTACCTAGTTATTAAAGAAAATGTTAATTGTCTATACACAATTTGTTGTCTAATGGGGATTAGGCTGTTTTTTTAATATCTTGGTGCAGTTTTATGACCAACTATAATACCCCAACCCATGGTGTAATTACATCATGACCCCAACCAACCCCCTACCAACCCCTATACCAATTTGTAATCCTGACTATACCTCCTCACAACCTTATAATGTACAACCTTGCTATCCTAATAGTGAATTTAAATACAACTAGGAACATCAGAACAGCCAAAAATCACATTTTTAAATTTTCAAAAAATATGTCACCAGTGTTAGTATAAACATAAACCCTTTATTTTTGTTAAGGTTTTAATGCGGAAATTCACTTCCCTCACGTCAGCGTGCTGCGTGCGAACTCGTTTTCATCCACACGGTTATCTGTTGGCAAATCATTAAATGTTTGCCCATTAATTATCATTAATGCAGAAGGTTTCTTATCACACCGAGCGCAGTCGCTCTGATTGGTGGCCTTGTCTACTCAGAAGGTGAATTCTCTACACTCATTCTCATCTATTCCATGACGGGTGTCGCTCATTCTTCTGATTTTATTAGTGGAAACGAAAATAATACGTACTTGTTAATGTCAAAATGATTAAGGTTTTCTGGGAGGTTATGAAATGTTATGAGGAAGGTTAAATCAAAATTACTTATTTATGGATGTGATTTTCCAAATACTATGCGCAGGAACCCAAAAAATTGTCCTAAAAAGATCAACATTATATTATCTAACATATATAATGGAGGATAAAGTTAATACCCTCATCTTAGTCACATCCTTGAAAATAAGCAAAACTGGTCCCTTCGCCAAATGTTGAAGTTAATTCAGTATTGATCCTTCTTGCTGAAACGGGTAAATTATAAGAGACGGATTAATAAATCAAGCATATTTGTAATTGAAATTATTACTAACTACTAGTTAGAAATAAATAAAATATACTAGCGATTTTCCTAGTACAATTTATTTTATTAAACTCGCCAAATCGGTTACTATTACATATGCATATCCCTAATGTAACCTACATTTTAATCCATGTCCATCCCTCTCCTATTCCCAAAGTTAATCGCTAAAAATCTTTTTTCTGGGATTGTATTTGTATACACATTTCACTTATATTTTTTAGCATTTGCCTTATGTATGTCCTATTTAAATGTAATTTCCGTCAATATGGGTCAATATCTATTTGAAAAGAACAAATATTTATACTGGATAAAAATTCTATGACATTTTACATTCCATCAATGGTTAAAATTAGTTCAGAATCAACGGAGAACATAGGTGGTCATGTTTGATCGGGATTCAATTACTATAACATGACGAGAGCCCTCAGCTGCCTCCCTGGCACCGACTGATCATGAGTAAGTGTTTCTAGAACATTTCATTTACATTTTACTGGAACCTGTCGTACCAATTGTTAACTGTTTACGGATGGTATTTATAAAGAATGAATTTCGGAAAATTGTCTTTGTTAACAGGAACGTCTGATAATTTGTTTGATATTTACATTAGGCAACTTTTTAACTAGCGTAGTACGAGTTGTTATTACTTGCGTATTATTATCAAAGTAAGGTTGTTTGATAATATCAAGTTCCATGTCATTGGGCGTGTAGTGTGACTGTCACAAAATTGTTACCATATTTTATATATGTTTACAGTGCGGGATGTAAATATAGTGTAAGTGTAAATATATTGTTAAGTGTTATAAGACGTCTATCATTACATCCCGTATTTAAATTTTAACAAATATTTATTATTCTTAGCATCATAAAATTCGATTTCCGTGTTAGTAACATGATATCTTACCATCCAGAAATGTAATTATAGAAACAAGCATAGACATGACATTGGACATTTTTCAAATATCCTACTGTTTGTCTGACAAGATACAAGCTATCTGAATATATACGTTCCATATGGACTCCTAAAGCAGTCAACTGAAGTTACTAAAACTTTGCATAGTTATTCAGGTTAACCCTAGGA
The DNA here is from genome assembly GCA_963675035.1 of Allygus modestus. Classification (NCBI taxonomy): domain Eukaryota; kingdom Metazoa; phylum Arthropoda; class Insecta; order Hemiptera; family Cicadellidae; genus Allygus; species Allygus modestus. Next base: position 98,350,273 of record OY776111.1, on the reverse strand, counting down.
AGATTTAAAGCCATAAATCAAGGTCCTTTGACTTTGCGGCTTCACCACACTGGACTTCAAATTTGAAATGTTATTTATTTCAAGTGAATATTTGTTTTGATTTTATAATATGGTTAGTTTAAATTATTGTTAACAGCTGTTTATTTGTTTTTATAGCGAGTTGTAATGTAAATAAGTGAAGGTTTTTTATCACAATTCCTTAACGCAGCAAAAAGCACCGGGTACTGCTAGTTTTTCATATGAATAAAAACTAATAATATAATTGTTTTAGACACAAGAATCTGTCGTGAACATACATTGTGCTTGTTGAATGACATTGTATCCTTCTTCGACTTGTTTATTTAACGTCCATAGCTGACAAGGAACACCACCGTAGACATTCTATGGATTGTTTTGGATAGGTTTCCTCGATCTACTCTCAATATTTGAACTGTTGTCTGATACTAGTGATATCTAGTGTCTGATACTTGTGATATTTTGTGATATCTAGTGTCTGATACTTGTGATATCTAGTGTCTGATACTTAGTTGTTTTTTGCTTGTGATGGTGCTATAGATTTATTATATAGGTTAATTTCACGTGATTTAGGTTTGAACTTCGAATTATCAAAGAATTTGTATATAATTTTTCGGATGGTTTGCTGACTGTCTATCTTTATTTTAACTATTTCAAATGTCGTTTACCTCAATGTAAGCCAATACTATCGTATAATTATAAGTGACCTTGGAGCCTATCGGATGTTTACGAAATGCAAATTGTTAATCAACACCAAACTTTGAAGAAAAAAACTGTTTACACTCTCCGTTCAATTAGTTCAGTGTAACATACGATACTTCTAGTTTTAAACTGTGTTATAAAATGTACTTCTAGAAAGCAATACATAAAAAGTTATGATATGTATTTGATAGAAATTTTAATATTAAAGCAAAGATTTTATTCGTATAACAGAGGCTGTAGATTGACTGGGCCGACAAATTAGCTGAACCCCATAATTTTACACCCTTAATGAAATTAAGTAGATGTCAAAAATGCGTTTTGCAGGTAACTATTGACACCAAACGTTAATAACACTTCGTATGCATTTAAAATATTAATAACGGCTGTATGCGCCTTTATAACTGGTAACATTATTCACTGCTGCTTTTATTTTAGTAAAATAATAACCACAGTACGATTTAATTAGAGACGAATTTAAATAAGTAATAAATTGGAAACAGGAGCAGTGAACGTTAGATTGAATTACACGGTCATTCAGCTAATGTATATGCGCAGTAAATGGCAATTACAGGATAGCGACTCCCCGTTAATTTAAAATTACGTTTAACCTTTTATAATAGAACACCGAGATTTGACCGGCCTTTGATAGTTGAATTATTAATGACCGAACATTTCAATGCTGTTGAGGTGGAAGATTTTTGAACGGAGTAATTTTGTAGCATTTTCTAAATGATGAAAACTATCAGAACATGTTGTATTTTTATGTTCTAATTAAATATCGAATCCACCAATATAAATTATTTGAGTAATGTTATTACAATGAATATAAAATCGTAAAACTAAGTTTTATTTTTTCTTTATTTGTAGATCAACCATTATAAAATGAAGTGTTATATTTAAACTAATGTTCAGGGATCTAAAAACATTTCTTCAGTTCAAAAATAAGTTTAAAATGTCTACAAATTACTTACTATTTTAGTTATTTTATGTTGAATACCAAATATATATTACTGTAAATTTTACCACAAAACCTTATATTAATATATAAAACCCAAATACCACTGACTGAATGACTGACCTATCACGAAATTTCCATAACTACAGAGTTGAAATTTGACATATAGGTTCCTCTTTAGCCCTAGATGCTTGCTAAGAAACGGTATTACGAAATTCCCCAAGTGTTCCGCCCAGCAGGTCCCAAAGTTACCATGTATTCCTTAGGGACATTCACATTAGTCGGAGCTGATGAAAATTCAAACAGCTGATCATGATTCATATTAGTTCCACGGGCTAACCTCAGATTGAAGCACACACAACTATCATAGTTTACGCGGGAGAAGCTGCAACGGGTCGGCTGGTTTGAATATATAATAGAAATTGAATGTAAACATAACTAAGTAGTTTAATTTGTAAATACCGATTTTTTTAGAGTCACCAGTTATCCTGGATATGGAGATTATACTTGTACATATAGACAGAAATGCTCCTTCCCCATTAAACAATGGTTGCCTTACACTTTTAATATTCAGCATTACATTCGGATGTTTTCATTTGAAATACATTTGTTGTATATAAAGCCCCAGTGATAAAATAGTATTTTTCATCACAAGGAGCAACAATGGTTTATTTTGGTCTGCAATCGTGTTTCACGGAAAAAGGATTAAGCACAAAAAACACAAATTTGTTCCATGTGTTGAACAACCTTTTATAACACTGCATACGCCTTTGATAGCTGAAATTTAGGACCAAAAATTAAGTAATTTGTATAGTTTTGGTAGTTCAGATAGGTTAACTCTATAATATTTACATTTATTTTATTTATAAACAAAATGTAATTACCTTTGAAATACACAAACGTAAAAAAGGAACAATGACAATCTTTGAGGTTAGCGCTCTGAAAAAATCCACATCTGATCTTTCGGTGCACTATTTTAAGGTACCAGAAAAATATGATTTAGCGGATTAATTACAAACCCAAAAACGGATACTTTTCGTGCAGTAAAATAAAATATTTTGAATTTACGTTTTTACTATACAAAACTACAGCAGTAAAATGAAACAAATAAACATAGCGTAAACAACTCTATGAATACCATTTCATGTCCAACTTAATAGTCATCATAGATTAGACACTTTTTATTTATTGTAGATCTTTAATTCACAACTCTATACGAATTAACTAATTTAGTTAGAAGATACGGCCAATCTATTCGTAGTGCATTAGTGGACGAGTTTCCCAGAACCCAGACCCCAAGTCGGCCGGGCCAGAGTCAAAGTGCCATGTCGGGTCACCAGTCGCGGTCTGGGCCTGCCGCACCTCACGACTTATTGCTCCAGGTCCTCACCACTAAAGCCTTTGTCCACAACTCCCCAGCAGACGAAGGAAATTACCGTTCCTAAGTAATTATTTAGCTATTTCGTCAAGAGCTTTGACTTATAATTTACATATTTGAAAGAACGTAGTATAGTGTTTGAGTATTAGTTTTTGTATAATTATGAAAATTGTTATGATGGACAACTACTTTTTACAGTGCCAAATTCTTGTTTTGTAAATGATTTTATGAAGCATAAACATGACATTATATCGAAAAGCCCTGATTTAATTTTAAATAACTGTAAATACATAATTTGTATAATGTATAAGAAATTACATAAAACAGTGCTTTCTTAAAAATACCCTCGAATCCAAAACTAATTTAGTTTCGTACAACATAAAGTAATAGTAAAGAGGTTGTTTGAGCATAGCTAATGTCAAAAGGGTTTACTTGATATTATCCTACTATTTAATTTTATAAAGCTGACTTTTACTCCTTGCTACCTACGGGCTTTGCCCGTACAAACTAAAACATAAGATTATTAACCCACGATGTTTACAAACAATCCTCACTTTAATACTTGAACAAATAATTCCATGGATCAAAGTTTTGACAGCTGATAGTTTATACCGTACGACTGCAAAGTTCTTTGAAAACAAACTTAAAATATTTACGTCGGCTGCTAAACTTTAAAAAAATTAAAACTAAATTTGTAAAACCCGACATTTAAATTTAGGCTTCGACTTTCCTAGAAACACAAAATTACCTTTCTCTTAAAAAATTAATCATATGAATTCGTGTAGTAATTCACTCAGTTTCTTTTAATGTATAGGATTACCATTCTTCAGACTATATGATTGTTTGTTGTTCAGTCAGGTGCATAAACAACTGGGTCAGTAGAAATACAACTTGATAGATGGGTAGACCTATTAAGATTATAGGTTTAATCCCAGTAGTGGGGGTTTGCCGGTGCTGGCTCACTTGATTAATTGCTTCCGGAAGCGCTGCGTCATTAAATACGTCATCTGAGGCTGAGCCAGTGACGTAGGCGGTTTTGTGACGTAATGAGTGAAAGGTTAAAGTTCAAGGTCACGGGGAGGTAATTTTAAAAAAGTACTACCTCGCACGCGTAAAATCCGATTGTGATTCGATAGTTAATCGATAATAAATATCGAATAAATATCGAATGAAACAATCGAATGATACGAGTGCGAGGTAGTACTATTACAAATATTACTTTATTTACAATAATTCATGTTTACAATAGTTCCCCGTTGTTCGTTGTCATCGATGTTGTTGATCCGGACGAGTTGCGGCCATCACTTCGCTTTCTGAAGAAAGACGGTAGATACTTCGATCCCTGCGCAGAGTCCATGTTGTTTTTTGATGCGTAAAGTTCCAAAGATAAATCGTAACCGGACGCAATAAGAAGTCTTAACTCTTCACTAAACACCTCGAGGTCTTGGTAAGTCGCAAGATGAATAGAGTCATAATGAATACACCTAATTTTAATGGACATTTTAATATAATGTTTTACGTTTGTGAAGAGCACTCGATGTTCACCAGTCGAGAGCCGGAGGTGTACTGACTATTCGCTAGCTAGCGTTTTGGTATCAAACAAAATGGTGGGGGTAAAAGTGTGGTGGGGCGGAGCAGATGGCGGGCGGCAGATGGCAGGCGGCAGGTGGCAGCTGGTGCGAGGCGGATGGTTGCTACTACATTCGCCGCCACAGTAATGCAATCCTTCGGCGTAATTCTTGTATTTTATCTTGTCGGTTCATTTGATACGTTTTACATCTACATATGCAATAGCTAAAACACTTGCACTTACGACAAGCTTTCCCGTCAACTTGATCGCCTGGTATTTTAAAACATTGTAACTCGCAACAATATGTCTTCAAATTGTTATCGAAAAATAAATTGTTCATAGGTGGCACCGACATGTTAGCTGCAGCGTGTGTTAGACAAGACTGAGACTAACTTCACTGCTCCCTCTCTTTTATACCTCTTCATAAGTTAACCCTGAATGAAAGTTCAAGGTCACCCATTCGAATTTTAAAAAAAAGCAACACAGCAGTATATAAAATAATATACTGCTGTGTTGCTGTTTTCTTTATTTTTTTTTCATATTTTTTTATTTTTTTTATTTTTCTTTTCTTTATTAAACAAACATTTTACAATACAATAAACTTAAGTTTAACATTGATGACTAGAAATACAAACAATAAAATACAAACAGAGAAATACAAACAGAGACATTATGTACAAGGATGCATGATGTGCAGAGTGAGTTCCGTTGAGTTGTTGCCGCTTACACCGTGTGATACCAAATACAACGTCCCCGGTTGAATATCTCGCAAATCTTCATTCTGTAGCAGTTGAACAAATCGTTTTGGAAGAAATACTTGAAACTTCGGCTCATCTCCTGAAGTTAAAGGTGCTTCGCTCAATGAAACTAGAATTGCTTCTCCATGTGTGGTTTCCACTTTCTTGATGTTATGAATAATGTAGTGTTTTTGTTCTTTTAATTCTGAACACTTTTTAGTTAGCAGAAGGTCGGATTTTGAATGAGTGTTGAATTGATCAACCAGTGTTTGTAGAAACTGTTGTGATGCCATCTTCGTCAGTGGTGGTTGCGATGTCTTCTGTGATGTTGCCTCTTCGGAGTCTCGAATAATACTCGTGCCGGAGCGGTGTTGGATCCTCGTATTTATAGGCCCCGCTACCCCCACCACATTCCGGTTCTTTGCTACCCCCACCACATTTCTGCGTTTGTTCCAAGTAAGCAGCCAAACGATATGCGTTGTGCAATGCGCAGTTTGATTGTCCGTGTTTAGGATCTTTTGCAGCAACACAAATATTACCGAGATTAATGTTAAAGTCCTTACCGATAGTTATATCGAAAACATCACCGTGCGTGTACTTTTGTATCCAGTTCCTTTTTTCTAATCCTCTTGTGTATATATGTGAATATTGTTTGCAAAAGTTAAACATAATACTGTGCAGATTACTGTAGCTTATAAATCCTTCATACCAATGTATGTGATGAAAGTAGTTTGTTATCCATTTGTTTGTACTTTTTGCTTTGGCGTTAAGGTTGTTAAAAGAAAAAGGAGCTTCAAACGTGAATGGGTAAACTACAAATGTAAGCAAGTCTAAAATTACTAATTCCTTGATAATAAACCTATCATCATTATTTCGAAATGCTTGAAATTCTATTACACAAGGCTTTACACTCACTTCTTCATCCCCTCCGCTCATCATGACACCTAACGATCAACTAAACTGTTTTCCACACCACGGTAGGTTAAATACCAGGCCGTACAGTTGCAGGCGCGTTGGTGTATATTTAACGTGGGCACCGTCCCCAATAGGCCTACCCCACGTGTGTTCTTCTTTACTAAGTTAAACTTTAGTCTTTTTTAACTTCCTCTTCTCGTGTTTCGTTTTCTTCATCTTCTTTTTTCTCCGTTTCTTCTTCCTCTGTTGTTTCTTCTGTAGCTTCTGTAGCGATTTTTACAAGTGGTTCAAAATCCTTTAACTTTCTCCACATGCAAACTTCATGAGGTATTCTATTAAAAATAGATGTATCCACAGGTCCGTACACGATGGTGCTATCAGGTTGTTTTTCCAAAGTATCGACCAAATATTCTTTAATAATAGCGCTTGCAAATACCAACTGTCTCATGTACCTTGTAATAGGTTCTGTTGCGTAGTTTAAAACGTAGAATTCTTCACGTGACAGTAGAATCTTATTTTCATGTTGAGTCAAGTCTCTAATTCGCACTTGTAGTTGTCCGCGATGTTTAACAATATCGATTTCATTGTCACAATCCAAAAGTCGAATATGTGTTTTTCTTCCACACAAACTGTTAGTTAAATAACATTCTATTAAATGTACATGTTTCAAAAATGACTCCCAAGCATTTTGCGAAAATAAAACCTTTTTTGTTCCATGGTGTAGAATTACTGTAGGGGAATAATCCAATGACTTTATCAATCCAACTGATACACTTTTACTGATGCATGCTGAGATGGGGTAAAAGATTCGCAAAAACACTTCAGTTAAAATGTGAGGAGGAATATTTTCTTCAACTTTCTTCTTCCTTTTTGGTACTACCTTTGATGGGTCTGCATTACTTTCCTCCTCTCTATCTCTTTTACCAAACTTTAAAAATGCAGTTATTTCCTTGATAATTTCTGCTTCGCTGGTATTATCACGTTCCAATAACGGTGCTATTTCTGCATCACCTTGTACAACAGATGGAGAACTCATTTTGTAGAAGATGTTGCCCATGCGACGATAGACGATCAACTGAAGACCTGCATTGTTGCTCCGCTATTTATAGGTTAGCGACAGTGGCGGTGCCGGTGGTGGTACAACGTTTTACAATACCGTCTTTACGATACCAGTCAACGGTGTGTATGTAACAATTTTATCGTGCAAAATTAAACAATACGCAGATGTATTTGCAGGTACGTTTTCTTGAAATTCCATTTCTATCTTTATATCAACACTAGACGATTTTACAGATTCGTTTTGTTTGGAGCAATCAATTACAACAATCGGAGCTTTCGATTCAAACTGTACGGGAGATAGTAGAGGTGTGTTTGTTTTGCCGTAATATGAATTTTGGAACCTAGCGTACATATCGTATAAAACACTGTACCTTTTTTATCAAAAGAGATATTAAAGTTGTCGTAGGGAAAGAATTGTGAATTCAGGAACACTTTACAGTTTGTTAATTTACAATGGTCAAATTCACCAGCATTTTCAGTTAATATACTTTTTTTCTTTGTTTGTAATCCAAAGATTACATATCTCGCTTTTTCCAAATGAGTAGAAGTTTTTACAGTCCATGTATGCCGTTGTGTTGAAGGTAAAACGGGGTATTCATGAAACTCCCAGCTTCTGAATGGCATTACAATGTCTCGATCTGATTTTAACTTTCTTAATAATGTAATCCTGTGTTCATCATTTAGTCGCACATGTGGTACTCTCCAAACAATCTTGTCTAATGTTAGTTTCCAGTCTAAATTGGCTTCAGTTGTTCCAGCAGATGCTTTAATAATATCATTATCGTTTGATGACCTTAATAAAACTAGTTCTTGTTTTACATTTATTATTATTCTTCTGTAATCTTCAGCAAATCCTAAAAGTAATCTTAAAGGTACGTAAAAATCAAAGTTTCCCGAAGCGTCAGGAGTAATTATACTTTTGTCTGGTGCAACCCATCCTGCAACAGCTAACAGATTCTTCTCATTTGGTGTTAAAGACGCTAATCCTTTTAATGTACTGGAAATTCCAACCTTTTTTGTTGAATCGACTGTAACTCCTGAAATTTCATATCTAATCTCGTCAAACAAAAATGCCATAGGATTATTTATGAACGGAACAGTGGTTCCAACAGTACCGTCAGCTTTTGTTACTTTTCCTTCAATATATAAATAACTTTCGCATGGAAGAGTATAAATGTCTTGTTGTTGTATAGGAATCCTAATTTCATCGTTATTGTTTAATTTGGACGAAGCGTAAGGGTTGTGCGTGTGATATTCCTTTTCCCATAAGGTCTCGTCGAATGTTGGGCCCTGCGCTATATCCAGTATATCCATTGTTAATGACCTTTAATCCAATTTCTTCTAGAAAACGAATGTTGTCACTTGTTAATCCTTCTACAGCTGATGAGCTACTGACCTCTTTGCTGGTTGGCTCTCTCTTTTTAAATGATAACCCCATTATCTAAGCGGATGATTTTATATGTATTCTTACAGTAATAGCTTCTCCTCGAAAGTCAATAAGGTTTCCGTCTTGATCCACTATGTTCAGCACGATGTCTGAAATGAAACTGGTGTTTAACGGTAGGTACACAAGGTTTTGAGGCTTTTCTACTATCTTGAAACCCGGTGCGACTGATGGGTAGAATGTGTGTAATATATGCCGATTTTCTCCATCTCTGTAGGATCCTTGTATAATGTTACATGTAATGTCTATGCTGTTTACTTTGATGATCGTCACAGTTCTATTCCCAGAATGAGTTGTATTAGGTTCTAATACCTTTGTTTCCTTAGAAAACCCCAATAAACTACCAATTGAACGTTCTTGGCCAAAATCAATATAATACTTAGAAGTAATTTCGGCTTTCATTGTATTGTTATTGCCTTTTATCGTTATATTTTCTTTTCCCATATGTTTTTGTATAACTTCATTTATATTATCAATTTCATAAGCTCCTGTTGGTAAACTGAATTCTTCCAAAGCTGAATATTTTCCTTTATTATCTTTTGTCTTGTAATAATGTATTTTGTTATTAATTCCTTCACTAACGTTTGGAATAGAGTTATATGTTGTTAAATCCAATAATGCGGCTTCCCATAGTCTTCCTTTTTGCAAACGTAGCGCTGGAAACAGAATACTGCGCAAAGTACATGAGTTACCGGTTAATGACACTGTATACGAAGACATCTTAAAGTTGACTAACACTTTTAGCTAAAAAGTCTAAACATAAATGACCGCAAATGGATGTATCATCAGGTTGTTTTCTTGTATAATTGTAAAAAACATTTTCTGCCGCACGAAAGTATTGTTGAAGTTCTTTCGGTGGTGGAAGGTTTCCAAAACTGTCGAAATAATAAATCGTTTCACCAAGTTTCTTGTAACACACCCAATGAGTGCCTAATCCTTCACTATTATCCAAATTTACTATACCAGTCTCATTTTTCCACATTTTAACCGGTAATTCATCTTTCATAAATACTCCTCTAAAAAATGGGATTTTCAAACAAGAAGCATATGTAATCAGTTCTTCATTGGTTAATTCTTTGTTTTTAATTATTAATTGCTCTTTCTTATTTAATACACACGATACGGTCTTAGGTATAGTCCTCCTCCCTTTTTTATCATTGACCATATTGTTGGTTTCTTTTTACCTTTACCACTAGTAGATCGACGTTTTCTTCTGATATTACCTCCTTGTTTCTTAGCGGGTCTTTTCCCACGCCTTCTTCTCTTTCCTCCTCCAAACGTAGTTTTTGCTTTCATTGCTGCTGTTACTGCTAAAGACGCTGCTTTTTCACCAATACTCGCGTCACTAGATTTTACTCTTTGCCAAGCTTTCTCAGAAAGTGCTCTATCCGCTATTGATCTATTTTTTGTATCACCAAATTTGGAATACGCTATATCGTGCTGTTTACAGGCCTGATCAAGCTTATTTATTCCAGGATCTCCTCTAGCAAGCCGTTTCTCTAATTTGGTTCCAGGACCACAATATTGATATCCTCCAGGTAAATGTAATTCCACAGGAAATAAATCAATCGCCTTGTTAACTATAGCTCCAACCGGTTTACTTAATAGAGAAAATGCTGTTGATGCTATTCCCCTTCCTCTCTGTAATCTCTCTCGATTATGACTGATGCGTATAGCCCTCGGCATGACTATTTATAGCCAAACTTACAATCAGTAGGTGCACTCTATAAATGTTTTACAATGAATGTAATATTAGTCTTGGCTTCTTGTATTATATATACTGTTTAAAATCCATTTATTATATAGAAATGGATTAATTAATTTAATGTAGACATAATAAATAAAAGTAGTAAAAATAGAAATAAGGTGTAATTGAAGATGTTTTAAATGTTTCTCCGCTGGTGATGGTATCGTTGTTTTCGGTAAAATGAATAAAATCTAAATAGTTGTCATGTTCCCTTAGAAACTTGCCACTTAATCGTTGGTAATTAAATAACACATTCCAGTCTAGTTTATCTTTAAAATTGTCAATGTAATTTTCAGAGAGATTTTGATATTTACTTATTACTTCCCAACAGTTATTAAAATTTGATGTCATCTCTACAAGGAAGTCTTCTGAAAACTGTTGTTTTTGTAAAATATGAATCCAGTTAACTCTGTGAAAATAAATTCTTAACATAGTCATTGTGAAGAGGTAGTGTATGGAAAGTTGTTCCCAATCCATATGTCTATCAAACCGTTGAACAAAACCATCTGTCAGCACTCCTTGGGGAAATCTCGGCTCTTGAGATATTAAACTCCACGCAGTAATATTGGATTCCATCATCCTCTCTGTATTATCTCTCGAATATGACTGATGCTTTATCCCTTATCATGGGTATTTAAATTCTTTTTTCTCTTATATAATCTTCATCGTTTTCTGTTGGTTCATTAATCACATTCACTTTATCCCCCTTTCCTAATGTCTTGACTTTAGAAGGCTCAGACGGTTTATCTAATTGATTAGGTTTTTCTGGATTGTGTATCTTTTTCCAGTCTAAATAATTGTGGCTGTCAACATCTGAAGCTACAGCTCTTCCTGAAGCCCGATGGATATAATTAAATAAAGCTGCACCAAACCTTTCCATATGTTTTTCATATTCTGTAGTCCATTTCTTGTGTACTATATCAAATATTTTCTTATTTACAGCGTCTCCATCCTGCTCACAATCACCTACATTTGACAATTTTAATTTTTTTACATCATAGCTTGTATCAGTTTCATTCTTTTTGTAAATCGTTAACAATTTTAAAGTCGCTAAATTTACTGCTTCACCATCATAAATGGGATGTTTTATATTGCTTAACCTTTTACCGGAAAATCCCCAATGGTCTTCGTGTACAATCGGGGTTCTTTTATCCATATATTGTACCGTAACCGCATCAGAAGACAAAAGCGGATCACCAACATTTTGAATTACTTTTCCTTCAAAATTATAATTACCATCAGGTGTTAACGGAAACCCAGCTCTTTTTTCACTATATCCAGATTTTACTCCAAACTCGGAATACCGTCCAAACTTGTCCACACTCATGATGTAACTGAATCGCTATCGTTTAGGTTCTTACTATATATATATATATATATATATATATATATATATATATATATATATATATATATATACGTCTACTGAACAATTATTTCTCGTTTTCGCAGTTCATCAACCAAAGCTACCCATTCGTTTTCTAAACCAGTGTGCCCGGCTTCCATAGCTTCATGTAATAACCTCATTCGATCAACTAACTTATTTATATCGTTGTAATATATTATATTGGTTTTATACAAATTTTTTAATAATCCCCTTCCAGATGTAGTAGGATCAGTTGTTTTTCTTTTTTTATGCAAAACATTTAATTCAGCAGAAGATAAAGCTCTTCTTTTAATTGGAGCTTTATTTGATTTCGAGGGGAAAAGACTAGATATAATGTTTGTGTATTTTATTGACCTGTTTCTATGAATAGATAGGTCTTTGGAATATTTTTTTCTATGTGCATTTGTATACTCTAGTATATTTTTAAACAATTGTAAATCCTTTTTAGTATATTTACCAGGATTATTTTTAAAGATGAGTTCAAACAAACCTGTTGTACCTTTATATTTCTTATCACCAATAACTATATCATCATTTTCGTTTATATCTAACTTTCTATCTCCAATCATTAATCCTTTATCCTCTATTCTAGCTCCATATGTATGATAATTTCGATTAGCATGTGTGCCATGTAACATTTTTAATGTATATTTTCTTCCAAGTGTTCCTTTAAACATAATATCTGTGCCTAATTTGCTTAAGTTGGATGGGTTGATATCCTCTTCTTCTGCTCTTGTATCTTCCGCACTTGTATCTTCTGTACTTGTATCTCCTGCAATGTTCTTTTCCCTTAAATCTCCTATATCTCCGCTTTCTTCATACTCGTCGCTTTCTTCAGATGTTTGTAACTGGTCAGAACTTTCATCATTCTGAAATTCTTCTTCATATTTGGAAATTGGTAGCATTTTGTCTCCTTCGAAGCGAATTGAAGGTTTTTCCATATTTTGTGCTAATCGCTTTAAAGGTTCAGTAACAGGTTTGAATGTTGTTTCTAAAAATTGCTCTCTTTCATTTATACCTGATTTTAAAGCTCGGTTTTTTTGTCTAATAGAATCACTAAGTGATTTTATTTCCTTTAATAGCTTTTCCTGGTTAACCATCTTCACACCTTGACGACTTGTACAGTAATACCGCTAATCAGTGTATTAAAACGAATTTATCAAAACCTATTCTATAACGACCATCTTTTATAGCTTGATCTTTCATAATAACCAAAAATCCATAATTTTCCGCCCATGCTTTTCCGCAAAGCTCTTTAAACTTTTCAAATGGCATATCCGCATTCACATGGTCGTTATATATATGTTTTAGGTTAGTATCATCTTGTTTGAATACAATTAGAATATTTGCATTATCTCTGATAAGTTGTTTTGGGATTTTGCTATAAGTTTGTCCTATATATATGCTGTCGATGTTATTATGTCTTCCCATGGCAAAGTAGTTTCTAATAGTATCCTGATTTTCACAAGATACATCGTCAAATATAAATACAGAATACGGTTTCGCTTCGTTTGGTTGCATAATGCTATCACTAGCGTTAAATTTGTAAAAATTAACATCAGACACATCAGATAGGATTTTATCCAGCAATTGATACTTTGGTTGATGTAGAGACTTTGAAAAAATATATAGGTTATTAAACCTTAATCCCTGCGGATTAGTGATCAAATTAAAGACAACATTGGTCTTTCCGCAGTTTGAGGGGCCACTTACTATACATCGAACAGTGTTTGGAAGTAAACTGCCGTGTTTACCATTGTTGATTTTAACGTTATCCACAGTTAAATCATCTATGTTATTAATATTGAATCGACCTTTATGGTGAATAATCTCCATCCTGCTCAAAGGTTAACGATGAAATGAGTTGCTTGCATTAAACCAAGTCCTTTATAGGTATCCATGAATCCTCAGTTTTGTTAAACCCTAACCACCGCACTTTAACTGCGTCCTTTTTTCTTTGTAACACTTTTTCAACAAGATATACATCACCTACTGTTGACTTTAACATTTCATGTCCATAAAATGCACCTTGCAACAAATCTCCTTTGTTATCTTTTAGAATATACGTTTCAGGTACAGTCGGTTGCACTTTATACACTGTAAAAACTTCATTCGTCCAATTGGGAAGGTATTTCTTGGTAAACACTCCCTTATATTTACTAATCCGTACTTTATCACTTACATTAAATTTTCTTGGCTGCATTTTTTCTACTTTAGGCTTTGTATTTTTCTTTATGCGTTTTAATACATCTTTTGCATTTCTTCTATTTACTTTGTTAGGTTTCATACCAATAGTTCTATGAAACCTGTTGTTATAATCATTTATTAATTGTGGTAAAACATCATACCATACGTAAGAACCTCTTTTTGAAAATTGTTTATACAGTGCTCCTTTCAAGGTTCTATTGAATCTTTCTACAATAGCTGCTTTTTTCTCTGAATTTGTAGAATAATGATTTATTTTATATTTATTCATTAACTGTGCAAAGTTTGTATTAAAGTATTCTGTTCCATCATCAGTTTGTAAATGTTTAATTTTGTTTTTATCTCTTTTTATGGCTATTTCCATGGCTTCTGTTACACTTTTACCAGTCTTGTCCTTTAGAGGCAAAGCGTCTGCAACTTTTGTAAAACAATTAATAATTGTGAGTATATATTTAAATCCTTTGTTTATTCTGCTATGCGGTCGCATTTCAATTAGATCCGCTTGATATAGATCATTTATCCCTTTTATAACAGTATTTCTTCTTGGAAACTTTATTCTTGCAGGTTTGTGTAGTTCATTAATAATCTTCTCCTTCAGGTCTGACATGATGGTTTCACGAAGGCAGCTGATATGGTATTAAATATTCGTTGGTATAAATCTCCTTATATATACATATAGTTCAAGGGCATTCAAAACTTGTGTAAAAAAGGGGAAACACAGCTTAACATTGCTGTGTTTCCCCTTTTTTACGGAAAGGAAAAGGATAAAGGATCTAGGACGATGAAAAGGTTACTCGTCAATAGGGTTGAGGGAGTAGTGGCCGAATGGTAAAGTGTGGATGTTGTCTGGAAGAATGTGTCGTTTATCATCATTGGAAGAAAGTGCTTTTTTAACTTCTGTTAGGCTGTATATCTGATGGTTAAAACTTCTAATTGTATTGAATTTAGCTGTAATGACTTTATCTTCAAATAAACATTGCTTGTATTGATCAAAAATAACTTTCTTTTCTAAATATAATTTCTTTACACCTTTAGCTTTCTTAATATAGCTATTCTTCTCGTCTTCTTTTTCATCATATAGTTTTAAGGAATACAGTTTTGACATAAGTGCAACAATCTCTTCAAGTAGAACTCCATTTGCTTCATCTTTAAATTTGCCCAGTACTTTTTTGTTTTTGTCTTGATCGTAGTTAGGATGGGTCTTTGGGTAGTCAGAAAAATCGAATTCGTTTTTGTAAACAAATGTACGAAGATCTTGATACATATCATTTGTAATAATCCAATACACAAAAGCGTCTGTATCCATGTAGCTAATGCCAATGTTCTCTCTTCCATAGAAGGCAACCATTTTGTTATAATGAAAATCGTACATGTGTGTTTTTGAGATGTCCAAGATTGACATGCCTATATATAAAGGACGATCCATCTTCACACTCGTCTTCTTCATAGACACTGCTACAAGTCTTTCATTAATAATTATAGATGTTCCAAAGTTTGGCTGCTGTACGAGTTTCTGTAGCTTTTTTGCGTCAGTAACAAGTTTAACATTTTTGTGTCTTCTTTTGTTTTCCAATGTTTTTCCAAATATCGCATTATTCATTATTTTAAAAAAGTCTTTTTGAAATTCTGATGTAGCGGCTGCTCTTCTGGTGGTGTTTGAATCAATGTAAGGTTTTAACCAACATGACTGAGAAAATTCCAAAACTCTATTAATTTTTGTAATACGTAGTCCTAATTCGATGGCTTGTTGGACTACCCAAAAGTGAGCCACGTAGCGCTGTTTATTATTTAGAGTCATCATTAATTTAGGGTGTTTTCCAGTTGGAGAAACTTCTGTTTTAGCGAGGAGTGGGAGGTCGTAATGGAGATCGTGTAAATGTTCCGGGTATTCAAAATCGCAATCTAAAATATATCCAGTGTCACCATGTTTTGGAATTTGTGAAATATCGCCAATAGAGTCGGGGTTAACCCATTTGAAATTATCATATGGAAGTGGGTTTGACATAGCCCATCCGTATGAGTTGTTTGCATCGAAATATCCCAAATAGGTTGTTGGTTTAGTTTCGTCGTAATTAGGAAGGTATTTGTTGTTGGCCTTAACATGTCTGGTAACACTTTGAACCAATCCACCTCTTACACCTGCTTCAATCATTAAAACCATGTCAATATCTGTTAAAAGTTGGAGTTTGCATTTTGTTTCTTTTAACATAGCTTGCCAAGCTAATCCTGGAGAAGTATACGAATGTAAAGGGTCCAATCCATATGCGGCAAAACAGGTGTTTCGAAATTCTTCAATCACATCACAAAGAAGGGTCACATCTAGTTTGACATAAAAGTCTGAGTAATCCCCTAAGGTCTCCATATTCATCTCGTTCCATACTCGAAGTGCATGTTGATAATCTTCAGGTTCTATTTCTTCATCATTAAGTTTGTTTTTGAATTTATCTGGTGTAGGAAGTGATGTTTCATCAAATCTATTCAGTCCGTCAATGTAATCATAGGGGAAGACTCCTTTTCGAAGAGCTAAATCCATTTTATCATTAGGCACAATTTTACTTGTTTCAATCAAATCTTGTCTTCTTAAATTTTTAGTTAATTTTGCAAGGCTAAAAGGCATAAATCTGAATGAATCAACAAATCTTAGTTTTATTTTACCAACTTTTTTAGAGAAGCTTATAAATTTTTCCATGGTTGTTGCCAAGACATCTATTTCTCCATTATCTCTGCCCAATTCTGGGATTATAAAGTGGGAGTCGTATCCACTAAGATTATGTAAAACAACGGGGATAAAGTTTGGAAGTTTATAGTTTAAATTGCAAGAGTTACAGGCTGCACCTCTGTAAGCTCCTGTTAGATGGTCATGGTCTCGCACTTTACTGTTGGTCAGTGTAAAAGTGTTAATACACAAATAACATGTTGTTGCTGAGTCGTGTCGTTGAATTTCATCTTCATTCATAGGAATCATCGGTACCACATTTCTGTACATTTCTTCAACTTTCCCAGCTATGATATATATAAGTCATCGACGAAGTTTCGAGCTGCTTCTTCACCGCGATATATCTTCGGTGTTGTTGTTAATTCATATCTTCGCAAATGTTCTTCAGACAGTGTTGATTTTATCATCAAACAGTAGCTGTTTGGTGTGTGCTGCTGGTATTTGCTTCTTCTTGTTACGTTTTCTTCTTGATGTTCGAGCGGAAGTAAAGACGCCTCAAAATCAGCATACACAACAACAGGTAAACGGTATTGTTGGATTACTTTGTCAAATTTTATCTGAGCTCTGCTAAGATGCGGCAATTTAATTCTTACTTCATAGTTTTCATTACATAGCCGTTGGTGTTCTACAAGCCAATCTGATCCTCCCCTTCTTAGTTCTTTGTTTACGTGACAAAAACATCTTTTGCAAATTGTCATCTTTTTTTCATGTTTGGATAATTGTTTAGAAACAAGACTTTCAAATTGTTTGATATACACAAAGTGTGAAATATCACCTTTAGTTATCAATAACAAATCGGTATGATCTCTGCGCTCATTTGGTGTTATACGCAAGGGGTACACATTGTTTGACGAATCCAATCCAAATAGGTTGACAGAAGCTGAAGGATTTTGTTTTTCAAATTTTAAAACGTCTGTTATAGCAACAGGGTAAGTCATCCCTTGAAAATTATATCTATGTTGTACTTCTTCATATTTGTGACTTGGTCTTATCGGATTGTCTGTTACATATTTGACCAACATGGCATATTTAAAACATTCAGTATCTTGATTTTGTACATTGATGCAGGATTTGGTATCACTAATCTTTTTTGGTAAAGGGATATAGCTACTGCCACGAATTCCATAACCGTGTTTGTGTACTCTTAAGTCTAGCCCTGTGATGCTTAACAAACTCCATCCTGAGCCTCTTCCTTCATGTTCTTGTATTTTTGTCATTAGCTCTTCAAAACATTCAGATACGATTGAATCAATATCTGACGAAAACATAATAGTTCGGTTTTTTGTTAAAAACCCTCTCGGTGAAGTTTCATTTTGAATGTTTGTAAATAAAGCATCCATTAATAGTCCAAATTTGATAAAATTTAATCTTTTTAATTCATTTTGCAAAGTGTTGATTACCAATCCTTTTGCGTTATTTAAAAATTCTTCGAGTTGTAATTTTGCGTTGTCGATTTTGAAGTGGGTTACTACATTACCCGGAAGTGCTCGGGCATGTAGTTTTACATTTACTGCTGTTGATGCTGAAGGACGGTGAAGTGTAGACAGAGCATGCGTAGAAGTCGATGCAGCTGATGATGTTGAAGGACGATGTAGTGTAGACAGAGCAGGCGTAGAAGTCGATGCAGATGATGATGTTGAAGGACGGTGAAGTGTAGACATAGCAGGCGTAGAAGTCGATGATGATGATGCATATTGAATAACACTTGGTCTGGAATGTTGGTGTTGAGCTAACATTCGATCTATTTCTTTCAATTCTTCTTCTTCATACTTTTCATCTTGGTTGTTGTTATGTTTTAATTCTTTATGAATCATTAAAATAAATCCATCCTTAAATGAAGACTTGCAAATATCGCAGCGATGCATAATGTAGGTGCGATCTCCACAAGGGTCAAGGCAATAATGAACAACACTGCAAATGCCCCTCTATTTATACTCTAGCAAAAGTGGTGGGGGTACGTTAAGTTTACTATTTGTTTTTGTTTTTGCATTTTATATTTACTATTGTAGCTGGAGGCTACAAATTTCTGTATTTAGGTCAAGGTCATTGAACAAATTTGCCAAAACGGGGAATAGAGCAGTAAATGATTTCATATTAAACCATAAACTGATCTATTCCCCGCTCTGTATTTAACTAAGACAATTTTCTCCAACAGGAACATTTGATAAATTTTAAACTCGGATGTGAAGTTGGATTGTACATATTGCATCTCGATCAACTAAAAATTTCATAAAACAATAGGGATCTTCAGTTGTAGATTCATCTTTAACATATTCAATAGTCAACATTGCCGAACGAAGATCTTGTGGAATTACGTCGACTTTTATGAGTCGCCTTTCGAGTTCAAACCGTTTTGTTATTGATGTAAGTTTTATCACATCATCGATATCGATGAGGGGAAAGCTGTAGCAAACGGAGTTTCCTGGTGGGTTCATCATGCCGATATGATAAATATACACTGTTCCATCGTCTTTAAATAGACGTTCCCCCACCATTAAATGTATAAGTTACCCCACTTTTTCAATCATGTAAATGGGTCAAGGTCATACAACGATATTACCAAAACGGGGAATAGAGCAGTAAGTGATTCTCACTATAACCACAAACTGATCTATTCCCCGCTTTGTATTTAAAGTAAACTATTTGAAGACAACAAAAATTTATTCAGATTCTTCCGATGAGCTCATATCACTAAATAACCGACGACGAACACAAAAGTTCCCTGTGACCGGATCTAAAACTACGTCATCGATATTAATACTGCTTGGAGGGGTTCCACTATCAACAAGGTCCATTTCCTCCAAACAGAGCAACTGATGATGACATTCTGGTTCATTATCATCATCGTCGTCGTCGTCAGTCAACAACTCCAACAGCTCCATCTCTCCAGCATATGGTTCACTGCTAGCAAACTCACTTAGTAGTTCAAGATCACTAAACAGTTCATCTTCCATTTCTGAATCGTCTTCGTCTTCATCTTCGTTTATATTTACTGGAATATTTTTAATCATTTCCAGTATAGTCTTCTTAGAAGGGAAAATGTTATCTCTGGGCGACATGATTCCAAGTAGCAGACTGATGTTACCACTAATACAAAACCACCTTTTATACCCCGATTCCGGTGGTGGTGGGGGTAAGTGATGAAAGTGCAAGTGGTAGGAAAAAGTAATAGGGAAGAGGTATTATTGTAACACAAATGATTAAGTCCTGTAAGTAGGTCAAGGTCGCCTTAACCTATTACCAGAACGGGGAATAGAGCAGTAAGTGATTCTTACTTTAACCACAAACTGATCTATTCCCCGTTCTGTCTTCCGCTGTTCAGTATTTCCAAAGTCTCTTAGTTAGTTGAAGAAAGTTGATCAATTTCCATCGTTAGCAATTCTTCAGGCAGTTGAAACGATGTATTTTGTGATAACATTTCCAACATATCAATATATTTTATGGCGTGTTTTATAGTAGAAAGTCTTGAAGCGTTCGGTTCGAGAAAAGGTAATTTTGTTCGTAATAAATTATAGGCTTCATTCAATATTGCAATCCTTTTTCTCACTCTAGCACACCTTCCTTTTTCTCTATCATTCTCCTCCTTTCCTTTAACATCGAAGTTAGACGATCCTCCTGGGCTATCCATAGCTGAACAATAACTATACTCCGAAGCCGACTGCCTTATATATATATGTTTACCCCCACCCTTTTACAATGAATATAGCTGGTTCAATGTCTTGTTTGGGAAAAAGTCGCTAACCTAACGTGTAGTGTAATAATCGGTCTCTGCAACATCGCGCTTTAATACCCATCATGTAAGTGGGTCAAGGCCGTCTGATTATATTACCAAAACGGGGAATAGAGCAGTAGGCGATTCTCACTTAAACCGCAAACTGATCTATTCCCCGCTCTGTATTTAAATTTTTTCCTTTTTTTTGATTCAGTTAAAGGTTTGGTTTGATATAGAACGTTATGTTGATTATCCATCCCTTTTCGATTAACCTAACCATATTAGCAAAAATTTTAAATAACTTCTTACTATCGTTTGTTTTGTATGCTTCATTTTCATTACTATACACTTCACCTGTTGGCCTCCACATGTACAGTTCACAACCAACCTCTATGACAAGATACTTGTGCAGTAATCTTCTTACAGCAAGCAGCTGATCGATGTTTTCAACTCTTCTGCTAACTACTAGAGTTGCTACAGAGATAGAAGGAGCCGATGCAGTCATTTTCAGCAGAATGATCTTTACCGGCAATGGAGACCCCCTTTATACTCGCTGTAGGTGGTGGGAGTAATAGGGTTAGGGAAGGGATTTTGTTGTAAAGAAATAATAATGATTTTTAATATTTTTCTTTTTGTACCAATTGATTATTTTCTAAGTCCTCAAGGTCGTTTGATCCTGTTGCCAAAACGGGGAATAGAGCAGTAAGCGGATCTCACTTTGTCCGCAAACTGATCTATTCCCCGCTTTGTATTTTAAAAGTCTTTAATTTGTTAAGCTTACGCATCCTGATCTTCATCCATGAGGAAGATTTGTTTGTAGGCTGAAGGGTTTTCAGCGAAGAAATGTTCATCCGCCAACTCATCCTCTTTAAGGAAAACTGCTTCAAAAGGTAGAGGGGTATTCGAGATTTCTTCGCGAATTGAAAGCGGATCTTGGAGCTGCGATTGAAGGTTTGCAATGTACTTTATTGTATTTTTTATAGTGGATAATTTAGAATCATACGGATTGGAGGATGGTAATATGGTTTTTAATATTTTATATCGATCAGCGATTCTCGCTCTCAATTTCCGAGAACTAGCATTGCTTCTTTTGGCTTTGAGAGATCTCGAGTTGGAGTTTGGTGACGTACTACCTGTTTCTGGAAGAATGTGAGATAAAATCATAGCCTGGACAAGTATCGATGGGACAGCAGAGGATGAAACAGTACAAGAAGAGGTGGCAGAAGTTGGTTTTCTGATGTGCTCCATGGTGTCTGAGGTGAACGAACACAAGCAGCAGACTGATTTTATCATCGATAAGGTGTCTCTTTTATACCCAATGGAAGTGGTGGGGAGTGCAAGTTTTAGGGAGGAGATATATATATTTTAATGTTGTTTTTTACCAAACAAAAATTTTCTAAGTCCCAAGGTCATCTGAACAAATTACCAAAACGGGGAATAGAGCAGTAAGTGGTTCTCACTTGGACCGCAAACTGATCTATTCCCCGCTCTGTATTCTAAAGTAAACAATAAATCTTCTCACTATTGAGCAACCTTTGCTCTTTGAAGCTCAAGTTCTAAGTCTCCAACCAGGCGAAAGTCTGCATCGTGCTCCTCCCATTGTTCAGGAGAACGCGGTTGTGCACACCACTTTGTAAAGGCGTACCTCATTGCCTCATTATACTCCTCCAGGATAACA
Organism: Allygus modestus; assembly: GCA_963675035.1. Lineage (NCBI taxonomy): Eukaryota > Metazoa > Arthropoda > Insecta > Hemiptera > Cicadellidae > Allygus > Allygus modestus. Next base: position 98,328,053 of record OY776111.1, on the reverse strand, counting down.
TGATAGGGTCTTGGTTGCTGCGTTGTAGACTGCATCGATGATGTAGTTTGTTGCGGATGTGACTGAGCATCATTCTCCGCAACCTTATTAATCTTAAAAACTTCAGTCATTTCTGCAGCCTCAGCAATTGCGTACAACTCCTCTTCGTTAATTTCCTTTCCCCATGTTTTGCTGTTGACGCTCATGATGATACAACTAATAATTATATTCCGAATCGCTCGCTTAAATACCCGCTTACCCCCTCCCCTCTTTACTGTTGAATAATGACTTTAGTATAATATTTCTCCTTTTTCCTTTTAAGTTTATCTTTGACTTAGTGTAAATTATCCAAGTCCGTTATCTAAGTCAAGGTCGTTGTAACATTGCAAAAAAAAGTGTGGACAACTTATTTACACTCTGCAGCATATGCTACAAATTGTAAATAGGTTGTCCACACTTTTTTTTAATTTGGAAAAAATGCTTTATTTAATTTGGAATAAACTTTTGGTCTTTTTATTTATATTATTATTTTAATGATTTCCACACAGTGATACCTGTATCATTTCGAATTAAATAGTCCTTGTGGGTAGGTTTTTTGACGTGGAGGTCCATGGCTCTAGGTAACTCTACATAGTACAGTTTACCTTCACATTGAACCAACACCTTTGCAAAGTCCTTTATTTTAACAAAGAAGTAGCGTTTGTTTTTACAAAGCCTGTTAATTCGAATTTTAATTGGCACCACTGTTGCACGTGGTGAAGAAGGAGATGCGCCATGGTTTAATTTTAAATGAAGACTGCACGTTTCTTCATTTAAAATACAACGTTTAACAGAGCGTTCACCTTTCTTAGCACCTTTTTTGAATATATAATTACATTGTTGTGCAGGAAGCATGCACATCCTTTGTACAGATTTAAGTTGTTTAAATTTCTCTGAAGGAGATGAAGTATATGTGCAGATTACTGAAGGTCTGGTTGGAGAAGATGATTGGGTGGCTGGTTGGCTTGGTCTCGAACTTGATGTTGATGAGGATGAAGAAGCAGACGATTTGGAAGACTTTGATGAACATGTAGAACAACTTGAAGATGTAGAAGGACTTGGAGAAACAGCACGAGACGTTGACAAAGGACTTGGAGAAACAGCACGAAAAGTTGACGGAAGAGGTGAAGGACTTGGAGAAACAGCACGAGAAGTTGACGGAAGAGGTGAAGGACTTGTGTAAGTCGTTGACGCAGCAGGTAGTGGTGGACAGTTCTCCGGGACGATGTTAGCTAACATCAGGGCTGTTCGAAGGATGGATGGAACCGCAGAAGACGGAGTGGTAGAGGCGGGCGAAGACGAAGCAGAAGGTTTCAATTTGAGAGGTTGTGTCTGCTTCCTAATGTGTGCCATGGTGTGAGGTATAACAGCACAAGAGGAAGAATGATTTTACTAGTGCTGGGGGACCCTCTTTTATACATACTGATAGTGGTGGGGAGTGCAAGTGTTATACGGTGGGGGTAATAATGTTGTAACGAGTAAATATATATTACAATACGGGGATTTTCTAAGTCCCGAAGTGGGTCAAGGTCGTTTGATCATATTATTAAAACGGGAAATAGAGCAGTAAGTGATTCTCACTTGGACCACAAACCGATCTATTCCCCGCTTTGTACGTGAATTTTCTAAGTCCCAAGGTCATATGAACATGAAGCCAAAGCGGGGAATAGAGCATAACATACTGCTCTATTCCCCGCTCTGTATTTGGGAAGGGGACAAAAGACAACAAACAAGAGACTGATTTTAAACAAGAGACTGACTTTATATTTTACAAGGTTTTCTCAGGCTAAGATGGGTAATGTCAACCGGTTTACGCGCCGTATTGACACAAGGTTGGTTTGCGCGCCATACCTTAGAGGGGTTAGGAAAAGGATGAGAAGCAAGATACATTACTTTGAAAATAAAGACTTTGCCAGCAACTATGTAAACAAAAATTAATCAGTTAACGTTACTTTTACAAGAACAGCCAAGGTCGGTTTTGCAAAGGTCAACAGTATCACTGAAACCCGGTGGGACGTAGACCCAAACACCCGGCGTCAGGCTGCTGCGAACCCAAGTTTTGACCAAGGTTGTTGAGGGACCTGTAGGGCCGGGAGTACATATTTCATTAGTAAATAAGACACTTCAAACCGATACCAAACATTAACATATATTAGACTAACTACATTATCTAGCAGCAAACTACAAGCGTTATCTAACATGCTTAACAAACTAACTAAACATGCAAGGGCGCGGATCTCTTAATTGCGCGTCGGGCCCAACGCATACTTAACAGACCTACGCTGCAGCAGAGTGCAACCCACTGGGACGTATACCCAAACAGCGGGCGGCAAGCTACTGCGACGAGACTGCGGACTGCTCCCGCTTATAAAGGCAAAGTGACGTCACCAAAGCGGAAGGGGGGATGTTACGTCAAAGGGGGGGGGGATATTACAATACGAGGATTTTCTAAGTCCCGAAGTGGGTCAAGGTCGTTTGGTCATATTATTGAAACGGGGAATAGAGCAGTAATTGATTCTCACTTGGACCACAAACCGATCTATTCCCCGCTTTGTACGTGAATTTTCTAAGTCCCAAGGTCATCTGAACATGAAGCCAAAGCGGGGAATAGAGCATAACATACTGCTCTATTCCCCGCTCTGTATTTGGGAAGGGGACAAAAGACAACAAACAAGAGACTGATTTTAAACAAGAGACTGACTTTATATTTTACACAGTTTTCTCAGGCTAAGATGGGAAATGTCAACCGGTTTACGCGCCGTATTGACACAAGGTCGGTTTGCGCGCCATACCTTAGAGGGGTTAGGAAAAGGATGAGAAGCAAGATACATTACTTTGAAAATAAAGACTTTACCATCAACTATGTAAACAAAATTAATCAGTTAACGTTACTTTTACAAGAACAACCAAGGTCGGTTTTGCAAAGGTCAACAGTATCACTGAAACCCGGTGGGACGTAGACCCAAACACCCGGCGTCAGGCTGCTGCGAACCCAAGTTTTGACCAAGGTTGTTGAGGGACCTGTAGGGCCGGGAGTACATATTTCATTAGTAAATAAGACACTTCAAACCGATACCAAACACTAACATATATTAGACTAACTACATTACCTAGCAGCAAACTACAAGCGTTATCTAACATGCTTAACAAACTAACTAAACATGCAAGGGCGCGGATCTCTTAATTGCGCGTCGGGCCCAACGCACACTTAACAGACCTACGCTGCAGCAGAGTGCAACCCACTGGGACGTATACCCAAACAGCGGGCGGCAAGCTACTGCGACGAGACTGCGGACTGCTCCCGCTTATAAAGGCAAAGTGACGTCACCGAAGCGGAAGGGGGGATGTTACGTCACGGGGGGGGGATGTTACGTCACGGGGGGGGGGTGACCTTGAACATGACCCAAAAAGGGGGGGGGTGACCTTGAACATGACCAAAAAAAGGGGGGGGGAGGTTGTGTCGTCACGGGGGAAGGGGAACCGGATGTAGACCGGTTTTTAGCTTTCTACCCGTATATGGAAATGTCACGGTTACACTTGGCGACCCGCTTTGCTCCGTCTGGTACCTCATTCCAGCTTTGCCTTGCGAACTGAATACACCTCTGCGCTATGTCTTCTCCCATTACACCCGAGAAACTGCAACGTTTGAAGGAGACTTTGAAGAAGTCTTCGGAAAAAAGGAGCGGATTCAAAAGACCTAGTTCTTTTAAATCTTGCATACGGAAGAATTTTCGAAACCACCCACTTTACTTCGACCAACGGCCTTCGACGTCCACTGCATCTTCACCATCGCTATCACCTCGCCCTTCATCGCTTCGACCTTCATCGCCGCCACCAACTGTTGAGGAGATAATGAAGAGGACGGCTACGGTGAAACTTACCGAGTTGGTAACGCCGCTGGAGTCTGTCGCCGTCAAGTTTGCGCAGTTGAAATTAAACGTGGAGTATCTACTTGTGGGGAAGATCAGCGATGATGAGTACCTACTCCAACACCTCTTTGGCGGCGGCCGTTACGTCAAGGTCCACCTTCCAAGGTCCACTCTGCCACCTCCTGAGACCAAGTGCGACTTGATTTTAGTACGGCAGAAGGGACAAGTAAAGTGGGTTACAAAGGAAAAATAAACACTGACTACCGCTCACCGCTCCTTATCCACCATCTCCTTCAAACACAAACGGTCCTTTTCAGGACCACCCTAAGCATTTCAAGTTAGGGACTTGGCCTGTACATAGGCAGGAGACTATTAGTCTTATGTTTGTGTGCAGCCCACTTTGTGAAATTTTCTAAGTCCCAAGGTCCTTGACCTTGACCTTGACCTTGAACATGACCCAAAAAAGGAGGGGGGGTACACAGTTTGTGCAAAGTATGTCATGTGGGTACTCAAATTACGCGGATTGATCAAACGAACAAGTTGGCGCAAACAGAATTCAGATCCGACAAAGGGTATAGCAGCAACAGCGAAAAACAACTATTTTCAAGGGCAAGCCTAAATAACTTCTTTATTTACGGTTTAAAATATATTAAGTGGGTACCCAAATTACGCGGATTGATCAGACGAACAAGTTGGTGCAAACAGAATTCAGATCCAACAAAGGGTATAGCAGCAACAACGAAAAAACAACTATTTTCAAGGACAAACCTAAATAACTTCTTTGTTTTTGGTTCAAGGTCTAACATGTGGGTACTTCAATTACGCAGCTTGACAAGGCGAACAAGTAGGTGCAATTTAAATTTAAATCTAACCAACAGTATAGCATCCGTGGCGTAAAAACGATGGTTTAAAGGACAAGGTAACGTTGTGGTGGGGGTAGATGCCTATTATACACGATAACGCTACATCATTATTCTTCCAGCTCTTGTCGTATGAACATCTACCTAGACGGTCTGAAAAATGTCGCAGTTTTACAGGAACATGAGGAAGGTGACCTTCAGTAGTCCCCTTGACACTACTTTCTACTTCCCTGACGATGAAGACAGAAGGTCTACACTTTTAGTGGACAATGAGCGGTTTCGTCGAAGAATAATTGAGGTTGAAACACTTTTAACCAGTTGTTTGCTACGCAAAAAGAACCATATGAATACATGCACCGGTTTAGATCATAGTAGCTGTTATACTTATACAGCGTTGAAGCGCAAACATTATTGAGGTTTTTAGTTACGGAGGTAAGGTCTTGACAGTCTAAGAGTTAAACCCTAACTAACACATGTAAACTAGTTATTGTGCGATGTAAAACTTGGTGGGGAGACTGGTGTAGTGGGGGACTGGTGTAGTGGGGGACTACCATCTGCCGCACACTTGCCACCTGCCGCCTGCCACCTGCCGCCGCCCATCTGCTGTCCACCATCTGCTTCGTTCTACTACACTTTTACCCCCACCATTTTGTTTGATACCAAAAACGCTAGCTAGCGAATAGTCAGTACACCTCCGGCTCTCGACCGGTGAACATCGAGCTCTCCGAGACGCTCTTCACAAAATAACAATATCATTTCACTCAAGGTCTGATAGATGTTTCTATTTCATTGCCGTCACGTATTCTTTCCTCCTGACAGCAATGAAATGCAAACACCTAACAGAACAGATAGGTGTCAAAAACACAACATGGACTCTGCGCAGGGATCGAAGTATCTACCGTCTTTCTTCAGAAAGCGAAGTGATGGCCGCAACTCGTCCGGATCAACAACATCGATGACAACGAACAACGGGGAACTATTGTAAACATGAATTATTGTAAATAAAGTAATATTTGTAATAGTACTACCTCGCACTCGTATCATTCGATTGTTTCATTCGATATTTATTATCGATTAACTATCGAATCACAATCGGATTTTACGCGTGCGAGGTAGTACTTTTTTAAAATTACCTCCCCGTGACCTTGAACTTTAACCTTTCACTCATTACGTCACAAAACCGCCTACGTCACTGGCTCAGCCTCAGATGACGTATTTAATGACGCAGCGCTTCCGGAAGCAATTAATCAAGTGAGCCAGCACCGGCAAACCCCCACTACTAATCCCGTTTTCAAATTATTTGTTGTCTACATTATTAGGTTTTAAAGTTCCAACTTTATTTTTAATTTTTATTGTTTGGGATCATTAATTTAATATTAATCCATTAACTAAGATTTCCGGTGTTATTAACACATTAATCGCATAATTCTGAGCATACAGATTTTATCAAATATCGGATGGACAAAGAAGTAAAGCGTATTGACTCATGATGGGAAGAAGGCGAATAAGCTCTTACTAAGTACCGAGGTGAAGATGGGTATTGGAGCTCGTTTGAAATGCAAAACCAACTTGTGTTATGTAAACCTGTGAAGTATTGTATTTTATACTCTTGTAAACATACTGAACTTAAATTTTCCATCTAAAATATATTTCATGTATCCTCCGATATCGGACAAAACAACGCAGAATTTGAGTGTACACGTACAACATTGGCTGAACACGATCACGTTGAGAACGTGATTTTACCTCTTTACTCTCTCACATTTTCTATCTGTTGTTATTCATTGTATTATATAAACCTGCCAACTATGTATTAAGAAAGTTACGACTAATGATACGACTAATGGTTGTGGAGATATTTATATTTCCACTTAGTAGTGAACACAGTACATTGTACAATGTTATTCTTATGGTGTAAATTTTCAAAATTGGTAGGGCCTATATAAGTCAAGTTATTATTGACCAATAGAGGATGTTCGAGATATGTTACCACTTAACCCTGTTGGGAAGGTGGTTTTAGTCTATATAATACTGTGAGTAGCAAATGATTCAGATGTTTCTTAAAAAAGGAATTTGGGTGGATATTTATGCAAAAGTTTATTCGGTGATTTTCTTTACATGTTACCATATTTTATATTCTATGTTTAGTAAATGTATAGAGTAACATATTGATTAAATAGGGCCAAAATGGATAAAGTATAAATCATTTTCCTGATAGTGTTTATTTGATTTTTGTCAGCAACTACCGGTATAATAAGATGGTCTAGAACGTACAAGACAGTTATTAAAGGCTGCCATTTCTGGTTCTTGCCCCCTAAACTCCCGTGGGAAATCTCGACAGTTCCGAGTATGGAGTTACTGGAACAACAATTTATATATGAATCATTTCAAGTCTAGTAAGGGATAGTTAATTGTTTTATTGGATAAATATCACAACTTTTACTTATATTTTTATATTTGTGATGGGCAAGCGTGCAGTTTCCTAAAATAGCAGCAAATTTTGTTAACTGCATTTAGGTTTAATGTTAATCTTTGTTTACGTGATTATCTTTCGGTATAACCGATTTATCCATTTATTATCTAGATTAAAACGCTTATTTTCCATTTTCCTTTAGGGTGTCCAAAAGGTAAATATCTTATCTTATGATAAGCATAGTTTATATCTATGTATAAAAAAACTAAAACAGGAGTACTGCGTGTTTGTTTATGTGTCCAGGTGATTTCGAAAACAGCTCATCAAAACTGCTCTCGGGGTATACCATGTTGTTGGGAACCAAACAAATTTTAGATAATTTTGTTATATTTCCCACAGACCTTAGGGTTCCGCCCAACTGGCAAAAAAGCTCTCATGTTATGGTTATGGCTAAATAAATTGGCTCGAAAACGGTTCCTAAAATGACTGGGGACAATAAAACGTTCGATCAACTTTTTCCAACCTCAGGGCTCCGCCCCACCGCCATTTTATATCACGGCCCGCTGTTCAATGTTGACGTATGATGGTTCGTTGGATTTGTTTTAAAAGCCGCTGCTATTTAAAATGATTCCCATATATTGAATATATCCCACCAACTTTAGGGCATAGCCCACTTGCTTTTCCACCACTTCCCAATGTCCTTCTTCAACGTATGATGATTTGTTGCATTTTGGTTCACAAAGATGTAGCTTGAAAGACGCCCTCATCCTAGGTACGTCACCCCTTTATGGCTCCGCCTCCTGGCGAAAACGCTATGTTAATCTTATGTCATGTAATTTTGCGTGAATTTAACTAATGTTCGTTGTTTTAAAAATGTGGATAATACCACGTTGTAGGAGACCAATTGATTTTTGAAACAATTTTTGCTTCAGGGCTCCACCCGCCTGGCCTTTTCTATCACTTCCCGACGTCCAATTTTGACGTAGAGTAACAAAAGTAGTCTAACTAGTCCGTTGGATTAGTTTCATAAAACCGCATCTCTTTATGGATATCCCCAAAGTAATAACCGACCCCTTGCCAACTCAAAGCTTCGTCCCACTGTAAAAATTGCGAAATTATATTTTAGGCCTGCATATTTATGCGTGATTTCAGTCAATTATCATTGTTACAAAATGTTAGACTTCATTGATAGTTTGTTACGCTGACCATAGTGATCCACCCATCCACTCACCTTTCCCACAATCCTTAGCAAGTTGCCATGTTATTATGTTTGAAAATAGATTGTTCTTGGAGCAATGAAAAGCTCTCGTCTAGGTACTTATACAAAATTTAATATGGATTTTTGGTATAAAACACTACCTCAATCGCGGGATTAAAAGTAAGTATATAACCCTGCAGTTAATCGTTGTATGTTTCTTTAGCCATCCTGTACACAGTATATATAAAATACTTACGATGTGTTAAAGCAAATAGTGTATAGAGATGTTTTACGTTTAACGCCTCGATCTGCTTAAGAATATTCCTAGTGTATCGCGAAGAAGGAGTTACAACGTGGACAACATTAATACACCCCCACTCACCACTTCCATCATCTTTCTGCCCGATCCTACTGCACATGGATACATCCCCACTCACTACTGCTTTCGCCCTACTGCTCTGTTCCGACGAGGATCACGTGGATACACCCTCACTTGCCACTCTCATCATTCTACTTCTACACGTAGACTCATCACTCCCATCATCCTACTGATCTACTCCGCCTTAGACCCCATTAATAAAACCCACTTACCACTCCATTCGCCCTACTGGTCCTGTTACATTGTATACCATATGGATACATCCCCACTCACTACTGCCTTTGTTCTACTACTCCTGTTCCGCCGTGGACCACAATGATAAAACTCACTCACCAAGGCCTTAAACTACTGCTCTGTTTCGCCGTGGATCACATGGATACACACTCACTGCTTTAATCCTTCAGCTCCTGTTCCGCCGTGGACTCCATGGATAAAACTCACTCACTACTCCTTTAATCCTAATGCTCGTGATCCGCCATGGACCCCATGGGTACAGTCCCACTCACCGTTCTCTTTATCCTACTGTCTGTTCTACCCTGGACCACATGGATATATCCCCAGTAGTAGGCAATTACCGGATTTCCTGCGGCAGCCTTTTTGTGGGGATCACTTTTGCGGCAGCGTTTTTGTGGGATCACCTATATAAAAATCGTTTTTTGGAATAATCTGTAGTTTTTTTTGTGATGTTAATCAATTTTAGTTCGTTTCACCGAACTAAAAGTTGGTTAAAATCACAAAAATAGTATATAGATTATTAAAAAAACGATTTTTATATAGGTGATCCCCACAAAAGGCTGCCACAAGATTATGCGGTTCGTGATAAACCTCGATGGGTAGATTGTATACAACACGTTATAAACATACAAAAGTATACAAACACTACGGTAGGTTAAAATCACAAAATAGTATACAGATTATTAAAAAAAACGATTTTTATATAGGTGATCCCCACAAAAAGGCTGCCGCAAGATTATGCGGTTCGTGATAAACCTCGATGGGTAGATTGTATACAACACGTTATAAACATACAAAAGTATACAAACACCACGGTAGAAAAAAACTAAAATAAATCAAATAATACTGTCACTAGTTTGAGATAGTAAGTATACGTCGGTGAAATATATACAATAAAATAAGTCGATCAGAGTTATTGAAATGCATAAAAAATATATTGCTTCGGAGTTTACTAAAAGTTCCTCGGCCGTGTAGGGTGGTGGCGAAAGCGAAAACAGTTTCTTATTTCGCGCTGCCGTAGGGTAAGCGTCTAACGGTGACCAAATCATTTGTGTCTCAACGTGAAAGCTCGATCAACCCCGACGCGTTTAGACGGCCAAAAGTGAAACTTGTCCGAGCCCGAGGGTAAACTTCTACTATATAAACCAAGCGGTGTAGGGTAATGAAAGCGAAAACGGTTTCTTATTTCGCGCTGCCGAAGGGTAAGCGTCTAAGGGTCAAGAGAAGGCCATTTATTTAAAATTGTGTTACCGCATCAGTGCATAGTAGTAAACTTGGAAAGCTTAGACTGTCTCTTGAGGTTTTGAATAGTTTATTTACATCGGACACTTTAAGATGTAACAACCACAAAGCTGTTAAGCATAGGTGTGCTCTTTCTAATTGTGTGAACTTACGTAAGTGGTACTTACTATCTAAAAAATGAATGCATCAGAAGTATATTCGTGTTTGGAACTCCTACCAGCAAAAAACATTGGTGTCTACGCTTCAGACCGTCTCCCAAGAAGGAATACACAATCAACCGCAATTTTTGTCAACACGGAGCCACATAACAAGAGAGGAACACACTGGGTTGCCTTATACCTAGATGAAAAACGGACTTTTGGAGTACTTTGACAGTTTTTGTCAGCCCCCACTCGTCTCGGACCACATCAGATTCATCAGGAGGAACTGCTCTCTGTATAAATTCAACTCTAAGGTGCTCCAAGACTATGATTCAGAACTTTGTGGGCATTATTGTTTAGGATATTTATAATTCAGATCAAATGGTTCTACCATGACACAATTTGTAAATTAATTTTCTAAAAATCGTATCAGTAATTATCAGTATAAGTCTGAGCTGTTTCAATTTTTGTACATGTTTTAAACCAAGTCTACTTCTACAATGTAAATCTACTTAATGGTTTGTAAAATAAAAGACATGAGTGCAAAAAGAGTTTTCTTTATTTTTAATAGTAATCCCTTTTTTATCTAAGAAATAATGTTCATTTGTAAGAGCAAAGAGAGAGAGACTGACTGAGAGATTGACTGAGAGTCTGACTGAGAGACTGACTTAGAGTCTGACTGAGAGACTGACAGAGAGACTGAGAGCCTGAGAACCTGACGGAGAGACTGAGTGAGAGACTGACTAAGAGCCTGACTGAGAGACTAAGAGCCAGAGTGAGATCCTGACTGAGAGACTGAGAGTCTAAATGAGGGCCTGACTTAGAGCCAGACTGAGATCCTGACTGAGAGCCTGACTAAGAGCCTGACTGAGAGCTTGACTAACATCCTGACTGAGAGACTGACTGAGAGCATTTCTGAGAGCCTGACTGAGAGACTGACTGAGAGTCTGAGAGTCTGAATTAGGGCCTGACTTAGAGTCAGACTGAGAGCCTGATAAGAGCCTGACTGAGAGCCTGAGAATCTGACTGAGAGCCTGCCTGAGAGACTGACTTAAAGTCTGACTGAGAGACTGACTGAGAGACTGAGAGCCTGAGAACCTGACGGAGAGACTGACTGAGAGTCTTTTTGTGAGTCTGACTCAGACTGAGAGCCTGACTGAGAGATTGAGAGGCTGAATGAGAGCCTGACTGAGAGACTGTCAGAGATACTGACTAAGAGACTGAGAGCCTTTGACTGAGAGCCTGTCTGAGAGCCTGACTGAGAGACTGACTGAGAGTCTGACTGAGAGCCTGAGAACCTGACTGGAGTCTGACTGAGAGCCTGACTGAGAGACTGAGAGGCTGAGAACCTGACGGAGAGACTGACTTAGAAACTGAGAGTCTGAATGATGGCCTGACTTGGAGCCCGACTGACAGCCTGACTGAGAGCCTGACTGAGAGCCTGACAGAGAGCCTGATTGAGAGCCTGAGAACCTGACTGACAGCCTGACTGAGAGCCTGACTAAGAGACTGACTGAGAGCCTGAGAGTCTGAATGATGGCCTGACTGAGATCCTGACTGAGAGACTGACTGAGAGTCAGGATCTCAGTCAGACTCTCAGTCATGCTGTTAGTAAGGCTCTCAGTCAGTCTCTCAGCCAGGCTGTCAGTCAGACTCTAATTCAGGCCATCATTCAGACTCTCAGGCTCTCAGTCAGGCTCTTATTCAGTCCCTCAGTAAGTCTCTCAGGCTCTCAGTCAGTCTCTCAGTCAGGCTCTCAGTCAGTCTCTCATCCAGGATCTCAGTCAGGCTCTCATTCAGGATCTCAGTCAGGCTCTCAGAAAGGCTCTCAGTCAGTATCTCAGTCAGTCTCTCAGTCAGACTCTCAGTCAGTCTCTCAGCCAGGCTGTCAGTCTGACTCTAATTCAGGCCATCATTCAGTCTCTCAGTCATGATATATGTTAGTCTCTCATTCAGTCCCTCAGTAAGTCTCTCATTCAGGATCTCAGTCAGGCTCTCGGAAAGGCTCTCCGTCAGTATCTCAGTCAGTCTCTCAGTCAGGCTCTCACTCGGTCTTTTGTCATTTTCTCAGTCAGGATCTCAGTCAGGCTCCAGTCGGGCTATCAGTCAGGCTCTCAGTCAGGCTCTCAGTCAGGCTCTCAGTCAGGCTCTCAGTCAGGCTCTCAGTCAGGCTCTCTGTCAGGATCTCAGTCAGACTCTCAGTCAGGCTGTCAGTAAGGTTCTAAGTCAGGCCATCATTCAGACTCTCAGGCTCTCAGTCAGGCTCTAAGTCAGTCTCTCAGTCATGATATATGTTAGTCTCTCATTCAGGATCTCAGTCAGGCTCTCAGAAAGGCTCTCAGTCAGTCTTTTAGTCAGTATCTCAATCAGTCTCTCATTCAAACTCTCAGTCAGTCTCTCAGTCAGTTTCTCAGTCAGGCTCTAAGTCAGGCCATCATTCAGACTCTCAGGCTCTCAGTCAGGCTCTAATCCAGTCCCTCAGTCTCTCAGCCAGGCTCTCTGTCAGGCTCTCAGTCAGGATATCAGTCAGACTCTCAGTCAGGCTATAAAACAGGCCATCATTCAAACTCTCAGGCTCTCAGTCAGGCTCTTAGTCAGTCTCTCAGTCATGCTATCTGTTAGTCTCTCATTCAGGATCTCAGTCAGGCTCTCAGTCAGTCTCTCAGTCAGGATCTCATTCAGGCTCTCAGTCAGTCTCTCAGTCAGGATCTCACTCGTCTTTCAGCCATTCTCTCAGTCAGGATCTCAGTCAGGCTCTCAGTCAGGCTCTCTGTCAGGCTCTCAGTCATGCTATCTGTTAGTCTCTCATTCAGGATCTCAGTCAGGCTCTCAGAAAGGCTCTCAATCAGTCTCTCAGTTAGGATCTCAGTCAGACTATCTGTCAGGCTCTAAGTCAGGCTCTCAGTCAGACTCCAGTCAGGTTCTCAGGCTCTCAGTCAGACTCTCAATCAGGCTCTCTGTCAGGCTCTCAGTCAGGCTCTCAGTCAGGCTGTCAGTCGGGCTCCAAGTCAGGCCATCATTCAGACTCTCAGTTTCTAAGTCAGTCTCTCCGTCAGGTTCTCAGCCTCTCAGTCTCTCAGTCAGGCTCTCAGTCAGACTCCAGTCAGGTTCTCAGGCTCTCAGTCAGACTCTCAGTCAGGCTCTCAGGCAGGCTCTCAGTCAAAGGCTCTCAGTCTCTTAGTCAGTATCTCTGACAGTCTCTCAGTCAGGCTCTCATTCAGCCTCTCAATCTCTCAGTCAGGCTCTCAGTCTGAGTCAGACTCACAAAAAGACTCTCAGTCAGTCTCTCCGTCAGGTTCTCAGGCTCTCAGTCTCTCAGTCAGTCTCTCAGTCAGACTCTAAGTCAGTCTCTCAGGCAGGCTCTCAGTCAGATTCTCAGGCTCTCAGTCAGGCTCTTATCAGGCTCTCAGTCTGGCTCTAAGTCAGGCCCTCATTCAGACTCTCAGTCAGTCTCTCAGTCAGGCTCTCAGAAATGCTCTCAGTCAGTCTCTCAGTCAGGATGTTAGTCAAGCTCTCAGTCAGGCTCTCAGTCAGGCTCTTAGTCAGGCTCTCAGTCAGGATCTCAGTCTGGCTCTAAGTCAGGCCCTCATTTAGACTCTCAGTCTCTCAGTCAGGATCTCACTCTGGCTCTTAGTCTCTCAGTCAGGCTCTTAGTCAGTCTCTCACTCAGTCTCTCCGTCAGGTTCTCAGGCTCTCAGTCTCTCTGTCAGTCTCTCAGTCAGACTCTAAGTCAGTCTCTCAGTCAGACTCTCAGTCAATCTCTCAGTCAGTCTCTCTCTCTTTGCTCTTACAAATGAACATTATTTCTTAGATAAAAAAGGGATTACTGTTAAAAATAAAGAAAACTCTTTTTGCACTCATGTCTTTTATTTTACAAACCATTAAGTAGATTTACATTGTAGAAGTAGACTTGGTTTAAAACATATACAAAAATTGAAACAGCTCAGACTTATACTGATAATTACTGATACGATTTTTAGAAAATTAATTTACAAATTGTGTCATGGTAGAACCATTTGATCTGAATTATAAATATCCTAAACAATAATGCCCACAAAGTTCTGAATCATAGTCTTGGAGCACCTTAGAGTTGAATTTATACAGAGAGCAGTTCCTCCTGATGAATCTGATGTGGTCCGAGACGAGTGGGGGCTGACCAAAACTGTCAAAGTACTCCAAAAGTCCGTTTTTCATCTAGTTATAAGGCAACCCAGTGTGTTCCTCTCTTGTTATGTGGCTCCGTGTTGACAAAAATTGCGGTTGATTGTGTATTCCTTCTTGGGAGACGGTCTGAAGCGTAGACACCAATGTTTTTTGCTGGTAGGAGTTCCAAACACGAATATACTTCTGATGCATTCATTTTTTAGATAGTAAGTACCACTTACGTAAGTTCACACAATTAGAAAGAGCACACCTATGCTTAACAGCTTTGTGGTTGTTACATCTTAAAGTGTCCGATGTAAATAAACTATTCAAAACCTCAAGAGACAGTCTAAGCTTTCCAAGTTTACTACTATGCACTGATGCGGTAACACAATTTTAAATAAATGGCCTTCTCTTGACCCTTAGACGCTTACCCTTCGGCAGCGTGAAATAAGAAACCGTTTTCGCTTTCATTACCCTACACCGCTTGGTTTATATAGTAGAAGTTTACCCTCGGGCTCGGACAAGTTTCACTTTTGGCCGTCTAAACGCGTCGGGGTTGATCGAGCTTTCACGTTGAGACACAAATGATTTGGTCACCGTTAGACGCTTACCCTACGGCAGCGCGAAATAAGAAACTGTTTTCGCTTTCGCCACCACCCTACACGGCCGAGGAACTTTTAGGAAACTCCGAAGCAATATATTTTTTATGCATTTCAATAACTCTGATCGACTTATTTTATTGTATATATTTCACCGACGTATACTTACTATCTCAAACTAGTGACAGTATTATTTGATTTATTTTAGTTTTTTTCTACCGTGGTGTTTGTATACTTTTGTATGTTTATAACGTGTTGTATACAATCTACCCATCGAGGTTTATCATGAACCGCATAATCTTGCGGCAGCCTTTTTGTGGGGATCACCTATATAAAAATCGTTTTTTTAATAATCTGTATACTATTTTGTGATTTTAACCTACCGTAGTGTTTGTATACTTTTGTATGTTTATAACGTGTTGTATACAATCTACCCATCGAGGTTTATCACGAACCGCATAATCTTGCGGCAGCCTTTTGTGGGGATCACCTATATAAAAATCGTTTTTTTAATAATCTATATACTATTTTTGTGATTTTAACCAACTTTTAGTTCGGTGAAACGAACTAAAATTGATTAACATCACAAAAAAAACTACAGATTATTCCAAAAAAACGATTTTTATATAGGTGATCCCACAAAAACGCTGCCGCAAAAGTGATCCCCACAAAAAGGCTGCCGCAGGAAATCCGGTAATTGCCTACTACTATCCCCACTCACGACTCTTTCATCCAACTTTTCCTTTTCCAGTGTCCTCGCCACCTTGCCATCTTGACATCATGTAACCAAAACTCCTGTTATCCACTCACCTGTTATTGTTACCTGTTGCTATTTTTCGAATTTATTTGTACGTAAGTAGTGCTGTATGTTTTAATTTCCTTTGTCATATTATTTGTAATTTTATTCTATATTTCTAAGGTTTCAAATTTTAACGTTTTCTTTCCTTATGGTACACAACTTCGAAATAAACGCAACATATCAAACTAATTGTTTCTTTCAGTCACAAAACTAACGGTGTTAGTTACGGTTTAATCGCTCCAAATGTTGTAGTAAGTCTCTCAAAAAATGAATCATTAAAATTCTTTTAGTAGTTTACTCAGAATCTTTGGATAAAAAACACCAGTTCCTTTTAATGTATAGGATTACCATTATTCAGACTATATGATTGTTGTTCAATCAGGTGTATAAACAACTGGGTCAGTAGAAATACAACTTGATAGATGGGTAGACCTATTAAGATTATAGGTTTAATCCCGTTTTCAAATTATTTGTTGACTACATTATTAGCTTTTAAAGTTCCAACTTTATTTTTAATTTGAATTGGATGGGATGATTAGTTTAATATTAATCCATTAACTAAGGTTTCCGGTGTTATTAACACATTAATCACATAATTCTGAGCATACAGATTTTATCAAATATCGGATGGACAAACAAGTAAAGCGTATTGACTCATGATGGGAAGAAAGCGAATAAGCTCTTGCTAAGTACCGAGGTGAAGATGGGTATTGGAGCTCGTTTGAAATGCAAAACCAACTTGTGTTATGTAAACCTGTGAAGTATTGTATTTTATACTCTTGTAAACATACTGAACTTAAATTTTCCATCTAAAATATATTTCATGTATCCTCCGATATCGGACAAAACAACGCAGAAATTGAGTGTACACGTACAACATTGGCTGAACACGATCACGTTGAGAACGTGATTTTACCTCTTTACTCTCTCACATTTTCTATCTGTTGTTATTCATTGTATTATATAAACCTGCCAACTATGTACTAACAAAGTTACGACTAATGATACGACTAATGGTTGTGGAGAACATTTATATTTCCACTTGGTAGTGAACACAGTACATTGTACAATTTTATTCTTATGGGGAATACAAAAATGACGATTTCTATCTTATTTACTGATAAATTTTCTAAATTGGTAGGGCCTATATAAGTCAAGTTATTATTGACCAATAGAGGATGTTCGAGATATGTTATCACTTAACCCTGATGGGAGGGTGGTTTTAGTCTATATAATACTGTGAGTAGCAAATGATTCAGAAGTTTCTTAAAAAAGGGATTCGGGTTCTGCAAAAAGGGATTTCATCAAAAGTTTATTCAAAGATTTTCTTTACATGTTACCTTACTTTATATTCTATATTTAGTAAATGTATAGAGTAACTTATTGATTAAATAGGACCAAAATGGATAAAGTATGAATCATTTTCCTGATAGTGTTTATTTGATCTTTTGTCAGCAACTATCGGTATAATAAGATGGTCTAGAACGTACAAGACAGTTATTAAAAGGCTGCCATTTCTGGTTCTTGCCCCCTAAACTCCCGTGGGAAATCTCGACAGTTCCGAGTGTGGAGTTACTGGAACAACAATTTATATATGAATCATTTCAAGTCTAGTAAGGGATAGTTAATTGTTTTATTGGATAAAATATCACAACTTTTACTTATATTTTTATATTTGTGATGGGCAAGCGTGCAGTTTCCTAAAATAGCAGCAAATTTTGTTAACTGCATTTAAGTTTAATGTTAAACTTTGTTTACGGGATTCTCTTTCGGTATAACTGATTTATCCATTCATTATCTACACTAAAACACTTATTTTCTATTTTCCTTTAGGGTGTCCAAAAGGTAAATATATTATCTTATGATAAGCATAGTTTATATCTATGTATAAAAAAAAACTAAACAGGAGTACTGCGTGTTTCTTTATGTGTCCAGGTGATTTCGAAAACAGTTCATCAAAACTGCTCTCGGGTTATACCATGTTGTTGGGGACCAAACAAATTTTAGATAATTTTGTTGTATTTCCCACAGACCTTAGGGTTCCACCCTACTGGCAAAAAAAGGTCTCATGTTATGGTTATGGCTAAATAAATTGGCTCCAATACGGTTCCTCAAATGACTGGGGACAACAAAACGTTCGAACAACTTTTTCCAACCTCAGGGCTCCGCCCCACCGGCTTTTATATCACGGCCCGCTGTTCAATGTTGACTTATGATGGTTCGTTGGATTTGTTTTAAAAGCCGCTGCTGTTTAAAATGATTCCCATATTGAATATGTCCCACCAACTTTAGGGCTTAGCCCACTTGCTTTTTCCACCACTTACCAATGTCCTTCTTCAACGTATGATGATTTGTTGCAGTTTGGTTCACAAAGATGTAGCTTGAAAGACGCCCCCATCCTAGGTACGTCACCCCAACCTTATGGCTACATTTTGCGTGATTTTAGCTAATATTCGTTGTTTTAAAAATGTGGATAATACCACGTTGTAGGAGGCCAAATTGATTTTGAAACAATTTTTGCTTCAGGTCTCGGCCCGCTTGGCCTTTTATATCACTTCCCGACGTCCAATTCTGACGTAGGATGGTCCGTTGGATTAGTTTCATAAAACCGCATCTCTTTATGGACATGCCCAAAGTAAGAACCGACCCCTTGCCAACACAAAGCTTCGTCCCACTGTAAAAATTGCGAAATTATATTTTAGGCCTGCATATTTATGCGTGATTTCAGTCAATTATCATTGTTACAAAATGTTAGACTTCATTGATAGTTTTTTACGCTGATCATAGTGATCCACCCATCCACTCACCTGTCCCACAGTCCTTAGCAAGTTGCCATGTTATTATGTTTGAAAATAGATTGTTCTTGGAGCAATGAAAAGCTCTCGTCTAGGTACTTATACACAATTCAATATGGATTTTTGGTATAAAACACTACCTCAATCGCGGGATTAAAAGTAAGTATATAACCCTGCAGTTAATCGTTGTATGTTTCTTTAGCCATCCTGTACACAGTATATATAAAATACTTACGATGTGTGAAAGCAAATAGTTTATAGAGATGTTTTACGTTTAACGCCTCGATCTGCTTAAGAATATTCCTAGTGTATCGCGAAGAATGAGTTACATCGTGGACAACATTAATACACCCCCACTCACCACTTAGTTACAAAACTAACGGTGTTAGCTACGGTTTAATCGCTCCAACTGATGTACTGAGATACATTCTGCCTTCGGTTTAACACTAATATCATTACTACTAGTTTTATAAACTACTAGTGGATTGAAGGGGCCAAATAGCCCCTTACCTTGCTCCAATAATCTGCCTCATCTGATTTTTTGTACTCTTTACATGCTGAGGAAAATAAAACAGTACAAGTCACTTGTCAAATCGTCAAAAAAGTAGACACTTAATCATATGTTTAAATTTAAACAAAGCAGACGTTTTTAAATCCCCATGCTTTCATGGGGGATGTTTTAAGTTATTTCTCGTTTGCTGTTAACATTTTGGAAACACTGCTATTTTTCCCGAGTCCCTGGGATCAAAACCTTTAATTTAAGCCGTCTCCTATATTTTTGGAATTTGTCAAACCCACACAATTTTGACTTTAAAAAATCGCTTACAGATATCTAAAGATGAGTGTTGTTTTTGAAAACTGTAAATCGTATGCAATAAAAATCGCCCATAAGTTTTATGGTTTAATGGTTTTAGTGAATACTAAATTTGTTAAAATAAACTAAATATCGAACATGTTACAGTAGATATAAATGAATTGGGTTACACAAACAATATTAACAATGTTTTTAGAACAGGAACCGTTGAAGTCGTTGTTCGTAGGAGTCGTGTGATGCGAAGCTAAATACATTTTATCCACCCGAGGGAAATATTTTAAGGAATTGCTGGCTTGTGTTTCGTTACGCGCAACACTTTACGCGAAACACGAGTCGGGCTTTGTCGTATATAGTGTTTTGAATGTATTTCCAAACGTACATCAGGTTATGCTCAAAGAAAATACAAATATCAGTTCTATGTGAACAAAGTACTTTTTGTATCAACTCAATGAACTGTCTTGGTTGTTATTTGGAGATAATGAAATAACAACCAAATTAAAAGGCTTAATTTAATACAAAAATATCTAACAATATATATCAAATGAATGTTATAGTTAACACGTTGAGTATATCAATGCGGAGTGTTTATTTCATTTAGTCTACTGTTGGTACCTAGACGTAATATCATATCCTAGGATACGCAACAATAAATCTCTTAAGAATTATATGGTATACTTACTTTATTACCTCTACTTTTAATTTGTCAAGTGACTTGACATTGAAAAAGCTTATGACAACATTGGTCATGAACATATTTTGTCAACTCTGAAATCATTACCAATTACATCCGTTTTAATAAATAACATCATTCAGCTTCAGAGAGGAAATAGGACACAAAATGAAACTATGAAAGGAAAAACTAAGCCAATTTCTAAAAAACGTGGAGTTTTTCAAGGCGCGCCCTTATCACCTACGCTTTATCATCTCAGCATTGACCACATTTTAGAAGAAATATCTGATGGTTCAGTTGCTGAATAATATGGTTATAAAATCAATAACATAGTTCTGGCAGGAAGCATTCTTGGATTTGCCGATGATACAGTATTAATTGGAAAAGATTGTAAATCAGCTATGGTACTGTATGATCAAATAATAAATCTTTTTGATGAAATTGGATTACAATTTAACTTAAAGAGAACACACATTATAAATATATAAAAGGACAACTATGTCAAGATGATTTTGAGTTACAATGGATACAAATATGTTCTCTAAAAAAAGGAGATGCAATAAAGTATCCAGGCATAAACCTTGAAGATCGAATAGTGATGGATACCCCACAAATAATAATGTCTTTAACAAATAAAATTCAATGCTTAACATCATCCCCATACTTAAAAACGTACCAAAAGCTATTTTTTGTAAATAAATATATATGGGATTTACTGGTGTACCCATTTCTAACCGCTCCTTTAAGTAAGTTAAGAAACAATTTTCTAAATGACATTGACATAGTTATTAGATCCTCCGTAAAATAAATACTACATTTATCATCAGATATTCCAAATGCAATGATGTATGCATCAAATAAATGCAAGGGTTTAGGTTTAGTAAAAGCTCTTTGGGAGGCCCCAGTGCAGCAAATGAATGTTTGTAATGTTTTGGAAAACCAAAATAACCTATATATAAGTCAATTTTGAAATTTTGGAAGATAAAAAGAAATTAGTTTCAGAAAACTTAAATTAGAAGATGTTAGTCCTAACCAATTTAAATCTGTTAGACATTTGAGGCAAGAACTCCAAAAAAGAGATTATGAAAACTGGTGCTCATTACCATACAAAGGACGAGAAGTGAGCCTTTTTGAAGAATATTCCCCAGCCAATCTATCTTTTCACCGGATGGAAGGGCTCACAACATCAGAATATAAAGGATCCCTGAAAATAATTGGTGATGTTGCTCCTGTGAGGGCAGATCCAAGGATGGCACCCAGTGCAGGCGATGTTCTAGCACTGAGAATTATGTCCATGTATCTTTGCCACATATCCTTGGATTTTGCCCATTTGGAGAGATCTTGAGGAATAATAGGCTTCACTCAATTTGAAGAATATTGCCGATTCCTTTCGGGAAAATAATTTTACAGTCTTTGAGGAAGTGCCCTGTATATCAGAAAAAGGTTCAAAGAGGAGATGTGATATTGTGGTATTAGATAAAAAAAAAAACACTGGTTATATTATTGACCCTACTGTGAGGTTTGAGACTTGCAAAACTCAACCGGATGAAGTGGGCACTGAAAAAAAGAAAATTTACGAACCCACAATATCATATCTAAAAGAAAAATACGGAATGACCAAATATAAAGTAATTGGACTATTAATCGGTTCAAGAGGAACCATATCAAATTTGTTGTGTTTATTTTGGAAAAGTTTCGGCCTGGAAAATTAAGTTTTAAAAAAGATTTCTGCTACAGCCTTAAACATTATGTCGCAATTCTAAGAAACTATTTATAATCTCAATATTGAAAATTCAAAATCAACTTCAAAATTGTATTCTGTTTGTTAATGTTTGTACTGCATCCTTTGTATTTTATGCAGCTTTCTCGATGGAGAAGGAAGGTTGTTAATTTATTATAAATAAATTATCTTTATATATAAAATAATCATGTAAATAATCATAATAATAAATACAGAATTATTTGCAATTTGTTTTCAATGTGAGTGACCATGTGTTTGGCTAAATATAAACCAAGTAGTTAACATAGGGTCATCATGTTAACCAATTATATCGCTTCATGTCGTAACCCCTTCGTCGGTAAGGACGCTGCCAGATCCGAAGAGCGCTCCCGCACCTACCAGCAATGGCAACATAGCTGGGAACAGGAGACCCGGGGACGATGGACTGCGAGACTCATCAAGCAAGTCCAACCGTGGGTGGAACGTCGGCACGGCGAGGTGGATTATTACCTAACACAGTTCCTTACAGGTCACGGCAATTTCAGGTCGTACCTCCACCTGATGAGAAAAGCCGTTTCACCAGATTGCATCTACTGCCCGGGCGTTCCCGACGACGCGGAACACACTTTCTTCCGCTGTCCGGGTTGGGAAAGACCCCCGCCGGTATGGATTTTCGGTGGATACGGTCTGTGCAAAGATTATGGAGGGTGAGGACAACTGGGACTGTTTGTCGTGTTTGGTCCAGGGCAGCCTCTGCAGAAAAAATACTGATCTAGACCGAGAAGCGGACTAGACCGAATGATCACGCGGCTGGAAACAGAGCGAGCTCTGCGGGCTTAAGCCAAATTTAGGCCTAGCCTGTAGTATTGTGACAAACAATCCCAGGTTAGAGTCCTAAAGAGTAGAAGGGGTTTTTAGTGGGTCGTCAACATTTTTAGAGGAGTCCCACACTACAGGTTGGTCACCTGTGTGCGTAAATGCATTTTTCCCTCCTCTCCCTAAAAAAACCCCTTCGTCGGGATACATTAGAAATATTCATAAGCAGATCGAGATATCAAATAAATGTAAAACAACCCTATATACTATAATTTTACGAGGTAAAACTAACTTTGCACCTTATTTAATCTACCGCACGGCGTTAGTATGTTTTTTTTATAGTGTCTAGTTAAACATTCAGCAGTCAACTGCATGGTTATGTACTTACTTTTATTCTCGAGTTCGGGATGGGTTGTCTTTCAAAATTACAATTTTAACGGTGAATAATATGAATACGAATACTTAAGTTT